>OY998254.1:39861298-44661298 GCA_963922045.1 Persicaria maculosa
TGAGATCCGAGATATATGGATTACTTGCAAGTAAAGGCACGTGGGAAATCTATCAAGAAGGTTGAAGATCTATCAAGTTGAAGATATTTATCCACTTAGTCTTACTTACCTTAGGGATTTATTTATTTTGTTTCTATGTTTTATCATAAAGCTTTAGATAGATAGTTTTAGATATAGATAGAATATTCTTTCATTGGATAGCGAGGATTGAATACTATAAATAAGGCCCTAGGGGCTGAGTTTTAGGATCATCCAATAATCCATTCCAATTTACACAGAATAGTTAACGAGTTAGAGAGAGAGAGAGAGAGAGAGAGCTTGGAGCTGAGAGGTGTTTTGTCTTGTGAGAGCGGATTTGGCTTCGATCAGTTGTAAGCTTTGTCTCAGTTTAATACAATTTAGTTTCTTGAAATTATTGATTTGTGTTTTTATGATGAAGAGCGAGTAGTCACCCAACTTATAGGGTCGGGGTGAGCCTAACGGTATAGCCATGTAAGGTAATGCAACAAAGGCACTACTTTTAATGCGATTTCTTCTTCTATCCCTATGAGAATGATTCTTTTGCGACAGTCGAAGGTGATCTTTGTTTGTGTTATTCAAGCGAAAGTGATATTAATACAACTTGGATTAAATATGTGAAAAGGGTTTGTAACATTTAGGGTTTATGCAAAATCCTCTATATTCCTATTTGTTAATGACGACAGTTATTTGATGAAAAGGCATGATCATTTATACCTTTAACATGATTCTTATATGGTTATCGTTGTGGCATGGATACCCCGATTCTGGAAGCCTTTTATATTATTGAATTTTGCCAATTTTCGTGTTGCTTCTGTTTTATTTTCTGTCAGAAAGCTACGGTTTTACTCTGCGAAACTACTCGATCTCGACGACACTGGTCGACGTCAAGGAGTCTGTTCGATGTCGAGGACTGTTCTACTCGACATAGGTTATTTTCGTTCTCTGTTGTTCTGTTTTATAGATACAGTCGACAGGTCTTGTCGATATCGAGTACCTTACTCGACGTCGAGCAGCCTTCTAGTCGATTTCGAGATGATTTAAGAGCTTGAAAGGCGAGTGCTGGCACGCTTCTTCGTGGATACGATCTTGATTCCCTTCCACTACAACGGGAGGAAGTCTTGTAATTTTTATTTGTGTGGTTCAGGGAGTCGATTTGGAATTCATATTTAATATTTATTTCATACTTGATTTTCCTCCTAACAATATTATTCCTCAAGCTCTCTTTGGGCGTTCACTTCGCGATACATCCTATCCTCCCACCTTTGCTGATTTTGTTGATATTACGCCTCTCTTCGGGCGTACTCTGCTTCTTTGGTGGTGAATTCCTCAATCCGTATGCGGAGTTGCTCAAGCTCCGGTGCTGGTGTGAGCTGGACCTCGTTCTCGTTACTAGTTGTTGACATTAGTCTCCTCCTTAGCCTTTGTTGAAGGTGGAAAAACCATTCAAGTTCGAGAATTGGGTCAATAGGTGTGTGATCGATTCTTCACATGCACCTGAAAAACAAAAATAAAAAAAGAGTAAAAAGGAACTAAAAAGGGCGCGATTGATTGCTTCTCCGGCAACTGCGCCAAAAGTTGTTATGGAGGGAAACTAGTCAACGCAAAATAAATATCAAATATAAACAACGAAACCAACTCCATGTCCAAGCAAATAAAATACAAGAAACCCTCCCGTTGTAATGGTAGGGTATTACGGATCGTATCCACGAGGAAGCGTGTCAACGCTTGCCTGATCAGTTCCAATTCCTCTCGTATCGACCAGCAGAGGTCCTCGACGTCGAGTCGAAAAACTCGATGTCGACTACCTCAATCGAGTTAACCTGCAAAATAGAACAATAGAAAGCAAAGCAATATCGAGTACAGAGTACTCGACGTCGATAAGATAGTACTCGACGTCGACCAGCGTTATAGGAGGAAACCGAGTTCAAAATATAAGAATATAAATCAAAAAAGATACATGCCCATGCAAATAATTACAAGACTTCCTCCCGATGTAGCAAAAGCAAGTCAGGATCAATCTTCGAGGAAGCGTGTCAGCGGATCCCAAGTAGCAGATGTTCACGTCGGATTTCGACTCCAGGAGATTCACTCGATATCGACCAGTAGGCAGTTGATATCGACCAAATCTAGTCGATTTCTGGGTTCTGCAGACGTCAGGCAAATTTCGACCTCTTCACTCGATATCGACCAAATAGCTCGATATCGACCAGTTCCTTGATTTCGACCTGTACCTGCATAAACACAAAAGAGAGCGATCTTGCTCGATCGAGAAATCAGTAGTCGATATCGACCTGGGTGGTTCAAAATCGAGTAGAGTGCAGAAAACATAACAGAAACCAAAGTTCGCAGATTTCGAGATAAATAACTATATGAAAGGAAACTTCCAAGACTGGGGTTTGCAACAACGAAAACCAAACATGCATAAGGCAAGATAAGGAGAAATAATCATGTAATCACATCAAAGGAACAAGCTTTCGCCTTTTCCAACAATTAGACAACTCTTTCAAGGAACCCGAATTGTATCTACCAATTTTATGTTTATAATCCAAATTGTTAGCCCGAATCTCTATTAAATAGGTAATAAACATATAAAAGGTAGTGGATGATCAAAACACAATAAAGGTCGAATCTTTACCTCAAGCATGCATGTCTATCGTCGAGCTCACCCTGACCCTAGAAGTAGGTGGACTACTCGCTCTTCATCATAGGAAAACTCATCAATAATAAAAGGAAACTAAATTGCTTTAATGAACTAAAACAAAGCTTACAACTGATCGAAGCCAATTCCGCTCTCGCCAAATACAGCTTCTTCCAACTCCAAGCTCTCTCTCCTAACTCTCCTACTCTTCTCTTGTGTGTTAAATTGGAATGAATAAAAACTAGCCCCATGGGCTTTATTTGTAGGCCTTAATCCTTGCTAGTCAAGGTAAGGATACTCAATCTTCTATCTAAGTATATAATTCTAATTGGAAATAAATAAATCTAAATTGGTATAACAAGATAAATCCTATATAGGGTAATTAAATGTTCCAACCTTAGGATAGATAAAAATATAGAAAGATAAAATATCTAAAGTCTTCATGTGCAAGTAATCTTCTCTTGGAATATCTTCTCACTCGGAATCCGGATAGGACTCGGAATCGACCTGTTTCCGATGCTGGAAGTTGGTCGATATTAACCAAAGTAGGTCGATATCGAGTGCTCTGCTCGGCTTCAACTTCTGTGTACTCGATTTTGGCTCTGGCAGGAATTTCGACTTGATTGTGGTCGATATCGACCTGTCTTTGTGTCCTCTTGCAACGTAGAGTCGATCCAAAAATTTCGACTGGAATTAGGTCGATATCGACCAAGTCTGGTCGATATCGACCACTCTTCATTTCTCAGCATTCTGCTCCGTCTTGAAACGCACTTTCCCGACTCCTCGTTCGTCTGATTGACGCATATGAATATGCGCTGGAAATATCTTTTCGAGGGCTAAAACTCTCATGAAGACATCGGAACTTGATTCAGAATGATGAATGGCGAAAAGTGGGCTTTATTCCAGCTGCACCATCCTTAGCTTCTTCATGAGTTTTCTTTAAGCTCCAAAGTGCATCCGATTTCTGTTAAAGTAAACAGAAACTAGTGTAGACTCCGTAACTTGGCAAATAAGCATAAACTACATAGATTCTGTACTATTCTAACCCATAATATATAAAATGATAAAATAAGGAGCTGAAATAGATATAAAAATATGGCATAAATCATGGACATCAAATCACCCTATACTTAAGCTTGCTTGTCCCCGAGCAAAAACTTGGATGGTCATTCAGGGGAAGAAATCAAACTCTCAACATCATAGGTTCATTCTCATATAACCCTGCAATCAATTACCATCATCGAAATGGTACTAATGCCACAAATCCATACATGTGCAATAAAAGCAACATCTACTCACAAAAGGAGAGTTATGCAAAAACAATTAATGTGACAAAGCATTAATAATCAAGAGGACTTTATGCAAGCTCATGGCGAAGAAAAAGGTAAAAGGTAAAGTGGTGGGCTATATTTGAGCAATGTGGTGCTAAATCCGAGGAGAATTTCTTCAAACTTAGCTTTGATGCATATTCTCCTTTTAATAATTTCCAATCACTCAATCAATCTTTGCTTTTTTTTTCACTTTTATGCTTTTACCTCTCTAACCTTAGCACTGCCTTCTCGCGAGTCGCTAACATGGGTGTCATGAATGGCCCCGGATACTTAGTGCTTTGGTCTCCTCACATTGGTGTCCCATCCTACGGAACTATTATCTCAACGCAGGCATGGTCGATCTACCTTTATATCCTGAGGTGACCGGATTTTCTTTCTCTCATTAAATTTTCCATAACTTTGAAACTTTCCTTCTGAACTCCAATAATGATAATAACAACACAATAACCATATAGTAATCTCCATAATGTGACATCATTCTCAACATAATCCCCGGATAAGAAATAAGGTAAGGAATGGGCAATATTTAGATCATGTGGAGCAAAATATGAAATAAGGCATAACATGGCTTTTGTGATGCATAAGCACAGGTATGGCTAGGGAATACAAACATATGAGCATTATATGGAATTATAAAGTCTCCCATCCTCTTATCATTCAATCAATGTTGTTAGGATTGAGATTCTAGATCGGATCGGTGGGGGTGCATTAAAATCGGATCGTACGATCGTAAGATCCTAATGCATGTTTAAATTTTTTGATAAACAAATTACAAAAATATTGCATATCACTTATATGTAAAGTTAAATCAATGCTCAATATCTATAACCACTTTATTTGTCTATCCATATATGAAAAATCCACACATTTGTATATAACAACCCAAAGAATTCGAGCAGTAAGTCATAATTCAAGATTTTTTATATCCCTAAATAGAGAGTGAATCAATACATTGCTTTAAAAAATCAATATAACTATATCAATCAACATATTAATTAAAATTACCTAAAAAAATCAAATTACCAAAAAAATATTTAAAAAATCAACATATTAGTTCATGCTATAGGATCTAGATTTTATTCCCGATCCTGCTATGATCCTACGATCCTGTACGATCCTCCTACGATTCTGTACGATTCTGCTGCGATCCTGCTGCATACGACTCTGTATGTGCGATCCAGATCGATTGGGCCACTTTGGATCGTAGAATCGTAAGATCCCACGACCCGGATCTAGATTTTAACAACCATGCATGCAATATGTCAAAAGCGATATCAAATTTTACCTCCTTTCATGGTTTTCAAGAAAATAATGGACTTCATTGTGACTTCCCTTTACTAGGCAATTTCATGCTATATCTCTAATGAATCTAATTTTGCATCGTCGAGTTCTATTAAAGCTTCCATGACACTATTTCTTTAAACAAATTACATGCTTTGGGAGATATCTCATAAATCAAACTTTGGGTTAAGCACAAAAATTAAAAATTCACCCAAAATTTACCATGTAGTAGCAAAATCAAGAATAAAACAATAATGATAATGAGCTTTTCCCCCACACCATACTTAGAATATACAGTGTCCCCACTGTATAAATAAAATAAAACAAGGGTAAAGGAATGAACTCACCGAATAACGTGTTGCAGGGTCGAAATTGGGCTGTAGTAGATTGCCAGAAGTCGATATCGACCAGGTAGAGCTCGATATCGGCTGCAATTTGTCAGATTCCAAGTGTGATCAACTGGTCAAAAATGGGGGCTTTGGTCGATATCGACCAACATACCCGATATCGACTACATTTGGTCGAAATCGATCATGCTCGTCTTCTCTGCAACTGTGGTCGAAATTGCCTCAGAAGTCGATATCGAGTTGACAAGTCGATATCGACCAGGTTGCTCCGAAAGTTCCATTCGATCCCCGTGTTTTCGACATGAAAATTGTTAGTTTTCGCACGAAGACAAAACTTTCCACATGAAGTATTTAAAACCGAAATCAAAACCAAAGCAAAAAGTTTTAAAGTCCTAAAATTTAAAAGTCTTATGAACATGCTCTAGATTTTAAAGTCGCTAGGCCGACTTCTCCGTTTGTGCTTATGAACCTTCAGCATGGGGCCCTCTTGTGTTTGGCCTTCTCCTGGATCATCTAGATCCTGATTGTAGTATGCAAGCTCCGCTGATAGGTTGTTGTCCTCATAGAATCCCTTCCCTTCCTTCTTCTTCTTTCTAGTCCTAATCCTGCGCAGGTTAGCTAGCCACGCGGCCTTGTCTCCTCTAATATTCTTATTAAATTTAGTAATGAACGGAGGAGAAGTAGAGATTGTACATGATCTTACCTTTTCGTGCTCAAAACAACAATCTTTGGGTTGTGGGTTGGTCGATGTCGAGTGGAAGTGGTCGACGTCGAGTACAGAGAGCCCATACTTAGCCTTTTGGCAGGTTCGGAGGTCAACAATGAAGGTCGATATCGAGTGGAAGTGGTCGATATCGAGTGGCTTAGTCGATATCGAGTTAACCTTGTCGATATCGAGGAATATTGTTGTTCTTTCCTCTCTTATTGCGTCCTCGTGGTTGCCTATGCTCTTCACCTCCAGCCATGGAATTTCCTCCTTTGTAGGGCCAAAAGAGAAATCGAATATCTCATTACCTATCGTGAAGGGGAGCAATCACTTCTTGACGCTGATATTCGCATCTGCAGTGGCTAGAAAAGGTCTACCAAGAATAATAGGGCAAGTAGGATCTTTCGCACAGTCTATAACAAGGAAATCAGCGGAAATATAGAACTTACCAACCTGGACAGGGACATTATCAACCATACCTATAGGGATGACCACTTTATTGTTTGTCATGTATAGCTTGGCATCCACATGCTCAATTGCTCCTATCTTCACTTTTGACCAGATTGATAAAGGCATGATGCTCACGCTTGCTCCTAAATCACACAGTACCTCATATTTGTATTGTCCAAATCCCACTGTAATAGAGAACTTACCTGGGTCAGGTCTCTTCTCAGGGAAATCCGTCCTTTTGCAGTTGCTGGCGATTTCTGTGATTGATCGCTTATTGCTAAGGATCTTGATCATGCACATTTAGGTAGTGTTAATATAGGCATTTAGATGGGTTTAGGTAGGATAAAATGCATGAGCTTAGAGTAGTTTTCATGTTTTTATTATGTTTCAATTAGAGTCGGAATCTACATATGTTTGCACATACTTTCAGGTATTGGTGGAGCCAATTGATGACATGGGAATGGCCTAACACCGAACAAGAGGATAAAAAACAAGAAGAAATCGGAATATTGAGGAGCTAAACCTACAAAGGATTGGTGTTGTCCAAGCTGGCGACGCTGCACTAAAATGAGTCGTCCGAAGGCTGTAGTTATCGGATCGGGGCGTACTTATACTTATTGGAAAGAGGATTCGAAGGCCTACAACTTTCGTGTTTACGACTTTTCCAAATTCAGCCTTGAAAATAGCGAAATCTGGACATCAAGTTGGCTGTCGAACAGGAACTCGGGTGGAGTAAGACAAACTCGGCCAAGTTTGTGTGGTGGCTCACCCGAGTTTTATGCCGAGTTCAAGACGTGGGCTGTGACTGATTGACTGTTGTTACATGGATTTAATTTTGGAATGTGTTGTTTTAGTTTTTATTATGAAATTAATGGGAAGAACATGAAACGGTAGTTTTGGTGGAACAACTAGAAGGTTTTAGGGGGTTTTGTTTTGTGATGGGATCGAACAGAATTGGTACGAAGCCAATTGGAGGCTCTTTTGTGATTTCTTTTCAACCATAAACCACTAAACCTCTTTGCTTGGGAAAATTAAACGAAGCTTCAGGTTTGCAATTTAATTGTGAGATTTCTATTTCTTAATACTCCTCTTTGAATATTATCAATTTTCTGCGCCGAATGTTTAGGGCTTTCGTGAATTTTCATTAGCCTGATCAACTGATGCTTGTTCATGACAATCTATAGCTAGATATAGGTAATTACTAGTTGAGTTATCTATATCCTTGAGTAGCAAAGTATAAATCTCTGAAACTGGTTGATTTAGGGATTTGTATAGAGAATTGATTTGCAATTGATGCAATAACTGGTTGTGCGCGTCGATTGTCTTTGTTGATTTCCTTTAAGCTTAATCGATTATTGAATTGAATCTTGATAGTTTCAAGATTGTTTGATAATTAGGGTTTTCAGGGTCTAGTTGTCCTGTTAACTAGATTCGATAAGGAATTGGATTCAGAAGACCTAGTCTTTCCACAACAAAGTATTCAAGAGGAAGTTATCTTTTCGATATCAATGATCAATGAACAAACCTGATTGCTGATATTGATTGACCTGAGTTATTCTCTCATATTCATCAATTTAATCTGTTTTACTTTATTATTTTTTTTACTTTTGCATTCTTAGTTAGTCTAAACCATCAAAATCCCCCCTCTTTGTTTCTTGTTCTTGTTGACACACTCTGATTTGCATATAAATCATTGACTCCCTGTGGGATCGACCCGTACTTGCCAAACTACATTAGTTAGGTTAGTCGGATTTATTTGATAGGATTTTAGGCGACTGAAAATCCTCCGTCAGATCTCCTTGAGAAACTTGACATATGCAGTCATCTCTTGAAGAGCTTCTGTAAAAGGAATTGAAACGTTGAGTTCCTGAAGCATTTTAACAAAGCGTTTGACCTTACCTGCAGTGGGATCTTTCAACGCCTTGGAGAGGAAATGAAGCGTCTTCTTTGGTTTTGGAGCGGAATCAGCCGTCGGAGGTGATGTAGACTGGTCGACGTTGACTGGAGGGGATTCGATATCGACTGGAGGTTGCTCGATATCGTCCACATGTTGGTCGATATCGACCTGTGTTTGTTCTATATCGACTGGCGTGGTCAGAATCGAGTTGACTGGAGCCGAAGGGTCAATATCGACCTGAGGGTGGTCGATATCGACTAGTGTTTGGTCGATATCGACCTGTTGTCCAGTTCCGTCGTTTGCTTCTCCGATCTCTATTTCGTGCAGTCTGTGACCGCTCCTTAGTTGCACTGCAGCGACACGTCCGTTCTGCCCCTTGGGATTTGGATCTATATGCCCAGGGAGCTGCCCTGTCGGTTGTGGAATCTGTGTCGCGAGTTGACCCATTTGGGTTTCTATGTTCTTCTTCCAAATGTCCATTTCTCCAAATCTTGTAGTGATCTTTTGGATTTGATGGTTGATAGCGCCATTGGCTTGCTTGCTTTCCGCTTGATTCTGTCCTATCTCATCAAGGATGATATGTAGATCATCCTTTCGCTGGTCATTTTCTGGATGTCCTGGAGCACGATATGGTAGGGGATTCCTAGGGGCACCTTGATTCCACTATGTTTGATGGAACCACTGGTCCCCCATATAGCGATTAGGACCCCCTACGTAAGCTACCTCCTCATGAGTTTCTGCCAACCTGACATGCTTTGTATGTGGGCACTCTGGAGTGGTTTGCCGCTGTGAGCCACATTCAATGCAGGGTTGGTTAAAAGATAGATATTGGACTTGCTTGAGGAGCTTGCGATTCTGATCTCTATAGTACTGCTCCTTGACGTCTGGATCAATCTCCTTAGGAGGCTCAAGAGGGGCATGGGTGGTTGTCGAAGTTGGTTAGCCTTTCGATAGTGGCCCATGCCACTGCTGGTGTCTGCGTGAGGTACTCGTATTGCGTGAACTGATTGATCCATTCTTTGGCAGCCAGATCAAGAGAATTGTAGAAAATCTCCTGAATGACATAGGGTGGCTATCCATGAGTAGGGCAGGATCGCAGCAGATCCTTGTATCGATCCCATGCCCGTGCTAGTGGTTCCCCATGCTTTTGTTTGAAAGTTGTAATCTTTTTTCTGAGGAGCGTTGTCATGGCTGGAGGAAATAATTTGTTGAGAAACGCATTCCTAACCTCTGCCCATGTTGTGAGGGATCGCGCTGGTAGTCCTTCCAGCCAGTTCAATGCTGGACCTGCAAGAGACCAACGAAAAGCTTTCATTCTTACATATTAAAGAGTAGCACTTTTAGCAAGAGTCTGACACATGTCAGCAAAAGTAGTAATATGAGCAAGAGGGCATTCATTAAATCTCCCTTCAAAAGCATTATTTTTAATTTCAGTAAGGAAGGGAGTGCGAATTTCAAATTATTAGGAGGGACTAGAATAGCCGATTTAGCTGTTGAACAAAAATGCGCGAATAATTGCACAACACATTTTATTTGATTTTTAAAATTTGAGTTCGACCCCTTTTGGTTATCCTCTTGATTCGAAGTCGTATCGATACCAAGATTTGAATGGTTTTGGTGATTTGGGCTGCACCCGAGTTTTAGCGGGTTGCCTACGTATCTCTTGGAAGAGAATCAAGCCTTACGTAGTTCAGAGTGTTTTAATTTGTATTTGGGTTGTTTTGGATTTGGATTTTGATTTCGTTTTCTCGTATGCATCAGAGGATGAAGTTCAAACCCACCTTCTAGGAAGGGTAGCTCGAACAACACTCCACCCGAGTAACCTGAGCCCACCTCGGAAGGGTAACTCAAGCACCCGTCTATCATTTGCATAGAAAACGGTTTGATTTTGATGTGGAGTTTGATTTGATTTGAGATTTGGCTGAAAAGTCAATTTGGGGGTTGTGATTGAACTCGTTTGTGAGTTTCCTACGTACCCTTTTAAAAAGAATCAAATCACACGTAGTTCTTGAAAAGAACAAATTTGAATTTGGTATTTGGTTTTTTGAAGTTTTGGTCGAGACCGAACTCGACGAGCGGAAGCTTTGTACCGAGTCGGAGGAGACACCTTGGATTTTATGGAAACTTGATATTTAGGACGACTTAGAGTCGAAAAATAAATTTAAGGAGATTTGGTTGAAAGTTTGGGTGTGACTGGACTCGATGATAATTTGATTTACACCGAGTTTTCTACGTATCCACTCGTTTGGTGGAATCAAGTCACCGTAGTTCGGAACAAAGGAAATTTTGTATTTGGATTTGATCACGAGATCATTTGAGAATGGTTATTGAACTCGACGAGTAGAAGCTTTGTATCGAGTCGGCATGGACAATTTGAATTTGTTTTTTGGCGATTGAACTTGACGAGCCTTGGCTTTGTATCGACTGTCCTACGTATCTCTTAGAAGAGAATCAAATCACCCGTAGTTCTAAAACGAACCAATTTAATTTGTTTGGTTTTGACCTCATATTCATTTAAAGGGAATTTAGAGGCGAACGACTGTACCCGATATATTTTTGAGACTTAATATCGGGCTACCTACGTAACCGATTTTACGGTGTCAAGTCTTTACGTAGTTCTGGCAAAGGACAAATTTGATTTAATTTGAGCCGGGCGACTGAATCCGATATATATTAATTTTTAATATCGAATTTCCTACGTAACTCGTAAACGAGTATCAAGTCTATACGTAGTTCTTAACGAAACAATTTAATTTTTTATTTGTCGATTGAACCCGACGAGCTTTAGCTTTGTGTCGAGATTCCTACATACTCGTTTAAACAGGATCAAATCTTATGTAGTTCTTAAAAAAGAAGGAACCAATTTGATTTTGTGGTTTTGCACTCTTGGTCGTTTGAGGACCGTGTGATTGAACCCGATGAGCTATAGCTTCGGATTTCCTACGTATCTCTTAGAAGAGAATCAAATCACTCGTAGTTCGTTTTAGGGAAAAGTTTGATTTAATTTGAGACCGATGACTGAATTCGGCGTATTTAAAATTTTATACCGAATTTCCTACGTAACTCGTAAACGAGTATCAAGTCTATACGTAGTTCTGAATGAACCGAGTTTATATATGGTGAAACTCGATTTGAGATTTTGACTCCGTTTTTATTGGAGGCGGCTTGAGATTGACCCACTGAAATAAACTAGCAACGAAATTTTTATGAGTTTAATTTTATGATTTTATTAAACTCAATTTCCAATTTATGCCAATTATAATTCTTATATTTTTGTGGGTGAGTTTTGTAATTAAACAAAAGTTATATTAAATGAGCTGGGAGTTATACGTAACATTTTATAAATGCACATATATGCCACATTGCTTTGGGCACACACTCCGGCTTCGGTTGGCACTGACCCAAACCCATATAATTGTAATGGGTAAAGCCCAAATTCACATTTGTTAACCGGGCTTAATTAGCTAACAAGTGAAAGTAAACTCATCCCCTTTAATTTTCCTCCTTAACAGAGACACCTTTTTCCTCTCTGTTCATCTTCCTCCTGCCTACAAAGGAGCATTACGGTGTTTTTCGAGAGCAACCACATCGCCCAATTGACACGCCACCTTGAAGGCGTGAAGCACTGGCTTTGTGCAATTGCAACGGAGGAGGGTGGAGCGAGAGCGGAGCGGGTATAGTTTCAGCAACCCGGAACAAGCCTCCGCCGATTGGAGATGTCAAGGGTTTGTGCGAAGAAAGGGTGCAACAGGTTTGGTTTTCTCCTCTCCCTTGCGATTGGCCCCTAATTTGGATGATTTGGGATTTGAGAAATCATTTAGGGTTGATTTTTGATACTTTGTAATTTGGGATTTTTGGGTTTGGATAGGCAGTCGAAAGAGGAGGCCGGCCGGAGCTAAGGCTCATGCGACTCGAGCACCGTCACCAGGGCTTCTGAATTTGAGCATCTCGGGGGAAGTCAGGACGACAAGGTCTCGTTTGTGGCTTCGGAAACGTCGTTGCAATTCCCGAACAGCCACACCCGACGCCTCCTCAACTAGGTATGTTAATTTTCCCCCTTTTTTTATGCCCAATTTACACTAGTTGCAATTTGGTAGCAACCGGAGACACAGTTTAGGGGTTGGCCTGCTGATTGCAATTTGGTAGCAATTAGCTAGGGTTTGGGATCTATTTGATTTGGACTGTGCTGTTTAGGGCAATCAATTTGCCTCTTTTGTCTCTTCCGAATTGGGATCTCAATTTTGGGTAGACATAGGGTGATTTTGGCTTGCTCCAGTTTCTGGAATTGCTCTTATAAGTCCCAAATTGATGTTTTTATCATTTTTTTTAATTGCCTCACATGGTGCTCAGCTTAGCTTGATGCTATTTTGCTTGTTCATGCGGGTGTCATTTTTCTGTCCCAGCAACTAGTGCCTTTTGACTGCCTTGCCTGGTCTTGTGTTGTTATTTGACAGAACACAACTTGTCCCATATTCAGTTTATTTTCGATAGTCCATGGAACTCGGCAATTCATTGCTTGTGAGTTCCAGGCAAAATCCGGCAGCACTTCGTCCCTATAACCGATCCGCGCCGGGATCGATTGTAGCGGCGAAAAAGAATTTCGAGCCGACTACGAGAGAGAGTACCCTCAACCTATTATGAAGTTGATCCCTAGGCGAGAGTACTTTTGTTCCAGCCCTTTGATCTGCCATCTTCCTTTGTTTACCTGCATATCAAAGAAAAGAGTGAGCATATGCCCTCTGCCCTCTGTTTTGTAGCTTAAACAGCAGCCCTGATGGAGTCCTGCTTCTTCTCCTTTGCTGATCCTTTTTGTTTGTTTGTTTGGTTTGTGTTTGGTTGCAGGAACAAGAAGAACCAAGAGGAAGGCTGTTTCTCCAGCCAACCCCCTTTTCCTCGTTTTTGTGGTTGTTGGTGCACCCGGTAGAAGGAAAAGCAAGGAGGGAAAGAAAAGGTATGCTTGCTGTTTCTCCAGCCAACCCCTTTTCTTTGTTGTTTTTGTGCAGGTGAAGCTTTTTGAAGCCGGAAGAGAGCCAGGCAGGGAGGAAGAAAAAGGTTATGCTTGCTGTTTATCCAGCCAGCCACCTTCTCTTCGTTGTTTTTTGTGCACTTGCAGTTGAATGAGGAAGAAGAAACCAGTCGGGTCCCCTCCCCCCTTTAAAAAAACTGTAACAATAGCTTTTATAGAGTGAATTTGGGGCAGTTACTTGAGAGAAACCACCCTTTCCACGTCCTACATTTATGACCCATTTCTTCTCCTTTTTTATGCATTTTTTTTAGGGCGGTTTTGCAAAATAGCCACGAAAATGGGCTAATTTTGCAAAATATCCGCGTTTTGGGACATTTTTGCAAAATGGACGCAATAAAAGGCTCCGGCGTACCTCAAAACCCGATTTTCTCCCTCCTCCAGTTCTGTATCTCCGGCCGCTCTGTCTCTCTCTCCCGACCTGTTCGCCGGAAATTGCTAGGTTTGCGACAGATTACCATTCCGACGTCAACGAAGCTATAGATTTTGAAGTGTAATCTAAAGAATCGGGTAAGTAAATTTAGTAGAATTTTAAATCGATTAGAATTTGCGTCAAAAACGCAAATTTGCGCCTTCGGCGCAAATTTAACTAGAAATTTTGGATTACTTCTTTAGTATTGAGATTGCTCCTTCAGACTTTGTTTATCTATGCTTCGGTTTTGCAATTACTTCTTCAATTTTGCGATTACTGCTTAAATTTGCGCCAAAGGCGCAAATTTCTTAGAATTTTTTGGTTTGAGATTACTACTTGAGTTTTGCGATTATTGCAACATTCTGTGTTTGCGCTTTCGGCGCAAATAACTGCTTCAGTTCTGTCACTTACAACTTTAGTTTTGCGACTATTGCTTCAATTTGCGCTTACGGATTGGAATCGTGTAATTACAAGTGTAGATTACATCAAATTTGTCTCGCCGATTTCTTTATCAATCGATCTTCGATCGATTGATAAGAAACTCGAACTGGTGAGCTTCCTAGGGTTTAGAACGGAAATCATTACTCCTGTATTGATTCCATAATTTGAAGTTGATTTGGAAATTGATCACAAATTCATTTTTATATGGTGTTAGTTGATATGCTCGTTCACTACAGTAAGGCGTGATTAATCTGTAATTGTGTGTGGTGGATTGCTGGATGATCAATGATGAATCTAATCTAATTCCAGGAATTTGGTCCTTGCTCGTTGAGTGTTGATGGCGATAAACTCTTTGGCCGTGGAACTACGGATTGTTTGGGACATGTTGCTCTCATTGCTGAACTGATGAAGAAGTTGGGAGAGACTAAACCAAAGTTGAAATCATATGTGGTTGCCGTCTTCATTTCCAATGAAGAAAACTCTTCCATAACAGGCGTTGGTGTGGATACTCTTGTGAAGGATGTATTGCTTAACAAGCTAAAAAACGGTCCACTGTATGTCAACTGTTGACTGCAGATTGTTTTCTTATGATTGTTGATTTTATCTTTGATAAAGCTTTATTTGGATGAATTGCTTATATAGTGATTAAGGTATGTCTATTGTGATTACAGTTTCTGGATTGACACGGCTGATAAGCAACCTTGCATTGGTACTGGTGGCATGATACCTTGGAAGCTTGAGGTGACTGGCAAGCTTTTCCATAGTGGTCTGGCACACAAGGTACTTGTTTTGTTTCAAGATCAGGACCCCTCCTTAAGATACCTTTTGCCTACTTAAACTTGATTTACCTAAAGCACAAGTCTGTATGTTTTGTAACTTATGTAGGGTGTTGAGCTCGAGCTGAGGAAATTGGAAGGAGCCGTGGAAGCCATACATGAAAACTTGATTTACCTAAAGCACAGGTACACATCTTTCTCGTCCTGCTGGACTTTTTGCATTTTTCTGTACCAAATATTGAACTAGAACTAGAATGATGCTTGCTTTGCAGAGTCTCTAAATAAAAGCACACTAGATGGGCATTCTGTATCCCATTTTTAATAAATAATGGAATAGAACAACTTTGTGTGTATGTTGATTTCAAGACCCTTGAGATGTGTCTAGAGACGGTTCCCGGATGGTTCATCACCGACCCAATTGGAAGCCACCTACTGTCTTATTTGCAAATTAAAACAAAAGGCAATTTCTTGCCTTTGACTTATGTAGTACGAGAAAGCTAGCAACTAGATTAGTTAAGCTGCATTCTCACACTGTTGAACATACTGTTGCTTATAGCTCAGTTCATATATTTCTGTACCAATTGCTTTAGGCTCATAGCATATCTTTTCTTTTGCGCTCCATTACTTCTAACAACGCTGCGACTGTCACTCCGTTTCTGTTGCAGGAGTCTATCAACTACCCGTTGTAAAATTTGCTGACATACCCTTGGATAGAAGAGAGGGTGGCGAAGGGATTTCTCTCTACGGTGACTACTACGACTTTGTCGATTGCACGTTTGAAAAGTGGACTCTTGACTACAAGGGAAGAAGCACCAATAACAACACAAGGTTCCCCTCTAAAAACCGACAGTTTTGGTCTTAATTCGCCCTTATAAGCAGCGTGACTTCCTTTATCATGCTTCCGACTTGTCGTGTAATCTGGTTGTGATCATAAATATCTCTAGTGTTATCTAATTGTGTCTACTAGAAAGATTTGTATTCCTCCATATGATCAGATTTCTAAATGTGTATGTATACTAGCTGTTGTGTTCATGTTTCCGTACTGCTTTCAACTTTGGAATGGAAATGAGTGTCTAATTTGAGTTTGAGCTCTCTCCCACTCCAACCATAATGGGTCCCGTATGTGTTAATCTGCAGGCGATATGGGGTACCCTCGATCTTTCATATTATTTTGCTTCGTGCCCATCTCCTGATATATGACCAAGGAGAATGATTTATCAGTGTCATCACTAATTGTAACTAATATCAGTGTCAACACTAATTGTAACTAATATCAGTGTCAACACTAATTGTAACTAATATCAGTGTCAGGACTAATTGTAACTAATATCAGTGTCAGCACTAATTTTCACCACTAGTTGTGCAAAAATAAAGTATTGATGAGCAAAAATAGGAGCATGTTGTGCAATAATTTATTGAGAAAGTATGAAATTATATTGAGAGAAAATAAAATCATGTTGAGAACAAATTCACAAGTCTCGATTGTTGTGTAAAAATAACCTATTGTTGAGCAAAAATAAGATGACGTTGAGCAAAATTTCACCAATCCCCCATGTTGAGCAATTATTGTTTATTGATGAGCAAAAATAAGATCATGTTGTGCAATAATCTATTAAAAAAGTATAAAATTATATTTACAAAAAGTAAGATCATTTTAAGACACAATTTCACAAGTCTCGAATGTTGTGCAAAAATAAAGTATTGATGAGCAAAAATAAGCGGATGTTGTGCAATAATTTATTGAGAAAATATGAAATTATATTGAGAGAAAATAAGATAATGTTGAGAACAAATTCACAAGTCTCGATTGTTGTGTAAAAATAACCTATAGTTAAGCAAAAATAAGATGATGTTGAGCAAAATTTCACCAATCCCTCATGTTGTGCAATTATTGTCTCTTGATGAGCAAAAATAAGATCATGTTGTGCAATAATCTATTAAAAAGTATAAAATAATATTTACAAAAAGTAAGATCATGTTGAGACACAATTTCACAAGTTTTGAATGTTGTGCAAAAATAAAGTATTGATGAGCAAAATTAAGAGCATTTTGTGCAATAATTTATTGAGAAAGTATGAAATTATATTGAGAGAAAATAGGATCATGTTGAGGATTAATTCACAAGTCTCAATTGTTGTGCAAAAATAACCTATAGTTGAGCAAAAATAAGATAATATTGAGCAAAATTTCACCAATCTCCCATGTTGTGCAATTATTGTCTATTGATGAACAAAAATAAGACCATGTTGTGCAATAATCTATCAAAAAAGTATAAAATCATATTTACAAAAAGTAAGATCATGTTGAGACGCAATTTCACAAGTCTTGAATGTTGTGCAAAAATAAAGTATTGATGAGCAAAATTAAGAGCATTTTGTGCAATAATTTATTGAGAAAGTATGAAATTATATTGAGAGAAAATAGGATCATGTTGAGAATTAATTCACAAGTCTCAATTGTTGTGCAAAAATAACCTATAGTTGAGCAAAAATAAGATGATGTTGAGCAAAATTTCACCAATCTCCCATGTTGTGCAATTGTTGTCTGTTGATGAGCAAAAGTAAGACCATGTTGTGCAATAATCTATTAAAAAATTATAAAATTATATGACCCAAGTCTAGTTTTTTTTTTTTACATTTTGTTGTGCAAATATAAGAATACGTTGTGCAAAATATAAGAGTACGTTGTGCAAATATAAGAGTACTTTCTACAAATTTAACCGTAAGTTACGCAAATATAACCCAAGAGTACATTGTCCAAAAAAAATGTCTATTTGGCAAATTTTTTCTTTTTTTGGGGGTGGGTTGGTGATTACATTCCTAATTTAGGGTTAGTTTCGTGTTACACCACAAATAATTGGATTAATGGTTCGATTTCATGTGGGTTTAGCAGCTACTAACAAAATAAATGTTAGCCCAATAGGACTAGGGTAGGTTTAGAAGTTGATTTTACTCAGCTCAAAGCTCGCCTCAGATATTGATTTGTCAATAAAAGTCTCTTGTTCCTAATAATAATACAGAACAAGAAAGAGAGCACAAAAACCATGAGAAAGCATGCAAATCTCTCTTTACATATACATACATAATATGATTCATATCTAAACCCTCTCAAGCAGAGTTGCAAGGAGAGCAATGGCCATATGGATCACTTACAATACACCAAATCCGGCTAGCACTTGGTGTAGCCATGACAGAGCTGGTCCTCGCCTCACTCGAAGATATGTCCAGATCAGAGCTCCTTCTGCCTGGGTTTGAGTCACTGAAATACCCGTCTGCCCTGCTCATCTGGTCCACAAGGGACCGCCTTGCTCTCTGGTTGGGGCTGGGCGAGCTATCTGCGAGTGCCCATTTGGGGCTCAGCAGCCCCGAGAAGCAAGTCATTGGGACAGGAGATGTCGGGTTGCTTTCAGGTTTGACTTGCTTTCAGGTTCAATATCAGATACATTTAAAGTGGGGGTAGGGGAAAGAAAGAAGCAAAGGGTATGATAGTTTTAGGAGACAACTCACTTTAGTATGCCAACTTCCTCCATGCATTCCTTTAGCACACAGTGTTTTCATAAAGAAGATTAATAGAATCCGAATATCAGCAAAGCAAACTAGTTAGGCCTTAATCCAAATATCATCAAACTAAAGAGTGCAAGTGCAGATAAAAAGGGCTTAACAAGACATGAGCACTTACCATCTTGAAAGGAAGTGTGCTGCATTTACACTAGGAGGATCCTCCAGCCACTTACTGTGTTTAATAAAACTTCTGATCCAGTGAGAGCAAACATCTAGAGACTTAGAGAGGGCTTTAGCATTACGCGTACCTTCAGCCTTACTCTTATGCCCATGGGAGAATGTTAGGGTGTTAGCATAGCCACATAACACTTGTCATGAGTCAAACAGCAGATGATGAACAATCAGCTACAATAAATTGAACATTTGAACACATTCAAAGTTTGAAACTATCAAGGAAGCTGCCAAAGTGGAACAGCTATTGAAGTTGATGCTCAACTTTAGGCATAAAGTTACAGATTAATTGACAAATTTAATATTTACCTTCTTTGAACAACAATACTCATGTCCTTATCCTGTCTATCACCATTTCATGCAACCTCATTGGCAGCTTGAAGCAAGGAAGGAATATACAGAAGCCTGATAAAAATAATAAAAAAGCTACACTAAAAGTATAAGATTGTCCATAATGACTCCAGTATAAAAAAAGAAAGGAATATACAGGTGCTTCTAATAAAAAAGCAAAGGAGCAGCCAATGAACATGAAAAGCATAAGCATTTGGAGGTTAGTCAAAGCATAAGAGGGTGTACCAGCTTCATGAGGCTCATTTCTCTCCTGCCTATACTGCTGGATATATTCTCGCACCTTCCCTTCCAAATTACAAAGAAAGCACAGACAAAGTATAGCTCAATAGCATGCATTGCAAGTGTATGTAACTCAACCTAGGCATCCAATATCACAACTCTGTCTTAGAGTTGCACAACTCAGTATTAGAGTTGTACAACTCTCTCTTAGAGTTGCACAACTCTCTCTTAGAGTTGCACAACAGCCTGTCAAAATGCATAAACAATTACTTCACTAAAATAGAAAATACAAAGGAATATCTGCTTGTGCAACTATATAACTTATTCGAAAATGAGATGGTATCTTTCTATTCTTGATGGTGCTTATTAATGTGAAGCCTCTGCCTACATATCTTTTGACTATTTATACCCAAGTACTTCAGTCAAGAAAACACAAACATGGCATAGGATAAATTAGACCAAACCGACACATAACATTTCTATATTTGGGAGAATTCGTACAACAAATGAATGAAATACATGCTTATTTGCACTACATCAACCTCTGCTGTTAGATAGTGAAATTACTTGAATAGTGTAAAGTATGCACAATAGGCATTGACCAATCTCACGTGAATACACAATACAACAGACATACACAGATGTTCTACAAACCGCTTTAGCATTAAGAATAGAAATTTTGCAAAAGAGAGTAGGCACATGAAAATAGAAGAACTTCACCTTAGCTTGTCGAAGCTCATATATCTCCAGGAATAGCTGTTCTGACAAGAAAAAGGAAAAAATTGAGACCTGTTACTGGAAGACAATGAGAGAAATTGCTTCGGCAATGAGAAATTGGCAATCAAAATCAGATCGATGAGAGAAATTGCTTCAACAATGAGACCTGTTGCTAGAAGACATCGCTCGCTCGCTCGACCTTGCTGCCCGACGATTTGCGCTCGCCGGAGATGAAGGATAAGGCGGTTGCGAGCTCTCCGATAAAGCCATCCCCGCCGAGCCTGTCCGTCATCGTCGATCTCAAGGAGGGGTGTACGCGTGTGAGAGAACGGGAAAGAGAAAGCCAGAAGGAGAGAGAGAGCGCTCCGGCGAGGCAAGCTCTAGGTCGACGGCGAGCGAGTAAGTTCCAGGTCGTCGACGGCTTGAATCCAAATCTCAGGCTTTCAGATCTGATGGAATTCGGGAGAGGGGACGGGTTTTCCGTTTTCCAATGAAGAACCGATGAAGGAAGAAGCGCAAAGAGAGAGAGAGGAAGAGAGATTTCGGATATTCGGGATACACAAAAAAAAGTCCGTACAAGCGAAAATAAGTATATATAGCGACTATTTTGCTAAATTGTCCAAACCCGTGTCTATTTTGCAAATACGTCCAAATAAAGTGCCTGTTTTGCAAAAATTTTCTAGTTAAATTAGGTGAAGTAGATACTCCTTGAACGTGGAGGCTAATTAATTCAAGTTGGGAAAGCATAGTTTTCGAAAGCTTTACGGTACCAAATTGGGAAATTATTAGAAGGTAATAACATATTATTCATCTGACCGTAAAATTCTGGTTTGAGGTATCGGATAGGACAATTAAGTCGTTTACCATAGCAATCACTGCAAACTCGATTCAAGATCGAATTCTAGATCAAACAGGAAACAAATAGGACATAATGATTTGTTTACGAGGTTCGAGAAAAATTCCTATGTCCCCAGCTCAATAGAGCATTTCACTATACTCTAAGGAGAATGTTCTCTCACCGGAATGTTCTCTCACCGAAAAGCCTTGTACCTTTTCATCTCCGGAGAAGCCATGTGAGTATCTCCCAAGCTTTCTCGGCGGTGTAGAGGACATCTCGTTGTTAACCCTAACCCTCACTCTCTCTTCTGCTACAGTGTCAAGCCCTCCTCTTTACGAAACCAAGAAGAAGCCTTTTATATGATGCTTCTTCAATATCAAATTTTGAATTTAAACAGCAAATTGGTCGTTGATTGAGTTGAGATGGGTGGTGGAAATTAATTAGCCATTTAATTTTTTTAAAATGGAAACCGGTGGGGACCACCACATTTTTGTGTTACTAGCTGAATGGAGGCACGTGTAGTTACTATTCAAACGTGATATGATGGGTTTTATGATGTGATGCAATATAAATGGCGATGACTCTAGAAGACATTGAGGACAACATGAAAGTGTCATTTGTTGGTCCTATCACTCACGCAAGGGCCAAAAAGTTTCAAGATGCTACTAAGGCACTCCTTATTCGTTACCAAGGAACTATGAAGCAAGGATCCAGGCCACCTTAGATCACTTTGCTCAAGACTAAACCATCAGCCCAAGAGTTGAGCTTAAGACCTCAATCCAAGCTCATGAAGATGAGGGTCGATCAACAATGAGGCCGAGCTCATGTGCACAAGGATGGCTGGCGACATCTCTTATTTTATTAAAATATATTTATATTATTTATGTTATTTTCTACTATAATAAATAAAGTGGAAAAGGAAAGTCTATCTTCTAGATATTTCCTTAGCTATGAAGTAGTTGAATTTTATCTTATCTTTCTCTAGGATTTATATACATTATTATTATGTATTTTTCAGTCAAGATTTTATCCTTTTGGAAATGATAGAGTTGGCCAACATAGGGCTTATAGAGTTTATGTCTTCTATTTAAACACTTGCATATGTTGAATAAAAGTTAGATTGAATAGAATTAGAGAAACCCTTAGCTAAGGGTTCTTCGATTTTAATCCCAACCATTGCTTTCGTTCTCATTAGTTTTTGCATCAATACTTTTAATACTTTGTTCCAACAATCACCCAAACACATGACCGAGTTCACAAGAGAGGAAACCGAGAAGAACTGTCCGTAGAAATCGCACAACAACTTTACAGACCTCACCAGTAGCTTGGACGTGCCCGCGGCTATCGGTTCTGCGTCGGCGTCATCCTTTATCGCGCCCGCGGCTTGCCAAATGCGCGCGCATTGTCTTGCTGTCGAAGGTTGTTTGAAGGGTTTCCTTTGCTTCCACCCTATTCACCCATTACCTACCTCAAGACAATCAAGTACTATCAAGAGATATCAAAGAATATTGCAAGATCAGGAACAACCCAAGTCGTTATTCTTGATTCGAAACCCAAATGCTAAGAATCGAAAATAGCAACGCATCATGCAGGGCCCGGTCGAAGTGTTTTTTTTAATGATTTTTCAGTCTGGTATGAATGGTTACACACTAGTATATGAATGATATTTCAATCGTATATCTTTGTTTAGTATGTTAGTTATACATTTGGATAATTTCACAAATATCCAACCCTCGATCATAGTCACCACCAAAATATGCTCTATATGAGCGAATACTCCATCATATATTAGTCGAATAATTAGCACAAAGCTAATCCCCATTGAATAACCACAAGTATATGTGTAATTCATTCCACAATTACCCAAATATATACGAATAATGATTTAAAAGTAGTCGAATAATGGATCAATTTATTAACAATTTTATACAAATTTTGATAAAAATGAACACGCGTGTTGGGGTTCTATTTATTGGAATGGATCTAGGTAAAGAGAAGTGGTTGTGCTACTGTGTAGGTGAACAATGAAAGTGGATTAATTACTCTAATTTTCCATTTTCCTATTTTAAAATAGGGTAAATTGCAGAAAAAATCCTCACCTTTGGGGTAGTTGCGGTAAATAGCCTAACCTATTGAAAATGCAAAAAATAGCCCAAAGTACATAACTTGTTGCGAACGCTAGCCTAATACTCAATTCGAAAAAATTTCCACAACAATTGAAGATGACTTGTCCGACTATGGTGATGTGATGTGACAATAAAAAATCGACATGGAATTTTCAAGTTAAAAAAAAATTAAAAAAAAAATTAAATTAACACCAACAACAAAGATGAAAGTCGATCAGCAAAACCCAGATGAGGGATTACTAATTAGCAACGCCAACAATATAGTTCACAAAGAAAATTTGACGAAGGAAGGTAGATCAATTTTGTCGAGACCATCGCGGAGGAAGGTCGATCTCAAGAAACGATAGAGACGATTGCAAGATCGCAAAAAGAAACCAGATCGGAGACCGACCATAACTTCGAGATGTTGTGCGAGTTGATTCGGGGATGATGCTGAAGGATTCCGAGAAGAAGGAGATTCATTCTCCGGTGGTTCTTCCATGTCGATTTTTTATTTCCACATCAAATCACTATAGTCGGACAGGTCATCTTCAATTGTTGTGGAAAGTTTTCGAATTGAGTATTAGGCTAGCGTTTGCAACAAGTTCTGTACTTTGGGCTATTTTTTGCATTTTTTATAGGTTAGGCTATTTACCGCAACTACCCCAAAGGTGAGGCTTTTTTATGAAATTTACCCTTTAAAATATTATAAACCACTATTAATGTAGACTTTTTATTCTATATTATTTAATGACCTAAATTTATTAATATGTGTGTACACAAGAACTAATCTCTACATGGAGAGAGAGGTGTTATAAGTCATAACTTATTGTTGGTACCCATCTATATACTTTAATAAATGTTTTAGTTTAGTCTATTTATTTCAGATAAAATCATTTTTTTTAAATAAAATTGAAAAATAAATACAAAATAGAGGTAAGTCGCTGTTTGTAACAACGACTTACTTATTTTATTAATTTTTTTAAAAAAAAATCTTGGGTAAAGTCACTATTTGTAACAACGATTTTACCCTATTTTGACTATTTCGCTAATAACTTTCACATCTTGACTATTTTGCCAATAATTTTTGGATTTTTAGCTATTTATAAAAAAAATTCCTTATCTTAAGCCAATACAAACTAATTTACCAGGCTTTATTGATACCTTTAGGGAGTATTATATTACAATACCTATAAATTAAAAAAATTTAATCGGTTCGTGTCGGGTATCCGATAAGGGGAAATTTCGATCCGAATACGAACTATTTATTGTCGTGTTTATCTGTTTATGACATTTTCGTATCGTATTTTTTTCGTGTCGTATCGTCGTATTTTTGTGTGGCTAGTTGTGTCGGATTTTTTTTCCAACCCCTACATCAAACCCGATCTGATTACCTCGATTGCCACCTTTAATAGACGATGTACATGTATTCAGGGGCGGAGGGAGGAATAAGTCGAGGGGGGGGGGGGGGGGCAATACAAACTAATTTACCGGGCTTTATTGATACCTTTAGGGAGTATTATATTACAATACCTATAAATTAAAAAAATTTAATCGGTTCGTGTCGGGTATCCGATAAGGGGAAATTTCGATCCGAATACGAACTATTTATTATCGTGTTTTATCTGTTTATGTCATTTTCGTATCGTATTTTTTTCGTGTCGTATCGTCGTATTTTTGTGTGGCTAGTTGTGTCGGATTTTTTTTCCAACCCCTACATCAAACCCGATCTGATTACCTCGATTGCCACCTTTAATAGACGGTGTACATGTATTCAGGGGCGGAGGGAGGAATAAGTCGGGGGGGGGGGGGGGGGTTGGATTGAAGGAAGGGAAAAAAATGAAAGAAGAAGGGGGGATAGGGAATCGAACCCTGCACCTACACACACCCAAACACTACCTTGAACCAACTGGGCTACAAGATTTCTTTGTATCTATACACCTCCTTTAATATATACCTTGATGTAATTTTCTCCAGGGGGGCTCGAGCCACCGCATGACCCCCTGGCTCTGCCCCTGCATGTATTTTAAGTAGCGTTGAAAATTGAATTGATACTGTAGTAATTAATTTCACCCATCAATTTAAAACGGTACGTACGTAGGTTCACTCCCTCAGTCTATCCGACTCCCCACCATTTCGCATGTACCAATAATTTTAAAAAAAAGTTATTTGTGGCTAGTAGTTGAATGAGTAAATATGTGAAAGGTATCTTTTAGGGTGGGTGCGGGGTGGGACGAAACGAGATGGGTCATTATGTATTTTATTCTGGTAAAAATTTAATGTCAGACATATCTGAATTTCGATTAACGACAAGTCGACAGACGGATAACCGTCAAAACAAATAAAAAAGTACAAAGATGGTGTAAAATACAAGCAAGAACTCTACAATGGAGAAATTAAATACAACTAAACCAAACAAGACGAGGAAGTAGACGAAAGACGAAGTCAGGCACTATCCTGAAAGAGCACCGTAGGCCAACGTTTTTGTCCTGCATAATTTTACCCGTACATAATTGGAATATAATTTATTTTATTTTATTGCAATTTTGCAGTATTATTTCTCAGGAGACGGGATAAAAGCCTATAATAATATATTATAAAGGATTTTTATCCTATGGCCATGGGACATAGGATAAGGCCATAGGATAAAAACCTAATAAGAATGATTCTCTCAAATTTAATTATTTTAACCTTTTTAATATTGATTTTGTAAGATCCATTCTTTATTTAGTAGGTAATATTTTTCAATTAGGCTTCTTCATCTATACCCTAAAGACATAGGTTAAAACACCATATTATAAAAACATCAAAATTTAAAAACGTTCCCACCATTCATTGAGGGCCTCTTTCGTTTGCTTGGAAATTGAAAGATGAATAATTAGTTAAATTAGGTGAAGTAGGTACTCCTTGAACGTGGAGGCTAATTAATTCAAGTTGGGAAAGCATAGCTTTCGAAAGCTTTACGGTACCAAATTGGGAAATTATTAGAAGGTAATAACATATTATTCATCTGACCGTAAAATTCTGGTTTGAGGTATCGGATAGGACAATTAAGTCGTTTATCATAGCAATCACTGCAAACTCGATTCTAGATCAAACAGGAAACGAATAGGACATAATGATTTATTTACGAAGTTCGAGAAAAATCCCTATGGTCCCAGATCAAGAGAGCATTTCACTATGCTTTAAGGAGAAACAGTTAGCAAGAGTACAAGATCCTAGAGGACAATCTAATCCAAGAACACAGTCAATCACAAGAAACACGAAATCAGACAAGTAACCTAAGCTGTTCAACGGAAGGATAAATCATATTAGGAAGAGGATGGACTCCCTGATCTCTAAGGCGTTGTCGTGGACTGTTTGGAGAGGAGTTGCTATTAACTCGTCGAACTCGATGCCGAGTTGCCATCCATAACCTATGCTGCTGCGAGTCATTGTCCATCGCCTTCATCGTCCTTTGGATACTCTGGTAGATTCGTCTAGTTTTGGTGGTAGATCGAGGCTATCTTCCTCTCAGTTCTTTGGATTTGTCTCTTCTATAGGATCCGCGCTTTCATTGGAGTCGTCTTCCTGAAGATCATGCGCTCAAGGCTGATTTAGGAGGGATCTAGGTCAAGAAAGCATCCCAGAGATTGATCAAACCCGACTGATCTCGCTCTCGCTAGATCTCGCTCAACTCTTTGCTCGCAGGCACTTATAGGCGACACACCGCTCTCTTCTTCCCTCAAATGTTCTCTCACTGGAAAGCCTTGCACCTTTTCATCACCGGAGAAGCCATGTGAGTAGATCCCAAGCTCTCTCGGCGGCGCAGAGGGCATCTCGTTGTTAACCATAACCCTTGCTCTCTCTTCTACTACAATGTCAAGCCCTACTCTTTACTGAACCAGGAAGAAGCCTTTTAAATTATGCTTCTTCAACATCAAATTTTGAATTTCAACAGCAAATTGGTCGTTGATTGAGTTGAGATGGATGGTGGAAATTAATTAGCCATTTAATTATTTTTTTAAATGAAAACCGATGGGGACCACCACTTTTTTGTGTTACATGCTGAATGGAGGCGCGTGCAGGTACTATTCAAACGTGAAATGATGGGTTTTATGCTGTGATGCATTTTAAATGGCGATGACTCCAGATGACATTGAGGAAAACATGAAAGGGTCATTTGTTGGTCCTATCACTCGTAGAAGGGCCAAAAAGATTCAAGATGCTACTAAGGCACTCCTTATTCGTTACCAAGGAACTATGAAGCAAGGATCCAGGCCACCTTAGATCACTTTGCTCAAGACTAGACCACCAGCCCAAGAGTTGAGCTTAAGACCTCAATCCAAGCTCATTATGATGAGGGTCGATCCATCATAAGGCCGAGCTCATGTGCACAAGGAGGGATGACGACATCTCTTATTTTATTAAAATATATTTATATTATTTATGTTATTTTCTACTAGGATAAATAAAGTGGAAATAGAAAGTTTATCTTCTAGATATTTCCTTAGTCATCAAGTAGTTGACTTTTATCTTATCTTTATCTAGGATTTATATACATTATTATTATTATTTATTTTTCAGTCAAGATTTTATCCTTTTGGAAATGATAGAGTTGGCCAACCTAGGGTTTCTAGAGTTTATGTCTTCTATTTAAACACTTCCATATGTTGAATAATAGTTAGATTGAATAGAATTGGAGAAACCATTAGCTAAGGGTTCTTCGATTTTAATCCCAACCATTGCTTTCTTTCTCATCAATTTTTGCATCAATACTTTTAATACTTTGTTCCAACAATCACCCAAACATATGACCGAGTTCACAAGAGAGGAAACCGAGAAGAACTGTACGTAGAAATCGCACAACAACTTTGTAGACCTCGCCAGTAGCTTGGACGCGCCCGTGGCTACCGGTTCCGCGTTGACATCATCCTTTGCCGTGACCGCGGCATGCCAGATGCGCGCGCGTTGTCTTGCTGTCGAAGGTTGTTTGAAGGGTTTCCTTTGCTTCCACCCTATTCACCCATTACCTACCTCAAGACAATCAACTACTATCAAGAGATATCAAAGAATATTGCAAGATCAGGGACAACCCAAGTCGTTATTCTTGATTCGAAGCCCACAGGCTAAGGATCGGAAATAGCAACGCATCATGCGGGGCCCGGTCAGAGTGTTTTTTTAATGATTTTTCAGTCTGGTATGAATGGTTACGCACTAGTATATGAATGATATTGCAATCGTATATGTCTGTTTAGTATGTTAGTTATACATTTGAATAATTTCACAAATATCCAACCCTCGATCATAGTCACCACCAAAATACGCTCTATATGAGCGAATACGCATTCATATTTAGTCGAATAATTAGCACAAAGCTAAACCCCATTCAATAACACAAGTATATGTGTAATTCATTCCACAATTACCCAAATATATACGAATAATGATTTAAAAGTAGTCGAATAATGGATCAATTTATTAACAATTTTGTACAAATTTTGAGAAAAATGAACATGCGTGTTGGGGTTCTATTTATTGGAATAGATCTAGGTAAAGAGAAGTGGTTGTGTGTAGAGCTGGCAAAACCCGACCCGAACCCGAATATCCGACCCGGTCGACCCGGAACCGATTGTTCTGAACACTGACCCAACCCGACCCATTTTGAACCCGAAATCCGAATAACCGATAACCGAAACTCACCCAAATCCGAATGAACCGAACCCGATTCAACCGAAACCCATTAAGACCCGAACCCGTTATAACCGAATCCCGAAATAACCTGAACTTTAAGATACATTCTAGTAAATTTTTTAAAATGAATATTGAAATAACTGAAACCCGAATAACCGAAACCCGACTCAACCAAATGATCAAATTATTATAAATTACCCGAAAACCGAATGACCCGAAACCCGAATAACCCGAAACCCGACTAACCGAAACCCAACCCGATCCGACCCGCCCGATTGCCACCTCTAGTTGTGTGCTACTGAGTAGGTGAACAATTAAAGTGCATTAATTGCGTGCGGATACACACGCCTGTTGGGGTTCTATTACTCTAAATTTCAATTTTCCTATTTTAAAATATGGTAAATTGCAGAAAAAATCTTCACCTTTGGGGTAGTTGCGGTAAATAGCCTAACCTATTGAAAATGCAAAAAATAGCCCAAAGTACATAACTTGTTGCAAACGCTAGCCCAATACTCAATTAGAAAAATTTCCACAACAATTGAAGATGACCTGTCCGACTATGGTGATGTGATGTGACAATAAAAAATGGACATGGAATTTTCAAGTAAAAAAAAAATTTTAAAAATAATTAAATTAACACCAACAACAAAGATGAAAGTCGGTCAGCAAAACCTAGATGGGGGATTACTGATTAGCAACGCCAACAATATAGTTCACAAAGCAAAATTGACGAAGGAAGGTAGATCAATTGTTGAGACCATCGCAGAGGAAGGTCGATCTCAACAAACGATAGAGACGATTGCAAGATCGCAAGAAGAAAACAGATCGGAGACCGACCATAACTTCGAGATGTTGTGCGAGTTGATTCGAGGATGATGCCGAAGGATTCCGAGAAGAAGGAGATTCATTTTCCGGTGGTTCTTCCATGTCGGTTTTTTATTGCCACATCACATCACTATAGTCGGACAGGTCATCTTCAATTGTTGTGGAAATTTTTCGAATTGAGTATTAGGCTAGCGCTCGCAACAAGTTCTGTACTTTGGGCTATTTTTTGCATTTTCGATAGGTTAGGCTATTTACCGCAACTACCCCAACGGTGATGCTTTTTTATGCAATTTACCCTTTAAAATATTATAAACCACTATTAAGGTAGACTTTTTATTCTATATGATTTAATGACCTAAATTTAATAACATGTGTGTACACAAGAACTAATCTCTACATGGAGAGAGGTGTTATAAGTCATAAGTTATTGTTGGTATCCATCTATATACTTTAATAAATGTTTTAGTTTAGTCTCTTTATTTCCATATGAGTTTATAATTGCTTACGTCCCTTCAACACGCAACTAATCATTCTAGTCAAATTCATTCAGCCCCCGTTTGTTTTTTGGTAGGGAAAAGCAATGATTACCCTCATGAATATAGTCCATATTTAAGTTAAGATTCATTGATCACTATTCTAATCATTCCCCTCCTCCCATTTTTCATACAAATGTGTTACCCTTCTATTCTCTAATTTTGAGGGGGGTAACTAATACCTCTAGGATGGGCTAATATTCCCCTTCATCCTCTCCTCCAAGCTCACAAAAATTGATGATAATATACATTTTATGTGTAAAATTTAATACCTTACCTTTCCTTTCCCTAGTTATCTAAACAAACGAGCCCTCAGACGGCCAGGTTATAAATAAAGAAATCCATCCCTATCCTTATTACATGCCTTACCAATACCATGGAGCACTTCTCTTCATATTCTTCTCCTTTCTTTGCAACAATCCTCTTTACATTCATCTTCTTCTTCTCTTTTCTTTGGATGTCGAACTACTTCTCCCGCCGCCACAATGGCAGATTATCTCCAATTCCTATAAACATTCCAATTTTCGGAATGATTCCAAGTGTTATGTTACAGTTGCACCGTATTCCAGATGCCGTGGCCCAAGTTTTACAACAAACTCGGGGAACATTCATTGTGAAAGGACCATGGTTTACAAAATTTGAGCTCCTTATCACAGCCGACCCGACCAATGTGCATGTCCAAGCACCATGAAGGCTTCCATCGAGGAGCCACCTACCAAGAGAAACTTGACATCCTTGGAGACGGCATCCTCATCGCCGAATTCGACAAGTGGAAATACCAAAGGAAGATCGCCATGTCTTCCATCACAAGCTCTCGTTTCCGACAATTCACTGTTGAAACAATCCAAGACATGTTGGAGAAGAGGCTTACCCCATTCCTCGACCGCTCTAGAAAGGAGGGCCAAGTGGTCGACCTACTCGACATTTTTACTAGACTTGCCGCTGACATCACCTTCAAGCTTGTCATCGGTTGTGACACCGACTATCTCTCTTTCGACCCGTCTAGCCATTCTATTGGCATGCTCTCAACGCATGAAATGGAGGATGCAGTGTTGGCCAGACACGCATTGCCAGACTTCATCTGGAAGCTACAACGGAGATTCGGGATTGGGAAGGAGGGGAAGTATAGACAATTCACAAACGCCCTCGACAATTTCACCTATGAGATGATCAAAAAGAAAGGCGAAGAAGCTCGTCAAAGGGCTAAACAAAGTGTTGAATTAGGTACAGAGGCCATCGACCTAATCGGCCTTTACATGGAAGAGAACTATGGAGCCGAGCACGGTTTTAAATCGACTGATGTCTTTCTACGCGACACGTTCGTGAGCTTCCTGCTCGCAGGGAAAGACACGGTGAGTCCAGCCTTAACTTGGTTCTTTTGGCTTCTAATCAAGCATCCACAGGTGGAAGCCAAGATCAAAGAAGAGCTAATGCAAGAAAATGACGTCGACATCTCTCAACTAGGGAATTCCAACAAACTGGTGTATCTCCACGCAGCGATATGCGAAGCACTAAGGCTGTATCCTTCGGTGCCCTTCTTGATCAGGGCTTCCAAGAAGCTAGAGACATTGCCTAGCGGGCACCAGGCAAAACCATGGACAGTGATAATACTATGTGCATACGCAATGGCGAGGTTGAAATGGGTTTGGGGGGAAGATTGCGAAGATTTCAGGCCGGAGAGGTGGATAACAGAGAAGGGGACGTTCAGGCATGAGCCATCGCACAAGTTCTTTTCATTCAACACAGGGCCGAAGATCTGTCTTGGGAAGGACATAGCCTTGCTTGAGATGAAGGCGGTGGCACGTCACTTGATAAGCAATGGCTATCGGTTTGAAGTAGTCGATGGGCATCGAGTCGAGCCTGCTTTATCCATTATCCTTCGGATGAAAGATGGGCTGAAGGTTAAGGTTATGAAAATTGCAGAATTCTAGCTAGCTAGTTAGCTAGCTAGCGTATTATCGGTCCAACAGGAAGTATAGTATTGTGTTTGCTATGCTTTAATTAATTATTAATAATCAGTTAACTTCAATTAATATATCTTTCAATATGTACGTGATAATGTGTAACGTTGTTCAATATAAATTCCGCCGACAATGGAATGGAAGTATGTAGTGTGCTTTATGGTACGAATTTTCCCTGATCACAATATGGCCATGTGATTCCTGTTTCACTTAATATATCCACTAAGCCCTTGTTTGATATCAATTATCGGAAATGAAAAATTGATAATCGGAATGAGTGGTTACAGTCTTGATGTTTGGTAGGACAAACACACCTAACAAAAAGGATCACAACAAAATGAATGGAAGCTCGAATCTCTCAAGCCCATTTGATTAATTTAGCAGGTAATGTCAAACCCCAAATGATGAATTTGGCAAATGAAAATCATTAAAGCTAAGCTTGGAATCATTTTTCCTTTCACTGTTTTCCTGTTTTCCTGAGCTATTTTGCATGAATAGATCTAAGATCCATTTTCACAATGAAAATGTTTACTGCATCATAGTAAATTGAGTCATAGCATATTATATCCTTGTCACGGAAACTGTGTGAAGCGGATATTCTTAAAACCTATATATCCAGAAGACGTAACAATTTTACTGCCTGCAAGATGTTTTTCAATTTCACACCCCAATTTCAAGCTCCACATACAAACTACTGAACAACTCAATCATCATACATCAAACAAGCAAAACCGGATTGCATCATAATCGTCAATTGCACAAAATCAAAGCTCTGAGAAGTAGCAAAAAAATGTGAAAAATTCAAATACCACCAGAAAGAGAACAGGGGGAAGTCAAAATCTCCGATCCAGAAGCAATGGTGAGATCTAGGGCAAACACATGACTGTGAGTCTTCACGGTTGAGGGCAGATTTGGAGAAGGACAAACCTTTACAACGAAAGCGTAGACATCTTAATTTGGCGCTTGATTCGAATGCGCGAGCCATGGAAATTGAGAGGATCTCGTTGAGGGCAGTAACGAGCTTACTGGAGGCCCTTTGGGATTGGATCCTAGAGGAGGGGAAAAAGTGATCTCCAACGACACTAAAGAATCCAAGAAGGCGGTGCGGTGGACGGAAGGTGGATCCCAAGTGGACGACGGAGTGAGAGCGAGCGGCAGAGGAAGATGAAGAAGATCGAGGAACCCCTGGTTCTGGTTGGGTGGAGCGAGAGAGAGAGAGAGAGAGATGGTGCAAATTTGATGGAGAGAAAAGAAGGAGAATGGAAGAGAAAGTGGATGGGTATAGGAGTACACAGACCTAATAAATTTTCAAGTGGCTAGTGCGGCTAATAAATAATTCAAAGTGGTTAATTAGCTAATTAAATGTTCAAAGGGGGTATAAAACACCCAATTTTCGCCGGAACTAATGTCATTATTAAATATACATGTCATGCTATACATTAAAGCATGCTTATATTATATGAATGTAAATTTTTTAATTAAAAAAATTATAATTATCGTTAAGGATTTTTTAAAATAATTTTTAATTATATTATTAAATTATATGAATTTTTTATTAAACTAAAAAAATATTAAGGGTAAACAAGTAATTGATCCAACAAAAGAGTCTATATACTTGAAATATTTATTATTGGGTGTAAATCCTCCCGTTATCTCTAAAGAAAATATATGTCGGAGTATGATTTTTAATTAAGTTTACAACGTGACTCATTAAATGCGTCATAATTAAAAGCATGAGCTTGCATTTATTATTCTTGGCAGTGGCCCTATCTATACTCAATAATCAATGATAAATCGAGGTCGAAACCGATTGTCAAGGCTTGATCAGCAGGTTGCAGAGGACCCTGGATTTTAGCGTCATTGGAAGCATAGTGGAGTGTCTAAAGCTCGCTGGAGGGTGTGATATCAGGGGATGGATGTTTGTTAAACGAGAGGCAAATCATGTGGCTCACTTGCTTGCACACTTTTTTTTTTTTTTTTTTTTTACAGTACGCAATAAATTGGATTTACTAACGACATCCATAATCATCTCGCAAGATGATATTCTGGAACTCACAACAACAGGAACTCAAAATAAAAGTACAATTCAACTGAGATTTAGCAAGAAAATCAGCTGCACTATTTGTCTCTCTATAGCAGTGCTGAATTGTGACGCTCTCAAAATCTTTGCTTAACGAATGGATCTCTTGGATTATTTGAGCGACCTCCCATGGTATAGTTAACTTGATTGATGGCATTGACGATGATTACACAATCACTTTCAACAATAACTCTACGAATCCCCATCTCCGCTGCCAGCCTTATACCTGTATAAACTGCAAAAGCTTCTGCTAGAATGACCGAACTCATCCTAACGTTACATTTATGAATCTGAAGAACTAGACCATCATTATTCCTAACAAAACAACCAACCTGCGATTGAGTATCAATTTTCACCGAAGCATCTACATTGATCTTAATGACATTTATAGGAGGGCGTTTCCAAATTAATTTATCAGGAGATCTAACGCGTTTAGGTAACTTCGTTTTTACCAGTTGTTTATTCCAACATGAAATTTTGTCTATATATAGTTTGAGTTAGAGCAGAGATAATACCTGTATTCGAAGTATTGCGAAAAATAATTCTATTTCTGAGTTCCCAAACAGAATGTCATAACTGACATAAGTCTGTAAAATCTATATTAAGAGCTCTAATATTTAAAATATTTTCTGAAACATTTCTTGTTAGAATTGGAATCTTATAACATTTTCCCAACTTAACACCCAGATTTTGAATAAGAGACCTTGTGATCCGACAATTAAACAATAAATGATTTGTATCTTCTGTATCAGAATTACAAAGAGAGCAGGTACTGGGAACTCTATTTATATATCCATTAAGACGGGTCGTTGTAGGTAAAATATCTAAAATAATTTTCCAAATAAAATTTTTCATATTCGAAGGAATATTAAGTTTCCAAATCCAATCTGCTGGAATTTTCTTAGTATTCTCTGTATTACAAATAGAATATGTGGATTTAACAGAGAATTTTCCATCACTACTATAAATCCAAATTAACCTGTCTGGAATATCAATTATTGGAATATGGATATTAGTAATAGCTTGAATAATATGAGAGGGGAATATACTATTTAATTTATCAATATCCCAAGAGTTGGTATTTGTAAATAAATCACAAACTTTTAAGTTAGGATTACGATCATTCCGAAAGTTTTGAAGATATTGCGCATTTACCCAAATGTCAGACCATACATTTATGGTTTTCCCATTACCCACTAGTCATAGCAGGCCTTTAGAGAAAATATCTCTAATATTAAGAAGATTGCCAAACTGCCAAGAGGTTTTGAAACTGGCTCTTTCCATTAGAGATTCCGTCAAGAGATATTTATCCGTAATAACCTTCGACCAAATATTATCTGGATTAGCCATAATTCTCCAAAGAAGTTTCACTTGCTTGCACTCTTGAAACCGGTTAAACTACTATATTTTAATTCAGTTGCTAATTGCTCACAATTCATGGTAGACTTGCTGTGTAAAGACATTATTTAATCAATTGATTTGGGTTTTGTTCAAAAAAAAGAAGAAGATAACTCCGGTAATGTTGACACATCCCAGACTACTTAGTACAGTATAAGATATCTGTCACTTGGTTGATTGTAGAAATCACAATTGATGGGGAGTCTTTTTTTTTTTTTTTTTTGATTAGGAAAAAATTCGGGTGGGCTGGCCCTACCCGGCAGCATCCTTGCGGATGAGGTCAAGAAGACCTGGGTCATTTTTAATATCGACTCCTCGGGCAGAGTGGCTAAGGTGTGCAACCTTATCCGCCACTCTATTGCCCATACGAGGAACATGAAAGAAATCTACTTCTTCCACAGTCGATAACAGGACTTGAGCATTCGAAAGTATTAGTTCGATCTCCCAAGGGCAGTTAGATTTTCTATTTAAGTGGTCAATGATTATCTTGCTATCTCCTTCAATTTGGATCTTTTCTATATTGAGTTGCCGCACTTGTTGGATTCCTATTTTAAGAGCTATTGCTTCTGCTGTGAGTGGTGTTTGTTTGCCCAACTGTTGGTGGTGTACAGAAATTAGGTGGCCTACCCAGTCCCTAATGATGGCACCAGCAGAGCTGTCGCCATTAGAAAGGGTTGATCCGTCGAAATTGAGTTTGAACGTGCCCCAAGGAGGCTTGCGCCATGAAATTGTTTTTTGTTTCTGACTTTTTCTAGAAGGGTACCGACGAGGAGGGCGAAAGTCCTCCTCAAAGTCAGCCTCAGCTGCAGATGTTTTATTCCAGTTATCTATATGAGATTTGATTAGTCGTAAGACTTTATCTTTTTGCGGGATTGCAGCATGCTGAAAAAGATGTTGGTTCCTAATATACCACGTCGTCCACCACGAGAAAGCGAGGTTGGTCAGAGCAGAAGAATTTAGGCTCCTCCCTAGAAGAGATAGAATGGGCTTAATATCCCGGGATTGTGTAATCAAACCGGCAGTATTTGATTGGACTTGGGACGGAAGCTGGTGGATCGCTTGGATAAAGGGACATTCCAGAAACAAATGGACCTCATCTTCTGGTGCCGCATTACACAAAGAGCAGGTTGAAGGGACAGACTTACTCCTGTTGGACAGCCTAGTAGCAGTTGGGAGCCCGTCTTGAGCTATTTTCCAAAGAAAGTTTATGACTTCGGGGGGATATTACTCTTCCATATCCAGACATTACTGTCCGGGAGTGATGCTGACTGAGCTGTTATCAATTTATATGCACTAGCAGTAGTAAACCAGCCTTCCCTATCCGGCCACCAGTATAAGCGGTCTTGCAGAGTGGAGGCAGGAAGAGGGATGTCTTGGTTCTCATTCACTATATCAATAGGAAGAACCTGTTGGAGTTTTTCTTTCCACCACTTCCCCCCTAAAATATAATCACTAACAGTTTCGTCCTGATTGTAATTTTGAGGGCATTCTTCCCTGACCGACAGAGAAGAGGTTGTGATCCAATTATCCGTCCAAAACTTAATTGATCGCCCATTTCCTACGGACCAAATAAGCCCCCTTTTAAATTTATCAATTAAAGCAGACAACTTGGACCACTGCCAAGAGCTAGACCCCGTTTTTTTGTAGTCAAAAATACTGGCAGAACGCAGGTATTTATGTGTAATCAATGACACCCATACGATGGGTGTCTTTCATAAGTATGAAAATATAGTTCGTTAAAATAAATTCTCATAAGTCCAATTAGCACTCAGATAAAAAAAAAATTCCAATTAGCACACATTTTGTTCAATCTATTAAAATTAACCACTATAGCGTGATTTATAAAGTAGAACTAGCCTATAACCCGTGCGCCACGCACGGGATTTTAAATTAATCTAAGTAAACTAATCATATTTTTCGGATGTTATCGTATTATTTATTGCCGTATTATGTAAATTTTTCTAATAATTTAAACTAACAAAACGATATTGCTAACTATTTTAATAATTTACTAATAATTTTAATAATTTTCTAGTACGTTATGATTATTATTTGCCTACTCTATTTTTTTATTAAGTTAAGAACATAGGCGTGTTATTAATTAATTTGCATTATATACACATAGAAGAATTAATTTGCCTTATATACACATAGAAGAAGGATTTTTTTTTGAAATATTCACAATTAAATAAATTAGCAAAATGTTCATGATTTTAAAATATTTACCAAATCGTTAAAAAATTGCAGGTCCGATAGAAACACGAGATTAAATCCGCATGTTACATGTAAATCCAATTTTTGAACCCGGGCTTGGAAGAGATATGTACTTTTCTTATAGACACGCGGATGAAGTTTTGTATATTTTTTTTAAATATCTAGACATTGGGGTTGAATAGTATGGTACCCGTGCATAAAGTATGAGATTTGTAAATTATTTTATACAATGTTCCCTATCATAATACATATAAAAAAAGTTTAATTAGTTAGATAAAAAATAAAATAATACTTTTCTTCATTATTTAAAAACCAGTTGATCATCTCAAAGCTAGTGAATGTGATGGCATCAGTGGGTGTAATCTGTATCTAGTTATGCAACTGCGGTAAAAGCCTTAATATAGTATTTGATAGGTATATTTTTCAACTTTATCACTAGCTGGATTTTATTTTTCGAATATTTTTCAACTTTATCAAAGCATACTTGATTTGTTTAATTTCATTAATTATAAATAAATAAAATTTATATCATATAACTTATATTTTCAATATATATATATAAGTTATAGAAATTCTTAATTATAATATATTTACAATTTTATTTACATTTATAAAATATAAACAATTTGAAATATATGCTAAATAAAAGTATCTACTACGTATATATTATGGTTGAATATTATATGAAAAATCAATAAAATTTATTTCACTAATATATGGTTATAAAAATAACAATTGAAATTTGATTCATTCAATTCAAAATTTCAAACGGTTTAAAAAAACGGTTTTTTTTTCATTAAAAAAACAGTTTTATTTTTAAATAAAAAACAGTTTTTGAAAGACCGAAAGTTGTAGAATTTTTTTTAAAAAAAGTTCTCTAAATACACATGTCAAATTTTAATTGGTGATGTAGAATTATGTGTATCACCATCCGAGAAAGAGAGGGGCACAAAATAAGAGTTGATTAAGAAAGGGAGGGGTAAAATTGGAAAAAAAATAAAAATAAATTAGGCCGCCACGTGGATAGCCTAACTATTCTCTAAAATACTCAGCTTTAAGATATAGGAGGATATTATTAATATTATAAAAAAACTTTATAAAAAAAGGATAAAATAAAAAAGATAGAGTTAATTAAACAAAATGTAAAAATATTTACTATAATAGTATCTTAGAAACCTTTTAAAAAATTCTTCTCTTTGCACTACTACTACTACATAATTGAGATTATAATAACCCTGATGTTTCACATTTTACAATATGCTCCGGTTGAGGATGTGAGGGATTATCCTATTAAAAGTGGTTGATTATGAGATTGGGAGTTGAGAGTTTATAGCTCCTTGCTTCAATTCTGTCTGAAATTTGCGTAAGACCATTTTAGCAACCCGTTGTGTTCAAATGTATATTTAGTAACACAAATGTATATTTAGTAACATGTAATGTACAAATTTGACAACATCATATTCCCATTCTTATAAACGTTTACAGTTTGGAGACAATTTTAATGGTTCATTTTTTTTTCTGCTTTATTTTAAATTAATTTAATTTGAATAATGGGCCAAAATACACATTTAACAAATTAAGCTATATATATAAGGGTCAATTTGCAAAGTATACAAATACAAAGGCCAAATTAGCAAACTATACAAGGTTGTGGGAATTTTGCAAAACTATACACAACACTATCACACAGCCGCGCGGACCTCCCCCGATCTCTCCTTCTGATTTTTTGCCAACGCTGACACGAGATTAGAAGATCTGATTTTCGATCGCTGTAGGTATCGATCGACGCGGATCTCCTCCTGAATCTCGGTACTACATCTATCTAACATCCAAGCATTACTGGATTGTGGTTTTAATGTCAGCATTCGTATAGTTGATAGATCTGTGAAAAAAACTTCAATTCGTGTGTAAATATCGTTTTATATCCAATAGCTGAACTCGTATAGTGAAGATCGTGTAATTTCGACTTCGTTTGTTACTGTTTCAATACAAATCAGAGTAAGTCGTTGACAATATATAGAGTTTCAAGTTCTTCATCGATCTGCTTCGTTAATAGATACTCGATCTGTCAACATCACGAAACTTAAATCTGTCTGTTGGATGAATTCGAAATGTTGTGCTTGAATGAATTGAAAAGAAATAATTGTATGAATTATTCTACGTAGATCTGTTTTGATTTCTGGATTCGTTGTGTAATGCTGACACTGTATGAGATTTCGTAAATAAATGACATGTATCTAACTTATTTCTATCATGATGACACGGAATGAGAAGCAATTCATTGTACTTGTATGCATATTGTCTGTATCTAACTTATATCTATCATGCTGACATAGAATCAGAATTAACTCATTGTACTTGTTTGCATATTGTCTGTATCTAATTTATTTCTATCATGCTGACACGGAATCAGAAGTAACTCATTGTACTTGTTTGCATATTGTCTCTAATTAATTGATAGGTCAATCATAAATGGAACCTCATGTGATTACAGTAGTATTTGGTGGATCTTGGGTGTTTGCTGACACAGGCCTGGAATTTGTTGGAAATACAACATCAAAGGTGTTTTTGCTATATGATTCAACCACACTACATGACTTGAAGAGAAAGGTGTGCACTAGATTCAATGTAGACAATGTGCTTGAATTGCAATTTAGTCATTTGCACCCATGCAAAAAGCTGAAAGCCCCACTTACAGTTGATTGTGACGCTGATTTGAAAGAATTCCTCGATATATCAGCACTAGATGGTGTAAACTATGCTGTTGAGTTGTGTGTCAGCATACAGGCACAAACACTTGCAATTGTTGACACAGATGACAGGGAGAGCGGGAAATCAGTTGGATTGATTGAGTATGACAAGGAGCAAAATCATATGATTGTTGACACTCAAATGCAGACGGTGGCGTCAGATGATATGTATGATGATATGGATGATGATATGGATGATGATAATGACATTGATTATGATGCTTACACCTGGAGGAGACTGCACTCTTCAATGCACAGTAGAGATAAAACACTAGAAGATTACAGGGATGACAACTCTAGCATGAGTAGTTTCAACAATACCTCATCCAACACAATGTACATTGGGAGAATCTTTGAATCAAAGAAGGAAATAAAGGATGCTTTACGTATATTATCAGTGACAGAAATATTTGGGTACCGAGTAAAGAGATCTGAACCCAAGTATTTTAGGGCGCATTGCGTGGATAATAGCTGCAGATGGAAGTTACACGTAAATACTATTTCTCAGACTTGCTACGTGGTGTCAGCGTACAATAATGTGCACACATGCACATGGGATGTGAGAACAAGCAATTGCAGGAAAGCACCTTCCTCAGTGATAGCAAACATAATCCAGCCAATGTAAGTGTCTATATGTCATCAAAATAACACTCAATTCAAGTACCACATCATTCATTCTAATGTATACATTATTACAGTGTCAGCAGCGGCTACAATCCAAAGCAGATAATAGATAAAATGAGGACCGAAAAAAGAATTCTCATTAGTTATTGGACAGCGTGGCGGTCAGGAAGAATTGCACAAGAAAAGGACATAGGGACACCGGAATCAAATTTTGCTGACTTGCCGTTATTTTGTCACATGATTATGGAGAAAAATGATGGAACTGTTGCATTGATGTCAACAGATAATGATGACAGGTTTAAATACTTGTTTTTATCATTTGGACAGTGCATTCGGGCCTTCCCTGTATTGAAAAAGGTATAAAATTATCAGTGTCAGCACAGAGTATACGTAATCACTTTTGAATATTTCATTTTCATCACACAACTTATAATCATTATTTTCCAGGTTTTTGTTATTGATGGAACATTTTTAACTGGGAAATACAAAGGGACTTTGCTTGGAGCAGTAGCGCAAGATGTAAACAGAAATATTTCCCCGCTTGCATTTGCCATTGCTGACACAGAAAACAACAGCTCTTGGGAGTGGTTTCTTCGCCAGCTGAGGAAGGTTGTTCCTCCGTCAAATGATTTAGTGTTTGTGTCTGATAGACATGTCAGCATTTCAAGAGTAATTGGCTTGGTTTATCCCAGTGCGCATCACTGCATTTGTAGATGGCACATGGAACAAAACATTAGAAGCACCTTCAAGAAAAGATACTTGGGAAATTGGTTCAAGAAAGCAGCAGATAGTTATAGTACCGGGGAGTTCGACAAATATTTTGACCGCATAAAGGAAAGCTGCCCGAAGATGTCGAATTATCTAGTGTCAGCAGGAGTACATAGGTGGGCTAGAGCACATTCACCAATCACCAGATACAACATGATAACATCTAATAATGCAGAAAGCATAAATGCCATTTTCAAGGGGAAGAAAAATTATCCTATTGTTGCACTGTTGAATTTTGCTAGAGAGAAACTCGGAACATGGTTCCAAGAGCGTAGAGAAAAGGCATCCAAACATGAGGACAAGTTGATGCCAACAATAATTGATTTGATTAGGAACCTACAAGATGAAGCTGGAGCATACAAGGTTCAGAGGCTGGATGAATATAAATTTGAAGTAAAAGGGCAAGGGTCTCATGCAATAGTGGACCTGTCAGCAAAAACATGCACTTGCAAGTTTTTCGATATAGAGAAGATCCCATGTGTTCATGCTCTTTCAGCCATCATAAAAATTAAGGCAAATGTATCAGACTTTGTTGCCAGATTTTACACAACTGATGCTTGGAAATTAGCTTATGCTGAAACAATATATCCAGTGCTAACAGAGGATGAATCAGACGTCCCTGAAGCAATAAGATCTATAAAGTGTTACCCTCCTGTTGTTAAGAGGGGACCAGGAAGACCTCCATCTAAGAGACTGGTGTCTGCGTGTGAGCTAAAGAGAAGACTTAAGTACTCCAGAAAATGATGGTGTCAGCATTGCTCAAGACCGGCTCGCTTTATATCGTATACTTCTAAGATACAATCACTTAGAAATACCCCAGTGATATATATTGCATACAATAAACCTGTTCTGTTTGAAAATTACTTTTTTCATAGTATACATAAACCCATGTCAGCATTATGGGCAATGCTGACACTGATACATTCCCATATGTTTTCAAAAAGATTCAATGCACTTTGTTTCAGCATTACTTATGTCATATTGGATTTTGTACATTGTATGTGATTGGGGACTATATCAAATTCGATCTAATGTAAAAAGCCAGATGCTTGATTCCGAATAAGTACTTTAAACACAACAAAATACATACATTCAATATACGCGAACGATGTTCAATGGAAACAGTTAATATCCAACTAAATACTGACATATCCAACTACATATCCATAGTATGTGAATAAGATCATAACCTACAATGTCACTTAAACTGAGTACTCAGAATGATGGTGTCAGCGTTGCTCAAATTATGAAGCTCCAAGACTCCTTGATCAAGTCTGAGCAAATAAGCTCTCTATAGCGGAATAGCTTCTCATTTGTGATTGTGGTGACATCTCCACCAAATACAACAGCCTCGATTGCTTTCACTGTAAACACCCCACAAGCACTTCTGCACACACTCACAAAACAGACAAATAGGGGTGTGTCAACAAAAGATAAATAGAAAATAAATGTATGTCAGCAATTAATATAAAAGTTAGGTAAGAGTACAAACCCAGATTTATCACGGACCATGTCAGGAACCTTCCTTATCTCAAATGGTGTAGAGCTAAAGTTTTCATATATTCCACACTTCACCAAGTGTATAGGAAGCCAGTGAGCAATAGGCTGGAGTTCTGCATCTAGTACACCCTTGCCAACGCCTTAGACATTGCAGTCATAGACATTGATCACCCTCTGATCAATTATGATCTCTAAAGCAACCCAATGCTTGTTGATGACGTTGAAGGGTGTGTAAATCTTGTTTGCAGACGCCCATGGCTTACCATACTGGTCAGGGTAAAGACCCAGGAAATAGCTCGCAGTCATGTCTGACACAGGCAAATCTACTTCGTACGTTGTAGCATTACATGGCAGGTAGTTCTGATAGAAAACCCAATCAAGGACAACGAACTCTGCATACTTATCGGCTTCCTCATGGATCCTCTTCCTCAAATAATACAACCCTGCTTCAATATGCTACAACACACAGTAACAAGCTACTGTCAGCACTAGATAAACCTCAACAAATATCAATAAACAAAAACCAGAAGACAAACAATATGAAATATAATTGCTGCCAGATCATTTACCGAACAATCCAGCCACATGTCCTTGTTTAGAATTGGTTTAAAAAAAGATTTATCAACTCTTCCAGAAGCAACAATGACAGAAAAATCCCTGGAAACAAGCAAAAATTCTGAATTAAACACAGGATCATAAGAGGTAGAGGTGTCAGCACAAGACAGTTCATGATTATATAACGAGTAAGAAGATAAAAAAAAATACCGATTACTCTTCATAGTTTTGTACAGAAACTCATGATCGTCTTCACTTAAAAGTGACTTCTTCGCATTGTGCTTTGGCCACCTCCCTTTCTTTTCTTGCTGCTCATATGGACTCGTCAGGAAGGTACTCACTTTTGGAATACGCTTGGATCGCCTGAGTGCTTCAATCTCTTCGACTACTTTAGGGTGCTTGCTGTAGGCAACCCAGTCACTCACAACAGGCAATCCAACCGTGTCAGCATTTTCATCACCTTCAGGAGTATCCAAGTTGATGGTCCCTGGTGGTGCAATAGTAGGAGGTGGAGTTACTGCAACATCAGCCTTCTCATCCCCATCACCCTTGCCACCTGATGGGGTAACAACATCCTTACACTCTTCATTACTTGACTTCACCAGCAGGTCAGCTTCTACATCCTCACCGGTACTCTGCAGTCCCCTGTCAGCATCTTCATGAACTCCATCGCTGCTGTCCTTAAACTCTTCACCTCTTGGCTCCATGGACATCAAATCAGAATCACGGCCTAGATCAACAGCAAATTGAACTGAATCTGACTCTAGTGTCCTTTGTCCTTCAACCAATGTGACAGGTACAATAGACTCCGGAACTACAATATCAACTGTCAGTTGTTGGGGTTCATCTCTCTGATCACCACAGACAGGTGTCTTCATTTGTTTACAATCTTTGGGTGAATCCAACTCAGCTTCCTGCTCAGCCATAACATCCTCAGGGATAACACCCATCTTGATGTCAGCAATAATGTTGTAGGAGGAAATCGAGAATGCAAATATAAAATATAACTAAAGTAAAGCAAACTAGATTCCGTCCCTTGCAAATAATTACAAGACCTCCTCCTGATGTAGCAGCGGGAAGTCAGGATCGATCCACGAGGAAGCGTGTCAGCGGATCCTAGGCAGCGGAGAAATCTCACGAAAGTCGACTATAGGGGTCCTAGATCTCGAGTACAGCAACTCGACAAAAGATCGGACAGTCGAACAACGCAGCAGCAAGCGCAGGGGTTAGTGGTCGATCTCGACAAGCCTTTACTCGAGATCGAGTAGGCTTCGTCGATGTCTGGTTGGTCTTGGTTTGTCGAGTACCTGCACACAGAAGCTACAGCAACTCGGGTCGAAGATCAGTAGTCGAGATCGAGTTGTGCTATTCGATCTCGAGGAAGACAGAGAATAAAACGAAAGTAAATAAATGCAAAGGCTTTGGGATTTCGAACTAAACTGTATAAAAAGGACTTCCAAGATTAGGGTTTCCATCAACGATAACCAAGCATGCATAAAGCAGAGACAAAACAGATAATCATGTGAATCGCATCAAAGGACAAGCTTTCGCCTTTTCCAACAATTAGACAACTCTTTCAAGAAACCCTAATTGTCTCTAATGATTTTATGTTTACAATCCAAGTTGTTAGCATGGACCTCCATTAGATGGGTAATAAACACATAACAAGTAGTAGATGCTCAAAACATGATAAAAGTCAGATCTTTACCTCAAACACGCATGGCTATCGTCGAGCTCGCCCCAACCCTAGAAGTGGGTGGACTACTTGCGCTTCATCATAATTAAAGACATCAATAATAAAAGGAAATAAACTTGCATTAATAAAATAAAATAGAGCTTACAACCAAAGGAAGCCAATTCCGCTCTCGCTTCACCAACCCCTCTTGGTCACTCTCTCTCTCTCTCTCTCTCTCTCTCTCTTTCTATTACTTCTCCTAATTGCTGTGTGATTGAATGTATAAAACTCAGCCCCCTAAGGCTTTATTTATAGGCTTCTAATCCTTGCTATTCAAGGATAGAAATCTCTATCTATATCTAAAACTATATCTAAAGGCTTAATGATAAATAAATTGAATAACATAATTAAATCTAAATAAGGGAATTAAATCTAAAAGCTAAAGTATCTTCATGTGGATAAGTGTTGATAGATCTCGGATAGACTCGGCAATCTTCGGCCCCAAGGAATCCCAATCCGAGTAGGATAGAGAAAAACGCGTTACGCGGCTTCTGGAGGCTTCCTTGATCTCGAGTAAGGCTACTCGATCTCGAGTAGAATTGTTGGTCGACTGGTATGGCTCGGCGTCTCGGCTAGCTGGTGCTCGACAGGCTCGGATAGGGCTCCTGGGCGTCGTCGATCTCGAGGAGTGGTCCTCGACATCGAGTTGGTGGCTCATCTTCTTTGGCCTTCTGGTGTTGTCGAGGAACCCTTCTCGACATGCTCGGACATGGTCTTCAGCTTCGTCGACATCGAGGAAGGTCCTCGACATCGAGTTGGGTGTCCGGGTACCAGGTCGGGTAATGCTCTCGGCAACTCCAGGTAATCTCTCCTCGACTCCGGATAATTTTCCCTCGACTTCGGATAATCCCTTCTTGGCTCCGGGTTGTCTCCGAGAGCTTGTCGACATCGAGTAAGGAACTCGATCTCGAGGAAGGTTCGGGAGTCGGATTCTTCGTCTTCAGCTTCTTCGACATAGGCTCCTCGATCAGTGCAGGTGTCTATGCATGGGTCGTCGAGATCGACTAGAGTTAGTCGATATAGAGTAGACTTGGGTCTCCGTCCTTGCTTCTTGATTTTCTCCCGAAATGGTTCCATATTCTGCAATATTAAATAGAAACTTATGTAGATCTCCATTTCTGACAAATAAGCATATACTACATAAATTCAACATATTCCCAACCCGAAGTATGCAAAATGTAAAGAATATGGAACTAAAATATGCATAAGGACATGCCTACTTTGGAGACATCAAATCACCCCATACTTAGACTTGCTTGTCCTCAAGCAATAACTAAACAATAACCAAGACCTACAACACATCTTTCACGTCTTCGCCTTTTTCAAAAGCAACATCTCAAATAGTAGCAATGTTAGACAAGTGAATTTAACGTCATCACACATATATGAGCGATCCATAGGCATAGGCAATATAAATCCAACCTCACAGGAATAATGTGTTTACACTCAGCTCTCAATGTGTTTCGGCTATGTAGATCATCTCTCAACTCGATTCCATATGCAATCTCATAAATATTGCAATTTAAATATAAATCCACTTCGCAACCAATTATGAAAATGCAATAAGAATTATCAGGAGGACTTCGCTCAATAGAAGTCTTCAAAGAAGATTCCATTCGGCGGGGTTGTAATGGGGCTTGGTAAGAAATATAAGGTATGGAATTATTTGGCCATGTGGTGCTTAATAAAATTCGGGAATCAAGACTCCTAAATCTCCAACACAACTCAACCAAACCATAACTCTCAATCATATGCATCAACCAAACTCTCCAATTTATGTCAATAAAGTATGTAACCTTTCAAACTTTCTCAACCTCTCCAAAGTATGTATCTTGCGAAATAATGAAAGAAGTAAGGTAAATTTGGCTCATGCACTTTATTCACAAACATATGTACTTTTTCTCTTTTCTTTTTTTTTCGAATTTTTTTTGAAAACGAAAATAACATAAAATATCACTAGTGCATTTATAGGGTGAGCCAAAAGTCCTTTTACATAATATGTATAGCAACACAAAATATAAAACCAACCCATATCTCAATAAATTCTAAAAAATCCTTCTTACTTGAAATCCAACATAAGCTCATTCTTTCCACGAATCATCATCTCAACCAACTCTAAGTCTTAATTCCCAAATGGGGGTCAGGCTCAATTTGGCTAGGGATACTTTTGTGAAGTTCACAATAAAAGTCTCAGGCTAATGTTCTGGCTTCAAGCAGGGATAATGCAGGGTAGGTAAAGAGAGGATAAAATTGGCTTAAAAGGTGCCTCCATCATTTAATTCTCATTCACATCAACATATAAATGCATCGGCTTTGAATAACTATCACAACATTTAGAGATGCATAAGAAGAGTAAATACACTCAAGAAAGCAGAAGGATTTTTAATGTTCTCCCTATAAGGCCAAAATTCTCACTAGGACAATTTTTGTTGGATTTTAACCTTTAGCTTAGGATCATATGTGCTCAATTTCATCACAAGTTCACAATCCACATAAAAACAATTTTCGAGGACTTAGGCTAAACCTTCCAATCATGCCATAGGATTTATATGATCAAGTCAGTGATTATTTATCATCATAGGACATCTAAGTGAGGGTATAAAAACTAGAACACTGCAAAAATTTTAAACATGCATTTTTTTTCTTTTTTTTTTGCGACATTTTCTCTTTTTTTTTATGCAACTAAAAACAAGACTATAATAAAAGATTAAAATGCACAAAATTTAAACATGAATGCATAACATAAAAATTAAAATTTCACCATGTAAAACCAAAAGCAAGACTAAAACATAAAATAATGATAATGAGCCCTTCCCCCAACATAAAATAATGATGATGAGCCCTTCCCCATCCCATACTTAAAATATACAGTGTCCCCACTGCATAAAAATTAAATAACAACAAGAGTAAAGGAAGGAACTTAAAGGATAACCTATCGAGGAGGACGAATCAGTGCAGGTCGAGAAAGTATGCTTGTTGATCTCGAGTACAGAGTACTCGATCTCGAGGAGCTTCGTCTGCGTCAAGTGGCTTCTAAAGTCGAAGAGCTTCTGGGCTTGTCGATCTCGAGTTGGCCTACTCGATCTCGACGAGTGTTTGGGCTGCTCCTCCTTGTCGTCGTCGACTTGGCCTTCGTCGATTCTGACTGTTTTCAGGGACTTCTTTATTCCACTTTTCGCGATCCTTTTTATGCTTACCGACCTAAAGTGTTTAGATTGCACACAAAAACAAGACTATCCATATGAAGTATTCTAAAAGACATAAAACCAAAACCAAAAACAAAAAAGTTCAAAAGGTCCCAAAATTCATCAAGTCTATATACATGCTCTAGATTTTAGAGTCGCTAGGCCGACTTCTCCATTTGCGCTCAAGGACCATTAGTGTGGGGCCCGCTCATTCTTGGCCCTTCACCTGGATGATCTAGGTCCTGATGGTAGTATGCAAGCTCAGCTGACAGGGGTTTGCTTGCATCATCTCCCTTCTCTTTCTTCTTCTTCTTTCCAGCTCTTAGCTTTAGCAGATTTTCTCGCCACGGGGCCTTACCTCCCCTTAAATTATTGAAAAATTTCTTTATGGACTGAGGGGGAGTAGGATTCATACCTGAACTTACCTTTTCGGACCCAAAACAGAAATCTTTGGGCTTGGGGCTAGTCGATGTCGAGTATCGCTGGTCGACCTCGAGTACAGGGACCCCATACTTAGGCTCTGGGCAAGTCTGTGGCTCAGTAGAGGAACTCGACATCGACGAATCTTGGTCGAGATCGAGGAACTCCCTTGTCGATCTCGAGTTGCCCTTGTCGATCTCGAGTACAGTGCCTTCCTCTGTTGATTGCTTGGTCCCGTGGTTGCTGATGCTCTTTACCTCCAGCCATGAAATTTCCTCTTTGCAGGGCCAAAAGAGAAATCCAAAACCTCATCGCCTATGGTGAAGGTGAGCGAGCGATTCTTAACACTAATTCTGGCATCTGCAGTTGCTAAGAATGGTCTACCCAGAATAATAGGGCTAGTAGGATCTTCATCACATTCTATGATAAGGAAATCTGCCGGAACAAAGAATTTACCAACCTGGACGGGGACATTCTCAACTATACCTGTAGGGATGACCACTGTATTGTTTGCCATGTATAGTTTGGCATCTACAGGCTCTATGCATCCTATTTTTACCTTCCGCCAGATTGATAAAGGCATGATGCTCACACTTGCTCCTAAATCACACAGAGAATCATATTTATATTGCCCAAAACCCACAGTAACAGAAAACTTACCAGGATCAGGTCTCTTTTAAGAGAAGTGGAGTACTTTGCATTCGCCTGCGATTTCTGAGATGGGTCGCTTCTTGCTCAGGATTTCCTTCAGAAATTTGACATATCCAGGCATCTCTTGCAGGGCTTCTATAAAAGGAATAGAAACATTCAGTTCTTGCAGCATATTAACAAATCTGGTAAACCTACCTGCAGTGGGATCTTTCTGTGCTTTGGAAGGGAAAGGCAGTGGCTTTTTCTGCTTCGGAGTCAGATCAGACGTCGGAGGTGTTGCAGAGTCGTCGACGTCGGCTTGCTGCTCCTCGATCTCGACCAGGGGCTCCTCGACATCGAGTTGGGTTATCGACCTTGATTTGCCGGGCTGCGCAGTGGAGTCCGAGCTAGGTTTCTGGGCTTGGTCGAGGAAAGTTTTGTCGAGGTCGAGTAGTGGTTTCTCGAGATCGAGTAGTGGCTCCTCGACATCGAGTTGCTTCTGTTCTTTGTCGAGTTGCTGCTCTGCCTTGTCTTGATGTTTCCCGACCTCTGGCTCACGTAATTGATGCCCACTTCTGAGTTTGATAGTTGCGACGTGTCCGGTCTTCCCCTTAGGATTTGGTTCTGTCTGCCCAGGAAGCTGTCCGGATGGTCGTGGGATTTGTGCAGCGATTTGACCCATTTGGGTCTCTATTCCTCTTTTCCAAATATCCAGTTCTCCAAATTTTGTAGTGATGTTCTGGAACTGGTTGTTGATGGTGCCCTTATTCCGACGCATCTCCTCAATGATCAGCTGTAGATCATCCTTCTTTTGATCCCTTTCTGGATGTCCTGGAGCTCTGTAGGGTGGGGGGGTTCCTAGGAGGACCTTGGTTCCACTGTGGCTGATAGAACCTTTGATCTCCCATGTAGCGATTTGGACCCCCAGCGTAGGCTGCTTCCTCATGTGTCTCTGCCATTCTGACTTGCTCAGTGTGTGGGCACTCAGTAGTGGTGTGCCTCTGTGATCCGCATTCGATGCAAGGCTGGTTGACAGATAAGTATTTGACTTGCTTGAGGAGCTTGCGATTCTGGTCTATGTAGAACTGCTGCCTGACATCTGGGTCAATCTCCTTTGCTGGCTCATAGAGTGGCATAGATGGTGCTGGCCTAGCATAGGAGCTCTCCTCATAGTTTGCAGTAGACCCATATTTGTTGTCATAATTGGTGAGCTTGTCTAGCACACCCCATGCGTCAACTGGCGGCATCGTCAGATACTCATAGCGAGTATACTGGTTGATTCTGTCCTTGGTGACTTGATCAAGAGAGTTGAAGAAGATCTCCTGAATGACGTAGGGTGGCTGTCCATGAGTAGGGCAAGATCGCAGCAGTTCTTTGTAGCGTTCCCATGCCTTTGCCAGCGGTTCCCCCGGCTTTTGTTTGAAGGCGGTGATTTTCTGGCGTAGGAGTGCTGTCTTGGCAGGTGGGAAGAATTTATTCAGAAACTCTTGCTCTACTTGGGCCCATGTTGTGAGTGATCTTGGCTTCAGCCCTTTAAGCCACTTCAGTGCAGGCCCAGCGAGAGACCAGCGGAAAGCCTTCATCTTGATATATTCCAAAGTTGTACCTTCAGCAAGAGTACGGCACATGTCAGAAAAATTGGTAATATGCTCAAGAGGACACTCATTAAATTTGCCATAAAAAGCATTATTTTTAAGCTCTATAAGAAATTGAGTGCGAATTTCATAAGAGTTTTCAGGGATTAGAATCGCCGATACAGGCACGACGAGCGTTGGATGCATATAATCCTCTGCAGTAGTTGGATATTGGGCAAGCTCAGCTTCTGCTTGCCTCGCGCGCTCAGCTTCTTGTTCCCTCGCTGCCCTTTTAGCGGCGATAGTAGTATCTTTTGCGGTTAGCTCCCTAGTAAGCCTCTGTATCAGCTGCTCTTGTGTTTTTGCGGCTGCCATGGCTCTTTTCAGTCTAGCGTGGGCTTGTATAAGACGTTCTGGGTTGTCTAAGCCGTCAAACTCAGGTGGTTGACCAGAACAGCGCATACACCTGAAAAAGTAACTCAAAGTAGATGTGAGATTCAACTACCTAAGGCGCGAATGATAGCTTCCCCGGCAACGGCGCCAATTTGTTGTAGGAGGAAATCGAGAATGCAAATATAAAATATAACTAAAGTAAAGCAAACCAGATTCCGTCCCTTGTAAATAATTACAAGACCTCCTCCTGATGTAGCAGCGGGAAGTCAGGATCGATCCACGAGGAAGCGTGTCAGCGGATCCAAGGCAGCCGAGAAATCTCACGAAAGTCGACTACAGGGGTCCTAGATCTCGAGTACAGCAACTCGACAAAAGATCGGACAGTCGAACAACGCAGCAGCAAGCACAGGGGTTGGTGGTCGATCTCGACAAGCCCTTACTCGAGATCGAGTAGGCTTCGTCGATGTCTGGTTGGTCTTGGTTTGTCGAGTACCTGCACACAGAAGCTACAGCGACTCGGGTCGAAGATCAGTAGTCGAGATCGAGTTGTGCTATTCGATCTCGAGGAAGACAGAGAATAAAACGAAAGTAAATAAATGCAAAGGCTTTGGGATTTCGAACTAAACTGTATAAAAAGGACTTCCAAGATTAGGGTTTGCATCAACGATAACCAAGCATGCATAAAGCAGAGACAAAACAGATAATCATGTGAATCGCATCAAAGGACAAACTTTCGCCTTTTCCAACAATTAGACAACTCTTTCAAGAAACCCTAATTGTCTCTACTGATTTTATGTTTACAATCCAAGTTGTTAGCATGGACCTCCATTAGATGGGTGATAAACACATAACAAGTAGTAGATGCTCAAAACATGATAAAAGTCAAATCTTTACCTCAAACACGCATGGCTATCGTCGGGCTCACCCCAACCCTAGAAGTGGGTGGACTACTCGCGCTTCATCATAATTAAAGACATCAATAATAAAAGGAAATAAACTTGCATTAATAAAATAAAATAGAGCTTACAACCAAAGGAAGCCAATTCCGATCTCGCTTCACCAACCCCTCTTGGTCACTCACTCTCTCTCTCTCTTTCTATTACTTCTCCTAATTGCTGTGTGATTGAATGTATAAAACTCACCCCCCTAAGGCTTTATTTATAGGCTTCTAATCCTTGCTATTCAAGGATAGAAATCTCTATCTATATCTAAAACTATATCTAAAGGCTTAATGATAAATAAATTGAATAACATAATTAAATCTAAATAAGGGAATTAAATCTAAAAGCTAAAGTATCTTCATATGGATAAGTGTTGATTGATCTCGGATAGACTCGGCAATCTTTGGCCCCAAGGAATCCCAATCCGAGTAGGATAGAGCAAAACGCGTTACGCGGCTTCTGGAGGCTTCCTCGATCTCGAGTAAGGCTACTCGATCTCGAGTAGAATTGTTGGTCGACTGGTGTGGCTCGGCGTCTCGGCTAGCTGGTGCTCGATAGGCTCGGATAGGGCTCCTGGGCGTCGTCGATCTCGAGGAGTTGTCCTCGATATCGAGTTGGTGGCTCATCTTCTTTGGCCTTCTGGTGTTGTCGAGGAACCCTTCTCGACATGCTCGGACATGGTCTTCAGCTTCGTCGACATCGAGGAAGGTCCTCGACATCGAGTTGGGTGTCCGGGTACCAGGTCGGGTAATGCTCTCGGCAACTCCGGGTAATCTCTCCTCGACTCCGGATAATTTTCCCTCGACTTCGGATAATCCCTTCTTGGCTCCGGGTTGTCTCCGAGAGCTTGTTGACATCGAGTAAGGAACTCGATCTCGAGGAAGGTTCGGGAGTCGGATTCTTCGTCTTCAGCTTCTTCGACATAGGCTCCTCGATCAGTGCAGGTGTCTATGCATGGGTCGTCGAGATCGACTAGAGTTAGTCGATATATAGTAGACTTGGGTCTCCGTCCTTGCTTCTTGATTTTCTCCCGAAATGGCTCCATATTCTGCAATATTAAATAGAAACTTATGTAGATCTCCATTTCTGACAAATAAGCATATACTACATAAATTCAACATATTCCCAACCCGAAGTATGCAAAATGTAAAGAATATGGAACTAAAATATGCATAAGGACATGGCTACTTTGGAGACATCAAATAACATCACTCATAATCTTGGTAGTTGGTTGATCAATGTTGACAGATGACTGTGACATTGCAATAATAGATTCATGCAGTGTGAACCTATTCTCAAGTGAATTATACTTTTTCATCAGGTCTGTAACCATTGCAACAAGTTCAACTGCCCTATCAACACGAGAACCCAACTCATTTAGACGTGCAGGCAGCTCTTCAAGCTTTTCAATCCTTCTTACTAAATCATCTACACGTGCCGGCAGCTCTTCAAGCTTTTCAATCCTTTTAATTAAATCATGTACCCAAACTGGGTTGGATTTAGCGTCAGCATCACCAGCAACACCATGCCCTTTTGCATTTTCATCTTTATCAACACCATCCAACTCTGCATCTTTTGGATGCTCATCAGACACTCCCTTCTGGTTGTCACCACAATCACCCTTGGCATCACCACCAGTGTCTCTGTTGCCACCTACCTCCAGCTTGTCATCACCACTTGTGTCAACATTTTGGCCATCACCAACAACATCTTCAGTGTCAGCATCCATTCCTTTGTTCAAAAGTAAGAGAGCAGCCAGTGGAGATACAGTTCCAAAATCAACCTTGGTGTCATCAAACCCTTGACTGCCATCATTGGGGTCAGCATTCTCAGTGTCAGCATCAACACCTTGGCTGCCATCTAGTTGATCATCATTGGGGTCAGCCTTTTCTGTGTCAGCCTGAGCTTCACCTTGCACCTCACCAAACGGTACAATCCCTTTACAGGCATCATTCACAACTTCAACAGGAGATAAACACGCATCAAGAGGGGCTTGGGGAATGGAGGAAGATTTGTTTGAACTGCTGCTTTTGTACAACATTCTACGTTTCCCTGTACTTCCCATAGCTTTCTTCCTCTTCTTCAAAACATACTGAATAGGTTTATCCTCGTCAGATGTATCACAAGCATATCCAACTTGGTCGTATTTTTCTGCCTCTACAACAGCCTCCTCCTTGTCAGCACCACCCTTCTTGGAACCCTTGTCTGCATCCACTGTGGTTGTCTCTGTGTCAGCATAAGGAATCACATCTCTCTTAGATTCCTCACCTCTATTAAAGTCAACAACCTTCTTCCTAATCCTCCCAGCCTTCCTCCTGATTGATTTAATAACTTCTATGTCAGCCTTCCTCCCAGCTTGAGGGTTGGTTCGTGGAGGTCCATTAGAACGCCCTCTCCTCACAGCAACTCTCTTCACCTGGATCTCAATGGATGGACCTTTCTGCTTCTTCTTAGAAGGCTTTCCTGTGTCAGCATGTTTCCTCTTTTTCCCCTTCTCTACATCAACAGATTTGGCCTCAACATTTCCTTCATCAACCGCACGTTTCCTGTTCGTTCGCTTCTCTATCTCAGCAGATCTCTCCTCTTCCTCTCCTCCAACAAAACCATACTCGAAAGACAGAAATGATTCAATCTCTGAACCATCATTACGTAAAAACTTGTTTTCATATGCATACTTGCGCATATACCGACAATCATACAGAAGATCAGTAGGTGGTTGAGAAAACATAGGCTCACCAATGGCATCACATACATCGTCAGCCTCTTCATCAATATAACCCATACCTGGGGTTCTTGCAAACTTTCCATAGTTTGGGAACATCGGTGTCTATCATGCACATCAAAAAAAATATAAATAAGAAAACACATGTATATAAGAAGACAGAGTTGGTGTCAGCACTGATATATTTCTCTTACCAAGTCACCATCAAATAGCTCGTCAGCTTCATCATAAGTATGCCTAACCTTACAAACCCAATGCAAAGAATGAGGATCTCTATCATTCATCCTCAAATTACAGTCAAACTTATCAGACAACGCCGGAAAAGCTTCAAGTATCCAGGCTTGTAAAAAAAAACAAGTGGTCATGCAAACACAATAACAATGCATATGAAGCTGACACATGGTGAGGAATGATGACACAAGTAATGAATGCTGACACATATTAAGGAATACATACAATGCTGACACGTAGTAAGGAATACCTTCAATGCTGACACATAGTGAGGAATGATTACAAAGATATATCAAACAAGTAAACAGAATACCTGGAAAGCAATCCAATATCCATACAACTCATAAGAAGGCCTAGCTTCCTTGCGATCCATCGTAGATGACTTCTTCAAGGCCTTCAATAGAGATTCATAGGACTGTCTGCCCCATGGATATTGTCCAAACTTCTCGTCATCACAAGCAAGTGATAGATTTTCCTCAGTGATATAGTCTATCCGCCTATAACACACAACCATCTCAATGAGCAACAACCTCGCTATAATTAGCTTCTTCTTCGACGTCTTCTTCATCTGTCGGAAACAACTGATCAAATAATCATGGGAGCATCTATCCATCCCAAGAAAATCAGAAAAAGTCACTGCTTTCGGAGGATTACAGACACGGTCTTCGCATGGAAGACCAGTCATTACATGAACCTCAACCAACGAAAAACGAGCTATAAGTCCATCAACTTTGAACCAGAGTTCCTTCTTCTTCTTCATCTTAACCTACCGCAACATCATTTGATGGATTAACTGGAAGTTAACAGTCATATTGTTGCCCTGGGAGAGCACCCATCCCAGAAAACTCTCCTTCAACATCTTATAGTGCAAAGGCAGCAACTCTTGTTTAATAATGTCACAAACTCCAGGGTGACAGTATAGATTAGATCTGGCATAGAAACGTTCTTTATATGGAATACAAAACTTCAATTTCTACAAAAAATGTATACAGATTGAATACAAAAGCACATGTCAGCATTTGAGGCAGACACAATGACAACAACTGCTATATAAATTTCATAGACTCACATCAAACTTGCATTTGTAAGTATCAAGATCAGTTGAGGTCCCTGTCAACATAATAAAAATAAGATAAACAAAGAGACAAATAGATGTCAGCCCCATAGAAATATGAAACCAAACACAAACACACACACACACACACCACAACCAGAACACCCCAAAAATCAAAGAGGACAAATAGTGGACATGCATAAGGATGGAGATGGATTCCAAAAGAACAGAATGAGATGCCAAAATCGAGGTCAGCATTTCAAATAGAGGTCGTAACTGCTAAATTAGGCACATACTAGTACGATTGAGAACGAACAACATACATTCATCCGAAAAAACCCTAACGACAACAATCGCGCCATCGCACAAACTCACCAGCGCATAATCTGACATAAACAAAACCCTAACACACAGAAACGATACAAAATCAACAAAACGCTTACCTGCACTGCTAGCCATACTCAATAACCTTCAAAAACACACGAAAACGAGCACGAAAACGTCCGGAAAATGTCGCTTCTCGGAGGAAATCGTCGAAGAACAGATGGAGAGAGTGAAAACCGCAATGGAGAGAGTGAGAAACGGGAGAGAGAGAGAGAGAAGGAGTGAGCAGTTGAGGGGGCGGGGGTGTGTTTGTGTTTCAAAATAATAGATGTATACTTTTTCAATTTTCACACAAACGTGTATATTTGGCGCAAATTTTCTCTATATATAATGTTACATTACACAGAGATATTTATAAACATAATCACTACAGGAAAACAGTGTCAATTTCGACACTTTTTTTGACCAATCTCGACACTTTAAAGCGTCACAATTTTAAATTTTGACGCTTTTAAAAAGCGTCGAAAATTCTTGCGTCGCGAATGACAGTTGCCATTTTCGACGCAGAATTCTGTCGAAACCAGTTTCGACACCCTAGAGCGTCGAGAATGACATGTTATTTTCGACGCAATATTACGTCGAAAATAACATGTCATTTCCGACACCCTAAAGCGTCGAAATTGGCATTTCATTTTTCAAAAAAAAAATAAAAAACATGTTTTTCTACTTTCACCCCCTTTCATTACACATTAATTCAAATCCTTTAATTAACAAAAAAAAAATAACGTCAACACAAATCCAAAAATTCAACACAACCCTTTCAAATACTATAATGCTGTGTGGATGTCCTGCAAATAATTGAACTAACAATTACTGATAACATAATTTAACAAAGTTTTGTTTAGAAAAATTAAGCAGTAGCCATAATTCTTCTCTTTGTGCAATCGTATTACGAGATACTTTCCCCAGTTGACGTCCTTCTGAGACCATTCTCTGCAAGAGCAATACCTGCAACTCTGCAAGGATCCCATTTCTTTGGCTAAAAAATAAGCTTCCACATCCATGTTAGCTGGAATGGCAGCCGAACATGTCACATCTCCTGCAAATTAGATAATGACAACAAAATTAAGGATTATCAAGTAGAGAACATGCTGGTACACAAACATTATCAAATCATCCCCGCCGATTAAACACAAATATCCACCACTGCTAAAGATAGTACACTTTCACACAACAAGATTATAATGCCGTAGCGCACTTATAATCATATTTAGTTGTGGTAAAATTGGATAAATAACTTATCTTTGTCAATACAACCATTTTCTTGAGTAGCAGAGCCAACACAACTAACACCTTTGAAAATAGTCTAAAAATAGGCTTGGAAGGGAGAAAAGAACATGACAACTGACAAGGATTGGAGAATATTGCCGACGCATACAAGTGTCGAAAATGGAATGTGCTGATCGACGCTTAGTAAAAGCGCCGAGAGCATAGCGTCGCTTTTTAGCATAATTTCCTGTAGTGAATGTATTACTATTTTATAATAACATAATGAAGTACTCATCAATATAAAATTGGTCCAAATAACCTCTTTTATATTATGCATAATTTTAAAATTAAATTATTTTTATAATAGTCTATGAACTAAGTACTAATTTAATTTATTTTACTTAAGTTATTTATACAATGAACATCTTTTTCACCAAAAATAATAAATCAATATTTATATCAATAACTATGAATTTAACTTTTTACATCTTGTCGGATAAAACACAACCCGACCCGGTCGACCCGACACGAACGCCTGGAAAATTTTCCACCCGAACCCGAAAAACCGAAAATTTTGCCGAGTAATCTGGGTTTTGACCCGGTGACCCGGTAATTTTGACCCGATTGGCCCGGTGACTCGATTGACTCATTTGATTTATAATTATATATAATTAATTTTTTTTATATATAATTAAAATTTATCGCAAAATTATCAAATCATGATTTTTTTTAATTTAAAAAAGAAAAAATTGACAAACCCGAAATTGACCCGAAATGACCCGAAACCCGATAAAACTTGGGTTTGAGTCAACCCGGAAATACCCGGAACTCATTTTACCCGAGACCCGAAGACGAAGTGACCCGACCCGAACCCGACCTGAATTACCCGTTTGACAGGTCTAATAACAGTTGACTACATAAAGAAATAAATATGTGATATTTTATTATAATTTATATAATTAGTATTTTTAAATAATAAATAAAATAAAGTTATTTTATTTTATTATGTATTTTTTTATTGGATAAATTAGAGATAAAACAATAAAGAGTACGTAAATAAGAGTACTTAGATACGAAATAACTAAAATAACAAAATATGTTTTTTAAATAGTCTCGACCCACACGCAAAGTAACTCGGTCCATGTATGTGTCATAGACCAAGTTCAGTCGCTCCTTGGCTCCTTGATCCCTATGCTTTTGACCTCATGGCTTCAATTCTCCTCTCACGTACCGACTCAAGACTTGGCCTGATTTTAACTCCAACTTTCTTAGGCTTCACATCTTTTCAGGAAAATTTTACACAAAAAAGGGTAGATTCCAATCCTACAATAAATAAATAAAAACATCAAATTACCTCGAATATGCAAGTTAACCTAATAACCTATCATAATTGAACTAAAATTGAATTAAAACTCATACTTAAATACATCTTATCATTAACAAATTAAAACGCACAAGAGTGCATATAACAAATACTAATAAGGACAAACATGATATATATATATATATATATATATATATATATATATATATATATATATATATATTCAAATACTTCAATACAGAGTACCATTGATAAGTGGCGGAGCCAAGGAAGTTTTTTGAGGGGCATAATTATATATATATATATATATATATATATATATATATATATATATATATATATATATATATATATATATATATATATATATATATACGATATCGTTTTGGATTAAATCGAGGGATGTTTTGCATGAATATACCAATTCATGGACCACTTTGCAAAAATAACCCGAACCCAAATATTTGACAGAGGAATGACATAATGTCATTCTTGCAAATTAAGGGGAACAGGTTGCCGGTTACACAATGGGAAAACCGGGAAAAGCTGGGAAATAAATGGACACGTGTCGAATGGAAAGGGTGAGGGAGGGTAATTATTTTGGCCAAAAAAATAAATAAAAAAAGGAATGGCTGCAGAGAGTGACAGTGAGTATGTGAGAGAGGGTAGAGAGAGGGTGTGGAAGGTTGGAATGACCAGCATTAAATGCTAGGAGAGAGAGTGTTACCTTTTCACAAAAACAGTTTCCGCCAAGACAAAATGGAGGGAAAACACATGGGGATTTTATCGGTTTTCAGAGGGAGTATAAAAGGAGATGGAGGAGCTCGCCAGGTGGACACAAAAAGTGCAAAACATCTGATTCTTCCCCATGGCTGCCATTAACGTCTAGTTGGAAGGATAAAACCCAGAAATTCCGTTACTAGCCACGCAAAGGGAAATCCTAGTCATCAACCAAGGTTATGTAGCCATAGACAGGGATACACGTGTCATCTGCAAAATCCAGATATCAACGAATATGGGTATGTATGGTTTTTGTTTTGTATTCACATTAATGGAATTTCCCCATCCTAACCTCATTATTTCACATGGGAGAAAGGGGTGGTATTACTTGCTCTCGTTTGCAATGGTCGATGGGAGAATCTTGGGGGAGGATGGGTGTATCAAGGTCAAAACGCCCACAAAATAATGCTCATAGAGGAGACCATGTCGTTTGCGTCCGTCAAGAGCAAGATAATGGAGAAGCTCGCGGTTGACCCGAGGTGCTATGAGTTGGAGTTGAAATATCTACTCGATACGAAGACGGATGGATGTTATCCGATTCAAGTGGATGATGAAAGTGATTGTGATGCTTTCAAGTACTGCAACTCATGGGGTGGCGATGACACATGGCCCCTTCCTTTGTACGCTTCGGTGAACGAAGGTTGAAGCCAACATGGAAGTCGCACCATGGTTGGGAACATGGAGCAACGCAGCAAATCACCAGGCGGAGACATCAGAACACTCGTGGTGGAAGAGGGTGGTTTGGTTGATATGACCGCAGATGGGTCCATTTCGCATCTTCTTCCGAATTCGGAGAACGGCTCGGATAACACCATTGACGGCAAGTAAAACACTTTATCTGGCAAGGAAATTCATACGGCTGGCAAGGTCATCCAGACAGCTAGGGCAGAACCAACAACCGTCACTCCGGAGACGAGAGGTCAACTGCTGGACGTGGGCTGGGGGGAACAGATCGTATGTCTGAGTAGTGATGAGGAGGATAATATATATGGGGGTGGGTATAAGGGGAGTGTTGTTTCCGTCGACTTGGCGAGCTCGTCGGAGGAGGAGTATGGAAACATCGGAGTAATAAAATTGGAGTCGATTGAGGAAACTTCATCAATGGCTTGTATATCATCCGATGATGAGATGTACGAGGCCAAATGGTGGGTTTCGAGGACCAAAGCTCCAGGGATGTCGACCGAGGATGTGGAGAAGATGTTGGACAAAGCTTTTCCGCAGGGAGAGGACCCCCGACGCAAGAACACTGACCTTCATGAGGGTTTGTTGTTGAAGTCCAAGGAGGAAGTGCAAAACCAGGTAAGGTTGTCTGCGTTGGAGGGCTGTTTTGACACACATGTGAAGAGGTCATCACCGGAAGTGTACTCCGTGGTGTGCATCGATCCCGAGTGCAAGTGGATGTGCCGTACGTCAACATACCTGAAAAAAAGTTTGTGGAAAGTGAGGAAGTACGTGCCGGAGCACACCTGCGGGGTTAATGTTAGACACAACCACGATCGACAGGTAACGTCCGAGCTTATTGGGAAGAGCCTTGTATCCAGGTTAAAATAATTCTTAGTGACCCCTTACCGTGAAACTCTAGCCACTTGATTATATATCCTAGTCAGTGCTAATAAACTTCTAGCCAATTTGTTACCTGACACGATTGATGAAATGGAATGCAGTTTCACTGGTACCCGTAAGCCGGTAACTCTAGCCCACATACATGCGTTATCGAAGTCCGAGCTTGGAGTTACTTGCAGCTATTGGAAGGCTCGACGAACGAAGGCGACAGCGAGGGACACCCTGTAAGGAACGGACGAGGATTCGTACCGGCTAATGGCGTCGTACTTGTACATGCTGGAGAAGGCGAACCCAGGATCCCACACCTGGCTTGAGTGGGATGCTGACCATAGGTTCAAGTACGCGTTCGTCGGCTTCGGGGTCTGGATTGAAGCCATCCCCCACTTTAGAGCTGGCAAGTCGGTCGTTCGGGTTCGGTTTGGGTCAAGATTGCTCGGGTCGGGTCAGTTCGGGTAAAATTTATGGTCGGATACTGGTCGGGTCGGTTCGGGTCAGGTTCGGTCATAATGAATTTTAGATTGGTCGGGTTCCGGATTAAATCGGATTATGCCCATTCAGGTTCGGGTCAAAACGGGTTGGGCTTGTTCGGGTTTCGGGTCAAGAGGTGGGTCGGTGTCATTTGAGTTTCGAATCAAAGTGGGTATAGTTTGTTTGTGTTTTCGGTTGAATCATATTCAACCCGTTTGGATAATTAGGTTGATTTTGACTCGGTTGAATACTTAAATATGCAATTTACTTAAAATAAATGATTTTGACTCGGTTGAATACTTGAATATGTAATTTTGACTCGGTTAAATACACTCATTGTTATTGACTCATCGGTTGTCGATCAATATTAAAAAAAGTCATAATTGGAAATTCGGTATTCGACATCATCGTCCTTTTTTAAACATTTAAACCAATTGATCGGTGCTATATTATTAGATTAATTGTACATTTAGGATTTAACCTTATTTTAACTAGCAAGTTGCAAATGGGCTTATTTGTGGTTAGAATATATCATTGGCCCATTTCATTTTCAATGCCCATTTCATTTTTACCTTTTGGCCCATTAGTTTTTTTTTTCCCATTATTATTAGTTTTTAATAAATCTAGATATAAATAATTAATTCTATCAAAATATAATAATATAGATAAAAATACAATAACAACTACAAAATTATTGATTTAGATATAAATAATTCTTTCCACCAAAAAATAATCATGTATCAGAATTCATACAAATTATGGAATATGGACAAATTTGAATAACCATAAATATGAAATCTAATAGAATTATTATACTTATATTTATAAAAAGAAATCCATTTATAAAAACCGAAAACTACTAGAATTAATAGAACTATTAACACTAATAGTCTAATAGAAGGATATGTTGTTGGGTTGCATGATATATCATCTGCAGCGATTAATGAACTTTTAGCATTTCTGACTCGTAGTATGTATCAATGTTTTGATGTATGGCGCTTGACTTACATGACTCATTGACTTATTCGGTTATCTATTGATTTTACTTCGGTTCTTATTCATATGATAAAAATTAATAAAAATAATTGGTATTTTACATGTGAAAAGTATATCATAAACTTGTGTTAAAATAAAAAAACCATTTAACATTCAAACATTAAAATATTGATGTTAAATAACCATTTCAAGTCAGGTCGGGTTGAGAGTCGAGTCGGGTTTAGAGTCAGGTCGGGTTCAAAGTCGGATCGGGTTTAGAGTCGGGTCGGGTTTGGGTCGGGTCGGGTTTATCTGTGTTCGGGTCAGGTTCGAGTCGGGTCGGTCTCGGGTTCGGGTTACGAATGACTCCAGATTTTTGGGTTTCGGTCGGGTTCGGGTGAGTCGGGTCGGGTCAGATTTTGCCAGCTCTACCCCACTTACGGAAGGTATGTTGAGTAGCCACTTGTTTGTTATACCTAGCCAGTCAATATATTTACCTAGCCGTTAACAAGGCACGTATAACACTGATGTCTATATGCGAAATGCCCGTAGGTTATCTCCGTGGACGATTCCTTTCTGAAAGGCACGTTTAAGGGGACCTTGGTCTTTGCCACTGCACAGGATGCCGATCACAAAATATACCCAGTCGCGTTTGCGGTAGTGGATGGCGAGAATGACGCTTCTTGGGCATTCTTCTTCCGACAAATGCTTCGAGTCATCCCGGACACCTCAGACTTGATGTGGGTCTCCGAACGGTATGTGAGCATCGTCAAGGGCATACGTGACAACTACACCTTTGCCAAGCAGGCAATGTTCTAAAAAACGCTTGGCGGATGCTTGGCGGTAGGCTAGGGTCAAGGGTTTAGGCGGAGTGTAAGCGGGGCCTAGGCGGATGTCATGGCGGATCTTTGCAGTCTAGGCGGGTTTTGACGACCTTGACGGCCTTGGCGGTGTGGCGAGTTCAAGGGTTTAGGCGGAGGTCTAGACGGGCCTTGAAGGGTTTTTTAGAACAGTGCAAGCAGGGCTTCTACACATATCACCTCTTCCAGAATGTGAAGCACCACCACAAGTGCGGCTCCTTGCAGCAGTTGTACTTCGATATGACCGAGGCATACACCATAGCTGGGTTCAACCAACTCTTCGCTGACTTCTCCTCCCATAGCCTCGCAGCCGGACAGTATCTACATGAAGCCGGATTCCGCAACTGGGCAAGGGCTCACTACTTGGCTAACCGCTAAAACATAACCACAACGAACAACGCCGAATGCCTCAACAACGACTTCAAAGACCCTCGGGATATGCCGGTAGTAGCGCTATTTGATTGCATCATCGAGACGGTGCAAGAGTGGTTTGAGAAACGGAGGAAGGCAAGTGGCACGACCGGGAAGGTGGTAAGTGATTGGGTTGTGAAGGCAATCATGTCTAGCTACCATGTATCCATATGCATGGTCGCGAGGCCCCTGAGCGATCACGAGTTCGAGGTCATAAAGGGAACCTCAAAATGGCTAGTCAACCTCAACACCCGTTCATGCACATGTCGGCACTTCAACATAGATCAGTACCCCTGCTGTAATGCCATTGCCGCGACAAAGGCTCGAGGCCTCGATGTGTACTCACTAGTGAATGACTACTACAGGGTAGCTATGTGGCACGCAACCTACCACGGAGTGGTGTACTCCGTCCCCCCCATGGACACCTGGGATCCTCTCGAACATATTGTGCAGATCCGTTTACTACCTCCAGCTATGAAGAGAAGGCCTGGGAGACCGAAGACCAGCAGGTACCCATCGAATGGGGAGTTCGTTCGCCGGAAGCATCGGAGGACATAAGGATTGTCTGTTGGGTATGTTGACGAAGGTACTATTTTGGTAGTATGCGTGTCAAATAGGGGAAACTCGGGGTTTTGGTCGTTTCTTTTGTGTATAACTTGGCATTCGGTGTCACTGATGTTTTGGGTTTTGTTATATCTAGCCAGTGTTTTACATTACCTAGACACTGTCGGTAATTACCTAGCCAGTATCTTCTAATCCCTGACTACATTTTATAATGCTAATAAACTTTGACAAGTGACAACGCAAACTAACCGACATTCACACCTAGCATCTTATATAATGAGGCGACAATAATCATACCCATATACAACGATGTTGGCGCAGTCTCCAAAACCATACATATGTAGTCAACATAAAATGTTTCCAAAGGTTCTAATGCGTGCAAGTGTTTCATAGTCAAGCAAACCAAACGACAAACACCAAAAGCTATCCATAACGAACAACAACATGTCCTAACAAACAGAAGTGAAAATAACGTTAACTACGCTTTTACATTATATGACATCACCACATCCATCAAGTCTCCGCATCCGCCAAGTGAGTACGAGTTGGGCTGGAAGGAGGAACGGGACACCTGACGACGATTTTAGCAGCAAGGGCGTACTTGTAGGCGCTTATGAACGCGTCGTCGACGTCGGAGAGGTCAGTCACGCCTTCATCACGCAACTCCATGAACCTCATGGCATAAGCACCACAGTCTCCGCTGTGTACATCGTTGTATATGGGTATGATTATTGTCGCCTCCTGCGTCACAGTCGGCTCCTGTTGGGTGACATTCTCTTCATTTGTCGCAGCTGGCTCCGGCTTTTTCGTGTCAATCTCCTCTTGCTTCTTGGCGCGTTTAGGCCTCCCTCGAGCCTTCCGCTTTGCAGGGGCATGTGGAGGGGGGGACTCCTGAGTCACACTCACCTGATGCGTGACAAGTTCTTGAGTTGTGGCTGCAGGATCGGCCTTGTAGGTGCCAATGTTATCTTGCTTCTTTTTGCGTTTCGGCCTCCCCGTCCCCTTCTCCTCAGCCGGTGCAGGGGGCTCCTGTTGGGTGACAGTCTCCTCTTGTGTGACAACGCCCTGTGTTGTGGCAGTTGGTCGGAGTTTTTGGTCCCAATATCCTCCTCCTTGTCATTGTGAACCTCCATGAAGACATTCTCCTGCCAAGTTCACAGGTGAACTAGCCAATAACTAACTAAGCATAGCCACTTTCAGATGTTTGACTAAGGTGTGAATAAGGCCGAACCATATGACTAACCTCATGCTTTTTATCTGACTTAGGTCCGACATTTTTTACGTCGGTGAGGTGGCTCTTGATTTCATCCACTGCTTTCTCGAGGCCCGACAACCGCGTTAGTACCTCTTGGAGCATCGTGATAATCGTTGCATCCTCAGAGGCTCCATGGGTGGGAGAAGGTGTTGTTTCTTTAGTCGGAATGCCGATAGGTAGGAGTGATTCCTCGTAGGACTTGGCTGATTGGTCAAAAACCTCATCGGGTTCCTCGTGGGGGTACCCAGCACCGAGGAAACTCTCCTGCTCAGCCACTTCGGGCACAAGGTTCGTCCGGGCATCGTCGCACTTGATCCCATCCTCATTCTCTTTGTCCAACATCATCTTCACCCTCTCATAGGGGAGGTGCGCCTCCGTTATGTTCCACCTAACGCATCGGGGAAAGATAACCCCATAACTTCTGTTGGCAAAGTGGCTGTCCACACCCGGCACCGCTTCATAGATCCCAATCTACACGGCCAGAATATCATAATTCTACTAGCCAGTTTAGAGAAAACCTTAGCCATACTCATTTATGACACAGACTTACAAACAAAATTTCTAGCCAAGTATTAAATAGCATTAAGTTTGAACTCGTACCTGGAACGCTAATGGGAATTCATTGAGCGAGTAGCCAGACCTCGCATTCCCACCTTTGACTCCCTGCTCCACCTTCCTCACCAGTGCCCCATCAAGACTCTCGTGTGTGGCTTCGTAACATACCTTACCCCACGAGTAGTCAAAGAATCGGTCGAGTTCTTGCACGAGGGCGACCACCCAACCTTTCACTGCCCTGCCCACGCCCCCTGGCAGCAGGTTGCACTCTAAAATGATCAGGAGTGCAAGCTTCAACCTCTTCCTCTCACTCCTCTGTTTCGCCTTTGCGACCTCCCACATGACGGGAATGTAGGGCACCTTGACCCTTTCCCTTCCGAAGAAGCTCCGGATTGTGCCTTTGTGATCCTCCGCCTCAAATGCCCGATTTCTTCCACCACATTTGAGGCCGGTGACGAGGCGAAATTCCTTGATGGAGAACCGGAGGAGTCGCCCCTGGATCTCATACTATGTCTCACATTTCTTTAGTGTCTTGAGCTGCCTCTCCAGGAAGTAATGGATGAGGGCTGAGCAGTAGGGCACATTTGATCCGATCTTGACAATGCCGCCGAGGATGCTATCCTTGAGCATTTTCCAATCAGCTGCAGATAGCCCATCATCCATGGCCGTTAGTACACCCATCTTGGAGAACTAGTTGGACCTCCCTCTAAAATTGTCGACGGAGGAAGGGCAAGAGTCGCCTGCACAAATATCATAAGAGAGTATTGATGTTCACATCACGAACACAAAATAATAACGCCCCTAATCTGCTGGCTCATGAGATATTACAGCTGATACCTTCTTGCTCGAAGGGGTCGATACCTTTTTTCCTTTCACTTTAGCCATTGTGTCCTTAATCTGTCATTCAGATAACACCCATTTCTGCAATAATCCTAGCCAGTACATACAAATGCATAGCCAGTGAAAATATTTATCCTACCAGACATTTTAACATTTTGCATATGACAACACCACACAATTGCTTGGAAAAACCATCAACAACTGACAACACCACAAGAGTTCATTGAAAAACCATCTACAATTGCCAACACCACAACATTGGTTTCAAGATCTCTGTTTTTGTTATTCAATAAACGAGAGTTACGTACAAAACTCAAACAACTTCATATCCATATGCTGTATTTTAGGTTAAATTCGTATAGATCTCACCATTGATCTCATTTTATGCTACAAAATGCTATTAGTTTCCCTTAATTCCCCAAATCAAACCCTACCCAGATTTTCCTATACCTAGCCATTGAATCGTTTCCCCTATCCACAAGAAGGACCCCGCTTGCCATTGACAAGTTATCCCATTCCCAATTTCATTGTTTCATTGGGGTTGTCTAACCTCATATACCCATTTTTGACCTTCAATTTCATCCCTAACTTATCATCAATGGCAACTCTCCACCCCTATCCCCAAAACGCCGACCACACTTACAGTTAGGGTTTCCCGTTGCCATGTTTCGAACCCCATTCCCCCAATTCTTCCAACCGGCCAGAAATTGATTTTACATGCTTTCAAACCCCCTAACTACCATTAAAGGAGAAAGCTTTTAGATAGAGGACGGGAGATTACCTCTCTTCAATGGCGAAATCGGCACCAGGGGGGTTCTCTGTCTCCAATCTCGGGACGTCCCTCACTTCTCCTCTCGCTCTGGGTTCCGGCATCGCAGCAAGCAGCACCTCTCTCTATCTCTCTCAGTTCCGGCGTCGTCTCTCACTTCCCCTCAAGGTTTCCCTCTAACCTTTGGCAATGGCGGTTTGCCCCTTTGAATTCCTACGGGTTTGAGAAGTTCCGATTGTGACTTGAAGACGTTGATGTGATGTCTTCTTTCTTCACTTTTCTCTTTACAATTTTCAACCGTATTGTTACCCGTTGCAACAGGTTTGAACAACCGGTAATTTTTTCAATTACATGGGCCAAGTTGACATTCTTGCCATTTGGGCCGGGGGGGGGGGGAGTTATTTTTGCAATGGCCCATCCAAAGTGGTATATCCACTACCATTTTCTTAAAAATTATATATAATACGACAATAAATTATGCTATTTTAAGATTATGTCATTAGAAAAATAAGGATAGGAATGCAATATAATAAATATTATATTAGGGTCTTTATATGAGTCGTTCAGCTCAAACTTTGCTCGGGTTCTTGTAACGACCCAAAATTTAAGTACCCGAATTAACCTCCATAAACCTACTTAGAAGGTAAATAAGGTTCGGAATACTGGATTATCAGGGAACGTTATAGGAGAAGTTTGATCTTCTCCCGTGAGCTTTGGATCTTACGACCGAGTACGAGTTATTATTTAGGTTCATTTAAGCGGAAGATTTAGTTGTCAAAAGATGGGGATTGCGAACCCTGAAAAGATCGTAAGCCCGTTGGAGGCTTTACCTATCCTAGACTATTGCGAAAACGTTTCGAACAGAAATAAAAGCGGAAATCATAAATACAATAAAACGCCACGGCCGTGTCGGGTCAAAACGATAAAACGTATGAGCAAAAGAGTACGAATGTCAAGCGCCTCCCTCACTCTAATCGTCCAAAGGCGTTTCCCGTCTTACATCACATAAACAATCAGTGCGGAAGATGGGTACCTAACCCTAAAAACATTAAAGGAAATCGGGGTCAATCATCGATGCTATACACACTTAAAGCCATATAAAGAGCGAAACGTATACTACATGAATGATCGATGCAACATATAATCAAGTGTGAAATATATATGTATATGTATAAGTGCGGGGATTTAACAAACAAGGGCCCTAATCATTCATCTCCATCTTTATCACTTTCATTCATCGTTTTCATTTATGTGTATTTTTCGTATAGGAGCGGTATTCCTCTTCGCTCATCATTCCATGTATATGAGGTTTCTTGCCTCATTTATCATTTCATTCCTCGTTCCATATTCCATATTCATTTCTCAATTGTCATTTAGTCATTTAACGACCGTTCTACCATAGACACATAGCAAACATATGAGTTTGTGGTCATTACTAAGTTTCACCTAGGTCCGTTTTATCCTTTTTATATCCTAACATGCTTCTAAGTCACGTGATGCATGAAGACTCTAAATAAGACCGTAAGTATCACATAGTCCAGGGGACTTACCTAGAGTCCGGAGAATAAGCAAGCAATACAATGCGCAACCAAGGATCCTATCAACAAAAGCCTAGTAATTTCATTAAGCTTTCATTAGGTGGTATTCTAATGCAAGGTACCCAACCTAATAATCAACATACATCCACATGAGGTCCACGATTCTATAGATCATGCACTTTGGTTAAGTGATCCGGACTTAACCAGTTATAATCTATATCGTATTATCACATAATCGATTTTCTTCTTATCGGATCATAAGCCAGGTTATGGGTATAATTCATTTCTATATTTTATATTCTCTAAGTTTCGATTATGCCATCATATATTTAACCATATTCTTAGCATTCCCTTAACCAAGTTTTCTAATCGAGTCATTATAAACACTGGTTACTAAAATTATAAGGTGAAACTAATTAAAATAACCTAACCTTTAAGTGGGTGTTAAAAATATATCCCAATCTTTCATATGTAAGATAAATATCCCGACCTTAATAAGTGATGGTAATATAATATCCCAAAATTTTCTCCCCCACAAAAATGATTAGTTTCCCCCTTAAACATTCAATTTAATACGTATTTAATTCAAAATTTTCAATTTCATATGTATTTATATTATAATTAAATTTAATCAAAACAAATATAATAAAAGAATTAAATATTTAAAATATAATTTTCAATATCTTGATTGTGTAAAATATCATTCAAGTTTATTAGATTAAATTAGATTGGTTTTTAAGTTTGTCTTATTTTTTTATTTTGGATTTAAGAAAAAATAAAAAATTTACATTCTTTTATATATTTTTTTTAATAATAATAATAATAATTTAATTCTTATAAATAAATGAACACCATTGAATAATCTAAATAATTAAATTTTTTTCCAATTTCGTAGTACATAAAGTTTATAATTGACAAAATATTCTTCAGTTTTGATAAGTTAAATCACTAGCTAATCATTTACTAATTGAAAATATGTCATTTTGTTTTACTTTTTTTTTTATTTGGCCTGTTATAGATATTATTGATTTAAAAAAAGATATAAAAAGTTAGGTACAAATTAAATCTAAAACTACAAAATTTCATTAAACAAACTTTTAAACTCATCTAATTTAATTTTATATGTTTTATTTGAATTGAAAATATAAGAGTAATACAATACAAAAAGTAAGAATTTTATTGGAGAGAAATCATTAGGATTTTATATTACCATCACTTATAAAGGTCATGATATTTATTTTACATTTGAAAGGTTGTGATATATTTTTAACCCTCCCTTAAAGGTTGGATTATTTTAATTAGTTTTGCCAAATTATAATAACTCTTGATCCAACCGTTGGATAGCCCTAATTTTTGAAGGATAGTTAGATAACATTTCCATGAACATCATATTAAGATTTCAGCAGGATCAGATCGTTGGATTGGAAATAAGGTGCAAATTGCAGAGGCACATATATCCATTTTGTTTTTTGACGTTTGCTACAAAACACAACCAAAAACACATTGAGGCTCCAGTTCCTAAGACCTAATTTACACATAATGCTCCTAATCTATAAAGGGAAAGGTGGACGAGAGATTACTCTCGAAGCCTCTCTCGAAAAAGACCAAATTACCCCTCCAAGCTTCCCAGGACCTTGCACCGAACACCTTGCAATATTGTTTAAACCAAAACCAAACATAAGATGATATTTTAGACAAAAACCCTCAAAAATAGTTGTGTAACAAGCATGAAATTAGTTTTGAAATAAATAAGGCAAGACTCACCCAAAATCACCTTTAGAACTCAAGGACACCAAAAGGCCTCGGTAAGATTGGCTTGGAAATAGGCTCCAATAGGGGCTTTCTCGGTCAGGCCTTTTGTGAACTCACTTATGGCTGGGAAGAGGGTCCTTTTTTGGAACTTTTGGCTTTGGAATCACATGAATCTCCCAAGGGAGTAGGGATATCTAGGGGGTTGAAGTTGGGTTGACGGTTTGGTTGCTCAAGGGAGCAAAGCTAGGCTTTTCACTTCTTTTCTTTCTCTTTTCTCTCTAGTGCCGAGAGGCTTTGTGGATGGGGAGCTCAGGCTGAGTTTATGGGTGTTTATAAAAGGGAAGAGATGGAGCAAATTGGTCAAGGCTCCATCAAGAGCATAGGTTTACAACTTGGGAGCACATAGTACATGAATAGTGAGCACCTAGCTAGGTTTGTCTTCACCATTTCAAATGAGGGGGGACACAAGTGTGGCTCCTTGGGGGCTGGCGGCATTGGGTTTAATAAGGGGGATTTGGTGTTAACATTACGTAAAGAAAAGTCGTGACATGTTACGAAATTACCGAAATAAACGGATGACAAGGCCTTTGCCTCACTAATATTTCTCGAAAAATTATCATATGAATTCCATTAGATTGGAATTGTAATCCTCTTTCCATATAAAATATGTCATCCAAAAATTTTAAATTTTTTCCGGGTTTTCGAAAATCGTCAAAAGAAGGATAATTGATCGAATTATCCATCGGAAATTAACTAAATCGTAATTAATCATAATTAAAATTTTCGATCATTACAATCATCCACCTCTAAAAACAAGTCTCGTCCCCGAGACCAAAAAGATTTAAACCGGTGGAGAAGGTGTTAAACTTTGAGTCCTTGGATCGGAACAAAAGGCACGCGATCATCTCAGATGCGTAGTCCAAGAATCTCATGATGCCTTTGTCACGATCGTAATAATCTCGAACGGCGTCGTCGAGCATGTGAACGAGCGCCCCCGTCACATCTCGCCTCAACCTCGAAAGTATCACAACTCGAGAGAATCATCACACTACTGCTAGGTCTTAGCGAAAATTCCACGATGGCCGTCGCGGAAAGTCCGTATCCACTTCGCGAAGCACAATGAGCTTACCCAGATCATGGAAGCTTAAACTCAATCATTCCTCAATCAATTTCGATTTAAAGGCGTTGGCGTCCCGACACAACTTGGCCTAGACTCCTCTAGACTCCGCTTGACTTTCTCTCTCGGGAGGTGGTCATCCACCTCTAAAGTTCAAACCCGATTCCCGACATTCCATTCTCCCAACGGGAGGGTGGATCAAAAATCCACCTCTAAGGATCAAACATATGATCTCATTACGACTCAATCAAAACAAAGGGTGTATTAACATCCACCTCTAAGGCTAAGCCTTATTCCTTTTCCTAGGTTCAACATTCCGACATACCATCATTTATCAACCATACTCACAACAATCACATAATCATAACGATATCATATCAGTCATATATCATAAAGTATCACATATCAATGATAATCACATCATGTAGGACCGCTCATGGGCCCCACCACGCATATCAATCACGGAAAATGCGCACTCAATCACAGAGGTAAACACCCAAATCACACATAGTATGGCTAAGGGTCCCCCTCCCAGGTACTCACCGGCCACTCACGCAGTCAAAACTATATCTGCCCGTGGCTGTACATACGACGCTAGCAACTCATCTAATACATCTCCATAGCTCGCCTGTATACTCTCCTCTGTCTCCCAAGTAGCCTCCTCGGGGCTCCTCCTAGCCCATTGTATAAGTACCAACGGTACCTCTCTGCGCCTTAGCTTCTTGACCCGGCGGTCAAGAACAGCAATCGGATGCTCCACGAAGGTATGGTCAAGTGCTATCTCTAATCCGGAGTAGTCCAATCTGTGGCTCGGATCTGGCTCGTACTTCCTCAGCTGTGACACGTGGAAAACATCGTGTATACCAGCCAAACGGGGCGGTAAGGCAACTTTGTAAGCAACCTCTCCTACTCGCTCGAGGATCTCACATGGCCCACATATCTAGGGCTCAGTTTGCCCTTCATCCCAAATCGTCGGATCCCTCTCGTCGGTGACACTCGCAACCAGACATGATCTCCAACCTCAAAGGCCAACTCAGTCCTGCACCTATCAGTATACTTCTTCTGTCGGTCGTGCGCAACCCTCAGATGCTCTCGGATCCGTCTGACCTGATCTGTCGCCTCCTGCATGTACTATGGTAGTGTCCCAACTCGGTCTGCAGACTCATCCCAGCAGATAGGCGACTTGCATCGCCTCCCGTACAACGCCTCAAAAGGAGCCATGCTGATCGATGAATGATAGCTGTTGTTGTACGAGAACTCTACTAGGGGAAGATGTCGAACCCAAAGGTTCCCCTACTCCGAAACACAAGCCCTCGGCATATCCTCTAGCGTCTGAATCGTCCTCTCGCTCTACCTGTCTGTCTGCAGGTGATAGGCCGTGTTGAAATGCAACTTGCTCCCAAGAGCCTCGTGGACCTGCCTCTAGAATCTCGAAGTGAAGCGGCCATCTCTATCAGATACTATCCTCTCGGAAACGCCATGCAACCTCACTATATGCTGTATAAAAGCTCGGACTAAATCAAACACATGCCATGTCTCCTGAATCAGAATGAAATGGGCGGTCTTGGTCAACCTGTCGACCACCACCCAAATCGCATCAAAGCCTCGTACATCTCTCCTCAATCCTGTCACGAAGTCCATCGTGATATCCATCCACTTCCACATAGGGTCGGAAAGTGATCGTGTCATCCTTCCGGGCTTCTGGTGCTCTATCCGCACCTGCTGGCAGACCTGACATCGCGCCACAAACAAAGCGACGTCAGTCTTCATCCTACGCCACCAGAACGTCCTCCACAAGTCCTGGTACATCTTATTTGATCCCGGATGGACCGAATAAGGAGTGGAATGTGCGTCTATCATGATCTTCTACTTCAGGTTTTGCACATCAGGCACAGCAACTCGTCCCTACAACATCAGCATCCCATCATCTCGGACGGTAAAAGAACTACAGTGGCCCTGGGCCATGCGCTGTCGGATATCGGGAATCCGCGGACACTCTGCCTGTGCTCGTCAAATCTCATCTATCAACTCTGACTGAACCTCCAGAAGACTCAGTTGTCCACTCTCTCGCTGTGACCAGACCTTTATCCCACAACTGATCAGATCCCGCTACAACTCAGGTCGAGCCGTCAATCTGGACAAAACAATCTCCTGACGAGTCTTCCGACTCAAGGCGTCGGCCACCACATTGGCTTTCCCCGGGTGATACTCAATCTCCAACTAGTAGTCCTTGTTCAACCCCAGCCACCTCCTCTGACGCATATTCAACTCCTTCTGAGTGAATATATACTTCAAGTTCTTGTGGTCCGTCATGATCTTCACGGATGCACCGTAAAGATAGTGCCTCCAGATCTTGAGCGCATGAACGACAGTAGCTAGCTCAAGATCGTGTGCGGGGTACGACTCCGCCCCCGGCTTCAACTGGCGTGAAGGATAGGCAATGACTCGGTCTCTCTGCTCTAGTACACATCCTAGACCAGAACTCGAAGCATCCGTGTATACCACGAAGTCATCCGTCCCATCGGGTAATGCTAACACCGGCGCTGTAGTCAACTTCTGCTTTAGCAGGTCAAAGCTAGCCTGGCAGGCTGGACTCCACTCGAAGAGCATGCCCTTCCTCGTCAGTTGTGTTAACGGCCTCGCGATGATGGAGAACCCCTCCACGAATCGCCTGTAGTAACTCGCCGGTCCCAAGAAAGATCGGATGTCTCTGACGTTTTTGGGAACCTCCCAAGCAACGAAGGCATCAACCTTCGACGCGTCTACCGCTATTCCTGCAGCGGAGATGATATGGCCAAGGAACATAACCTCAGATAGCCAGAACTCACACTTGCTCAGTTTCCCGAACAACTTGTGCTTCCTCAAGATCTCCAGCACGATCCTCAAATGCTCAGCGTGATCCTCTCTGCTCCTGGAGTAAACCAGAATATCGTCTATGAAGACTACGACGAATCGATCAAGATAATCGATGAACACCCTGTTCATCAATTGCATAAACGCTGCCGACGCGTTGGTTAGCCCGAAAGGCATAACCACAAACTCATAGTGGCCGTATCTGGTCCTGAAGGCGGTCTTCGGCACATCTTTGGGCTCCACTTTCAACTGATGATAGCTTGACCTCAGGTCGATCTTTGAGAAGATGACCGCTCCCTACAACTGATCCATTAGATCATCAATCCTCGGCAACGGGTAACGGTTCTTCACCGTAGCCCGGTTCAGCTCCCTGTAATCTATACACAGTCTCAGCGAACCATCCTTCTTCTTCACAAATAGCACTGGCGCTCCCCATGGTGACGAACTCGGTCGAATGTAGCCCTTCGAGGTCAACTCCCCTAGCTGAGCCTTCAACTCTGCCATCTCTGTCGGGGCCATCCTGATGCGGGACCATCTTCTACATCTCCAGACACACCAATCATCCTTGGAGAAGGACCTATGACTCGAACCCGAGCTAAGAAGCTTCAGAGAGACTCATTCAACTTTGTGAGTCATGCTTTGTTCTCGAGCAAGGTTCAACTCCCCGAGCCAAAAGTGAAGACATACATGTGCATTGGAATTCAAGAAGAGGCCGAGCCTCCTTAGATTATGTTATGCCGAATATGCCTAAGTGTTGGGGCTCCATATGTTTCTATTTTTAGTATTATTTCTACTTAAGTTATTTCAGGAAACTCTAGAGGTTATTTTATTTAATTCCTTTAATTTATTATTTAATCTCTTTTATCTTCTTAGGATGCTAGAATCGGCTCAAATAACAGCCTTAGAGGCCTATATATGTCGATTTCTTCTTTGTAATTCAATGGGAACATTAATGAATAGAAATCTCTCATATTGTGTGTTTACACGTGAGTGTTGTCGATTGAATAGAACTGTGCTCTTCAATTGTCGAATTGGTCTTGTCTCAGCTTGGTTTGCTTTGTGTTCATCAACTTCGCAAGACTTGGTGATCCTAGTATCCACGAGCCCCCTCCTTGTGCCTCCAAGTTGTCCGCTTGGTTATGTAGGGTTGTAGATGCGGGTTATATAGTCATTGGTATTGGTTCTTACCCTCTTAGGAGGCCTGGGGTCTTTATCTTGTTCTATATAGATCGACTCAGTCCTTATCGGTCGCGTCTTTATTGCAATTTCGAGTCTTTGTCAATTCTTGCATCGAGTCTTGTTATTTCTTTTAGTCGATTTCGAGTACAACCCTTGTTCTTGAAATCTTATCGAGTCTTTCTTGCTTTCTTGGTCGATCTTGGTCTTCTAGATCGATTCTTGTTGAGTCTTGCTGCATTTCTGTGAGTCTTTATTGTTTATTACTTCCGTTCTTTAGTTTCTTGCTTGTTTGTCGAAGATCGGGCCATCTCACGGCTAACCCCGTATCAAATTGGCATCAGAGCTTTGGTTTTCGACATCAAGATTGAGTCTTTTTCTTTTCCTAAACACAAAAACACAAAAATAGAGTCTTTTCTTTATTTTGTCTTTTACTTCTTGCATTCTTTATTGATTTTTTTTTATTTTAAGGGTTAATTGTATTGATAGTATAATATATATTTTACATAAGTAAGTGCTCGAAATAAAACCGGGGTAACCCCTAGTTGAGTCCGAAGACTTAACTAGGGGTACTAACGATGGGTCCTACTCAGGGATGCAACCCCGAAGCGAGGATGAAGTCAATAGCCCGAGGCGTGCAAGCCTCATGCAACCTAGTACAACTCTAAACCATAGGCTATCCCTAACATATAAAATAGATCAAAGCACAAGCCAATATCTATCAAAAGGACTCCAAATGCCATTGGCTACAAGTGTATCAAATCAGCCATCAACAAGCAATCTGCAGGAACAAACATGAGTGGGGACCAGAACTTGCGGCCCGACGGGGAGCTCCTATGAGAGTGAAAGCTCCCCGTCAGGAATGGTGCCCAAGTGAGGAGACCAGTAGCAGCTGGGCCAAACAAATCGTCAATGCACAAACTCAAGCTAACAGACTGTGACCCTCAAAACAGAAAGCCAGTACGCACAGGGGCTGCTAGCACCTAAGTCAAACGCAACAGCTCACAAATCCAATCAGCAGCCAGTGTTCAAACCAAATTTCAGATGATGGAGGAGATCAACCCAGAACACCTTAAGTTCAAACTGAGAAATCAATCAGGAATGAAAGACACCCACGGTAGACTCTCAAAACTGCAGGCGAAAAGAAACTTAGAAAAAAAAGGAAGAGTGAAGCTGAGGTGGAAGATTGGGTAGCAAGAGGGCCCAAGACAGTCAAAGAAGACTAGATGCGTGAGTCGGCATACAAGGTGGGCCAAATCAGAAGCTCTCAACTCGTGAGTTGGAGGTCAATACACCCGGGGAAAGACGTTGACCGGAGAAAGAAGCCCGACGGAAACGATGTGAACGGTTACCGCCGGCGACAGGGGCAAAGCTTGAGGACGGGGAACGGGACCTTTGAACGACTCTCAAGGGAGCAGTCGCCGGAGTTGGGAAGGGGCCGGACCAGAAAATAAAAAGACAACGAGGGAGCGGGGAGATCAAAGGCGACTCTTAAAACCGCAAGGAAGAAGAACCACAGGGAGGGGACCGGAAAGAGCGAGATGAGAGCGCCGCCGGGGGTTATATAAAAGAAAATATGGGACCTTTAGAAATTTGACGAGACCAAGGAAAGTCCAGAAGAGGAGAAAAGAAAGGGAAACAGGACAACGAGCAGGGCAGCCATACCTGAACACAGGGCGTTCACATATCCGCCATTGACGGAGAACAACTCAAGCAAGGGGAACCAGACACGACCAGATCTAGGGAGAGAGATGCCGGATCTGGAGAATTTAGGAGTGGAGGTGCTCACGCAGACAGGCAGCAACGAAGTGAAGAGGATAATGAACAGTGACGAGATTTTGGATCTGACCCAAACTAACCGGATCTGGAAGATTCGCGGGGGGGGGGGGGGGGGGGGGCGGGGGAAGACGACGAGAAGAGTACAATGGGGGCAATAGGCAGCCGGAGACTATGGGAAGTCACCGGATCTGGGCGAGGATGGCCTGTACGGACAGATCTGGGCAGCGGGTAAGCGATTTCAGATCTGCAAGTGAGCCATGTGAGTGGATCTTGAATGTAACCGACCGGATCTGTTGGAACACGTGACGGGAAGGTTAGAAGTGAAAACGGCACCCCCGAAGGAGCTCCGGCAGCCCAGGGATCTGGGCAACAAACCTCCGACCAGAACACTTTTTCTCAACGTTTTAGTGAGGAAACTGAGAGTTTATGTGAGGAACCAGATTTAGGGAAGGCAATATGAGATGTGAGGGACGATACAGGGTCAATGAGGTCGCTGGAGGCCTAGGAGGTCGCCGGAAACCATGGCCAGTGGGGGAGAGCCGTCAGCACCAAAGGGGAGAAGCGAGAAGCACAAGGCTTCTTGGGAGTTTCTCTCACCTAACTTTCCGCTTGGGCTGTAAGATGATTGCAATATCTATAATGCATCCATTTTTTACATTCTTTATTAATTATTGCACTAATCTTGAGTTTGTGATTGTTTGTGGTTGCATAGCATAAACACAAAGCCTAACCGAGACCGTGGAGTCGACCAAAGGTGCGCACATCCCCTTTGAACAACCTAAGCTGGCGGCATCCAACTGTCCCCATAGTTATAGCTTGGTCGACATTCACCAAACACAAGACAAACCCTAGTTTGTTATCTTTTCTATCCTTTCTATCTTTGGGAATTTTGATTTATCTTTTATCCAATTCCTTTTATTTATTGCTTATTAAAAGTCAGATTTTTAAGTTGTTAGATTTAATTCTATTATATCTATCAACTATCTAAAAAAGGCTAAGATATATCCACTTTCCTATTTTATCCAAAGGTTGTCTATTTATTTATCTTTAGGGCTGCAATTTTTATCTTTTCACCATTACTTTCAGAATTTTCGAGTCCTTCATACATCTTAGAGTCTTTCTTGCATTAGTATATAAAAAAAATCAGATTAAAAAAAAAAGAGATTTAACTTGGACCTAGGAGGATAAAATTCACTAGGGGCAAAAGTAAGTCAACAAAAAAAAAAAGTATTGTTGATTCAGTGCAAGAAAGCTCCCAAGGACATATTTTTTGGTTAACCTCTCAAGCCCTAAATCGACAACCCTTCCTCCAAAACACTACACCATCCTAACTTAAAGGTTTTCAATCAAAAGAGGTAAATTTCCATACTTTCTTAGTTTTCTTTTATTTTTCTTTTATTTTCAGAATTGTCGAGTACCTTTCTCTCTTGATCGACTACTTTGAGTCCATATCGAGTCTTGATTGCTTGAGTCGAGTTGCTGTTGTGTTGAGTCGAGCACTTCTCCCCGAGATCAAGTGCTCACTTGGCTGTTGTCGTGTGCAATTGGCCCCTGTCGAGCGCACTTAGTCGTTGTCGAGTGCTGATCTCCCTTGATCGAGTACTCCTTGTGTTTGTCGAGTTCTCTTCAGCTTTTGTCAAGTATTCTTTGTTGTTGTGTTGTTGTTCATTCTCTTGAATTCATATACTTTGATTGCTTAGTTCTTTGCTTGAGTGTTGATTTGCCCAAAGCGGATTGCCCTAGCAAGTGTGACATATCAATCAGAGAGGGAGTGTGAGCGAAACACAATTGTGAGGCTGTTTATAATTTTTACTAATCCTTTACATAGTTCTTTGTTTCTTTTCTTTTTGCAATGTCTCAGCCAGGTAACCAAGTAAACAATGAGCCCAATAATGAGGGTAACTCGAGTACGACCGTGACCCCTGAGCAATTCAACAACTTGGTAACCAATATGACCACAATGACGGACGCCTTGGCTGCACTACAAGCCAAGATGGCGACTATAGAGAGTTCAAGGCCGAGTGGTTCAAACACCAATGCGGGTCAAAGAGAACAAAGGCGTGACGAACCGCCTCGCGATGAAAGGGAAGTCCATAATCCTAACCCTAACCCTAATCTTAATGTCAATAACCCTAATCTTAATGTGAATAATCCTATTTTTGAAGAAAACAACTCTCCACGAGGTGGGAGAAATGATAGGAACAATGAGTATGTTAATGTGCAGGGTCAATGACAAGGAAGGGGAAAAGGATGAGGCTTCCAAGAGCAATTCTACTACTCTGAGCAAGATGATGACTTCCAAGAAGAGGAGTATTGGGAGCAACGCCAGAGACGGAATTAAAGGGGAAATCATAACCGAGCACCTAGTTATAATGACGAAGACGGCATAGGTAAGGTTAAGGTAAAGATTCCTCCTTTTGATGGTAAGACTGATCCAGATGCTTATATTGATTAGGAAATTAAAATGGATCAAATCTGGAACTGTCATAATTTCTCTATTGCTAAGAAGGTACAACTAGCTTCCCTAGAATTTCAAGGCTTTGCTTTAATTTGGTGGGATAATCTAGTCAAGGAAAGAAGAAGAGCCCTTGATGCACCTGTTGCTTCTTGGGATCAATTAAAGGCATTAATGAGAAATAGATTTGTCCCTCAACACTACGATAGAGAGTTTAGGCAAAGATTAGAAAATCTTAAACAAGGTAATAAAACTATTGAGGAAACTTTTAATCTTATGCAAGAAACCATGGCTCGAGCTAATGTGGTTGAAACTCATGAGATTACCAATGCTAGATATCTTAGGATTTTGCATCCTGCTTTAGCTCATGAAATTGATTACTTTCCCTATACTACCCCTACTGATTTGTTACATTTAGCAATTAAAGTAGAAAAGGGACAACGATATAAGAGACAAGGTAATAGAATGTCGAGTGGCCAGCAACAAGGGTGGCGCTCCAGTCAGCCTCAACAGCCCCAACGGCGCTCGGACATGGGTTCTAGAGACCGAGCCCAACAGCCCCAATGGAGGAGTGATAGCCGACAGCCCCAACAACCCCTCGACAAGGGTAAAGGTCCATGGAATGCGCGTGAATCGTCTGGGACATCTACTGGTCCCAAAGGGAGTAATCCTAACCCTTCTACCACTCGTTCTAGAGATATTGTATGCTTTAAATGTCAAGGTAGATGTCATTATATGAAGGATTGCCCTAATAAGAAAACTCTCATGGTTAATCACTTAGGAGAATATGAATCTGAAAATTCTTGTGATGAACATTATGAGCATGCTTATAATGATAATGATCAGAATCTCAACCTTATATATTATGATAATGATGATGATGAGGTCGAATATGAACATGAAGAATCTTTGATTGTTAGGAGAGTTTTAAGTGTTGTTCCTACACCATGTGATGATAATCAAAGAGAAAACGTATTTCATACTCGATGCTTAGTTAAGGGAAAGGTTGTTAATGTGATCATTGATGGTGGTAGTTGTTGTAATTTAGCTAGTCAAGAAATGGTTGGCAAATTGCAATTATCTACTGTCCAACATCCTAGACCTTATAAATTGCATTGGATGAATGATTGTGGAAACTTGAAAGTAAATAGGCAAGTTATAGTGCATATTAAACTAGGACATTATGAAGATGATGTTTTATGTGATATTGTGCCTATGCAAGCTTGTCATATTTTATTAGGTCATCCTTGGCAATTTGATCGTAAGGTCCAACATGATGGTCATACTAATCGATATGCCTTTACTCTTCAGGGGAAGAATGTCGTTCTCAAGCCTATGATGCCTACACAAGTGGCTGACGAGATTGAGAAGCGCAAGTAAAGGTGAGTTAGATAAGGCGGCTCAGTCGAGCTAAGTGGATCCTCAAAATCGGCCTAAAGGTGTACTATTGTCTTCCAAGAGTACATATTTAGATGAATTTGTGGATGGAGAAACCACCCTTATGCTCCTTTGCAAAGACTTGAATATGTTGAGTGAAGAGCTTAAAGCTACTCTTCCACCACATATACTCGGCCTACTTGAGGAGTATAAAGATGTGTTTCCCGATGACATACCAGCAGGTCTACCCCCTATTCGTGGAATTGAGCATCAAATTGATCTTATTCCAGGAGTTGCCTTGCCTAATAGGCATGCTTACCGTATGAATCCCACTGAGACCCAAGAGGTCCAATCCCAAGTCCAGGAACTGTTGGATAACGGATATATTCGTGAAAGCTTAAGTCCTAGTGCTGTGCCTGTGTTATTAGTCCCTAAGAAAGATGGTTCATGGAGAATGTGTGTAGGTTGTAGGGCTATTAACAATATTACTGTTAAATACCGTCATCCTATTCCACGCTTAGATGATATGCTAGATGTACTACATGGAGCTTCTATACTCTCGAAAATAGATCTTAGGAGTGGCTATCATCAAATTAGAATGAAGGAAGGCGATGAATGGAAAACAGCATTTAAAACTAAGCTTGGTTTATATGAGTGGTTGGTTATGCCTTTTGGTTTAACTAATGCACCTAGTACTTTCATGCACCTAGTCCTTTTGGTTTAAGTACAACCTGACCCATGCGCCACTTCTAGCTCTACCGGACTTCTCTCGGCCATTTGAGGTTGAGTGCGACGCTAGCGGAGTTGGAATTGGTGGAGTTCTTATGCAGGAAGGTAAGCCTATTGCTTTCTTTTCTGAAAAGTTGAAAGGTGCTTGTCTTAATTACTCTACCTATGATAAGGAATTGTATGCTTTATATAGAGTTCTTAAGACATGGTCTCACTATCTACGGCCTAGCGAGTTTATTCTTAGGACTGATCATGAATCATTGAAACACTTTAAAAGCAAAGATAAACTTGATAGGAGACATGGTAGATGGATGGAGTTCATTGAAACATTTCCTTATGTGATTAAGTATAAGAAAGGCAAAGACAATGTGGTTGCTGATGCTTTATCTAGAAGACATGTTCTTTTAACCACTTTGGATTCTAGAGTCTTAGGCTTTGTCTATATAAAGGAATTGTGTGAACAAGATGTTGATTTTGGTAATACTTTTCGAAAAATGCTTAGAAACAGGACCATTCGATAGTTTTTATATACATGATGGCTTTCTATTTCGAAAAGATCAAGTGTGCATTCCTAGATGTTTTCGGCAATTATTACTTGTTAGTGAAGCCCATAGTGGTGGATTAATGGGACATTTTGGTAGAGATAAAACATATCATACACTGAAATCACACTTTTATTGGCCACATATGCTTAGGGATGTAGAACATTGCCTTAAAAGATGCATAGATTGCATTAAATCTATAGCTAAGCTTATGCCCCATGGCCTATATACACCACTGCCGACCCCCTCAGCCCTTTGGGAAGACATCTCCATGGATTTTATAGTTGGGTTGCCTAGAACTAAGAAGGGGAGGGATTCTATCTTTGTGGTGGTTGATCGATTCTCTAAAATGGCTCATTTCATTGCATGTCATAAAACTGATGATGCTACCAACGTTGCTAATCTATTCTTTAGAGAAGTAGTTAGGTTGCATGGCGTGCCTAAAACCATTGTTAGTGATAGGGATGTGAAATTCTTAAGTCATTTTTGGCGAACTTTATAGAATAAATTGGGAACTAGATTGCTATTCTCTACTTCTAGCCACCCCCAAATTGATGGCCAAACTAAGGTGACTAATAGAACACTCACTACCATCCTTAGAGCCATAATTAGGAAGAATTTAAAGCTTTCGGAAGAAGCTTTACCTCATGTAGAGTTTGCATATAATCGAACAATGCATTCTGCAACGAAAATCACTCCATTTGGATGTGTCTATGGTGTTAATCCACTAACCCCTTTTTATCTTACTCCATATCCTATGAGAGAAAAAGAATCATTTGAAGCCGGTAAGCATGTCGAGTTCGTTAAGGAGCTGCATGAACGGACGCGTCAGAAGCATATGCAGAAAGCTGAGTACAATGCTAACAAGGCCAACAAAGGACATCGCTTGGTCACACATTTCAGCCCGGGGATCTTGTGTGGGTGCACCTAAGGAAGGAGCGGTTTCTAGAAGCACGGAAGAGCAAGTTAGCACCTCGTGGTGATGGACCATTCCAGGTGAAGAAGAGAGTGGGCGACAATGCCTACCAATTGGAGCTTCCTGGAGACATGGGCGTGAGCGCTACATTCAACGTCGCCGATCTAATCCCTTACTTCGTTGTGGATGAAGACTTGGATTCGTGGTCGAATCCTTTTCAAGAAGGGGAGGTTGATGCGGGACCATCTTCTACAGCTCCAGACACACCAATCATCCTTGGAGAATGACCTATGACTCGAGCCTGAGCTAAGAAGCTTCAGAGAGACTCATTCAACTTTGTGAGTCATGCTTTATTCTCGAGCAAGGTTCAACTCCTCAAGCCAACATTGAAGACATACATGTGCATTGGAATTCAAGAAGAGGCCGAGCCTCCTTAGATTATGTTATGCCGAATATGCCTAAGTGTTGGGGCTCCATATGTTTCTATTTTTAGTATTATTTCTACTTAAGTTATTTTAGGAAACTCTAGAGGTTATTTTATTTAATTCAAGTTATTTTTTAATCTCTTTTATCTTCTTAGGATGCTAGAATCGGCTCAAATAACAGCCTTAGAGGCCTATATATGTCGATTTCTTCTTTGTAATTCAATGGGAACATTAATGAATAGAAATCTCTCATATTGTGTATTTACACGTTAGTGTTGTCGATTGAATAGTGTTGTGCTCTTCAATTGTCGAATTGGTCTTGTCTCAGCTTGGTTTGCTTTGTGTTCATCAACTTCGCAAGATTTGGTGATCCTAGTATCCACGAGCCCCCTCCTTGTGCCTCCAAGTTGTCCACTTGGTTGTGTAGGGTTGTAGAGGCGGGTTATATAGTCATTGGTATTGGTTCCTACCCTCTTAGGAGGCCTGGGGTCTTTATCTTGTTCTATATAGATCGACTCAGTCCTTATCGGTCGCGTCTTTATTGAAATTTCGAGTCTTTATCAATTCTTGCATCGAGTCTTGTTATTTTTTTTAGTCGATTGCGAGTACAGCCCTTGTTCTTGAAATCTTGTCGAGTCTTTCTTGCTTTCTTGGTCGATCTTGGTCTTTTTGATCGATTCTTGTTGAGTCTTGCTGCGTTTCTTTGAGTCTTTATTATTTCTTGCTTCCGTTCTTTAGTTTCTTGCTTGTTTGTCGAAGATCGGGCCATCTCACGGCTAACCCCGTATCACATCCTGTACGGGGCTTGGGATATCGGCCTGGTGCCCGGCTCCGGCTGGATCTCAAAATCAACATCTCTCTGTGGCGGCAGTCCTGGCAACTCATCGGGAAATACATCGGCAAACTCACTCACGACTGGAATCTCGGCAAGGGTGGGTCGTGCCTGATCCACCTCTATGGCGTAGCACCAGTAACTCACACAGCCTTGTTCTAGAAGTCTCGCAGCTCTCACGGCGCTAATCTGGGCTCCATTCCGTTTGGGGTCGCTCCACCAAACCTCGTGCTCGGTGCCGTCCTCTGCAAGCAGCTTCACTGAACGGGTCCTCAGGTTGAGGATCGTCCCGTAGAACATCATGAAGTCCATCCCAAGAATCAGCTCGTCGGTCTGAAGCGACATCACGATCAAATCGGTGGGTCATACTCTCTCTACTATCCGGATGGGGCATCCCCTAATCTCACAGCCCGTCCTAATACTAGCCCCATCCGCCAGACGTACTACTAATGCGGGACCCACTAAGCAAGCTAACCCCAGCCTAGCTACACATGCATCTGCTATAAAGCAGTGGGTTGCCCTGGCATCAAACAGTATGCGAAAAGTAGTACTGTAAAAAGAGATCGTACCTACAGCTGTTAGAGTTGTCATATCACCGTCCCTCATCGGGAACACTCTGGGTGGTGGGGGCGGCATAAACACTATCTCAGCTGATATAACTGCTAACTGTGCCGACCCTGACGGTCCAGCGGATGACTGTCCCTACTACTGATGTTGTTGCCACTGTTCACGGCCCCCATGGCCTCTACCCCTGCCTTGGCCTCCGCGGCTTCCTCCTCGGGCTCGACCCCCACGGAAACTGCCATCGCCACGTCCTCCACCGTAGCCACTATCACCACGACGACCTCCGTGGCCACCATCTCCTCGGCCCCCACGAGAAGGGGCATCTCGACCCTGGGTGTACGCTATCTGAGCCTGTCTCAGGGCGTCTTGAATACGCAGAACAGAAGCAGCTGACGCGGCGGAAGATCTCTCGCCCTTCGGGCACACCACAACACGGTGTCCCGTCCTTCCGCAGGTATAACACGAAATCGACTTCCTCGGGCAGTCGGCCTTGTAATGGCCCTCCTCATGGCAACTATGACACGTGATCACCCTCACTCTGGCATATCTATAGGATGATATCGGTACGGTGGGGATAACTCCCATAGCTCCAGCTGTCGATCCTCCCCTCGCTGGGCCCCTCCATGGGCCCCTTTCAGATCTATAGTCCGAAGATCGGGGCCTCTTCCCGCCGAAAGGTGGGCGGGAAGCTGAAGTTGTCGAAGATGCCAACCGAAGCTGCTGATCGTATCAGAGGATCATCTCCAGGAAGCGGCTATAAGTCATCCCCTCTAGGTAGGTAGAGATCAGAAGGACGGCCGGCGGAATCTCATCGAAAGCATACGAATCCTCAGTGCGCGGAATCTCGGTCCTGGTCTGCTCTGTCCTCGGAATCTCTGTCTCAACTGGCGGTACCCCTGACTGAAGTTGCGTAGTACGGGGAATCTCTGACTGCAACTGCCCAGTCCAATGTATATCTGTCTGTGGGACCTCAACCCACAGCGTCTCGGTCTTTCTCGGCGGCACCCCTGCCTCTCCTACTGTGCGATCCCTATGGGGCCTGCCTCGGGTCCTAGGCACAACTGCTGGCACCACGGGTGCAACTGAGACAACGGGTGTAACTGTAGCTAGGACTAGCGGAATGGAAGAAGACGGAATACCGGCCATCGTAGCAAGCTGAACATTTAAGTGTACTCAATATACAACTCAATAAAACGTCTTCTTCAAGGAAGACGGCCCTCAGGCACAGTCATTCATATAATCACATCCCTTCAAGGGGATGGCCCGTAGGCACAATTTTATCCTTTGGAAAACGTCTTCTTCAAGGAAGACGGCCCTCGAAGGATAGCTAACTAGATAGCTATCCTTCGAGGGATAGCTTGGCGAGCCCGCCTCTAAATCCTATCCTACTCCAACCACCATGGTTGCTCCCTTGAAGTCTTCCAGGCCCGTCTGTAAGGAAAAGCTAGGCAGTCTACCTGATATCATCATATTCTACATACAACAGGTAATAGTTTATAGTCATTTTTAAGTCATTTTTATATGGTTTGCATGTCTTTTATATAGGTTTTTGGTTTAGTTTCTAGAATAGATGTCTACACTCGTGTTCCATTTGTTTTCAGGGGATTTGGGGCTTGTTCGACGTCAATTTGGAATCATGATGGAATAAGATTCATTCAAGCCAAGTTTGAGATGTTCACGGACGCTGAAAGAGTCTTGAATAGAGGTCTCAAGTGCTAGAAATCAAGCTAAGAAGAGCCTATTGCTGAACCGACATATTTCGGACAAAGCCTGTTTGGCGACATCTCAGTAAAAGGGGTCGTTTGTACTCCACAAAATTCGGATCGAGATGTTCTATAACTTGTTGGAAAGCTGATTCAAAGACCTACAACTTTTATGTTGAGCACTTTTGCAAATTCGGCCTACAATATGGTGAAATTGAGCCAAGAAGCTGATATTGAGTCAAAGTATCGACCCGGAACCATCATGTATCGACACGATACCCACACATTCCGAGTCGATAGAATGAGCATAGCAGAACACACGACATATCAACTCGATACCCACATGTATCGAATCAATACCTTCACATACCGAGCCAGAATTCTTTACAGTAGCTACATATCGACTCGATACTCTGAAGTATCGACTCGATACTTGTCTTCAGCGTTATTTCGTCGGGATATTTTATTCGGTTTTATCTTTTATTGGATGACTTTTTGGTATGTTTTATTATTATTTTAGGATTATTTTCAGACTTTAGTTGGGAACTATAAATAGAGAATTAGGGTTTGATCATAAGGACATCCAATTTTTCACGTCAGAAATTAGTTGTAGACATTGAAAGTTTTAGACTTTTCAGAGATTTCTTTTTGAAGGATTATTTTGCTGGATTCAAGATAAGTTTTGTTAATCTAGTCTTATATTCTTTCATCATGAGTTTTTTGATTGTGTCTGAATCCATGTCTGGCTAGTTTTCTTGTTCTGGGGTTGGGGTGATCCCAACGATGCTGAGATAGACATGTGCGTGATGATTGCCTGAATGAATTCTATTGTTTTTTTGATTTGATCCGTGAGTGCTTAATCCGATTAATTCTATGATTGATTGGAATCCTTTTGATGTTCAATATGCGACAGCTGCGAATTGAGATTGGATATATAGATAAAGTTGTTAATTTTATTGGAAAACATGGATTGAACTTGAGAATTGTGTATGAGCAATCTATTTAACTCTCTTGAGGATAATAAACTATCGTAGACAACCTAGGTTTGAATTGATTATGCAGATCGCGCCTGCGATTGTTTGATCGATTTGTTCGCTAGGGTCTAAAGTGCTTAAAGATTCCAATTTGATTGATTAATCTGCAACATGCGCAAGCTGAGTGGTAATTGATTGAAATGGAAATAGTTATTGCAACATGCGTAGGCTGAGCGATAACGACTTTAGATAGTTTACCTTCAAATATCTCTTTTCAATTTGTTCAGACACGAAAATTATATAGTCTATCGAAGATGCATTGTTGTGGTGAACCCTGACTCTGGAATGTTTCTCATCATATATTCACAAACACTTGCAATTTGTTATTTTTCCTCTTCTTATTTTCTCATTCCATCAAAAATCACTTCTCTTATTTGGCTTAGCAAACTGGTTGAGGTTTTGCAATTGGTATTCACACAGTCCCTGAGATTCGACACTCGATCACTACAATTGACACCGTACGCTTGCGGGGTGTTGGTTTTAGACCAATCAAATTTTTGGCGCCGTTGCCGGGGACTGTCGATAATATCATGTTCTCTAAAACATGAATCATTACCCCTTTTGTGAATATTGTCAAAGATGGGATCACCTGACTTGCGTTCCTTATTGCTATTATTGTGGTTTGTGGGGTCACCCAACCTACCAATCTAAAACTAATGGGGAGCAAACGTTAAGACAATGTCTAGCCAAGCAAAATACTTAATGCTTAGCATCTGAGCCTTTTTGCGACTTCTGCAAGGTTTTTGGGCATTTTCAACATGATTCTCAGTCAATTGGGAAGGTAGAGGAAATGTGCAAGCAAATCCTCACAGCACAAGCTTGGGAGGAGGCAAGGTTTGATAGGCTTGAGTCTCAAGTAGCTCAATTATCTACGGATTTTCAAGCATTACCAGAGGCTCCCAGTAGCCAAGCAGAGGTCAATGATTCTTATGATTACATTGACAAATCAATTGAGATGGAAGACCATAGAGATGAGCCACAAGAGCCCAGTTTGGAAAAGCCTGAGGAGGATGTGGAACTCGTTAACTTTGAAGTGTGGGAATCAATAGAGCGATTTCTATCAAATGTAGTCGCGCTGACAACAAAGGAATCCACAAAAGAAAAGCCCAATGAAGAGCCTGAAATGGTTGTTCATGAAGATTATTCATTCGCGGAACATCATGACTACACATCAGTGGATAATACAAATTATCCATCACCCTTGCCCATCTCTCCAGTGGTATAGAAATCTTCACTGATGCACACAACATTGTTCCAAGTTTCAAGAAGTACATGTGATTGTGCGTCCACCTGACATACCATCGCGCGCAAAACCCCTGGAGGGAATCCAAATTGTTTGAAGATATTGGTACTGATGGAAGCAAAAAGGGAACAAGAGTCAGGAAAAGGAAGACAAGTACATACTTTGAGAGCAAGTGCATCAAATGATCAATGTTTTGTTGCTCAAAAAGGACTCTACTAGATGGATGGAGAGAACCATGGACCGTTCACTCTGGGAGGTTCAAACGTTTTCGAAAGTGCTGAAAGGTCCAACTAATGACCAATAAAGAAGTGGTTCTTGGGAGGCAACCCAAGGTTAGTTTTCTCTTGCTTTTCTATTTATTACTTTTATACATATGCATATAGTTAGGGTAGTACCTCTTGGTTGATTTCTACATTGGGGACAATGTAGGATTTAAGTATGGGGTATAGTCATATTCATTCCTTTTATTTTTATGTTTTACATATGAAAAATTAGAAAAATTCAAAAAAAAAATGTCATAAAATTAAAAAAATTGCATCTTTGTCTCATGTATGTTTTAGTTTGAGTCTTTTATTTGGAGTCTATGGAAGTGTTTTATTGATTGATTATATCCCAAAATTTTCATAATAGCTACAGTGATGGGATCTTTGCCTACAATGCTAACATTCTCCTTTTATTTATATGTCATTATCTTTTGATAATTTGCCTAGCATGAAGTTATTTGTTAAGACAATTATGATTTAGCCCTTAAACAAAAGTCTTTTGAGATTTGAGTCTAAAGGACTAATATTTATATGGGTCCTCTCATTCTTTTTCATGTGTGACACTCACTTTTGTTGCTATCTTCAGAACTTGCTTTAGACTCTTATTTCATGCTGCATTAAATGATTTGTGTACATGACATTAAAATGATTGAGGCATTGATTTCATTAGTCATTTTTTCCTCTCTTTACCTACCTTTTACATGATCCCTCTGTTTGAAACCCCTTTGAGCCTATAGCCTATTCTTTGGAAGCTCCACGAAATTATTCAAGCCATATTATTTAAGCCTTTCTACATATTCGGGAAATTGGTCTGATTTTATTGAATGTTTGCGATGATGGAGTGGCAAAAAGCCAAGTATGGGGTGGAGATCATTGTTGTCATGTGTTTAATTTATCCTGCTTTGAATGATTTATGCAATGTTGCAGAAATTCCTTGGGACAGGAGGAGGATAAAATTCACTACTAGGCAAAAGTCAAGAAGAAAAAGAATACGGTTAGTAACCGATCCTGCTTGTGGAGAATAAAATTCACACAATGAGGAAAATATACAAGTGAGGTGGCTGAGACACTTAGTAACCGGGTGCATTCATCACAAATGTTTGTATTCGCGTAAAACAGTGTTGAAGCCAGAGAGGTAAGAAAAGAGTGAAAAAAAAACAAGAAAAAGAAAGAAAATGGTTTATTGAAATTTGAAGTGCTGAATTGAGAATGCATTGTTTGTGATGGAGTTGAGTATGAGTTGGTTTGGTTTGTGAAGTTGTTGGTATTGGTGTTTTACTGGTTGCTCTTTGGCGCCTTTTTCCCGGATTTTTGCACCACATAGCCTAAATATTTCCACACCTTATTTCCTTTACCTTAACCATTACAACCATTATATAAGTCCTCATGATTTTTGTTGTGTGCATGATCTCAAGCGGTGGAGATGTAGAACGTTGGGCAAGCCTATGGTATAGATAAGCGCAATTGTTGATATCGAGCGTAAATTTCATTCCATAGACACATATGAGTGAGAGTGATTCACATAAAATATCCTTGTGAGGTTTGGGGACTTTTGATTGTTTTGTCTTCGATAATGAGGAAACATGCTATAATGTCACTTGTCTTGAGATTTTGATTGCGTTATTATTATCGAAAGTGCTTGAATAAGTTGAGGCAAATATTCTATCTTGCACTTGTGGTTTTATCTAATTAGTCTTGCTTGGGGACAAGCAAGGTCTAAGTATGGGGTATTTTGATATCATCACATTCTACATACTATAGGTAATAGTTTATAGTCATTTTTAAGTCATTTTTATATGGTTTGCATGTCTTTTATATAGGTTTTTGGTTTAGTTTCTAGAATAGATATCTACACTCGTGTTCCATTTGTTTTCAGGAGATTTGGAGCTTGTTCGATGTCAATTTGGAATCATGATGGAATAAGATTCATTGAAGCCAAGTTTGAGATGTTCATGGACGCCGAAAGAGTCTTGCATAGAGGTCTCAAGTGCTAGAAGTCAAGCTAAGAAAAGCCTATTGCTGAACCGACATATTTCGGACAAAGCCTGTTTGGCGATATCTCAGTAAAAGGATTCGTTTGTGCTCCACAAAATTCGGATCGAGATGTTCTATAGCTTGTTGGAAAGCGGATTCAAAGACCTACAACTTTCATGTTGAGAACTTTTGCAAATTCGGCCAACAATATGGAGAAATCGAGCCAAGAAGCTGATACTGAGTCAAAGTATCTACCCGGAACCATCATATATCGACTCGATACCCACACATTCCGAGTTGATAGAACGAGCATAGCAGAACACACGACATATCGACTCGATACCCACATGTATCGAGTCGATACCTTCACATACCGAGCCAGAATTCTTTACAGTAGCTACATATCGACTCGATACTCTGAAGTATCGACTCGATACTTGTCTTCAACGTTATTTCGTCGGGATATTTTATTCGGTTTTATCTTTTATTGGATCACTTTTTGGTATGTTTTATTATTATTTTAGGATTATTTTCAGACTTTAGGGTGGAACTATAAATAGAGAATTTGGGTTTGATCATAAGGACCTCCAATTTTTCACGTCAGAAATTAGTTGTAGACATTGAAAGTTTTAGACTTTTCAGAGATTTCTTTTTCAAGGATTGTTTTGCTGGATTCAAGATAAGTTTTGTTAATCTAGTCTTATATTCTTTCATCATGAGATCTTTGATTGTGTCTGAATCCATGTCTGGCTAGTTTTCTTGTTCTGGGGTTGGGGTGATCCCAACGATGCTGAGATACACATGTGCGTTATGATTGCCTGAATGAATTCTATTGTTTGTTTGATTTGATCCAGGAGTGCTTAATCCGATTAATTCTATGATTGATTGGAATCCTTTTGATGTTCAATATGCGACAGCTGCGAATTGAGATTGGATATATAGATAAAGTTGTTAATTTTATTGGAAAACATGGATTGAACTTGAGAATTGTGTATGAGCAATCTATTTAATTCTCTTGAGGATAATAAACTATCATAGACAACCTAGGTTTGAATTGATTATGCAGATCGCGCCTGCGATTGTTTGATCGATTTGTTCGCTAGGGTCTAAAGTGCTTAAAGATTCCAATTCGATTGATTAATCTGCAACATGCGCAAGCTGAGTGGTAATTGATTGAAACGGAAATAGTTATTGCAACATGCGTAGGCTGAGCGATAACGAATTTAGATAGTTTACCTTCAAATATCTCTTTTCAATTTGTTCAGGCATGAAAATTATATAGTCTATCGAAGGTGCATTGTTGTGGTGAACCCTGACTCTGGAATGTTTCTCATCATATATTCACAAACACTTGCAATTTGTTATTTTTCCTCTTCTTGTTTTCTCATTTTGTCAAAAATCACTTCTCTTATTCGGCTTAGCAAATTGGTTGAGGTTTTGCAATTGGTATTCACACAGTTCGTGAGATTCGACACTCGATTACTACAATTGACACCGTACGCTTGCGGGGTGTTGGTTTTAGACCGATCACTACCCGAACCCTTCTACATCTCTAAGGATGTCTATCGCCTTGTCTCTACCCGTCGATCCTATCTCTCGTCTATAAAGATCCTAATCATTTTCATTTTCCAAAGGGTTTTCATCTTTGCCCTTTAAACACTTCGAAATCCTTTAAAATTTCCAATACGGTGGGCGGGTTTTGAAAATTAATTTTTAACTCGTGCGTACTTAGGTCGAACAACCTTGGCTCTGATACCAACTTTGTAACGACCCGAAATTTAAGTACTCGAATTAACCTCCATAAACCTACTTAGAAGGTAAATAAGGTTCGGAATACTGGATTATCGGGGAACGTTATAGGAGAAGTTTGATCTTCGCCCATGAGCTTTGGATCTTACGACCGAGTACGAGTTATTATTTAGGTTCATTTAAGCGGAAGATTTAGTTGTCAAAAGATGGGGATTGCGAACCCCAAAAAGATCGTAAGCCCGTTGGAGGCTTTACCTGTCTTAGACTATCGCGAAAACGTTTCGAACATATATAAAAGCGGAAATCATAAATACAACAAAACGCCACGGCCGCGCCGGGTCAAAACGATAAAACGTCTGAGCAAAAGAGTACGAATGTCAAGCGCCTCCCTCACTCTAATCGTCCAAAGGCCTTTCCCGTCATACATCACATAAACAATCAGTCCGGAAGATGGGTACCTGAACCTAAAAACATTAAAGGAAATCGGGGTCAATCATCGATGCTATACACACTTAAAGCCATATAAAGAGCGAAACGTATACTACATGAATGATCGATGCAACATATAATCTAGTGTGAAATATATATGTATATGTATAAGTGAGGGGATTTAACAAACAAGGGCCCTAATCATTCATCTCCATCATTATCACTTTCATTCATCGTTTTCATTTATGCGTATTTTTCGTATAGGAGCGGTATTCCTCTTCGCTCATCATTTCATGTATATGAGGTTTCTTGCCTCATTTATCATTTCATTCCTCATTCCATATTCCATATTCATTTCTCAATTGTCATTTAGTCATTTAACGGTCGTTCTACCATAGACACATAGCAAACATATGAGTTTGTGGTCATTACTAGGCTTCACCTAGGTCCCGTTTTATCCTTTTTATATCCTAACATGCTTCTAAGTCGCGTGATGCATGAAGACTCTAAATAAGACCGTAAGTATCACATTACACCTCATGAGTAAGTCCAGGGGACTTACCTGGAGTCCGGAGAATAAGCAAGCAATACAATGCGCAACCAAGGATCCAATCAACAAGAGCCTAGTAATTTCATTAAGCTTTCATTAGGTGGTATTCTAATGCAAGGTACCCAACCTAATAATCAACATACATCCACATAAGGTCCACGATTTTATAGATTATGCACTTTGGTTAAGTGATCCGGACTTAACCAGTTATAATCTATATCGTATTATCACATAATCGATTTTCTTCTTATCGGATCATAAGTCAGGTTATGGGTATAATTCATTTCTGTATTTTTTTTTCTCTAAGTTTCGGTTATGTCATCATATATTTAACCATATTCTTAGCATTCCCTTAACCAAGTTTTCTAATCGAGTCATTATAAACACTGGTTACTAAAATTATAATAACTCTTGATCCAACGGTTGGATCGCCCTAATTTTTGAAGGAGAGTTAGATAACATTTCTATGAACATCATATTAAGATTTCAGCTAGATCAGATCGTTGGATTGGAAATAAGGTCCAAATTACAGAGGCACATATATCCATTTTGTTTTTTGATGTTTGCTACAAAACGCAACCAAAAACACATAGAGGCTCCACTTCCTAAGCCCTAATTTACACATAATGCTCCTAATGTACAGAGGGAAAGGTGGATGAGAGATTATCCTCGAAGCCTCTCTCAAAAAATACCAAATTACCCCTCCAAGCTTCCCGGGACCTTGCGCCAAACACCTTGCAATATTGTTTAAACCAAAACCAAACATAAGATGATATTTTAGACAAAAACCCTCAAAATAGCTGTTTAACAAGCATGAAATCAGTTTTGAAAGAAATAAGGCAAGACTCACCCAAAATCACCTTTAGAACTTAAGGACACCAAAAAGGCTCGGCAAGATTGGCTCAGAAATAGTCTCCAATTGGGGCTTTCTCGGTCAGGCCTTTTGTGAACTCACTTATGGCTAGGAAGAGGGTCCTTTTGTGGAACTTTTGGCTTTGGAATCACATGAATCGCCCAAGGGAGTAGGGAGATCTAGGGAGTTGAAGTTGGGTTGCCGGTTTGGGTGCTCAAGGGAGCAAAGCTAGGCTTTTCACTTCTTTTCTTTCTCTTTTCTCTCTAGTGCCGAGAGGCTTTGTGGATGGGGAGCTCAGGCTGAGTTTATGGGTGTTTATAAAAGGGAAGAGATGGAGAAAATTGATCAAGGCTCCATCAAGAGCATAGGTTTACAACTAGGAAGCACATAGTACATGAATAGTGAGCACCTAGCTAGGTTTGTCTTCACCATTTCAAATGAGGGGGGACACAAGTGTGGCTCCTTGGGGGCTGGCGGCATTGGGTTTAATAAGGGGGATTTGGTGTTAAAATTGCGTAGAGAAAAGTCGTGACATGTTACGAAATTACCGAAATAAACGGATGACAAGGCCTTTGCCTCACTAATATTTCTCGGAAAATTATCATACGAATTCCATTAGATTGGTATTGTAATCCTCTTTCCATATAAAATATGTCATCGAAAAATTTTAAATTTTTCCGGGTTTTCGAAAATCGTCAAAAGAAGGATAATTGATCGAATTATCCATCGGAAATTAACTAAATCGTAATTAATCATAATTAAAATTTTCGGTCTTTACAGTTATGCTCAATAAAAGATCGGTTCGAGCATCATTCACTAAATGAGCTGAGTATGAGCACATTTTTAAACTCGATTCAAAGCTCGACTTGATTTAAGCTCAAATGGCGCGAATTTTGTGAAATTTACAAAATTTCATTGAAGTTACTATGTCATGAGTAAGTAAGGTTCCATAATACTTGTGGAAAAAAACTCAGATCGAGCTCATTCATTTACTAAACAAGCCAAGTGTGAGCTCAAGTTCAAATATAGGTTTGACTCGAGCTCGACTCATTTCTAAACGAGCTAAATATAATCAAGCAATACTAGACTCATTTGGCTCGAATAACAACCCTAGTCAATATGTAATTGGTTACACTCTTAACATATAATAATGTATAACCAAATATAAAAAAATTTAAACTTCCGTAACTTCTTATTTAATTGTCAAAATGATTAGTATATATAACTTCTCGTTCCGAAGCTCTTGGGGTGAATTAGAGTATGTGAATGTTAATATAAGTAAAATATAAAAATATTATTGTTTATTGAAATAAAATTAAAGTGATCAATATACTTTTAATTTTTAAATATTCATATCTTTTTTACCCAAATGTCGAATTAGAGCGTATTATATATTAAAACGAAGTTATCGATGAGGAAAATACACTCGTAGGTAATTTGTCAAATGAGAAGGAGACACGTGACCACTAAAGGCCCTCTGGCTCCGCCACCAACACCGATTATTGACCATCAAACCATTTACTCCAAGAAGTACCGAGTACACATGTTTTTTTTTGTTTTTTTATTTATTTATTTTCGTAGGACGGAGTACACATGTTAAAGGTACAACAAAAATCAAATCATTAAACATGTAAGTACAACGCACAAGTGGGATTGGGGGATTAAATCCAACCCACGAATTTGGGTGTTCATCAAATCGAGTCATTTTCAATCATAAATTTACGATTTATCACTTTAAATATAGAACAGACTAGTCGATTCCATGGATTGGATCAAATCCGATTTTGAAAGCTATATACTAGTTGGTCGGCATTGAATTTGAAACTTTTTTTGTTTGCTAAAGGTGTACTTTTTTTTTTTAAATTAGGATTATTTTATGGGTGAAAATGATATAGATAATTTTTAAGGATGAAAGAGATGGAGATTGTTTGGGTAATGTAGAACGGTATTGAACGATATAAAATCCTCCTTAAGGTTTTATTTCTCATAATGTCAATATATATATAGATTATAAGAGAGTAGTACTGTGCCTGAGCCAATAGACCCATATACTATACAATATATAATCTATCAAACCCCCGCAGTCGAAAGTAGAAGGTCCCTAACAGTGAGACTGGACCGAAAATCAAGAAATAATTGACAAGGTAAACCCTTCGTGAAAATATCGTCGTACTGATAGGAGGATGGAACACGAATATTCCCAAGAGCAACCTTGTCCTGAACAAAGTGGAGATCAAGCTTAATGTGCATGGTGCGTTGATGTTGGACCGGGTCGCTTGAAAGATAGACAACAGAAACATTGTCTGTGTAGACCAGAGTGGCCTTCTGAAGAAGGCAGCGGAGCTCAAGCAGAAGATTGCGCAACCACGAGCAATCAACACCAATAGTAAGCAATGTCTAACAGATCACAAATCACCTAACAAATATACAAATATGTTTAAGTCTATCTAAGTCACACAAGGCGCCCCTAACTATCATACATAACTTCACATATCTCCTCTTAAATTATTCCATCTTATCTCATCATAAATCATTTCATGCAAATATCATCTCAACATATAATATCTCATCCATCATCTCATCTTGTATCATCATATAACATTCCATAGCTTATTTAAAATTCACAAAATTCTCAAGCAAGATTCAACGATAAATTCACCGAGTTAAATCAAGTAAAACATTTTCCCAAATTCTTCCAAACTTTTAAATCTCAAGTTAAGTCAACTCATATTTAAAATAATTTCTCGAATCATACTTGTCCAAATCAAGAGGAAGTATCAAATTTTTCCAAGTCAACCCAAAATCTTGTTTTACCAAAATATCCCGACATTTTGGTTTTCAAACAACATATCATCAAGTTCTCGGATATATCACTTTAATAATATGATATCATTAAAGTGATATATCCAAGAACTTGAAATCTCTTCTTAAATAATTTATGACCCATATACATAATCAACATAAACATCAACTGTAGTTATTAAAATCATTTCAAAATTCCCAAATTACATATTGATATCATCCAAAGAATACATATCCAATAATGTCACTTTTAAGATAAGTTTCAAATATATATAATAAAAACATCGAATTGTATATTTATTACAAAACTCCAAAAATCACATAATGGTAATAATCATAATAATAACTATTAATAATCATAACAAATAAATAGTTTAACATATACTCACATAAAATGAAAGATAACACATTAGCAATTTAATCATCACAACCCATAAAATAGCCCAACATTATAACCCAGAAGAGCAAGCCCAGATCCGAAGCCCAAACCGAATCCCCCAATTTGATATAACCCGTGTTGAACAAAAATGCGCAAATAATCGTACAACACATTTTATTTGATTTTTTATATTTGAGTTCGGCCCCTTTTGGTTATCCTCTTGATTCGAACTCATATCGATACTAAGATTTGATTGGTTTTAGTGATTTGGGCTGCACCCGAATTTTAGCGGGTTGCCTACGTATCTTTTGGAAGAGAATCAAGCCTTACGTAGTTCAGAATATTTTGGATTTTGTGTTTTGTTTTGGATTTGGATTTGATTTCATTTTCTTATATGCATCAGAGGATGAAGTTCAAACCCACCTTCTACGAAGGGTAGCTCGAACAACACTCCACCCGAGTAACCTGAGCCCACCTTCTCGGAAGGGTAACTCAAGTAACCCACCTATCATTTGCATAGAAAACGATTTGATTTTAATTTGGAGTTTGATTTAATTTGATTTGAGATTTGACTTAAAGGTCAGTTTGGGGACCGTGATTGAACTCCTTTGTGAGTTTCCTACGTACCCTTTTGGAAGGGATCAAATCGCACATAGTTCTTGAAAAAGAACAAAATTTGAATTTGGTATTTGGGTTTTTGAAGCTTTGGTCGTGACCGAACTCGACGAGCAGAAGCTTTGTATCGAGTCGGAGGAGACACTTTGGATTTGATGGAAATTTGATTTTTTGGACGACTTAGAGTCGATAAATAAATTTGAAGAGATTTGATTGAATGTTTGGATGTGACTGGACTCGGTAAGGATTTGATTTTTATCGAGTTTCCTACGTATCCACTTATTTGGTGGAATCAAGTCACCGTAGTTCGGGACAAAGATAAATTTTGTATTTGGATTTGATCATGAGATCATTTGAGAGAGATGATTGAACTCGACGAGCAAAAGCTTTGTATCGAGTCGAGATGATCAATTTTAATTTGTTTTTGGCGATTGAACTCGATGAGCCTTGGATTTGTATCGAGTGTCCTACGTATCTCTTAGAAGAGAATCAAATCACTCGTAGTTCTAAAACGAACCAATTTAAGTTGTTTGGTTTTGACCTCATATTCATTTAAAGAGAATTTAGAGGTGGGCGACTGTACCTGATATATTTTGAGATTTAATATCGGGTTACCTACGTAAACGATTGTACGGTGTCAAGTCTTTACGTAGTTCTACACGAACCACTTTGATTTTTTTGGATTGGCGATTGTACCCGATGAGCTTAAGCTTTATGCTGAGCTACCTACGTACCCGTTTGGAGGGGATCAAATCACCCGTAGTTCTTTCGAATGACAAATTTGGTTTAATTTGAGAAGGGTGACTAAATCCGATATATATTTAATTTGATATCGGATTTCCTACGTAACTCGTAAAAGAGTATCAAGTCTTTACATAGTTCTGCCAATAACCGATTTTAAAATAGGAAAATTCGGTTTAAGCTTTTGACGTTGTTTTTGTTTAGGAGCCAATTTTGAGATTGTCCCACTAGAATTAATTAGCAAAGAATTTTATAAGTCTTCGACACCGGCGGTCCCTTGACACACCACCTGAGACTTCCGGCCTTGGGCAATTGAAACAGAGAAGGCCGGACCGAGTCGAGCTTCGACGATTCGGAAAGACTTGCGGTATGCCGACTCGTAGCTCCTCCAACCGGGTATGTTCTAGGGCTTTTCCCCATTTTTTTCTTTTGAGAAATTTTAGCCCCAAATCTGCTATTTGGGTAATTACAAATCCAAATTTCAGATTTCCCTTTGCATCTACTTCCAAACGGATGTCCAATTTCTGAGCTTTGGCTAATTTTTTTACAATTTGTGATTTTGGGAGCTTTGGGTTTGGGGCAGTCGAAAGAGGCGACAAGGGATACTGATTAGCGGCCCGGAATGTCCCGACCTGGAGCAAGTCTACACAATAAGGGCTCACTTGGATCCTCGGATGCGACCCTGCAACGCCGGAGGCATCCTCGGGTGAGACCCAGGCTTGGTATGTTTGATTTAATTTTTTCCCTTTTGTCTTTTGTTTTTCCCGAATTGAGACATCAGTTGAATAGTAGGCATAGACTGATTTGTATTTGATTTGAATTCAACTCAAATTGATCTAATCCAAACATGTTTAATTGACCAACTTGGATTCTATCGACCTGCATCTCAGCCTCTCAATTTGTTTGATGCCTAACGGATATCCTGGCTGCCCTTGTATTTCAATTTTCAACCTCAATTTTGTTAGAAGGCTGAATTTGTAGCATTTAGAGTTCCCATTTAGTTGCAATTTGGTAGCAATGGGGGAAGTTTTGTGCCCCAAGTCAGTTTTAGGTCTTTGGTCCTCTGCATTTTTTATGTCTGGATTTGAGAGGCACCAGGGCAGACTTAATGAATTTGCTAATTAAGTCTGTCGGAATTTTGGCAGCACTCCGACCTTATGAATTGATGCTCTCTCTCAACCTATTAAGTGATGGTCTCTAGGCAAGAGCCTATTACGAGCCCAAACACTAGTGAGAGCATGTGTCATTTTAACCATTGCTGCAAGCTGAAAATTAGGCAGGGCTTCGCCTCTCTGAACCGATCCTCGCCGGGATCGAATGCCCCCAACCTATTACGTGATGGTCTCTAGGCGAAAGCCTATTACGAGCCCAAACACTAGGTGAGAGCATGTGAACCCAACCCCGACTATGAGAGTGGATGCTCTCAACCTATTACGTGATGGTCTCTAGGCAAAAGCCTAGGGCCTTCAGTCGATATCGAGTGGACTGACCCGATATCGAGTGCCCTTTGCTCGACGTCGAGTGTTTGCTTTTGTTTTGCAGGGTTGCACTAGAGATCAACAGCCACAACCGACATCGGCTGGATCTTAATCAACGTCGAGTGACTTCTGGTCGACACAGAGAGCTGCTTTCCGAGATTGAATTGGCGAGCGCTCGCACGCTTCCTCATGGATCGATCTTGACTCCTACCAATACAGCGGGAGGAAGTCTTGTTGGGGTTTGATTTGCTTATATATTCATATTTGCTTAATCAATTCTTCCTCCCAACATCTCTCTCTTCTATTGGTGGACGACTCTTTCGAGTTGTTTGAACTTTTTCTTTCATCTGTTTTTTTTTTATTTTAATGTAAAAATATATTAATTGTAAATGAGAAAGTAACCTATACAAAAGGGGGCAAAGCCGGGGCGAAGCTCCCTTGGCATGGGAGCCATGCAATCGCCAATCAATGTAGCACTAAAGGGTGAATCTAGAGATCCCTCAAATCTATACTTAATTTCATAAGGAATTAAGGTGTGCATTCGTGCAATTATGGTTTCCCACCAAGATGTTGCCCCTATCACTTCAAGCCTAGGCTATCGGTAGTCGGGTAAACACGCAAGCTCAAACCCCAGCCACCCATAAGAATGGAAGGGGTGAACTTGCACACTATGCCGAGCGAGGCTAGGCCTCGAGACAACTATATGTGGCCCACCTATCGACTTGCAAGTAAGCTACCCCTAAACCCAAGGACTTTGGGCTTAGAAGCAACCCTTGGAATCTAAGATGGGCCACAAATCTAATCTATTACAAAAACTCAACTCTGAAAGGAGGAGAAGTGGTTTGCCAAAGCCAAAATTAGGCCCAAGCTTGAGTTTATCAGCCCATGAAATCAAAATATAAAGCCTAAGAGCATCCGCATCCATCGAACCCATTTGGGTTTCTTAACTCCACTTTTTATCTTTCCCTCTCTTTACAATTCTTTAAACAACCCATTATACATTTTCACTCACATCCCTAGAACCCATTATAATTTCTTAACTCCCTTTTTATCTTTTATCTCTTCACTCTTCTTTCAACTTTTTTTTTGATGTGGTCCCAATTTCTCTCTTTTGTAGGGTGTTTAAGAGTTCCTTAGGAGAGAACATGTCAAATCATTCCTTAACCCATTTTTTACAATCTCAAATAAAATAGTATTAAATTTCTTAAATTTGGGTTAAAGAACCCCCATTGCCCATGCTCTAAGATTTACAAACTCCACCAAGTGGAAGGTAGGCCTGACGCGGACTCCATATGGTAAGGTTGATGAGTTCTTTTAATTGAGTCGGTCGGTGTAATAGCGCTTCAACATGGCCCACCTTGCAACCTCTTGGAGGACTGGTCATATCTTGAATCCAGGACTGGTCATCTGGGTTTATTTGTGTTTTTGTTGTCCGTCTGCCGATTTTGTCGGCCTCTCGATTATCGAACTTGTATTTGATATATGCATAAGATAAAATTTTATTCTAAATCTATTTAATCTATATATATATATATATATATATATATATATATATATATATATATATATATATGCACAAGATAAATTTTGACTCAATTAGATTAGATATGGATCTATTTTTAGAAGATATTAACCAAATTTAAATACTATTAATTAAGAAAAGATTTAATAATTAATATATGCATAAGATAAAATTTTATTCTAAATCTATTTAATCAATATATCTATATATTCATAATAAAATTTGACCCAAATTGATTAGATATGTATGTATGTTTAGAAGATATTAACTAATTTTAAATACTATATAAGATTAGATTTTACCTATTATATAAGATAAGATTTTACCTATGTTATATATAACCAATTTTAGAAGATATATATAATAGAAATAATAAATGATAAGTCGTATGTAACAGCCCAGAATTATGATTTCCGGGTTACGTTTCAAGGGATAAAACCCCTTGTTCGGATCTTGCAATCCAGGTACGGGTCGAGGTTTCAAACTCATTAAAGATTAGTAGAAAGAGGGATTTCAATCCCTAAAAACATCGAAGGGCCGTTGGGTACCCTTAACTTGTCCTAAGACTATGTCGCGGAATCCATTTCAAACGAAAGTAAGGCGAAAGCAAAGTAAAGATACAAGTGTCACGACAGAACCGGTCAAAACCAAATCATGAGTGTGTAATTACCATTTTACTAAATTAGGATATTAGCCAGATTCTTCGATTCGCCAAAAAGGAACCCCGTCATATAGACATCGAGCACTCAAATCTGCAGAGAATACCTTTAAAAGAAGAACGGGGAAAGGAGTCAGATCGAGCCACTCATACGGGACCGGCAGTCCTCGTTGAGGCCACATAGTATGTGCTATACCTAATAAAGATGCTCTAATGCAGTACGAAAGTCAAACACACTAGCATGCTCCTAGTTCATAATAATGTGCAGAAATACTGTAAAGGGCCCAAGACAGTGCCAAATGGCATATCCCTCTCCTACCTCCACCCCCTTCCGATAGGGCGGAGACTGGCCAGCTCGTGAATGCATTCCATCATAATCGGGCGGCACGCATGCCTAACCCGCTCCACAATAAAGCCCGCAGGCATCTCATAATATAAGGAAGTTCATGACTCGATTGACTCAGGGTACCCGATGAGGCTGGGCTACCCTATGACCCTAGCAAAGACTCTAGGACTATCACAGATAACGGCCGTTCTGTTTCAAACGCATAAAGTAAGCAGATGCTCATTCAATCGGTGCAACTTAAACAGGATACTACATGACATGCTTTTATGCATATGCAACACCTAACATAAAATGCAACAACATGCATGAATGTCCAACCTGAGTAAGCCCCCTAAGGAACTTACCTGAAGATGCAGAACAGCAAGATAACACAAGCAAGGGCCCAAATGCAAGTCCAAAGTAGTCCAAGGCAGTACACACCTATCATCAAGCCATTTCCATAAGCTACCGAACCAATATTCATACACACAAAACCCAAAGTTCTCAACATACTCAAAACCAACCGATAGTAAAACCGTTTTCCAAAACCTTTCCGATACGATCAACATCAACCAAATTATTTACTTCTAATTAAACCCATTGATAAAATCGTGCCAAACCTATTTTTCAAACTCTTAAATCCCAAATTAATTCAACTCATTTTCAAAATAATCTCTCAAATCATACTTGGCCAAATTCCGACATTAAACATTTAAACCTTAAAACCAATACCTCAAAATCATAATATAGAATTAATTCCGACACTTCTATTTCCAAAATCATTATATAAATAAATTCCGGCATTAAATCACCAAACAATTCTATTTTCACAGACCATATTTATATATCAATAACAATAAAACATCTCATAATTTCCAAAATCACATATCATAAAATACATTTTCTAATAACATTATTTTAAAGTACTTTAAAATGGATAATCATAATTTCCGAAAATATATCTTTCAAATAAAATCAAGAATAATATATACCCATAAAATATCATATAATAAATAACATGGCACATAAGTATATAACTTATCATGATTTGGCAAAAACAATAACCAATAAAACATAACCAGCAGCCCAACCAAATAGCCCAATCTGAAAGAAGCCCGGACCCGTAACCTAAAGCCCAAACCCGACCCACATAAAAGGAAGGAGGAAGGGGATCCGGTTGAGAGGGTCCGACCCGCCGGTTCACAAAAGAAAAGGAAAAGGGGGGGCCGGTTCACAAAACCCTTCTCCCCCAATCTGATAGAACAGAAGAGCGCTTCCGCTCGGCGATGGAAAACACGGAAGAAAGAAGGCGAGTACCAGGTTCCGGCAGCAATCAATCCGACCGGATCTCCTCCTTGCCATCACCTTTTTCCCGACCTCAACCAACCCGGAAGAACCAAAACGCGAGTAAGAGGAAGCTCACCGAGGGCTCGAAGGTTCATCGAAAATCTTCGTCGGAGACTCGATGTGGCTCGTCGGAGGCGGAATCCCACAAGTCCGGGCCTAGGAAGGAATACAATGGCTTAAAGGTGCGACTTTATGGTGTGTTCGAGTGAAAGAAGGGGGAGACGAGGCTTACCGACCTCACACAATCGAAGACAGAGGAAGAAGGAGGGAGGTGGCTCGGCGATGGCTCCGGGGTGGCTCCTGGTCTCGGCCTTCGTCTCGTTCGTCGAGGAGGTCGGAGGATCTGCTGCTGGAAGTCGGAGGCGGTGAGAGCCTGGCGGACCCTTCAATCGGGGAAGCAGGGATGTCTTCCTCGGTGACGGTTTCTGTAGTGGCGGCGGTGGAGGCAGTACGGTTCCTGGCGGCTCTGACAGTGAAGAAAAGGAGGAAGGTAGAGGGCTGGTGTGAGCTTGAACGGAGGTCAAGAATGAAGGTGAAGTCGTGGTTCAGCTTGGGGTGTCTCGGTGAGGCCGTGATTTGAACGGAGAAGGTTAAATATGGTGTTCTTGATGAATTACTTTTCTGGGTTTGTTCTTTTTGAATTGCAGACAGTGGAAGAGGGGAAGAGAGAGAGCAATGTGTTTGGTCGTTTTCCTCTGAGAATCTGATATTGTGGTGTGGGAATAGGGAGAAAATGAGGCAAGGGGGTGAACTTTATGGTGTGAACTGTGTGCATAAGGACAAATTGAGCAGCTGTACCATTGCAAGGCAAGGCAAGGGAATCTCTCCCACCTCACAACGAGGCAACGGATGAGAGAGAGAGAGAGACATGAGAAAAGAGAAAAAGAATGAAATTAACTGATCCAAAGAGATATTTTTTATACCCGAATAAATATCTCGAAACACGCTCTCTGACCTTATCCGACCCAGCTCAAAAAGATTTTCAAATTTTCAATTTCGAATTTAATAGAGAACTTCAAATATTATTTTAAGTTTTCGCATATGGAAGCGGGGTAAAGCATATTTTAAATTTTCAACTAAATAATGCCGGAACTTGTTTCAAATGATTTAGAGTAAACCAATAGCTTGAGGACGGAAATCCCAAACCTCCCGAATCTTAGAAATCAAGATGATTATAAATCACCATTTTAATAATTTAATATTCTAAAATTTTCCCGGTCTTTACATCATCCACCTCTAAAAACAAGTCTCGTCCCCGAGACTAAAATCACTCTAAAACATGGGGATGGAGTTTTAAATTGGTGAGTCCAAGGATCATGCCATTGATTCTGTAAGCGTCTCATAGGGGCCCGTATGAGATCCTCACAGCACCCTTGACGTGATCATAACATTCCCAATTGGTCGTAGCAAGTATGCGATATGGGCCCGTATCACACCCTTACCCCGACCTTTCTGTCACATTATAACTCGAAAAGCAATCATAGCGTCTCTACTGGGTCTTAGCAAGCATTCTATATGCGCCTCTATAAAATGCTTGTATCCACTTCGTGAGGCGTTATAATATAAGCCCGGGTGTAAAAATTCTCAAAAAGAGATTCCACAAGTGGAAAAGATTGGCCTCAAAATCGTTGAAATTCTCGGTAACGTTTATTCTTTAAAATTTCATGTAATTCCCTTTCAAACCGCTCAAAATCTTCAATCAAGACGTTTAACCAGCAACTTTACACCAAAACAAGTAAAATCGTTTCGATCCAAATTTCGTCAAAAACCTCCAAAACCAAATCAGTTTCCCGCATAACAATCAATCAAATTCAGAAGCTCGGAGGTGGAATCATCCACCTCTAAGGGCTAATCCCATATTCTCTCCCTAGTTTCCAAAATCAAATCAATCTATCAATATCAATTCACGCAAGAACCACAAGCTATAAGAAATGCATAATCACATAACCAACCAATCTTCAACTAGTACATCATACGACAAGTCTCAAACATATGCCAACACGATGTCACAAGGTCACATCAATATCTCCACGTCATAATAAAGGCCATGATACACATCTCAACAATATGCCAAAATCATAACACATGGCTCGATATCACACCAAAAGTCATAAAGGATATCTCACTATCGCATATCAGCATCGCAATCATAATAGGGTCAGTCACAACAAGGGATATCATTTAACGGATAAATTCACATGGTCATCCTATCCAATTTCTATCCAACATTAGCATAACATTTTTATCACATCAATCATTGGTACTTGCAAGGTTAGCCATAGCGAGATTTCATCATAAGTCAATGGAACAAAACTACTTATCAACACATCAATACAATCAAGGTCATGCTATTAAGATTCAATAAAAAGGGAAGATCAACCAATATATCAATCATCAAGGTGTCAACATGCTCGAAAGACATTACTATAGCTCATCACAATATCATATAACATTCATTTAGTAATTAGGCACCATTATCTTACATATACAAGTCATATTCATACTCCGAGTCGTATTCATCATTTACATAAACCAATAATCATGCTTGTCAATCATATAGTACACATCATGCTTACTACCACATAATAAAACATCATGCTTCCACATAATAGCACATCATTATCCCATAGTTCGTACTCATCATTATTTCATATATCACATCACATCACGTCCTAGCATGCTTCTAAACCAATATAACAGGATATCAAAGTATTAATATATCATGGTAATACTTGTCACTACCAACTAGATTTTAATATTGCATATCAACATGTAACTCCATATCAGATTCATCATGGTCGTTATCTAACATCATGCCAGCAGATATAGATAAATCAAAAAATCAAGAAAATTCCTCCCATCATACCAGTCAAAATAAGACACAATCCTCACTCACCCATCTCCACTCTCAAACCAAGATTAATCCTCTTTTAGACTCAACAACACTAACTCCGACAAAATCCCCTGAATAACTCCCAATTCATTTCGATACTCCAATCTCACCCCTCATTCCATCAAGCACTCCCACACACCATCCACCTCTAAGAACTCAACCCCTATCTCTAACTTCATACCCGAGAACCCTCTCATACTATAACATCAATACTCTCAAAAGTCATTCCCCACACTTCACATACTACTCAAGACATCACAAGCATCATACCCTGCTAACCACATGGATCCCTCTCTCGCGTCTTACCTCGTAATGCCATCGATCATCCTAACCGCCTAGAAGTCTTTTACCACTCATCAACCACCCCACAAGAGAACCCTCACCCACAAGTTCAAAAGAAGAAGCAATCATGGACATTATTACACATAAGGACCACATCATATCAACTAGCATTTATATCAATAGCATCATTAGTTCAGCATTAAACATTGCAACTGCGTCGATAAATCTCAATTTACCATCATGCTCAATCATTATTACAAATCATCATATATGCACATAATCAAGTCGAGCTAACAAGTTTCATTATAACCTTATCAGATAAACAATTCAGGTTCTCAGTATTTGCATTTCACATTTTATAGGCAAGAAATTTAGATCATGCTTAACAACTTAGAGTATCAACACATCAAGACACCATGTACATTAGAACTGTAAAGCACCGAATCATATCATCATAAACAACAGACAATCAGACAACAGTCATTACCAAGTCAGCACATCAACACGTAAATCTTATCGCCAAGTTAGTGCAATATCATTGTCAACAAGTTCAAAAGGGTCAGTAATTCGAACGGAGAACACTCTCGCTTGCAAGTCATATCTTACACAGTAACCGTAATTCTTGATGCGTGCCCGTTCCGTCGACATCACTGATCCTGAGGCCCGTGGGTTATGGGCCCACACTTCCGTTGCGCTGCTCTATCGTTATCTCACCTTCCGTTCTCTTTCCCAAGTGGGTGCTCGTCCAAGTATCGCAGAGGAGTCTAAGTTAGCAAAGATAGGGGAGTGACAAGGACGGGCAACCCAATGTTCACTTCGGAAACAAATACAGACCAAGGCTAAAGGACGACAAGACTGAAGACAAGACTCTGACCCAAGAATAGCAACGATGCCCTTATGGAAGTCTATTAGGTTACAATTGTGACGAGCAAAATGAATTCATCATGGAGCACATCAGTCACATTAATCCACACTACCATGTACCTATCTCAAGTAGAACGACATGCATATTCATTCCAAAAGACACAATCCAGTCCTACACGGATTCATGCGAGACAAGTTAACAGTCTATTATTCCATGGAAGCAGAGATACCTAACAACTTCAAGCAAGATATGCGCAACCAGTAATGATCATGCAAGATTCAAAGTCATGCGGTATTTAATGAGGATGACAAATATCATGTATATGAACAATGCACGAGCATGGTACACACATCAACAATTGACTTCAAACATAGCATGACGAGGTATATCATAGCAAGTAGATTAAGCATCATACGAGAACATATAAGAGCATCATAGTAACTATCTCATCTTAACACACTAGTCATATAATAGGTCAAGCATGACACGTAATCATACGAAGGGTCACATTTAGAAAGCATAGGTCCTACATGATGCTAGCGATACACGATGAGGCATGACACAGTTAAGAGTGGCCTAAGGAAACTCAGCATAAGGTTCGTGAAGCATGTTTACACAATGCAGTAAGTACGAAAAGTTACCATCTAGGGAGCCATATCGAAATTCATAAACCCTATAGGATACTACTAGCACATATTGAACATGAATACATCAAGGTACCTCGACTAGATCCACCCTAATATTCCGATGTCATGTATATGCGAAAACATGATATAGCGTGGTGTGTGATCATGCGAAGTGTCAAGTCATATATTCATGTAAGCACGGGAGAGCATCATAGAGTAATAAGGAATGCTACAGAGCGATGGTCATGTAAAAATGCTAGGACTAATCAGGACGAATACAACATTTTAAGAGAATAGCAGAAGGGAAGAGTCACACTATCAGGGACATATCTCGAGAGGGAATCAACAGTAATGTAACCAAGATATAAATCTGCACAAGTCGCCACCAAGAGTCCTACGTGATACTAATGACGCAATACAACATTTGATACATACATGCGCTTGATTGACTAACACAACGATACAGAAGAGACCACATTAACATAGCCCAGCGATACAAAAGCATGAGAGGAATGTAGCAGTGCATAATATAAGCCTACGTAACATGGCAATATAAGTAGAATACGGGGGCATGTGTTCCAATTTAATAATACTAAATGAGACACGCATATATCAAGATATTACTTCGATAGATGGTCACAGATGGAACTACTAATTTAATCAAGCAAGGCCAAGGGCAACACTAACTAAAATGCCGAGGAGATCATCTTACGGGGCATTCGTACAAAGAGGAGCTTACCACACTATCATGGACCTAATTCAGGGAAAGCTACATTCATATAGACTCATATCATGCCATTCATGGTTCTAACCAATCAGTAGTACGATAATTACAACAGGTCAATTAGACACGCGAAACCAAACATAACCATGACAGAAAGCGAGATGCAACACGAGACCTAAACAATGTGACTAGCATGGATACAGAATGTTATACAATCACGAATTTACATTAAGGATCATCATAATAACATGTACTGGAAATTTCGTATCACATAAGGCATGTTGATATCAAGTTGTAGCACGTATCAAATAAGGAACTTGCTTCATTAGGGTATCAAAATTTAACGATCACAATATCATGAACCTAGTAGAGCAAAATCATGCAGATTCATTTCATGCAGCTCACACTTCCATTCAATCCTACGATCAATAGGCCAAGTAAACATGCTATGACAAAATATAATCATGGTAGAAGCCAAGACATAACACAAGACCTAAGCAAGGTAACCAATCATAAATGCAACAACATGAGTAGCTTTTTACCAATGGTCATTCACAGGGTACATGCCAAAGATTACAAAATTATGTCATGCAATTCAGAGAGAGTCACAATTACAACCGGATAGAGATCCCTAAGGGCAACCATTGACTTTTCCCAACCGACTCATCACCCCTCTTTCCCGTGGGACTTTGGTAAGACTCTTTGTGGTAAGAAAATAAAGGTTGATCATCATATGAATCAAGAAAGACAACCCAATGACACTTTACTTTTGACTCAAAATGCCATCAAGAACCACCTTCCAATACTCACTCAGAGAACCTTCATATCCATACATGATTCCGACACAATATGTTTACCAACCCGATTCCCCGTGGGAGACACTGACATCCGGGAGAAAGACTCGATAGCACCGTCAATGGGTTAACAAACATAGTGAAAGGGGCTGTTCACACAAGATGGGTTTGAAAATGTAGAAATAGAGGCACTCCCACTATCCCGTTTGCACATATCAGTCAATACACAACTCATTGTTAGACATACCAAATCAGATCTCTAGCATAGCAAGCACTCAACACAGAATCAGTTAATAACACTCATAATGATCTCATTGGAAACTTCCAGACCCATCTATAAAGAGCAAGCTAGTATTTTGTCTACCGTTCCCAACTACACCCAATAAGGGTGGTCTAGCGCCTTTTTTACCCACTCGATCCCCTCTTTAGTCGGTTTCCTCTTTTATAACAAGCCATGTTCGTTACTTAGTCCAATTTCAGTTAGACATATTATGTTCATTTTGCCCTTTTTAAAATCCTTTCAAAAGTCCTTGAAATTCATGGGCGGTTTCTCAAAACACACACTCGACCCTTGCGTACCCGAATTGCACAACCTCAGCTCTGATACCATCTTTGTAACGGCCCAGAATTATGATTTCCGGGTTACGTTTCAAGGGATAAAACCCCTTGTTCGGATCTTGCAATCCAGGTACGGGTCGAGGTTTCAAACTCATTAAAGATTAGTAGAAAGAGGGATTTCAAACCCTAAAAACATCGAAGGGCCGTTGGGTACCCTTAACTTGTCCTAAGACTATGTCGCGGAATCCATTTCAAACGAAAGTAAGGCGAAAGCAAAGTAAAGATACAAGTGTCACGACAGAACCGGTCAAAACCAAATCATGAGTGTGTAATTACCATTTTACTAAATTAGGATATTAGCCAGATTCTTCGATTCGCCAAAAAGGAACCCCGTCATATAGACATCGAGCACTCAAATCTGCAGAGAATACCTTTAAAAGAAGAACGGGGAAAGGAGTCAGATCGAGCCACTCATACGGGACCGACAGTCCTCGCTGAGGCCACATAGTATGTGCTATACCTAATAAAGATGCTCTAATGCAGTACGAAAGTCAAATACACTAGCATGCTCCTAGTTCATAATAATGTGCAGAAATACTGTAAAGGGCCCAAGACAGTGCCAAATGGCATATCCCTCTCCTACCTCCACCCCCTTCCGATAGGGCGGAGACTGGCCAGCTCGTGAATGCATTCCATCATAATCGGGCGGCACGCATGCCTAACCCGCTCCACAATAAAGCCCGCAGGCATCTCATAATATAAGGAAGTTCATGACTCGATTGACTCAGGGTACCCGATGAGGCTGGGCTACCCTATGACCCTAGCAAAGACTCTAGGACTATCACAGATAACGGCCGTTCTGTTTCAAACGCATAAAGTAAGCAGATGCTCATTCAATCGGTGCAACCTAAACAGGATACTACATGACATGCTTTTATGCATATGCAACACCTAACATAAAATGCAACAACAGGCATGAATGTCCAACCTGAGTAAGCCCCCTAAGGAACTTACCTGAAGATGCAGAACAGCAAGATAACACAAGCAAGGGCCCAAATGCAAGTCCAAAGTAGTCCAAGGCAGTACACACCTATCATCAAGCCATTTCCATAAGCTACCGAACCAATATTCATACACACAAAACCCAAAGTTCTCAACATACTCAAAACCAACCGATAGTAAAACCGTTTTCCAAAACCTTTCCGATACGATCAACATCAACCAAATTATTTACTTCTAATTAAACCCATTGATAAAATCGTGCCAAACCTATTTTTCAAACTCTTAAATACCAAATTAATTCAACTCATTTTCAAAATAATCTCTCAAATCATACTTGGCCAAATTCCGACATTAAACATTTAAACCTTAAAACCAATACCTCAAAATCATAATATAGAATTAATTCCGACACTTCTATTTCCAAAATCATTATATAAATAAATTCCGGCATTAAATCACCAAACAATTCTATTTTCACAGACCATATTTATATATCAATAACAATAAAACATCTCATAATTTCCAAAATCACATATCATAAAATACATTTTCTAATAACATTATTTTAAAGTACTTTAAAATGGATAATCATAATTTCCGAAAATATATCTTTCAAATAAAATCAAGAATAATATATACCCATAAAATATCATATAATAAATAACATGGCACATAAGTATATAACCTATCATGATTTGGCAACAACAATAACCAATAAAACACAACCAACAGCCCAACCAAATAGCCCAATCTGAAAGAAGCCCGGACCCGTAACCTAAATCCCAAACCCGGCTCTCATAAAAGGAAGGAGGAAGGGGATCCGGTTGAGAGGGTCCGACCCGCCGGTTCACAAAAGAAAAGGAAAAGGGGTGGCCGGTTCACAAAACCCTTCTCCCCCAATCTGATAGAACAGAAGAGCGCTTCTGCTCGGCGATGGAAAACACGGAAGAAAGAAGGCGAGTACCAGGTTCCGGCAGCAATCAATCCGACCGGATCTCCTCCTTGCCATCACCTTTTTCCCGACCTCAACCAACCCGGAAGAACCAAAACGCGAGTAAGAGGAAGCTCACCGAGGGCTCGAAGGTTCGCCGGAAATCTTCATCGGAGACTCGATGTGGCTCGTCGGAGGCGGAATCCCACAAGTCCGGGCCTAGGAAGGAATACAATGGCTTAAAGGTGTGACTTTATGGTGTGTTCGAGTGAAAGAAGGGGGAGACGAGGCTTACCGACCTCACACAATCGAAGACAGAGGAAGAAGGAGGGAGGTGGCTCGGCGATGGCTCCGGGGTGGCTCCTGGTCTCGGCCTTCGTCTCGTTCGTCGAGGAGGTCGGAGGATCTGCTGCTGGAAGTCGGAGGCGGTGAGAGCCTGGCGGACCCTTCAATCGGGGAAGCAGGGCTGTCTTCCTCGGTGACGGTTTCTGCAGTGGCGACAGTGGAGGCAGTACGGTTCCTGGCGGCTCCGACAGTGAAGAAAAGGAGGAAGGTAGAGGGCTGGTGTGAGCTTGAACGGAGGTCAAGAATGAAGGTGAAGTCGTGGTTCAGCTTGGGGTGTCTCGGTGAGGCCGTGATTTGAACGGAGAAGGTGAGATATGGTGTTCTTGATGAATTACTTTTCTGGGTTTGTTCTTTTTGAATTGCAGACAGTGGAAGAGGGGAAGAGAGAGAGCAATGTGTTTGGTCGTTTTCCTCTGAGAATCTGATATTGTGGCGTGGGAATAGGGAGAAAATGAGGCAAGGGGGTGAACTTTATGGTGTGAACTGTGTGCATAAGGACAAATTGAGCAGCTGTACCATTGCAAGGCAAGGCAAGGGAATCTCTCCCACCTCACAACGAGGCAACGGATGAGAGAGAGAGAGAGACATGAGAAAAGAGAAAAAGAATGAAATTAACTGATCCAAAGAGATATTTTTTATACCCGAATAAATATCTCGAAGCACGCTCTCTGACCTTATCCGACCCAGCTCAAAAAGATTTTCAAATTTTCAATTTCGAATTTAATAGAGAACTTCAAATATTATTTTAAGTTTTCGCATATGGAAGCGGGGTAAAGCATATTTTAAATTTTCAACTAAATAATGCCGGAACTTGTTTCAAATGATTTAGAGTAAACCAATAGCTTGAGGACGGAAATCCCAAACCTCCCGAATCTTAGAAATCAAGATGATTATAAATCACCATTTTAATAATTTAATATTCTAAAATTTTCCCGGTCTTTACAAACACCTTGGGTGCGGATGCTCCTAGAGATAGATATATATATTTTGGAAAGATTTTGCCCAATTTTATAAGATTTCGATAATAATTATATAAAAATTTGATAATAATTTTAATATATCAATGAGAATTAATGATAATTTTATTTAAATTGTGTAACAATTCAAATGTGTTAAAATAAATTAACGGAATTTTCGCCTGGTGCCCTTGAGGTAAGGGTAAATTCGTCGGGTATACAAAAGTTTTGAATAATTCGCCAAATGCCCCTGAGGTTTGCAAATTTTTTGCCAAATACCCCTCGCTTGGTTTGTTTAAAAAAAGGTTATAACAGAGTTAAAACTAAAACGATTGAAAGAAAGTAAAAAACAAGCGACAACCCTTCGATAGTTCCGCGCCATCGAAACCGAAGGACAGAGCGCCCTGCACAAGGAGGGAGAAGCCAGACCCGCCACATGAGACGCAGACGCCAACCATTGCTGTTGAGGTAAGTCTCTCCTCTCACTTTCAACTCTAGGGGTTTACAATCTCAGGATTTGGGGTTATTTGGTTTGAGATTTTTTGGGGATTATCGTTCTAGGATCTTCGAATTATGTTTTGTTAGTTAGGTTTATGGATCAGAAGGTATCTAATTTTGTGGCATGTGTTAACTTTGATTTTGAGTCCCTTCTGAATTATGGGATTTAGGGTTTGGGGATTTAGGGCTTTGAATGTGTTTTGGAATTAAGCTTTATCAATAGTTTGTTGTTTTGCTTAAATCAATATATTGATGAATAAAAGCATGTTCAAAAACAGATTGATAATCCAAGCTCTAAAAACAGATTAAAAAACATATTCGAAAACAGATTCATAATAAAAGTTGTAAAAATAGATTCAAAAACAGATTCAGAAAAATCAATTTTGTTTCTTTTATGTATTTGGAGGATTAATATGCTCAGCTATTCAGTTCATCTTTGCTGTAAAAAAATGACAGCAAATGCATGTACTCAGCTTTAGATTAATATTCTCGGTGAGCAAATCATGTGTTTCTTTTATGTATTTGGTCCTTATCACTACATTCCTAGTGATTTCACTCATTTGCATATCTGAACTACTATTCAAGCTCTAAATATAGATTTAGAAATGACAGCAACAAAAATAAGCTATAAATACAGATTTGATCATATAGGAGAAATGGATTTTGCTGCTTGCTTGCTTGAACTATATCACTACCTTGTTTTCTGTTGGTTTATTTGGTGAAATTGATTCTGAAGATTGTTATGTCGCCTTTGCTTTTTTACTCTGTTTGGGGCTGAAATATGCTATTGTGATTTTTGGGAGGGTGTTCTTAAGGAGGTGGCACTGAATTTTTATGCTTGGCAATTCAATTATGGTGTCAATTTGTAGTGTAATACTTGCAAGCCTATTAGCTCAAAAGGAAGAGCAATGTGTTAATACACATGGATGAGGGTTCAAATCCCTCATAGGCTAGATTTTACAACCGAGAGAACTCATATATATTGAATAAATTTGCAAAATTATCCAAAGTTATGATAGAAAAAAAGCCATGACAACAAAAACATATTGGAGTATATGCAAAATCATCCGAATTTGCAAAATGTGGAGAGGGTCAAAAGACAGGAATATATGTATTTGAATGTATATGCAGATAAATGTATATTTTATCATGTAGGCAAAGACATATGTAAAGTTCAAAAGGCAGCAATTAGGAAAAGCATGTATTAATTGTCAAATAAACCAACAGTAGATACAAGGCAACATTTGAATGCATTTAAAAGAAAATGACAAACATAGAGAAATAAGAAATTACAACTTTTAACTATTTTTTACTTAATGACATTGCACCCTTTTTTCTTCTCACTTCTTTTGAATTGACTAATCTTATTTAATCTAGAATCCAATAAAGCAAGAAGACTTACAAAACATGTTGTGTTTGCCTTTTTAGATAGCCTATGTGGGATTCGAACTCACATCTTTGTGCATTACCATTTGAGCTAAAAGGCTTAAAATTCCAAATACTTTAGGCATATTAGAAATTTAGAAGCAATCACAATAGTGCTGGATCAAACGATTTATACGTCATTGTTGTTTTTAATGGTTGTCAGGTAGACTACTATTGATTGACTTCTTTCCAGATTGAGGCAAATTTGATAGCTTATAGGCATCACTCAGTTGAGCAATGAGATGAACATGGCTATGATTCTGTGTAATGGGGAACAGCCAAATGTCATAAACAGGAACAATGAGAGCTTAAATGCAATTTCTCATGGACATGCATATAAGGGGAATAGCCAAAAGCATGTCAAAAGTACTTAGTTTGAGTGGAAAGAAACTATTATAATAAATATAGGGGAATAACTAGGCATATGAGGATCATCCATCATCTATTTTGTATTTCATTTTATGCCTTTTGATTCGTTAGGGTTTTCCCTACTAGTTTCAGGGATAGACTCCAAAGAATTATCCTTTTGTATGTGTTCTCTATTTTGTCCTCTTTTATGAGTTTTATGTAGATTTTAGCGCTCTCTAATACTACCCAGAAGTTGCCCCAAGGGATGCAAAATAACCAACCAAAATGAACACTAATCTAGAACAAGAATCCTGCAGCAAAGTTTCAATCACCTAGACTTGGTTCATTAACAACTCTTGGAATCCAGAAAAGCTCAAGAAAGTACATTCAGATACTCTATTTAAGTTTAAGAGGAAAGGTCAATGCCTACGATAAGTCGATAACATGATTCAGAGATACTTGATGAAAGCTTCATGAGTGGGCAACAACCAATTAACATAGCAGATCCAGGAGCATCAAGTGATGGACAAGAAGATCAAAACTCTCACTATTATAAGTAGTAAGCTTAACAATCCAAATTTCATTCAATGCAACAAAAAAACCCCAGCTAAAACTAACTTGGCCATATCATAGTGGAAAGTCAATTGTGATGGAAAGAGTACCTCAGAATCGAAATTTGATGTGGAAAATCCTTTGCCAATGGTCAACCACCCAGGAAGTATAATGTGATCTTCCCCCAAAAGCTCAATCCTTCGACGCCCAAGGGAAAAATGCTCATTAATTCGCTAAATTTCACCAGGCTTAGTTGTTGAACCTGAAAGAAGAGAGAGTACAAATTATAAAAGTGCAAAATCCACTAAGAATTTGAACAAGCAATTATCCCAAGGACTTGAACAAGCAATCAAAGCTCTACAACAATGCAGCCCCCAATCCCCTAAATCCCTAAACCCTAGATTAATTGAGAAACAGTTACATCTAGTCACCGAGTTGGCTCCACTGATGTTAGCCTCTTCGGCGTTGGCTGGTCGCTTCCTCACCCATCTGTCTTGCACGCGTGCTCTCTCTCTCGATCACCAGTAACTCTTCACTCTCCAAGAGCGGAGGCGTTCGCTCTTCGCTCACCAATAGAGTCGAGAGGTAAGCTATTTGCATTTTTATTTCCTTTTATTTTTTATGAAAATGCTAACAGACTTGACGGAGGGGTATTTGGCAAAAAAAATTGCAAACCATAGGGGAATTTGGAGAATTATTCAGAAGTTTTGTACACTCGGTGAATTTAACCTTACCTCAAGGGTACCAGACGAAAATTCCGATATATTAATCATAAGGGCTACTGACAAGATGGTAAAACGACTATTGACAACCCAAATTTTCCTAAATTGTACCCAACAAGTCCCTCGAATACACGGGGCACCCAAATTACTCTACCAAGCCTCTTCTGTGCGTTCTCTCTAGCCATTAATGAATTAAGGAAAAACTAGTTAATTTGTTTTGTTTTGTCTGGCCATTAATGAATTTGTAATTGTGAAATAATTTTAACTAATTGAATCACAACTTGAGTTCGACAATGGCCAATATGACGATTGACGAGGATGCTTGCATCTCTTTTTGCGGCCTTCCTCCGGTAGCGTGGCACTCCACGGCACGTCGACACACCACCTCGACAACAATCTTGTCAATAAGCATCGTTTATGCGTTCCTCACATGAGCCACTATATAACAGGACCATGAGCTTCAATCAATCCACACTCAATCTACTCGATCCAGGTGATGAGGGCTTCACTAGGGTTCCTCTCGACGGCTACAGTAGCGGTTCAATCTAAATCCACAAAGGACAACTTTAATAATTCATATAAATTAAATTATAATTGTCTATCAATTAAGCTTTTACTTGATTGAATTAAAATATTCATGGTTAAGTTGACATCAATTAAAAGTCGACTGCATACCCACACCGAATGGATAATGTAATGGGGAGAGCTGGAGAGGCATTAGAGAAGAATAGGTTGATGGCGTCTAATTGAAATTTGGAGGCTAGGGTTATGAATAGTAAAAGGACACGTTGTGCAATTTAGCGAAAAGTATCTTGTCAATAGTCATTCCGATGTCTTGTCTCTAGCCTCGCTCTATATTAATTAGTTCTCTGAACAAATATTTATATTAAATTTATTTAAATATATTAAAAAAAGGAAATTTCGCGTGGTACCCTTGAGGTATTGCAATTTTCGCGAGGTATACAACTCTTTTACATATTTCGCATGATACCCCTCAGCTTTGGTTTTATTTCGTGTCGTGCCCCTTCCCGTTAAAGTTAACCCTGAACATTAACTTTTCAGTGAAAAAAAATAGAAAAAGAAATCAGAGGTGAAGAGCGCGTCGATAGAAGCTCAATTGATGCGTTCAACCAAAAGAAAAAGAGGGAGAACTTAGATTTGAAGAACCCAAACTCGGGTGGAAGACGGAGAAGAGAACTTCCATCTCATCGACTAGATGCAACGCAAGGCGTTGGGCAGTGAGTTGAGTCTGGTGACCATAGACAAGTATGGATGTATTTCTCTTGCGAAATATAGGGTTCTTTCCATTCGCCTCTGGTTTTTTGTTTCTCTTGGGTCTGAAATTAAGGTTTATTTTCATCCGAATTCCTCTTGGTCATATCGCCAATTTGATGTTTACAATTTCATAACGATGCATTACATTCATACATTATGATTTCTGGAATTTGATTTGCTATGCTTGTAAAGGATACAAGTGCTTAGAATGCCATAAGTAGGATATGAAAACGGGAAGACTAACTTATTCTACCAACCTCCATGAGCCTGACTAAAAAAAAAAAGGTCCCCATCAATCCTTGGCACAAGGGCCCTTGCATTGCTCTAGACTTGAAGTTCAATAATCACGACCTTTTGAGTTACTTGTATTCTTATACTTCGTATTTTATCAATAATAGTGGATTGAACATTTCTTGGGCTAGTTATTCCAGTTTCATGTTTTGAAGAAATTAGTTATTTATGTGGTTATTGCTGGGGATTTTTAATTTGAAGCATCTGTCTATGATACAGGATAGCAAGCAATTTTTTCCTACATTATTCATAAAGAGATGTTGCATTTTGTTTTATAATCAAAATTGGCGTAGAAGATTACTGATTAATAAGTTTCTCTAGGTTTGAATTCAGCAAAAGCCCAACAACTGCAAGAATCTGGAGTGAATGTAGCTGCTGATGCCTTTACCCATTTCAAGCATTTGCTTCTTCCTATCACTGACAGGAATCCTTACCTTTATGAGGGAACAAGACAGGTAATACTCTTCTCGTAGATCTTTCAAGTTTGAAGGTCAAATACAAAAAGTTATAGAAGATCACAGAAGCTTACAATTAAGAAGAATATGAAGTTCTATAGTAAAAATGTCTTCATAAAATTCAACAATCTGAAATAGTTTAGCTACATCTATCCCTTTTCTTCCCCTTATCTGTTCTTGATTCCTTATAAATATTTAATTGCTTCATTCTTTTTTATGGTGGTAGAAAGGTGCGCTACTAGAGCAAAGGTTTGTAAGCACATTCCTTTTGGTTTGTGACCACCTTGTGGAACTAGACACTTACCACCACACTACTGATCATTCGAGTTGTAATGTGCATTTAGTTATTGTAAAGCTTCAAATTACCGTGTTATTGTAATATAGAGTGATGTGTATTTTTTTTTTACCATTTTAAGCCTATTAGCTCAATCGGTAGAGCAATGTGCTAATGTACAAAGATGTGGGTTCAAATCCCGCATAGGCTAATTTGATTTGTAATGAGTAATGATTGAAGTCTTTTTTTGACATACAGATTCAACTTGTGAAAGTTGAGAAACACACAATTGATCTTGTGTATGGTTACATTACAAAGCTATAATTATTGAAAACTCTTTTACTCCACATCCCAAAATCCATCTCTGCATCTGCATCACAACATTATAAACCGTTTTATAACTCTAAAATCAATGTTGCAGGCAATACTAAGGGTTACAATTGGCATTTAAAGTGATAATTACTATCATACATTATTCGGTGCTTAAATGGGATTGAAAGTTGTGTACATGGTGTCTGAAATGTTCTAACTACATGCCATGGTCTGAAAAAACTACTGCTCCTATAAATCCTTACTTGTCTAAAAGATCACATTCTTGCCTTAATTCTTTTCCCATGTGAATGATGTGCAAAATTCAGCAACAATGTTAAAAGTTAACTGGCTTGATTGTTGCATCTAAAATCACCCAATATAACCAGAATAACTTTCTTACAACTACATTAATCATAGCCTATACGGGATTCGAACCCGCATTTTTGTGCTTGAGCACACTGCTCTACCATTTGAGCTAATAGGCTTATAAATAATAAAAAATAAAGACTTAAAAAACAACCTTCTAAGAGTATAGAATAAATGGACCAAAATTGAGCATATCGCGCGCTCTGTCATTTGTACATTTGACACTCGGACTAAGGGAAAGGGCTAGGTATCGCCAACTAGACCATACCCTTCTTCGTGCTCATTGCGAGTTTTTGCTCACCTGAATGTAAAGCAATCGAAAGGCGATTCAGTCCCTATTGGTGATCCATCAGTTTATGAGACTGGATAGGTGATGGGTAAGAGGAGGATACTAAATACTTGGGCACAGTCCATGTCGAATGCAATTGGGCTAAATCAGATGGTATAATATGCACAACATATAGTGTTTGTAAATGATGATCTTTTGTGTTAGAAATTTAGAACTCAATAAAAAGGTTATATTTCATGAGTGTGATGGAATCAATAGAAAATCAATGAAAGTACAGGATGAATAATGAGTGAACTAAACCCTAAACCTCACACTCGAATTTTAAACCATAGCACTCAAATTAGTTCATTGTAATAAGAATTGCAAAATAAGAATCTATCAGACAAAATCAAAACTCAAAACCTCCCCTCACAATCTGAGCATTTCACATATTGAAACCCCAAATTCGAAACTGAACTCAATAATTTACCAACCCCCAATTCAAATTTCAGATAGAGAAACCCTAATTTGTGAAAAGAGGTTTGAAATAAGACACATACTTGGCACCTCTACGGCTCCACCACCGGCACCTCTCTGCAGCAGGAGCTTATTCTCGTCCACCTCCAGTCGTCGGCCAAGGCAATGGGCCGCCACCGCCTTCGCTCTCAGGCACAACGCCTCCCATGACAACCCTTCACAGCAGCAACGGTCGCCCTTCTTCGATTGCAGCAGCAGCGACCTGGCCTTCGAGCACCGGATCCGAGCAGGCGAGCAGCAACTTCTCCTCCCGGCGACAGCGCTGGTCTTCTTCGATTTGTCTCCCCCTCGCTTCGCTCTCTCGTCTCAGTCGCGTCGTTGTTCTCTTTCTCTGGCTTTCTTTCTTTATTTTTTTTTCTTAATTGCAAACTAACGGATGAAAAAAAAACCCGTTAAATTTAACCCAAAAGGGCACGAGGCGAAAAAAAAAAAGAAAACCACATGGGCACCACGCGAAATATGTAAAAGAGTCGTATACCTCGCGAAAATTGCAATACCTCAGGGTACCTAGTGAAATTTCTGTAAAAAAAAGGCAAAAATTCATAAAACCACCCACTATTCATTGTTGTTTGCAAATAACCACCCCTTATTCAAAAATTGTCAAATAACCACCCATTAAATATAGGTTGTTTGCAACTAACCACCCATACCCCTTTTCTTGTTAAATCTCACTTAATTTAATATGAAAAGACAATTATACCCCTATTCTTTAATGTTTCATTTTTAGTAAAAAGACAATTATACTTCTCTTTGTTGCTTTATTTTTCAGGTATTACAATTAGACCTGTCAAATGGGTCATTCGGGTTGGGTCACTTCGGGTCCCGAGTAAAACGGGTTCCGGGTACATCCAGGTTGTCTCGAACCCGGGTTTGACCGAGTTTCGTGTCATTTTGGGTCGATTTTGGGTCTGTCAATTTTTAAATAAATTTTTAATCTGGGTTTCAGGACATTTGATTTACCCGATTACTCGGAAAACATTTTTAATAAATTAAAAAATGAAAGATCAAATGTTTTTAAATAAAAAAATTTCCGACCCAAAATTAATCATATATTATTACATTTTATCAAAAATAAACAATTTGATATTTGATATATTATATTTTATTAAAAATTACGTGAAATAATAAAAATAAAATGTTTTTAATAAGATGTAATAATATATAAAATATAAATTTTTTTAAAAAATTGTTTAAAATTTTGATATTTATATATTATTACATTTTATTAAAAAATACGAGAAATAATAAAAATAAAATATTTTAGATCAGATATAGTATATAATTACAAGCACTATGATTTATGAACAACGTCTTTAATTGTAGAATTTTAAAAATTATCCAAAATTATCAAATCATGATTTTTTTTAATTTAAAAAAGAAAAAATTGACAAACCCAAAATCGACCCAAAATGACCCGAAACTCGATCAAACCCTGGTTCGAGACAACCTGGATGTACCCGAAACTAGTTTTACTCGGGACCTGAAGTGACCCGACCCGAATGACCCATTTAATAGGTCTAATTGTAATACATGAAAAATAAAGAAACAAAGAGAAGTATGTCTTTTTACTAAAAATGAAACATTAAAAAATAGGGGTATAATTTTCTTTTCATATTAAATTAAGTGAGGTTTAACAAGAAAAGAGGTATGGGTGGTTAGTTGCAAACAATATATATTTAATGGTTTAAATAATTTTAATAAGATGTAATAATATATAAAATATAAATTTTTTTAAAAAATTGTTTAAAATTTTGATATTTATATATTATTACATTTTATTAAAAAATACGAGAAATAATAAAAATAAAATATTTTAGATCAGATATAGTATATAATTACAAGCACTATGATTTATGAACAACGTCTTTAATTGTAGAATTTTAAAATTATCCAAAATTATCAAATCATGTTTTTTTTTTAATTTAAAAAAGAAAAAATTGACAAACCCAAAATCGACCAAAAATGACCCGAAACTCGATCAAACCCGGGTTTGAGACAACTTGGATGTACCCGAAACCAGTTTTACTCGAGACCTGAAGTGACCCGACCCGAATGACCCATTTAATAGGTGTAATTGTAATACCTGAAAAATAAAGAAACAAAGAGAAGTATGTCTTTTTACTAAAAATGAAACATTAAAGAATAGGGGTATAATTGTCTTTTCATATGAAATTAAGTGAGGTTTAACAAGAAAAGGGGTATGGGTGGTTAGTTGCAAACAATATATATTTAATGGGTGGTTATTTGGCAATTTTGAATAAGGGGTGGTTATTTGCAAACAACAATGAATAGTGAGTGGTTATTTGACAATTTTTGAATAAGGGATGGTTATTTGCAAACACCAATGAATACTGGGTGGTTTTATGCATTTTTTTTACGGAAATTTCGCGAGGTAACCCTGTGGTTTCGCGTAATTCGCGTGGTAAACAAAGGTTTCAGATATTTCGCCTGGTAACCCTGGGGTTTCAAAAATTTTTGCCTCGCGCCCAAAACTTGTGTTTTGATTGAAAATTTTATGTTTGAACTTTTATTGGGGTAAATACTGTAATATTGATAAATTATGTGGAGGTTTTTAATAAATATATTAAATTGTTCTAAAGGGAGAAAGAATTCGATAGATTCCCCGTTCACGTTCAGCAAGGTGAAAGAGAGGAGAAGGACGAAACAAAGAGAAGAAGAATAAGAATCAGTCCGGCGGCGGGGGACAGCGGTGGTGGCTCCAGCGTTGGCATCTCCGGTGGCGATGTGTTGGGTTGTGTGGTGATGAGCTTGGCGACGAACTGGTGGAGTCCAATTTCAAGGTGATTTGCAAGTTCGAAGTATTTCGAAAGCTATGAAATTTCCATTTAATTTCTTAAATTTGTTCATATTGATGAGCATGAATCACCTAAGTTATGAAATTTGAGCCAAATCTTGGTGGAATGTTTTGAATTTGGAATTTTAGGGTTTGAGGTTTTGAAAATTGGGGTTTTTTGTTTGAGTTGACAATGTTGCCAATTCTTTTGTTGTGTTCTGCCGTACCTAATCTCATGAAAGTTTCCCCAACCTTTCCCATATCGCCTGTAGATTCCAATCACAAATTCTTGAACATCAGGAAACTTTTTATTGCTGCATTGCCTCTTTCTCACAAGGCAATTATTTGGCTGCGACTGATGTCTTCCTTCTTTACTCACTTCACTTGATACATATGTATTTTTAGAATTTCCAATTGCATTGGGATCAATCCAAAACTGGATTTTCTGTTATGAGTAATGAAATATAGTCTCTGTACTTAAGCTCTGTGTAGCTGGATTATAGCTGAGAGTCCATATATAACAATTTAACATTACCGTAAAATGTGCTATCTATGTGGAAGTTCATCAGAACGCAACCAGATGAGCTCAAAGTTCTACAAAAGACCGCCTGAAAGTTCAACAAGATGCCACAACAAAGATGTTCTGTGTAGAATGTACTGATGTTGGTTGAATATTTTGGCCTATTAGCTCAATAGGTAGAGCAACGTGCTTAGGCACAAAGATGTGGGTTCAAATCCCACATAGGCTATCTAGACATTGCATTGTATACATGATATGGTTCAATTCAGTCTCACAACAGCAACTTAAGAATATAGATCAAGTCGAATGGCTAATTTGATTGCACACATTATACATTTACTAATCTTAATTAATTATACATGATAGGGTTCAATTAGCCTATGCAGGATTCGAACCCGCATCTTGCGCATGCGCACAGTGCTCTACCACTTGAGCTAATAGGCTTACAATTTGCTAAAAACATATTATCGATAGGTGATGGCAAAACACACCTAGACCAAGTATGTTAAACAACGTAAATCTTGCAGAAACACAAACAAAGCATTTAAAATCACTAGATAGGCAATGCCAAATTAATTACCACTCAAGACTGCATCGAAGATGAAATTCGTGTTTACAGCCAGTCACCTGTGAGGGAAAAGAAAAGAAAGTTGACTACCAACAAGGTGTTGTTGATCATAGAAATTCATCATAAACTCTACATAAGAAGCTCATACTGTCACATTTTATTACCTTGGAAGGATCACTTTCACATAATTCTTCAAGGCAGATGCTACAGGCATCATCACAGATACCTACAATAGACATCACACTAAAACAGGAGTGTGACCTGCAGTAGTCACTCCTGCTAAATTATACTCTATAATTCTAAGTAAATCTAAGAAAACTGTACGCATCGGCATTCCCAGGTCATTCAACCTGTAATGAGCAACTGACTCAACCCTACATTCCATCCTTCATTTGACGAGTGATCAAGCAATTTTCCAATGAATCAATAAGGCAATAAGTAACAAGAGATTGCCAACCAAGAATACAAAATCTACACATTTTGATGTCCTTAACAGATGTTTCTGTCGCACCTATAGCTTCATGGAAACCCTAACTAAACATTATTACAGATTTATAGGTAATCCAGTTCTATACTGTGACACCAGATCCACATATACTGTGTAAATGTTTGCATAATGAAATATAATATTACCTCAATGAAAGCCTTCAAAACCCACAAGAATGCCAATATCAGTAACTTTAAGAACAGGTACCCTAGCAGTGGATATTAACTGAACATTTTTCACCAACTGTTTATCTGCATCATAGAAATGCCAAAATTGTAAGAATAACCCACTTTGTGAGATTGTCACCTGCTCTAAGCTACAAATATTTAATAATAAAGCATTTGAGAGGAAACAATGCTCAGATTGTCCAAAATACAAGTACAAAAGAGTGAAAATACTTGAGAAAGAAATCACATACATGTCACCTGAATTCAGAATTGCTGCTTTAAAATGCAGCAGAACAGTGGCAAAAAAAATCACATCATACTTTCTTACTTCCAACCTCTAGTTGATCTCCTTGATATTGATTAACCTAAGGCCACCTAATTACAATTCGAAAAGAAAAAAAATACTTCAGCTCTAAGGCACCTAAACCCAACTGCCTTGCTTGAGACCTAAAATTTTCGGACCCTACAAACAACAACCAAAAAACCCCAAATTTTAGGACCCCTTAACCCTAAAATTTATAATTCGAAATTCGAATGTTTGAAGCTCAATTTCACACCCTAGATCACTAATCCACCCAATAAGAACTAAATTGATAGGTAGAACATGGAACTTTCGAGGGATGCAATTCAATATTTTCGAAATATTAAAACCAACCTTAAATCGCAGCCCACCACCACCGACCGAGTCTCCACACCACAGCCATCCACCGGCTGCGCCTGCGCTTGCGCCGCCGCCGCTGCTCTCACTTCCGTCGCCGGCCACCACCCTGAGGTCCTCGGCCTCCCCTTGCTATCGGCCTCTCCTCCCTCTGTGAGACCCTTCTCCATCTTCTCAATCCTTCGAACGACATTTATGTTTCAATATAGGTATTTGTGAAAATAATCCACAATTTTTGTTAATATTACACTACTCACCCGCATATAACTTTAAAACCACGATTTTTGGACAAAGTCAAACTTCTGGGTGCGAGACAAAAAATTTCGAAACCTCAGGGTTACCAGGCGAAATATCTAAAACTCGTGTTTACCACACGAATTACGCGAAACCTCAGGGTTACCTGCGAAATTTCCGTTTTTTTTTTTTTTAAAAAAAAAAAAAGCTCCCATTTCAAAACCCTCTTTTCCCTACGCCTCCTCCCTCCTTCACCCCACACATCCCATTTCTCCGCCGCCGCCCGCCATGGCAGGACTCATCCAACACCTCGGAGCTCTATCGCGACCTTTCTCTCTCTCCCGTAGCCTTAGATCGGCGCCGGGAAGGAGCCGGGGATACGGGGAGGCGGCCGTGGCTTACGATTACGACTACTCCGAGTGGGAAGACGAGAAATCAGAGCCGACAGGTAGAGGCAGGTTTCCGGATGTGGCGGAAACTGAGGGATCAAGGCTTGGAAGGGGAGTCCAGTGGGTTGTGATCGGAGAGCCTGGAGCCAAAAAGCACGTTTACGCTGAGTCGCTCTCGAAGCTTCTCGACGTGCCTCACATTTCTCTTGGGAGTCTTGTCCGCCAGGAGCTTAGCCCACACTCCTCTCTTTATAAGCAGGTTTCAATCTCATCTTGTCTTCAATATATAGAGTTCTCCTTGGATGATTTTAGTTTGTGTTTATGCGAAAGCAAGTATATGTTTGTTAATGGCAGTTGATTCTCGAACATTTTGAAGAAGATGAAAATGGAATTTCTTGTTTATGATTGATTACTTTACTAACTTAAATTCATGTTCTATAGAAAGCAATGATAGTCTAGATTTCTAGCTGCGTCCTGTTTTGCTTGATACGGTTGTAAACTGAAACTGTAAGCGTTCAGGGGAAGTGCTTTCCACTGTCTTTGTTCTATGTTTCATGCGAGCTGGGCAGATAGTCCACTGTAGAGTTTGTTTCGCAAAGCCTTCTATCTTGTATGAATCAATTCAGTTTCAACACAGTTATCCCTAATCTGTACTGTGCATTTGTTCCCATGAGATACAACATTTGATACCCCTTAATTACATGTATTTGGAAATTTCTTGTTTCAATTTGTTATGAGCTGTTTGAACCAACTTCCTTTCTGGCTTGAAAGTATTTGTTGGCTACAGTACTTTGACAAGGAGCATGGAACTTATCTTATCTGTTTGCTTTCTCTCTTTTGTACTTGTGGTATTTGTTTGGCATTTGAAATCCAACATCTTTTTTATATTTTGCATGTGTATTCAGATTGAGAATTCTGTAAACCAAGGAAAACTTGTCCCAGAGGATATTATATTTGGGCTGTTGAAAAAGAGGCTGGAGGAGGAAAGTTCCAGAGAAAATGGATTCATCCTGGAGGGAATTCCTCGAACAAGAATGCAAGCTGTGAGCTCCTATTTCTATGCTTGATATACTTAGGCACTTAGCATTTGGTACAGTATTCTGTGATATGGATTGAAATGTGCTGTATATGCAGACAGGATTTTGTGCTCTGTGTATTTAGGAATATAGTTAATGCTCTTGTGTATGCTGCCTCTCATTAACAAACTAGAGGCTTTAGAAAGGTATATAGACAGATGATAAAATGACATTGATCCCCAGGCTCTTAGATTACAGGTTACAACAAGGTTTCACTTCATATCTCTTACTTGTGCTTTCAATAATTTGCTGCAGGAGATCCTTGACCAAATGGCTGACATTGATCTGGTGTTGAACTTTAAATGCACTGATAACGGATGGTTGCATACACGACTGGGAAATGGAATCAATTTCCAGTTCCAAGGGCATCAAGTTCAAGCATCGTGCTCTGATGGAGCTGCTAGGAGAGAGAAGCTCCGTGCTTATGGAGAACAGGTACCCACTGTCTCACACTCTCACTTTTTTCCCTATGATAGACATAAAAAAAAAAAAAAAAAAACGAGTATAGGCTAGTCATTGCCGTTTCTTCATGCTGAAAAGTCACTTTGAGGCTGGCTAAAACTCATGCTTTTCTTATGTAACAAATGAACAATAACTTTGAGAGTATTTTGTTGTTGTGAAGGTTGTTTTGCTGATTATCGACTTTCGTTACGTGGATGTTAGCCATCCTACAACATGGAATTGTGCATCTCTCTACGAGTCTATGACTTTGAATTCTAGTTCAAATTTTAACTTGAAATATGAATAGTAAAGCCTAAAGTATTCTCTCTTATCCTGTCAGAGCAAACCGATGGAAGATTACTACAGGAAACAGAAGAAGCTTCAGGAATTTAAGGTTTCAGATGCACCTGCTGATACCTGGCAGGGGCTTTTGGCCGCATTGCAGCTTCAGCACTTGAATTCATCAGCTCATTTGGCAAAGTTGACTGCTTGAAATGGTTTACATTCTCTAATTCTTCAACTGCCTCATTGCAGCAGCTTCCTGGCATTGCAGTATATAAAGGCAAGAGTTTATGGCATTGAGAGTTGTTCTTACACCATATACATCCAGTTCGTTCTGGGAAAGTTTTGTTCTTTGTGTTTTCATGTTAGTGTCAGTGGAACTCAGAGTGTGTTTTCGTATTGTAATCCCTAGCTGAAAGATGATATAGTACTCCAGTACTAGCTTATACAAATAAGCTTCAGGATGTCTAAAATGTGTTTTTGATTGTATCTATTTTACATGTACTGCCTATTTTGGCGTGACATCATGTTTTGATGGTAACTTTAACATCATTCTGAGTTCGTCCACAGGTTTTCACTAAGTGGGCCTTGTTTTTGCTTGAACATTGAGTTTATGCACATTAAGAACAAATCCTAATGGATCTTGCCAACTTCTGAATGGTAACACTGCAAATGCATAATGGAATTTTCGGGAAACTACCATCCCGGATTATAGGGGCGGGTTACCAAACCACCACCGATATTATAAAATTTTACAAAAAAACCCACCTCTATTTTCAATTGCTTACATTCATCACACATAAACATAAACTCGTGAGAGTGAAAATACAAAGGCATAAGGAACCTCCTAAACTTTTGGTGCTCATCTACTTCTGCTCGTATGAATACAAAGACAATGAGATAACTTATCAGCACGAACTGACCGATGATAAGTTTTATCACTATCTTTGTCAGCAGCGCCAGAATCATATCTTTCAAAATGGTCATAGATAGACCATTTTTTTTGACCTTGCACAAATAGCAAACATATGGAAAAAAATTGCAGAAATAGACCCTTTTCCAAAAATTGGCGCAAAAGTGTCCGTCATCACGCTTGGGATAGCCGGTTTATAGGAAAAAAAAAGGAAAACAAAAAAAAAAGTGGAAGAGAGGTTAGGGCATTAAATGCCAGTGGGAGTAAAAAAAAGAAAATAAATTCATCATCGTCACACCCTCTCTCTCTCCATTACACCCTCTCTCTCCATCAATCCATCAATTGCCTCTCTCTCCATTTAAAAAAAAACCGTTCGAAGGAAGGGCAGAAGAGACGCCGACCACCCACTGCGACGAACGCCGGCCACCCACTGTACGCCGGAGAAGCCAAGAATGCCGGTCACCCACTGTAATGGTATGCCCCCCTCTCCATTTCCCTTCTCTTCTCCGTTTTGTGCGAATCTGGTGTGTGGGTGAAGGAACCAACTATGGTGCTAAGGGATTGAATGTCAAAGGTGGGTTGAGTGATGGGTTGTGGAGGGGTGACAATGGTGGTTGCGATTGAAGGAAGAGGAGGGCGGTTTTGGGATATGGTTAGGGAAAATTGGCGGTTAGGGTTTAGGAATGCCGAAGAGGGTGGCAATGGTGGGAGTCGAAATTGGGACATGGGGAAGATTAGTGGGCTGATAGAAGAAAAATGATTGACGTATTAGATGTGGTTTATTTCGAAATCTGTTGTGGAAAAGAGAAATGGGGTGACATGGGTGTGGAATTTGGGCGACAAGGGCTTAGAATTTGAAAATGGAAATGGGTGACATTGGGTGTGGAATTCGATTGGTATTAGGTATGGTAAATGCAATTCCATTAGTTTGAAATTGAATTTTTGGAAGTTGATGTGGAATGCATTGCGTCGACATTGGGTATGGTAAACGCAATTTCATTTGCATAGGGCTGTCTGACATTGGTGACATGGGTTTTGAATTTGTGTTATACGGGATATGAATTATCTGGAAACGGATGGTGCGGGGGATAACGTGCTGAAGACACTCGAGAAGATGATGGATACCTTGTCAGGCACGTCAACTTGGATGGAGAAGATGGATGAAAAGGTACTTCATTCTTTCGCATTATTTTTTGCATAATCTGAATAACTTAAATGATAGGGGTAAATAGACTAATGACATGGGACATACATTAGGTGACATGGGAAATATATACATTCTAAATAACTGATGGTGTTTTTGTGATCGGGTTTGTTCAACTTAGAATGTAGGATTGATTGTAACTCCTGGGCCACCCCTAAATTCAATATCGTCATGCGGTACGGTGTTAGTCGGGCCATTTGAATATGACCATTCGCATCCCTATTGCAGCGTAGACAGATCATACACCATCAGGTTCATGCAACTCCTCACCAAAGACACCCCCACATTCGAGGGACTGGACGACGCATTCATCGGGGCGTACATGCACATATGCTTGTTGTGGCCATCTTCCATGGCAGACTGTTATAAACCTCTTTCCAATTTATATGACTACATGGTTTTCATTGCACTAGGTCGTTACTTGATCTTTGTTGTTATGTTGTTGCTAAAAACTTTTAGGATGTTATCATATCTGTTGGTCAGTTGTTTTACTCATTTATGACATTTATTGCTCAGTAGATGTAAGACGTTTATGAACATCATATGTTGTACTTGGGGTTTTCTCTATCCGCATACTTGCTTTGATATTGTTTGTGTGAAAATACTTGTGAAACGTACAATATTTTAGGTGACACGGGCATAGAAACACGTGACAGAAGTTACGACCATTCAAAATATAACACGTGAATTCTAATAGGTGGCACGTGAAATGTAAAAGGTGACACGGGAAAAAAATCATGCTGTCTGGGAGAATTAGTGGGAATAATGGCACACTCAGAAAAAAAAACCATGTTGTCATAGGTGGGGATACGCTAGTCCTGGGCTTAAAATGTTCAAGTTGAGTGCCTTTGCACCCACATACACCCATGTACCTCCCTCGACCACCCATGAACCATGGAGGATGAGAGTGACGCATACCAAGGTGTTTCCACTTGAAAAACGATACCAAAGTTCAGAAGAGAGATTGATGGGTATCTAACGCCATGGATGAAGAGTACGTTGCAAAAAACACTTACCCCTTTCATCTTCCAACAAAGGTTTCTGGGGCATCATAGTGACACGGAGATTTTGACCACTAACAGGGGCACAGATTGAAGCCGACAAGTGCTCTGCAACTGGAAATGCAAGCCGGGAGCTTGTCTTTGATGTCCACTAAAGTAACCATGTTTTATGCATATTTTCGCTCCTTATTCTAAGTACATTGCATCTTTTGGGTTGGGAATATGTTTAATTTGTGTAGTATAAGCTTATTTGCCAAAAATAGAGGTCTACACGAGTTTTGGTTTAATTTTGCAGAATTTGGAGCCATTATGGGACAAACCCAAAAGGAGGAGAAGAATGTAGGAAATTACTCGACATCGAGTAGAACTACTCGACGTCCACTAAAGCTGAGCGCAGAATCGACTGAGTGAAGACGACAAAGCCTCTCGAGTTCTACAAGTACTTGACATCGAGTACGTTACTCGACATCGACCAGACCTGGAACCTTACCCGAGCTTGACGAGAAGAAGGCTACTCGAAACGCACTGAAGAACACCCGAGATCGAGAAGACTACTCGACGTCGACTACTTTGGTCGACGTCGACTACATTGTTTTTGGGCCGAGGACGTGTTGGGCCGATCCGAATTCAAGTGGACTACTTGGGCACGAAGCAAAGACGAGGATATGCGATTTCTATCAAGATGGGAGAAGATTATTCACCACATGAAGAGTTTAGATATTTACCTTTTTAGATTAATGTTTTATTTATCTAAGTTTTATCTTTAGGAATAGATAGAGATTTGCTTTCCTAGAATTGCTAGGATTAAGCGCTATAAATTAAATAAAGCCCATGGGGCTAGTTTTTCATTCATTCAATTCTAGAGCTATTATTCCACATACAGTTTAGGAGTTCAAAGGTTTTAGGGTTTTGGCGCTTTAGCGAAAGTTGGAGTGCCGGGATTGTAAAGACTTTGAATATAGTTTATGCAAGTTTCTTTTACATCAATGATGTCGATTACTATGATGAGGGGTGAGTAGTCCACCTACTTCTAGGGTCGGAGTGAGGCCGACGATAGCCATGCCGATGGATTAGCGAATTGCAAAAGAAGGTAATTTATCTTATTCCTTGTGCTTCATCTTTGATTGAGAAATTGAAGAACTCATGTTGTGAAACTTGGGTAGTAATTAGGGTTTCTATTCGAAAGATTATAAATTCTAATTATGAAAAGAAATAGACACAATTAGGGTTATCTATCGAAAGGTTTATATTCCTACTTGTCGGATTTGGTGAAAGCCTTTTTCCTTTGTTGATAAAGTTGCCAACTTTTTTGATTTATGATTCCGCTTGCATGGTTATTGTCGTTGCAAACCTCGATCTTGGAAGTTTTTTGTTTAATTGTTTACAATCTAAAATCTGTCAAAACTGGTTATTTTCTGTTCACACTTCGATTCCACCCTTAAATTCTTCGGCCATCTTTCACCGACTCAAACAATTTCTCCATTCTACTCGATGTCGAATAGACTAGTCGATGTCCACTACTGACTTTTCGATCTAGGGTTTATGCTCGAGATCGTTGCTCATTTTTGTCTATGCAAGTACTCGACTACGACCACCCTACTCGACGTTGAGGAGATCTTATCGACGTCGACCACTCCTGTTGCCTGCAGTTGTTGTTTTCTACACGAGATCGAGTTGGTTTCTGGATGTGATTCGCCTAGCTATCTGAGATCCGCTGACCAGCTTCCTCGAGGATCGAACCTGACTTCCTTTTGCTACAACAGAAGGAAGTCTTGAACATTATTTGCATGGGCACAATCTGGTTTGATTTATATTTATATTATTTGAACTCGATTTCCTCCTATAACAATCTTCCATGGTGGAACATTCTCCATCTATTTCTACTACAGAATTTGTGGGAGAAGGGAGAAAATGAAAAGCCTCTCTCCTCATCCCCTTTTATACCATACAAAATGGTAAAAGGTATAACAAAATCACATCACCTATCACCTCACGCTCTCTCCATTTTTTGGCGCCAAAAGCCCTCCCTCCCTTTCTCCTCCTCCCTCCTCACGTGTTCCCTCCTTTTTCCTGACCTGCAACCGGGCCTTTGGGTCACTATTTTTATTTGCACAAATAACACCCTAACACACTTTTACATTTTTCCAAAACTTGGTTTATCCATGCAAACCCATTACAAAAATGGTTTACCTATGCAAATATCCCTAAACATAAACTCGTGAGAGTGAAAATACAAAGGCATAAGAAAACTCCTAAACTTTTGTTGCTCATCTACTTCTGCTCGTATGAATACAAAAACAATGAGATAACTTATCGGCACGAACTGATCGATGATAAGTTCTATCATTGTCTTTTTCACCAGTGCCAGAATCTTATCTTCCATGACACGTGACCATTCTTCCCGGAAATAACCGACTTGAACCACCTGGAGGAAAACAATGCTGCTTCCCCCCATCCATAAACAATGCAGCTTATGTCTGTTGCAGGGCGTTTATGGGTTGGACTGTGGTGTTGCGTCTGATGACTTTTAATTAGTATCGGATGCAGAATGCACTTGAGCAACGTACTGTAAATTCCATAGGACGTCCTCAAAGGATGGCCGGTTGGATGGTTGTTCAGAAATGAACTTGTTTGTGATGGATATGTGATAGTGTCTATTTTAGTCATATATTTGCATAATATATTAGGACATTTTAATGCATATTTTACATAATTTATTAGTTAAGTTGTATTATTTACTTTTCGGAGTCTACACTAGTGTTTTTATACATTTCAGGTATTTTTGGGATGGTTCGTATGAATTTGGAGGCTGATAATAACTTATTGGATTATTTTGCAATTTGGAAGAAAAGATGGGCCGACGCAGATCTACCAGATGAGCCGATGAATTTCACACGAGAGGAGTATGACTTACAAGTGTTCATTAGTGCTTGCCGTTATTTGATTAGATAGATTGAATTAGATTAGATATATTAATATTATATAGATTATGTTTTGATATATATACATTCATACACCGTTCGGAAGGGGGGAGGCCGAACATGACCAGAGGCCGACTGACTTTTGTTTTTTCTTTAACCCTAATTGTCCTTTGTTTTATTTTTATGGAGACCTAAACTCTCCTGTTTCGTCTACGATTTGAAGCTTTATTTGGATTAATTGTGAGTTTCTGAATTTTGTTCCTTATTTCCTATATTGAATGTTTCGACTTCTTTGCGCTTTATTGTTGATTGTTTTATTCTAGCTTGTCCGGTCAACTAGTTAGAATCAATTCAATTGCTAGGGTTTTGTAGATTCCTGGTTGTGAACCTTAACCCAAGTAGCAAACTTGTTCCTTTAGGGCTGGTTGAACTAATTGAATGAGTAGAAAGTTGGATGTGTTGTTAAATCCCTCTTTCGGGACTGCAAATACCTTGGTTAATCTCTGAACTTAAAGCTATCAATTGGGTTAAATCCTTCTTTAGGAACTGTTCGATTGATAAGGGTTTCTAGGACTGGTTGGACTAGTAACTATATTAGGTCGGGACAAGGGCATTCATAGAAAACTTAAAAGGACAAGAGGGAGTTACAATATCAATTTAACCAAATAAAGTAGATATTTGTAGATAAAACTATTTTTATTAATCGTTATCTTCATTAATTTGTTTATAGTTTATTTTGTTTTCTTTCTTATTTCAATCACTCAAAACCCCCGTTTCATATTAATTGGTAAATAAACTTAACTTAGGAATAACTTGATTCTCTGAGGGACCGACTCGTGCTTACCACACTACATTAGTTAGGTAGGTTCGAAATTGTTTTGATAAGGTTTACGCGACTAAAAATCGTTCCATCAAATTGGCGACTAAAAATCGTTCCATCACCGTCATCTCTCTTCAACCTTAGATCTCCGGTATCCCTGCGTCGCAGTTGGAATCCTAGCCTCTCACACGAGTGCTTCTCAAAGGCTCTGTCGCTGCTCCTGGATGCGCTTTCCTTCGAAGTCCTCTAGGCGACTCTGAATTTTTCCAGACCCTGATTTCACTCGGGTCAGTGTAGGTATGTCATCCTTTGTACCCTTTCATTGAGATTCTCGTGATTTATGGAAGAGGACGATGAATTGATTTTATTGAAATTGCTCATATCTTATTTTTGATTCTTGTTGCTTCATATTCAAGGCCTTATTTGAACTGTCGATTGCTTGTCGAGATTGAGTGTGTCAACTGTTTGGGATTCACTGTTGATGTTGTGTTAAATTAATAGACTGGTTGTTGCTTTGATTTTTGGTTGCACAATAGCTAATGCGTTCAATTATGGATATGTTATATGTTTTTGATCAATCTTCTGGACTTGAATGTGTGTTTCCTGTGATACCTTCATTGAGTCTGGTTGATCATCAAGACTTGGGCGCTGTTGTGTTGGTCCTGTTTTTGTCCATTGTTATGCTTTTGTTATCCCATATAGTTTTGATTTCATGCCTTAGTTAACCTTATTTTCTTGCTGGACCATGTGGATAGAATTAACTGAACTTTAGAGCTGAATTCAACCCTTTAGCTGCTGATTTTGGGTGGTGTTTTACACCTCATTTCCTAGAAGCTTTAGTTGCTTGATTGTGAAATACTCTACTAATGGCTAGGCTAATTGATGTTGAGAGGTGATTGTGTACATTCTTATGCTCCTCTTGCTTGTCTCGAGCTCCCTGAAATCACTTGAGTGGTCGACCTTGTCGGCGACATTGACAGGTTCCTGGCGTTTCCGAGGGGTCGGCTTTGCTACGAGCGAACGAACGAGTTCCTGAACCGTGCAATCGAGAGGAAGCTCCAACGGGATGAGGGCAGCTCCAATGCACGCCCGACCTATTGCCTGCTGGGTTTCCCTCTCGCCTTCCAGGTTCGTACACAGATCTCACTGGACGTCGTATACACGTTTACTAGGTGTCCAATATTTATTGACCGAACAGGGAGTGAATATTTACTGGACAACATGTATTTGCAGCTATGGGTGTACGAAGCCCTCACTCCAATGGCCGACCAATTCACGAATGTCATAGATGAGAAGTTGTACCCCAGGTGTCTGCAATACGAGTTTAGAGATCCGAACCTCGAGTATGCCTCAATCGAAACCCGACCGCAGGAGGCGAAGGAGCTCGAGCACTTCAATGACCCTCCAGCCGCGAGGCCTCTTCTACTCCCCGATGAAGTGGAGGGAGCTACCCGTTTCTACCGCGATGCCCGAAACACTAACGACAAGCGGAACAACTTCTTCGACGACATAGTCCGGGAGTTCGTATCAGCAAATGTCAAACCCCCACCAAAGAAACAACCAAAGGGAGCACGTGGGTCAACGCAAGAATTAGAGGAGGGCACGCAGACACAAGCTACCCTATTAGAGATAGAGTCACGGTTAGTGGCAAAGATGGACGACATGCTGAGGAGTAGATCCGCGGAGGTAGCCTCGAAGATGGCCACGCTTGAGGAGGCGATTGAAAACATGAAGAGGGAACTGAGGTAGAAGGGGAATAGGGAGTCGGAGGAGCAAGAGGAAGTTCGGGGAAAGGAGGTAAGGTTCTCCTGGTATCAGATCAGAATCGTCATGTCATTTCATGTGACTGTCATGTTTTTCATAATGGATGTCCTGTTAATATCAGTAAATGTCATGCCAATTCCAGTATATGTCAATTTACTGAGTAGGTCATGTGTTAGGTTCAGGGATCAGTGAAGGACAAGGATAAGGGCAAGGAGGAGGAGGACAAGGACAAGGAAGTTCTGGGAAAGGAGATAAGGTTCTCCTGGTATCAGATCAGAATCGTCATATCATTTCATGTGACTCTCATGTTTTTCATAATGGATGTCCTGTTAATATCACTAAATGTCATGCCAATTCTAGTATATGTCAATTTACTGAGAGGTCATGTGCTTAGGTTCAGGGATCAGTGAAGGACAAGGATAAGGGCAAGGAGGACGAGGACGAGGGCAAGGAGGAGAGAGAGCCCACGAAGGAGGACAAGTTGAAGGGCAAGGCCAAGGCTATAGAGGTTTGCGCATGAGACTGTCATGTTAATATATATCTGCTGTCATGTTAATTGTTTTACTGTCATGTTAAACGCAATGGGCTGCAAGTTGCAGGAGGAGTTGGTGGCACCCGGTGCCTCCGATGTTGAGGCTGCGGCTGAGGTGCCCCTCATACGGACGAGAAGAAGCACCCGTCAACATCCTGATACGTTGTCCCAGGCTAACGAAACTCAGCCAGCGAAGAAGCCGCGTGTGGGCAAGAAGCCAATGGATGCCGCCGAGCTAGGGATGGCGACGAGGGCAGATGTTGATGCGTTCTCTGCGTGGATGAAGGACGGAAGTGACCCCGTCCGGTCGGTTGAAGGCACCCTACTGGAGAAGCATTTCTTTAGGACACTTCAATCACCGACCACCTGGGTGTCATCCGAGGTTAATTACGTTCCCACATCGTGGTTCGATGCATCACCTTTTTCCTGATATGGTCTTCCATATAAATGATTTTTCCATGCGTCCAGCATATTGAGCAAGCTTGCGCCTCCTGCGGAAGGACATCAACGCAGGTGACAAGTACGAAGGGGTCGCCGTTCTGGATTTCATCTGGGGGTATCTCCTGCAGAAGCAACTGGCGGACTCAAAGGGGAACCTTGAGGTGGTGAAGGGGGTCGACACGGTGACCCAATACTTCGACGGGAAGTTACCGCAGATGTTTCCGACGGGTTGGGACGATGTCGACCGGTTGTTGGCACCTTGGAATCTGAAGAACGAGCACTGGGTGACCCTTGACATCAACTTCGCGGAGTGGACATTGGACGTCTACGATCCCGACATAAGCCACGTCGCTGAGTGCCATATGTCGGGCCTCCTGAAGCCGGTGACCCACCTCCTCCACATTTTGATGAACGGCCACCCCGAACTTCGAGTCAAATGGGTCGGAAAAGTCCCGAAACCCTTGGCGTACAAAAGGGTGAAGGGGATTCCCCAAAACAAACAATCATAAGTCATTATTGCCACTTCATTTAGAAAACATTGTCACAGGTTGGGTGAGCATATTTCGTTATTGTGATGTAGGGGCGACTGTGGTCCATACGCCATCCGTTACCTAAAGCTCCTCGCGACCGGCGACACCAAGTTCCATGGCCTGGACGATGCATTCATTGCGGCGTACCGCCAATCCCTTTGTGTTGCCATCTTTCATGGACGTTTTATAACCCATCCGATCCTTAAAAAAACCCCCCCATTGCTTTTATATACATTGTTGGTTTGTGTAGACTTGTTGGTTGGTTTAGACCGCATATTGGCTGGTATGCCGGCGGTTGTTGCTTCATTTGAACCTGATATTTGTTGGTTTTGGACATTTGGATATGCAGTTATTGGTGGATTGTTGTATTCGTTGGTTTTTAATTATGACATGTCAATTGCGATAAATATCATGTCAATATGATGATAATGTCATGCCAACATCCGATAGTGTCATGTCAAAAGGGGGCAATGTCACATGACATTCCGTTAACATAATAGAACAAACTAGAACTAGAACAAATTAGAACAAACTAGAACAAAACCCCCCATACGAAGTTGCAGAAAGGCAACATAATTCTTTGCGAAAGGTGTCTAACTAAAATGGGCTGACTATCTACTTCATTGCGAAAGGCCCCACAACTGGAAGTTCCTATACCCCCGCTATGTGCGGCGGCGCTTCTGCAATTTCCCATAAGAGGCACCCGTCCACTGTATTGGTTCAAGTTTCACAGTCGTCGAAAACGCTCCGGTCTTCCCTTTTCCGCGTTGGTATGCTTCCTCTACTTCCCTTACCGCTCGCTCCGCCTCGTGATCCCACGGGCTGACTACATCCTCGATGTCACTGCTCGCATAAATTACCTGCTTCCCACGGCCATAAGCGACTGCGTTGTCCAACGCATCACTTGGTTCTAACCGGACACATGGATATTCTAACTGGACGATTGAGATTTCTAACTGTACACTCTTTGTTTCGAACTAGACACCTCTTCCTTCTCGATCGACACATTGTTCTACCAAAACTTCCAATTCTTCATCCCCTTCCAAGCGGGGCTTCATTTTAAACTGTGGATGATCTTCTTAGGTCAAGAGTCGGCCACCCCCGAGTGAATGGGCCGTTGTGGATCCTTCCGTAGTGGTGAAATCGCCGCCAACCTTGCGTACAAAGGAGACATGGAGGTCGATAGGCCAGAATTGTTCACCGGAAAGACCGTTTACGAACTTGTAGGTGTTGTGAGACGAATCTGCCATGTTTTATAGTTATTTTTATATCAATTTCTGTATACATTTCGTGCATTTGGGTCTACATAAGTTTTTGTTATATTTCGCAGAAATCGGACGCACTTTGGAGCTTAAAGGAAACTCATGGAGAAGCTAAGAATGGTGCAGCTGGAGAAAAGGAAATTTTTCGCCATTCATCATTCTGAATCAAGCTTTGATGTCTTCATAAGAGTTGTAGCCCTCGGAAAGAGCTTTCCAATGCATGGTCATATGCGTCAATCCGACGAACGAGGACTCGGAAAAGTGCGTTTCAAGAACAGAGCAGAAAGCTGAGAGACTTAGTCGATATCGAGTTGTTTTACTCGATATCGAGTAACCCAGATCGAGTAAAGACCCCAGAAATCGACAAGAGAAGCTGGGAGCTGGAGCAGGTTAGTCGATATCGACAAGAATTAGTCGATATCGAGGAAACACTTGGTCGATTTCCATGTCCAGAACCGAGATCGACGAAGCTGAGCACTGGGAGCCGAGAAGAAGTTACTCGATATCCACTAACTTTACTCGATATCGAGGACAACCCAAGTCGACATGTGTTCTGTTGGCCGACATGGAGTTGCTGAGCATAAGACGAAGAAAATGCTAGTCGATATCGAGGACTCCTACTCGATATCGAGGACGTGTCAGTGGCGGATTCCGAGCTATCCGGATATCTTGTTAAGTTTCTTTCCCGAAGCCGATGGTGATATTTTCGAGACCAAATTCTATCCACATCTATCAAGAGTTATCAAGTCAAGGGAGAAGATATTTTATCTACTTTAGATATAGTTCTAGATTTAATTATGGATGTCACTATATACACCGCAAATCCGGATTAAGGATTTGCACGTCCTTAAGGACGTGCATGCACGTTCTTAAGGACGTGCAAGTCTGGGACTGTGCACGTCCACTAGCACACCCCTTGCACGTCCTTAAGGACGTGCAATATATGCACGTTGGTAAGGACGTGCAAACCCTGGTTAGGGTTTCGCGTTTAGGGTTTAGGGTTTAGGGTTTAGGGTTTAGGTTTTCCGAGGGTTTGTATTGTTAATTGCAAAAGTTAAAGTGTTTAGCTAGTGGAGTTGAAGTATTTAGGTTCTAATTAAATGGAAACCAATAATTGTTAAGATTTTCATTCGGATAATATGCGAATAATGTTATAAGGAACGGAAACAAAAGTTTACATCCATAAATTTAATATACTGGTGGAATAAAATCTAGGAAAATAGTAAAGGGCGACCGGACTCGACACGTAAGGCTCGAAATCTCTCAATCTGAGTTTGAAACTATATTCTTTTCTATCAAACTATATACTATAAAAAAACATTATAATATATAAATAAATCAAACAAAATATTATCAATTATATTCTATCAAACAGTGTATATTATCAATCATATTCTATGAACTTATATTATAAAACTATATTATAATATATCAAATTATATTTTAAAACTATAAAAATAAATCAAACAAAATAAGTAATTCAAATAACATACCGGTGGAGTCGGGACCGGAGATACCTCAGTCGTCCGACGCTTCCACGGCGGTAATAACGTATCCTCCGCCTCCGCCACTGCTCCGCCTCCATCGCCGCCCCACCACCACCACCCTCCTCGGCCAACGCCGCCAGCAGCACCGTCGTCTCAGCCATCGGCTCCACCGCCATCGCCTCCTCCGATGCTCCACCCCCACCACCACCCTCCACCTCCATCGCCGTCGCACCACCACCACCCTCCCTGGCCGCCAGCAGATCCGCCTCCATGGCTGCCACCGCCACCTCACTCTCTCTCCCTCGTTCTGTCTCCATCTCTCTCACTGCGTTTCTCTCTCTCTCGGTCTCTCTCTCCGGCAGCACCTCTCTCTCTCACTCCGGCGATCTCTCTCTCTCTCTCTCTCTCTCTCTCTCTCTCTCTCTCTCTCTCTCTCGATTTCTCTGTGGGAAGACGAAGACGAAGACGAATGAAGACAAAGAGGCACGTCCTCTTCGGATTTAGTAGATGGGCTTGCACGTCCCTGAGGACGTGCAAGCACGTTTTTGTTTTTTTAAAAAAAAATAAAAACGTGCTTGCACGTCCGGGCTTGGGTGGCTGTAAACCCTATTGTACGTCCTTAAGGACGTGCAAGCACGTCTTCAAAGACGTGCTTGCACGTCTTTAAGGACGTGGGGATTTGCGGTGTATATAGCCGAAACGTTAATTATTTGTTCCATTATTTTTATCTTAACTAAGTAGATATAGATATAGGTAGGATCTTCTTTCCTAATTACAGAGGGAATGAAGCCTATAAATAAAGCCTTAGGTGCTGAGTTTTATTCATTCGATCACACATTCAATTTCAGAGACAATTAGTCACATAGAGAGAGAGAGAGAGAGAGAGAGAGAGAGAGAGAGAGAGAGAGAGAAGGCAAGAGAGAGGAGAGGCGAGAGAGAAGGAGAAGGAAGGAGACGAACGGTTGTAAGTTTTAGTTTATTTTATGTTAAAGTTAATTTCTTTCATTATGTTTTATTTCTAATTTCATTCTTCTAGGGTTGGGGTGATCCCAACATAGATATGTGTGTTTAATTTATGAATCCATGAATTTATATGTCTTTATCATCATCTACTTATGTGCTTAATCCTTTGCGAGAGTTGAGGAAATTCCTTATTCATGATATTGAAGCGAAAGTGATCTTATTGTGAATTGGATAGTTGTTAGGGTTTTCTTGCGAAAGTTGGTTAATCCTAATTAAAGAAAAGGTGGAAACAAATTAGGTTTTTATACGAGAGCCTCTATCACCTAAATTGTTGGAATTTGCGAAAGTCGATTCTTTGATATAAAGCATGCATCTTTATGTGATTTATGATCTGCACATATGTTTATTGTTGTGGTGATCCCTAACCTTGGAAGTTTGCATCTTTATTTGTTTTATTTTATTATTTTTATTCGGCACATATTTTACTCGATATCAAACCACCATTCTCTTTCCATCCCTCGACATCGACCAAGTCTTAGTCGACGTCAAAACCACCCTCATCACCTATTCCCGCTATCCCTGAACCCCAAAACACACTAAACCTATAACCGCTGACTTCTCTCCTAAGGACGAACCTGACTCTCCTATATTATAGCGGGGGTCTTGACTATAAATTTATTTGGTCGAGAAACCCTCTCGTCAGTAGGCCTGCAAGTCTTCGTCATCCCCAATGGAAAAAGGTCTGCACCCTTCCTTCTTCGGCTTTACATATGTGAGCTCGACGTCATGCCTCCTCCCATCGACATTAAACTTGGCCATCAGTTGTTTCTTCAGTGAGACGTAGCCAATACTTTCGTCTACCAGTACGACCTTTTGACTCCTCAACGACTTCACGACCCAAGTGCCCTCTTCACAATCCCACCATCCGTCAAACAATACAGTGATACACACGGACGATTTCTCCCCTGCTCCATTAGTGAGAGGGGGGGGGGGGGACATTAAGTTTTACAGGGAGAATAACATATTGTACGGAGAGACGTATCACATAACCTAAATGGAAGGATGACTTACTCATTTCCGCCAGGAAGTCGGTGTCTGTCCAGTTACCCCCAGTAGATGTCAAGCGCGTGAATGGGTTTATGGACTCCCCCTCCTCCCTCCTCTCCCTTTTATTCTCTTAAGGCGCAAATGACAGGATGGGAGATTTAATCTCACTCCCGCCCTCTCTCTCTCTCTCTCTCTCTCTCTCTCTCCTGTCTTATCAAATGTCTTTCTCTACCTTCTACAAGATTCCCCCCCCCCTTGGTCTCTCTGAAGTTATTGTTGGGTCAAATTTTATTCATTGCTTTGAACATAATATATTTTTTTAAAATGTATTTCGTGGTTTGAAATTAATATGGGTATACTCCTCTCTCTATGATTTTGAATTTTTTGAGTATTAATCGCGAGTGGGAAACCCAGTTTTGTACAAAGGTCAAAATTTTACTAAAACCCCTGCAAAAGGTGTCCAGTGGAAAACTGTTTGTTAGCCAGTCGGTATTAATTAACCGGGTAGTTGGTTTAAAGGGGTGTCATGTACCGTCTAACGACAAGAAGTAAACCCACTTCATTAATGTCATGTCAAAAATGACACGTGTCGTGTATACAGAAGACCACTGCCATGTTAATTGTAGACAACAACAAAACACTGCAATTCAATCCCCTTTGCTTTTTGTTTCTTTTTTTTTCTTCAACGGTCACATGTTGAACAATGTTGTTATTTCCCAAACACCCCACTTATATGATAGCCATTCACCATCCATACTCACAAATTGGTGAAGTTAACTCCCCATTGCCATTTAACAACCTCTCCAACAACCCTTCAACGAAATGGCATCCTCTTCACACCACCGCAGCTCCTCATCTGGCCTCCCTCCCCGACCTGTCCCCATCGTTATATCATCCGACGAATCGGACGATGGAGGTTTGTCGATCACTTCATTCGTGTAGATTTCAGTGGTGCTACTTGTATCATTATACTACCTTTTTTTTTATTTTATGCAGGACCAATGTCGCCGCCGTCGTACCGACGACATCAAAGAGTAGAGATTGTCGACGGTGAGTCTGGGATGCTCGGGTCGTTCTACGAGGCGACCCTTGTACGCAAACTGGACCCTAACCACTGGGAGGTCGAATATGTTACCCTCTTACGCAACAACAGAAGAGAGCTGCTGAGGGAGGTCATCCCGGTGCAACGAATTCGTCCACGGCCGCCTCGTATTTCTTACGACGCCTACATGCCTGAAGACCGTGTCGACTGCCGCGTCAACGATGGGTTTTGGGCCGGGAGGGTCCTTGTTGTGTTCGGTTATGGGAGTGACCGAACTTTCATGGTCTACTTCCCACTGAGCGACGAGACGTCTGATCATCGTGCCTGCAATATGCGCCCACACTTCGATTGGGATGGATACAGATTCACCACGCAGCCACAATTTCACTTCTTGTTACCGTAAATTTCGTTTTCACTGTCTTCTATGTTGCTACTCTCTCCTACTATCTTTTAAATGTTTGCTCCTGTGTCGTATTTGATTAATGCAAGTGAATCTGTCTCCGACATATTGTGTCCAGTATATTTCAATTTCTGTCATGTCGTATTCATGTTGTGTCCAGTTACAACTACGCGATTACTAGTCGGCCCACGAATTCACCTCCACCCACTTTATTGTTATTCCATGGTTTTTCTCTTCAACTTACCATGTAATTATAAGTATGTTTATGCCCCCTCACTGTCACTCTTATCCATTCGATTCCAATATGGGTAAAGCATGCTAGTGTCGGCCGGAGATAACGAAATCATGGCATCCAAATATGGGTAAATCTTCTCCATTCGATATTGGGCACACATAAAACAATATGTCATTATAGAGAATCTGCTTCTCCCATAAATCTTCTCCATTCGATAATGGTAGTTAATGACCTGTGTTTTTCATAGTTACAATCGTGTCCAGTGAAATACAATATGTGACATGTCTATCTAATATGGATGTCCAGTTACAACTTTCTGCTTACACGTGATCCTTAAAATAAACCCCCGGACCCTTCCTTCTTCAATTGGTTTTCTCTTAAACTTATAAATTAGTTGAAAGAATCTTTTTTCCCCTCACTGACACTCTCACTGATCTCTCTGTCCTCTCAGCCTGCACTTTTATATTTAACCTCTCTCTCTCTCTCTCTCCCTCTATCTCCGTCTTTCTCTTCTGTCATCTGCCACTACAGCAACTACTTTTTCCCTCCTATCTCACTGGTCTTTTCTTTTCAGGAGTAGAGATGCTTCCCTCCCTCTTTCTCTCACTGTACATGAAACCGAGAGTGGAGTCCAGCTGTACCCCATAGGGTGACCTCCTACCGGCTCGCCTTGTCAAGCGGATATCCGCTTTTGTGCAATTTTTTTTTCGGATTGGGTTACTCATGCAAACCTTCCGGATATGAAGGTCATTTTAGCAAAACAGCCTTAATTATATTAAGCTTAAAATATAATTATAAACTTTACATAATAGTCCAAATAGGTAGGTTTAACACAACTTATATGGTATTTAAGCAAAAATTCAAACTATTTTAAACACAATATAAATAATATTAAATAAATAATCCATAACAAAAGCAACAAAATTATCAAATAAAAATTAATAGGCCAAATTAAAAGTAAAATGCCGCATTTAGCCCTTACAGGTGTATGAAATAAAGATAAAAAATAAAAAGTTAATACTACCTCCGTTCATAAATAAGTGATATTTGACTTTTTGACACGTTTTTTAAGAAGTTAAAAACTATATAAAATATAAAATTTTTTATTGATTTTTTTATAATTTTATACATATTAGTTATAAGTTTCAAATTATTTTAAAAAATTAATAAAAAAGTTAATATGAAAATGCTTAGGCACGGGCTACCTGAAAATATAAGGTATATAAAATATAAGGTAGATTATGGGCGCTGTTCCATTGGTCCACTTGAAAATGCTTAGGCACGGACCTGGCCACCGACATCATCATGGTAGTCTATGAGCACTCGAAGATGTCAGTATGAACAAGTGACAATTCAACCTATGCAACGGCTGAATGTCGCTCCCACCAGATTCCTGGTGACGGTCGCAGAGCCGCATCAAAATCATCAACCTCGAGCTAGGTGGTCACCTCCGCTCCGCATCGCTGCCTTTAGTTGTTCTAAAGATTTGGGGAAGATGGTGAAATTCTTAATTTCACAATTTTGACCATGTATCAAATTTGGTTTAATGTGTTATAGTTTGTATATGAATAGTGATTTTGAAAGTTCGTATTATTTTTGGCTCACCGTTGATAGTTCGTATAATTTTTTTTTGTCATTTTTCCTTTAATTTTTGTTGGTGGCAGCCTGCAGGTACCTTTTTTCCATGACCTCACTTGGAGTTCACTTTGTGGAGCCGGCCCGAGTGAATTCACACCGTAAAGATCCGGTCGTCCTGTTTACAATGAACGGAAGTACTAGATAAATTTCTTCATCGATCGGTTGATCAAAGCATATGTAACTTCTGAACCACAATACACCGAACTGCGATAGCTTTCGGTTTCCTATCTCTATCCATCTGTACATGCTTATTGATGAACTAAACACAAATGATCGTTGTGTAAAAAGAGAGGCTGAACAGCTAGTCAATTTCACGCTATGCCCAAAACTGCATTCAATAAACAAGCCATTAAGTATCGCATTGCATCTGAATATCTGATCCGTATTAAATGTCGTCGATGAGGTCCAAGTTGGCTTCTTCCTGTGCAGACGTCTTGATGCGAGTCACCGCCTTCTCGACCTGTATGTAGCAAAAGCACAACAGTGATCGGTGTTATTGACAAGATTGAACACAAGATGGAGTTTGAAGAAAGATGATGTAAAGGATTGATCACCTCCGAGTTCCAGTTCGTTCTAGCGGTAAGAACTATCAATGTTATTGTTTGTAGGAGAACACCGAGGATCATTCCCCACCATATACCCTGAAAACAAGGTATATAATATACTAGTTAGTGTTTTGTAGATCGATGAAGAATGTGCAATGGCTGTAAATAGAGAATCCAAACTTACAGCGACTCCTAAGCTTGTTTTGAAACCGAGCACACATCCGACTGGTAGACCGATGATGTAGTATGTTGTTAGATTAACATAAGCAACGACACCTTGCCATCCGCTACCAATGGCCACCCCTGTGATTCAAGATTAATGGTTATGAAGAGGAGAGTGATTACAAACATAAAAGCAAGATTAACGAACGCAAATGAAGGGTTGCATACCTGAAAGAATAGGTTGGATGCCATTCAAGAAGACTGAGATTGCCAGCAATGGAGTCAAGTTGGAGACCGCCTCAATGACCTCAGAATCACTCGTAAATAGTTTACTCAACCCGGTCTTGAATATCAATATAATCACGCTGAAGACTATGCTGATGAGGATACTAGTCCCATTGACGACCAACACCGAGAACTTGGCCACCATGGGGTGCCCAGCCCCTAGTTCATTGCTTACTCTAACACTGCACGCACGTATCAACCATTTGTTGTAAATAACATTACAACTTGCTACAAGCATAATATATCATCAAGTTAGTGTAGAGCAATTTAGATTAGAGTACCTTGCAGCAGCTGCTAGTCCGAGCATAAACTGCATATCCCAGTTCAAATAGTTCATGCTGAACATTTGGTTAAAACCCAAAGGCAATGTTAGATTGTTAGTGTTCGACACGTACATATATGTCACACCTAATGATTGTAATCGGAGAAAATAAACATATATATACATGTATTGTACACGTTGTTACCAAATTGAAATGGAATCGAGAGAGATGGTCGGGTTAGGAAGCAGGCCCGAGATCAACACAAGACCTTGGTTGTACCATATCTCCAAACTGCACAAGAAAATTCGTCAGAGGAAGAATTAGAGCATAACGACAAACACGCAGGGCTGAGAAACATACCACAACATGACAGCAGAAGCAACAGTGAGCTTGAAGTAAGGCCAGATTCCCTTAAGAGCCCGGATGGAGAAGCCGGTCCAAGTCTCCTTGCATAATGGGCTAAACAGGATGTAAAGAGAGTTCAAAACGACGAGTATCCACCAGGAGAAGCTGAGGGTAAGAGCGGCTCCAATAAGGCCAAAGTCCCAAATGTAAACGACGAGCCACGAAAGGAGAGTGTGGATGAGGAACACCCCAACAGACATATAGGCCAAAGGGTTGACAATGTTCTGAGCCTGGAGGAACCTCTGGAGAGGGCAGCATATTGCGAAGGCGTAGAGCTGTGGGATGAGGCCGCGTGCAAAGATTTGGCCTTGCTCAGCAATGCTGTCGGATTGGCCTATCGCCTTCAGGACTGACCCCGAGAACCAGTACAAAACCGTGAGGAGAATGGCTGCCCCGACGTGTAGGATTATGGCTCTCTGGCATATGATCCCCATCGACGCGTACTTCTTTGCTCCATATGCTTGCCCACACACCGTTTGGACCGCACTCGCCATTCCCAACTGGTTAATATATATATATATATATATATGTGTATCAGATCCATCGATTGCCACATCTGATCGCCAATAATCAACCTCACCATGCTTCAATTTTACTTTTCTTGAATTGGTTACTTTGAAATTGTAATGTCGATCATTTAGGCTTTCTCATATCATAGAAACTGACTACCTTTGAAAGGTCATCTAATCCACCCCACACGACCCCAATTTATACCCCAAATTATTACTTTATTTTTTCCGAAAACAACAATTACAAAATTCCTAATCATAATTTTATAAATGAACACCAATACTGACACAATTCATTATATAAAATGAGAATACTTAAATTCCATGAACGGACTAACACAATACATAAATTGATAATGGTATGAATTTGTGTGTAAATGGACTGTTATATATCAAAGATAAATGAAATGATGATCTATGGAGTAGGGAAAGATTACCATGATGCCATAAGCAAGGCCCTGGATGCCGACGCTAGCAATGGAAGCACCGGCGAGCTCGAGGGTGCCGAGGTGGCCGGCGAACATGAGGGTGACGAAGCTAAGCATGTAGTTGAAGATGGAGACGACAATGGAGGCGCCAGAGAGGATCCAGAGCAGCCGAGACTCCCAAGCGACGAGCTTGGGCCACCATCGGGCCGCCACCGGCCTGTGAGATAGGAACTCCTCTATGGTACCCGGGGATAGGTCGGGGATGTGGGAGTGGGACTCCAGCCCCAGAAGGAGCGGCTCGTACTCCGCTGCCCCTGCAGACCCCATGACCTCTCGATATTGCGCTTCGCTTCGGCCGACCACCGTACGTTGCTGCAGGGGAATGATGATGGGGTGGTATGTATAATGTATTGGTGTGTCAAAGACAGTGATCAAAGGGAGAGAGAGACGGGCAAGTTATTTGTAAGGGTCTAAGGGTTTTAGGATGTTTTTGAAAAGAGATGGACGGAGGGAGGGAGGGAGGGAGCTACCCTTCAAGAATGAAGATACTTTGTGGTTGGTGATCACCAGGTTACCCACCTCCTCCAACCGTTCCAACTTTGTAATTTAATTTACAAACAGAGCTTGCCACCAAAAAAATAATAGTAATAATTTATAAACAAAGCTGGACTGAGTTGCACTTTGGATAAACGGAAGGGGTTACAGCTAACAATTTGCAAATAGATATACCACTGACGAGAAAGGATGCCCGTGTGACACTAAAATAATCAACCGAAATTTCGCCTGCTACCCCTGAGGTATGAGTATTTTTTGTACGGTGTACTAAAGTTTGAGATATTTCGCCTGGTACCCCTGAAATTTTTTTTTTTTGCCTCTTACCCCATCGTTAAATTCATTAACATTTTCTGTTAAAAAATTAAAATAAAAAAAGAAATAAAAATATATAACTCCAAATTGACTCCTCCCTACTTCTTCTTTGCAACTCTAAGCATGAACAATAGATACCTCTTTGCCTCTTTGTGGAAGAGTGCGAGCGAGGGTCGAGGGCCGCCAACGAAGGGAGATGCCAGCACCAAAAGAGACACCGTTGCCGAAGGGAGACTCCTCTCTGACGGAATAAGTATTTTTTCCCTCTCTCCTCAACTAGTTATAGGATTTAGGGTTTTTTTCCGAATTGGGGACTTTAGGAACAATTTGATATGAATTTCATTCCATTTGTGTCTTATGTTGAGCCATTTCACACTTATTTTTGAATTAAGTGTTTATGGATTCGATTTCGAATTAGGGAATCAATTTTAGAGTTCAATTTCTATTGAAGATGTGTTCATTGGGTTTTTTTGACACTTTCAAGGATCATATGAATGTTGGATACTATTTCTTCATTGTTAGTCATTAAGAAGGTCTTATTTGTTTATTTCCCTTACTTCTAAGCTCAAGTTGCGGTAATAAATGTCCTGGTTTGAAGTTTTTAAGATAATAACAAGATGAGTAGTTTTCTATTGATATCTAGATATCAATAGAATGCCAAGTTTTCTAAACCCAAGATCATACTCTGAATGCTCAACAAAAGTCGTTGTTTCGATAATAAATTTCTTGCTAGCCTTTATTCATTCCCTAAAAGGAAGATTTATGGGAATTATATTCTGAATTAGTGAAGTGTTTTTGGGTAGTCTAGATTTCTGCTAAGGTTTTACCTGATTAGTACGGACAGTGCACTATGGATATAAAGTTCTGCGCACCAGCAGAACTTTCAGCGGGATGATTTTATCCACTTAATGGGCTTTTTAATTAGGGTTTTCATCTAAATTCCGTTTTAGGATCTTTTTAGTTAGATAGACTTAGGATATTTTATCCTTCCTTAGATAGATTATGAAGGTTCGATAATGTAAAACAAAGTAATGTAAAGATACTCTAGAAGGGGGGTTGAATAGAGTATGCCGGTTTTTCGCAGATAGTCTCAAGACTTTTGAAGCTCGTGCAAAAACCTTTGAGATTAGACTTAGTCTTTTCTCTGAAAACCTGAATCACAAAGTTAAACAATACGAACAGAGTGCGAAAATAAGGTAAAATAGTAAATAAAGGAATCGATGAATTGTTTACGAGGTTCGGCACGAACTTGGCCTACGTCCCCGCCTAGGGTTCTTCCACAACCCTAGGATTCAACCGGCTTTTATTGATTCACAAGACTTAGGATCCTAATAGCTCACCGAGAAGCCTCTCTCTTATACAATTGCAATCTAGTCAACTCACGTTCCCTTGGAGTCCTAGACCAATCTAGAAGAGCCCCACCTCTCTATGCTATCTAGTACAATCCTCTTACACTTAGTGAATCAATCGCCTAGTGTTCACTTCCTGAGTTACAAACTCTTGAGTATAACACTCTCTCGAAATATATCCTATAAGCTCACTGTGTAACTCTCAAATGCTTTGAAACAAAATAACAGACTCTTAAAGACTAGCAGAGAGCACACGAAGAAGACAGATCTCGCTTGAGGGCTTGAATGTATGAATGCTTGTGTTCGACGAATGTATAGCTGTCTTCTTCTTCCTTTTCTTTATATTGAAACAAATCGGCGCCTAAGGATCTTCACCAACGGCTAGAGAGGATCATGGCTTGAGCTGGATTCTTCACAATCTTCTATCTTTGGAAACTTCTGAAGCCATGATCTTCCGATTTGAATCTTCTCAATTTACAGCTTAAGGAAGGAGATAATATTCGAAAAAGCTTCCTGAAATGTTAGTGAATATATAATAATATTTGGAAGCATATAATAACATAAAGTAATATTCGAACATAATATCATGAAGTACAGGTTTTGTGTTTCATCAACACAGCTGTAGCTTCAAGACCTTTGACACAAACTGTCTGTCAAAGCCTTTGAAACTAATTCCGATTTTCATCAAGGGAGAGGAGTTATCAGATTATATTATTTTCCAAAGATAAAATCTCTTTCCCTGGAGATTAAGTCTAATAGTTTTTATCTTTAAAATAAAGCCAATTAGAGGCTAATTAGACACATAACACACGGCTGAATTTACAGCAGCAAGGAACGTACAGTTGGAGTTTTTGGTTCAAGAATATTGACGTTAATTTAAGGTTTGGTTTTATGCAATTTGAGATTATGATTTCTTCTATTGTTTTTGTGTTTTTTTTGCTATGAGTGAGTAGTTCCCCCATCTTCTAGGGTTGGAGTGAACCCAACAATGAGCATGTGTGTGGATGAATGAATCTATGTTTATTTGATGTTTTTATCTTATTCTACCCATGTGCTTAACCTTTTGATGAAAGTTTAAGGGAATTCATTGTTGCAATTGAATTGAAAGAGGAGATTGTTAACATTGATAGTAATTAGGGATCTTTGACGAAAGTAAAAGGGATCTAATTAAGAAAGGTAGAAATAAATAGGTTTTATGTGATCACCTCTATTATCTATGTGTTAAGTATGCGGAAGCTATCTCTTTAAGATAAAAGCATGATTTCTCATATGATTCATTGATTTATACATGTGTTGTTGTTGTGGTAAGCCCTAACATTGGATGTTCTTTCTCATATATTGCATTTGTGTTATTTACTTGTTACTTGAGCTGATTTGAGTGAATTTGCCACCAATTACAGCAGCCACTTTTGCCCTTATTTCCTCTATTTTCGACCATAAAAACAACTAGGATAGAACTGCTGACATCATGGTTTTTAGGATCGGGATCCCAGTGCGGGATCGAGACAAGGGTGTAGGATCGGATCGTAGGATCGTAAGATCCTAGATAAAAATTAAAATTAAAATAAATAATAAAATAAAAGCAAACCATCCTAAAACAAATACCTTAATTTTAAAACAAAACTAAGATTTTCCTCCATTAAACAAATTAAGTAACTAAAATAGTCCAATAATAAGTACTTAACATTCATAATTTGTCAAGAATAATGTCTCAAAAGATGACAAACAAATAAGGATAATGTCTTAAAATATGACCAACATAGAATAGATAAATCACACATCCAAATATCCAATGTCATCTCTAGTTTCAAATGTCATCATCGCAATTAACCACATCATGAACAATTTCAGGCGCTCAGACGTGGATTTGTCGATTTGAGTAACGAAACAAAAGGCTTAGGGTTTCAATTCAACGTCTTCACTCTTCTGCCTTCAATTTCTAAGGAGACGGGCTTCCAAAAAAATACTAAAAATAAATAGGCCCATCGTATCCAGAAGGCCCAATACCCAAACAAAACAAACTCAATTACACAAATATGATTTTTGCTAGGATCGGATATTTTTTCTAGGATCGGTAGATCCTAGGTAGATCCTACCGATCCCACACGATCCCATAGGATCCTAGGTGGATCCTAGCACGAAGGAGTCTACATGCCCGATCCGGATCAAAACCTTGCCTAGAATCGTAGGATCGTAGGATCGTAAGATCCGGATCGGGATCCTAATAACCATGGCTGACATACTCCCTTGGATCGACCTTGATTTCCACTATACTATAGAGGGATTCGAGCATAAATTTATTTGATTTGAGTGAACATAGGCATCGATCTCCCCTCACACTCGTCAAATTGGCTCCATTGCCGAGGAGTAATCAATCACGCCTAGTCTAGTTATTTTAGGGTTAGCCCATCCCCATCTTTCATTTTAATTTCGTTTTCTTTGTTTTTGTTTGAAGGTTTATGCGAAGAAGTGACCGTCCTCTATACGAGCCATTCACCAAGCCCGAACGTGTTCTACATCAACCTCTAAAGGAAAAGCTTAGGCAAACGATGGAGGATTTGGAGGCTCTTCGCACGTAGGTAGAAAGGCTTCGCTAGGAGAACCGAGAGGCTGCGCAGTGGGAAGTCGCTGTCAATCTAGCTCGGCAAAGAGAGACCGATGCCGCTAGGATAGCAAGGGAGGAGGCCAAAAATCTCAGGGAAGAGTTGGAGAGAATTCCAACCAATGCTCACCAATACATGCACCCTACGCTGCGGGTGCCGGAGTCGGCCATCGTTCTCCCCAATATCAACTTTGAGATCAAGACTAGCTTCCTCACCATGGTAACGCAGACTCCTTTCGAAGGAAAACCCAACGAGTGCCCTATGGAGCACATGAAGGAGTTCAAGGAGATGTGTGATACAATAGCCGATGGAGCCAACTTGGAGTATGTTCGCTTGAAGGCTTTCCGCTGGTCCTTAGTGGGAAAAGCCCTTCATTGGCTCGAAAGCTTACCGCTGCGATCCATCAACACATGGGAGGAGCTTCATGATCTATTCATGGGCAAGTTCTTTCCACCTATGAAGACGACGGAGCTGCGCAAAAAGATCACTTCCTTCAAGCAATTAAGGAATGAAACTCTCACCGAAACTTAGGAGAGGTTCAAGGAGTTGATTCGCCAATGCACTACTCATGGGCAACCACCTTATGTGTTGCAAGAGATCTTCTTCAATGGCATCAACTTGGCTACTAAGGATTGGATCAACATCCACACATCCTATAGATACATTGAGATGCTTCCTCAAGAGGCGTGGGATGCACTTGACAAGCTCACGGAGTTTGACACTACTTATGGGACCCCCGTGAACATTGATGCGAGGCCCTCTCCATCGATGCCACTTTATTAACCTTCAGAGAAGATTGGCCCTGATGTGCGGCAACAATTTATGGAGGGTGAGAATAGAAAATTGAAGAAGCAAGTAAGATTTCTCTCCAACAACAAATTGTGCATAGAGTGTGGGTCCACTTCCCATATTATCACCGCTTGCCCACATGTCGAACAAGTGTAATCCGCTTAATCATATGCAGGAGCAAACTACATGAGAGGTCCTTATAGGGGCCAAGGAAATTACTACCAAAGGAACGATGGGCACTCCAATTGGGGTAATCAACGGCCCCCATATAGACCTCCCGACCATGTGGATCGTGAGCAACCTAGGGATGATATGAGATCTATTCTGGAAGAGCTAAGGAAAGGCCAAGCTGAGGCCAAGGCAGATGCTAGACAGTCCAGTTTGGAGATCAATACGCAGCTGCGAGGCATGAATGCAAGGTTCAGGGACATTGATATTTGGAGGAAGAACGTTGAGACCCAATTGGGTCAATTGACGGCTCAAATTCCAAAACCAAGTGGCCAACTAACCGACCATAATGAAGCCAACCCCAAATCCCAACATATCGCAACCATTCAAACAAGGAGTAGGAAGGTTCTACCAGAAAGGGAAGCCAAAGAGAAAAGAGAAAAAATCGGCCAGCCCAACACAGACCTCGGCGCCGACCCCTCTACCCTCGGCGCCGACACCCTGACGACAAACAAAACTATTGCAGAACCTGCTGTAAGAACACAGACCCTCGACGCCGATACCCTTGACCTCGGCGCCGACACCTCTACAGACCAATCCGCACCTATACCCGACGTGTTGACCACTCCAAATGTCAAACCCAAGCTCCTTTATCCTTCAAGAGCTCTCAAGGATCCCACCGAAGGGAACTTTAGGAGATTTGTGAAGATTCTCCAAGGCTTAAATGTGACTATCCTCTTCACCGACGCACTTCGAGAGATGCCCGCCTATGTGAAGTTTTTAAAGGAAATATTGAGCAACAAGAGGTCTTTAGCAGATATTGTGGAGGAATGCAACAAGATGGACTTCCCCGAAAAGAAGGCTGATCCCGGGAAGTTTGCCATCTCAATTGGGCTTGGAAATCATCGTTTTAAGGCCTTGTGTGACTTGGGAGCTAGTGTAAGTCTCATGCCACTCTCCATATGGTCTAAAATTAACATGGGACCATTAGTACCCGTCAAAATGCGATTCTATATGGTGGACAACTCCTCGGTGGAAACTACCGGCGTGATGGATGATGTACCGGTAATGGTAGGTAAGTGCTATGTTCCCACCGATTTCATAGTACTTGATATGCCTATAGATCATGTTGTGCCTATTATCCTAGGGCACCCTTTCTTAGCCACGACGGATGAGGTCATCAATATGAGAAAAGGTCTACTAACTTTCAAAATGGGGGATGAGCTTGTTGAATTCCAATTTGACCCCAGTCTAAGGGAGGTAAAAAAAACGGAAGTCAATATGGTTTACACGGACATGGAGAGGACCTTGACCCAAGAGAAGCCCACTCACACACCACTTACTGAAGAAGAAGAGAGCATCATTGATGAGCTTTTGGCCACCCTTCAAGAGGATGAGAGCGATGAAAGTACAAAGGACACTGCTGACCCCTCGCCGTCGACCCCCTCAGCCTCGGCGTCGACCCCCTGGAGGATATAATGTTTCTACAGAATGCTGAAAAAGCTATATGTGCCTCGGCGTCGACACCCTCAGCCTCGGCGTCGACACCTCCAACGGTAGGACAACGTGAAGAAGATGGTTGCGCTACCATGGAAGAAAGAGTTGACGAGAAAGGAAAGATTTGGGCCGAAGACCACCATCCCGGTCCTGATAAGGTAAGTCAAGGTATGAATTTCTCTTCCCCTATTTCCATTAAAAACTTATCTATTACGAATGGAAGAGGTATGCCTTGGTATGTGAGAATATGTAGGGGATGCATTGAAGATCCACAAGCTTATGAGGTAGGAGCTACGGTGTACATCTCCAAGGTCAAGAGTCATTGGTTCCCTAGCAAATTCAAAGAGAGGAAGGTTGGGCCATTCGAAATTCACAAGATTCGACCCGACGCAATGGAGTTAAAGGACAAGGAAGGAGTCCTATGCAAGGTCGAACTAGAAAGTCCGGAGGAGGAGGCCCGTGCCACATGGGCCTTGCGAATGCCCACATGAGCTTAAGCAAAGAAGTCGGCCTAGCGACTTAAAAATCTAGAGCTTGTACATAGACCTATGATTATTTAGGATTTTATATTTTTGTTGGTTTTGGTTTTGGATTTTGTTAATTTGGTTTTGTTTTAAACTTTTTTTTTAGAGGTTTTGGTTTTGATTTCTAACAAAGTGGTAGGTGCTAAGCATGACGAAAGGACAACCAAGGGAAGTTGATGTTCTAGGATGTACTTGACATCGATTAGGCCAAGTCGACGTCGACCATACCTATGCCGAGACACACCCTGGAGATGTAGAGAAGTAGAGAAGATATCGACATCGATGAGACCCCATCAATGTCGACCACATGTGGAAGGCTGCCCCACATCAACCAAACTTGGAGCATGAAGCCTGTCAACGTCGACTATCATCGGTTGATGTTGACTCCTGGGCAATAACGATGGCACCTATTTCTAGTCGAAGTGAGCTCCAATTCTATCTTGTAAATCTTTGTTTACACCCATCTCTTATTTTTGAGCTTATACTTTGAGGACAAAGTAATTTTTTAAGTATGGGGTGGGGGTAACAACCTACTATATGCTTATGGTTTGAGGTTTGTTTTTTTGTGGTGTTGTTTTGCATTATTTTGTATTTTTGCATATTTTGCATTTTTATTGAGTCAAAAAAAAAGAAAACAAAAGAAAATGTTGAAAAAAAAAAGAAAAAAAATTGCATGTTTATTTATTGTTTTAGCCTTTATTTTAGTTTTTAGTTTACTTCGAAACACCTAACTTAGATGTCCTATGATGATGCCTAATAATCAACTTGATCATGTAAACCCTATGATATGTTTGGATAGTTTAGCCTAAATCTCCTGTAAAGTTTGATTTTTATGTGGGAATTTGACTTGCGATTATAATTGAGCACATATGATTCTAGGTAGAGGTGATTGAAATCCAAATCTATGTCCTAGTGAGAAATTTTTTACCTTATAGGGAATGTTCTTCATATTTTTATATTTCCCTCTATTTTTGATGTGTGATTTACTCTCCTTATGTGATTACCTCTTGACATTGATATGATTATCTATTTCTTGAGACCGATTATGAGATACTAGTTCATTGCTTATTAAAATTAGATGATGGAGGACTTATATTTTCTTAACCATATTTTATTCATTCTTTCATCTACCTTACATATTATCTTTGCTTGAAGCTCTTTGAGCCTTGGCCTATTATTTGTTAGCTCCACAAAATTGGTTCCTAGATGATTATAAGCTTGACCCTTTATCCGGGAATTATGATTTAGAGTAGGTTAGAAATCTATTGAGTTAAGTTTGATGAAGAAGAAGCTAAGTGATCAGCTTTTATTGAGATGCTTTGAGTTAGATTTTGTAAGATGTGCTATATTCCTCACATTGTTCTTGTATTTTAGAGGCTTTGAAAATTTATATATATATATATTTGTGTGTGTGTGTATTATTGCCGAAAGAAAAAAAGAATGAAAAAAAATTGTCGGCGAAAAAAAAAGAAAAGAAAAGAAAAGAGATGGAAAAAAAGGGTGTTTATTAAGAGCCTAGTTTATTATATGTGAGAGCTGGATGAAATTGTTGATTTAGAAGTATTTTCATGGGTTGATGATCTTGATTGTTGAGACCATTTGCTATGTGCTGAATTTTGAGATGAATTGTTTGGTTGAGTTGAGTTGGAAGTTTAGGAGTCTTGATTCCCAGAATTTTAGCACCACTTTGCCTAAATAATTCCATACTAATTATTTCTTACCAAGCTGATAGCATGCATTTAGGTAGGCATAATAGGTTGCATTTTGCTTAGTTAAGATGCATTTCATGCATAGATTAAGTACAATTTGCATATTTGCTCTCTATGTTGGTGGAGTCGGAATCTACACACTTTTATTGATTATTTCAGGTAATCATGGATCCGATGATGAGACATGAGTTGATAACGCATTGGATGAGAGTGTCTAGTTGATCGAATAAGCTTACAGGAAGATCTCAAGTGGTCATGAGAAGAAGAAGCGAACCTAAACGAAGAACAAGTCTGCAGAAGTTGTCACCAGACATGTTGAACTTGTTTTGCACTTTCTGGAGGCCTCGGTTGCCCGATTGACTATTATGACAATGCGTTGGAAAGCTCTTACAAAGAGCTACAAATTTTCGGTAGACAAGAAGAGAAAACTCAGCGGCCGCAGCATGTATGCCGCGGCCAATCAATTTGCAACGGGTTTGGAAGAAGTCGCGGCCGCTGCATATGCAGCGGCCGCAGCATTGTTTGTCTGCGCGACACCATTTCGATAAATGAAACCCTAGTTTTATGTTGTTTGGTTTTATGGCCGACTTAGACTCCTTATAGGCCGATTTATGTTATTTTCTAGGGGACTTCTATTTTATTCTTACGTTTATCAGACACTTTAGAGATTTGAGCGATGTCTTCCATGAGGAACTAAACTCATCTATTCTGCCTGCAATTTGAAGCTTTATTTGGATTGATTGTGAGTTTCTAATTCTCATTCCTTGTTTTCTATTTTTGAATGCTTCAACTTCTTTGTGGTTGATTGTTTATTATTTTGTTCTATCTTGTCTAGCCAACTTGTTAGATCAATTCAATCGCTAAGGTTTTGTAGATTCCTGGTTGTGAACCTTAACCTAAGTGGCAAACTTGTTCCTTTAGGGCTGGTTGAACTAATTGAATGAGTAGGAATTTGAATGGGTTATTAAATCCCTCTTTAGGGACTGCAAATACTTTGGCTAATCTCTGAACTTAAAGCTATCAATTGGGTTAAATCATTCTTTAGGGACTGTTCGATTGATAAGGGTTGCTAGGACTGGTTGGACTAGTAACTATATTAGGTCGGGACAAGGGCATTCATAGGAAACTTAATAGGACGAGAAGAAGTTACAAGGATCGCTTCAACCGAATAAAGTGGAAAATTTTAGATAGAATTGCTTCTCCTAATTTTCTTAATTACAACCATTTACTCTTGCTTTCTTCAATCCGTTTTGATAAAAGACGGAACTTTCACACATAACCCCCCCCCCCCCCCCCAATTTGGTTACTTTGATTGACACTTGAATTATACTTGAATTATAAATTTCTGCTTGGATCGACCTCTTACTTATTGCTATACTAGTTATAGGTTTGAGTTTTTTTGACGGATCAACGACAGGTTTTCCCTCCGTCAAATTTGGCGCCGTTGCCGGGAATTTTTATTTATTCTTGTGTGTTTTTGGTGTGGACCATCTTATATGGTCCATACCCATGCTACTAATTCTTCTTTGTAGAAAGCACTGCAGAGATGGCGAACGACGCAAATCGTACTCTAAAGGAGCTTACTGCTCCTGATCTGGCACAACAACCCTTAGCAATCCAATTCCCTGCACTTGGGAAAGGAGTAAACTTTAAGTTGAAATCAGGGGTAATTCATGTGTTATCCAAGTTCCATGGGTTGAGTGGGGAGGACCCCCACAAGCATCTGTCTGATTTCCATATTGTGGTAGTTGGGATGAAACCTGAGAACGTCGCTGCAGAGCAAATCAAGCTGAGAGCTTTTCCCTTCTCTTTGAAGGTTGATGCGAATTAGTGGTTCTTCTATCTACCACCTGGATGTATTACTACTTGGGCTGAGATGAAGAAAGTCTTCCTAGAGATGTACTTCCCTGCAACAAAGCTAAATTCCTTGAAAAGGTCAATCAGCAGCATTGAGCAGTACGCGACGGAGTCCATTCATGAGTACTTTGAGCGTTTCAAGAAACTCTGCGCTAGCTGCCCATGCCATGGGTACTCTCAGAAGGATCTGGTTCTCTTTTTATTCAATGGGTTTACTGATGGAGAGCGCAAAACGGTGAATTCCTATTGTGGGGGAAACATGCTGAATAAGACGCCTGCTGCAGCTTGGGAAGTGTTTAAGGAGCTCTCTAAGGGCTCTAGGCAGTTCAACAAGAGCACTCGTGCTAGAGGTGTACTTGCTATTGATGCCCCAGTGGCTACATTACAGACTGATATGGCAGAGATGAAAGAGATGATCAAGAAGTTGGTAGTTGACAGAGCATCTCAGCAGTTGAAAGCATGTGAATCCTACAGCGAGCCATTCTATCCTATGGGTATGCACTCAACTTTGCAAGAACCTAGCGTGGAGTTGAATGCAATTGGGAATTTTGCTCCACAAAGGCCTAGGCAAGGCAACTTTGGTAATCCTGGGTACTTCAAAAATAATAACTACAATGGAGGCTATCAGCAGGGCCATGGTTATGGCAACTACCAAGAACCTTTCAATCAACAAGGAGGGCCTCAGGTAAGGCTACAACAACAGTTTGACCTTCGTCAAGGAGGACAACATCAGGCAAGTGCACCTGATGAAAATGCACTCCAAGCCCTCACACAATTCGTCATGAACCAGGCTGAACGCACAAAGAACTTAGAGACGTGCACTAAGACCCTCACACAAGCAGTCTTGGACCAAGGTGAACGATCTAAGAACTTGGAGAATCAGATGAGTCAAATCATTCAGTTGCTAAGTGCAAAAGAGGCAAATGACTCAAGAAAGGTCTCATCACAAACGATTAAGAACCCCAGGGAGAATGTCAGTGCAATAATGCTTAGGAGTGGCAAGGAACTGATTGTCACACCTCAAAAGGACAATGAGGAAATCATGGACGAAGAAAGGGAAGTGATGAAAAAAGAGGAAGGAAGTCGTACTGTGCTGCGGCCGCAGCAACCATGCCTATGGAGACTCCAAAGCCGGTGCCACCTTTTCCGGAAGCCCTGAAGGATACACAAAGGTATGAGAACGATAGGGAGATTTTTGAGACGTTCAGCAAGTGCGAGGTAAATATTCCTTTACTCAAATTGATTAAGAGCATTCCTAGATATGCTAAATTTTTGAAGGAATTGTGCACCATCAAGAAGAAGCAAAGATTGAAAAAGAAGGAAAAGGTAAGCTTGAATGAAAATGTCTCTGCTATGTTGCAAAGAAAATTGCCTGAAAAATGTGGAGACCCAGATATGTTTACAATTCCATGTGCAATTGGAAATACTAGATTCAAACAAGCCATGCTAGATTTAGGAGCCTCAATTAATGTTATTTCCTATAACATGTACATGTCTTTGGGTTTGGGTGTTCTAACTGAGACTGGGGTTACAATGCAACTTGCTGATCGATCACAAATTAGGCCAAGAGGCGTTGTTGAAAATGTTTTGGTTATGGTGGACGATTTGTTTTTCCCTGTTGATTTCTTTGTTTTAGATATGGATCAGGGAGCCCCATAAACACTCATTATACTAGGAAGACCATTCCTGAAAACGGCGAAAACGAAAATTGATTGTTGTGAGGGTTTATTGACTATGGAGTTTGATGGAAGAAATATAGAATTCTCTCTCTTTAATCATGCTAAGATTTCTCTTGAAAATTCTTTAGATATGCCTATTGCTGACAATATTGATCGCAACAATAATTTTTATGATTTGTTAGAGACACCTAAGGAAAATAGTTTATGAAAATTTGAGCCCCCCAACAAATTGAAACCTTTTGTGATTTCAGGACAACCCCTAGGACTAGCTCAAGGAGAGAAGCTAAGGGTAATGGATGAGTGCTTGGACAGAACGCTACACCTTCCAAAGGTTGCGCGCACTTGTCAATGAGATGACAGGCGTAGGTGACCCTGGTGGAGGAACCTAGGCCAATCAAGGGCCATTACGTCGAGCCAACGACTTGAAACAAAGGCGCTTCTCGGAAGGCAACCCGAGGTAAGTTTTTCTTTCTTTTTGCTTTTTCTTTTCCTTCACCCTGATTATATTTTATTTACTTTTGTTGTCCTTATTGTTTCATTGAGGACAATGAAAAGTTTAAATGTGAGGGAGAGGAATTCTGTATATATAGTGCATATAGGAGATTATATTTAAATTTCTGCACCATGTTTAATTTATGTAATCAATTTTTATTAATTTCTTGTTTATTTTCGTAATTAAAAAAAATCGAAAAATCCAAAAACAAGCATGCATTGCATCCATATAGCTTAGTTTGTCCTCTAATTTAAATTTCAATCATGATCATATAAATCCCATGGATTTTTGGATGTTTTGGCCTTGTTTATATTTGATTTTTGTGAACCATGAGCTAGCAAATATAATTGAGCATGTATGATTGAGCTAAAGTATGATTGAAGTCCTCAAAACATGACCCTGTGAGAATGTTTAGCCTTATTTGAATTCTTTTGCTCAATTGTGTGAATTACTATCCTTGTGTTGCTACCTCTTGGCATTGACTGTAGTATATATTTTTAAAAACCGACTCACATGTTTGTTGCTTGTGGAGTTTATGTTTATATTTTGAGTCTTTTGTTTGAATTTGTGAATATTTAGTGAATAAGGTGACAATGGTTGATGCACTTAGTAACCAGATCTATGCATGACACCCATGGGTATGATTCGCGCAAAAAGGTGTTGAAAACTATCCACTAGGAAAGAAAGCTTGATCATTGAGTAACCAGGTTCATTCATGACACCCATGTTTGCAACTTGCGTCAAAAGATGTTCAAGTGGACTTCATATTAGAAGGTTGAGGTGTTGATAGACCGGGGCCATTAATGACACCCATGTTTGCGCCTCGCATAAGGAAAGCACCAAGACAAGAAAATAAATAGAAAAAAAAAAGAAAAGAAAAGAAACAAAAGGAAAAAAATGTCACATTTTGTTTATTTTCTTTATTGTGTCCCGCAAGTAATGGCATTTCGATGGAGATTTGGTGATATTTTGGTCAATGTCTATGAGCTTAGTGCATTTTAGATTGAGTTGAGAGTTGTACCTTAAAGCCTAAACACATGAGTGAAACACATATTTCTGGTGAGGTTGGATGATGTCTACTTCTAAGCTTTGATCACTGGAATACATGCTATGACTTTTATTTTCTTGGCTTATGTTTTCACTTGCTATGATGTTGCTTTTTGATGAGGTTGAAACTTGAAGGGATTTATTGTGGGATGCGTTGATTTATGTTCATTCTATCATTGCTTGAGGACAAGCAAAGGTTAAGTGTGTAGGAGTTTAATAGCATGCATTTAGGTAGGCATAATAGGTTGCATTTAGCTTAGTTAAGATGCATTTCATGCATAGATTAAGTACAATTTGAATATTTGCTCTCTATGTTGATGGAGTTGGAATCTACACACTTTTATTGATTATTTCGGGTAATCGTGGATCCGATGATGAGACAGGAGTTGATAATGCATTGGATGAGAATGTCTAGTTGATCGAAGAAGCTTACAGGAATATCTCAAGTGGTCCTGAGAAGAAGAAGCGAACCTAAACGAAGATCAAGTCTGCAGAAGTTGTCGCCAGACATGCTGAACTTGTTTTGCACTTTCTGGAGGCCTCAGTTGTCTGATTGACTATCATGACCATGCGTTGGAAAGCTCTTACAGAGAGCTACAACTTTCCTGTTGACAAGAAGAGCAAATTCGAGACAGAATTTCCGTGAAAGATAGATGCAGCGGCCGCGGCCAATCAATTTGCAGCAGGTTTGGAAGAAGTCGCGGCCGCGGCCGCAGCATGGTTCGTCTGCGCGACACCATTTCGATAAATGAAACCCTAGTTTTATGTTGTTTGGTTTTATGGCCGACTTAGACTCCTTATAGGTCGATTTATGTTATTTTCTAGGGGACTTCTATTCTATTCTTACGTTTATCAGACACTTTAGAGATTTGAGCGATGTCTTCCATGAGGAACTAAACTCATCTATTCTGCATGCAATTTGAAGCTTTATTTGGATTGATTGTGAGTTTATAATTCTCATTCCTTGTTTCCTATATTTGAATGCTTCAACTTCTTTGTGCTTGATTGTTTATTGTTTTGTTCTATCTTGTCTGGCCAACTTGTTAGATCAATTCAATCGCTAAGGTTTTGTAGATTCCTGGTTGTGAACCTTAACCTAAGTGGCAAACTTGTTTTTTTAGGGCTGGTTGAACTAATTGAATGAGTAGGAAGTTGAATTTGTTGTTAAATCTCTCTTTAGGGACTACAAATACCTTGGCTAATCTCTGAACTTAAAGCTATCAATTGGGTTAAATCCTTCTTTAGGGACTATTAGATTGATAAGGGTTGCTATGACTGGTTGGACTAGTAACTGTATTAGGTCGGGACAAGGGCATTCATAGGAAATTTAATAGGACGAGAAGAAGTTACAAGGATCGCTTCAACCGAATAAAGTGAAAAATTGTAGGTAGAATTGTTTCTCCTAATTGTCTGAATTACAATCATTTACTCTTGCTTTCTTCAATCCGCTCTGATAAAAGGCGGAACTTTCACACATAAAACCCCCCCAATTTGGTTACAATCATTTACTAGTTATAGGTTTGAGTTTCTTTGACGGATCAACGACAGTTTTTCCCTCCGTCACAAGCCCTATTACAACCCGGCCGAATGAAATCTTTCATTGAGCCATAAGTCCTCTTGATGATTTTGATTGCTTTGACATCTCCGGTTGAGAGATTGGTGATATAAATAACAATGTCTATGTAGCCTTTTGCGTTAAGGATTGAGTTGAGAGATGTACTTCAAAGCTTAAACACATTGAGAGTTGAGTGAAACACATATATCCTTGTGAGGTTGGATTTCGATTGCTTTTGCTTAGAGTTGCTTATATATGAGGCTTAACATACTCACCCTCCACCGGGGATAAATCCTTCCAAGGAAGCCAGATACCACCTGCGAATCCGGACGAGGGATCGAAAGCAATGTTAGTAAAACCACACTTACACCAAAACTTTTCAGGAGGAGCAGTGTTGGCTTTGGTTTCCATCAGTGCCAAGCCGTTAATGGAATTGTTTCTACAGAAGATGTTGACATCAGTCCAAAATTTTATCTTCTTAATGGCTCTATAATTCTAGGAACATATATTCACGGGAAACCTTTCTTAATTCATAACCGTTTGTGCGCAATAGCTCGTGGCAGTGTAATATTATGAACGCCCGAAAGGAGCATCACAACATAGTCATTTTGTTAGTAGTAGCACACTAGCACCCAAAGGCCAAAGGCTAACAGAGATTATTACGAAGAATAATCCGGAGGAACATTTGTAGCTTCTTCCCTGAATTAGTTTTTGAATAAAGAAATGCAGAGGTTGTGAAAACTTGTCCAGAACTATTCATGAAATCCGTGGTAATGGAATTGGTAAATTTATTATTGGTATAGCAATGAGTAAGAATATTTTTGTTTGAAGTAAACCCAAGTCCATATATAGCCATCCAAAGAAATAAAATGGGACACAAATTGAGTAAAAATGAATACAATACTTTGAATTTTTTTTCGAAATATTCACTAAAAAATAAATAATTACAAAAATATTCACACTTTAAAACTATTTACGAAAATATTCATTTTTTGCAGGGCCGTCAGAGAAACGCGGGTTGAAACCGCGTTTCATTTGTAAGGTTTAATTTTTAAAACGGGAAGAAAGAGGGATAAAAATTAAAAGAATAAAACGCGGTTTCAAACCGCGTTTTATTCGTTTAATTTTTTAAATTATAAAAAACAAATAAAAAAAAGAAAAAAAAGGGTAAAGCGCGGTTTAAAACCGCGATTTACTTGCTCATCGTCTTCTTCAATCAAAAGTGGATGGGAGGCCGGTGCCGGATCGGAGGTCGGGGAGAGGGAGGGAGGGAGAGGTAATGGCAGCGGCGAGGGTGGCCGGCAGCAGCGGCAGCGGAGGTCGAGCAGAGGGAGGGAAGTCGGGAGTGGGAGTCGTCGCTCTTTCCAAAGGAATTGGAATCGGGAGCGGGGGCTCGAATCGAAGTCGGGACAAATCGGAGGAATTGGTATCCGAAGGAATTGGAACCGGCACACATGGGGGCTCGATCTGGCACCGGCCTCCGAGCTGCGCGGCCTCCCTCCCTCTGCTCGACCTCCGCGCCTGCGACTCTCCGCCTGAAGTCCCGAGCCGCCACCACCTCTCCTAGCCTCTTCCCGCCTGCGAGTCTCCGCCCCCAGATCTGAAATTCTCCAGCTGCGCGGCCTCCCTCCCTCTGCTCGGACCACCGCCTGCCCGACCTCCCTCCCTCTGCTCGGACCACCGCAAACGCGGTGTCTCCCCCACCTCTGCTCGGACCACCGCCTGCCCGACCTCCCTTCCTCCTCCGGCGGCCTGCACCCCTCTCCGTTCCAGTTTTTAATTTTCCAAAAAAAAAAAAAAAAAACAAGACACGCGGTTTGAAACCGCGTGTCTAGTGTAAAAAAATTAAAAAATTGCCTATTTCATCCGAAAATAAAATTAACAATAGAAACGCGGTTTGAAACCGCGTTTCTTTTGTTAAGTTTATTTTCGTATTAACATCTAATTTTTTTTGTGAAACGCGGCCTGGCACATCTAATTTTTTTTGTGAAACATCACCTCTTATTAACATTATTTGTAGAAAAAAAATCGTCCAATTTTCAATTTCAAAAAAATGTCCATATTTCATTTAAAAAAATAATCCATTTTTATTTTTAATATTAAAAAATATAATTTATTTTATAGACACTACTTTTCCCTTTTTTTTTCTTAAAAGAATACACTCTTTATTTACACCCGGTTAAAAAAAGAACTATTTTTTTTTCTCCATAAACTTAGTTTTTTTCAAAAAATTAAATAATAAGTAATGGCTTTAAAATAAAAAATGAGTGTCTTAAAAAGATACCAATTAATACAACAATTATATATATTTTTTTATATGATTTTTTTTGAAAAATTGAAATTGATTTTATAAACATGAAAATTATTTTTTTTAAAGAAGAAAATTGTGAATGGGTTTAAAAAAACAGTGGAAAAATGTGATTTTTTTGTAAATAAAATGTTAATAATGGCTATACTTTTAAAATAAAATGGTTGTGCTACTAACCACAACTAGAGCTGGCAATTCCTGATCCGACCCGAGAAACCTGACCGTCTCACCCGACCCAAAACCCGACCGAACCCGAAAATTTGGCGTTATGCATAACCCGAACCCGAAACCGAGCCCGGCCGATGTTGACCCGAAACCCGAAGTGACCCGAATACAGACAAACCCGACTCAACCCGAACCCGACCCGAATTCCAACCCGACCCGAATTTTAACCCGACCCGACCGACTCTCAACCTGATCCGACTCCCAACCCGACCCGACTCCCGACTGACCCGACTCCCAACCTGACCCGAATATCCTTAAATATATATATCTATTATACATTTATACTATAAAACAAAAAAAAATTATTGTAATCTATTATCGAGCTATTGATAGTCTATGTTATTTCTAAACAAAATAAAATTTTCATTGATCAAAATGAAAATTTAAAACCATTAGTGCGTAAGTGCTTTCCATTGAACAAAGTGAAATTTACCATAACTTGTAAATTTGAGGACAGTTTACAAAAAAAAAAAAAACAAACCAAAGTCCATAGCAGTAACTCAATAGGTAATCTTATTTAGTTATTTAACTAATTTACATATAGGCAATAATTTGTTTACTTTATCAGTACTTAATGATGAATTTATATATGAGGTTTAAGATATTTGCATCGAAGAAGGTAATCTTGAAGATTAACTCACAAAGGAATCGGTTTACTAGATTACTCAAAACAACAAAAGTCATCAACTCATAATATATTCATATAGATTGATGTAAATCATTACTCGTTTACTCATTTAATGATGAATGATCGACTTGAATTCAAAATTCTCATTTCTCACTAATAAAATATGAGTACAATGAGGATATTATAACTTGTTAGGTTTAAAGGTAATGTTGTTTTAATAGGTTGAAGGTAAATTCGGTTCTTGTAGATCCTTTCGGATAATCAAGACAATTTGAGTAGACCAAAAAAGGGTAATCTCATGGGTAGACCTCGAAAGGTAATCCCGAGGGAGTAAGCCAAAAAGGCAATCTCCACCGAATTCTTTTAGGCGACAAAACTAAGTGTTTAAGCCCTTTAGAAAAGATATATAAAATGGCTTGGATAATGGCAAACGAGTCACTCAAATAAATCGAGTTTTCCTTCAACGTTTACTGCCCCTATATGCCAAAGGGTTGCACTACAATAACGTTGTTGGATAAAACGTTTCTTATACAATAAAAGGGTGGCATCCCATTTCATTATTGCATATATACATACCTTGTTTGTGTTTTTAGTGTTTGTTCTTCCGATTGAGAGAGATATCGGAAAAACTCATGCCTTTCCAAGTGGATAGCAAAGGCCTTTTATAGGCAAAATGGGGTGGAAGTTTTTGGGTGGTTATGGGTAGTTATTGGTAGTTATTGGTGGTTATGGGTAGTTATGGTGGTTGGGCGGTTACCCCCCAATAACTACCTCCAACCGCCGTCCCAATAAAGGCCCAATAAAGGCCCAATAAGAAACAGCCCAATTAAGGTCAAGCTAGCATGACGGAGCAAGCATGGTGGAGCTAGGTCACTCATAAAATATAAAATGTGCATGACATTTATACGAAGCTGGGTGTAGCTACCATGCAGCTAAAATGACTAAGTTAAAGCTTCAATGAAGTTAAAACCCTAATCAAGCTCAAAATTAGAGCTAGGTCATTTTTGGAGTTCCGAAGCTCGGCTAGCTCTCAAATTTTGCAGCAAGACTTTAGAGCTTAATATATTCCTTTACAAATCATGAGACGGTGATTTAACTTACTATAAGTGAACAAAACTCGATCATAACCATATTAGATCGAATACCGAACATATCCCTATTGCTCACTTTTATGGAAAGCATCCAAACAAGCTCAAGACCGATTTTCTCAATGTTGATATCATTGCATGGGTCTTTTCTCATGATTTCCTTTCCCCTTAAAATCTTAGAATTACTTAGGGCCGATCACATGGGCCGTGCCTCCCGCACACCCTATGCCCGAGTGATGCTCTTAGTAATTCTCACACTTGACATTTATGATTTGAGACAAATGGATTGATGACTTTTCACAAATCACCAACATTCCTCCCCCATTTGAGCAATGTCATAAATCCTTGAACAATTTACAAACTCTTTGTATAGACATAAATATCCATTGGATTTGAATTTATATCTTGTAAAAATTACAATCATGTACTAAAGAATCGTGGTGTTCTAAGACTTGAACCACATCAACTTTTCTAAGCACACGTAATAAAAATTACAACATGAGTTACATAATGTATATACACTAAACTTTGACGTTTTGAGGCTTTACGTCCCTTATCCTTCACATATGCTTCGAGACGAGTCATCCTTGAACTCTCTTGGAAGAAGCCTTGCACTTCCACATATGCTTAGTTGAATTTCTAATTTGCACCTACAAAATGCATTTTCCAAAATTCATTAAGAAACTATGTTTCAACTTTTCTTTTCATGTAGACTAGAGCAGATTACCTTGATGGGTTGTTGATTGCTCCAAAACTCTACGTCCTTGGCCTACCACATTGAATTCTACCCTACACCTTTCGGTAAGGGGGAATTGGGCGTCCAAGTCATAGGTTCATTTAGGATTTTAACCCCATCCCTCGAGATGCTTTGTACACAAACTCTTTTGCCAAACTCTTGGTTAAGTGATCGGCAAGATTGCTGTGTGTTCGCACAAAGACAACCGATATGACTCCATGTGTTATTAGTTCTCGGATGGAACTATGCCTCACACCTAGATGTTGTGACTTCCCGTTATATACTTGGCTATAGGCCTTTGCCAAAGTACTTTGGCCATCACAAAAGATAGCAATAGGGGATATTGGTTTTGGCCACAAAGGTATCTCATGTATGAGATTCCTAAGCCATTCCGCTTCCTTGCCGGCCGCGGCAAGTGCAACAAACTCCGACTCCATCGTCGAGGTTGTTATGCATGATTGCTTCTTAGATGCCCAAGAAATCGCACCACCACCTAATAGGAATACCCAACCACTTGTTGAAGAGTGATCTTCCATATTGGTGATCCAGCTTGCATCGGTGTATCCTTCCAAAGTGGAGGGAGAACCCACATATGCAATTCCATAGGTCATTGTCCCTTTCAAGTACCTAAGTACTCTTCTAAGGGCCTTCCAATGACTTGAGCTTGGTCGACTTGTATATCGACTTAACTTACCCACGACAAATGCTATGTCGGGGCGAGTACTTGTCATGGCATACATTAGACATCCTATTACTTGAGAATACTCAAGTTGTGAGATTGGTTCTCCTAAGTTAGGGAGAAGTTTCTCACTTGGATCCATAGGTGTACTAACCGGGGTGGATTTATCACATTGGAAACGTTTTACCACCTTTTCAATGTAATGGGATTGTGTTAGGGTTAAACCCTTTCCTTCCCGCTTGATCTTAATTCCCAAGATCACATCAGCTTCTCCTAGATCCTTTATGGAGAACTTAGTAAACAAGAACTCCTTAGTTTTGTCCACTTCTATTTGGTTTGTGCCAAATATAAGCATGTCATCTACATATAGACATATTATAACTCCTTGACCGAAATTATTAAACTTACTATATACACATTTATCAGCTTGATTGATTTTGAAGCCATCACCTAAAATCACTTCATCAAACTTTTGATGCCACTGTTTTGACGCTTGTTTAAGTCCATAGAGGGACTTGATCAATCGACACACTTTGTGTTCTTGACCTTTTACTATGAAGCCTTCGGGTTGCTTCATGTAAACCTCTTCATCCAAATCTCCATTGAGGAATGCCGTTTTTACGTCCATTTGATGGATGACAAGACCATGAATGCTTGCTAAGGCAATTAAAAGTCTTATAGTGGTGATTCTAGCCACGGGAGCATAGGTGTCGAAATAATCGACTCCTTCTCTTTGTTTAAAACCTTGGATTACCAATCAGGCTTTAAATTTGTCAATGGACCCATCGGCCTTCATCTTCCTTTTGAAGATCCATTTACAACCTAGAGGTTTGCACCCGGTTGGAAGGTCTGACAACTCCCAAGTGTTGTTGCCAACAATAGAGTCCATCTCATCTTGGATTGCTTCTTTCCAAAATGCGACATCTTGAGAACTCATTGCCTCGGTGAAGGTCTTAAGATCCTCATCCATATGTAGATATGAGATGATTTGACCTTCTTTATTCCTAGAACCCTCCATCAAGAAGACTTGAAATATTGGTTCAGGATACGTATGTCCTACTAAGAGTGTGGAGTGCACTCGTTGTCGCTTGGGTGTGTGGGACGTCGAAGTAGGAGCTTCGGCCTCATCATCGCTCGCATGCGTCGAGTGCATGTTTTCACCATCGCTACCATCGCTAGTGTCTTCCCCAGGTACGCCCATGGCCATGCGCTTTAGCACCCTTGGCCCTGTAGCTGGGGAGTCTTTGTCGAGCAGTGGCTTTGGGTCAGCGACATCGATGCTTGGTGCTTGCAGCAAGCTAGCGCGCGTCATAGACCTAGTGACCCTAGGTCCAAGTACAGGCGTCGGCTCCTCGGTTTCCATTGGATCCGATGATGGGTCGACATCCTCTTGGTCTATCTCCCTAGGCCTAGGGCTCGATGTGAACCTAGTCTCATCGAATATGGCATCACGTGATTCTATCACGGTATTAACCGAGATAGCGTGATTTGGTTCTATGACGAAGAACCTATAGGCCTTAGAGTTATGTGCATATCCAATGAATATGCACTCAATACCTCTATCTCCTAAGGTTTTACGCTTAGGGTCCGTTAGTCTAACAACCGCACGACAACCCCATATACGAAGATAATGGAGATTTGGTTTTCTTTTAAACCAAAGCTCGTAAGGTGATTGACGATTTCTCTTGCTTGGCACCCTATTTAAGATATAGTTGGCTATTAACATCGCCTCACCCCAAAACGAGTTCTTTAACCCGGAGTATGACAACATGGCATTAACCATGTCCTTAAGAACACGATTCTTTCGCTCCGCCACCCCATTTTGTTGTGGGGTATATGGAGCCGTCGTCTCATGAATTATGCCACAAGACTCGAAATACTCCACATCCATGTATTCACCACCATGATCGGTTCGTAGCCTTTTAATTTTATTTCCCGTTTGCAATTCAACTTCGGTCTTGTATGCTTTAAACCTATCTAGTGCCTCACTCTTCGAGTGAACTAAATAGACATAGCAAAACCTTGTTACATCATCGATGAACGTTATGTAGTAACGTTTTTGACCCAATGATGGCGTTGCATGTAGGTCCCCTAGGTCCGAATGGACTAGGCCTAGGACCCCTTCCTCTCTTTTAATTGCCTTAAAAGGAAGCATTGTTATTTTTGTTAACAAGCAAGTTTTACACTTTTCATTTGTTGGTTCAAAGGCGGGAATTATATTTTCCTTAGCCATATCTAACATACGCTTCATATGTACATGTCCCAACCTTGCATGCAAAAGATCATATAAAGAATCATTAGACACGACCATGTAATCAAATAATACTTTATTATTATTGATAACATTGAGTAGGAACATATTGTTTTTATAATGGCCGAAGCCTACAAATACTCCTGCCCTACTTATTACTAATCGATCGGCTTTGAAAACCAATCGATAACCTAACTTGTTAAGCACACCACCACTTACAACATTTTTGCGGAACATATTGTTTTTATAATGGCCGAAGCCTACAAATACTCCTGCCCTACTTATTACTAATCGATCGGCTTTGAAAACCAATCGATAACCTAACTTGTTAAGCACACCACCACTTACAACATTTTTGCGGATGGCGGGTGCATACAATACATTATGTAATACAAGTTCCTTCCCACTAGTAAAGTGGAGATGTACATCCCCTTTACCTAGGACTGGGGTTGTTGACTCGTTTCCCATGTAAAGCACTAAACCGTCCTCTACATCCTTCATGTGCTTGAACCATTTCCTTTCCATGCACACGTGGGTGGTGGCACCCGAGTCGAGCCACCAAAGGAGTTTTTCATCCTTCATAACAAGACATTGATCAATGTTAGATACAAATAATAATGAATCATTTGTAACTAAAGACACCGAAGTACCCTTACCTTGCCCGGGGCTTGTGCCCGAGCCCGACGCCGGTGTCATGACACCTTTGTCCTTTGACCCCTTGGACCTGCAGTCCCTCTTCATGTGGCCTGCCTTTCCACACTTCCAACAAGTTCCCTTGGCCTTAGCCTTCTTGTTAGATCCTTGCTTACTGCTGTTTCCTGATTTGGGCACTTGGAGCCCTTAGCGCCCACGGTGCGTTTGCCGTTGCCCGCCTCCATTGTGTTTATTGAGTGGGCTGATTTGTCTTCGCCTTTCTTTCCCTTGTCATTCGCCTTAAATTCCTCCTCTATACGTAGATGGGAACCCAATTGGACAAGGTCCATGTCCTCCTTCGAATGCTTCAAAAGATGTTTCGCCTCCTTTCACGAGTGAGGTAACTTATCGATTATGAATGAAACGGCGAAGTTCTCATCCAAGGAGAAATTCGTGGTATTGCTCCATCACTGGTCTATTTTCAACCATCTTGTAGTTGTTGAAGTTAGACACAAGAAACTTCTTTGAAGAGGCATCTTCCGCCAAGTACTTGGCTTCGAGTGCTTCCCACAAAATCCGAGATGTCTCATGATTTTGATACACATCGAATAGAGAGTCGGCCATGCCATTGAGGATGTGCCCACGACAAATGTAGTCGTCGTTCTCCCACTTCCCAACACGCCTATGTTGAAGCATTATAGCCTCCCTTTCGGCGATTTGAGCCTCGGTCTCTCCGTCGACTTTTTCCGGAATCGAAGGTGGCTCTTCGGGACATGGCGTTGAGAGCACGTACGCCACCTTAAATGAAGTAAGCATGAAGTGCATCTTCTTTTGCCATCGACGAAAGTCTTTCCCTTCAAACTTCTCGAGTTTCGCGAATTTGGATGCTATCTCCGCCATCGGTAACTCCTTCGTTCTTGCCATTCCAACCTTGTTCCAAAACAACAAAACCAAACAATAAATAAACGTTGAAGATTGTTAGGTTTAAAGGTAATGTTGTTTTACTAGGTTGAAGGTAAATTCGGTTCTTGTAGATCCTTTCGGATAATCAAGACAATTTGAGTAGACCCAAAAAGGGTAATCTCATGGGTAGACCTCGAAAGGTAATCCCGAGGGAGTAGGCCAAAAAGGCAATCTCCACCGAATTCTTTTAGGCGACAAAACTAAGTGTTTAAGACCTTTAGAAAAGATATATAAAATGGTTTGGATAGTGGCAAACGAGTCACTCAAATAAATCGAGTTTTCCTTCAACGTTTATTGCCCCTATATGCCAAAGGGTTGCACTACAATAACGTTGTGGGATAAAACATTTCCTATACAATAAAAGGGTGGCATCCCATTTCATTATTGCATATATACATACCTTGTTTGTGTTTTAAGTGTTTGTTCTTCCGATTGAGAGAGATATCGGAAAAACTCATGCCTTTCCAAGTGGATGGCAAAGGCCTTTTATAGGCAAAATGGGGTGGAAGTTTTTGGGTGGTTATGGGTAGTTATTGGTAGTTATTGGTGGTTATGAGTAGTTGTGGTGGTTGGGCGGTTACCCCCCAATAACTACCCCCAACCGCCGGCCCAATAAAGCCCCAATAAGAACCAGCCCAATTAAGGACAAGCTAGCATGACGGAGCTAGCATGGTGGAGCTGGGTCACTCATAAAATATAAAATGTGCATGACATTTATATGAAGCTGGGTGTAGCTACCATGCAGCTAAAATGACTAAGCTAAAGCTTCAATGAAGTTAAAACCCTAAACAAGCTCAAAATTAGAGCTAGGTCATTTTTGATGTTCCGAAGCTCGGCTAGCTCTCAAATTTTGCACCAAGACTTTAGAGCTTAATATCTTCCTTTACAAATCATGAGACGGTGATTTAACTTACTATAAGTGAACAAAACTCGATCATAACCATATTAGATCGAATACCGAACATATCCCTATTGCTCACTTTTATGGAAAACATCCAAACAAGCTCAAGACCGATTTTCTCAATGTTGATATCATTGCATGGGTCTTTTCTCATGATTTCCTTTCCCCTTAAAATCTTAGAATTACTTAGGGCCGATCACATGGGCCGTGCCTCCCGCACACCCTAAGCCCGAGTGATGCTCTTAGTAATTCTCACACTTGACATTTATGATTTCAGACAAATGGATTGATGACTTTTCACAAATCACCAACATAACTTGAATCATATACGTAGTGAAATTTATTTTGAAAACTACTTTTTGAAAGACACAAATAACAATATAATAACGTGAATTATATTTTAGATAAGGAATCAAGTATGATTTTGATAACAATATATTGCCAAATTTCAATGACATTAATGATTAATAGAATGAGCTTACTAACCGCATGGATTAATTTTTTTTAAATGAAGTTAATATGTTTAATATTAGATAAATATTATGTTAAATCATAAAAAATATCCATAAAGATTGTAAAATTTTAAAAATAAACTAAATATAATATAAATTAACTAAATATATTACAAATTTCTTAGATATAAAGGATAAATATTATAATTTTTTTATAATAGACATTTTATAGGATCGTTATAATTGCAAAAAAAAATCAGGATGGATTTTCCGTTTTTAGATCGTAGGATCGTCGGAACTCGGAATCATAGGATCGAATCGAGTTTTTAACAACATTAATGGAGCTTACGAGCCAATGAGTAGATTATATATTGAATCATATTTAATTTTTGAAATACATAAATAACATGAATTACATATTCGATTTAATAAAATTGATTACCCGAAAGTCCCGAACGAACATGATTTAAAAAATTCAATTCAAACGATTAAAAGTTCAAAACAAATGTAGACCTCACCCGCTTCTACTTGAAACCTGAATGAGACCGACCCGAGTACCGACCCGAAACCCGAATGAGACCGACCCGATTCTGACCGAAAACCCAAATGGGTCCAACCCGATTCTGACCGAAACCCGACCAATCTGAATTTCATTTTGACCGAACCCGACCCGACCAAGACCGACACAAAAATTTTGACCCGAGTTGACCCGACTCATCAGTGCCCGACCCGAATGTGATCGACCCGAACCCGACCGAATGACCCGAATTGCCAGCTCTAACCACAACCACCCTTCAAAGTTGGTGATTATTATAGAATTTTTTAAAGACGCAACCACCTCTAAAATCCGTGTTATTTTTTTGCAATTTGCCCTATAATTAATTAATTAATTAATTAAAAATGAGGCCAGATTAATGAGGATTTAACACCTAGGCCGGATTGCTAAAATTAGAGTTAACACTCACTGCTCGTGCGAGATTGGATCGAGGAATTGCGCGTGCCACATCTCTACTACCCTAAAGGGAGCAATCCAGAATTTACTGTTCATAAAAACTTGCTATATTAACCGTTGGATCTACTCAAGGGGATGGGATCAACGACTGACATCTCCCCTGACGTATATTGTCTTTTTTGCCCTTGAAACATTGAATTTAAAATTATTTATTTTTTCCTTTCAATATCCTTTTTGGTCTTTTCATCTAATTCTGAAATCATGTGCTTCACCTTTTCCCATTCTCTTTCCATCTGCTATTCGGGCAATCGGGATTCGGGCCACCGTCTTCATCTTCTCCTAATCTCCTCCCTGCTTTTGGCTACCCCTTTCCATCTCCTTCCTTTCCTCATCAGTCATCGTCATCTTCCTCGTCGTCGCGCGCCAATCTCCGCTTTCCACCGTCTGTCCCATCATCTAACTCTACTCGCCTTCTGGAGTTTATTTCTCTACTTATGTTCCTCTACTCTCTTTCAACTTCAGATCCGATCATTTAGAGATCGAAAAACATGATTTGTTGGGGCTCAATTCCGACACTTCGACCACCAATTGATGAATCCGACCTCAGGTGAACATCTTCTACTTTTTTTGCATCGTTGAATTATTTGTTGTTGTGCTTTCAAGGTGTTCGTAGAAATGTTTAAGAGAGATTTTGGGTTAAATGGGTCGATCTAAGTTTACAAATTTGTGTTGTTTAATTATTCTTATTCAGTAATTCATAGCATTGATTCAATTGTTGTTCATTATCGCCTTAGTTCCTCGTTATTTCCCTCGTGTTATATGTGGGTTTGTGTGATTGGAACTGAGACCCTTGTCTTGCTGTGTTTGCCTTTTTGTCATCTGTAACCCTTGATTGTCGCTTCTTATGCCTTTGAGATTCTATTGATTTGATTTTGTTAGTCTTTTATTGAATTGCACTTAGTTGAGTTGATCTGGATAAATGAATTGAATTGGTTTTGTTAGGTTATGGCTTGAGATTTGAAGAGTGATGTATGAATTGGGTTTTTTATTTCATTGGTTTGTTTAATTATTTATGATTAGGGAATATGTGCTGATTATTGTAATAGACAATTGCATCCGTAGCCTTAGAACCACCGTTGTTGGGTTTATCGACTCCAATTCTCCTTCCTTTCTCAAGCCAAGTATTTTGTTTTTTTATTTATTTCGGAATTCGACTTCACTTTAAATTTCTTATGTCCAGTTGCAGGAATGGAATGTGTCGAAACCTAGGCAAGTTGCTCTTGAAGGCCACTTTACGTCACCAATTTGAAGGATATTTTGAAGTACTTCACAAACAGAAGTTCACCATCTCTTCCTTGCTTTTCTTTTAGAGGTGAAATATTCGATTAATTTTGTTGTATTAATGATTCCCCTTGAATCTTTGATATCTGATTTTCTTTGTGCTTGTGTTAAATTGCCTAATTTTATGGGTACTTTCTTACATTTGGCTACAATAGTTTTGAATATCAGTTGGAACTCATGCAATGAAATTCATCTATATAACACGTGGCTTTCTTTGGCTACTTTTACATGGTAATTATCTTCTAAATCATGTATGCATATTTTGACTTGTTGGCAATGAACTACTTATTTAAATTTCTCAACTTCTCTTATGGAAATTGTATTAAGAGATGAGTAGTGACTAGAAAATGATATTCACTTAAGCAGCAACATTTGTTTAAAATAGGTTTTAGAGCTATTAGTGTTATGATTTTAAAGTTCTGGAAACTCCATTTGTTCATAATGCTCCCGAGACCTTTCGAAGATGCAAATTTGTTAGAAATGTCCCTTCATGGTAATGTAAGTTTTCCATAGTTATTGTGCTATTTTCGAGGTATGGTATTAGATTATTGCTTACATGAGAACTGTTTGGGTGAGGAGGACATATGCCAAGGTGCTGCCCCAGGCAAACTTTTTAGGATAGCCATAGGCGTAGATGTGATGAGTAAGCATCATTCTCCCATTTGCATCCAAGTCCGTTTATCAAAATGTCTTTTTCAAAGACAGGTCATTATGTCTGATAATTGGTAACTCTATATGGTGTACTACGGTGCTAATGTGAACCTTTCTTTCCATGCTTTAGGTCTGACTGGGATAGCCCATTTGGATCTGTTTGGGGTTCAAATATCAGATTCTAGAATTGAATGCTTGCACCGTACGTGGAATCCGACTCTCTTTTTAAAAGAATCTATTTATTATATTTGATGTTTTCTATTTTATGTTAATCAATTGGCTAAACTGCAGTGGTATTAGAAGTATTCGTAGACAACTTCTACAATGACAGAATTTTCCGTACTATTGTAAAATATAGCAAAATATTAAATTTTTTTTTATCAACTTTTTTTAATAATTTCATACTTATTTGCTTACTTTGCTTGGCATGCATGATGAAATGCTTTTGCTAAAAAAAATGATGAAATGCCTAAATGAACTTTGATGGATTATAGTTCTGTAATTGGGGTTTTATATGATGATTCTCAATGTCAAATTGCAACAGTATACACTCATGAAGAGGCAACCAAGGTGATGGAATCAGCCAAGATGGCACAGAAAGTGTAGGCAAAGATAACTCTTTGGAAAAGGGCTGAACTGCTTCATATAGCATCTGCCATCCTTAAAAAGAACAAGATCACCATTCTTGAATGCATTGCTAAAGAGATTTTCAAACCTGCTAACACATGCTGCCACTGAGGTCTAATTCTCAAACTTATTCTTTTTCCTTTTTGGGATAATTTTGTGTCCAATTTGGTGGGTCTTTTTTGCTTTGTTTTTTTAGGGAAATTTACAGCAAACCACCCTTTGAACATGGGGGTTTTCACTTAACCACCCCTTAAATTCAATGTTATAGAAAATCACCCTTTAATTGTTCTTTATTTACAACTCACCACACCACTTTATCTATTTTCGTTAATTTATCATTAAATATATTATATTTTAATATTTTTTAAACTCAAATTTGATTATAACTATATTCAAAATTTGAATTTAAGGGTTGGATTATATTTTATGGATCATTTTATTTATTTTTAAAAAATAATAATAAATCTACCCTAGAATTATTATCTTAATTTGTGTTTCAAAATGTTAATAAAATTTTAAAATATTATGTAAATTACTATTTTATTTAGAATATGATTAGAAATCACAATTTCTATTTACAGAGTTAAAAATAACCTTAAAACTATTATTTATTTATAGTTTAAATATTTTTGTTCAATAATTTCATTTTGTTAAATCCCTACTACTATTAATGTGTGGGAAGGAAATTATTGTACATTATAATAGTTACTATTCTGTCTACAATTATGTCATCCTGATCGTCCACTCTTGATAAGTGATCTAATTAATGGCTCAAATTAATTGAAGGTGTAATATCTTATTTGGCCCTCAAAGTTTGAATTTTAAACTTTTTTGTTTTGTTTTGGTGTACCATTCGGTCTTTTTAGTTCCACCTCCTGGTCATTTGTTTCTCATATGGCGACGGGGGTAGAGTGTGGGCGAAGGGATTCTTCTTCTTCATTTTGAATCTCAGACCTCCCATCTTTCTCAGTTTTAGTTTCAATTCAATTAGTTAGAGACCGGGAAGCATGATTGGGGCTCGATTCCGACATTTTTAGCGCAGTCGCTACCCACCACCGATTTAGCCACCGTCTTCGGCGCTGATTCATTTTGTGAGTCCTATTTCTCTATGTTTTAGTTTTGAACCCATATCTTCTCGATTTCATAATTAATTTTGGATTCTATTTGTGTTTCTTGTTGTCGCTTTGCTTGATTGTCTCCTTGCCACTCTATTTTTGTTCGATTGTTGGCCTTCCTTTTGACCTTAATTTCAAGTCTTCCTTTTTCTTGTGGATTGAGAGGTGGGTTTGAATTGTTCGATTATGTTTTCACCAATATATATCCGATTTCTTCCCCCTTTTATCTTCTTCCATTTTCACCATTGTAGCTATATGGCAGTTGGATTCAGATGCATCTATGTGTTTGCCTCAGTTTTCATATGGACAAGGTAAATCTTTCCCTCTTTGATTTATTCGGCTTTCTCAAAATTTTGGGACTAATTTATGCATTCTTGAATTTAATTGGTGTAATAGTTTGCTTAGGTATTTTGGGGTATCATTGGCCACTTTTAGTCCAGGAATTTTGGCTATTATCATAATTCTGCCCTTTTTTCCCTTTGAATGTTGTCCATAATATTGCACCAATTAAGATTATAATGGATATGTTTGTTGGAATTTTAGTCCAGGAATTTCGTTAGAAGCACCTTTGCTCCCATGCTTGCCCACGAGAGAGCTCCAAGCTATAGACCGTTATCATCACCCTTCTCATCAGAGTTTGTTGAGAAATCACAGGCACTACTTATTCTGTGTGCAAATCAAGGTTTAATTAATTAGTTCTCTACAAATTTATTTTTGGAGTGACAAAAGTTTGTGGGATCTGCATTTGAGGAATGTGTATCCTGTGATGCTTCTTGAAATTTGGAAAGAAATTAATCTTTTAACGATTGAATCAGTTCTATGGATGAGTGCTTAGGGTTTTTTTAATTAAAATTCATTAGGCAAGGTCTAATTGTTCTATGTTCTCTGAGCTATATATAGCTTGGTCGTCTTTGCCCACAATTTTAAAGTGATCATCTTGATATCAAATTTTTTATGTGAATATCATTTGTTGATATATTGCTTCTGTTTAAGGACGATTTGCAAAGTTCTGCTTATTTTTGCAAATGGCATCTTACGTTTGCCTATTTAGTTGCATTTCTATCAGTTCAATTGTGGTTTTAATGTTTTATCATTGATGTTGTTTACTCCTGTAAAGGAGCTCTATTGCTCTTAAGGACCCGAACCACTACCTAGGATACCCGAGATGTCTGATAAGTTAAATGCTTCCTATTTGATGTCATGAAACTGAGTTCCTTTGGCATGTGCATGTCAAATAATGTGTTCATCAAAATTGTAGCTGTTTTCTAATGTAGTTTGCTTTGAGATTAGGATTTGGATACTTGAGACGATGAGGGGTAGTAGAAAGGTAATATATTGGTTCTCTTATATGTTTGCGGCATTTGATGCAATGACAACACTGGATTTGAATAAACTTGCAGAAGTCCTGAGTGGATGTAAATTTGCCAATAAATATAGGCAACTTATTCGGTGTGTAGTCATTGTAAAGTTATTGAATCAGAATTTGCGGATGGTTGCTTAGTCACCATTCACGAGTCACCACGAGATTGTGTCTATGATTTGCTATAAAAATTGGACAGGCCAGGGCTAAGAGTTCTATACTTCTTTGTCTTCTATGATTTACGTTGATTTTCTTTGTCTAGAACTTTTGAGAACTTCTGGCTGAGGATTTTCGTATGTGGTTTTTTTAAATATTTGCACATGCATGCTCTTGTGATATGCCATTTCCAAAGAAGTTGAGACACCAAGTTGGTCTACTTCTGCAAATGCCTTTTTTGATTGGCCTATTTAATTACGTTTCTCTCAGTTTAGTTTGATAATTATCGACGTTCTTTAATTCTGCTTTAATGAATTAACCGTGTTATATGGAATTGTTGGTCCTTTAATGATAAACAGGGTTGTTAGAACATAGAAGTTATTTTCTGCTGTAATTTGAGCCGGGAAAGTTACTGTTGTATCTCAGTTGGCTAATGTGATATTATAACTTTAAGTTTCATAACTGAAAGGAGTAGGGAAGACATAAATTCGTTGGTTCTCTTGTTTACTTGTGACATCAAATGCAAATACGGCACTGAATTGGAATCAACTTGCTGAGTTACTGGAAGTGTTATGTCCTGCTGTTCAGTTGACGTTGAGAAGCATGCAAGAGACTTTATGGAGACTGCCAAGAAGCTCCAGTTATATCTTATTGCACTGCAACGCGAGGATCCAAGTAGTAGCAGCGCTGAGATGCTACGAAAGGTTGTAGTTGTAGTATTTCAGTTTCGTTTTTCTTGATATAAATTAAAAAAACAGTAATTTTATTTGCTCAATGTTTTGCTTGGCTGCAACAGGATATTGCTACAATGGAAGTAGAGTTATAATCAAGAATCAAAAACAACTTATAGAAGGATGAAGGAGGCAACTTCAAGATCAACTTGACAGGCACAAAGACGAGCTCAGCAAAGTGTAACTCAATGGCTTGTTAACTTCAATTGTGCTGCTTAAATATGATGAAAACACACTGGGCTGTTTTAATATGTTTAGAACCTACTGTGCTAGAATTGTATACTTTTTTTCCAGTCCTTCATGTTGTCAGAATTTTGTAGTTACAAACTGTTGACACAGATTTTTTTAGTTGTGCTAACTTCATTTTAACTGGAATGTTTTGTAGCTTCAATCTGCTATGGTTTGACAATTGATCTGCTATGGTGCGCATTCGCGCGCCTACCCCACCTAGTAAGATATAAAAAAATGGAGGAGACATATATGTCTAAGTACCTTTTAGTTTTAATATATAAAACTCTGTTCCAAAATAAAAGTCGTTGACTTTTCTACAAGCATTTTAAGGAGGTAAAAACTATATAAAATATTATATTTTTAATGAATTTGTTTTTTTTTATAAGTTCATATTTATAAATACTATGAAATTATTAAAAAATATTTTTTATGGTGTTTTTACCTTCTCAAAAAGCGTACAGCAAAAGACGAACGACACTTAATTTGGAACGGATGGAGCATAGATTAGATTGATAATGATTTAAGGAGTCGGGCTATCCCCATTTGAGTACTACTTAAACCTTTTTTTATCATTAATAAAATTCAGTTTTGAGGGACGGAGAGACCCGCCTCTCTTTCCGCCAAAATAAAAAATAAAAAGGCCCTAATTTTTTCCCCTATTTTTGTGGTGATGTTAACCATTTTGAAAACAAGCGATATTTTGGATTTTTATTATTTTCGCAGGACTAGAATTACGTACATTGACTATTATAGGTTGGAAGCTAAGCTAACTTATCACACGAAAGAGCTTTTAAAAGTAATAAAGGAATGGGACCTCAACCTATGGGTCAAACTTGGAATATCCACGACCAAGAATCACGTGCACGAGGTAGTTGTAACTGTGGCCGTTCTCTCCCGCAGTTGTAACTCACCTTCCTAATGTATCTTTAATTCGTCAACATTAACCCTAAACCAACTTGGTTAAAGAGCACCAGTTGTTTCCCCCTTTTTATTATTAGGTAAGATTTGAGGGAGGACTACCTGCTCAATATCATCCTTACAGATGAGTTTATAAAGACTTATATTACTGTTGATTTATCACTCTTTGGCAGAACAGTAAATGTGTACAATATTTATTTGCTTAGAAGTTTAATGTCTGACATCAGAAGCTCGATCTCCCACGAGCATCTAGTTTGATTATTGGGATGGTTTATTATGATTTCGCAATCCCCTTAACCTGATGTTTTTTAAAACATAATTCAATAGCTTTTGTATCCCTCTTTAGAGCACAAGCGCTTCAACTCTAAGGGGGGTTGAGTTCCTAATCTCTAATAACATAACTGATGCGTTTATGGGATTTCGCCTATACTTATTACCTCACTATGACGACAAAATGTCTTAAAATACCTGCAAGCCCTGGCTGTGTGGAGTGATAATCAGATTATATGCTTATTAATCCAAGCGAAGGGGATTATGAGTTTGGCTCACAATGAATTAAGTTATTGTTCGGTCGTCGTTTGTAGAGGAAGCTAGGCGGGGTTGTTATCCCAAATAACGTTCTTCTTCGATCAAAGATCTTTAGAACTCAACTCCGGGGGCTTTATGTCCGGGGGATAATCAGATCTCTTATGCTTTTCTATCTTCAAATCGGAACCCTCCCTTTGAGGTCGGAGGGGGGTATTTATAGGGAAACCTAAGCGAGTAATTGGCTGGCGACCTCGTGGTTTTACATAGAACACGTGTAAGGCATGCCCTCGCGCTTAGGGGTATAAGCCATACACGTGGCGTTATGAGAAATGAGGTGCTTGAGCTGGCGAGCTCATTTCTAGGGCTTCCGAGAGCCACAAAGTCTTGTGGAGGACCCACTCTAGTTTCTTACGCTAGTTGACATCCCTATTTAGGTTGCGAAGGGGGTTTGGCCGGGGTTTGGTTGAGTGCCTTACTTCGCGACGAACCCTGTAGTGGGATCAGGTGTCTTTTTGCGTTGGGTGGCCTATTTATGACATTATACTTATATTATTTATTAGGTCTATTTTCTATGACATCGTCATATATCCTCGTAACGGGATCGCGAGCGATATGTCGTTCGCGATTGGGTTTTGACAAATACGATAATTCCCGCCAAAAACCAGTTCATGGGATGGGCCTTGATTGGGCCCAACTTGTTTTTCGGCCTACTGGGCGGAATGGTCCCATAGAGGCCTATAAGTGAGGTTTTTTGCCTTACAACTTCCTCATTCCACATTTCTGAAGACACGAAGAGGCAAGAGAGAGGGTCCAAGGGTTTTCTGCACTTTCAGAGACGAGATCGTAGTTAGGTGGTGGTTCGTTTTCAAGTTCTCTTAGTTTGCCGGCATCTTTTATCCATATCTCTCAAGTGAGTTTTCCTCAAACTTTCTTCTGATCTTTTCAATTTCTAGGTCTTGTGCTTGTTTTTTAAGTCTTTTAGGGCAAAAAGATACGGGCTTCGGTGGTGGAATCGCCTTCCTCCGACGAGTAGTATGGTGGTTCCTGGGTGGAAGCTTGGAGTTTTTCCCTGGCGTTTTATCCTCCCTTTCCCGATGTCCCATCCCCTCCTTCCTCTTCGGTTTCCTCAATTTATGATTGACGGGGTAAGTCGGAGATTTACCTAGAGGAGGGGGAGCGTGTCGGGGTAGTATGACTTTTTTGGGTATTTCGGAAAACCTCTGGCGGCTTTTTCGGATTTTGTGGAAAACCTCCGATGACAAGGGGCGGAAATAACCTTTCGTCTCCCCTTTTGCCTTTCTCAAAGGTGATTTCTCGAGAATCGAGGAACCTTTATGGAGGAGATGAAAAGGCATCTTTTAACCGTCATCCTGCGGGGGGGGGGAGGGAGATGTCTTTTCAACGTACCTTTGGGGGGCACGTGAGGCGCCAATTTGGGCCCCCAAGAGGGTTTTTGGCGCCAAATTTGCTTATTCGCGATGTTGAAAAGGTAGTTTTCCCTTACTGATTTTTCCTCTTGCTGCATCTTTTCCAGGGGGTTTTCTTCTTGTTCTTAGAGTTAAGATGTCGCAAGAGAGTGATAGTCAGAACCGTAGCGTGAGTTACGAACATGAAGAAGTCAGTTCCTCGCGATCTAAGTCCCGGGACGATGTCAGCTCAGATTCTTCGGCGAGTCCAGCTCCTCTTCCACCAAGTAAAAAACCTCGTGAGGTAAAGAGAAAAAGAGCGAACCCTGGGATTGGTCCAAGTGCGAAGAAACGGAAGATGGAAGGGACCATTAAGCGCCCTGTAAAGAGGGGCAACCTTGAGTATTGCCACACCTCGGAGTCTATAAATGATCTGGGAAAGGGCGAATCGTCTCGCCTACCCAACAATATTTTCGGAGGTGGATAACTGTAGCTTTTGTGAAAGTTATGCTTTCGCGGCGCCCCCTCCTCTCCCAACAATATTTTCGGAGCGCGTAGCTCCTACCGTAGCCAAGACGATGGGTGAGGAGTCGATTCTAGATGTTAAGCACCTGGAAGAGGTGGCGAAGCTTTACCCATGGCCGGCTGGGGTGGAGATAGGTCTGGTTGTTGGTAATGGGGGATGCCTGAACGAATATAAAGACCACGTTGTCGTTCATCTGGGCAGCTTGCTCCAAGGGTTCCGCCTCCCTCTCCCCCTGTTGTATTCAGATTTTTCGGCTAGCATAAACCAATGTCCTGCCCAGCTTGCTTTTAACGTATGGATGTATTTGGCGGTATATATCATGCGTTCCGCCACCATCAAGCAAAAGTCGTTGTTAGACCATCTTTTTTCTGTTCTTTCCTTGAGGCATAGTAAAGGATTGGTGTCCGCCTCTTTGGCTGGAAAGATTGTTGAGAGGTTGTCCAGTAGTCCGGGATGGAGGAAAAAGTGGTTCCTCGTTCGCGATCCAACCAAGACTATGCTGAACTTTGTGATCAAACCCAGCAAGTATGTCACACCCAAAGATAAGCAGGAAGCGACGAATGGGTGGAGAGTTGTGTTTGGGAAGTGGGTCGTGTTGTGAGGAGGAAATCGAGTATGAAATATAATAAAATAGATCAAACCAGATTTAGGCCCACGCAAATAATTACAAGACTCCTCCCTATGCAGTAGTGGGAAGTCAGGATCGATCCACGAGGAAGCGTGTCAGCGTATCCCAGGTAGCTGTAAATCTCACAGAAAAGCAAACAGAAAGACAGAAACAAAGAAACAAAGACAGAAATAACAATCGAAAGAAAAAGTAAAAGCAAACACAGAACTACTCGATCTCGACAAACAGTACTCGAGATCGACAACAGACAGCGACGACAGAAACTCAAAATCGATCAACAGAAGTAGAAACTCAGACACTGTACTCGATCTCGACAAAGCCTACTCTAGATCGACTAAAGTGAACTCGAGATCGACAAAATCTGCTCTAGATCGAGTAAAAAGACAGAAATTTAAAGATGCAAACTTCGAACACAAAATCGCAGATTTCGGAAGAAATAAACTCAATATATTAAAGAACTTCCAAAGCCAGGGTATCAACACCACAACTATAACCATGTAAAGTATCACATAAAGGCATAAAAGATAATGCTTTTCATCAAAATAACTTTCGTTACTAACAAATAGGCATATAGAGGCTTTCGCATAAACCCTAATTGTTACCAACCCTTTTCACATAATTAACCCAAGTTGCATTAAGATCACTTTCGCTTCAATAACAAAAACAAGGATCACCTTCAACTCTCGCAAAATAATCATGCTCATAGGGATAGAAGACGAATCGCACAACAAGATCATACCTTTACCGCTTCACCTTACATGGCCACCGTCGGGCTCACCCCAGCCCCAGAAGTGGGTGGACTACTCGCTCTTCATCGCAATAGCAGACATCTTTGATGAAAAAGAACTAATTTGCATTAAATAAACTCCAAACTTACAACCTCTTCTCTCTATGTGTAACTACTTCTCTTTGACTGAAATTGAATGAATGAAAAACCAGCCCCTAAGGCTTTATTTATAGCCTTCTACTCCTTGCTATTCAAGGATAGAAATCTCTATCTCTATCTAAATATATATCTAAAAGCTTTAAAGACAAATAAATGCAATAAAGGAATTAAATCTATAAGGGAAATTAAATCTAAAATTGGTAAAATATCTTCAATGTGTTGATAGGTCTTCTCCATAGATAGAACTTGATAGATGTCGGCCAACTCAGATTCCTTCGGCTCCAAGGACTCCCAAACCGCGTAGGAAAGCAAACCGCGTAACGCGGCTCCTGGACACGGTTTCCTCGATCTCGACAAGTTTACTCGAGATCAAGTAGGAGTCACGTCGACTTTGGCTCGGCTGGCCGTCTCGGGTAGCTGGTGCTCGATCAAGCTCGGACAGGTGCTTCGGGGTCCTCGAGATCGGGTACTTTCCTCGAGATCGAGTAACTTGGGTGCTCGGTGTCTTCAGTCCTCGGCTTCTCGACTTAGCACAGCTCCTCGACTCCGGACATGGCATCAGGGGTTAGTCGATCTCGACTAGTTTACTCGAGATCGAGTAAGGCTTCCGGAGTCGGGTTGCTTCGTCTTCAGTTTCTCAATCATGCTCTACTCGACCAGGCTCAGCTCGGACACCTTTGTCGAGATCGCGTAAGGTAAGTCGAGATCGAGTAACACTTGGCCTCAGCTTTCTGCTCTGTTCTTGAAACGCACTTTCTTGAGTCCTCGTTCGTCGGATTTATGCATATGACCATGCGTTGGAAAGCTCTTTTCGAGGGCTACATCTCTTATGAAGACATCAAAGGTTGATTCAGAATGATGAATGCCGAAAAATGGTCTTTTCTCCAGCTGCACCATTCTTAGCTTCTCCATGACATTCCTTTAAGCTCCAAAATGCGTCCGATTTCTGCGAAATATAACAAAAACTTTTGTAGACCTCCATATATTGCAAATAAGTGTAAACTACATAGATTCTGTATTATTCTAACCCAATATGCATGAAATGCATGCAGAAATCGATATAAAAGTACATGTAAAACATGGCGAATTAGGCTCACAACAAACACCCCATACTTAAGCTTGCTTGTCCTCAAGCAATACTTTTAATTGTCATACAGGGGAAGAAATCAAAACTCTCAACATATTAGATTCATTCTCATATGTCCCTGCAATTAATTACCATCATTGAAAAGGTACTAGTGTCACAAATCCATGCATGTGTAATTAAAAAGCAACATCTACTCACAAAAGGAGGGTTGTGCAAAACAATTCATAAGTGACAAAGCATTAATAATCAAGAGGACTTTAATTTAAGCTCAATAAGGAGTATATTGGTAAAATGCTAAAGGTGGGATATTTTTGGCAATGTGGTGCTAATGATCCGGGGAAATGGAGTATTTCCAAACTTTTCATACCACACTCCTTTTTTCATACGATTCATCACCTTTCATAATGCTTTTATCAATAATAATGCTTTTACCTCTCTAACCTTAGCACTGCCTTCTCACGAGTCGCAAACATGGGTGTCATGAATGGCCCCGGATACTTAGTGCTTTGGACTCCTCACAATGTGTCCCATCTCGCCAAACTATTATCTTAGCGAGCAGGGTCGATCTACCTTTATCTCCTGAGGTGATCGGATTTTCTTTCACTCATTAAATTTTCCATATATTTTTCAAACAATTTCCCACCAAACTCCAATAATGATAACAACAACAACACAAACACCATATGATAATCTCCATAATGTAACATCATTCTCAACTTAATCCCCTGATGGAAATAAGGTAAAGAATGGAAAATATTTAGATCATGTGGAGCAAATATGAAATAAGGCATAGTATGGCTTTTGTGATGCATAAGCATAGGTATGGCTAAGGAATATAAACATATGAGCATTATATGGAAATATAAAGTCCTCCATCCTCTTATCATGCAACATGTCAAAAGCAACTTCAAATTTTACCTCCTTTCATGGTTTTCAATAAATAATGCGCTTCATTGTGACTTCCCTTTACTAGGCAATTTCATGCTATATCTCTAATGAATCCAATTTTGCATCGTCGAGTTCAATTAAAGCTTCCATGACATTATTCGAAATTTTCAATGGGGGTTATTTTTTTCAAACTTTGGAAAACATGCATGTAAGCACATAAATCAATAATGAATTCCAAAATAGCCATGTATAAGAATTAAACTCTAAATATGGTAAGCCCTTCTCCCACCCCATACTTAAACATTACAGTGTCCTCACTGTATGAAAACAAGGGTAAAGAAAGAAACTCACTAGACAGGTGTGCAGATCGTCGGGAATCGAGTGCTATGCTCTGGGCCGAGTCTAATTTAGTTTACTTCTATCCCCATGGACCTGAAAAAATGTAGAAGAGAAATACCCACAATAGAAAAACTAAAAGTTCAAAACCAAAAACAAACAAAAGCAACAATGTCCAAAAGTCTCAAAAATAAATGTCTATTTACAAGCTCTAGATTTTATAGTCGCTAGGCCGACTTCTTCATTAAGCATTAGCCTGGCTCATCTTTGTCCGGAGGTATAGGTGGATCTGGTGGTTCCTCCGGTGGTGGGAAGCGTGGAATGTCATCCGGGGGCATTGTATGAAGAAGCTTAAACTTCCTTGAGTAAATGCTCCATGGCTTCACCCATTCATCTTCTTGGCTCCAGCCGGCATGCATAAAGGAATATATAAAGGAAATTTGCATACCTCATCATCATACCTCTTCCGCTTCACTGGTGGATTTGTTTGCACATCTCTATCACAACAAAATGGTGGAGTGGGAAGAGATATTTCCACCTCATCTTGTGGAGCTTCATGCCACTTTGCGAGGACCCCATACTTGAATATGAATACCGGTTGCTCAAAATTGTCAGAAATGGCCTTCACCTTATAGGGTAAAAGCGACCTTGAATCACCATGGGCAACGACGTCCGGATTTTGTGTTGGTGGCTCTTCTTCTTCTTGGGATCCTTCCAAAGATTCTTCAAAGATAGATAGCGAAATCGAAATAGGGGAAGGACCTACCTGGATTTCTGTTGTACAGTCGATTTCGGCTAGTGTTTCTGGATCCGTTCCTCTAGAATGTGTAATTGTCGAGTCCAAGTAGTCGTTGTCGATTGGCTCATAGAAGGGGACATTGTCGAACCAAATTGTCATTGTTGATTTGGGCGATTTAGCGTAATGTTCCCATCTACGCAACACAAGCTTAGCTTCTGCCTGTTCCCTTCCTGCTCTATCAGCGGCGAGAGCAGTATTCTTGGCGGCTAGTTCTGTCCTAAGCCTCTGTATCAGCTGTTCTGGTGTTTCTCCGGCCGCCATGGCTCTTTTCAGTTTAGAATGGATGTGTAGGACACATTCCGGATCATCTAAGGTGTCAAACTCAGGTGGTTGACCAGAACGGCACATACACCTGTAAAGTAACTCAGAGAAAACGTGAGAACTAACTACCTAAGGCGCGAATGATTGCTTCCCCGGCAACGGCGCCAATTTGTTGTGAGGAGAAAATCGAGTATGAAATATAATAAAATAGATCAAACCAGATTTAGGCCCACGCAAATAATTACAAGACTTCTCCCTATGCAGTAGTGGGAAGTCAGGATCGATCCACGAGGAAGCGTGTCAGCGTATCCCAGGTAGCTGTAAATCTCACAGAAAATCAAACAGAAAGACAGAAACAAAGAAACAAAGACAGAAATAACAATCGAAAGCAAAAGTAAAAGCAAACACAGAACTACTCGATCTCGACAAACAGTACTCGAGATCGACAACAGACAGCGACGACAGAAACTCAAAATCGATCAAAAAAAGTAGAAACTCAGACACTGTACTCGATCTCGACAAAGCCTACTCTAGATCGACTAAAGTGAACTCGAGATCGACAAAATCTGCTCTAGATCGAGTAAAAAGACAGAAATTTAAAGATGCAAACTTCGAACACAGAATCGCAGATTTCGGAAGAAATAAATTCAATACATTAAAGAACTTCCAAAGCCAGGGTATCAACACCACAACTATAACCATGTAAAGTATCACATAAAGGCATAAAAGATAATGATTTTCATCAAAATAACTTTCGTTACTAACAAATAGGCATATAGAGGCCTTCACATAAACCCTAATTGTTACTAACCATTTTCACATAATTAACCCAAGTTGCATTAAGATCACTTTCGCTTCAATAACACAAACAAGAATCACCTTCAACTCTCGCAAAAGAATCATGCTCATAGGGATAGAAGACGAATCGCACAACAAGATCGTACCTTTACCGCTTCACCTTACATGGCCACCGTCGGGCTCACCCCAGCCCCAGAAGTGGGTGGACTACTCGCTCTTCATCGCAATAGCAAACATCTTTGATGAAAAAGAACTAATTTGCATTAAATAAACTCCAAACTTACAACCTCTTCTCTCTATGTGTAACTACTTCTCTATGACTGAAATTGAATGAATGAAAAACCAGCCCCTAAGGCTTTATTTATAGCCTTCTACTCCTTGCTATTCAAGGATAGAAATCTCTATCTCTATCTAAATATATATCTAAAAGTTTTAAAGATAAATAAATGCAATAAAGGAATTAAATCTATAAAGGAAATTAAATCTAAAATAGGTAAAATATCTTCCATGTGTTGATAGGTCTTCTCCATAGATAGAACTTGATAGATGTCGGCCAACTCAGATTCCTTCGGCTCCAAGGACTCCCAAACCGCATAGGAAAGCAAACCACGTAACGCGGCTCCTGGACACGGTTTCCTCGATCTCGACAAGTTTACTCGAGATCGAGTAGGAGTCACGTCGACTTTGGCTCGGCTGGCCGTCTCGGGTAGCTGGTGCTCGATCAAGCTCGGACAGGTGCTTCTGGGTCCTCGAGATCGGGTATTTTCCTCGAGATCGAGTAACTTGGGTGCTCGGTGTCTTCAGTCCTCGGCTTCTCGACTTAGCACAGCTCCTCGACTCCGGACATGGCATCAGGGGTTAGTCGATCTCGACTAGTTTACTCGAGATCGAGTAAGGCTTCCGGAGTCGGGTTGCTTCGTCTTCAGTTTCTCGATCATGCTCTACTCGACCAGGCTCAGCTCGGACACCTTTGTCGAGATCGCGTAAGGTAACTCGAGATCGAGTAACACTTGGCCTCAGCTTTCTGCTCTGTTCTTGAAACGCACTTTCTCGAGTCCTCGTTCGTCGGATTGATGCGTATGACCATGCGTTGGAAAGCTCTTTTCGAGGGCTACAACTCTTATGAAGACATCAAAGCTTGATTCAGAATGATGAATGCCGAAAAATGGTCTTTTCTCCAGCTGCACCATTCTTAGCTTCTCCATGACTTTCCTTTAAGCTCCAAAGTGCGTCCGATTTCTGCGAAATATAACAAAAACTTGTTTAGACCTCCATATATTGCAAATAAGTGTAAACTACATAGATTCTGTATTATTCTAACCCAATATGCATGAAATGCATGCAGAAATCGATATAAAAGTACATGTAAAACATGGCGAATTAGGCTCACAACAGGTCGCATCGGTGCGGGGCTATAGGAAAGTTGTGACCCCGGTTCGTTTTGAGATGGATGGTCTTAGCCTTCCACACCGATCGGGTCGGTGTCTAGGGGTTTTCTTACGTCCTTAGGTATTTTGATCGCGATTTTCTTCTGTTTTGACTTGCTTCTTTAATTATTTCGCAGATATGTTAGTTTATAAATCAAAGATTTCCGCGCTCGCGAAGAAGAAAAGCGTCGCGAGAGGTGGATCCGGGCCGGTTTTTACTGTCACCCCGCGTCCGGGTGGTGGTCGATAGAGCGTTCCCCGTGGGTCTCTGACGGAGGGAAAAGTCATTGATTCACCTCGCCAAAAATAAATCCCAAACAAACAAACTAGTATAGTATGCAAGTAAGGGCTCGAACCCTAGAAAATCAAGTATTTCTAAATATTGTGTATTTATCAATATAAAAGAAAATATTTTTATGAATGAAAATAAAAGAAAATAATATTGACAAAAGCAAATAAAGGATAGAAGAAAGCGTTTCCACCTACAAGTTCTCGACTTTGGTTGGTTTTATTGATCATCGAATCCTTTTCAAGTTATTATCTTTTCCTACGAATTCCTCTCGTCTTGGTTTAAGTAGATTAAAAGTCCTACGAGTCCAATTAATGCCTTACACCTCAAGGCAACCTTAACACGGTCAAGATTTAACAAAGAGATAGCAAATAGTCTCAAGAACTTGAGCATATAAATAACACTAATTAAACACGGTAAATCAATGTTTAAGATATATGTCAACTCCCTACATAATCATGCTTCAAACACGGAATCCACAATCTTATGCGTGATACTACGGAAATAACACAAATACGAAAGTATTAAATCCTCGCATGAAATCAATATTATCAAGGTAGCTAATCAAGATAACACCAATAACATAATCAATATCGCACAATGAAGTTGAAAGAATTATAGAGGAAACATAACTTGAATTAGAAACTCACAAACCACCAACCAAGTCTCGAAAGTGTAGGTGGAAACTACAAAATTAGCCAAACATGGCTTACCTAAGCTTTCTTCTCTTCAATGGTGATTTCTCTAATTGAATCCATTAGAAAAACTAACCCTAAACATCATATTTATGAGCCTAAAGTCTTGAATAAACAAGTTAAAAGATAGACAAATAAGATAGAAACTTGCTAAACAAACTACATAGAAGATAGACTTTTCATGTATAGTTCAGCGTCGGATTCCGCTGGCAGCGAAAATTTCCGCTAGCAGCGAATGGCCTTAAACAAGCTACTGTTGGATTTTTGCTACCACCTCGCTACCACACTCGCCGCTAGCGAATGCCCATGCCTTAGAAATTCGGCAAGCCTCATCGGTTCCGCTGGAAGCGAAAACCATTCCACTGGTGCGAGTCCAACCAGTCGCTGCAGCGAAAGCACCCTTCTGCAGCCGCGAGACCACCCTTCCGCTAGAGCGACTCCATTCGCTGGCAGCGAGTAACCATTCGCTGGCAGCAACTCGTGTTGCTTGCTCGCTGACTATGGACATGCTCCCACTGACTCCACTCGCTGGCAGCGATATCCCATTCGCTGGAAACGACAGATGCCCAGAAGCTTTTTTTTTTCTCTTCATTCTGCCCTCGTTCTTTCTTGCCTCTTTTCTTTCTTTCCTTAGCTTGCTTTCTTGACTTCACTTGGACATGTTGTTCACCTTTTCTTTGCTTTCCACCATGTCGGATCTACGATTCTGCACAATTCAACCGAAATAGCGTAGATTTCAAACATTGCCACGAAAAGAGTTTAATCTAAGTTGACACTAAGCATGCATATTCTACAATGCAAATGCATCTAAACTACCCTATAATGCCCATTAGAAATGTGCATTATCAGTGTCCTCATGTGGTCAGGAGTTCGAAAAGGAAAAAGTCGATCGACGATCGGGAGAGCATCTCTTCAGATTACCAACCGTTAGCCCACCGCGAGCGAAGACGACCAAGGGAGGGGACAGGGGGCACCAAGCTTTTAAGCTCCGAGCCAATTACTCCTGCAGGGATATCAATGATGGCTTACCGGTTGCTTGGAGATTCCCTAGAAGAGTTGCCCAGCTGAAAGAGATTATCTTCATCATTTAACGGATGAAGATTAATTGAACATGGCCAAAAAAGCAGAGGTTGGGTAACCACCGTCGCGACTCATTTTTTTATTCTTTCCTTCTTTTCTTACTTATGCGTTCATTTTTACCCGTATGTTGTTGTAGGATAATCTGCAATGGTCTGAAATGGTTGTACGTTTGAGAAACTCTGATGACAAAGTGAGGGAGGTGAGGACGATTGTGGCCACTCTAAAAGCGAAGGTGGAACAGTTGAAAGACGCGGAGCTCCGAGAGGTAACTATCGAGAGCCTTAATGATGCTTTGACGAAGTCCCAGAAAGATGTGGAGGCTGCGAAGAGTGAGTTGGATCTGTCGCGAGTTGAACTTGCGAAAGCTCTAGAGGTGAGGGCTCTGCATGAATCCGAGGCCACGCGTTTGAAGGGTCAGCTCAGAGATCTTGAGCGTGAGTTGGGGGTGGTTCGGGAGGAATTGGCCGGTGCAAAGAGCCAGTTGGAGCGTTTTACTTCTGGGGAGGATGTTGTTCTCTCCAAGAAGTCACTCCGCGAGTTCATGCTCAGTGACGACGGCCAAGGGTGGCTATCTGATTTCCTGGGGGACGCCGGTCGGGGTTGGCTCAATCACTACCTTGAGACAGATGGAGAGGATGTCCTTTACGATAGGGTTTCCGACGCGTGGATGGAGGGGGTCATAGGTGGGATCATTCTGAGTGCTAATCGCTTTGCTCATCTTGGCGATGAGGTGAGGATGTTTCCTCTTAGCTACGAGGACGAAGATATGAAGCTTAAAGATCCTCAGCGCGAGCTGCCTCCCCACCTTGACATTCCAACCGAGGATGCCGTTGCCCTTGGTCCTACCCCTATTAGTGAGAAAACCCTTGAGCCCGTTCACGATGACCACCCTCCTACTGATGTTTGATTGACCTTTATTCCACTCTCTATAAAGTTATTTTGTTGTAGGGATGTTTGAAAACATTTTTACCCGTGGTGAGAGTCTCGTACTCTGCTGCGGTTCGCGTGTCCGTTTTTTGGATGGTGAATATTTCAACCCATGGCAAGCAATGTCTTGTTGTGGTGTTCTGTGAATACTTTATTTTTTAATCTATTGTATTTTTGTTTGTGCCTTTTGCATACTTTTCTTAATGGCTTGCTCCGTCGATTTTACTTATGTTTTTTTTGTGCCCAAAATTCAACCTGTCCACTGTTTTTATTTGAAGGTAAATTCGCGATACCCTTACCTATCTCCTGTCGTTGAACGTTTTATGAAATTAATCGTGAGATGACAAAAAGTAGGGTTCGCGTATTTATTAGATGTTATGCAAAAACGATAGGCAGAACTGAGAACTTCTTAGCGATGAAATATAACAGGGAATAAGTTGCATTTTTTGTAGTTATATTTATTCGTAACACAAGTAATCAGGCAAAACATCTCCGTTCTCGTCTGGGCCCGGTTGCTCAATTGCCACATCAAAGTGGGATTCTCCTTGGTATTCGAAGGTGAGACGTCTCCCTATTATGAGGTTCGTAATGTTTGCGAAAGATCTCCACCCTTCCGATAGGGAGAACCAATCCCCCTCGTCTCGTTCGACTAGGATAAAGAATTCTTGGTTCGAGGGAGAACATAGATAGATGTGGCCTATTATTTCCTCCCCGAATTCTACAAAGATATACGGTAAAGGGAGCCTGTGTAAGTGGCTTTCCCTAAGGATTATTTTGGAGAATTTAGGATTTGGAAACAACATAGTGTTCGTGATGGAAGTTGGTGGCGGGGTTTCTGGTGGGAGAGTTCTCCTGAAACCATGTCGAAACTTGGCATAGTGTTTTTACGTAATTCAATTTATATTTATGATGTTTTCATTTATACCGATTCTATGCGTAGTGGATATGGATGTTGTTCTGCAGAGTTATATCTGAATTACTTATGAAGGAAGGAGGTTCGTGTTGTCCGCTTCTTTTTCGTGCAGCTCGGTGAATGAATTTTGCTTGTAACTTTCTCCACCGCATGGATTGAATTTGTTCTTATCAGATATTCTTTGTTGTTTTATCTGATATTTGTTGCCCTCATGGTAGACCTGGGTGGTAGGCGGTTTCTTTTGATGTTTTTCTTTGCCGAAGTTAGTGTAAGAAGGTAAGAAACCCAATGTTTTATTGTAGTTTATTTGTGACAATGATGCCTACGACGCCAGTTGACATTCCAGGTGTAGTTTTTCCTTGCTTGAGGGGTTTTACTCGGGATATCGTCTTTGAGGGGTATTTATATAGGTTGGTAAGCTATGTTTATGCAATTGGTTTTTTGATAAGTAAAGTGTCTCTGATGTATTTTTTTTTGTTGCAGCCTTTACTATCCATATATCGCGATTATGGGTATGGTGAACTTGGCTTCGTCAATTTATGGACGAGGGCTGACGAGGAATTTGTGGTGAGGGTGGAAGCCTTAGGGCCCAACAACTACTGGTTTACCACTGGGTGGCCCGAGTTTGTTGTGTCGAATGAACTTCGAATTAGGACATGCTTGATCTTTCAGTATGAAGGACAGTCTTGCTTTGATGTTGTTGATGTGAACCATGGTCCTGATCAAAATGGTGATGTAGATTTCTCGGTTCGGTGCTGAACGTTTCTTTTTCCTTACGTTTTCTGTGGTTAAATCATTACCTGTTGTTGGATGGTTGTGCTTGGTGTATAACTAATGAACTAATAAATCATCGTGGTGTTGCTCGTTTGATTTTGTCGTAAAGAGTGGATCAACTAATAACTCAAGTAATCTCCAGCGTGATATTCGCAATGTAGAGACCACGATCTCCAGCGTCCTTAGATACTAGGGAGTTTAAATTTAAAAAATCAAGAAATCTCCGGCGTGATATTTGTGATGGAGAGACCTCGATCCCCAACGTCCTTAGACGCTAGGGAGATTAAATTTAAAAAATCAAGAAATCTCCAGCGTGATATTCGCGATGGAGAGACCTCGATCTCCAGCGTCCTTAGACGCTAGGGAGATTAAATTTAAAAAATCAAGAAATCTCCAACGTGATATTCGCGATGGAGAGACCTCGATCTCTAGCGTCCTTAGACGCTAGGGAGATTAAATTTAAAAAATCAGGAAATCTCCAGCGTGATATTCGCGATGGAGAGACCTCGATCTCCAGCGTCCTTAGACGCTAGGATTTTATCTTCGAATTGTGAGACAAAGATAAATGATAATTAGAATCTGGAGAAGCAGGTATTTATTGACAGGTCGAGTTTCACTAAAAAAATTTAACTGGAACAACATTGCTCACCGAACTGTTCTTGGGATCTGGTGGAAACCATTTGTCGTCGGACCGTCTTATTCGCTATCGTAGGGTTCGTCCTCTATGTGGCAGCCTTGTTTGTCGAAAAAATGGACTTTAAACCTTGCTTCTTCCAGGTGGGTGAACATTATTGATGTTTTCAACTCTAGTCCATGTGACTCAACAAAATCCCTCCATCCACGTGCCACCCAATGAGATCCGTAATTGCCCCCAACGATGTGGACATGGAAATCTTTGACGACGCGAGTGGATAAAAAGATCTGTTCGGGAACATGGGGTTGGAAATGTTGACCGAATTCGTAAGGCAACATCATGCGTATGTATTGCTCGTCCCCTACTAAATAAATATCGAAAATAAGGGGATTGTTTGGGTTTTGATCGCTGATGTTCACTGCAATATCTATATTTTTTTTTGGAAATACCTCTGATGAGAAGGTTGTGCCTTTAATGTTGTAAGGAATAAATCCTTTTATAGTAGTATCGACTGATTTGAAAAATCTTTTTGTAATAAATGATTATTTTCGGATTTGAAATGTGCTAGTGTACTTGGTCGGGTTCTGAAGGGATTATTTGCCATATGTAGTACATGTAGAGTATCTCGGAAAATCCCTCTTTAGATTTTTTGCCTAGTTTCAACGCATGTAATAAATGCTTTAGACTATTTTCGAAGTATGTACATCCTTCTTTTGATATAAGAAGGCATGGTGTTTGTGACATTTCCAGTTGTCGACTTGCTTTTGTTAAGTATTATTGATTTGGAAAGGAGATGGCGTCTCCCAACCCTGAGATGCGAAATTTTTATCATTGTGTTGATGTAGAGGGGAGGAAGCATCGTCTTGTAATTTGTATACATTGGTCGTGGTTTTTATTTTTTTTGAATTGTTTGTGAAGTAATGCTCTTTTGTTTGCAGCCTCTCCCTGATGCTTTTGAAAGGATGTATGGTCATGTTGTAGCCGACCATGTTTGTTTAGTTTCCGCAACTGGTGAAAACTTTCGTGTCGACGTCTCTAAGGATTGCTCGAATCGTTGGTGGTTATCTGGTGGTTGGAATAGATTTGCGACTAACAACGGCATCAAGGTTGGAGCATCAATGGTGCTCTTTCAATATGTAGGAGGGCATCGTTTCAAAATCCTTGTTCCTGAAGATGAGTAGGGCTCAGCTGTTTTGTAATAGTGGTGTAACCAGACTTTTGTTTTTCTGTTGTGCTTTTGTTAACCTTAATCATGTGTGTTGTTATGTGTAATAGCGAATATTTATGTAATAATATCTTAATGTGTTTAAAGATATGGTCTGGGTTTTTGTGTTTTGTCTTTTTTTCAACTCCAATGTGACCTCTCTTTAGCGTGACACTGGCGCTTCTGGGTAGTAAAGATACGCTCTGTAATTTTGCCACTTGCTTGGTATGCAGTTAGTTCTGAAAATATTGCTTTGGACGGATGTGAATTATTTTTCGGTGATGAGACAACGCTGCCTTGTTTGCTTTATTTGTTGATAAATAGTAGATGTTTGGATAAAATCTGCGGCAGTCGTCCTTGTGGTTTGTTTTAGTTGTTGGTGTTTTTGTAGTGATGAATCATGACATACCCTCATCGTCATCGCCGTGACTTTTTCCGTTCCATTGATTCTGAAGAAAAGATGGAATATATGGTAGCTTTCTCTACCCCTCTTTTGCAATATTTGTGTTTTTTGGTTGATATTTGATCTTGTGGGTTGCAGCTTTTTCCTGAATCATTTGGAGCTCAGTATGCTCACGAGGGATTATCTCATGTTTGTTTGGTTTCTCCTACTGGGCGAGAGTTTCGAGTAAGGGTGTTCCGAGACAGCCAGGACCATTATATCCTTACTTAAGGTTGGCGGGCTTTTGCTGTGGACGGTGGCTTGGGTGTTGGCGGGTCCCTTATTATTTTTAAGTACGATGGGGGTAGTCGTTTCACAATAATTATTTTAGAGGCGAATGAGTGAACTCGGGAAGATGAGCTAAAATTCGTGTTTATTCCTTTGTTTGTGTGAAACATGTGATGTTAATTGTTCTTCGTTTATCGAAGTTTTTTGTAGGGAATATATCGTATATCCTTACTAGAGTTTTTGTAGAGAAACACGTGGTTGAATTGCTAAATTTATTCTCCTTGGATGCTTATTTACGTGTGCATCTGCGTTTAAAGTACACGCGATTGCTAAATTTATTCTCCTTGGAGGCTTATTTGCACATCCCCGTGTTCGAAAGACACGTGATTGCAAAAGTTATTCTCCTTGGAGGCTTGTTTGCATGCGCATCCGTGTTTAAAGTACACGCGATCCCTAAATTTATTCTCCTTGGAGGCTTATTTGCATGCGTATCCGTGTTTAAAGCACACACGATCGCTAAATTTATTCTCCTTGGAGGCATGCTTGCATGCGCATCTGTGTTTATAGTACACGCGATCGCTAAGTTTATTCTCCTTGGAGGCTTGTTTGCATGCGCATCCGTGTTTAATGTACACGCAATCGCTAAATTTATTCTCCTTGAAGGCTTGTTTGCATGCACATCCGTGTTTAAAGCACACGTGATCGCTAAATTTATTCTCTTTGCAAGCTTGTTTGCATGCGCATCCGCGTTTAAAGCACGTGTGATCGCTAAATTTATTCTCCTTGGAGGCTTGTTTGCATGCGCATTTGTGTTTAAAGCACACGCGATCGCTAAATTTATTCTCCTTGGAGGCTTGTTTGCATGCGCATCCGTGTTTAAAGCACACGTGATCGCTAAATTTATTCTCCTTGGAGGCTTATTTGCATGCGCATCCGTGTTTAAAGCACATGCGATCGCTAAATTTATTCTCCTTGGAGGCTGGTTTGCATGCGCATCCGTGTTTAAAGCACACGCGATCGCTAAATTTATTCTCCTTGGAGACTTGTTTGCATTCGCATCCGTGTTTAAATTATACCCGATCGCTAATTAAATTTATTCTCCTTGAAGGCTTGTTTTCATGCGCATCCGTGTTTAAAGTACAGGCGATCGCTAAATTTATGCGTATCGACAACTATTGTTGGGTTTGGAACTTTCATTTATATATATGTGAAGTGGTATACCCAAATTGGGAAACCTGATGACTCTTATACATGGAAAATCTAAGTCACTAGACTTTCAATGTGCCTAACCTTTACGCAAAATAAGCCTTGAGATTCTTGGCGTTCCATTATTTTGTGAGGAAAGCGCCTTCCAAATTTTGAAGCTTGAAGGAACCCCTGCCTACTTCTTTATGAATGACGTGTGGACCTTCCCATTTGGGTTCAAGCTTTCCCCCGGTCGTTGCTTGGTGAAGGACCATATCTCCTTTTTGCAAGGGTCGTATGAAAACACGCTTGTTGTATCCTTCTGCCAGGCGACGTTGATACTCATTTGCTTTGAGACAAGCTGTGTCCTTTCTTTCTTCACGTAGATGGAGTTCTAACTCAAGAGCTTCGTTGTTGGAATCCTTGTGGAAATCAACAATTCTGGTTGATGGAATTAATAGTTCCACTGGTATGACTGCATCAACTCCAAAGGCAATCGCGAATGGTGTTTCCCCAGTGGGACTCTTAGCTGAGGTTCTATACGACCATAGTACTAGAGGCAAAATCTCAGCCCACCCTCTTTTTGTTGTCCCCAACCTCTTTTTTAAGGCATTCAGGATTTGGCAATTCATGGTTTTGGCCTGTCCGTTAGATTGTGGATAAGCCACTGATGAGAATCAGAAATCTATGCGGAGTCCGGCGCAGAAATCTCGAATTCCCTCGCATTCAAATTGGGGACTGTGATCTGTGATGATGGCTTGAGGGACCCCAAATCGGCAAATCATATTTTTCCACATAAATTTACGCACTTTTTCCGCTGTAGTGGCGGCCATGGCTTCAGCTTCAACCCATTTTGTAAAGTAATCTACTATCACAATAATGAAGCGTAGCTGGCCTGGTGCTGTTGGGAAAGGGCCCAAAATATCCATCCCCCACATTGCGAATGACCATGGTGCGAAAATGGTTTTTAAAGGATGAGGGGGGCGATGATTGAGTGACGCATGTCGCTGGCAAGGATCGCATATATGGATGACCATTTCCGCTTATGCCCTAAGGGAGGGCCAATAATAGGCCAGACGTGGTTTTTTAATAAGTAAAGTGTTTCTGATGTATTTGTTTTTGTTGCAGCCTTTACCATCCATATATCGCGATTATGGGTATGGTGAGCTTGGCTTCGTCCATTTATGGACGCGGGCTGACGAGGAATTTGTGGTAAGGGTGGAAGCCTTATGGCCCAACAACTACTGGTTTAGCATTGGGTGGCACGAGTGTGTTTTGTCGAATAAACTTCGAATTGGGACATGCTGGATCTTTGAGTATGAAGGACAGTCTTGCTTTGATGTTGTTGATGTGAACCATGGTCCTGATCAAAATGGTGATGTAGATTTCTCAGTTCGGTGTTGAACGTTCCGTTTTCATTACGTTTTCTGTGGTTATATAATTACCGGTTGTTGGATGGTTGTGCTTGGTGTATAATTAGTGAACTAATAAATCATCGTGGCGCTGCTCGTTTGAGTTTTTCGTAAAGAGTGGATGAATTAATAAATCAAGTAATCTCCAGCGTGATATTCGCGATGGAGAGACCACGATCTCCAGCGTCCTTAGATGCTAGGGAGTTTAAATTTAAAAAATCAAGAAATCTCCAGCGTGATATTTGCGATGGAGAGACCTCGATCTCCAGCGTCCTTAGACATTAGGGAGATTAAATTTAAAAAATCAAGAAATCTCCAGCGTGATATTCGCGATGGAGAGACCTCGATCTCCAAAGTCCTTGGACGCTAGGGAGATTAAATTTAAAAAATCAAGAAATCTCCAGCGTGATATTCGCGATGTAGAGACCTCGATCTCCAGCGTCCTTAGACGCTAGGGAGATTAAATTAAAAAAATCAAGAAATCTCCAGCGTGATATTCGCGATGGAGAGAACTCGATCTCCAACGTCCTTATACGCAAGGATTTTATCTTCGAATTGTTATACAACGATTGATGATAATTAGATTCTGGAGAAGCAGGTATTTATTGATAGGTCGAGTTTCACCAAATTTTTTTAACTGGAACAACATTGCTCACCGAAATGTTCTTGGGATCTAGCGGAAACCATTTGTCGTCGGACCATCGTAGTCACTATCGTAGGTTTCGTCCTCTATGTGGCAGCCTTGTTTGTCAAAAAAATGGACTTCAAACCTTGCTTCTTCCAGGTGGGTGAACATTATTGATGTTTCCAACTCTAGTCCGTGTGACTCAACAAAATCCCTCCATCCACGTGCCACCCAGTGAGATCCGTAACTGTCCCCAATGATGTGGACATGGAAATCTTTGACGACGCTAGTGGATAAAAAGATCTGTTTGGAAACATGGGGTTGGAAATGTTGACCGAATTCGTAAGGCAACATCATGCGTATGTATTGCTCGTCCCCTGCTAAATAAATATCGAAAATAAGGGGATTGTTTAGGTTTTGATCGCTGATGTTCGCTGCCATATCTACATTTTTTTTTGTAAAGACCTCTGATGAGAAGGTTGTGCCTTTCATGTTGTAAGGAAGAAATTCTTTTATAGTAGTATCGACTGATTTGAAAAATCTTTTTGTAATAAATGATTATTTTCGGATTGTAAATGTGCAGTGTACTTGGTCGGGTTCTGAAGGGATTATTTGCCATATGTATTACATGTAGAGTATGTCGGGAAATCCCTCTTTCAGATTATTTGTCTAGTTTCAACGCATTTAATAAATGCTTTAGACGATTTTCAAAGTATCTACAACCTTCTTTTGATATAAGAAGGCGTGGTGTTTGTGACATTTGCAGTTGTCGACTTGCTTTTGTTAAGTATTATTGCTTTGGTAGGGAGATGTCGTCTCCCAACCCTGAGATGCGAAATTTTTATCATTGTTTTGATGTAGAGGGGAGGATGCATCGTCTTGTAATTTGTATACGTTGGTCGTGCTTTTTATCTTTTTTGAGTTGTTTGTGAAGTAATGCTCTTTTGTTTGTAGCCTCTCCCTGATGCTTTTGAAAGGATATATGGTCATGTTGTATCCGACCATGTTTGTTTAGTTTCCGCAACTAGTGAAAACTTTCGTTTCGACATCTCTAAGGATTGCTCGAATCGTTGGTGGTTATCTGGTGGTTGGAATAGATTTGCGACTAACAACGGCGTCAAGGTTTGAGCATCTGTGGTGATCTTTCAATATGTAGGAGGGCATCGTTTCAAAATCCTTGTTGTTGAAGATGAGTAGGGCTCGGCTGTTTTGTAATAGTTGTGTAACCAGACTTTTGTTCTTCTGCTGTGCTTTTGTTAACCTTAATCATGCGTGTTGTTATGTGTAATCGCGAATATTTATGTAATAATATCTTAATGTGTTTAAAGATATAGTCTGGGTTTTTGTGTTTTGTCTTTTTTTTCAACTTCGATGTGACCTCTGGTTAGAGTGACACTGGCGCTTCTGGGTAGTCGAGATGTGCTCTGTAATTTTTCCACTTGCTTGGTATGCAGTTGGTTCTGAAAATATTGCTTTGGACGGATGTGAATTATTTTTCAGTAATGAGACAACGCTGCCCTGTTTGCTTTATTTGTTGTTAAATAGTAGATGTTTGGATAAAATCTGCGGTAGTCGTCCTTGTGGTTTGTTTTAGTTGTTGGTGTTTTTGTAGTGATGAATCATGACATCCCCTCATCATCGTCACCGTGACTTTTTCCGTTCCATTGATTCTGAAGAAAAGATAGAATATATGGTAGCTTTCTCTACCCCTCTTTTGCGATATTTATGTTTTTTGGTTGATATTTGATCTTGTGGCTTGCAGTTTTTGCCTGAATCGTTTGGAGCTCAGTATGCTCGCGAGGGATTATCTCATGTTTGTTTGGTTTCTCCTACTGGGCGAGAGTTTCGAGTAAGGGTGTTCCGAGACAACCAGGAATATTATATCCTGGCTTAAGGTTGGCGGGCTTTTGCTGTGGACAGTGGCTTGAGTGTTGGCGGGTCCCTTATTATTTTTAAGTACGAGGGGGTAGTCGTTTCACAATAATTGTTTTAGAGGCGAATGAGTGAACTCGGGAAGATGAGCTAAAATTCGTGTTTATTCCTTTGTTTGTGTGAAACCTGTGATGTTAATTGTTCTTCGTTTATCGAAGTTTTTTGTAGGGAATATATGGTATATCCTAACTAGAGTTTTTGTAGACAAACATGTGTTTGCAAAATTTACTCTCCTTGGATGGTTATTTGCATGTGCATCCGTGTATAAAGTACACATGATTGCTAAATTTATTCTCCTTGAAGGCTTATTTGCACATCCCCGTGTTCGAAAGACACGTGATTGCTAAATTTATTCTCCTTGGAGGCTTGTTTGCATGCGCATCCGTGTTTAAAGTACACGCGATCGCTAAATTTATTCTCCTTGGAGGCTTATTTGCATGCGTATCCGTGTTTAAAGCACACGCGATCGCTAAATTTATTCTCCTGTGAGGCTTGCTTGCATGCGCATCTGTGTTTAAAGTACACACGATCGCTAAATTTATTCTCCTTGGAGGCTTGTTTGCATGCGCATCCGTGTTTAAAGTACACGCAATCGCTAAATTTATTCTCCTTGGGTTCAAGCTTTCCCACGGTCGTTGCTTGGCGAAGGACCATATCTCCTTTTTGCAGGGGTCGTATGAAAATACGCTTGTTGTATCCTTCCGCCAGGCGACGTTGATACTCATTTGCTTTGAGACAAGTTGTGTCCCTTCTTTCTTCATGTAGATGGAGTTCTAACTCAAGAGCTTCGTTGTTGGAATCCTTGTTGAAATCAACAATTCTGGATGATGGAGTTAATAGTTCCACTGGTATGACTGCATCAACTCCAAAGGTCATCGCGAATGGTGTTTCTCTAGTGGGACTCTTAGCTGAGGTTATATACGATCATAGTACTCAGGGCCGGACCTGAGATTGGAATGGCCTGAGGCGAGAAACGACTCTTCATTGACACCTTCATCAATAGTTTGATTAGTAGTGAAATATACCTCTTGATATTGTTTGCTAGACTTTGAGATTGTTTGAGTTAATCCCTCTCGTGTGCTGTCATTAAAGAGAACCATAAAAATATTTTCACATAGCTTAATCACAAACCACAACCATCTAAAAAAACAACCACAAAGGAAAGGTAAATGCTAGATAAGTTTAATAATGCAAGTATGACAGTGCACGCAAAAAGTATCAGGAATAGCAAATTATGGGGATATGTAGCCATGGATACAAATGTAAAAGGAATGCACTTGTACCAAGCGTTCTTTTCTTGCTCTTGTGTTGAATTTTGATAGCAATCAAAGCATGGAATTTTTCTTTTCAAGTCAGGAGGATCACCTTACCCTACACGATAGGATGAACTTCTGTGGTATGAATTTCAGTCTTTGATGCTGGAATAAAATTTTCATTTTACTTGGCATCAAATAATTTGATGTCGATGCTTTACATTGAAAATATATTCTTTGGGGGGGAGTTGCTGCGTTTTATTTGCTTATGCTGATTGAGGGTTTTAACTTTTAACTCCAAATTATGTATCATTTACTGAGAAATCAAGAGAACAAACTCTATCTCAAATCCACACCATCTAACCTAAATTGATTTTAATCTCAACCAATTCAACTTAAAAACAATCGAATTAAAAGTGGAGGAACAAAAACTAACCTTGAACTCTTGAAGAATGAAGGTCTAGATTCTAGAAGAAGAAGAAGAAGAAGAGGTCGGCGGCTGCTGCGGCATGCGGGAGACGGTGCGGGGTGGTTGACCGACTGTCGAGGGGTTGGGTGCGGTGTGTCGGTGCCAAGGTCGGTTGAAGGTGGAGCTTGCAGCGGCGGGTCACTGGCTCGAGGACTCCCGGACTCGGATTTCTCCCTTATCTGCTCTGTCGGAAAAAAAAAAAACAGATGCTAAATGTCAAGGATAGAATTCGAACCTTGGTCTTTGCAATCACTCTTAAATGCCTTCCATCCAATTACCAGTGAGCCAACTTACCTTTTTGTTTTCTAATCCACTTTTCTTCTATTTATTATATAAATACTATGGACCCCCTAGACGGATTGGGCCCGAGGCGAGCGCCTGTTGGACCTCGCCTCAGGTCCGGCCCTGATAGTACTAGAGGCAAGATCTCAGCCCACTCTCTTTTTGTTGTCCCTAACTTCTTTTTTGAGGCATTCAGGATTTGGGGATTCATGGTTTCGGCCTGTCCGTTGGATTGTGGATAAGTCACTGATGAGAATCGGAAATCTATGCGGAGGCCGGCGCAGAAATCTCGAATTCCCTCGCAGTCAAATTGGGGACCGTGATCTGTGATGATGGCTTGAGGGACCCAAAATCGGCAAATCATATTTTTCCATAGGAATTTACGCACTTTTTCCGCTGTGGTGGTGGCCATGGCTTCGGCTTCCACCCATTTTATAAAGTAATCTACTATCACAATAATGAAGCGTAGCTGGCCTAGTGATGTTGGGAAAGGGCCCAAAATATCCATCCCCCACATTGCGAATGGACATGGTGCGGAAATGGTTTTTAAAGGATGAGGGGGGGGGGGGGCGATGATTTAGTGACGCATGTCGCTAGCAAGTATCGCATATATGGATGACCATTTCCGCTTTTGCCCTAAGGGAGGACCAATAATAGCCCAGACGTGTGATTTTGGACGTTACGGCTCTTCATCCCTGGTGGTTGCCACAGAGGCCCGCGTGTAGTTCTCGCACAAGATTAAGGCCTTTCTGGTTCGAGACAAATAAGAGATCCGGAAGGTTGAAACCCCTTTTGTATAGTCGGCCATCTTTGACTCGAAAGCGGGCTGCTCTTCTTCTGGTGTTTTGGTTGTCTTGTAATTTGCCTACTAGGGTTCCTTCTAGTATGTATTCAAGGAGAGGTATACGCCAGTCTCCGAGGTTAGATATTCTGAATACCCCATGATGGATTCCTCGGTCATACCTCTGTTCAATAACCACATGATTACTTAGCCCTAGGGGTAAGGTGGCCCCATTCTGGCCAAGGTATCGGCGTATTCATTTTGATTACGAGCGATGGATGAAATGGAACACTTTCCGAAGGCAATAGTGAGTGTTTGTACGCGTGTCAAATATTCAGTTAGCATTCCTGCCTTTGCTTCATATTCGCCTTAACTTACTGAGCAACCACCTCCGAATATATGAAAATCTGGACTTGTCGAGTCCCGCTAATCAGTTCCTTTTCTATGCCCACGATTAAAGCTTCATATTCCGCTTCATTATTGGTGGCTTCAAACAGTACTTGGGAAGAAAGATCGGTTATCTCCCCACTTGGGCTTGCGATGGTAACCCCAGCTCCACATCCTCCTGCTGATACCGATCTGTCTACATTGATGACCCAGTCTTCCCCATCGCGATCCTGAGAATCTGTAAAGACAGCTTCCACCACAAAATCAGCCAGCGCTTGAGCCAGACGATATTTTCTGGTTTTAAATGGATGTCAACCTCAGAAAGCTCTACCGCCCATTTGACCATTCTTCCTGAGAGTGATGGTGAGTGAAGGATTTGGTGGAGGGGCGAGTCAGAAAGAACCTCTATCGTGTGAGCCTGAAAATAGGGTCTCAGACTTCGTGCAACAAAAACCACCGATAGGGCCATTTTCTCGATTGGTGTATATCTGGATTCGACGGGTTATAAAACTCGGCTGGCGAAGTAGATGGGAAGCTTGGATTCCCTAGTGAGCATTGTGCTAATAGTTGTGGACCCGACAACGAGGTACAGCTGTAGTGCTTCTTGCTCGCGTGGGAAGTGAAGAGTGTGCAAAGTGGCTAAATATTCTTTCATGATTTTGAAAGCTTTGTCCAAAACTGGAGTCCACTCAACCGGACCTTTCTTTTTTAGCTGTTCGAAGAAAGGAATGGAGTTGACCGATCCATTCAATTTCTGAATGTAGTCCAACGTCTTTGGTGGGGTCATGTCAATGATGGTCTGTACTTTGGAGGAATTCACGTTTATTCCTCAGTGGCTTATCATGAAACCTAGGAATTTTCCAAAGTCTACTCAAAAAACACATTTTTCTGGATTCAGACAAACGCGATTTCTCCTCAGCGTGTTAATGGTTTCATGTATATCCTTGTAGTGATCCTCATTTGTAAGGCTTTTGATCATGATATCATCGACGTAAACTGCAGCACTTCTTCCGATCTGAGACACAAATACTTTCTATATCATTCACTGAAAAGTGGCACCCGCGTTCTTGAGCCCAAATGGCATTACCCTATAACAAAAGGTTCCTTGGTTGGTGATGAAAGCGGTGCTCTTTTCATCGCGATGACTCATCTTGATCTAATTGTAGCCGGAATAAGCATCTAAAAAGCTTAGAGTGACATGCCCTACCGTGGTGTCTACTAGCTCGTAAATAGATGGCAAAGGATAGTTATCTTTTGGGTAGACCTTGTTCAGATCTTTGAAGTCTACGCACATCCTCCATTTGCCATTGCTCTTTCTGACCAGCACCACATTTGACAACAAGGTTGAATCATTAATCTCGCGAATAAACCCGGCTTGTAGAAGCTTATTTACCTCTTGTTTTGCTGCCTCCGACTTCTCGGCGGCCATCTTCCTCTTCCTTTGAGATATGGGCATTGCCTCGTGGTTTAGTCTCAAGGAATGTTCTGCAGTTTCTTGGGGGAGCCCCTTTAAATCTTGCGGGGACCATGCAAAAACATCGCATGATTTTTTTAACAAATTCTTGAGGCACACCAAGGCAGGGCCGGTCAAGGCTTCGGTCTTGTTTGGGAAAGGAAAGAAAGCGATTTTTTCTTCCACGATCTTGTCAGCTATCTTTTCGGGTCGAACTTCTAAATCTGTTTGTTGTTGTTTAGATGTGGCATCTTGCTCACGCTCATCGGTTGTTTATTCTTTTAAAGATCCTTAAATGTCTCCTTTAATCGCGAATATTCGATTATGGCCCATCCTTAGTGAGGATAAGTAAGAAACTCTACTTTCTACCTGTTCTCCTCGCGCTTCGCCCACCTTTCCGTCAGCACATGGAAAATTGACGCTAAAATGATGTATAGAGCATGCTATTTGGAACTTGAATAGACTTACCCGGCCCATGATAGTGTTGTAGATGGACGGCAGTCGGACCGCTGTGAACACAATCATGTGGGTTCTTCTATTTGGTGTGGTCCCTAACGTCAGGGCCAACTCGATCGTTCCAGCTACCTCAACCTCGTCTCCGGAAAAGGAGACTAGCTTTCCTGAGTAGCGACGTAGAGCGCTTTCAGCGATCCCGAGTTGCTCAAAAGCGTCCTAGTAAAGGACGTCTACAGATGAACCCGTATCAATCATGACTCGCTTGACAGTTTTGGTTCCTATCTGTACATGGATGAACATAGGATCTGAGTGAGGCATCCTAAGAACACGAGCGTCTCGGGTGTCGGAAACGGAGAAACTCAGTATAGCGTGCGCAGTGGATGCTTGTTTGACACTGGCCTCGGATGGGGGGCGTCTAGCTTCTCTTTCATAGTTTTTCCTTTCCTGATTACTGGTGCCAGATGTCGCGGGTCCTCCTGCGATGGTATTGGCGCACCCATCCGGAGAAAGAGGCTTCCGGTGATCTCGGTTGGAGTGTTCAGGTCGGTTGGATGAGGACCTTGCCGTGGGGGCATTTCTTGTGTCCCTAGGTGGAGGTCGATACTCTCTTCCCCTGCTTCCATTCCTTCCTCCCCTATTCTAGGGGTAAGTTACCCTACCTCTTCCTCCAGCTGCATACTGGGGATTGTAGGTTCTTGGTGGAACATTAGGTGGTTTATATTGCCGGAGAGGAACCTCAGGAGGACGGTGTTGTTGTGGCGTCACGACTAGATTATTGGGATTTGTTAGTGGGGCGCAAATTTGAAGAGGCGCCTCCTTTTGAGGAAGAGCTTGCGGAATCCCATAGACCGGGGGTGAAATATGGTCAGGATGAGCGATCATTATGTTGGTTGGGGCACCAAGTGGACTTGGTCCTGATCTTTGGTTGTATTGTACTTCTTGGATTTGAGGGCGTGGCGGGATGGTCGGATATTGCCAGGGAGGATTGCGACGTTGTTGATCCCCGAAATTTTCTCTTCCTTGGCGTTTGTTGGGGAGCCGGTGGTAAGACGGTTGCTGAATCATTAACCCTCCCTTTGAGGTCGGAGGTGGGTATTGATAGGGAAACCTAAGCGAGTAGCTGGCTGGCGACCTCGTGGTTTTACATAGGACACGTGTAAGGCATGCCCTCGCGCTTAGGGGTATAGGCGATACACGTGGCGTTTTGAGAAATGAGGTGCTTGGGCCAGCGAGCTACTTGCTAGGGCTCTCGAGAGCCACGAGGTCCTGTGGAGGACCCACTCTGGTTTCTTACGCGGGTTGACATCCCTATTTAGGTCGCGAAGGGGCTTTGGCCGGGGTTTGGTTGAGTGCCTTACTTCGCGACGAACCCTGTAGTGGGACCATGTGTCTTTTTGCGTTGGGTGGCCTATTTATGACGTTATACTTATATTATTTAATAGGCCTATTTTCTATGGCATCGTCAGTCGTGTCTTGTTGTGGTTGGTAGTTATAGGCAGGTTCTCTTGAGGATGTGGCTAGTGTTATGATTTACTTGGGGTTGAATGTTGCGCGAATTCTATGCTATAGATGATGTTGATCCCCTGATGTATTGTCATAGACAATAGTGAGCTGTTAGTGCTAACATAGTATTCCTTGAGCTAGATGTAAAGTTGGTGTGTGGAAGTACTTGTTGCCTCTAATGTGATAATGTCTGATAGTTAGCGCATGTATGATTGTATTTACCTTGGTGTTATGACGTGCAACTTCTGTGATGTATTGTGATCCTACTATGTGTGATGCTATGCTAGATATGTTATGGCGTGTGATTATCCTCGATATAACTTTTGCATGATATTAAATGCGCTTCACGATTGTTATGTTACATGATCCCTTGAATTGTAGTTGTTAGAATGATAGAACTAAATTGATAGAATCTGATTCTGACTTGGAACCTAGGGAGGGAATAAGGGATTAGCCCTTCGAGGTGGATGACACCTTTTGAATTCTGAAATTGCTTTGCTGACATCGGATTTTTAGGATTTTTAAACGGTGCTTAAAAAGCACTAACTTGGATTTTGAGAAGACTAATACGACCCAAGCTTTTCATTATGGCGCCCCACGAAGTGGATACAAGCATTTATAGAGGTACTTTTAGAATGCTTGCTAAGACCTAGTGGAGGCGCTATGATGCTTTTCGAGTTATGATATGACCGAGAAGTCGGAGTGAGGATGTGGTAAGGGCCCATATTGCATCCTTGCTACGACCGATTGGATAAAAGCATTTATGGAGGCACTTAACGGAGTAAGAATTGATTAAACAATTATAAAATAAAAGCAAACCAATCTATGAACTGCGTAATTAAAATTACCAGACTTCCTCCCGTTTTAGTGGAAGGTAATCAGGATTGAATCCACGAGGAACCTTGTTAGTGGATCCTAAGCAGCTCATCAAATCACGTTCGGGATCAACTCAAGGCTCACTCGATATCGATTAGGGCAGTCGACGTCGAGTCAGAGAGCAGTCGATGTCAAGTTCAGATTCCTGCAAAACAAACACAAAGCACTCGACCTCGAGTTGAACCCGATATTGGGTCAGTGGCCACCCGACGTCGACCGGGGAGTCGATGTCGAGTCTTCTGCAGAATTTGAAATGTAACCAATTTGATGTCGGGAAAGTGTTCAAAGAATATAAGGATGAATAAAGAAATTTTGAACAGAAAATCGCAGATTGTTGTATAAATCAATAAACTAAAACAACTTCCAAAGCCGGAGAATTATGCCACAACGATAACCTTGCAAGTATTATGTCACATTCTTGAAAGGAATAAGTTTTTCATCAAATAACTTTCATCATTAACAAATAGGTGGATAGAGGCTCTCACATAAACCCTAATTGTTACTACCCTTTTTAATAATCAATCCAAATTCATATTAAGATCACTTTCGCTTCAATAATACAAATAAGGACCACCTACTACTATCATACAAGAACCATGCACATAAGGATATAAGATGAAATCGCTTGAAAAAATCATACCTTTGACAACTTACATGGCTATCGTCGGGCTAACTCCGACCCTAAAAGTAGGATGACTACTCGCGCCTGATAATTGCAAACTCAATGGATGGCATGAAAAGAACTAAACTTTGATGGAAAATAACGTCGAGAAGTACAACTAAGCTCTCCAATCTCTCTTCAAACTTGGCCTTCTCTCTCTACTCTATTGCCTAACTAATTGTGTGATGAAGAATGAATAAAAGCCAGCCCCTAGGGATTTATTTATAGACTTCAATCCTTCCTATCCAAGGAAGAAGCAATTCTATCTTTATCTAATTTCTATCTATCTAAATCTAAGGATAAAACATTGACAAACAAAATAAATGGAAACAACTAGAATTCCCCTAGGTAATTTAGGAATTTAACCTAGGAGGATAAATGGTCTTCAAATTGATAAAACGTCCTTTGCTTCATGGCCAAGTAAAGCTCTGCCAAATTCGGACTTGAATTGGTCCGTCAAACAGGTTTTGTGCGCAACTCGACATCGAGTCAGATGACTCAACGTCGAGTCATGTGTGTTATCTTGAGTCTGCCTTGCACTCGATCTCGGCTCCAGGGGGTGTGTCTTGATTTGGCTCTACTCGACGTCGAGTGATGACTCTACGTCAACTTCTAATGTCGAGTGGTCTTTTCTCCTTCTTGTTTCTGCTGGATGTATGCCTCCAATCTCCACTCGACGTCGAGTCACTGGGTAGACGTCGAGTGACTCTTCAGTAGACGTCGAGTGACTCTTCAGTAGACGTCGAGTGGTTTTCCAGCTTGCATTCCACTTCTTCGAATTGCTCCGAAAACGTCTCGATTTCTATGAAATTAGACAAGAACTAGTGTAGATCTCTATAATTGACAAATAAGCATAAACTACACAATTCCTGCACTATTCTCACCCAGAAATATAAAATGTGAACATAAATGGATATTAAAGTTAATGCAAAACATGGCAAATTAAGCGTACATCATTAATTGAGGAAATCGAGTATGAAATAAATATTAAAATATAAATCCAAACCAAATCCATGTCCAAGCAAATAAATACACGACTTTCTTCGGTTGTAATGGAGGGGAATCATGATCGATCCACGAGGAAGTGTGTCGGCGGAATTCCAGATAGCTCATAAAATCTCGTTCTAAATCGACTCAGAAGATCACTCGATGTCAACTGAATCAATCAATGTTGAGTCAGAAAGCAGTCGATCTCAGGCAAAACCTACAGAAAAGCATAGGACACACTTGATGTCGAGATGGTAGGCTTGAGATCGGGTCAATCACTCGATATCGATTCAGATGGGTCGACGTCGAGTCTTCTTGACGAAAAATAGTAACATAATGATGTCATCCTCAAGCGGAAGAAGAAGGTTCCACCTTGGGAGTCGTTAAAGAAACGACGTTAATTATTTTATTATTTATATTTCTTGTTTTTAATATATTCTATTTTTAGTAACTCCTATGTTAGTTGGAGTCTAATTATAGAATTGCTTATTTTTAGTATTTCTTAGTTAGGTTAAATAAGATGGTTAGGAGAGTCTATCTTTAGGCTTTCTTAATTATCATATTTTATTATTTTATATATTAGGATTTTAGATTAAGTTTTATCTTCTAGGTTTACTTTATCTTTAGGATTGAAATTCTATCTTTAAGAAACCAAAACTCTATCTTGCATGGTAGAATTGGTTCTTAGGTTTTCTATTTAAACATTGTAATCCCTTTTGAATTAATCAGATTGAATAGAATTGAGAAACCCCGATTAAAGGGTTCTCAATTATCAATCCCAAACACTACCAAAGCTCTATGTTCTACGGCATTCATCCAAACACAATCATCACCGTCACGTTGTTCATTGATCAAACCCAAGAGCGCAACCAGGAAGAGGAATCCGGCGCTTGGTTCCTGGACGCAGGCGTCCCGGCTTCGGCGGTGCCAGGAGCGCCCTTGGCTCTCGCTTCCGTCCTCGCGTTCTCCTGGCTCTCGCGCTCGCTTCCTCGTCGCGCCGCGGCATCGCTCTCAGTCCCAGCGTTCGCCCTCTCGCTGTCTCGCCCTCTCATACGCTCGCTCTCGCCTCGATCGCTCTCGCGCGCTCGCCTTTGCTCTCGCCCCAGCGAGCCCATCCGGGAACCTGTTCCACGTCACCGTTCCGCGTCCGCAGACCCTGAGGAGCTCTCTCCTGTGTGCTCGGTCGCGTCCAGCAAGCGGGCGCCAGCCTCGCACCTTTCTTCTTCTTCGCTTCCTTTGCACTCTTTCACTGTTACCTTATTAATCTTGAATTAGTTACTTTATTTCCATCGTATTAGTTGTTAGAATTTTCTTAAGTTAAGAACCTTTAGATTTAATTAAAAGTATTCTACCACTTTCGTTGTTGAATTTGTTTAGTTAAGAATTGTTGCTTTAATTAGTTATTAATTAGTTTAATTCAATTGTTAATCAGGAGATATCGGAAGAGCATTGCAAGATCGGGCAAATATACGGCGTGGTTCTTGATCTTGAGCCCACAGGCGAAGGATCGGGTATCCCAAACGTATCAAGTGGTATCGGATTTCAGGTGTATGCAAGCTCTTTACTCTTTTGATTCTTTAATTGAGTGATTTTTTTTCATGCCTTATTTTTCACTATCCCGCTGCATAAAGGTTAAATCTTTATTATTCACCCATAAAATTGGAACTTTATTTTAGTTATTTCTTGAATTGTTTGGATCTTTGATTTGGAAGATATTGAGTTCTTGATGGCAAGTTTTGATCTTTTATTCCTTGTTGCTACATATCATGCCTATGACTGTGATTCTTGGATTAAAGCCTTATATGAACTTGCACCACTAAAGAACCCTAATTTTTTCCAGTTTCTAGCCTATTTCCCTTATTTTTCTTATTTTTGCTTACTTTTAGATCATCGTAGTGTACTTTTTATTTTTTTATTTTCGTTCTTCTTGGCATCTTCTGTCGCATACTAGCAACATTACATAGCTACGTAGCCACAAAAAAAAAGCCGAGAGCATTAAAAAAAAAAAAAAAAGAGCATACCTCCTTGTTTGACTTAGTAACTCATTGCATATTGTTATTTCTTTTCTTTGCTACTTGTTAGGTGATCTATTTGGTTTAAAGCATTACAAAAGAACCCTACTTTGTATTATTTTTTGCTGTGCAGACACAGGAGCCTTGGTCACACCCCTCTTTTTCTGAACCGTGTTGCAACCGTCAGATAATAGTTGACGGAGTGTGTGCACTTGATTGCCCTTGTGATTGCTATTTTCGATTGCTACATATTCATATATTTCGAGCATCACATTGTATATCTTATTCTAGACACATTAGCCGCTTGTTTATACTTGCTATCCTTGATATCCGACTTGTGGCTGATTTAATTTGCAATTTTGATTATTACTTGCTGGCTTCAATATGGCAAAATTCTGTGTCCAGGGGAATTGCTTGAATTTAGTGCCTTGTTTTCTCGCCTTTTTGATTTCTAAACCTGAATCACTCTTAGGAATCAATAGGGCTTGCATTACTTGGTTTCTGGTCTTTGCTCCGTTTAGTTGTTTCTCTTCTGATATTGTAGGAACATGTCGAACGACAATAACCCCAACCCTTCCCCTACCCCTCCTGCGCCACACGCTAGAGAGATCGATACCACAGGACATATCGGAAGAGCATTGCAAGATCAGGCAAATATACGGCGTGGTTCTTGATCTTGAGCCCACAGGCGAAGGATCGGGTATCCCAAACGTATCACATAACCGGGTGTCGGAAAAGAACGTCCGAAGAATTTAAGGATGAAAAGGAAAGATGAACAGAAATAATGCAGATTGTTGTTGTAAATATCAATAAACTATGAAACTTCCAAAGCCGGGGAATTTGCCACAACGATAACCATGTGTGGAATATGCCAAATTCATAAAAGATATATGCTTTTCATCAAATAACTTTCTTTATTAACTAATATGAATATAAAGACTCTCGCATAAACCGTAAGTGTTACTATCCTTTTTTATAATTAATCCAAATTCATAATAAGATCACTTTCGATTCGATATCATAAATAAGGATTACCTACTACTCTCGTAGAAGAATTATTCAAATAGGATAGAAGTTGAACATCATATAAAAATCATACCTTTGAGAAATAATCACATGGGTATCGTCAGGCTCACCCCGACCATAGAAGTAAGGGGATACTCACGCCTCGTCGCATAAAACTCCATTGTGGACATAAAGGAAATAACTTTGAATTGAAATAACGACAAAAGATTACAACCGAATGCTTCAACTCTCACCCTTACAATCGGCCTCCTCTCTCTCTCTCTTACTATTGCCTAAACTATGTAAACACAATTTCTTGTGTGCTTGGATGAATGAAAAACCAGCCCCCTGAGGCTTTATTTTTGGGCTCAATCCTTGCTACCCAAAGAGAGCAAATATCTATCTAAATCCTAAAGATAAAACTTTCCTAATAAAACAATTATAAAAAATAAAAATTCCCCTAGGTAAAATAGGATTTAACCCATGAGTATAAATCTTCAAAGGAGATAAAAGATCTTCAACTTAATGTGTAAGCAACTCTCCTCGGATAAGGATTCGTCAACGCGTTAGACTTTTATGAAAGATCAATCGATATCGAGTCCTTTGACTCGATATCGACTCATCTCATCTGTCTCGAGTGCATACCACTGGATATCGAGTATTCATGTTGGGTTCGAGTGAGGTTCCACTCGATATCGAGTCTCTGGGTAGATATTGAGTGGTCTTCATCCGATTTCTTGCTCAAGTGTTCTTTTGTGGACTCGACGTCGAGTGAACTTTAGTAGACGTCGAGTGAACTTCAGTAGATTTCCTTGCTCCAACACTTCATTCCTTCTTCTTCGAATCGCTCGAAAATGCTTCCGATTTTTGCAAAATTAAACAGAAACTTGTGTAGATCTCCATATATTGCAAATACACATAAACTACACAAATCTCATACTTTTCTAACCCAAAAGTATAAAATATGAACAGAAAATGAAATAAAAGTAAGTATAAAACATAGCAAATTAGGCGTACATCAATTATGATAATGACGAATGTACTGTGAGGATCTCACAGGGACACTTATGAGGCACTTACGAGATTAATAGAATGATCCATGGACTCATCTATTTCAATCTTCATCCCCTACTTTAAAATGATTTTAATCTTGGCGACGAGACTTGTTTTTAGAGGTAGATGTTTTAAATGCTCGGATTTTCAAATCCTAAATTTCGGAAAAAGGAAATTAAAAATGAATTTAAAACGAATTTAATTCGGATATTTCAAGGAAAACTCGTTATTAATTTAATAAATCGAACTCGAAACTCTTAAAGTGGATTCCGGCCCAAGTTTAAACTTTTAAACATCGATTCCGACTTTCAATTCGGGATTCAAAAATTCCTTCGGATTGCAGTATTGTATTCAGGTTTAAAAAATGTAACTGATCGAGATAGCGAAATTCGGAAGTTCAATCGTCGAAAATTCAAATTTCTGACTCGGGACCACAATTCCGTCCTATTTCACCCGTTCCTATCCAATTCTAAATCACCTCCTCCTATTTGGGTAAAATCATATCCTATACTCTCCCTCCTCCCTGTCGTTTGACTAGATTATGCACTCTCAACTCTCTCCATCTCTTCATTACCCCATTTTGGTTAATCATCTTTTCTCTCACCCTCCTCCCACATGGCCTTGCCTTACTCATTTATAGCTAATGTCAAGCACCTTTCAACCCTTCCTTGTCTAGACTTCACAGCTCTCATCTCTTTCTCTTAAAAGTTGGATCCAAACCTCACTACAACTCACTCTTCTTCCTCCTTCAGTTTTCCGAACACGGAGGGAGCTCTCTGTTTTCTTTTCTTTCATTCGATTAGAAAGGAAGAAGAAAGAGACCGCGGGTCCCCTTTCCACCTCAACGCCACATCACCGCCACCGAAGCTGTGGGACCCTTCCTTTTTTTTATCTTTATCACATCCGGGTGATAGAAATGAAGAGAGATTAGTGATGGCTTCTGTCTTTTCCACCTGGGCCGAATTTTTGTTTTCAAAATGGAAAAATGAATTTGGGCCTAACTGATTTCTGGAAAATCAAATGTTTTTGGGTCTACTAAAATAAGAAGGATTCGGTTGGGGCTTTAAAAAAAGGTGAGCTCGGTTTTGGTACTTAATAAAATAAAGGAAAAATGGACAAAAATAATACCAAGTATCAACTTTTGGCCAAAAATAATACGAACTTTGAAATTGACAGTTTCATATACGAACTATCGCCCTATTAACCGAAAATAATACATATGTGTATTCTGGTGAACTTTTCGTCCAAATACACCACGTGGACGCCGGAAAACACACATGACATAAATTTTTTCCACCTCACCAAACTTGTAAGTTTTGCTATGTCATAAATTTATTTTTCATTTAAAAAAAAATTAAGAAAAATTAAACAAATAGGCAAATAGCTACAGTACGTACCTTTCGATGCTTATAGACGATTGCGCTTTCCGAGCATGGAAATATTTAAAGAAGTTGTGATGGATGTAGACGATTTATAAGCATCGAAAGGTACGTATTGTAGCTATTTGCCTATTTGTTTAATTTTTCTTTTTTAAAAAAAAATTAAAAATAAATTTATGACATGGCAAAACTTACAAGTCTGGTGAGGTCGCAAAAATTTATGTCATGTGTGTTTCCCGGCGTCCACATGGCGTATTTGGTCGGAAAGTTCACCGGAATACACATATGTATTATTTTTGGTTAATAGGGCGATAGTTCTTATATGAAACTGTCAATTTCAAATTTCGTATTATTTTTGGTCAAAAGTTGATATTTGGTATTATTTTGTCCATTTTTCCTGAAATAAAAAGGGCTGGTTTGTAATCTTTATAAAATAAGGGCATTTTGTAAATTCCATTAAGGGCTGATTTTATTAAATAAAAATGGTTGGAATTTTTAAGGGATTTGGAGGTATTTTATGAAAGTGGTTAAAAGAAAATGATATTTAAAATAGTATTCCCTCCGTCCAAAAATACATGGACTTTTACTATTCATGCACGCTTTTTTAGGAGCTAAAAACTACATAAAATATTAACTTTTTTATTAATTTTTTTTAATAATTACAAACTTATTATCAATAAGTTTGTAATTATTAAAAAAAATTAATAAAAAAGTTAATATTTCATATAGTTTTAAAATCCATGTATTTTTGGACGGAGGTAGTATATAATATTATTGAGATTTAAAATAGAAAATGTTATTATTGAGATTTAAAGATCAAATATTATGGTAATTTAAAAATATGACATTATGAGACTTGGATTTTAGAAAGAGAATTTGACGAACATTTTCCAAAGTCAAGATTTCTAACTATTTGACTCGAATTTAAAACGGATTTCAATTAACTTGGGAATCTGAATTGTTCGATGACTGACTAGCATGATGTTATAATATGTGTGACTAATAGCATGACTTATGGTGATTTATTAATAAGAGGTTAAATGTTAGATAATTATGACGAGGTAGTAGGATTATATTATCGCATAAGTCATACTTTATGATTATGATAAACTATTAAGATATTTATATATGCGGTTATGTTGTTATGAACATGCAAATGTGGCTGAATGGAATGTGGAGAATTGAGGGACACTGGTTTAGCACTGTCTTTAAAAAAAATGGATCGAGTTAATTTGTTAATCGTTTTGATCCGGTTTAGCAGCAATACAACACCCAAACAAAAATTGAGGGACACTGGTTTTGGCTCACGTTACAAATATTTGGCTGGATCACATTTTTTATTAAAAAAAAAGCAAACAACAGGCCCACGCCACCTTATATATATATATATATATATATATATATATATATATATATATATATATATATATATATATATATATATATATATATATATATATATATATATATATATATATATTTGTATGTATGTTTGTATGTATGTATGTATAGGGGTAAACTGCAGGAAACCACCCTTTAAATATGTCACATTGCTCCAAACCACCCCTTATATATAAAATTGCAGAAAACCACCCATTAAATACAAACCGGTAACAAAAAGCCACCCGTTTCCACTATCCCGTTAAGTAAATGTTAAGTAGTGGATAAAATTATGTTAGATTACCATTATACCCCTCTATCTTTATTATTAGAGTTTTCCCCCTAAAAATAGAATTTTTAAACAAAACCTTTTATTGTATTTTTTTAACTAATTTTTTTTATAGAATATAATCCATTCAATTTAAATATCAATCTCTATTTTTAGAAAAAATGTTTAAATTTTTGGGTGAAATCTTTTTTTAGTAGTCAAAATGTACTAAATTAATTAATTAATTGTAGAAAAATATTATAAGATTTTTAATTAAAGGACATTGTTTAATTTTTTTTACAGAATAAGGCACATGTTTTTTTTAAATTTTTATTTAGGATTAAAAAATACTCCGTAAATGAAAATGTATATTTTTTTCTTTTTGAAGGAAAATTTATAATTTCATTAGCTATTTAATTACTAGATAACTCAAAAATTGTAAATAAAATAGAATGTTTTTTTTTCTAAATATTTTCTGAAAATTAAATAATTAAACGTAGGTGGGTCGTGGGCGGAGATGGAGCTTCGTCGTCATCACCGAGCGTTCCTTCTCAGGCGATGGTGGTGGGCGGAGGTGGAGCTTCGTCCTTCGCCTCCTGCACCCACAACCCCCCCCCCCCCCCCCCCCCACCCCCTCGTCCTTCTTCTTCCTCCCCCAATTGCCCCTACCTCCTCCTTCCTCCCCAGCCTGCAACTTTCCCTCTAGATCCAGATCCAAGGTCGTCTCCAATCCAAGTTTGCTTCCAAACGTGGCCCAGATCCAGATCCAGAGCTAGATCGAAAAGGAAGCGACCTCTCTTCCTCCTTGATCGAAGATATCCTCCTTCCTAGTGATTTCTCCGGCCTCCGACGTCCCAATCTCTCTTTCTTCTTGATTTGAGACGGCGACTCGACCTCCCAGTGATTTCTCTTCCTCCTTGATCGAAGGTCTCCTCCTGCATAATGATTTGTCCGGCCTCCGGTGCCTCGACCCCTCTTCCTCCTTGATTTGGGACGGCGGCTCGACCTACCGGGGATTTGTCTTCCTCCTTGACCTAAGTCTGTGATTTTTCCTTCTTTTTAAGCTTAGCTGTATATGAAAAAAGATTTATTAAATTTTGTTTAACGGAAAGTCTAGAGGTAATGTAAAGACCGAGATTTAATTAATATTTATAAAATATCCGTAGGATAATCCGAATATTATCCTCCCTTATAATTATGAAAACCCGGAAAATTTAAAATTTGTATGCCTAGCTTTACATGGATTCAATGATGGGAAAAATATACCCAAGCCACTTTTCTCGTATCTTATAAACGTAACGGATTTTAACGCTTCACGAGCTCGGGTTTTATATTATGTTAAAGAGGTCATTCACCCAAATTGCCCAACATTGAGCCATCAAACCCTTGACTTGTGGCTTGCTTGTGAATATAGACATTCAACCACTCCCATCATTTCCTTCCCATCACACCCATGCTTTGAATCATGAAGCCAATCACCCCTTTCCTCTATAAGCCTGACCCCAAGACTCATGAGGAGCTCATCCAAAGAAGCCCCACCGTCACTTGAGAGGAGAGAGAGAGAGAGAAGGAGAGCCTTGCTCTATTTTATGTCCATTTTGGACAGCCTTCACAAGAAATAGCATAACTCCCTCCATACTCATCCAAATTGAGAAAAATCGGTGGTCATTGATCCGTCTTGAACCCAGCTTTCCATACATATCTCAAACACAAAAATCCAAGGTCGTTTGCCCAGCCAAAATCGTCCATCTTTGGATCTGCAGAAAACTGTTTTGAAGGGTCTTGAGAGTTTGACTTGATTTCTTGGTAAGAACCCTTTCTTTCTTCCAAAACTGAGTTCCAACATGTGTTATAACTCCTTTTCTTCAACTTTGAGTAAGAATCTAAATCATTTTTTGGGATTCTTGGTGACAAAATGGCAAGGTGTTTGAAAGGTGCTCCGAAGGACTCCCGAGGGTGTTCTTGAGCCGTTTGTGTGGGATTCTTCAAACGTAATCCTTCATTCGCCTCCCCCTCTCTAGGAATAGATCGTTTGTGCTTGGAAAGGGCTTAGGAAGTGGAGCCTCTATGTGTTTTTGGTTGCGTTTTGTAGCGAACGTCAAAAAACAAAATGGATATACGTGCCTTTGTAATTTGGACTTTATTTCCAATCCAACGGTCTGATTCGGCTGAAATCTTAATATGATGTTCATGGAAATGTTATCTAACTTCTCTTCAAAAATTATGGCAATCCAGTGTTTATAATGACTCGGTTAGAAAACTTGGTTAAGGAAATGCTAAGAATATGGTTAAATATATGATGGCATAACCGAAACTTAGAGCATATAAAATACAGAAATGAAGTATACTCATAACTTGGCTTATGATCCGATAAGAAGAAAATCGATTATGTGATAATACGATATAGATTATAACTGGTTAAGTCCGGATCACTTAACCAAAATGCGTAATCTATAGAATCGTGAACCTCGTGTGGATATATGTTGATTATTAGGTTGGGTACCATGCATTAGAATACCACCTAATAAAAGCTTAATGAAATTAATAGGCTCTTGTTGATTGGATCCTTGGTTGTGCACTTTATTGCTTGCTTATTCTCCGGACTCCAGGTAAGTCCCCTGGACTTACTCATGATGGATTTATGTGATACTCTTTGTCTTATCGAGAGTCTTCATGCATCACGTGACCTAGTAACATGTTAGGAATATAAACTGGTAATATGACGTAGGATGAACTTAGTAATCCAATAATTCATATGTATGCTATGTGTCTATGGTAGGGCGGCTGTCAAAATCTGAATAAATGACTTATACTCGATGGAACACGAAGGAAATGATGAAAGACTTATGATGAGAAAGAATGAGTATGTTAGAGAAGGATGAGTATGTTTGAGAAGATATTATGATATGATGGTGATGATGATGATGATTATGATGTTGATACGGGCCTTTGTGTGTTTATTCCGCATTTATATATATCTATACACTTGCTTATGTGTTACATTTTAACATTCATGCAGTTTAAGTATGCCTCTTTATATGGCATTGAGTGTGCATATTTCCGATGATTGACCCCGATTTATTTCTTGTTTTTTAGATTCAGATACCCCTTACCCGATATGACTTGCTTATCTGGATGGTTTTCGGGACAGACCTTTTGGACAATTAGAGTGAGGGAGGCGCTTGACATTCGTACTCTTTTGCTCATACGTTTTATCGTTTTGACCCGGCGCGGCCGTGGCATTTTGTTATATTTATGATTTCCGCTTTTATTTCTGTTTGAAACATTTTCGCGATAGTCTAGGACAGGTAAAGCCTCCAACGGGCTTACGACCTTTTCGGGGTTCGCAATCCTCATCTTTTGACAACTAAATCTTCCACTTAAATGAACCTAATAATAACTCGTACTCGGTCGTAAGATCCAAAGCTCACGGGAGAAGATCAAACTTCTCCTATAACGTTCCCCGATAATCTAGTATTCCGAACATTATTTACCTTCTAAGTAGGTTTATGGAGGTTAATTCGGGTACTTAAATTTGGGGTCGTTATAGGTAAAATGGTAACTTCAAGCATTTTAACGGAAAATAAACAGAGTTGAGGTATTGGGTGGCTTTTTGTTAACAAATTGTGTTTAGTGGATGGTTTTATGCAATTTCAGATATAAAGGGTGGTTTAGAGCAATTTGACATATTTAAGGGGTGGTTTTCTGCAGTTTACCCTATATGTATATACGGCCTAAGGTTTCAATTATATATGCAATTGCAAAACTAACCCACTAAAATATAAGAATTATAATAGACACAAATTAAGAATTCGAGTTTGATCAAAGCATAAAAATTAAACTTGTCAAATATTCTTTGTCAATTAATTCTAGTGGGTCAATCTCAAACCCGACTTCAATAAAAACGGAGTCAAAATCTCAAATCGAGTTTTCAAATAAAAGAACTACATAAGATTTGATTCCGCTTTGCCGGATATGTAGGAAACTCGATACAAAGCTATCGCTATTCGAGTTCAATCATACGATCCTCAAACGATCAATTTTGTTAAAAAAACCAAATCAAACTGGTGCTAAAAAAGAACTACGTAAAAACTTGATACTCTTTTGCGAGTTACGTAGGAAATCCGATATTAAAATTCAATATATATCGGATTCAGTTGCCCATCTCAAAATTAAATCAAATTTGCCTATAAAAGAACTACGGGTGATTTGATCCCGTTCACACGGGTACGTAGGTAGCTCGACATAAAGCTTAAGCTTGTCGGGTGCAATCGCCGAACCAAAAATTCAAATTGGTTTACCACTATGAACTGTGTGAGGCTTGATTCTCTTCCAAGAGATATGTAGGCAACCCGCTAAAATTCGGGTGTAGCCCAAATCACAAAAACCACACAAATCTTGGTATCGATATGACTTTGAATCATGAGGATAACCAAAAGGGTTCGAACTCAAATATTAAAAATTAAATAAAATGTGTTGTACGATTATTCGTTCATTTTGTTTAACATATTTTTGCCATTACAAACCCAATCCCATCAAGCCCAAATATGTCAAAAACAAAAGGCTGAAAGGGGAGGTTACATCCTGGATTCCCAATTACAACTGCAATTTTAAAAATAAAAAAAACTGTATACAATTATGCAGTTGCAGTGCGTGGCCCAAGTGAGGAGGAACTGCCACCCCTATTCCTCTATAATGAGCTTCGCTACAATTTCTTCTTCTTTTTCCTGGGGCATTCACATGCAACTGCAACCACAACAAGGAGAAAAAAAATTAAGTATCCCAACTGCAGTAAAACACATCTCCTGGCCGGTTGGGCTTTCCTCCTCTCGGGTGAACCTGCAAACATCCACAAACAAAAATTCAGCAATCGTAGAAGCGGCAAAAGGTAGTTCTAATGACTTCCGAAACCCCCCTTGCAAAGCTTTCATGCTTTACGCAAGTGGTATAGGTTTTGGAGTCACCAAACTGCCTCCAAATCATGTCGAGGTGCTATCGAAATGGACTCTCGAAACCCCCTATTGCAAAGCTTTCATGCTTTACGCAAGTGGTATATATGGGTTTTGGAGTCCTAGTACCGCCCTAAACATAGGCGAAATGCTGCCAAAATTCGACCAGAATTCAATCAACAAGTGTGGGCAAATTCAAGGCTTCACTGCTGAATTGTGAAACATCATATTTTGTACAAAGAAAATGTTGTTCACTCTAAACAACCACAAACAGGCAAAACAAATGTCAATCTGAACACCATAGAAAGCATAAAAAAATGCAAACAAGTTTGGTGTTCATAAATTGGAATTTCATATTCCCCATTAGTATGCTCGAACAACGTTAATCTGTATCGAGCACAGATCAGTGTCAATTTGACTTTAAGCATTCTCTCACAAATCATATCCAAATCAAGTACATCTCTATTTGAAACTGGATACGAGCAAGAAATCGAGAGAATTGAAGCAACTAAAAGAAAAAAGTTGAGGCATACCCGGCTTAGCCTAAAGACTGAAATAAGGTTGTAGCTCTGCTTTCACCTCCAATTGTTCAAATTTGATGACCTTGTTCCTTCTCAGATTCCCCCAGCCCGGGATTTTGCCTACCTAAACCGTAGGTTCCAAAATTACACAAATCACAAACCTAAAAATTGCAAATCATAAACAAAAATTGGTTAAGCAATGGAGCATTCCACTAGAAAGGGGATGGGTGAAAATTTGAGGTTTAGGCCACAAATTGAAACAGCAAATTTGGGAAAAATAGAATAAGAAAAGCAAGCAAGAGTCGGAATTTATGGAGGTTTCGGTGACCATTGAGCGATTGTGTGATTTGTGTTCGTCTGAGGTGTCGGATAGCCATTAGGCCTCGATCTGAGTCACCTCTAAACTCCGGCCTTCGGCTCTTTGAAACTCATCAATCCTGCTTCGGCTTGAGGCAACTTCTCCTGAGCTGTTGATGCATTTGTCTATGCCGCCATTCACTAGGAGGAAGACGAACATAAAAAAAATAATGCCTACTTGTTGCCCCACAAAAATACGGGAGAGAGTTCATACTCCTTTGTTGGTCAATTGGGCCGGTTTGACTAAATCTCAAAGTTGGGCTAAAATTGATAAAGGAAAAATCAAATGGGATTCAGTGGACAATTGTGATGGGGCTCACTATAAATTTGTCTATCATCAAATCTATAAATCTATCTATCTAACTATATATATATAAAACATAAAAAGTTGTGTTCAAGAGTCATTTATTACTACTATTAAGTACATGAAAATTTACACTATTTTTGTTTTCTTATTCAATTTGAATCAACTTGCTTTCTTTAGCTCAATGGTTATAGTTATTGGGGATTCCCTCTTGGTTGAGGGTTCAAACCTTCATAGCTACATTGTTTATTTTCATTTTCCACTTCTTCATAGTAACATCTTTTTTTTTTTGTCATTAAATTTATATATGTAATATATAATGTTCGTTTTTTTTATCAATTTAATAAATTGTCAATTCAAATATTTCTCCAATTATATAAAAATTATGTTTATTTATTAATTATTAATTTGAATTTATTTTTTTCATTAGAAGGATTGTCTTTTATTCACTATAAAATAATAAATAATAATATAATATATAAAACATAAAAAGTTGTGTTCAAGAGACATTTATTGCTACTATTAAGTACATGAAAATTTACACTGTTTTTGTTTTCTTATTCAATTTCATTCAACTTGCTTTCTATAGCTCAATGGTTATAGTTGTTGGGGATTACCTCTTGGTTGAAGGTTCAAACCTTCATAGCTACATTTTTTTTTTCATTTTCCACTTCTTCATAGCAACATCTTTTATTAATTTTTTGGTCATTAAATTTATATGTGTAATATATAATGTTCGTTTTTTTATCAATTTAATAAATTGCCAATTCAATTATTTCTCCAATTATATAAAAATTATTTTTATTTATTAATTATTAATTTAACTTTATTTTTTTCATTAGAAGGATTGCCTTTGATTGAAAAAAAATAATGAAGGACTTCTTCATAGCTACATCTTTTATTATTTTTTTGGTCATTAAATTTATATATGTAATATATAATGTTCGTTTTTTTATCACTTTATATTATTTGTCAATTCAATTATTTCTCCAATTATATAAAAATTATGTTTATTTATTAAGTTAACTTTATTTTTCTCATTAGGAGGATTGTCTTTAATTCAAAATTTCATTATCGACTTCTTCATAGCAACATCTTTTATTATTTTTTTGGTCATTAAATTTATATATGTAATATATAATGTTCGTTTTTTTTATCAATTTAATAAATTGCCAATTCAATTATTTCTCCAATTATATAAAAAGTATGTTTATTTATTAATTATTAATTTAACTTTATTTTTTTCATTAGAAGGATTGTCTTTGATTCAAAAAAATAATAAAGACTTCTTCATAGCTACATCTTTTATTATTTTTTTGGTCATAAATTTATATATGTAAATGTTCGTTTTTTTATCAATTTAAATTATTAGTCAATTCAATTATTTCTCCAATTATATAAAAATTATGTTTATTTATTAAGTTAACTTTATTTTTTTCATTAGGAGGATTGTCTTTAATTCAAAAATAATAATAAAGGCTTCTCTTTTCATCTTCCAAATGAGTGTTTACTATCTCCAAATGAGTGTTTTTTTTAAATAATAATAATAATCAAATAAAATAATAAAAGCATTTGGTTTATTAAACCTGTTGAACCGGACCAAAACAAGAAAAATAAAATAAAATGGAGAATCGGTTCAAGTGAACCGCTCCTTCCTTTTTCCTCCTCCTTCCCATGTGCGTCCAAACTGTACCCTTCAATGGTGGCTTTTAATTTCGTGACGTTTCACCTCCAAAACGTCTTCATTAACTTTGATTTAACATCTCCATGTCAAAAACGTGTTTAGTTTGTCATATCATCAACCAATTCAGCCCCGTTTTCGTCCAAGTTCGTTTTGCCCCAAATCGAATTTGGTGTCGTTTGGGATGATTTTTCAACCGTTTCTTGCAATTGAATACACGACATTGATCACCAGAAGAATAGGACGAGATCAGTGCAATCAATTTGATATTTTGTTCTCATTTTAAGATCGACTATAAAAACCCTTTCAACATTCGTAAGCTCCGTCCACCATTGAAGCCCAATCTCCAAGCTCTAAATCTGGTTCATCGTGTTCTAAATCATGTAATCTCAATTTTTTTTTTGAGAAAAGCATGCAAAATAGAATATGCCCAATTTCATATTCGATTCGTCGGAGCCACCTTGCCTGGCTTCGTCCACCTCTACCGGAGCCACCTAACACCTCCCATATGTGCGCAAAGGTGTAGGGATCCCACAACCATTGCCTCCTCCGCCGCATGATCTGTCGGCGCCGCCAGGGATCGCCGAAGTGGTGCCGGATTTGATCTGTTGCTATGTCGGGCGGTAGGAAGAAGAAGGCATAACTACGAAAAAACTCCCAAACATTCTGTTTTGGTAAAATATGCCCTTATTTCAGTTTTACAATTTATAAAAAGTATCCCACAGTTTTAGAATGTATTCTAACTCGCATAAACTCTTAAATTCGCAGCGATGTCTTTCATTATTTGATTAATCATTTGTTTGTTGCTTTATATATATATTGTTACATTTTCTCATATATACGTAGCATTGGGTTTGATCTATTCTTTCTATTGTTTATCAATCACAATTCAAAATTTTATGCATATATCATATTTATTTTTCTAATTTTTATTCTTATCTTTTATTTTGCAGATTAGTTGGGGAGAGCTATATTATATATATCTTCCCTCGATCATTCGATGACCCGTAAGAATTTTTTTGTTCCCTCTTCGATCTTTCATTCTTTGATTAATCAATTTGTTGTTGCTCTATTATTTAACATTGGATTTTATGTGCTTATATATTCTTTTTATTGTTTAATTTTAACATCATTAAAATTTGTATACCTACATCATAGTTATTTTTCTAATTCGTATTTTTTTTGCATATTGTTGTAGTCCATTTGTTGTATAAACATTCCATATTCAATTTCGGAAACACTTTAATATATTTTGTTTTAAATGTATATAGTGTTTGATTCTAATTCATTTTCAATTTATATATATAAATATTTATTATGATTTTTATTAGCATTGATTTATTTACATGGATGATGCAACTTTTACTATTTTTATTTTTTTATTTTTGAGGGTTAATTTTTATTTTATTTTTTAGATTACTATTTTATGTATTAATTTTCATTTTTTAACCAAGTTCATTTATTTGTAAAGAAGACATCTATTTTATAAGGAGTCTATTATATTAATTTAATCATTTCTTTCATGTCTATAAATACAAGTCCGATAAATAATTTATAAATCTATATATATCATCTATCTATCGATCTATACGGTCTATAATATCTATACACAATCTATATCTATATGTAATAATAATAATAATAATAATAATAATATCTATACACAATCTATATCAAAGACTCTTTTTCCCTGAGTCTGCAGGCTTGGTATTTAGATGATGGCACTATTGTTGGGGACACTTTGGTTGTGGGGGAGGTCTTGGATCTGATTATGGCGGAGGGTCCCCGCTTTGGCCTTCATCTTAATGTGGATAAGACCGAGGTTTTTTGGCCTACAGAAGACCCCAGAAGTTGGCTCCCTGGGGTTTTCCCCCCCTCTATTGCTCGGCCTTCACGTGGTGTCAAAGTTCTGGGTGGGCCTGTCAGTGCGTGCCCTGTTTTCGGCACCGACCTTGTGGCGAAGAGAGTGACTAGGACCATAGAGCTTATGGACTCCGTCGCAAGGATTGAGGATCCACAGTGCGAGTTGCTTCTGCTTCGGGCTTGTACGGGTATTTCGAAACTTTACTTTGCTTTGCGTACTTGTTCCCCGCGTGTCTTTGGGCCGGCCCAGCTCTCCTTCGATGCGGCACTCCGTTCTAGCTTGGAGCGTATTGTCACTGCATCTGGGCCTGGGTTTGGTGATTGGCAGTGGCGGCTTGCCACCTTCCCTTTTCATTTTGGTGGGCTCGGAGTATATGCTGCTGGGGATGTCCTACATTATGCTTTTTTGGCGTCTCGTTTGCAGTCTGCTAAGTTGCAGGCTAAGCTCCTAGGCTCTTCTGGTATTATTGCTGCTGGTCCTACTTTTGATGATGCTTGTCGTGCTTTTAATGAGACTACAGGTTCTGATATTCTACGCGATCCTAGTGAAATCGCTGCCCCCAAACTTATGAAGAAATTGGCAGATATATATTTCGCAAAGGTTGCTGCTGCATCAGACTCTGTTTTCTCTTTGACTCCGCGACAGGTGGCATTGTGGAAGTCTCAGCAAGGTACTCACTCCTCCGATTGGTTGCGTGCAGTTCCTATTTCTGGGCTGGGGCAGACTATGAATGGAAGGACCTATCGTAGTGTGCTTAGCTATCGACTGGGTGTTCCGTTGTTCACGATGTCTAGGCCTTGTTCAGCTTGTTCCCGGATCTTTAATGGTGATGTCTATGGAGATCATGCTGTGTCCTGTCCTGGTACCGTGGGAATTAAACATCGACATAACCTTGTGCGTGACGCCTTATTGGATATCTGTTTTAGGGCTGGGATTTCTGCTGGTAAGGAAGTTGATATCGGTTTGGTCGATGGGCATGATAGGTCTCTACGTCCGGCAGATTTGCTTCTTTATTCATGGGACAGAGGGCGTGATGTTTGTGTTGATCTGACGGGATCTTCCCCCTTGACTCAGTCGGGGATGTCTGACTTTGCCCCTGGTCGTGCTGTTGTTGATGCTGCTCAACGTAAGTGTGTTAAGTATCGTGATTTGTGCACGGCAGCGGGTTATGGTTTCCTGCCCTTCTCCTTCTCTTCGTTGGGGGAGCTGGATACGGATGCTGTTACCTTGCTGAAGCGGATTCAGAAATTCTCAATTTCCCAGGATGCCGGGGCTCGTGCTGCAACTTATATTTTTACAAGACTTAGCTTTGTTATTGCTAAGGGAGTGGGGGCCCAGATAGTATCTCGGCTACCCACTAATTTCCTGTAGTATGTAATTATTTTTATAATAATAATAATAATAAAAAAAAAAAATAATAATAATAATAATAATAATAATAATAATAATAATAATAATAATAATAATAATAATACTAGAAAAGTTGTGTTCAATCTTATAAATGCATACCTAAATTTTTTTTTATCAATTTAAAATTTATATTTTATTGAATTAAAAAAATAATAGCTATCTTTCATCTTCCCCATGTTTATTTATTAATTTAAATTGATTTTTTGCATTAAATTTAATAGCTATCTTTCTCTTTTCATATTACAAATAGTTAAATGTCAACTTATTTGGATTCCAAGTAGTAATTTCATCCCCAAAGTCTTCGGGTCACGATAGTAAAATTAATCTGTTTTTATGCTATCATTTCTTTAACTTCCTTACAAGTAAAGTTAATTATATTTAAAGAGTGCATTTTATCCTTTTGAATTGTTGTAAATTAAGATGATATTTTTTATTTTGAAAATTGACAGAATATTATTAATTTTTAAAAAATATCTACCTGTAAAAATATTAATCATTAAATAAAAAAAATACATGCAATGAAAGTTTCCCCATATAAGAAACTTCTTGATTGAAGCAAATCGATGTGCTTAATTTTAAAACAGAATATTATAAGTTTAAAAGAGTGCATATATCTAAATATTTTACCAATTTTAACTTATGTTAATAAAAATGAATAATTAAAATATTTTGTTTATTATAAAATTTATGCCATGTTAATTTTTGGTTATTCACCTGATTGATATGCCATGTCAAAATTTTTGGTTATTCACCTTATAATATCAACTCATTTATTTGATATAAAATCTTACCTCGGGCGTAGCACGGGTCTGCTACCCTAGTGTGTTCCAAAACAACGAGGCAAGCATCAAACATCATTTATATGCTTCGACATATTTAAGATAAATATGTTTAATCGCAAAGTCAACCCACTAAAACATAAGAATTACAATTGGCACAAATTAAGAATTCGAGTTTAATGAGAAAACATAAAATTAAACTCATCAAATATTCTTTGTCAATTAATTCGAGTGGGTCAATCTCAAATCGGCTTCTAAATAAAAAACGGAGCCAAAACGTCAAATCAAGTTTCATCAAATATAAACTTGGTTTTAGGTAGAACTACGTAAAGACTTGACGCCGTAAAAACGGCTACGTATGTAACGGCCCAGAATTATGATTTCCGGGTTACGTTTCAAGGGATAAAACCCCTTGTTCGGATCTTGCAATCCAGGTACGGGTCGAGGTTTCAAACTCATTTTAAGATTAGTAGAAAGAGGGATTTCAAACCCTAAAAACCTCGCAGGGCCGTTGGGTACCCTTAACCTGTCCTAAGACTATGTCGCGGAATCCATTTCAACGAAAGTGAAGCGGAAGTAAAGTAAAGATACAAGGGTCACGGCAGAGCCGGACAAAACCAAATTATGAGTGGGTAATTACCATTTTACTAAGTTAGGATATTAGCCAGATTCTTCGTTTCGCCAAAAGGGAACCCCGTCATATAAGCATCGAGCACTCAAAATCTGCAGAAAATGCCTTTAAAAAAAGAACGGGGAAAGGAGTCAGATCGAGCCACTCATGCGGGACCGGCAGTCCTCGCTGAGGCCACATAGTATGTGTTATACCTAATAAAGATGCTCTAATGCAGTACGAAAGTCAAACACACTAGCATGCTCCTAGCTCAAAATAATGTGCAGAAATACTGTAAAGGGCCCAAGACAATGCCAAGTGGCATATCCCTCTCCTACCTCCACCCCCTTCCGATAGGGCGGAGACTGGTCAGCTCGTGAATGCATTCCATCATAATCGGGCGGCACGCATGCCTAACCCGCGCCACAATAAAGCCCGCAGGCATCTCATAATATAAGGAAGTTCATGACTCGATTGACTCAGGGTACCCGATGAGACTGGGCTACCCTATGACCCTAGCAAAGACTCTAGGACTATCACAGATAACGGCCGTTCTGTTTCAAACGCATAAAGTAAGCAGATGCTCATTCAATTAATGCAACCTAAACATGATACTACATGGCATGCTTTTTATGCATATGCAACACCTAACATAAAATGCAACAACAGGCATGAATGTCCAACCTGAGTAAGCCCCCTAGGGAACTTACCTGAAGATGCAGAACAACAAGATAACACAAGCAAGGGCCCAAATGCAAGTCCAAAGCAATCCAAAAGCAATACACACCTATCACCAAGTCATTCCATAAGCTACCGGACCAACATTCACACACACGAAACCCAAGTTCTCAACATTCTCAAAATCAATAGATAGTGAAACCATTTCCAAAACCTTTCCGATACGATCAACGTCAACCAAAATCATTTACTTCCAATCAACCCATTGATAAAATCGTACCAACCATATTTTCCAAACTCTTAAATCTCAAGTTAAGTCAACTCAGAAAATAAATAATTCTTTCAAAATCGCACTTAGTCAAATCCCGACATTAAACATTTAAACCTTAAGACCAATCTCTCAAAATCATGACATAGAAATAATTCCAGCATTTTACATTGAAATCCTTAACCAATTTCCCAAAATCATATTATTAACACAATCCCGACATTTTGGTTTTCAAACAATAAATCATTTAAGAGATAATTCCCAAAGCTTGAAAACCCCTTTTTAATTAAATTACCAATAATATTTGTCTAAAATAATCACCAAATTTGATCCATCTTATAAACCCCATTTATAGATCAAAACCCAAAAATCACATCTTTTAACAACATCTAATAATAACATAATACATATAATATTTTCATAAAAAAAATATATTATCACAAAATTCAGAATAACATATAATAGTAATAATCCAATAAACTAACAATAATTAATTATAAATCATAACATTATATAACACAATAACAATTTAACAACTTATAAAACAACCCATTAAGCCCAATATCACACTGCCTAACCCGAAAAAAAAATAGGCCCATTCCCCTTCTAAAATCTGATCCAAGTAAAACCCCAACCCAATCTCTTATTTTTATTTTTTTTTTAAAACCGGTTCACTGATTAAAAGGTTGAACCGAACCCATTTATTTAAAATAGAAAACCGGACCAAATTGAATCACTGTTCATTGCCTTCTCCATATACTCCCTGCGTTCGAAATTCAGCAAGAGGAAGAGAGGCAGGGGAAGCTCGCCGGCGACACCGCACTCCGACCACCAAAACAACACTCATGGACACGGAATCGACAAGAAGAAGGAAGGGAAAGGGAGTGCTGACCGAGGTTTCGAAGGTTCGCCGGAAAACGTCGTCGGAGCTTCGATTGGGCGTCATCGGAGGTTTGAGGCTGAGATTCTCGACCTAGAACGAACGGAGAGGTCAAAAGGAGGAAAATTTACAAGCTTTTCGTTCGAAAGGGAAGGGGGAGCCTTACCCGGGTTCAAACCGAGGACAGGGGAAGAGGAGGCCGGACAGGTCCGGGCTCGCTGTTGCTAGGCTGCTGCTCGGCTCGACCTTGACTCGGACTGCGCTCGAACAGAGTCCGGACAGAAGAAATACAGGGGAGGGTTTTGGCTTGGATGGGAGCTCAACTTCTGCTGCTGCTGCTGTCTGAATCGAAGAGGCGAGGAGGAGGGGCTGCGCCCGGCGGAAATGGAGGCTCCGGCGACCTCCTGGGTGGCCGACGTCGATGGTTGAGTAGCTGCTGGTGGCGGCTCGGCGAGACAGCGGCGGAGGAGCTGTAATGGTGGTGGTGTTGTCGGCGGCTCAAGCCTCTCAAGGAGGAGAAGAAAGCTGAGGGCTGAATTTGTTTAATTTGTAGATAGGTTTTAGGGCTTTCGGTAGACCCATTTTATAAGGAGGGAGGAGTGCAATGTCTGTGTGATGTTGGTTTAGCATGAAGAAGAAGACAATTTGGGGCAATAGTAGAGCAGGCAGTAGCTGGAAATGGGTGGTGCAGGGCTCCATCGAGAGAGAGGGGGAAAGAAGAAAAAGAAAGGGGAAAGTGACATAGGAAATGGGTCCCCACCATGACAAGTTTAAATCCCGCAAATCAAACTCAAAACCCGCTAATCCCGACTCTAACGAAGTTTCAAATCAAAATTTTCAACAATCGTAATTAAACTAAATTTTTCAACTCGAAACCCGAAAGCAAAAATGGAATCCGTCACAATGCCAAATTTTAAGATGATGTCGGAATGATTTTAAAATTGAAACTTGGTGCTCAAGGACGAGTTTCCAAACCTTTCGAATTTTAAAAGTCGAATTGAATATAAATTACTATTTTAATAATTTTAATTATTATAAAATTTCCCCGTCTTTACAACGTAGGTAACCAGATAGTAAATTCTAAAAATATATCGAGCACAGTCGTCCACCTCAAAATTCCCCTTAAATAAATATGAGGTCAAAATCAAACAAATTCAATTGGTTCGTTTTACAGCTACGAGTGATTTGATTCTCTTCTAAGAGATACGTAGGACACTCGATACAAAGCCAATGGTTATCGAGTTCAATCGCCAAAAACAAATTCAAGTTGTCCATTTTGACTCGATACAAAGCTTCTGCTCGTTGAGTTCAATTATCCCCCTCAAATGATCTCATGATTAAATCCAAATACAAAATTTCTTTTCGTCCCGAACTACGGTGACTTGATTCCACCAAACAAGTAGATACGTAGGAAACCCGGTGTAAATCAAATTCTCACCGAGTCCAGTCACATCCAAACTTTCAAATTAAATCTTCTCAAATTTATTTGTTGACTCCAAGGTGTCCCAAGTATCAAATCAAAAGTGTCTCCACCGACTCAATACAAAGCTTCTGCTCGTCCAGTTCGGTCACGACGAAAACTTCAAAAACCCAAATACCAAATTCAAAATTGTCATTTTCAAGAACTACGTGTGATTTGATCCCTTCCAAAAGGGTATGTAGGAAACTCACAAACGAGTTCAATCACGATCCCTAAATTGACCTTTAAGTCAAAACAAGTCAAATCAAATCAAACTCCAACTAAAATCGTTTTCTAGGCAAATGATAGGCGGATTACTTGAGTTACCCTTTCGATAAGGTGGGCTCAAGTTACTCGGGTGGAGTGTCGTTCGAGCTACCATTCGTAGAAGGTGGGCTTGAACTTCATCCTATGATGCATACAAGAAAACGAAACCAAATCCAAATCAAACTCCAGACAAACTCAAACACTATGAACTATGTGAGGCTTGATTCTCTTCCAAGATATACGTAGGCAACCCGCTAAATCTCGGGTGCAACCCAATTCACCAAAACCACTCAAATATTGGCATCGATATAACTTCGAATCAAGAGGATAACCAAAAGGGGTCGAACTCAAATATTAAAAATCAAATAAAATGTGTTGTACAATTATTCGCGCATTTTTGTCCAACATATTTTTGGCACGCCCAGTGGGACCCTTTTTGCCTTTTCATCTCTTAGTTGTATTTATACTAATACATGGTTATCTCTTTTTGAAAGTTACAAATGGCACTTTAAGTGGTTGTTACCTTCAACGAGCTTCCAGTAACCTTCATCATCAAAGGAGGCCATTGGATTAGGAAACGATCATTTGACCCTCAGTTTGACATCACACGGGAGTCGATGTCTACAACGATCCCGATCAACAACATCTTTGGGGCTCTTCAAGTTCCGGAGAACAAGAACATCGTCAAGTGGGTATCGAAGCGTCCTACAAAGCTTTCAAGGGAAGGGGGCATGAAGCCTAAAGAACTTCCCAGCTATGGAGGAAAGAAATTCAAGATCACCGACTCAGCGACAACAAGTTCAACAGCCAACTCATCTGCAACAAGCTCAAAATGCAGGAGGGTGGTTACCACGACACAAAGCCCACTAATGAAGTCGCTCAAAGGCCCCTATCATTCGTGTCATCAAAACGAATGAAGAGGCAATCACAACTTCCGCACAACCCGTCTCCATTTCCAAGAAGGCAAACAAATTCATGAAGAGAAGAAGATGCAAGTGTGGATCTCAATGCGAAAAGACAAAACCTCTTCTTGTGTTAGCTCGTTCATCAACTTTAGAGCGAGCGAATACAACCCTTACAAAAGATCTTCTTAGATCGCAGGGGGCAGAAAAAATTCCTCAAGTGGCTTCTCCAAGACAGATCCTCATTGGGTCTATGCCCATTTATCCGAGTGAGGTTGTACAAGTTAATATGACCTCATATTCGGAAGAGATGGAACCCATTGCACAAAGGTTAAGCCTTCAAGATCCAAAAAGGACAAGGAGGTTCAAGAAACATGTTCAGTCTCTAAAGATAATGCAAGAGAGAAAGAACGATTGGAGCTAACAAGCTCAGATGCTTCAATGATTAAAAATCAAGCAAACATCTCACAAGAGGGACATGATGTGCTGCCGGTATTGACTACCAGCACACAAAGGGTCGAAGAGCAGCTTCAAGAGTTACAAAGGAAACTTGAGGAGAAAGATGCTTAAATAGCAACACTTCTCGCACAATTAAATGTGCAAGCTCAAGAAAATGGACAAGAAAAATCAAGGCCAACCGGTGAAGGCTCAAGCGGTAGCATGTCGATCTCTCCAAAAGAAATCAAAGAGATGATCGCTCAAGGGATAAAAAAAAGCCTATGCATCACAAAATCTAGCGGTGCTTGGGTATAAAAGACCTTATCCAACACATTATGATTTCATGCCATTTCCCCCAAGCTACCAAAGACCGAGCTTTGAAAAGTTCGATGGCCTTCATGGTTCACCTCACGAGCACCTTGCTCATTTTTATTCTGCTTGTGGTGAAACTGCCTTGACTAATGCCTTATTAATTAGGCAATTTGTCCAATCATTGAAGGGATTGACATTCATCTAGTACACTCAACATCAGCCAGGGTCAATTCAAACATGGGACGATCTACAAAGAGAGTTTCTAGCTCAATTTGTAAGCTCGAAGGCAAGAGTTTCCATTCTGGATCTCACCAACACCTATCAAAGGCCTAATAAGCTCGTCAATGACTTCATCGCTAGGTGAGGAGTATAAGACTCCAGTGCCATGAAAAGTTAAGTGAATAGGCATGTGTTCAAATGTGCACAAACAACCTAATACCAGAATTAGCGGTTCGTGTTGGAAGTGCTGAACCTCGTTCATTTAATGAGTTGGTATCTAAAGCATGCAATGTTGATAAACAATTAGCATGAGGATCCAACAGGCCTCAAGATAGTGACTCTAACAAAAATGATGACGATGAGGTACAAGATGAAGATGAGTCCATTGCGATTTTCGTCAAACATGATTGAGAACTCGTTAACAAGAATGGTTCCAAAGATCAAATAAAAGAGAAAACCAAGGAGCTGATGTCCATGTTTTGTGCCATGTTTTATATCTACTTGACGGAGGGGAAACCTGTCGTTGATTCCGCCAAAGAAAACTCAAACCTATAGCACGTATAGCAATAAGCAAGAGGTCGATCCACAGGGAAAATTATAAACTCAAGTGTGATTTTAATGGCAAGTAAGTAACCAAAGGGGGGTTTAGTGTGAAAGTCTTGCCTTTTATCAAAGCAAAGTAACGAATGCAGAGTAAGTGAGTTTGGATTTAGACAAGTGAGAGAAGCAATTCCACCTACAATTTTCCACTTTATTGGATTGAAGCGATCATTGTAACTTCTTCTCGTCCTATTCAGTTTCCTATGAATGCCCTTGTCCCGACCTAATATAGTTACTAGTCCAATCAGTCCTAGAAACCCTTATCAATCGAACAGTCCCTAAAGAAGGATTTAACCCAATTGATAGCTTTAAGTTCAGAGATTAGCCAAGGTATTTGCAGCCCCTAAAGAAGGATTTAATAACACATTCAACTTCCTACTCATTCAATTAGTTCAATCAGCCCTAAAGGAACAAGTTTGCCACTTAGGTTAAGGTTCACAATCAGGAATCTACAAAACCTTAGCGATTGAATTGATCTAACAAGTTGGCCAGACAAGATAGAACAAATCAATAATAATCAAGCACAAAGAAGTTGAAGCATTCACAAATAGGAAACAAGGAGCGAGAATTAGAAACTCACAATCAATCCGAATAAAGCTTCAAATTGCAGGCAGAATAGATGAGTTTAGTTCCTCATGGAAGACATAGCTCCAAATCTCTAAAGTGTCTAATGGTTCAAAGAATAGAATAAAAGGTAATCAAAAATATCATAAAAGTGGCCTAATAAAACATCCAAGTCGGCCTCCAAACAACATAGAAAAACTAGGGTTTTTTTCTCTAAAGCGCTGCGCGCTGACGGTCCGTGCGGCGGCCGCCGCAAGGTTGCGGCGCCCGCCGCAAGTGCTTTCTTCACAACCCGCTGCGGCGGGCTCTGCTGCGGCCGCGGCACCTCTGCTGCGCCCGCGGCACAGTGTTCTGCCGTGGCCTATGGCTTCCGTTGCGGGCTTCTCCTCTTGTCTTGCTTCTTTTCTTCCTTGTTCCTTCCCATGTATCTTGTGTTCCTCTTCGAGATATTGCATCTCCCAAATGTGTTCCGATTCAATCTGCGAGATAAACACAAAATTGCGCAGAATCCGAACTCTTCTAAAATAAACACAAGATGCAATTTAACAACAAAGCAAGCAAGAAATGCAACCTAATTACACTAAATATATCTATAATGCCTATCTAAAATATGCATTATCACTACTTTTATATCGATTTATGCATGCATTTCATGCATTTGGTTTAGATTAAAACAGAATCTATGTAGTTTATGCTTATATCCCAAATTATGGAGTCTACACTAGTTTTTGTTTAATTTCGCAGAAATCGGACACACTTTGGAGCATAAAGGAAAACTCATGAAGAAGCTAAGGATGGTGCAGCTGAGAAAAGGCCATTTTTCGGCATTCATCATTCTTAGCCAAGTTCTGATGTCTTCATGAGAGTTGTAGCCCTCGAAAAGTGCTTTCCAACTCATGCTTATATGCGTCAATCCGACGAACGAGGACTCAGGAAAGTGCGTTTAAAGAACATAGCAAAATGCTGAAAACTGAAGACTGGTCGATATCGACCAGCCCAACACGATATCGACCAAATCTTGATCGAAAATCCCAGTATCGACCAGCAGACAAAAGGACAGCTCGATATCGACCTATAGTGGTCGATATCGACGAACATGCAAGTCGATTTTGCCCTAGGAAGCTGAGATCGAGTGACTGAGCTGAAGCCGGAAGAAGTGACTCGATGTTGACCAGACGTGGTCGATATCGACCTATGTCCAGTGTCGACATCAAGTCGATTCCGGGCTTTACTTAAAGTTTTATCCCGAATCCAATGAAGATATTTTCAAGAGGATATTCCTTGCACATGAAGACTTGAAGATTTTATCTTTTTTATCTTTTTATCTATCCTAAGGGTGGAACAATTAATTACTCTATAGGATTTATCTTGTTTTATCTAGTTAGATTTATTTGTTTCCTAAGTAGATTTATATCTTTAAAAGAAGATAGAATTTCCTTACCTTGATTAGCAAGGATTGGAAGCCTATAAATAAATCCCATGGAGCTAGTTTTTATTCATTCAATTTTAGAGAGAGAGAGAGATAGAGAGAGTGTGTGGAGGCCGATTGGGAGTTAAGGAGCGAGAGCAAGTTAGTTTTGATCGGTTGTAAGCTTTTATTTAGTTCATTAATGCAAGGTTATTTTCTTTTATTATTAATGTCTTTCCTTGCGATGAAGAGCGAGTAGTGCACCCACTTCTAGGGTTGGGGCGAGCCCGACGATAGCCAAGCGTGTTTGAGGTAAAGATTTGATCTTTGTTATGATATGATCGATCATCCACTACCTTTTATGTGTTTATCACCTATTTAATAGAGATCCATGTTAACAACTTGGATTATAAACATAAAATCGGTAGATACAATTAGAGTTTCTTGAAAGAGTTGTCTAATTGTTGGAAAAGGCGAAAGCTTGATCATTTGATGTGATTGCATGATTATTCCTCTTTGTCTTGCCTTATGCATGTTTGGTTATCGTTGTTGCAAACCCCAATCTTGGAAGTTCTTTTTCATTCATAGTTTATTTCGAAATTTGCATTCGTTTAGTTTCTGTTCTCCTCGATTTCGACCAAATCTGGTTGACGCCGACTACTCATTCTCAATCGAGCAAGATCGTTGTTGCTTCTGTCTCTGCAGGTTACTCGATTTCGACCATCTTCCTCGACTACGACCAGCCAACTCAACATCGAGTTACCTTCTCGAGATCGACCAAACTCCAGTGTCTCTTGCTTGCTCGAATTCAACTGTGCTTGACCCTCTGTCGACTAACCTTAGTCGAGGTCGAGTACTCCTGAAGTCGACAACCACTTGTGAGATTCTTCCGCTGCTTGAGATCCGCTGACCAGCTTCCTCGAGGATCGATCCTGACTTCCTATTGCTACATTGGGAGGAAGACTTGAACATTATTTGCTGGGATTTAAATCGGTTTGCTTTACTATATTTATATTTTATTTGCAATCTCGATTTCCTCCTACAACAAATTGGCGCCGTTGCCGGGGAAGCAATCATTCGCGCCTTAGGTAGTAAGATTTCACTTTTTCTTTGAGTTTTGTTCTTGCAGTGTATGCGCCGTTCTGGTCAACCACCTGAGTTGGACGCCTTAGACGACCCGGAACGACTTATACACGTCCACGCTAAATTGAAAAGAGCCATGGCGGCCGCAGAAACACAAGCAAAGCTGATAGAGAGGCTTCAAGCGGAGATATAAGCCAAAAATACTGCTCTCACCGCTGAGAGAGCACGCACTGCGCATGAAACAGAACTAAGGAGGAAGGTGGAAGCTGAGCTTGCCCAATACCCTACCACTGCAGAGGATTACATGCACCCGACTCTTGTCGTACCTGAATCATCTATTATAATCCCTAAAAATAATTTTGAGATTCGCACTTCCTTCCTTATTGAAATTAAAAATAATGCTTTTTACGGAAGGTTTAATGAATGCCCTCTTGAACATATTACCGATTTTTCTGATATGTGTCATACTCTTGCTGAAGGTACTACTCTGGAATATGTCAAGATGAAAGCTTTTCGTTGGTCTTTTGCCGGCCCAGCATTGAAGTGGCTTGAAGAACTGACTCCACGATCCCTCATAACATGGGCTGAGGTAAGGCATGCATTTCTTAATAAATTCTTTCCTCCTGCCAAGACAGCGCTCCTCCGTTAGAAGATTACAACTTTCAAGCAAAGGCCTGGGGAGCCGTTAGCAAAAGCATGGGACCGATACAAGGATCTACTGCGACCCTACTCTACACATGGGCAACCACCATATGTCATTCAGGAGATCTTCTACAATTCTCTTGATCTGGCCGCTAAGGATAGGATCAACCAATATACTCAATATGAGTATCTGACGATGCCACCAGCTGACACATGAGCTACCCTCGAAAAGCTCACCAACTTCGACAATAAGTATGGGGCTCCGAAAAACTTTGACGAGAACAACTATGCAAGGCCAGCCCCATCCATGCCCCTCTGTGAGCCTCCCAAGGAGATTGATCCGGATGTCAAGGAGCAGTACTACAGAGATTAGAATCGCAAGCTCCTCAAGCAAGTCAAATACCTCTCTGCAAACCAGCCCTGCATTGAATGTGGCTCACATCGGCACACCACTTCAGAGTGCCCACATACAGAGCAAGTCAGGATGGCAGAAACTCACGAAGAGGTACCTTACGTAGGGGGTCCCAACCGCTATATGGGGGACCAAAGTTTCCATCAACCACAGTGGAACCAAGGTGCCCCTAGGAACCCCCCGCCATACCGAGCTCCAGGACATCCAAAAAGAGACCAGCGAAAGGATGATCTACAGATGATCCTTGATGAGATGCGTCGGAATCAAGCGAAAAGCAAGCAGGCCAGTGGCGCCATCAACAATCAGCTCCATAACATCAATACAAGATTTGGAGAACTGGACATCTGGAAGAGGAACATTGAGACCCAGATGGGTCAATTCGCGGCACAAATTTCACGACCGACCAGGCAACTCCCTGGGCATACAGAACCAAATCCCAAGGGGAAGACCGGGCATGTCGCGGCTGTAAAGCTCAGGAGCGGGCACCAACTACGCGAGCCAGAGGTCGGAAAGCAGCAAGACGAAGCTGAGAAACAACTCGACATCGAGGAGAGCCAAGTCAACATCGACCAAACTACTCGACATCGAGTAGAGGTACCCGAAGTGGACCAACTCCACGCCGACGAGGAAGCTTCTGCGCATCAACAAAACTCAAAGTCGACTCCTTTAGTCGACGTCGAGGAAGATCTAGTCGAAGTCGAGGAAAACCCACTCGAAGTCGAGGACTCTACAAAACCTCCGAAATTTGTTCTGGCTCCGAAACAGAAGAAGACGCTTCCGTTCCATTCCAAGGCGCTGAAACATCCCACTACAGGTAGGTCTAAACGCTTTGTTAAGATGATTCAAGAATTGAATGTTTCAATTCCTTTTACATAAGCTCTTCAAGAGATGCCTGCTTATGTCAAGTTCCTCAAGGAAATCCTTAGCAACAAGCGATCAATCACTGAAATCGCCGGCGAATGCAAAAGGATGGACTTCCCTAAGAAGAGACCTGACCCTTGTAAGTTTTCTATTATTGTGGGATTTGGAAAATTTAACTATGAGGCCTTATGTGATTTAGGAGCAAGTGTGAGCATCATGCCCTTATCGATCTGGAAAAAGGTGAAGATAGGATCAATAGAGCATGTGGATGCCAAGCTATACATGGCAAACAATACAGTGGTCATCCCTACAAGTATGGTTGATAATGTCCCAGTCATGGTTATTAGGATCGCGATCCGGATCGTACAATCCTAACGATCCTACGATCCTAGGAATAGTTTTGATCCGGATCGGTTGTACATACTCGTTTATACTAGAATCGGAGTGGGATCGGCTAGGATCGGTTAGGATCGGTAGGATCTTTGTTAGGATCTTACGATCCTAACAATCCTAACCGATCCTAGTAATTTCAGATTTTGATGAAATTAGGCCCATCCAAATTTTAGTCCACAAAGCCCATGTCGTTATTTTGATGAAATTATGCCCATTTCTATTATTTTTTTTAATTGTGTTTTAATTTTTGGGGGAAATTAAACCCTAAAATCCCTAAATCGATGAAGCGGTGAAGCCTGAACTCTCAAGGTTGAGAGGCAAATTCCAACAATTTGGCAACCACAGTGCACTCCGGCGGCGGTGACTCTTGGTGGCAGCTGACAGCGAGCATCCTCACAGTGCGGCGGCAAGGATGCACAATATGAAATTAAAGAATAAGAAACAACATAAAACAAGGAAAACTGAGCCGTCATAGAATTTGAACTTGGAGTTAGAGGACATATCCTCGGATGATGAGTAGATAACCGAAAGTGCTAGTGAAGATCTTGTACCCCTCACAAAAGAGTGGAAAGCTATCATTGGGAAAGCCTTATGCGCCTAAGATGATGATACTTATTCATGTTCTAGACGTAATCACTATCTTCCATATACTCTTTCTCATTTCTCCTTTATGTTTATTTAAACTTACAAATTTACAATATATAAGTATTTATGTATTTATGTTTTCCTTATTTGAATTTACATAGGTGATAATGTTGAAAGTACGTGGCACCCATGAATCAACCCATGGAAGTTGTGTGGGTGGTGGTAGTGGTGAACCTATAATAACTTGTAGTAAAGATAAAACTATAGAGATAAATGATGGTGAAGATGGTGTTGATGTTGATGATTTTCTTGAGAGAGATGCTGAAATTGTTTATGATGACATTACAAACTAGAGATGCGAAGAGGAATTTCTAATGTCTACTAAGTAGTGTTAAAACTTAGCACCTATCACATATGGCATAACAAAAACAATAATGTGATGTGGGGTTTCATTTTTTGTTAATCTTGTTTCTTAGACCATTTTTAGTTTGGTTTATGGATGTTAAGTGATTTATTTACACATTTTAAGTATCATATTATACCTTTTGACATATTATGCATGCTAATGAGTTATTATTGTCATATGTTAGTTACTTAGTTTATTTAAAGGAGAAACTGACTAGTTTTGTTTAAAAATTAAGATATTTATTTGGTATGACTTATTTATATCTGATTTTTTATTTGATTTTCACTTTTTGCTATGATCTTATGATTCTACGATCCGATCCTACGATCCGATCCTAGACCCTTGCATCGATCCTACATTAGGATCTCGATCCTAAAAACCATGGTCCCACTCCAGGTTGGTAAGATCTATATTCCCGATGATTTCCTTGTTATAGATTGTGCGGAAGATCCTATTTGCCCTATTATTCTTGGTAGTCCTTTCTTAGCTACTGCAGATGCCAAGATTAGTGTCAGAAAGCGATTGCTCACCTTCACGATAGGCGACAAAGTCTTAGATTTCTCTTTTGGCCCAACAAAGGAGGAAATTCCATGGCTGGAAGTGAAGAGCATCAGCAACTACAAGGGTAAGCAAACAACGGAGGAAAGCGCCAAAAAGCTGCTCGACATCGGCCAAGTCAACTCGATGTCGACCATCGTCCTCGACTTCGAACAAGCTCACTCGAAGTCGACTTCCTTTGTTGAACACCAGACTTGCCAAAAGCCTAAGTATGGGGTCCATGTACTCAACGTCGACCAGATCTACTCGATGTCGACCAATCCTCAGTCCGAAGATTTCTGTTTCGGGCCCGAAAAGGTAAGTCCAGGTATGATTTCAACCCCTCCTCTGTCCATTAATAAATTTAATAAATGTTCAAGGGGAGGTAAGGCCCCGTGGCGAGCTAATCTGTGAAGGATGAGAGCTGGAAAGAAGAAGAAGGAAGGCAAGAGATACTATGCAACAAACTACTTATCAGCTGAGCTTGCATACTACCATGAGGACCTAGATGATCCGGGAGAAAGGCCAAGTACAAGGGGGCCCCACATTGATGGTCCTTGAGCACAAGCGGAGAAGTCGGCCTAGCGACTCTAAAATCTAGAGCATGTACATAAAACTTTTGGATTTTGGGACTTTTAAATTTTTAAGGTTTTGTTTTTGGTTTTTGTTTTTGAATTTGAATACTTCATGTGGAAAGTCTTGTCTTCGTGTGAAAACTAACATTTTTGGGTCGAGAAGCATAAAAGGATCGCGAAGAGTGGAAAAAAAAAGTCCCTGACAGTTAGTCGAAATCGACTAGGCCAAGTCGAGATCGACCAAGAGGAAGATCGAGCAGCCCAGAACTACTCGACATCGAGTAGGCCACTCGACGTCGACCAGCCAGAAGCTTCCTCGACTTCACACTTCCACTCGACACTGCTAGTTTACTCGACGTCGACCAAGTTCCTCGACGTTGACCAACTCAGTAACTCGATAGCCCCTGTTCTGCCTATTCAACGCATTATTCGGTGAGCTCCTTCCTTTACCTTTGTTTTATATTGATTTTATATAGTGGGGACACTGTATATTTTAAGTATGGGGTGGGGGAAGAGCTTAATATTATTTATTTATGTTTTATTCTTGCTTTTGGTTTAACATGGTGAATTTTGAGTAAAATTTTAAATTTTTTGTGCTTAATTGCTAAACTCAAAGTTTTATGAGACATCTCCCAAAGCTTGTAAATTGTTTAAAGATTAGTGTCATGGAAGCTTAAATTGAACTCGACGATGCAAAATTAGATTCATTAGAGATATAGCATGAAATTGCCTAGTAAAGGGAAGTCACAATGAAGTGCATTATTTTATGAAAACCATGAAAGGAGGTAAATTTGATGTTGCTTTTGACATGTTGCATGATAAGAGGATGGAGGACTTTATATTTCCATATAATGCTTATATTGTTATATTCCTAGCCTTACCTATGCTTATGCATCACAAAAGTCATATTATGCCTTATTTCATATTTTGCACCACATGATATAAATATTGCCCATTCTTTACCTTGTTTCCTATCCGGGGATTATGTTGAGAATGATGTTACATTATGGAGATTATTATATGGTTGTTGTGTTGTTATTATCATTATGGAGTTTGGCAGGAAATTGAAAAATATATGGAAATTTTAATGACTGAAAGAAAATCCGGTCACCTCAGGAGATAAAGGTAGATCGACCCTGCTCGCTGAGATAATAGTTCGGCGAGATGGGACACACAGGTGAGGAGACCAAAGCACTAAGTATCCGGGGCCATTCATGACACCCATATACGTGAAAAGAGCAAAGAGTGAATGAGTGATGTGGAAATTATTAAAAGGAGAAAGTGCATCAAAGCAAAGTTTCAAACAGTTCTCCCGGGATTTAGCACCATATTGCCCAAAAATAGCCCACCACTTTACCTTTTATCTTTTCTTGACCATGAGCTTAAATTAAAGTCCTCTTGATTATTGTTTCTTTGTCACATAAATTGTTTTTTCATAACCCTCCTTTTATGTGTGATGTTGCTTTTTATTGCACATGTATGGATTTGTGACATTAGTACCTTTTCGAGGATAGTAATTGATTGCAGGGCTATATGAGAATGGATCTAATATGTTGAGAGTTTGTTTTCTTCCCCTGAATAACCATCCAAGTTATTGCTTGGGGACAAACAAGCTTAAGTATGGGGTGATTTGATGTCCATGTTTTGTGTCATGTTTTATATCTACTTTTATATCGATTTCTACATGCATTTGGGTTAGAATAAAACATAATCTATGTAGTTTATGCTTATATGCCAAATTATGGAGTCTACACTAGTTTCTGTTTAATTTCGCAGAAATCGGACGCACTTTGGAGCTTAAAGGAAAACTCATGAAGAAGGTAAGGATGGTGCAGCTGAGAAAAGGCCATTTTTCGGCATTCACCATTCTGAGTCAAGTTCTGATGTCTTCATCAGAGTTGTAGCCCTCGAAAAGTGCTTTCCAACGTATGCTTATATGCGTCAATCTGACGAATGAGGACTCGGGAAAGTGTGTTTAAAGAACAGAGCAAAATGCTGAAAACTGAAGACTGGTCGATATCGACCAGCCCAACTCGATATCGACCAAATCTTGGTCGAAAATCCCAGAATCGACCAGCAGACAAAAGGACAGCTCGATATCGACCTATAGTGCTCGATATTGACCAACATGCAAGTCGATTTTGCCCCAGGAAACCGAGATCGAGTGACTGAGCTGAAGCCGGAGGAGGTGACTCGATATCAACCTATGTCCAGTGACGTCATCAAGTCGATTACGGGCTTTACTTAAAGTTTTATCCCGAATCCAATGAAGATATTTTCGAGAGGAGATTCCTTGCACATGAAGACTTGAAGATTTTATCTTTTTTTATCTTTTTATCTATCCTAAGGGTGGAACAATTAATTATCCTATAGGATTTATCTTGTTTTATCTAGTTAGATTTATTTGTTTCCTAAGTAGATTTATATCTTTAAAAGAAGATAGAATTTCCTTACCTTGATTAGCAAGGATTGGAAGCCTATAAATAAAGCCCATGCAGCTAGTTTTTATTCATTCAATTCTAGAGAGAGAGAGTGTGTGTGTGTGTGTGTGTGTGTGTGTGTGTGTGTGTGTGTGTGTGTGTGTGTGTGTGGAGGCGGATTGGGAGTTAAGGAGCGAGAGCAAGTTGGCTTCGATCGATTGTAAGCTTTTATTTAGTTTATTAATGCAAAGTTATTTCCTTTTATAATTAATGTGTTTCCTTGCGATGAAGAGCGAGTAGTCCACCCACTTCTAGGGTTGGGGCGAGCCCGACGATAGCAAAGCATGCTTGAGGTAAAGATTCGATCTTTGTTATGATATGATCATCCACTACCTTTTATGTGTTTATTACCTATTTAATATAGATCCACGTTAACAACTTGGGTTATAAACATAAGATCGTTGTTGCTTCTGTCTCTGCAGGTTACTTGATTTCGACCAGCTTCCTCGACTATGACCAGCCAACTCGACATCGAGTTACCTTCTCGAGATCGACCAAACTCCAGTGTCTCTTGCTTGCTCGAATTCGACTGTGCTTGACCATCTGTCGACTAAACTTAGTCGAGGTCGAGTACTCCTGAAGTCGACAACCACTTGTGAGATTTTTCCGCTGCTTGAGATCCGCTGACCAGCTTCCTCGAGGATCGATCCTGACTTCCTATTGCTACATCGGGAGGAAGTCTTGAACATTATTTGCTGGGAACTAAATCGGTTCACTTTAGTATATTTATATTTTATTTTCAATCTCGATTTCCTCCTACAACAAATTGGCGCCATTGCCGGGGAAGCAATCATTCGCGCCTTAGGTAGTTAGATCTCACTTTTTCTTTGAGTTTTGTTCTTGCAGTGTAAGCGCCGTTCTGGTCAACCACCTGAGTTGGGCGCCTTAGACGACCCGGAACGACTTATACACATCCACGCTAAACTGAAAAGAGTCATGGCTGCCGCAGAAACACAAGCACAGCTGATAGAGAGGCTTCCAGCCGAGATATAAGCCAAAAATAATGCTCTCACCGCTGAGAGAGCACGCACTGCGCATGAAACAGAACTAAGGAGGAAGGTGGAAGCTGAGCTTGCCCAATACCCTACCACTGCAGAGGATTACATGCACCCGACTCTTGTCGTACCTGAATCATCTATTATAATCCCTAAAAATAATTTTGAGATTCGCACTTCCTTCCTTATTGAAATTAAAAATAATGCTTTTTACGGAAGGTTTAATGAATGCCCTCTTGAACATATTACCGATTTTTCTGATATGTGTCATACTCTTGCTGAAGGTACTACTCTGGAATATGTCAAGATGAAAGCTTTTCGTTGGTCTTTTGCCGGCCCAGCATTGAAGTGGCTTGAAGAACTGACTCCACGATCCCTCATAACATGGGCTGAGGTAAGGCATGCATTTCTTAATAAATTCTTTCCTCCTGCCAAGATAGCGCTCCTCCGCCAAAAGATTACAGCTTTCAAGCAAAGGCCTGGGGAGCCGTTAGCAAAAGCATGGGACCGATACAAGGATCTACTGCGATCCTGCCCTACACATGGGCAGCCACCATATATCATTCAGGAGATCTTCTACAATTCTCTTGATCTGGCCGCTAAGGATAGGATCAACCAATATACTCAATATGAGTATCTGATGATGCCACCAGCTGACGCATGGGCTACCCTCGAAAAGCTCACCAACTTCGACAATAAGTATGGGGCTCCGACAAACTATGACAAGAACAACTATGCAAGGCCAGCCCCATCCATGCCCATCTATGAGCCTCCCAATGAGATTGATCAGGATGTCAATGAGCAGTACTACAGAGATCAGAATCGCAAGCTCCTCAATCATGTCAAATACCTCTCTGCTAACAAGCCCTGCATTGAATGTGGCTCACAACGGCACACCACTCCAGAGTGCCCACATACAAAGCAAGTCAGGATGGCAGAAACTCACGAAGAGGAAGCTTACGCAGGGGGTCCCAACCGTTATATGGGGGACCAAAGGTTCCATCAAACACAGTGGAACCAAGGTGCCCCTAGGAACCCTTAGCCATATCGAGCTCCAGGACATCCAGAAAGAGACCAGCGAAAAGATGATATACAAATGATTCTTGATGAGATGCGTTGGAATCAAGCGGAAAGCAAGCAGGCCAATGACGCCAACAACAATCAGCTCCAGAACATCAATACAAGATTTGGAGAACTGGATATCTGGAAGAGGAACATTGAGACCCAGATGGGTCAATTCGCGGCACAAATTCCACGACCGACCAGGCAACTCCCTGACCAGTTGACAAAAGGACAGCTCGATATCGACCTATAGTGGTCGATATCGACCAACATGCAAGTCGATTTTGCCCCAAGAAGCCGAGATCGAGTGACTGAGCTGAAGCCGGAAGAAGTGACCCGAATCCAATGGAGAGATTTTCGAGAGGAGATTCCTTGCACATGAAGACTTCAAGATTTTATCTTTTTTATCTTTTTATCTATCCTAAGGGTGGAACAATTAATTACCCTATAGGATTTATCTTGTTTTATCTAGTTAGATTTATTTATTTCCTAAGTAGATTTATATCTTTAAAAGAAGATAGAATTTCCTAACCTTGATTAGCAAGGATTGGAAGCCTATAAATAAAGCCCATGGGGCTAGTTTTTATTCATTAAATTCTAGAGAGAGAGAGAGAGAGAGAGAGAGAGAGAGAGAGAGGAGGCCGATTGGAGTTAAGGAGCGAGAGCAAGTTGGCTTCGATCGATTGTAAGCTTTTATTTAGTTTATTAATTCAAAGTTATTTCCTTTTATTATTAATGTCTTCCTTGCGATGAAGAGCGGGTAGTCCACCCACTTCTAGGGTTGGGGCAAGCCCGACGATAGCCAAGCGTGTTTGAGGTAAAGATTCGATCTTTGTTATGATATGATCATCCACTACCTTTTATGTGTTTATTACCTATTTAATAGAGATCCATGTTAATAACTTGGATTATAAACATAAAATCGGTAGATACAATTAGGGTTTCTTGAAAGAATAGTCTAATTGTTGGAAAAGGCGAAAGCTTGATCCTTTGATGTGATTGCATGATTATTCCTCTTTGCCTTGCCTTAGCATGTTTGGTTATCGTTGTTGCTAACCCCGATCTTGGAAGTTCTTTTTCATACATAGTTTATTTCGAAATTTTCATTCGTTTAGTTTCTGTTCTCCTCGATTTCGACCAAACCTGATCAACGTCGACTACGCATTCTCGATTGAGCAAGATCACTGTTGCTTCTGTCTCTGCAGGTTACTCGATTTCGACCAGCTTCCTTGACTACGACTAGCCAACTCAACATCGAGTTGCCTTCTCGAGATCGGCCAAACTCCAGTGTCTCTTGCTTGCTCGAATTCGACTGTGCTTGACCCTCTGTCGACTAACTTTAGTCGAGGTCGAGTACTCTTGAAGTCGACAACCACTTGTGAGCTTCTCCGCTGCCTGAGATCCGCTGACCTGCTTCCTCGAGGATCGATCTTGACTTTCTATTGCTACATCGGGAGGAAGTCTTGAACATTATTTGTTGGGAGCTGAATCGGTTTGCTTTATTTTATTTATATTTTATTTGCAATCTCGATTTCCTCCTACAATAGGAGCCATCCAAGAAACTCACTTGCCATGAAAGAAGGCAAAAGAAATATCCTTTTGACGATGATGATGTACAAGGGATATTTGATGAATTGGTGAGTGCTAAACTTGTAACACTCCTGGAGATAAAAAGGCCAAAAGAAGTTAGCAAGATGAGTGAGCCAAAATATTGCTCGTACCACCAACTCGTTAGTCATCCAATCAAAGATTGCCGCGTCTTCAAAGATATTGTAGAGGAGATGATTAACAAAGGAGAAATTAAGATCGAGGGGGCAACATCCGCAACTCAAGCAGAGTTCGCTCCCTCACTCCAAGTATCTTCTCAAGCACGAAAAGCATCTTCCATTTTTATTGAAGCTGGGGGTGGCCCCACGATTTCATTGTCTCTTAGGGCATTGGTCAAAGATGACCCTTCAAAAGAAGGGTGCTTAAAAGAAAAAGAAATTGCCCAATGTTGTATGGTCTCTTTGCTCTAAGAAGCAAATTATTTCCTCAAAATGTTCAACTCAAACTCATCCATTTACTTAAAAAAATAACTTATATAATTCACTGAAAATTTGAACTACATATACATAGATGGTAAACGGGCAACAAGTTGCGCCACCAACCCCTTCTGAATAGCAAACCCAATCCTTTTGAATACGACATCCATAGATCTAGGGGTCATAACATTACTATGCATAATCTTTTGGACTCGCTTGAGAAGCTCGACAACATCAGGTGCCAAAAAACCAAAGGTATCAAACGCAAACGGAACGAATACGTGTTGATTGTCAATACATGATTTCTCATGTTTGACCACTTTAGCTGCGGCCGCTTTGAGAGCTGCTTGTCCAACCGTGAATATCCCATTCCCCAAACTAACCAAAGGGGAGACTCCTGTCAAATCAACACATGCATGTTTTCCACCTATCCACCCAAAAACCAAAATGTCAGTTGGTCTCAATGTCGATCTCCCCTCATGTAGATCAGTCAAGAAGTTCACAGGTGCCTCTTTCCTAGCAGAAACCCCCGCCCGCCTAAATATATCAAAGAGAACATCCCGAACAAGATCATGCATGTACTTGAAGCCCAGAAGTTCTTTAAAATGAACTGCATGCTCCCCAAAAGTATCCAAAACCCTCCGACAATTGGGAATAGGACAAATCTCATCTACTGGGAATAGTGGGATCATAAGGCGATACTTGAGAATTGTGCGGTACTCCACCGGTGTCATATGTTATCCAAGCCCATCAATAGGAACAACAAGAAGAAAATCTTGGGCATGTGGTGCTTGTAGACACCCAAAAATGGCCTTCTGTCTAACCGTCATGTTAAACTTCACCTCCATCTCCTTGATGATTTTACCAAAAAGAGAACTCACCAAAATATGTTGGGGTTTAGGGGGGGCGGTACCCTTATTAGCAAAACTATCAAGGTCGTAGTCAGGAATTGCAACATGAAGATTGTCCAAAGCTCTACAAAAATCAGAGTCCATACCACTTATCCCGCTATCTCGCAATATATGGTCCTGCAACACCCAAGATTGAACCCTAGATGCTACAAAAGCATACGATGAAGCTTCTACTGCGGAGTACAACCCAAGACCTCCATATCGGATTGGTAAGGAAGCCAATCGCCATTGGAGATCCCCGAAAAAAGGACCTCCACAAACCACAAGGTCTTCAATAGAGTTGTGAAGCCCTTTATCAAACCAGGCTGTTGCATACTCTGTATGTTCAGGTTGACATGTCCTTAGCCCAAAAAACAGTTTAGCAATGCCCCTGCAAGAACGGAGTAAAAGAAGCTCACTTTGTGGGTCTTTTAGTTGCGGAAGAAGATGCATCAAGTCAACAGCCTTAACCACCCTTTTCATAGCCAGCTCCTTAATGAACCCACTATCTCTACTAACTACCCCTCCAAGTAACTTCACACCCAATTTCGGCCTTGCAATGTCCTTAGGAAATAACCCCTCCAGATGTCATGTGTCATCGCATGAAGGCCAAAAGAGCTCAGTCTTCTTAACATTCAATTCGAGACCCAAAGTTGGACCATTCTCACGAATTATATCAAACGCTTTAGCTACCTCTTCTGACTCTCCTATGATAGTCCCATCGTCGAGGTACCATGCATGCAGAAGAAGTTTGCATTTATCTCTGATTTGATGGACAAGAGGGTGTAACACAAAAGCAAAAAGAAGTGGTCCCAAAGGATCACCTTGTTGCACTCCAGTAGCTGACCAGATATGTCCGGCTCTAAGGTACAATCGGGCTGCATGACCATACAAAAACTCTACCCATAAAGAGATAGATGAGCATCTCGCCCTCACTTCATGAAGTAAAACACTCCTATCCACCAGATTGAAGGCATTCGAGAAATCCACTGTAAGCATGGATAGAGACCCATCTTCGTGAAGCTCACGTAATAGTCGATTGGCACTATGTAAGATCGCCTCTGCACCCCCGGAGACACCTACTCCAAACTGAAAGTCATTAAGATAACTTGCAATTCCTTTGCCCACACCTTTCATTGCGACCTTAGACACCAACTGCCTCCATATAGTACCCACTGCGATGGGACGTATCCCATTGTCTGGCTTTAGCAATGGCGTAAGAGGTGCTGAAGCAATAAACTCAGCTAAACTCACTGGGCACCTTCCTGCCAACCATAAGTTAACCATTTGGGTGATTGCTTGTAGAAGATCTCTTCCTCAAAATCAAAAGAAAAATCAAAGATAAAGAAATCAAGCTTCGGTCCTGCTCCGAAAACGCACAAGAAGCATAAAGTTTGAGTGCAAAAACTAAAACCTTCTTTCAAGGGTAAAGCTCCACAAAAACTTGTCGAGGAGGCTTCTGTCAAAAATTTCCAAATCTCATACGAAGAGGGTGTTCTAACTACAAGTGTGATAGAGCCTAGAGTGTCCGCATTTTAAAGACTCAAAATGACTTTATGTGGAACTCCTAAATCTTCGGTGTTTAAAAGGCTTGATGTAGCCCCTACATGTGAGATACCGAAATCTTCCATATTTGAAAGACTCGAGCTAGCCCCAACAAATGAAGCATCCAAATCTTCAGTGTTTCAAAGACTTGGTATGGCCTTGGCAAGTGAAGAATCCAAAACTTCGGTGTTTCAAAGGCTTAATTCAGCCTCGACAAATAGGGAGTCTAAAGCTCCAGTATTTGAAAGGCTCGGAAAAGTTGATGAGTCTAGAAGCAAGAGGGTCCAATTGAAAGGGATTAAAAGCAAGAGCTCCGGAAGAGGCAGTCAAAAGTTCTCATCCACTAGCTCAAGTAAATCATGAACACCTAAAGTCAAGTAAGGGTGTGAAAAGTATCAAGTAGTCTCCAAGGCGGAAAACAAATAGTTCTGCCTAGAACTACATAAAGACTTGATCCCCAACAAGGGGTACGTAGGAAATTTGACATAGAAAAATATGTGCCAAAGTCAGTCGCACAAAAAAAAATGTTCCGGGTTCGCATATGATAGTTAGATTATGCGGAAAACCCTTCCCAGAAGGTGGGCCTGAGTGATTTGAATGATGCGGTAAAAAAAAAGAAAAAAAAAAAAAAAACGAAAAATCCCGGTTTTCAGATGATAGTCGGGTTATTTGGGAAACCCTTCTTAGAAGGTGTGCTCAAGTAATTCGAGTGATGCATATGAAAGAAAGAAAAAAGGCTTGAAATTAGTCCGAAATCCGAACAACCCGGAAGCACATGAAAAATGGGTTCGCAAAGAACTACGAGCGGCTTGATCCCTCACAAATGGGGTACGTAGGCAGTCCAGCTTGTCAAAATGCTAGGTGCAGCCAGAAAAACAAACAAAACATCTTCTTTTCTCAGCAAAGAATATAAAGAGGTCAACTCCTCTGCTTTTTGTAGTCATATGAGCGTTATCTCGACTGCAAGGGGAAAAATCAAATATAGTCCGAAGAATTGCACATTTTGTGCCTATACTGAAAATGAGGCAAAGGAAGAGAGAGAAAATTGTCTTCCAAAGACATTCCCACAAAGAGAAACAAACAAAAGGCCTTTGCCTAAATTTTCTGACTTTGACTATGAAGTGAAAGACATTCTCACAAAGAGAAACAAACAAAAGGCCTTTGCCTAAATTTTCTGACTTTGACTATCAAGTTAAAGACATTCTCATAAAGAGAAATAAACAAAAGGCTTATGCCTAAGATTCCAGTCTTTGATCATTATCAAGTTAAAGACATTATCACAAAGAGAAATAAACAAAAGGCTTACGCCTAAGATTCCAGTCTTTGATCATTATCAAGTTAAAGACATTCTCACAAAGAGAAATAAACAAAAGGCTTATGCCTAAGATTCCAGTCTTTGATTATTACGTATTGATCAATCCAAGACCTATAAATCAAAATTTCCTTCCAAGGAACCCTAAACTAAAAGTTGCCTCCAAACATGACTAATCAAATGGTCAATGTTTTCTTATCTCTCAAAGGCAAAAAGGCTTAAGCCTCTCATAACTCTTCAAACTCTCTTAGACGGAAATTGTCCTACATTATCTGCATGTGTACGGTCATTCAAAGCCCCCCAAAATCAAAACTAAAGCTCAAAGAAAAAGGCACCAAACGCCTGGCCTCTAAATGGTATGGGTATAAATTTCAAAATCATCTCTTGTGATGTTTCGATCGCAAAGCTTCAACCAAAAAGGTTACCAAGGTCCAAATATACGACATCAAGTCGTTAAAACCAAATTTAGTCTAAAGACCGGAGATCAAATTGAAATCGGTCAAAAGACAAAAGCTCAAACCTATGACACCAAGTCTTCAAAATCAAATTCTTGTTGATGTGTGGTCTGATTGCTTTTCTTTCTTTGCTCGTTTTATGTTCTCTGTAAAAAAAAAACTGATGCCACACATTAGCTTTTTATAGAGTAATAGAAGCAATTGCATAACCTACCCCACTACCCTATTTTCACTCCCTCATATAGTTTCTCATTCCTTTTTTTAACTGGCGAAGTTAATGCACAATTGTGCACTGGAGAAGTTGCTGACCAACTTTTTTACACCTTTCTTTGTCTTTAATAACTGCCCATAGCAAACATCCGGGCTGGGCTCGTTGTCCAGACATTTTAGGCTCTCTTGTGAACCCATTAAAACTGTATTTTCAGCCCATTTGAATTGAATCTGTATATGCCATGCTTTAATAATATTATTTTGCTTTCTTCTCATTTCTTTTCAGCTGGATTCTTTGCTCACGGAAGCTTGCAAACGAGCTGCATTTGGAGCTTTAACAAGAGATTTTTTTAGAAATTGGTGAGCCTTGATATGTATATAAACACTCGCCCAATGTATTAGTTTTCTCCATTTGTATCGAGTTTTGTAAAACACACAGAATGCCCAAATTGTAATACATTTATTTGATATGTATATAACGACTCGATACACTTTTATGAATGGATATGTAATTGAATTTTAATATGTTTGATGTGAAATTTCACCCCTGAACAAGTTCATACTTCTTTGTTGGTCAATTGGGCCTGTTTGACCAAATCTCAAATTAGGGCTAAAATTGATAAAGGAAAAATCAAATTGGCTTTAGTGGACAATTGTGATTGGGCTCACTATAAATTTGCCTATAATCAAATGTGTTACTTGTATTGGTAAATAAAGAGCGGCCATTCCGGGGTTCGAACCGGGACCTATGGGTACTACCCACAAGTCCTTTCCGATGAGCGATTCTGGAATGGTTCATCAAATGTGTTCCAAAACAACGAGGCAAGCATCAAACATCATTTATATGCCTCGACATATTTAAGATAAATGTTTAATCGCAAAGTCGACCCACTAAAACATAAGAATTATAATTGGCACAAATTAAGAATTCGAGTTTAATAAGAAAACATAAAATTAAACTCGTCAAATATTCTTTGTCAATTAATTCGAGTGGGTCAATCTCAAATCGGCTCCTAAATAAAAAATGGAGCCAAAACCTCAAATCAAGTTTCATCAAATATAAACTTGGTTTTAGGTAGAACTACGTAAAGACTTGACGCCGTAAAAACGGCTACGTAGGTAACCGGATATTAAATTCTAAAAATATATCGGGTATAGTCGTCCACCTCCAAATTCCCCTTAAATGAATATGAGGTCAAAATCAAACAAATTCAATTGGTTCGTTTTACAACTACGGGTGATTTGATTCTCTCCTAAGAGATACGTAGGATACTCGATACAAAAGCCAATGGTTGTCGAGTTCAATCGCCAAAAAAAAAAATTCAAGTTGTCCATTTTGACTTGATACAAAGCTTCTGCTCGTTGAGTTCAATTATCCCCCTCAAATGATCTCATGATCAAATCCAAATACAAAATTTCTCTTCGTCCCGAACTACGGTGACTTGATTCCACCAAACAAGTGGATACGTAGAAAACCCGGTGTAAATCAAATACTCACCGAGTCCAGTCACATCCAAACATTCAAATCAAAACTTATCAAATTTATTTGTCGACTCTAATTCGTCCCATGTATAAAATCCAAAGTGTCTCCTCTAACTCGATACAAAGCTTCTACTCATCGAGTTCGGTCACGACGAAAACTTCAAAAACCCAAATACCAAATTCAAAATTGACATTTTCAAGAACTACGTGTGATTTGATCCCTTCCAAAAGGGTACGTAGGAAAATCAAAAACGAGTTCAATCACGATCCCCAAATTGACCTTTAAGTCAAAACAAGTCAAATCAAATCAAACTCCACTTAAAATCGTTTTCTAGGCAAATGATAGGCGGATTACTTGAGTTACCCTTCCGAGAAGGTGGGCTCAGGTTACTCGGGTGGAGTGTCATTTGAGCTACCATTCGTAGAAGGTGGGCTTGAACTTCATCCTATGATGCATACAAGAAAACGAAACCAAATCCAAATCAAACCCGACACAAAATCAGACACTATGAACTACGTGAGGCTTGATTCTCTTCCAAGAGATACGTAGCCAACCCGCTAAATCTCGGGTGCAGCGCAATTCACCAAAACCACTCAAATCTTGGTATCGATACAACTTCAAATCAAGAAGATAACCAAAAGGTGTCGAACTCAAATATTAAAAATCAAACAAAATGTGTTGTGCAATTATTCACGCATTTTTTTCCAACACTAGGGCAATAGGACGGCCCAGTCTCATCGGGTCTCGTTCAGAGTCGTTCGAGTCATGGCGACAACTTTATTACCACACTTTATTTATTATCCACATTCCTATATGATTAATTGCTAAACATGCAATATGGAGTTGGGTACCAATACAGACTTGATCCCGTTAATGGAATGGAATGCATTCACGAGCTGACCAATCTCCGCCCCATCGGAAAGGGGGGCGGTGGATAGGAAGAAGGATATACCATTTGGTATTCTTTGCTAATACCTTATCACTATTCTGCACTAGTGAATTAGGAGCATGGTAGTGTGTTATTATTCCCGTATATCATCTAGAAGCATGTTATTAGGCTTAGCGTATTTGTGTACTTATGGTGGGGAGAGAGCTAAAGTGGGCATCATCCGATCCCGCCTACTATTTTTTTTTAGGTATGTCATATATATATATATATATATATATATATATATATATATATATATATATATGCTGATTTGGTTCAATGATCGCAGGGTTTTGACATGGCGGAAAGAGAGAGTTGAGACTTTGACTTCTCTAAATTAATAAAGGGTTGGATTTGACTATTTGGATCACGTTTTGACCGGGCTCCGTTGTGGCAACATTATGTATGGTTTTATAACTTTGCTAGTTTGTATCATAAATGCACTAGAAGAAAATCGGGATTTTACCCCATGGTCTATTACCCCGGATCTCGTAATTGTGGGTGTAATGGCCTAACTAGCAAGTTTTCTTTCATTTTTTTATACTAAAATAAATATACCTTGGATTATATAAAAAAAATATATGGGGTATAAGAGGTGGGGTATTAATTGAATCATATCTTATACCCCATGCGTTTTTTTTACCAATATCCAGGGTATATACCTATTTACTCCCAAACAAATGAACTATATACCCCGGGCATTTTTTTTTTTTTTATAAATATCCGAGGTATATATGAAGGTAGGGTTGCTTTGTTTGTTTGTTGTTTTTTGGGCTCTACTTTTTAGAGCATGCTAATTTGCCTTTTAGAACACCAATATTTTACCCCTGAAATTAATTAAAATTACATATTACCATTAAAGACATTTCTCTCCCAGACTCCCTTTGCGGCTCTGCGCTCTCGTTTGGAGGTTCTAATTAGGTTTTGCTTACAAACACCAGATTCAACAAATAATTTGGATATTCCCACAAAAAAAAGAAAATAATTTGGATATGAAAATGAATAATCTGTCTCAATTGAATTTGTGGTTTCAACTTTCAATAGTGGACAATGTCGACCTGCACCGCCAGCACCGTAGGTTTTTCCGAGTTTGTTGGCTCTTCATGTAAACCCCATCTGAAATTTCAACCCAAATCTCATTTCCCATTAATTTCTAGGACGATATCCCAACAACCCCTTCGAAACCTAACTCATGAGGCGGGGGGTTCAGAATCGGAATCCAATTTCAAAAGTCCCACGAGCTTTAAGAATCGAAAGAAAAACGGGAGAGAGAGAGAAAGTTTCTCGATAAATGAAACTGCCCATGAATCCAAACATCTTTGGACATACAACATACTGTATTCATTGACAAGGTAAGATAAATGAAACTGCCCATGAATCCAAACATCAATTCCTTTATAAGATATTTTAAAATACAAGAAATAACCCGCAACAATCATATCAACTCTCCTTTGTTGCCAGCAGAAAAAACTAACCCTCAATCAGAAAAAGAAAGAAGCATTTAAGCAAGACAAGTAGATTCCTTGTTGCGTTCACACTTGAATAAACATAACATAAGCTTCATTTCTCGTGAACACTGTGAGTCGTTATTATTTATAAGCTACTAAACTAAAACATCATTAGACTATAAAATTCCACGAACCTTCACTCTGATCTAGTCGACGATCCATTGCACCATGAAGGGCAGGGAACTCAAAGAAGCGTGTCCCCTTCACCCTGCACGCACAAATAGCAAACAATAACGGAAACCCTCGTCTGTCACAAATACACGAATATTACAGATTATAGCTTCTAAGCTAATGTCAAAAAAGGCATCTTGGGTTACTCTCACAGAAGTACAGAACATGGTATTATATACAATTGAAGTAATAAATAGAGTAAAGCAGCAGTAACAATACCATAAAATGTCCAAGCCAGAATACAAGTGACAATATCAGGACATGTATTTTTCTCACACAACAGAAACATTAAGATATTTAGAATACAAAGTGACAAATAAAATCCAACAATTGAGAATGAAGAATAGGAAAACTCATAGATAGGTTGAATTTCTCAATTGCAGATTGAATGGCTTCAGGCGTCTTTGTCATTACAAATATCCTTTTTTCCTCCCTCTATTATCATTTATCATCTACAAACAAAAAAAAATCAACGCAACAATCAAACCTAATAAAAAACCGAAGAGGAATGATTTCAATCAACGAGAGGAAAAAGAATGAGACCTCAATTTGGGTGATAGAGCCTCATTCAGCGACCATGTACTTGATACTCGTCAAAAGAGAAGTCTGGGGCAAATTTAAAACATCATCAAATTTGAGTTAGAATTGGGGATTCGACTTTCGTCAGTTCTTCTTAGATGGCGAGCACCTTGATGGCGGCCTGCACTCTAAATTCTTCAAGCTCTCTAATTAGTAACTAGCCCACCCGTGCATTATGTGATCTCAATCACTGAGCATTGAACATAACTGCATCGGCATCTTATAGCCCTTGTTGGATAAGTTGATCCTACTTACCAATTAGTTCTAACTTGTATCGATAGGTTTATAGGGAGTGGAAAATCCTACTTTCCTTTCAGAATCAAAGTAAAGCAACATACAGAGACGCAAGTTCCAGGTTGAGGTAGGAAATCTATCATAAATTGAAACTACTCAACCCTAAAATCTACCTAATAATACTCAGTAAGGACAAAATAATTCAAATCATATTGGTTGAGTACAAACTCTAAGAAAAAAATCCGATACTAACATAGAAATCATTTGTATGGTCATAAGAAATCCATTGCACACATAATCTCAATCAACTCGAATATCAATCAACTCCCAACCATTCCAAACTCACAAAATCAATATCCCAAAACTCAAAAGCAATCAATTGATACAAATTGTTTAAGATAAATGAACAAGAATTAAGATTAGGAAATGAAGCCCCAAAATCAGTGAGCAGAGAAGGCGAAAAGGGTTAGGGCTTGTGCTCAGATCCAAAATCTCTAATGAGAGTTAGCAAGCACCAAAATCAGTGAGCAGAGAAGACGAATAGGGTGTTCAGATCCATAAACTAGGGTTAGGGTGTGTGCTCAGATCCATACTTCCACTCAAATTATCCTTTAGGAACTAAGAACCCTAACCTAGTTTAAACCCTAAATCAATAAATCAAATCAATTTCAACCAAAAAAGGAGCAAAACCATAGAATAGGGTGTTCACCTTCTTAGGCGCCAAATTCGCAGTAGGCTAAGGAGACTTGTCGCGGTTGGGCTTACAGGTTGTCGACAGGCATTCTTGGCTTTGACTGGCTAGGAATCGGTGAATCGAGATGGTCGTGAGGACATAGAGAGAGAGAGATCGAGAAGAGGGCAGACGTTATGGGAGGTGGGCTGAGCTCTTCATCTTTGGTTGATTGTAATAGATGAGGGGAGAAGCGAGAGAACCAGGCGCGGCAGAGAGATTAGCGTTCGAGGTCGAAGGAAGACAGAGAAGAGATCTAGGATCTGGCATCGAGGTCGATTGATGGAGGAAAAGGAGGATCAAGAGTGTGAGAAAGATAGCTTACCTTTGCGTGGACTGTGGAGATCGAAAGCTCGAGAGAGGAGAGCAAATCTGGAGATGGACCTTGGTCTGAATAAGCGAGTGAGGAGAGAGGAGACAGGGTTTTGTTTTTTATAAAGTGACGATGATGGGAGGAGTTGGAGGAAGGCGGAGGCCGGCCGGATTTCGCTCCAGCGAGAGAGGAGAGAGACGGTAGAAGGAACAGGTAGACGGGAAAGTAGAATTTGGGTTGAAATGGAGTGTGTTGGATATACTTGGCATTCTCATGGGCGGGCATTCAAATTAATTCATGAATTTGATTCTGCTTCTTTTATAAAAAAAAAATTCAAAATAGATATTTAACATCGGTCTAAAATATAGGCCGATGTCTATTTTATTTTTGACATCACACATTTAGAAAGCGATGTTAAAAAACCGTTTAACATGGCAGGTTTTTTCTGGCTGATGTTAATGGACCGATGTTAAATAACAAAATTCTAGTAGTGTTTAATACTTGAAAGTAATTTTGAGATTTATGTTTCTGTTCTTGTATATCAAGCTAATATTAATTCTTTATGATTGTTGTCTTTGGGTTGCATATTAGAGTCTTCTCCATGGGCAAGCAGGCTCAATCCAGCATCTTCTGGATAGTACTGTATTACTATGCAAGGTATCACTCTAATTACAAATATTAGATTATACAGACAGAAGTTTTATCCTGGATACTACCTACCTACTCTTTAGACTGGATTCATGATTATTCAAGGGATATGCATAAATAGAGCGATAGAAAAACCTGGTTATATATCTGATTCACTACTTGTCACTACCATATCTTCTAAGGTGTCGATGAAAGGACCGATTAATGTGCTAGCTAGTGTTAATTACGAAATTAATATTTTGAATCTAGAATCCTGATATTTCTCCCATTCGTCAAAACTGAATTATGGGTCCGTTTGGCAAGACATTTATTTGGATTACAAGGCATCCATGTGATCACATTATCACCATACTTTATCAGTCATTGGCATTTGAAGTGTTATTTAATGAATGTGTCCTTTAGCATATGAGTTTTCAGCAAACTAAAAACTTTGATGTTTCTAGATGTGATGAGGATGAATTATTTCTTGATGTTTCCTGTAAAGGCTCGGATTTTTAAATTCTAACTTTTTTCGGAAAAATAAAAATCAAAATAAATTTTAAAGAGGAATTTAACGGAAAACTCGCTAACCCGGATTTTTGAACTCTTAAAGCGAATTTCGGTCAAATTTAAAAATAAATAAATAAAAATTATGCAAATAGATTTTATTCCTCTTTCATAGGTCGAGAATTGGAAAATGGTGTTTGGATTTCATTATTAAATTCGAATAGAAATATTTAAATTTTGATTTGATCAAACCGAGATAGGATCTAGAGAGCGGATTTCAAGGTAGATTTATGGGTATTTGAATTTTGATTTGGGACCACTATATTTTCTTGTTTTCCGTAAAGATCTGCAAATCAGTCAAACACCCCATATTCAAAGATCTGCCCCACTCCCTTGTTTTCCGCAAATCAGTCAAACACCCCCTCCCCCCCCCCCCCCCCCCTACTTCCCATGCCATCTCTCTCATTTTGGTAAAGGTTGCCTACAATTCCCACCTAGTGCTGCAGCCCTCTCCATCCCAGTTCTGAAAGCCAGCTCCAATCTCTCTTCAAAGGTCTGAAACTGAAGCCCCGTTCCCCACAATTCATTTCCAATTTCAAAACCCCATCCTCCCTCTTGGGGTTGCCGAACCAAGCAGGCAAGCACACCTCCTCCTCCATCTTTTTCAATCACCGCTACCACCTCACCTTCTATTTTCCGACCGTCACAATCGTCGGCAACCACCAGCACCACCTCCCAGCAACCACCAGCGAGCACCTCCGTTCTGAGAACCCCGAGCGCCCTTGTTTCGCAGCACTGAGGAGCCGAGAAACCTAGGTCTTCCCGCTCCTTTCCGTCAAACTCAGCCGCAATAGTATCTCCGAGAGCGCCTCCTCCCATGGTCTACTCGATAAGCAACCTAGGTCCGTCTCTCCGTCATCTTCGCCGTCGCGAGCCTCTCGGCCGAGTCCGCTGTTTTCGACCTCCAAGCACGGTAAGCTCTCTCCTCTTCTTCTTGAGCTTGAAAACCCTGTAAAACTTCACCTTTATAACCCTTCCCTCCTTCCTAGGCCATTCCGGTGCTCATTCCACCTCTGATAAGCCCAAATCGTTTTCCGACGAAGATTTTCCGGCGAACCTCGAGGACCTCGGTGAGCCTCCTTCCTTCCTCTTTCTTCTTTTAGTTCTCGTCTCTGTGTGTGGGTGTCGGCTTTGTGATCAGATTCCGGGAACCTCCACCGTCGGCCTCCCCTTTCCCTCTTCCTCCTCCGGTTTTCCGAACGTTGCCCTCCATTTCATTTCGTTCAAACAGTAGGGGTTGAAGATGATTATGGGTCCCCTCCTTCCACCTCATTGCCATGTCATCTAGGGCCCTCTTTTTTTTAAAAAAAAACAAAATCTGCTTTCGGTTTACAGAATTGGAAAAGGAGGAATTGGAGATGGCCTTTGGGCCTGATTTTCCTTGGGCCGAGATGGGAGTTTTAAAAGAAAAGAAAACAAAGAAGTATGGGCCTAATTTTTCTAACATCAAATCTCTAAGGGTGAGATCGATTTTGAGTTTTACCAAATAAGAGATTCGATTTTGGGTTTTAGGGAAATAAAGGGGGCCGGTTGTAATTTTTATAAAATAAGGGCTGACTTTTTATAAAGTAAAAATAGTTGGGATTTTAAAGGAATTGGAAATATTTTATGAAAGTGTTTAAAAGAAAATGATATTCAAAATATTAAATATTATTATTTGAGTTTTAAAATATAAACTACTATTATTAAGATTTAATGATATAATATTACGACGATTAAAAGGAATTACTTATATTATGAGACTTGGATTTTAGAAAAAAGGAATTTGACGAACATTTTCCAAAGACAGAATTTCTAACTAGTTAACCTGGTTTTCAAATCGGTTTTCGGGATCAACTCGGAAATTATGTGATCGGTGACTGACTAGCATGTTATGATATGATTGATTGACTAATAGCATGATTGTGTGAACTAATTGCATGTATGAATGAATAACGGCATGATGAGATGTTAAGTTATATATCGTTGCCTTTTAACTTATGAACTATGATGATAGGATGAACTCGAGTTATGTGATATGTTGATATATGATTATGAATATGATGAATATGATGAATCTCGAGATAAATAATTATGCGGACTTATTATTGCGGATTATTATTGCGAATATATGAATGTGGCTGGATGGAACGATGAGAATGATGTGGTCTTGGAATATGACGATATGATGGAACTGGATATGATGATGATTGTGATATGGTTGTTATTCTCGTTGAATGATGTGTTCTTGAATGATTAGATATAGACTTATATAATTGTTATGCTTAATAGGTGTTCTTTAATCTATCGCAATGCTTGCCTTGCTGTTCTGCACCACCAGGTGAGTTCCTATATGAGCTCACTCAAATTCGAAAAGAGATCTCCCTGCTTGTAGCCATGTGCAAACTAGGTGCTTGCATTCATAATAAAGCATGCCATGTAGTATCCTACTAGGATTGCACTCATGATTGAGCATTCGTTTACTCATTGCTTTTGTAAACATAACAACCGTTATTTGTGAAGTAACTAGAGTCTTTACTAGGGTTATAGGACGGTCCAGTCCCATCGGGTCCCGTCTTGAGTCAATTGAGTCATGGAACTTCCTTATATTATGAGCTACCTATGGGCTTTATTGCTAGGGTTGGGCATGCGTGCCGCCCGATTATTATGGAATGCATTCACGAGCTGGCCAGTCTCCGCCCTATCGGAAGGGGGTGGAGGTAGGAGAGGGATATACCACATGGTATTCGGTGCTAAGGCCTTATTATATTTATGCACTTGATCTTAGGACCATGCTAGTCTGTTAATATTCCGCCTGCATCTAGAAGCATCTTTAGTAGGACTAGCGTGTGAATGTGTCTGCTTGTGTGGGATTACATTGCGTAGGGCTTTGATCTGACACCGCCCCGCATACTTTTTTTTTAGGTTTGTTTTGCAGCATGATTGTTCCTTGCTTCTGTAACGTGGGAACTCTCTTAGACGATTGCAAAGAAATGGTCTAACCTTAGATTTCGATAAATACGCTTATTGATTTGGTTTTGACCCGGCTCTGTCGTGGCACCCTCTTGTATTACACCTTCATTCTACTATTTGCATGACTATTGGTTTTCCACGCTTAGACTTATGATAGGTACAGGGGACTTCTCCGGGGATTCCAACGATCCTTTCGAATTTTGGGTATGAAATCCTACTTGAAAACGTTATAGTAGAATTTCAAACCTTCAACTTGTACTCGGGGCACAAGATCCTAACGAGGGGTTTCATCCCTCGAAACGTAACCCGGGAATCATAATCCCGGGCCGTTACAAAGTTGGTATCAGAGCCAGGTTCTGCAAACCGAGTATGATAGGCTAAAGTGGTTTTTAAAGTGGCCAAAGGTTTCAAGTGGCTTTTCAAAATGTTTTTGAAAGGGCAAAATGAATTTAATATGGCTAACCCAAATGTACTAAATATGAATTTGACTCAATAAATCCGGTAATCAAACAAAAGGGAAACTATGGGGTAGTAAATGCGCTAGACCATCCCTATTGGATGCAGTTGGGAACGGATAGGCAAAATACTAGCTTTCTTTTACAGATGGGGTTTGAAGACTCCAAGGAGCCCGAGGGTTGGAGTGGCTTGGGCTAGGGCGGCCGTGAGGTATTTGCCCCTCCGGTCAGCCGTCTCTCGAAGGATGGCATAGATCGTCTCTGTGATTTTATGCATTATATCAAACTAGGCCTGAGGGCGATCCTCCTAAAAAAGGATCATATAAATTTCGTTGATTGCTTCCGTGCTAAGTGTTATTGTGATTAATGTAGAAAACTAGTATGTATGCCTTAACTTGATCATGTAAATGTGTGAATGGGATAGCGGGAGGAAACATTGTCCTTATGTAGTCGGAGTTCCCGTCTTGTCGGAATAGCTCTTCCCTAATTCAAACCCTTTGATGATTTTGACTCCGTCAACCGTCCCACCAAAACATCTAGGCATGTTAGCAAGGGTCGAAGAGCACCCGCTCTCCCTGTTCGAAGTCATGTTTGGTACCCCACCATCTACGCTTCTACCGAGTCTTGTACCGGAGGTTAGTGTCTCCTACGGGAAATCAGGGTTGGTTAACTAATTACCTTTGAAAATCATGTCAGATGTGAGGGTTACTTGAGTATGTTAGTGGGAGTGATGACTGAAGCAGTTTCGAGTTAGGAGTGAATTGTCTCATGGAGTCACCCCTTTGATCCTCGTAATGGTCAGCCATGTCTTCTTCCCACAATAGTCTAAACACGAGTTCTACCCTTACTTCTCGGGAACAGCGTGAATGTCCTTGTGTCCTACCGAGCGAGTCATACTAGTGTCCCACGGGAAACGGGGCAATTAGTCGGTGATTGTCCTTGGAGAATTCTGTCCAGTTATAATGGTAACCCTCCTTCTAATTGCATGACATAATGCATTGATATATTCAACATGAATTGTCTAATATCTTCCATGATTGCAATTGTGAATGAGTAAATGTACCGCATGTATGAATTTCCATAATTGTTGCTCTCCCTTGAATTAGGTCCATGATAGTGTAGTCAACCCTCGTGAAGGATTAACATATGAAATAAATTCTTAGCATGCTAAGTTAATCAAATTGAACCTCGTTGGTTGTGTACATGTTTAATGAGTGTTTCTAGTACCATGTAGAACGTATGCCTTCTAATCAAGGCTCTTGCATGCTTGTGTGCCATCTTGTCTTGTTATATGAACATGGTTGTATGTGATGTGATAGCTACTATGCCCATATGACCTTACCATATCCTCTAGCATGATTATTAGGGTGCATCTTAATGTGCTCGTAATTGACTTCGCATTGTCTCGATCTGCTTATGTGTGTTCCTAAAATGAGTGATGAATCATACCTGTGACATTCTAAAATGCCCGATATATCGTACATAACTCATCATGTATATGTCTATTGTCGGTTTGTGCATATATGATCTTAATATATATATCGAGCATGATTAGGGAATGAGACGATATGTTGCTAGCTTGTTTCGCGTGCATGAAAAGTTGATTATAACAATATTTTATGAATGTATAGATCGCTATCCCTTGAGATAGATACATGCTAGTGTGGAATGATGTGATGATATTCATGAGTATTATGTGTTTGTGTGTCATAATTATAACCTCATAGAATAACCTAAGGACATCGTTGTAATCCTCGGGTGGGGATTCTATCTTGGTCTCGTCAACCCTATTCCTGGTTTGTGTCTGAATCCTTAAGGAAGTCGTGTTGTCCTCCCTTGCCCTCCCCTATCTCCGTGACTTCTAACCGCTCACGATCCCCTTGATGGACATCGACATAGAACAGAAAACAAGTGATCGAATGACATCAGAGGGGTGCAACAGAAGCGTGGTGGGCCCATGGCCCACTGACCCTAGGATCGACGTCACCAAGGGACGGACGCCTTTCGAAGATGGCAGTTGCAGACGTAATCCTCCTAGATGACTCAAGGAATGACGTTCTTCATCCGAATTGTGATCTGTTCTATGCGAATTGGAATCGGTGTCGTGCGATAGGCTTGGAACTGACTAGATGGAGGTGTGAGGACTGATGTGCTGAGATGGTAGTAAATGATTGCCTGACTAACTTGTGTCTGTGATGATGTGCCTTTATGCTTAAGTGTACTGACCTGCTAGTAAATCAGTTATGGGTTATATATATATATATATGGTAGTGCTTTCTCCTTGAGCTTGATTCATGAGATTCTTCGGTTAGCTAGGTCGAAAAGTGGAAGGTAGATTGAGATCTTCGGATGGGTCACTAGGAGTGTGAGATGGGGTGCAGGAAAGATGCGTTAGCTCGGGTAGGGCCGAGTGAGTAGGGACTTGTCGGAGATAGTGGTTAGTGAATAGAGTTGAGCTTCGAGGTAGGTTTTAGGTGAGGAGTAGAGTTAGTATGGCGAGATTTCAAGGGAGAGGTCCTAGCTAGAAGTGTTAGTAGGTAATGAGTGTGGGGGTAGTGTAGACGATTAGCGTAGGACCGTAGTTGGCTTAAGGCTAGACTAGTTCATTAGGATGATCTTGATAGTGGGTGTGGGAAGAGGTAGTTAGGATAAGTTTTATAGGTGGATAGGTGAGCTAGGAGTTGATCGGGGAATTCTTGAGGGGAAGTGTGGTGTCGAGGTAGTCTAGGAGCGGATCGTAGACAGTGCTGAGGTGATCGACTAAGGAATGTCTAAGGAATCGTAGACTCTGGGACTAGGTTGTATGTGTGGTAATTGTGAGCGATCTTGGTACATGATGAGGTCGAGGAACCGCTAAGGAAGAATAGTATGAGGTTAATTGGGAAATTATCGATCTGGGATATTATGTTGTTCATATTAGGGATGTACGTGTGATGAGTATTTGGGGATTTTTTAGATAAAATTGGTCGTGGTTGGAGAGTTTGGGAGTGAAGGATATCTAGATGCGTTGTTGGAGGGTTTTAGCATCGGGAATGATCGGAATTTATGAGTGGAGGTTATTGTGGCTATTGAGGTATCTGAGGATGTGAGATGAGTCTTCGAGGAGAGGTTGGTAGCTAGGCAAGGGTATAGTTGAGATTTCTAGTAAGATTGTAGGCTTCAGGATAAGATAGGGGGGTTTTGAGCTTGGAATTGGGAACTAGGAAAGGTGGGGGCATTGAGAACGCTAGAGGACGAAGGATTTTAGGAGAATTGGCGAAGTTGCGGTACTTGAGGAAGTTCAGATGAGAGTGCCATAGGAATTCTGTGGGTAGTAATGATCGGCACCTAAGAAGGTTTAAGCGTTATATATTTCAAGGTTCGAGGAAGCATGATTTGAGGCAATTTAGGAACATGAAGAGATGAGGAACTCGAGTAGGACGACTTGAGGATTTCGAATGGTTAAGGTTTAATAAGATTTGGAATAAGGAAATTTGGGAATATGTTGAGACGAGGATCTAGAATAGGTCGGCTGAGGAGTCGTGGATGTTCATGTTTCGTGAGATTCGGAATGGGACAAGTAGGTAGAATCTGTGATTGGCCATTGAGGATAGACGCGGGTGATGAGAAACTCGGTGATTCGTGGTTATGAGTTAGCATTAGATGGTTTTCTGCGTTAGAGTTAGTCGGGAGTGACAGGTGTGAGATGATCAGTATGAGATGGGTGCTTAGAGGTGGATGGTTAGTGAGAATGGCTAGTGGTACGGGTAGTGTGATCAGGTTAGCAAGGTGAATTGAGATGTCTCTTTGGGATGATGATCAGGCGGAGTCTTGAGAGCCTAGGAGGAGTCAGCGAGACTGTTAAGAGGCATTTAGATCGATCGTGAAATGGGATTGGTAGGGAACCTTTAGGACGAGATTGTGCTTTATAGGGAGCCTTAGTAGTTGGTCGAGTTGCTAAGCTTTTTGGAATTGGGAACCCCAGGATATTTGCTTTAGATGGTTGAGTGGAAGGATAGGACTTGAGCTTGGGATATTGAAGCCGATTGATCCTTAGATGGCTTTGTGGCGTAAGAGTTGGGAGACCTAGCAATTGGTTTGGGATGTAGGCCTTGAATTGCGGATAGTTATGAGGCTAGATATGTTGTATACTAAGCGGAATGCAATGGTATTTAGAAATAGATATTCCCTGAACTTGATGAAACACTAGTGTGCTGAAGTACTTGTCTGCCTCTAATGTGATGATGCTTGATAGTTAGCGTAAGTATGATGTGCTTATCTGACTGATATGATGTGCAGCTTCTGTGGTATGATATACTAGATTCTACTATGTACGATGTCATGCTAGATCTCTTATGGTATATGACTATCGTTGACGTGAATATGACCTCTTATGAATCCGTGATACGATTGATATCTTATACAATTGTTATATGTTATATGATGCTGTAAATTGGAATTGGTAGGATGGTAGAACCGAATTGATGAAATTTGATTCTGACTTGGAACCTAGGGAGAAAATATTGGATTAGCCATTAGAGGTGGATGATTCCACCTCCTGAGATCTGAAACTTGCTTGATTAACGTCGGGTTTAAGGGATTTTGAATGGTGTTTAAAAATGACTAACTTGGATTTTGAGAAATTGAACGCGACCGAGAATTTCAATGATTTTGAGGCCAATCCTTTCCAAATTGAAAAACCATTTTGAAACTTTTCCGACCCGAGCTTGCATTATGACGCCCCGCGAAGTGGATACAAGCATTTTATAGGGGCCCTTATAGACTGCTTGCTAAGACCTAGTGGAGATGTTGTAATGCTTTTCGAGTTATGATATAACCGAGAAGTCGGGGTAAGGATATGGTAAGGGCCCATATCACACTCTCGCTACGACATATCGGGGATATTATGATCATGACGACGATACTATGAGAATCTCATAGGGGCACTTTGTTGTGAGCTGAATCTGCCATGTTTTACATCTACTTTTATATTGTTTTCTGCACACATTTCATACATTTGGGCTAAGATAGTACAGAATCTATGTAGTTTATGTTTATTTGCCATATTATGGAATCTACACCAGTTTCTGTTTAAATTCGCAGAATTCGAGCCAAATTACAGCAGTTCTAAGAAAGGTTGGAAATGCTCGGAAATCAACTACAGAAGTCCACGGCCAAGAAGCATCGGAACCAGGACGAATCAAGCTGGAAGCCCAGAAGTACTCGATCTCGAGTTAATTTACTCGATATCGACAAAGGTTGTCCGAGCGCACCTGGTCGAGCAGAGCATGGTCGAGAAGATGAGAGCCAGATCAACCCGACTCCGGAGCTTTACTCGATCTCGAGTAAACTTGTCAAGATCGACCAACCTGAAGCCTTGTCCGGAGTCGAGGAGTTGAGCCAAGTCGAGAAGCCGAGGACCGAAGACGCCGAGCACCAATCTACTCGATCTCGAGGAAGTTACTCGATCTCGAGGACCCCAGCAGCGCCTGTCCAAGCTTGATCGAGCAGCAGCAACCCGAGACGCCCAGCCAAGCCATACTCGACGCCACTCTTACTCGATCTCGAGTAGGTTTGGTCGAGATCGAGGAGCCATGTCCGGAGCCGCGTTATGCGGTTTGAGCTATCCTACTCGGATTGGGATTCCTTGGGGCCGAATGATAGCCGAGTTCTATCCGATTCTATCAAGATCCATCATGGAAGAGAAGATTTATCCACTTGAAGATATTTAGATATAATTTCCCTTATGGATTTAATTCCTTTATTGCATTTATTTATCTTAAAAGCTTTTAGATATAGATAGAGATTTCTATCCTTGAATAGCAAGGATTAGAAGGCTATAAATAAAGCCTTAGGGGCTGGTTTTTATTCATTCAATCTCAGAGACAATTAGTTACATAGAGGAGAAAGTTTGTGGCAAGCAAGGCGAAAGTGGATTTGGCTTGTTTGGTTGTAAGCTTTCTTTGGTTTTATTTAATGCAAGTTATTTCCTTTTGTTTATTGATGAGCTTCTTGAAAATGAAGAGCGAGTTGTCCACCCACTTCTAGGGCTGGGGTGAGCCCGACGGTGGTCATGTAAGGTGATGCGGTAAAGGTACAATCTTTTGATGCGATTCATCTTCTATCCCTATGAGCATGATTCTTTTGCGAGAGTTGAAAGTGATCCTTGTTTGTATTATTGAAGCGAAAGTGATCTTAATTAAACTTGGGTTAATTATGTGAAAAAGGGTTAGTAACAATTAGAGTTTATGCGAAAGCCTCTATATGCCTATTTGTTAATAACGAAAGTTATTTGATGGAAAGCATGATCTTTTATGCCTTTATGTGTTACTTTGCATGGTTATCGTTGTGGCGTTGATACCCTGGCTTTGGAAGTATTTTAGTATATTGATTTATTTTGTCGGAAATCTGAATTCTATTGTCGAAGTTTGCAATTTAAAGTTTCTGTTTCTTTTATCGATCTCGAAAAGGCTTAGTCGATCTCGAGTACTGCTTAGTCGAGATCGAGTACGTGTTTGTCTGGATCGAGTTTCTGTTGATCGATTCTGAGTTTCTGTCGTCGCTGTCTTTAGTCGATCTTGAGTTAGGTTAGTCGAGATCGAGCAGTTTCTGTCTTTGCTTTTGTTTCTGTTTTGCTTTGCCTTTTCTGTCTTTGTTTCTATCTTTCTGTTTGCTTTTCTGTGAGATTTACAGCTACCTAGGATCCGCTGACACGCTTCCTCGTGGATCGATCCTGACTTCCCACTACTGCATAGGGAGGAAGTCTTGTAATCATTTGCTGGGGCACGAATCTGGTTTGATCTATTTTATTATATTTTGAACTCGATTTCCTCCTCTCGTCAGATTGGCGCCGTTACCGGGGAAGCAATCATTCGCGCCTTAGGTAGTCAGATCTCACGTTTTCTTTAAGTTACTTTTCAGGTGTATGCGTCGTTCTAGTCAAACACCTGAGTTTGACGCCTTAGAAGAACCGGAGCGCCTCCTACACATCCGAGCTAAACTACAAAGAGTCATGGCAGCCCCTGAGACACAAGAACAGCTGATTGCAAGGCTTACCAGGGAACTAGCCGCTAAAGATGCTGCTATCGCCGCTGAGAAAGCAGGAAGGGAACAAGCAGAAGCTGAGCTTGCCCGATTCCCAACCACGGCAGAGGATTACATGCACCCGACGCTCGTCGTGCCTGAATCGTCTATTCTTATCCCTCAAAATAACTATGAAATTCGCACTCCTTTCTTAATATAGATTAAACATAATGCGTTTCATGGTAGATTTAATGAATGCCCTCTTCAGCACATTACCAATTTTACTGACATGTGTCGTACTCTTGCTGAAGGTACCACCTTGGAGTACATCCTGATGAAGGCTTTCCGCTGGTCTCTCGCTGGTCCTGCATTGAAATGGCTAGAAGGGCTGAAACCACGATCTCTCAAGACATGGGCTCAGGTGAAGCAGGAATTTCTCAACAAATTCTTTCCTCCTGCCAAGACAGCACTCCTGCGCCAAAAGATCACATCTTAGAACAGCAGCATGGAGAGACGCTAGCAAAGGCATGGGAACGCTATAAGGATCTACTGCGATCATGCCTTACACATGGACAGCAACCCTGCGTAGTTCAAGAGATCTTCTTCAATTCTCTGGACTTGGCTGCAAAGGACAGAGTCAACACATATACACACTATGAGTATCTGATAATGCCGCCTGCTGACGCATGGGCTGCTCTCGACAAGCTGACCAACTATGACAACAAGTATGGGACTCCAGTCAACTATGAAGAGAATCCCTACGCCAGGCCAACACCATCCATGCCCCTCTATGAGCCCCCCAAGGAGATTGATCCAGATGTAAGGGAGCAGTACTACAGAGATCAGAATAAGAAGCTCCTCAAGCAAGTAAAGTATCTTTCTGTCAACCAGCCTTGCATTGAATGCGGATCGCAGCGGCACACCACTACTGAGTGCCTACACACAAAGCAAGTGAGGCTGGCAGAACACCACGAAGAGGTAGCTTACGCAGGGGGTCCCAGTCGCTATATGGGGGACCAAAGGTTTCAGCAACCACAATGGAACCCAGGTGCCCCTAGGAACCCCCCACCCTACAGAGCTCCAGGACATCCAGAAAGAGACTAGAAAAGGGATGATCTACAGACTGTCTTAGAGGAAATACGAAGAAATCATTCAGAAACTAGGCAGTCCTTCAACTCCGTTTACACTCAGATTCAGAGCGTCAACGTTAGGCTTGGGGAGATTGATATATGGCGGAAATTAGTTGATACACAGATTGGCCAGCTAGCAGCAGGAGTCCCCAGGCAGACAGGTTCACTCCCAGGATTTTCAGAACCAAATCCCAAGGGGAAGACTGGTCACATCGCTGCTGTAAAACTCAGAAGCGGCCATCAACTGCAAGAGCCAGAGGCCGGAAAGCAGCAGGGCGGAGAAGCTGAGAAACAACTCGATATCGACCAGCAACAAGTCGATATCGACCAGCAGCTAGTCGATCTCGAGCAAGGTCAAGTCGAGATCGAGGAACAACTAGGGAATCCTTCGTCTGCACAGCACAGCAACTCGAAATCGACTACATTGGTCGAGATCGAGAAGAATTTGGTCGATCTCGAGGAAGATCAAGTCGGGATCGAGAAGGCTACTACAACAAAAAAGGTTATTAACGACCAAAGTTTTAGTGACAAATTATTTTTCCTTGGTAAATGTGGTCTTTGGGGACGAACATAATCACTCCTCATAAAATGGTACATGAACTTTAGCGATGAACCTATATTTCTTCCTAAAAGCAACATTTAACGATGAATTTTTCGATTCATCGTTGATTGTTATCATATTATTGTCATCTAAAGCATAAGGGTAATTGCGACAAATTTGACTTTTTTATTGAGGAATATTTTCATCGCTAAAAATAAATTTACCGAGAAAATTCCAATTTTCTCGTTATAGGTTTGGTGGGAATTATGCAAACCCCACCAAATTCATTAGCGACAAATATTTAAATTTCTCACTAAAAGTATGTGTTTCTTGAGAAATTAATTTGTCACTAAAAATATCAATTAGTGAGGACATTTCATTTTCGTCGTTATTTGTTTGTGTGAAAATATAGAAAACACTTCATATTCAATGGTGAGAAAAGTTTGAATTCATCGCCAAAAGTTTATATATTATACGAGGAAAATTTCTCCTTAAAATAGTCATTTAGCAAGGAAGTATTGATTTCATCAGTAATGGTATGGGGAAAATTAGGACACGAACGCATAATTGTAAGGTGACAAAAATATAATTTCATCACAAAAAGTACATGTTTGCCGAGGAATGATTTCATCTTTGAAAAACCAGTAGTATATGGGAAAATTGTGTCCCAATCACAAAATTCCAAGGTGAAAATAGTATATATTCATCACAAAAAGTAAGTTTTTGAAGTATTAATACGACAAAAGTATTAATTCCTCACAAGAAATACATTTTTGATGTATTAATAATAAAGGTGAAATAATAAAAATCCTGAAAAATCAAAGGTGATGAAAGTGTACATTCCTTAGTGTTTTTGCTACTTTGTTTAGGTAAGCAAGTTGCCCATTACTTCGTTGAAGGAATGCTAATTTCAGTTAAGTTAAAATTTGCCTATGCAGGATTTGAACCCGCATGTTTGTGCATAAGCACATCACTCTGCCATTTGAGCTAGTAGGCACAAAAAATTCTTAGGAGTTAAAGTACATTATAGAAGAAAATGGGCCTGAGCCTTGACAATATAATTTATCATACTTCTATCAAAAAAAAATTTATCATACTACCAAAAAAAAAAGTATAGAAGCACACTCTAGCCAAATATAATTACCTAATTAGACACTCACGGGTCATTCACAACATCCCCTAGGGGCCTAGATTCATGTGATCATAAGACAAACGGAAGTTCACCACTTGAAGTAACAGCTCATTAGGTCTTGAGCTGTTATTGGTTCTTGTTGAAGCTGCCCGTATTCACTGTCTGCAATATATCTACATTAATCGTGAATGAGTGCATCAGTTAGCACCGATTGAAAAACACAAAAATCCTTCTTCCAAATGTGCATTTTCAATCAAAACCTCCCACGGATCCACAAAATCCATCACACCCTCCTATAGACCCGCAAAATTGCCAACAAAATAAGCACTTGAAATACAAAACAAGAGAGAGAGAGAGAGAGAGAGAGAGAGAGAGAGAGAGAGAGAGAGAGAGAGAGAGAGAGAGAGATAATAAGTTGGAGATAATCTGCTTTTCAAAAAAAGAAAACGCAGCAGCTTTAATAATCACAGTTAGAAGAATGACTGCAATTATAAAATGAGAAGGATAGGCTCACAAGAATATTAAGAATGCTAACAACTGACCATCTGTCAATGTATTCTCATCACCCTTTTCTCTTTCTACCCTCTTCAACATGGACAACAAACTCCAGCAATTCAAATGAACCAAAAACTGAGAAAAGACAATTGTTACAATTATATAAGAGATATGCATCCTACCAAACAGATCAGTAAGTAAACGAATCAGTACGAACACTAATAAGTGTGCGCCTTTTCCGCATAATACACATCCAATGAAAGAACACCAAAATAAGCACCACTAACTGCTGAAATTTTCTGATGACAGCAAATAACACCACAATAAGCACCACTAACTGCAAAATGTAAAATTCAAGAAGACAAATCATTGGAAAAAGAGCATTGTACCAAGGAAACATTGTTCGTCGTTAGTGAAAAGATGAGAATAACCTCGTCCAATAACAAACCGTTTCTGTTGGTACTTTGCAAAGTTCTGTCCATAGCCATAACTACGGACATTCACAGAAAATTAGTAATACACCCAAATAAATGGGCATATTAACAGAACAAGGATGCATACAAAGAACATTTACGAAGGTCACTTATCATCCTACGTGTCAATGATAAATAATAATAAACTTGCTAACTGTCGAAAGATTAGTCTATCTGACCATGCATTCCACCATAGCATGAAGCATATTAGTCAAGAATTCAGTCATTCTAAGAAATAGTACCCTGAACATCTAACATTAACCATAATTCAATTATAAAATGAGAAGGATAGGCTCAGGCCCTAATAGGAGAAGGATTTAATGGATTGACATCTCATTAAGTCATCCCTGCAAACAAATTTATCAAAATGCTCTCACAAAGATGGTTTTGCCCAGACTCAATTCTAGAAACAAGTATTGCTACATGTAGGGCATAAATTCTATTGAAATCATCTACATTCTGGAAATGTAATTGCAATGAATTCATCTCAAAGGCCCAAAATAATAACACTAAATCCAGATCATCTACAATCCCTAAATCCCAAATTCCTACTCATCAACAATCCCAGAATAATTCCCATAATTACTCATCAATTAAGCTCAGTACAATTGAATCCCAATACCCCTCAACCCCTCTCTTTTCAAAAAATTTATTGATAGAATCCCAAAAACCTTAAATCCCCAAACTTGAAACCCCTAGCCGAAAATTGAGATGGAGAACATACCTACGGTGCAGTCGAAGTCGTCGGAATCGTATACCCCCGTTGTTGGCCTCACAGTTGACTCCACCGGCGTGATCAATCTTCAGCGTCGCTGACCTCCCTCTACGCTTATGCAATGCTTTTTTTTCGCGAACCCGCAATATGCTTCTTTCACACCGTCCATGAATTTTGTGTATTTACCTTTGTTCATTTACACGAACCTACAATGCTTATTTTAAAATTTTAACTAATTAGTAGTTATATATGTTTATAAAAAAAAAGTAGTTTTATATTTAATATATATTAAAAAAAAATTGGTAGAGAAAAACAAGAGCAAAGGCTCTCATATTTAATTATATAAATATAGTTTCGTCTCAAATAGTAAAATATATTAATTTAATATTGTAAAATTACATCTATTGTCTATAAAAACATATTGAAAATAAGATAATAAAGTTCATATATTTTATAAATATCTTTTATTTAGATAGAAAATTTCCAAAAGATACGTCTGTGAAGATGTCTATTATCATATAAATATTATTCTAAAAGATAAGTTTTTATTTAACCTCTTCTAATAATGAAATAGTTTTAAATGTATAAAACATATAAATTATGATGATTTATAGTTTATATATATACTTAATGCATACCATATCAAATTGTTTTAAAATTTATTTGTACAATTAATTACGATCTATGTTTTGAAAATATTTCTCTAAAGCTATAGCAAAATATAAAATTAAATTCCATGAAAAGTTAGTTACGAATTATGTTGGAATATGATTTAAAGAATAAAATAAAATAATAGATTATATAACCACGCAAAGATATGAGATGGACCGATAGGAAGATTCTAGCCTTACTGTCCGTCTGTTGTGCGGTTTCTTAATAAAAAACGATATTTAATTTATATTTTATTTTTGAAATTTGAAGGTTATAATAGTTTCGTTGATCTTTTAATAACAATAATCTAAATTAAGAGTATGTTTATTTCATATCAATATACAACATCTATTATATTATATATAATAAAGGATAAGTCGCCATAATAAAGGAGAAGCCGCCTGAGACACATGACGACTTCTTTCTTAATCGTAGTCGTAAGAACCAATCACAATTTTTTTAAATAATCAATATATGCATAAGATAAAATTTTATCCTAACTCTATTTAATCAATACATCTATATATGCATAAGATAAAATTATAAGATAAAATTTTATTCTAACTCTATTTAATCAATATATCTATATAGATAGATAGATAGATAGATAGATAGATAGAAGATATAAATTGATTAGAAAATTAAAAAAAAAATCTATTTTAATTTGATTGGTTGAAATATTTTCATATACTTCTATCTTTTTCTCAAATAAGACATATGAATGTGTATATATATATGGGATGTTGGTAGGTGGTTTCTATTCACAATGAATTATCTTTGGCAAAGATGAAATTACAAGTTAAAGACGAGAAAGAAAAGTAAGGAGACGAAGAAAGCGAAGAAGAATGAACGATTTTATAAGATGTTCATATATTGACATTTACGTTTAGTTCTTCTTCTCTTTCTTCGCCCTCGTCTTATGAATCAATCACAATTTTTTAAAATAATCAATATATGCATAAGATAAATATATAGATATATTGATGTTTATTTTTTGAGGCCAAAATAAATATAGATATTTTATAGAGCTATATGACTAAAAATACCGATCAAAATTATACCCAGTATGAAGTATTTATAATAATAGGCATATATAATATAATAATAAGTATATATATTTTATAGCGAGTTTATTAAAAGAAATTAATTAGTATAACATGATTAATACCAAATTTATTTAAATTTAAAAAAGAAATACACATTAAAATTGATTCTCGTATTCCATAATCATAATCTTTTTTACCATAAAGGATATATATCGGGAATGAATATTTCCTTAGAGTTTGAAAAAAATGTATGAATACTCAAAGGTTGAAACCGCCTATAATGTTAAATGTTACTGTAATAAACTAAACTTATATTATATGTATTATCACTACTAAAATTATAATCCGTATTATTATTTAGCATCACTTCATTTACGTTAGAAAAACACATGATATTAAATGACTTTATAAAATCAGCATTTATATTTGTAATTTAAATAAAAAATATAAACATCATTCTTATCTTATGATATATTTTTTTGATAGAGTAAGAATTCGAGGTTAGATAAACTTAATTCTTATCTTATGTTGTTAAAATATTTTTTCCAAAAATTACAATTTTTTTTTTAAAAAAAATACCCGCAAATTCCTAACACTTGAAAACCCTATTCCTTGTCCACCATTTTCAGATCTGACTTCTTCACTCTTGCGGTACTCGACTCGCCTCCTTCTCCAGTATCTCTTCCTCTTCTCGTCGCTTCCCCGTTGGAACTCTAACCGGCCTCTTCTCCCCTGTTGGAAATCGCTTCTATGGTGACCCAGAGATCCTGTCCATCCCATCTCGCGCTCTCTCTCTCATCGCACCTCCCGCCTAATCGCCATCGTCGCACCTCTGCTCATAGCCCTCGCTCAACACCTTGTTGCGGGCCTTCTCCTTCCATCTGACCACGCAGCCACCGCACCGCCTCCGTTCGCCACACCTGGTGCCTCTTCTCCCTCTGTTCGGAGGTAGGTCTTCGCTTTGCTGCTCCCGATTGGCTTTAAGTTCAGAATGAACATCAATGATTTCTTACCTCTGAGATAGATTCTTGCTTACATTTTATTTTACTCGTGTCTTGTTTGAAACAGTCAATTCATTGTCAAATTTATTCGCCCAGATGTTTAGATGCTGAATTTGGCCTCTGGATTTGAAATCTAGAATTTTCTGCTTCACAATTAGGTTTGGTAATTGAGTTTTCTCTGTTTTGGGCTTGAATAGACTCCGTCAGTAAAAACAATTAGTTCGATTTGGGGTTCTCTTTTTTTCGTGATTGAATATATTACCTAGGTTACAAACTTGTAGTTGAATACCCAAAGTGGTGTTCTCATTTGATTCCCACTGAATGGTATATTCTACATTTTTGAAAGAGAGTAGCAAATTATGCAAGTTCATGAAAAGGCTTTTGTCAGTTTTTCCCAATCTATAATGTTGTTGTCAATTTAATGATGATCTGTTATAAAATGCAAGTGAGGCCTCTTAATGAAACACAAAGGGGGCCTTGAGAATAATATAAGAGGCATTTTACCACTTAATTGCTAAGAGAACTTTAGATGTCCTTCCTCGTAGTTATCCTTTTCAATTGTCATTTGATATTCTTAAATTAGCTATTGACGCAAGAATGCATGACTTATTCAACCTTTCCTAGAATTAGATACAAGATGGGATTTTCAAGATCAAAATGATTGTTTGCATTGAGAAGATTAGGGGGATTGTCTGCATTGAGAAGATTAGATTTGATAAAATTGCTAATATTTTATTTTTTATTTTTTTGATTGTTGCTTGCATATCTGGTGTTGGATTTGGCTGTTGAATCATCTGTCCTATGTTGAGATTGAGTAGTATCTGCTGGGATGGCACTTGCTCTTTTATTTGCTAAATGAGTATTTTGTCAAATGCCTATTAGGTCATTCATGTGTACTTGCTTGAGTTTGTTTCGAGAATGTGCTAATTTTGTTTTGTCTAGGGCTGAAATATGTTACTGAGTTGTTGAGCCTTTATTGGTGATATTGGTTTGATTATGATCTTACCAGCCTTCACTTTTGAGTTTTGAATTAAATTTAGAAGGTGAACTTGACTAAGGCTCTCTTTCGATGAATTGATCTAACAAAACTAGTTGGAGTGAGGGCTCCCTGTATGGCTTATTCGGTTCATGCAACATTCTCTTCCACCATCTTGGGTAAGTTCCTCATTCATGGTATATTCTGATTATGAATAGATATTTTTGATATGTCTAATAACATATTTCTTAATCTCGGCCTCTGTTTGAAGCTTTACTGATATTTTAAGCTAGGCAATGCTCCTAGAAATTCGGGTTTAGTAATTGATTATTTGATTTTGTGCACTTTTTGCAGCTTCATATCTGCTGTTTCATATCAGGTTTTGATCTATCGGGCATTTCCTTCTTGTACAAGAGCTTCGGATGCAGGTAGATGTCTTCTCTCTTTAGCTTTGGTAGAGCAGTACTATAACTAGAGCAATTATTTAAGCAACATTGCTATATTATAATTATCACTGGCACTGGGTAGTGTCACATTACCTAACCAAGATGCATAAAATTTGGTAGTTGGCGGCTTTGTTGTTTGCTTTGGCACGTTGTGGGAGTTCCTTTACCGTTTGGAAGGTAGTCAGGCTGGGTAAGTCTCCTCCAACCCTTCAACATGGGCTGATTTCACTCGTCACTTAAATCTTTTGTTATTGTCTTCCCTCACTTCAACATGCAAGTGCAGTGATGCAAAATACATGCTATGTGTGGTCTTTATATTACCTTTATAAGTATGACTAATTTGTGAACTTCATTTTAATCTATTATTATCATCATTGTTGGAGTTAGCCCTGCATTTTTAGTTCATCACTCGTTTTTTTGCGCTTCAAGATGAAATTGATCAGCTTAATGCTCAATTTAGGGATCAAGATGAGTATATTGAAAAGCGTCAGGCTAGTGTAGCTGCATTAGAAGACAACATTAATGAGATCACTGACAGATTCATCATATGCAAGGCAGAAAAGGATAGGTTGCAAGACAAACCCAAGTGAGTGGTTCTTTTGTCTATCTCTCTCAACCGTATTTTTGGTTGTGTCAATCCCCTTCTACCTTTAGATTACATGTGATAAATTTATACTTTGATGATTTATTTCCTTCCTTTCAGGTCCTTATGGTCTCAGGAGAATGAACTTTCTTCTGAAATTGATAAGCTTGAATTAGAAAAAGTGAAGGCACAAAAGAACCCTGATCAATGTACCCCTGATGTGAGTGTTCTTTTTATTTTATTCTAGCCTTCTTTCCTTGGATTTTCGCTCTTAGTTGACAATATCATTATTTTATCGACTCTCTGTCTTTAATTTTATAAGATGCAGTAGGCTTTGAGAGTAATTTGATCTTAGATGTCCTACTTGAAATATGCCCTTTTTATTACATTTTCTACTCTTAAGCAATCTTTCTTCTAGTTGGCTATTTTGTGCTTCTCTCAAGTCCCGACTCTTGAGCATGTAATTTTTTCCTTTGTTTGTGTTCATGGAAGGGTGTAAGGGCAGTACAAAGTAGCCATTGCCATCTATGTATAAGTGTATCTTGCATTTGTCAAAACCTTTTTCTGTTTTGTTTTGTCTCATTGCTTTTGTTAGAACCTTTTTCTGCTTTGTTTTGTTTCGTTGCAGCTACATTTCATTAGTATTAGAGATTCAGAGACACGACATATAATATCTCAGAGGTTAACCTACTTGGGCGTAGTGGATGTGGTGCAGTTTACAAGGTGTCCTTTCTACTGGGCAACAAATAGTAGTGAAGAGGCTAGCAAGCAATTCAGAGCAAGGCGAATTCGAATTCAAACTTCACCACATGAGTCCCATTAGAATTTTCAGTTTATGCTTAGAAGGCGAAGAGAGATTTATGATTTATGAGTTTGTCTCTAATAGAAACTTGAATTGTAATCTCATTTGAGGTATTTATTCGTTATTCATGTATGTATACATTGACCTTTATGGCAAAATTATCTATGTTAATCTATCATTTCTCATTTGAGGTGTGTGTATTATATTTATATATATCGTACTAGAAGCTACGTTTATTTGTCAATAGAATTTCGTCACTAAAGATTTTGGATGACAAAATATGTGTTTGTCACTGAATGCTAGGGCGATAAACCCAATTTTCATCACCAAAAGTTAGTTAGCGATGAATTTTATGTCATCACTAAATAAATTTAGCAACTATTATCGATTTCTTTAACATTTTTGCCGATGAAATTATTATTTTTTTGTGACAAAAATATATGTCGCGAAATAATATCGGGTGAACTTGATATCATCATTAACGAGGAAATATACACTTTTGCGAGAAATTAAAGTTTCTCGCCATGTACATCTTACGACTACTATGGAATCCTTTGACTTTTTTGCGACAATTATAATTATCTTTTACGATGAATTTAATTGTCGCTAAAGACTTACAGCGACAATATTGACTTCATCGCCAAATATTTTTTTTGCGACGATTTAATTTTTCCACACTAGACTTTTTTGCGAGGAGCTTTCAGTGACTATTTAAAAGGAAGCATATTTCCTCGGTAAATAGCTTTAACGACGAAATATCAATTTTCAGCGACGAAAAAATTCTTCGCTAAAATTGACTTCTGTTGTACACCTCCGACATCTGTGCTAGCTCCGAATCAGAAAAAGAAGCTGCCCTTCCCAACGAAATCTCCAAAGGACCTAGCAGAGAAGAAATTTCAGCGCTTCATCAAGATGCTTCAGAAGCTCAACGTCACCATTCCCTTCACAGAAGCTCTTAATGAGATGCCATCCTATGTCAAATTCCTCAAGGAGATTCTGAGTAAAAGAGATCAATGGCTGAGATTACAGAGGAGTGCAGCCATCCGGACATACTTAAGAAGAGGCCAGATCCAGGTAAGTTTGCTATAACCATTGGATTTGGTCCATATAAAATTAATGCTTTATGTGATCTTGGAGCTAGTGTGAGTATAATGCCTTTAACAATTTGGTCCAAGATTAAGATAGGTGCCCTAGAGCATATGGATGCTAAGCTGTATATGGTCAACAACACTGTGGTCATTCCAACAGGCATGATGGACAATGTGCCAGTGCAAGTAGGTAAATTCTTTGTCTCTGCTGATTTTCTAGTTATTGATATGCCAAAGGACCCTGCTTGTCCCATTATTCTAGGAAGGCCTTTCTTAGTAACGGTGGATGCCAACATAAGCGTCAGGAAAGGAGTGCTCACTTTCAACATCAGCGATGAGGTAATTGAGTATTCCAAACGAAGAAGCTGCAGAGGACTACTCGACGTCGAGTAAACCAGTCGACGTCGACCAAACAGTACTCGACATCGAGGAGACCCTAGTCGATGTCGAGGAGAATCATGAGCCTGCCCAAAAATCGACTACTTTAGTCGATGTCGACCAGCCTTCTGCCAATGTCGACCACACCTCAGTACCTCTGAAGAAGAAAACGCTGCCATTTCCAACAAAATCTTTGAAGGATCTAGGATAGAAGAAGTTTCAGCGGTTCGTGAAGATGCTTCAAAGGCTAAATGTCACCATTCCTTTCACAGAAGCGCTTCATGAGATGCCATCATATATCAAGTTCCTCAAGGAGATTCTAAGCAAGAAGCGGTCGATGGCTGAGATCGCAGAGAAATGCAGCAAGATGGACGTTACAGAGAAAATGTCTGATCCAGGTAAGTTTTCTATAACAATTGGATTTGGTCAATATAAATTTAATGCTTTATGTGACTTGGGAGCCAGTGTCAGTATAATGCCTTTATCAATCTGGTCCAAAGTTAAAATAGGTGCTTTAGAGCGTGTGGATGCGAAGTTATACATGGCAAATTACACAGTTGTCATCCCAACATGCATGGTGGCCGATGTGCCGGTACAGGTAGGTAAGTTCTTTGTCCCTAGTGATTTTCTAGTTATTGATATGGCAGAGGACCCTGCTTGTCCAATTATATTAGAAAGGCCTTTCTTAGCGATAATGGATGCCAACATAAGTGTCAAGAAGGGGGTGCTCACTTTCAACAGCAGCGATGAGGTAATTGAGTACTCTTTCAATAACACTGAAAGGCATACAGGTCCCATCGAAGAGGTCAAGTCAATCTCAGCTAGGTACATCACTTGCAGGGAGCCAAAGGTATGAAATATGACCCCCGAAGAGCTGGAGAAGAGGGACATGGAAGCACAGGTAGAGGAAATCCTGGCCATCCTAAACGAGGAGAAAGAGAATCTACTCGACATCGACCAAGGTAAGTCGACGTTGACTAACTTTTTTTCGGACGCTTTGCCAGGTCTTAAGGATGGGGTTGATGTCGACCAGAAGTATTCGATGTCGAGTACTCTAGTCAACGTCGACCAGATCCAACCACCCCCATCAACCGCACCTTCATCGAGCAACCTACCGAGAACAGAGAAGTACTCGACGTCGAGTAGACTACTCGACATCAAGTAGACTACTCGACGTCGACCAGTCCTCCATGCACTCGACTTCTCCTTCCTCGACGAGTAACCCACCCGAGCTAGAGAAGTACTGGACATCGAGTAGACTACTCGACGTCGACTAGTCCATCCACTTGACTTCTCCACCTCCATCGAGCAGGCCACCAGACGAAGCAATGTACTCGACGTCGAGTACTTTTATTCGATGTCGAGTAGACTTTGAGGTGCCGAATTTAGATTCTGAGAAGGTAAGCCAAGGTAAAGACATCTCTTCCCCTATTTCAATCAAGGATTTATCTATACATGGGAGAGGTTTGCCTTGGTATGTGCGCTTATGCAGGGTTATCAATAAGGAGCCTAAGGAGTATGAAGTTGGAGACAAAGTCTATGTTTCCAAGTCTAAGAATCATTGGTTCCCTAATAAATTCAACCACAAGAAGATGGGACCTTTCACGGTGCACAAGATCCATTCCGGAGGTCTACAACTGATGGACAAGAACGGAGTCTTGTTTGAAGCCCAAGCTACATGGGCGCTGCAGATGCCACCTTCAGTTTAAACGAAAGAAGTCAGCCTAGCGACTATAAAGTCTAGAGCTTATAATAAAAGACTTAGTTTTTATGGTTTTTCATGGACATTTGTTTTTTGTTTTTGGTTTTGAAACATTATTTTTAGATTTTTCTATTATGGATATTGTCTTCCTAACATGTTTTGCAGGTAAAAGACGTTGCAGAAGTACTCGACGTCGAGTACTCTACTCGACGTCGATTACCCCTATCGGGAAAAATGGCATGTGATCGACAAGGATCACCCTGTAGGCTTTCACTGTACTCGATGTCGAGTAACATTATTCTATGTCGACTACTTTTGCTCGAGATCGACCACTTCTACAGCCATATCAGCACTCAATTCCGACGCTCTGAATACTTATCTAGTGAGTTTCTTTCTTTACCCTAGTTTTTATACAGTGAGGATACTATAAACTTTAAGTATGGGGTGGGCGAAGGGCTTACTTTGTGCATATTTGACTTTATTTGACATTATGTGTGCATATTTGAAGTTTATTTTCTTGAATTGCTTATACATGGCTATTTTGGATTTCATGTTTGATCTATGTGCTTACACGTTTGTTTTCCAAAGTTTGAAAAATCACCCCCATTGAAAATTTTTATAAGTGTCATGGAAGTTTTATTGAACTCGACGATGCAAAATTGAATTCATTAGATATATAGCATGTAATTGCCTAGTAAAGGGAAGTCACAATGAAATGCATATTTTTATGAAAACCATGAAAGGAGGTAAAATTTGATATTGCTTTTGACATGTTGCATAATAAGAGGATGTAGGACTTTATATTTCCATATAATGCTCATATGTTTATATTCCTAGCCATACCTATACTTATGCATCACGAAATCCATATTATGCCTTATTTCAATTATTGCTCCACATGATCTAAGTATTGCCCATTCTTTACCTTATTTCATATCCGGGGATTATGTTGTTGTGAGCCTAATTTGCCATGTTTTACCTTAGATTTTATAACGATTTCTGTATGTATTTTATACATTTGGGTTAGAATTGTACAGATTCTATGTAGTTTACACTTATTTGCCAAATTATGGAGTCTACACTAGTTTCTGTTTAATTTTGCGGAAATCGAGGCATTTGACAGCAATTCGGAGAAAGGATGAAAAGCTCGAAGTCAACTACAGAAAGTCCGAGGTCAAGGAGCAGCTGAACAAGGATAAATCGAGCAAGAGACAAGAAAGGATCAACTCGAAAAGGTTAGTCGATATCGAGTAAAACTACTCGATATTGAGTACTCCCGAGGCCAAGTTACACGAAGTCAAGCAGAGCCACTCGAGGAGCCCAGAGCTACTCGACGTCGAGTAACCCTACTCGATGTCGAGTACACACGTCGAGTCCACCAAGTGCCCGAGCTCAAGTACAATCCAAGAGAAGAAAGCGCTAGTCGACGTCGAGTAATTCTACTCGAAGTCAAGTACCCCAATCCGAGTACAAGTCTGAGATCGAGTGGAGTACAAGAACATAGACTACTTGCAAGAGAAGATATGTGGAATTCTATCCATCCACATGAAGATCTATCATGTCCAAGAGGGATTTATCCACATTAGATAGCTTTCCTTATAGATTTATTTCCTTTAATCATTTAGTTTTATCTTATGTTTTTAGATAGAAAGTTTTAGATATAGATAGATTGTTCTTCCCTAGATTAGCTAAGTTTGAACACTATAAATAAGGCTTTAAGGGCTGGTTTTTAGAATCATCCAACAATCCAAGCCACAAGTGTTTCATAGAGTTTCGAGAGCTAGAGAGAGAGAGGTCGAGTGGAGCAAGGGGAGCGGAAGTTGTCTGGCTTTGTTCGGTTTGTACTTTATTCGGTTTTATTTAATGCAATTAGTTATTTCTTTTATGATATTGATGTTTGTTATCATGAGAAGCGAGTAGTCACCCAACTTCTAGGGTTGAGGTGAGCCCGACGGTAGCCATGTAAGGTAATGCGATAAAGGTACAATCTTTTGATGCGCTTTCGTCTTCTATCCCTATGATCATGATTCTTTTGGGAAAGTTGAAGGTGATCCTTGTTTGTGTTATTGAAGCGAAAGTGATATTAATACAACTTGAATTAATTATGTGAAAAGGGTTAGTAACAATTAAGGTTTATGCGAGAGCCTCTATCTTCCTATTTGTCAATAACGATAGTTATTTGATGAAAATGCATGATCTTTTATACCCTATGCATTATTTTATATGGTTATCGTTGTGGTGTTGATACCCCGATCTTGGAAGTCTTTTATTTTATTGAATTAAATCCACCTATTTCGTATTTACTTTCGTTTTATTGCAATTTAAAGTTATGGTTTTCAATTCTGTTCTACTCGATTTCGACAACACTAGTCGACGTCGAGTGCTACAATAGTCGACGTCAAGTACCTTCACTCGAGATCGACTAGCTTTGCTTTGGTTTCTTGCGTTTCTGTTCTCTTTTTTGCATATTTTACTCGATTGAGTGGTCGACGTCGAGGACCTTAGTCGACTGAGTGGTCGACGTCGAGGACCTTATTCGACGTCAAGTACTTCCTCAGTCGGTTTCGAGAGTTCTCTGGACTGAAAAGGCGGAAGCTGACACGCTTCCTCGTGGATCGATCCTGACTACCTTCTACTACAACAAGAGGAAGTCTTGTATTTATTTGCTTGGACAGGAGGTGGTTTGCTTTTATTAGTCTTATTTACTTTAATACTTGACATATCCTCCTACAACAAACATATGTTGAGAATGAAAGCTACATTATGAAGATTGTTATATGGTTGTTGTGTTGTTGTTATATATCATTATTGGAGTTTGGAAAGAAATTGAAAAGTTTATGGAAAATTTAATGAGTGAAAGAAAATCCGGTTACCTTAGGAGATAAAGGTAGATCGACCCTGCATGCATTGAGATGTTAGTTTCGCAGGATGGGACACCAAGGTGAGGAGTCTGATGCACTAAGTATCCGGGGCCATTCATGACACCTATTTTTGCGACTCGCGAGAAGGTAGTGCTGAGGTTAGAGAGGTAAAAGCATACAAGTGAAAAAAACAAAGAGTGAATTATAAGAGGATGAGTGATGTGGAATATCTTATGAAGGAGAAAGTTCATCAAAGCAAGAAAGCAAGTTTGAGGAATTCTCCCCGGATTTAGCACCACATTGCCCAAACATATCCCAACACTTTGCCTTTTTAACATTTTATTCACTATGTGCATAAAAGTCCTCTTGATTATTAATGCTTTGTCACTCATGAATTATTTTTGCATAACACTCTTTTCGTGTGCAAAATGGCTTTTTATTCACAGGCATGAATATGTGACATTAGTACCTTTACGAGAATGGTAATTGATTGAAAGGACATATGAGAATGAATCTTTGATGTTGAGTGTTTAATTTCTTCCCCTGTATGACCATAAAAAGTATTGTTTGAGGACAAGCAAGCTTAAGTATGGGGTGTTTGATGTGAGCCTAAATTGCCATGTTTTACACTAACTTTTATATCGATTTCTGCATGCCTTTCATACATTTGGGTTAGAATAGTATAGAATCTATGTAGTTTATGCTTCTTTCCCAATTATGGAGGTCTACACTAATTTCTGTTTAATTCCGCGGAAATGGGACACACTTTGGAGCTTAAAGGAAAGTCATGAAGAAGCCAAGGATGGTGCGGCTGGAGAAACGCCCACTTTGCACCATTCATCATTCTGAATCAAGTTTTGATGTCTTTATGAAAGTTATATCCCTCGAAACGATCTTTCCAACGCATATTCATATGCGTCAATCAGACAAACAAGGACTCGGGAAAGTGTGTTTCAAGAACGGAGCAAAATGCTGAGAGCACACAGAACTACTCGATGTCGACTACTTTGGACGACAAAATCACACGAGATCGAGCAGCTAGTCACTCAAGAGCACAACTGTACTTGACGTCGAGGAGTTTAGTTGACGTCGAGTACTCTGTTGTGAGCCTAATTTGCCATGTTTTATAGTTACTTTTATATCGATTTCTGTATGCATTTCATGTATTTGGGTTAAAATAATACAAAATATGTGTAGTATATGTTTATTTGCAATATATGGAGGTCTACACAAGTTTTTTGTTATATTTCACAGAAATCGGGCGCACTTTGGAGCTTAAAGGAAACCCATGAAGAAGCTAAGGATGGTGCAGCTGGAGAAAACGCCATGTTTCGGTATTCATCATTCTGAATCAAGCTTTGATGTCTTCATTAGAGTTGTAGCCCTCAAAAAGAGCTTTCCAACGCATGGTCATATGCGTCAATGCGACGAACGAGGACTCGGGAAAGTGCGTTTCAAGAACAGAGCTGGGAGCTGAATATTTTACTCGATGTCGAGGAATTTACTCGATATCGAGAAAACACCTTGTCGATTTTCACGAGCTGGAGCCGAGATCGACGAAGAAGACCGAAGGCAAAGAAACATTAGTCAATGTCGAAGAAATTTCCTCGATGTCGAGGAAACACCCAAGTCAACTTTGCTCTTGGACACCGGAATCGAGTTGCTGAGCGGAAGACGAGAAAAGTGCTACTCGATATCGAGGAATTCTACTCGATATCGAGGAAATCCCAGAAGCCGACGTCGAGCTATCTGTATCTTGTTAAGTTTCTATCGGAAAGCCAATGGTGATATTTTCGAGATGAAATTCTATCAAGATCTATCAAGTGCCATCAAGTCAAGAGAGAAGATATTTTATCCACATTAGATATAGTCCTAGTTGATTTAATTATTTATTTCCATTATTTAATCTTTAGATAAAAGATCGATAGAATTAAATATAGATGTAGTTTTCTTTCCTAGATTAGCTTGGAATGAAGGCTATAAATAAAGCCCTAGGGGGCTGATTTTCATTCATTCAAGCAAAGCCGTCTTCGGGCGCAAGGAGGGAGGAGGCGAGAGAGGAGAGAGAGAGAGAGATAGAGAGAGAGAGAGAGAGAGAGAGAGAGAGAGAGAGAGAGGAGGCGAGAGAGAAGGAGAAGGAATGAGACGAACGGTTGTAAGTTTTAATTTATTTTATGTTAAAGTTAATTCCTTTTATTATGATTTGTTTCTAATTTCTTTTTTCTAGGGTTGGGGTGATCCCAACATAGATATGTGTGTTTGATTTATAAATCCATGAATTTAGGTCTTTATCATCATCTACCTATGTGCTTAATCCCTTGCGAGAGTTGAGGAAATTCCTTATTCATGATATTGAAGCGAAAGTGATCTTATTATGAATTTGGATAGTAATTAGGGTTTATTTGCGAGAGCCGACTAATCCTAATTAAGAAAAGTTAGTAACACTTAGGATATATGCGAAAGCCTCTATATTCCTATTTGTTAATAACGAAAGGTATTTAATATAAAACATGCATCTTTATGTGATTTATGATCTGCACATATGTTTATTGTTGTGGTGATCCCTAACCTTGAAAGTTTGCATCTTTATTTGTTTTATTTTATTATTTTTATTCGGCACATATTCTACTCGATATCAAACCCCCATTCTCTCTCCATCCCTCGACATCGACCCCTCTATTCTTTGTCGACAGCCACCCTCATCACCTTTTCCTGCTATCCCTGAACCCCAAAACACACTAAACCTAGAACCGTTGACTTCTCTTCTGAGGATGAACTTGACTCCCCTATACTATAGCGGGGGTCTTGACTACAAATTTATTTGGTCGAGAAACCCTTTTGTCAAATTGGCGCCGTTGCCGGGGAGATATCAATCGCGCCTAGCTTTGTTGTGTTTAAGGTTCAGAAAAGTCCATCCTCTTTTCTTACCCTATCACATACCCTACCACCACCTACCTCACCCGTACCAACTGGGTGCCAAGCTTTTGCCACTAATTTGTGTTCTTGATTGTGATTTCAAAGCTTAGGTACAAAGATGGAAGACTTTGTCGAAGGGAATCCTGCATGCGAAGAATGGTCTCAAGACTTGAGACGGAGAAATAAGATCGCAGTGGAGGAGTCACGATTAAAGGAAATAGCCCGGCTGGAGAACTTAGTCCAAAGACTTGAGGCTTCCTATCGTTCTAAAGGATTAGAGCCTCCTTCTTATAAGGAAATTGAAGCTATGGAAAGTGATGAGGAAGAAGAAGATTGGAACGAACAATGGGTACTCCCACGGTACATGAGAGCAACAACGCCAATCGATGTCGACTACCCCATAGTCGACGTCGACAACATTACAGAAACCCAGGTATGTCCTTCCCCGATCTCGATTCCACCTTTGCAATCTATCTTTGAAAAACCATTTGAAGGACCCCAAGAAGAAGAAGCACTAGAAGAGAAGAAGTTGGACATTGTTGCCCAGGGCATTCCAAGATCGCTTTTACCTTACAAAGTGAAGGCTATCCCCGATGATTTTGAGCAACCGATGTTCATATTCAAGTATGGGGTCCTAGCAAAGTGGCATGAAGCTCCGCAGGATGAGGAGGAAATATCTCTTCCCTCTCCACCGTTCTGCTGTGGTGGAGATACACAACCAAGTCAACCTATGAAGCGAAAGAGGCATGATGATGAGGTATTTATATATTCTTTTTATCTTCCCTTATACATGCTAGCTCGAGCCAGGGAAGATGATGGGGTGGAGCCATGGAGCGTCCACTCGGGGAGGTTTAAGCTTCTTCACATAATGCCCCCGGATGACATCCCACGCTTCCCACCACCGGAGGAACCACCAGATCCACCTATACCTCTGGACAAAGATGAGCCAGGCTAATGCTTAATGGAGAAGTCGGCCTAGCGACTATAAAATCTAGAGCTTGTAAATAGAAATTTATTTTTGGGACTTTTGGACATTGTTGCTTTTGTTTGTTTTTGGTTTTGAACTTTTAGTTTTTCTATTGTGGGTATTTATCTTCTACATTTTTTCAGGTCCATGGGGATAGAAGCAAGCTAAATTCGGACTAGGCCCAACAACATTTTCACTCGATATTTTGAAGCCATGCACGTCTGTCTAGTGAGTTTCTTTCTTTACCCTTATTTTTTATACAGTGAGGACACTGTAATGTTTAAGTATGGGGTGGGGGAAGGGCTTACTTCATGCATATTTGGTTTTATTTGACATTTTTGCGCGTGCATATTTAAGGTTTATTTCATTAATTGCTTATACATGGCTATTTTGGAATTCATTATTGATTTATGTGCTTACATGCATGTTTTCCAAAGTTTATAAAAAATGACCCCCATTAAAAATTTTGATAAATGTCATGGAAGCTTTATTGAACTTGACGATGCAAAATTGGATTCATTAGAGATATAGCATAAAATTGCCTAGTAAAGGGAAGTCACAATGAAGTGCATATTTAATTGAAAACCATGAAAAGAGGTAAAATTTGAAATTGCTTTTGACATGTTGCATGATAAGAGGATGGAGGACTTTATATTTCCATATAATGCTCATATTGTTATATCCTACCCTTACCTATGCTTATGCATCACAAAAAGCCATATATATGCCTTATTTCTTATATTGCTCCACATGTTCTAAATATTGCCCATTCTTTACCTTATTTCCATCCGGTGATTATGTTGAGAATGATGTCACATTATGGAGATTGTTATATGGCGTTTGTGTTGTTATATCATTATTGGAGTTTGGTATAAAATTGTTTGAAATATATGGAAAATTTAATGAGTGAAAGAAAATCCAATCATCTCAAGAGATAAAGGTAGATCGACCATGCTCGCTGAGATAATAGTTCGGCGAGATGGGACACAGGTGAGGAGTCCTAAGCACTAAGTATCCGAGGCCATTCATGGCACCCATGTTTGCGACTCGCGAGAAGGCAGTGCTAAGGTTAGAGAGGTAAAAGCATAATATTGATAAAAGCACTGAGCGATGAGCGAAAGGTGAGAAATCAAAGGACGAAGGAATGTGGAAGTTCAAGTTTGGAAAATACTCCATTTCCCCGGATTATTAGCACCACATGGCCAAAAATATCCCACCTTTAGCATTTTACCAATCTACTCCTTATTGAGCTAAATTAAAATCCTCTTGATTATTAATGCTTTGTCACTTATGAATCGTTTTGCATAACCCTCCTTTTGTGAGTATATGTTGCTTTTTATTGCACATGCATGGATTTGTGGCACAAGTACCTTTTCGAGGATGGTAATTGATTGCAAGGACATATGAGAATGAATCTAATATGTTGAGATTTTTGTTTCTTCCCCTGAATGACAATTAAAAGTATTGCTTGAGGAAAAGCAAGCTTAAGTATGGGGTGTTTGTTGTGAGCCTAATTTGTCATGTTTTATAGTTACTTTTATATCGATTTCTGTATGCATTTCATGCATTTGAGTTAAAATACTACAAAATATGTGTAGTATATGTTTATTTGCAATATATGGAGATCTACACAAGTTTTTGTTATATTTCGCAGAAATCGGACGCACTTTGGAGCTTAAAGGAAACCCATGAAGAAGCTAAGGATGGTGCAGCTGGAGAAAAGGCCATTTTTCGGTATTCATCATTCTCAATCAAGCTTTGATGTCTTCATGAGAGTTGTAGCCCTCGAAAAGAGCTTTCCAACGCATGGTCATATGCGTCAATTCGACAAATGAGGACTTGGGAAAGCGCGTTTCAAGAACAGAGCTGGGAGCTGAACATTTTACTCGATGTCGAGGAATTTACTCGATATCGAGGAAACACCTTGTCGATTTTCACGAGCTGAAGCCGAGATCGACGAAGAAGAGTGAAGGCAAAGAAACCTTAGTCGATGTCGAAGAAATTTCCTCGATGTCGAGGAAACACCCAAGTCGACTTTGCTCCTGGACACCGAAATCGAGTTGCTGAGCGGAAGACGAGAAAAGTGCTACTCGATATCGAGGAAATCCCAGAAGCCGACGTCGAGCTATCCGTATCTTGTTAAGTTTCTATCCCGAAGCCAATGGTGATATTTGCGAGATGAAATTCTATCAAGATCTATAAAGTGCCATCAAGTCAAGAGAGAAGATATTTTATCCACATTAGATATAGTCCTAGTTGATTTAATTATTTATTTCCATTATTTAATCTTTAGATAAAAGATCGATAGAAGTAAATATAGATATAATTTTCTTTCCTAGATTAGCTTGGAATGAAGGCTATAAATAAAGCCCTAGGGGGCTGATTTTCATTCATTCAAGCAAAGCCGTCTTCGGGTGCAAGGAGGGAGGAGGCGAGAGAGGAGAGAGAGAGAGAGAGAGAGAGAGAGAGAGAGAGAGAGAGAGAGAGAGAGAGAGAGAGAGGAGGAGGCGAGAGAGAAGGAGAAGGAAGGAGATGAACGGTTGTAAGTTTTAGTTTATTTTATGTTAAAGTTAATTTCTTTTATTATGGTTTGTTTATAATTTCCTTCTTCTAGGGTTGGGGTGATCCCAACATAGATATGTGTGTTTGATTTATAAATCCATGAATTTATGTCTTTATCATCATCTACCTATGTGCTTAATCCTTTGCGAGAGTTGAAGAAATTCCTTATTCATGATATTGAAGCGAAAGTGATCTTATTATGAATTTGGATAGTAATTAGGGTTTATTTGCGAGAGCCGACTAATCCTAATTAAGAAAAGGTAGTAACACTTAGGATATATGTGAAACCCTCTATATTCCTATTTGTTAATAACGAAAGTTATTTGATATAAAGCATGCATCTTTATGTGATTTATGATCTGCGCATATGTTTATTGTTGTGGTGATCCCTAACCTTGGAAGTTTGCATCTTTATTTGTTTTATTTTATTATTTTTATTCGGCACATATTCTACTCGATTTCAAACCACCATTCTCTCTCCATCCCTCGACATCGACCCTTCTATTCTTTGTCGACAACCACCCTCATCACCTTTTCCTGCTATCCCTGAACCCCAAAACACACTAAACCTAGAACCGCTGACTTCTCTCCTGAGGACGAACCTGACTCCCCTATACTATAGCGGGGGTCTTGACTAAAAATTTATTTGGTCGAGAAACCCTTTCGTCATACTCATGTCGAGTCCACCATGTAGCCGATCTCGAGTGCACACGAGGAGAAGACAATGCCACTCGACGTCGAGTACTTTGGTCGACGTCGAGTACTATCCAAAAGCAATCCAAGCCGAGATCAAGTGAAGTCCAAGCGTTGTGGATTACAAACCATGCAAGATATGTGGTGTTCTATCAAGAGACATGAAGATCTATTAAGAGAGAAGATATTTATCCACGTTAGTCTTATTTCCCCTTAGCGATTTATTTCTTTTATCAAAGTTTTATCATAAAGTCTTTAGATAGATAGGAATAGATATAAATAGAGTATTCTCTCATTGGATAGCGGGGATTGATTACTCTAAATAAGGCCCTAGGGGCTGAGTTTTAAGACATTCCAATTTACACACAATACAAGTTATAGCGAGTAGGATAGAGTTAGAGAAGAGCTTGGAGCCGATTTGGGTTGGAGTAAGCGAGAGCAGATTTGGCTTCGATAGGTTGTAAGCTTTGTTTTATTTCATTAATGCAATTTAGTTCCCTTTTATTATTGATGATTTTTTTGATGATGAAGAGCGAGCAGTCACCCAACTTCTAGGGTCGGGGTGACCCCGACGGTAGCCATGTAAGGTAATGTTATAAAGGTACAATCTTTGATGTGATTTCATCCTCTATCCCTAATTGCATTATTCTTTTGCCAATATTGAAGGTGATCTTTGTTTGTGTTATTGAAGCGAAAGTGATTTTAATGCAACTTGGATTAATTAAGTGAAAAGGGTTAGTAACAATTAGGGTTTATGCGAAAGCCTCTATCTTCCTACTTGTTAATAACGAAAGTTATTTGATGAAAATGCATGATCTTTTATACCTTTATGCATTATTTTATATGGTTATCATTGTGGCATTGACACCCCGATTCTAGGAGGCTTTAGTTTATTGAATTTCTCACAATTTTTGTGTTCTGTCTGTTTTATTTCTGTCAGTGCAAAGGTCACGTTTTTACACAACAAAGCACTCGACGCCGCCTGAATTCTACTCGACGTCGAGTAGTCTAGTCAACGTCGAGTACTCTGTTCTACTTGACTTGCTTCGTTTTCGTCAGCTGTTCTTCTATTTTGCAGTTTATTCGATTGAGGTAGTCGACATCGAGTAGTTTACTCGATGTCGAGGACTTCTGCTGGTCGAATTCAAGAGTTTTCTAGAACGAGAAAGGCGAGCGGTGACAAGCTTCTTCGTGGATACGATCCTGAGTGCCCTACTACTACAACATGAGGGTTTCTTGTATTTTATTTGATGAGACAGGGAGTCGGTTTCGATTTTATATTTCGATTTATTTTCATACTTGATTTCCCTCCGCATCAACTACCTAAAAGCAATAAGAAATACCTATAATACCTATATGAAATATGCATTATCAAATCCCCCCACACTTAACTCTTGTTTGTACTCAAGCAACCATAAGACAAAAACATCATCTACGCATCCCACGGGAAATTCTTTCATAACTTTACTCATCAAAAGCAACATCATCAAAAGTGCAAATATAATCAAGGCATATAAACATCATAACATGTATATATGGGATCAAGCTGCTTGCATGCTCAAAATTTAAACCTTACCAAGGATAAAATGTGTATCTCTCACTCTCATGTGTTTAGGCTTTAAGCATACACTCACCTCAATTCCATATACAAGCTTCAACTCTAATATTGACATTTATATCACAAAATCTCCACCGGATACGTCAATGTAAAAATAAGGATATCAAGAGGACTTTCGCCCAATGGAAACTTTCATAGAAGATTCCATTCGGCGGGGTTGTAATGGGGCTTGGTAAAGAAACATAAGGGCAAGGTATTGTATTTGGTCATGTGGTGCTATAAATTCCGGGAAAATAAGATTCCAACAACTCCCAACATAACACAAATCAACTCTATAATACCCAAGCTCACAAGTACACAACATCTCTCAATATTATCATAAAAAACTCCAAAAGTCATTCTTCATCTCAATCACATCTCAACACATCACATATCATAAAACCATCAACACCCAACCAATGTAACTTCTAACCAACCTATATCCAATTTTTCCTAATTATGCAAAAATAAATTAACATGGCTCTTTTATTCTCTTTTTTCTTTCTTTTTCTTTTTTCTTTTCTTTTCTTTTCAGAAATGTTTTTAACTTACTTTTACCCCTAGGTGAATTTTATCCTCCTTAGGTCCAAGCTTTTTATTTTTTCTTTCTTGAGCCGAAATATATGTAAGACAAATGCATAAAAATGAGGGAATAACTAAGCACATAACATTATATCTTCTCAAAACCATAAACCATAACATCACACTTTAGCTTTATTCTCCTCAATCTCCAAAATAGATTCCATAACCCACTCAGAATCTCAATTCCCTCGGAATAAGGGTAAGGCTTATCATAGGCTAGGAATAATACAATTATGTGGAGCTATCAATAAAATAAGCTAAAGGCTCAAATTGGTTTCAAAACAAGATATAACATAAGGTAGACATGGATAAATATTTGGCTAAAAGAGTTACCTCTATCATTTGAACTTATCAAGCAATGAACATGTATATAATCGGTCTTGAAAATAAATAAACATGGCAATATTCAATGATCAATGCATATTAAGAGTAAATCACACAAGAAAAGCAAGAGGAATATAAATGTATCCCTTACAAGGCCAAAACTATCTCACTAGGATAAATTTTTGTTGAATATCAAGCATGCTCACAGACTTAGATCATACATGCTCAATTACCTATGTCTAATCATATATCACATAAAAACCAATTTTAAAGACAAGGTCAAATCATTCCAGAATTCCATGAGATTTATAAGATCATGGCCGTATAAAGTCAAATAGGACAAACTCAAATTAGATGGAAATCTTTGATAATACAATATGCAATGCTTGAAAACAAGACTCACATTTTTGTTCTTTCATTTGTTGACATTCTCTCAATTTTTTTTTCATTTTTGACATTTTATATAACATAAAAGAAATAACATAAATAAAAAAAACTAAAAATCAAAACACGAAACAAAAATTCAAACATGGCCTAACCTAACCTAACTAATTCACTTCACTTATCTTCCCCCCCCCCCCCCCCCCCCCCCCCCCCCCCACTTACATGTTGCATTGTCCTCAATGCGTAGAAACACAAAAAGGAACAATGAAAAATAAAATAAAGGGTTTGAAGGAAGCAAATGACTAACCAATTACTATGAAGGTGGGATCTGGGGATCGCTGATTGATGTCCTGTAGGGCAATCAATATCGCGTTCTGAACACCGGAGAGGTTCTCTGAAAGACTAGCGAGCTTGTTAGCAATGCTCACCTCAAAATCAGCAAAATCGATGCTCAATATCATCCAAAGTAACACATGTTGGGTCAGCGTTGTTGATAGGAGGAAATCGAGTATGCAAAATTAAATATAAATAATCACAGCAAACCAGATTCCGTCCCTTGCAAATAATTACAAGACCTCCTCCTGATGTAGTAGTGGGAAGTCAGGATCGATCCACGAGGAAGCGTGTCAGCGGATCCTAGGCAGCGGTGAAATCTCACGGGAAGTTCGACTACAGATGTCCTCGATCTCGACTAGGGTTAGTCGACAGTAGATCGGACCAGTCGAGCAGAGTAGCAGACACCAGGCGCTGGGTCTCGTCGATCTCGACTAGAGGCTACTCGATATCGAGTAGGGCCCTTGTCGACTTCGGCTTGGCTTGACGAGTACCTGCACACAGAAGCTACAACGATGCTAGATCGAATATCCAGTAACTCGAGATCGACCAGCGGCTTGGTCGAGATCGAGGTAAGGGCAGAAAAACGAAATAAAAGAAATAAAGTAAAGGCAATGGCTTTGGGACTTCGAAATAAACTAAATGTAAAAGGGCTTCCAAGATTGGGGTTTGCAACAACGATAACCAAACATGCATAAGGCAGAGATAAACAGATAATCATGTGAATCGCATCAAAGGACTAGCTTTCGCCTTTTCCAACAATTAGACAACCTTTTCAAGAAACCCTAATTGTCTCTACCGATTTTATGTTTATAATCCAAGTTGTTATCATGGATCTCCATTAGATGGGTAATAAAACACATAAACAAGTAGTAGATGCTCAAAACATGATAAAAGTCGGATCTTTACCTCAATTATGCATGGCTATCATCGGGCTCTCCCCAACCCTAGAAGTGGGTTGACTACTCGCGCTTCATCGCAACCTCAGACATCATCGATTGAAAGGAAAACTAATTGCATTAAAATAAACCAAAGTTTACAACCGCTTGAAGCCAAATCCGCTTTCGCTTCACAACTCCAATCGGCCCGCTCACTCTCTCTCTCTCTACTTCTCCTACTTACTCTCTCTCTGGAATTGAATGAATAAAACTGAGCCCCTAAGGCTTTATTTATAGCCTTCTATACCTTGCTACTCAAGGATAGAAATCTTTATCTATATCTAAAACTATAGCTAAAAGCATTAAAGATAAATAAAGCAACAACATAATTAAATCTAAATAAGGGAAAATATATCTAAAAGTCCTCCAAAGTGGATAGATCTCTCTCTTTTCTTGATGTATCTTGATAGATCGATAGAATCGGCAAACTTGGAGCCCAAGGAATCCCAATCCTAGTAGAACTGCCCTAAAACGCGTCACGCGGTTTCTGGAGTCCTCGTCGATCTCGAGTAAGGCTAGTCGAGATCGAGTAGAATTGTTGCTCGACTGGGCTTGGCTCGTCGTCTCGGGTTGCTGGTCCTCGACAGGCTCGGAGATGACTCCCGGCGTTAGTTGATCTCGACGAGAGCTCGTCGATCTCGACGAGTGGTGTTGCTATCGACTTGGTCTTCTGAGGTTGTCAAGCAACCCTTCTCTCCCTGCTCGGATGTGGGCTCTCCGGCCTTGTCGACCTCGAAGACGCTCCTCGATCTCGACGACAATGGATCATCGACTTGGCCAGCTTGGTGTATCGGGTTAGCCTCTTTGTCGACATGCTCGGACACGGGCTCCTGGGATTCCTCGATCTCGACGACAGTCTTGTCGATCTCGAGTAGAAAGGTGGATTGGCCTGGGTTGTCGAGCAGCATCTCTTCGACATGGCTCGGGGAATGTGGTCTGGCACTTGTCGATCTCGATGAGAACTTGGTCGAAATCGAGTAGACTTGCTAGACTTGCTGCTTCCGTCTTTTCTTCTTGGTTTTCTCCCGAAATGTTTCCATATTCTGCAATATTAAACAGAAACTTATGTAGATCTCCATTTCTGACAAATAAGCATATACTACATAAATTCGATATATTCCCAACCCGAAATATGCAAAATGTAAAGAATATGGAAATAAAATATGCATAAAAACATGGCTACTTTGGAGACATCAAATCACCCCATACTTAGACTTGCTTGTCCTCAAGCAATAACCAAACAATAACCAAAACCTACAACACATCCTTCAAGTCTTCGCCTTTGTCAAAAGCAACATCCCAAGTAGTAGCAATGTAAGACAAGTGAATTTAATGTCATCACACATATATGAGCGATCCATGGGCATAGGCAATATAAATCCAACCTCACAGGAATAATGTGTTTACACTCAACTCTCAATGTGTTTGGGCTATGTATATCGACTCTCAACTCAATTCCATATACAATCTCATAAACATTGCAACTTAAACATAAATCCACTTCGCAACCAATTATGCAAATGCAACAAGAATCATCAGGAGGACTTCGCTCAATAGAAGTCTTTAAAGAAGATTCCATTCGGCGGGGTTGTAATGGGGCTTGGTAAGAAATAATAAGGTATGGAATTATTTGGCCATGTGGTGCTAAGTAAAAAATCAAGACTCCTAAATCTCCAACACAACCAAACCATAACTTCTCAATCATAGGCATCAACCAAACTCTCCAATTTATCTCAATGAAATATGTAACCTTTTAAACTTCCTCAACCTCTCCAAAGTATGTATCTTGAAATAATGAAAGAAATAAGGTAAATTTGGCTCATGCACTTTATTCACAAACACATGTACTTCTTCTTTTCCCTTTTTTTTTTGAACGAAAATAAAACAAATGGTGCATTTATAAGGTGAGCCAAAAATCCTTTTACATAGTATGAATGGCAAGATAAAAATGTAAAACCAACCCATGTTTCAATAATGTCAACAATCCTTCCTATTTGAAATGCAACATAAGCTCATTCTTTCCACAAATCATCATTCCAACCAACTCTAAGTCTTAATTCCCAAATGGGGGTCAGGCTCAATTTGGCTAAGGAAAATTTTGTGGAGTTTACAGTAAAAGTCTCAGGCTAATGTTCTGGCTTCAAGCAGGGATAATGCAGGGTAGGTAAAGAGAGGATAAAATTGGCTTAAAAGGTGCCTCCATCATTTAATTCCTATTAACATAAACATATAAATGCATTGGCTTTGAATAACTATCACAATATTTAGAGATGCATAGGAAGAGTAAATACACTCAAGAAAGCAGAGGGATTTTTAATGTTCTCCCTATAAGGCCAAAATTCTCACTGGGACAATTTTTGTTGGATTTTAACCTTTAGCTTAGGATCATATGTGCTCAATTTCATCACAAGTTCACAATCCACATAAAAACCATTTTGAGGACTTAGGCTAAACCTTCCAAACACGCCATAGGATTTATATGATCAAGTCAGTCATTATTTATCATCATAGGACATCTAAGTTAGGGTATAAAAACTAAAACAATGCAAAAATTTAAACATGCATATTTTTTTTTTATTTTTTCGACATTTTCTATTTTTTTTTTCTTATGCAAAAATCAAGACTAAAGTATGACAAAAGACTAGAATGCATAAAATTTAAACATGAATGCATAACATAAAAATTAAAATTTCACCATGTAAAACCAAAAAACAAGACTAACACATATGATAATGATAACGAGCCCTTCCCCCCACCCCATACTTAAAATTTACAGTGTCTGTATAAAATAAAAAACAAGAGTAAAGGAAGGAACTCACAGGATAACACATCGAGGAGGGTGAATCAGTGCAGGTGGAGTAACTGGCTGGTCGATCTCGAGTACATGTTCCTCGATCTCGTCCGGTGGATTCTGGAGTCGAGGAGCTTCTGTTGGCTTGTCGATGTCGAGTACGTCTACTCGAGATCGAGTAACTTCTGGGCTTCTCCTCCTTGTCGTCGTCGACTTGGCCTTCGTCGATTCTGACTGTTTTCAGGGACTTCTTTATTCCACTTTTCACAATCCTTATATGCTTGCTGACCTAAAAGTGTTAGATTGCACAAGAAACAAGACTATCCACATGAAATATTCTAAAAGACATAAAACCTAAAAACCAAAACAAAAACCAAAAAGTAAAAAGTTCAAAAGTCCCAAAAATTCATAAAGTTCATATACATGCTCTAGATTTTAGAGTCGCTAGGCCGACTTTCTCCATTTAGCTTTAGCCTGGCTCATCTTTGTCCGGAGGTATAGGTGGATCTGGTGGTTCCTCCGGTGGTGGGAGGCGTGGGATGTCATCCGGGGGCATCATGTGAAGAAGTTTGAACCTCCCCGAGTGGACGCTCCATGGCTCCACCCATCCATCTTCCTGGGCTCCAGCTGGCATGCATAAAGGAATATATAAAGAAAATTTGCATACCTCATAACCATACCTCTTTCGCTCCATTGGTTGATTTGTTTGCGCGTCTCCACCACAGCAAAACGGTGGAGTAGGAAGAGATATTTCCACCTCATCGTGCGGAGCTTCATGCCACTTTGCGAGGACCCCATACTTGAATATGAACATCGGTTGCTCAAAATCGTCGAGGATAGCCTTCACCTTATAAGGCAAAAGTGACTTTGAAACAACATGGGCAACGACGTCCAACTTCTTCTTTTCTGGCTCTTCTTCCTCTAGAGGTTCTTCAAATGGTTTTTCAAAGACAGAGGACAAAGTTGGAATTGAGATAGCGGAAGGACATACCTGGGTATCGACTAGAGATAGATCGATATCGATTGGAGATGGGTCGACATCGACAAGGTGTTGGTCAAGGTCGACCTCAGGTTCAGATTCTCCTTCTAGCAGGATTGGGGCTTCTGGCGGTGATTTTGACGAATCCCGGAGCTTCCTAAATGCGCGTACACCCTCAAGCCATGCCTCCTCATCAACGATGTATAGCCATCTCAAATATTCCAATTCTTTTGCATACGGTCTCGCTATTTCCCTTTCGAAATACTCGAAGGTGTCCTGCATATACCTGTAGAAGAAAACTCAAAGAAAACGTGAGATCTAACTACCTAAGGCGCGAATGGTAGCTTCCCCGGCAACGGCGCCAATTTGTTGATAGGAGGAAATCGAGTATGCAAAATTAAATATAAATAATCACAGCAAACCAGATTCCGTCCCTTGCAAATAATTACAAGACCTCCTCCTGATGTAGTAGTGGGAAGTCAGGATCGATCCACGAGGAAGCATGTCAGCGGATCCTAGGCAGCGGTGAAATCTCACGGAAGTCGACTACAGATGTCCTCGATCTCGACTAGGGTTAGTCGACAGTAGATCGGACCAGTCGAGCAGAGTAGCAGACACAGGCGCTAGGTCTCGTCGATCTCGACTAGAGGCTACTCGATATCGAGTAGGGCCCTTGTCGACTTCGGCTTGGCTTGTCGAGTACCTGCACACAGAAGCTACAACGATGCTAGATCGAATATCAGTAACTCGAGATCGACCAGGCTTGGTCGAGATCGAGTAAGGGCAGAAAAACGAAATAAAAGAAATAAAGTAAAGGCAATGGCTTTGGGACTTCGAAATAAACTAAATGTAAAAGGGCTTCCAAGATTGGGGTTTGCAACAACGATAACCAAACATGCATAAGGCAGAGATAAACAGATAATCATGTGAATCGCATCAAAGGACTAGCTTTCGCCTTTTCCAACAATTAGACAACCTTTTCAAGAAACCCTAATTGTCTCTACCGATTTTATGTTTATAATCCAAGTTGTTATCATGGATCTCCATTAGATGGGTAATAAACACATAAACAAGTAGTAGATGCTCAAAACATGATAAAAGTCGGATCTTTACCTCAATTATGCATGGCTATCGTCGGGCTCGCCCCAACCCTAGAAGTGGGTTGACTACTCGCGCTTCATCGCAACCTCAGACATCATCGATTGAAAGAAAACTAATTGCATTAAAATAAACCAAAGTTTACAATCGCTTGAAGCCAAATCGGCTTTCACTTCACAACTCCAATCGGCCGCTCACTCTCTCTCTCTACTTCTCCTACTTACTTCTCTCTGGAATTGAATGAATAAAACTGAGCCCCTAAGGCTTTATTTATAGCCTTCTATACCTTGCTACTCAAGGATAGAAATCTTTATCTATATCTAAAACTATATCTAAAAGCATTAAAGATAAATAAAAGCAACAACATAATTAAATCTAAATAAGGAAAATATATCTAAAAGTCTCCAAAGTGGATAGATCTCTCTCTTCCTTGATGTATCTTGATAGATCGGATAGAATCGGCAAACTTGGAGCCCAAGGAATCCCAATCCGAGTAGAACTGCCCTAAAACGCGTCACGCGGTTTCTTGAGTCCTCGTCGATCTCGAGTAAGGCTAGTCGAGATCGAGTAGAATTGTTGCTCGACTGGGCTTGGCTCGTCGTCTCGGGTTGCTGGTCCTCGACAGGCTCAGAGATGACTCCCGGCGTTAGTCGATCTCGACGAGAGCTCGTCGATCTCGACGAGTGGTGTGTTATCGACTTGGTCTTCCGAGGTTGTCGAGCAACCCTTCTCGCCCTGCTCGGATGTGGGCTCTCGGCCTTTTCGACCTCGAAGACGCTCCTCAATCTCGACGACAATGGATCATCGACTTGGCCAGCTTGGTGTATCGGGTAGCCTCTTGTCGATATGCTCGGACACGGGCTCCTGGGATTCCTCGATCTCGACGACAGTCTTGTCGATCTCGAGTAGAAAGGTGGATCGGCCTGGTGTTGTCGAGCAGCATCTCTTCGACATGGCTCGGGGAATGTGGTCTGGCACTTGTCGATCTCGATGAGAACTTGGTCGAAATCGAGTAGACTTGCTAGACTTGCTGCTTCCGTCTTTGCTTCTTGGTTTTCTTCCGAAATGTTTCCATATTCTGCAATATTAAACAAAAACTTATGTAGATCTCCATTTCTGACAAATAAGCATATACTACATAAATTCGATATATTCCCAACCCGAAATATGCAAAATGTAAAGAATATGGAAATAAAATATGCATAAAAACATGGCTACTTTGGAGACATCAAGCGTCATCTACAACAACTTCTCCTCTCACTACTACCTCTTCTTCTGTAATCTCATCAGGCTCCTCCTCAGATGCTTCATCAACAACCTCAGGCCATCGTCTCTTTGAACTATGTTAATCCGGATCTAAGGGAAATATGTCGTGACAAATATTAAAATCTGACATCCTAAGGCAATATGGTAGTTCCGCAGGCAGATAATTGTGATGCTCCTCAGTCTCTCCTGACATCCATTTGAAACACCATGTTCCATCCAGACGTTGGGCATACTCAGTCATGCCCCACCAATTCAGGCTGGCAAGATTGTAGATCTTTCTTCCATCGAGAGAGTGTAGATCGTCAAGACAAACACCCACTTGGCGAGCAATCAGCGATATCAGAACTCCGAAAATAATAAGGCGTCCAGGCCTCACATGAGTAGCTTTAGTCACCTCCATACAGTTCCCCAAAAATAGTTGAACCCAGTCAGGAATATGCACTCCCTCAGGGGTCAAGCTACAAATAAATCTCCAAGCTCTCATAGTAACCACAGAAGAATTCTCCACACGTGAGAAAGAGTTATAGAGCACCAAATAGCACAACCTCAATGCAGAATGAGTAATCGTTGATGCGTAGTGTTGTCTGCTCTGCTCAAAGAATTGATCTGTAGCTTCCTTCCACATGTCAAGAGGATCTGGAGTAACCAACTCGTACCCATAGGCGTTAGCATGCGTTTTGGTGACACCAAAAGCTTGTGCGATGAGATCCTTAGTCACCACAAACTTCCGATTCCTCAACTGAAAACGAATCTCCATATCAGAACAATAATCAAGGGTAGCCAAGAAACCTCTCACCAGTGCCGAATAGGTGAAATCAGCCAAATCCAAGAAATCAATCAAACCTCCCCTTGCAAGGAGTCGAGAGACCTCCTCAAATAATCTCAAATGCTTCAACGTCGGGGGATGAAAGAATAGGGTGGAGACGAATTCCCTCTTTCAAGCTTGAGCCAACAATCCCCTTCTTCCCAAGATAACAAATCGGGCTTCTTCATAGCAAGAACTGAAGACATAATGCAAACTCGAGGGCAAGATCGCAGAAAACCACAAAAACGATCAAAAGACGAGCTCTCAGCAGGGACGACGGGCATCGTGGATGGGGTGGCGGGTGCCGTGTATACCGAGCCTTGAATCCGAGTGAAAACGTTAGATAATCGACCTCCACATTCTCCAAACTTGAAACTTTGACGATCAACTTGGTGTCAACAACTTTTGAGATGATAGGTAGGGGAATGGTACGGGAAAGGATTAATTTTTGTGGATGTAGGGTAATGGTGGAATGTGTTTTGATGGCAAAAATCAGTTGAAACATGAGGCGTTAGGGTAATGGTCGACCAAGACAGTTTGCTGCCAGTCAAAATCTTGTCGCTGCCAGAAAAATCTAACGCTGGATTAAACATGGAATGTTCTATCTTCTATCTAGTTTGGTTTAAGAAGTTTCCATCTAATTTTCCTATCTTTTATCTTGTTTATTCAAGACTTTAGGGTTATAAATATGATGTTTAGAGTTAGTTTTCTTATGCATTCAAGAAGAGTAATCACCATAGAAGAGAAGAGAGCTTAGGTAAGTCATGAGCGGCTAAATTTCCTAGTAATTTGCCAACATTTTCGTGACTTGGTTGGTGAATTATGAGTTTTTAGTTCAAGTTATCTTTCCTTTATTATAATTCCTTCAACTTCCTTGTGCTTATTGTTGTTGTTGCAAGAGGATGTGTCAAGTATGAAATATAAATAAAATATAAAGCAAACTGACTCCTGTCTCAGCAAATAAATACAAGACTTCCTCCCGTTGTAGTAGAAGGCAGTCAGGATCGATCCATGAGGAAGTGTGTCAGCGCTCGCATTTTCAGTTCCAAATCGCTCGAATTCGACTCAGGATGCACTCGACGTCGACCAGGTGTCCTCGACGTCGACCACACTGTCGAGTAAAATAAAAAGCAGAAACAAAAACCAAAGCGAAGTACTCAATATTGAGTGAACAGTATTCGACATCGACCAAACATACCCGACGTCGACCAAGGGTTTTCGATCTCAAGTAAAAACAGAACCGAAAATTCTCACCTTTTCGAACGAAAGCGAATGCAAAAACGAAATTGTTGGGAAATAAATCAATGAACTAAAATACTTCCAAGATCAGGGTTTCAACACCACAACGATAACCATATTGATAACTCCACTCCCTTGATGAAAATCGGAATAAGTTTCAAAGGCTTTGATACACAGTTTGTGTCAAAGGTCTTGAAGCTACAAATGTGTTGATGAAACACAAAACCTGTACTTTATTATATTATGTCCGAATATTATTATATGTTATAATATGCTTCCAGATATTATTATATATGCACTAACATTTCAGAAAGCTTTTCGAATAATATCTCCTTCCAAAGACGAAAAGATTAGAAGATCAAATCGAAAAGATTGTGGCTTCAGAGTTTCCCAGTTTAGAAGATCTCAAAGATCCACCTACAAGCCATAATCCAAGTTAGCCGTTGGAGAAGATTCCTTCCTCAAGTGGCGCCGATGATCTTCACTATATAAAGAAGATGAAGAAGAGAAGGAAGACTGATTAACTCTTACACATCAACGCTCTACATCGCACTCAGTCGTCAAGCATACTTCTCTCTTCTTCGTGTTCTCTCTCTGCTTGTTCTTAAGAGTCTTATATTTTGTTTCAAAGCATTTGAGAGTTATACAGTGAGCTTATAGGATATATTCTAAGAGAGTGTTATACTCGAGAGTTTATAACTCAGGAAGTGGACACTAGGCGATTGATTTACTAAGTGTAAGAGGATTGTACTAGATAGTTGAGAGAGGTGGGGCTCTTGTAGATTGGTCTAGGACTCCAAGGTAACGTGAGTTGACTAGATTGCAATTTTATAGGAGAGAGGCTTCTCGGTGAGTTATTAGGATCCTAAGTCTTGTGAATCAATAAAGCCGGTTGAATCCTAGGGTTGTGGAAGAACCCTAGGCGGGGACGTAGGCCAAGTTCGTGCCGAACCACGTAAACAACTCATTGCGTCCTTTACTTACTGCTTTACCATATTTCCGCCCTTGTTTCGAACTGTATAACTCTGTTGTGATTCAGGTTTGCTAGAAGAAAGAATTACGTCTAATCTCAAAGGGTTTTGCAAAAGCTTCAAAAGTCTTGAGAATATCTGCGAAAAACCGGCATACTCTATTAAACCCCCCTTCTAGAGTATTTCTATATTACTTTGTTATACATTATCTAACCTTCAATTGGTATCAGAGCTTTACTCACTGCTTTTGATCTAACAATCTTGTGAGTTTTTTATCATGTCTGGTGAAGCAAGCGGAGGATTTGCACAAGGGAGGTCTACCATTAGACCACCACTCTTTGTAGGAAACAACTTCGTCCACTGGAGGTCCTTGATGAAAATGTTCATTATAGATCAAGATTTGGAACTTTGGAACATTATAGAGAATGGTCCAAAGATTGCATTGAAAGACGGACCAAATGGAACCAAAGTCGCGAAGACCGAGGCTGAATTCATCCAAGCGGATCTTGAACTCGTCTCCAAAAACTACAGGGCTATTAACTTACTATATTGTGGTCTTAGCACTGATGAGTTTAACCGTATTTCATCTTGTAGGTCAACTAAAGAGATTTGGGACAAGATGGTTGTCACCTACGAAGGAACTAGCCAAGTGAAGGACACCAAGATCAGTATCTTCCTTCGAAAGTATGAACTTTTTAAAATGAAGCCTGATGAGTCTATCAAGGCCATGTTCACACGGTTCACGGAAATCACCAACAACCTTGACTCTTTCGGCAAGACCTTTAAGAACGTTGAGAAAGTGAGGAAGATATTGAGGTGCCTCCCAAAAGACAAATGGGGCCCTAAAGTGACAGCCAAAGAGGAAGCTCAAGATCTCACCACTCTGCCCCTTGATGACTTGCTTGGGAAGCTGATCACACATGAGATGATTCTCAATGAAGACGATGGAGAACTTCCAGCAAGCACTAAGAACTTGGCGCTCAAGTCTAAGAAGAATGAGCCCAAAGATATGTCTGATTCTAAAGATGAGGATGATGATGAGGATGATCCCTTTGATCTCATTACAAGGGGTCTTTCTCGAATCCTCAAGATGAAGAAGCAATTCAACAACAAAGATGGATCAGAGTCTTCTAAATTTCGAGGTAAGTCTCAATACAACAAATACGATAAGAAGACTAAACCTTTGTCTTGTTTTGAATGTGGTGAAACAGACCATCTAGTGAAAGATTGCCCTCAGAAGACGAAGAGCCAGTTCAAGAAAGGTGATAGATGGAAAAAGAAAGCCATGGTGGCAGCTTGGAGTGATTCCGACTCAAGTTACTCAAATTCCGATGATGAGAAGGCCAATGTCTGTCTCATGGTCTCAGAAGATGAATCCCACGATGAGCAACTTGAGGTAATTGTAAGAGAGCTTATGGCAAGTCCAAGAGAGGTACTATCGGAATTCCTTTCTAATATGATTGCCAATGAAGAGAAACTTATTGCCCAAACTAACACTCTTATAAAGAAAACCGTGGACCAGGAAAGAACTATTGAGGAACTGTCTAGGCGGGTCAAAAGTCTTGAAACTTCTTATTCAGATCTTGACATTAAAGTCAAGACTCTTGACTAAGAGAAATCTAAACTCAAGCAAGATCTCTCGTCTCTGAGAAGTGAACATCATGACTTAAAGAACGAGAAGATCTCCCTGAATAATAAGATTCGAGACCAACAGACAGCCCTCATAAGTTTTACCAAGTCCAAGGGCACTCTTGATAGGATGTTGGGTGAGCAACAAAGTTCCCTAAACAGAAGTGGTATTGGTTACAACCTGAGGTTTTTAAAGAAGCAACACATTACCACTTTTGTAAAGGCAAAAGGAAGCAAAACCTCTCTTATATGTCACCACTGTGCAAGAAAGGGACATGTAAGAGAGACCTGCCCCTATAGAAGAAATGATCCTCATATTATTCGCAATACATTTCCTATTCTCTTGAGAAAAGAACGGATAACGCAAGTTTGTGTCCCCAAAGGCACTATTTTAGCAAATATGGTTTATCCCAATAAAGGATCTAAATTGGCTCACTGGTCTAGCCACAAAGGTTGATTTTTGTTTTGCAGGAGATCACCAAGGTGAAAGAGCAAATGTTGATTATTGATAATGGATGATGTAGACATATGAGTGGGAAGAGGTCTCTCTTCCATGATCTAAAGAAGCAATCCACTGGAACAACCACTCTTGGTGACAAAGGAAAGTGTGACATCGTTGGTATCGGTAGTGTTGGGAGTGATCCTAACCATAGTATTCAAAATGTTTATCTTTTCAATGGTTTGAAGTATAATTTGCTTATTGTTTCTCAACTATGTGATAGTGGTAATGATGTTGGATTTAACAAGAAAAGATGTCTAGTGCGCAGAGAAGACACAGGTGAAATAGTTCTAACTGCCTATCGCTATAACAACATCTATGCTGAGCAAGTGGCATAAGGAAGCTTACCCTGTCTAAAGGCTTTGACGGACGATCCAAAGCTCTAGCACAGGAGACTCGGTCATATGAGCCCACATACACTATAGAAGCTTGTGTCCAAAGGGCTTGTAAGAGGACTACCTGAGATGGACCTCAAAGGTATTGATATCTGCAAAGCATGCACAAGAGGTAAACTAACACGTAGCTCTTTCAAACCCAAAAGGTTGTAAGTACTTCTAGACCCCTTGAACTTTTACATATGGATTTATGTGGTCCTATGCGAGTCAAATCTCCCAATGGTAAAAAGTACATGCTTGTTATATTTGATGTATGCAATGACGGTTCTTTGAGTGAAAGTGTTGCAGATTTAGATCTTAACATCCATACAGAGAACGAGGATGGTGATGATGCTGCTATCAAGAACACAGAGAAGAGGAACATGCAGGATCAGATTCTCAACACTGAAGAATTGGCCCAAGGTGTTGAAGCTTCGTCCAAAGCCCTTGGTGACCAATCCAAAAGTGTTGAAACGTCAGAAACTGCTCTAACTGAACCTAACAGATCCATGGAGTCAGATGTACCACAAATCAATCCTGCTGGTGTTACGAATCAATGAGCTGACACTAGCAAAAGAAAATTCAAATACTCCTCATCACACTCATTAAAGGATATCATCTCTGACCCTACATCTAGTGTTCAAGTTCGTTCTAAACTTAAAGATCTTTGTGCTTTTCACGCGTTTATTTCTCTTATAGAACCAAAGAAGGTAGATGAGGCCCTTCAAGAGCCATGCTGGATCATTGCTATGCAAAGTGAGCTTAACAAATTTGAAAGGAACAAAGTATGGACCTTAAAGCCTAGGCCAAAGCATCAATCAATCATTGGCACACGTTGGGTATTTCGGAACAAGTTAGATGAGAATGGTAAGATTGTGAGGAACAAAGCAAGGCTTGTTGCTCAAGGCTACAATCAAGAGGAAGGTATTGACTACGAGGAGACTTTTGCTCCCGTAGCCCGGCTTGAAGCCATTCGCATATTATTAGCATTTGCATCTTTTATGAGCATAAAGTTATATCAAATGGATGTCAAGTGTGCTTTTCTTAATGGTTTCTTAGAGGAAGAAGTCTATGTGGCTCAACCCCCAGGTTTTGAATGTTCGGAATTTCCTAATCATGTTTACAAACTAGACAAAGCGCTATATGATTTGGAACAAGCCCCGAGAGCTTGGTATGAGCGCTTGTCAAAATATCTTTTAGAAAATGAGTTTAAAAGGGGGTTGATCGACAAGACTCTTTTTATTAAAACCAAAGGAAATGATATTTTGGTTATTCAAATATATGTTGATGATATATTGTTTGGAGCTACTAACACATCTTTGTGAAAGGAATTTTCTGACATTATGTGCAGTGAATTTGAGATGAGCTTGATGGGTGAAATCAACTTCTTCTTGGGATTACAAGTTCATCAATCTAAGAAAGTGATCTTTGTCAACCAAAGCAAGTAAACTAAGGATCTCTTGAAGAAGTTCAAGATGGATCAATCCAAAGCAACCAAGACACCCATGAGCTCAACCTTATCTCTAGATCAAGACAAGACTGGGTAGAGTGTCAATCAAAAGGAGTATCGAGGGATGATTGGATCTTTACTATATCTTACGGCTAGTAGACCTGACATCATGTTTAGTGTTTGCATGTATGCTAGGTTTCAAGCTGACCCTAAAGAATCTCACCTCGTGGCTGTGAAGAGGATCTTTCGATATCTCAATGGCACTAAGGAGCTTGGCTTATGGTACCCAAAGCAAAAAGATTTTACATTAATCGGGTATTCTGATGCAGATTTTACAGGCTATAAGGTGGATAGGAAGAGCACGTCAGGATGTTGCCAATTCTTAGGAGCATCCTTGATCAGTTGGCACTCAAAGAAACAAAACTCAGTTGCTCTGTCCACTGCCGAAGCCGAATACATAGCAGCTGGAGCATGTTGCTCCCAAATCCTTTGGATAGCTCAACAAATGAGAGATCTTGGCATCAACCTCAAAGGCATTCCCATTAAGTGTGACAATACAAGTGCCATCTCCATTACAAAGAATCATGTTCAGCATTCAAGGACCAAATATATTGATGTAAGACATCATTTCATTAGAGGCCACGTCGAAAAAGGTGATGTGTCCATATCCTTTATTTCAACTGATTATCAATGGGCTGACATTTTTACTAAGCCTTTGGCAGAGGACAGGTTCACCTTCATTAGACGTGAGATCGGAATGCTTGACAGGGATGCACTTTCGTAGGGGGAGCTTTCCCTTTACGAAAGAAAACTTCTACTCAATATCGAGATCCTTGAACCTCATTTCAAAGGTTGTGAACTGAACAGTAGAGCATATATAACGGATCAGATATTTGGTTGATATCTTATTAGATATTTGATCAAATATGGTTTTAATGGATTTTGACCTTCTTTATATGTTACCTTTTTTTTCCTGAAAAATCCTTTTATTTTATCCGAATATAGTTTATTTGTGGAAATGATTTTAAAATCGGATAAATCTTTTCTCGCCTTTAAGAATTGGAAGGATCTTTTTAAAAATTTGATTTTTTGGTGACTGTTTTTATACTCCTCCCTTTTTTGAAAGACAAAAATGGGGAGATGGTTTGATGGTTTAGACTTTGAAACTGCTGTAAACCAGGTGTCCTCGATGTCGATCGCACTGTCGAGTAAAATAAAAAGCAGAAATGAACAGAAACGAAAATGAAGCGAAGTACTCGATATCGAGTGAACAATATTCGACGTCGACCAAACATACCCAACGTCGACCAAGGGTTTTCGATCTCAAGTAAAAACAGAACCGAAAATTCTCACCTTTTCGAACGAAAGCGAATGCAAAATCGAAATTGTTGGGAAATAAATCAATGAACTAAAATACTTCCAAGATCAGGGTTTCAACACCACAACGATAACCCTATTGATAACTCCACTACCTTGATGAAAATCGGAATAAATTTCAAAGGCTTTGATACACAGTTTGTGTCAAAGGTCTTGAAGCTACAGCTGTGTTGATGAAACACAAAACCTGTACTTTATTATATTATGTCTGAATATTATTATATGTTATAATATGCTTCTAGATGTTATTATATATGCACTAATATTTCAGGAAGCTTTTAGAATTATATCTCCTTCCAAAGACGAAAAGATTAGAAGATCAAATCGGGAAGATTGTGGCTTCAGAGTTTCCCAGCTTAGAAGATCTCAAAGATCCACCCGCAAGCCATAATCCAAGTTAGCCATTGGAGAAGATTCCTTCCTCAAGTGGCGCCGATGATCTTCACTATATAAAGGAGATGAAGAAGAGAAGGAAGGCTGACGAACTCTTACACATCAACGCTCTACATCGCACTCAGTCTTCAAGCATACTTCTCTCTTCTTCGTGTTCTCTCTCTCCTTGTTCTTAAGAGTCTTATATTTTGTTTCAAAGCATTTGAGAGTTACACAGTGAGCTTATATGATATATTCTGAGAGAGTGTTATACACGAGAGTTTATAACTCAGGAAGTGAACACTAGGTGATTGATTCACTAAGTGTAAGAGGATTGTACTAGATAGCTGAGAGAGGTGGGGCTCTTCTAGATTGGTCTAGGACTCCAAGGGAACGTGAGTTGACTAGATTGCAATTGTATAGGAGAGAGGCTTCTCGGTGAGCTATTAGGATCCTAAGTCTTGTGAATCAATAAAGCCGGTTGAATCCTAGGGTTGTGGAAGAACCCTAGGCGGGGACGTAGGCCAAGTTCTTGCCGAACCTCGTAAACAATTCATTGCGTCCTTCACTTACTGCTTTACCATATTTCCGCACTTGTTTCGAACTGTATAACTCTATTGTGATTCAGGTTTGCCAGAAGAAAGAACTATGTCTAATCTCAAAGGGTTTTGCAAAAGCTTCAAAAGTCTTCAGATTATCTGCGAAAAACCGGCATACTCTATTCAACCCCCCTTCTAGAGTATTTCTATATTACTTTGTTATACATTATCGAACCTTCACATATAAAATAACACATAAAGGTATAAAAGATCATGCATTTTCATCAAATAACTTTCGTTATTAACAAATAGGAAAATAGAGGATTTCGCATAAACCCTAATTGTTACCAACCCTTTTTCACATAATTAATCCAAAATGTATTAAGATCACTTTCGCTTCAATAACATAAACAAGGATCACCTTGAACTTTCGCAAAAGAATCATGCTCATAGGGATAGAAGACGAAATCGCATCAAAAGATTGTACCTTTATCGCATTATCTTACATGACTACCGTCAGGCTCACCCCGACCCTAGAAGTTGGGTGACTACTCGTTTATCATCATGAATAAACACATCAATAATTTCTAGAAAATAAATAGCATTAATAAACTAAAATAAAACTTACAACCGAAAAAAGCCAAATTTCGCTCTCGCTATATCCAACTCCGATCGGTTCGAAGTCTCTCTCTCCTACTCGCTATCTCTCTCTATGTGTTCTCTTGTGGCTTGGCTTGGATGATTCTAAAATCCAACCCCTAAAGCCTTACTTATAATGTTCCATGTAGCTATTCTAGGATGGAACAACTATATCTAAATCTAGAACTTTCTATCTAATAACATATTTTCTTGACTTGATAGATCTTGATGTGGATGGATAGAATTCCACATATTTTCTATTGCAAGCAATTCTATCTTCTCGTATCCAACTCGATCTCGGACTCGACTGGATTGTACTCGATGTCGACCAAACTCCTCGACATCGAGTAGGATGTTTCCTCTGGGCTTGCCCTTGAGCTCGGGTAGCTTCTGGACTCGATGGGTGTACTCAACGTGGACCAAACTCCTCGACGTCGAGTAGGATTGTTCTGTTTGAGTGATCTTGCTCGACTTCGTGTAGAAAATCTGAACTCAATGTACTCGACTTCGACTAGATGTGGTCGACGTCGAGTAGAACTGGTTCGCTCTCAGTATTCTGCTCTGTTCTTGAAACCCACTTTCCTGAGTCTTCGTTCATCCGATTCTCGCATATGAGCATGCGTTGGAAAGCTCTTTTCGAGGGCTACAACTTTCATGAAGACATCAAAGCTGGATTCAGAAAGACAAATGGTGAAAAGTGGGCTTTTCTCCAGCTGCACCATCCTTAGCTTCTTCATGACTTTCCTTTAAGCTCCAATGTGCGTCTGATTTCTGTTATATACAACAAAAACTTGTGTAGACCTCCATAATTGGCAAATAAACATAAACTACACAGATTTTGTACTATTCTAGCCCAAATGTATGAAATGCATACAGAAATCGATACAAAAGTATGTGTAAAACATGGCAAATTAGGCTCACAACAAACACCCCATACTTAAGCTTGCTTGCCCTCAAGCAATACTTTTAATGGTCATCCAGGGGAAGAAATAAAAACTCTCAACATATTAGATTCATTCTCATATAACCCTGCAATCAATTACTATCCTCGAAAAGGTACTAATGTCACAAATCCATGCATGTGCAATAAAAAGCAAGATCTACTCACAAAAGGAGGGTTACGCAAAAAAATTCATTCATGACAAAGCATTAATAATCAAGAGGACTTTAATTTAAGCTCAATAAGGAGTAGATTGGTAAAAGGCTAAAGGTGGGCAATTATTGGCCATGTGGTGCTAATGATCTGAGGAAATGGAGTACTTTCCAAACTTTCATACCACATTCCTTCTTCCTTTGATTTCTCACCTTTCGCTCATTTGCTCAATGCTTTTTTCAATATTATGCTTTACCTCTTTAACCTCAGCACTACCTTCTCGCGAGTCGCAAACATGGGTGTCATGAATGACCCCGGATACTTAGTGCTTCGGACTCCTCACCTTGGTGTCCCATCACGCGGAACTAACATCTCAACGCATGCAGGGTCGATCTACCTTTATCTCCTGAGGTGACCGAATTTTCTTTCACTCATTAAATTTTCCATAATATTTGAAACTTTCCTGCCAAACTCCAATAATGATATAACAACACAACAAACCATATAGTAATCTCCATAATGTAGCTTTCATTCTCAACATAATCCCCGGATGGAAATAAGGTAAAGAATGGGCAATATTTAGAACATGTGGAGCATAATATGAAATAAGGCTCAATATGGCTCTTGTGATGCATAAGCATAGGTATGGCTAAGGAAACATCTTAGTAGCCAGAGGAAAAGAAAGCAAAAGCGATTCCCGTAGTAGCGGCGAGCGAAATGGGCCGAACAAGCACACTTGGAGAGCGTAGTACAACGGAGAGTTGTATGCTGCGTTCGATATAACAATATGAGCATATATGGAATAAGCTTTCAATATGCACACATAATGTCAAATATATCAAATATGCATGAATTAAGCTCTTCCCCCACCACATACTTAAACATTATAGTGTCCTCGCTGTATAAAAACAAGGGTAAAGAAAGAAACTCACTACATAGGTGTGCTGAATCGTCGGAAATCGAGTGCAATGTTGCTGCAGAAGTGGTCGACATCGAGGAGATGTGGTCGACATCGAGGAGGGTGGTCAACTTCGACCAGTACTACTCGAGATTGAGTAAAGTGGAACCCTAGGGTAGCCTTTTTCCTCGACCACTGGTTCTTTTCCTCGAGATGGATGGTCGACGTCGAGTATGCTCGATGTCGAGGACTCCTGCAGCTTCTCTTACCTGCAATATTCATTAGACGGAAAATATCCACAATAGAAAAACTTAAAAACAATATCCAAAACCAAAAACCAAAAGCAACAATGCCAAAAATCCGAAAAACTAATTGTCTATTTACAAGCTCTAGACTTTATAGTTGCTAGGCCGACTTTCTCCGTTAAGCTTAAAGTGCATCTACAGGGCCCATGTAGCTTGGGCTTCAAACAAGACTCCATTTTTTTCCATCAGCTCTAGTCCTCCTGAATGGATCTTGTTCACCGTGAATGGTCCCATCTTTTTCTTGGTGAATTTGTTGGGAAACCAATGATCCTTCGATTTGGCGACATAGACCTTATCTCCAACTTCATATTCCTTAGCTTCATCATTGAAAACCCTGCACAATCGCACATACCGAGGCAAACATCTCCCATGTATAGATAAATCCTTAATTGAAATAGGAGAAGAGATGTTCGTACTTTGGCTTACCTTCGCAAAATCGGATTTGGGAACCTCCTGTTCTGGTCGACTTCGAGTACAGGTACTCGACATCGAGTAGATCTTCGCTTTTGGTGGATTGATGGTCGACGAGGAGGAAGGAGTCGAGGAAGAATTCTGGTCGACGTCGAGTAGACTACTCGACATCGAGTAGGGCTCGGCTTCGGGTGGATTGCTCGACGAAGGGCTTGTCGGTGGAGAGCTCGGGTTCTGGTCGACGTCGACCAGAGTACTCGACGTCGAGTAACTTTGGTCGACTTCGACCCCACACTTGAATCCTGACAAGGCATCCGAAAAATAGTTAGTCGACGTCGACTTACCTTGGTCGATGTCGAGCACGTCCTCTATATTGTCGTTTAGGATGGCCATGATCCCCTCCACCTAGGCTTCCATATCCCTCTTTTCCAGCTTCTCGGGAGTCATATTTCTTACCTTAGGCTCCCCGCAAGTGATGTACCTGGCTGATATGGATTTGACCTCTTCCATGGGACATTTATGCCTTTTAGTTTTATTAAAGGATACTCAATTACCTCATCGTTGATGTTGAAAGTGAGCACCCCCTTCCTTACGCTTATGTTGGCATCCACCGTCATCAAGAAGGGTCTTCCTAGAATGATTGGACAAGCAGGGTCCTCGACCATATCAATAAATAAGAAATAAGCAGGGACAAAGAACTTACCTACCTGCACTGGTTCATTGTCCACCATGCCTGTTGGGATGACCATTGTGTTGTTTTCCATGTATAACTTTGCATCCACAGGCTCTAAAGCACCTATCTTTACTCTGGACCAGATTGATAAAGGCATTATACTCACACTGGCTCCCAAGTCATACAAAGCATTGAATTTATATTGACCAGGTCCAATGGTTATAGCAAACTTACCCGGATCTGGCTTTTTCTCTAGTACGTCCATCTAGCTGCACTCCTCTGCGATCTCAGTCATTGATCGCTTCTTGCTCATAATCTCCTTGAGGAACTTGACATATGATGGCATTTCATTAAGAGCTTATGTGAAAGGGATTGTGACATTGAGCCTTTGAAGCATCTTTATGAAACGCTGGAACTTCTTCTCTGCTGGATCATTTAGAGATTTTGATGGGAAAGGCAACTTCTTTTTCGTCGGAGGTGCTGAAGGGTGGTCGACATGGGCAGAAGGTTGGTCGACGTCGACTAGGGTCTCCCCGACATCGAATACAGTGGTCGACTTTGGGTTGGGCGTAGTGTTGTGGTCGATATCGACCAAGGGCTCCTCGATATCAACCAGATTCTGGTCGACGTCGACTGCACTGGTCGATGTCGAGGAGTCCTCTACAGCTTTCTCCTCTGTGCTTTGATCGGGCGTCTGTGTCTGTCGCCCACTCCTTAGGTTCATGGCAGCCACATGTCCTGTAGATTTACCTTTAGGGTTAGGTTAAGAGGATCTAGGAAGTGTAGTTGATTGCTTAGGGACGAATGTTGCCAGTTGTCCCATCTGGGTTTCAATCGATTTCCGCCAAATATTGATTTCTCCAAGCCTAGAGTTGACCCCATGCAGCTGAGTGTGGATGGAATTGATAGATTGTTTGGTGTTTGAATGATTCCTCCGCATCTCCTCAAGAATGGTCTGCATGTCATCTTTCTTACCTTCTCTATCAGGGTGACTAAGAGCTCTATAAGGCGGGGGATTTTGATGTTGGGGCTGGCGATAATAGCTCCAGTTTTGGTTCTGATGTTGTCCTGAGTACTGTCCCCCTGCATACCTTACCTCTTCGTGGGATTCCGCTTGATGTACTTGATCGATGTGTGGGCACGCAGTAGTGTTGTGCCTCACAGACCCACATTCCAAATAAGGCTGATTTTTAGACAAGAATTTGACTTGTTTAGTAAGACGACGTACCTGATCATTTTGGAATTGCTCACTGGTGTCCGGATTAACCTCCTTTCATCAGCAGAGGCCGCAGAAATCCCATATGTGTCGTCGTAGTTGGCCAGCGTCTCAAAGACTTCCCAAGCACGGCGTGGGGTGTACTCGAGATACCCATAGGCGGTGTAGTTGTTGATCCGATCCTTAGTAGGTGCATCCAGGCAATTGAAGATGATCTCCTGGATGACGTAGGGTGGATGTCCATGCGTAGGACAAGATTTCAGAAGCCTTTTGTAGCGCTCCCAGACATGTGCTAATGGTTCTCCTGGCTTTTGTTTGAAAGTCTTGATTTGTTGTCTCAGAGCAGCTGTCTTTGCAGGAGGGAAGAACTTATTGAGGAACAAGTCCTGTAGTTCGTTCCAAGTGCGAATTGATCGTGCATGCAATCCTTCCAGCCACTGTTGCGCTATTTCTGCAAGGGACCAACGAAAAGCCTTTAGTTTTAGATATTCTAAATTAGCACCATCTGCAATAGCTTCACATAAATCTATAAAAGTGGTGACATGCTCTAAAGGACATTCATTGATTCTTCCCCTAAATTGACTCCTCCTAATTTCAGTTATAAAGGAATGACAAATTTCAAAATTAATAGCGGGAAAAATGATCGGCGATTCTGGAACTTCCAGAGTGGGATGTAGATACTCCTTTGCGTTGGTTGGGATATGCCCAATCTGCTTCTCAACTTCCGTTCTCGCGTTGACCTCGCGATCTACCCTTGCCTCCCACCGTTGCTGGTTCTGTGTATATTCCGCCTCTCGTTGGGCGTGTTCTGCTTCTCTAGCGGTGAGTTCCTCAATGCGTAGGTGGAGTTGCTCAAGCTCCTGTGCTGGTGTGAGCTGGCCCTCGTTCTCATTGTTGATTTGTGACATCCTCCTGAACCTTTGTCGAAGGTGAAAGTATCGCTCTGGTTCGAGAAGAGGGTCTATGGGTGTGCGATCAGTTCTTCGCATACACCTGAAAAACAAAAACAAAAAGAAACTAAAAAGCAAAAAGAAGAGTAAAAGGAACTAAAAATGGGGCGATTGATTGCTTCCCCGGCAACGACGCCAATTTGTTGTTGCAGGAGGATGTGTCAAGTATGAAATATAAATAAAATATAAAGCAAACTGACTCTCTGTCTCAACAAATAAATACAAGACTTCCTCTCGTTGTAGTAGAAGGCAGTCAGGATTGATCCACGAGGAAGCGTGTCAGCGCCCGCCTTTTCAGTTCCAAATCGCTCGAATTCGACTCTGAAAGTACTCGACGTCGACCAGGTGTCCTCGACGTCGACCAGGTGTCCTCGACGTCGACCACATTGTCGAGTAAAACAAAAGGCAGAAACGAACAGAAACGAAAACGAAAGCGAAGTACTCGATATCGAGTAAACAGTACTCGACGTCGACCAAACTTACCCGACGTCGGCCAAGGGTTGTCGATCTCGAGTATAAACAGAACAAAAAATTCTCACCTTTTTGAACGAAAGCGAATGCAATAACGAAATTGTTTGGAAATAAATCAATGAACTAAAATACTTCCAAGATCAGGGTTTCAACACCACAATGATAACCATATAAAATAACACATAAAGGTATAAAAGATCATGCCTTTTCATCAAATAACTTTCGTTATTAACAAATAGGAAAATAGAGGCTTTCGCATAAACCCTAATTGTTACTAACCCTTTTTCACATAATTAATCCAAGGTGTATTAAGATCACTTTTGCTTCAATAACACAAATAAGGATCACCTTCAACTTTCGCAAAAGAATCATGCTCATAGGGGTAGAAGACGAAATCGCATCAAAAGATTGTACTTTTATCGCATTATCTTACATGGCTACCGTCGGGCTCAACCCGACCCTAGAAGTTGGGTGACTACTTGTTTCTCATCATGAATAAACACATCAATAATTTCTGGAAAATAAATGGTATTAATAAACTAAAATAAAACTTACAACCAAACAAATACAAATCCCGCTCTCGCTTTCTCCAACTCCACTAGGCTCCAAGTCTCTCTCTCTCTCTCCTACTCGTTATCTCTCTCTATGTGTTCTCTTGTTGCTTGGCTTGGATGATTCTAAAATCAAACCCCTAAAGCCTTATTTATAATCTTCCATGTAGCTATTTTAGGAAAGAACAACTATATCTAAATCTAGAACTTTCTATCTAATAACATTAAGATAAAACTTGGAAATAAAATAATTAAATCTAAAAGGAAACTAGGACTAGCTGTGGATAAATCCTTATTGACTTGATAGATCTTGATGTGGATGGATAGAATTCCACATATCTTCTCTTGCAAGCAATTCTATCTTCTCGTATCCAACTCGATCTCGGACTCGGATTCGATGGGATTGTACTCGACGTCGAGTAGGATTTTTCCTCCGGGGTTGCACTCGAGCTCGGGTAGCTTCTGTACTCGACGGGTGTACTCGACGTCGACCAAACTTCTCCACGTCGAGTAGGATTGTTTTTTTTAAAGGTTAATATATTGAATGAAAGGAAATATATACAATCTACAAAAGTTGGATCAAGTGATATCTCATCACTTTTCCGTAGCTACCAAAATCAAGGAACCAACTAAGTTGTTCCTATCCATGGGTGTGGTGAGCACAAGGCTCGGGGTAACTCCTGTGTCTTCAAGCCACGGCTATCGGGAGTCGGACCTACCCCTAAAGTTGTGTAGGTGTAAGTCCCCCTTCGGCTCGGCCATTAGGGGATTTACACAAACACAACTTTAGCACACAAAATCCTATATCATAGCAATATTCTAGCTAGAAGTAAAGCGATACAAAAAGTCATCCAAACCAAATTGTTGGATGATGAGGCTATAGAAGGTTTAAAAGATAACAAAAATTACAAGTTTTAGCTTATGCTTTCTAATTCCACCTCTTCATGCTTCTCGGGGTTAGTCCTAACTAGTAGCTCCATCCTCTTGTAGAAGTCCACTTTGCAGGTTCGGAGTGGGTGTGAACTGGAGGGCAAATTCATGGTAGAGGACCTTGTAGACGTGTATCTTGACCATGTGAAAGATTTCATCAGCACTCCTACTTCTTCCTTCGAAGACTTTCTCATTCCTTGCCTTCCATATGTGATATACCGTGGCTGCCAGAGCTACTCTCTTTGCCTTGGAGAACCAACCTTTTCCTCTTGCCTTCTTCTTGAGCCATTTGAGTGCACTATTTGTTGTTCCCATTTCCCTCCAGACTCCAAGCCAAACTTTCACCTGATTTCAGATATTCAAAGAGAAGTTAAAAGCAAAGAAAATATGTTCATGTGACTCTAAAGCTAGATTACAAAAGTGAAAGTTTAGGTCTACTTCCCTTGTCTTGATCAAATCACTTGTAGCCAGCCTTCTTTTTGCAGCTAACCATAGTACGAAGGCATGCTTAGGGATAATTGCTTTGTCCCACACCACTGTTGTCCAAGGAGGTTTGGATCCTTTTCTTCTAAAATAATTGTATGATGCTGCAATACTGAATTTGTCACCAGAAACCCAGCTATGAAGCTTTGCAGCAGCATCTTGGTTGTTACCTGCAAAGGTTAGTAGAGTATCTCTAATAGAAAGCTGTTTTTTCATCAAAGGAGAATCATTCTTGTCGTGCACTTGCCAACTCCATATGTTACATTGTTGTAAATACTGGTGGTGAATCCATCTGGCCCAGAGGTTGTCCTTTTTCCTATCTATATCCCATACCATTCTAAAGAGGATGGCAATGTTCCAAGTTTTCAGATTTTTGAGTACTAAACCACCCTCCTCTTTAGGCAGACACACATCCTTCCATCTAATTCTGTGAGATATCCATAAGAATTTGGCACAGAGGCTATTGACCCTATCAATTAGTGTAGCAGGGGAGGGAAGAATTGAGAACCCAAAATCACTAATTCCTTGTAGAATAGTTATGATGAGCTCCACTCGTCTTGCTTAAGATATTGTCTTAGAGTTCCAATAACTGATGTTAGTCAAAATTTTATCAAGAAGGGGAGAGAATTGAGAGACAGTCAATTTCCCTGAGGAGATAGGAATTCCTAAGTATCTAAAAGGAAATGAGCCTGAGTGAAACCAGATCTGGCAGCAAGGAAAGCTTTGTCTTCATATTTTACTCCTGCAAGAAAGTAGTATGATTTCTGTGGACTGATCACTAAACCTGAGACCTCAGAAAAGTGGGTTAGAGCATCCAGTAAAATAGCCATTGAGCTTTTATCACCTCTAGACGTTAATATTATATCATCTACATAAGCAAGGTGTGTAATCTGTGATCTGTCACATTTTGGGTGAAATTTGAAGTCTGGATGTCGTGTCATGCACTTTAGAGTTCTAGATAGGTAGTCAACAGAGAGCACAAAATTGAGAGGTGAGATAGGGTCACCTTGCCCCAACCCTCTCCTTCCATAGAAGTATCCCTGCAGTGACCCATTTAGGCTAACCGAGAAGGTAGTGGAGCAAACACATTCAAGTATCCAATGAATAAACTGTGAAGGGAAATTCAGATGGATGAGCATTTGTTTTATGAATTCCCAAGATATAGTGTCATAAGCTTTTTTAAGATCCAGATTTAGAATACATCTTGGATTGATCCTCTTTCTAGTATATCTTCTAATAAGCTCTTGCAAGAGGAAAATATTTTCAGTCATGCTTCTATCTTCAGTAAAGCCAATTTGGGAGGGTAAAATGATAGATTTCAGGATAAGGGAAAGTCTAGCAGCTAGGATTTTGGTGATGATTTTATAGGAAATGTTCCAACAAGATATGGGTCTAAAATCACCCACATGTTTAGCATTGGTAGTTTTAGCAATAAGGGCAATGGAAGTGTGATTTGTTTGTTTTAAAAGGTTGTCAGAAGTAAATAATTCCTTCACAACTTTAGTAAGTTGTTCCCCAGTAGTGGCCCATGAATCTTTGAAAAACTTTGACGTGTATCCATCTGGCCCAGGAGATTTGTCGTCTCCAATATTCCGTAATGCCCTTTTAATCTCTTCTGGGGTGATCTCTTTAATAAGCTCATCATGTTTGTCTGTACTCAGAATAGCACCACCATCCCTGGCATATCTTGTATTAACATCAGCTGTCACTTTTTCAGTACCAAGAAGACCAGTGTAGAAACTGATAAATTCCTCAACCACCTAATTAAAAGAAAGGGTTTCCAGACCATTTTCTTTAATTAGAGAACTAACATGGTTTCTCTTCATGTTTTTCTTCATAATACCATGGAAGTAAGCACTACATCTATCTCCTTCAAATGTGTGTTTGGTCTTAGCTAGTTGTGAAAGGAATTTGAATTCTGCCTCCTTAAGTCTATTTGCCTTTTTCTTTGGAATCTCCAGTTCTTGTAAGAGCTCATGGGAGGACGAGTTGTTTCTCAGATCCATGAATGCCTTCTCATAGCCAGCCTCTGTGACGGAGGGAAAACCTGTCGTTGATCCGTCAAAGAAAACGCAAACCTATAACTAGTATAGTGATAAGTAAGAGGTCAATCCACAGGGAAAGTTATAATTCAAGTTTGATTCAAGTGTCAATCAAAGTAACCAAATTGGGGGTTTTTAAATGTGAAAGTTCCGCCTTTTATCAAAGCGGATTGAAGCAAACAAAAGTAAATGATTTTGGTTTAGACAATTATGAGAAGCAATTCTACCTACAATTTTCCACTTTATTTGATTGAAGCGATCCTTGTAACTTCTTCTCGTCCTATTAAGTTTCCTATGAATGCCCTTGTCCCGACCTAATATAGTTACTAGTCCAACCAGTCCTAGTAACCCTTATCAATCGAACAGTCCCTAAAGAAGGATTTAATCCAATTGATAGCTTTAAGCTCAGAGATTAGCCAAGGTATTTGCAGTCCCTAAAGAGGGATTTAACAACACATTCAACTTCCTACTCATTCAATTAGTTCAACCAGCCCTAAAGGAACAACTTTGCCACTTAGGTTAAGGTTCACAACTAGGAATCTACAAAACCTTAGCGATTGAATTGATCTAACAAGTTGGTCAGAGATAGAACAAAACATAAAACATTCAAGAACAAAGAAGTCAAAGCATTTAAATATAGGAAACAAGGAACGAGAATTAGAAACTCACAATCAATCCAAATAAAGTTTCAAATTGTAGGCAGAACAGATGAGTTTAGTTCCTCATGGAAGACATCGCTCAAATATTTGAAGTGTCTGATGAACGTAAGAATAGAATAGAAGTGTCTCAAAAATAACATAAATCGGCCTCTTAAAAGGTCTTAGTTGGCCAAAAAACCAAACCATGAACACTAGGGTTTTAATTCACAAAACGCCGCGCTGCCGAACAATGTTGCGGCCGCAGCATATGTTGCGGCCGTGGCTTCTTCCAAACCCCGCGGCATAATTGATTGGTCGCGGCCACAGTATACCTGCTGCGGCCGCTGCATCGGCCTTTCACGGAAAATATATCCCGAATTTGCTCTTCTTGTCAATAGGAAAGTTGTCGTTCTGTGAAAGAGCTTTCCAACGCATGGTCATAATAGTCAATCAGACAACCGAGGTCTCCAGAAAGTGCAAAACAAGTTCAGCATGTCTAGAGACAACTTCTGTAGACTTGTTCTTCGTTTAGGTTCGCTTCTTCTTCTTAGGACCTCTTGAGATCTTCATGTAAGCTTCTTCGATCAACTAGACATTCTCATCTAATGCGTTAACAACTCCTGTCTCATCATCGGATCCACGATTACCTGAAATAATCAATAAAAGTGTCTAGATTCCGACTCCACCAACATAGAGAGCAAATATGCAAATTGTACTTAATCCATGCATGAAATGCATCTTAACTAAGCTAAATGCAACCTATTATGCCTACCTAAATGCATGATATCACTCTGCAACCTTAGCCCTCTCATTTATATTGGAGTACTGAGTTTTGTTTAGCTGTAGAAGAGGTATTTTCAAATTTTGCAACTTTTTGCATAAGAGGAACTGCTCAGATCCTCCACCATTGTAGTTCCAGTTGTTAGAGATTAATTGCTGGAAATCCTCACACTGTCCCCACATATTGAAGTATTTGAAAGGTCCCATTTTATTCCTTTATTGCTCAAGAACTTCCACTAACACCTGACTGTGGTCACAAAAGGCTTTTGGCACCAAAAAAGAAGCTTTACAGTAGAGGTTTAGTGTATCCCATATTCCATTTAACATTACTCTGTCAATTTTTGTGGAATTTGATCCTTTAAACCATGTATGTTCTAAGCCATCACTCATAGCATCGTACAAATCCAGTTAAGAACACACCTCCCACAAATCAGATATTTCATAGGCAGTCACAATAGCGCCATTTTTCCTTTCACATGACCTCATTATAGCGTTAAAGTCTCCTTGTACCAACCATGGAGAGTTAGTGTTATCCATTTCTTCTACTAGGCTTCTCCATAGTCCCCTTCTCTTTACTATGGTATTTAGACCATAAACCTGTGCTATCTCAAAGCATTTCCCACTGACTTTGCATTGGATTTGTGCACATATAACCTGATCAGTGACCCTCCTACATCTGTAGTCCACTCTCAAGGGGTCCCGGATTATTAAGATCCTTCCAGCTGCACTTTGCTCAAAATCGTGAATGCAGCTCCATTGACTAAAACTCTTTCTAATGATGGCCTGTAGTTTATTTACATTCAATTTTGTCTCCAGGATTCCAAGAAAACAGATATTTCTCTCCCTCAAAAATTTTATAACAGCCTTGTGTTTGGGGGTGTTGTTGAACCCCCTCACATTCCATGTGGCTATTATCATTTGTTTCTTCTGCTAAGGGTGCTAGGCCCTTTCTCATTTTGACAACCACCTTCAACACTATGCGCTGGCCAGTATTTGAGAGCTACTACTAACTTTTTCTTTTCTCTATCTTCCAAGTCCATACTATTATCCTCATCATTGTCATCTGCATCTATTTCAGTTGCTGAAGCTGATGAAGCTGCACTACACTGCTTGTTCAACTTTCACTCCTTCTTACCTCATTCAACATGAGTTCCTTGTCTAAGTGCTCTGCCGTGCTTTTCCTTTTGCTCTATCATTAGCTTCTTTAGTGTCTTTGTCAGCTATCCCATCTGTTAGGAGTAATACCTCCCTGTCATTTACTGTAGATTCCTTTTCTTCATTTACCTTCTGAAGCATATGGAAAGAATTGTTGTCTGCAAAGGTAACTTTTGTTAGGAGTAAAAGCGAGGGATTGGAATCTAGGTTTGGCCTAGAAGAAGAGATTGGATTAGAAGTTGAAACCCCTGCAGATGAGGAATTAGCTTTTTCTCTATAGACTCTCTGAGGTGCAGCTTGGTTCTTCCTCTTATTATCAGTAGTAACTCCTTTAGCAGCTGGACATTTGTTGGTCTCGTGTCCATATGTTATGCATCTATTGCATCTAGGAGGAAGATTCTCATATTCTATAAAACAAGTGTGATCTGGTGCATCCTCAAATTCAATTGTAACCATGCTCTTTAGTTCTTTAGAGCAGTCCCTATCCACTAACACTCTAGCATAGAGTTGTTTAGATCTATCACTACTACAAAATTGGGCAAATAACCCATAGTATATAACCCGGGTGTGCCATTCATGGTGTATAAAGGAGTGAGACCGGGAAAAATAGATTTAGATGGCCTTTATACACCGGTTAGTGTACCACCCGGTGTATAAAAGAGCATTTTTTTAAGAAAATAACTCTGAAGATAAACGCCCGGGTTATATTGTAAAATAAATCCATTAATAATCCGGGCTATTTGACCCTATTAAAAAAATATAGAATAAGAAAAGGTAAAGTTAAACCGATACCCTCAACCAGTATGTTCTCCGGCAACCCTCGTCTCTTCGCACTCACCATTGCTCGTCGGTTGGCTCCTCATCCCGCCTGTTGCCGCCGTCGCTCGCCTTTCGCAACCTTGACCCAGTATCGCTGGTGGCTTACTATTCCTGTCGGTCGCCCTTGGTTTATTCTTCCCGGCGTTCGCTGTTCACAACTCTAAAATGGTAATTCGCTGTTCACAACCTCGCGCGTCCCACTCTTTCACGGAGAAATATCCCGGCGTTCAGTGCTCGACTGTACAGTTTGTTGCTGCTACTTTCTTGAGTCTCTATTGCTACTGTCATCCTGAAGTTTGATGTTCATCAAACAGTACGTTTTGTACAGATTTGTTAGACGAACTGCATTTTACCCCATCTTTGTTGAATTGCTGTGTCAATTGAACAAAAGGCAGATTTTTTTCAAGCTTTTCTTACTCTATTGTGATTAGATTTAGTTGAAATTTTGGTTAATGTGAGATGAATTTGTGCTAATGTAAGTGTATTTGTGATGAACTTGTGCTGAAATTATGTTGAAATAATGGTTGATTAGGGTTATATGTGTTGATGTAGTTTGATTGTGATGAGTTCGGATTTTAGGGTTAGCCTTGATCTCCCAAAGGTAGATATAATGCTCTTTTGATATTTTTCATCCAAGGACTTTAGATAGTTGCTAAACCTAGGAAAGTTTTGGTTCTTTAATTGGAGTTGGTGCAAATAAAAACTTACAAGTGCAATCCATGTAAATTTTGTTTTATCCAATCAGTTTAGGAGCTTCAAGTGCAATTTAGACTTGGTGAATCGCAAAATTAAGTGTTTTGAGAACATTCAAGGGCTAGGATTGATGATTACCTCCTAGCAAGAAAGTGTTTTCATCTTTCCCTTTGTTTGTGTCCTTCTTTTTTGTTTATGGTTTCCAGATTTTAAATCCCACACAAAGTGTTTTAATTTTTTTACATAAGGATACATTTAGAATACTATTAAGTCCACTCGAGAATCAATGTCCTTTATTTTTTAAGTACCGGGCTGGATTGCTTCTTTGCTACTTAATAAAACTGATAAATTTGGAGAAAATCAAATGAGATGGCATCGATGTCTTTATTAACCGAGAACTGGTTGCTCCTTTGCTAATTGTCAAAACTATTCTTGAATCAATGTCCTTTTTTTAAAGGACTAGGGATGGATCCCACATCACACAAGATGAACCGATTGCTTCTTTGCTACTTTTCAACACAAATAGGTACCTTGTGAGCGATCATCACATCACACTGGATGAACTTATAATGTGTATTTTATTAAAGTATGAGCATACATGCCAGAGAAATAGTTTTGCTTTTACTTGTCTTATATCCATGAAGGTGACAGTACATTTCCAATCTGGCTATTTGGCATGTGCTGGAGATAGTTTGTTTACATAGATCATCAAATAATGGTTGTTTGATGCATATCCTTTCTCCTTTTTAATCTTACAGCGCCTATGTGGTTATACTAGTCCAGTGGAATGCATGGCTTTTGATTATTCAGAGGCTTTAGTACTTGCTGGTGCTTCTTCTGGTACAATAAAGTTATGAGATGTGGAAGAGGCAAATAGTTAGTTTTATCCTTACCTTTTATGGGCTGACTTAAATAATTACCATCATCAAATAAATCGTGAATAGGGTTTCTAAATATATTTTCCTGTTTTTGTGGTGGTTCGAACTCTTACCGGTCATAGATCGTCATGTACTGTTGTGGAATTCCATCAATTTGGCGAGTTTTTTGCATCCGGTTTTGCCGACACTGTCCTAAAGATATGGGGTATACATTAAATTTAGCCCTGATGGTCGTTGGGTTATTTCTAGTGGACTCGATAATGTTCTCAAGGTAATTTTGTTTCCATTCCTTTACTTGCTCCATATATTTATTCATTTTTCATGTAATAATGTCACATATTCTAGAACAGGTTTGGGATTTGACTGCTTGAAAGTTGTTACATGATTTCATATTCCATGATCTCCCAACAAGATCCATAGATTTTCATCCTCTTGAGTTCCTTTTAGCCACAGGTTTGTTCTAATTTAATTCTAAATTTCACAAGTTTAAAACTTGACATCTTCATATTCTAAAAGTGATGAATTTTAACTCATTACTCATCAATTCATCATGAACAGCGAAGGTGTCATGTTAGCACCTTTTTTTTAATAATCCATGTGTTACATTTCACACACATTTTTAGCATTTGACATATTTTGTTTTAATCTTGGCATTTCGCTATTCACTTTTGCTTTCAGACTCACTTTTGCATGGTTCATTATTATATATGGGTTGTAGGACTCGTGACCTCATATTACTATGTTAGTGTTGATGTTCTTTCGGACTCACTTTTGCATGGTTCATTGTTATGGGTTGTGGGATTTGGGACCTCATATTACTATGTTAGTGTTGATGTTTTCTTAGTCCACCATCTGCTTCATTTTTCCAGGTTCAGCAGACGGAATTGTTACGTTTTGGGACTTGGAAACATTTGAAATGATTGGATGATCTACCAGAGCTGAGTTACTGAAGTTTTAGGTGCTAAGTAATTGCAACTGCTCTTGTATTTTTCTGAAAATATATATGTCTCGTTTGTATCTGTATGCTTGAGTGCTAGAATAGAACTTAACAACTGGTTAAGAAAGCAGAAGGAGATAAATCAAATTAAAAAAGGTGGTTTAGTTTGTTGGATATTTATTTATTACTAGAATGGTGTGTTATATGAACTAGTGAGAAGGTTTAGTTTGTTGGTAATAATTTATTCTTATTTTGTTTATCTACTATTTCAGATCTTACAGTTTTTTTAATTTGAGAGGCAGAATTGAACTTGGGTGTGTTTTTTAATTATGAATGCAAGAAATCATTTTATAATGATATTTTAGAGAAGTGAAAAATTGGAGTTGAAGAAAGACAAGTTTTTTTATGAAAAGGGATGGAGGGTCCGTTAGAAAATTGCTAATGGAATGTCTGAATGTCCAATTAAAAAAAACATGATACTCTACATTTGAAATGATGTGAATAAATATTGATTTGCATAAAACTAGAAATGTTGGACTTGAACTACCTAATTCAAAAATTTGTTGATGTGTAAATGATTGATGGACTGAGTTGTCATCCATATGAAATTGAGTCAAACATAAATTGAACATTGTAAGATCAAGAGCAAGATTGTTTTGTTATAATTATAAGTCTTCCATAGAGAAAGGTTTCATTATGTAGTATTTACTCATTCTTTGACTGTTCAAGTAGTATGGTTCTCAACTCAGTGGTTGTTTGTACCTTCTTCCCTTACCATCCAACCTGCTTAGATGTGGTGCCTTAATAGATTTGCCTTGAGGCTTGATAATTTGAGCACCAATTTGAAAGTAGTTGGTTGTCCAGAGGGCTTGTACAGGACTTGGTGCCTTTGGTGAGCACTAGGCTTACTTTTGATGAAATTCTGGAGTCTTGAGTGGTTTTCAAACTTAAGTGGTTATGCCTATTCACGTGATGTTTTCCTTTGATAATTTTTGTTTTTGGGATTATTGTTTCACATATAGGAGTTTACTCATGTTTTTTTTTGTCACTTTTAAAGTCTCACTGGTGCAATATTACAAATTATTGGATATTTCAGGCCACATGAGTGCATGTAATGTCTTTCCATCCAGATGGGACGACTCTCTTTTGCGGTTATGATAAAGATTTCAAGGTTGAGCATAATATCTATATTGCGTTAACAACAGGTTCATTCATGGGAGCCTGTCGTATGTCATGATGCTATTGATATGGGATGATCAACACTGGGTGACCTTTGCGCTCATGAAAGGAAACTTAGAGGTTGCTCATACTACAGTAACTCGGTTGGGGTTTGGGCTGCTGGTAAGAATATTTTGGTTTTTTTAAAGTCCCTTGTCTGAGACAACTCCTTTGTTTTTATGATTTCTTTCTTTTTATATTTCAGCATATCAGATATTCCGTATAATGCAAGAAATAGTCGAAGAAGAGGAGGAAAGCAATAAAGGGAATTTGAGACATTGTTGGAAAGCAAGAAAGATTGAAGTCTTCCCCCCCCCCCCCCCCCCCCCCCCCCCCCCGCCCCCGCGTATTGGGAAGTGCAAGTATGTTATTGAAACTTTATTTTGTGCTTTTTCTCTCATCTGAACTACCTGGTTTTTTCGACTGAAGAAATAATAGTTAGTTGCATCTAATTGAACATGCCTTACCTTAATTCTTAATTACCTTTGTGACATTCTTTAATCTGTCTGAGTCCCAAATCTCTACGAAACATGACCAGTTGGAATTTGATCGTATTAGCTTACTCTAGATATTTTGTGAGTTGTGATTATGGATATCTATTTATAGACCCTGTTTTATTTTTGCACTATGCCAAGGAAATGAGAACTCTTCGCTTGGTAATAGTGATCGATGTTTTTTTATGTAAGCTATCTTGGTTTCCTAACATTTTAATTTTCAATTGAAGGTGCCTATAAACTACCTATTGGGAAAGTTGTGAAAAGATGCTCGATTACAACTGGTTTAGATGAGGTTGATGGTGGGTCTGTTAAAATGGCATATGCCATCTCAAATAATGATGCAGCAAAGGCACCGAGTTTGTTTAGGGGATCGAGGACTTATACGTAAATGATATGGTATCTCATGGTCTCCACTCCCCATCCTTCCGTTGACCCTGAGATAAGTTGCAACATGTGGACGTATAGACATATATAGATGATTTAAATTGTTATAGTTTTTTTTTTTACAGTCATATATAGATGATTTAAATTGTTATAGTTTTTTTTTTGACAAAGATTTAAATTGTTATAGTTGCTTCTATATGTATTGGGAAATTTATCTTAATGTTATATGTTTTTATATAAAAGAGTTTTCTAACTATTTCGTAATGAACCCAAGAAGAAAATCATAGGGGTTCTATCCGGTTCAACTGAACCGTGTAGAAGACCCCTTTTTTTTTGAAAAAAAAGTAGACTTTATAACCCGGATCTATAAGGTCCGGCATATAATGAACTTTATATCCCGGATGTTCAATAAATCCAGAAAATATACATAGCAAAAAATAACCCGGATATTTTAACATCCGGGTTATATTGTTACACAAAATAACCCTGACTTTTCGGTGTATAAAGTGAGTGGATAACCGGATTTTGCAAATCAAATAACCCGGGTGGTCGGTCCGGGTTATATAGTGTATAGAGAATATAACCCGCTGACCATTAACCCGGACCATATCCGGGTTATAAAGGGTCAAATATCCGGGTTATATTCCCTTTTCTGTAGTAGTGTATGTTCAGTAAACGCATCTGACATAATAGGATCTCCAATCTTAGAAGCAATTTTCTCAAGCATCACTGGTGTCCAGAATTCTGTAGGTAGCTTGTGAATACTGGAAGACTGAAAAAGGGTGCCTCGTCAAAGGTGAATCTCTCTGGCACACATTTGAGGAGTAAGGTGAATCCTGGTCCTGTAAAAGGTCCTTTCATTAACACAGTGTCCTTGTCCTCTTCAGTGAAGAATTTGAACATCAGCCATCCGCCCTAAGCATTGTACTCATGTTTTGGCCAGTTTCTCTTCAGATTAGCAATAGCATCAAAACCATGAAATCTTCCTACCACATAACCAACTAATGCAAAACCCAGGCCTCCTCTAGAGTTAAACAATCTTGCTTTGTGTTGTGAGCCTAAATTGCCATGTTTTACACTTACTTTTATATCGATTTCTGCATGCATTTCATACATTTGGGTTAGAATAATACAAAATATGTGTACTATATGTTTATTTGCAATATATGGAGGTCTACTCATGTTTTTGTTATATTTCGCTGAAATCGGACGCACTTTGGAGCTTAAAGGAAAGTCGTGAAGAAGCTAAAGAATGGTGCAGCTGGAGAAAAGCCCACTTTTCACCATTCATCATTCTGAGTCAATCTTTGATGTCTTCATGAGAGTTGTAGCCTTCGAAAAGAGCTTTCCAACGCATGCACATATGCGTCAATCCGACAAACGAGGACTCGGAAAAGTGCATTTCAAGAACAGAGCAGAATGCTGAGAGCGAACCAGTTCTACTCGACGTCGACCAGACTTGGTCGAGATCGAGTACATCAAGGCCAGAAATCTACACGGAGTCGAGCAAGCCACTCGATGAACGAAGCTTGGTCGACGTCGACCAGACTTGGTCGATGTCGAGGAGAAGTCGACGAGTCCGAATCTTGCTCGAGCTCGAGTGCAACATGGAGGGAAAATTCTACTCGACGTCGAGGAGACCTGGTCAACGTCAAGGAGATTCCAGAAGCTGTCCGAGTCGAGATCGAGGAGGAATTCGAGCATCGTGATTACTTGCAAGCCAAGATTCGAGATATTCTATCAAGATACATCAAGTTATATCAAGAGAAGGAAGATCTATCCACATTAGTCCTATTTCCTTTTAGATATAATTATGTTATTTCCAAATTTTATCGTATGTTATTAGATAGATTTAGATATATAGTTGTTCCTTCCTAGAATAGCTACATGGAACACTATAAATAAGACATTAGGGGCTGAGTTTTAATCATTCAATTTCAGTTACAATTAGTTACATACAGAGATAGAGAGGGAGAGATAGAGAGAGAGAGAGAGAGAGAGAGAGAGAGAGAGAGAGAGAGAGAGAGAGAGAGAGAGAGAGAGAGAGAGATTGTGGCGAGAGAAGGCAAGAGAGTTGAGAGACGATTTGGCTTCGATTGGTTGTAAGCTTTCTTTTATTTTATTTAATGCAATTTAGTTTCCTTTTATTATTGATGTCTTTCTTGATGATGAAGAGCGAGTAATCACCCAACTTCTATGGTCGGGGTGAGCCCGACGGTAGCCATGTGAGGTGATGCGGTAAAGGTACAATCTTTTGATTCGATTTCGTCTTCTATCCCTATGAGCATGATTCTTTTGCGAAAGTTGAAGGTGATCCTTGTTTGTGTTATTGAAGCGAAAGCGATCTTAATGCAACTTGGATTAATTATGTGAAAAAAGGTTAGTAACGATTAGGGTTTATGCGAAAGCCTCTATATTCCTATTTTTTAATAACGAAAGTTATTTGATGGAAAGCATGATCTTTTATGCCTTTATGTGTTACTTTACATGGTTATCGTTGTGGTGTTAAAACCCTGATCTTGGAAGTATTTTAGTTTATTGATTTATTTCACCAATTTCGTGTTTCTCTTCGTTCTTATGCAATTTAAAGTTTTGATTTTTACTCCTGTGTTACTCGAGATCGACTAAACTTGGTCGACGTCGAGGAAGCCTGGTAGAGGTCGAGCACTTTGCTTTTGTTTTCGTTTGTGCTTGGTATTGCTTTCTGTTTTGGTCGACAGTGTTGGTCAAAGTCGAGTACTTTACTCGAAGTCAAGGACTCTTCTGGTCGAATTCGCTGAGTTTTGGAACAGAAAAGGCGGGCGCTGACACGCTTCCTAGTGGATACGATCCTGACTGCCTTCTACTACAACGGGAGAAAACCTTGTATTTATTTGCTGAGACAGGGAGTCAGTTTTCTTTTATATTTATTTATATTTTCATACTTGACCATCCTCCTACAACAACACTTTAAAGCCTTTACAATATCTCCTTCCCCGGATTTGTGATATGAGAGTTTGAAACCCTTGGACTTAGGACCTGAATCAAACAAAGGAGTTCTGCTGGCCCAGGCACCTTGCGGGTTGTTGGGGGGATTGGTTAGGATAGGGTTAACATTAGGTTGGGAATGGTTATTAGTAGATATGTAGGCCTCTGCAGGTGTGGGTTCTTGGTTAGCATGGGAATCTGTTGGATCAGGTAGGTTAGAGGTAGGGGGAACAAAGGGGGGTGGAATCAAAGGGTTGGGAGTCTGGTTCCCTTGGGGTGAAGAAAGCTCAGAGCTCTTTCTTGAATCATCTATACTTTCCTTATTCAGTTCACGCACACCATACTCATTATCTCCTGGGTAGGGGGACGTAAGGGTGGAAGTTCCAACTTCGGGCAGCCCTTGGTTTTGTAAAACATTCACAGAGTTTTGCATAACAAGATCAGATTGTTGTCCCTCCATAGGGATCTTTTGGGCATTCACGTTCAATTCAATATTTTCATGAGAAACACTAGAAATCGATGAGCTTTGTCCCTCCATTGGGATCTTTTTTACCATAGAACAAGCAATTTGTCCCTCCATAGGGATCTTTTGCACATCAGAGACTAGCCTAGAGGACCCAGCCAGCTCCAGGGGAAGGGAAGAAGAGTGACATACCTCACCATATTGAAACGGTATGAAAAGTGGAGAAAGGGGGGAACCTGGTTGTGGAAGACCTTCTTTTTGAGTCGTCTGAGAGGCCTTCTGCTTGATTGTCGGGGAGCCCTTAGATATCGTCCCTAGAATCGTCATCTTAGAGGAAGAAGTAGCACCTTTCGCAGCAGGAATTGGAGTCGGAGTGAGGTGAATTGCGCTTCTCCATGGCTCCTTGTTAGAAATCGTCTTTGTCAGAAACCCTAGGTGAATTGAGGTTTCTTTGGAATCGTCTTCTTTTGCGAAATTGGTAAGGCTCCGAGTAGGTACGAAGGTAGTGAATAGTTTTATGGACACAATTTTCCTTGAGAGAGATTTTTGGGGACCCTTTCAAGGAAACTTTCAAACAGATAACCTTTGCAGATAAGAAACCTAGCTGAAATTGGGGCTTTCACCCATAGGGGATCAATGCTCAAATTGGTAAGGCTCGGCATCCGTGAAGAAGGGGGAAGGTGAGATTTGAAAGCAATTTCTTCAGAGGACGATATCTGAGGACCCCCTGAAAGAAAATACGATAGGCGAAGTAGTTCTCGCAAAACCCTAGCTTGAAAGGGGCTTTTTAGCACAGTGATCCAAAGCTTGAATTCGTAAGGGTACAGCAAAGTGGGGTAGCCAGGAGAAGAAAATCGGGTTGAATTTTGTGGTAGGGGATGTGTGGTCGGCCCCTCGAATAGAGTTTCGTCGGAGACCCTGTTCACAGGTGTTGGGTGGTGGGGGAGAGGGAAGGGAACAGGGTGAAAGAGCAAGCTAGGAAGACAGAGGTGGAGGAGTTAGAGTGAGAAGGGGGAAGGAAACTTTCCGGCGTCGGAGCGCCGTCAAGTGGGTAGCTCATAGAAGGACAAAGAAAGTTGGTCAACTTTGGTCAAACTCTGAATTTGGAAATCTGGTGACCGTTAGAGAGAGTAACGACTAGTTGGTCAGAGAGTAACGGTTATTTCCAGAGAGAGGTAACGGCTACTTTTTTGAACGAGGGAGAGTGTGGCTTAGTTAGGAGGACGAAGGCCGGCCCGGCGCCGGCAGGGCGCCATCGCCAGGGGCAGGGAACCACCTGGAATTTCAGGCCATCTGAGGAGGAGGACGAGAATATATGGGGAGGAAGAACAAACGGGTAGAAAGCGAGGTAGGTGGAGGGCAATGAATCCGATACCCGGTTGTTGGGTTCCAATAAATGTTGGAGAATCTAGCTCATTCTAATTTTGACAAAGATTTCGAAGAATTTAACGAAAGTAGGGAGATTAGGGGTAGAAACAATGGCTTTTCCGATGAGTGGTGGAGCCGATAAACCGAGAAGGAGGCCGGAAGAGCTCGCCGGAGAAAGGGGGAAGGCAAGAAGGGAGGATCCTTCTTTGAGAGTTTCTCTCTCGAACCACCCGCCGCTTAGTATATTTTCATGTATTTTCCTTTCTCAATTCCGATTGTTCTGCTCAAGTGATCTTGCTCGACTTCGTGTAGAATTTATGGGCTCGATGTACTCGACTTCGACAAGATGTGGTCGACGTCGAGTAGAACTGGTTCGCTCTCAATATTCTGCTCTATTCTTGAAACGCACTTTACTGAGTCCTCGTTCGTCTGATTGATGCATATGAGCATGCGTTGGAAAGCTCTTTTCGAGGGCTACAACTTTCATGAAGACATCAAAGCTTGATTCAAAATGATGAATGGTGAAAAGTTGGATTTTCTCCAGCTGCACCATCCTTAGCTTCTTCATGACTTTCCTTTAAGCTCCAAAGTGTGTATGATTTTTGTTATAAACAACAAAAACTTGTGTAGACCTCCATAATAGGAAAATAAACATAAACTACACAGATTTTGTACTATTCTATCCCAAATGTATGAAATGCATACAGAAATCGGTACAAAAGTAAGTGTAAAACATGGCAAATTAGGCTCACAACAATTGTTAGGTTATTAATGTTCTCTTGCTTGGCCAACTTGAAAATATTGATTTCGTGCTTGGATTTAATACTTTCATATTTGTGTTAATTCCATAGTAGCATGCATAAGATTGTGAATTTCATGTTTGAAGCATGATTATGTAGGAAGTTGGAATATATCTTAAACATCGATTTACCATGTTTAATTAGTGTTATCTCTTTGTTAAATCTTGATCGTGTTAGGATTGCATAGAGGTCTAAGGGATTAATTGGACTTGTAGGACTTTTAATCTACATAAACCAAGGCGAGAGGATTTTGTAGGAAAGTTAATAGCTTGAAAATGATTCAATGATCGATAAGACAACTGATGTCAAAGAATTCATAGGTAGAAATGTTCTCCACTCTTTATTTTCTCACAGAATTCCATCTTTACTTTATTTTTCTTGTTTCTTATTTAAAAGTTACATCTTTTCCCACTTTGTTACTTATTGGTGATCAAATTGCATTGTGAAATCTTAAATCTCCCTAGGATTCGACCCCTTTCTTGCCAATTGTACTAATTTGTGAGAGTGGGAACTATTTGATTAGGAATCAACGATTTTCATCCTGTCATGTTTTTGGCGCCGTACCGGGGAGATTTTGTAAAGGCTCGGGTTTTCAAATCATAATTTTCGGATAAAGGAATTTAAAATAGATTTAAATTGGATATTTCAAGGAAAAAGTCATCCTCAACCTAATAAATCGACTTTGAAACTCATGAAGCGGATTTCCGACCTAAAAACGAATTTTGAGGACTAACTTGGTATAGTGACATCTTCCTTGGATTTTCAAAAATCTAATTGATCGAGAGAGTGGAAATTGGGAAAACTAACATTGGGAAACTAACTCTCAGGAACTAACCTCGGGATTTGAAACCGCATGTCGGGATGGAAGACTATCGCCCTCACTCTCCCAAGCCAAAACCGAAAACCCTAATCTCAAGATGTGAGACATGTGAGCCTTTGAAATTCAAAATCAAGCAAAAGATTCTCATTACCCCACTTGATGAAGCACCCACACTTTGCTTTTCCATTCCCCATCGTTAACCACACCCAAAGTGGCAAACAAGACAAACGATCTCCATGCCTTCATGTATGCATCCGATTCAGCCCTCATCCAAGACTTATCCAAACTTCCTCTTTTCTTTCTCCTTACACCTCACCTTTTGCCATTAGATTCCAAAAGCGCAAGGCTTTGCCTCACAACAGTTAAAAACCACCACAACAGCCTCATCAAAATCATCTTCTTCCTCCTTTCCTCCATTGAACACCAAGAACCCAAATCGAGCTCTCTAGCTCACTTCCTCCTTGTTTGTGTCCAAGGCCAAGCTAGCTCGTTTTCTTTTCCTACCTTAAATGGCCAGCGTCAGCAGCTCTCTCAGCACCTCCTTGATGTCCTCCAAGCATCGAAACGAGCCTAGCAGCCCGAAGAAGCCTCTAATGAGCCCTTGAAGGCCATATATCATTGTTTTCGGTTTAGGAGTGATAAGAGCTCGTTTTCCCATACTTTCACCTCCTGGTAACATAAAGGTCAAACTTTAACATCCCTACATGCGTCCTAGGCACCCTCGTGCAAGAACGAGCCCAAACGGAGTCCGGACGAAGCTCCACGAGCAAACCGAAGGAGGAGAAAAAGCTCGGGTGAGAATCCTCATTTTTCTCAATTTCTTTGTGTTATGTGTGTTCTAACATGTGGGTCGAGGTCGGGGTAAGTTTGGGTGAGAGTTAGAAAGACTAATAACAACAAACGAGGCCAAACCGAGCTCAAATAAGTAGCTCCGAGCCCAGACTCACGGCCACGAGTAAGAACTTGCGACCACAAGCCAAATCAGGCTTTGGGGTTCCTTCTCGCCGCGGAGAGTGGCCCCTGCTCAGGGAAGCCCTTGGGGGCTCCCCAGCTTCATGATAGCAAAAAGCCCCTCTCGCGGGGCGACTTAACCCTCTCATAGACGCGACCCTCCCAGTCTCATGGGGTGCTCGCTAGGTGTGTCTCGCGACAGGGAAACCATGTTTCGTCGCGACGAAACACCCCTTTTGCCGAGGGTTTTAACTTGACTGCTTGGGGATTCCGACTAACGTTTTTTAAAATCAGATTTGACGTTTTGGGTATACGAAATGATTGACTTGGTGACTTAAACTCGGGGTTTGGAAAATAAACATGACAAGTATTTCAAGGGTCGAAAGTCCTAACTATTTGACTCGCATTTTGTACCAGTTTTGAGACTAACATGGAAATCTGACTTATTCGGTGACTAACTAGCATGATGTTATGAATGTTTGACTGTCACCATTTATGTGTGACTAATAATTGTTATGGAGGGAAACTAGTTATCAAAATATATGTAAAATATATAATCAAACCAACTCCCTGTCCAAGCAAATAAAATTACAAGAATTCCTCTCACTTTAGTGGTAGGGTATTCAGGATCATATGCACGAGGAAGCGTGTTAGTGCTCACCTTTCAAGTTCCAGAATCCTCTCGAAATCAACCCGAAGCTAGTCGACGTCGAGTAAAAGTACTCGATTTCGACTGAAGCAGTCGATCTCACCTGCGAAATGCACAACAAAAGACAAAAACAGAGCTAATGTCGAGTAGAAAGTACTCGACGTCGACCAGGTTTACTCAATGTCGACCAGAAAGTAGTCGATGTCAAGTGTCAATGCAGTGAAAAACCGTAATTTTGCAACGAAAATAAAAGCATAAATAAACAAGAATTTGATGGATTGAATTCAACAAACTAAAAGCTCCTAAGACCGGGGTATCAATGCCACCACGATAACCATATAAGAATCATGCTAAAGGTATAAAAGATCATGTCTTTTCATCAAATAACTTTCGTCATTAACAATTATGAAGATAGAGGCTTTTGCATAAACCCTAATTGTTACTACCCTTTTCACATAATTAATCCAAATTTTCATTAAGATCATTTTCACTTCAATAACACAAATAAGGATCACCTGCTACTGTTGTAGAAGAATCATGCAATTAGGGATAGAAGATGAAATCGCAATAAAAGTTTGTACCTTCGATGCATTACCTTACATGGCTACCGTGGGGCTCACTTCGACCCTAGAAGTTGGGTGACTTCTTGCTCTTCATCATAACAAACATCAATAATATATAAGAAATAACTAATTGCATTAAATTGAAACAGAGAGCTTACAACCGAACAAAGCCAAAACGTCTCATCCTTCGCTCTCACTCTACTCGACCTTAACTCTCTCTCTAACTCTATGTAACACAAATGCTTGTGGCTTGGATGTCCTTAAAACTCAGCCCCTAGGGCTTTATTTATAATGTTCAACCCTAGCTAATCAAGGAAAGAACAATCTATCTCTATCTAAATTTATCTATCTAAAACCTTAAGATAAATGTTTAATAATTAAGTAAAATAAAATAAATAAAATTCCCCTAAGTAAATATGGGAATTACTAATGTGGATAAGTCTTCAACTCTTGATAGACCTTTTATGCCTTCCCATGTAAGTAATCAATACTTGGACTCCAAGCTCGACTTCGACTCGGATTCGGCCTGGGATGTACTCGACATCGAGTAGACTTCCTGTCTTGGTGTAGAAGAAAGCTCCTCCTCGGATTCATCCTCGATCTCGAACCGGACTGCTCTTGGAATGTACTTGACATCGACTAGAAGTTGTCGACGTCGACTACACTTCGTCTCTCCGTTCAGCTCGTGCTTGATCTCGGCTCCAGGAGGTGTTGTCGACCAGATTTGTACTCAATATCGAGTAGGTGTACTCGACGTCGACTAGACTTGTCGAGTAGATTTCTTCTCTTCTTTTGCTCGATGCTTTCTGGCTCAGGTTCTACTCGACCTTGAGTTGTTGTAGTCGACCTCGAGCATTCTGACAGTTTCCTTCCCTTCTCCGAATTGCTTGTAAAGTGTCTCGATTTCTGCGAATTTAAACAAGAACTAGTATAGACCTCCATAATTGGCAAATAAGCATAAACTACATAACTCCTGCATTATTCTAACCCAGAGATATGAAATGTATACAGAAATCAATATGGATGTAAGCGAAAAACATGGTTATTTGAGCGCACATCAATAACATGTATGTATGACTAATGACATGATAGCGTAGTATTGAGTTATAGTATGAGTAGTATCTTGCCAAGCATTGTTTAGGATGTTACATATGAGTACGATCTTACAAGCATGCGGATTTGCCTAAGTATGGAAGTTGTTATGATTCGATAAGTTGGCTAATGGTATGATGCTATGGTTGATCATGTTGGAATGGAAAGTATGGTTGATGTGAGCTTATTCATTTGTCTTCTTATATATATGTGTGTGATATGTGTGTATTAGAGTAGCTATAGAAGTAGTCTCATTATATTCTCGATATGTATATAGATGATACTTTGTGATTGTGACTTGTTATGTGCCGGATATACTATTATGATGTTTTGCTTTTTAGCAAGGTAAGTTTCTTCGAAGCTTACGCAGATTTAACAGAACACTTCCCTGCTTATATGTGCATGATATATGATAGCACGCATTTAGATAGGCATAATAGGTTGCATTTATCTTAGTTATGATGCATATGATGCATGGTTTAAGTAGAATTTGCACATTTGCTCTCTATCAGACATGGGTTGATGATGCATTAGATGAGGAAGTCAAGTTTATTAAAGAAGCTTAAATGAAGATCTAAAGAGGTCCTGAGAAGAAGAAGCAAGCCTAAACGAATAACAAGTTTGCAAAAGTTGTCGCCAGACATGCTGAACTTGTTTTGCATTTTCTGGAGGCCTCGGTTATCTGATTGACTATTACACTACTAGAATTATGCAATTAGACATCACATCTTTTAATTCTGTCAAGAAAACACCTGATCTTAAATTAGTTTGTTACGTCAATTATAAAATTTGTGATGTTGAAAAACATTTAGACATCTGTCAAATTTTTTGACAAATTTGAAATTGTTCGTTCTGAAAAAAAATTAAAACGCGTGCGGGTGTAAATTTTCTAACTTAAACGAGCGGGATTGAATTAGTAGAAAAAATTAGAGAGATTTCAAATTTGGGAATTATCCAACACTTAGAAAAATTGGAGGGCTTTCAAATTTGGGAATTATTCAACACTTGGAAAAATTGAAGGGTCATTTCTCTCCACATTTTCAATCGAAAAAATTCTCTCCGAGTTTCTTGCTCTTTTCCTTATCTCATATGTGGAACCTTTTGCTCTTGGATCTCCCTGCCGGACTGCCTCAGATCTGATACATCTTGGATCTCCCTGCCTGATTCTGTCTCTCATCTTTCAATCCCAGATCTCCATCTCCATTCGAATATGAAACATCTTCAATCCACATCTCATATCTCTCAATTTCCTTACTCCCTCTGCTCTATCGTTTGAATCGGTGGAGCCAAGGTCGTGAGCTATTCTCCCATGGCAGACCGCTCGATCTGATATCCACAACCATCCTCGCCCCTCTTCACATCTATCTGGCACCTCTCTCGATCGAAGACAAAGCACGGTTGTTCATCTTTCATATGGTCTGTTTCTCTCTCTCTCTCTCTCTCTCTCTCTCTCTCACGTTTAATGATTTCCTAAATTTGTTAATGATTCGCATATCCCAATCGATCTCCTTTGCTTTTCTGATCCCCTTGCTCGAATCCGACTTCCTATTTGCTTCCAATCTCTCTTTTACCCCGTTCCAGACAAAACCCTAATCCCTCACTTTTTTCATCTTGCTCATCCTTCTCAATCATAATCCCTCGCTTCAATTGAAACTGAGTGACAACTATCTGCCGCCTTTGGATGCACATACGGTATGCATCATCGATGCCCTAGCAAGACTCGCTTGTGAAATTTAGGTTTTACAAATTTAGAGATTGGTAATCAACTAATCATAAATCATTATGATGAAGTATGAATTGCAAGATACTTCTTGTTATTACATTACTTGATGCTGCATAATAGGGTACTTTGTGATGACAGACTGATATATGACTATGTGTAGTTTATTTACAGTTCTGTAGATGTTTGACAACATGTTGTCTTCTTGAAAAGGTTGCTTCAGTGAGATGGTTTGGAGCCAGATGTAGGCTATGCAGTTAGCATATGCAGCAAATTTATGGAGTGAAGCATTGAACAAACGACTGGGGATAGAGGTGATTTGTTTTTTGCTTATATATCTACTATCTAGTGATTGCTTGAATACTTGTAGAAGCTGAAAAGCGTGGTTCATGATCATTTGTGGAGTTGCTGGCGATTCCTGAACAAGATGATTGGCTTTATAATGACGGGAGGTTTGTTTCATACGTTTCTTTTATTCTTGAAATGTAGAAGGAGGCAGGACCCTTTTATCCAGTTGCCAGCTTATTCAAGTTACCGAGTTTAGAGTAAGTTATATTAATACGCATTATGTCATCCCTTTTGTGTGTGTATTTTCCCACTATCTTAGCCATGTTTTAATCTCTGATTATTTTAATTTGGTTGGTTTTAGTAATTTAGTAGTACATTAGGTGGGGATAATTTGTCATTCTTATTGAGAAGGAAATCATTTTACTGCTAACATGACATTTTTCAGCATGGCCAATAGACAGTGAGTATGTATGACAAATCATCCACATAGAAGCATTCATTGGTAGGCCAAAAGTGAAATCTGTTGTTGTTGCTTGTCATTCGTATGTCAACCTTCTTTTTGTTCGTATTTTCTTAGTGTTGATTTTTCTAGAAAGATGATAATTAGCTTTCATGATATTCTGAATTGTTTGCTAATATTTGTTTTAGGGTGAATTCAAGCATTGAGATCGGGGAATACTAAGAAGCTTTACGGACATCAAACGTTGTTGAGATCTTCAACAAGTATCCTAGTATAGCTATATTTATTACTTGAATAATTATTTTTGTATTAAGATTTATGTACTTGTATTGTAGTTTCTTCTTTTTCTATGGACAATTTCTTTATTAGTCTTGTCATTTTGTTAGGGTTTCCTTATATTATTTGACATATATGATGTGATCGTAGAGGCCATAGACAATGTTCCTAGTCGGTATATGACCAGCGATTGTTGTGTGATTTTAGGAAAGGTACTCATTTGATTCGTATAGTCTTTTGTAATTGTTAGTTACTTTGGTTGTATAAAGGTTAGTTACTAAACCTTCCGTATTGATAAAGGATGGCATGAGTGCACATTAGTTGTATTATTGACTTATTATGATTTTTTTTTGGACATAAACTATCTTCTTTTTCTCAAGGCAAGTCTCTAGTCATAAAAACTTGCCTGCTTTGATAGAATATTTTTATCCCTACTTTTTCATATATAGTTTGTCTCCTGTTTTTCAGTTGTCCAGCCTCTTGTATCAAGTGCTGCTGTTGGATTGGAAGGGCAGGTACATCATGCACTAATTTGTGTGACTTGTTCTTGTTCATCGCTACTTATGGTAAGCATTTGTAGTTCAATTACTAAGTATTATTTCATTATATTATATGGAGCGGTTAGATCTCTTGGTGTGCGAATTTTCTTTATTCACTCTATTGGCTCTTCATTCCCCCTCTACCGACTACCTAGGATGTCATATTTGATTATTTATGTGTTTAAATTAATAGGAGGGTTTAATATTGTACTTGCTTTAACATTTAGTAAGAGGGTCAGTTGCTTGTTATACTCTGTGTTGGCGTGGTTCAGGTTGTCATGGAGAGAGTTGATGGACTGACATTTCTGGTATTGAAAAGAAAAAGTAAGCAAGCTCACATTTTTTCTTCTTTTCAGAAAATGACATTTAGTTCTACTTTTCAGAATTCAAAATTCATAGTTCCCAAACTATTAAATTAGGCTTTTCTATAACCTACACATATAAGTATGGTTGAAGCATAGACTATCTTTATTCCAGTTTGTTTTGAGTCAATACATATTAGAAGACCGTAACTGAAAATAACCAAATACATTTCCATTTGTTTTCCATCATGTATTGGTTGATTCCTGAAATAGATGGTGTTAGTTTTCTTATCAACAACATTTATATTTACACGATCTTCGTATACCAAAGTGGATTAATACATATTGGCCAAGTGTAAAGTGTTCTCCACTAATTGCTCAATGTTCAAAACTGTATTTCTTACTAGCATAGCATGGGCAAAAAGAACCCAAATTTATGTTATCAATTCTCTTATGTTGTGCATTTTCTCCAAACCATTTATATGACTAGCAGCTTATAACTTGAGGCACTGGTTCTTGTAAAGTTATATGACCCATTATTATTAATCATAATAGGAATGATTTGGTTACCTCTACTTCTATTGAGCAAAACATAGGGTGTGCAGAGTAATTCTTTGCGAATGCTGATCATCGCCATCTATTGTCTATCTGTATATGGGGAAGTAATAACCTAAATCTGAAATTGGTTAGTGTAAAGCAGTTATCTGTGCTTCATTTGGGTGTAGCAGTTATCTGTGCTTCATTCAAATATCTTTTAGCAGTTGTATTTTGCTCAATCTTGTAGCTCCCTTTGATATGACATCTTGCTTACAACAGATGGAGCAAGAGATTCTCTTGTTCTTAGTGGGGCATTGCTTGGTTACTATCCATTGAGGGTCTTACCTTCAAAAACAACTATCCTTCTTGTTAATCGATTACCTTGAGGAGGCAATCAATAGGATTGGGTCATTTCAGGCCGTTTAGTTTTCACTTTTCATTGTAGGTCTCCTTAGCTAGATAATGTCAAAATCCAGTCTAGTTGGGTAAATCAGTTTACATTGGACCAAGAGCAGTTGGTTATTGCATCTTTTGATTAAACTTTGACATGTTGTAGCTGTGAATGATGCTTTTGGCTTGAATTTCATAACGACGAGTTTCAAATATTTTTCTTTGATTGATGTGATTAAGTATTCACATTTTTGTGGATCTAATTTTTAATAGTTGCCTACATTTTATTCAGGTATCAAGGACTACATTATCTCTAAGTCGATCTGTGTTTGTGGAGTTAGAGATATTCTTGTTGATGATCTCCTGGCAAATAAGACATTAAGGGATACCTATCGTTTTTAAAAGTCCCCTTCATTTGTAAAAGTGTATCTTTCAAGTACCTATCCTTTGTAAAACATTTGTAAAGGTTGATTCCGCGTTTATCTACATGTTCATTAAACTATTCATTTGCAAAATCTTATTTTATGAGCAAAGAGTGTTGTATATCAAACGAAAAACATCTAATTATAGATGAAAATTGTAGTGTCTTAATAGCTATGAAATCGAACCATTACGTAAAAAAAAGATGCTGGCATTATTAAAGACATCGTCTAAATAATCTAAATCAATGTGTAACATATATTTTTACATCACAGTGTTAATACAAATTGATATATATTGCTAACAACAGCATCTTTATAAAAATCTGAAATGATGTATATATCATGTTAATACATCGGTTGTGCATATATTTCATTTGATATATTATCTTAAAATAATATAAAATCACAAATTATAAATATGAAAATAATATAAACTTAATCAATATAATAAAAAAATATGTCTATTTTATTTTAATACATTAGTTATTTTTAAAAAAGTGATGTAAATGTAAAATTTAGGCTTGGTGCGAACATCTTCAAAACGTTAAAAATGAAAAATAATGAGGGTTTAATAACAATTGAACATGTAATAAACAAAGTTGAGGGGTTGATTTATATCTATATTCAAAATATAACAGATTTTTTAACTAAGAAAAGACATCTGCTTAAAACCGATGTGAAAAGTCTTGATCTTTTACTACACGCACATAGAGATCGAAAATTTTTTTGAAAGACATTTGTTGACAACAGATGTCTAATTGCGTTTTTCTGGTAGTGTTATGACCATGCGTTGGAAAGATCCTTCATAGATCTATGACTTTCATGTTGACGTCGAGAGCTGATTCGGTTGGGATTTTTCGTCACTGACAGATGCAGCGGCCGCCGCATAATTACCATAAAAAACTCGTGCAGCGGCCGCCGCATGTTCCAATAATGACGCGTTTAGGGTTTTGTGTGCAGCGAGGTTTTGTTCTATCCTATTCTTATCTATCTTTAGGGAGGCTGACTCTTGGACGTGACATTGGAGGGGCTTAGCCCTAGGTTTTCATTCATTCATTAGGTTAGGATTCGAGACAATTTGGTTTAGATTGAGAGCGATGTTTGCCATGGGCAGCTAAACTCTCTTCGTTCTACTTCTGATTTGAAGCTTTGTTTGGATTGAGTTGTGAGTTTCTGAATCTTGTTCTTTATTTTCTATATTGAATGTTTCGACTTCTTTGTGCTTGAATGTTTGATTGTTTTGTTCTATCTTGCTTGATCAACTTGGAAGAATCAATTCAATTGCTAGGATTTTGTAGATTCCTGATTGCGAACCTTAATCCAAGTGGCAAACTTCCCTTTAAGGCTGATTGAAGTAATTGGATGGGCGGGAAGTTGGATGTGTTATTAAATCCCTCTTTAGAGATTGTAAATACATTGGTTAATCTCTGAACTTAAAGCTATCGATTGGGTTAAATCCTTTTCTGAGGGACTGCGCATGAGATAAGGGTTTCTATGACTGATTGGACTAATAACTATATCAGGTCGGGACAAGGACATCAATAGGAATCATAAAAGGACAAGAGGAAGTTACAATATCAACTTAACCAAATAAAGTGGATAGTTGTAGGTAGAGCGATCTTCTCTAAATTGTTTTGCATCAATCTGTCTATAGTTTATTTTGTTTTCTTTCTATTTTTTTTATGACGAGGAACCCACCTTCAGTGGCAAACCCTGAGCACGTGACCCAGCCGGAAAAAGCCGCGTACTAGGTAAACCGGCTTGCGCCGACCGGCTCGATCCACTTGTAAGGAGCAAGGTAAACCTTGGATTTTCACCAATGAAAGATGCGGAAGCAGGGATCGAACCCGGGACCTCCTTACCCCTCCCCTTGCTCCTTACTACTAGGCCACCCCGACTGGGGCAAAACTTTGGTAGAGTAAACTTTTTATAGTGACTGGCCCCAACGCTTCGCGACCCTATACCCCAGAAACCCCGTGCGGGATTTTTTGAGGAGGCTCAGTACCACTTACGCAAAGTGCGATCTGCGATCGCAACCTCACCTACCTGCACGCAGACCACTTTATTGGTCAATAATTGGCTTGGCCTTATGGATTAGTATACACCGCTTGGCCGTACGCGCTTGTGGAAATTAATATGGTCCAAATGCACCAAGTGAGATTCGAACTCGAGACCTCTCCTTTGGGATACATCACTCTTACCGCTAGAGCAAGAGATCGTTGGTCAATAATTGGTAAATACACATTACTCAGGAATACTTGATTCTCTGTGGAATCGACCTCTTATTTACTTGTTATACTAGTTTATAGGTTTGAGTTATATTTTGATAGGAGACACAACGATTTCCTCTCGTCAGTATACTAGGTGTTGCATAATCATAATAGCATGTCATGTAGTATCATGTTAGGACTGCACAAATGAATGAGCATTCTTATTCTATATGCGTATGTAAATAGAACAATCATTATCTGTGAAGTAACTAGAGTCTTTGCTAGGGTCATAGGACGACTCAGTCCCATCGGGTCTCGTCCTGAGTCAATCGATTCATGAGCAACACTTTTATGAGTAACACCTTTATTAGCAACACTTATATATGAGCATGATGATTATTATGACCATGATTTTGGGTTGAGCTTGCGGGCTTGATTCAATTATAAATAAATGGAATGCATTCATGAGCTGACTAGTCTCCACCCTACCGGAAAAGGGGGCGGTGGTAGGAGAGAGACGTGTCACTTGGCATTTTGTATGAATCCATTTAATCGCTTTCTGCATATGTGTGTGTCAGCATTCTTGCGTGATTTCAATTCATGTCCTGCATTAGAAGCATGATATTAGGAATAGCGTATATGTGTGCCTATTTGTGGGAACCAGCCAAGTGCGGGCCTCAATCTAATCCTATGTCCATCTAATGTTTTTAAGTATGTGATGTAAGTAGAATGCTGGTATGATTCTATGTTGACGCGGGATTTTGCATGGCGTGTGAGAGAGTGCTTTGAGACTCTAACTTCACCATATAAACTTGGTATTTTTTGGGATTTCAGATTATGTTTTGACCCGGCGCCGTCGTGGCATACTTGGTTTTAGCAGATGATAGATGGTTTGAATGTAAAAAGGATTTTTGTGACTTAGATCTAGGAAAGGTACATAGGTGCTTACCCCGGGTCTCCATTGGACTTCGCAAATATTTTGGATTCGAAATCCCACTTTCCACTACTAATGTTTCGTTTTCAAACTTCAATATGTACTCGGTGCGAAAGATTCGAGTACAGGTTGCATGGTCCACATCCGTTCTACTAATTCCAATCTCTTACCTTTTGATCTAGAAATTGAGAGGACAACTTCTAGGTTGCGAAGAGAGCACTAATCCAACCTGAAAAACGAAGAAGAGATGGAATTGACAACAATGAGATCATGTCCCCGCCATGGCGCACTTTGAAGGAGCTAAAGGAGGCAAATTTGGAAACTCAACCATTGGCTATTAGGCTCCCCGAGCTCCCAGAGGGCACCAAGTTTGAATTCAAGTCACCATGGTTCCATCTTTTACCAATGTTCCATGGCATGAGTAGAGAGAATCCAACAGGCACCTTGTGGAGTTTCATGGAATATGTGACTGTTTGAGACCTCAAGGCATCACAGAGGATCAAATGATGCTAAGGGCCTTCCCATTCACCCTAAAGGATGCGGCCAATGATTGGCTCTATTATCTACCCATGGAGAGCATTACTACATGGATGAAGATGAAAAAGGCCTTATTTCGCAAATACTTCCCCGCCACTAGACACAAAATTTTGAAGAAGGAGATATCAAGCATTCAACAATCGACCACGAAGACTCTCTACGAATATGTGGAGAGATTCAAGAAGCTAAAAGTTAGTTGCCCCTATCATGGTTTTCGAAGGACAATTTGGTCATATATCTTTATGAGGGGCTACTTGATCATGATCATGGGACGGTTAACTCGGCTAGTGGAGGGAACATCCTCAACAAAAACACCGGAGGAAGATATGTAGATATTTGAGGAGCTTGCTAATGCTTCTCAACAATATCGAATGTCTAATGGAGCTAGAGGAGTCTTACACTTGGACTCCCCCACATCAAGCATGCAAAACGAGGTTAAGGAGATATCTTATCGATCATCATATCAAATAAGCTCACTCTTGAGCAAGAGGAGAGGTTGCTAGCGGTGCTTAAGGAACACAAGACGGCCCTTCGATGGACAATCGCGGGCATCAAAGAAATAAGCCCAACTATGTGTATGCACCGCATACTTTTGGAGGAAGAAGCCAAACCATCAAGGCAATCCTAAAGGAGACTTAATCCACTAATGATGGAGGTGGTCAAGAAGGAATTTCTAAAGGTACTTCAAGCCGGTATGATCTATCATATCCCCGATAGTAAGTGGGTTAGTCCAAGGAAGGTGGTTCCAAATAAAGAAGGCATCACGATCGTGGAGAACAAAGAAGGAGAGCTAGTGCCCATGCAAGTCCAAACCGGATGGAGTGTTTACATCGACTATCTCAAATTGAATGTGGAGACTCGCAAGGATCACTTCCCTCTCCCACTTATTGACCAAATGGTGGGGCACCTTGCGAGAAGAGCTTACTATTGTTTCTTGGATGGCTACTCGGGCTACTTTCAAATTGCCATCGCACCGGAGGACCAAGAGAAGACAACATTCACATGTTGACGAGAGGGTTTCTCGACCAAATAAATTTATAGTCAAGACCCCGCTATAGGATAGTGGAGTCAGGTTCGTCCTCAGGAGAGAAGTCAGCGGTTCTAGGTAGGGTTGTTCATTTTTGGTTCGAACCGAAATTTTGGGCCGAACCGAACCGAAAAAACCGGAACCTAACCGATCCGATATGTTTCAGTTTAGGAAATTTTTATTTTCGGTTTTAGGTTCGGTTTAGACTCGGTTCGGTTAAACCGATTGAAAACCGATTTTTTTTTATTATTTTACCCTTCCCATCCCAATTCCCACTTTCCCCATTCCGTCTTCGTCCCTTCCTTGGCTTAGGGTTAGGTCTGAAATCCAGATCCTCTCCCGTCAGCCGTCTCAGACTCCCTGTCTCGCCTCGCTTGTAGCTCCGGTGGCCGGCTCCACCGCTCCGGTAAGTTCGTGCTCTCTCTCTCACACTCTTGTCTCGTCTCTCCTTCTCTCTCGTTCTCGATTTCTTGTGCATGACTAGTTTGCTGTTGCTTCTCTGCTTCTTCAGGCTTCAGTTTATCGGTTCCCAGTCTTTGCTTGTCACTTCCCAATCGCGACCGGTGGCTGGCTCCGCCACTTCGGTAAGTTCGTCCTCTCTCTCTTGTCTCGTCTCTCCTTCTCTCCCGTCAGTTTAGGTCAACCGTCAGACTTCCCGATTTCTCTTGTCTCCTTCAGGCTTAGTTCACGACCTCAGGTTAGCCGTGAGCCTTCAATTTTCTCTTTCATCATCATCACGAGGACTTCGCTCAGGGCATCAGGTCAGTCATGTGAGCCTTCAATTTTATCGTTTATTTTTTTTTATTGAATATGAAAATCCGAAATTGTATACTTTAGATATTAGATGATATGTTGAAGTAATATATTGAATCAGGAATAGTGTTAGGTTTGGTAGATTAGTAGATGAATTGGAAATCATCATTATTTGGAAATCAGATTGATTGATGCTATGATTCTTCTTCATCGAATTCAGATTGATTGTCAATCCAGTAAAGTCGAATTTGGAAATCAAAACCACGGATAGGCTTTCAAGCAATATAAGTAAATATAGTGATTGTATTGTATGTGTGATGTCTAATTGTTTTGATTGGAGAATGGAAATGTTCATATTCAAATTATTTGATTTCCAATTTTATAATGTCTATTGTATCAATTTCATTATTTGTATGTGTGAAAGTGAAACTAGGAAGTAGGAATGGTGTTATCTAATTTTGCACATTTTTGTTCATTTTCAGCCACTGCTGTAGTGCTACTGTCAGCTACTGTTTGCAGCCACTGCTGTACATTTGTGCATTTTTGTTGTTCGCATTTCGCAGCCACTACTGTTTGCACATTTCTTCATTTTTTCTGTTGCACTTGCAGCTTGCTTAGCTGCTATATGCGGTACAATGTTCTCAGTTGTGACGTTATGTGCTATTGTTGTACAAGGTTGAGCTGTGATAGTTATGTGATATTGTGATTGTGAATTTGTGATGTACAAAGCATGATAGCAATAGGTTCTTTCTCATGTGACATTTGGTAGCCCAAAAGTTGATAAAAAAAAAAGGGTCATGTGTATTGTGTAATTGCTATGTGCTAGTGCTACTGCAGGACGCTAATGTACAAGGTTTTTTTTTTAAATGCTAAAATAAAATCGATATAGAAAATGGTCAAATAAAATCGGTTCATTTAAGTTCATAACCGAACTGAACCGAAACCAAACCGGTTAAAACCGAACCAAACCTATTAGTTTCGGTTCGGTTTTCGATTTATGTTTTTTGAAATTTCGATTTTTGTTTTGGCCAGGTTCGGATCGGTTTTGAACCGATAAACAGCCTTAGTTCTAGGTTTGGTTGGTTTCGTGGTTCAGGGATAGTGGCAAAAGGTGGCTGGGTAGAATTTATGCAAAATAAAAATAATGAAATAAAACAAATAAAAATGCAAACTTCTAAGGTTAGGGATCACCGCAACAATAACCAAACACATAAAAGATAAGATAAAATATAAATAATTATGCAATTCACATCAAAGGAGCAAGCTTTCTCCTTTTCCAACAATTAGACAACCTTTTCAAGTAACCCTAATTGTATCTACCAATTTTATGTTTATAATCCAAGTTGTTGACATGAATCTCTATTCTTTCGAGTAGGCAATAAACATATAAAAGGCAGTGGATGATCAAAACATAATAAATATCGAAACCTTACCTCAAGCGCGCATGGTTATCGTCGGGCTCACACCGACCCTAGAAGAAAGGCGACTACTCACTCATCGCAATCAAAGACATCATTGAAAGAAATAAACTTTGCATTAAACTAAATTCTCAACCTTTACAATCCTGGCACTCCAACTTTCGCAAAAGCACCAACACCCTAAAAGCCTTGAACTCCTATAACTCTCTACTTGCTATTGGAATTGTCTCTCTCAAATTAAATGAATGAAAAGCTATCCCCTATGGCTTTATTTATAGACCCAAGTCCTTGATATCCAAGGAAGGAATCTATCTATCTTATATCTTGAATTTGTAAATAAAAAGCGGCCATATCCGGGGTTTGAACTGGGGACCTTTGGGTACTACCCGCAAGTCCTTTCCAGTGAGCCATTCCGGAATGGTTTATCTATCCTATATCTCTATCTAACTAATGAATATAATTATACTTGAAAGGAAATAAATCTAATTTGGTAAACAAGATAAATCCTAAAGGGTAATTAAATGTTCCACCCTTAGGATAGATAAAAAGATAAAAAGATAATATCTCTCAAGGCTTCATGTGCAAGGAATCCTCCACTCGAAATCGGCTCGTAGTCGACCTGGGAGTTGGTCGATATCGAGTTCTTTTAATTTGCTTTGCTTCACTTCTGATCACTCGACATCGGCTTCTGCAAGGAATTTCGAGTGGGTCATTGGTCGATATCGAGTTAGTAAGGTCGATATCGACCTGTGTTCGTGTCTTCATGTCATGTCGAGTCTGTCCCGGGAATTTCGACTGGGTATTAGTCGATATCGACCAAGTATGGTCGATATCGACAAACTCTTCAGTTTTCAGCATTCTGCTCCGTCTTCAAATGCACTTTCCCGGGTCCTCGTTTGTCCGATTAACGCATATTAATATGCGTTGGAAAGCTCTTTTTGAGGGCTACAACTCTCATGAAGACATCAGAACTTGATTCAGAATGATGAATGGTGAAAAATGGCATTTTCACCAAATGCACCATGTTGGGCTCTTCCTTAGCTTCTCCCGTGTCTTCATGACTTTCTTTTAAGCTCCAAAGTGCGTCCAAACTTCTTCAAATTATCTCTACTCTTGAAAATCACATCAAACTTGTGTAGACTCCATATCTGGCAATATTAAGCATAACTACACAAATTCGCTATATTTCCAACCCAAAATAATAAAATAAGGAGCTGAAATAAGTATAAAAACATGGCATAAACATGGATATCACATTTCCTTTCGGCACGTTTGCATATCGCTGAATGCCTTTTGGACTTTGTAATGCTCCGGGTACATTCCAATGTTTTATTGGTTTTAACTCTTACTTAGACCATTTGGCATTGATTTTAAAGAGATATGTTGAAACGAATTTGGTTTTAAATTCCAAGAAATGCCACTTCATGGTTGAGTAAGGGATTGTATTAGGTCACATCGTCACCTGGAAGAGAATTGAGGCTGACAATGCAAAGATTGACATCATTAAATCTTTTCCTTACCTTAATAATGTGCGCAAAGTTCGCTCTTTTCTTGGTAATGCAGGATTTTATCGCCGATTCATCAAGGATTTTTCCAAGATCGATGCACCTCTTTGTGAACTCCTCAAGGACACCACATTTGAGATTGATGAGAATTGTACGGAGGCTTTCCACAAGTTGAGAGGCCGCCTTGTCACCGGACTAATCATTCAAGCCCCAGTGTGGACCCTTCCATTCGAATTTATGTGTGATGCTAGTGACTACGCCGTCGGAGCGGTGCTTGGGAAAAAGATTGACAAAGCCTCACACGTCATCTATTATGTTTCGATAATGCTATACGAAGCCCAAAGAAACTACACAACCACGAAGAAAGAGCTATTGGTTGTGGTGTTTGCCTTAGACAAGTTTTGCGTATACTTGCTAGGTGCAAAGGAAATAATCTACTCCGATCATGCAGCTATTAGGTACCTCATGAAGAAGAAAGACTCCAAACAAAGGCTGATTTGGTGAATCTTGCTCTTGAGTGAGTCCGACATCGAAATCAAAGACAAGAAGGGCGCGGAAAACTATGTGGTCGACCACCTTAGCCACATTGTGCACTCAGATAGTGTGGGGGAGAAGCTTCAAGCACTTGGAGAGTTCTCGGATGAGACTTTGCACTTCGTTTCAAGTTTTGTTGACAACTCGCTACCAGCGAATCCTACTGGCTGCCAACAATGCCAACTCGCTGACAGAAAACCCAGAAGGTATGTCCGGAGTCCATTACACCCTTATCTTTGATGGCCAATTTTCTTGTCTCAAAGGAGTTTCCACTAAAGTCTCCAAAGTACAAGAAGGACAAGATTCACCACAACGCTTGATTCTATGTTTGGGACAATCCGTTTCTTTGGAAGCATTGTGTGTATCAAGTCATTACGCGTTGCCTTCCGAATAATGAGATAATGGTTGTCCTTAGTTTTTGTCATTCTTATGCATGTGGGGGGCTCTTTGGGCCAAACAAAATGACCATGAAGGTACTTGGTTAAGGATTCTATTGGCCCACGATTTTTCGTGATGCATATGCTTTTTGTAAATCTTGTGATTGGTGCCAACGCGTAAGGAATATTGCAACTAGGAATGAGATGTCTCAAACTAGGATAATGTGTTGTGAAATTTTTTATGTTTGAGGGATTGATTTCATTGGATCTTTACCTAGTTCCTTTGGGAATCTTTATATTTTGTTTGTGGTGGACTACATCTTCAAATGGGTGGAGGCGAAGGCCACCAAAACTGATGATTCTAAAGTTAGGAACTTCTTGAGAGAATATCTGTTTGGTTGGAATCGTAGAAACTAAATTGGACAAGGTGAAACTATAGACAATAATGAGGAAGAGCTTCAGTCAGTGGAATTACATTCGCAATTTTGATCAAAGTGCAGCTGGAAGGATCTTAATTGTTTGGGATCCCCTAAGAGTAGACTTCAGGTCTAGGAGGATCACTGAGCAGCTCATATGTGGAGAAATTCATTCCAAAATCACTGGGAAATGTTTTCAATTTGCATAAGTTTATGGTCTTCATACTATTGTCAAGAGAAGAGGATTGTGGAGAAATCTAGTAGAAGAGATGGGCAACACAATCTCACCATGGCTAATACAAGGGGATTTCAATGCCATCATGAGGTCATGTGAGAGGAAGAATGGTGCCATAGTGACAACCTATGAAGTTTCTGGTTTGTGGGAAGTCTGTGTAGAATGAAATCTACATGATGCTATAAGTGAAGGGCTCGATCATACTTGATTCAAAGGATCAAAGTCCACCAAAATAGATAGGGTCATGGTCAATGGTTTCGGGGATCACTAGACCTATATTGTAAAGCAAATTTTCCGATGCCTAAGTCTTTTTGTGATCACAGTCAAGTACTTATGGAGGTTCTAGAGCAACAAAAAAGTAAATGGGTCCTTTTAAGTACTTTAATATGTGGGGACAGAATGAATGCTTCCAAGTTCCAACATCTAATCACTGAGCATTGGATGTATAATGGTAGCGGGTCAGAACAATTCCTCCTATGTAAGAAGCTACATAATTTGAAGAAGCCATTACAGAAGTTGACCAGAAGTACTCCAACATAAATGAGAGAGCTAAAAATGCAGAGACTGGGTATGAGAAGGCGTTCATGGACCTGAGAAATGATCCTACTTCCTCTGAACTGCTACAGACAATGGAGAGTACAAAAGAAAAAGGCCAACAAGCTTAAGGAGGCAGAATTTAAATTTCATTCACAACTAGCAAAAACCAAGCACATATTTGATGGAGATAGATGGAGTGCCTACTTACATGGCCTTATGAAGAAAAATATGAAGAGGAACCATGTCAGCTCTTTGATTAAGGAAGATGGATAGGAAACTCTATCTTTAAATGAGGTTGCTTATGAGTTTGTGAAATTCTACACTAGGCTACTTGGGACAAAGAAACAGACTTCATATGTAGAGGAGAGATACATTAGAGATGGTGGAGCAATTTTGACCATAGACATACATGCCGAGCTAGTTAGAGAAATCACAGCTTATGAGGTTAAAGAAGCACTTTGGAGTATTGGAGATGATAAGTCTCCTGGCCCTGATGGCTACACTTCAAAGTTTTTTAAGGATACCTGGGCTACCACAGGAGATCAACTGACTAGAGAAGTGATGGAGTTTTTCAATTCGGGCAGACTTTTAAAGCAAACCAACCACACCTCCATTGCCTTAATTGCCAAAACTGCTAATGCAAAATCTGTTGGTGATTATAGACCCATTTCATGTTGTAATATTTCCTACAAAATCATCACTAAGATTTTAGCTGCAAGACTTTCTCCTATGTTGAAAATCATTGTTTCTCCTACACAAATTGGTTTTGTTGAGGGAAGGATCATGAATGATAACATTTTTCTTACAAGAGGTAATTAGAAGGTACACTAGAAAGAGAATCAGTCCTAGATGCATAATCAACTTAGATCTCAAAAAGGTCTATGAAATCTCCTAGAAATTTATTGAACAAATGCTCAAACATCTAAATTTTCCCACACGGTTTATACAATGGATCATAGAATGTGTGTGTTCAACTACCTTTTCTGTCAGTATTAATGGGTCCTTGCATGGATACTTCTATGGAAAATGAGGGTTAAGACAAGGAGACCCTATCTCCCCTATTATCTTTGTACTCTATTTGGATTATCTATCTAGAACTTTAAAATGCAGGACAAGGCTTCCTAGTTTTAAGTTTCATCCAAAGTGTGAAAGGCTGCAAATTTCACATCTTGCATATGCTGATGACTTAATACTAATGTCTCGAGGAGATAAGGTTTCAATGTCTATCTTACTGGATGCACTGAATCATTTTTCTGAGGTCTCAGGTCTAAAGATTAGTGCTTCAAAATCTTCTTACTTCCTTGCTGGAGTTAAAAATGAAGACAGGGAGTTCATTGCTGCTAGATCAGTTTGACATATTATACCACTTGGTCCATATTTTTTAACATTGTACATATTTTCATTTCCATGCAATATATTAACCCTTAAAATAAAAAAAAATATTTGGATATTTGCCCTTTAAGGGAATTCATTTAAAAAATGTATTTTTGAGATTTGAACCTTGGTCAATGACGAAGGAAGGAAAAATGTAAAATCAACAAAGCCATTGCGCCATTGGATAATATACATTGCCTTTAACCCCGAGGCTTCGTTCCGTCCCAACTCGCTCTCTCTTTCGTTTAGTTTAAATATTTAATTTTTTTTTATCCCCGAGGCTTCGTAGTGAGGAGGGTGTAAATTGTTCGGGCTTTCGGGACAAAGGTATCGAAAAGACCTTCGTCCGGACATATTATAATCGAAAATCGGAGGCTCGGCGGAAAAATGGTTGTGTCGTGAAGGGACAAGAGCGAAATGTTGGCATCAGTGAACGGATGCGACCATACCAGCACTAATGCACCGGATCCCATCAGAACTCCGAAGTTAAGCGTGCTTGGGCGAGAGTAGTACTAGGATGGGTGACCTCCTGGGAAGTCCTCGTGTTGCATCCCCTTTTGTTTTGCGCCAGTTGAGTTCCGTCCCAGCTCGCTCTCTCTTTCGTTTAGTTTAAATATTTAATTTTTTTTAACCCCGAGGCTTCGTTCCGTCCCAGCTCGCTCTCTCTTTCGTTTAGTTTAAATATTTAATTTTTTTTTATCCCCGAGGCTTCGTAGTGAGGAGGGTGTAAATTGTTCGGGCTTTCGGGACAAAGGTATCGAAAAGACCTTCGTCCGGACATATTATAATCGAAAATCGGAGGCTCGGCGGAAAAATGGTTGTGTCGTGAAGGGACAAGAGCAAAATGTTGGCATCAGTGAACGGATGCGACCATACCAGCACTAATGCACCGGATCCCATCAGAACTCCGAAGTTAAGCGTGCTTGGGCGAGAGTAGTACTAGGATGGGTGACCTCCTGGGAAGTCCTCGTGTTGCATCCCCTTTTGTTTTGCGCCAGTTGAGTTCCGTCCCAGCTCGCTCTCTCTTTCGTTTAGTTTAAATATTTAATTTTTTTTAACCCCGAGGCTTCGTTCCGTCCCAGCTCGCTCTCTCTTTCGTTTAGTTTAAATATTTAATTTTTTTTTATCCCCGAGGCTTCGTAGTGAGGAGGGTGTAAATTGTTCGGGCTTTCGGGACAAAGGTATCGAAAAGACCTTCGTCCGGACATATTATAATCGAAAATCGGAGGCTCGGCGGAAAAATGGTTGTGTCGTGAAGGGACAAGAGCGAAATGTTGGCATAAGTGAACGGATGCGACCATACCAGCACTAATGCACCGGATCCCATCAGAACTCCGAAGTTAAGCGTGCTTGGGCGAGAGTAGTACTAGGATGGGTGACCTCCTGGGAAGTCCTCGTGTTGCATCCCCTTTTGTTTTGCGCCAGTTGAGTTCCGTCCCAGCTCGCTCTCTCTTTCGTTTAGTTTAAATATTTAATTTTTTTTAACCCCGAGGCTTCGTTCCGTCCCAACTCGCTCTCTCTTTCGTTTAGTTTAAATATTTAATTTTTTTTATCCCCGAGGCTTCGTAGTGAGGAGGGTGTAAATTGTTCGGGCTTTCGGGACAAAGGTATCGAAAAGACCTTCGTCCGGACATATTATAATCGAAAATCGGAGGCTCGGCGGAAAAATGGTTGTGTCGTGAAGGGACAAGAGCAAAATGTTGGCATCAGTGAACGGATGCGACCATACCAGCACTAATGCACCGGATCCCATCAGAACTCCGAAGTTAAGCGTGCTTGGGCGAGAGTAGTACTAGGATGGGTGACCTCCTGGGAAGTCCTCGTGTTGCATCCCCTTTTGTTTTGCGCCAGTTGAGTTCCGTCCCAGCTCGCTCTCTCTTTCGTTTAGTTTAAATATTTAATTTTTTTTAACCCCGAGGCTTCGTTCCGTCCCAGCTCGCTCCCTCTTTCGTTTAGTTTAAATATTTAATTTTTTTTTATCCCCGAGGCTTCGTAGTGAGGAGGGTGTAAATTGTTCGGGCTTTCGGGACAAAGGTATCGAAAAGACCTTCGTCCGGACATATTATAATCGAAAATCGGAGGCTCGGCGGAAAAATGGTTGTGTCGTGAAGGGACAAGAGCGAAATGTTGGCATCAGTGAACGGATGCGACCATACCAGCACTAATGCACCGGATCCCATCAGAACTCCGAAGTTAAGCGTGCTTGGGCGAGAGTAGTACTAGGATGGGTGACCTCCTGGGAAGTCCTCGTGTTGCATCCCCTTTTGTTTTGCGCCAGTTGAGTTCCGTCCCAGCTCGCTCTCTCTTTCGTTTAGTTTAAATATTTAATTTTTTTTAACCCCGAGGCTTCGTTCCGTCCCAGCTCGCTCCCTCTTTCGTTTAGTTTAAATATTTAATTTTTTTTTATCCCCGAGGCTTCGTAGTGAGGAGGGTGTAAATTGTTCGGGCTTTCGGGACAAAGGTATCGAAAAGACCTTCGTCCGGACATATTATAATCGAAAATCGGAGGCTCGGCGGAAAAATGGTTGTGTCGTGAAGGGACAAGAGCGAAATGTTGGCACAAGTGAACGGATGCGACCATACCAGCACTAATGCACCGGATCCCATCAGAACTCCGAAGTTAAGCGTGCTTGGGCGAGAGTAGTACTAGGATGGGTGACCTCCTGGGAAGTCCTTGTGTTGCATCCCCTTTTGTTTTGCGCCAGTTGAGTTCCGTCCCAGCTCGCTCTCTCTTTCGTTTAGTTTAAATATTTAATTTTTTTTAACCCCGAGGCTTCGTTCCGTCCCAGCTCGCTCTCTCTTTCGTTTAGTTTAAATATTTAATTTTTTTTTATCCCCGAGGCTTCGTAGTGAGGAGGGTGTAAATTGTTCGGGCTTTCGGGACAAAGGTATCGAAAAGACCTTCGTCCGGACATATTATAATCGAAAATCGGAGGCTCGGCGGAAAAATGGTTGTGTCGTGAAGGGACAAGAGCGAAATGTTGGCATCAGTGAACGGATGCGACCATACCAGCACTAATGCACCGGATCCCATCAGAACTCCGAAGTTAAGCGTGCTTGGGCGAGAGTAGTACTAGGATGGGTGACCTCCTGGGAAGTCCTCGTGTTGCATCCCCTTTTGTTTTGCGCCAGTTGAGTTCCGTCCCAGCTCGCTCTCTCTTTCGTTTAGTTTAAATATTTAATTTTTTTTAACCCCGAGGCTTCGTTCCGTCCCAGCTCGCTCTCTCTTTCGTTTAGTTTAAATATTTAATTTTTTTTTATCCCCGAGGCTTCGTAGTGAGGAGGGTGTAAATTGTTCGGGCTTTCGGGACAAAGGTATCGAAAAGACCTTCGTCCGGACATATTATAATCGAAAATCGGAGGCTCGGCGGAAAAATGGTTGTGTCGTGAAGGGACAAGAGCGAAATGTTGGCACAAGTGAACGGATGCGACCATACCAGCACTAATGCACCGGATCCCATCAGAACTCCGAAGTTAAGCGTGCTTGGGCGAGAGTAGTACTAGGATGGGTGACCTCCTGGGAAGTCCTCGTGTTGCATCCCCTTTTGTTTTGCGCCAGTTGAGTTCCGTCCCAGCTCGCTCTCTCTTTCGTTTAGTTTAAATATTTAATTTTTTTTAACCCCGAGGCTTCGTTCCGTCCCAACTCGCTCTCTCTTTCGTTTAGTTTAAATATTTAATTTTTTTTTATCCCCGAGGCTTCGTAGTGAGGAGGGTGTAAATTGTTCGGGCTTTCGGGACAAAGGTATCGAAAAGACCTTCGTCCGGACATATTATAATCGAAAATCGGAGGCTCGGCGGAAAAATGGTTGTGTCGTGAAGGGACAAGAGCGAAATGTTGGCATCAGTGAACGGATGCGACCATACCAGCACTAATGCACCGGATCCCATCAGAACTCCGAAGTTAAGCGTGCTTGGGCGAGAGTAGTACTAGGATGGGTGACCTCCTGGGAAGTCCTCGTGTTGCATCCCCTTTTGTTTTGCGCCAGTTGAGTTCCGTCCCAGCTCGCTCTCTCTTTCGTTTAGTTTAAATATTTAATTTTTTTTAACCCCGAGGCTTCGTTCCGTCCCAACTCGCTCTCTCTTTCGTTTAGTTTAAATATTTAATTTTTTTTTATCCCCGAGGCTTCGTAGTGAGGAGGGTGTAAATTGTTCGGGCTTTCGGGACAAAGGTATCGAAAAGACCTTCGTCCGGACATATTATAATCGAAAATCGGAGGCTCGGCGGAAAAATGGTTGTGTCGTGAAGGGACAAGAGCGAAATGTTGGCATCAGTGAACGGATGCGACCATACCAGCACTAATGCACCGGATCCCATCAGAACTCCGAAGTTAAGCGTGCTTGGGCGAGAGTAGTACTAGGATGGGTGACCTCCTGGGAAGTCCTCGTGTTGCATCCCCTTTTGTTTTGCGCCAGTTGAGTTCCGTCCCAGCTCGCTCTCTCTTTCGTTTAGTTTAAATATTTAATTTTTTTTAACCCCGAGGCTTCGTTCCGTCCCAGCTCGCTCTCTCTTTCGTTTAGTTTAAATATTTAATTTTTTTTTATCCCCGAGGCTTCGTAGTGAGGAGGGTGTAAATTGTTCGGGCTTTCGGGACAAAGGTATCGAAAAGACCTTCGTCCGGACATATTATAATCGAAAATCGGAGGCTCGGCGGAAAAATGGTTGTGTCGTGAAGGGACAAGAGCAAAATGTTGGCATCAGTGAACGGATGCGACCATACCAGCACTAATGCACCGGATCCCATCAGAACTCCGAAGTTAAGCGTGCTTGGGCGAGAGTAGTACTAGGATGGGTGACCTCCTGGGAAGTCCTCGTGTTGCATCCCCTTTTGTTTTGCGCCAGTTGAGTTCCGTCCCAGCTCGCTCTCTCTTTCGTTTAGTTTAAATATTTAATTTTTTTTAACCCCGAGGCTTCGTTCCGTCCCAACTCGCTCTCTCTTTCGTTTAGTTTAAATATTTAATTTTTTTTTATCCCCGAGGCTTCGTAGTGAGGAGGGTGTAAATTGTTCGGGCTTTCGGGACAAAGGTATCGAAAAGACCTTCGTCCGGACATATTATAATCGAAAATCGGAGGCTCGGCGGAAAAATGGTTGTGTCGTGAAGGGACAAGAGCGAAATGTTGGCATCAGTGAACGGATGCGACCATACCAGCACTAATGCACCGGATCCCATCAGAACTCCGAAGTTAAGCGTGCTTGGGCGAGAGTAGTACTAGGATGGGTGACCTCCTGGGAAGTCCTCGTGTTGCATCCCCTTTTGTTTTGCGCCAGTTGAGTTCCGTCCCAGCTCGCTCTCTCTTTCGTTTAGTTTAAATATTTAATTTTTTTTAACCCCGAGGCTTCGTTCCGTCCCAACTCGCTCTCTCTTTCGTTTAGTTTAAATATTTAATTTTTTTTTATCCCCGAGGCTTCGTAGTGAGGAGGGTGTAAATTGTTCGGGCTTTCGGGACAAAGGTATCGAAAAGACCTTCGTCCGGACATATTATAATCGAAAATCGGAGGCTCGGCGGAAAAATGGTTGTGTCGTGAAGGGACAAGAGCGAAATGTTGGCATCAGTGAACGGATGCGACCATACCAGCACTAATGCACCGGATCCCATCAGAACTCCGAAGTTAAGCGTGCTTGGGCGAGAGTAGTACTAGGATGGGTGACCTCCTGGGAAGTCCTCGTGTTGCATCCCCTTTTGTTTTGCGCCAGTTGAGTTCCGTCCCAGCTCGCTCTCTCTTTCGTTTAGTTTAAATATTTAATTTTTTTTAACCCCGAGGCTTCGTTCCGTCCCAACTCGCTCTCTCTTTCGTTTAGTTTAAATATTTAATTTTTTTTTATCCCCGAGGCTTCGTAGTGAGGAGGGTGTAAATTGTTCGGGCTTTCGGGACAAAGGTATCGAAAAGACCTTCGTCCGGACATATTATAATCGAAAATCGGAGGCTCGGCGGAAAAATGGTTGTGTCGTGAAGGGACAAGAGCGAAATGTTGGCATCAGTGAACGGATGCGACCATACCAGCACTAATGCACCGGATCCCATCAGAACTCCGAAGTTAAGCGTGCTTGGGCGAGAGTAGTACTAGGATGGGTGACCTCCTGGGAAGTCCTCGTGTTGCATCCCCTTTTGTTTTGCGCCAGTTGAGTTCCGTCCCAGCTCGCTCTCTCTTTCGTTTAGTTTAAATATTTAATTTTTTTTAACCCCGAGGCTTCGTTCCGTCCCAACTCGCTCTCTCTTTCGTTTAGTTTAAATATTTAATTTTTTTTTATCCCCGAGGCTTCGTAGTGAGGAGGGTGTAAATTGTTCGGGCTTTCGGGACAAAGGTATCGAAAAGACCTTCGTCCGGACATATTATAATCGAAAATCGGAGGCTCGGCGGAAAAATGGTTGTGTCGTGAAGGGACAAGAGCGAAATGTTGGCATCAGTGAACGGATGCGACCATACCAGCACTAATGCACCGGATCCCATCAGAACTCCGAAGTTAAGCGTGCTTGGGCGAGAGTAGTACTAGGATGGGTGACCTCCTGGGAAGTCCTCGTGTTGCATCCCCTTTTGTTTTGCGCCAGTTGAGTTCCGTCCCAGCTCGCTCTCTCTTTCGTTTAGTTTAAATATTTAATTTTTTTTAACCCCGAGGCTTCGTTCCGTCCCAACTCGCTCTCTCTTTCGTTTAGTTTAAATATTTAATTTTTTTTTATCCCCGAGGCTTCGTAGTGAGGAGGGTGTAAATTGTTCGGGCTTTCGGGACAAAGGTATCGAAAAGACCTTCGTCCGGACATATTATAATCGAAAATCGGAGGCTCGGCGGAAAAATGGTTGTGTCGTGAAGGGACAAGAGCGAAATGTTGGCATCAGTGAACGGATGCGACCATACCAGCACTAATGCACCGGATCCCATCAGAACTCCGAAGTTAAGCGTGCTTGGGCGAGAGTAGTACTAGGATGGGTGACCTCCTGGGAAGTCCTCGTGTTGCATCCCCTTTTGTTTTGCGCCAGTTGAGTTCCGTCCCAGCTCGCTCTCTCTTTCGTTTAGTTTAAATATTTAATTTTTTTTAACCCCGAGGCTTCGTTCCGTCCCAGCTCGCTCTCTCTTTCGTTTAGTTTAAATATTTAATTTTTTTTTATCCCCGAGGCTTCGTAGTGAGGAGGGTGTAAATTGTTCGGGCTTTCGGGACAAAGGTATCGAAAAGACCTTCGTCCGGACATATTATAATCGAAAATCGGAGGCTCGGCGGAAAAATGGTTGTGTCGTGAAGGGACAAGAGCAAAATGTTGGCATCAGTGAACGGATGCGACCATACCAGCACTAATGCACCGGATCCCATCAGAACTCCGAAGTTAAGCGTGCTTGGGCGAGAGTAGTACTAGGATGGGTGACCTCCTGGGAAGTCCTCGTGTTGCATCCCCTTTTGTTTTGCGCCAGTTGAGTTCCGTCCCAGCTCGCTCTCTCTTTCGTTTAGTTTAAATATTTAATTTTTTTTAACCCCGAGGCTTCGTTCCGTCCCAGCTCGCTCTCTCTTTCGTTTAGTTTAAATATTTAATTTTTTTTTATCCCCGAGGCTTCGTAGTGAGGAGGGTGTAAATTGTTCGGGCTTTCGGGACAAAGGTATCGAAAAGACCTTCGTCCGGACATATTATAATCGAAAATCGGAGGCTCGGCGGAAAAATGGTTGTGTCGTGAAGGGACAAGAGCGAAATGTTGGCATAAGTGAACGGATGCGACCATACCAGCACTAATGCACCGGATCCCATCAGAACTCCGAAGTTAAGCGTGCTTGGGCGAGAGTAGTACTAGGATGGGTGACCTCCTGGGAAGTCCTCGTGTTGCATCCCCTTTTGTTTTGCGCCAGTTGAGTTCCGTCCCAGCTCGCTCTCTCTTTCGTTTAGTTTAAATATTTAATTTTTTTTAACCCCGAGGCTTCGTTCCGTCCCAACTCGCTCTCTCTTTCGTTTAGTTTAAATATTTAATTTTTTTTATCCCCGAGGCTTCGTAGTGAGGAGGGTGTAAATTGTTCGGGCTTTCGGGACAAAGGTATCGAAAAGACCTTCGTCCGGACATATTATAATCGAAAATCGGAGGCTCGGCGGAAAAATGGTTGTGTCGTGAAGGGACAAGAGCAAAATGTTGGCATCAGTGAACGGATGCGACCATACCAGCACTAATGCACCGGATCCCATCAGAACTCCGAAGTTAAGCGTGCTTGGGCGAGAGTAGTACTAGGATGGGTGACCTCCTGGGAAGTCCTCGTGTTGCATCCCCTTTTGTTTTGCGCCAGTTGAGTTCCGTCCCAGCTCGCTCTCTCTTTCGTTTAGTTTAAATATTTAATTTTTTTTAACCCCGAGGCTTCGTTCCGTCCCAGCTCGCTCCCTCTTTCGTTTAGTTTAAATATTTAATTTTTTTTTATCCCCGAGGCTTCGTAGTGAGGAGGGTGTAAATTGTTCGGGCTTTCGGGACAAAGGTATCGAAAAGACCTTCGTCCGGACATATTATAATCGAAAATCGGAGGCTCGGCGGAAAAATGGTTGTGTCGTGAAGGGACAAGAGCGAAATGTTGGCATCAGTGAACGGATGCGACCATACCAGCACTAATGCACCGGATCCCATCAGAACTCCGAAGTTAAGCGTGCTTGGGCGAGAGTAGTACTAGGATGGGTGACCTCCTGGGAAGTCCTCGTGTTGCATCCCCTTTTGTTTTGCGCCAGTTGAGTTCCGTCCCAGCTCGCTCTCTCTTTCGTTTAGTTTAAATATTTAATTTTTTTTAACCCCGAGGCTTCGTTCCGTCCCAGCTCGCTCTCTCTTTCGTTTAGTTTAAATATTTAATTTTTTTTTATCCCCGAGGCTTCGTAGTGAGGAGGGTGTAAATTGTTCGGGCTTTCGGGACAAAGGTATCGAAAAGACCTTCGTCCGGACATATTATAATCGAAAATCGGAGGCTCGGCGGAAAAATGGTTGTGTCGTGAAGGGACAAGAGCAAAATGTTGGCATCAGTGAACGGATGCGACCATACCAGCACTAATGCACCGGATCCCATCAGAACTCCGAAGTTAAGCGTGCTTGGGCGAGAGTAGTACTAGGATGGGTGACCTCCTGGGAAGTCCTCGTGTTGCATCCCCTTTTGTTTTGCGCCAGTTGAGTTCCGTCCCAGCTCGCTCTCTCTTTCGTTTAGTTTAAATATTTAATTTTTTTTAACCCCGAGGCTTCGTTCCGTCCCAGCTCGCTCTCTCTTTCGTTTAGTTTAAATATTTAATTTTTTTTTATCCCCGAGGCTTCGTAGTGAGGAGGGTGTAAATTGTTCGGGCTTTCGGGACAAAGGTATCGAAAAGACCTTCGTCCGGACATATTATAATCGAAAATCGGAGGCTCGGCGGAAAAATGGTTGTGTCGTGAAGGGACAAGAGCGAAATGTTGGCATCAGTGAACGGATGCGACCATACCAGCACTAATGCACCGGATCCCATCAGAACTCCGAAGTTAAGCGTGCTTGGGCGAGAGTAGTACTAGGATGGGTGACCTCCTGGGAAGTCCTCGTGTTGCATCCCCTTTTGTTTTGCGCCAGTTGAGTTCCGTCCCAGCTCGCTCTCTCTTTCGTTTAGTTTAAATATTTAATTTTTTTTAACCCCGAGGCTTCGTTCCGTCCCAGCTCGCTCCCTCTTTCGTTTAGTTTAAATATTTAATTTTTTTTTATCCCCGAGGCTTCGTAGTGAGGAGGGTGTAAATTGTTCGGGCTTTCGGGACAAAGGTATCGAAAAGACCTTCGTCCGGACATATTATAATCGAAAATCGGAGGCTCGGCGGAAAAATGGTTGTGTCGTGAAGGGACAAGAGCGAAATGTTGGCATCAGTGAACGGATGCGACCATACCAGCACTAATGCACCGGATCCCATCAGAACTCCGAAGTTAAGCGTGCTTGGGCGAGAGTAGTACTAGGATGGGTGACCTCCTGGGAAGTCCTCGTGTTGCATCCCCTTTTGTTTTGCGCCAGTTGAGTTCCGTCCCAGCTCGCTCTCTCTTTCGTTTAGTTTAAATATTTAATTTTTTTTAACCCCGAGGCTTCGTTCCGTCCCAGCTCGCTCTCTCTTTCGTTTAGTTTAAATATTTAATTTTTTTTTATCCCCGAGGCTTCGTAGTGAGGAGGGTGTAAATTGTTCGGGCTTTCGGGACAAAGGTATCGAAAAGACCTTCGTCCGGACATATTATAATCGAAAATCGGAGGCTCGGCGGAAAAATGGTTGTGTCGTGAAGGGACAAGAGCAAAATGTTGGCATCAGTGAACGGATGCGACCATACCAGCACTAATGCACCGGATCCCATCAGAACTCCGAAGTTAAGCGTGCTTGGGCGAGAGTAGTACTAGGATGGGTGACCTCCTGGGAAGTCCTCGTGTTGCATCCCCTTTTGTTTTGCGCCAGTTGAGTTCCGTCCCAGCTCGCTCTCTCTTTCGTTTAGTTTAAATATTTAATTTTTTTTAACCCCGAGGCTTCGTTCCGTCCCAGCTCGCTCTCTCTTTCGTTTAGTTTAAATATTTAATTTTTTTTTATCCCCGAGGCTTCGTAGTGAGGAGGGTGTAAATTGTTCGGGCTTTCGGGACAAAGGTATCGAAAAGACCTTCGTCCGGACATATTATAATCGAAAATCGGAGGCTCGGCGGAAAAATGGTTGTGTCGTGAAGGGACAAGAGCGAAATGTTGGCATAAGTGAACGGATGCGACCATACCAGCACTAATGCACCGGATCCCATCAGAACTCCGAAGTTAAGCGTGCTTGGGCGAGAGTAGTACTAGGATGGGTGACCTCCTGGGAAGTCCTCGTGTTGCATCCCCTTTTGTTTTGCGCCAGTTGAGTTCCGTCCCAGCTCGCTCTCTCTTTCGTTTAGTTTAAATATTTAATTTTTTTTAACCCCGAGGCTTCGTTCCGTCCCAACTCGCTCTCTCTTTCGTTTAGTTTAAATATTTAATTTTTTTTATCCCCGAGGCTTCGTAGTGAGGAGGGTGTAAATTGTTCGGGCTTTCGGGACAAAGGTATCGAAAAGACCTTCGTCCGGACATATTATAATCGAAAATCGGAGGCTCGGCGGAAAAATGGTTGTGTCGTGAAGGGACAAGAGCAAAATGTTGGCATCAGTGAACGGATGCGACCATACCAGCACTAATGCACCGGATCCCATCAGAACTCCGAAGTTAAGCGTGCTTGGGCGAGAGTAGTACTAGGATGGGTGACCTCCTGGGAAGTCCTCGTGTTGCATCCCCTTTTGTTTTGCGCCAGTTGAGTTCCGTCCCAGCTCGCTCTCTCTTTCGTTTAGTTTAAATATTTAATTTTTTTTAACCCCGAGGCTTCGTTCCGTCCCAGCTCGCTCCCTCTTTCGTTTAGTTTAAATATTTAATTTTTTTTTATCCCCGAGGCTTCGTAGTGAGGAGGGTGTAAATTGTTCGGGCTTTCGGGACAAAGGTATCGAAAAGACCTTCGTCCGGACATATTATAATCGAAAATCGGAGGCTCGGCGGAAAAATGGTTGTGTCGTGAAGGGACAAGAGCGAAATGTTGGCATCAGTGAACGGATGCGACCATACCAGCACTAATGCACCGGATCCCATCAGAACTCCGAAGTTAAGCGTGCTTGGGCGAGAGTAGTACTAGGATGGGTGACCTCCTGGGAAGTCCTCGTGTTGCATCCCCTTTTGTTTTGCGCCAGTTGAGTTCCGTCCCAGCTCGCTCTCTCTTTCGTTTAGTTTAAATATTTAATTTTTTTTAACCCCGAGGCTTCGTTCCGTCCCAGCTCGCTCTCTCTTTCGTTTAGTTTAAATATTTAATTTTTTTTTATCCCCGAGGCTTCGTAGTGAGGAGGGTGTAAATTGTTCGGGCTTTCGGGACAAAGGTATCGAAAAGACCTTCGTCCGGACATATTATAATCGAAAATCGGAGGCTCGGCGGAAAAATGGTTGTGTCGTGAAGGGACAAGAGCAAAATGTTGGCATCAGTGAACGGATGCGACCATACCAGCACTAATGCACCGGATCCCATCAGAACTCCGAAGTTAAGCGTGCTTGGGCGAGAGTAGTACTAGGATGGGTGACCTCCTGGGAAGTCCTCGTGTTGCATCCCCTTTTGTTTTGCGCCAGTTGAGTTCCGTCCCAGCTCGCTCTCTCTTTCGTTTAGTTTAAATATTTAATTTTTTTTAACCCCGAGGCTTCGTTCCGTCCCAGCTCGCTCTCTCTTTCGTTTAGTTTAAATATTTAATTTTTTTTTATCCCCGAGGCTTCGTAGTGAGGAGGGTGTAAATTGTTCGGGCTTTCGGGACAAAGGTATCGAAAAGACCTTCGTCCGGACATATTATAATCGAAAATCGGAGGCTCGGCGGAAAAATGGTTGTGTCGTGAAGGGACAAGAGCGAAATGTTGGCATCAGTGAACGGATGCGACCATACCAGCACTAATGCACCGGATCCCATCAGAACTCCGAAGTTAAGCGTGCTTGGGCGAGAGTAGTACTAGGATGGGTGACCTCCTGGGAAGTCCTCGTGTTGCATCCCCTTTTGTTTTGCGCCAGTTGAGTTCCGTCCCAGCTCGCTCTCTCTTTCGTTTAGTTTAAATATTTAATTTTTTTTAACCCCGAGGCTTCGTTCCGTCCCAGCTCGCTCCCTCTTTCGTTTAGTTTAAATATTTAATTTTTTTTTATCCCCGAGGCTTCGTAGTGAGGAGGGTGTAAATTGTTCGGGCTTTCGGGACAAAGGTATCGAAAAGACCTTCGTCCGGACATATTATAATCGAAAATCGGAGGCTCGGCGGAAAAATGGTTGTGTCGTGAAGGGACAAGAGCGAAATGTTGGCATCAGTGAACGGATGCGACCATACCAGCACTAATGCACCGGATCCCATCAGAACTCCGAAGTTAAGCGTGCTTGGGCGAGAGTAGTACTAGGATGGGTGACCTCCTGGGAAGTCCTCGTGTTGCATCCCCTTTTGTTTTGCGCCAGTTGAGTTCCGTCCCAGCTCGCTCTCTCTTTCGTTTAGTTTAAATATTTAATTTTTTTTAACCCCGAGGCTTCGTTCCGTCCCAGCTCGCTCTCTCTTTCGTTTAGTTTAAATATTTAATTTTTTTTTATCCCCGAGGCTTCGTAGTGAGGAGGGTGTAAATTGTTCGGGCTTTCGGGACAAAGGTATCGAAAAGACCTTCGTCCGGACATATTATAATCGAAAATCGGAGGCTCGGCGGAAAAATGGTTGTGTCGTGAAGGGACAAGAGCAAAATGTTGGCATCAGTGAACGGATGCGACCATACCAGCACTAATGCACCGGATCCCATCAGAACTCCGAAGTTAAGCGTGCTTGGGCGAGAGTAGTACTAGGATGGGTGACCTCCTGGGAAGTCCTCGTGTTGCATCCCCTTTTGTTTTGCGCCAGTTGAGTTCCGTCCCAGCTCGCTCTCTCTTTCGTTTAGTTTAAATATTTAATTTTTTTTAACCCCGAGGCTTCGTTCCGTCCCAGCTCGCTCTCTCTTTCGTTTAGTTTAAATATTTAATTTTTTTTTATCCCCGAGGCTTCGTAGTGAGGAGGGTGTAAATTGTTCGGGCTTTCGGGACAAAGGTATCGAAAAGACCTTCGTCCGGACATATTATAATCGAAAATCGGAGGCTCGGCGGAAAAATGGTTGTGTCGTGAAGGGACAAGAGCGAAATGTTGGCATAAGTGAACGGATGCGACCATACCAGCACTAATGCACCGGATCCCATCAGAACTCCGAAGTTAAGCGTGCTTGGGCGAGAGTAGTACTAGGATGGGTGACCTCCTGGGAAGTCCTCGTGTTGCATCCCCTTTTGTTTTGCGCCAGTTGAGTTCCGTCCCAGCTCGCTCTCTCTTTCGTTTAGTTTAAATATTTAATTTTTTTTAACCCCGAGGCTTCGTTCCGTCCCAGCTCGCTCTCTCTTTCGTTTAGTTTAAATATTTAATTTTTTTTATCCCCGAGGCTTCGTAGTGAGGAGGGTGTAAATTGTTCGGGCTTTCGGGACAAAGGTATCGAAAAGACCTTCGTCCGGACATATTATAATCGAAAATCGGAGGCTCGGCGGAAAAATGGTTGTGTCGTGAAGGGACAAGAGCAAAATGTTGGCATCAGTGAACGGATGCGACCATACCAGCACTAATGCACCGGATCCCATCAGAACTCCGAAGTTAAGCGTGCTTGGGCGAGAGTAGTACTAGGATGGGTGACCTCCTGGGAAGTCCTCGTGTTGCATCCCCTTTTGTTTTGCGCCAGTTGAGTTCCGTCCCAGCTCGCTCTCTCTTTCGTTTAGTTTAAATATTTAATTTTTTTTAACCCCGAGGCTTCGTTCCGTCCCAGCTCGCTCCCTCTTTCGTTTAGTTTAAATATTTAATTTTTTTTTATCCCCGAGGCTTCGTAGTGAGGAGGGTGTAAATTGTTCGGGCTTTCGGGACAAAGGTATCGAAAAGACCTTCGTCCGGACATATTATAATCGAAAATCGGAGGCTCGGCGGAAAAATGGTTGTGTCGTGAAGGGACAAGAGCGAAATGTTGGCATCAGTGAACGGATGCGACCATACCAGCACTAATGCACCGGATCCCATCAGAACTCCGAAGTTAAGCGTGCTTGGGCGAGAGTAGTACTAGGATGGGTGACCTCCTGGGAAGTCCTCGTGTTGCATCCCCTTTTGTTTTGCGCCAGTTGAGTTCCGTCCCAGCTCGCTCTCTCTTTCGTTTAGTTTAAATATTTAATTTTTTTTAACCCCGAGGCTTCGTTCCGTCCCAGCTCGCTCTCTCTTTCGTTTAGTTTAAATATTTAATTTTTTTTTATCCCCGAGGCTTCGTAGTGAGGAGGGTGTAAATTGTTCGGGCTTTCGGGACAAAGGTATCGAAAAGACCTTCGTCCGGACATATTATAATCGAAAATCGGAGGCTCGGCGGAAAAATGGTTGTGTCGTGAAGGGACAAGAGCAAAATGTTGGCATCAGTGAACGGATGCGACCATACCAGCACTAATGCACCGGATCCCATCAGAACTCCGAAGTTAAGCGTGCTTGGGCGAGAGTAGTACTAGGATGGGTGACCTCCTGGGAAGTCCTCGTGTTGCATCCCCTTTTGTTTTGCGCCAGTTGAGTTCCGTCCCAGCTCGCTCTCTCTTTCGTTTAGTTTAAATATTTAATTTTTTTTAACCCCGAGGCTTCGTTCCGTCCCAGCTCGCTCTCTCTTTCGTTTAGTTTAAATATTTAATTTTTTTTTATCCCCGAGGCTTCGTAGTGAGGAGGGTGTAAATTGTTCGGGCTTTCGGGACAAAGGTATCGAAAAGACCTTCGTCCGGACATATTATAATCGAAAATCGGAGGCTCGGCGGAAAAATGGTTGTGTCGTGAAGGGACAAGAGCGAAATGTTGGCATCAGTGAACGGATGCGACCATACCAGCACTAATGCACCGGATCCCATCAGAACTCCGAAGTTAAGCGTGCTTGGGCGAGAGTAGTACTAGGATGGGTGACCTCCTGGGAAGTCCTCGTGTTGCATCCCCTTTTGTTTTGCGCCAGTTGAGTTCCGTCCCAGCTCGCTCTCTCTTTCGTTTAGTTTAAATATTTAATTTTTTTTAACCCCGAGGCTTCGTTCCGTCCCAACTCGCTCTCTCTTTCGTTTAGTTTAAATATTTAATTTTTTTTATCCCCGAGGCTTCGTAGTGAGGAGGGTGTAAATTGTTCGGGCTTTCGGGACAAAGGTATCGAAAAGACCTTCGTCCGGACATATTATAATCGAAAATCGGAGGCTCGGCGGAAAAATGGTTGTGTCGTGAAGGGACAAGAGCAAAATGTTGGCATCAGTGAACGGATGCGACCATACCAGCACTAATGCACCGGATCCCATCAGAACTCCGAAGTTAAGCGTGCTTGGGCGAGAGTAGTACTAGGATGGGTGACCTCCTGGGAAGTCCTCGTGTTGCATCCCCTTTTGTTTTGCGCCAGTTGAGTTCCGTCCCAGCTCGCTCTCTCTTTCGTTTAGTTTAAATATTTAATTTTTTTTAACCCCGAGGCTTCGTTCCGTCCCAGCTCGCTCCCTCTTTCGTTTAGTTTAAATATTTAATTTTTTTTTATCCCCGAGGCTTCGTAGTGAGGAGGGTGTAAATTGTTCGGGCTTTCGGGACAAAGGTATCGAAAAGACCTTCGTCCGGACATATTATAATCGAAAATCGGAGGCTCGGCGGAAAAATGGCTGTGTCGTGAAGGGACAAGAGCGAAATGTTGGCATAAGTGAACGGATGCGACCATACCAGCACTAATGCACCGGATCCCATCAGAACTCCGAAGTTAAGCGTGCTTGGGCGAGAGTAGTACTAGGATGGGTGACCTCCTGGGAAGTCCTCGTGTTGCATCCCCTTTTGTTTTGCGCCAGTTGAGTTCCGTCCCAGCTCGCTCTCTCTTTCGTTTAGTTTAAATATTTAATTTTTTTTAACCCCGAGGCTTCGTTCCGTCCCAGCTCGCTCCCTCTTTCGTTTAGTTTAAATATTTAATTTTTTTTTATCCCCGAGGCTTCGTAGTGAGGAGGGTGTAAATTGTTCGGGCTTTCGGGACAAAGGTATCGAAAAGACCTTCGTCCGGACATATTATAATCGAAAATCGGAGGCTCGGCGGAAAAATGGTTGTGTCGTGAAGGGACAAGAGCGAAATGTTGGCATAAGTGAACGGATGCGACCATACCAGCACTAATGCACCGGATCCCATCAGAACTCCGAAGTTAAGCGTGCTTGGGCGAGAGTAGTCCTAGGATGGGTGACCTCCTGGGAAGTCCTCGTGTTGCATCCCCTTTTGTTTTGCGCCAGTTGAGTTCCGTCCCAGCTCGCTCTCTCTTTCGTTTAGTTTAAATATTTAATTTTTTTTAACCCCGAGGCTTCGTTCCGTCCCAACTCGCTCTCTCTTTCGTTTAGTTTAAATATTTAATTTTTTTTTATCCCCGAGGCTTCGTAGTGAGGAGGGTGTAAATTGTTCGGGCTTTCGGGACAAAGGTATCGAAAAGACCTTCGTCCGGACATATTATAATCGAAAATCGGAGGCTCGGCGGAAAAATGGTTGTGTCGTGAAGGGACAAGAGCGAAATGTTGGCATAAGTGAACGGATGCGACCATACCAGCACTAATGCACCGGATCCCATCAGAACTCCGAAGTTAAGCGTGCTTGGGCGAGAGTAGTACTAGGATGGGTGACCTCCTGGGAAGTCCTCGTGTTGCATCCCCTTTTGTTTTGCGCCAGTTGAGTTCCGTCCCAGCTCGCTCTCTCTTTCGTTTAGTTTAAATATTTAATTTTTTTTAACCCCGAGGCTTCGTTCCGTCCCAGCTCGCTCTCTCTTTCGTTTAGTTTAAATATTTAATTTTTTTTTATCCCCGAGGCTTCGTAGTGAGGAGGGTGTAAATTGTTCGGGCTTTCGGGACAAAGGTATCGAAAAGACCTTCGTCCGGACATATTATAATCGAAAATCGGAGGCTCGGCGGAAAAATGGTTGTGTCGTGAAGGGACAAGAGCGAAATGTTGGCATCAGTGAACGGATGCGACCATACCAGCACTAATGCACCGGATCCCATCAGAACTCCGAAGTTAAGCGTGCTTGGGCGAGAGTAGTACTAGGATGGGTGACCTCCTGGGAAGTCCTCGTGTTGCATCCCCTTTTGTTTTGCGCCAGTTGAGTTCCGTCCCAGCTCGCTCTCTCTTTCGTTTAGTTTAAATATTTAATTTTTTTTAACCCCGAGGCTTCGTTCCGTCCCAACTCGCTCTCTCTTTCGTTTAGTTTAAATATTTAATTTTTTTTTATCCCCGAGGCTTCGTAGTGAGGAGGGTGTAAATTGTTCGGGCTTTCGGGACAAAGGTATCGAAAAGACCTTCGTCCGGACATATTATAATCGAAAATCGGAGGCTCGGCGGAAAAATGGTTGTGTCGTGAAGGGACAAGAGCGAAATGTTGGCATCAGTGAACGGATGCGACCATACCAGCACTAATGCACCGGATCCCATCAGAACTCCGAAGTTAAGCGTGCTTGGGCGAGAGTAGTACTAGGATGGGTGACCTCCTGGGAAGTCCTCGTGTTGCATCCCCTTTTGTTTTGCGCCAGTTGAGTTCCGTCCCAGCTCGCTCTCTCTTTCGTTTAGTTTAAATATTTAATTTTTTTTAACCCCGAGGCTTCGTTCCGTCCCAGCTCGCTCTCTCTTTCGTTTAGTTTAAATATTTAATTTTTTTTTATCCCCGAGGCTTCGTAGTGAGGAGGGTGTAAATTGTTCGGGCTTTCGGGACAAAGGTATCGAAAAGACCTTCGTCCGGACATATTATAATCGAAAATCGGAGGCTCGGCGGAAAAATGGTTGTGTCGTGAAGGGACAAGAGCAAAATGTTGGCATCATTGAACGGATGCGACCATACCAGCACTAATGCACCGGATCCCATCAGAACTCCGAAGTTAAGCGTGCTTGGGCGAGAGTAGTACTAGGATGGGTGACCTCCTGGGAAGTCCTCGTGTTGCATCCCCTTTTGTTTTGCGCCAGTTGAGTTCCTTCCCAGCTCGCTCTCTCTTTCGTTTAGTTTAAATATTTAATTTTTTTTAACCCCGAGGCTTCGTTCCGTCCCAGCTCGCTCTCTCTTTCGTTTAGTTTAAATATTTAATTTTTTTTTATCCCCGAGGCTTCGTAGTGAGGAGGGTGTAAATTGTTCGGGCTTTCGGGACAAAGGTATCGAAAAGACCTTCGTCCGGACATATTATAATCGAAAATCGGAGGCTCGGCGGAAAAATGGTTGTGTCGTGAAGGGACAAGAGCGAAATGTTGGCATAAGTGAACGGATGCGACCATACCAGCACTAATGCACCGGATCCCATCAGAACTCCGAAGTTAAGCGTGCTTGGGCGAGAGTAGTACTAGGATGGGTGACCTCCTGGGAAGTCCTCGTGTTGCATCCCCTTTTGTTTTGCGCCAGTTGAGTTCCGTCCCAGCTCGCTCTCTCTTTCGTTTAGTTTAAATATTTAATTTTTTTTAACCCCGAGGCTTCGTTCCGTCCCAACTCGCTCTCTCTTTCGTTTAGTTTAAATATTTAATTTTTTTTATCCCCGAGGCTTCGTAGTGAGGAGGGTGTAAATTGTTCGGGCTTTCGGGACAAAGGTATCGAAAAGACCTTCGTCCGGACATATTATAATCGAAAATCGGAGGCTCGGCGGAAAAATGGTTGTGTCGTGAAGGGACAAGAGCAAAATGTTGGCATCAGTGAACGTATGCGACCATACCAGCACTAATGCACCGGATCCCATCAGAACTCCGAAGTTAAGCGTGCTTGGGCGAGAGTAGTACTAGGATGGGTGACCTCCTGGGAAGTCCTCGTGTTGCATCCCCTTTTGTTTTGCGCCAGTTGAGTTCCGTCCCAGCTCGCTCTCTCTTTCGTTTAGTTTAAATATTTAATTTTTTTTAACCCCGAGGCTTCGTTCCGTCCCAGCTCGCTCCCTCTTTCGTTTAGTTTAAATATTTAATTTTTTTTTATCCCCGAGGCTTCGTAGTGAGGAGGGTGTAAATTGTTCGGGCTTTCGGGACAAAGGTATCGAAAAGACCTTCGTCCGGACATATTATAATCGAAAATCGGAGGCTCGGCGGAAAAATGGCTGTGTCGTGAAGGGACAAGAGCGAAATGTTGGCATAAGTGAACGGATGCGACCATACCAGCACTAATGCACCGGATCCCATCAGAACTCCGAAGTTAAGCGTGCTTGGGCGAGAGTAGTACTAGGATGGGTGACCTCCTGGGAAGTCCTCGTGTTGCATCCCCTTTTGTTTTGCGCCAGTTGAGTTCCGTCCCAGCTCGCTCTCTCTTTCGTTTAGTTTAAATATTTAATTTTTTTTAACCCCGAGGCTTCGTTCCGTCCCAGCTCGCTCCCTCTTTCGTTTAGTTTAAATATTTAATTTTTTTTTATCCCCGAGGCTTCGTAGTGAGGAGGGTGTAAATTGTTCGGGCTTTCGGGACAAAGGTATCGAAAAGACCTTCGTCCGGACATATTATAATCGAAAATCGGAGGCTCGGCGGAAAAATGGTTGTGTCGTGAAGGGACAAGAGCGAAATGTTGGCATAAGTGAACGGATGCGACCATACCAGCACTAATGCACCGGATCCCATCAGAACTCCGAAGTTAAGCGTGCTTGGGCGAGAGTAGTACTAGGATGGGTGACCTCCTGGGAAGTCCTCGTGTTGCATCCCCTTTTGTTTTGCGCCAGTTGAGTTCCGTCCCAGCTCGCTCTCTCTTTCGTTTAGTTTAAATATTTAATTTTTTTTAACCCCGAGGCTTCGTTCCGTCCCAACTCGCTCTCTCTTTCGTTTAGTTTAAATATTTAATTTTTTTTTATCCCCGAGGCTTCGTAGTGAGGAGGGTGTAAATTGTTCGGGCTTTCGGGACAAAGGTATCGAAAAGACCTTCGTCCGGACATATTATAATCGAAAATCGGAGGCTCGGCGGAAAAATGGTTGTGTCGTGAAGGGACAAGAGCGAAATGTTGGCATCAGTGAACGGATGCGACCATACCAGCACTAATGCACCGGATCCCATCAGAACTCCGAAGTTAAGCGTGCTTGGGCGAGAGTAGTACTAGGATGGGTGACCTCCTGGGAAGTCCTCGTGTTGCATCCCCTTTTGTTTTGCGCTAGTTGAGTTCCGTCCCAGCTCGCTCTCTCTTTCGTTTAGTTTAAATATTTAATTTTTTTTAACCCCGAGGCTTCGTTCCGTCCCAACTCGCTCTCTCTTTCGTTTAGTTTAAATATTTAATTTTTTTTTATCCCCGAGGCTTCGTAGTGAGGAGGGTGTAAATTGTTCGGGCTTTCGGGACAAAGGTATCGAAAAGACCTTCGTCCGGACATATTATAATCGAAAATCGGAGGCTCGGCGGAAAAATGGTTGTGTCGTGAAGGGACAAGAGCGAAATGTTGGCATAAGTGAACGGATGCGACCATACCAGCACTAATGCACCGGATCCCATCAGAACTCCGAAGTTAAGCGTGCTTGGGCGAGAGTAGTACTAGGATGGGTGACCTCCTGGGAAGTCCTCGTGTTGCATCCCCTTTTGTTTTGCGCCAGTTGAGTTCCGTCCCAGCTCGCTCTCTCTTTCGTTTAGTTTAAATATTTAATTTTCTTTAACCCCGAGGCTTCGTTCCGTCCCAACTCGCTCTCTCTTTCGTTTAGTTTAAATATTTAATTTTTTTTTATCCCCGAGGCTTCGTAGTGAGGAGGGTGTAAATTGTTCGGGCTTTCGGGACAAAGGTATCGAAAAGACCTTCGTCCGGACATATTATAATCGAAAATCGGAGGCTCGGCGGAAAAATGGTTGTGTCGTGAAGGGACAAGAGCGAAATGTTGGCATCAGTGAACGGATGCGACCATACCAGCACTAATGCACCGGATCCCATCAGAACTCCGAAGTTAAGCGTGCTTGGGCGAGAGTAGTACTAGGATGGGTGACCTCCTGGGAAGTCCTCGTGTTGCATCCCCTTTTGTTTTGCGCCAGTTGAGTTCCGTCCCAGCTCGCTCTCTCTTTCGTTTAGTTTAAATATTTAATTTTTTTTAACCCCGAGGCTTCGTTCCGTCCCAACTCGCTCTCTCTTTCGTTTAGTTTAAATATTTAATTTTTTTTTATCCCCGAGGCTTCGTAGTGAGGAGGGTGTAAATTGTTCGGGCTTTCGGGACAAAGGTATCGAAAAGACCTTCGTCCGGACATATTATAATCGAAAATCGGAGGCTCGGCGGAAAAATGGTTGTGTCGTGAAGGGACAAGAGCGAAATGTTGGCATAAGTGAACGGATGCGACCATACCAGCACTAATGCACCGGATCCCATCAGAACTCCGAAGTTAAGCGTGCTTGGGCGAGAGTAGTACTAGGATGGGTGACCTCCTGGGAAGTCCTCGTGTTGCATCCCCTTTTGTTTTGCGCCAGTTGAGTTCCGTCCCAGCTCGCTCTCTCTTTCGTTTAGTTTAAATATTTAATTTTTTTTAACCCCGAGGCTTCGTTCCGTCCCAGCTCGCTCTCTCTTTCGTTTAGTTTAAATATTTAATTTTTTTTTATCCCCGAGGCTTCGTAGTGAGGAGGGTGTAAATTGTTCGGGCTTTCGGGACAAAGGTATCGAAAAGACCTTCGTCCGGACATATTATAATCGAAAATCGGAGGCTCGGCGGAAAAATGGTTGTGTCGTGAAGGGACAAGAGCGAAATGTTGGCATAAGTGAACGGATGCGACCATACCAGCACTAATGCACCGGATCCCATCAGAACTCCGAAGTTAAGCGTGCTTGGGCGAGAGTAGTACTAGGATGGGTGACCTCCTGGGAAGTCCTCGTGTTGCATCCCCTTTTGTTTTGCGCCAGTTGAGTTCCGTCCCAGCTCGCTCTCTCTTTCGTTTAGTTTAAATATTTAATTTTTTTTAACCCCGAGGCTTCGTTCCGTCCCAACTCGCTCTCTCTTTCGTTTAGTTTAAATATTTAATTTTTTTTATCCCCGAGGCTTCATAGTGAGGAGGGTGTAAATTGTTCGGGCTTTCGGGACAAAGGTATCGAAAAGACCTTCGTCCGGACATATTATAATCGAAAATCGGAGGCTCGGCGGAAAAATGGTTGTGTCGTGAAGGGACAAGAGCAAAATGTTGGCATCAGTGAACGGATGCGACCATACCAGCACTAATGCACCGGATCCCATCAGAACTCCGAAGTTAAGCGTGCTTGGGCGAGAGTAGTACTAGGATGGGTGACCTCCTGGGAAGTCCTCGTGTTGCATCCCCTTTTGTTTTGCGCCAGTTGAGTTCCGTCCCAGCTCGCTCTCTCTTTCGTTTAGTTTAAATATTTAATTTTTTTTAACCCCGAGGCTTCGTTCCGTCCCAGCTCGCTCCCTCTTTCGTTTAGTTTAAATATTTAATTTTTTTTTATCCCCGAGGCTTCGTAGTGAGGAGGGTGTAAATTGTTCGGGCTTTCGGGACAAAGGTATCGAAAAGACCTTCGTCCGGACATATTATAATCGAAAATCGGAGGCTCGGCGGAAAAATGGTTGTGTCGTGAAGGGACAAGAGCGAAATGTTGGCATAAGTGAACGGATGCGACCATACCAGCACTAATGCACCGGATCCCATCAGAACTCCGAAGTTAAGCGTGCTTGGGCGAGAGTAGTACTAGGATGGGTGACCTCCTGGGAAGTCCTCGTGTTGCATCCCCTTTTGTTTTGCGCCAGTTGAGTTCCGTCCCAGCTCGCTCTCTCTTTCGTTTAGTTTAAATATTTAATTTTTTTTAACCCCGAGGCTTCGTTCCGTCCCAGCTCGCTCCCTCTTTCGTTTAGTTTAAATATTTAATTTTTTTTTATCCCCGAGGCTTCGTAGTGAGGAGGGTGTAAATTGTTCGGGCTTTCGGGACAAAGGTATCGAAAAGACCTTCGTCCGGACATATTATAATCGAAAATCGGAGGCTCGGCGGAAAAATGGTTGTGTCGTGAAGGGACAAGAGCGAAATGTTGGCATAAGTGAACGGATGCGACCATACCAGCACTAATGCACCGGATCCCATCAGAACTCCGAAGTTAAGCGTGCTTGGGCGAGAGTAGTACTAGGATGGGTGACCTCCTGGGAAGTCCTCGTGTTGCATCCCCTTTTGTTTTGCGCCAGTTGAGTTCCGTCCCAGCTCGCTCTCTCTTTCGTTTAGTTTAAATATTTAATTTTTTTTAACCCCGAGGCTTCGTTCCGTCCCAGCTCGCTCTCTCTTTCGTTTAGTTTAAATATTTAATTTTTTTTTATCCCCGAGGCTTCGTAGTGAGGAGGGTGTAAATTGTTCGGGCTTTCGGGACAAAGGTATCGAAAAGACCTTCGTCCGGACATATTATAATCGAAAATCGGAGGCTCGGCGGAAAAATGGTTGTGTCGTGAAGGGACAAGAGCGAAATGTTGGCATCAGTGAACGGATGCGACCATACCAGCACTAATGCACCGGATCCCATCAGAACTCCGAAGTTAAGCGTGCTTGGGCGAGAGTAGTACTAGGATGGGTGACCTCCTGGGAAGTCCTCGTGTTGCATCCCCTTTTGTTTTGCGCCAGTTGAGTTCCGTCCCAGCTCGCTCTCTCTTTCGTTTAGTTTAAATATTTAATTTTTTTTAACCCCGAGGCTTCGTTCCGTCCCAGCTCGCTCTCTCTTTCGTTTAGTTTAAATATTTAATTTTTTTTTATCCCCGAGGCTTCGTAGTGAGGAGGGTGTAAATTGTTCGGGCTTTCGGGACAAAGGTATCGAAAAGACCTTCGTCCGGACATATTATAATCGAAAATCGGAGGCTCGGCGGAAAAATGGTTGTGTCGTGAAGGGACAAGAGCGAAATGTTGGCATCAGTGAACGGATGCGACCATACCAGCACTAATGCACCGGATCCCATCAGAACTCCGAAGTTAAGCGTGCTTGGGCGAGAGTAGTACTAGGATGGGTGACCTCCTGGGAAGTCCTCGTGTTGCATCCCCTTTTGTTTTGCGCCAGTTGAGTTCCGTCCCAGCTCGCTCTCTCTTTCGTTTAGTTTAAATATTTAATTTTTTTTAACCCCGAGGCTTCGTTCCGTCCCAGCTCGCTCTCTCTTTCGTTTAGTTTAAATATTTAATTTTTTTTTATCCCCGAGGCTTCGTAGTGAGGAGGGTGTAAATTGTTCGGGCTTTCGGGACAAAGGTATCGAAAAGACCTTCGTCCGGACATATTATAATCGAAAATCGGAGGCTCGGCGGAAAAATGGTTGTGTCGTGAAGGGACAAGAGCGAAATGTTGGCATAAGTGAACGGATGCGACCATACCAGCACTAATGCACCGGATCCCATCAGAACTCCGAAGTTAAGCGTGCTTGGGCGAGAGTAGTACTAGGATGGGTGACCTCCTGGGAAGTCCTCGTGTTGCATCCCCTTTTGTTTTGCGCCAGTTGAGTTCCGTCCCAGCTCGCTCTCTCTTTCGTTTAGTTTAAATATTTAATTTTTTTTAACCCCGAGGCTTCGTTCCGTCCCAGCTCGCTCTCTCTTTCGTTTAGTTTAAATATTTAATTTTTTTTTATCCCCGAGGCTTCGTAGTGAGGAGGGTGTAAATTGTTCGGGCTTTCGGGACAAAGGTATCGAAAAGACCTTCGTCCGGACATATTATAATCGAAAATCGGAGGCTCGGCGGAAAAATGGTTGTGTCGTGAAGGGACAAGAGCGAAATGTTGGCATAAGTGAACGGATGCGACCATACCAGCACTAATGCACCGGATCCCATCAGAACTCCGAAGTTAAGCGTGCTTGGGCGAGAGTAGTACTAGGATGGGTGACCTCCTGGGAAGTCCTCGTGTTGCATCCCCTTTTGTTTTGCGCCAGTTGAGTTCCGTCCCAGCTCGCTCTCTCTTTCGTTTAGTTTAAATATTTAATTTTTTTTAACCCCGAGGCTTCGTTCCGTCCCAACTCGCTCTCTCTTTCGTTTAGTTTAAATATTTAATTTTTTTTATCCCCGAGGCTTCATAGTGAGGAGGGTGTAAATTGTTCGGGCTTTCGGGACAAAGGTATCGAAAAGACCTTCGTCCGGACATATTATAATCGAAAATCGGAGGCTCGGCGGAAAAATGGTTGTGTCGTGAAGGGACAAGAGCAAAATGTTGGCATCAGTGAACGGATGCGACCATACCAGCACTAATGCACCGGATCCCATCAGAACTCCGAAGTTAAGCGTGCTTGGGCGAGAGTAGTACTAGGATGGGTGACCTCCTGGGAAGTCCTCGTGTTGCATCCCCTTTTGTTTTGCGCCAGTTGAGTTCCGTCCCAGCTCGCTCTCTCTTTCGTTTAGTTTAAATATTTAATTTTTTTTAACCCCGAGGCTTCGTTCCGTCCCAGCTCGCTCCCTCTTTCGTTTAGTTTAAATATTTAATTTTTTTTTATCCCCGAGGCTTCGTAGTGAGGAGGGTGTAAATTGTTCGGGCTTTCGGGACAAAGGTATCGAAAAGACCTTCGTCCGGACATATTATAATCGAAAATCGGAGGCTCGGCGGAAAAATGGTTGTGTCGTGAAGGGACAAGAGCGAAATGTTGGCATAAGTGAACGGATGCGACCATACCAGCACTAATGCACCGGATCCCATCAGAACTCCGAAGTTAAGCGTGCTTGGGCGAGAGTAGTACTAGGATGGGTGACCTCCTGGGAAGTCCTCGTGTTGCATCCCCTTTTGTTTTGCGCCAGTTGAGTTCCGTCCCAGCTCGCTCTCTCTTTCGTTTAGTTTAAATATTTAATTTTTTTTAACCCCGAGGCTTCGTTCCGTCCCAGCTCGCTCCCTCTTTCGTTTAGTTTAAATATTTAATTTTTTTTTATCCCCGAGGCTTCGTAGTGAGGAGGGTGTAAATTGTTCGGGCTTTCGGGACAAAGGTATCGAAAAGACCTTCGTCCGGACATATTATAATCGAAAATCGGAGGCTCGGCGGAAAAATGGTTGTGTCGTGAAGGGACAAGAGCGAAATGTTGGCATAAGTGAACGGATGCGACCATACCAGCACTAATGCACCGGATCCCATCAGAACTCCGAAGTTAAGCGTGCTTGGGCGAGAGTAGTACTAGGATGGGTGACCTCCTGGGAAGTCCTCGTGTTGCATCCCCTTTTGTTTTGCGCCAGTTGAGTTCCGTCCCAGCTCGCTCTCTCTTTCGTTTAGTTTAAATATTTAATTTTTTTTAACCCCGAGGCTTCGTTCCGTCCCAGCTCGCTCTCTCTTTCGTTTAGTTTAAATATTTAATTTTTTTTTATCCCCGAGGCTTCGTAGTGAGGAGGGTGTAAATTGTTCGGGCTTTCGGGACAAAGGTATCGAAAAGACCTTCGTCCGGACATATTATAATCGAAAATCGGAGGCTCGGCGGAAAAATGGTTGTGTCGTGAAGGGACAAGAGCGAAATGTTGGCATCAGTGAACGGATGCGACCATACCAGCACTAATGCACCGGATCCCATCAGAACTCCGAAGTTAAGCGTGCTTGGGCGAGAGTAGTACTAGGATGGGTGACCTCCTGGGAAGTCCTCGTGTTGCATCCCCTTTTGTTTTGCGCCAGTTGAGTTCCGTCCCAGCTCGCTCTCTCTTTCGTTTAGTTTAAATATTTAATTTTTTTTAACCCCGAGGCTTCGTTCCGTCCCAGCTCGCTCTCTCTTTCGTTTAGTTTAAATATTTAATTTTTTTTTATCCCCGAGGCTTCGTAGTGAGGAGGGTGTAAATTGTTCGGGCTTTCGGGACAAAGGTATCGAAAAGACCTTCGTCCGGACATATTATAATCGAAAATCGGAGGCTCGGCGGAAAAATGGTTGTGTCGTGAAGGGACAAGAGCGAAATGTTGGCATCAGTGAACGGATGCGACCATACCAGCACTAATGCACCGGATCCCATCAGAACTCCGAAGTTAAGCGTGCTTGGGCGAGAGTAGTACTAGGATGGGTGACCTCCTGGGAAGTCCTCGTGTTGCATCCCCTTTTGTTTTGCGCCAGTTGAGTTCCGTCCCAGCTCGCTCTCTCTTTCGTTTAGTTTAAATATTTAATTTTTTTTAACCCCGAGGCTTCGTTCCGTCCCAGCTCGCTCTCTCTTTCGTTTAGTTTAAATATTTAATTTTTTTTTATCCCCGAGGCTTCGTAGTGAGGAGGGTGTAAATTGTTCGGGCTTTCGGGACAAAGGTATCGAAAAGACCTTCGTCCGGACATATTATAATCGAAAATCGGAGGCTCGGCGGAAAAATGGTTGTGTCGTGAAGGGACAAGAGCAAAATGTTGGCATCAGTGAACGGATGCGACCATACCAGCACTAATGCACCGGATCCCATCAGAACTCCGAAGTTAAGCGTGCTTGGGCGAGAGTAGTACTAGGATGGGTGACCTCCTGGGAAGTCCTCGTGTTGCATCCCCTTTTGTTTTGCGCCAGTTGAGTTCCGTCCCAGCTCGCTCTCTCTTTCGTTTAGTTTAAATATTTAATTTTTTTTAACCCCGAGGCTTCGTTCCGTCCCAGCTCGCTCTCTCTTTCGTTTAGTTTAAATATTTAATTTTTTTTTATCCCCGAGGCTTCGTAGTGAGGAGGGTGTAAATTGTTCGGGCTTTCGGGACAAAGGTATCGAAAAGACCTTCGTCCGGACATATTATAATCGAAAATCGGAGGCTCGGCGGAAAAATGGTTGTGTCGTGAAGGGACAAGAGCGAAATGTTGGCATAAGTGAACGGATGCGACCATACCAGCACTAATGCACCGGATCCCATCAGAACTCCGAAGTTAAGCGTGCTTGGGCGAGAGTAGTACTAGGATGGGTGACCTCCTGGGAAGTCCTCGTGTTGCATCCCCTTTTGTTTTGCGCCAGTTGAGTTCCGTCCCAGCTCGCTCTCTCTTTCGTTTAGTTTAAATATTTAATTTTTTTTAACCCCGAGGCTTCGTTCCGTCCCAACTCGCTCTCTCTTTCGTTTAGTTTAAATATTTAATTTTTTTTATCCCCGAGGCTTCGTAGTGAGGAGGGTGTAAATTGTTCGGGCTTTCGGGACAAAGGTATCGAAAAGACCTTCGTCCGGACATATTATAATCGAAAATCGGAGGCTCGGCGGAAAAATGGTTGTGTCGTGAAGGGACAAGAGCAAAATGTTGGCATCAGTGAACGGATGCGACCATACCAGCACTAATGCACCGGATCCCATCAGAACTCCGAAGTTAAGCGTGCTTGGGCGAGAGTAGTACTAGGATGGGTGACCTCCTGGGAAGTCCTCGTGTTGCATCCCCTTTTGTTTTGCGCCAGTTGAGTTCCGTCCCAGCTCGCTCTCTCTTTCGTTTAGTTTAAATATTTAATTTTTTTTAACCCCGAGGCTTCGTTCCGTCCCAGCTCGCTCCCTCTTTCGTTTAGTTTAAATATTTAATTTTTTTTTATCCCCGAGGCTTCGTAGTGAGGAGGGTGTAAATTGTTCGGGCTTTCGGGACAAAGGTATCGAAAAGACCTTCGTCCGGACATATTATAATCGAAAATCGGAGGCTCGGCGGAAAAATGGTTGTGTCGTGAAGGGACAAGAGCGAAATGTTGGCATAAGTGAACGGATGCGACCATACCAGCACTAATGCACCGGATCCCATCAGAACTCCGAAGTTAAGCGTGCTTGGGCGAGAGTAGTACTAGGATGGGTGACCTCCTGGGAAGTCCTCGTGTTGCATCCCCTTTTGTTTTGCGCCAGTTGAGTTCCGTCCCAGCTCGCTCTCTCTTTCGTTTAGTTTAAATATTTAATTTTTTTTAACCCCGAGGCTTCGTTCCGTCCCAGCTCGCTCCCTCTTTCGTTTAGTTTAAATATTTAATTTTTTTTTATCCCCGAGGCTTCGTAGTGAGGAGGGTGTAAATTGTTCGGGCTTTCGGGACAAAGGTATCGAAAAGACCTTCGTCCGGACATATTATAATCGAAAATCGGAGGCTCGGCGGAAAAATGGTTGTGTCGTGAAGGGACAAGAGCGAAATGTTGGCATAAGTGAACGGATGCGACCATACCAGCACTAATGCACCGGATCCCATCAGAACTCCGAAGTTAAGCGTGCTTGGGCGAGAGTAGTACTAGGATGGGTGACCTCCTGGGAAGTCCTCGTGTTGCATCCCCTTTTGTTTTGCGCCAGTTGAGTTCCGTCCCAGCTCGCTCTCTCTTTCGTTTAGTTTAAATATTTAATTTTTTTTAACCCCGAGGCTTCGTTCCGTCCCAGCTCGCTCTCTCTTTCGTTTAGTTTAAATATTTAATTTTTTTTTATCCCCGAGGCTTCGTAGTGAGGAGGGTGTAAATTGTTCGGGCTTTCGGGACAAAGGTATCGAAAAGACCTTCGTCCGGACATATTATAATCGAAAATCGGAGGCTCGGCGGAAAAATGGTTGTGTCGTGAAGGGACAAGAGCGAAATGTTGGCATCAGTGAACGGATGCGACCATACCAGCACTAATGCACCGGATCCCATCAGAACTCCGAAGTTAAGCGTGCTTGGGCGAGAGTAGTACTAGGATGGGTGACCTCCTGGGAAGTCCTCGTGTTGCATCCCCTTTTGTTTTGCGCCAGTTGAGTTCCGTCCCAGCTCGCTCTCTCTTTCGTTTAGTTTAAATATTTAATTTTTTTTAACCCCGAGGCTTCGTTCCGTCCCAGCTCGCTCTCTCTTTCGTTTAGTTTAAATATTTAATTTTTTTTTATCCCCGAGGCTTCGTAGTGAGGAGGGTGTAAATTGTTCGGGCTTTCGGGACAAAGGTATCGAAAAGACCTTCGTCCGGACATATTATAATCGAAAATCGGAGGCTCGGCGGAAAAATGGTTGTGTCGTGAAGGGACAAGAGCGAAATGTTGGCATCAGTGAACGGATGCGACCATACCAGCACTAATGCACCGGATCCCATCAGAACTCCGAAGTTAAGCGTGCTTGGGCGAGAGTAGTACTAGGATGGGTGACCTCCTGGGAAGTCCTCGTGTTGCATCCCCTTTTGTTTTGCGCCAGTTGAGTTCCGTCCCAGCTCGCTCTCTCTTTCGTTTAGTTTAAATATTTAATTTTTTTTAACCCCGAGGCTTCGTTCCGTCCCAGCTCGCTCTCTCTTTCGTTTAGTTTAAATATTTAATTTTTTTTTATCCCCGAGGCTTCGTAGTGAGGAGGGTGTAAATTGTTCGGGCTTTCGGGACAAAGGTATCGAAAAGACCTTCGTCCGGACATAATATAATCGAAAATCGGAGGCTCGGCGGAAAAATGGCTGTGTCGTGAAGGGACAAGAGCGAAATGTTGGCATAAGTGAACGGATGCGACCATACCAGCACTAATGCACCGGATCCCATCAGAACTCCGAAGTTAAGCGTGCTTGGGCGAGAGTAGTACTAGGATGGGTGACCTCCTGGGAAGTCCTCGTGTTGCATCCCCTTTTGTTTTGCGCCAGTTGAGTTCCGTCCCAGCTCGCTCTCTCTTTCGTTTAGTTTAAATATTTAATTTTTTTTAACCCCGAGGCTTCGTTCCGTCCCAGCTCGCTCTCTCTTTCGTTTAGTTTAAATATTTAATTTTTTTTTTATCCCCGAGGCTTCGTAGTGAGGAGGGTGTAAATTGTTCGGGCTTTCGGGACAAAGGTATCGAAAAGACCTTCGTCCGGACATATTATAGTCGAAAATCGGAGGCTCGGCGGAAAAATGGCTGTGTCGTGAAGGGACAAGAGCGAAATGTTGGCATAAGTGAACGGATGCGACCATACCAGCACTAATGCACCGGATCCCATCAGAACTCCGAAGTTAAGGGTGCTTGGGCGAGAGTAGTACTAGGATGGGTGACCTCCTGGGAAGTCCTCGTGTTGCATCCCCTTTTGTTTTCCGCCAGTTGAGTTCCGTCCCAGCTCGCTCTCTCTTTCGTTTAGTTTAAATATTTAATTTTTTTTAACCCCGAGGCTTCGTTCCGTCCCAGCTCGCTCTCTCTTTCGTTTAGTTTAAATATTTAATTTTTTTTTTATCCCCGAGGCTTCGTAGTGAGGAGGGTGTGAATTGTTCGGGCTTTCGGGACAAAGGTATCGAAAAGACCTTCGTCCGGACATAATATAATCGAAAATCGGAGGCTCGGCGGAAAAATGGCTGTGTCGTGAAGGGACAAGAGCGAAATGTTGGCATAAGTGAACGGATGCGACCATACCAGCACTAATGCACCGGATCCCATCAGAACTCCGAAGTTAAGCGTGCTTGGGCGAGAGTAGTACTAGGATGGGTGACCTCCTGGGAAGTCCTCGTGTTGCATCCCCTTTTGTTTTGCGCCAGTTGAGTTCCGTCCCAGCTCGCTCTCTCTTTCGTTTAGTTTAAATATTTAATTTTTTTTAACCCCGAGGCTTCGTTCCGTCCCAGCTCGCTCTCTCTTTCGTTTAGTTTAAATATTTAATTTTTTTTTATCCCCGAGGCTTCGTAGTGAGGAGGGTGTAAATTGTTCGGGCTTTCGGGACAAAGGTATCGAAAAGACCTTCGTCCGGACATATTATAATCGAAAATCGGAGGCTCGGCGGAAAAATGGTTGTGTCGTGAAGGGACAAGAGCGAAATGTTGGCATAAGTGAACGGATGCGACCATACCAGCACTAATGCACCGGATCCCATCAGAACTCCGAAGTTAAGCGTGCTTGGGCGAGAGTAGTACTAGGATGGGTGACCTCCTGGGAAGTCCTCGTGTTGCATCCCCTTTTGTTTTGCGCCAGTTGAGTTCCGTCCCAGCTCGCTCTCTCTTTCGTTTAGTTTAAATATTTAATTTTTTTTAACCCCGAGGCTTCGTTCCGTCCCAACTCGCTCTCTCTTTCGTTTAGTTTAAATATTTAATTTTTTTTATCCCCGAGGCTTCGTAGTGAGGAGGGTGTAAATTGTTCGGGCTTTCGGGACAAAGGTATCGAAAAGACCTTCGTCCGGACATATTATAATCGAAAATCGGAGGCTCGGCGGAAAAATGGTTGTGTCGTGAAGGGACAAGAGCAAAATGTTGGCATCAGTGAACGGATGCGACCATACCAGCACTAATGCACCGGATCCCATCAGAACTCCGAAGTTAAGCGTGCTTGGGCGAGAGTAGTACTAGGATGGGTGACCTCCTGGGAAGTCCTCGTGTTGCATCCCCTTTTGTTTTGCGCCAGTTGAGTTCCGTCCCAGCTCGCTCTCTCTTTCGTTTAGTTTAAATATTTAATTTTTTTTAACCCCGAGGCTTCGTTCCGTCCCAGCTCGCTCCCTCTTTCGTTTAGTTTAAATATTTAATTTTTTTTTATCCCCGAGGCTTCGTAGTGAGGAGGGTGTAAATTGTTCGGGCTTTCGGGACAAAGGTATCGAAAAGACCTTCGTCCGGACATATTATAATCGAAAATCGGAGGCTCGGCGGAAAAATGGCTGTGTCGTGAAGGGACAAGAGCGAAATGTTGGCATAAGTGAACGGATGCGACCATACCAGCACTAATGCACCGGATCCCATCAGAACTCCGAAGTTAAGCGTGCTTGGGCGAGAGTAGTACTAGGATGGGTGACCTCCTGGGAAGTCCTCGTGTTGCATCCCCTTTTGTTTTGCGCCAGTTGAGTTCCGTCCCAGCTCGCTCTCTCTTTCGTTTAGTTTAAATATTTAATTTTTTTTAACCCCGAGGCTTCGTTCCGTCCCAGCTCGCTCCCTCTTTCGTTTAGTTTAAATATTTAATTTTTTTTTATCCCCGAGGCTTCGTAGTGAGGAGGGTGTAAATTGTTCGGGCTTTCGGGACAAAGGTATCGAAAAGACCTTCGTCCGGACATATTATAATCGAAAATCGGAGGCTCGGCGGAAAAATGGTTGTGTCGTGAAGGGACAAGAGCGAAATGTTGGCATAAGTGAACGGATGCGACCATACCAGCACTAATGCACCGGATCCCATCAGAACTCCGAAGTTAAGCGTGCTTGGGCGAGAGTAGTACTAGGATGGGTGACCTCCTGGGAAGTCCTCGTGTTGCATCCCCTTTTGTTTTGCGCCAGTTGAGTTCCGTCCCAGCTCGCTCTCTCTTTCGTTTAGTTTAAATATTTAATTTTTTTTAACCCCGAGGCTTCGTTCCGTCCCAACTCGCTCTCTCTTTCGTTTAGTTTAAATATTTAATTTTTTTTTATCCCCGAGGCTTCGTAGTGAGGAGGGTGTAAATTGTTCGGGCTTTCGGGACAAAGGTATCGAAAAGACCTTCGTCCGGACATATTATAATCGAAAATCGGAGGCTCGGCGGAAAAATGGTTGTGTCGTGAAGGGACAAGAGCGAAATGTTGGCATCAGTGAACGGATGCGACCATACCAGCACTAATGCACCGGATCCCATCAGAACTCCGAAGTTAAGCGTGCTTGGGCGAGAGTAGTACTAGGATGGGTGACCTCCTGGGAAGTCCTCGTGTTGCATCCCCTTTTGTTTTGCGCCAGTTGAGTTCCGTCCCAGCTCGCTCTCTCTTTCGTTTAGTTTAAATATTTAATTTTTTTTAACCCCGAGGCTTCGTTCCGTCCCAACTCGCTCTCTCTTTCGTTTAGTTTAAATATTTAATTTTTTTTTATCCCCGAGGCTTCGTAGTGAGGAGGGTGTAAATTGTTCGGGCTTTCGGGACAAAGGTATCGAAAAGACCTTCGTCCGGACATATTATAATCGAAAATCGGAGGCTCGGCGGAAAAATGGTTGTGTCGTGAAGGGACAAGAGCGAAATGTTGGCATAAGTGAACGGATGCGACCATACCAGCACTAATGCACCGGATCCCATCAGAACTCCGAAGTTAAGCGTGCTTGGGCGAGAGTAGTACTAGGATGGGTGACCTCCTGGGAAGTCCTCGTGTTGCATCCCCTTTTGTTTTGCGCCAGTTGAGTTCCGTCCCAGCTCGCTCTCTCTTTCGTTTAGTTTAAATATTTAATTTTTTTTAACCCCGAGGCTTCGTTCCGTCCCAACTCGCTCTCTCTTTCGTTTAGTTTAAATATTTAATTTTTTTTTATCCCCGAGGCTTCGTAGTGAGGAGGGTGTAAATTGTTCGGGCTTTCGGGACAAAGGTATCGAAAAGACCTTCGTCCGGACATATTATAATCGAAAATCGGAGGCTCGGCGGAAAAATGGTTGTGTCGTGAAGGGACAAGAGCGAAATGTTGGCATCAGTGAACGGATGCGACCATACCAGCACTAATGCACCGGATCCCATCAGAACTCCGAAGTTAAGCGTGCTTGGGCGAGAGTAGTACTAGGATGGGTGACCTCCTGGGAAGTCCTCGTGTTGCATCCCCTTTTGTTTTGCGCCAGTTGAGTTCCGTCCCAGCTCGCTCTCTCTTTCGTTTAGTTTAAATATTTAATTTTTTTTAACCCCGAGGCTTCGTTCCGTCCCAACTCGCTCTCTCTTTCGTTTAGTTTAAATATTTAATTTTTTTTTATCCCCGAGGCTTCGTAGTGAGGAGGGTGTAAATTGTTCGGGCTTTCGGGACAAAGGTATCGAAAAGACCTTCGTCCGGACATATTATAATCGAAAATCGGAGGCTCGGCGGAAAAATGGTTGTGTCGTGAAGGGACAAGAGCGAAATGTTGGCGTAAGTGAACGGATGCGACCATACCAGCACTAATGCACCGGATCCCATCAGAACTCCGAAGTTAAGCGTGCTTGGGCGAGAGTAGTACTAGGATGGGTGACCTCCTGGGAAGTCCTGGTGTTGCATCCCCTTTTGTTTTGCGCCAGTTGAGTTCCGTCCCAGCTCGCTCTCTCTTTCGTTTAGTTTAAATATTTAATTTTTTTTAACCCCGAGGCTTCGTTCCGTCCCAGCTCGCTCTCTCTTTCGTTTAGTTTAAATATTTAATTTTTTTTTATCCCCGAGGCTTCGTAGTGAGGAGGGTGTAAATTGTTCGGGCTTTCGGGACAAAGGTATCGAAAAGACCTTCGTCCGGACATATTATAATCGAAAATCGGAGGCTCGGTGGAAAAATGGTTGTGTCGTGAAGGGACAAGAGCGAAATGTTGGCATAAGTGAACGGATGCGACCATACCAGCACTAATGCACCGGATCCCATCAGAACTCCGAAGTTAAGCGTGCTTGGGCGAGAGTAGTACTAGGATGGGTGACCTCCTGGGAAGTCCTCGTGTTGCATCCCCTTTTGTTTTGCGCCAGTTGAGTTCCGTCCCAGCTCGCTCTCTCTTTCGTTTAGTTTAAATATTTAATTTTTTTTAACCCCGAGGCTTCGTTCCGTCCCAACTCGCTCTCTCTTTCGTTTAGTTTAAATATTTAATTTTTTTTATCCCCGAGGCTTCATAGTGAGGAGGGTGTAAATTGTTCGGGCTTTCGGGACAAAGGTATCGAAAAGACCTTCGTCCGGACATATTATAATCGAAAATCGGAGGCTCGGCGGAAAAATGGTTGTGTCGTGAAGGGACAAGAGCAAAATGTTGGCATCAGTGAACGGATGCGACCATACCAGCACTAATGCACCGGATCCCATCAGAACTCCGAAGTTAAGCGTGCTTGGGCGAGAGTAGTACTAGGATGGGTGACCTCCTGGGAAGTCCTCGTGTTGCATCCCCTTTTGTTTTGCGCCAGTTGAGTTCCGTCCCAGCTCGCTCTCTCTTTCGTTTAGTTTAAATATTTAATTTTTTTTAACCCCGAGGCTTCGTTCCGTCCCAGCTCGCTCCCTCTTTCGTTTAGTTTAAATATTTAATTTTTTTTTATCCCCGAGGCTTCGTAGTGAGGAGGGTGTAAATTGTTCGGGCTTTCGGGACAAAGGTATCGAAAAGACCTTCGTCCGGACATATTATAATCGAAAATCGGAGGCTCGGCGGAAAAATGGCTGTGTCGTGAAGGGACAAGAGCGAAATGTTGGCATAAGTGAACGGATGCGACCATACCAGCACTAATGCACCGGATCCCATCAGAACTCCGAAGTTAAGCGTGCTTGGGCGAGAGTAGTACTAGGATGGGTGACCTCCTGGGAAGTCCTCGTGTTGCATCCCCTTTTGTTTTGCGCCAGTTGAGTTCCGTCCCAGCTCGCTCTCTCTTTCGTTTAGTTTAAATATTTAATTTTTTTTAACCCCGAGGCTTCGTTCCGTCCCAGCTCGCTCCCTCTTTCGTTTAGTTTAAATATTTAATTTTTTTTTATCCCCGAGGCTTCGTAGTGAGGAGGGTGTAAATTGTTCGGGCTTTCGGGACAAAGGTATCGAAAAGACCTTCGTCCGGACATATTATAATCGAAAATCGGAGGCTCGGCGGAAAAATGGTTGTGTCGTGAAGGGACAAGAGCGAAATGTTGGCATAAGTGAACGGATGCGACCATACCAGCACTAATGCACCGGATCCCATCAGAACTCCGAAGTTAAGCGTGCTTGGGCGAGAGTAGTACTAGGATGGGTGACCTCCTGGGAAGTCCTCGTGTTGCATCCCCTTTTGTTTTGCGCCAGTTGAGTTCCGTCCCAGCTCGCTCTCTCTTTCGTTTAGTTTAAATATTTAATTTTTTTTAACCCCGAGGCTTCGTTCCGTCCCAGCTCGCTCTCTCTTTCGTTTAGTTTAAATATTTAATTTTTTTTTATCCCCGAGGCTTCGTAGTGAGGAGGGTGTAAATTGTTCGGGCTTTCGGGACAAAGGTATCGAAAAGACCTTCGTCCGGACATATTATAATCGAAAATCGGAGGCTCGGCGGAAAAATGGTTGTGTCGTGAAGGGACAAGAGCGAAATGTTGGCATCAGTGAACGGATGCGACCATACCAGCACTAATGCACCGGATCCCATCAGAACTCCGAAGTTAAGCGTGCTTGGGCGAGAGTAGTACTAGGATGGGTGACCTCCTGGGAAGTCCTCGTGTTGCATCCCCTTTTGTTTTGCGCCAGTTGAGTTCCGTCCCAGCTCGCTCTCTCTTTCGTTTAGTTTAAATATTTAATTTTTTTTAACCCCGAGGCTTCGTTCCGTCCCAGCTCGCTCTCTCTTTCGTTTAGTTTAAATATTTAATTTTTTTTTATCCCCGAGGCTTCGTAGTGAGGAGGGTGTAAATTGTTCGGGCTTTCGGGACAAAGGTATCGAAAAGACCTTCGTCCGGACATATTATAATCGAAAATCGGAGGCTCGGCGGAAAAATGGTTGTGTCGTGAAGGGACAAGAGCGAAATGTTGGCATCAGTGAACGGATGCGACCATACCAGCACTAATGCACCGGATCCCATCAGAACTCCGAAGTTAAGCGTGCTTGGGCGAGAGTAGTACTAGGATGGGTGACCTCCTGGGAAGTCCTCGTGTTGCATCCCCTTTTGTTTTGCGCCAGTTGAGTTCCGTCCCAGCTCGCTCTCTCTTTCGTTTAGTTTAAATATTTAATTTTTTTTAACCCCGAGGCTTCGTTCCGTCCCAGCTCGCTCCCTCTTTCGTTTAGTTTAAATATTTAATTTTTTTTTATCCCCGAGGCTTCGTAGTGAGGAGGGTGTAAATTGTTCGGGCTTTCGGGACAAAGGTATCGAAAAGACCTTCGTCCGGACATATTATAATCGAAAATCGGAGGCTCGGCGGAAAAATGGTTGTGTCGTGAAGGGACAAGAGCGAAATGTTGGCATAAGTGAACGGATGCGACCATACCAGCACTAATGCACCGGATCCCATCAGAACTCCGAAGTTAAGCGTGCTTGGGCGAGAGTAGTACTAGGATGGGTGACCTCCTGGGAAGTCCTCGTGTTGCATCCCCTTTTGTTTTGCGCCAGTTGAGTTCCGTCCCAGCTCGCTCTCTCTTTCGTTTAGTTTAAATATTTAATTTTTTTTAACCCCGAGGCTTCGTTCCGTCCCAGCTCGCTCTCTCTTTCGTTTAGTTTAAATATTTAATTTTTTTTTATCCCCGAGGCTTCGTAGTGAGGAGGGTGTAAATTGTTCGGGCTTTCGGGACAAAGGTATCGAAAAGACCTTCGTCCGGACATATTATAATCGAAAATCGGAGGCTCGGCGGAAAAATGGTTGTGTCGTGAAGGGACAAGAGCGAAATGTTGGCATCAGTGAACGGATGCGACCATACCAGCACTAATGCACCGGATCCCATCAGAACTCCGAAGTTAAGCGTGCTTGGGCGAGAGTAGTACTAGGATGGGTGACCTCCTGGGAAGTCCTCGTGTTGCATCCCCTTTTGTTTTGCGCCAGTTGAGTTCCGTCCCAGCTCGCTCTCTCTTTCGTTTAGTTTAAATATTTAATTTTTTTTAACCCCGAGGCTTCGTTCCGTCCCAGCTCGCTCTCTCTTTCGTTTAGTTTAAATATTTAATTTTTTTTTATCCCCGAGGCTTCGTAGTGAGGAGGGTGTAAATTGTTCGGGCTTTCGGGACAAAGGTATCGAAAAGACCTTCGTCCGGACATATTATAATCGAAAATCGGAGGCTCGGCGGAAAAATGGTTGTGTCGTGAAGGGACAAGAGCGAAATGTTGGCATCAGTGAACGGATGCGACCATACCAGCACTAATGCACCGGATCCCATCAGAACTCCGAAGTTAAGCGTGCTTGGGCGAGAGTAGTACTAGGATGGGTGACCTCCTGGGAAGTCCTCGTGTTGCATCCCCTTTTGTTTTGCGCCAGTTGAGTTCCGTCCCAGCTCGCTCTCTCTTTCGTTTAGTTTAAATATTTAATTTTTTTTAACCCCGAGGCTTCGTTCCGTCCCAGCTCGCTCTCTCTTTCGTTTAGTTTAAATATTTAATTTTTTTTTATCCCCGAGGCTTCGTAGTGAGGAGGGTGTAAATTGTTCGGGCTTTCGGGACAAAGGTATCGAAAAGACCTTCGTCCGGACATATTATAATCGAAAATCGGAGGCTCGGCGGAAAAATGGTTGTGTCGTGAAGGGACAAGAGCGAAATGTTGGCATAAGTGAGCGGATGCGACCATACCAGCACTAATGCACCGGATCCCATCAGAACTCCGAAGTTAAGCGTGCTTGGGCGAGAGTAGTACTAGGATGGGTGACCTCCTGGGAAGTCCTCGTGTTGCATCCCCTTTTGTTTTGCGCCAGTTGAGTTCCGTCCCAGCTCGCTCTCTCTTTCGTTTAGTTTAAATATTTAATTTTTTTTAACCCCGAGGCTTCGTTCCGTCCCAGCTCGCTCTCTCTTTCGTTTAGTTTAAATATTTAATTTTTTTTTATCCCCGAGGCTTCGTAGTGAGGAGGGTGTAAATTGTTCGGGCTTTCGGGACAAAGGTATCGAAAAGACCTTCGTCCGGACATATTATAATCGAAAATCGGAGGCTCGGCGGAAAAATGGTTGTGTCGTGAAGGGACAAGAGCGAAATGTTGGCATCAGTGAACGGATGCGACCATACTAGCACTAATGCACCGGATCCCATCAGAACTCCGAAGTTAAGCGTGCTTGGGCGAGAGTAGTACTAGGATGGGTGACCTCCTGGGAAGTCCTCGTGTTGCATCCCCTTTTGTTTTGCGCCAGTTGAGTTCCGTCCCAGCTCGCTCTCTCTTTCGTTTAGTTTAAATATTTAATTTTTTTTAACCCCGAGGCTTCGTTCCGTCCCAACTCGCTCTCTCTTTCGTTTAGTTTAAATATTTAATTTTTTTTATCCCCGAGGCTTCGTAGTGAGGAGGGTGTAAATTGTTCGGGCTTTCGGGACAAAGGTATCGAAAAGACCTTCGTCCGGACATATTATAATCGAAAATCGGAGGCTCGGCGGAAAAATGGTTGTGTCGTGAAGGGACAAGAGCGAAATGTTGGCATAAGTGAACGGATGCGACCATACCAGCACTAATGCACCGGATCCCATCAGAACTCCGAAGTTAAGCGTGCTTGGGCGAGAGTAGTACTAGGATGGGTGACCTCCTGGGAAGTCCTCGTGTTGCATCCCCTTTTGTTTTGCGCCAGTTGAGTTCCGTCCCAGCTCGCTCTCTCTTTCGTTTAGTTTAAATATTTAATTTTTTTTAACCCCGAGGCTTCGTTCCGTCCCAGCTCGCTCCCTCTTTCGTTTAGTTTAAATATTTAATTTTTTTTTATCCCCGAGGCTTCGTAGTGAGGAGGGTGTAAATTGTTCGGGCTTTCGGGACAAAGGTATCGAAAAGACCTTCGTCCGGACATATTATAATCGAAAATCGGAGGCTCGGCGGAAAAATGGTTGTGTCGTGAAGGGACAAGAGCGAAATGTTGGCATAAGTGAACGGATGCGACCATACCAGCACTAATGCACCGGATCCCATCAGAACTCCGAAGTTAAGCGTGCTTGGGCGAGAGTAGTACTAGGATGGGTGACCTCCTGGGAAGTCCTCGTGTTGCATCCCCTTTTGTTTTGCGCCAGTTGAGTTCCGTCCCAGCTCGCTCTCTCTTTCGTTTAGTTTAAATATTTAATTTTTTTTAACCCCGAGGCTTCGTTCCGTCCCAGCTCGCTCTCTCTTTCGTTTAGTTTAAATATTTAATTTTTTTTTATCCCCGAGGCTTCGTAGTGAGGAGGGTGTAAATTGTTCGGGCTTTCGGGACAAAGGTATCGAAAAGACCTTCGTCCGGACATATTATAATCGAAAATCGGAGGCTCGGCGGAAAAATGGTTGTGTCGTGAAGGGACAAGAGCGAAATGTTGGCATAAGTGAACGGATGCGACCATACCAGCACTAATGCACCGGATCCCATCAGAACTCCGAAGTTAAGCGTGCTTGGGCGAGAGTAGTACTAGGATGGGTGACCTCCTGGGAAGTCCTCGTGTTGCATCCCCTTTTGTTTTGCGCCAGTTGAGTTCCGTCCCAGCTCGCTCTCTCTTTCGTTTAGTTTAAATATTTAATTTTTTTTAACCCCGAGGCTTCGTTCCGTCCCAGCTCGCTCCCTCTTTCGTTTAGTTTAAATATTTAATTTTTTTTTATCCCCGAGGCTTCGTAGTGAGGAGGGTGTAAATTGTTCGGGCTTTCGGGACAAAGGTATCGAAAAGACCTTCGTCCGGACATATTATAATCGAAAATCGGAGGCTCGGCGGAAAAATGGTTGTGTCGTGAAGGGACAAGAGCGAAATGTTGGCATCAGTGAACGGATGCGACCATACCAGCACTAATGCACCGGATCCCATCAGAACTCCGAAGTTAAGCGTGCTTGGGCGAGAGTAGTACTAGGATGGGTGACCTCCTGGGAAGTCCTCGTGTTGCATCCCCTTTTGTTTTGCGCCAGTTGAGTTCCGTCCCAGCTCGCTCTCTCTTTCGTTTAGTTTAAATATTTAATTTTTTTTAACCCCGGGGCTTCGTTCCGTCCCAGCTCGCTCTCTCTTTCGTTTAGTTTAAATATTTAATTTTTTTTTATCCCCGAGGCTTCGTAGTGAGGAGGGTGTAAATTGTTCGGGCTTTCGGGACAAAGGTATCGAAAAGACCTTCGTCCGGACATATTATAATCGAAAATCGGAGGCTCGGCGGAAAAATGGTTGTGTCGTGAAGGGACAAGAGCGAAATGTTGGCATCAGTGAACGGATGCGACCATACCAGCACTAATGCACCGGATCCCATCAGAACTCCGAAGTTAAGCGTGCTTGGGCGAGAGTAGTACTAGGATGGGTGACCTCCTGGGAAGTCCTCGTGTTGCATCCCCTTTTGTTTTGCGCCAGTTGAGTTCCGTCCCAGCTCGCTCTCTCTTTCGTTTAGTTTAAATATTTAATTTTTTTTAACCCCGAGGCTTCGTTCCGTCCCAGCTCGCTCCCTCTTTCGTTTAGTTTAAATATTTAATTTTTTTTTATCCCCGAGGCTTCGTAGTGAGGAGGGTGTAAATTGTTCGGGCTTTCGGGACAAAGGTATCGAAAAGACCTTCGTCCGGACATATTATAATCGAAAATCGGAGGCTCGGCGGAAAAATGGTTGTGTCGTGAAGGGACAAGAGCGAAATGTTGGCATAAGTGAACGGATGCGACCATACCAGCACTAATGCACCGGATCCCATCAGAACTCCGAAGTTAAGCGTGCTTGGGCGAGAGTAGTACTAGGATGGGTGACCTCCTGGGAAGTCCTCGTGTTGCATCCCCTTTTGTTTTGCGCCAGTTGAGTTCCGTCCCAGCTCGCTCTCTCTTTCGTTTAGTTTAAATATTTAATTTTTTTTAACCCCGAGGCTTCGTTCCGTCCCAGCTCGCTCCCTCTTTCGTTTAGTTTAAATATTTAATTTTTTTTTATCCCCGAGGCTTCGTAGTGAGGAGGGTGTAAATTGTTCGGGCTTTCGGGACAAAGGTATCGAAAAGACCTTCGTCCGGACATATTATAATCGAAAATCGGAGGCTCGGCGGAAAAATGGTTGTGTCGTGAAGGGACAAGAGCGAAATGTTGGCATCAGTGAACGGATGCGACCATACCAGCACTAATGCACCGGATCCCATCAGAACTCCGAAGTTAAGCGTGCTTGGGCGAGAGTAGTACTAGGATGGGTGACCTCCTGGGAAGTCCTCGTGTTGCATCCCCTTTTGTTTTGCGCCAGTTGAGTTCCGTCCCAGCTCGCTCTCTCTTTCGTTTAGTTTAAATATTTAATTTTTTTTAACCCCGAGGCTTCGTTCCGTCCCAGCTCGCTCTCTCTTTCGTTTAGTTTAAATATTTAATTTTTTTTTATCCCCGAGGCTTCGTAGTGAGGAGGGTGTAAATTGTTCGGGCTTTCGGGACAAAGGTATCGAAAAGACCTTCGTCCGGACATATTATAATCGAAAATCGGAGGCTCGGCGGAAAAATGGTTGTGTCGTGAAGGGACAAGAGCGAAATGTTGGCATCAGTGAACGGATGCGACCATACCAGCACTAATGCACCGGATCCCATCAGAACTCCGAAGTTAAGCGTGCTTGGGCGAGAGTAGTACTAGGATGGGTGACCTCCTGGGAAGTCCTCGTGTTGCATCCCCTTTTGTTTTGCGCCAGTTGAGTTCCGTCCCAGCTCGCTCTCTCTTTCGTTTAGTTTAAATATTTAATTTTTTTTAACCCCGAGGCTTCGTTCCGTCCCAGCTCGCTCCCTCTTTCGTTTAGTTTAAATATTTAATTTTTTTTTATCCCCGAGGCTTCGTAGTGAGGAGGGTGTAAATTGTTCGGGCTTTCGGGACAAAGGTATCGAAAAGACCTTCGTCCGGACATATTATAATCGAAAATCGGAGGCTCGGCGGAAAAATGGTTGTGTCGTGAAGGGACAAGAGCGAAATGTTGGCATCAGTGAACGGATGCGACCATACCAGCACTAATGCACCGGATCCCATCAGAACTCCGAAGTTAAGCGTGCTTGGGCGAGAGTAGTACTAGGATGGGTGACCTCCTGGGAAGTCCTCGTGTTGCATCCCCTTTTGTTTTGCGCCAGTTGAGTTCCGTCCCAGCTCGCTCTCTCTTTCGTTTAGTTTAAATATTTAATTTTTTTTAACCCCGAGGCTTCGTTCCGTCCCAGCTCGCTCTCTCTTTCGTTTAGTTTAAATATTTAATTTTTTTTTATCCCCGAGGCTTCGTAGTGAGGAGGGTGTAAATTGTTCGGGCTTTCGGGACAAAGGTATCGAAAAGACCTTCGTCCGGACATATTATAATCGAAAATCGGAGGCTCGGCGGAAAAATGGTTGTGTCGTGAAGGGACAAGAGCGAAATGTTGGCATCAGTGAATGGATGCGACCATACCAGCACTAATGCACCGGATCCCATCAGAACTCCGAAGTTAAGCGTGCTTGGGCGAGAGTAGTACTAGGATGGGTGACCTCCTGGGAAGTCCTCGTGTTGCATCCCCTTTTGTTTTGCGCCAGTTGAGTTCCGTCCCAGCTCGCTCTCTCTTTCGTTTAGTTTAAATATTTAATTTTTTTTAACCCCGAGGCTTCGTTCCGTCCCAGCTCGCTCCCTCTTTCGTTTAGTTTAAATATTTAATTTTTTTTTATCCCCGAGGCTTCGTAGTGAGGAGGGTGTAAATTGTTCGGGCTTTCGGGACAAAGGTATCGAAAAGACCTTCGTCCGGACATATTATAATCGAAAATCGGAGGCTCGGCGGAAAAATGGTTGTGTCGTGAAGGGACAAGAGCGAAATGTTGGCATCAGTGAACGGATGCGACCATACCAGCACTAATGCACCGGATCCCATCAGAACTCCGAAGTTAAGCGTGCTTGGGCGAGAGTAGTACTAGGATGGGTGACCTCCTGGGAAGTCCTCGTGTTGCATCCCCTTTTGTTTTGCGCCAGTTGAGTTCCGTCCCAGCTCGCTCTCTCTTTCGTTTAGTTTAAATATTTAATTTTTTTTAACCCCGAGGCTTCGTTCCGTCCCAGCTCGCTCTCTCTTTCGTTTAGTTTAAATATTTAATTTTTTTTTATCCCCGAGGCTTCGTAGTGAGGAGGGTGTAAATTGTTCGGGCTTTCGGGACAAAGGTATCGAAAAGACCTTCGTCCGGACATATTATAATCGAAAATCGGAGGCTCGGCGGAAAAATGGTTGTGTCGTGAAGGGACAAGAGCGAAATGTTGGCATCAGTGAACGGATGCGACCATACCAGCACTAATGCACCGGATCCCATCAGAACTCCGAAGTTAAGCGTGCTTGGGCGAGAGTAGTACTAGGATGGGTGACCTCCTGGGAAGTCCTCGTGTTGCATCCCCTTTTGTTTTGCGCCAGTTGAGTTCCGTCCCAGCTCGCTCTCTCTTTCGTTTAGTTTAAATATTTAATTTTTTTTAACCCCGAGGCTTCGTTCCGTCCCAGCTCGCTCTCTCTTTCGTTTAGTTTAAATATTTAATTTTTTTTTATCCCCGAGGCTTCGTAGTGAGGAGGGTGTAAATTGTTCGGGCTTTCGGGACAAAGGTATCGAAAAGACCTTCGTCCGGACATATTATAATCGAAAATCGGAGGCTCGGCGGAAAAATGGTTGTGTCGTGAAGGGACAAGAGCGAAATGTTGGCATCAGTGAACGGATGCGACCATACCAGCACTAATGCACCGGATCCCATCAGAACTCCGAAGTTAAGCGTGCTTGGGCGAGAGTAGTACTAGGATGGGTGACCTCCTGGGAAGTCCTCGTGTTGCATCCCCTTTTGTTTTGCGCCAGTTGAGTTCCGTCCCAGCTCTCTCTCTCTTTCGTTTAGTTTAAATATTTAATTTTTTTTAACCCCGAGGCTTCGTTCCGTCCCAGCTCGCTCTCTCTTTCGTTTAGTTTAAATATTTAATTTTTTTTTATCCCCGAGGCTTCGTAGTGAGGAGGGTGTAAATTGTTCGGGCTTTCGGGACAAAGGTATCGAAAAGACCTTCGTCCGGACATATTATAATCGAAAATCGGAGGCTCGGCGGAAAAATGGTTGTGTCGTGAAGGGACAAGAGCGAAATGTTGGCATCAGTGAACGGATGCGACCATACCAGCACTAATGCACCGGATCCCATCAGAACTCCGAAGTTAAGCGTGCTTGGGCGAGAGTAGTACTAGGATGGGTGACCTCCTGGGAAGTCCTCGTGTTGCATCCCCTTTTGTTTTGCGCCAGTTGAGTTCCGTCCCAGCTCGCTCTCTCTTTCGTTTAGTTTAAATATTTAATTTTTTTTAACCCCGAGGCTTCGTTCCGTCCCAGCTCGCTCTCTCTTTCGTTTAGTTTAAATATTTAATTTTTTTTTATCCCCGAGGCTTCGTAGTGAGGAGGGTGTAAATTGTTCGGGCTTTCGGGACAAAGGTATCGAAAAGACCTTCGTCCGGACATATTATAATCGAAAATCGGAGGCTCGGCGGAAAAATGGTTGTGTCGTGAAGGGACAAGAGCGAAATGTTGGCATCAGTGAACGGATGCGACCATACCAGCACTAATGCACCGGATCCCATCAGAACTCCGAAGTTAAGCGTGCTTGGGCGAGAGTAGTACTAGGATGGGTGACCTCCTGGGAAGTCCTCGTGTTGCATCCCCTTTTGTTTTGCGCCAGTTGAGTTCCGTCCCAGCTCGCTCTCTCTTTCGTTTAGTTTAAATATTTAATTTTTTTTAACCCCGAGGCTTCGTTCCGTCCCAGCTCGCTCCCTCTTTCGTTTAGTTTAAATATTTAATTTTTTTTAACCCCGAGGCTTCGTTCCGTCCCAGCTCGCTCTCTCTTTCGTTTAGTTTAAATATTTAATTTTTTTTTATCCCCGAGGCTTCGTAGTGAGGAGGGTGTAAATTGTTCGGGCTTTCGGGACAAAGGTATCGAAAAGACCTTCGTCCGGACATATTATAATCGAAAATCGGAGGCTCGGCGGAAAAATGGTTGTGTCGTGAAGGGACAAGAGCGAAATGTTGGCATAAGTGAGCGGATGCGACCATACCAGCACTAATGCACCGGATCCCATCAGAACTCCGAAGTTAAGCGTGCTTGGGCGAGAGTAGTACTAGGATGGGTGACCTCCTGGGAAGTCCTCGTGTTGCATCCCCTTTTGTTTTGCGCCAGTTGAGTTCCGTCCCAGCTCGCTCTCTCTTTCGTTTAGTTTAAATATTTAATTTTTTTTAACCCCGAGGCTTCGTTCCGTCCCAGCTCGCTCTCTCTTTCGTTTAGTTTAAATATTTAATTTTTTTTTATCCCCGAGGCTTCGTAGTGAGGAGGGTGTAAATTGTTCGGGCTTTCGGGACAAAGGTATCGAAAAGACCTTCGTCCGGACATATTATAATCGAAAATCGGAGGCTCGGCGGAAAAATGGTTGTGTCGTGAAGGGACAAGAGCGAAATGTTGGCATCAGTGAACGGATGCGACCATACTAGCACTAATGCACCGGATCCCATCAGAACTCCGAAGTTAAGCGTGCTTGGGCGAGAGTAGTACTAGGATGGGTGACCTCCTGGGAAGTCCTCGTGTTGCATCCCCTTTTGTTTTGCGCCAGTTGAGTTCCGTCCCAGCTCGCTCTCTCTTTCGTTTAGTTTAAATATTTAATTTTTTTTAACCCCGAGGCTTCGTTCCGTCCCAACTCGCTCTCTCTTTCGTTTAGTTTAAATATTTAATTTTTTTTTATCCCCGAGGCTTCGTAGTGAGGAGGGTGTAAATTGTTCGGGCTTTCGGGACAAAGGTATCGAAAAGACCTTCGTCCGGACATATTATAATCGAAAATCGGAGGCTCGGCGGAAAAATGGTTGTGTCGTGAAGGGACAAGAGCGAAATGTTGGCATCAGTGAACGGATGCGACCATACCAGCACTAATGCACCGGATCCCATCAGAACTCCGAAGTTAAGCGTGCTTGGGCGAGAGTAGTACTAGGATGGGTGACCTCCTGGGAAGTCCTCGTGTTGCATCCCCTTTTGTTTTGCGCCAGTTGAGTTCCGTCCCAGCTCGCTCTCTCTTTCGTTTAGTTTAAATATTTAATTTTTTTTAACCCCGAGGCTTCGTTCCGTCCCAGCTCGCTCTCTCTTTCGTTTAGTTTAAATATTTAATTTTTTTTTATCCCCGAGGCTTCGTAGTGAGGAGGGTGTAAATTGTTCGGGCTTTCGGGACAAAGGTATCGAAAAGACCTTCGTCCGGACATATTATAATCGAAAATCGGAGGCTCGGCGGAAAAATGGTTGTGTCGTGAAGGGACAAGAGCGAAATGTTGGCATAAGTGAGCGGATGCGACCATACCAGCACTAATGCACCGGATCCCATCAGAACTCCGAAGTTAAGCGTGCTTGGGCGAGAGTAGTACTAGGATGGGTGACCTCCTGGGAAGTCCTCGTGTTGCATCCCCTTTTGTTTTGCGCCAGTTGAGTTCCGTCCCAGCTCGCTCTCTCTTTCGTTTAGTTTAAATATTTAATTTTTTTTAACCCCGAGGCTTCGTTCCGTCCCAGCTCGCTCTCTCTTTCGTTTAGTTTAAATATTTAATTTTTTTTTATCCCCGAGGCTTCGTAGTGAGGAGGGTGTAAATTGTTCGGGCTTTCGGGACAAAGGTATCGAAAAGACCTTCGTCCGGACATATTATAATCGAAAATCGGAGGCTCGGCGGAAAAATGGTTGTGTCGTGAAGGGACAAGAGCGAAATGTTGGCATCAGTGAACGGATGCGACCATACTAGCACTAATGCACCGGATCCCATCAGAACTCCGAAGTTAAGCGTGCTTGGGCGAGAGTAGTACTAGGATGGGTGACCTCCTGGGAAGTCCTCGTGTTGCATCCCCTTTTGTTTTGCGCCAGTTGAGTTCCGTCCCAGCTCGCTCTCTCTTTCGTTTAGTTTAAATATTTAATTTTTTTTAACCCCGAGGCTTCGTTCCGTCCCAACTCGCTCTCTCTTTCGTTTAGTTTAAATATTTAATTTTTTTTTATCCCCGAGGCTTCGTAGTGAGGAGGGTGTAAATTGTTCGGGCTTTCGGGACAAAGGTATCGAAAAGACCTTCGTCCGGACATATTATAATCGAAAATCGGAGGCTCGGCGGAAAAATGGTTGTGTCGTGAAGGGACAAGAGCGAAATGTTGGCATCAGTGAACGGATGCGACCATACCAGCACTAATGCACCGGATCCCATCAGAACTCCGAAGTTAAGCGTGCTTGGGCGAGAGTAGTACTAGGATGGGTGACCTCCTGGGAAGTCCTCGTGTTGCATCCCCTTTTGTTTTGCGCCAGTTGAGTTCCGTCCCAGCTCGCTCTCTCTTTCGTTTAGTTTAAATATTTAATTTTTTTTAACCCCGAGGCTTCGTTCCGTCCCAGCTCGCTCTCTCTTTCGTTTAGTTTAAATATTTAATTTTTTTTTATCCCCGAGGCTTCGTAGTGAGGAGGGTGTAAATTGTTCGGGCTTTCGGGACAAAGGTATCGAAAAGACCTTCGTCCGGACATATTATAATCGAAAATCGGAGGCTCGGCGGAAAAATGGTTGTGTCGTGAAGGGACAAGAGCGAAATGTTGGCATCAGTGAACGGATGCGACCATACCAGCACTAATGCACCGGATCCCATCAGAACTCCGAAGTTAAGCGTGCTTGGGCGAGAGTAGTACTAGGATGGGTGACCTCCTGGGAAGTCCTCGTGTTGCATCCCCTTTTGTTTTGCGCCAGTTGAGTTCCGTCCCAGCTCGCTCTCTCTTTCGTTTAGTTTAAATATTTAATTTTTTTTAACCCCGAGGCTTCGTTCCGTCCCAGCTCGCTCCCTCTTTCGTTTAGTTTAAATATTTAATTTTTTTTTATCCCCGAGGCTTCGTAGTGAGGAGGGTGTAAATTGTTCGGGCTTTCGGGACAAAGGTATCGAAAAGACCTTCGTCCGGACATATTATAATCGAAAATCGGAGGCTCGGCGGAAAAATGGTTGTGTCGTGAAGGGACAAGAGCGAAATGTTGGCATAAGTGAACGGATGCGACCATACCAGCACTAATGCACCGGATCCCATCAGAACTCCGAAGTTAAGCGTGCTTGGGCGAGAGTAGTACTAGGATGGGTGACCTCCTGGGAAGTCCTCGTGTTGCATCCCCTTTTGTTTTGCGCCAGTTGAGTTCCGTCCCAGCTCTCTCTCTCTTTCGTTTAGTTTAAATATTTAATTTTTTTTAACCCCGAGGCTTCGTTCCGTCCCAGCTCGCTCCCTCTTTCGTTTAGTTTAAATATTTAATTTTTTTTTATCCCCGAGGCTTCGTAGTGAGGAGGGTGTAAATTGTTCGGGCTTTCGGGACAAAGGTATCGAAAAGACCTTCGTCCGGACATATTATAATCGAAAATCGGAGGCTCGGCGGAAAAATGGTTGTGTCGTGAAGGGACAAGAGCGAAATGTTGGCATCAGTGAACGGATGCGACCATACCAGCACTAATGCACCGGATCCCATCAGAACTCCGAAGTTAAGCGTGCTTGGGCGAGAGTAGTACTAGGATGGGTGACCTCCTGGGAAGTCCTCGTGTTGCATCCCCTTTTGTTTTGCGCCAGTTGAGTTCCGTCCCAGCTCGCTCTCTCTTTCGTTTAGTTTAAATATTTAATTTTTTTTAACCCCGAGGCTTCGTTCCGTCCCAGCTCGCTCTCTCTTTCGTTTAGTTTAAATATTTAATTTTTTTTTATCCCCGAGGCTTCGTAGTGAGGAGGGTGTAAATTGTTCGGGCTTTCGGGACAAAGGTATCGAAAAGACCTTCGTCCGGACATATTATAATCGAAAATCGGAGGCTCGGCGGAAAAATGGTTGTGTCGTGAAGGGACAAGAGCGAAATGTTGGCATCAGTGAACGGATGCGACCATACCAGCACTAATGCACCGGATCCCATCAGAACTCCGAAGTTAAGCGTGCTTGGGCGAGAGTAGTACTAGGATGGGTGACCTCCTGGGAAGTCCTCGTGTTGCATCCCCTTTTGTTTTGCGCCAGTTGAGTTCCGTCCCAGCTCGCTCTCTCTTTCGTTTAGTTTAAATATTTAATTTTTTTTAACCCCGAGGCTTCGTTCCGTCCCAGCTCGCTCTCTCTTTCGTTTAGTTTAAATATTTAATTTTTTTTTATCCCCGAGGCTTCGTAGTGAGGAGGGTGTAAATTGTTCGGGCTTTCGGGACAAAGGTATCGAAAAGACCTTCGTCCGGACATATTATAATCGAAAATCGGAGGCTCGGCGGAAAAATGGTTGTGTCGTGAAGGGACAAGAGCGAAATGTTGGCATCAGTGAACGGATGCGACCATACTAGCACTAATGCACCGGATCCCATCAGAACTCCGAAGTTAAGCGTGCTTGGGCGAGAGTAGTACTAGGATGGGTGACCTCCTGGGAAGTCCTCGTGTTGCATCCCCTTTTGTTTTGCGCCAGTTGAGTTCCGTCCCAGCTCGCTCTCTCTTTCGTTTAGTTTAAATATTTAATTTTTTTTAACCCCGAGGCTTCGTTCCGTCCCAACTCGCTCTCTCTTTCGTTTAGTTTAAATATTTAATTTTTTTTTATCCCCGAGGCTTCGTAGTGAGGAGGGTGTAAATTGTTCGGGCTTTCGGGACAAAGGTATCGAAAAGACCTTCGTCCGGACATATTATAATCGAAAATCGGAGGCTCGGCGGAAAAATGGTTGTGTTGTGAAGGGACAAGAGCGAAATGTTGGCATCAGTGAACGGATGCGACCATACCAGCACTAATGCACCGGATCCCATCAGAACTCCGAAGTTAAGCGTGCTTGGGCGAGAGTAGTACTAGGATGGGTGACCTCCTGGGAAGTCCTCGTGTTGCATCCCCTTTTGTTTTGCGCCAGTTGAGTTCCGTCCCAGCTCGCTCTCTCTTTCGTTTAGTTTAAATATTTAATTTTTTTTAACCCCGAGGCTTCGTTCCGTCCCAGCTCGCTCTCTCTTTCGTTTAGTTTAAATATTTAATTTTTTTTTATCCCCGAGGCTTCGTAGTGAGGAGGGTGTAAATTGTTCGGGCTTTCGGGACAAAGGTATCGAAAAGACCTTCGTCCGGACATATTATAATCGAAAATCGGAGGCTCGGCGGAAAAATGGTTGTGTCGTGAAGGGACAAGAGCGAAATGTTGGCATCAGTGAACGGATGCGACCATACCAGCACTAATGCACCGGATCCCATCAGAACTCCGAAGTTAAGCGTGCTTGGGCGAGAGTAGTACTAGGATGGGTGACCTCCTGGGAAGTCCTCGTGTTGCATCCCCTTTTGTTTTGCGCCAGTTGAGTTCCGTCCCAGCTCGCTCTCTCTTTCGTTTAGTTTAAATATTTAATTTTTTTTAACCCCGAGGCTTCGTTCCGTCCCAGCTCGCTCCCTCTTTCGTTTAGTTTAAATATTTAATTTTTTTTTATCCCCGAGGCTTCGTAGTGAGGAGGGTGTAAATTGTTCGGGCTTTCGGGACAAAGGTATCGAAAAGACCTTCGTCCGGACATATTATAATCGAAAATCGGAGGCTCGGCGGAAAAATGGTTGTGTCGTGAAGGGACAAGAGCGAAATGTTGGCATCAGTGAACGGATGCGACCATACCAGCACTAATGCACCGGATCCCATCAGAACTCCGAAGTTAAGCGTGCTTGGGCGAGAGTAGTACTAGGATGGGTGACCTCCTGGGAAGTCCTCGTGTTGCATCCCCTTTTGTTTTGCGCCAGTTGAGTTCCGTCCCAGCTCGCTCTCTCTTTCGTTTAGTTTAAATATTTAATTTTTTTTAACCCCGAGGCTTCGTTCCGTCCCAGCTCGCTCCCTCTTTCGTTTAGTTTAAATATTTAATTTTTTTTTATCCCCGAGGCTTCGTAGTGAGGAGGGTGTAAATTGTTCGGGCTTTCGGGACAAAGGTATCGAAAAGACCTTCGTCCGGACATATTATAATCGAAAATCGGAGGCTCGGCGGAAAAATGGTTGTGTCGTGAAGGGACAAGAGCGAAATGTTGGCATAAGTGAACGGATGCGACCATACCAGCACTAATGCACCGGATCCCATCAGAACTCCGAAGTTAAGCGTGCTTGGGCGAGAGTAGTACTAGGATGGGTGACCTCCTGGGAAGTCCTCGTGTTGCATCCCCTTTTGTTTTGCGCCAGTTGAGTTCCGTCCCAGCTCGCTCTCTCTTTCGTTTAGTTTAAATATTTAATTTTTTTTAACCCCGAGGCTTCGTTCCGTCCCAGCTCGCTCCCTCTTTCGTTTAGTTTAAATATTTAATTTTTTTTTATCCCCGAGGCTTCGTAGTGAGGAGGGTGTAAATTGTTCGGGCTTTCGGGACAAAGGTATCGAAAAGACCTTCGTCCGGACATATTATAATCGAAAATCGGAGGCTCGGCGGAAAAATGGTTGTGTCGTGAAGGGACAAGAGCGAAATGTTGGCATCAGTGAACGGATGCGACCATACCAGCACTAATGCACCGGATCCCATCAGAACTCCGAAGTTAAGCGTGCTTGGGCGAGAGTAGTACTAGGATGGGTGACCTCCTGGGAAGTCCTCGTGTTGCATCCCCTTTTGTTTTGCGCCAGTTGAGTTCCGTCCCAGCTCGCTCTCTCTTTCGTTTAGTTTAAATATTTAATTTTTTTTAACCCCGAGGCTTCGTTCCGTCCCAGCTCGCTCTCTCTTTCGTTTAGTTTAAATATTTAATTTTTTTTTATCCCCGAGGCTTCGTAGTGAGGAGGGTGTAAATTGTTCGGGCTTTCGGGACAAAGGTATCGAAAAGACCTTCGTCCGGACATATTATAATCGAAAATCGGAGGCTCGGCGGAAAAATGGTTGTGTCGTGAAGGGACAAGAGCGAAATGTTGGCATCAGTGAACGGATGCGACCATACCAGCACTAATGCACCGGATCCCATCAGAACTCCGAAGTTAAGCGTGCTTGGGCGAGAGTAGTACTAGGATGGGTGACCTCCTGGGAAGTCCTCGTGTTGCATCCCCTTTTGTTTTGCGCCAGTTGAGTTCCGTCCCAGCTCGCTCTCTCTTTCGTTTAGTTTAAATATTTAATTTTTTTTAACCCCGAGGCTTCGTTCCGTCCCAGCTCGCTCTCTCTTTCGTTTAGTTTAAATATTTAATTTTTTTTTATCCCCGAGGCTTCGTAGTGAGGAGGGTGTAAATTGTTCGGGCTTTCGGGACAAAGGTATCGAAAAGACCTTCGTCCGGACATATTATAATCGAAAATCGGAGGCTCGGCGGAAAAATGGTTGTGTCGTGAAGGGACAAGAGCGAAATGTTGGCATAAGTGAACGGATGCGACCATACCAGCACTAATGCACCGGATCCCATCAGAACTCCGAAGTTAAGCGTGCTTGGGCGAGAGTAGTACTAGGATGGGTGACCTCCTGGGAAGTCCTCGTGTTGCATCCCCTTTTGTTTTGCGCCAGTTGAGTTCCGTCCCAGCTCGCTCTCTCTTTCGTTTAGTTTAAATATTTAATTTTTTTTAACCCCGAGGCTTCGTTCCGTCCCAGCTCGCTCTCTCTTTCGTTTAGTTTAAATATTTAATTTTTTTTTATCCCCGAGGCTTCGTAGTGAGGAGGGTGTAAATTGTTCGGGCTTTCGGGACAAAGGTATCGAAAAGACCTTCGTCCGGACATATTATAATCGAAAATCGGAGGCTCGGCGGAAAAATGGTTGTGTCGTGAAGGGACAAGAGCGAAATGTTGGCATCAGTGAACGGATGCGACCATACCAGCACTAATGCACCGGATCCCATCAGAACTCCGAAGTTAAGCGTGCTTGGGCGAGAGTAGTACTAGGATGGGTGACCTCCTGGGAAGTCCTCGTGTTGCATCCCCTTTTGTTTTGCGCCAGTTGAGTTCCGTCCCAGCTCGCTCTCTCTTTCGTTTAGTTTAAATATTTAATTTTTTTTAACCCCGAGGCTTCGTTCCGTCCCAACTCGCTCTCTCTTTCGTTTAGTTTAAATATTTAATTTTTTTTTATCCCCGAGGCTTCGTAGTGAGGAGGGTGTAAATTGTTCGGGCTTTCGGGACAAAGGTATCGAAAAGACCTTCGTCCGGACATATTATAATCGAAAATCGGAGGCTCGGCGGAAAAATGGTTGTGTCGTGAAGGGACAAGAGCGAAATGTTGGCATCAGTGAACGGATGCGACCATACCAGCACTAATGCACCGGATCCCATCAGAACTCCGAAGTTAAGCGTGCTTGGGCGAGAGTAGTACTAGGATGGGTGACCTCCTGGGAAGTCCTCGTGTTGCATCCCCTTTTGTTTTGCGCCAGTTGAGTTCCGTCCCAGCTCGCTCTCTCTTTCGTTTAGTTTAAATATTTTATTTTTTTTAACCCCGAGGCTTCGTTCCGTCCCAGCTCGCTCTCTCTTTCGTTTAGTTTAAATATTTAATTTTTTTTTATCCCCGAGGCTTCGTAGTGAGGAGGGTGTAAATTGTTCGGGCTTTCGGGACAAAGGTATCGAAAAGACCTTCGTCCGGACATATTATAATCGAAAATCGGAGGCTCGGCGGAAAAATGGTTGTGTCGTGAAGGGACAAGAGCGAAATGTTGGCATCAGTGAACGGATGTGACCATACCAGCACTAATGCACCGGATCCCATCAGAACTCCGAAGTTAAGCGTGCTTGGGCGAGAGTAGTACTAGGATGGGTGACCTCCTGGGAAGTCCTCGTGTTGCATCCCCTTTTGTTTTGCGCCAGTTGAGTTCCGTCCCAGCTCGCTCTCTCTTTCGTTTAGTTTAAATATTTAATTTTTTTTAACCCCGAGGCTTCGTTCCGTCCCAGCTCGCTCTCTCTTTCGTTTAGTTTAAATATTTAATTTTTTTTTATCCCCGAGGCTTCGTAGTGAGGAGGGTGTAAATTGTTCGGGCTTTCGGGACAAAGGTATCGAAAAGACCTTCGTCCGGACATATTATAATCGAAAATCGGAGGCTCGGCGGAAAAATGGTTGTGTCGTGAAGGGACAAGAGCGAAATGTTGGCATAAGTGAACGGATGCGACCATACCAGCACTAATGCACCGGATCCCATCAGAACTCCGAAGTTAAGCGTGTTTGGGCGAGAGTAGTACTAGGATGGGTGACCTCCTGGGAAGTCCTCGTGTTGCATCCCCTTTTGTTTTGCGCCAGTTGAGTTCCGTCCCAGCTCGCTCTCTCTTTCGTTTAGTTTAAATATTTAATTTTTTTTAACCCCGAGGCTTCGTTCCGTCCCAACTCGCTCTCTCTTTCGTTTAGTTTAAATATTTAATTTTTTTTATCCCCGAGGCTTCGTAGTGAGGAGGGTGTAAATTGTTCGGGCTTTCGGGACAAAGGTATCGAAAAGACCTTCGTCCGGACATATTATAATCGAAAATCGGAGGCTCGGCGGAAAAATGGTTGTGTCGTGAAGGGACAAGAGCAAAATGTTGGCATCAGTGAACGGATGCGACCATACCAGCACTAATGCACCGGATCCCATCAGAACTCCGAAGTTAAGCGTGCTTGGGCGAGAGTAGTACTAGGATGGGTGACCTCCTGGGAAGTCCTCGTGTTGCATCCCCTTTTGTTTTGCGCCAGTTGAGTTCCGTCCCAGCTCGCTCTCTCTTTCGTTTAGTTTAAATATTTAATTTTTTTTAACCCCGAGGCTTCGTTCCGTCCCAGCTCGCTCCCTCTTTCGTTTAGTTTAAATATTTAATTTTTTTTTATCCCCGAGGCTTCGTAGTGAGGAGGGTGTAAATTGTTCGGGCTTTCGGGACAAAGGTATCGAAAAGACCTTCGTCCGGACATATTATAATCGAAAATCGGAGGCTCGGCGGAAAAATGGTTGTGTCGTGAAGGGACAAGAGCGAAATGTTGGCATAAGTGAACGGATGCGACCATACCAGCACTAATGCACCGGATCCCATCAGAACTCCGAAGTTAAGCGTGCTTGGGCGAGAGTAGTACTAGGATGGGTGACCTCCTGGGAAGTCCTCGTGTTGCATCCCCTTTTGTTTTGCGCCAGTTGAGTTCCGTCCCAGCTCGCTCTCTCTTTCGTTTAGTTTAAATATTTAATTTTTTTTAACCCCGAGGCTTCGTTCCGTCCCAGCTCGCTCTCTCTTTCGTTTAGTTTAAATATTTAATTTTTTTTTATCCCCGAGGCTTCGTAGTGAGGAGGGTGTAAATTGTTCGGGCTTTCGGGACAAAGGTATCGAAAAGACCTTCGTCCGGACATATTATAATCGAAAATCGGAGGCTCGGCGGAAAAATGGTTGTGTCGTGAAGGGACAAGAGCGAAATGTTGGCATCAGTGAACGGATGCGACCATACCAGCACTAATGCACCGGATCCCATCAGAACTCCGAAGTTAAGCGTGCTTGGGCGAGAGTAGTACTAGGATGGGTGACCTCCTGGGAAGTCCTCGTGTTGCATCCCCTTTTGTTTTGCGCCAGTTGAGTTCCGTCCCAGCTCGCTCTCTCTTTCGTTTAGTTTAAATATTTAATTTTTTTTAACCCCGAGGCTTCGTTCCGTCCCAACTCGCTCTCTCTTTCGTTTAGTTTAAATATTTAATTTTTTTTTATCCCCGAGGCTTCGTAGTGAGGAGGGTGTAAATTGTTCGGGCTTTCGGGACAAAGGTATCGAAAAGACCTTCGTCCGGACATATTATAATCGAAAATCGGAGGCTCGGCGGAAAAATGGTTGTGTCGTGAAGGGACAAGAGCGAAATGTTGGCATAAGTGAACGGATGCGACCATACCAGCACTAATGCACCGGATCCCATCAGAACTCCGAAGTTAAGCGTGCTTGGGCGAGAGTAGTACTAGGATGGGTGACCTCCTGGGAAGTCCTCGTGTTGCATCCCCTTTTGTTTTGCGCCAGTTGAGTTCCGTCCCAGCTCGCTCTCTCTTTCGTTTAGTTTAAATATTTAATTTTTTTTAACCCCGAGGCTTCGTTCCGTCCCAGCTCGCTCTCTCTTTCGTTTAGTTTAAATATTTAATTTTTTTTTATCCCCGAGGCTTCGTAGTGAGGAGGGTGTAAATTGTTCGGGCTTTCGGGACAAAGGTATCGAAAAGACCTTCGTCCGGACATATTATAATCGAAAATCGGAGGCTCGGCGGAAAAATGGTTGTGTCGTGAAGGGACAAGAGCGAAATGTTGGCATCAGTGAACGGATGCGACCATACCAGCACTAATGCACCGGATCCCATCAGAACTCCGAAGTTAAGCGTGCTTGGGCGAGAGTAGTACTAGGATGGGTGACCTCCTGGGAAGTCCTCGTGTTGCATCCCCTTTTGTTTTGCGCCAGTTGAGTTCCGTCCCAGCTCGCTCTCTCTTTCGTTTAGTTTAAATATTTAATTTTTTTTAACCCCGAGGCTTCGTTCCGTCCCAACTCGCTCTCTCTTTCGTTTAGTTTAAATATTTAATTTTTTTTTATCCCCGAGGCTTCGTAGTGAGGAGGGTGTAAATTGTTCGGGCTTTCGGGACAAAGGTATCGAAAAGACCTTCGTCCGGACATATTATAATCGAAAATCGGAGGCTCGGCGGAAAAATGGTTGTGTCGTGAAGGGACAAGAGCGAAATGTTGGCATCAGTGAACGGATGCGACCATACCAGCACTAATGCACCGGATCCCATCAGAATCCGAAGTTAAGCGTGCTTGGGCGAGAGTAGTACTAGGATGGGTGACCTCCTGGGAAGTCCTCGTGTTGCATCCCCTTTTGTTTTGCGCCAGTTGAGTTCCGTCCCAGCTCGCTCTCTCTTTCGTTTAGTTTAAATATTTAATTTTTTTTAACCCCGAGGCTTCGTTCCGTCCCAGCTCACTCTCTCTTTCGTTTAGTTTAAATATTTAATTTTTTTTTATCCCCGAGGCTTCGTAGTGAGGAGGGTGTAAATTGTTCGGGCTTTCGGGACAAAGGTATCGAAAAGACCTTCGTCCGGACATATTATAATCGAAAATCGGAGGCTCGGCGGAAAAATGGTTGTGTCGTGAAGGGACAAGAGCGAAATGTTGGCATCAGTGAACGGATGCGACCATACCAGCACTAATGCACCGGATCCCATCAGAACTCCGAAGTTAAGCGTGCTTGGGCGAGAGTAGTACTAGGATGGGTGACCTCCTGGGAAGTCCTCGTGTTGCATCCCCTTTTGTTTTGCGCCAGTTGAGTTCCGTCCCAGCTCGCTCTCTCTTTCGTTTAGTTTAAATATTTAATTTTTTTTAACCCCGAGGCTTCGTTCCGTCCCAGCTCGCTCTCTCTTTCGTTTAGTTTAAATATTTAATTTTTTTTTATCCCCGAGGCTTCGTAGTGAGGAGGGTGTAAATTGTTCGGGCTTTCGGGACAAAGGTATCGAAAAGACCTTCGTCCGGACATATTATAATCGAAAATCGGAGGCTCGGCGGAAAAATGGTTGTGTCGTGAAGGGACAAGAGCGAAATGTTGGCATCAGTGAACGGATGCGACCATACCAGCACTAATGCACCGGATCCCATCAGAACTCCGAAGTTAAGCGTGCTTGGGCGAGAGTAGTACCAGGATGGGTGACCTCCTGGGAAGTCCTCGTGTTGCATCCCCTTTTGTTTTGCGCCAGTTGAGTTCCGTCCCAGCTCGCTCTCTCTTTCGTTTAGTTTAAATATTTAATTTTTTTTAACCCCGAGGCTTCGTTCCGTCCCAACTCGCTCTCTCTTTCGTTTAGTTTAAATATTTAATTTTTTTTTATCCCCGAGGCTTCGTAGTGAGGAGGGTGTAAATTGTTCGGGCTTTCGGGACAAAGGTATCGAAAAGACCTTCGTCCGGACATATTATAATCGAAAATCGGAGGCTCGGCGGAAAAATGGTTGTGTCGTGAAGGGACAAGAGCGAAATGTTGGCATAAGTGAACGGATGCGACCATACCAGCACTAATGCACCGGATCCCATCAGAACTCCGAAGTTAAGCGTGCTTGGGCGAGAGTAGTACTAGGATGGGTGACCTCCTGGGAAGTCCTCGTGTTGCATCCCCTTTTGTTTTGCGCCAGTTGAGTTCCGTCCCAGCTCGCTCTCTCTTTCGTTTAGTTTAAATATTTAATTTTTTTTAACCCCGAGGCTTCGTTCCGTCCCAGCTCACTCTCTCTTTCGTTTAGTTTAAATATTTAATTTTTTTTTATCCCCGAGGCTTCGTAGTGAGGAGGGTGTAAATTGTTCGGGCTTTCGGGACAAAGGTATCGAAAAGACCTTCGTCCGGACATATTATAATCGAAAATCGGAGGCTCGGCGGAAAAATGGTTGTGTCGTGAAGGGACAAGAGCGAAATGTTGGCATCAGTGAACGGATGCGACCATACCAGCACTAATGCACCGGATCCCATCAGAACTCCGAAGTTAAGCGTGCTTGGGCGAGAGTAGTACTAGGATGGGTGACCTCCTGGGAAGTCCTCGTGTTGCATCCCCTTTTGTTTTGCGCCAGTTGAGTTCCGTCCCAGCTCGCTCTCTCTTTCGTTTAGTTTAAATATTTAATTTTTTTTAACCCCGAGGCTTCGTTCCGTCCCAGCTCGCTCTCTCTTTCGTTTAGTTTAAATATTTAATTTTTTTTTATCCCCGAGGCTTCGTAGTGAGGAGGGTGTAAATTGTTCGGGCTTTCGGGACAAAGGTATCGAAAAGACCTTCGTCCGGACATATTATAATCGAAAATCGGAGGCTCGGCGGAAAAATGGTTGTGTCGTGAAGGGACAAGAGCGAAATGTTGGCATCAGTGAACGGATGCGACCATACCAGCACTAATGCACCGGATCCCATCAGAACTCCGAAGTTAAGCGTGCTTGGGCGAGAGTAGTACCAGGATGGGTGACCTCCTGGGAAGTCCTCGTGTTGCATCCCCTTTTGTTTTGCGCCAGTTGAGTTCCGTCCCAGCTCGCTCTCTCTTTCGTTTAGTTTAAATATTTAATTTTTTTTAACCCCGAGGCTTCGTTCCGTCCCAACTCGCTCTCTCTTTCGTTTAGTTTAAATATTTAATTTTTTTTATCCCCGAGGCTTCGTAGTGAGGAGGGTGTAAATTGTTCGGGCTTTCGGGACAAAGGTATCGAAAAGACCTTCGTCCGGACATATTATAATCGAAAATCGGAGGCTCGGCGGAAAAATGGTTGTGTCGTGAAGGGACAAGAGCAAAATGTTGGCATCAGTGAACGGATGCGACCATACCAGCACTAATGCACCGGATCCCATCAGAACTCCGAAGTTAAGCGTGCTTGGGCGAGAGTAGTACTAGGATGGGTGACCTCCTGGGAAGTCCTCGTGTTGCATCCCCTTTTGTTTTGCGCCAGTTGAGTTCCGTCCCAGCTCGCTCTCTCTTTCGTTTAGTTTAAATATTTAATTTTTTTTAACCCCGAGGCTTCGTTCCGTCCCAGCTCGCTCTCTCTTTCGTTTAGTTTAAATATTTAATTTTTTTTTATCCCCGAGGCTTCGTAGTGAGGAGGGTGTAAATTGTTCGGGCTTTCGGGACAAAGGTATCGAAAAGACCTTCGTCCGGACATATTATAATCGAAAATCGGAGGCTCGGCGGAAAAATGGTTGTGTCGTGAAGGGACAAGAGCGAAATGTTGGCATCAGTGAACGGATGCGACCATACCAGCACTAATGCACCGGATCCCATCAGAACTCCGAAGTTAAGCGTGCTTGGGCGAGAGTAGTACTAGGATGGGTGACCTCCTGGGAAGTCCTCGTGTTGCATCCCCTTTTGTTTTGCGCCAGTTGAGTTCCGTCCCAGCTCGCTCTCTCTTTCGTTTAGTTTAAATATTTAATTTTTTTTAACCCCGAGGCTTCGTTCCGTCCCAGCTCGCTCTCTCTTTCGTTTAGTTTAAATATTTAATTTTTTTTTATCCCCGAGGCTTCGTAGTGAGGAGGGTGTAAATTGTTCGGGCTTTCGGGACAAAGGTATCGAAAAGACCTTCGTCCGGACATATTATAATCGAAAATCGGAGGCTCGGCGGAAAAATGGTTGTGTCGTGAAGGGACAAGAGCGAAATGTTGGCATCAGTGAACTGATGCGACCATACCAGCACTAATGCACCGGATCCCATCAGAACTCCGAAGTTAAGCGTGCTTGGGCGAGAGTAGTACTAGGATGGGTGACCTCCTGGGAAGTCCTCGTGTTGCATCCCCTTTTGTTTTGCGCCAGTTGAGTTCCGTCCCAGCTCGCTCTCTCTTTCGTTTAGTTTAAATATTTAATTTTTTTTAACCCCGAGGCTTCGTTCCGTCCCAGCTCGCTCTCTCTTTCGTTTAGTTTAAATATTTAATTTTTTTTTATCCCCGAGGCTTCGTAGTGAGGAGGGTGTAAATTGTTCGAGCTTTCGGGACAAAGGTATCGAAAAGACCTTCGTCCGGACATATTATAATCGAAAATCGGAGGCTCGGCGGAAAAATGGTTGTGTCGTGAAGGGACAAGAGCGAAATGTTGGCATCAGTGAACGGATGCGACCATACCAGCACTAATGCACCGGATCCCATCAGAACTCCGAAGTTAAGCGTGCTTGGGCGAGAGTAGTACTAGGATGGGTGACCTCCTGGGAAGTCCTCGTGTTGCATCCCCTTTTGTTTTGCGCCAGTTGAGTTCCGTCCCAGCTCGCTCTCTCTTTCGTTTAGTTTAAATATTTAATTTTTTTTAACCCCGAGGCTTCGTTCCGTCCCAGCTCGCTCTCTCTTTCGTTTAGTTTAAATATTTAATTTTTTTTTATCCCCGAGGCTTCGTAGTGAGGAGGGTGTAAATTGTTCGGGCTTTCGGGACAAAGGTATCGAAAAGACCTTCGTCCGGACATATTATAATCGAAAATCGGAGGCTCGGCGGAAAAATGGTTGTGTCGTGAAGGGACAAGAGCGAAATGTTGGCATAAGTGAACGGATGCGACCATACCAGCACTAATGCACCGGATCCCATCAGAACTCCGAAGTTAAGCGTGCTTGGGCGAGAGTAGTACTAGGATGGGTGACCTCCTGGGAAGTCCTCGTGTTGCATCCCCTTTTGTTTTGCGCCAGTTGAGTTCCGTCCCAGCTCGCTCTCTCTTTCGTTTAGTTTAAATATTTAATTTTTTTTAACCCCGAGGCTTCGTTCCGTCCCAGCTCGCTCTCTCTTTCGTTTAGTTTAAATATTTAATTTTTTTTTATCCCCGAGGCTTCGTTCTGAGAAGGGTGTAAATTGTTCGGGCTTTCGGGACAAAGGTATCGAAAAGACCTTCGTCCGGACATATTATAATCGAAAATCGGAGGCTCGGCGGAAAAATGGTTGTGTCGTGAAGGGACAAGAGCGAAATGTTGGCATAAGTGAACGGATGCGACCATACCAGCACTAATGCACCGGATCCCATCAGAACTCCGAAGTTAAGCGTGCTTGGGCGAGAGTAGTACTAGGATGGGTGACCTCCTGGGAAGTCCTCGTGTTGCATCCCCTTTTGTTTTGCGCCAGTTGAGTTCCGTCCCAGCTCGCTCTCTCTTTCGTTTAGTTTAAATATTTAATTTTTTTTAACCCCGAGGCTTCGTTCCGTCCCAACTCGCTCTCTCTTTCGTTTAGTTTAAATATTTAATTTTTTTTATCCCCGAGGCTTCGTAGTGAGGAGGGTGTAAATTGTTCGGGCTTTCGGGACAAAGGTATCGAAAAGACCTTCGTCCGGACATATTATAATCGAAAATCGGAGGCTCGGCGGAAAAATGGTTGTGTCGTGAAGGGACAAGAGCAAAATGTTGGCATCAGTGAACGGATGCGACCATACCAGCACTAATGCACCGGATCCCATCAGAACTCCGAAGTTAAGCGTGCTTGGGTGAGAGTAGTACTAGGATGGGTGACCTCTTGGGAAGTCCTCGTGTTGCATCCCCTTTTGTTTTGCGCCAGTTGAGTTCCGTCCCAGCTCGCTCTCTCTTTCGTTTAGTTTAAATATTTAATTTTTTTTAACCCCGAGGCTTCGTTCCGTCCCAGCTCGCTCTCTCTTTCGTTTAGTTTAAATATTTAATTTTTTTTTATCCCCGAGGCTTCGTAGTGAGGAGGGTGTAAATTGTTCGGGCTTTCGGGACAAAGGTATCGAAAAGACCTTCGTCCGGACATATTATAATCGAAAATCGGAGGCTCGGCGGAAAAATGGTTGTGTCGTGAAGGGACAAGAGCGAAATGTTGGCATCAGTGAACGGATGCGACCATACCAGCACTAATGCACCGGATCCCATCAGAACTCCGAAGTTAAGCGTGCTTGGGCGAGAGTAGTACTAGGATGGGTGACCTCCTGGGAAGTCCTCGTGTTGCATCCCCTTTTGTTTTGCGCCAGTTGAGTTCCGTCCCAGCTCGCTCTCTCTTTCGTTTAGTTTAAATATTTAATTTTTTTTAACCCCGAGGCTTCGTTCCGTCCCAGCTCGCTCTCTCTTTCGTTTAGTTTAAATATTTAATTTTTTTTTATCCCCGAGGCTTCGTAGTGAGGAGGGTGTAAATTGTTCGGGCTTTCGGGACAAAGGTATCGAAAAGACCTTCGTCCGGACATATTATAATCGAAAATCGGAGGCTCGGCGGAAAAATGGATGTGTCGTGAAGGGACAAGAGCGAAATGTTGGCATCAGTGAACGGATGCGACCATACCAGCACTAATGCACCGGATCCCATCAGAACTCCGAAGTTAAGCGTGCTTGGGCGAGAGTAGTACTAGGATGGGTGACCTCCTGGGAAGTCCTCGTGTTGCATCCCCTTTTGTTTTGCGCCAGTTGAGTTCCGTCCCAGCTCGCTCTCTCTTTCGTTTAGTTTAAATATTTAATTTTTTTTAACCCCGAGGCTTCGTTACGTCCCAGCTCGCTCTCTCTTTCGTTTAGTTTAAATATTTAATTTTTTTTTATCCCCGAGGCTTCGTAGTGAGGAGGGTGTAAATTGTTCGGGCTTTCGGGACAAAGGTATCGAAAAGACCTTCGTCCGGACATATTATAATCGAAAATCGGAGGCTCGGCGGAAAAATGGTTGTGTCGTGAAGGGACAAGAGCGAAATGTTGGCATAAGTGAACGGATGCGACCATACTAGCACTAATGCACCGGATCCCATCAGAACTCCGAAGTTAAGCGTGCTTGGGCGAGAGTAGTACTAGGATGGGTGACCTCCTGGGAAGTCCTCGTGTTGCATCCCCTTTTGTTTTGCGCCAGTTGAGTTCCGTCCCAGCTCGCTCTCTCTTTCGTTTAGTTTAAATATTTAATTTTTTTTAACCCCGAGGCTTCGTTCCGTCCCAACTCGCTCTCTCTTTCGTTTAGTTTAAATATTTAATTTTTTTTATCCCCGAGGCTTCGTAGTGAGGAGGGTGTAAATTGTTCGGGCTTTCGGGACAAAGGTATCGAAAAGACCTTCGTCCGGACATATTATAATCGAAAATCGGAGGCTCGGCGGAAAAATGGTTGTGTCGTGAAGGGACAAGAGCGAAATGTTGGCATCAGTGAACGGATGCGACCATACCAGCACTAATGCACCGGATCCCATCAGAACTCCGAAGTTAAGCGTGCTTGGGCGAGAGTAGTACTAGGATGGGTGACCTCCTGGGAAGTCCTCGTGTTGCATCCCCTTTTGTTTTGCGCCAGTTGAGTTCCGTCCCAGCTCGCTCTCTCTTTCGTTTAGTTTAAATATTTAATTTTTTTTAACCCCGAGGCTTCGTTCCGTCCCAGCTCGCTCTCTCTTTCGTTTAGTTTAAATATTTAATTTTTTTTTATCCCCGAGGCTTCGTAGTGAGGAGGGTGTAAATTGTTCGGGCTTTCGGGACAAAGGTATCGAAAAGACCTTCGTCCGGACATATTATAATCGAAAATCGGAGGCTCGGCGGAAAAATGGTTGTGTCGTGAAGGGACAAGAGCGAAATGTTGGCATCAGTGAACGGATGCGACCATACCAGCACTAATGCACCGGATCCCATCAGAACTCCGAAGTTAAGCGTGCTTGGGCGAGAGTAGTACTAGGATGGGTGACCTCCTGGGAAGTCCTCGTGTTGCATCCCCTTTTGTTTTGCGCCAGTTGAGTTCCGTCCCAGCTCGCTCTCTCTTTCGTTTAGTTTAAATATTTAATTTTTTTTAACCCCGAGGCTTCGTTCCGTCCCAGCTCGCTCTCTCTTTCGTTTAGTTTAAATATTTAATTTTTTTTTATCCCCGAGGCTTCGTAGTGAGGAGGGTGTAAATTGTTCGGGCTTTCGGGACAAAGGTATCGAAAAGACCTTCGTCCGGACATATTATAATCGAAAATCGGAGGCTCGGCGGAAAAATGGTTGTGTCGTGAAGGGACAAGAGCGAAATGTTGGCATCAGTGAACGGATGCGACCATACCAGCACTAATGCACCGGATCCCATCAGAACTCCGAAGTTAAGCGTGCTTGGGCGAGAGTAGTACTAGGATGGGTGACCTCCTGGGAAGTCCTCGTGTTGCATCCCCTTTTGTTTTGCGCCAGTTGAGTTCCGTCCCAGCTCGCTCTCTCTTTCGTTTAGTTTAAATATTTAATTTTTTTTAACCCCGAGGCTTCGTTCCGTCCCAGCTCGCTCTCTCTTTCGTTTAGTTTAAATATTTAATTTTTTTTTATCCCCGAGGCTTCGTAGTGAGGAGGGTGTAAATTGTTCGGGCTTTCGGGACAAAGGTATCGAAAAGACCTTCGTCCGGACATATTATAATCGAAAATCGGAGGCTCGGCGGAAAAATGGTTGTGTCGTGAAGGGACAAGAGCGAAATGTTGGCATCAGTGAACGGATGCGACCATACCAGCACTAATGCACCGGATCCCATCAGAACTCCGAAGTTAAGCGTGCTTGGGCGAGAGTAGTACTAGGATGGGTGACCTCCTGGGAAGTCCTCGTGTTGCATCCCCTTTTGTTTTGCGCCAGTTGAGTTCCGTCCCAGCTCGCTCTCTCTTTCGTTTAGTTTAAATATTTAATTTTTTTTAACCCCGAGGCTTCGTTCCGTCCCAGCTCGCTCTCTCTTTCGTTTAGTTTAAATATTTAATTTTTTTTTATCCCCGAGGCTTCGTAGTGAGGAGGGTGTAAATTGTTCGGGCTTTCGGGACAAAGGTATCGAAAAGACCTTCGTCCGGACATATTATAATCGAAAATCGGAGGCTCGGCGGAAAAATGGTTGTGTCGTGAAGGGACAAGAGCGAAATGTTGGCATCAGTGAACGGATGCGACCATACCAGCACTAATGCACCGGATCCCATCAGAACTCCGAAGTTAAGCGTACTTGGGCGAGAGTAGTACTAGGATGGGTGACCTCCTGGGAAGTCCTCGTGTTGCATCCCCTTTTGTTTTGCGCCAGTTGAGTTCCGTCCCAGCTCGCTCTCTCTTTCGTTTAGTTTAAATATTTAATTTTTTTTAACCCCGAGGCTTCGTTCCGTCCCAGCTCGCTCTCTCTTTCGTTTAGTTTAAATATTTAATTTTTTTTTATCCCCGAGGCTTCGTAGTGAGGAGGGTGTAAATTGTTCGGGCTTTCGGGACAAAGGTATCGAAAAGACCTTCGTCCGGACATATTATAATCGAAAATCGGAGGCTCGGCGGAAAAATGGTTGTGTCGTGAAGGGACAAGAGCGAAATGTTGGCATCAGTGAACGGATGCGACCATACCAGCACTAATGCACCGGATCCCATCAGAACTCCGAAGTTAAGCGTGCTTGGGCGAGAGTAGTACTAGGATGGGTGACCTCCTGGGAAGTCCTCGTGTTGCATCCCCTTTTGTTTTGCGCCAGTTGAGTTCCGTCCCAGCTCGCTCTCTCTTTCGTTTAGTTTAAATATTTAATTTTTTTTAACCCCGAGGCTTCGTTCCGTCCCAGCTCGCTCTCTCTTTCGTTTAGTTTAAATATTTAATTTTTTTTTATCCCCGAGGCTTCGTAGTGAGGAGGGTGTAAATTGTTCGGGCTTTCGGGACAAAGGTATCGAAAAGACCTTCGTCCGGACATATTATAATCGAAAATCGGAGGCTCGGCGGAAAAATGGTTGTGTCGTGAAGGGACAAGAGCGAAATGTTGGCATCAGTGAACGGATGCGACCATACCAGCACTAATGCACCGGATCCCATCAGAACTCCGAAGTTAAGCGTGCTTGGGCGAGAGTAGTACTAGGATGGGTGACCTCCTGGGAAGTCCTCGTGTTGCATCCCCTTTTGTTTTGCGCCAGTTGAGTTCCGTCCCAGCTCGCTCTCTCTTTCGTTTAGTTTAAATATTTAATTTTTTTTAACCCCGAGGCTTCGTTCCGTCCCAGCTCGCTCTCTCTTTCGTTTAGTTTAAATATTTAATTTTTTTTTATCCCCGAGGCTTCGTAGTGAGGAGGGTGTAAATTGTTCGGGCTTTCGGGACAAAGGTATCGAAAAGACCTTCGTCCGGACATATTATAATCGAAAATCGGAGGCTCGGCGGAAAAATGGTTGTGTCGTGAAGGGACAAGAGCGAAATGTTGGCATCAGTGAACGGATGCGACCATACCAGCACTAATGCACCGGATCCCATCAGAACTCCGAAGTTAAGCGTGCTTGGGCGAGAGTAGTACTAGGATGGGTGACCTCCTGGGAAGTCCTCGTGTTGCATCCCCTTTTGTTTTGCGCCAGTTGAGTTCCGTCCCAGCTCGCTCTCTCTTTCGTTTAGTTTAAATATTTAATTTTTTTTAACCCCGAGGCTTCGTTCCGTCCCAGCTCGCTCTCTCTTTCGTTTAGTTTAAATATTTAATTTTTTTTTATCCCCGAGGCTTCGTAGTGAGGAGGGTGTAAATTGTTCGGGCTTTCGGGACAAAGGTATCGAAAAGACCTTCGTCCGGACATATTATAATCGAAAATCGGAGGCTCGGCGGAAAAATGGTTGTGTCGTGAAGGGACAAGAGCGAAATGTTGGCATCAGTGAACGGATGCGACCATACCAGCACTAATGCACCGGATCCCATCAGAACTCCGAAGTTAAGCGTGCTTGGGCGAGAGTAGTACTAGGATGGGTGACCTCCTGGGAAGTCCTCGTGTTGCATCCCCTTTTGTTTTGCGCCAGTTGAGTTCCGTCCCAGCTCGCTCTCTCTTTCGTTTAGTTTAAATATTTAATTTTTTTTAACCCCGAGGCTTCGTTCCGTCCCAGCTCGCTCTCTCTTTCGTTTAGTTTAAATAACTAATTTTTTTTTATCCCCGAGGCTTCGTAGTGAGGAGGGTGTAAATTGTTCGGGCTTTCGGGACAAAGGTATCGAAAAGACCTTCGTCCGGACATATTATAATCGAAAATCGGAGGCTCGGCGGAAAAATGGTTGTGTCGTGAAGGGACAAGAGCGAAATGTTGGCATCAGTGAACGGATGCGACCATACCAGCACTAATGCACCGGATCCCATCAGAACTCCGAAGTTAAGCGTGCTTGGGCGAGAGTAGTACTAGGATGGGTGACCTCCTGGGAAGTCCTCGTGTTGCATCCCCTTTTGTTTTGCGCCAGTTGAGTTCCGTCCCAGCTCGCTCTCTCTTTCGTTTAGTTTAAATATTTAATTTTTTTTAACCCCGAGGCTTCGTTCCGTCCCAGCTCGCTCTCTCTTTCGTTTAGTTTAAATAACTAATTTTTTTTTATCCCCGAGGCTTCGTAGTGAGGAGGGTGTAAATTGTTCGGGCTTTCGGGACAAAGGTATCGAAAAGACCTTCGTCCGGACATATTATAATCGAAAATCGGAGGCTCGGCGGAAAAATGGTTGTGTCGTGAAGGGACAAGAGCGAAATGTTGGCATCAGTGAACGGATGCGACCATACCAGCACTAATGCACCGGATCCCATCAGAACTCCGAAGTTAAGCGTGCTTGGGCGAGAGTAGTACTAGGATGGGTGACCTCCTGGGAAGTCCTCGTGTTGCATCCCCTTTTGTTTTGCGCCAGTTGAGTTCCGTCCCAGCTCGCTCTCTCTTTCGTTTAGTTTAAATATTTAATTTTTTTTAACCCCGAGGCTTCGTTCCGTCCCAGCTCGCTCTCTCTTTCGTTTAGTTTAAATATTTAATTTTTTTTTATCCCCGAGGCTTCGTAGTGAGGAGGGTGTAAATTGTTCGGGCTTTCGGGACAAAGGTATCGAAAAGACCTTCGTCCGGACATATTATAATCGAAAATCGGAGGCTCGGCGGAAAAATGGTTGTGTCGTGAAGGGACAAGAGCGAAATGTTGGCATCAGTGAACGGATGCGACCATACCAGCACTAATGCACCGGATCCCATCAGAACTCCGAAGTTAAGCGTGCTTGGGCGAGAGTAGTACTAGGATGGGTGACCTCCTGGGAAGTCCTCGTGTTGCATCCCCTTTTGTTTTGCGCCAGTTGAGTTCCGTCCCAGCTCGCTCTCTCTTTCGTTTAGTTTAAATATTTAATTTTTTTTAACCCCGAGGCTTCGTTCCGTCCCAGCTCGCTCTCTCTTTCGTTTAGTTTAAATAACTAATTTTTTTTTATCCCCGAGGCTTCGTAGTGAGGAGGGTGTAAATTGTTCGGGCTTTCGGGACAAAGGTATCGAAAAGACCTTCGTCCGGACATATTATAATCGAAAATCGGAGGCTCGGCGGAAAAATGGTTGTGTCGTGAAGGGACAAGAGCGAAATGTTGGCATCAGTGAACGGATGCGACCATACCAGCACTAATGCACCGGATCCCATCAGAACTCCGAAGTTAAGCGTGCTTGGGCGAGAGTAGTACTAGGATGGGTGACCTCCTGGGAAGTCCTCGTGTTGCATCCCCTTTTGTTTTGCGCCAGTTGAGTTCCGTCCCAGCTCGCTCTCTCTTTCGTTTAGTTTAAATATTTAATTTTTTTTAACCCCGAGGCTTCGTTCCGTCCCAGCTCGCTCTCTCTTTCGTTTAGTTTAAATAACTAATTTTTTTTTATCCCCGAGGCTTCGTAGTGAGGAGGGTGTAAATTGTTCGGGCTTTCGGGACAAAGGTATCGAAAAGACCTTCGTCCGGACATATTATAATCGAAAATCGGAGGCTCGGCGGAAAAATGGTTGTGTCGTGAAGGGACAAGAGCGAAATGTTGGCATCAGTGAACGGATGCGACCATACCAGCACTAATGCACCGGATCCCATCAGAACTCCGAAGTTAAGCGTGCTTGGGCGAGAGTAGTACTAGGATGGGTGACCTCCTGGGAAGTCCTCGTGTTGCATCCCCTTTTGTTTTGCGCCAGTTGAGTTCCGTCCCAGCTCGCTCTCTCTTTCGTTTAGTTTAAATATTTAATTTTTTTTAACCCCGAGGCTTCGTTCCGTCCCAGCTCGCTCTCTCTTTCGTTTAGTTTAAATATTTAATTTTTTTTTATCCCCGAGGCTTCGTAGTGAGGAGGGTGTAAATTGTTCGGGCTTTCGGGACAAAGGTATCGAAAAGACCTTCGTCCGGACATATTATAATCGAAAATCGGAGGCTCGGCGGAAAAATGGTTGTGTCGTGAAGGGACAAGAGCGAAATGTTGGCATCAGTGAACGGATGCGACCATACCAGCACTAATGCACCGGATCCCATCAGAACTCCGAAGTTAAGCGTGCTTGGGCGAGAGTAGTACTAGGATGGGTGACCTCCTGGGAAGTCCTCGTGTTGCATCCCCTTTTGTTTTGCGCCAGTTGAGTTCCGTCCCAGCTCGCTCTCTCTTTCGTTTAGTTTAAATATTTAATTTTTTTTAATCCCGAGGCTTCGTTCCGTCCCAGCTCGCTCTCTCTTTCGTTTAGTTTAAATATTTAATTTTTTTTTATCCCCGAGGCTTCGTAGTGAGGAGGGTGTAAATTGTTCGGGCTTTCGGGACAAAGGTATCGAAAAGACCTTCGTCCGGACATATTATAATCGAAAATCGGAGGCTCGGCGGAAAAATGGCTGTGTCGTGAAGGGACAAGAGCGAAATGTTGGCATAAGTGAACGGATGCGACCATACCAGCACTAATGCACCGGATCCCATCAGAACTCCGAAGTTAAGCGTGCTTGGGCGAGAGTAGTACTAGGATGGGTGACCTCCTGGGAAGTCCTCGTGTTGCATCCCCTTTTGTTTTGCGCCAGTTGAGTTCCGTCCCAGCTCGCTCTCTCTTTCGTTTAGTTTAAATATTTAATTTTTTTTAACCCCGAGGCTTCGTTCCGTCCCAGCTCGCTCTCTCTTTCGTTTAGTTTAAATATTTAATTTTTTTTTATCCCCGAGGCTTCGTAGTGAGGAGGGTGTAAATTGTTCGGGCTTTCGGGACAAAGGTATCGAAAAGACCTTCGTCCGGACATATTATAATCGAAAATCGGAGGCTCGGCGGAAAAATGGTTGTGTCGTGAAGGGACAAGAGCGAAATGTTGGCATCAGTGAACGGATGCGACCATACCAGCACTAATGCACCGGATCCCATCAGAACTCCGAAGTTAAGCGTGCTTGGGCGAGAGTAGTACTAGGATGGGTGACCTCCTGGGAAGTCCTCGTGTTGCATCCCCTTTTGTTTTGCGCCAGTTGAGTTCCGTCCCAGCTCGCTCTCTCTTTCGTTTAGTTTAAATATTTAATTTTTTTTAACCCCGAGGCTTCGTTCCGTCCCAGCTCGCTCTCTCTTTCGTTTAGTTTAAATATTTAATTTTTTTTTATCCCCGAGGCTTCGTAGTGAGGAGGGTGTAAATTGTTCGGGCTTTCGGGACAAAGGTATCGAAAAGACCTTCGTCCGGACATATTATAATCGAAAATCGGAGGCTCGGCGGAAAAATGGTTGTGTCGTGAAGGGACAAGAGCGAAATGTTGGCATCAGTGAACGGATGCGACCATACCAGCACTAATGCACCGGATCCCATCAGAACTCCGAAGTTAAGCGTGCTTGGGCGAGAGTAGTACTAGGATGGGTGACCTCCTGGGAAGTCCTCGTGTTGCATCCCCTTTTGTTTTGCGCCAGTTGAGTTCCGTCCCAGCTCGCTCTCTCTTTCGTTTAGTTTAAATATTTAATTTTTTTTAACCCCGAGGCTTCGTTCCGTCCCAGCTCGCTCTCTCTTTCGTTTAGTTTAAATATTTAATTTTTTTTTATCCCCGAGGCTTCGTAGTGAGGAGGGTGTAAATTGTTCGGGCTTTCGGGACAAAGGTATCGAAAAGACCTTCGTCCGGACATATTATAATCGAAAATCGGAGGCTCGGCGGAAAAATGGTTGTGTCGTGAAGGGACAAGAGCGAAATGTTGGCATCAGTGAACGGATGCGACCATACCAGCACTAATGCACCGGATCCCATCAGAACTCCGAAGTTAAGCGTGCTTGGGCGAGAGTAGTACTAGGATGGGTGACCTCCTGGGAAGTCCTCGTGTTGCATCCCCTTTTGTTTTGCGCCAGTTGAGTTCCGTCCCAGCTCGCTCTCTCTTTCGTTTAGTTTAAATATTTAATTTTTTTTAACCCCGAGGCTTCGTTCCGTCCCAGCTCGCTCTCTCTTTCGTTTAGTTTAAATATTTAATTTTTTTTTATCCCCGAGGCTTCGTAGTGAGGAGGGTGTAAATTGTTCGGGCTTTCGGGACAAAGGTATCGAAAAGACCTTCGTCCGGACATATTATAATCGAAAATCGGAGGCTCGGCGGAAAAATGGGTGTGTCGTGAAGGGACAAGAGCGAAATGTTGGCATAAGTGAACGGATGCGACCATACCAGCACTAATGCACCGGATCCCATCAGAACTCCGAAGTTAAGCGTGCTTGGGCGAGAGTAGTACTAGGATGGGTGACCTCCTGGGAAGTCCTCGTGTTGCATCCCCTTTTGTTTTTCGCCAGTTGAGTTCCGTCCCAGCTCGCTCTCTCTTTCGTTTAGTCTAAATATTTAATTTTTTTTAACCCCGAGGCTTCGTTCCGTCCCAACTCGCTCTCTCTTTCGTTTAGTTTAAATATTTAATTTTTTTTTATCCCCGAGGCTTCGTAGTGAGGAGGGTGTAAATTGTTCGGGCTTTCGGGACAAAGGTATCGAAAAGACCTTCGTCCGGACATATTATAATCGAAAATCGGAGGCTCGGCGGAAAAATGGTTGTGTCGTGAAGGGACAAGAGCGAAATGTTGGCATCAGTGAACGGATGCGACCATACCAGCACTAATGCACCGGATCCCATCAGAACTCCGAAGTTAAGCGTGCTTGGGCGAGAGTAGTACTAGGATGGGTGACCTCCTGGGAAGTCCTCGTGTTGCATCCCCTTTTGTTTTGCGCCAGTTGAGTTCCGTCCCAGCTCGCTCTCTCTTTCGTTTAGTTTAAATATTTAATTTTTTTTAACCCCGAGGCTTCGTTCCGTCCCAGCTCGCTCTCTCTTTCGTTTAGTTTAAATATTTAATTTTTTTTTATCCCCGAGGCTTCGTAGTGAGGAGGGTGTAAATTGTTCGGGCTTTCGGGACAAAGGTATCGAAAAGACCTTCGTCCGGACATATTATAATCGAAAATCGGAGGCTCGGCGGAAAAATGGTTGTGTCGTGAAGGGACAAGAGCGAAATGTTGGCATTAGTGAACGGATGCGACCATACCAGCACTAATGCACCGGATCCCATCAGAACTCCGAAGTTAAGCGTGCTTGGGCGAGAGTAGTACTAGGATGGGTGACCTCCTGGGAAGTCCTCGTGTTGCATCCCCTTTTGTTTTGCGCCAGTTGAGTTACGTCCCAGCTCGCTCTCTCTTTCGTTTAGTTTAAATATTTAATTTTTTTTAACCCCGAGGCTTCGTTCCGTCCCAGCTCGCTCTCTCTTTCGTTTAGTTTAAATATTTAATTTTTTTTTTTATCCCCGAGGCTTCGTAGTGAGGAGGGTGTAAATTGTTCGGGCTTTCGGGACAAAGGTATCGAAAAGACCTTCGTCCGGACATATTATAATCGAAAATCGGAGGCTCGGCGGAAAAATGGCTGTGTCGTGAAGGGACAAGAGCGAAATGTTGGCATCAGTGAACGGATGCGACCATACCAGCACTAATGCACCGGATCCCATCAGAACTCCGAAGTTAAGCGTGCTTGGGCGAGAGTAGTACTAGGATGGGTGACCTCCTGGGAAGTCCTCGTGTTGCATCCCCTTTTGTTTTGCGCCAGTTGAGTTACGTCCCAGCTCGCTCTCTCTTTCGTTTAGTTTAAATATTTAATTTTTTTTAACCCCGAGGCTTCGTTCCGTCCCAGCTCGCTCTCTCTTTCGTTTAGTTTAAATATTTAATTTTTTTTTTTATCCCCGAGGCTTCGTAGTGAGGAGGGTGTAAATTGTTCGGGCTTTCGGGACAAAGGTATCGAAAAGACCTTCGTCCGGACATATTATAATCGAAAATCGGAGGCTCGGCGGAAAAATGGCTGTGTCGTGAAGGGACAAGAGCGAAATGTTGGCATAAGTGAACGGATGCGACCATACCAGCACTAATGCACCGGATCCCATCAGAACTCCGAAGTTAAGCGTGCTTGGGCGAGAGTAGTACTAGGATGGGTGACCTCCTGGGAAGTCCTCGTGTTGCATCCCCTTTTGTTTTGCGCCAGTTGAGTTCCGTCCCAGCTCGCTCTCTCTTTCGTTTAGTTTAAATATTTAATTTTTTTTAACCCCGAGGCTTCGTTCCGTCCCAGCTCGCTCTCTCTTTCGTTTAGTTTAAATATTTAATTTTTTTTTTATCCCCGAGGCTTCGTAGTGAGGAGGGTGTAAATTGTTCGGGCTTTCGGGACAAAGGTATCGAAAAGACCTTCGTCCGGACATATTATAATCGAAAATCGGAGGCTCGGCGGAAAAATGGTTGTGTCGTGAAGGGACAAGAGCGAAATGTTGGCATAAGTGAACGAATGCGACCATACCAGCACTAATGCACCGGATCCCATCAGAACTCCGAAGTTAAGCGTGCTTGGGCGAGAGTAGTACTAGGATGGGTGACCTCCTGGGAAGTCCTCGTGTTGCATCCCCTTTTGTTTTGCGCCAGTTGAGTTCCGTCCCAGCTCGCTCTCTCTTTCGTTTAGTTTAAATATTTAATTTTTTTTAACCCCGAGGCTTCGTTCCGTCCCAGCTCGCTCTCTCTTTCGTTTAGTTTAAATATTTAATTTTTTTTTATCCCCGAGGCTTCGTAGTGAGGAGGGTGTAAATTGTTCGGGCTTTCGGGACAAAGGTATCGAAAAGACCTTCGTCCGGACATATTATAATCGAAAATCGGAGGCTCGGCGGAAAAATGGTTGTGTCGTGAAGGGACAAGAGCGAAATGTTGGCATCAGTGAACGGATGCGACCATACCAGCACTAATGCACCGGATCCCATCAGAACTCCGAAGTTAAGCGTGCTTGGGCGAGAGTAGTACTAGGATGGGTGACCTCCTGGGAAGTCCTCGTGTTGCATCCCCTTTTGTTTTGCGCCAGTTGAGTTCCGTCCCAGCTCGCTCTCTCTTTCGTTTAGTTTAAATATTTAATTTTTTTTAACCCCGAGGCTTCGTTCCGTCCCAGCTCGCTCTCTCTTTCGTTTAGTTTAAATATTTAATTTTTTTTTTATCCCCGAGGCTTCGTAGTGAGGAGGGTGTAAATTGTTCGGGCTTTCGGGACAAAGGTATCGAAAAGACCTTCGTCCGGACATATTATAATCGAAAATCGGAGGCTCGGCGGAAAAATGGCTGTGTCGTGAAGGGACAAGAGCGAAATGTTGGCATAAGTGAACGGATGCGACCATACCAGCACTAATGCACCGGATCCCATCAGAACTCCGAAGTTAAGCGTGCTTGGGCGAGAGTAGTACTAGGATGGGTGACCTCCTGGGAAGTCCTCGTGTTGCATCCCCTTTTGTTTTGCGCCAGTTGAGTTCCGTCCCAGCTCGCTCTCTCTTTCGTTTAGTTTAAATATTTAATTTTTTTTAACCCCGAGGCTTCGTTCCGTCCCAGCTCGCTCTCTCTTTCGTTTAGTTTAAATATTTAATTTTTTTTTTATCCCCGAGGCTTCGTAGTGAGGAGGGTGTAAATTGTTCGGGCTTTCGGGACAAAGGTATCGAAAAGACCTTCGTCCGGACATATTATAATCGAAAATCGGAGGCTCGGCGGAAAAATGGCTGTGTCGTGAAGGGACAAGAGCGAAATGTTGGCATAAGTGAATGGATGCGACCATACCAGCACTAATGCACCGGATCCCATCAGAACTCCGAAGTTAAGCGTGCTTGGGCGAGAGTAGTACTAGGATGGGTGACCTCCTGGGAAGTCCTCGTGTTGCATCCCCTTTTGTTTTGCGCCAGTTGAGTTCCGTCCCAGCTCGCTCTCTCTTTCGTTTAGTTTAAATATTTAATTTTTTTTAACCCCGAGGCTTCGTTCCGTCCCAGCTCGCTCTCTCTTTCGTTTAGTTTAAATATTTAATTTTTTTTTTATCCCCGAGGCTTCGTAGTGAGGAGGGTGTAAATTGTTCGGGCTTTCGGGACAAAGGTATCGAAAAGACCTTCGTCCGGACATATTATAATCGAAAATCGGAGGCTCGGCGGAAAAATGGTTGTGTCGTGAAGGGACAAGAGCGAAATGTTGGCATAAGTGAACGGATGCGACCATACCAGCACTAATGCACCGGATCCCATCAGAACTCCGAAGTTAAGCGTGCTTAGGCGAGAGTAGTACTAGGATGGGTGACCTCCTGGGAAGTCCTCGTGTTGCATCCCCTTTTGTTTTGCGCCAGTTGAGTTCCGTCCCAGCTCGCTCTCTCTTTCGTTTAGTTTAAATATTTAATTTTTTTTAACCCCGAGGCTTCGTTCCGTCCCAGCTCGCTCTCTCTTTCGTTTAGTTTAAATATTTAATTTTTTTTTATCCCCGAGGCTTCGTAGTGAGGAGGGTGTAAATTGTTCGGGCTTTCGGGACAAAGGTATCGAAAAGACCTTCGTCCGGACATATTATAATCGAAAATCGGAGGCTCGGCGGAAAAATGGCTGTGTCGTGAAGGGACAAGAGCGAAATGTTGGCATCAGTGAACGGATGCGACCATACCAGCACTAATGCACCGGATCCCATCAGAACTCCGAAGTTAAGCGTGCTTGGGCGAGAGTAGTACTAGGATGGGTGACCTCCTGGGAAGTCCTCGTGTTGCATCCCCTTTTGTTTTGCGCCAGTTGAGTTCCGTCCCAGCTCGCTCTCTCTTTCGTTTAGTTTAAATATTTAATTTTTTTTAACCCCGAAGCTTCGTTCCGTCCCAGCTCGCTCTCTCTTTCGTTTAGTTTAAATATTTAATTTTTTTTTTTATCCCCGAGGCTTCGTAGTGAGGAGGGTGTAAATTGTTCGGGCTTTCGGGACAAAGGTATCGAAAAGACCTTCGTCCGGACATATTATAATCGAAAATCGGAGGCTCGGCGGAAAAATGGCTTTGTCGTGAAGGGACAAGAGCGAAATGTTGGCATAAGTGAACGGATGCGACCATACCAGCACTAATGCACCGGATCCCATCAGAACTCCGAAGTTAAGCGTGCTTGGGCGAGAGTAGTACTAGGATGGGTGACCTCCTGGGAAGTCCTCGTGTTGCATCCCCTTTTGTTTTGCGCCAGTTGAGTTCCGTCCCAGCTCGCTCTCTCTTTCGTTTAGTTTAAATATTTAATTTTTTTTAACCCCGAGGCTTCGTTCCGTCCCAGCTCGCTCTCTCTTTCGTTTAGTTTAAATATTTAATTTTTTTTTTTATCCCCGAGGCTTCGTAGTGAGGAGGGTGTAAATTGTTCGGGCTTTCGGGACAAAGGTATCGAAAAGACCTTCGTCCGGACATATTATAATCGAAAATCGGAGGCTCGGCGGAAAAATGGCTGTGTCGTGAAGGGACAAGAGCGAAATGTTGGCATAAGTGAACGGATGCGACCATACCAGCACTAATGCACCGGATCCCATCAGAACTCCGAAGTTAAGCGTGCTTGGGCGAGAGTAGTACTAGGATGGGTGACCTCCTGGGAAGTCCTCGTGTTGCATCCCCTTTTGTTTTGCGCCAGTTGAGTTCCGTCCCAGCTCGCTCTCTCTTTCGTTTAGTTTAAATATTTAATTTTTTTTAACCCCGAGGCTTCGTTCCGTCCCAGCTCGCTCTCTCTTTCGTTTAGTTTAAATATTTAATTTTTTTTTTTATCCCCGAGGCTTCGTAGTGAGGAGGGTGTAAATTGTTCGGGCTTTCGGGACAAAGGTATCGAAAAGACCTTCGTCCGGACATATTATAATCGAAAATCGGAGGCTCGGCGGAAAAATGGCTGTGTCGTGAAGGGACAAGAGCGAAATGTTGGCATCAGTGAACGGATGCGACCATACCAGCACTAATGCACCGGATCCCATCAGAACTCCGAAGTTAAGCGTGCTTGGGCGAGAGTAGTACTAGGATGGGTGACCTCCTGGGAAGTCCTCGTGTTGCATCCCCTTTTGTTTTGCGCCAGTTGAGTTCCGTCCCAGCTCGCTCTCTCTTTCGTTTAGTTTAAATATTTAATTTTTTTTAACCCCGAGGCTTCGTTCCGTCCCAGCTCGCTCTCTCTTTCGTTTAGTTTAAATATTTAATTTTTTTTTATCCCCGAGGCTTCGTAGTGAGGAGGGTGTAAATTGTTCGGGCTTTCGGGACAAAGGTATCGAAAAGACCTTCGTCCGGACATATTATAATCGAAAATCGGAGGCTCGGCGGAAAAATGGTTGTGTCGTGAAGGGACAAGAGCGAAATGTTGGCATCAGTGAACGGATGCGACCATACCAGCACTAATGCACCGGATCCCATCAGAACTCCGAAGTTAAGCGTGCTTGGGCGAGAGTAGTACTAGGATGGGTGACCTCCTGGGAAGTCCTCGTGTTGCATCCCCTTTTGTTTTGCGCCAGTTGAGTTCCGTCCCAGCTCGCTCTCTCTTTCGTTTAGTTTAAATATTTAATTTTTTTTAACCCCGAGGCTTCGTTCCGTCCCAGCTCGCTCTCTCTTTCGTTTAGTTTAAATATTTAATTTTTTTTTTTATCCCCGAGGCTTCGTAGTGAGGAGGGTGTAAATTGTTCGGGCTTTCGGGACAAAGGTATCGAAAAGACCTTCGTCCGGACATATTATAATCGAAAATCGGAGGCTCGGCGGAAAAATGGCTGTGTCGTGAAGGGACAAGAGCGAAATGTTGGCATAAGTGAACGGATGCGACCATACCAGCACTAATGCACCGGATCCCATCAGAACTCCGAAGTTAAGCGTGCTTGGGCGAGAGTAGTACTAGGATGGGTGACCTCCTGGGAAGTCCTCGTGTTGCATCCCCTTTTGTTTTGCGCCAGTTGAGTTCCGTCCCAGCTCGCTCTCTCTTTCGTTTAGTTTAAATATTTAATTTTTTTTAACCCCGAGGCTTCGTTCCGTCCCAGCTCGCTCTCTCTTTCGTTTAGTTTAAATATTTAATTTTTTTTTATCCCCGAGGCTTCGTAGTGAGGAGGGTGTAAATTGTTCGGGCTTTCGGGACAAAGGTATCGAAAAGACCTTCGTCCGGACATATTATAATCGAAAATCGGAGGCTCGGCGGAAAAATGGTTGTGTCGTGAAGGGACAAGAGCGAAATGTTGGCATCAGTGAACGGATGCGACCATACCAGCACTAATGCACCGGATCCCATCAGAACTCCGAAGTTAAGCGTGCTTGGGCGAGAGTAGTACTAGGATGGGTGACCTCCTGGGAAGTCCTCGTGTTGCATCCCCTTTTGTTTTGCGCCAGTTGAGTTCCGTCCCAGCTCGCTCTCTCTTTCGTTTAGTTTAAATATTTAATTTTTTTTAACCCCGAGGCTTCGTTCCGTCCCAGCTCGCTCTCTCTTTCGTTTAGTTTAAATATTTAATTTTTTTTTTTATCCCCGAGGCTTCGTAGTGAGGAGGGTGTAAATTGTTCGGGCTTTCGGGACAAAGGTATCGAAAAGACCTTCGTCCGGACATATTATAATCGAAAATCGGAGGCTCGGCGGAAAAATGGCTGTGTCGTGAAGGGACAAGAGCGAAATGTTGGCATAAGTGAACGGATGCGACCATACCAGCACTAATGCACCGGATCCCATCAGAACTCCGAAGTTAAGCGTGCTTGGGCGAGAGTAGTACTAGGATGGGTGACCTCCTGGGAAGTCCTCGTGTTGCATCCCCTTTTGTTTTGCGCCAGTTGAGTTCCGTCCCAGCTCGCTCTCTCTTTCGTTTAGTTTAAATATTTAATTTTTTTTAACCCCGAGGCTTCGTTCCGTCCCAGCTCGCTCTCTCTTTCGTTTAGTTTAAATATTTATTTTTTTTTTTATCCCCGAGGCTTCGTAGTGAGGAGGGTGTAAATTGTTCGGGCTTTCGGGACAAAGGTATCGAAAAGACCTTCGTCCGGACATATTATAATCGAAAATCGGAGGCTCGGCGGAAAAATGGCTGTGTCGTGAAGGGACAAGAGCGAAATGTTGGCATAAGTGAACGGATGCGACCATACCAGCACTAATGCACCGGATCCCATCAGAACTCCGAAGTTAAGCGTGCTTGGGCGAGAGTAGTACTAGGATGGGTGACCTCCTGGGAAGTCCTCGTGTTGCATCCCCTTTTGTTTTGCGCCAGTTGAGTTCCGTCCCAGCTCGCTCTCTCTTTCGTTTAGTTTAAATATTTAATTTTTTTTAACCCCGAGGCTTCGTTCCGTCCCAGCTCGCTCTCTCTTTCGTTTAGTTTAAATATTTAATTTTTTTTTATCCCCGAGGCTTCGTAGTGAGGAGGGTGTAAATTGTTCGGGCTTTCGGGACAAAGGTATCGAAAAGACCTTCGTCCGGACATATTATAATCGAAAATCGGAGGCTCGGTGGAAAAATGGCTGTGTCGTGAAGGGACAAGAGCGAAATGTTGGCATAAGTGAACGGATGCGACCATACCAGCACTAATGCACCGGATCCCATCAGAACTCCGAAGTTAAGCGTGCTTGGGCGAGAGTAGTACTAGAATGGGTGACCTCCTGGGAAGTCCTCGTGTTGCATCCCCTTTTGTTTTGCGCCAGTTGAGTTCCGTCCCAGCTCGCTCTCTCTTTCGTTTAGTTTAAATATTTAATTTTTTTTAACCCCGAGGCTTCGTTCCGTCCCAGCTCGCTCTCTCTTTCGTTTAGTTTAAATATTTAATTTTTTTTTATCCCCGAGGCTTCGTAGTGAGGAGGGTGTAAATTGTTCGGGCTTTCGGGACAAAGGTATCGAAAAGACCTTCGTCCGGACATATTATAATCGAAAATCGGAGGCTCGGCGGAAAAATGGGTGTGTCGTGAAGGGACAAGAGCGAAATGTTGGCATCAGTGAACGGATGCGACCATACCAGCACTAATGCACCGGATCCCATCAGAACTCCGAAGTTAAGCGTGCTTGGGCGAGAGTAGTACTAGGATGGGTGACCTCCTGGGAAGTCCTCGTGTTGCATCCCCTTTTGTTTTGCGCCAGTTGAGTTCCGTCCCAGCTCGCTCTCTCTTTCGTTTAGTTTAAATATTTAATTTTTTTTAACCCCGAGGCTTCGTTCCGTCCCAGCTCGCTCTCTCTTTCGTTTAGTTTAAATATTTAATTTTTTTTTATCCCCGAGGCTTCGTAGTGAGGAGGGTGTAAATTGTTCGGGCTTTCGGGACAAAGGTATCGAAAAGACCTTCGTCCGGACATATTATAATCGAAAATCGGAGGCTCGGCGGAAAAATGGCTGTGTCGTGAAGGGACAAGAGCGAAATGTTGGCATCAGTGAACGGATGCGACCATACCAGCACTAATGCACCGGATCCCATCAGAACTCCGAAGTTAAGCGTGCTTGGGCGAGAGTAGTACTAGGATGGGTGACCTCCTGGGAAGTCCTCGTGTTGCATCCCCTTTTGTTTTGCGCCAGTTGAGTTCCGTCCCAGCTCGCTCTCTCTTTCGTTTAGTTTAAATATTTAATTTTTTTTAACCCCGAGGCTTCGTTCCGTCCCAGCTCGCTCTCTCTTTCGTTTAGTTTAAATATTTAATTTTTTTTTTATCCCCGAGGCTTCGTAGTGAGGAGGGTGTAAATTGTTCGGGCTTTCGGGACAAAGGTATCGAAAAGACCTTCGTCCGGACATATTATAATCGAAAATCGGAGGCTCGGCGGAAAAATGGCTGTGTCGTGAAGGGACAAGAGCGAAATGTTGGCATCAGTGAACGGATGCGACCATACCAGCACTAATGCACCGGATCCCATCAGAACTCCGAAGTTAAGCGTGCTTGGGCGAGAGTAGTACTAGGATGGGTGACCTCCTGGGAAGTCCTCGTGTTGCATCCCCTTTTGTTTTGCGCCAGTTGAGTTCCGTCCCAGCTCGCTCTCTCTTTCGTTTAGTTTAAATATTTAATTTTTTTTAACCCCGAGGCTTCGTTCCGTCCCAGCTCGCTCTCTCTTTCGTTTAGTTTAAATATTTAATTTTTTTTTATCCCCGAGGCTTCGTAGTGAGGAGGGTGTAAATTGTTCGGGCTTTCGGGACAAAGGTATCGAAAAGACCTTCGTCCGGACATATTATAATCGAAAATCGGAGGCTCGGCGGAAAAATGGCTGTGTCGTGAAGGGACAAGAGCGAAATGTTGGCATCAGTGAACGGATGCGACCATACCAGCACTAATGCACCGGATCCCATCAGAACTCCGAAGTTAAGCGTGCTTGGGCGAGAGTAGTACTAGGATGGGTGACCTCCTGGGAAGTCCTCGTGTTGCATCCCCTTTTGTTTTGCGCCAGTTGAGTTCCGTCCCAGCTCGCTCTCTCTTTCGTTTAGTTTAAATATTTAATTTTTTTTAACCCCGAGGCTTCGTTCCGTCCCAGCTCGCTCTCTCTTTCGTTTAGTTTAAATATTTAATTTTTTTTTTTATCCCCGAGGCTTCGTAGTGAGGAGGGTGTAAATTGTTCGGGCGTTCGGGACAAAGGTATCGAAAAGACCTTCGTCCGGACATATTATAATCGAAAATCGGAGGCTCGGCGGAAAAATGGCTGTGTCGTGAAGGGACAAGAGCGAAATGTTGGCATAAGTGAACGGATGCGACCATACCAGCACTAATGCACCGGATCCCATCAGAACTCCGAAGTTAAGCGTGCTTGGGCGAGAGTAGTACTAGGATGGGTGACCTCCTGGGAAGTCCTCGTGTTGCATCCCCTTTTGTTTTGCGCCAGTTGAGTTCCGTCCCAGCTCGCTCTCTCTTTCGTTTAGTTTAAATATTTAATTTTTTTTAACCCCGAGGCTTCGTTCCGTCCCAGCTCGCTCTCTCTTTCGTTTAGTTTAAATATTTAATTTTTTTTTTATCCCCGAGGCTTCGTAGTGAGGAGGGTGTAAATTGTTCGGGCTTTCGGGACAAAGGTATCGAAAAGACCTTCGTCCGGACATATTATAATCGAAAATCGGAGGCTCGGCGGAAAAATGGCTGTGTCGTGAAGGGACAAGAGCGAAATGTTGGCATAAGTGAACGGATGCGACCATACCAGCACTAATGCACCGGATCCCATCAGAACTCCGAAGTTAAGCGTGCTTGGGCGAGAGTAGTACTAGGATGGGTGACCTCCTGGGAAGTCCTCGTGTTGCATCCCCTTTTGTTTTGCGCCAGTTGAGTTCCGTCCCAGCTCGCTCTCTCTTTCGTTTAGTTTAAATATTTAATTTTTTTTAACCCCGAGGCTTCGTTCCGTCCCAGCTCGCTCTCTCTTTCGTTTAGTTTAAATATTTAATTTTTTTTTTATCCCCGAGGCTTCGTAGTGAGGAGGGTGTAAATTGTTCGGGCTTTCGGGACAAAGGTATCGAAAAGACCTTCGTCCGGACATATTATAATCGAAAATCGGAGGCTCGGCGGAAAAATGGCTGTGTCGTGAAGGGACAAGAGCGAAATGTTGGCATCAGTGAACGGATGCGACCATACCAGCACTAATGCACCGGATCCCATCAGAACTCCGAAGTTAAGCGTGCTTGGGCGAGAGTAGTACTAGGATGGGTGACCTCCTGGGAAGTCCTCGTGTTGCATCCCCTTTTGTTTTGCGCCAGTTGAGTTCCGTCCCAGCTCGCTCTCTCTTTCGTTTAGTTTAAATATTTAATTTTTTTTAACCCCGAGGCTTCGTTCCGTCCCAGCTCGCTCTCTCTTTCGTTTAGTTTAAATATTTAATTTTTTTTTTATCCCCGAGGCTTCGTAGTGAGGAGGGTGTAAATTGTTCGGGCTTTCGGGACAAAGGTATCGAAAAGACCTTCGTCCGGACATATTATAATCGAAAATCGGAGGCTCGGCGGAAAAATGGCTGTGTCGTGAAGGGACAAGAGCGAAATGTTGGCATAAGTGAACGGATGCGACCATACCAGCACTAATGCACCGGATCCCATCAGAACTCCGAAGTTAAGCGTGCTTGGGCGAGAGTAGTACTAGGATGGGTGACCTCCTGGGAAGTCCTCGTGTTGCATCCCCTTTTGTTTTGCGCCAGTTGAGTTCCGTCCCAGCTCGCTCTCTCTTTCGTTTAGTTTAAATATTTAATTTTTTTTAACCCCGAGGCTTCGTTCCGTCCCAGCTCTCTCTCTCTTTCGTTTAGTTTAAATATTTAATTTTTTTTTATCCCCGAGGCTTCGTAGTGAGGAGGGTGTAAATTGTTCGGGCTTTCGGGACAAAGGTATCGAAAAGACCTTCGTCCGGACATATTATAATCGAAAATCGGAGGCTCGGCGGAAAAATGGTTGTGTCGTGAAGGGACAAGAGCGAAATGTTGGCATCAGTGAACGGATGCGACCATACCAGCACTAATGCACCGGATCCCATCAGAACTCCGAAGTTAAGCGTGCTTGGGCGAGAGTAGTACTAGGATGGGTGACCTCCTGGGAAGTCCTCGTGTTGCATCCCCTTTTGTTTTGCGCCAGTTGAGTTCCGTCCCAGCTCGCTCTCTCTTTCGTTTAGTTTAAATATTTAATTTTTTTTAACCCCGAGGCTTCGTTCCGTCCAAGCTCGCTCTCTCTTTCGTTTAGTTTAAATATTTAATTTTTTTTTTTTATCCCCGAGGCTTCGTAGTGAGGAGGGTGTAAATTGTTCGGGCTTTCGGGACAAAGGTATCGAAAAGACCTTCGTCCGGACATATTATAATCGAAAATCGGAGGCTCGGCGGAAAAATGGCTGTGTCGTGAAGGGACAAGAGCGAAATGTTGGCATAAGTGAACGGATGCGACCATACCAGCACTAATGCACCGGATCCCATCAGAACTCCGAAGTTAAGCGTGCTTGGGCGAGAGTAGTACTAGGATGGGTGACCTCCTGGGAAGTCCTCGTGTTGCATCCCCTTTTGTTTTGCGCCAGTTGAGTTCCGTCCCAGCTCGCTCTCTCTTTCGTTTAGTTTAAATATTTAATTTTTTTTAACCCCGAGGCTTCGTTCCGTCCCAGCTCGCTCTCTCTTTCGTTTAGTTTAAATATTTAATTTTTTTTTTATCCCCGAGGCTTCGTAGTGAGGAGGGTGTAAATTGTTCGGGCTTTCGGGACAAAGGTATCGAAAAGACCTTCGTCCGGACATATTATAATCGAAAATCGGAGGCTCGGCGGAAAAATGGTTGTATCGTGAAGGGACAAGAGCGAAATGTTGGCATAAGTGAACGGATGCGACCATACCAGCACTAATGCACCGGATCCCATCAGAACTCCGAAGTTAAGCGTGCTTGGCGAGAGTAGTACTAGGATGGGTGACCTCCTGGGAAGTCCTCGTGTTGCATCCCCTTTTGTTTTGCGCCAGTTGAGTTCCGTCCCAGCTCGCTCTCTCTTTCATTTAGTTTAAATATTTAATTTTTTTTAACCCCGAGGCTTCGTTCCGTCCCAGCTCGCTCTCTCTTTCGTTTAGTTTAAATATTTAATTTTTTTTTATCCCCGAGGCTTCGTAGTGAGGAGGGTGTAAATTGTTCGGGCTTTCGGGACAAAGGTATCGAAAAGACCTTCGTCCGGACATATTATAATCGAAAATCGGAGGCTCGGCGGAAAAATGGTTGTGTCGTGAAGGGACAAGAGCGAAATGTTGGCATCAGTGAACGGATGCGACCATACCAGCACTAATGCAACGGATCCCATCAGAACTCCGAAGTTAAGCGTGCTTGGGCGAGAGTAGTACTAGGATGGGTGACCTCCTGGGAAGTCCTCGTGTTGCATCCCCTTTTGTTTTGCGCCAGTTGAGTTCCGTCCCAGCTCGCTCTCTCTTTCGTTTAGTTTAAATATTTAATTTTTTTTAACCCCGAGGCTTCGTTCCGTCCCAGCTCGCTCTCTCTTTCGTTTAGTTTAAATATTTAATTTTTTTTTATCCCCGAGGCTTCGTAGTGAGGAGGGTGTAAATTGTTCGGGCTTTCGGGACAAAGGTATCGAAAAGACCTTCGTCCGGACATATTATAATCGAAAATCGGAGGCTCGGCGGAAAAATGGCTGTGTCGTGAAGGGACAAGAGCGAAATGTTGGCATCAGTGAACGGATGCGACCATACCAGCACTAATGCACCGGATCCCATCAGAACTCCGAAGTTAAGCGTGCTTGGGCGAGAGTAGTACTAGGATGGGTGACCTCCTGGGAAGTCCTCGTGTTGCATCCCCTTTTGTTTTGCGCCAGTTGAGTTCCGTCCCAGCTCGCTCTCTCTTTCGTTTAGTTTAAATATTTAATTTTTTTTAACCCCGAGGCTTCGTTCCGTCCCAGCTCGCTCTCTCTTTCGTTTAGTTTAAATATTTAATTTTTTTTTTTATCCCCGAGGCTTCGTAGTGAGGAGGGTGTAAATTGTTCGGGCTTTCGGGACAAAGGTATCGAAAAGACCTTCGTCCGGACATATTATAATCGAAAATCGGAGGCTCGGCGGAAAAATGGCTGTGTCGTGAAGGGACAAGAGCGAAATGTTGGCATAAGTGAACGGATGCGACCATACCAGCACTAATGCACCGGATCCCATCAGAACTCCGAAGTTAAGCGTGCTTGGGCGAGAGTAGTACTAGGATGGGTGACCTCCTGGGAAGTCCTCGTGTTGCATCCCCCTTTTGTTTTGCGCCAGTTGAGTTCCGTCCCAGCTCGCTCTCTCTTTCGTTTAGTTTAAATATTTAATTTTTTTTAACCCCGAGGCTTCGTTCCGTCCCAGCTCGCTCTCTCTTTCGTTTAGTTTAAATATTTAATTTTTTTTTTATCCCCGAGGCTTCGTAGTGAGGAGGGTGTAAATTGTTCGGGCTTTCGGGACAAAGGTATCGAAAAGACCTTCGTCCGGACATATTATAATCGAAAATCGGAGGCTCGGCGGAAAAATGGCTGTGTCGTGAAGGGACAAGAGCGAAATGTTGGCATAAGTGAACGGATGCGACCATACCAGCACTAATGCACCGGATCCCATCAGAACTCCGAAGTTAAGCGTGCTTGGGCGAGAGTAGTACTAGGATGGGTGACCTCCTGGGAAGTCCTCGTGTTGCATCCCCTTTTGTTTTGCGCCAGTTGAGTTCCGTCCCAGCTCGCTCTCTCTTTCGTTTAGTTTAAATATTTAATTTTTTTTAACCCCGAGGCTTCGTTCCGTCCCAGCTCGCTCTCTCTTTCGTTTAGTTTAAATATTTAATTTTTTTTTTATCCCCGAGGCTTCGTAGTGAAGAGGGTGTAAATTGTTCGGGCTTTCGGGACAAAGGTATCGAAAAGACCTTCGTCCGGACATATTATAATCGAAAATCGGAGGCTCGGCGGAAAAATGGCTGTGTCGTGAAGGGACAAGAGCGAAATGTTGGCATAAGTGAACGGATGCGACCATACCAGCACTAATGCACCGGATCCAATCAGAACTCCGAAGTTAAGCGTGCTTGGGCGAGAGTAGTACTAGGATGGGTGACCTCCTGGGAAGTCCTCGTGTTGCATCCCCTTTTGTTTTGCGCCAGTTGAGTTCCGTCCCAGCTCGCTCTCTCTTTCGTTTAGTTTAAATATTTAATTTTTTTTAACCCCGAGGCTTCGTTCCGTCCCAGCTCGCTCTCTCTTTCGTTTAGTTTAAATATTTAATTTTTTTTTATCCCCGAGGCTTCGTAGTGAGGAGGGTGTAAATTGTTCGGGCTTTCGGGACAAAGGTATCGAAAAGACCTTCGTCCGGACATATTATAATCGAAAATCGGAGGCTCGGCGGAAAAATGGTTGTGTCGTGAAGGGACAAGAGCGAAATGTTGGCATCAGTGAACGGATGCGACCATACCAGCACTAATGCACCGGATCCCATCAGAACTCCGAAGTTAAGCGTGCTTGGGCGAGAGTAGTACTAGGATGGGTGACCTCCTGGGAAGTCCTCGTGTTGCATCCCCTTTTGTTTTGCGCCAGTTGAGTTCCGTCCCAGCTCGCTCTCTCTTTCGTTTAGTTTAAATATTTAATTTTTTTTAACCCCGAGGCTTCGTTCCGTCCCAGCTCGCTCTCTCTTTCGTTTAGTTTAAATATTTATTTTTTTTTTTTATCCCCGAGGCTTCGTAGTGAGGAGGGTGTAAATTGTTCGGGCTTTCGGGACAAAGGTATCGAAAAGACCTTCGTCCGGACATATTATAATCGAAAATCGGAGGCTCGGCGGAAAAATGGCTGTGTCGTGAAGGGACAAGAGCGAAATGTTGGCATAAGTGAACGGATGCGACCATACCAGCACTAATGCACCGGATCCCATCAGAACTCCGAAGTTAAGCGTGCTTGGGCGAGAGTAGTACTAGGATGGGTGACCTCCTGGGAAGTCCTCGTGTTGCATCCCCTTTTGTTTTGCGCCAGTTGAGTTCCGTCCCAGCTCGTTCTCTCTTTCGTTTAGTTTAAATATTTAATTTTTTTTAACCCCGAGGCTTCGTTCCGTCCCAGCTCGCTCTCTCTTTCGTTTAGTTTAAATATTTAATTTTTTTTTATCCCCGAGGCTTCGTAGTGAGGAGGGTGTAAATTGTTCGGGCTTTCGGGACAAAGGTATCGAAAAGACCTTCGTCCGGACATATTATAATCGAAAATCGGAGGCTCGGCGGAAAAATGGTTGTGTCGTGAAGGGACAAGAGCGAAATGTTGGCATCAGTGAACGGATGCGACCATACCAGCACTAATGCACCGGATCCCATCAGAACTACGAAGTTAAGCGTGCTTGGGCGAGAGTAGTACTAGGATGGGTGACCTCCTGGGAAGTCCTCGTGTTGCATCCCCTTTTGTTTTGCGCCAGTTGAGTTCCGTCCCAGCTCGCTCTCTCTTTCGTTTAGTTTAAATATTTAATTTTTTTTAACCCCGAGGCTTCGTTCCGTCCCAGCTCGCTCTCTCTTTCGTTTAGTTTAAATATTTAATTTTTTTTTATCCCCGAGGCTTCGTAGTGAGGAGGGTGTAAATTGTTCGGGCTTTCGGGACAAAGGTATCGAAAAGACCTTCGTCCGGACATATTATAATCGAAAATCGGAGGCTCGGCGGAAAAATGGTTGTGTCGTGAAGGGACAAGAGCGAAATGTTGGCATCAGTGAACGGATGCGACCATACCAGCACTAATGCACCGGATCCCATCAGAACTCCGAAGTTAAGCGTGCTTGGGCGAGAGTAGTACTAGGATGGGTGACCTCCTGGGAAGTCCTCGTGTTGCATCCCCTTTTGTTTTGGGCCAGTTGAGTTCCGTCCCAGCTCGCTCTCTCTTTCGTTTAGTTTAAATATTTAATTTTTTTTAACCCCGAGGCTTCGTTCCGTCCCAGCTCGCTCTCTCTTTCGTTTAGTTTAAATATTTAATTTTTTTTTTATCCCCGAGGCTTCGTAGTGAGGAGGGTGTAAATTGTTCGGGCTTTCGGGACAAGGGTATCGAAAAGACCTTCGTCCGGACATATTATAATCGAAAATCGGAGGCTCGGCGGAAAAATGGCTGTGTCGTGAAGGGACAAGAGCGAAATGTTGGCGTAAGTGAACGGATGCGACCATACCAGCACTAATGCACCGGATCCCATCAGAACTCCGAAGTTAAGCGTGCTTGGGCGAGAGTAGTACTAGGATGGGTGACCTCCTGGGAAGTCCTCGTGTTGCATCCCCTTTTGTTTTGCGCCAGTTGAGTTCCGTCCCAGCTCGCTCTCTCTTTCGTTTAGTTTAAATATTTAATTTTTTTTAACCCCGAGGCTTCGTTCCGTCCCAGCTCGCTCTCTCTTTCGTTTAGTTTAAATATTTAATTTTTTTTTATCCCCGAGGCTTCGTAGTGAGGAGGGTGTAAATTGTTCGGGCTTTCGGGACAAAGGTATCGAAAAGACCTTCGTCCGGACATATTATAATCGAAAATCGGAGGCTCGGCGGAAAAATGGTTGTGTCGTGAAGGGACAAGAGCGAAATGTTGGCATCAGTGAACGGATGCGACCATACCAGCACTAATGCACCGGATCCCATCAGAACTCCGAAGTTAAGCGTGCTTGGGCGAGAGTAGTACTAGGATGGGTGACCTCCTGGGAAGTCCTCGTGTTGCATCCCCTTTTGTTTTGCGCCAGTTGAGTTCCGTCCCAGCTCGCTCTCTTTTTCGTTTAGTTTAAATATTTAATTTTTTTTAACCCCGAGGCTTCGTTCCGTCCCAGCTCGCTCTCTCTTTCGTTTAGTTTAAATATTTAATTTTTTTTTTTATCCCCGAGGCTTCGTAGTGAGGAGGGTGTAAATTGTTCGGGCTTTCGGGACAAAGGTATCGAAAAGACCTTCGTCCGGACATATTATAATCGAAAATCGGAGGCTCGGCGGAAAAATGGCTGTGTCGTGAAGGGACAAGAGCGAAATGTTGGCGTAAGTGAAAGGATGCGACCATACCAGCACTAATGCACCGGATCCCATCAGAACTCCGAAGTTAAGCGTGCTTGGGCGAGAGTAGTACTAGGATGGGTGACCTCCTGGGAAGTCCTCGTGTTGCATCCCCTTTTGTTTTGCGCCAGTTGAGTTCCGTCCCAGCTCGCTCTCCCTTTCGTTTAGTTTAAATATTTAATTTTTTTTAACCCCGAGGCTTCGTTCCGTCCCAGCTCGCTCTCTCTTTCGTTTAGTTTAAATATTTAATTTTTTTTTTATCCCCGAGGCTTCGTAGTGAGGAGGGTGTAAATTGTTCGGGCTTTCGGGACAAAGGTATCGAAAAGACCTTCGTCCGGACATATTATAATCGAAAATCGGAGGCTCGGCGGAAAAATGGTTGTGTCGTGAAGGGACAAGAGCGAAATGTTGGCATAAGTGAACGGATGCGACTATACCAGCACTAATGCACCGGATCCCATCAGAACTCCGAAGTTAAGCGTGCTTGGGCGAGAGTAGTACTAGGATGGGTGACCTCCTGGGAAGTCCTCGTGTTGCATCCCCTTTTGTTTTGCGCCAGTTGAGTTCCGTCCCAGCTCGCTCTCTCTTTCGTTTAGTTTAAATATTTAATTTTTTTTAACCCCGAGGCTTCGTTCCGTCCCAGCTCGGTCTCTGTTTCGTTTAGTTTAAATATTTAATTTTTTTTTATCCCCGAGGCTTCGTAGTGAGGAGGGTGTAAATTGTTCGGGCTTTCGGGACAAAGGTATCAAAAAGACCTTCGTCCGGACATATTATAATCGAAAATCGGAGGCTCGGCGGAAAAATGGTTGTGTCGTGAAGGGACAAGAGCGAAATGTTGGCATAAGTGAACGGATGCGACCATACCAGCACTAATGCACCGGATCCCATCAGAACTCCGAAGTTAAGCGTGCTTGGGCGAGAGTAGTACTAGGATGGGTGACCTCCTGGGAAGTCCTCGTGTTGCATCCCCTTTTGTTTTGCGCCAGTTGAGTTCCGTCCCAGCTCGCTCTCTCTTTCGTTTAGTTTAAATATTTAATTTTTTTTAACCCCGAGGCTTCGTTCCGTCCCAGCTCGCTCTCTCTTTCGTTTAGTTTAAATATTTAATTTTTTTTTTTATCCCCGAGGCTTCGTAGTGAGGAGGGTGTAAATTGTTCGGGCTTTCGGGACAAAGGTATCGAAAAGACCTTCGTCCGGACATATTATAATCGAAAATCGGAGGCTCGGCGGAAAAATGGCTGTGTCGTGAAGGGACAAGAGCGAAATGTTGGCATAAGTGAACGGATGCGACCATACCAGCACTAATGCACCGGATCCCATCAGAACTCCGAAGTTAAGCGTGCTTGGGCGAGAGTAGTACTAGGATGGGTGACCTCCTGGGAAGTCCTCGTGTTTCATCCCCTTTTGTTTTGCGCCAGTTGAGTTCCGTCCCAGCTCGCTCTCTCTTTCGTTTAGTTTAAATATTTAATTTTTTTTAACCCCGAGGCTTCGTTCCGTCCCAGCTCGCTCTCTCTTTCGTTTAGTTTAAATATTTAATTTTTTTTTTATCCCCGAGGCTTCGTAGTGAGGAGGGTGTAAATTGTTCGGGCTTTCGGGACAAAGGTATCGAAAAGACCTTCGTCCGGACATATTATAATCGAAAATCGGAGGCTCGGCGGAAAAATGGCTGTGTCGTGAAGGGACAAGAGCGAAATGTTGGCATCAGTGAACGGATGCGACCATACCAGCACTAATGCACCGGATCCCATCAGAACTCCGAAGTTAAGCGTGCTTGGGCGAGAGTAGTACTAGGATGGGTGACCTCCTGGGAAGTCCTCGTGTTGCATCCCCTTTTGTTTTGGGCCAGTTGAGTTCCGTCCCAGCTCGCTCTCTCTTTCGTTTAGTTTAAATATTTAATTTTTTTTAACCCCGAGGCTTCGTTCCGTCCCAGCTCGCTCTCTCTTTCGTTTAGTTTAAATATTTAATTTTTTTTTTATCCCCGAGGCTTCGTAGTGAGGAGGGTGTAAATTGTTCGGGCTTTCGGGACAAGGGTATCGAAAAGACCTTCGTCCGGACATATTATAATCGAAAATCGGAGGCTCGGCGGAAAAATGGCTGTGTCGTGAAGGGACAAGAGCGAAATGTTGGCGTAAGTGAACGGATGCGACCATACCAGCACTAATGCACCGGATCCCATCAGAACTCCGAAGTTAAGCGTGCTTGGGCGAGAGTAGTACTAGGATGGGTGACCTCCTGGGAAGTCCTCGTGTTGCATCCCCTTTTGTTTTGCGCCAGTTGAGTTCCGTCCCAGCTCGCTCTCTCTTTCGTTTAGTTTAAATATTTAATTTTTTTTAACCCCGAGGCTTCGTTCCGTCCCAGCTCGCTCTCTCTTTCGTTTAGTTTAAATATTTAATTTTTTTTTATCCCCGAGGCTTCGTAGTGAGGAGGGTGTAAATTGTTCGGGCTTTCGGGACAAAGGTATCGAAAAGACCTTCGTCCGGACATATTATAATCGAAAATCGGAGGCTCGGCGGAAAAATGGTTGTGTCGTGAAGGGACAAGAGCGAAATGTTGGCATCAGTGAACGGATGCGACCATACCAGCACTAATGCACCGGATCCCATCAGAACTCCGAAGTTAAGCGTGCTTGGGCGAGAGTAGTACTAGGATGGGTGACCTCCTGGGAAGTCCTCGTGTTGCATCCCCTTTTGTTTTGCGCCAGTTGAGTTCCGTCCCAGCTCGCTCTCTTTTTCGTTTAGTTTAAATATTTAATTTTTTTTAACCCCGAGGCTTCGTTCCGTCCCAGCTCGCTCTCTCTTTCGTTTAGTTTAAATATTTAATTTTTTTTTTTATCCCCGAGGCTTCGTAGTGAGGAGGGTGTAAATTGTTCGGGCTTTCGGGACAAAGGTATCGAAAAGACCTTCGTCCGGACATATTATAATCGAAAATCGGAGGCTCGGCGGAAAAATGGCTGTGTCGTGAAGGGACAAGAGCGAAATGTTGGCGTAAGTGAAAGGATGCGACCATACCAGCACTAATGCACCGGATCCCATCAGAACTCCGAAGTTAAGCGTGCTTGGGCGAGAGTAGTACTAGGATGGGTGACCTCCTGGGAAGTCCTCGTGTTGCATCCCCTTTTGTTTTGCGCCAGTTGAGTTCCGTCCCAGCTCGCTCTCCCTTTCGTTTAGTTTAAATATTTAATTTTTTTTAACCCCGAGGCTTCGTTCCGTCCCAGCTCGCTCTCTCTTTCGTTTAGTTTAAATATTTAATTTTTTTTTTATCCCCGAGGCTTCGTAGTGAGGAGGGTGTAAATTGTTCGGGCTTTCGGGACAAAGGTATCGAAAAGACCTTCGTCCGGACATATTATAATCGAAAATCGGAGGCTCGGCGGAAAAATGGTTGTGTCGTGAAGGGACAAGAGCGAAATGTTGGCATAAGTGAACGGATGCGACTATACCAGCACTAATGCACCGGATCCCATCAGAACTCCGAAGTTAAGCGTGCTTGGGCGAGAGTAGTACTAGGATGGGTGACCTCCTGGGAAGTCCTCGTGTTGCATCCCCTTTTGTTTTGCGCCAGTTGAGTTCCGTCCCAGCTCGCTCTCTCTTTCGTTTAGTTTAAATATTTAATTTTTTTTAACCCCGAGGCTTCGTTCCGTCCCAGCTCGGTCTCTGTTTCGTTTAGTTTAAATATTTAATTTTTTTTTATCCCCGAGGCTTCGTAGTGAGGAGGGTGTAAATTGTTCGGGCTTTCGGGACAAAGGTATCAAAAAGACCTTCGTCCGGACATATTATAATCGAAAATCGGAGGCTCGGCGGAAAAATGGTTGTGTCGTGAAGGGACAAGAGCGAAATGTTGGCATAAGTGAACGGATGCGACCATACCAGCACTAATGCACCGGATCCCATCAGAACTCCGAAGTTAAGCGTGCTTGGGCGAGAGTAGTACTAGGATGGGTGACCTCCTGGGAAGTCCTCGTGTTGCATCCCCTTTTGTTTTGCGCCAGTTGAGTTCCGTCCCAGCTCGCTCTCTCTTTCGTTTAGTTTAAATATTTAATTTTTTTTAACCCCGAGGCTTCGTTCCGTCCCAGCTCGCTCTCTCTTTCGTTTAGTTTAAATATTTAATTTTTTTTTTTATCCCCGAGGCTTCGTAGTGAGGAGGGTGTAAATTGTTCGGGCTTTCGGGACAAAGGTATCGAAAAGACCTTCGTCCGGACATATTATAATCGAAAATCGGAGGCTCGGCGGAAAAATGGCTGTGTCGTGAAGGGACAAGAGCGAAATGTTGGCATAAGTGAACGGATGCGACCATACCAGCACTAATGCACCGGATCCCATCAGAACTCCGAAGTTAAGCGTGCTTGGGCGAGAGTAGTACTAGGATGGGTGACCTCCTGGGAAGTCCTCGTGTTTCATCCCCTTTTGTTTTGCGCCAGTTGAGTTCCGTCCCAGCTCGCTCTCTCTTTCGTTTAGTTTAAATATTTAATTTTTTTTAACCCCGAGGCTTCGTTCCGTCCCAGCTCGCTCTCTCTTTCGTTTAGTTTAAATATTTAATTTTTTTTTTATCCCCGAGGCTTCGTAGTGAGGAGGGTGTAAATTGTTCGGGCTTTCGGGACAAAGGTATCGAAAAGACCTTCGTCCGGACATATTATAATCGAAAATCGGAGGCTCGGCGGAAAAATGGCTGTGTCGTGAAGGGACAAGAGCGAAATGTTGGCATCAGTGAACGGATGCGACCATACCAGCACTAATGCACCGGATCCCATCAGAACTCCGAAGTTAAGCGTGCTTGGGCGAGAGTAGTACTAGGATGGGTGACCTCCTGGGAAGTCCTCGTGTTGCATCCCCTTTTGTTTTGCGCCAGTTGAGTTCCGTCCCAGCTCGCTCTCTCTTTCGTTTAGTTTAAATATTTAATTTTTTTTAACCCCGAGGCTTCGTTCCGTCCCAGCTCGCTCTCTCTTTCGTTTAGTTTAAATATTTAATTTTTTTTTTTATCCCCGAGGCTTCGTAGTGAGGAGGGTGTAAATTGTTCGGGCTTTCGGGACAAAGGTATCGAAAAGACCTTCGTCCGGACATATTATAATCGAAAATCGGAGGCTCGGCGGAAAAATGGCTGTGTCGTGAAGGGACAAGAGCGAAATGTTGGCATAAGTGAACGGATGCGACCATACCAGCACTAATGCACCGGATCCCATCAGAACTCCGAAGTTAAGCGTGCTTGGGCGAGAGTAGTACTAGGATGGGTGACCTCCTGGGAAGTCCTCGTGTTGCATCCCCTTTTGTTTTGCGCCAGTTGAGTTCCGTCCCAGCTCGCTCTCTCTTTCGTTTAGTTTAAATATTTAATTTTTTTTAACCCCGAGGCTTCGTTCCGTCCCAGCTCGCTCTCTCTTTCGTTTAGTTTAAATATTTAATTTTTTTTTATCCCCGAGGCTTCGTAGTGAGGAGGGTGTAAATTGTTCGGGCTTTCGGGACAAAGGTATCGAAAAGACCTTCGTCCGGACATATTATAATCGAAAATCGGAGGCTCGGCGGAAAAATGGGTGTGTCGTGAAGGGACAAGAGCGAAATGTTGGCATCAGTGAACGGATGCGACCATACCAGCACTAATGCACCGGATCCCATCAGAACTCCGAAGTTAAGCGTGCTTGGGCGAGAGTAGTACTAGGATGGGTGACCTCCTGGGAAGTCCTCGTGTTGCATCCCCTTTTGTTTTGCGCCAGTTGAGTTCCGTCCCAGCTCGCTCTCTCTTTCGTTTAGTTTAAATATTTAATTTTTTTTAACCCCGAGGCTTCGTTCCGTCCCAGCTCGCTCTCTCTTTCGTTTAGTTTAAATATTTAATTTTTTTTTATCCCCGAGGCTTCGTAGTGAGGAGGGTGTAAATTGTTCGGGCTTTCGGGACAAAGGTATCGAAAAGACCTTCGTCCGGACATATTATAATCGAAAATCGGAGGCTCGGCGGAAAAATGGGTGTGTCGTGAAGGGACAAGAGCGAAATGTTGGCATCAGTGAACGGATGCGACCATACCAGCACTAATGCACCGGATCCCATCAGAACTCCGAAGTTAAGCGTGCTTGGGCGAGAGTAGTACTAGGATGGGTGACCTCCTGGGAAGTCCTCGTGTTGCATCCCCTTTTGTTTTGCGCCAGTTGAGTTCCGTCCCAGCTCGCTCTCTCTTTCGTTTAGTTTAAATATTTAATTTTTTTTAACCCCGAGGCTTCGTTCCGTCCCAGCTCGCTCTCTCTTTCGTTTAGTTTAAATATTTAATTTTTTTTTTATCCCCGAGGCTTCGTAGTGAGGAGGGTGTAAATTGTTCGGGCTTTCGGGACAAAGGTATCGAAAAGACCTTCGTCCGGACATATTATAATCGAAAATCGGAGGCTCGGTGGAAAAATGGCTGTGTCGTGAAGGGACAAGAGCGAAATGTTGGCATAAGTGAACGGATGCGACCATACCAGCACTAATGCACCGGATCCCATCAGAACTCCGAAGTTAAGCGTGCTTGGGCGAGAGTAGTACTAGAATGGGTGACCTCCTGGGAAGTCCTCGTGTTGCATCCCCTTTTGTTTTGCGCCAGTTGAGTTCCGTCCCAGCTCGCTCTCTCTTTCGTTTAGTTTAAATATTTAATTTTTTTTAACCCCGAGGCTTCGTTCCGTCCCAGCTCGCTCTCTCTTTCGTTTAGTTTAAATATTTAATTTTTTTTTATCCCCGAGGCTTCGTAGTGAGGAGGGTGTAAATTGTTCGGGCTTTCGGGACAAAGGTATCGAAAAGACCTTCGTCCGGACATATTATAATCGAAAATCGGAGGCTCGGCGGAAAAATGGCTGTGTCGTGAAGGGACAAGAGCGAAATGTTGGCATCAGTGAACGGATGCGACCATACCAGCACTAATGCACCGGATCCCATCAGAACTCCGAAGTTAAGCGTGCTTGGGCGAGAGTAGTACTAGGATGGGTGACCTCCTGGGAAGTCCTCGTGTTGCATCCCCTTTTGTTTTGCGCCAGTTGAGTTCCGTCCCAGCTCGCTCTCTCTTTCGTTTAGTTTAAATATTTAATTTTTTTTAACCCCGAGGCTTCGTTCCGTCCCAGCTCGCTCTCTCTTTCGTTTAGTTTAAATATTTAATTTTTTTTTTTATCCCCGAGGCTTCGTAGTGAGGAGGGTGTAAATTGTTCGGGCTTTCGGGACAAAGGTATCGAAAAGACCTTCGTCCGGACATATTATAATCGAAAATCGGAGGCTCGGCGGAAAAATGGCTGTGTCGTGAAGGGACAAGAGCGAAATGTTGGCATAAGTGAACGGATGCGACCATACCAGCACTAATGCACCGGATCCCATCAGAACTCCGAAGTTAAGCGTGCTTGGGCGAGAGTAGTACTAGGATGGGTGACCTCCTGGGAAGTCCTCGTGTTGCATCCCCTTTTGTTTTGCGCCAGTTGAGTTCCGTCCCAGCTCGCTCTCTCTTTCGTTTAGTTTAAATATTTAATTTTTTTTAACCCCGAGGCTTCGTTCCGTCCCAGCTCGCTCTCTCTTTCGTTTAGTTTAAATATTTAATTTTTTTTTATCCCCGAGGCTTCGTAGTGAGGAGGGTGTAAATTGTTCGGGCTTTCGGGACAAAGGTATCGAAAAGACCTTCGTCCGGACATATTATAATCGAAAATCGGAGGCTCGGCGGAAAAATGGGTGTGTCGTGAAGGGACAAGAGCGAAATGTTGGCATCAGTGAACGGATGCGACCATACCAGCACTAATGCACCGGATCCCATCAGAACTCCGAAGTTAAGCGTGCTTGGGCGAGAGTAGTACTAGGATGGGTGACCTCCTGGGAAGTCCTCGTGTTGCATCCCCTTTTGTTTTGCGCCAGTTGAGTTCCGTCCCAGCTCGCTCTCTCTTTCGTTTAGTTTAAATATTTAATTTTTTTTAACCCCGAGGCTTCGTTCCGTCCCAGCTCGCTCTCTCTTTCGTTTAGTTTAAATATTTAATTTTTTTTTATCCCCGAGGCTTCGTAGTGAGGAGGGTGTAAATTGTTCGGGCTTTCGGGACAAAGGTATCGAAAAGACCTTCGTCCGGACATATTATAATCGAAAATCGGAGGCTCGGCGGAAAAATGGCTGTGTCGTGAAGGGACAAGAGCGAAATGTTGGCATCAGTGAACGGATGCGACCATACCAGCACTAATGCACCGGATCCCATCAGAACTCCGAAGTTAAGCGTGCTTGGGCGAGAGTAGTACTAGGATGGGTGACCTCCTGGGAAGTCCTCGTGTTGCATCCCCTTTTGTTTTGCGCCAGTTGAGTTCCGTCCCAGCTCGCTCTCTCTTTCGTTTAGTTTAAATATTTAATTTTTTTTAACCCCGAGGCTTCGTTCCGTCCCAGCTCGCTCTCTCTTTCGTTTAGTTTAAATATTTAATTTTTTTTTTATCCCCGAGGCTTCGTAGTGAGGAGGGTGTAAATTGTTCGGGATTTCGGGACAAAGGTATCGAAAAGACCTTCGTCCGGACATATTATAATCGAAAATCGGAGGCTCGGTGGAAAAATGGCTGTGTCGTGAAGGGACAAGAGCGAAATGTTGGCATAAGTGAACGGATGCGACCATACCAGCACTAATGCACCGGATCCCATCAGAACTCCGAAGTTAAGCGTGCTTGGGCGAGAGTAGTACTAGAATGGGTGACCTCCTGGGAAGTCCTCGTGTTGCATCCCCTTTTGTTTTGCGCCAGTTGAGTTCCGTCCCAGCTCGCTCTCTCTTTCGTTTAGTTTAAATATTTAATTTTTTTTAACCCCGAGGCTTCGTTCCGTCCCAGCTCGCTCTCTCTTTCGTTTAGTTTAAATATTTAATTTTTTTTTATCCCCGAGGCTTCGTAGTGAGGAGGGTGTAAATTGTTCGGGCTTTCGGGACAAAGGTATCGAAAAGACCTTCGTCCGGACATATTATAATCGAAAATCGGAGGCTCGGCGGAAAAATGGCTGTGTCGTGAAGGGACAAGAGCGAAATGTTGGCATCAGTGAACGGATGCGACCATACCAGCACTAATGCACCGGATCCCATCAGAACTCCGAAGTTAAGCGTGCTTGGGCGAGAGTAGTACTAGGATGGGTGACCTCCTGGGAAGTCCTCGTGTTGCATCCCCTTTTGTTTTGCGCCAGTTGAGTTCCGTCCCAGCTCGCTCTCTCTTTCGTTTAGTTTAAATATTTAATTTTTTTTAACCCCGAGGCTTCGTTCCGTCCCAGCTCGCTCTCTCTTTCGTTTAGTTTAAATATTTAATTTTTTTTTTTATCCCCGAGGCTTCGTAGTGAGGAGGGTGTAAATTGTTCGGGCTTTCGGGACAAAGGTATCGAAAAGATCTTCGTCCGGACATATTATAATCGAAAATCGGAGGCTCGGCGGAAAAATGGCTGTGTCGTGAAGGGACAACAGCGAAATGTTGGCATAAGTGAACGGATGCGACCATACCAGCACTAATGCACCGGATCCCATCAGAACTCCGAAGTTAAGCGTGCTTGGGCGAGAGTAGTACTAGGATGGGTGACCTCCTGGGAAGTCCTCGTGTTGCATCCCCTTTTGTTTTGCGCCAGTTGAGTTCCGTCCCAGCTCGCTCTCTCTTTCGTTTAGTTTAAATATTTAATTTTTTTTAACCCCGAGGCTTCGTTCCGTCCCAGCTCGCTCTCTCTTTCGTTTAGTTTAAATATTTAATTTTTTTTTTTATCCCCGAGGCTTCGTAGTGAGGAGGGTGTAAATTGTTCGGGCTTTCGGGACAAAGGTATCGAAAAGACCTTCGTCCGGACATATTATAATCGAAAATCGGAGGCTCGGCGGAAAAATGGCTGTGTCGTGAAGGGACAAGAGCGAAATGTTGGCATAAGTGAACGGATGCGACCATACCAGCACTAATGCACCGGATCCCATCAGAACTCCGAAGTTAAGCGTGCTTGGGCGAGAGTAGTACTAGGATGGGTGACCTCCTGGGAAGTCCTCGTGTTGCATCCCCTTTTGTTTTGCGCCAGTTGAGTTCCGTCCCAGCTCGCTCTCTCTTTCGTTTAGTTTAAATATTTAATTTTTTTTAACCCCGAGGCTTCGTTCCGTCCCAGCTCGCTCTCTCTTTCGTTTAGTTTAAATATTTAATTTTTTTTTTTATCCCCGAGGCTTCGTAGTGAGGAGGGTGTAAATTGTTCGGGCTTTCGGGACAAAGGTATCGAAAAGACCTTCGTCCGGACATATTATAATCGAAAATCGGAGGCTCGGCGGAAAAATGGCTGTGTCGTGAAGGGACAAGAGCGAAATGTTGGCATAAGTGAACGGATGCGACCATACCAGCACTAATGCACCGGATCCCATCAGAACTCCGAAGTTAAGCGTGCTTGGGCGAGAGTAGTACTAGGATGGGTGACCTCCTGGGAAGTCCTCGTGTTGCATCCCCTTTTGTTTTGCGCCAGTTGAGTTCCGTCCCAGCTCGCTCTCTCTTTCGTTTAGTTTAAATATTTAATTTTTTTTAACCCCGAGGCTTCGTTCCGTCCCAGCTCGCTCTCTCTTTCGTTTAGTTTAAATATTTAATTTTTTTTTTATCCCCGAGGCTTCGTAGTGAGGAGGGTGTAAATTGTTCGGGCTTTCGGGACAAAGGTATCGAAAAGACCTTCGTCCGGACATATTATAATCGAAAATCGGAGGCTCGGCGGAAAAATGGCTGTGTCGTGAAGGGACAAGAGCGAAATGTTGGCATAAGTGAACGGATGCGACCATACCAGCACTAATGCACCGGATCCCATCAGAACTCCGAAGTTAAGCGTGCTTGGGCGAGAGTAGTACTAGGATGGGTGACCTCCTGGGAAGTCCTCGTGTTGCATCCCCTTTTGTTTTGCGCCAGTTGAGTTCCGTCCCAGCTCGCTCTCTCTTTCGTTTAGTTTAAATATTTAATTTTTTTTAACCCCGAGGCTTCGTTCCGTCCCAGCTCGCTCTCTCTTTCGTTTAGTTTAAATATTTAATTTTTTTTTATCCCCGAGGCTTCGTAGTGAGGAGGGTGTAAATTGTTCGGGCTTTCGGGACAAAGGTATCGAAAAGACCTTCGTCCGGACATATTATAATCGAAAATCGGAGGCTCGGCGGAAAAATGGTTGTGTCGTGAAGGGACAAGAGCGAAATGTTGGCATCAGTGAACGGATGCGACCATACCAGCACTAATGCACCGGATCCCATCAGAACTCCGAAGTTAAGCGTGCTTGGGCGAGAGTAGTACTAGGATGGGTGACCTCCTGGGAAGTCCTCGTGTTGCATCCCCTTTTGTTTTGCGCCAGTTGAGTTCCGTCCCAGCTCGCTCTCTCTTTCGTTTAGTTTAAATATTTAATTTTTTTTAACCCCGAGGCTTCGTTCCGTCCCAGCTCGCTCTCTCTTTCGTTTAGTTTAAATATTTAATTTTTTTTTTTATCCCCGAGGCTTCGTAGTGAGGAGGGTGTAAATTGTTCGGGCTTTCGGGACAAAGGTATCGAAAAGACCTTCGTCCGGACATATTATAATCGAAAATCGGAGGCTCGGCGGAAAAATGGCTGTGTCGTGAAGGGACAAGAGCGAAATGTTGGCATAAGTGAACGGATGCGACCATACCAGCACTAATGCACCGGATCCCATCAGAACTCCGAAGTTAAGCGTGCTTGGGCGAGAGTAGTACTAGGATGGGTGACCTCCTGGGAAGTCCTCGTGTTGCATCCCCTTTTGTTTTGCGCCAGTTGAGTTCCGTCCCAGCTCGCTCTCTCTTTCGTTTAGTTTAAATATTTAATTTTTTTTAACCCCGAGGCTTCGTTCCGTCCCAGCTCGCTCTCTCTTTCGTTTAGTTTAAATATTTAATTTTTTTTTTATCCCCGAGGCTTCGTAGTGAGGAGGGTGTAAATTGTTCGGGATTTCGGGACAAAGGTATCGAAAAGACCTTCGTCCGGACATATTATAATCGAAAATCGGAGGCTCGGTGGAAAAATGGCTGTGTCGTGAAGGGACAAGAGCGAAATGTTGGCATAAGTGAACGGATGCGACCATACCAGCACTAATGCACCGGATCCCATCAGAACTCCGAAGTTAAGCGTGCTTGGGCGAGAGTAGTACTAGAATGGGTGACCTCCTGGGAAGTCCTCGTGTTGCATCCCCTTTTGTTTTGCGCCAGTTGAGTTCCGTCCCAGCTCGCTCTCTCTTTCGTTTAGTTTAAATATTTAATTTTTTTTAACCCCGAGGCTTCGTTCCGTCCCAGCTCGCTCTCTCTTTCGTTTAGTTTAAATATTTAATTTTTTTTTATCCCCGAGGCTTCGTAGTGAGGAGGGTGTAAATTGTTCGGGCTTTCGGGACAAAGGTATCGAAAAGACCTTCGTCCGGACATATTATAATCGAAAATCGGAGGCTCGGCGGAAAAATGGCTGTGTCGTGAAGGGACAAGAGCGAAATGTTGGCATCAGTGAACGGATGCGACCATACCAGCACTAATGCACCGGATCCCATCAGAACTCCGAAGTTAAGCGTGCTTGGGCGAGAGTAGTACTAGGATGGGTGACCTCCTGGGAAGTCCTCGTGTTGCATCCCCTTTTGTTTTGCGCCAGTTGAGTTCCGTCCCAGCTCGCTCTCTCTTTCGTTTAGTTTAAATATTTAATTTTTTTTAACCCCGAGGCTTCGTTCCGTCCCAGCTCGCTCTCTCTTTCGTTTAGTTTAAATATTTAATTTTTTTTTTTATCCCCGAGGCTTCGTAGTGAGGAGGGTGTAAATTGTTCGGGCTTTCGGGACAAAGGTATCGAAAAGATCTTCGTCCGGACATATTATAATCGAAAATCGGAGGCTCGGCGGAAAAATGGCTGTGTCGTGAAGGGACAACAGCGAAATGTTGGCATAAGTGAACGGATGCGACCATACCAGCACTAATGCACCGGATCCCATCAGAACTCCGAAGTTAAGCGTGCTTGGGCGAGAGTAGTACTAGGATGGGTGACCTCCTGGGAAGTCCTCGTGTTGCATCCCCTTTTGTTTTGCGCCAGTTGAGTTCCGTCCCAGCTCGCTCTCTCTTTCGTTTAGTTTAAATATTTAATTTTTTTTAACCCCGAGGCTTCGTTCCGTCCCAGCTCGCTCTCTCTTTCGTTTAGTTTAAATATTTAATTTTTTTTTTTATCCCCGAGGCTTCGTAGTGAGGAGGGTGTAAATTGTTCGGGCTTTCGGGACAAAGGTATCGAAAAGACCTTCGTCCGGACATATTATAATCGAAAATCGGAGGCTCGGCGGAAAAATGGCTGTGTCGTGAAGGGACAAGAGCGAAATGTTGGCATAAGTGAACGGATGCGACCATACCAGCACTAATGCACCGGATCCCATCAGAACTCCGAAGTTAAGCGTGCTTGGGCGAGAGTAGTACTAGGATGGGTGACCTCCTGGGAAGTCCTCGTGTTGCATCCCCTTTTGTTTTGCGCCAGTTGAGTTCCGTCCCAGCTCGCTCTCTCTTTCGTTTAGTTTAAATATTTAATTTTTTTTAACCCCGAGGCTTCGTTCCGTCCCAGCTCGCTCTCTCTTTCGTTTAGTTTAAATATTTAATTTTTTTTTTTATCCCCGAGGCTTCGTAGTGAGGAGGGTGTAAATTGTTCGGGCTTTCGGGACAAAGGTATCGAAAAGACCTTCGTCCGGACATATTATAATCGAAAATCGGAGGCTCGGCGGAAAAATGGCTGTGTCGTGAAGGGACAAGAGCGAAATGTTGGCATAAGTGAACGGATGCGACCATACCAGCACTAATGCACCGGATCCCATCAGAACTCCGAAGTTAAGCGTGCTTGGGCGAGAGTAGTACTAGGATGGGTGACCTCCTGGGAAGTCCTCGTGTTGCATCCCCTTTTGTTTTGCGCCAGTTGAGTTCCGTCCCAGCTCGCTCTCTCTTTCGTTTAGTTTAAATATTTAATTTTTTTTAACCCCGAGGCTTCGTTCCGTCCCAGCTCGCTCTCTCTTTCGTTTAGTTTAAATATTTAATTTTTTTTTTATCCCCGAGGCTTCGTAGTGAGGAGGGTGTAAATTGTTCGGGCTTTCGGGACAAAGGTATCGAAAAGACCTTCGTCCGGACATATTATAATCGAAAATCGGAGGCTCGGCGGAAAAATGGCTGTGTCGTGAAGGGACAAGAGCGAAATGTTGGCATAAGTGAACGGATGCGACCATACCAGCACTAATGCACCGGATCCCATCAGAACTCCGAAGTTAAGCGTGCTTGGGCGAGAGTAGTACTAGGATGGGTGACCTCCTGGGAAGTCCTCGTGTTGCATCCCCTTTTGTTTTGCGCCAGTTGAGTTCCGTCCCAGCTCGCTCTCTCTTTCGTTTAGTTTAAATATTTAATTTTTTTTAACCCCGAGGCTTCGTTCCGTCCCAGCTCGCTCTCTCTTTCGTTTAGTTTAAATATTTAATTTTTTTTTATCCCCGAGGCTTCGTAGTGAGGAGGGTGTAAATTGTTCGGGCTTTCGGGACAAAGGTATCGAAAAGACCTTCGTCCGGACATATTATAATCGAAAATCGGAGGCTCGGCGGAAAAATGGTTGTGTCGTGAAGGGACAAGAGCGAAATGTTGGCATCAGTGAACGGATGCGACCATACCAGCACTAATGCACCGGATCCCATCAGAACTCCGAAGTTAAGCGTGCTTGGGCGAGAGTAGTACTAGGATGGGTGACCTCCTGGGAAGTCCTCGTGTTGCATCCCCTTTTGTTTTGCGCCAGTTGAGTTCCGTCCCAGCTCGCTCTCTCTTTCGTTTAGTTTAAATATTTAATTTTTTTTAACCCCGAGGCTTCGTTCCGTCCCAGCTCGCTCTCTCTTTCGTTTAGTTTAAATATTTAATTTTTTTTTTTATCCCCGAGGCTTCGTAGTGAGGAGGGTGTAAATTGTTCGGGCTTTCGGGACAAAGGTATCGAAAAGACCTTCGTCCGGACATATTATAATCGAAAATCGGAGGCTCGGCGGAAAAATGGCTGTGTCGTGAAGGGACAAGAGCGAAATGTTGGCATAAGTGAACGGATGCGACCATACCAGCACTAATGCACCGGATCCCATCAGAACTCCGAAGTTAAGCGTGCTTGGGCGAGAGTAGTACTAGGATGGGTGACCTCCTGGGAAGTCCTCGTGTTGCATCCCCTTTTGTTTTGCGCCAGTTGAGTTCCGTCCCAGCTCGCTCTCTCTTTCGTTTAGTTTAAATATTTAATTTTTTTTAACCCCGAGGCTTCGTTCCGTCCCAGCTCGCTCTCTCTTTCGTTTAGTTTAAATATTTAATTTTTTTTTTATCCCCGAGGCTTCGTAGTGAGGAGGGTGTAAATTGTTCGGGCTTTCGGGACAAAGGTATCGAAAAGACCTTCGTCCGGACATATTATAATCGAAAATCGGAGGCTCGGCGGAAAAATGGTTGTGTCGTGAAGGGACAAGAGCGAAATGTTGGCATCAGTGAACGGATGCGACCATACCAGCACTAATGCACCGGATCCCATCAGAACTCCGAAGTTAAGCGTGCTTGGGCGAGAGTAGTACTAGGATGGGTGACCTCCTGGGAAGTCCTCGTGTTGCATCCCCTTTTGTTTTGCGCCAGTTGAGTTCCGTCCCAGCTCGCTCTCTCTTTCGTTTAGTTTAAATATTTAATTTTTTTTAACCCCGAGGCTTCGTTCTGTCCCAGCTCGCTCTCTCTTTCGTTTAGTTTAAATATTTAATTTTTTTTTTTATCCCCGAGGCTTCGTAGTGAGGAGGGTGTAAATTGTTCGGGCTTTCGGGACAAAGGTATCGAAAAGACCTTCGTCCGGACATATTATAATCGAAAATCGGAGGCTCGGCGGAAAAATGGCTGTGTCGTGAAGGGACAAGAGCGAAATGTTGGCATCAGTGAACGGATGCGACCATACCAGCACTAATGCACCGGATCCCATCAGAACTCCGAAGTTAAGCGTGCTTGGGCGAGAGTAGTACTAGGATGGGTGACCTCCTGGGAAGTCCTCGTGTTGCATCCCCTTTTGTTTTGCGCCAGTTGAGTTCCGTCCCAGCTCGCTCTCTCTTTCGTTTAGTTTAAATATTTAATTTTTTTTAACCCCGAGGCTTCGTTCCGTCCCAGCTCGCTCTCTCTTTCGTTTAGTTTAAATATTTAATTTTTTTTTTATCCCCGAGGCTTCGTAGTGAGGAGGGTGTAAATTGTTCGGGCTTTCGGGACAAAGGTATCGAAAAGACCTTCGTCCGGACATATTATAATCGAAAATCGGAGGCTCGGCGGAAAAATGGTTGTGTCGTGAAGGGACAAGAGCGAAATGTTGGCATAAGTGAACGGATGCGACCATACCAGCCCTAATGCACCGGATCCCATCAGAACTCCGAAGTTAAGCGTGCTTGGGCGAGAGTAGTACTAGGATGGGTGACCTCCTGGGAAGTCCTCGTGTTGCATCCCCTTTTGTTTTGCGCCAGTTGAGTTCCGTCCCAGCTCGCTCTCTCTTTCGTTTAGTTTAAATATTTAATTTTTTTTAACCCCGAGGCTTCGTTCCGTCCCAGCTCGCTCTCTCTTTCGTTTAGTTTAAATATTTAATTTTTTTTTTTATCCCCGAGGCTTCGTAGTGAGGAGGGTGTAAATTGTTCGGGCTTTCGGGACAAAGGTATCGAAAAGACCTTCGTCCGGACATATTATAATCGAAAATCGGAGGCTCGGCGGAAAAATGGCTGTGTCGTGAAGGGACAAGAGCGAAATGTTGGCATAAGTGAACGGATGCGACCATACCAGCACTAATGCACCGGATCCCATCAGAACTCCGAAGTTAAGCGTGCTTGGGCGAGAGTAGTACTAGGATGGGTGACCTCCTGGGAAGTCCTCGTGTTGCATCCCCTTTTGTTTTGCGCCAGTTGAGTTCCGTCCCAGCTCGCTCTCTCTTTCGTTTAGTTTAAATATTTAATTTTTTTTAACCCCGAGGCTTCGTTCTGTCCCAGCTCGCTCTCTCTTTCGTTTAGTTTAAATATTTAATTTTTTTTTTATCCCCGAGGCTTCGTAGTGAGGAGGGTGTAAATTGTTCGGGCTTTCGGGACAAAGGTATCGAAAAGACCTTCGTCCGGACATATTATAATCGAAAATCGGAGGCTCGGCGGAAAAATGGTTGTGTCGTGAAGGGACAAGAGCAAAATGTTGGCATCAGTGAACGGATGCGACCATACCAGCACTAATGCACCGGATCCCATCAGAACTCCGAAGTTAAGCGTGCTTGGGCGAGAGTAGTACTAGGATGGGTGACCTCCTGGGAAGTCCTCGTGTTGCATCCCCTTTTGTTTTGCGCCAGTTGAGTTCCGTCCCAGCTCGCTCTCTCTTTCGTTTAGTTTAAATATTTAATTTTTTTTTTTATCCCCGAGGCTTCGTAGTGAGGAGGGTGTAAATTGTTCGGGCTTTCGGGACAAAGGTATCGAAAAGACCTTCGTCCGGACATATTATAATCGAAAATCGGAGGCTCGGCGGAAAAATGGCTGTGTCGTGAAGGGACAAGAGCGAAATGTTGGCATAAGTGAACGGATGCGACCATACCAGCACTAATGCACCGGATCCCATCAGAACTCCGAAGTTAAGCGTGCTTGGGCGAGAGTAGTACTAGGATGGGTGACCTCCTGGGAAGTCCTCGTGTTGCATCCCCTTTTGTTTTGCGCCAGTTGAGTTCCGTCCCAGCTCGCTCTCTCTTTCGTTTAGTTTAAATATTTAATTTTTTTTAACCCCGAGGCTTCGTTCCGTCCCAGCTCGCTCTCTCTTTCGTTTAGTTTAAATATTTAATTTTTTTTTTATCCCCGAGGCTTCGTAGTGAGGAGGGTGTAAATTGTTCGGGCTTTCGGGACAAAGGTATCGAAAAGACCTTCGTCCGGACATATTATAATCGAAAATCGGAGGCTCGGCGGAAAAATGGTTGTGTCGTGAAGGGACAAGAGCGAAATGTTGGCATAAGTGAACGGATGCGACCATACCAGCACTAATGCACCGGATCCCATCAGAACTCCGAAGTTAAGCGTGCTTGGGCGAGAGTAGTACTAGGATGGGTGACCTCCTGGGAAGTCCTCGTGTTGCATCCCCTTTTGTTTTGCGCCAGTTGAGTTCCGTCCCAGCTCGCTCTCTCTTTCGTTTAGTTTAAATATTTAATTTTTTTTTTTATCCCCGAGGCTTCGTAGTGAGGAGGGTGTAAATTGTTCGGGCTTTCGGGACAAAGGTATCGAAAAGACCTTCGTCCGGACATATTATAATCGAAAATCGGAGGCTCGGCGGAAAAATGGCTGTGTCGTGAAGGGACAAGAGCGAAATGTTGGCATAAGTGAACGGATGCGACCATACCAGCACTAATGCACCGGATCCCATCAGAACTCCGAAGTTAAGCGTGCTTGGGCGAGAGTAGTACTAGGATGGGTGACCTCCTGGGAAGTCCTCGTGTTGCATCCCCTTTTGTTTTGCGCCAGTTGAGTTCCGTCCCAGCTCGCTCTCTCTTTCGTTTAGTTTAAATATTTAATTTTTTTTAACCCCGAGGCTTCGTTCTGTCCCAGCTCGCTCTCTCTTTCGTTTAGTTTAAATATTTAATTTTTTTTTTATCCCCGAGGCTTCGTAGTGAGGAGGGTGTAAATTGTTCGGGCTTTCGGGACAAAGGTATCGAAAAGACCTTCGTCCGGACATATTATAATCGAAAATCGGAGGCTCGGCGGAAAAATGGTTGTGTCGTGAAGGGACAAGAGCAAAATGTTGGCATCAGTGAACGGATGCGACCATACCAGCACTAATGCACCGGATCCCATCAGAACTCCGAAGTTAAGCGTGCTTGGGCGAGAGTAGTACTAGGATGGGTGACCTCCTGGGAAGTCCTCGTGTTGCATCCCCTTTTGTTTTGCGCCAGTTGAGTTCCGTCCCAGCTCGCTCTCTCTTTCGTTTAGTTTAAATATTTAATTTTTTTTTTTATCCCCGAGGCTTCGTAGTGAGGAGGGTGTAAATTGTTCGGGCTTTCGGGACAAAGGTATCGAAAAGACCTTCGTCCGGACATATTATAATCGAAAATCGGAGGCTCGGCGGAAAAATGGCTGTGTCGTGAAGGGACAAGAGCGAAATGTTGGCATAAGTGAACGGATGCGACCATACCAGCACTAATGCACCGGATCCCATCAGAACTCCGAAGTTAAGCGTGCTTGGGCGAGAGTAGTACTAGGATGGGTGACCTCCTGGGAAGTCCTCGTGTTGCATCCCCTTTTGTTTTGCGCCAGTTGAGTTCCGTCCCAGCTCGCTCTCTCTTTCGTTTAGTTTAAATATTTAATTTTTTTTAACCCCGAGGCTTCGTTCCGTCCCAGCTCGCTCTCTCTTTCGTTTAGTTTAAATATTTAATTTTTTTTTTATCCCCGAGGCTTCGTAGTGAGGAGGGTGTAAATTGTTCGGGCTTTCGGGACAAAGGTATCGAAAAGACCTTCGTCCGGACATATTATAATCGAAAATCGGAGGCTCGGCGGAAAAATGGTTGTGTCGTGAAGGGACAAGAGCGAAATGTTGGCATAAGTGAACGGATGCGACCATACCAGCACTAATGCACCGGATCCCATCAGAACTCCGAAGTTAAGCGTGCTTGGGCGAGAGTAGTACTAGGATGGGTGACCTCCTGGGAAGTCCTCGTGTTGCATCCCCTTTTGTTTTGCTCCAGTTGAGTTCCGTCCCAGCTCGCTCTCTCTTTCGTTTAGTTTAAATATTTAATTTTTTTTAACCCCGAGGCTTCGTTCCGTCCCAGCTCGCTCTCTCTTTCGTTTAGTTTAAATATTTAATTTTTTTTTTATCCCCGAGGCTTCGTAGTGAGGAGGGTGTAAATTGTTCGGGCTTTCGGGACAAAGGTATCGAAAAGACCTTCGTCCGGACATATTATAATCGAAAATCGGAGGCTCGGCGGAAAAATGGTTGTGTCGTGAAGGGACAAGAGCGAAATGTTGGCATAAGTTAACGGATGCGACCATACCAGCACTAATGCACCGGATCCCATCAGAACTCCGAAGTTAAGCGTGCTTGGGCGAGAGTAGTACTAGGATGGGTGACCTCCTGGGAAGTCCTCGTGTTGCATCCCCTTTTGTTTTGCGCCAGTTGAGTTCCGTCCCAGCTCGCTCTCTCTTTCGTTTAGTTTAAATATTTAATTTTTTTTAACCCCGAGGCTTCGTTCCGTCCCAGCTCGCTCTCTCTTTCGTTTAGTTTAAATATTTAATTTTTTTTTTATCCCCGAGGCTTCGTAGTGAGGAGGGTGTAAATTGTTCGGGCTTTCGGGACAAAGGTATCGAAAAGACCTTCGTCCGGACATATTATAATCGAAAATCGGAGGCTCGGCGGAAAAATGGTTGTGTCGTGAAGGGACAAGAGCGAAATGTTGGCATAAGTTAACGGATGCGACCATACCAGCACTAATGCACCGGATCCCATCAGAACTCCGAAGTTAAGCGTGCTTGGGCGAGAGTAGTACTAGGATGGGTGACCTCCTGGGAAGTCCTCGTGTTGCATCCCCTTTTGTTTTGCGCCAGTTGAGTTCCGTCCCAGCTCGCTCTCTCTTTCGTTTAGTTTAAATATTTAATTTTTTTTAACCCCGAGGCTTCGTTCCGTCCCAGCTCGCTCTCTCTTTCGTTTAGTTTAAATATTTAATTTTTTTTTTATCCCCGAGGCTTCGTAGTGAGGAGGGTGTAAATTGTTCGGGCTTTCGGGACAAAGGTATCGAAAAGACCTTCGTCCGGACATATTATAATCGAAAATCGGAGGCTCGGCGGAAAAATGGTTGTGTCGTGAAGGGACAAGAGCGAAATGTTGGCATAAGTGAACGGATGCGACCATACCAGCACTAATGCACCGGATCCCATCAGAACTCCGAAGTTAAGCGTGCTTGGGCGAGAGTAGTACTAGGATGGGTGACCTCCTGGGAAGTCCTCGTGTTGCATCCCCTTTTGTTTTGCTCCAGTTGAGTTCCGTCCCAGCTCGCTCTCTCTTTCGTTTAGTTTAAATATTTAATTTTTTTTAACCCCGAGGCTTCGTTCCGTCCCAGCTCGCTCTCTCTTTCGTTTAGTTTAAATATTTAATTTTTTTTTTATCCCCGAGGCTTCGTAGTGAGGAGGGTGTAAATTGTTCGGGCTTTCGGGACAAAGGTATCGAAAAGACCTTCGTCCGGACATATTATAATCGAAAATCGGAGGCTCGGCGGAAAAATGGCTGTGTCGTGAAGGGACAAGAGCGAAATGTTGGCATAAGTGAACGGATGCGACCATACCAGCACTAATGCACCGGATCCCATCAGAACTCCGAAGTTAAGCGTGCTTGGGCGAGAGTAGTACTAGGATGGGTGACCTCCTGGGAAGTCCTCGTGTTGCATCCCCTTTTGTTTTGCGCCAGTTGAGTTCCGTCCCAGCTCGCTCTCTCTTTCGTTTAGTTTAAATATTTAATTTTTTTTAACCCCGAGGCTTCGTTCCGTCCCAGCTCGCTCTCTCTTTCGTTTAGTTTAAATATTTAATTTTTTTTTTATCCCCGAGGCTTCGTAGTGAGGAGGGTGTAAATTGTTCGGGCTTTCGGGACAAAGGTATCGAAAAGACCTTCGTCCGGACATATTATAATCGAAAATCGGAGGCTCGGCGGAAAAATGGTTGTGTCGTGAAGGGACAAGAGCGAAATGTTGGCATAAGTGAACGGATGCGACCATACCAGCACTAATGCACCGGATCCCATTAGAACTCCGAAGTTAAGCGTGCTTGGGCGAGAGTAGTACTAGGATGGGTGACCTCCTGGGAAGTCCTCGTGTTGCATCCCCTTTTGTTTTGCGCCAGTTGAGTTCCGTCCCAGCTCGCTCTCTCTTTCGTTTAGTTTAAATATTTAATTTTTTTTAACCCCGAGGCTTCGTTCCGTCCCAGCTCGCTCTCTCTTTCGTTTAGTTTAAATATTTAATTTTTTTTTTTATCCCCGAGGCTTCGTAGTGAGGAGGGTGTAAATTGTTCGGGCTTTCGGGACAAAGGTATCGAAAAGATCTTCGTCCGGACATATTATAATCGAAAATCGGAGGCTCGGCGGAAAAATGGCTGTGTCGTGAAGGGACAACAGCGAAATGTTGGCATAAGTGAACGGATGCGACCATACCAGCACTAATGCACCGGATCCCATCAGAACTCCGAAGTTAAGCGTGCTTGGGCGAGAGTAGTACTAGGATGGGTGACCTCCTGGGAAGTCCTCGTGTTGCATCCCCTTTTGTTTTGCGCCAGTTGAGTTCCGTCCCAGCTCGCTCTCTCTTTCGTTTAGTTTAAATATTTAATTTTTTTTAACCCCGAGGCTTCGTTCCGTCCCAGCTCGCTCTCTCTTTCGTTTAGTTTAAATATTTAATTTTTTTTTTTATCCCCGAGGCTTCGTAGTGAGGAGGGTGTAAATTGTTCGGGCTTTCGGGACAAAGGTATCGAAAAGACCTTCGTCCGGACATATTATAATCGAAAATCGGAGGCTCGGCGGAAAAATGGCTGTGTCGTGAAGGGACAAGAGCGAAATGTTGGCATAAGTGAACGGATGCGACCATACCAGCACTAATGCACCGGATCCCATCAGAACTCCGAAGTTAAGCGTGCTTGGGCGAGAGTAGTACTAGGATGGGTGACCTCCTGGGAAGTCCTCGTGTTGCATCCCCTTTTGTTTTGCGCCAGTTGAGTTCCGTCCCAGCTCGCTCTCTCTTTCGTTTAGTTTAAATATTTAATTTTTTTTAACCCCGAGGCTTCGTTCCGTCCCAGCTCGCTCTCTCTTTCGTTTAGTTTAAATATTTAATTTTTTTTTTATCCCCGAGGCTTCGTAGTGAGGAGGGTGTAAATTGTTCGGGCTTTCGGGACAAAGGTATCGAAAAGACCTTCGTCCGGACATATTATAATCGAAAATCGGAGGCTCGGCGGAAAAATGGTTGTGTCGTGAAGGGACAAGAGCGAAATGTTGGCATCAGTGAACGGATGCGACCATACCAGCACTAATGCACCGGATCCCATCAGAACTCCGAAGTTAAGCGTGCTTGGGCGAGAGTAGTACTAGGATGGGTGACCTCCTGGGAAGTCCTCGTGTTGCATCCCCTTTTGTTTTGCGCCAGTTGAGTTCCGTCCCAGCTCGCTCTCTCTTTCGTTTAGTTTAAATATTTAATTTTTTTTAACCCCGAGGCTTCGTTCCGTCCCAGCTCGCTCTCTCTTTCGTTTAGTTTAAATATTTAATTTTTTTTTTTATCCCCGAGGCTTCGTAGTGAGGAGGGTGTAAATTGTTCGGGCTTTCGGGACAAAGGTATCGAAAAGACCTTCGTCCGGACATATTATAATCGAAAATCGGAGGCTCGGCGGAAAAATGGTTGTGTCGTGAAGGGACAAGAGCGAAATGTTGGCATAAGTGAACGGATGCGACCATACCAGCACTAATGCACCGGATCCCATCAGAACTCCGAAGTTAAGCGTGCTTGGGCGAGAGTAGTACTAGGATGGGTGACCTCCTGGGAAGTCCTCGTGTTGCATCCCCTTTTGTTTTGCGCCAGTTGAGTTCCGTCCCAGCTCGCTCTCTCTTTCGTTTAGTTTAAATATTTAATTTTTTTTAACCCCAAGGCTTCGTTCCGTCCCAGCTCGCTCTCTCTTTCGTTTAGTTTAAATATTTAATTTTTTTTTTATCCCCGAGGCTTCGTAGTGAGGAGGGTGTAAATTGTTCGGGCTTTCGGGACAAAGGTATCGAAAAGACCTTCGTCCGGACATATTATAATCGAAAATCGGAGGCTCGGCGGAAAAATGGTTGTGTCGTGAAGGGACAAGAGCGAAATGTTGGCATAAGTTAACGGATGCGACCATACCAGCACTAATGCACCGGATCCCATCAGAACTCCGAAGTTAAGCGTGCTTGGGCGAGAGTAGTACTAGGATGGGTGACCTCCTGGGAAGTCCTCGTGTTGCATCCCCTTTTGTTTTGCGCCAGTTGAGTTCCGTCCCAGCTCGCTCTCTCTTTCGTTTAGTTTAAATATTTAATTTTTTTTAACCCCGAGGCTTCGTTCCGTCCCAGCTCGCTCTCTCTTTCGTTTAGTTTAAATATTTAATTTTTTTTAACCCCGAGGCTTCGTTCTGTCCCAGCTCGCTCTCTCTTTCGTTTAGTTTAAATATTTAATTTTTTTTTTATCCCCGAGGCTTCGTAGTGAGGAGGGTGTAAATTGTTCGGGCTTTCGGGACAAAGGTATCGAAAAGACCTTCGTCCGGACATATTATAATCGAAAATCGGAGGCTCGGCGGAAAAATGGTTGTGTCGTGAAGGGACAAGAGCAAAATGTTGGCATCAGTGAACGGATGCGACCATACCAGCACTAATGCACCGGATCCCATCAGAACTCCGAAGTTAAGCGTGCTTGGGCGAGAGTAGTACTAGGATGGGTGACCTCCTGGGAAGTCCTCGTGTTGCATCCCCTTTTGTTTTGCGCCAGTTGAGTTCCGTCCCAGCTCGCTCTCTCTTTCGTTTAGTTTAAATATTTAATTTTTTTTTTTATCCCCGAGGCTTCGTAGTGAGGAGGGTGTAAATTGTTCGGGCTTTCGGGACAAAGGTATCGAAAAGACCTTCGTCCGGACATATTATAATCGAAAATCGGAGGCTCGGCGGAAAAATGGCTGTGTCGTGAAGGGACAAGAGCGAAATGTTGGCATAAGTGAACGGATGCGACCATACCAGCACTAATGCACCGGATCCCATCAGAACTCCGAAGTTAAGCGTGCTTGGGCGAGAGTAGTACTAGGATGGGTGACCTCCTGGGAAGTCCTCGTGTTGCATCCCCTTTTGTTTTGCGCCAGTTGAGTTCCGTCCCAGCTCGCTCTCTCTTTCGTTTAGTTTAAATATTTAATTTTTTTTAACCCCGAGGCTTCGTTCCGTCCCAGCTCGCTCTCTCTTTCGTTTAGTTTAAATATTTAATTTTTTTTTTATCCCCGAGGCTTCGTAGTGAGGAGGGTGTAAATTGTTCGGGCTTTCGGGACAAAGGTATCGAAAAGACCTTCGTCCGGACATATTATAATCGAAAATCGGAGGCTCGGCGGAAAAATGGTTGTGTCGTGAAGGGACAAGAGCGAAATGTTGGCATAAGTGAACGGATGCGACCATACCAGCACTAATGCACCGGATCCCATCAGAACTCCGAAGTTAAGCGTGCTTGGGCGAGAGTAGTACTAGGATGGGTGACCTCCTGGGAAGTCCTCGTGTTGCATCCCCTTTTGTTTTGCGCCAGTTGAGTTCCGTCCCAGCTCGCTCTCTCTTTCGTTTAGTTTAAATATTTAATTTTTTTTAACCCCGAGGCTTCGTTCCGTCCCAGCTCGCTCTCTCTTTCGTTTAGTTTAAATATTTAATTTTTTTTTTATCCCCGAGGCTTCGTAGTGAGGAGGGTGTAAATTGTTCGGGCTTTCGGGACAAAGGTATCGAAAAGACCTTCGTCCGGACATATTATAATCGAAAATCGGAGGCTCGGCGGAAAAATGGCTGTGTCGTGAAGGGACAAGAGCGAAATGTTGGCATAAGTGAACGGATGCGACCATACCAGCACTAATGCACCGGATCCCATCAGAACTCCGAAGTTAAGCGTGCTTGGGCGAGAGTAGTACTAGGATGGGTGACCTCCTGGGAAGTCCTCGTGTTGCATCCCCTTTTGTTTTGCGCCAGTTGAGTTCCGTCCCAGCTCGCTCTCTCTTTCGTTTAGTTTAAATATTTAATTTTTTTTAACCCCGAGGCTTCGTTCCGTCCCAGCTCGCTCTCTCTTTCGTTTAGTTTAAATATTTAATTTTTTTTTTATCCCCGAGGCTTCGTAGTGAGGAGGGTGTAAATTGTTCGGGCTTTCGGGACAAAGGTATCGAAAAGACCTTCGTCCGGACATATTATAATCGAAAATCGGAGGCTCGGCGGAAAAATGGTTGTGTCGTGAAGGGACAAGAGCGAAATGTTGGCATAAGTGAACGGATGCGACCATACCAGCACTAATGCACCGGATCCCATTAGAACTCCGAAGTTAAGCGTGCTTGGGCGAGAGTAGTACTAGGATGGGTGACCTCCTGGGAAGTCCTCGTGTTGCATCCCCTTTTGTTTTGCGCCAGTTGAGTTCCGTCCCAGCTCGCTCTCTCTTTCGTTTAGTTTAAATATTTAATTTTTTTTAACCCCGAGGCTTCGTTCCGTCCCAGCTCGCTCTCTCTTTCGTTTAGTTTAAATATTTAATTTTTTTTTTTATCCCCGAGGCTTCGTAGTGAGGAGGGTGTAAATTGTTCGGGCTTTCGGGACAAAGGTATCGAAAAGATCTTCGTCCGGACATATTATAATCGAAAATCGGAGGCTCGGCGGAAAAATGGCTGTGTCGTGAAGGGACAAGAGCGAAATGTTGGCATCAGTGAACGGATGCGACCATACCAGCACTAATGCACCGGATCCCATCAGAACTCCGAAGTTAAGCGTGCTTGGGCGAGAGTAGTACTAGGATGGGTGACCTCCTGGGAAGTCCTCGTGTTGCATCCCCTTTTGTTTTGCGCCAGTTGAGTTCCGTCCCAGCTCGCTCTCTCTTTCGTTTAGTTTAAATATTTAATTTTTTTTAACCCCGAGGCTTCGTTCCGTCCCAGCTCGCTCTCTCTTTCGTTTAGTTTAAATATTTAATTTTTTTTTTATCCCCGAGGCTTCGTAGTGAGGAGGGTGTAAATTGTTCGGGCTTTCGGGACAAAGGTATCGAAAAGACCTTCGTCCGGACATATTATAATCGAAAATCGGAGGCTCGGCGGAAAAATGGCTGTGTCGTGAAGGGACAAGAGCGAAATGTTGGCATAAGTGAACGGATGCGACCATACCAGCACTAATGCACCGGATCCCATCAGAACTCCGAAGTTAAGCGTGCTTGGGCGAGAGTAGTACTAGGATGGGTGACCTCCTGGGAAGTCCTCGTGTTGCATCCCCTTTTGTTTTGCGCCAGTTGAGTTCCGTCCCAGCTCGCTCTCTCTTTCGTTTAGTTTAAATATTTAATTTTTTTTAACCCCGAGGCTTCGTTCCGTCCCAGCTCGCTCTCTCTTTCGTTTAGTTTAAATATTTAATTTTTTTTTTTATCCCCGAGGCTTCGTAGTGAGGAGGGTGTAAATTGTTCGGGCTTTCGGGACAAAGGTATCGAAAAGACCTTCGTCCGGACATATTATAATCGAAAATCGGAGGCTCGGCGGAAAAATGGCTGTGTCGTGAAGGGACAAGAGCGAAATGTTGGCATAAGTGAACGGATGCGACCATACCAGCACTAATGCACCGGATCCCATCAGAACTCCGAAGTTAAGCGTGCTTGGGCGAGAGTAGTACTAGGATGGGTGACCTCCTGGGAAGTCCTCGTGTTGCATCCCCTTTTGTTTTGCGCCAGTTGAGTTCCGTCCCAGCTCGCTCTCTCTTTCGTTTAGTTTAAATATTTAATTTTTTTTAACCCCGAGGCTTCGTTCCGTCCCAGCTCGCTCTCTCTTTCGTTTAGTTTAAATATTTAATTTTTTTTTTATCCCCGAGGCTTCGTAGTGAGGAGGGTGTAAATTGTTCGGGCTTTCGGGACAAAGGTATCGAAAAGACCTTCGTCCGGACATATTATAATCGAAAATCGGAGGCTCGGCGGAAAAATGGTTGTGTCGTGAAGGGACAAGAGCGAAATGTTGGCATCAGTGAACGGATGCGACCATACCAGCACTAATGCACCGGATCCCATCAGAACTCCGAAGTTAAGCGTGCTTGGGCGAGAGTAGTACTAGGATGGGTGACCTCCTGGGAAGTCCTCGTGTTGCATCCCCTTTTGTTTTGCGCCAGTTGAGTTCCGTCCCAGCTCGCTCTCTCTTTCGTTTAGTTTAAATATTTAATTTTTTTTAACCCCGAGGCTTCGTTCCGTCCCAGCTCGCTCTCTCTTTCGTTTAGTTTAAATATTTAATTTTTTTTTTTATCCCCGAGGCTTCGTAGTGAGGAGGGTGTAAATTGTTCGGGCTTTCGGGACAAAGGTATCGAAAAGACCTTCGTCCGGACATATTATAATCGAAAATCGGAGGCTCGGCGGAAAAATGGCTGTGTCGTGAAGGGACAAGAGCGAAATGTTGGCATCAGTGAACGGATGCGACCATACCAGCACTAATGCACCGGATCCCATCAGAACTCCGAAGTTAAGCGTGCTTGGGCGAGAGTAGTACTAGGATGGGTGACCTCCTGGGAAGTCCTCGTGTTGCATCCCCTTTTGTTTTGCGCCAGTTGAGTTCCGTCCCAGCTCGCTCTCTCTTTCGTTTAGTTTAAATATTTAATTTTTTTTAACCCCGAGGCTTCGTTCCGTCCCAGCTCGCTCTCTCTTTCGTTTAGTTTAAATATTTAATTTTTTTTTTTATCCCCGAGGCTTCGTAGTGAGGAGGGTGTAAATTGTTCGGGCTTTCGGGACAAAGGTATCGAAAAGACCTTCGTCCGGACATATTATAATCGAAAATCGGAGGCTCGGCGGAAAAATGGCTGTGTCGTGAAGGGACAAGAGCGAAATGTTGGCATAAGTTAACGGATGCGACCATACCAGCACTAATGCACCGGATCCCATCAGAACTCCGAAGTTAAGCGTGCTTGGGCGAGAGTAGTACTAGGATGGGTGACCTCCTGGGAAGTCCTCGTGTTGCATCCCCTTTTGTTTTGCGCCAGTTGAGTTCCGTCCCAGCTCGCTCTCTCTTTCGTTTAGTTTAAATATTTAATTTTTTTTAACCCCGAGGCTTCGTTCCGTCCCAGCTCGCTCTCTCTTTCGTTTAGTTTAAATATTTAATTTTTTTTTTATCCCCGAGGCTTCGTAGTGAGGAGGGTGTAAATTGTTCGGGCTTTCGGGACAAAGGTATCGAAAAGACCTTCGTCCGGACATATTATAATCGAAAATCGGAGGCTCGGCGGAAAAATGGTTGTGTCGTGAAGGGACAAGAGCGAAATGTTGGCATAAGTGAACGGATGCGACCATACCAGCACTAATGCACCGGATCCCATTAGAACTCCGAAGTTAAGCGTGCTTGGGCGAGAGTAGTACTAGGATGGGTGACCTCCTGGGAAGTCCTCGTGTTGCATCCCCTTTTGTTTTGCGCCAGTTGAGTTCCGTCCCAGCTCGCTCTCTCTTTCGTTTAGTTTAAATATTTAATTTTTTTTAACCCCGAGGCTTCGTTCCGTCCCAGCTCGCTCTCTCTTTCGTTTAGTTTAAATATTTAATTTTTTTTTTTATCCCCGAGGCTTCGTAGTGAGGAGGGTGTAAATTGTTCGGGCTTTCGGGACAAAGGTATCGAAAAGATCTTCGTCCGGACATATTATAATCGAAAATCGGAGGCTCGGCGGAAAAATGGCTGTGTCGTGAAGGGACAAGAGCGAAATGTTGGCATCAGTGAACGGATGCGACCATACCAGCACTAATGCACCGGATCCCATCAGAACTCCGAAGTTAAGCGTGCTTGGGCGAGAGTAGTACTAGGATGGGTGACCTCCTGGGAAGTCCTCGTGTTGCATCCCCTTTTGTTTTGCGCCAGTTGAGTTCCGTCCCAGCTCGCTCTCTCTTTCGTTTAGTTTAAATATTTAATTTTTTTTAACCCCGAGGCTTCGTTCCGTCCCAGCTCGCTCTCTCTTTCGTTTAGTTTAAATATTTAATTTTTTTTTTATCCCCGAGGCTTCGTAGTGAGGAGGGTGTAAATTGTTCGGGCTTTCGGGACAAAGGTATCGAAAAGACCTTCGTCCGGACATATTATAATCGAAAATCGGAGGCTCGGCGGAAAAATGGCTGTGTCGTGAAGGGACAAGAGCGAAATGTTGGCATAAGTGAACGGATGCGACCATACCAGCACTAATGCACCGGATCCCATCAGAACTCCGAAGTTAAGCGTGCTTGGGCGAGAGTAGTACTAGGATGGGTGACCTCCTGGGAAGTCCTCGTGTTGCATCCCCTTTTGTTTTGCGCCAGTTGAGTTCCGTCCCAGCTCGCTCTCTCTTTCGTTTAGTTTAAATATTTAATTTTTTTTAACCCCGAGGCTTCGTTCCGTCCCAGCTCGCTCTCTCTTTCGTTTAGTTTAAATATTTAATTTTTTTTTTTATCCCCGAGGCTTCGTAGTGAGGAGGGTGTAAATTGTTCGGGCTTTCGGGACAAAGGTATCGAAAAGACCTTCGTCCGGACATATTATAATCGAAAATCGGAGGCTCGGCGGAAAAATGGCTGTGTCGTGAAGGGACAAGAGCGAAATGTTGGCATAAGTGAACGGATGCGACCATACCAGCACTAATGCACCGGATCCCATCAGAACTCCGAAGTTAAGCGTGCTTGGGCGAGAGTAGTACTAGGATGGGTGACCTCCTGGGAAGTCCTCGTGTTGCATCCCCTTTTGTTTTGCGCCAGTTGAGTTCCGTCCCAGCTCGCTCTCTCTTTCGTTTAGTTTAAATATTTAATTTTTTTTAACCCCGAGGCTTCGTTCCGTCCCAGCTCGCTCTCTCTTTCGTTTAGTTTAAATATTTAATTTTTTTTTTATCCCCGAGGCTTCGTAGTGAGGAGGGTGTAAATTGTTCGGGCTTTCGGGACAAAGGTATCGAAAAGACCTTCGTCCGGACATATTATAATCGAAAATCGGAGGCTCGGCGGAAAAATGGTTGTGTCGTGAAGGGACAAGAGCGAAATGTTGGCATCAGTGAACGGATGCGACCATACCAGCACTAATGCACCGGATCCCATCAGAACTCCGAAGTTAAGCGTGCTTGGGCGAGAGTAGTACTAGGATGGGTGACCTCCTGGGAAGTCCTCGTGTTGCATCCCCTTTTGTTTTGCGCCAGTTGAGTTCCGTCCCAGCTCGCTCTCTCTTTCGTTTAGTTTAAATATTTAATTTTTTTTAACCCCGAGGCTTCGTTCCGTCCCAGCTCGCTCTCTCTTTCGTTTAGTTTAAATATTTAATTTTTTTTTTTATCCCCGAGGCTTCGTAGTGAGGAGGGTGTAAATTGTTCGGGCTTTCGGGACAAAGGTATCGAAAAGACCTTCGTCCGGACATATTATAATCGAAAATCGGAGGCTCGGCGGAAAAATGGCTGTGTCGTGAAGGGACAAGAGCGAAATGTTGGCATCAGTGAACGGATGCGACCATACCAGCACTAATGCACCGGATCCCATCAGAACTCCGAAGTTAAGCGTGCTTGGGCGAGAGTAGTACTAGGATGGGTGACCTCCTGGGAAGTCCTCGTGTTGCATCCCCTTTTGTTTTGCGCCAGTTGAGTTCCGTCCCAGCTCGCTCTCTCTTTCGTTTAGTTTAAATATTTAATTTTTTTTAACCCCGAGGCTTCGTTCCGTCCCAGCTCGCTCTCTCTTTCGTTTAGTTTAAATATTTAATTTTTTTTTTTATCCCCGAGGCTTCGTAGTGAGGAGGGTGTAAATTGTTCGGGCTTTCGGGACAAAGGTATCGAAAAGACCTTCGTCCGGACATATTATAATCGAAAATCGGAGGCTCGGCGGAAAAATGGCTGTGTCGTGAAGGGACAAGAGCGAAATGTTGGCATAAGTTAACGGATGCGACCATACCAGCACTAATGCACCGGATCCCATCAGAACTCCGAAGTTAAGCGTGCTTGGGCGAGAGTAGTACTAGGATGGGTGACCTCCTGGGAAGTCCTCGTGTTGCATCCCCTTTTGTTTTGCGCCAGTTGAGTTCCGTCCCAGCTCGCTCTCTCTTTCGTTTAGTTTAAATATTTAATTTTTTTTAACCCCGAGGCTTCGTTCCGTCCCAGCTCGCTCTCTCTTTCGTTTAGTTTAAATATTTAATTTTTTTTTTTATCCCCGAGGCTTCGTAGTGAGGAGGGTGTAAATTGTTCGGGCTTTCGGGACAAAGGTATCGAAAAGACCTTCGTCCGGACATATTATAATCGAAAATCGGAGGCTCGGCGGAAAAATGGCTGTGTCGTGAAGGGACAAGAGCGAAATGTTGGCATCAGTGAAGGGATGCGACCATACCAGCACTAATGCACCGGATCCCATCAGAACTCCGAAGTTAAGCGTGCTTGGGCGAGAGTAGTACTAGGATGGGTGACCTCCTGGGAAGTCCTCGTGTTGCATCCCCTTTTGTTTTGCGCCAGTTGAGTTCCGTCCCAGCTCGCTCTCTCTTTCGTTTAGTTTAAATATTTAATTTTTTTTAACCCCGAGGCTTCGTTCCGTCCCAGCTCGCTCTCTCTTTCGTTTAGTTTAAATATTTAATTTTTTTTTTTATCCCCGAGGCTTCGTAGTGAGGAGGGTGTAAATTGTTCGGGCTTTCGGGACAAAGGTATCGAAAAGACCTTCGTCCGGACATATTATAATCGAAAATCGGAGGCTCGGCGGAAAAATGGCTGTGTCGTGAAGGGACAAGAGCGAAATGTTGGCATCAGTGAACGGATGCGACCATACCAGCACTAATGCACCGGATCCCATCAGAACTCCGAAGTTAAGCGTGCTTGGGCGAGAGTAGTACTAGGATGGGTGACCTCCTGGGAAGTCCTCGTGTTGCATCCCCTTTTGTTTTGCGCCAGTTGAGTTCCGTCCCAGCTCGCTCTCTCTTTCGTTTAGTTTAAATATTTAATTTTTTTTAACCCCGAGGCTTCGTTCCGTCCCAGCTCGCTCTCTCTTTCGTTTAGTTTAAATATTTAATTTTTTTTTTATCCCCGAGGCTTCGTAGTGAGGAGGGTGTAAATTGTTCGGGCTTTCGGGACAAAGGTATCGAAAAGACCTTCGTCCGGACATATTATAATCGAAAATCGGAGGCTCGGCGGAAAAATGGCTGTGTCGTGAAGGGACAAGAGCGAAATGTTGGCATAAGTGAACGGATGCGACCATACCAGCACTAATGCACCGGATCCCATCAGAACTCCGAAGTTAAGCGTGCTTGAGCGAGAGTAGTACTAGGATGGGTGACCTCCTGGGAAGTCCTCGTGTTGCATCCCCTTTTGTTTTGCGCCAGTTGAGTTCCGTCCCAGCTCGCTCTCTCTTTCGTTTAGTTTAAATATTTAATTTTTTTTAACCCCGAGGCTTCGTTCCGTCCCAGCTCTCTCTCTCTTTCGTTTAGTTTAAATATTTAATTTTTTTTTTATCCCCGAGGCTTCGTAGTGAGGAGGGTGTAAATTGTTCGGGCTTTCGGGACAAAGGTATCGAAAAGACCTTCGTCCGGACATATTATAATCGAAAATCGGAGGCTCGGCGGAAAAATGGTTGTGTCGTGAAGGGACAAGAGCGAAATGTTGGCATAAGTGAACGGATGCGACCATACCAGCACTAATGCACCGGATCCCATCAGAACTCCGAAGTTAAGCGTGCTTGGGCGAGAGTAGTACTAGGATGGGTGACCTCCTGGGAAGTCCTCGTGTTGCATCCCCTTTTGTTTTGCGCCAGTTGAGTTCCGTCCCAGCTCGCTCTCTCTTTCGTTTAGTTTAAATATTTAATTTTTTTTAACCCCGAGGCTTCGTTCCGTCCCAGCTCGCTCTCTCTTTCGTTTAGTTTAAATATTTAATTTTTTTTTATCCCCGAGGCTTCGTAGTGAGGAGGGTGTAAATTGTTCGGGCTTTCGGGACAAAGGTATCGAAAAGACCTTCGTCCGGACATATTATAATGGAAAATCGGAGGCTCGACGGAAAAATGGTTGTGTCGTGAAGGGACAAGAGCGAAATGTTGGCATCAGTGAACGGATGCGACCATACCAGCACTAATGCACCGGATCCCATCAGAACTCCGAAGTTAAGCGTGCTTGGGCGAGAGTAGTACTAGGATGGGTGACCTCCTGGGAAGTCCTCGTGTTGCATCCCCTTTTGTTTTGCGCCAGTTGAGTTCCGTCCCAGCTCGCTCTCTCTTTCGTTTAGTTTAAATATTTAATTTTTTTTAACCCCGAGGCTTCGTTCCGTCCCAGCTCGCTCTCTCTTTCGTTTAGTTTAAATATTTAATTTTTTTTTATCCCCGAGGCTTCGTAGTGAGGAGGGTGTAAATTGTTCGGGCTTTCGGGACAAAGGTATCGAAAAGACCTTCGTCCGGACATATTATAATCGAAAATCGGAGGCTCGGCGGAAAAATGGCTGTGTCGTGAAGGGACAAGAGCGAAATGTTGGCATAAGTGAACGGATGCGACCATACCAGCACTAATGCACCGGATCCCATCAGAACTCCGAAGTTAAGCGTGCTTGGGCGAGAGTAGTACTAGGATGGGTGACCTCCTGGGAAGTCCTCGTGTTGCATCCCCTTTTGTTTTGCGCCAGTTGAGTTCCGTCCCAGCTCGCTCTCTCTTTCGTTTAGTTTAAATATTTAATTTTTTTTAACCCCGAGGCTTCGTTCCATCCCAGCTCGCTCTCTCTTTCGTTTAGTTTAAATATTTAATTTTTTTTTTATCCCCGAGGCTTCGTAGTGAGGAGGGTGTAAATTGTTCGGGCTTTCGGGACAAAGGTATCGAAAAGACCTTCGTCCGGACATATTATAATCGAAAATCGGAGGCTCGGCGGAAAAATGGTTGTGTCGTGAAGGGACAAGAGCGAAATGTTGGCATCAGTGAACGGATGCGACCATACCAGCACTAATGCACCGGATCCCATCAGAACTCCGAAGTTAAGCGTGCTTGGGCGAGAGTAGTACTAGGATGGGTGACCTCCTGGGAAGTCCTCGTGTTGCATCCCCTTTTGTTTTGCGCCAGTTGAGTTCCGTCCCAGCTCGCTCTCTCTTTCGTTTAGTTTAAATATTTAATTTTTTTTAACCCCGAGGCTTCGTTCCGTCCCAGCTCGCTCTCTCTTTCGTTTAGTTTAAATATTTAATTTTTTTTTTATCCCCGAGGCTTCGTAGTGAGGAGGGTGTAAATTGTTCGGGCTTTCGGGACAAAGGTATCGAAAAGACCTTCGTCCGGACATATTATAATCGAAAATCGGAGGCTCGGCGGAAAAATGGCTGTGTCGTGAAGGGACAAGAGCGAAATGTTGGCATAAGTGAACGGATGCGACCATACCAGCACTAATGCACCGGATCCCATCAGAACTCCGAAGTTAAGCGTGCTTGGGCGAGAGTAGTACTAGGATGGGTGACCTCCTGGGAAGTCCTCGTGTTGCATCCCCTTTTGTTTTGCGCCAGTTGAGTTCCGTCCCAGCTCGCTCTCTCTTTCGTTTAGTTTAAATATTTAATTTTTTTTAACCCCGAGGCTTCGTTCCGTCCCAGCTCGCTCTCTCTTTCGTTTAGTTTAAATATTTAATTTTTTTTTTATCCCCGAGGCTTCGTAGTGAGGAGGGTGTAAATTGTTCGGGCTTTCGGGACAAAGGTATCGAAAAGACCTTCGTCCGGACATATTATAATCGAAAATCGGAGGCTCGGCGGAAAAATGGTTGTGTCGTGAAGGGACAAGAGCGAAATGTTGGCATAAGTGAACGGATGCGACCATACCAGCACTAATGCACCGGATCCCATCAGAACTCCGAAGTTAAGCGTGCTTGGGCGAGAGTAGTACTAGGATGGGTGACCTCCTGGGAAGTCCTCGTGTTGCATCCCCTTTTGTTTTGCGCCAGTTGAGTTCCGTCCCAGCTCGCTCTCTCTTTCGTTTAGTTTAAATATTTAATTTTTTTTAACCCCGAGGCTTCGTTCCGTCCCAGCTCGCTCTCTCTTTCGTTTAGTTTAAATATTTAATTTTTTTTTTTATCCCTGAGGCTTCGTAGTGAGGAGGGTGTAAATTGTTCGGGCTTTCGGGACAAAGGTATCGAAAAGACCTTCGTCCGGACATATTATAATCGAAAATCGGAGGCTCGGCGGAAAAATGGATGTGTCGTGAAGGGACAAGAGCGAAATGTTGGCATAAGTGAACCGATGCGACCATACCAGCACTAATGCACCGGATCCCATCAGAACTCCGAAGTTAAGCGTGCTTGGGCGAGAGTAGTACTAGGATGGGTGACCTCCTGGGAAGTCCTCGTGTTGCATCCCCTTTTGTTTTGCGCCAGTTGAGTTCCGTCCCAGCTCGCTCTCTCTTTCGTTTAGTTTAAATATTTAATTTTTTTTAACCCCGAGGCTTCGTTCCGTCCCAGCTCGCTCTCTCTTTCGTTTAGTTTAAATATTTAATTTTTTTTTTATCCCCGAGGCTTCGTAGTGAGGAGGGTGTAAATTGTTCGGGCTTTCGGGACAAAGGTATCGAAAAGACCTTCGTCCGGACATATTATAATCGAAAATCGGAGGCTCGGCGGAAAAATGGTTGTGTCGTGAAGGGACAAGAGCGAAATGTTGGCATAAGTGAACGGATGCGACCATACCAGCACTAATGCACCGGATCCCATCAGAACTCCGAAGTTAAGCGTGCTTGGGCGAGAGTAGTACTAGGATGGGTGACCTCCTGGGAAGTCCTCGTGTTGCGTCCCCTTTTGTTTTGCGCCAGTTGAGTTCCGTCCCAGCTCGCTCTCTCTTTCGTTTAGTTTAAATATTTAATTTTTTTTAACCCCGAGGCTTCGTTCCGTCCCAGCTCGCTCTCTCTTTCGTTTAGTTTAAATATTTAATTTTTTTTTTATCCCCGAGGCTTCGTAGTGAGGAGGGTGTAAATTGTTCGGGCTTTCGGGACAAAGGTATCGAAAAGACCTTCGTCCGGACATATTATAATCGAAAATCGGAGGCTCGGCGGAAAAATGGCTGTGTCGTGAAGGGACAAGAGCGAAATGTTGGCATAAGTGAACGGATGCGACCATACCAGCACTAATGCACCGGATCCCATCAGAACTCCGAAGTTAAGCGTGCTTGGGCGAGAGTAGTACTAGGATGGGTGACCTCCTGGGAAGTCCTCGTGTTGCATCCCCTTTTGTTTTGCGCCAGTTGAGTTCCGTCCCAGCTCGCTCTCTCTTTCGTTTAGTTTAAATATTTAATTTTTTTTAACCCCGAGGCTTCGTTCCGTCCCAGCTCGCTCTCTCTTTCGTTTAGTTTAAATATTTAATTTTTTTTTTATCCCCGAGGCTTCGTAGTGAGGAGGGTGTAAATTGTTCGGGCTTTCGGGACAAAGGTATCGAAAAGACCTTCGTCCGGACATATTATAATCGAAAATCGGAGGCTCGGCGGAAAAATGGTTGTGTCGTGAAGGGACAAGAGCGAAATGTTGGCATAAGTGAACGGATGCGACCATACCAGCACTAATGCACCGGATCCCATCAGAACTCCGAAGTTAAGCGTGCTTGGGCGAGAGTAGTACTAGGATGGGTGACCTCCTGGGAAGTCCTCGTGTTGCATCCCCTTTTGTTTTGCGCCAGTTGAGTTCCGTCCCAGCTCGCTCTCTCTTTCGTTTAGTTTAAATATTTAATTTTTTTTAACCCCGAGGCTTCGTTCCGTCCCAGCTCGCTCTCTCTTTCGTTTAGTTTAAATATTTAATTTTTTTTTTTATCCCCGAGGCTTCGTAGTGAGGAGGGTGTAAATTGTTCGGGCTTTCGGGACAAAGGTATCGAAAAGACCTTCGTCCGGACATATTATAATCGAAAATCGGAGGCTCGGCGGAAAAATGGTTTTGTCGTGAAGGGACAAGAGCGAAATGTTGGCATAAGTGAACGGATGCGACCATACCAGCACTAATGCACCGGATCCCATCAGAACTCCGAAGTTAAGCGTGCTTGGGCGAGAGTAGTACTAGGATGGGTGACCTCCTGGGAAGTCCTCGTGTTGCATCCCCTTTTGTTTTGCGCCAGTTGAGTTCCGTCCCAGCTCGCTCTCTCTTTCGTTTAGTTTAAATATTTAATTTTTTTTAACCCCGAGGCTTCGTTCCGTCCCAGCTCGCTCTCTCTTTCGTTTAGTTTAAATATTTAATTTTTTTTTTATCCCCGAGGCTTCGTAGTGAGGAGGGTGTAAATTGTTCGGGCTTTCGGGACAAAGGTATCGAAAAGACCTTCGTCCGGACATATTATAATGGAAAATCGGAGGCTCGGCGGAAAAATGGTTGTGTCGTGAAGGGACAAGAGCGAAATGTTGGCATAAGTGAACGGATGCGACCATACCAGCACTAATGCACCGGATCCCATCAGAACTCCGAAGTTAAGCGTGCTTGGGCGAGAGTAGTACTAGGATGGGTGACCTCCTGGGAAGTCCTCGTGTTGCATCCCCTTTTGTTTTGCGCCAGTTGAGTTCCGTCCCAGCTCGCTCTCTCTTTCGTTTAGTTTAAATATTTAATTTTTTTTAACCCCGAGGCTTCGTTCCGTCCCAGCTCGCTCTCTCTTTCGTTTAGTTTAAATATTTAATTTTTTTTTTATCCCCGAGGCTTCGTAGTGAGGAGGGTGTAAATTGTTCGGGCTTTCGGGACAAAGGTATCGAAAAGACCTTCGTCCGGACATATTATAATCGAAAATCGGAGGCTCGGCGGAAAAATGGCTGTGTCGTGAAGGGACAAGAGCGAAATGTTGGCATAAGTGAACGGATGCGACCATACCAGCACTAATGCACCGGATCCCATCAGAACTCCGAAGTTAAGCGTGCTTGGGCGAGAGTAGTACTAGGATGGGTGACCTCCTGGGAAGTCCTCGTGTTGCATCCCCTTTTGTTTTGCGCCAGTTGAGTTCCGTCCCAGCTCGCTCTCTCTTTCGTTTAGTTTAAATATTTAATTTTTTTTAACCCCGAGGCTTCGTTCCGTCCCAGCTCTCTCTCTCTTTCGTTTAGTTTAAATATTTAATTTTTTTTTTATCCCCGAGGCTTCGTAGTGAGGAGGGTGTAAATTGTTCGGGCTTTCGGGACAAAGGTATCGAAAAGACCTTCGTCCGGACATATTATAATCGAAAATCGGAGGCTCGGCGGAAAAATGGTTGTGTCGTGATGGGACAAGAGCGAAATGTTGGCATAAGTGAACGGATGCGACCATACCAGCACTAATGCACCGGATCCCATCAGAACTCCGAAGTTAAGCGTGCTTGGGCGAGAGTAGTACTAGGATGGGTGACCTCCTGGGAAGTCCTCGTGTTGCATCCCCTTTTGTTTTGCGCCAGTTGAGTTCCGTCCCAGCTCGCTCTCTCTTTCGTTTAGTTTAAATATTTAATTTTTTTTAACCCCGAGGCTTCGTTCCGTCCCAGCTCGCTCTCTCTTTCGTTTAGTTTAAATATTTAATTTTTTTTTATCCCCGAGGCTTCGTAGTGAGGAGGGTGTAAATTGTTCGGGCTTTCGGGACAAAGGTATCGAAAAGACCTTCGTCCGGACATATTATAATCGAAAATCGGAGGCTCGACGGAAAAATGGTTGTGTCGTGAAGGGACAAGAGCGAAATGTTGGCATCAGTGAACGGATGCGACCATACCAGCACTAATGCACCGGATCCCATCAGAACTCCGAAGTTAAGCGTGCTTGGGCGAGAGTAGTACTAGGATGGGTGACCTCCTGGGAAGTCCTCGTGTTGCATCCCCTTTTGTTTTGCGCCAGTTGAGTTCCGTCCCAGCTCGCTCTCTCTTTCGTTTAGTTTAAATATTTAATTTTTTTTAACCCCGAGGCTTCGTTCCGTCCCAGCTCGCTCTCTCTTTCGTTTAGTTTAAATATTTAATTTTTTTTTTTATCCCCGAGGCTTCGTAGTGAGGAGGGTGTAAATTGTTCGGGCTTTCGGGACAAAGGTATCGAAAAGACCTTCGTCCGGACATATTATAATCGAAAATCGGAGGCTCGGCGGAAAAATGGATGTGTCGTGAAGGGACAAGAGCGAAATGTTGGCATAAGTGAACCGATGCGACCATACCAGCACTAATGCACCGGATCCCATCAGAACTCCGAAGTTAAGCGTGCTTGGGCGAGAGTAGTACTAGGATGGGTGACCTCCTGGGAAGTCCTCGTGTTGCATCCCCTTTTGTTTTGCGCCAGTTGAGTTCCGTCCCAGCTCGCTCTCTCTTTCGTTTAGTTTAAATATTTAATTTTTTTTAACCCCGAGGCTTCGTTCCGTCCCAGCTCGCTCTCTCTTTCGTTTAGTTTAAATATTTAATTTTTTTTTTATCCCCGAGGCTTCGTAGTGAGGAGGGTGTAAATTGTTCGGGCTTTCGGGACAAAGGTATCGAAAAGACCTTCGTCCGGACATATTATAATGGAAAATCGGAGGCTCGGCGGAAAAATGGTTGTGTCGTGAAGGGACAAGAGCGAAATGTTGGCATAAGTGAACGGATGCGACCATACCAGCACTAATGCACCGGATCCCATCAGAACTCCGAAGTTAAGCGTGCTTGGGCGAGAGTAGTACTAGGATGGGTGACCTCCTGGGAAGTCCTCGTGTTGCATCCCCTTTTGTTTTGCGCCAGTTGAGTTCCGTCCCAGCTCGCTCTCTCTTTCGTTTAGTTTAAATATTTAATTTTTTTTAACCCCGAGGCTTCGTTCCGTCCCAACTCGCTCTCTCTTTCGTTTAGTTTAAATATTTAATTTTTTTTTTATCCCCGAGGCTTCGTAGTGAGGAGGGTGTAAATTGTTCGGGCTTTCGGGACAAAGGTATCGAAAAGACCTTCGTCCGGACATATTATAATCGAAAATCGGAGGCTCGGCGGAAAAATGGCTGTGTCGTGAAGGGACAAGAGCGAAATGTTGGCATAAGTGAACGGATGCGACCATACCAGCACTAATGCACCGGATCCCATCAGAACTCCGAAGTTAAGCGTGCTTGGGCGAGAGTAGTACTAGGATGGGTGACCTCCTGGGAAGTCCTCGTGTTGCATCCCCTTTTGTTTTGCGCCAGTTGAGTTCCGTCCCAGCTCGCTCTCTCTTTCGTTTAGTTTAAATATTTAATTTTTTTTAACCCCGAGGCTTCGTTCCGTCCCAGCTCGCTCTCTCTTTCGTTTAGTTTAAATATTTAATTTTTTTTTTATCCCCGAGGCTTCGTAGTGAGGAGGGTGTAAATTGTTCGGGCTTTCGGGACAAAGGTATCGAAAAGACCTTCGTCCGGACATATTATAATCGAAAATCGGAGGCTCGGCGGAAAAATGGTTGTGTCGTGAAGGGACAAGAGCGAAATGTTGGCATAAGTGAACGGATGCGACCATACCAGCACTAATGCACCGGATCCCATCAGAACTCCGAAGTTAAGCGTGCTTGGGCGAGAGTAGTACTAGGATGGGTGACCTCCTGGGAAGTCCTCGTGTTGCATCCCCTTTTGTTTTGCGCCAGTTGAGTTCCGTCCCAGCTCGCTCTCTCTTTCGTTTAGTTTAAATATTTAATTTTTTTTAACCCCGAGGCTTCGTTCCGTCCCAGCTCGCTCTCTCTTTCGTTTAGTTTAAATATTTAATTTTTTTTTTATCCCCGAGGCTTCGTAGTGAGGAGGGTGTAAATTGTTCGGGCTTTCGGGACAAAGGTATCGAAAAGACCTTCGTCCGGACATATTATAATCGAAAATCGGAGGCTCGGCGGAAAAATGGCTGTGTCGTGAAGGGACAAGAGCGAAATGTTGGCATAAGTGAACGGATGCGACCATACCAGCACTAATGCACCGGATCCCATCAGAACTCCGAAGTTAAGCGTGCTTGGGCGAGAGTAGTACTAGGATGGGTGACCTCCTGGGAAGTCCTCGTGTTGCATCCCCTTTTGTTTTGCGCCAGTTGAGTTCCGTCCCAGCTCGCTCTCTCTTTCGTTTAGTTTAAATATTTAATTTTTTTTAACCCCGAGGCTTCGTTCCGTCCCAGCTCGCTCTCTCTTTCGTTTAGTTTAAATATTTAATTTTTTTTTTTATCCCCGAGGCTTCGTAGTGAGGAGGGTGTAAATTGTTCGGGCTTTCGGGACAAAGGTATCGAAAAGACCTTCGTCCGGACATATTATAATCGAAAATCGGAGGCTCGGCGGAAAAATGGTTGTGTCGTGAAGGGACAAGAGCGAAATGTTGGCATAAGTGAACGGATGCGACCATACCAGCACTAATGCACCGGATCCCATCAGAACTCCGAAGTTAAGCGTGCTTGGGCGAGAGTAGTACTAGGATGGGTGACCTCCTGGGAAGTCCTCGTGTTGCATCCCCTTTTGTTTTGCGCCAGTTGAGTTCCGTCCCAGCTCGCTCTCTCTTTCGTTTAGTTTAAATATTTAATTTTTTTTAACCCCGAGGCTTCGTTCCGTCCCAGCTCGCTCTCTCTTTCGTTTAGTTTAAATATTTAATTTTTTTTTATCCCCGAGGCTTCGTAGTGAGGAGGGTGTAAATTGTTCGGGCTTTCGGGACAAAGGTATCGAAAAGACCTTCGTCCGGACATATTATAATCGAAAATCGGAGGCTCGACGGAAAAATGGTTGTGTCGTGAAGGGACAAGAGCGAAATGTTGGCATCAGTGAACGGATGCGACCATACCAGCACTAATGCACCGGATCCCATCAGAACTCCGAAGTTAAGCGTGCTTGGGCGAGAGTAGTACTAGGATGGGTGACCTCCTGGGAAGTCCTCGTGTTGCATCCCCTTTTGTTTTGCGCCAGTTGAGTTCCGTTCCAGCTCGCTCTCTCTTTCGTTTAGTTTAAATATTTAATTTTTTTTAACCCCGAGGCTTCGTTCCGTCCCAGCTCGCTCTCTCTTTCGTTTAGTTTAAATATTTAATTTTTTTTTTTATCCCCGAGGCTTCGTAGTGAGGAGGGTGTAAATTGTTCGGGCTTTCGGGACAAAGGTATCGAAAAGACCTTCGTCCGGACATATTATAATCGAAAATCGGAGGCTCGGCGGAAAAATGGCTGTGTCGTGAAGGGACAAGAGCGAAATGTTGGCATAAGTGAACGGATGCGACCATACCAGCACTAATGCACCGGATCCCATCAGAACTCCGAAGTTAAGCGTGCTTGGGCGAGAGTAGTACTAGGATGGGTGACCTCCTGGGAAGTCCTCGTGTTGCATCCCCTTTTGTTTTGCGCCAGTTGAGTTCCGTCCCAGCTCGCTCTCTCTTTCGTTTAGTTTAAATATTTAATTTTTTTTAACCCCGAGGCTTCGTTCCGTCCCAGCTCGCTCTCTCTTTCGTTTAGTTTAAATATTTAATTTTTTTTTTTATCCCCGAGGCTTCGTAGTGAGGAGGGTGTAAATTGTTCGGGCTTTCGGGACAAAGGTATCGAAAAGACCTTCGTCCGGACATATTATAATCGAAAATCGGAGGCTCGGCGGAAAAATGGTTGTGTCGTGAAGGGACAAGAGCGAAATGTTGGCATAAGTGAACGGATGCGACCATACCAGCACTAATGCACCGGATCCCATCAGAACTCCGAAGTTAAGCGTGCTTGGGCGAGAGTAGTACTAGGATGGGTGACCTCCTGGGAAGTCCTCGTGTTGCATCCCCTTTTGTTTTGCGCCAGTTGAGTTCCGTCCCAGCTCGCTCTCTCTTTCGTTTAGTTTAAATATTTAATTTTTTTTAACCCCGAGGCTTCGTTCCGTCCCAGCTCGCTCTCTCTTTCGTTTAGTTTAAATATTTAATTTTTTTTTTATCCCCGAGGCTTCGTAGTGAGGAGGGTGTAAATTGTTCGGGCTTTCGGGACAAAGGTATCGAAAAGACCTTCGTCCGGACATATTATAATCGAAAATCGGAGGCTCGGCGGAAAAATGGTTGTGTCGTGAAGGGACAAGAGCGAAATGTTGGCATAAGTGAACGGATGCGACCATACCAGCACTAATGCACCGGATTCCATCAGAACTCCGAAGTTAAGCGTGCTTGGGCGAGAGTAGTACTAGGATGGGTGACCTCCTGGGAAGTCCTCGTGTTGCATCCCCTTTTGTTTTGCGCCAGTTGAGTTCCGTCCCAGCTCGCTCTCTCTTTCGTTTAGTTTAAATATTTAATTTTTTTTAACCCCGAGGCTTCGTTCCGTCCCAGCTCTCTCTCTCTTTCGTTTAGTTTAAATATTTAATTTTTTTTTTTATCCCCGAGGCTTCGTAGTGAGGAGGGTGTAAATTGTTCGGGCTTTCGGGACAAAGGTATCGAAAAGACCTTCGTCCGGACATATTATAATCGAAAATCGGAGGCTCGGCGGAAAAATGGCTGTGTCGTGAAGGGACAAGAGCGAAATGTTGGCATAAGTGAACGGATGCGACCATACCAGCACTAATGCACCGGATCCCATCAGAACTCCGAAGTTAAGCGTGCTTGGGCGAGAGTAGTACTAGGATGGGTGACCTCCTGGGAAGTCCTCGTGTTGCATCCCCTTTTGTTTTGCGCCAGTTGAGTTCCGTCCCAGCTCGCTCTCTCTTTCGTTTAGTTTAAATATTTAATTTTTTTTAACCCCGAGGCTTCGTTCCGTCCCAGCTCGCTCTCTCTTTCGTTTAGTTTAAATATTTAATTTTTTTTTTATCCCCGAGGCTTCGTAGTGAGGAGGGTGTAAATTGTTCGGGCTTTCGGGACAAAGGTATCGAAAAGACCTTCGTCCGGACATATTATAATCGAAAATCGGAGGCTCGGCGGAAAAATGGTTGTGTCGTGAAGGGACAAGAGCGAAATGTTGGCATAAGTGAACGGATGCGACCATACCAGCACTAATGCACCGGATCCCATCAGAACTCCGAAGTTAAGCGTGCTTGGGCGAGAGTAGTACTAGGATGGGTGACCTCCTGGGAAGTCCTCGTGTTGCATCCCCTTTTGTTTTGCGCCAGTTGAGTTCCGTCCCAGCTCGCTCTCTCTTTCGTTTAGTTTAAATATTTAATTTTTTTTAACCCCGAGGCTTCGTTCCGTCCCAGCTCGCTCTCTCTTTCGTTTAGTTTAAATATTTAATTTTTTTTTTTATCCCCGAGGCTTCGTAGTGAGGAGGGTGTAAATTGTTCGGGCTTTCGGGACAAAGGTATCGAAAAGACCTTCGTCCGGACATATTATAATCGAAAATCGGAGGCTCGGCGGAAAAATGGTTGTGTCGTGAAGGGACAAGAGCGAAATGTTGGCATAAGTGAACGGATGCGACCATACCAGCACTAATGCACCGGATCCCATCAGAACTCCGAAGTTAAGCGTGCTTGGGCGAGAGTAGTACTAGGATGGGTGACCTCCTGGGAAGTCCTCGTGTTGCATCCCCTTTTGTTTTGCGCCAGTTGAGTTCCGTCCCAGCTCGCTCTCTCTTTCGTTTAGTTTAAATATTTAATTTTTTTTAACCCCGAGGCTTCGTTCCGTCCCAGCTCGCTCTCTCTTTCGTTTAGTTTAAATATTTAATTTTTTTTTTATCCCCGAGGCTTCGTAGTGAGGAGGGTGTAAATTGTTCGGGCTTTCGGGACAAAGGTATCGAAAAGACCTTCGTCCGGACATATTATAATGGAAAATCGGAGGCTCGGCGGAAAAATGGTTGTGTCGTGAAGGGACAAGAGCGAAATGTTGGCATAAGTGAACGGATGCGACCATACCAGCACTAATGCACCGGATACCATCAGAACTCCGAAGTTAAGCGTGCTTGGGCGAGAGTAGTACTAGGATGGGTGACCTCCTGGGAAGTCCTCGTGTTGCATCCCCTTTTGTTTTGCGCCAGTTGAGTTCCGTCCCAGCTCGCTCTCTCTTTCGTTTAGTTTAAATATTTAATTTTTTTTAACCCCGAGGCTTCGTTCCGTCCCAGCTCTCTCTCTCTTTCGTTTAGTTTAAATATTTAATTTTTTTTTTTATCCCCGAGGCTTCGTAGTGAGGAGGGTGTAAATTGTTCGGGCTTTCGGGACAAAGGTATCGAAAAGACCTTCGTCCGGACATATTATAATCGAAAATCGGAGGCTCGGCGGAAAAATGGCTGTGTCGTGAAGGGACAAGAGCGAAATGTTGGCATAAGTGAACGGATGCGACCATACCAGCACTAATGCACCGGATCCCATCAGAACTCCGAAGTTAAGCGTGCTTGGGCGAGAGTAGTACTAGGATGGGTGACCTCCTGGGAAGTCCTCGTGTTGCATCCCCTTTTGTTTTGCGCCAGTTGAGTTCCGTCCCAGCTCGCTCTCTCTTTCGTTTAGTTTAAATATTTAATTTTTTTTAACCCCGAGGCTTCGTTCCGTCCCAGCTCGCTCTCTCTTTCGTTTAGTTTAAATATTTAATTTTTTTTTTATCCCCGAGGCTTCGTAGTGAGGAGGGTGTAAATTGTTCGGGCTTTCGGGACAAAGGTATCGAAAAGACCTTCGTCCGGACATATTATAATCGAAAATCGGAGGCTCGGCGGAAAAATGGTTGTGTCGTGAAGGGACAAGAGCGAAATGTTGGCATAAGTTAACGGATGCGACCATACCAGCACTAATGCACCGGATCCCATCAGAACTCCGAAGTTAAGCGTGCTTGGGCGAGAGTAGTACTAGGATGGGTGACCTCCTGGGAAGTCCTCGTGTTGCATCCCCTTTTGTTTTGCGCCAGTTGAGTTCCGTCCCAGCTCGCTCTCTCTTTCGTTTAGTTTAAATATTTAATTTTTTTTAACCCCGAGGCTTCGTTCCGTCCCAGCTCGCTCTCTCTTTCGTTTAGTTTAAATATTTAATTTTATTTTTTATCCCCGAGGCTTCGTAGTGAGGAGGGTGTAAATTGTTCGGGCTTTCGGGACAAAGGTATCGAAAAGACCTTCGTCCGGACATATTATAATCGAAAATCGGAGGCTCGGCGGAAAAATGGCTGTGTCGTGAAGGGACAAGAGCGAAATGTTGGCATAAGTGAACGGATGCGACCATACCAGCACTAATGCACCGGATCCCATCAGAACTCCGAAGTTAAGCGTGCTTGGGCGAGAGTAGTACTAGGATGGGTGACCTCCTGGGAAGTCCTCGTGTTGCACCCCCTTTTGTTTTGCGCCAGTTGAGTTCCGTCCCAGCTCGCTCTCTCTTTCGTTTAGTTTAAATATTTAATTTTTTTTAACCCCGAGGCTTCGTTCCGTCCCAGCTCGCTCTCTCTTTCGTTTAGTTTAAATATTTAATTTTTTTTTTATCCCCGAGGCTTCGTAGTGAGGAGGGTGTAAATTGTTCGGGCTTTCGGGACAAAGGTATCGAAAAGACCTTCGTCCGGACATATTATAATCGAAAATCGGAGGCTCGGCGGAAAAATGGTTGTGTCGTGAAGGGACAAAAGCGAAATGTTGGCATAAGTGAACGGATGCGACCATACCAGCACTAATGCACCGGATCCCATCAGAACTCCGAAGTTAAGCGTGCTTGGGCGAGAGTAGTACTAGGATGGGTGACCTCCTGGGAAGTCCTCGTGTTGCATCCCCTTTTGTTTTGCGCCAGTTGAGTTCCGTCCCAGCTCGCTCTCTCTTTCGTTTAGTTTAAATATTTAATTTTTTTTAACCCCGAGGCTTCGTTCCGTCCCAGCTCGCTCTCTCTTTCGTTTAGTTTAAATATTTAATTTTTTTTTTTATCCCCGAGGCTTCGTAGTGAGGAGGGTGTAAATTGTTCGGGCTTTCGGGACAAAGGTATCGAAAAGACCTTCGTCCGGACATATTATAATCGAAAATCGGAGGCTCGGCGGAAAAATGGCTGTGTCGTGAAGGGACAAGAGCGAAATGTTGGCATAAGTGAACGGATGCGACCATACCAGCACTAATGCACCGGATCCCATCAGAACTCCGAAGTTAAGCGTGCTTGGGCGAGAGTAGTACTAGGATGGGTGACCTCCTGGGAAGTCCTCGTGTTGCATCCCTTTTTGTTTTGCGCCAGTTGAGTTCCGTCCCAGCTCGCTCTCTCTTTCGTTTAGTTTAAATATTTAATTTTTTTTAACCCCGAGGCTTCGTTCCGTCCCAGCTCGCTCTCTCTTTCGTTTAGTTTAAATATTTAATTTTTTTTTTATCCCCGAGGCTTCGTAGTGAGGAGGGTGTAAATTGTTCGGGCTTTCGGGACAAAGGTATCGAAAAGACCTTCGTCCGGACATATTATAATCGAAAATCGGAGGCTCGGCGGAAAAATGGTTGTGTCGTGAAGGGACAAGAGCGAAATGTTGGCATAAGTGAACGGATGCGACCATACCAGCACTAATGCACCGGATCCCATCAGAACTCCGAAGTTAAGCGTGCTTGGGCGAGAGTAGTACTAGGATGGGTGACCTCCTGGGAAGTCCTCGTGTTGCATCCCCTTTTGTTTTGCGCCAGTTGAGTTCCGTCCCAGCTCGCTCTCTCTTTCGTTTAGTTTAAATATTTAATTTTTTTTAACCCCGAGGCTTCGTTCCGTCCCAGCTCGCTCTCTCTTTCGTTTAGTTTAAATATTTAATTTTATTTTTTATCCCCGAGGCTTCGTAGTGAGGAGGGTGTAAATTGTTCGGGCTTTCGGGACAAAGGTATCGAAAAGACCTTCGTCCGGACATATTATAATCGAAAATCGGAGGCTCGGCGGAAAAATGGCTGTGTCGTGAAGGGACAAGAGCGAAATGTTGGCATAAGTGAACGGATGCGACCATACCAGCACTAATGCACCGGATCCCATCAGAACTCCGAAGTTAAGCGTGCTTGGGCGAGAGTAGTACTAGGATGGGTGACCTCCTGGGAAGTCCTCGTGTTGCATCCCCTTTTGTTTTGCGCCAGTTGAGTTCCGTCCCAGCTCGCTCTCTCTTTCGTTTAGTTTAAATATTTAATTTTTTTTAACCCCGAGGCTTCGTTCCGTCCCAGCTCGCTCTCTCTTTCGTTTAGTTTAAATATTTAATTTTTTTTTTATCCCCGAGGCTTCGTAGTGAGGAGGGTGTAAATTGTTCGGGCTTTCGGGACAAAGGTATCGAAAAGACCTTCGTCCGGACATATTATAATCGAAAATCGGAGGCGCGGCGGAAAAATGGTTGTGTCGTGAAGGGACAAGAGCGAAATGTTGGCATAAGTGAACGGATGCGACCATACCAGCACTAATGCACCGGATCCCATCAGAACTCCGAAGTTAAGCGTGCTTGGGCGAGAGTAGTACTAGGATGGGTGACCTCCTGGGAAGTCCTCGTGTTGCATCCCCTTTTGTTTTGCGCCAGTTGAGTTCCGTCCCAGCTCGCTCTCTCTTTTGTTTAGTTTAAATATTTAATTTTTTTTAACCCCGAGGCTTCGTTCCGTCCCAGCTCGCTCTCTCTTTCGTTTAGTTTAAATATTTAATTTTTTTTTTATCCCCGAGGCTTCGTAGTGAGGAGGGTGTAAATTGTTCGGGCTTTCGGGACAAAGGTATCGAAAAGACCTTCGTCCGGACATATTATAATCGAAAATCGGAGGCTCGGCGGAAAAATGGTTGTGTCGTGAAGGGACAAGAGCGAAATGTTGGCATAAGTGAACGGATGCGACCATACCAGCACTAATGCACCGGATCCCATCAGAACTCCGAAGTTAAGCGTGCTTGGGCGAGAGTAGTACTAGGATGGGTGACCTCCTGGGAAGTCCTCGTGTTGCATCCCCTTTTGTTTTGCGCCAGTTGAGTTCCGTCCCAGCTCGCTCTCTCTTTCGTTTAGTTTAAATATTTAATTTTTTTTAACCCCGAGGCTTCGTTCCGTCCCAGCTCGCTCTCTCTTTCGTTTAGTTTAAATATTTAATTTTTTTTTTATCCCCGAGGCTTCGTAGTGAGGAGGGTGTAAATTGTTCGGGCTTTCGGGACAAAGGTATCGAAAAGACCTTCGTCCGGACATATTATAATCGAAAATCGGAGGCTCGGCGGAAAAATGGTTGTGTCGTGAAGGGACAAGAGCGAAATGTTGGCATAAGTGAACGGATGCGACCATACCAGCACTAATGCACCGGATCCCATCAGAACTCCGAAGTTAAGCGTGCTTGGGCGAGAGTAGTACTAGGATGGGTGACCTCCTGGGAAGTCCTCGTGTTGCATCCCCTTTTGTTTTGCGCCAGTTGAGTTCCGTCCCAGCTCGCTCTCTCTTTTGTTTAGTTTAAATATTTAATTTTTTTTAACCCCGAGGCTTCGTTCCGTCCCAGCTCGCTCTCTCTTTCGTTTAGTTTAAATATTTAATTTTTTTTTTATCCCCGAGGCTTCGTAGTGAGGAGGGTGTAAATTGTTCGGGCTTTCGGGACAAAGGTATCGAAAAGACCTTCGTCCGGACATATTATAATCGAAAATCGGAGGCTCGGCGGAAAAATGGTTGTGTCGTGAAGGGACAAGAGCGAAATGTTGGCATAAGTGAACGGATGCGACCATACCAGCACTAATGCACCGGATCCCATCAGAACTCCGAAGTTAAGCGTGCTTGGGCGAGAGTAGTACTAGGATGGGTGACCTCCTGGGAAGTCCTCGTGTTGCATCCCCTTTTGTTTTGCGCCAGTTGAGTTCCGTCCCAGCTCGCTCTCTCTTTCGTTTAGTTTAAATATTTAATTTTTTTTAACCCCGAGGCTTCGTTCCGTCCCAGCTCGCTCTCTCTTTCGTTTAGTTTAAATATTTAATTTTTTTTTTTATCCCCGAGGCTTCGTAGTGAGGAGGGTGTAAATTGTTCGGGCTTTCGGGACAAAGGTATCGAAAAGACCTTCGTCCGGACATATTATAATCGAAAATCGGAGGCTCGGCGGAAAAATGGCTGTGTCGTGAAGGGACAAGAGCGAAATGTTGGCATAAGTGAACGGATGCGACCATACCAGCACTAATGCACCGGATCCCATCAGAACTCCGAAGTTAAGCGTGCTTGGGCGAGAGTAGTACTAGGATGGGTGACCTCCTGGGAAGTCCTTGTGTTGCATCCCCTTTTGTTTTGCGCCAGTTGAGTTCCGTCCCAGCTCGCTCTCTCTTTCGTTTAGTTTAAATATTTAATTTTTTTTAACCCCGAGGCTTCGTTCCGTCCCAGCTCGCTCTCTCTTTCGTTTAGTTTAAAATTTTAATTTTTTTTTTATCCCCGAGGCTTCGTAGTGAGGAGGGTGTAAATTGTTCGGGCTTTCGGGACAAAGGTATCGAAAAGACCTTCGTCCGGACATATTATAATCGAAAATCGGAGGCTCGGCGGAAAAATGGTTGTGTCGTGAAGGGACAGGAGCGAAATGTTGGCATAAGTGAACGGATGCGACCATACCAGCACTAATGCACCGGATCCCATCAGAACTCCGAAGTTAAGCGTGCTTGGGCGAGAGTAGTACTAGGATGGGTGACCTCCTGGGAAGTCCTCGTGTTGCATCCCCTTTTGTTTTGCGCCAGTTGAGTTCCGTCCCAGCTCGCTCTCTCTTTCGTTTAGTTTAAATATTTAATTTTTTTTAACCCCGAGGCTTCGTTCCGTCCCAGCTCGCTCTCTCTTTCGTTTAGTTTAAATATTTAATTTTTTTTTTATCCCCGAGGCTTCGTAGTGAGGAGGGTGTAAATTGTTCGGGCTTTCGGGACAAAGGTATCGAAAAGACCTTCGTCCGGACATATTATAATCGAAAATCGGAGGCTCGGCGGAAAAATGGCTGTGTCGTGAAGGGACAAGAGCGAAATGTTGGCATAAGTGAACGGATGCGACCATACCAGCACTAATGCACCGGATCCCATCAGAACTCCGAAGTTAAGCGTGCTTGGGCGAGAGTAGTACTAGGATGGGTGACCTCCTGGGAAGTCCTTGTGTTGCATCCCCTTTTGTTTTGCGCCAGTTGAGTTCCGTCCCAGCTCGCTCTCTCTTTCGTTTAGTTTAAATATTTAATTTTTTTTAACCCCGAGGCTTCGTTCCGTCCCAGCTCGCTCTCTCTTTCGTTTAGTTTAAATATTTAATTTTTTTTTTATCCCCGAGGCTTCGTAGTGAGGAGGGTGTAAATTGTTCGGGCTTTCGGGACAAAGGTATCGAAAAGACCTTCGTCCGGACATATTATAATCGAAAATCGGAGGCTCGGCGGAAAAATGGTTGTGTCGTGAAGGGACAAGAGCGAAATGTTGGCATAAGTGAACGGATGCGACCATACCAGCACTAATGCACCGGATCCCATCAGAACTCCGAAGTTAAGCGTGCTTGGGCGAGAGTAGTACTAGGATGGGTGACCTCCTGGGAAGTCCTCGTGTTGCATCCCCTTTTGTTGCAAGCCAGTTGAGTTCCGTCCCAGCTCGCTCTCTCTTTCGTTTAGTTTAAATATTTAATTTTTTTTAACCCCGAGGCTTCGTTCCGTCCCAGCTCGCTCTCTCTTTCGTTTAGTTTAAATATTTAATTTTTTTTTTTATCCCCGAGGCTTCGTAGTGAGGAGGGTGTAAATTGTTCGGGCTTTCGGGACAAAGGTATCGAAAAGACCTTCGTCCGGACATATTATAATCGAAAATCGGAGGCTCGGCGGAAAAATGGCTGTGTCGTGAAGGGACAAGAGCGAAATGTTGGCATAAGTGAACGGATGCGACCATACCAGCACTAATGCACCGGATCCCATCAGAACTCCGAAGTTAAGCGTGCTTGGGCGAGAGTAGTACTAGGATGGGTGACCTCCTGGTAAATCCTCGTGTTGCATCCCCTTTTGTTTTGCGCCAGTTGAGTTCCGTCCCAGCTCGCTTTCTCTTTCGTTTAGTTTAAATATTTAATTTTTTTTAACCCCGAGGCTTCGTTCCGTCCCAGCTCGCTCTCTCTTTCGTTTAGTTTAAATATTTAATTTTTTTTTATCCCCGAGGCTTCGTAGTGAGGAGGGTGTAAATTGTTCGGGCTTTCGGGACAAAGGTATCGAAAAGACCTTCGTCCGGACATATTATAATCGAAAATCGGAGGCTCGGCGGAAAAATGGCTGTGTCGTGAAGGGACAAGAGCGAAATGTTGGCATAAGTGAACGGATGCGACCATACCAGCACTAATGCACCGGATCCCATCAGAACTCCGAAGTTAAGCGTGCTTGGGCGAGAGTAGTACTAGGATGGGTGACCTCCTGGGAAGTGCTCGTGTTGCATCCCCTTTTGTTTTGCGCCAGTTGAGTTCCGTCCCAGCTCGCTCTCTCTTTCGTTTAGTTTAAATATTTAATTTTTTTTAACCCCGAGGCTTCGTTCCGTCCCAGCTCGCTCTCTCTTTCGTTTAGTTTAAATATTTAATTTTTTTTTTATCCCCGAGGCTTCGTAGTGAGGAGGGTGTAAATTGTTCGGGCTTTCGGGACAAAGGTATCGAAAAGACCTTCGTCCGGACATATTATAATCGAAAATCGGAGGCGCGGCGGAAAAATGGTTGTGTCGTGAAGGGACAAGAGCGAAATGTTGGCATAAGTGAACGGATGCGACCATACCAGCACTAATGCACCGGATCCCATCAGAACTCCGAAGTTAAGCGTGCTTGGGCGAGAGTAGTACTAGGATGGGTGACCTCCTGGGAAGTCCTCGTGTTGCATCCCCTTTTGTTTTGCGCCAGTTGAGTTCCGTCCCAGCTCGCTCTCTCTTTTGTTTAGTTTAAATATTTAATTTTTTTTAACCCCGAGGCTTCGTTCCGTCCCAGCTCGCTCTCTCTTTCGTTTAGTTTAAATATTTAATTTTTTTTTTATCCCCGAGGCTTCGTAGTGAGGAGGGTGTAAATTGTTCGGGCTTTCGGGACAAAGGTATCGAAAAGACCTTCGTCCGGACATATTATAATCGAAAATCGGAGGCTCGGCGGAAAAATGGTTGTGTCGTGAAGGGACAAGAGCGAAATGTTGGCATAAGTGAACGGATGCGACCATACCAGCACTAATGCACCGGATCCCATCAGAACTCCGAAGTTAAGCGTGCTTGGGCGAGAGTAGTACTAGGATGGGTGACCTCCTGGGAAGTCCTCGTGTTGCATCCCCTTTTGTTTTGCGCCAGTTGAGTTCCGTCCCAGCTCGCTCTCTCTTTCGTTTAGTTTAAATATTTAATTTTTTTTAACCCCGAGGCTTCGTTCCGTCCCAGCTCGCTCTCTCTTTCGTTTAGTTTAAATATTTAATTTTTTTTTTATCCCCGAGGCTTCGTAGTGAGGAGGGTGTAAATTGTTCGGGCTTTCGGGACAAAGGTATCGAAAAGACCTTCGTCCGGACATATTATAATCGAAAATCGGAGGCTCGGCGGAAAAATGGTTGTGTCGTGAAGGGACAAGAGCGAAATGTTGGCATAAGTGAACGGATGCGACCATACCAGCATTAATGCACCGGATCCCATCAGAACTCCGAAGTTAAGCGTGCTTGGGCGAGAGTAGTACTAGGATGGGTGACCTCCTGGGAAGTCCTCGTGTTGCATCCCCTTTTGTTTTGCGCCAGTTGAGTTCCGTCCCAGCTCGCTCTCTCTTTTGTTTAGTTTAAATATTTAATTTTTTTTAACCCCGAGGCTTCGTTCCGTCCCAGCTCGCTCTCTCTTTCGTTTAGTTTAAATATTTAATTTTTTTTTTATCCCCGAGGCTTCGTAGTGAGGAGGGTGTAAATTGTTCGGGCTTTCGGGACAAAGGTATCGAAAAGACCTTCGTCCGGACATATTATAATCGAAAATCGGAGGCTCGGCGGAAAAATGGTTGTGTCGTGAAGGGACAAGAGCGAAATGTTGGCATAAGTGAACGGATGCGACCATACCAGCACTAATGCACCGGATCCCATCAGAACTCCGAAGTTAAGCGTGCTTGGGCGAGAGTAGTACTAGGATGGGTGACCTCCTGGGAAGTCCTCGTGTTGCATCCCCTTTTGTTTTGCGCCAGTTGAGTTCCGTCCCAGCTCGCTCTCTCTTTCGTTTAGTTTAAATATTTAATTTTTTTTAACCCCGAGGCTTCGTTCCGTCCCAGCTCGCTCTCTCTTTCGTTTAGTTTAAATATTTAATTTTTTTTTTTATCCCCGAGGCTTCGTAGTGAGGAGGGTGTAAATTGTTCGGGCTTTCGGGACAAAGGTATCGAAAAGACCTTCGTCCGGACATATTATAATCGAAAATCGGAGGCTCGGCGGAAAAATGGCTGTGTCGTGAAGGGACAAGAGCGAAATGTTGGCATAAGTGAACGGATGCGACCATACCAGCACTAATGCACCGGATCCCATCAGAACTCCGAAGTTAAGCGTGCTTGGGCGAGAGTAGTACTAGGATGGGTGACCTCCTGGGAAGTCCTTGTGTTGCATCCCCTTTTGTTTTGCGCCAGTTGAGTTCCGTCCCAGCTCGCTCTCTCTTTCGTTTAGTTTAAATATTTAATTTTTTTTAACCCCGAGGCTTCGTTCCGTCCCAGCTCGCTCTCTCTTTCGTTTAGTTTAAATATTTAATTTTTTTTTATCCCCGAGGCTTCGTAGTGAGGAGGGTGTAAATTGTTCGGGCTTTCGGGACAAAGGTATCGAAAAGACCTTCGTCCGGACATATTATAATCGAAAATCGGAGGCTCGGCGGAAAAATGGTTGTGTCGTGAAGGGACAGGAGCGAAATGTTGGCATAAGTGAACGGATGCGACCATACCAGCACTAATGCACCGGATCCCATCAGAACTCCGAAGTTAAGCGTGCTTGGGCGAGAGTAGTACTAGGATGGGTGACCTCCTGGGAAGTCCTCGTGTTGCATCCCCTTTTGTTTTGCGCCAGTTGAGTTCCGTCCCAGCTCGCTCTCTCTTTCGTTTAGTTTAAATATTTAATTTTTTTTAACCCCGAGGCTTCGTTCCGTCCCAGCTCGCTCTCTCTTTCGTTTAGTTTAAATATTTAATTTTTTTTTTATCCCCGAGGCTTCGTAGTGAGGAGGGTGTAAATTGTTCGGGCTTTCGGGACAAAGGTATCGAAAAGACCTTCGTCCGGACATATTATAATCGAAAATCGGAGGCTCGGCGGAAAAATGGCTGTGTCGTGAAGGGACAAGAGCGAAATGTTGGCATAAGTGAACGGATGCGACCATACTAGCACTAATGCACCGGATCCCATCAGAACTCCGAAGTTAAGCGTGCTTGGGCGAGAGTAGTACTAGGATGGGTGACCTCCTGGGAAGTCCTTGTGTTGCATCCCCTTTTGTTTTGCGCCAGTTGAGTTCCGTCCCAGCTCGCTCTCTCTTTCGTTTAGTTTAAATATTTAATTTTTTTTAACCCCGAGGCTTCGTTCCGTCCCAGCTCGCTCTCTCTTTCGTTTAGTTTAAATATTTAATTTTTTTTTTATCCCCGAGGCTTCGTAGTGAGGAGGGTGTAAATTGTTCGGGCTTTCGGGACAAAGGTATCGAAAAGTCCTTCGTCCGGACATATTATAATCGAAAATCGGAGGCTCGGCGGAAAAATGGTTGTGTCGTGAAGGGACAAGAGCGAAATGTTGGCATAAGTGAACGGATGCGACCATACCAGCACTAATGCACCGGATCCCATCAGAACTCCGAAGTTAAGCGTGCTTGGGCGAGAGTAGTACTAGGATGGGTGACCTCCTGGGAAGTCCTCGTGTTGCATCCCCTTTTGTTGCAAGCCAGTTGAGTTCCGTCCCAGCTCGCTCTCTCTTTCGTTTAGTTTAAATATTTAATTTTTTTTTTTATCCCCGAGGCTTCGTAGTGAGGAGGGTGTAAATTGTTCGGGCTTTCGGGACAAAGGTATCGAAAAGACCTTCGTCCGGACATATTATAATCGAAAATCGGAGGCTCGGCGGAAAAATGGCTGTGTCGTGAAGGGACAAGAGCGAAATGTTGGCATAAGTGAACGGATGCGACCATACCAGCACTAATGCACCGGATCCCATCAGAACTCCGAAGTTAAGCGTGCTTGGGCGAGAGTAGTACTAGGATGGGTGACCTCCTGGTAAGTCCTCGTGTTGCATCCCCTTTTGTTTTGCGCCAGTTGAGTTCCGTCCCAGCTCGCTTTCTCTTTCGTTTAGTTTAAATATTTAATTTTTTTTAACCCCGAGGCTTCGTTCCGTCCCAGCTCGCTCTCTCTTTCGTTTAGTTTAAATATTTAATTTTTTTTTATCCCCGAGGCTTCGTAGTGAGGAGGGTGTAAATTGTTCGGGCTTTCGGGACAAAGGTATCGAAAAGACCTTCGTCCGGACATATTATAATCGAAAATCGGAGGCTCGGCGGAAAAATGGTTGTGTCGTGAAGGGACAAGAGCGAAATGTTGGCATAAGTGAACGGATGCGACCATACCAGCACTAATGCACCGGATCCCATCAGAACTCCGAAGTTAAGCGTGCTTGGGCGAGAGTAGTACTAGGATGGGTGACCTCCTGGGAAGTCCTCGTGTTGCATCCCCTTTTGTTTTGCGCCAGTTGAGTTCCGTCCCAGCTCGCTCTCTCTTTCGTTTAGTTTAAATATTTAATTTTTTTTAACCCCGAGGCTTCGTTCCGTCCCAGCTCGCTCTCTCTTTCGTTTAGTTTAAATATTTAATTTTTTTTTTATCCCCGAGGCTTCGTAGTGAGGAGGGTGTAAATTGTTCGGGCTTTCGGGACAAAGGTATCGAAAAGACCTTCGTCCGGACATATTATAATCGAAAATCGGAGGCTCGGCGGAAAAATGGCTGTGTCGTGAAGGGACAAGAGCGAAATGTTGGCATAAGTGAACGGATGCGACCATACCAGCACTAATGCACCGGATCCCATCAGAAATCCGAAGTTAAGCGTGCTTGGGCGAGAGTAGTACTAGGATGGGTGACCTCCTGGGAAGTCCTCGTGTTGCATCCCCTTTTGTTTTGCGCCAGTTGAGTTCCGTCCCAGCTCGCTCTCTCTTTCGTTTAGTTTAAATATTTAATTTTTTTTAACCCCGAGGCTTCGTTCCGTCCCAGCTCGCTCTCTCTTTCGTTTAGTTTAAATATTTAATTTTTTTTTTATCCCCGAGGCTTCGTAGTGAGGAGGGTGTAAATTGTTCGGGCTTTCGGGACAAAGGTATCGAAAAGACCTTCGTCCGGACATATTATAATCGAAAATCGGAGGCTCGGCGGAAAAATGGCTGTGTCGTGAAGGGACAAGAGCGAAATGTTGGCATAAGTGAACGGATGCGACCATACCAGCACTAATGCACCGGATCCCATCAGAACTCCGAAGTTAAGCGTGCTTGGGCGAGAGTAGTACTAGGATGGGTGACCTCCTGGGAAGTCCTCGTGTTGCATCCCCTTTTTTTTTTGCGCCAGTTGAGTTCCGTCCCAGCTCGCTCTCTCTTTCGTTTAGTTTAAATATTTAATTTTTTTTAACCCCGAGGCTTCGTTCCGTCCCAGCTCGCTCTCTCTTTCGTTTAGTTTAAATATTTAATTTTATTTTTTATCCCCGAGGCTTCGTAGTGAGGAGGGTGTAAATTGTTCGGGCTTTCGGGACAAAGGTATCGAAAAGACCTTCGTCCGGACATATTATAATCGAAAATCTGAGGCTCGGCGGAAAAAAGGCTGTGTCGTGAAGGGACAAGAGCGAAATGTTGGCATAAGTGAACGGATGCGACCATACCAGCACTAATGCACCGGATCCCATCAGAACTCCGAAGTTAAGCGTGCTTGGGCGAGAGTAGTACTAGGATGGGTGACCTCCTGGGAAGTCCTCGAGTTGCATCCCCTTTTGTTTTGCGCCAGTTGAGTTCCGTCCCAGCTCGCTCTCTCTTTCGTTTAGTTTAAATATTTAATTTTTTTTAACCCCGAGGCTTCGTTCCGTCCCAGCTCGCTCTCTCTTTCGTTTAGTTTAAATATTTAATTTTTTTTTTATCCCCGAGGCTTCGTAGTGAGGAGGGTGTAAATTGTTCGGGCTTTCGGGACAAAGGTATCGAAAAGACCTTCGTCCGGACATATTATAATCGAAAATCGGAGGCTCGGCGGAAAAATGGTTGTGTCGTGAAGGGACAAGAGCGAAATGTTGGCATAAGTGAACGGATGCGACCATACCAGCACTAATGCACCGGATCCCATCAGAACTCCGAAGTTAAGCGTGCTTGGGCGAGAGTAGTACTAGGATGGGTGACCTCCTGGTAAATCCTCGTGTTGCATCCCCTTTTGTTTTGCGCCAGTTGAGTTCCGTCCCAGCTCGCTTTCTCTTTCGTTTAGTTTAAATATTTAATTTTTTTTAACCCCGAGGCTTCGTTCCGTCCCAGCTCGCTCTCTCTTTCGTTTAGTTTAAATATTTAATTTTTTTTTATCCCCGAGGCTTCGTAGTGAGGAGGGTGTAAATTGTTCGGGCTTTCGGGACAAAGGTATCGAAAAGACCTTCGTCCGGACATATTATAATCGAAAATCGGAGGCTCGGCGGAAAAATGGCTGTGTCGTGAAGGGACAAGAGCGAAATGTTGGCATAAGTGAACGGATGCGACCATACCAGCACTAATGCACCGGATCCCATCAGAACTCCGAAGTTAAGCGTGCTTGGGCGAGAGTAGTACTAGGATGGGTGACCTCCTGGTAAATCCTCGTGTTGCATCCCCTTTTGTTTTGCGCCAGTTGAGTTCCGTCCCAGCTCGCTTTCTCTTTCGTTTAGTTTAAATATTTAATTTTTTTTAACCCCGAGGCTTCGTTCCGTCCCAGCTCGCTCTCTCTTTCGTTTAGTTTAAATATTTAATTTTTTTTTATCCCCGAGGCTTCGTAGTGAGGAGGGTGTAAATTGTTCGGGCTTTCGGGACAAAGGTATCGAAAAGACCTTCGTCCGGACATATTATAATCGAAAATCGGAGGCTCGGCGGAAAAATGGCTGTGTCGTGAAGGGACAAGAGCGAAATGTTGGCATAAGTGAACGGATGCGACCATACCAGCACTAATGCACCGGATCCCATCAGAACTCCGAAGTTAAGCGTGCTTGGGCGAGAGTAGTACTAGGATGGGTGACCTCCTGGGAAGTCCTCGTGTTGCATCCCCTTTTGTTTTGCGCCAGTTGAGTTCCGTCCCAGCTCGCTCTCTCTTTCGTTTAGTTTAAATATTTAATTTTTTTTAACCCCGAGGCTTCGTTCCGTCCCAGCTCGCTCTCTCTTTCGTTTAGTTTAAATATTTAATTTTTTTTTTATCCCCGAGGCTTCGTAGTGAGGAGGGTGTAAATTGTTCGGGCTTTCGGGACAAAGGTATCGAAAAGACCTTCGTCCGGACATATTATAATCGAAAATCGGAGGCGCGGCGGAAAAATGGTTGTGTCGTGAAGGGACAAGAGCGAAATGTTGGCATAAGTGAACGGATGCGACCATACCAGCACTAATGCACCGGATCCCATCAGAACTCCGAAGTTAAGCGTGCTTGGGCGAGAGTAGTACTAGGATGGGTGACCTCCTGGGAAGTCCTCGTGTTGCATCCCCTTTTGTTTTGCGCCAGTTGAGTTCCGTCCCAGCTCGCTCTCTCTTTTGTTTAGTTTAAATATTTAATTTTTTTTAACCCCGAGGCTTCGTTCCGTCCCAGCTCGCTCTCTCTTTCGTTTAGTTTAAATATTTAATTTTTTTTTTATCCCCGAGGCTTCGTAGTGAGGAGGGTGTAAATTGTTCGGGCTTTCGGGACAAAGGTATCGAAAAGACCTTCGTCCGGACATATTATAATCGAAAATCGGAGGCTCGGCGGAAAAATGGTTGTGTCGTGAAGGGACAAGAGCGAAATGTTGGCATAAGTGAACGGATGCGACCATACCAGCACTAATGCACCGGATCCCATCAGAACTCCGAAGTTAAGCGTGCTTGGGCGAGAGTAGTACTAGGATGGGTGACCTCCTGGGAAGTCCTCGTGTTGCATCCCCTTTTGTTTTGCGCCAGTTGAGTTCCGTCCCAGCTCGCTCTCTCTTTCGTTTAGTTTAAATATTTAATTTTTTTTAACCCCGAGGCTTCGTTCCGTCCCAGCTCGCTCTCTCTTTCGTTTAGTTTAAATATTTAATTTTTTTTTTATCCCCGAGGCTTCGTAGTGAGGAGGGTGTAAATTGTTCGGGCTTTCGGGACAAAGGTATCGAAAAGACCTTCGTCCGGACATATTATAATCGAAAATCGGAGGCTCGGCGGAAAAATGGTTGTGTCGTGAAGGGACAAGAGCGAAATGTTGGCATAAGTGAACGGATGCGACCATACCAGCATTAATGCACCGGATCCCATCAGAACTCCGAAGTTAAGCGTGCTTGGGCGAGAGTAGTACTAGGATGGGTGACCTCCTGGGAAGTCCTCGTGTTGCATCCCCTTTTGTTTTGCGCCAGTTGAGTTCCGTCCCAGCTCGCTCTCTCTTTTGTTTAGTTTAAATATTTAATTTTTTTTAACCCCGAGGCTTCGTTCCGTCCCAGCTCGCTCTCTCTTTCGTTTAGTTTAAATATTTAATTTTTTTTTTATCCCCGAGGCTTCGTAGTGAGGAGGGTGTAAATTGTTCGGGCTTTCGGGACAAAGGTATCGAAAAGACCTTCGTCCGGACATATTATAATCGAAAATCGGAGGCTCGGCGGAAAAATGGTTGTGTCGTGAAGGGACAAGAGCGAAATGTTGGCATAAGTGAACGGATGCGACCATACCAGCACTAATGCACCGGATCCCATCAGAACTCCGAAGTTAAGCGTGCTTGGGCGAGAGTAGTACTAGGATGGGTGACCTCCTGGGAAGTCCTCGTGTTGCATCCCCTTTTGTTTTGCGCCAGTTGAGTTCCGTCCCAGCTCGCTCTCTCTTTCGTTTAGTTTAAATATTTAATTTTTTTTAACCCCGAGGCTTCGTTCCGTCCCAGCTCGCTCTCTCTTTCGTTTAGTTTAAATATTTAATTTTTTTTTTTATCCCCGAGGCTTCGTAGTGAGGAGGGTGTAAATTGTTCGGGCTTTCGGGACAAAGGTATCGAAAAGACCTTCGTCCGGACATATTATAATCGAAAATCGGAGGCTCGGCGGAAAAATGGCTGTGTCGTGAAGGGACAAGAGCGAAATGTTGGCATAAGTGAACGGATGCGACCATACCAGCACTAATGCACCGGATCCCATCAGAACTCCGAAGTTAAGCGTGCTTGGGCGAGAGTAGTACTAGGATGGGTGACCTCCTGGGAAGTCCTTGTGTTGCATCCCCTTTTGTTTTGCGCCAGTTGAGTTCCGTCCCAGCTCGCTCTCTCTTTCGTTTAGTTTAAATATTTAATTTTTTTTAACCCCGAGGCTTCGTTCCGTCCCAGCTCGCTCTCTCTTTCGTTTAGTTTAAATATTTAATTTTTTTTTATCCCCGAGGCTTCGTAGTGAGGAGGGTGTAAATTGTTCGGGCTTTCGGGACAAAGGTATCGAAAAGACCTTCGTCCGGACATATTATAATCGAAAATCGGAGGCTCGGCGGAAAAATGGTTGTGTCGTGAAGGGACAGGAGCGAAATGTTGGCATAAGTGAACGGATGCGACCATACCAGCACTAATGCACCGGATCCCATCAGAACTCCGAAGTTAAGCGTGCTTGGGCGAGAGTAGTACTAGGATGGGTGACCTCCTGGGAAGTCCTCGTGTTGCATCCCCTTTTGTTTTGCGCCAGTTGAGTTCCGTCCCAGCTCGCTCTCTCTTTCGTTTAGTTTAAATATTTAATTTTTTTTAACCCCGAGGCTTCGTTCCGTCCCAGCTCGCTCTCTCTTTCGTTTAGTTTAAATATTTAATTTTTTTTTTATCCCCGAGGCTTCGTAGTGAGGAGGGTGTAAATTGTTCGGGCTTTCGGGACAAAGGTATCGAAAAGACCTTCGTCCGGACATATTATAATCGAAAATCGGAGGCTCGGCGGAAAAATGGCTGTGTCGTGAAGGGACAAGAGCGAAATGTTGGCATAAGTGAACGGATGCGACCATACCAGCACTAATGCACCGGATCCCATCAGAACTCCGAAGTTAAGCGTGCTTGGGCGAGAGTAGTACTAGGATGGGTGACCTCCTGGGAAGTCCTTGTGTTGCATCCCCTTTTGTTTTGCGCCAGTTGAGTTCCGTCCCAGCTCGCTCTCTCTTTCGTTTAGTTTAAATATTTAATTTTTTTTAACCCCGAGGCTTCGTTCCGTCCCAGCTCGCTCTCTCTTTCGTTTAGTTTAAATATTTAATTTTTTTTTTATCCCCGAGGCTTCGTAGTGAGGAGGGTGTAAATTGTTCGGGCTTTCGGGACAAAGGTATCGAAAAGTCCTTCGTCCGGACATATTATAATCGAAAATCGGAGGCTCGGCGGAAAAATGGTTGTGTCGTGAAGGGACAAGAGCGAAATGTTGGCATAAGTGAACGGATGCGACCATACCAGCACTAATGCACCGGATCCCATCAGAACTCCGAAGTTAAGCGTGCTTGGGCGAGAGTAGTACTAGGATGGGTGACCTCCTGGGAAGTCCTCGTGTTGCATCCCCTTTTGTTGCAAGCCAGTTGAGTTCCGTCCCAGCTCGCTCTCTCTTTCGTTTAGTTTAAATATTTAATTTTTTTTAACCCCGAGGCTTCGTTCCGTCCCAGCTCGCTCTCTCTTTCGTTTAGTTTAAATATTTAATTTTTTTTTTTATCCCCGAGGCTTCGTAGTGAGGAGGGTGTAAATTGTTCGGGCTTTCGGGACAAAGGTATCGAAAAGACCTTCGTCCGGACATATTATAATCGAAAATCGGAGGCTCGGCGGAAAAATGGCTGTGTCGTGAAGGGACAAGAGCGAAATGTTGGCATAAGTGAACGGATGCGACCATACCAGCACTAATGCACCGGATCCCATCAGAACTCCGAAGTTAAGCGTGCTTGGGCGAGAGTAGTACTAGGATGGGTGACCTCCTGGTAAGTCCTCGTGTTGCATCCCCTTTTGTTTTGCGCCAGTTGAGTTCCGTCCCAGCTCGCTTTCTCTTTCGTTTAGTTTAAATATTTAATTTTTTTTAACCCCGAGGCTTCGTTCCGTCCCAGCTCGCTCTCTCTTTCGTTTAGTTTAAATATTTAATTTTTTTTTATCCCCGAGGCTTCGTAGTGAGGAGGGTGTAAATTGTTCGGGCTTTCGGGACAAAGGTATCGAAAAGACCTTCGTCCGGACATATTATAATCGAAAATCGGAGGCTCGGCGGAAAAATGGTTGTGTCGTGAAGGGACAAGAGCGAAATGTTGGCATAAGTGAACGGATGCGACCATACCAGCACTAATGCACCGGATCCCATCAGAACTCCGAAGTTAAGCGTGCTTGGGCGAGAGTAGTACTAGGATGGGTGACCTCCTGGGAAGTCCTCGTGTTGCATCCCCTTTTGTTTTGCGCCAGTTGAGTTCCGTCCCAGCTCGCTCTCTCTTTCGTTTAGTTTAAATATTTAATTTTTTTTAACCCCGAGGCTTCGTTCCGTCCCAGCTCGCTCTCTCTTTCGTTTAGTTTAAATATTTAATTTTTTTTTTATCCCCGAGGCTTCGTAGTGAGGAGGGTGTAAATTGTTCGGGCTTTCGGGACAAAGGTATCGAAAAGACCTTCGTCCGGACATATTATAATCGAAAATCGGAGGCTCGGCGGAAAAATGGCTGTGTCGTGAAGGGACAAGAGCGAAATGTTGGCATAAGTGAACGGATGCGACCATACCAGCACTAATGCACCGGATCCCATCAGAAATCCGAAGTTAAGCGTGCTTGGGCGAGAGTAGTACTAGGATGGGTGACCTCCTGGGAAGTCCTCGTGTTGCATCCCCTTTTGTTTTGCGCCAGTTGAGTTCCGTCCCAGCTCGCTCTCTCTTTCGTTTAGTTTAAATATTTAATTTTTTTTAACCCCGAGGCTTCGTTCCGTCCCAGCTCGCTCTCTCTTTCGTTTAGTTTAAATATTTAATTTTTTTTTTATCCCCGAGGCTTCGTAGTGAGGAGGGTGTAAATTGTTCGGGCTTTCGGGACAAAGGTATCGAAAAGACCTTCGTCCGGACATATTATAATCGAAAATCGGAGGCTCGGCGGAAAAATGGCTGTGTCGTGAAGGGACAAGAGCGAAATGTTGGCATAAGTGAACGGATGCGACCATACCAGCACTAATGCACCGGATCCCATCAGAACTCCGAAGTTAAGCGTGCTTGGGCGAGAGTAGTACTAGGATGGGTGACCTCCTGGGAAGTCCTCGTGTTGCATCCCCTTTTTTTTTTGCGCCAGTTGAGTTCCGTCCCAGCTCGCTCTCTCTTTCGTTTAGTTTAAATATTTAATTTTTTTTAACCCCGAGGCTTCGTTCCGTCCCAGCTCGCTCTCTCTTTCGTTTAGTTTAAATATTTAATTTTATTTTTTATCCTCGAGGCTTCGTAGTGAGGAGGGTGTAAATTGTTCGGGCTTTCGGGACAAAGGTATCGAAAAGACCTTCGTCCGGACATATTATAATCGAAAATCTGAGGCTCGGCGGAAAAAAGGCTGTGTCGTGAAGGGACAAGAGCGAAATGTTGGCATAAGTGAACGGATGCGACCATACCAGCACTAATGCACCGGATCCCATCAGAACTCCGAAGTTAAGCGTGCTTGGGCGAGAGTAGTACTAGGATGGGTGACCTCCTGGGAAGTCCTCGAGTTGCATCCCCTTTTGTTTTGCGCCAGTTGAGTTCCGTCCCAGCTCGCTCTCTCTTTCGTTTAGTTTAAATATTTAATTTTTTTTAACCCCGAGGCTTCGTTCCGTCCCAGCTCGCTCTCTCTTTCGTTTAGTTTAAATATTTAATTTTTTTTTTATCCCCGAGGCTTCGTAGTGAGGAGGGTGTAAATTGTTCGGGCTTTCGGGACAAAGGTATCGAAAAGACCTTCGTCCGGACATATTATAATCGAAAATCGGAGGCTCGGCGGAAAAATGGTTGTGTCGTGAAGGGACAAGAGCGAAATGTTGGCATAAGTGAACGGATGCGACCATACCAGCACTAATCCACCGGATCCCATCAGAACTCCGAAGTTAAGCGTGCTTGGGCGAGAGTAGTACTAGGATGGGTGACCTCCTGGGAAGTGCTCGTGTTGCATCCCCTTTTGTTTTGCGCCAGTTGAGTTCCGTCCCAGCTCGCTCTCTCTTTCGTTTAGTTTAAATATTTAATTTTTTTTAACCCCGAGGCTTCGTTCCGTCCCAGCTCGCTCTCTCTTTCGTTTAGTTTAAATATTTAATTTTTTTTTTTATCCCCGAGGCTTCGTAGTGAGGAGGATGTAAATTGTTCGGGCTTTCGGGACAAAGGTATCGAAAAGACCTTCGTCCGGACATATTATAATCGAAAATCGGAGGCTCGGCGGAAAAATGGCTGTGTCGTGAAGGGACAAGAGCGAAATGTTGGCATAAGTGAACGGATGCGACCATACCAGCACTAATGCACCGGATCCAATCAGAACTCCGAAGTTAAGCGTGCTTGGGCGAGAGTAGTACTAGGATGGGTGACCTCCTGGGAAGTCCTCGTGTTGCATCCCCTTTTGTTTTGCGCCAGTTGAGTTCCGTCCCAGCTCGCTCTCTCTTTCGTTTAGTTTAAATATTTAATTTTTTTTAACCCCGAGGCTTCGTTCCGTCCCAGCTCGCTCTCTCTTTCGTTTAGTTTAAATATTTAATTTTTTTTTATCCCCGAGGCTTCGTAGTGAGGAGGGTGTAAATTGTTCGGGCTTTCGGGACAAAGGTATCGAAAAGACCTTCGTCCGGACATATTATAATCGAAAATCGGAGGCTCGGCGGAAAAATGGCTGTGTCGTGAAGGGACAAGAGCGAAATGTTGGCATAAGTGAACGGATGCGACCATACCAGCACTAATGCACCGGATCCCATCAGAACTCCGAAGTTAAGCGTGCTTGGGCGAGAGTAGTACTAGGATGGGTGACCTCCTGGGAAGTCCTCGTGTTGCATCCCCTTTTGTTTTGCGCCAGTTGAGTTCCGTCCCAGCTCGCTCTCTCTTTCGTTTAGTTTAAATATTTAATTTTTTTTAACCCCGAGGCTTCGTTCCGTCCCAGCTCGCTCTCTCTTTCGTTTAGTTTAAATATTTAATTTTTCTTTTATCCCCGAGGCTTCGTAGTGAGGAGGGTGTAAATTGTTCGGGCTTTCGGGACAAAGGTATCGAAAAGACCTTCGTCCGGACATATTATAATCGAAAATCGGAGGCTCGGCGGAAAAATGGTTGTGTCGTGAAGGGACAAGAGCGAAATGTTGGCATAAGTGAACGGATGCGACCATACCAGCACTAATGCACCGGATCCCATCAGAACTCCGAAGTTAAGCGTGCTTGGGCGAGAGTAGTACTAGGATGGGTGACCTCCTGGGAAGTCCTCGTGTTGCATCCCCTTTTGTTTTGCGCCAGTTGAGTTCCGTCCCAGCTCGCTCTCTCTTTCGTTTAGTTTAAATATTTAATTTTTTTAACCCCGAGGCTTCGTTCCGTCCCAGCTCGCTCTCTCTTTCGTTTAGTTTAAATATTTAATTTTATTTTTTATCCCCGAGGCTTCGTAGTGAGGAGGGTGTAAATTGTTCGGGCTTTCGGGACAAAGGTATCGAAAAGACCTTCGTCCGGACATATTATAATCGAAAATCGGAGGCTCGGCGGAAAAATGGCTGTGTCGTGAAGGGACAAGAGCGAAATGTTGGCATAAGTGAACGGATGCGACCATACCAGCACTAATGCACCGGATCCCATCAGAACTCCGAAGTTAAGCGTGCTTGGGCGAGAGTAGTACTAGGATGGGTGACCTCCTGGGAAGTCCTCGTGTTGCATCCCCTTTTGTTTTGCGCCAGTTGAGTTCCGTCCCAGCTCGCTCTCTCTTTCGTTTAGTTTAAATATTTAATTTTTTTTAACCCCGAGGCTTCGTTCCGTCCCAGCTCGCTCTCTCTTTCGTTTAGTTTAAATATTTAATTTTTTTTTATCCCCGAGGCTTCGTAGTGAGGAGGGTGTAAATTGTTCGGGCTTTCGGGACAAAGGTATCGAAAAGACCTTCGTCCGGACATATTATAATCGAAAATCGGAGGCTCGGCGGAAAAATGGCTGTGTCGTGAAGGGACAAGAGCGAAATGTTGGCATAAGTGAACGGATGCGACCATACCAGCACTAATGCACCGGATCCCATCAGAACTCCGAAGTTAAGCGTGCTTGGGCGAGAGTAGTACTAGGATGGGTGACCTCCTGGGAAGTCCTCGTGTTGCATCCCCTTTTGTTTTGCGCCAGTTGAGTTCCGTCCCAGCTCGCTCTCTCTTTCGTTTAGTTTAAATATTTAATTTTTTTTAACCCCGAGGCTTCGTTCCGTCCCAGCTCGCTCTCTCTTTCGTTTAGTTTAAATATTTAATTTTTTTTTTTATCCCCGAGGCTTCGTAGTGAGGAGGGTGTAAATTGTTCGGGCTTTCGGGACAAAGGTATCGAAAAGACCTTCGTCCGGACATATTATAATCGAAAATCGGAGGCTCGGCGGAAAAATGGCTGTGTCGTGAAGGGACAAGAGCGAAATGTTGGCATAAGTGAACGGATGCGACCATACCAGCACTAATGCACCGGATCCCATCAGAACTCCGAAGTTAAGCGTGCTTGGGCGAGAGTAGTACAAGGATGGGTGACCTCCTGGGAAGTCCTCGTGTTGCATCCCCTTTTGTTTTGCGCCAGTTGAGTTCCGTCCCAGCTCGCTCTCTCTTTCGTTTAGTTTAAATATTTAATTTTTTTTAACCCCGAGGCTTCGTTCCGTCCCAGCTCGCTCTCTCTTTCGTTTAGTTTAAATATTTAATTTTTTTTTTATCCCCGAGGCTTCGTAGTGAGGAGGGTGTAAATTGTTCGGGCTTTCGGGACAAAGGTATCGAAAAGACCTTCGTCCGGACATATTATAATCGAAAATCGGAGGCTCGGCGGAAAAATGGCTGTGTCGTGAAGGGACAAGAGCGAAATGTTGGCATAAGTGAACGGATGCGACCATACCAGCACTAATGCACCGGATCCCATCAGAACTCCGAAGTTAAGCGTGCTTGGGCGAGAGTAGTACTAGGATGGGTGACCTCCTGGGAAGTCCTCGTGTTGCATCCCCTTTTGTTTTGCGCCAGTTGAGTTCCGTCCCAGCTCGCTCTCTCTTTCGTTTAGTTTAAATATTTAATTTTTTTTAACCCCGAGGCTTCGTTCCGTCCCAGCTCGCTCTCTCTTTCGTTTAGTTTAAATATTTAATTTTTTTTTTATCCCCGAGGCTTCGTAGTGAGGAGGGTGTAAATTGTTCGGGCTTTCGGGACAAAGGTATCGAAAAGACCTTCGTCCGGACATATTATAATCGAAAATCGGAGGCTCGGCGGAAAAATGGTTGTGTCGTGAAGGGACAAGAGCGAAATATTGGCATAAGTGAACGGATGCGACCATACCAGCACTAATGCACCGGATCCCATCAGAACTCCGAAGTTAAGCGTGCTTGGGCGAGAGTAGTACTAGGATGGGTGACCTCCTGGGAAGTCCTCGTGTTGCATCCCCTTTTGTTTTGCGCCAGTTGAGTTCCGTCCCAGCTCGCTCTCTCTTTTGTTTAGTTTAAATATTTAATTTTTTTTAACCCCGAGGCTTCGTTCCGTCCCAGCTCGCTCTCTCTTTCGTTTAGTTTAAATATTTAATTTTTTTTTTATCCCCGAGGCTTCGTAGTGAGGAGGGTGTAAATTGTTCGGGCTTTCGGGATAAAGGTATCGAAAAGACCTTCGTCCGGACATATTATAATCGAAAATCGGAGGCTCGGCGGAAAAATGGTTGTGTCGTGAAGGGACAAGAGCGAAATGTTGGCATAAGTGAACGGATGCGACCATACCAGCACTAATGCACCGGATCCCATCAGAACTCCGAAGTTAAGCGTGCTTGGGCGAGAGTAGTACTAGGATGGGTGACCTCCTGGGAAGTCCTCGTGTTGTATCCCCTTTTGTTTTGCGCCAGTTGAGTTCCGTCCCAGCTCGCTCTCTCTTTCGTTTAGTTTAAATATTTAATTTTTTTTAACCCCGAGGCTTCATTCCGTCCCAGCTCGCTCTCTCTTTCGTTTAGTTTAAATATTTAATTTTTTTTTTTATCCCCGAGGCTTCGTAGTGAGGAGGGTGTAAATTGTTCGGGCTTTCGGGACAAAGGTATCGAAAAGACCTTCGTCCGGACATATTATAATCGAAAATCGGAGGCTCGGCGGAAAAATGGCTGTGTCGTGAAGGGACAAGAGCGAAATGTTGGCATAAGTGAACGGATGCGACCATACCAGCACTAATGCACCGGATCCCATCAGAACTCCGAAGTTAAGCGTGCTTGGGCGAGAGTAGTACTAGGATGGGTGACCTCCTGGGAAGTCCTCGTGTTGCATCCCCTTTTGTTTTGCGCCAGTTGAGTTCCGTCCCAGCTCGCTCTCTCTTTCGTTTAGTTTAAATATTTAATTTTTTTTAACCCCGAGGCTTCGTTCCGTCCCAGCTCGCTCTCTCTTTCGTTTAGTTTAAATATTTAATTTTATTTTTTATCCCCGAGGCTTCGTAGTGAGGAGGGTGTAAATTGTTCGGGCTTTCGGGACAAAGGTATCGAAAAGACCTTCGTCCGGACATATTATAATCGAAAATCGGAGGCTCGGCGGAAAAATGGCTGTGTCGTGAAGGGACAAGAGCGAAATGTTGGCATAAGTGAACGGATGCGACCATACCAGCACTAATGCACCGGATCCCATCAGAACTCCGAAGTTAAGCGTGCTTGGGCGAGAGTAGTACAAGGATGGGTGACCTCCTGGGAAGTCCTCGTGTTGCATCCCCTTTTGTTTTGCGCCAGTTGAGTTCCGTCCCAGCTCGCTCTCTCTTTCGTTTAGTTTAAATATTTAATTTTTTTTAACCCCGAGGCTTCGTTCCGTCCCAGCTCGCTCTCTCTTTCGTTTAGTTTAAATATTTAATTTTTTTTTATCCCCGAGGCTTCGTAGTGAGGAGGGTGTAAATTGTTCGGGCTTTCGGGACAAAGGTATCGAAAAGACCTTCGTCCGGACATATTATAATCGAAAATCGGAGGCTCGGCGGAAAAATGGCTGTGTCGTGAAGGGACAAGAGCGAAATGTTGGCATAAGTGAACGGATGCGACCATACCAGCACTAATACACCGGATCCCATCAGAACTCCGAAGTTAAGCGTGCTTGGGCGAGAGTAGTACTAGGATGGGTGACCTCCTGGGAAGTCCTCGTGTTGCATCCCCTTTTGTTTTGCGCCAGTTGAGTTCCGTCCCAGCTCGCTCTCTCTTTCGTTTAGTTTAAATATTTAATTTTTTTTAACCCCGAGGCTTCGTTCCGTCCCAGCTCGCTCTCTCTTTCGTTTAGTTTAAATATTTAATTTTTTTTTTTATCCCCGAGGCTTCGTAGTGAGGAGGGTGTAAATTGTTCGGGCTTTCGGGACAAAGGTATCGAAAAGACCTTCGTCCGGACATATTATAATCGAAAATCGGAGGCTCGGCGGAAAAATGGCTGTGTCGTGAAGGGACAAGAGCGAAATGTTGGCATAAGTGAACGGATGCGACCATACCAGCACTAATGCACCGGATCCCATCAGAACTCCGAAGTTAAGCGTGCTTGGGCGAGAGTAGTACTAGGATGGGTGACCTCCTGGGAAGTCCTCGTGTTGCATCCCCTTTTGTTTTGCGCCAGTTGAGTTCCGTCCCAGCTCGCTCTCTCTTTCGTTTAGTTTAAATATTTAATTTTTTTTAACCCCGAGGCTTCGTTCCGTCCCAGCTCGCTCTCTCTTTCGTTTAGTTTAAATATTTAATTTTTTTTTTATCCCCGAGGCTTCGTAGTGAGGAGGGTGTAAATTGTTCGGGCTTTCGGGACAAAGGTATCGAAAAGACCTTCGTCCGGACATATTATAATCGAAAATCGGAGGCTCGGCGGAAAAATGGCTGTGTCGTGAAGGGACAAGAGCGAAATGTTGGCATAAGTGAACGGATGCGACCATACCAGCACTAATGCACCGGATCCCATCAGAACTCCGAAGTTAAGCGTGCTTGGGCGAGAGTAGTACTAGGATGGGTGACCTACTGGGAAGTCCTCGTGTTGCATCCCCTTTTGTTTTGCGCCAGTTGAGTTCCGTCCCAGCTCGCTCTCTCTTTCGTTTAGTTTAAATATTTACCAAATTTAACCCAGGTTTGATGATGATAGTAACGAATTTTTAAAAAAAAGGTAATAAACTCAGAAAATAACCACAAATTATAACTTTTATATAATTTTGGAACTATTGAATACAAACAATTTATGAGAAAATAAGAAAGACTTACAAATATTCAAACTTTTCTTCAACTTAGAACAACTTGAAAACTGAAAGAAAATATTTTTGAGACAGACTTGAGAGGGTTTTTTGAGATGTGGAAGAGCACTCTGAATTTCGATGCCTTTCCTCAACCTGTATCCTTCTTTATATAGGCAAGAGTTGATCTGCATTTGACGTCATTGCATACGTCTGTTGTGGTTCAACTGTAGGCATGTGATGGTTCTCTTGGTGAAGTCTTCCTTCCCGCGACAATAGCGGGAGATGTCTCTTTGGCTCTTTATGAATAATACGAGTGAATAGTAAAAGTTGAAATAGTGAATAGTGAATAGTGACAGTGAATAGTGACGGGGAATAGTGACAGTGAATAGTGACGGGGAATAGTGTCTGTTGTCGGCTCTTCTTTCCACCAGTATGTGTCGTCTTTCTTCTCTTGATGGCTTCAGTGGTCTAGTAGATTTACTTATTACACCATATGCGTATACAATACTTACAAATACTCCTCATTCAACTCTTTTTTTTTTTTTTTTTTTTTTTTTTTTTTTTTTTTTTTTAAATTTACATAAAAAAAAAATTACATATAAACTAAAAATCATATGGGTCTTGAGCATCTTGTGCAGGATCATCTTTTATGGGCGGACTATTTTGTGAGGTGGATGCTGCTGGTTGTACATTTTGTGATGCTAGGTATTTTTGGAAGGCCTGGAATTCTTGCCATTGCTTTAATTGATCAGCAGGGCAATTTACTGGAGACTGTTGTGGAGATATTGGGCTATTTGTTTGTGGTATTGGGCTTTGGGGCTTTGGTTTTTTCTTGGACAGGATTTCTTGTATCTTTGGTATGGTGAGAACATTGAGATCAAACTTTTCCCACCATCTGATTTTGTATTTCCTGCATAATGTTAGGGGGAATGGTTTTGGGAGGATTTGGATGGTCTCATAGGTCCAGCAAAAAATCCATGCTAAACCAGTATCTTTGTGAAACCTAAGAGGTCTGGTAAAAGGTTTATTTAGAGAATGCTTACAATAATAATCATAAGTAACTCTTGCGAGATCTGGGTAAATATCATCAATAGCACCAAAGTGATACCACCAATGATAGAACCATACTGGAATATTGTCATTGCATCTTCTGTCAAAGAAGATGAACCAAGAATGACTATAAGGTCTTAGCAATAATGTGTAATACCAAGCATTTTTGTAGTCTATGTAAGAGTAGCCAGGAAGGGCTTGAGGAACTGTAAAGGGTTTAAGATCCCAAGGGCTACTCCAGTCGGAAACAGTGAGGACTTGAAGAATCTTTATTTTAGAGAAGTTGATCTTTTTTGTATCCGACTCACACATTCTGTGGATGATTTCAGCAGAACCAGAGTCTATGAGGATGAGCTCATAGAATCTTCTAGTCTTTCTTAAATCATCTGGAAACCATTGGAAGTCTGTAGGGAAGAGTTTGGTAATAAAAGGTTCTATTTGTGTTTGTGAAAGGACTTCATGTTCTGGGGTAAGGTAGACTTCTTGTATGGGATTTTGTTTTGTAACATATCTGAAATAAGGAGTGTCTCTTTTGGGAATTGCCTTAGCAGGAGTTTTTGGACTAAAAAGAGCTTCTTGATATGAGAGAGGAGGAAATTCTGAAAGAGATTGGAACTGATTTTGAGTTGGGACAATTGCTGAACTTGTAGGAACAAGCTCATAATCTTGTGGGATCTGTTTTCTGCTACTGGATTCCATTAGAATGGAATACTCCGAAATCTCTTATCTGCAATTTGTAATCTTTGGTCAATAACCACTATTAGATTAAAATCTGGATCTCCACGTAATATAGATAGTCTGAGCATTGTACGGAGAAATGGTATTTGTAACTCTTGCTCTATCTTTTCTCTCAATGGCTTGAAATGAGGATTAATGATGATAGTCTTCATTTAAAAATCTGTATAAATTCTTTTGTAAGAAGGCAGTTGATAATGGAAATATTTATCAGAATGGAATTTTATTTAATCTCTTTCTGGCTTCTAATTTTAATTTTTTAAGAAAATCAATCATTTCTTGATTAGGATAGCCATGGAGGATTGAAATGTCTATCACATCTTGTACTGCGGGAATCCATAAATCTTGTTCAATCTTCTCCTTCCATGTTTTATAAATAAATTTCATTGTGCTGTTTTCCCTGTAAAAATTCTCTTGTAAGAAAATCAGGTAAAGAATTCTTTTCTCCTTTAATAAATTCTATTTCAAAATCAAATACTGAGACTATGGCTTGCCATCTGGCAAAAATTTGTTTAGAAACTAAATTTTGCACATCCTTTTGTAAAATCTCTTTAGCCGATTTACAATCGACTCTAAGTAAGAATTTTTTATTATAAAGATCATCTTGGAATTTAGAAATACATAAAACTATAGAAAGAACTTCTTTTTTAACAGTACTGTAATTCTTTTGTGGTCCAGACCAAACACCAGAATAATATCTTACTAAGGTTTCTTTAGTTTGATCTTGTAGTCTTTGTTTTAATATTCCTCCGAAGCCTATTTCTGACGCATCTGTTTCAACTATCATGAAAGCAGAAGGATGAGGAATATTTGTACATGGAAGGGTTTTAACCTTTTCTTTTATCATTCGTACAATTTTAGTATGTTCTTCTGTCCAAGGATTAGGGTTTTTCTTTAATCTTTGAAATAAAAGGGTACACATTTGTCTTAGGTTAGGGAAAAAATCTGAAATATAGTTTAAACATCCTAAGAATCTTTGAAGTTGTGTTTTATCTTTTATTTCATCTGGAAATTTATTGGCGAATTCTATACTTCTGTTGATTGGTCTTATTGTTTGTTGATAAATGTTATGTCCTAAAAATCTTATTTTGGTTTGGAATAATTTTATTTTTGGGGCTGAGACTGCTAGGCCATTTTTCTTAATAATATATAAAAAAGTATTTAGATGTTTAAAATGTTCTTCTATGGTTTTAGAGAATATTAAAACATCGTCAATATAGACTATTATAAATTTAGAGTATGGATTAAATATATCATTCATTATTTTTTGAAATTCTGATGGTGCATTTTTTAATCCAAATGGCATTACATTCCATTCGTAATGTCCAAAAGGAACTGTAAAGGCTGTTTTATATCTATCTTCTTCTATTATTTGTATTTGCCAAAATCCACTTTTCATATCAAATTTTGAATATATATTAGAATCATAAAGTCTGTTAAGTAAATCTCTCTTATTTGGAATAGGATATCTTATCCATTGTAAAGCTTTATTAAGTGGTTTATAGTTTATAACTAAACGAGGTGTTCCTCTTTCCTTTTCTGCTTGATTATTAACATAAAAAGCTGCACAACTCCAAGGAGACTTTGATTCTCTAATTAATTTTTTGTTTAAAAGGGACTTTATTTCTTCTTTACAGTAATTTAATAATTCTAAATTCATTTGTATTGGTCTAGCCTTAGTAGGAATATTAATTTCTTTAAATTCTTTCTCATAAGGTAAGGATACTTGATGTCTTTTTCTTTCCCAAAAGGCTGTTGGGGAATCTGAACAAACTGATTTTATAAAGAGTTCTTCAAGTTCTTTTATTTTTAATTGTAAATTAGGATTTACAAGTTTCTCTTCAATTTTAAGACTGTAGATTTCTTTAGTTAACGAGTTGATTAATGATGACTTTTTTGTAATAAGATTTATATTTTTTATTATAGATGAAGTTTGAAGTAAGGTAACTTCTGAGTGTCTAATGGGATTAAGGAACTTAAATGTTAATTTAGTTCCCATTACTTTAGTATGAACACCATGTCTATTAACTTTAAAGGGATAGATCTGTGTTAGAAAGGGTGTTCCTAATATAACTTCTTGTGTTAAGTCTTTTACCATTATAAAAGTATTTTTAAAACAATATCCATTGTTACATACAGATGCACTAGGTATTTTATAATTAAGTTTCATTCTTGCACCATTTGCATTATGTAATTTTTCTGTAGTTTTATGATAATGTTTTGAGGGAATAATCCCTTCGCAAATACAATTAAGGTCTGCTCCGCTGTCTAAAAGGGCTATAGTATTAAGTACGAAATCTTCTACTTTTATGGTTACATAAACATACCATTTTTGAAAATTTATTTGTTCAATAACATTTATAAAAGTATCATCATTAATATTAATTTCTTCTTTAGAAACATTTTCTTTAGATCTGATGTTAGAAGATGAGTCTGATGAAGTTTGTTCATCTCCTTCATGTTTGTTTAATTCAAGATGAGCAATTCTAGTTTCTAATTCCAAGTCTTTGGCTTCATTTAAAATGAGTTGTTCTTGTAGAGCATTAACTTCTCTTTTTAAATTGTTAACTTCAGCTTGAAGGTCTTTAGTTGTTATAGATGAAAATATACTTGAAGATGGTCTTTTACTGATCATTTTTGATAGACTAAACGGTTCTTCGGGAAGAGTTTTTTGTTCTTTGAAAATTAAATTTTTTAATTTGATAAAATATTCTTGTTTTATAGCTGGATCTTCAAGTTTATCTATAAGTTGAAATAATGCTTCATTTTCTTTTTCTTTTGTTATAACATAACAAAATTGAGTGGATCCAGAGTCATCAGAGTCTGATGATTCATGACCTTCTTCTTCTGATGATTCTTTAATAAGTATTTTAACTAGTTTGTCTTTTAATTCTGCATCTTCTTTGCAAACTTCTGAAATCTTTTGTCTAAGATTGCATTGATTTGCTTTATGTCCAGGTTTTCCACACTTATAACAGATAATTTTCTTTTCCCTTGGTTTATCAGATTTTTTATTATTTTGTTTATTAAATCTAGATTTTCTAAAACTTTGTTTTTTATCAGATCTTTTAAATTGTTTTCTTTTACTAGGAGGATCACCAATTTTTTCTAATCCAAAGTCTTGGCAGAAATTTCCTAATTCTTTTCTTCGTGATCCCTTGTCTTTTCCGTATTTAGCCTGTAATTTAAGTTCTGAACATAATGCTAATCCTTCTTTTTTAACAAACGCAGTTAACTGTCCATATGTTATATCTTTCCAGGGAATTTCTTCAGATTGTAATTCTTCTTTTATTTTTTGATTAATTCTTTGGGCGAATAAGGAAGGTAGACCAGCAACGAAGTGTTCCTTCCAATATCCTTTATTACAGTCTGATCTTTTGAATACATATGAAAGAAATACATCTTTATACCATCTGTAATCACTGAGTGTTTTACACTTTAAGTTATTTAGTATTTCTCTATTAGCTTGGAGCTCTTCTTTAGGATTTCCAATAAAGTGCATACTAATTGTGTAAATTAATTGATTTACTGGTTCTTCTTCTCCTAAATCATTTTTATAGTTTAAGATTTCTTCTTTTTGTTGAAAAGTAAGGGCATTATCCCACCAATTTTTTAATTGTCCTGTAAATCCTGTAACAATTAAGGATACACAGACTTGGTCAGTTTTATCTGAACATTTATAGGCTATGTTAGCCATTCCCATTTCTTGTAATGTGTTTAGGATTTCTCCTTCAGATTTTCCATCTATATTCCACTCATAGATACTTTGTCCATTATAATCAGTAGATCTAAACTTGGATCTTTCTTCATATTGAATATCTGGAGGAGTAGGTCTAGAGTAAAAGTTTCTAGTATCCATATTTCTATTAATTCTTCTATGCCCTTGAAATCCTTTTCTATTTTTTCTTAACTTATTTATTTCTAAAGGTTCATCATAAAAATTAGTTTCAATATTATGAATTATCTTTTCGTCGTTTGAATTTTCTGAACCTGTAGATTCTTCAGTAGTAGGATAATTAGAGTCTGAGTCTGAAGATTTATCATTTTGTTCATTTTGTTCATTTTCTGAACCTGTCATCCCAGGAGGTCTGAAGCACGCTTATCATTTTGTTCATTTATACACACGTAAATAGTGTTAATAAGTGAACGGATGCGACCATACCAGCACTAATGCACCGGATCCCATCAGAACTCCGAAGTTAAGCGTGCTTGGGCGAGAGTAGTACTAGGATGGGTGACCTCCTGGGAAGTCCTCGTGTTGCATCCCCTTTTGTTTTGCGCCAGTTGAGTTCCGTCCCAGCTCGCTCTCTCTTTCGTTTAGTTTAAATATTTAATTTTTTTTAACCCCGAGGCTTCGTTCCGTCCCAGCTCGCTCTCTCTTTCGTTTAGTTTAAATATTTAATTTTTTTTTTATCCCCGAGGCTTCGTTCCGTCCCAGCTCGCTCTCTCTTTCGTTTAGTTTAAATATTTAATTTTTTTTTTATCCCCGAGGCTTCGTAGTGAGGAGGGTGTAAATTGTTCGGGCTTTCGGGACAAAGGTATCGAAAAGACCTTCGTCCGGACATATTATAATCGAAAATCGGAGGCTCGGCGGAAAAATGGCTGTGTCGTGAAGGGACAAGAACGAAATGTTGGCATAAGTGAACGGATGCGACCATACCAGCACTAATGCACCGGATCCCATCAGAACTCCGAAGTTATGCGTGCTTGGGCGAGAGTAGTACTAGGATGGGTGACCTCCTGGGAAGTCCTCGTGTTGCATCCCCTTTTGTTTTGCGCCAGTTGAGTTCCGTCCCAGCTCGCTCTCTCTTTCGTTTAGTTTAAATATTTAATTTTTTTTAACCCCGAGGCTTCGTTCCGTCCCAGCTCGCTCTCTCTTTCGTTTAGTTTAAATATTTAATTTTTTTTTTATCCCCGAGGCTTCGTAGTGAGGAGGGTGTAAATTGTTCGGGCTTTCGGGACAAAGGTATCGAAAAGACCTTCGTCCGGACATATTATAATCGAAAATCGGAGGCTCGGCGGAAAAATGGCTGTGTCGTGAAGGGACAAGAGCGAAATGTTGGCATAAGTGAACAGATGCGACCATACCAGCACTAATGCACCGGATCCCATCAGAACTCCGAAGTTAAGCGTGCTTGGGCGAGAGTAGTACTAGGATGGGTGACCTCCTGGGAAGTCCTCGTGTTGCATCCCCTTTTGTTTTGCGCCAGTTGAGTTCCGTCCCAGCTCGCTCTCTCTTTCGTTTAGTTTAAATATTTAATTTTTTTTAACCCCGAGGCTTCGTTCCGTCCCAGCTCGCTCTCTCTTTCGTTTAGTTTAAATATTTAATTTTTTTTTTATCCCCGAGCCTTCGTAGTGAGGAGGGTGTAAATTGTTCGGGCTTTCGGGACAAAGGTATCGAAAAGACCTTCGTCCGGACATATTATAATCGAAAATCGGAGGCTCGGCGGAAAAATGGCTGTGTCGTGAAGGGACAAGAGCGAAATGTTGGCATAAGTGAACGGATGCGACCATACCAGCACTAATGCACCGGATCCCATCAGAACTCCGAAGTTAAGCGTGCTTGGGCGAGAGTAGTACTAGGATGGGTGACCTCCTGGGAAGTCCTCGTGTTGCATCCCCTTTTGTTTTGCGCCAGTTGAGTTCCGTCCCAGCTCGCTCTCTCTTTCGTTTAGTTTAAATATTTAATTTTTTTTAACCCCGAGGCTTCGTTCCGTCCCAGCTCGCTCTCTCTTTCGTTTAGTTTAAATATTTAATTTTTTTTTATCCCCGAGGCTTCGTAGTGAGGAGGGTGTAAATTGTTCGGGCTTTCGGGACAAAGGTATCGAAAAGACCTTCGTCCGGACATATTATAATCGAAAATCGGAGGCTCGGCGGAAAAATGGCTGTGTCGTGAAGGGACAAGAGCGAAATGTTGGCATAAGTGAACGGATGCGACCATACCAGCACTAATGCACCGGATCCCATCAGAACTCCGAAGTTAAGCGTGCTTGGGCGAGAGTAGTACTAAGATGGGTGACCTCCTGGGAAGTCCTCGTGTTGCATCCCCTTTTGTTTTGCGCCAGTTGAGTTCCGTCCCAGCTCGCTCTCTCTTTCGTTTAGTTTAAATATTTAATTTTTTTTAACCCCGAGGCTTCGTTCCGTCCCAGCTCGCTCTCTCTTTCGTTTAGTTTCAATATTTAATTTTTTTTTTATCCCCGAGGCTTCGTAGTGAGGAGGGTGTAAATTGTTCGGGCTTTCGGGACAAAGGTATCGAAAAGACCTTCGTCCGGACATATTATAATCGAAAATCGGAGGCTCGGCGGAAAAATGGCTGTGTCGTGAAGGGACAAGAGCGAAATGTTGGCATAAGTGAACGGATGCGACCATACCAGCACTAATGCACCGGATCCCATCAGAACTCCGAAGTTAAGCGTGCTTGGGCGAGAGTAGTACTAGGATGGGTGAACTCCTAGGAAGTCCTCGTGTTGCATCCCCTTTTGTTTTGCGCCAGTTGAGTTCCGTCCCAGCTCGCTCTCTCTTTCGTTTAGTTTAAATATTTAATTTTTTTTAACCCCGAGGCTTCGTTCCGTCCCAGCTCGCTCTCTCTTTCGTTTAGTTTAAATATTTAATTTTTTTTTTATCCCCGAGGCTTCGTTCCGTCCCAGCTCGCTCTCTCTTTCGTTTAGTTTCAATATTTAATTTTTTTTTTATCCCCGAGGCTTCGTAGTGAGGAGGGTGTAAATTGTTCGGGCTTTCGGGACAAAGGTATCGAAAAGACCTTCGTCCGGACATATTATAATCGAAAATCGGAGGCTCGGCGGAAAAATGGCTGTGTCGTGAAGGGACAAGAGCGAAATGTTGGCATAAGTGAACGGATGCGACCATACCAGCACTAATGCACCGGATCCCATCAGAACTCCGAAGTTAAGCGTGCTTGGGCGAGAGTAGTACTAGGATGGGTGACCTCCTGGGAAGTCCTCGTGTTGCATCCCCTTTTGTTTTGCGCCAGTTGAGTTCCGTCCCAGCTCGCTCTCTCTTTCGTTTAGTTTAAATATTTAATTTTTTTTAACCCCGAGGCTTCGTTCCGTCCCAGCTCGCTCTCTCTTTCGTTTAGTTTAAATATTTAATTTTTTTTTTATCCCCGAGGCTTTGTAGTGAGGAGGGTGTAAATTGTTCGGGCTTTCGGGACAAAGGTATCGAAAAGACCTTCGTCCGGACATATTATAATCGAAAATCGGAGGCTCGGCGGAAAAATGGCTGTGTCGTGAAGGGACAAGAGCGAAATGTTGGCATAAGTGAACGGATGCGACCATACCAGCACTAATGCACCGGATCCCATCAGAACTCCGAAGTTAAGCGTGCTTGGGCGAGAGTAGTACTAGGATGGGTGACCTCCTGGGAAGTCCTCGTGTTGCATCCCCTTTTGTTTTGCGCCAGTTGAGTTCCGTCCCAGCTCGCTCTCTCTTTCGTTTAGTTTAAATATTTAATTTTTTTTTTATCCCCGAGGCTTCGTTCCGTCCCAGCTCGCTCTCTCTTTCGTTTAGTTTCAATATTTAATTTTTTTTTTATCCCCGAGGCTTCGTAGTGAGGAGGGTGTAAATTGTTCGGGCTTTCGGGACAAAGGTATCGAAAAGACCTTCGTCCGGACATATTATAATCGAAAATCGGAGGCTCGGCGGAAAAATGGCTGTGTCGTGAAGGGACAAGAGCGAAATGTTGGCATAAGTGAACGGATGCGACCATACCAGCACTAATGCACCGTATCCCATCAGAACTCCGAAGTTAAGCGTGCTTGGGAGAGAGTAGTACTAGGATGGGTGACCTCCTGGGAAGTCCTCGTGTTGCATCCCCTTTTGTTTTGCGCCAGTTGAGTTCCGTCCCAGCTCGCTCTCTCTTTCGTTTAGTTTAAATATTTAATTTTTTTTAACCCCGAGGCTTCGTTCCGTCCCAGCTCGCTCTCTCTTTCGTTTAGTTTAAATATTTAATTTTTTTTTTATCCCCGAGGCTTCGTAGTGAGGAGGGTGTAAATTGTTCGGGCTTTCGGGACAAAGGTATCGAAAAGACCTTCGTCCGGACATATTATAATCGAAAATCGGAGGCTCGGCGGAAAAATGGCTGTGTCGTGAAGGGACAAGAGCGAAATGTTGGCATAAGTGAACGGATGCGACCATACCAGCACTAATGCACCGGATCCCATCAGAACTCCGAAGTTAAGCGTGCTTGGGCGAGAGTAGTACTAGGATGGGTGACCTCCTGGGAAGTCCTCGTGTTGCATCCCCTTTTGTTTTGCGCCAGTTGAGTTCCGTCCCAGCTCGCTCTCTCTTTCGTTTAGTTTAAATATTTAATTTTTTTTTTATCCCCGAGGCTTCGTTCCGTCCCAGCTCGCTCTCTCTTTCGTTTAGTTTCAATATTTAATTTTTTTTTTATCCCCGAGGCTTCGTAGTGAGGAGGGTGTAAATTGTTCGGGCTTTCGGGACAAAGGTATCGAAAAGACCTTCGTCCGGACATATTATAATCGAAAATCGGAGGCTCGGCGGAAAAATGGCTGTGTCGTGAAGGGACAAGAGCGAAATGTTGGCATAAGTGAACGGATGCGACCATACCAGCACTAATGCACCGGATCCCATCAGAACTCCGAAGTTAAGCGTGCTTGGGCGAGAGTAGTACTAGGATGGGTGACCTCCTGGGAAGTCCTCGTGTTGCATCCCCTTTTGTTTTGCGCCAGTTGAGTTCCGTCCCAGCTCGCTCTCTCTTTCGTTTAGTTTAAATATTTAATTTTTTTTAACCCCGAGGCTTCGTTCCGTCCCAGCTCGCTCTCTCTTTCGTTTAGTTTAAATATTTAATTTTTTTTTTTATCCCCGAGGCTTCGTAGTGAGGAGGGTGTAAATTGTTCGGGCTTTCGGGACAAAGGTATCGAAAAGACCTTCGTCCGGACATATTATAATCGAAAATCGGAGGCTCGGCGGAAAAATGGCTGTGTCGTGAAGGGACAAGAGCGAAATGTTGGCATAAGTGAACGGATGCGACCATACCAGCACTAATGCACCGGATCCCATCAGAACTCCGAAGTTAAGCGTGCTTGGGCGAGAGTAGTACTAGGATGGGTGAACTCCTAGGAAGTCCTCGTGTTGCATCCCCTTTTGTTTTGCGCCAGTTGAGTTCCGTCCCAGCTCGCTCTCTCTTTCGTTTAGTTTAAATATTTACCAAATTTAACCCAGGTTTGATGATGATAGTAACGAATTTTTAAAAAAAAGGTAATAAACTCAGAAAATAACCACAAATTATAACTTTTATATAATTTTGGAACTATTGAATACAAACAATTTATGAGAAAATAAGAAAGACTTACAAATATTCAAACTTTTCTTCAACTTAGAACAACTTGAAAACTGAAAGAAAATATTTTTGAGACAGACTTGAGAGGGTTTTTTGAGATGTGGAAGAGCACTCTGAATTTCGATGCCTTTCCTCAACCTGTATCCTTCTTTATATAGGCAAGAGTTGATCTGCATTTGACGTCATTGCATACGTCTGTTGTGGTTCAACTGTAGGCATGTGATGGTTCTCTTGGTGAAGTCTTCCTTCCCGCGACAATAGCGGGAGATGTCTCTTTGGCTCTTTATGAATAATACGAGTGAATAGTAAAAGTTGAAATAGTGAATAGTGAATAGTGACAGTGAATAGTGACGGGGAATAGTGACAGTGAATAGTGACGGGGAATAGTGTCTGTTGTCGGCTCTTCTTTCCACCAGTATGTGTCGTCTTTCTTCTCTTGATGGCTTCAGTGGTCTAGTAGATTTACTTATTACACCATATGCGTATACAATACTTACAAATACTCCTCATTCAACTCTTTTTTTTTTTTTTTTTTTTTTTTTTTTTTTTTTTTTTTTTTTTTTTAAATTTACATAAAAAAAAAATTACATATAAACTAAAAATCATATGGGTCTTGAGCATCTTGTGCAGGATCATCTTTTATGGGCGGACTATTTTGTGAGGTGGATGCTGCTGGTTGTACATTTTGTGATGCTAGGTATTTTTGGAAGGCCTGGAATTCTTGCCATTGCTTTAATTGATCAGCAGGGCAATTTACTGGAGACTGTTGTGGAGATATTGGGCTATTTGTTTGTGGTATTGGGCTTTGGGGCTTTGGTTTTTTCTTGGACAGGATTTCTTGTATCTTTGGTATGGTGAGAACATTGAGATCAAACTTTTCCCACCATCTGATTTTGTATTTCCTGCATAATGTTAGGGGGAATGGTTTTGGGAGGATTTGGATGGTCTCATAGGTCCAGCAAAAAATCCATGCTAAACCAGTATCTTTGTGAAACCTAAGAGGTCTGGTAAAAGGTTTATTTAGAGAATGCTTACAATAATAATCATAAGTAACTCTTGCGAGATCTGGGTAAATATCATCAATAGCACCAAAGTGATACCACCAATGATAGAACCATACTGGAATATTGTCATTGCATCTTCTGTCAAAGAAGATGAACCAAGAATGACTATAAGGTCTTAGCAATAATGTGTAATACCAAGCATTTTTGTAGTCTATGTAAGAGTAGCCAGGAAGGGCTTGAGGAACTGTAAAGGGTTTAAGATCCCAAGGGCTACTCCAGTCGGAAACAGTGAGGACTTGAAGAATCTTTATTTTAGAGAAGTTGATCTTTTTTGTATCCGACTCACACATTCTGTGGATGATTTCAGCAGAACCAGAGTCTATGAGGATGAGCTCATAGAATCTTCTAGTCTTTCTTAAATCATCTGGAAACCATTGGAAGTCTGTAGGGAAGAGTTTGGTAATAAAAGGTTCTATTTGTGTTTGTGAAAGGACTTCATGTTCTGGGGTAAGGTAGACTTCTTGTATGGGATTTTGTTTTGTAACATATCTGAAATAAGGAGTGTCTCTTTTGGGAATTGCCTTAGCAGGAGTTTTTGGACTAAAAAGAGCTTCTTGATATGAGAGAGGAGGAAATTCTGAAAGAGATTGGAACTGATTTTGAGTTGGGACAATTGCTGAACTTCTAGGAACAAGCTCATAATCTTGTGGGATCTGTTTTCTGCTACTGGATTCCATTAGAATGGAATACTCCGAAATCTCTTATCTGCAATTTGTAATCTTTGGTCAATAACCACTATTAGATTAAAATCTGGATCTCCACGTAATATAGATAGTCTGAGCATTGTACGGAGAAATGGTATTTGTAACTCTTGCTCTATCTTTTCTCTCAATGGCTTGAAATGAGGATTAATGATGATAGTCTTCATTTAAAAATCTGTATAAATTCTTTTGTAAGAAGGCAGTTGATAATGGAAATATTTATCAGAATGGAATTTTATTTAATCTCTTTCTGGCTTCTAATTTTAATTTTTTAAGAAAATCAATCATTTCTTGATTAGGATAGCCATGGAGGATTGAAATGTCTATCACATCTTGTACTGCGGGAATCCATAAATCTTGTTCAATCTTCTCCTTCCATGTTTTATAAATAAATTTCATTGTGCTGTTTTCCCTGTAAAAATTCTCTTGTAAGAAAATCAGGTAAAGAATTCTTTTCTCCTTTAATAAATTCTATTTCAAAATCAAATACTGAGACTATGGCTTGCCATCTGGCAAAAATTTGTTTAGAAACTAAATTTTGCACATCCTTTTGTAAAATCTCTTTAGCCGATTTACAATCGACTCTAAGTAAGAATTTTTTATTATAAAGATCATCTTGGAATTTAGAAATACATAAAACTATAGAAAGAACTTCTTTTTTAACAGTACTGTAATTCTTTTGTGGTCCAGACCAAACACCAGAATAATATCTTACTAAGGTTTCTTTAGTTTGATCTTGTAGTCTTTGTTTTAATATTCCTCCGAAGCCTATTTCTGACGCATCTGTTTCAACTATCATGAAAGCAGAAGGATGAGGAATATTTGTACATGGAAGGGTTTTAACCTTTTCTTTTATCATTCGTACAATTTTAGTATGTTCTTCTGTCCAAGGATTAGGGTTTTTCTTTAATCTTTGAAATAAAAGGGTACACATTTGTCTTAGGTTAGGGAAAAAATCTGAAATATAGTTTAAACATCCTAAGAATCTTTGAAGTTGTGTTTTATCTTTTATTTCATCTGGAAATTTATTGGCGAATTCTATACTTCTGTTGATTGGTCTTATTGTTTGTTGATAAATGTTATGTCCTAAAAATCTTATTTTGGTTTGGAATAATTTTATTTTTGGGGCTGAGACTGCTAGGCCATTTTTCTTAATAATATATAAAAAAGTATTTAGATGTTTAAAATGTTCTTCTATGGTTTTAGAGAATATTAAAACATCGTCAATATAGACTATTATAAATTTAGAGTATGGATTAAATATATCATTCATTATTTTTTGAAATTCTGATGGTGCATTTTTTAATCCAAATGGCATTACATTCCATTCGTAATGTCCAAAAGGAACTGTAAAGGCTGTTTTATATCTATCTTCTTCTATTATTTGTATTTGCCAAAATCCACTTTTCATATCAAATTTTGAATATATATTAGAATCATAAAGTCTGTTAAGTAAATCTCTCTTATTTGGAATAGGATATCTTATCCATTGTAAAGCTTTATTAAGTGGTTTATAGTTTATAACTAAACGAGGTGTTCCTCTTTCCTTTTCTGCTTGATTATTAACATAAAAAGCTGCACAACTCCAAGGAGACTTTGATTCTCTAATTAATTTTTTGTTTAAAAGGGACTTTATTTCTTCTTTACAGTAATTTAATAATTCTAAATTCATTTGTATTGGTCTAGCCTTAGTAGGAATATTAATTTCTTTAAATTCTTTCTCATAAGGTAAGGATACTTGATGTCTTTTTCTTTCCCAAAAGGCTGTTGGGGAATCTGAACAAACTGATTTTATAAAGAGTTCTTCAAGTTCTTTTATTTTTAATTGTAAATTAGGATTTACAAGTTTCTCTTCAATTTTAAGACTGTAGATTTCTTTAGTTAACGAGTTGATTAATGATGACTTTTTTGTAATAAGATTTATATTTTTTATTATAGATGAAGTTTGAAGTAAGGTAACTTCTGAGTGTCTAATGGGATTAAGGAACTTAAATGTTAATTTAGTTCCCATTACTTTAGTATGAACACCATGTCTATTAACTTTAAAGGGATAGATCTGTGTTAGAAAGGGTGTTCCTAATATAACTTCTTGTGTTAAGTCTTTTACCATTATAAAAGTATTTTTAAAACAATATCCATTGTTACATACAGATGCACTAGGTATTTTATAATTAAGTTTCATTCTTGCACCATTTGCATTATGTAATTTTTCTGTAGTTTTATGATAATGTTTTGAGGGAATAATCCCTTCGCAAATACAATTAAGGTCTGCTCCGCTGTCTAAAAGGGCTATAGTATTAAGTACGAAATCTTCTACTTTTATGGTTACATAAACATACCATTTTTGAAAATTTATTTGTTCAATAACATTTATAAAAGTATCATCATTAATATTAATTTCTTCTTTAGAAACATTTTCTTTAGATCTGATGTTAGAAGATGAGTCTGATGAAGTTTGTTCATCTCCTTCATGTTTGTTTAATTCAAGATGACCAATTCTAGTTTCTAATTCCAAGTCTTTGGCTTCATTTAAAATGAGTTGTTCTTGTAGAGCATTAACTTCTCTTTTTAAATTGTTAACTTCAGCTTGAAGGTCTTTAGTTGTTATAGATGAAAATATACTTGAAGATGGTCTTTTACTGATCATTTTTGATAGACTAAACGGTTCTTCGGGAAGAGTTTTTTGTTCTTTGAAAATTAAATTTTTTAATTTGATAAAATATTCTTGTTTTATAGCTGGATCTTCAAGTTTATCTATAAGTTGAAATAATGCTTCATTTTCTTTTTCTTTTGTTATAACATAACAAAATTGAGTGGATCCAGAGTCATCAGAGTCTGATGATTCATGACCTTCTTCTTCTGATGATTCTTTAATAAGTATTTTAACTAGTTTGTCTTTTAATTCTGCATCTTCTTTGCAAACTTCTGAAATCTTTTGTCTAAGATTGCATTGATTTGCTTTATGTCCAGGTTTTCCACACTTATAACAGATAATTTTCTTTTCCCTTGGTTTATCAGATTTTTTATTATTTTGTTTATTAAATCTAGATTTTCTAAAACTTTGTTTTTTATCAGATCTTTTAAATTGTTTTCTTTTACTAGGAGGATCACCAATTTTTTCTAATCCAAAGTCTTGGCAGAAATTTCCTAATTCTTTTCTTCGTGATCCCTTGTCTTTTCCGTATTTAGCCTGTAATTTAAGTTCTGAACATAATGCTAATCCTTCTTTTTTAACAAACGCAGTTAACTGTCCATATGTTATATCTTTCCAGGGAATTTCTTCAGATTGTAATTCTTCTTTTATTTTTTGATTAATTCTTTGGGCGAATAAGGAAGGTAGACCAGCAACGAAGTGTTCCTTCCAATATCCTTTATTACAGTCTGATCTTTTGAATACATATGAAAGAAATACATCTTTATACCATCTGTAATCACTGAGTGTTTTACACTTTAAGTTATTTAGTATTTCTCTATTAGCTTGGAGCTCTTCTTTAGGATTTCCAATAAAGTGCATACTAATTGTGTAAATTAATTGATTTACTGGTTCTTCTTCTCCTAAATCATTTTTATAGTTTAAGATTTCTTCTTTTTGTTGAAAAGTAAGGGCATTATCCCACCAATTTTTTAATTGTCCTGTAAATCCTGTAACAATTAAGGATACACAGACTTGGTCAGTTTTATCTGAACATTTATAGGCTATGTTAGCCATTCCCATTTCTTGTAATGTGTTTAGGATTTCTCCTTCAGATTTTCCATCTATATTCCACTCATAGATACTTTGTCCATTATAATCAGTAGATCTAAACTTGGATCTTTCTTCATATTGAATATCTGGAGGAGTAGGTCTAGAGTAAAAGTTTCTAGTATCCATATTTCTATTAATTCTTCTATGCCCTTGAAATCCTTTTCTATTTTTTCTTAACTTATTTATTTCTAAAGGTTCATCATAAAAATTAGTTTCAATATTATGAATTATCTTTTCGTCGTTTGAATTTTCTGAACCTGTAGATTCTTCAGTAGTAGGATAATTAGAGTCTGAGTCTGAAGATTTATCATTTTGTTCATTTATACATCTTTTTACTGTTTAAATTACCGTTCATATTAACACTATTTACGTGTGCGTGCTTGGTTTAATCGTAAAACCGTTTGGTCAGCCCTTGGTTATGGGTAGTCCTCGTGTTGCATCCCCTTTTGTTTTGCGCCAGTTGAGTTCCGTCCCAGCTCGCTCTCTCTTTCGTTTAGTTTAAATATTTAATTTTTTTTAACCCCGAGGCTTCGTTCCGTCCCAGCTCGCTCTCTCTTTCGTTTAGTTTAAATATTTAATTTTTTTTTTATCCCCGAGGCTTCGTAGTGAGGAGGGTGTAAATTGTTCGGGCTTTCGGGACAAAGGTATCGAAAAGACCTTCGTCCGGACATATTATAATCGAAAATCGGAGGCTCGGCGGAAAAATGGCTGTGTCGTGAAGGGACAAGAGCGAAATGTTGGCATAAGTGAACGGATGCGACCATACCAGCACTAATGCACCGGATCCCATCAGAACTCCGAAGTTAAGCGTGCTTGGGCGAGAGTAGTACTAGGATGGGTGACCTCCTGGGAAGTCCCCGTGTTGCATCCCCTTTTGTTTTGCGCCAGTTGAGTTCCGTCCCAGCTCGCTCTCTCTTTCGTTTAGTTTAAATATTTAATTTTTTTTAACCCCGAGGCTTCGTTCCGTCCCAGCTCGCTCTCTCTTTCGTTTAGTTTAAATATTTAATTTTTTTTTTATCCCCGAGGCTTCGTAGTGAGGAGGGTGTAAATTGTTCGGGCTTTCGGGACAAAGGTATCGAAAAGACCTTCGTCCGGACATATTATAATCGAAAATCGGAGGCTCGGCGGAAAAATGGTTGTGTCGTGAAGGGACAAGAGCGAAATGTTGGCATAAGTGAACGGATGCGACCATACCAGCACTAATGCACCGGATCCCATCAGAACTCCGAAGTTAAGCGTGCTTGGGCGAGAGTAGTACTAGGATGGGTGACCTCCTGGGAAGTCCTCGTGTTGCATCCCCTTTTGTTTTGCGCCAGTTGAGTTCCGTCCCAGCTCGCTCTCTTTTTCGTTTAGTTTAAATATTTAATTTTTTTTAACCCCGAGGCTTCGTTCCGTCCCAGCTCGCTCTCTCTTTCGTTTAGTTTAAATATTTAATTTTTTTTAACCCCGAGGCTTCGTTCCGTCCCAGCTCGCTCTCTCTTTCGTTTAGTTTCAATATTTAATTTTTTTTTTATCCCCGAGGCTTCGTAGTGAGGAGGGTGTAAATTGTTCGGGCTTTCGGGACAAAGGTATTGAAAAGACCTTCGTCCGGACATATTATAATCGAAAATCGGAGGCTCGGCGGAAAAATGGCTGTGTCGTGAAGGGATAAGAGCGAAATGTTGGCATAAGTGAACGGATGCGACCATACCAGCACTAATGCACCGGATCCCATCAGAACTCCGAAGTTAAGCGTGCTTGGGCGAGAGTAGTACTAGGATGGGTGACCTCCTGGGAAGTCCTCGTGTTGCATCCCCTTTTGTTTTGCGCCAGTTGAGTTCCGTCCCAGCTCGCTCTCTCTTTCGTTTAGATTAAATATTTAATTTTTTTTAACCCCGAGGCTTCGTTCCGTCCCAGCTCGCTCTCTCTTTCGTTTAGTTTAAATATTTAATTTTTTTTTTATCCCCGAGGCTTCGTAGTGAGGAGGGTGTAAATTGTTCGGGCTTTCGGGAAAAAGGTATCGAAAAGACCTTCGTCCGGACATATTATAATCGAAAATCGGAGGCTCGGCGGAAAAATGGCTGTGTCGTGAAGGGACAAGAGCGAAATGTTGGCATAAGTGAAGGGATGCGACCATACCAGCACTAATGCACCGGATCCCATCAGAACTCCGAAGTTAAGCGTGCTTGGGCGAGAGTAGTACTAGGATGGGTCACCTCCTGGGAAGTCCTCGTGTTGCATCCCCTTTTGTTTTGCGCCAGTTGAGTTCCGTCCCAGCTCGCTCTCTCTTTCGTTTAGTTTAAATATTTAATTTTTTTTAACCCCGAGGCTTCGTTCCGTCCCAGCTCGCTCTCTCTTTCGTTTAGTTTAAATATTTAATTTTTTTTTTATCCCCGAGGCTTCGTAGTGAGGAGGGTGTAAATTGTTCGGGCTTTCGGGACAAAGGTATCGAAAAGACCTTCGTCCGGACATATTATAATCGAAAATCGGAGGCTCGGCGGAAAAATGGCTGTGTCGTGAAGGGGCAAGAGCGAAATGTTGGCATAAGTGAACGGATGCGACCATACCAGCACTAATGCACCGGATCCCATCAGAACTCCGAAGTTAAGCGTGCTTGGGCGAGAGTAATACTAGGATGGGTGACCTCCTGGGAAGTCCTCGTGTTGCATCCCCTTTTGTTTTGCGCCAGTTGAGTTCCGTCCCAGCTCGCTCTCTCTTTCGTTTAGTTTAAATATTTAATTTTTTTTAACCCCGAGGCTTCGTTCCGTCCCAGCTCGCTCTCTCTTTCGTTTAGTTTAAATATTTAATTTTTTTTTTATCCCCGAGGCTTCGTAGTGAGGAGGGTGTAAATTGTTCGGGCTTTCGGGACAAAGGTATCGAAAAGACCTTCGTCCGGACATATTATAATCGAAAATCGGAGGCTCGGCGGAAAAATGGCTGTGTCGTGAAGGGACAAGAGCGAAATGTTGGCATAAGTGAACGGATGCGACCATACCAGCACTAATGCACCGGATCCCATCAGAACTCCAATGTTATGCGTGCTTGGGCGAGAGTAGTACTAGGATGGGTGACCTCCTGGGAAGTCCTCGTGTTGCATCCCCTTTTGTTTTGCGCCAGTTGAGTTCCGTCCCAGCTCGCTCTCTCTTTCGTTTAGTTTAAATATTTAATTTTTTTTAACCCCGAGGCTTCGTTCCGTCCCAGCTCGCTCTCTCTTTCGTTTAGTTTAAATATTTAATTTTTTTTTTATCCCCGAGGCTTCGTAGTGAGGAGGGTGTAAATTGTTCGGGCTTTCGAGACAAAGGTATCGAAAAGACCTTCGTCCGGACATATTATAATCGAAAATCGGAGGCTCGGCGGAAAAATGGTTGTGTCGTGAAGGGACAAGAGCGAAATGTTGGCATAAGTGAACGGATGCGACCATACCAGCACTAATGCACCGGATCCCATCAGAACTCCGAAGTTAAGCGTGCTTGGGCGAGAGTAGTACTAGGATGGGTGACCTCCTGGGAAGTCCTCGTGTTGCATCCCCTTTTGTTTTGCGCCAGTTGAGTTCCGTCCCAGCTCGCTCTCTCTTTCGTTTAGTTTAAATATTTAATTTTTTTTAACCCCGAGGCTTCGTTCCGTCCCAGCTCGCTCTCTCTTTCGTTTAGTTTAAATATTTAATTTTTTTTAACCCCGAGGCTTCGTTCCGTCCCAGCTCGCTCTCTCTTTCGTTTAGTTTCAATATTTAATTTTTTTTTTATCCCCGAGGCTTCGTAGTGAGGAGGGTGTAAATTGTTCGGGCTTTCGGGACAAAGGTATCGAAAAGACCTTCGTCCGGACATATTATAATCGAAAATCGGAGGCTCGGCGGAAAAATGGCTGTGTCGTGAAGGGACAAGAGCGAAATGTTGGCATAAGTGAACGGATGCGACCATACCAGCACTAATGCATCGGATCCCATCAGAACTCCGAAGTTAAGCGTGCTTGGGCGAGAGTAGTACTAGGATGGGTGACCTCCTGGGAAGTCCTCGTGTTGCATCCCCTTTTGTTTTGCGCCAGTTGAGTTCCGTCCCAGCTCGCTCTCTCTTTCGTTTAGTTTAAATATTTAATTTTTTTTAACCCCGAGGCTTCGTTCCGTCCCAGCTCGCTCTCTCTTTCGTTTAGTTTAAATATTTAATTTTTTTTTTATCCCCGAGGCTTCGTAGTGAGGAGGGTGTAAATTGTTCGGGCTTTCGGGACAAAGGTATCGAAAAGACCTTCGTCCGGACATATTATAATCGAAAATCGGAGGCTCGGCGGAAAAATGGTTGTGTCGTGAAGGGACAAGAGCGAAATGTTGGCATAAGTCAACGGATGCGACCATACCAGCACTAATGCACCGGATCCCATCAGAACTCCGAAGTTAAGCGTGCTTGGGCGAGAGTAGTACTAGGATGGGTGACCTCCTGGGAAGTCCTCGTGTTGCATCCCCTTTTGTTTTGCGCCAGTTGAGTTCCGTCCCAGCTCGCTCTCTCTTTCGTTTAGTTTAAATATTTAATTTTTTTTAACCCCGAGGCTTCGTTCCGTCCCAGCTCGCTCTCTCTTTCGTTTAGTTTAAATATTTAATTTTTTTTAACCCCGAGGCTTCTTTCCGTCCCAGCTCGCTCTCTCTTTCGTTTAGTTTCAATATTTAATTTTTTTTTTATCCCCGAGGCTTCGTAGTGAGGAGGGTGTAAATTGTTCGGGCTTTCGGGACAAAGGTATCGAAAAGACCTTCGTCCGGACATATTATAATCGAAAATCGGAGGCTCGGCGGAAAAATGGCTGTGTCGTGAAGGGACAAGAGCGAAATGTTGGCATAAGTGAACGGATGCGACCATACCAGCACTAATGCATCGGATCCCATCAGAACTCCGAAGTTAAGCGTGCTTGGGCGAGAGTAGTACTAGGATGGGTGACCTCCTGGGAAGTCCTCGTGTTGCATCCCCTTTTGTTTTGCGCCAGTTGAGTTCCGTCCCAGCTCGCTCTCTCTTTCGTTTAGTTTAAATATTTAATTTTTTTTAACCCCGAGGCTTCGTTCCGTCCCAGCTCGCTCTCTCTTTCGTTTAGTTTAAATATTTAATTTTTTTTTTATCCCCGAGGCTTCGTAGTGAGGAGGGTGTAAATTGTTCGGGCTTTCGGGACAAAGGTATCGAAAAGACCTTCGTCCGGACATATTATAATCGAAAATCGGAGGCTCGGCGGAAAAATGGTTGTGTCGTGAAGGGACAAGAGCGAAATGTTGGCATAAGTGAACGGATGCGACCATACCAGCACTAATGCACCGGATCCCATCAGAACTCCGAAGTTAAGCGTGCTTGGGCGAGAGTAGTACTAGGATGGGTGACCTCCTGGGAAGTCCTCGTGTTGCATCCCCTTTTGTTTTGCGCCAGTTGAGTTCCGTCCCAGCTCGCTCTCTTTTTCGTTTAGTTTAAATATTTAATTTTTTTTAACCCCGAGGCTTCGTTCCGTCCCAGCTCGCTCTCTCTTTCGTTTAGTTTAAATATTTAATTTTTTTTAACCCCGAGGCTTCGTTCCGTCCCAGCTCGCTCTCTCTTTCGTTTAGTTTCAATATTTAATTTTTTTTTTATCCCCGAGGCTTCGTAGTGAGGAGGGTGTAAATTGTTCGGGCTTTCGGGACAAAGGTATTGAAAAGACCTTCGTCCGGACATATTATAATCGAAAATCGGAGGCTCGGCGGAAAAATGGCTGTGTCGTGAAGGGATAAGAGCGAAATGTTGGCATAAGTGAACGGATGCGACCATACCAGCACTAATGCACCGGATCCCATCAGAACTCCGAAGTTAAGCGTGCTTGGGCGAGAGTAGTACTAGGATGGGTGACCTCCTGGGAAGTCCTCGTGTTGCATCCCCTTTTGTTTTGCGCCAGTTGAGTTCCGTCCCAGCTCGCTCTCTCTTTCGTTTAGATTAAATATTTAATTTTTTTTAACCCCGAGGCTTCGTTCCGTCCCAGCTCGCTCTCTCTTTCGTTTAGTTTAAATATTTAATTTTTTTTTTATCCCCGAGGCTTCGTAGTGAGGAGGGTGTAAATTGTTCGGGCTTTCGGGAAAAAGGTATCGAAAAGACCTTCGTCCGGACATATTATAATCGAAAATCGGAGGCTCGGCGGAAAAATGGCTGTGTCGTGAAGGGACAAGAGCGAAATGTTGGCATAAGTGAAGGGATGCGACCATACCAGCACTAATGCACCGGATCCCATCAGAACTCCGAAGTTAAGCGTGCTTGGGCGAGAGTAGTACTAGGATGGGTCACCTCCTGGGAAGTCCTCGTGTTGCATCCCCTTTTGTTTTGCGCCAGTTGAGTTCCGTCCCAGCTCGCTCTCTCTTTCGTTTAGTTTAAATATTTAATTTTTTTTAACCCCGAGGCTTCGTTCCGTCCCAGCTCGCTCTCTCTTTCGTTTAGTTTAAATATTTAATTTTTTTTTTATCCCCGAGGCTTCGTAGTGAGGAGGGTGTAAATTGTTCGGGCTTTCGGGACAAAGGTATCGAAAAGACCTTCGTCCGGACATATTATAATCGAAAATCGGAGGCTCGGCGGAAAAATGGCTGTGTCGTGAAGGGACAAGAGCGAAATGTTGGCATAAGTGAACGGATGCGACCATACCAGCACTAATGCACCGGATCCCATCAGAACTCCGAAGTTAAGCGTGCTTGGGCGAGAGTAATACTAGGATGGGTGACCTCCTGGGAAGTCCTCGTGTTGCATCCCCTTTTGTTTTGCGCCAGTTGAGTTCCGTCCCAGCTCGCTCTCTCTTTCGTTTAGTTTAAATATTTAATTTTTTTTAACCCCGAGGCTTCGTTCCGTCCCAGCTCGCTCTCTCTTTCGTTTAGTTTAAATATTTAATTTTTTTTTTATCCCCGAGGCTTCGTAGTGAGGAGGGTGTAAATTGTTCGGGCTTTCGGGACAAAGGTATCGAAAAGACCTTCGTCCGGACATATTATAATCGAAAATCGGAGGCTCGGCGGAAAAATGGCTGTGTCGTGAAGGGACAAGAGCGAAATGTTGGCATAAGTGAACGGATGCGACCATACCAGCACTAATGCACCGGATCCCATCAGAACTCCAAAGTTATGCGTGCTTGGGCGAGAGTAGTACTAGGATGGGTGACCTCCTGGGAAGTCCTCGTGTTGCATCCCCTTTTGTTTTGCGCCAGTTGAGTTCCGTCCCAGCTCGCTCTCTCTTTCGTTTAGTTTAAATATTTAATTTTTTTTAACCCCGAGGCTTCGTTCCGTCCCAGCTCTCTCTCTCTTTCGTTTAGTTTAAATATTTAATTTTTTTTTTATCCCCGAGGCTTCGTAGTGAGGAGGGTGTAAATTGTTCGGGCTTTCGGGACAAAGGTATCGAAAAGACCTTCGTCCGGACATATTATAATCGAAAATCGGAGGCTCGGCGGAAAAATGGTTGTGTCGTGAAGGGACAAGAGCGAAATGTTGGCATAAGTGAACGGATGCGACCATACCAGCACTAATGCACCGGATCCCATCAGAACTCCGAAGTTAAGCGTGCTTGGGCGAGAGTAGTACTAGGATGGGTGACCTCCTGGGAAGTCCTCGTGTTGCATCCCCTTTTGTTTTGCGCCAGTTGAGTTCCGTCCCAGCTCGCTCTCTCTTTCGTTTAGTTTAAATATTTATTTTTTTTTAACCCCGAGGCTTCGTTCCGTCCCAGCTCGCTCTCTCTTTCGTTTAGTTTAAATATTTAATTTTTTTTAACCTCGAGGCTTCGTTCCGTCCCAGCTCGCTCTCTCTTTCGTTTAGTTTCAATATTTAATTTTTTTTTTATCCCCGAGGCTTCGTAGTGAGGAGGGTGTAAATTGTTCGGGCTTTCGGGACAAAGGTATCGAAAAGACCTTCGTCCGGACATATTATAATCGAAAATCGGAGGCTCGGCGGAAAAATGGCTGTGTCGTGAAGGGACAAGAGCGAAATGTTGGCATAAGTGAAAGGATGCGACCATACCAGCACTAATGCATCGGATCCCATCAGAACTCCGAAGTTAAGCGTGCTTGGGCGAGAGTAGTACTAGGATGGGTGACCTCCTGGGAAGTCCTCGTGTTGCATCCCCTTTTGTTTTGCGTCAGTTGAGTTCCGTCCCAGCTCGCTCTCTCTTTCGTTTAGTTTAAATATTTAATTTTTTTTAACCCCGAGGCTTCGTTCCGTCCCAGCTCGCTCTCTCTTTCGTTTAGTTTAAATATTTAATTTTTTTTTTATCCCCGAGGCTTCGTAGTGAGGAGGGTGTAAATTGTTCGGGCTTTCGGGACAAAGGTATCGAAAAGACCTTCGTCCGGACATATTATAATCGAAAATCGGAGGCTCGGCGGAAAAATGGCTGTGTCGTGAAGGGACAAGAGCGAAATGTTGGCATAAGTGAACGGATGCGACCATACCAGCACTAATGCACCGGATCCCATCAGAACTCCGAAGTTAAGCGTGCTTGGGCGAGAGTAGTACTAGGATGGGTGACCTCCTGGGAAGTCCTCGTGTTGCATCCCCTTTTGTTTTGCGCCAGTTGAGTTCCGTCCCAGCTCGCTCTCTCTTTCGTTTAGTTTAAATATTTAATTTTTTTTAACCCCGAGGCTTCGTTCCGTCCCAGCTCGCTCTCTCTTTCGTTTAGTTTAAATATTTAATTTTTTTTTTATCCCCGAGGCTTCGTAGTGAGGAGGGTGTAAATTGTTCGGGCTTTCGGGACAAAGGTATCGAAAAGACCTTCGTCCGGACATATTATAATCGAAAATCGGAGGCTCGGCGGAAAAATGGTTGTGTCGTGAAGGGACAAGAACGAAATGTTGGCATAAGTGAACGGATGCGACCATACCAGCACTAATGCACCGGATCCCATCAGAACTCCGAAGTTAAGCGTGCTTGGGCGAGAGTAGTACTAGGATGGGTGACCTCCTGGGAAGTCCTCGTGTTGCATCCCCTTTTGTTTTGCGCCAGTTGAGTTCCGTCCCAGCTCGCTCTCTTTTTCGTTTAGTTTAAATATTTAATTTTTTTTAACCCCGAGGCTTCGTTCCGTCCCAGCTCGCTCTCTCTTTCGTTTAGTTTAAATATTTAATTTTTTTTAACCCCGAGGCTTCGTTCCGTCCCAGCTCGCTCTCTCTTTCGTTTAGTTTCAATATTTAATTTTTTTTTTATCCCCGAGGCTTCGTAGTGAGGAGGGTGTAAATTGTTCGGGCTTTCGGGACAAAGGTATCGAAAAGACCTTCGTCCGGACATATTATAATCGAAAATCGGAGGCTCGGCGGAAAAATGGCTGTGTCGTGAAGGGATAAGAGCGAAATGTTGGCATAAGTGAACGGATGCGACCATACCAGCACTAATGCACCGGATCCCATCAGAACTCCGAAGTTAAGCGTGCTTGGGCGAGAGTAGTACTAGGATGGGTGACCTCCTGGGAAGTCCTCGTGTTGCATCCCCTTTTGTTTTGCGCCAGTTGAGTTCCGTCCCAGCTCGCTCTCTCTTTCGTTTAGTTTAAATATTTAATTTTTTTTAACCCCGAGGCTTCGTTCCGTCCCAGCTCGCTCTATCTTTCGTTTAGTTTAAATATTTAATTTTTTTTTATCCCCGAGGCTTCGTAGTGAGGAGGGTGTAAATTGTTCGGGCTTTCGGGACAAAGGTATCGAAAAGACCTTCGTCCGGACATATTATAATCGAAAATCGGAGGCTCGGCGGAAAAATGGTTGTGTCGTGAAGGGACAAGAGCGAAATGTTGGCATAAGTGAACGGATGCGACCATACCAGCACTAATGCACCGGATCCCATCAGAACTCCGAAGTTAAGCGTGCTTGGGCGAGAGTAGTACTAGGATGGGTGACCTCCTGGGAAGTCCTCGTGTTGCATCCCCTTTTGTTTTGCGCCAGTTGAGTTCCGTCCCAGCTCGCTCTCTTTTTCGTTTAGTTTAAATATTTAATTTTTTTTAACCCCGAGGCTTCGTTCCGTCCCAGCTCGCTCTCTCTTTCGTTTAGTTTAAATATTTAATTTTTTTTAACCCCGAGGCTTCGTTCCGTCCCAGCTCGCTCTCTCTTTCGTTTAGTTTCAATATTTAATTTTTTTTTTATCCCCGAGGCTTCGTAGTGAGGAGGGTGTAAATTGTTCGGGCTTTCGGGACAAAAGTATCGAAAAGACCTTCGTCCGGAAATATTATAATCGAAAATCGGAGGCTCGGCGGAAAAATGGCTGTGTCGTGAAGGGACAAGAGCGAAATGTTGGCATAAGTGAACGGATGCGACCATACCAGCACTAATGCACCGGATCCCATCAGAACTCCGAAGTTAAGCGTGCTTGGGCGAGAGTAGTACTAGGATGGGTGACCTCCTGGGAAGTCCTCGTGTTGCATCCCCTTTTGTTTTGCGCCAGTTGAGTTCCGTCCCAGCTCGCTCTCTCTTTCGTTTAGTTTAAATATTTAATTTTTTTTAACCCCGAGGCTTCGTTCCGTCCCAGCTCGCTCTCTCTTTCGTTTAGTTTAAATATTTAATTTTTTTTTTATCCCCGAGGCTTCGTAGTGAGGAGGGTGTAAATTGTTCGGGCTTTCGGGACAAAGGTATCGAAAAGACCTTCGTCCGGACATATTATAATCGAAAATCGGAGGCTCGGCGGAAAAATGGCTGTGTCGTGAAGGGACAAGAGCGAAATGTTGGCATAAGTGAACGGATGCGACCATACCAGCACTAATTCACCGGATCCCATCAGAACTCCGAAGTTAAGCGTGCTTGGGCGAGAGTAGTACTAGGATGGGTGACCTCCTGGGAAGTCCTCGTGTTGCATCCCCTTTTGTTTTGCGCCAGTTGAGTTCCGTCCCAGCTCGCTCTCTCTTTCGTTTAGTTTAAATATTTAATTTTTTTTAACCCCGAGGCTTCGTTCCGTCCCAGCTCGCTCTCTCTTTCGTTTAGTTTAAATATTTAATTTTTTTTTTATCCCCGAGGCTTCGTAGTGAGGAGGGTGTAAATTGTTCGGGCTTTCGGGACAAAGGTATCGAAAAGACCTTCGTCCGGACATATTATAATCGAAAATCGGAGGCTCGGCGGAAAAATGGTTGTGTCGTGAAGGGACAAGAGCGAAATGTTGGCATAAGTGAAGGGATGCGACCATACCAGCACTAATGCACCGGATCCCATCAGAACTCCGAAGTTAAGCGTGCTTGGGCGAGAGTAGTACTAGGATGGGTGACCTCCTGGGAAGTCCTCGTGTTGCATCCCCTTTTGTTTTGCGCCAGTTGAGTTCCGTCCCAGCTCGCTCTCTTTTTCGTTTAGTTTAAATATTTAATTTTTTTTAACCCCGAGGCTTCGTTCCGTCCCAGCTCGCTCTCTCTTTCGTTTAGTTTAAATATTTAATTTTTTTTAACCCCGAGGCTTCGTTCCGTCCCAGCTCGCTCTCTCTTTCGTTTAGTTTCAATATTTAATTTTTTTTTATCCCCGAGGCTTCGTAGTGAGGAGGGTGTAAATTGTTCGGGCTTTCGGGACAAAGGTATCGAAAAGACCTTCGTCCGGACATATTATAATCGAAAATCGGAGGCTCGGCGGAAAAATGGCTGTGTCGTGAAGGGATAAGAGCGAAATGTTGGCATAAGTGAACGGATGCGACCATACCAGCACTAATGCACCGGATCCCATCAAAACTCCGAAGTTAAGCGTGCTTGGGCGAGAGTAGTACTAGGATGGGTGACCTCCTGGGAAGTCCTCGTGTTGCATCCCCTTTTGTTTTGCGCCAGTTGAGTTCCGTCCCAGCTCGCTCTCTCTTTCGTTTAGTTTAAATATTTAATTTTTTTTAACCCCGAGGCTTCGTTCCGTCCCAGCTCGCTCTCTCTTTCGTTTAGTTTAAATATTTAATTTTTTTTTTATCCCCGAGGCTTCGTAGTGAGGAGGGTGTAAATTGTTCGGGCTTTCGGGACAAAGGTATCGAAAAGACCTTCGTCCGGACATATTATAATCGAAAATCGGAGGCTCGGCGGAAAAATGGCTGTGTCGTGAAGGGACAAGAGCGAAATGTTGGCATAAGTGAACGGATGCGACCATACCAGCACTAATTCACCGGATCCCATCAGAACTCCGAAGTTAAGCGTGCTTGGGCGAGAGTAGTACTAGGATGGGTGACCTCCTGGGAAGTCCTCGTGTTGCATCCCCTTTTGTTTTGCGCCAGTTGAGTTCCGTCCCAGCTCGCTCTCTCTTTCGTTTAGTTTAAATATTTAATTTTTTTTAACCCCGAGGCTTCGTTCCGTCCCAGCTCGCTCTCTCTTTCGTTTAGTTTAAATATTTAATTTTTTTTTTATCCCCGAGGCTTCGTAGTGAGGAGGGTGTAAATTGTTCGGGCTTTCGGGACAAAGGTATCGAAAAGACCTTCGTCCGGACATATTAAAATCGAAAATCGGAGGCTCGGCGGAAAAATGGTTGTGTCGTGAAGGGACAAGAGCGAAATGTTGGCATAAGTGAAGGGATGCGACCATACCAGCACTAATGCACCGGATCCCATCAGAACTCCGAAGTTAAGCGTGCTTGGGCGAGAGTAGTACTAGGATGGGTGACCTCCTGGGAAGTCCTCGTGTTGCATCCCCTTTTGTTTTGCGCCAGTTGAGTTCCGTCCCAGCTCGCTCTCTTTTTCGTTTAGTTTAAATATTTAATTTTTTTTAACCCCGAGGCTTCGTTCCGTCCCAGCTCGCTCTCTCTTTCGTTTAGTTTAAATATTTAATTTTTTTTAACCCCGAGGCTTCGTTCCGTCCCAGCTCGCTCTCTCTTTCGTTTAGTTTCAATATTTAATTTTTTTTTTATCCCCGAGGCTTCGTAGTGAGGAGGGTGTAAATTGTTCGGGCTTTCGGGACAAAGGTATCGAAAAGACCTTCGTCCGGACATATTATAATCGAAAATCGGAGGCTCGGCGGAAAAATGGCTGTGTCGTGAAGGGATAAGAGCGAAATGTTGGCATAAGTGAACGGATGCGACCATACCAGCACTAATGCACCGGATCCCATCAGAACTCCGAAGTTAAGCGTGCTTGGGCGAGAGTAGTACTAGGATGGGTGACCTCCTGGGAAGTCCTCGTGTTGCATCCCCTTTTGTTTTGCGCCAGTTGAGTTCCGTCCCAGCTCGCTCTCTCTTTCGTTTAGTTTAAATATTTAATTTTTTTTAACCCCGAGGCTTCGTTCCGTCCCAGCTCGCTCTCTCTTTCGTTTAGTTTAAATATTTAATTTTTTTTTTATCCCCGAGGCTTCGTAGTGAGGAGGGTGTAAATTGTTCGGGCTTTCGGGACAAAGGTATCGAAAAGACCTTCGTCCGGACATATTATAATCGAAAATCGGAGGCTCGGCGGAAAAATGGTTGTGTCGTGAAGGGACAAGAGCGAAATGTTGGCATAAGTGAACGGATGCGACCATACCAGCACTAATTCACCGGATCCCATCAGAACTCCGAAGTTAAGCGTGCTTGGGCGAGAGTAGTACTAGGATGGGTGACCTCCTGGGAAGTCCTCGTGTTGCATCCCCTTTTGTTTTGCGCCAGTTGAGTTCCGTCCCAGCTCGCTCTCTCTTTCGTTTAGTTTAAATATTTAATTTTTTTTAACCCCGAGGCTTCGTTCCGTCCCAGCTCGCTCTCTCTTTCGTTTAGTTTAAATATTTAATTTTTTTTTTATCCCCGAGGCTTCGTAGTGAGGAGGGTGTAAATTGTTCGGGCTTTCGGGACAAAGGTATCGAAAAGACCTTCGTCCGGACATATTATAATCGAAAATCGGAGGCTCGGCGGAAAAATGGTTGTGTCGTGAAGGGACAAGAGCGAAATGTTGGCATAAGTGAAGGGATGCGACCATACCAGCACTAATGCACCGGATCCCATCAGAACTCCGAAGTTAAGCGTGCTTGGGCGAGAGTAGTACTAGGATGGGTGACCTCCTGGGAAGTCCTCGTGTTGCATCCCCTTTTGTTTTGCGCCAGTTGAGTTCCGTCCCAGCTCGCTCTCTTTTTCGTTTAGTTTAAATATTTAATTTTTTTTAACCCCGAGGCTTCGTTCCGTCCCAGCTCGCTCTCTCTTTCGTTTAGTTTAAATATTTAATTTTTTTTAACCCCGAGGCTTCGTTCCGTCCCAGCTCGCTCTCTCTTTCGTTTAGTTTCAATATTTAATTTTTTTTTATCCCCGAGGCTTCGTAGTGAGGAGGGTGTAAATTGTTCGGGCTTTCGGGACAAAGGTATCGAAAAGACCTTCGTCCGGACATATTATAATCGAAAATCGGAGGCTCGGCGGAAAAATGGCTGTGTCGTGAAGGGATAAGAGCGAAATGTTGGCATAAGTGAACGGATGCGACCATACCAGCACTAATGCACCGGATCCCATCAAAACTCCGAAGTTAAGCGTGCTTGGGCGAGAGTAGTACTAGGATGGGTGACCTCCTGGGAAGTCCTCGTGTTGCATCCCCTTTTGTTTTGCGCCAGTTGAGTTCCGTCCCAGCTCGCTCTCTCTTTCGTTTAGTTTAAATATTTAATTTTTTTTAACCCCGAGGCTTCGTTCCGTCCCAGCTCGCTCTCTCTTTCGTTTAGTTTAAATATTTAATTTTTTTTTTATCCCCGAGGCTTCGTAGTGAGGAGGGTGTAAATTGTTCGGGCTTTCGGGACAAAGGTATCGAAAAGACCTTCGTCCGGACATATTATAATCGAAAATCGGAGGCTCGGCGGAAAAATGGCTGTGTCGTGAAGGGACAAGAGCGAAATGTTGGCATAAGTGAACGGATGCGACCATACCAGCACTAATTCACCGGATCCCATCAGAACTCCGAAGTTAAGCGTGCTTGGGCGAGAGTAGTACTAGGATGGGTGACCTCCTGGGAAGTCCTCGTGTTGCATCCCCTTTTGTTTTGCGCCAGTTGAGTTCCGTCCCAGCTCGCTCTCTCTTTCGTTTAGTTTAAATATTTAATTTTTTTTAACCCCGAGGCTTCGTTCCGTCCCAGCTCGCTCTCTCTTTCGTTTAGTTTAAATATTTAATTTTTTTTTTATCCCCGAGGCTTCGTAGTGAGGAGGGTGTAAATTGTTCGGGCTTTCGGGACAAAGGTATCGAAAAGACCTTCGTCCGGACATATTATAATCGAAAATCGGAGGCTCGGCGGAAAAATGGTTGTGTCGTGAAGGGACAAGAGCGAAATGTTGGCATAAGTGAAGGGATGCGACCATACCAGCACTAATGCACCGGATCCCATCAGAACTCCGAAGTTAAGCGTGCTTGGGCGAGAGTAGTACTAGGATGGGTGACCTCCTGGGAAGTCCTCGTGTTGCATCCCCTTTTGTTTTGCGCCAGTTGAGTTCCGTCCCAGCTCGCTCTCTTTTTCGTTTAGTTTAAATATTTAATTTTTTTTAACCCCGAGGCTTCGTTCCGTCCCAGCTCGCTCTCTCTTTCGTTTAGTTTAAATATTTAATTTTTTTTAACCCCGAGGCTTCGTTCCGTCCCAGCTCGCTCTCTCTTTCGTTTAGTTTCAATATTTAATTTTTTTTTTATCCCCGAGGCTTCGTAGTGAGGAGGGTGTAAATTGTTCGGGCTTTCGGGACAAAGGTATCGAAAAGACCTTCGTCCGGACATATTATAATCGAAAATCGGAGGCTCGGCGGAAAAATGGCTGTGTCGTGAAGGGATAAGAGCGAAATGTTGGCATAAGTGAACGGATGCGACCATACCAGCACTAATGCACCGGATCCCATCAGAACTCCGAAGTTAAGCGTGCTTGGGCGAGAGTAGTACTAGGATGGGTGACCTCCTGGGAAGTCCTCGTGTTGCATCCCCTTTTGTTTTTGCGCCAGTTGAGTTCCGTCCCAGCTCGCTCTCTCTTTCGTTTAGATTAAATATTTAATTTTTTTTAACCCCGAGGCTTCGTTCCGTCCCAGCTCGCTCTCTCTTTCGTTTAGTTTAAATATTTAATTTTTTTTTTATCCCCGAGGCTTCGTAGTGAGGAGGGTGTAAATTGTTCGGGCTTTCGGGAAAAAGGTATCGAAAAGACCTTCGTCCGGACATATTATAATCGAAAATCGGAGGCTCGGAGGAAAAATGGCTGTGTCGTGAAGGGACAAGAGCGAAATGTTGGCATAAGTGAAGGGATGCGACCATACCAGCACTAATGCACCGGATCCCATCAGAACTCCGAAGTTAAGCGTGCTTGGGCGAGAGTAGTACTAGGATGGGTCACCTCCTGGGAAGTCCTCGTGTTGCATCCCCTTTTGTTTTGCGCCAGTTGAGTTCCGTCCCAGCTCGCTCTCTCTTTCGTTTAGTTTAAATATTTAATTTTTTTTAACCCCGAGGCTTCGTTCCGTCCCAGCTCGCTCTCTCTTTCGTTTAGTTTAAATATTTAATTTTTTTTTTATCCCCGAGGCTTCGTAGTGAGGAGGGTGTAAATTGTTCGGGCTTTCGGGACAAAGGTATCGAAAAGACCTTCGTCCGGACATATTATAATCGAAAATCGGAGGCTCGGCGGAAAAATGGCTGTGTCGTGAAGGGACAAGAGCGAAATGTTGGCATAAGTGAAGGGATGCGACCATACCAGCACTAATGCACCGGATCCCATCAGAACTCCGAAGTTAAGCGTGCTTGGGCGAGAGTAGTACTAGGATGGGTGACCTCCTGGGAAGTCCTCGTGTTGCATCCCCTTTTGTTTTGCGCCAGTTGAGTTCCGTCCCAGGTCGCTCTCTCTTTCGTTTAGTTTAAATATTTAATTTTTTTTAACCCCGAGGCTTCGTTCCGTCCCAGCTCGCTCTCTCTTTCGTTTAGTTTAAATATTTAATTTTTTTTTTATCCCCGAGGCTTCGTAGTGAGGAGGGTGTAAATTGTTCGGGCTTTCGGGACAAAGGTATCGAAAAGACCTTCGTCCGGACATATTATAATCGAAAATCGGAGGCTCGGCGGAAAAATGGCTGTGTCGTGAAGGGACAAGAGCGAAATGTTGGCATAAGTGAACGGATGCGACCATACCAGCACTAATGCACCGGATCCCATCAGAACTCCGAAGTTAAGCGTGCTTGGGCGAGAGTAGTATTAGGATGGGTGACCTCCTGGGAAGTCCTCGTGTTGCATCCCCTTTTGTTTTGCGCCAGTTGAGTTCCGTCCCAGCTCGCTCTCTCTTTCGTTTAGTTTAAATATTTAATTTTTTTTAACCCCGAGGCTTCGTTCCGTCCCAGCTCGCTCTCTCTTTCGTTTAGTTTAAATATTTAATTTTTTTTTTATCCCCGAGGCTTCGTAGTGAGGAGGGTGTAAATTGTTCGGGCTTTCGGGACAAAGGTATCGAAAAGACCTTCGTCCGGACATATTATAATCGAAAATCGGAGGCTCGGCGGAAAAATGGCTGTGTCGTGAAGGGACAAGAGCGAAATGTTGGCATAAGTGAAGGGATGCGACCATACCAGCACTAATGCACCGGATCCCATCAGAACTCCGAAGTTAAGCGTGCTTGGGCGAGAGTAGTACTAGGATGGGTCACCTCCTGGGAAGTCCTCGTGTTGCATCCCCTTTTGTTTTGCGCCAGTTGAGTTCCGTCCCAGCTCGCTCTCTCTTTCGTTTAGTTTAAATATTTAATTTTTTTTAACCCCGAGGCTTCGTTCCGTCCCAGCTCGCTCTCTCTTTCGTTTAGTTTAAATATTTAATTTTTTTTTTATCCCCGAGGCTTCGTAGTGAGGAGGGTGTAAATTGTTCGGGCTTTCGGGACAAAGGTATCGAAAAGACCTTCGTCCGGACATATTATAATCGAAAATCGGAGGCTCGGCGGAAAAATGGCTGTGTCGTCAAGGGACAAGAGCGAAATGTTGGCATAAGTGAAGGGATGCGACCATACCAGCACTAATGCACGGGATCCCATCAGAACTCCGAAGTTAAGCGTGCTTGGGCGAGAGTAGTACTAGGATGGGTGACCTCCTGGGAAGTCCTCGTGTTGCATCCCCTTTTGTTTTGCGCCAGTTGAGTTCCGTCCCAGCTCGCTCTCTCTTTCGTTTAGTTTAAATATTTAATTTTTTTTAACCCCGAGGCTTCGTTCCGTCCCAGCTCGCTCTCTCTTTCGTTTAGTTTAAATATTTAATTTTTTTTTTATCCCCGAGGCTTCGTAGTGAGGAGGGTGTAAATTGTTCGGGCTTTCGGGACAAAGGTATCGAAAAGACCTTCGTCCGGACATATTATAATCGAAAATCGGAGGCTCGGCGGAAAAATGGCTGTGTCGTGAAGGGACAAGAGTGAAATGTTGGCATAAGTGAACGGATGCGACCATACCAGCACTAATGCACCGGATCCCATCAGAACTCCGAAGTTAAGCGTGCTTGGGCGAGAGTAGTACTAGGATGGGTGACCTCCTGGGAAGTCCTCGTGTTGCATCCCCTTTTGTTTTGCGCCAGTTGAGTTCCGTCCCAGCTCGCTCTCTCTTTCGTTTAGTTTAAATATTTAATTTTTTTTAACCCCGAGGCTTCGTTCCGTCCCAGCTCGCTCTCTCTTTCGTTTAGTTTAAATATTTAATTTTTTTTAACCCCGAGGCTTCGTTCCGTCCCAGCTCGCTCTCTCTTTCGTTTAGTTTAAATATTTAATTTTTTTTTATCCCCGAGGCTTCGTAGTGAGGAGGGTGTAAATTGTTCGGGCTTTCGGGACAAAGGTATCGAAAAGACCTTCGTCCGGACATATTATAATCGAAAATCGGAGGCTCGGCGGAAAAATGGCTGTGTCGTGAAGGGATAAGAGCGAAATGTTGGCATAAGTGAACGGATGCGACCATACCAGCACTAATGCACCGGATCCCATCAGAACTCCGAAGTTAAGCGTGCTTGGGCGAGAGTAGTACTAGGATGGGTGACCTCCTGGGAAGTCCTCGTGTTGCATCCCCTTTTGTTTTGTGCCAGTTGAGTTCCGTCCCAGCTCGCTCTCTCTTTCGTTTAGTTTAAATATTTAATTTTTTTTAACCCCGAGGCTTCGTTCCGTCCCAGCTCGCTCTCTCTTTCGTTTAGTTTAAATATTTAATTTTTTTTTTATCCCCGAGGCTTCGTAGTGAGGAGGGTGTAAATTGTTCGGGCTTTCGGGACAAAGGTATCGAAAAGACCTTCGTCCGGACATATTATAATCGAAAATCGGAGGCTCGGCGGAAATATGGCTGTGTCGTGAAGGGATAAAAGCGAAATGTTGGCATAAGTGAACGGATGCGACCATACCAGCACTAATGCACCGGATCCCATCAGAACTCCGAAGTTAAGCGTGCTTGGGCGAGAGTAGTACTAGGATGGGTGACCTCCTGGGAAGTCCTCGTGTTGCATCCCCTTTTGTTTTGCGCCAGTTGAGTTCCGTCCCAGCTCGCTCTCTCTTTCGTTTAGTTTAAATATTTAATTTTTTTTAACCCCGAGGCTTCGTTCCGTCCCAGCTCGCTCTCTCTTTCGTTTAGTTTAAATATTTAATTTTTTTTTTATCCCCGAGGCTTCGTAGTGAGGAGGGTGTAAATTCTTCGGGCTTTCGGGACAAAGGTATCGAAAAGACCTTCGTCCGGACATATTAAAATCGAAAATCGGAGGCTCGGCGGAAAAATGGCTGTGTCGTGAAGGGAAAAGAGCGAAATGTTGGCATAAGTGAACGGATGCGACCATACCAGCACTAATGCACCGGATCCCATCAGAACTCCGAAGTTAAGCGTGCTTGGGCGAAGAGTAGTACTAGGATGGGTGACCTCCTGGGAAGTCCTCGTGTTGCATCCCCTTTTGTTTTGCACCAGTTGAGTTCCGTCCCAGCTCGCTCTCTCTTTCGTTTAGTTTAAATATTTAATTTTTTTTAACCCCGAGGCTTCGTTCCGTCCCAGCTCGCTCTCTCTTTCGTTTAGTTTAAATATTTAATTTTTTTTTAACCCCGAGGCTTCGTTCCGTCCCAGCTCGCTCTCTCTTTCGTTTAGTTTCAATATTTAATTTTTTTTTTATCCCCGAGGCTTCGTAGTGAGGAGGGTGTAAATTGTTCGGGCTTTCGGGACAAAGGTATCGAAAAGACCTTCGTCCGGACATATTATAATCGAAAATCGGAGGCTCGGCGGAAAAATGGCTGTGTCGTGAAGGGACAAGAGCGAAATGTTGGCATAAGTGAACGGATGCGACCATACCAGCACTAATGCACCGGATCCCATCAGAACTCCGAAGTTAAGCGTGCTTGGGCGAGAGTAGTACTAGGATGGGTGACCTCCTGGGAAGTCCTCGTGTTGCATCCCCTTTTGTTTTGCGCCAGTTGAGTTCCGTCCCAGCTCGCTCTCTCTTTCGTTTAGTTTAAATATTTAATTTTTTTTAACCCCGAGGCTTCGTTCCGTCCCAGCTCGCTCTCTCTTTCGTTTAGTTTAAATATTTAATTTTTTTTTATCCCCGAGGCTTCGTAGTGAGGAGGGTGTAAATTGTTCGGGCTTTCGGGACAAAGGTATCGAAAAGACCTTCGTCCGGACATATTATAATCGAAAATCGGAGGCTCGGCGGAAAAATGGCTGTGTCGTGAAGGGACAAGAGCGAAATGTTGGCATAAGTGAACGGATGCGACCATACCAGCACTAATGCACCGGATCCCATCAGAACTCCGAAGTTAAGCGTGCTTGGGCGAGAGTAGTACTAGGATGGGTGACCTCCTGGGAAGTCCTCGTGTTGCATCCCCTTTTGTTTTGCGCCAGTTGAGTTCCGTCCCAGCTCGCTCTCTCTTTCGTTTAGTTTAAATATTTAATTTTTTTTAACCCCGAGGCTTCGTTCCGTCCCAGCTCGCTCTCTCTTTCGTTTAGTTTAAATATTTAATTTTTTTTTTATCCCCGAGGCTTCGTAGTGAGGAGGGTGTAAATTGTTCGGGCTTTCGGGACAAAGGTATCGAAAAGACCTTCGTCCGGACATATTATAATCGAAAATCGGAGGCTCGGCGGAAAAATGGCTGTGTCGTGAAGGGACAAGAGCGAAATGTTGGCATAAGTGAAGGGATGCGACCATACCAGCACTAATGCACCGGATCCCATCAGAACTCCGAAGTTAAGCGTGCTTGGGCGAGAGTAGTACTAGGATGGGTCACCTCCTGGGAAGTCCTCGTGTTGCATCCCCTTTTGTTTTGCGCCAGTTGAGTTCCGTCCCAGCTCGCTCTCTCTTTCGTTTAGTTTAAATATTTAATTTTTTTTAACCCCGAGGCTTCGTTCCGTCCCAGCTCGCTCTCTCTTTCGTTTAGTTTAAATATTTAATTTTTTTTTTATCCCCGAGGCTTCGTAGTGAGGAGGGTGTAAATTGTTCGGGCTTTCGGGACAAAGGTATCGAAAAGACCTTCGTCCGGACATATTATAATCGAAAATCGGAGGCTCGGCGGAAAAATGGCTGTGTCGTCAAGGGACAAGAGCGAAATGTTGGCATAAGTGAAGGGATGCGACCATACCAGCACTAATGCACGGGATCCCATCAGAACTCCGAAGTTAAGCGTGCTTGGGCGAGAGTAGTACTAGGATGGGTGACCTCCTGGGAAGTCCTCGTGTTGCATCCCCTTTTGTTTTGCGCCAGTTGAGTTCCGTCCCAGCTCGCTCTCTCTTTCGTTTAGTTTAAATATTTAATTTTTTTTAACCCCGAGGCTTCGTTCCGTCCCAGCTCGCTCTCTCTTTCGTTTAGTTTAAATATTTAATTTTTTTTTTATCCCCGAGGCTTCGTAGTGAGGAGGGTGTAAATTGTTCGGGCTTTCGGGACAAAGGTATCGAAAAGACCTTCGTCCGGACATATTATAATCGAAAATCGGAGGCTCGGCGGAAAAATGGCTGTGTCGTGAAGGGACAAGAGTGAAATGTTGGCATAAGTGAACGGATGCGACCATACCAGCACTAATGCACCGGATCCCATCAGAACTCCGAAGTTAAGCGTGCTTGGGCGAGAGTAGTACTAGGATGGGTGACCTCCTGGGAAGTCCTCGTGTTGCATCCCCTTTTGTTTTGCGCCAGTTGAGTTCCGTCCCAGCTCGCTCTCTCTTTCGTTTAGTTTAAATATTTAATTTTTTTTAACCCCGAGGCTTCGTTCCGTCCCAGCTCGCTCTCTCTTTCGTTTAGTTTAAATATTTAATTTTTTTTAACCCCGAGGCTTCGTTCCGTCCCAGCTCGCTCTCTCTTTCGTTTAGTTTAAATATTTAATTTTTTTTTATCCCCGAGGCTTCGTAGTGAGGAGGGTGTAAATTGTTCGGGCTTTCGGGACAAAGGTATCGAAAAGACCTTCGTCCGGACATATTATAATCGAAAATCGGAGGCTCGGCGGAAAAATGGCTGTGTCGTGAAGGGATAAGAGCGAAATGTTGGCATAAGTGAACGGATGCGACCATACCAGCACTAATGCACCGGATCCCATCAGAACTCCGAAGTTAAGCGTGCTTGGGCGAGAGTAGTACTAGGATGGGTGACCTCCTGGGAAGTCCTCGTGTTGCATCCCCTTTTGTTTTGTGCCAGTTGAGTTCCGTCCCAGCTCGCTCTCTCTTTCGTTTAGTTTAAATATTTAATTTTTTTTAACCCCGAGGCTTCGTTCCGTCCCAGCTCGCTCTCTCTTTCGTTTAGTTTAAATATTTAATTTTTTTTTTATCCCCGAGGCTTCGTAGTGAGGAGGGTGTAAATTGTTCGGGCTTTCGGGACAAAGGTATCGAAAAGACCTTCGTCCGGACATATTATAATCGAAAATCGGAGGCTCGGCGGAAATATGGCTGTGTCGTGAAGGGATAAAAGCGAAATGTTGGCATAAGTGAACGGATGCGACCATACCAGCACTAATGCACCGGATCCCATCAGAACTCCGAAGTTAAGCGTGCTTGGGCGAGAGTAGTACTAGGATGGGTGACCTCCTGGGAAGTCCTCGTGTTGCATCCCCTTTTGTTTTGCGCCAGTTGAGTTCCGTCCCAGCTCGCTCTCTCTTTCGTTTAGTTTAAATATTTAATTTTTTTTAACCCCGAGGCTTCGTTCCGTCCCAGCTCGCTCTCTCTTTCGTTTAGTTTAAATATTTAATTTTTTTTTTATCCCCGAGGCTTCGTAGTGAGGAGGGTGTAAATTCTTCGGGCTTTCGGGACAAAGGTATCGAAAAGACCTTCGTCCGGACATATTAAAATCGAAAATCGGAGGCTCGGCGGAAAAATGGCTGTGTCGTGAAGGGAAAAGAGCGAAATGTTGGCATAAGTGAACGGATGCGACCATACCAGCACTAATGCACCGGATCCCATCAGAACTCCGAAGTTAAGCGTGCTTGGGCGAAGAGTAGTACTAGGATGGGTGACCTCCTGGGAAGTCCTCGTGTTGCATCCCCTTTTGTTTTGCACCAGTTGAGTTCCGTCCCAGCTCGCTCTCTCTTTCGTTTAGTTTAAATATTTAATTTTTTTTAACCCCGAGGCTTCGTTCCGTCCCAGCTCGCTCTCTCTTTCGTTTAGTTTAAATATTTAATTTTTTTTTAACCCCGAGGCTTCGTTCCGTCCCAGCTCGCTCTCTCTTTCGTTTAGTTTCAATATTTAATTTTTTTTTTATCCCCGAGGCTTCGTAGTGAGGAGGGTGTAAATTGTTCGGGCTTTCGGGACAAAGGTATCGAAAAGACCTTCGTCCGGACATATTATAATCGAAAATCGGAGGCTCGGCGGAAAAATGGCTGTGTCGTGAAGGGACAAGAGCGAAATGTTGGCATAAGTGAACGGATGCGACCATACCAGCACTAATGCACCGGATCCCATCAGAACTCCGAAGTTAAGCGTGCTTGGGCGAGAGTAGTACTAGGATGGGTGACCTCCTGGGAAGTCCTCGTGTTGCATCCCCTTTTGTTTTGCGCCAGTTGAGTTCCGTCCCAGCTCGCTCTCTCTTTCGTTTAGTTTAAATATTTAATTTTTTTTAACCCCGAGGCTTCGTTCCGTCCCAGCTCGCTCTCTCTTTCGTTTAGTTTAAATATTTAATTTTTTTTTATCCCCGAGGCTTCGTAGTGAGGAGGGTGTAAATTGTTCGGGCTTTCGGGACAAAGGTATCGAAAAGACCTTCGTCCGGACATATTATAATCGAAAATCGGAGGCTCGGCGGAAAAATGGTTGTGTCGTGAAGGGACAAGAGCGAAATGTTGGCATAAGTGAACGGATGCGACCATACCAGCACTAATGCACCGGATCCCATCAGAACTCCGAAGTTAAGCGTGCTTGGGCGAGAGTAGTACTAGGATGGGTGACCTCCTGGGAAGTCCTCGTGTTGCATCCCCTTTTGTTTTGCGCCAGTTGAGTTCCGTCCCAGCTCGCTCTCTCTTTCGTTTAGTTTAAATATTTAATTTTTTTTAACCCCGAGGCTTCGTTCCGTCCCAGCTCGCTCTCTCTTTCGTTTAGTTTAAATATTTAATTTTTTTTTTATCCCCGAGGCTTCGTAGTGAGGAGGGTGTAAATTGTTCGGGCTTTCGGGACAAAGGTATCGAAAAGACCTTCGTCCGGACATATTATAATCGAAAATCGGAGGCTCGGCGGAAAAATGGCTGTGTCGTGAAGGGATAAGAGCGAAATGTTGGCATAAGTGAACGGATGCGACCATACCAGCACTAATGCACCGGATCCCATCAGAACTCCGAAGTTAAGCGTGCTTGGGCGAGAGTAGTACTAGGATGGATGACCTCCTGGGAAGTCCTCGTGTTGCATCCCCTTTTGTTTTGCGCCAGTTGAGTTCCGTCCCAGCTCGCTCTCTCTTTCGTTTAGTTTAAATATTTAATTTTTTTTAACCCCGAGGCTTCGTTCCGTCCCAGCTCGCTCTCTCTTTCGTTTAGTTTAAATATTTAATTTTTTTTAACCCCGAGGCTTCGTTCCGTCCCAGCTCGCTCTCTCTTTCGTTTAGTTTCAATATTTAATTTTTTTTTTATCCCCGAGGCTTCGTAGTGAGGAGGGTGTAAATTGTTCGGGCTTTCGGGACAAAAGTATCGAAAAGACCTTCGTCCGGAAATATTATAATCGAAAATCGGAGGCTCGGCGGAAAAATGGCTGTGTCGTGAAGGGATAAAAGCGAAATGTTGGCATAAGTGAACGGATGCGACCATACCAGCACTAATGCACCGGATCCCATCAGAACTCCGAAGTTAAGCGTGCTTGGGCGAGAGTAGTACTAGGATGGGTGACCTCCTGGGAAGTCCTCGTGTTGCATCCCCTTTTGTTTTGCGCCAGTTGAGTTCCGTCCCAGCTCGCTCTCTCTTTCGTTTAGTTTAAATATTTAATTTTTTTTAACCCCGAGGCTTCGTTCCGTCCCAGCTCGCTCTCTCTTTCGTTTAGTTTAAATATTTAATTTTTTTTTTATCCCCGAGGCTTCGTAGTGAGGAGGGTGTAAATTGTTCGGGCTTTCGGGACAAAGGTATCGAAAAGACCTTCGTCCGGACATATTATAATCGAAAATCGGAGGCTCGGCGGAAAAATGGCTGTGTCGTGAAGGGACAAGAGCGAAATGTTGGCATAAGTGAACGGATGCGACCATACCAGCACTAATGCACCGGATCCCATCAGAACTCCGAAGTTAAGCGTGCTTGGGCGAGAGTAGTACTAGGATGGATGACCTCCTGGGAAGTCCTCGTGTTGCATCCCCTTTTGTTTTGCGCCAGTTGAGTTCCGTCCCAGCTCGCTCTCTCTTTCGTTTAGTTTAAATATTTAATTTTTTTTAACCCCGAGGCTTCGTTCCGTCCCAGCTCGCTCTCTCTTTCGTTTAGTTTAAATATTTAATTTTTTTTAACCCCGAGGCTTCGTTCCGTCCCAGCTCGCTCTCTCTTTCATTTAGTTTCACTATTTAATTTTTTTTTTATCCCCGAGGCTTCGTAGTGAGGAGGGTGTAAATTGTTCGGGCTTTCGGGACAAAGGTATCGAAAAGACCTTCGTCCGGACATATTATAATCGAAAATCGGAGGCTCGGCGGAAAAATGGCTGTGTCGTGAAGGGACAAGAGCGAAATGTTGGCATAAGTGAACGGATGCGACCATACCAGCACTAATGCACTGGATCCCATCAGAACTCCGAAGTTAAGCGTTCTTGGGCGAGAGTAGTACTAGGATGGGTGACCTCCTGGGAAGTCCTCGTGTTGCATCCCCTTTTGTTTTGCGCCAGTTGAGTTCCGTCCCAGCTCGCTCTCTCTTTCGTTTAGTTTAAATATTTAATTTTTTTTAACCCCGAGGCTTCGTTCCGTCCCAGCTCGCTCTCTCTTTCGTTTAGTTTAAATATTTAATTTTTTTTTTATCCCCGAGGCTTCGTAGTGAGGAGGGTGTAAATTGTTCGGGCTTTCGGGACAAAGGTATCGAAAAGACCTTCGTCCGGACATATTATAATCGAAAATCGGAGGCTCGGCGGAAAAATGGCTGTGTCGTGAAGGGACAAGAGCGAAATGTTGGCATAAGTGAACGGATGCGACCATACCAGCACTAATGCACCGGATCCCATCAGAACTCCGAAGTTAAGCGTGCTTGGGCGAGAGTAGTACTAGGATGGATGACCTCCTGGGAAGTCCTCGTGTTGCATCCCCTTTTGTTTTGCGCCAGTTGAGTTCCGTCCCAGCTCGCTCTCTCTTTCGTTTAGTTTAAATATTTAATTTTTTTTAACCCCGAGGCTTCGTTCCGTCCCAGCTCGCTCTCTCTTTCGTTTAGTTTAAATATTTAATTTTTTTTAACCCCGAGGCTTCGTTCCGTCCCAGCTCGCTCTCTCTTTCATTTAGTTTCACTATTTAATTTTTTTTTTATCCCCGAGGCTTCGTAGTGAGGAGGGTGTAAATTGTTCGGGCTTTCGGGACTAAGGTATCGAAAAGACCTTCGTCCGGACATATTATAATCGAAAATCGGAGGCTCGGCGGAAAAATGGCTGTGTCGTGAAGGGACAAGAGCGAAATGTTGGCATAAGTGAACGGATGCGACCATACCAGCACTAATGCACTGGATCCCATCAGAACTCCGAAGTTAAGCGTTCTTGGGCGAGAGTAGTACTAGGATGGGTGACCTCCTGGGAAGTCCTCGTGTTGCATCCCCTTTTGTTTTGCGCCAGTTGAGTTCCGTCCCAGCTCGCTCTCTCTTTCGTTTAGTTTAAATATTTAATTTTTTTTAACCCCGAGGCTTCGTTCCGTCCCAGCTCGCTCTCTCTTTCGTTTAGTTTAAATATTTAATTTTTTTTTTATCCCCGAGGCTTCGTAGTGAGGAGGGTGTAAATTGTTCGGGCTTTCGGGACAAAGGTATCGAAAAGACCTTCGTCCGGACATATTATAATCGAAAATCGGAGGCTCGGCGGAAAAATGGCTGTGTCGTGAAGGGACAAGAGCGAAATGTTGGCATAAGTGAACGGATGCGACCATACCGGCACTAATGCACCGGATCCCATCAGAACTCCGAAGTTAAGCGTGCTTGGGCGAGAGTAGTACTAGGATGGATGACCTCCTGGGAAGTCCTCGTGTTGCATCCCCTTTTGTTTTGCGCCAGTTGAGTTCCGTCCCAGCTCGCTCTCTCTTTCGTTTAGTTTAAACATTTAATTTTTTTTAACCCCGAGGCTTCGTTCCGTCCCAGCTCGCTCTCTCTTTCGTTTAGTTTAAATATTTAATTTTTTTTAACCCCGAGGCTTCGTTCCGTCCCAGATCGCTCTCTCTTTCATTTAGTTTCACTATTTAATTTTTTTTTTATCCCCGAGGCTTCGTAGTGAGGAGGGTGTAAATTGTTCGGGCTTTCGGGACAAAGGTATCGAAAAGACCTTCGTCCGGACATATTATAATCGAAAATCGGAGGCTCGGCGGAAAAATGGCTGTGTCGTGAAGGGACAAGAGCGAAATGTTGGCATAAGTGAACGGATGCGACCATACCAGCACTAATGCACTGGATCCCATCAGAACTCCGAAGTTAAGCGTTCTTGGGCGAGAGTAGTACTAGGATGGGTGACCTCCTGGGAAGTCCTCGTGTTGCATCCCCTTTTGTTTTGCGCCAGTTGAGTTCCGTCCCAGCTCGCTCTCTCTTTCGTTTAGTTTAAATATTTAATTTTTTTTAACCCCGAGGCTTCGTTCCGTCCCAGCTCGCTCTCTCTTTCGTTTAGTTTAAATATTTAATTTTTTTTTTATCCCCGAGGCTTCGTAGTGAGGAGGGTGTAAATTGTTCGGGCTTTCGGGACAAAGGTATCGAAAAGACCTTCGTCCGGACATATTATAATCGAAAATCGGAGGCTCGGCGGAAAAATGGCTGTGTCGTGAAGGGACAAGAGCGAAATGTTGGCATAAGTGAACGGATGCGACCATACCAGCACTAATGCACCGGATCCCATCAGAACTCCGAAGTTAAGCGTGCTTGGGCGAGAGTAGTACTAGGATGGATGACCTCCTGGGAAGTCCTCGTGTTGCATCCCCTTTTGTTTTGCGCCAGTTGAGTTCCGTCCCAGCTCGCTCTCTCTTTCGTTTAGTTTAAATATTTAATTTTTTTTAACCCCGAGGCTTCGTTCCGTCCCAGCTCGCTCTCTCTTTCGTTTAGTTTAAATATTTAATTTTTTTTAACCCCGAGGCTTCGTTCCGTCCCAGCTCGCTCTCTCTTTCATTTAGTTTCACTATTTAATTTTTTTTTTATCCCCGAGGCTTCGTAGTGAGGAGGGTGTAAATTGTTCGGGCTTTCGGGACAAAGGTATCGAAAAGACCTTCGTCCGGACATATTATAATCGAAAATCGGAGGCTCGGCGGAAAAATGGCTGTGTCGTGAAGGGACAAGAGCGAAATGTTGGCATAAGTGAACGGATGCGACCATACCAGCACTAATGCACTGGATCCCATCAGAACTCCGAAGTTAAGCGTTCTTGGGCGAGAGTAGTACTAGGATGGGTGACCTCCTGGGAAGTCCTCGTGTTGCATCCCCTTTTGTTTTGCGCCAGTTGAGTTCCGTCCCAGCTCGCTCTCTCTTTCGTTTAGTTTAAATATTTAATTTTTTTTAACCCCGAGGCTTCGTTCCGTCCCAGCTCGCTCTCTCTTTCGTTTAGTTTAAATATTTAATTTTTTTTTTATCCCCGAGGCTTCGTAGTGAGGAGGGTGTAAATTGTTCGGGCTTTCGGGACAAAGGTATCGAAAAGACCTTCGTCCGGACATATTATAATCGAAAATCGGAGGCTCGGCGGAAAAATGGCTGTGTCGTGAAGGGACAAGAGCGAAATGTTGGCATAAGTGAACGGATGCGACCATACCAGCACTAATGCACCGGATCCCATCAGAACTCCGAAGTTAAGCGTGCTTGGGCGAGAGTAGTACTAGGATGGATGACCTCCTGGGAAGTCCTCGTGTTGCATCCCCTTTTGTTTTGCGCCAGTTGAGTTCCGTCCCAGCTCGCTCTCTCTTTCGTTTAGTTTAAATATTTAATTTTTTTTAACCCCGAGGCTTCGTTCCGTCCCAGCTCGCTCTCTCTTTCGTTTAGTTTAAATATTTAATTTTTTTTAACCCCGAGGCTTCGTTCCGTCCCAGCTCGCTCTCTCTTTCATTTAGTTTCACTATTTAATTTTTTTTTTATCCCCGAGGCTTCGTAGTGAGGAGGGTGTAAATTGTTCGGGCTTTCGGGACAAAGGTATCGAAAAGACCTTCGTCCGGACATATTATAATCGAAAATCGGAGGCTCGGCGGAAAAATGGCTGTGTCGTGAAGGGACAAGAGCGAAATGTTGGCATAAGTGAACGGATGCGACCATACCAGCACTAATGCACTGGATCCCATCAGAACTCCGAAGTTAAGCGTTCTTGGGCGAGAGTAGTACTAGGATGGGTGACCTCCTGGGAAGTCCTCGTGTTGCATCCCCTTTTGTTTTGCGCCAGTTGAGTTCCGTCCCAGCTCGCTCTCTCTTTCGTTTAGTTTAAATATTTAATTTTTTTTAACCCCGAGGCTTCGTTCCGTCCCAGCTCGCTCTCTCTTTCGTTTAGTTTAAATATTTAATTTTTTTTTTATCCCCGAGGCTTCGTAGTGAGGAGGGTGTAAATTGTTCGGGCTTTCGGGACAAAGGTATCGAAAAGACCTTCGTCCGGACATATTATAATCGAAAATCGGAGGCTCGGCGGAAAAATGGCTGTGTCGTGAAGGGACAAGAGCGAAATGTTGGCATAAGTGAACGGATGCGACCATACCAGCACTAATGCACCGGATCCCATCAGAACTCCGAAGTTAAGCGTGCTTGGGCGAGAGTAGTACTAGGATGGATGACCTCCTGGGAAGTCCTCGTGTTGCATCCCCTTTTGTTTTGCGCCAGTTGAGTTCCGTCCCAGCTCGCTCTCTCTTTCGTTTAGTTTAAATATTTAATTTTTTTTAACCCCGAGGCTTCGTTCCGTCCCAGCTCGCTCTCTCTTTCGTTTAGTTTAAATATTTAATTTTTTTTAACCCCGAGGCTTCGTTCCGTCCCAGCTCGCTCTCTCTTTCATTTAGTTTCACTATTTAATTTTTTTTTTATCCCCGAGGCTTCGTAGTGAGGAGGGTGTAAATTGTTCGGGCTTTCGGGACAAAGGTATCGAAAAGACCTTCGTCCGGACATATTATAATCGAAAATCGGAGGCTCGGCGGAAAAATGGCTGTGTCGTGAAGGGACAAGAGCGAAATGTTGGCATAAGTGAACGGATGCGACCATACCAGCACTAATGCACTGGATCCCATCAGAACTCCGAAGTTAAGCGTTCTTGGGCGAGAGTAGTACTAGGATGGGTGACCTCCTGGGAAGTCCTCGTGTTGCATCCCCTTTTGTTTTGCGCCAGTTGAGTTCCGTCCCAGCTCGCTCTCTCTTTCGTTTAGTTTAAATATTTAATTTTTTTTAACCCCGAGGCTTCGTTCCGTCCCAGCTCGCTCTCTCTTTCGTTTAGTTTAAATATTTAATTTTTTTTTTATCCCCGAGGCTTCGTAGTGAGGAGGGTGTAAATTGTTCGGGCTTTCGGGACAAAGGTATCGAAAAGACCTTCGTCCGGACATATTATAATCGAAAATCGGAGGCTCGGCGGAAAAATGGCTGTGTCGTGAAGGGACAAGAGCGAAATGTTGGCATAAGTGAACGGATGCGACCATACCAGCACTAATGCACCGGATCCCATCAGAACTCCGAAGTTAAGCGTGCTTGGGCGAGAGTAGTACTAGGATGGATGACCTCCTGGGAAGTCCTCGTGTTGCATCCCCTTTTGTTTTGCGCCAGTTGAGTTCCGTCCCAGCTCGCTCTCTCTTTCGTTTAGTTTAAATATTTAATTTTTTTTAACCCCGAGGCTTCGTTCCGTCCCAGCTCGCTCTCTCTTTCGTTTAGTTTAAATATTTAATTTTTTTTAACCCCGAGGCTTCGTTCCGTCCCAGATCGCTCTCTCTTTCATTTAGTTTCACTATTTAATTTTTTTTTTATCCCCGAGGCTTCGTAGTGAGGAGGGTGTAAATTGTTCGGGCTTTCGGGACAAAGGTATCGAAAAGACCTTCGTCCGGACATATTATAATCGAAAATCGGAGGCTCGGCGGAAAAATGGCTGTGTCGTGAAGGGACAAGAGCGAAATGTTGGCATAAGTGAACGGATGCGACCATACCAGCACTAATGCACTGGATCCCATCAGAACTCCGAAGTTAAGCGTTCTTGGGCGAGAGTAGTACTAGGATGGGTGACCTCCTGGGAAGTCCTCGTGTTGCATCCCCTTTTTTTTTGCGCCAGTTGAGTTCCGTCCCAGCTCGCTCTCTCTTTCGTTTAGTTTAAATATTTAATTTTTTTTAACCCCGAGGCTTCGTTCCGTCCCAGCTCGCTCTCTCTTTCGTTTAGTTTAAATATTTAATTTTTTTTTTATCCCCGAGGCTTCGTAGTGAGGACGGTGTAAATTGTTCGGGCTTTCGGGACAAAGGTATCGAAAAGACCTTCGTCCGGACATATTATAATCGAAAATCGGAGGCTCGGCGGAAAAATGGCTGTGTCGTGAAGGGACAAGAGCGAAATGTTGGCATAAGTGAACGGATGCGACCATACCAGCACTAATGCACCGGATCCCATCAGAACTCCGAAGTTAAGCGTGCTTGGGCGAGAGTAGTACTAGGATGGGTGACCTCCTGGGAAGTCCTCGTGTTGCATCCCCTTTTGTTTTGCGCCAGTTGAGTTCCGTCCCAGCTCGCTCTCTCTTTCGTTTAGTTTAAATATTTAATTTTTTTTAACCCCGAGGCTTCGTTCCGTCCCAGCTCGCTCTCTCTTTCGTTTAGTTTAAATATTTAATTTTTTTTTTATCCCCGAGGCTTCGTAGTGAGGAGGGTGTAAATTGTTCGGGCTTTCGGGACAAAGGTATCGAAAAGACCTTCGTCCGGACATATTATAATCGAAAATCGGAGGCTCGGCGGAAAAATGGCTGTGTCGTGAAGGGACAAGAGCGAAATGTTGGCATAAGTGAACGGATGCGACCATACCAGCACTAATGCACCGGATCCCATCAGAACTCCGAAGTTAAGCGTGCTTGGGCGAGAGTAGTACTAGGATGGGCGACCTCCTGGGAAGTCCTCGTGTTGCATCCCCTTTTGTTTTGCGCCAGTTGAGTTCCGTCCCAGCTCGCTCTCTCTTTCGTTTAGTTTAAATATTTAATTTTTTTTAACCCCGAGGCTTCGTTCCGTCCCAGCTCGCTCTCTCTTTCGTTTAGTTTCAATATTTAATTTTTTTTTTATCCCCGAGGCTTCGTAGTGAGGAGGGTGTAAATTGTTCGGGCTTTCGGGACAAAGGTATCGAAAAGACCTTCGTCCGGACATATTATAATCGAAAATCGGAGGCTCGGCGGAAAAATGGCTGTGTCGTGAAGGGACAAGAGCGAAATGTTGGCATAAGTGAACGGATGCAACCATACCAGCACTAATGCACCGGATCCCATCAGAACTCCGAAGTTAAGCGTGCTTGGGCGAGAGTAGTACTAGGATGGGTGACCTCCTGGGAAGTCCTCGTGTTGCATCCCCTTTTGTTTTGCGCCAGTTGAGTTCCGTCCCAGCTCGCTCTCTCTTTCGTTTAGTTTAAATATTTAATTTTTTTTAACCCCGAGGCTTCGTTCCGTCCCAGCTCGCTCTCTCTTTCGTTTAGTTTAAATATTTAATTTTTTTTTATCCCCGAGGCTTCGTAGTGAGGAGGGTGTAAATTGTTCGGGCTTTCGGGACAAAGGTATCGAAAAGACCTTCGTCCGGACATATTATAATCGAAAATCGGAGGCTCGGCGGAAAAATGGCTGTGTCGTGAAGGGACAAGAGCGAAATGTTGGCATAAGTGAACGGATGCGACCATACCAGCACTAATGCACCGGATCCCATCAGAACTCCGAAGTTAAGCGTGCTTGGGCGAGAGTAGTACTAGGATGGGTGACCTCCTGGGAAGTCCTCGTGTTGCATCCCCTTTTGTTTTGCGCCAGTTGAGTTCCGTCCCAGCTCGCTCTCTCTTTCGTTTAGTTTAAATATTTAATTTTTTTTAACCCCGAGGCTTCGTTCCGTCCCAGCTCGCTCTCTCTTTCGTTTAGTTTCAATATTTAATTTTTTTTTTATCCCCGAGGCTTCGTAGAGAGGAGGGTGTAAATTGTTCGGGCTTTCGGGACAAAGGTATCGAAAAGACCTTCGTCCGGACATATTATAATCGAAAATCGGAGGCTCGGCGGAAAAATGGCTGTGTCGTGAAGGGACAAGAGCGAAATGTTGGCATAAGTGAACGGATGCGACCATACCAGCACTAATGCACCGGATCCCATCAGAACTCCGAAGTTAAGCGTGCTTGGGCGAGAGTAGTACTAGGATGGGTGACCTCCTGGGAAGTCCTCGTGTTGCATCCCCTCTTGTTTTGCGCCAGTTGAGTTCCGTCCCAGCTCGCTCTCTCTTTCGTTTAGTTTATATATTTAATTTTTTTTAACCCCGAGGCTTCGTTCCGTCCCAGCTCGCTCTCTCTTTCGTTTAGTTTAAATATTTAATTTTTTTTTATCCCCGAGGCTTCGTAGTGAGGAGGGTGTAAATTGTTCGGGCTTTCGGGACAAAGGTATCGAAAAGACCTTCGTCCGGACATATTATAATCGAAAATCGGAGGCTCGGCGGAAAAATGGCTGTGTCGTGAAGGGACAAGAGCGAAATGTTGGCATAAGTGAACGGATGCGACCATACCAGCACTAATGCACCGGATCCCATCAGAACTCCGAAGTCAAGCGTGCTTGGGCGAGAGTAGTACTAGGATGGGTGACCTCCTGGGAAGTCCTCGTGTTGCATCCCCTTTTGTTTTGCGCCAGTTGAGCTCCGTCCCAGCTCGCTCTCTCTTTCGTTTAGTTTAAATATTTAATTTTTTTTAACCCCGAGGCTTCGTTCCGTCCCAGCTCGCTCTCTCTTTCGTTTAGTTTAAATATTTAATTTTTTTTAACCCCGAGGCTTCGTTCCGTCCCAGCTCGCTCTCTCTTTCGTTTAGTTTCAATATTTAATTTTTTTTTATCCCCGAGGCTTCGTAGTGAGGAGGGTGTAAATTGTTCGGGCTTTCGGGACAAAGGTATCGAAAAGACCTTCGTCCGGACATATTATAATCGAAAATCGGAGGCTCGGCGGAAAAATGGCTGTGTCGTGAAGGGACAAGAGCGAAATGTTGGCATAAGTGAACGGATGCGACCATACCAGCACTAATGCACCGGATCCCATCAGAACTCCGAAGTTAAGCGTGCTTAGGCGAGAGTAGTACTAGGATGGATGACCTCCTGGGAAGTCCTCGTGTTGCATCCCCTTTTGTTTTGCGCCAGTTGAGTTCCGTCCCAGCTCGCTCTCTCTTTCGTTTAGTTTAAATATTTAATTTTTTTTAACCCCGAGGCTTCGTTCCGTCCCAGCTCGCTCTCTCTTTCGTTTAGTTTAAATATTTAATTTTTTTTAACCCCGAGGCTTCGTTCCGTCCCAGCTCGCTCTCTCTTTCATTTAGTTTCACTATTTAATTTTTTTTTTATCCCCGAGGCTTCGTAGTGAGGAGGGTGTAAATTGTTAGGGCTTTCGGGACAAAGGTATCGAAAAGACCTTCGTCCGGACATATTATAATCGAAAATCGGAGGCTCGGCGGAAAAATGGCTGTGTCGTGAAGGGACAAGAGCGAAATGTTGGCATAAGTGAACGGATGTGACCATACCAGCACTAATGCACTGGATCCCATCAGAACTCCGAAGTTAAGCGTTCTTGGGCGAGAGTAGTACTAGGATGGGTGACCTCCTGGGAAGTCCTCGTGTTGCATCCCCTTTTTTTTTGCGCCAGTTGAGTTCTGTCCCAGCTCGCTCTCTCTTTCGTTTAGTTTAAATATTTAATTTTTTTTAACCCCGAGGCTTCGTTCCGTCCCATCTCGCTCTCTCTTTCGTTTAGTTTAAATATTTAATTTTTTTTTTATCCCCGAGGCTTCGTAGTGAGGAGGGTGTAAATTGTTCGGGCTTTCGGGACAAAGGTATCGAAAAGACCTTCGTCCGGACATATTATAATCGAAAATCGGAGGCTCGGCGGAAAAATGGCTGTGTCGTGAAGGGACAAGAGCGAAATGTTGGCATAAGTGAACGGATGCGACCATACCAGCACTAATGCACCGGATCCCATCAGAACTCCGAAGTTAAGCGTGCTTGGGCGAGAGTAGTACTAGGATGGGTGACCTCCTGGGAAGTCCTCGTGTTGCATCCCCTTTTGTTTTGCGCCAGTTGAGTTCCGTCCCAGCTCGCTCTCTCTTTCGTTTAGTTTAAATATTTAATTTTTTTTAACCCCGAGGCTTCGTTCCGTCCCAGCTCGCTCTCTCTTTCGTTTAGTTTAAATATTTAATTTTTTTTTTATCCCCGAGGCTTCGTAGTGAGGAGGGTGTAAATTGTTCGGGCTTTCGGGACAAAGGTATCGAAAAGACCTTCGTCCGGACATATTATAATCGAAAATCGGAGGCTCGGCGGAAAAATGGCTGTGTCGTGAAGGGACAAGAGCGAAATGTTGGCATAAGTGAACGGATGCGACCATACCAGCACTAATGCACCGGATCCCATCAGAACTCCGAAGTTAAGCGTGCTTGGGCGAGAGTAGTACTAGGATGGGCGACCTCCTGGGAAGTCCTCGTGTTGCATCCCCTTTTGTTTTGCGCCAGTTGAGTTCCGTCCCAGCTCGCTCTCTCTTTCGTTTAGTTTAAATATTTAATTTTTTTTAACCCCGAGGCTTCGTTCCGTCCCAGCTCGCTCTCTCTTTCGTTTAGTTTCAATATTTAATTTTTTTTTTATCCCCGAGGCTTCGTAGTGAGGAGGGTGTAAATTGTTCGGGCTTTCGGGACAAAGGTATCGAAAAGACCTTCGTCCGGACATATTATAATCGAAAATCGGAGGCTCGGCGGAAAAATGGCTGTGTCGTGAAGGGACAAGAGCGAAATGTTGGCATAAGTGAACGGATGCGACCATACCAGCACTAATGCACCGGATCCCATCAGAACTCCGAAGTTAAGCGTGCTTGGGCGAGAGTAGTACTAGGATGGGTGACCTCCTGGGAAGTCCTCGTGTTGCATCCCCTTTTGTTTTGCGCCAGTTGAGTTCCGTCCCAGCTCGCTCTCTCTTTCGTTTAGTTTAAATATTTAATTTTTTTTAACCCCGAGGCTTCGTTCCGTCCCAGCTCGCTCTCTCTTTCGTTTAGTTTAAATATTTAATTTTTTTTAACCCCGAGGCTTCGTTCCGTCCCAGCTCGCTCTCTCTTTCATTTAGTTTCACTATTTAATTTTTTTTTTATCCCCGAGGCTTCGTAGTGAGGAGGGTGTAAATTGTTAGGGCTTTCGGGACAAAGGTATCGAAAAGACCTTCGTCCGGACATATTATAATCGAAAATCGGAGGCTCGGCGGAAAAATGGCTGTGTCGTGAAGGGACAAGAGCGAAATGTTGGCATAAGTGAACGGATGCGACCATACCAGCACTAATGCACTGGATCCCATCAGAACTCCGAAGTTAAGCGTTCTTGGGCGAGAGTAGTACTAGGATGGGTGACCTCCTGGGAAGTCCTCGTGTTGCATCCCCTTTTTTTTTGCGCCAGTTGAGTTCTGTCCCAGCTCGCTCTCTCTTTCGTTTAGTTTAAATATTTAATTTTTTTTAACCCCGAGGCTTCGTTCCGTCCCATCTCGCTCTCTCTTTCGTTTAGTTTAAATATTTAATTTTTTTTTTATCCCCGAGGCTTCGTAGTGAGGAGGGTGTAAATTGTTCGGGCTTTCGGGACAAAGGTATCGAAAAGACCTTCGTCCGGACATATTATAATCGAAAATCGGAGGCTCGGCGGAAAAATGGCTGTGTCGTGAAGGGACAAGAGCGAAATGTTGGCATAAGTGAACGGATGCGACCATACCAGCACTAATGCACCGGATCCCATCAGAACTCCGAAGTTAAGCGTGCTTGGGCGAGAGTAGTACTAGGATGGGTGACCTCCTGGGAAGTCCTCGTGTTGCATCCCCTTTTGTTTTGCGCCAGTTGAGTTCCGTCCCAGCTCGCTCTCTCTTTCGTTTAGTTTAAATATTTAATTTTTTTTAACCCCGAGGCTTCGTTCCGTCCCAGCTCGCTCTCTCTTTCGTTTAGTTTAAATATTTAATTTTTTTTTTATCCCCGAGGCTTCGTAGTGAGGAGGGTGTAAATTGTTCGGGCTTTCGGGACAAAGGTATCGAAAAGACCTTCGTCCGGACATATTATAATCGAAAATCGGAGGCTCGGCGGAAAAATGGCTGTGTCGTGAAGGGACAAGAGCGAAATGTTGGCATAAGTGAACGGATGCGACCATACCAGCACTAATGCACCGGATCCCATCAGAACTCCGAAGTTAAGCGTGCTTGGGCGAGAGTAGTACTAGGATGGGCGACCTCCTGGGAAGTCCTCGTGTTGCATCCCCTTTTGTTTTGCGCCAGTTGAGTTCCGTCCCAGCTCGCTCTCTCTTTCGTTTAGTTTAAATATTTAATTTTTTTTAACCCCGAGGCTTCGTTCCGTCCCAGCTCGCTCTCTCTTTCGTTTAGTTTCAATATTTAATTTTTTTTTTATCCCCGAGGCTTCGTAGTGAGGAGGGTGTAAATTGTTCGGGCTTTCGGGACAAAGGTATCGAAAAGACCTTCGTCCGGACATATTATAATCGAAAATCGGAGGCTCGGCGGAAAAATGGCTGTGTCGTGAAGGGACAAGAGCGAAATGTTGGCATAAGTGAACGGATGCGACCATACCAGCACTAATGCACCGGATCCCATCAGAACTCCGAAGTTAAGCGTGCTTGGGCGAGAGTAGTACTAGGATGGGTGACCTCCTGGGAAGTCCTCGTGTTGCATCCCCTTTTGTTTTGCGCCAGTTGAGTTCCGTCCCAGCTCGCTCTCTCTTTCGTTTAGTTTAAATATTTAATTTTTTTTAACCCCGAGGCTTCGTTCCGTCCCAGCTCGCTCTCTCTTTCGTTTAGTTTAAATATTTAATTTTTTTTTATCCCCGAGGCTTCGTAGTGAGGAGGGTGTAAATTGTTCGGGCTTTCGGGACAAAGGTATCGAAAAGACCTTCGTCCGGACATATTATAATCGAAAATCGGAGGCTCGGCGGAAAAATGGCTGTGTCGTGAAGGGACAAGAGCGAAATGTTGGCATAAGTGAACGGATGCGACCATACCAGCACTAATGCACCGGATCCCATCAGAACTCCGAAGTGAAGCGTGCTTGGGCGAGAGTAGTACTAGGATGGGTGACCTCCTGGGAAGTCCTCGTGTTGCATCCCCTTTTGTTTTGCGCCAGTTGAGTTCCGTCCCAGCTCGCTCTCTCTTTCGTTTAGTTTAAATATTTAATTTTTTTTAACCCCGAGGCTTCGTTCCGTCCCAGCTCGCTCTCTCTTTCGTTTAGTTTCAATATTTAATTTTTTTTTATCCCCGAGGCTTCGTAGAGAGGAGGGTGTAAATTGTTCGGGCTTTCGGGACAAAGGTATCGAAAAGACCTTCGTCCGGACATATTATAATCGAAAATCGGAGGCTCGGCGGAAAAATGGCTGTGTCGTGAAGGGACAAGAGCGAAATGTTGGCATAAGTGAACGGATGCGACCAAAGCAGCACTAATGCACCGGATCCCATCAGAACTCCGAAGTTAAGCGTGCTTGGGCGAGAGTAGTACTAGGATGGGTGACCTCCTGGGAAGTCCTCGTGTTGCATCCCCTTTTGTTTTGCGCCAGTTGAGTTCCGTCCCAGCTCGCTCTCTCTTTCGTTTAGTTTATATATTTAATTTTTTTTAACCCCGAGGCTTCGTTCCGTCCCAGCTCGCTCTCTCTTTCGTTTAGTTTAAATATTTAATTTTTTTTTATCCCCGAGGCTTCGTAGTGAGGAGGGTGTAAATTGTTCGGGCTTTCGGGACAAAGGTATCGAAAAGACCTTCGTCCGGACATATTATAATCGAAAATCGGAGGCTCGGCGGAAAAATGGCTGTGTCGTGAAGGGACAAGAGCGAAATGTTGGCATAAGTGAACGGATGCGACCATACCAGCACTAATGCACCGGATCCCATCAGAACTCCGAAGTCAAGCGTGCTTGGGCGAGAGTAGTACTAGGATGGGTGACCTCCTGGGAAGTCCTCGTGTTGCATCCCCTTTTGTTTTGCGCCAGTTGAGTTCCGTCCCAGCTCGCTCTCTCTTTCGTTTAGTTTAAATATTTAATTTTTTTTAACCCCGAGGCTTCGTTCCGTCCCAGCTCGCTCTCTCTTTCGTTTAGTTTAAATATTTAATTTTTTTTAACCCCGAGGCTTCGTTCCGTCCCAGCTCGCTCTCTCTTTCGTTTAGTTTCAATATTTAATTTTTTTTTATCCCCGAGGCTTCGTAGTGAGGAGGGTGTAAATTGTTCGGGCTTTCGGGACAAAGGTATCGAAAAGACCTTCGTCCGGACATATTATAATCGAAAATCGGAGGCTCGGCGGAAAAATGGCTGTGTCGTGAAGGGACAAGAGCGAAATGTTGGCATAAGTGAACGGATGCGACCATACCAGCACTAATGCACTGGATCCCATCAGAACTCCGAAGTTAAGCGTGCTTGGGCGAGAGTAGTACTAGGATGGGTGACCTCCTGGGAAGTCCTCGTGTTGCATCCCCTTTTGTTTTGCGCCAGTTGAGTTCCGTCCCAGCTCGCTCTCTCTTTCGTTTAGTTTAAATATTTAATTTTTTTTAACCCCGAGGCTTCGTTCCGTCCCAGCTCGCTCTCTCTTTCGTTTAGTTTAAATATTTAATTTTTTTTTATCCCCGAGGCTTCGTAGTGAGGAGGGTGTAAATTGTTCGGGCTTTCGGGACAAAGGTATCGAAAAGACCTTCGTCCGGACATATTATAATCGAAAATCGGAGGCTCGGCGGAAAAATGGCTGTGTCGTGAAGGGACAAGAGCGAAATGTTGGCATAAGTGAACGGATGCGACCATACCAGCACTAATGCACCGGATCCCATCAGAACTCCGAAGTTAAGCGTGCTTGGGCGAGAGTAGTACTAGGATGGGTGACCTCCTGGGAAGTCCTCGTGTTGCATCCCCTTTTGTTTTGCGCCAGTTGAGTTCCGTCCCAGCTCGCTCTCTCTTTCGTTTAGTTTAAATATTTAATTTTTTTTAACCCCGAGGCTTCGTTCCGTCCCAGCTCGCTCTCTCTTTCGTTTAGTTTAAATATTTAATTTTTTTTTATCCCCGAGGCTTCGTAGTGAGGAGGGTGTAAATTGTTCGGGCTTTCGGGACAAAGGTATCGAAAAGACCTTCGTCCGGACATATTATAATCGAAAATCGGAGGCTCGGCGGAAAAATGGCTGTGTCGTGAAGGGACAAGAGCGAAATGTTGGCATAAGTGAACGGATGCGACCATACCAGCACTAATGCACCGGATCCCATTAGAACTCCGAAGTTAAGCGTGCTTGGGCGAGAGTAGTACTAGGATGGGTGACCTCCTGGGAAGTCCTCGTGTTGCATCCCCTTTTGTTTTGCGCCAGTTGAGTTCCGTCCCAGCTCGCTCTCTCTTTCGTTTAGTTTAAATATTTAATTTTTTTTAACCCCGAGGCTTCGTTCCGTCCCAGCTCGCTCTCTCTTTCGTTTAGTTTAAATATTTAATTTTTTTTTATCCCCGAGGCTTCGTAGTGAGGAGGGTGTAAATTGTTCGGGCTTTCGGGACAAAGGTATCGAAAAGACCTTCGTCCGGACATATTATAATCGAAAATCGGAGGCTCGGCGGAAAAATGGCTGTGTCGTGAAGGGACAAGAGCGAAATGTTGGCATAAGTGAACGGATGCGACCATACCAGCACTAATTCACCGGATCCCATCAGAACTCCGAAGTTAAGCGTGCTTGGACGAGAGTAGTACTAGGATGGGTGACCTCCTGGGAAGTCCTCGTGTTGCATCCCCTTTTGTTTTGCGCCAGTTGAGTTCCGTCCCAGCTCGCTCTCTCTTTCGTTTAGTTTAAATATTTAATTTTTTTTAACCCCGAGGCTTCGTTCCGTCCCAGCTCGCTCTCTCTTTCGTTTAGTTTAAATATTTAATTTTTTTTTATCCCCGAGGCTTCGTAGTGAGGAGGGTGTAAATTGTTCGGGCTTTCGGGACAAAGGTATCGAAAAGACCTTCGTCCGGACATATTATAATCGAAAATCGGAGGCTCGGCGGAAAAATGGCTGTGTCGTGAAGGGACAAGAGCGAAATGTTGGCATAAGTGAACGGATGCGACCATACCAGCACTAATGCACCGGATCCCATCAGAACTCCGAAGTTAAGCGTGCTTGGGCGAGAGTAGTACTAGGATGGGTGACCTCCTGGGAAGTCCTCGTGTTGCATCCCCTTTTGTTTTGCGCCAGTTGAGTTCCGTCCCAGCTCGCTCTCTCTTTCGTTTAGTTTAAATATTTAATTTTTTTTAACCCCGAGGCTTCGTTCCGTCCCAGCTCGCTCTCTCTTTCGTTTAGTTTCAATATTTAATTTTTTTTTTATCCCCGAGGCTTCGTAGAGAGGAGGGTGTAAATTGTTCGGGCTTTCGGGACAAAGGTATCGAAAAGACCTTCGTCCGGACATATTATAATCGAAAATCGGAGGCTCGGCGGAAAAATGGCTGTGTCGTGAAGGGACAAGAGCGAAATGTTGGCATAAGTGAATGGATGCGACCATACCAGCACTAATGCACCGGATCCCATCAGAACTCCGAAGTTAAGCGTGCTTGGGCGAGAGTAGTACTAGGATGGGTGACCTCCTGGGAAGTCCTCGTGTTGCATCCCCTTTTGTTTTGCGCCAGTTGAGTTCCGTCCCAGCTCGCTCTCTCTTTCGTTTAGTTTATATATTTAATTTTTTTTAACCCCGAGGCTTCGTTCCGTCCCAGCTCGCTCTCTCTTTCGTTTAGTTTAAATATTTAATTTTTTTTTATCCCCGAGGCTTCGTAGTGAGGAGGGTGTAAATTGTTCGGGCTTTCGGGACAAAGGTATCGAAAAGACCTTCGTCCGGACATATTATAATCGAAAATCGGAGGCTCGGCGGAAAAATGGCTGTGTCGTGAAGGGACAAGAGCGAAATGTTGGCATAAGTGAACGGATGCGACCATACCAGCACTAATGCACCGGATCCCATCAGAACTCCGAAGTCAAGCGTGCTTGGGCGAGAGTAGTACTAGGATGGGTGACCTCCTGGGAAGTCCTCGTGTTGCATCCCCTTTTGTTTTGCGCCAGTTGAGTTCCGTCCCAGCTCGCTCTCTCTTTCGTTTAGTTTAAATATTTAATTTTTTTTAACCCCGAGGCTTCGTTCCGTCCCAGCTCGCTCTCTTTTTCGTTTAGTTTAAATATTTAATTTTTTTTAACCCCGAGGCTTCGTTCCGTCCCAGCTCGCTCTCTCTTTCGTTTAGTTTCAATATTTAATTTTTTTTTATCCCCGAGGCTTCGTAGTGAGGAGGGTGTAAATTGTTCGGGCTTTCGGGACAAAGGTATCGAAAAGACCTTCGTCCGGACATATTATAATCGAAAATCGGAGGCTCGGCGGAAAAATGGCTGTGTCGTGAAGGGACAAGAGCGAAATGTTGGCATAAGTGAACGGATGCGACCATACCAGCACTAATGCACTGGATCCCATCAGAACTCCGAAGTTAAGCGTGCTTGGGCGAGAGTAGTACTAGGATGGGTGACCTCCTGGGAAGTCCTCGTGTTGCATCCCCTTTTGTTTTGCGCCAGTTGAGTTCCGTCCCAGCTCGCTCTCTCTTTCGTTTAGTTTAAATATTTAATTTTTTTTAACCCCGAGGCTTCGTTCCGTCCCAGCTCGCTCTCTCTTTCGTTTAGTTTAAATATTTAATTTTTTTTTATCCCCGAGGCTTCGTAGTGAGGAGGGTGTAAATTGTTCGGGCTTTCGGGACAAAGGTATCGAAAAGACCTTCGTCCGGACATATTATAATCGAAAATCGGAGGCTCGGCGGAAAAATGGCTGTGTCGTGAAGGGACAAGAGCGAAATGTTGGCATAAGTGAACGGATGCGACCATACCAGCACTAATGCACCGGATCCCATCAGAACTCCGAAGTTAAGCGTGCTTGGGCGAGAGTAGTACTAGGATGGGTGACCTCCTGGGAAGTCCTCGTGTTGCATCCCCTTTTGTTTTGCGCCAGTTGAGTTCCGTCCCAGCTCGCTCTCTCTTTCGTTTAGTTTAAATATTTAATTTTTTTTAACCCCGAGGCTTCGTTCCGTCCCAGCTCGCTCTCTCTTTCGTTTAGTTTAAATATTTAATTTTTTTTTATCCCCGAGGCTTCGTAGTGAGGAGGGTGTAAATTGTTCGGGCTTTCGGGACAAAGGTATCGAAAAGACCTTCGTCCGGACATATTATAATCGAAAATCGGAGGCTCGGCGGAAAAATGGCTGTGTCGTGAAGGGACAAGAGCGAAATGTTGGCATAAGTGAACGGATGCGACCATACCAGCACTAATTCACCGGATCCCATCAGAACTCCGAAGTTAAGCGTGCTTGGACGAGAGTAGTACTAGGATGGGTGACCTCCTGGGAAGTCCTCGTGTTGCATCCCCTTTTGTTTTGCGCCAGTTGAGTTCCGTCCCAGCTCGCTCTCTCTTTCGTTTAGTTTAAATATTTAATTTTTTTTAACCCCGAGGCTTCGTTCCGTCCCAGCTCGCTCTCTCTTTCGTTTAGTTTAAATATTTAATTTTTTTTTATCCCTGAGGCTTCGTAGTGAGGAGGGTGTAAATTGTTCGGGCTTTCGGGACAAAGGTATCGAAAAGACCTTCGTCCGGACATATTATAATCGAAAATCGGAGGCTCGGCGGAAAAATGGCTGTGTCGTGAAGGGACAAGAGCGAAATGTTGGCATAAGTGAACGGATGCGACCATACCAGCACTAATGCACCGGATCCCATCAGAACTCCGAAGTTAAGCGTGCTTGGGCGAGAGTAGTACTAGGATGGGTGACCTCCTGGGAAGTCCTCGTGTTGCATCCCCTTTTGTTTTGCGCCAGTTGAGTTCCGTCCCAGCTCGTTCTCTCTTTCGTTTAGTTTAAATATTTAATTTTTTTTAACCCCGAGGCTTCGTTCCGTCCCAGCTCGCTCTCTCTTTCGTTTAGTTTCAATATTTAATTTTTTTTTTATCCCCGAGGCTTCGTAGAGAGGAGGGTGTAAATTGTTCGGGCTTTCGGGACAAAGGTATCGAAAAGACCTTCGTCCGGACATATTATAATCGAAAATCGGAGGCTCGGCGGAAAAATGGCTGTGTCGTGAAGGGACAAGAGCGAAATGTTGGCATAAGTGAACGGATGCGACCATACCAGCACTAATGCACCGGATCCCATCAGAACTCCGAAGTTAAGCGTGCTTGGGCGAGAGTAGTACTAGGATGGGTGACCTCCTGGGAAGTCCTCGTGTTGCATCCCCTTTTGTTTTGCGCCAGTTGAGTTCCGTCCCAGCTCGCTCTCTCTTTCGTTTAGTTTATATATTTAATTTTTTTTAACCCCGAGGCTTCGTTCCGTCCCAGCTCGCTCTCTCTTTCGTTTAGTTTAAATATTTAATTTTTTTTTATCCCCGAGGCTTCGTAGTGAGGAGGGTGTAAATTGTTCGGGCTTTCGGGACAAAGGTATCGAAAAGACCTTCGTCCGGACATATTATAATCGAAAATCGGAGGCTCGGCGGAAAAATGGCTGTGTCGTGAAGGGACAAGAGCGAAATGTTGGCATAAGTGAACGGATGCGACCATACCAGCACTAATGCACCGGATCCCATCAGAACTCCGAAGTCAAGCGTGCTTGGGCGAGAGTAGTACTAGGATGGGTGACCTCCTGGGAAGTCCTCGTGTTGCATCCCCTTTTGTTTTGCGCCAGTTGAGTTCCGTCCCAGCTCGCTCTCTCTTTCGTTTAGTTTAAATATTTAATTTTTTTTAACCCCGAGGCTTCGTTCCGTCCCAGCTCGCTCTCTCTTTCGTTTAGTTTAAATATTTAATTTTTTTTAACCCCGAGGCTTCGTTCCGTCCCAGCTCGCTCTCTCTTTCGTTTAGTTTCAATATTTAATTTTTTTTTATCCCCGAGGCTTCGTAGTGAGGAGGGTGTAAATTGTTCGGGCTTTCGGGACAAAGGTATCGAAAAGACCTTCGTCCGGACATATTATAATCGAAAATCGGAGGCTCGGCGGAAAAATGGCTGTGTCGTGAAGGGACAAGAGCGAAATGTTGGCATAAGTGAACGGATGCGACCATACCAGCACTAATGCACTGGATCCCATCAGAACTCCGAAGTTAAGCGTGCTTGGGCGAGAGTAGTACTAGGATGGGTGACCTCCTGGGAAGTCCTCGTGTTGCATCCCCTTTTGTTTTGCGCCAGTTGAGTTCCGTCCCAGCTCGCTCTCTCTTTCGTTTAGTTTAAATATTTAATTTTTTTTAACCCCGAGGCTTCGTTCCGTCCCAGCTCGCTCTCTCTTTCGTTTAGTTTAAATATTTAATTTTTTTTTATCCCCGAGGCTTCGTAGTGAGGAGGGTGTAAATTGTTCGGGCTTTCGGGACAAAGGTATCGAAAAGACCTTCGTCCGGACATATTATAATCGAAAATCGGAGGCTCGGCGGAAAAATGGCTGTGTCGTGAAGGGACAAGAGCGAAATGTTGGCATAAGTGAACGGATGCGACCATACCAGCACTAATGCACCGGATCCCATCAGAACTCCGAAGTTAAGCGTGCTTGGGCGAGAGTAGTACTAGGATGGGTGACCTCCTGGGAAGTCCTCGTGTTGCATCCCCTTTTGTTTTGCGCCAGTTGAGTTCCGTCCCAGCTCGCTCTCTCTTTCGTTTAGTTTAAATATTTAATTTTTTTTAACCCCGAGGCTTCGTTCCGTCCCAGCTCGCTCTCTCTTTCGTTTAGTTTAAATATTTAATTTTTTTTTATCCCCGAGGCTTCGTAGTGAGGAGGGTGTAAATTGTTCGGGCTTTCGGGACAAAGGTATCGAAAAGACCTTCGTCCGGACATATTATAATCGAAAATCGGAGGCTCGGCGGAAAAATGGCTGTGTCGTGAAGGGACAAGAGCGAAATGTTGGCATAAGTGAACGGATGCGACCATACCAGCACTAATTCACCGGATCCCATCAGAACTCCGAAGTTAAGCGTGCTTGGACGAGAGTAGTACTAGGATGGGTGACCTCCTGGGAAGTCCTCGTGTTGCATCCCCTTTTGTTTTGCGCCAGTTGAGTTCCGTCCCAGCTCGCTCTCTCTTTCGTTTAGTTTAAATATTTAATTTTTTTTAACCCCGAGGCTTCGTTCCGTCCCAGCTCGCTCTCTCTTTCGTTTAGTTTAAATATTTAATTTTTTTTTTATCCCCGAGGCTTCGTAGAGAGGAGGGTGTAAATTGTTCGGGCTTTCGGGACAAAGGTATCGAAAAGACCTTCGTCCGGACATATTATAATCGAAAATCGGAGGCTCGGCGGAAAAATGGCTGTGTCGTGAAGGGACAAGAGCGAAATGTTGGCATAAGTGAACGGATGCGACCATACCAGCACTAATGCACCGGATCCCATCAGAACTCCGAAGTTAAGCGTGCTTGGGCGAGAGTAGTACTAGGATGGGTGACCTCCTGGGAAGTCCTCGTGTTGCATCCCCTTTTGTTTTGCGCCAGTTGAGTTCCGTCCCAGCTCGCTCTCTCTTTCGTTTAGTTTAAATATTTAATTTTTTTTAACCCCGAGGCTTCGTTCCGTCCCAGCTCGCTCTCTCTTTCGTTTAGTTTAAATATTTAATTTTTTTTTATCCCCGAGGCTTCGTAGTGAGGAGGGTGTAAATTGTTCGGGCTTTCGGGACAAAGGTATCGAAAAGACCTTCGTCCGGACATATTATAATCGAAAATCGGAGGCTCGGCGGAAAAATGGCTGTGTCGTGAAGGGACAAGAGCGAAATGTTGGCATAAGTGAACGGATGCGACCATACCAGCACTAATTCACCGGATCCCATCAGAACTCCGAAGTTAAGCGTGCTTGGACGAGAGTAGTACTAGGATGGGTGACCTCCTGGGAAGTCCTCGTGTTGCATCCCCTTTTGTTTTGCGCCAGTTGAGTTCCGTCCCAGCTCGCTCTCTCTTTCGTTTAGTTTAAATATTTAATTTTTTTTAACCCCGAGGCTTCGTTCCGTCCCAGCTCGCTCTCTCTTTCGTTTAGTTTAAATATTTAATTTTTTTTAACCCCGAGGCTTCGTTCCGTCCCAGCTCGCTCTCTCTTTCGTTTAGTTTCAATATTTAATTTTTTTTTATCCCCGAGGCTTCGTAGTGAGGAGGGTGTAAATTGTTCGGGCTTTCGGGACAAAGGTATCGAAAAGACCTTCGTCCGGACATATTATAATCGAAAATCGGAGGCTCGGCGGAAAAATGGCTGTGTCGTGAAGGGACAAGAGCGAAATGTTGGCATAAGTGAACGGATGCGACCATACCAGCACTAATTCACCGGATCCCATCAGAACTCCGAAGTTAAGCGTGCTTGGACGAGAGTAGTACTAGGATGGGTGACCTCCTGGGAAGTCCTCGTGTTGCATCCCCTTTTGTTTTGCGCCAGTTGAGTTCCGTCCCAGCTCGCTCTCTCTTTCGTTTAGTTTAAATATTTAATTTTTTTTAACCCCGAGGCTTCGTTCCGTCCCAGCTCGCTCTCTCTTTCGTTTAGTTTAAATATTTAATTTTTTTTTATCCCCGAGGCTTCGTAGTGAGGAGGGTGTAAATTGTTCGGGCTTTCGGGACAAAGGTATCGAAAAGACCTTCGTCCGGACATATTATAATCGAAAATCGGAGGCTCGGCGGAAAAATGGCTGTGTCGTGAAGGGACAAGAGCGAAATGTTGGCATAAGTGAACGGATGCGACCATACCAGCACTAATTCACCGGATCCCATCAGAACTCCGAAGTTAAGCGTGCTTGGACGAGAGTAGTACTAGGATGGGTGACCTCCTGGGAAGTCCTCGTGTTGCATCCCCTTTTGTTTTGCGCCAGTTGAGTTCCGTCCCAGCTCGCTCTCTCTTTCGTTTAGTTTAAATATTTAATTTTTTTTAACCCCGAGGCTTCGTTCCGTCCCAGCTCGCTCTCTCTTTCGTTTAGTTTAAATATTTAATTTTTTTTTATCCCCGAGGCTTCGTAGTGAGGAGGGTGTAAATTGTTCGGGCTTTCGGGACAAAGGTATCGAAAAGACCTTCGTCCGGACATATTATAATCGAAAATCGGAGGCTCGGCGGAAAAATGGCTGTGTCGTGAAGGGACAAGAGCGAAATGTTGGCATAAGTGAACGGATGCGACCATACCAGCACTAATTCACCGGATCCCATCAGAACTCCGAAGTTAAGCGTGCTTGGACGAGAGTAGTACTAGGATGGGTGACCTCCTGGGAAGTCCTCGTGTTGCATCCCCTTTTGTTTTGCGCCAGTTGAGTTCCGTCCCAGCTCGCTCTCTCTTTCGTTTAGTTTAAATATTTAATTTTTTTTAACCCCGAGGCTTCGTTCCGTCCCAGCTCGCTCTCTCTTTCGTTTAGTTTAAATATTTAATTTTTTTTTATCCCCGAGGCTTCGTAGTGAGGAGGGTGTAAATTGTTCGGGCTTTCGGGACAAAGGTATCGAAAAGACCTTCGTCCGGACATATTATAATCGAAAATCGGAGGCTCGGCGGAAAAATGGCTGTGTCGTGAAGGGACAAGAGCGAAATGTTGGCATAAGTGAACGGATGCGACCATACCAGCACTAATGCACCGGATCCCATCAGAACTCCGAAGTTAAGCGTGCTTGGGCGAGAGTAGTACTAGGATGGGTGACCTCCTGGGAAGTCCTCGTGTTGCATCCCCTTTTGTTTTGCGCCAGTTGAGTTCCGTCCCAGCTCGTTCTCTCTTTCGTTTAGTTTAAATATTTAATTTTTTTTAACCCCGAGGCTTCGTTCCGTCCCAGCTCGCTCTCTCTTTCGTTTAGTTTCAATATTTAATTTTTTTTTATCCCCGAGGCTTCGTAGAGAGGAGGGTGTAAATTGTTCGGGCTTTCGGGACAAAGGTATCGAAAAGACCTTCGTCCGGACATATTATAATCGAAAATCGGAGGCTCGGCGGAAAAATGGCTGTGTCGTGAAGGGACAAGAGCGAAATGTTGGCATAAGTGAACGGATGCGACCATACCAGCACTAATGCACCGGATCCCATCAGAACTCCGAAGTTAAGCGTGCTTGGGCGAGAGTAGTACTAGGATGGGTGACCTCCTGGGAAGTCCTCGTGTTGCATCCCCTTTTGTTTTGCGCCAGTTGAGTTCCGTCCCAGCTCGCTCTCTCTTTCGTTTAGTTTATATATTTAATTTTTTTTAACCCCGAGGCTTCGTTCCGTCCCAGCTCGCTCTCTCTTTCGTTTAGTTTAAATATTTAATTTTTTTTTATCCCCGAGGCTTCGTAGTGAGGAGGGTGTAAATTGTTCGGGCTTTCGGGACAAAGGTATCGAAAAGACCTTCGTCCGGACATATTATAATCGAAAATCGGAGGCTCGGCGGAAAAATGGCTGTGTCGTGAAGGGACAAGAGCGAAATGTTGGCATAAGTGAACGGATGCGACCATACCAGCACTAATGCACCGGATCCCATCAGAACTCCGAAGTCAAGCGTGCTTGGGCGAGAGTAGTACTAGGATGGGTGACCTCCTGGGAAGTCCTCGTGTTGCATCCCCTTTTGTTTTGCGCCAGTTGAGTTCCGTCCCAGCTCGCTCTCTCTTTCGTTTAGTTTAAATATTTAATTTTTTTTAACCCCGAGGCTTCGTTCCGTCCCAGCTCGCTCTCTCTTTCGTTTAGTTTAAATATTTAATTTTTTTTAACCCCGAGGCTTCGTTCCGTCCCAGCTCGCTCTCTCTTTCGTTTAGTTTCAATATTTAATTTTTTTTTATCCCCGAGGCTTCGTAGTGAGGAGGGTGTAAATTGTTCGGGCTTTCGGGACAAAGGTATCGAAAAGACCTTCGTCCGGACATATTATAATCGAAAATCGGAGGCTCGGCGGAAAAATGGCTGTGTCGTGAAGGGACAAGAGCGAAATGTTGGCATAAGTGAACGGATGCGACCATACCAGCACTAATGCACTGGATCCCATCAGAACTCCGAAGTTAAGCGTGCTTGGGCGAGAGTAGTACTAGGATGGGTGACCTCCTGGGAAGTCCTCGTGTTGCATCCCCTTTTGTTTTGCGCCAGTTGAGTTCCGTCCCAGCTCGCTCTCTCTTTCGTTTAGTTTAAATATTTAATTTTTTTTAACCCCGAGGCTTCGTTCCGTCCCAGCTCGCTCTCTCTTTCGTTTAGTTTAAATATTTAATTTTTTTTTATCCCCGAGGCTTCGTAGTGAGGAGGGTGTAAATTGTTCGGGCTTTCGGGACAAAGGTATCGAAAAGACCTTCGTCCGGACATATTATAATCGAAAATCGGAGGCTCGGCGGAAAAATGGCTGTGTCGTGAAGGGACAAGAGCGAAATGTTGGCATAAGTGAACGGATGCGACCATACCAGCACTAATGCACCGGATCCCATCAGAACTCCGAAGTTAAGCGTGCTTGGGCGAGAGTAGTACTAGGATGGGTGACCTCCTGGGAAGTCCTCGTGTTGCATCCCCTTTTGTTTTGCGCCAGTTGAGTTCCGTCCCAGCTCGCTCTCTCTTTCGTTTAGTTTATATATTTAATTTTTTTTAACCCCGAGGCTTCGTTCCGTCCCAGCTCGCTCTCTCTTTCGTTTAGTTTAAATATTTAATTTTTTTTTATCCCCGAGGCTTCGTAGTGAGGAGGGTGTAAATTGTTCGGGCTTTCGGGACAAAGGTATCGAAAAGACCTTCGTCCGGACATATTATAATCGAAAATCGGAGGCTCGGCGGAAAAATGGCTGTGTCGTGAAGGGACAAGAGCGAAATGTTGGCATAAGTGAACGGATGCGACCATACCAGCACTAATGCACCGGTTCCCATCGGAACTCCGAAGTTAAGCGTGCTTGGGCGAGAGTAGTACTAGGATGGGTGACCTCCTGGGAAGTCCTCGTGTTGCATCCCCTTTTGTTTTGCGCCAGTTGAGTTCCGTCCCAGCTCGCTCTCTCTTTCGTTTAGTTTAAATATTTAATTTTTTTTAACCCCGAGGCTTCGTTCCGTCCCAGCTCGCTCTCTCTTTCGTTTAGTTTAAATATTTAATTTTTTTTTTTATCCCCGAGGCTTCGTAGTGAGGAGGGTGTAAATTGTTCGGGCTTTCGGGACAAAGGTATCGAAAAGACCTTCGTCCGGACATATTATAATCGAAAATCGGAGGCTCGGCGGAAAAATGGCTGTGTCGTGAAGGGACAAGAGCGAAATGTTGGCATAAGTGAACGGATGCGACCATACCAGCACTAATGCACCGGATCCCATCAGAACTCCGAAGTTAAGCGTGCTTGGGCGAGAGTAGTACTAGGATGGGCGACCTCCTGGGAAGTCCTCGTGTTGCATCCCCTTTTGTTTTGCGCCAGTTGAGTTCCGTCCCAGCTCGCTCTCTCTTTCGTTTAGTTTAAATATTTAATTTTTTTTAACCCCGAGGCTTCGTTCCGTCCCAGCTCGCTCTCTCTTTCGTTTAGTTTCAATATTTAATTTTTTTTTTATCCCCGAGGCTTCGTAGTGAGGAGGGTGTAAATTGTTCGGGCTTTCGGGACAAAGGTATCGAAAAGACCTTCGTCCGGACATATTATAATCGAAAATCGGAGGCTCGGCGGAAAAATGGCTGTGTCGTGAAGGGACAAGAGCGAAATGTTGGCATAAGTGAACGGATGCGACCATACCAGCACTAATGCACCGGATCCCATCAGAACTCCGAAGTTAAGCGTGCTTGGGCGAGAGTAGTACTAGGATGGGTGACCTCCTGGGAAGTCCTCGTGTTGCATCCCCTTTTGTTTTGCGCCAGTTGAGTTCCGTCCCAGCTCGCTCTCTCTTTCGTTTAGTTTAAATATTTAATTTTTTTTAACCCCGAGGCTTCGTTCCGTCCCAGCTCGCTCTCTCTTTCGTTTAGTTTAAATATTTAATTTTTTTTTATCCCCGAGGCTTCGTAGTGAGGAGGGTGTAAATTGTTCGGGCTTTCGGGACAAAGGTATCGAAAAGACCTTCGTCCGGACATATTATAATCGAAAATCGGAGGCTCGGCGGAAAAATGGCTGTGTCGTGAAGGGACAAGAGCGAAATGTTGGCATAAGTGAACGGATGCGACCATACCAGCACTAATGCACCGGATCCCATCAGAACTCCGAAGTCAAGCGTGCTTGGGCGAGAGTAGTACTAGGATGGGTGACCTCCTGAGAAGTCCTCGTGTTGCATCCCCTTTTGTTTTGCGCCAGTTGAGTTCCGTCCCAGCTCGCTCTCTCTTTCGTTTAGTTTAAATATTTAATTTTTTTTAACCCCGAGGCTTCGTTCCGTCCCAGCTCGCTCTCTCTTTCGGTTAGTTTAAATATTTAATTTTTTTTAACCCCGAGGCTTCGTTCCGTCCCAGCTCGCTCTCTCTTTCGTTTAGTTTCAATATTTAATTTTTTTTATCCCCGAGGCTTCGTAGTGAGGAGGGTGTAAATTGTTCGGGCTTTCGGGACAAAGGTATCGAAAAGACCTTCGTCCGGACATATTATAATCGAAAATCGGAGGCTCGGCGGAAAAATGGCTGTGTCGTGAAGGGACAAGAGCGAAATGTTGGCATAAGTGAACGGATGCGACCATACCAGCACTAATGCACTGGATCCCATCAGAACTCCGAAGTTAAGCGTGCTTGGGCGAGAGTAGTACTAGGATGGGTGACCTCCTGGGAAGTCCTCGTGTTGCATCCCCTTTTGTTTTGCGCCAGTTGAGTTCCGTCCCAGCTCGCTCTCTCTTTCGTTTAGTTTAAATATTTAATTTTTTTTAACCCCGAGGCTTCGTTCCGTCCCAGCTCGCTCTCTCTTTCGTTTAGTTTAAATATTTAATTTTTTTTTATCCCCGAGGCTTCGTAGTGAGGAGGGTGTAAATTGTTCGGGCTTTCGGGACAAAGGTATCGAAAAGACCTTCGTCCGGACATATTATAATCGAAAATCGGAGGCTCGGCGGAAAAATGGCTGTGTCGTGAAGGGACAAGAGCGAAATGTTGGCATAAGTGAACGGATGCGACCATACCAGCACTAATGCACCGGATCCCATCAGAACTCCGAAGTTAAGCGTGCTTGGGCGAGAGTAGTACTAGGATGGGTGACCTCCTGGGAAGTCCTCGTGTTGCATCCCCTTTTGTTTTGCGCCAGTTGAGTTCCGTCCCAGCTCGCTCTCTCTTTCGTTTAGTTTATATATTTAATTTTTTTTAACCCCGAGGCTTCGTTCCGTCCCAGCTCGCTCTCTCTTTCGTTTAGTTTAAATATTTAATTTTTTTTTATCCCCGAGGCTTCGTAGTGAGGAGGGTGTAAATTGTTCGGGCTTTCGGGACAAAGGTATCGAAAAGACCTTCGTCCGGACATATTATAATCGAAAATCGGAGGCTCGGCGGAAAAATGGCTGTGTCGTGAAGGGACAAGAGCGAAATGTTGGCATAAGTGAACGGATGCGACCATACCAGCACTAATGCACCGGATCCCATCAGAACTCCGAAGTTAAGCGTGCTTGGGCGAGAGTAGTACTAGGATGGGTCACCTCCTGGGAAGTCCTCGTGTTGCATCCCCTTTTGTTTTGCGCCAGTTGAGTTCCGTCCCAGCTCGCTCTCTCTTTCGTTTAGTTTAAATATTTAATTTTTTTTAACCCCGAGGCTTCGTTCCGTCCCAGCTCGCTCTCTCTTTCGTTTAGTTTAAATATTTAATTTTTTTTTTATCCCCGAGGCTTCGTAGTGAGGAGGGTGTAAATTGTTCGGGCTTTCGGGACAAAGGTATCGAAAAGACCTTCGTCCGGACATATTATAATCGAAAATCGGAGGCTCGGCGGAAAAATGGCTGTGTCGTGAAGGGACAAGAGCGAAATGTTGGCATAAGTGAACGGATGCGACCATACCAGCACTAATGCACCGGATCCCATCAGAACTCCGAAGTTAAGCGTGCTTGGGCGAGAGTAGTACTAGGATGGGCGACCTCCTGGGAAGTCCTCGTGTTGCATCCCCTTTTGTTTTGCGCCAGTTGAGTTCCGTCCCAGCTCGCTCTCTCTTTCGTTTAGTTTAAATATTTAATTTTTTTTAACCCCGAGGCTTCGTTCCGTCCCAGCTCGCTCTCTCTTTCGTTTAGTTTCAATATTTAATTTTTTTTTTATCCCCGAGGCTTCGTAGTGAGGAGGGTGTAAATTGTTCGGGCTTTCGGGACAAAGGTATCGAAAAGACCTTCGTCCGGACATATTATAATCGAAAATCGGAGGCTCGGCGGAAAAATGGCTGTGTCGTGAAGGGACAAGGGCGAAATGTTGGCATAAGTGAACGGATGCGACCATACCAGCACTAATGCACCGGATCCCATCAGAACTCCGAAGTTAAGCGTGCTTGGACGAGAGTAGTACTAGGATGGGTGACCTCCTGGGAAGTCCTCGTGTTGCATCCCCTTTTGTTTTGCGCCAGTTGAGTTCCGTCCCAGCTCGCTCTCTCTTTCGTTTAGTTTAAATATTTAATTTTTTTTAACCCCGAGGCTTCGTTCCGTCCCAGCTCGCTCTCTCTTTCGTTTAGTTTAAATATTTAATTTTTTTTTATCCCCGAGGCTTCGTAGTGAGGAGGGTGTAAATTGTTCGGGCTTTCGGGACAAAGGTATCGAAAAGACCTTCGTCCGGACATATTATAATCGAAAATCGGAGGCTCGGCGGAAAAATGGCTGTGTCGTGAAGGGACAAGAGCGAAATGTTGGCATAAGTGAACGGATGCGACCATACCAGCACTAATGCACCGGATCCCATCAGAACTCCGAAGTTAAGCGTGCTTGGGCGAGAGTAGTACTAGGATGGGTGACCTCCTGGGAAGTCCTCGTGTTGCATCCCCTTTTGTTTTGCGCCAGTTGAGTTCCGTCCCAGCTCGTTCTCTCTTTCGTTTAGTTTAAATATTTAATTTTTTTTAACCCCGAGGCTTCGTTCCGTCCCAGCTCGCTCTCTCTTTCGTTTAGTTTCAATATTTAATTTTTTTTTTATCCCCGAGGCTTCGTAGAGAGGAGGGTGTAAATTGTTCGGGCTTTCGGGACAAAGGTATCGAAAAGACCTTCGTCCGGACATATTATAATCGAAAATCGGAGGCTCGGCGGAAAAATGGCTGTGTCGTGAAGGGACAAGAGCGAAATGTTGGCATAAGTGAACGGATGCGACCATTCCAGCACTAATGCACCGGATCCCATCAGAACTCCGAAGTTAAGCGTGCTTGGGCGAGAGTAGTACTAGGATGGGTGACCTCCTGGGAAGTCCTCGTGTTGCATCCCCTTTTGTTTTGCGCCAGTTGAGTTCCGTCCCAGCTCGCTCTCTCTTTCGTTTAGTTTATATATTTAATTTTTTTTAACCCCGAGGCTTCGTTCCGTCCCAGCTCGCTCTCTCTTTCGTTTAGTTTAAATATTTAATTTTTTTTTATCCCCGAGGCTTCGTAGTGAGGAGGGTGTAAATTGTTCGGGCTTTCGGGACAAAGGTATCGAAAAGACCTTCGTCCGGACATATTATAATCGAAAATCGGAGGCTCGGCGGAAAAATGGCTGTGTCGTGAAGGGACAAGAGCGAAATGTTGGCATAAGTGAACGGATGCGACCATACCAGCACTAATGCACCGGATCCCATCAGAACTCCGAAGTCAAGCGTGCTTGGGCGAGAGTAGTACTAGGATGGGTGACCTCCTGGGAAGTCCTCGTGTTGCATCCCCTTTTGTTTTGCGCCAGTTGAGTTCCGTCCCAGCTCGCTCTCTCTTTCGTTTAGTTTAAATATTTAATTTTTTTTAACCCCGAGGCTTCGTTCCGTCCCAGCTCGCTCTCTCTTTCGTTTAGTTTAAATATTTAATTTTTTTTAACCCCGAGGCTTCGTTCCGTCCCAGCTCGCTCTCTCTTTCGTTTAGTTTCAATATTTAATTTTTTTTTATCCCCGAGGCTTCGTAGTGAGGAGGGTGTAAATTGTTCGGGCTTTCGGGACAAAGGTATCGAAAAGACCTTCGTCCGGACATATTATAATCGAAAATCGGAGGCTCGGCGGAAAAATGGCTGTGTCGTGAAGGGACAAGAGCGAAATGTTGGCATAAGTGAACGGATGCGACCATACCAGCACTAATGCACTGGATCCCATCAGAACTCCGAAGTTAAGCGTGCTTGGGCGAGAGTAGTACTAGGATGGGTGACCTCCTGGGAAGTCCTCGTGTTGCATCCCCTTTTGTTTTGCGCCAGTTGAGTTCCGTCCCAGCTCGCTCTCTCTTTCGTTTAGTTTAAATATTTAATTTTTTTTAACCCCGAGGCTTCGTTCCGTCCCAGCTCGCTCTCTCTTTCGTTTAGTTTAAATATTTAATTTTTTTTTATCCCCGAGGCTTCGTAGTGAGGAGGGTGTAAATTGTTCGGGCTTTCGGGACAAAGGTATCGAAAAGACCTTCGTCCGGACATATTATAATCGAAAATCGGAGGCTCGGCGGAAAAATGGCTGTGTCGTGAAGGGACAAGAGCGAAATGTTGGCATAAGTGAACGGATGCGACCATACCAGCACTAATGCACCGGATCCCATCAGAACTCCGAAGTTAAGCGTGCTTGGGCGAGAGTAGTACTAGGATGGGTGACCTCCTGGGAAGTCCTCGTGTTGCATCCCCTTTTGTTTTGCGCCAGTTGAGTTCCGTCCCAGCTCGCTCTCTCTTTCGTTTAGTTTAAATATTTAATTTTTTTTAACCCCGAGGCTTCGTTCCGTCCCAGCTCGCTCTCTCTTTCGTTTAGTTTAAATATTTAATTTTTTTTTATCCCCGAGGCTTCGTAGTGAGGAGGGTGTAAATTGTTCGGGCTTTCGGGACAAAGGTATCGAAAAGACCTTCGTCCGGATATATTATAATCGAAAATCGGAGGCTCGGCGGAAAAATGGCTGTGTCGTGAAGGGACAAGAGCGAAATGTTGGCATAAATGAACGGATGCGACCATACCAGCACTAATTCACCGGATCCCATCAGAACTCCGAAGTTAAGCGTGCTTGGACGAGAGTAGTACTAGGATGGGTGACCTCCTGGGAAGTCCTCGTGTTGCATCCCCTTTTGTTTTGCGCCAGTTGAGTTCCGTCCCAGCTCGCTCTCTCTTTCGTTTAGTTTAAATATTTAATTTTTTTTAACCCCGAGGCTTCGTTCCGTCCCAGCTCGCTCTCTCTTTCGTTTAGTTTAAATATTTAATTTTTTTTTATCCCCGAGGCTTCGTAGTGAGGAGGGTGTAAATTGTTCGGGCTTTCGGGACAAAGGTATCGAAAAGACCTTCGTCCGGACATATTATAATCGAAAATCGGAGGCTCGGCGGAAAAATGGCTGTGTCGTGAAGGGACAAGAGCGAAATGTTGGCATAAGTGAACGGATGCGACCATACCAGCACTAATGCACCGGATCCCATCAGAACTCCGAAGTTAAGCGTGCTTGGGCGAGAGTAGTACTAGGATGGGTGACCTCCTGGGAAGTCCTCGTGTTGCATCCCCTTTTGTTTTGCGCCAGTTCAGTTCCGTCCCAGCTCACTCTCTCTTTCGTTTAGTTTAAATATTTAATTTTTTTTAACCCCGAGGCTTCGTTCCGTCCCAGCTCGCTCTCTCTTTCGTTTAGTTTCAATATTTAATTTTTTTTTTATCCCCGAGGCTTCGTAGAGAGGAGGGTGTAAATTGTTCGGGCTTTCGGGACAAAGGTATCGAAAAGACCTTCGTCCGGACATATTATAATCGAAAATCGGAGGCTCGGCGGAAAAATGGCTGTGTCGTGAAGGGACAAGAGCGAAATGTTGGCATAAGTGAACGGATGCGACCATACCAGCACTAATGCACCGGATCCCATCAGAACTCCGAAGTTAAGCGTGCTTGGGCGAGAGTAGTACTAGGATGGGTGACCTCCTGGGAAGTCCTCGTGTTGCATCCCCTTTTGTTTTGCGCCAGTTGAGTTCCGTCCCAGCTCGCCCTCTCTTTCGTTTAGTTTATATATTTAATTTTTTTTAACCCCGAGGCTTCGTTCCGTCCCAGCTCGCTCTCTCTTTCGTTTAGTTTAAATATTTAATTTTTTTTTATCCCCGAGGCTTCGTAGTGAGGAGGGTGTAAATTGTTCGGGCTTTCGGGACAAAGGTATCGAAAAGACCTTCGTCCGGACATATTATAATCGAAAATCGGAGGCTCGGCGGAAAAATGGCTGTGTCGTGAAGGGAAAAGAGCGAAATGTTGGCATAAGTGAACGGATGCGACCATACCAGCACTAATGCACCGGATCCCATCAGAACTCCGAAGTCAAGCGTGCTTGGGCGAGAGTAGTACTAGGATGGGTGACCTCCTGGGAAGTCCTCGTGTTGCATCCCCTTTTGTTTTGCGCCAGTTGAGTTCCGTCCCAGCTCGCTCTCTCTTTCGTTTAGTTTAAATATTTAATTTTTTTTAACCCCGAGGCTTCGTTCCGTCCCAGCTCGCTCTCTCTTTCGGTTAGTTTAAATATTTAATTTTTTTTAACCCCGAGGCTTCGTTCCGTCCCAGCTCGCTCTCTCTTTCGTTTAGTTTCAATATTTAATTTTTTTTTATCCCCGAGGCTTCGTAGTGAGGAGGGTGTAAATTGTTCGGGCTTTCGGGACAAAGGTATCGAAAAGACCTTCGTCCGGACATATTATAATCGAAAATCGGAGGCTCGGCGGAAAAATGGCTGTGTCGTGAAGGGACAAGAGCGAAATGTTGGCATAAGTGAACGGATGCGACCATACCAGCACTAATGCACTGGATCCCATCAGAACTCCGAAGTTAAGCGTGCTTGGGCGAGAGTAGTACTAGGATGGGTGACCTCCTGGGAAGTCCTCGTGTTGCATCCCCTTTTGTTTTGCGCCAGTTGAGTTCCGTCCCAGCTCGCTCTCTCTTTCGTTTAGTTTAAATATTTAATTTTTTTTAACCCCGAGGCTTCGTTCCGTCCCAGCTCGCTCTCTCTTTCGTTTAGTTTAAATATTTAATTTTTTTTTATCCCCGAGGCTTCGTAGTGAGGAGGGTGTAAATTGTTCGGGCTTTCGGGACAAAGGTATCGAAAAGACCTTCGTCCGGACATATTATAATCGAAAATCGGAGGCTCGGCGGAAAAATGGCTGTGTCGTGAAGGGACAAGAGCGAAATGTTGGCATAAGTGAACGGATGCGACCATACCAGCACTAATGCACCGGATCCCATCAGAACTCCGAAGTTAAGCGTGCTTGGGCGAGAGTAGTACTAGGATGGGTGACCTCCTGGGAAGTCCTCGTGTTGCATCCCCTTTTGTTTTGCGCCAGTTGAGTTCCGTCCCAGCTCGCTCTCTCTTTCGTTTAGTTTATATATTTAATTTTTTTTAACCCCGAGGCTTCGTTCCGTCCCAGCTCGCTCTCTCTTTCGTTTAGTTTAAATATTTAATTTTTTTTTATCCCCGAGGCTTCGTAGTGAGGAGGGTGTAAATTGTTCGGGCTTTCGGGACAAAGGTATCGAAAAGACCTTCGTCCGGACATATTATAATCGAAAATCGGAGGCTCGGCGGAAAAATGGCTGTGTCGTGAAGGGACAAGAGCGAAATGTTGGCATAAGTGAACGGATGCGACCATACCAGCACTAATGCACCGGATCCCATCAGAACTCCGAAGTCAAGCGTGCTTGGGCGAGAGTAGTACTAGGATGGGTGACCTCCTGGGAAGTCCTCGTGTTGCATCCCCTTTTGTTTTGCGCCAGTTGAGTTCCGTCCCAGCTCGCTCTCTCTTTCGTTTAGTTTAAATATTTAATTTTTTTTAACCCCGAGGCTTCGTTCCGTCCCAGCTCGCTCTCTCTTTCGTTTAGTTTAAATATTTAATTTTTTTTAACCCCGAGGCTTCGTTCCGTCCCAGCTCGCTCTCTCTTTCGTTTAGTTTCAATATTTAATTTTTTTTTATCCCCGAGGCTTCGTAGTGAGGAGGGTGTAAATTGTTCGGGCTTTCGGGACAAAGGTATCGAAAAGACCTTCGTCCGGACATATTATAATCGAAAATCGGAGGCTCGGCGGAAAAATGGCTGTGTCGTGAAGGGACAAGAGCGAAATGTTGGCATAAGTGAACGGATGCGACCATACCAGCACTAATGCACTGGATCCCATCAGAACTCCGAAGTTAAGCGTGCTTGGGCGAGAGTAGTACTAGGATGGGTGACCTCCTGGGAAGTCCTCGTGTTGCATCCCCTTTTGTTTTGCGCCAGTTGAGTTCCGTCCCAGCTCGCTCTCTCTTTCGTTTAGTTTAAGTATTTAATTTTTTTTAACCCCGAGGCTTCGTTCCGTCCCAGCTCGCTCTCTCTTTCGTTTAGTTTAAATATTTAATTTTTTTTTATCCCCGAGGCTTCGTAGTGAGGAGGGTGTAAATTGTTCGGGCTTTCGGGACAAAGGTATCGAAAAGACCTTCGTCCGGACATATTATAATCGAAAATCGGAGGCTCGGCGGAAAAATGGCTGTGTCGTGAAGGGACAAGAGCGAAATGTTGGCATAAGTGAACGGATGCGACCATACCAGCACTAATGCACCGGATCCCATCAGAACTCCGAAGTTAAGCGTGCTTGGGCGAGAGTAGTACTAGGATGGGTGACCTCCTGGGAAGTCCTCGTGTTGCATCCCCTTTTGTTTTGCGCCAGTTGAGTTCCGTCCCAGCTCGCTCTCTCTTTCGTTTAGTTTAAATATTTAATTTTTTTTAACCCCGAGGCTTCGTTCCGTCCCAGCTCGCTCTCTCTTTCGTTTAGTTTAAATATTTAATTTTTTTTTATCCCCGAGGCTTCGTAGTGAGGAGGGTGTAAATTGTTCGGGCTTTCGGGACAAAGGTATCGAAAAGACCTTCGTCCGGACATATTATAATCGAAAATCGGAGGCTCGGCGGAAAAATGGCTGTGTCGTGAAGGGACAAGAGCGAAATGTTGGCATAAGTGAACGGATGCGACCATACCAGCACTAATTCACCGGATCCCATCAGAACTCCGAAGTTAAGCGTGCTTGGGCGAGAGTAGTACTAGGATGGGTGACCTCCTGGGAAGTCCTCGTGTTGCATCCCCTTTTGTTTTGCGCCAGTTGAGTTCCGTCCCAGCTCGCTCTCTCTTTCGTTTAGTTTAAATATTTAATTTTTTTTAACCCCGAGGCTTCGTTCCGTCCCAGCTCGCTCTCTCTTTCGTTTAGTTTAAATATTTAATTTTTTTTATCCCCGAGGCTTCGTAGTGAGGAGGGTGTAAATTGTTCGGGCTTTCGGGACAAAGGTATCGAAAAGACCTTCGTCCGGACATATTATAATCGAAAATCGGAGGCTCGGCGGAAAAATGGCTGTGTCGTGAAGGGACAAGAGCGAAATGTTGGCATAAGTGAACGGATGCGACCATGCCAGCACTAATGCACCGGATCCCATCAGAACTCCGAAGTTAAGCGTGCTTGGGCGAGAGTAGTACTAGGATGGGTGACCTCCTGGGAAGTCCTCGTGTTGCATCCCCTTTTGTTTTGCGCCAGTTGAGTTCCGTCCCAGCTCGCTCTCTCTTTCGTTTAGTTTAAATATTTAATTTTTTTTAACCCCGAGGCTTCGTTCCGTCCCAGCTCGCTCTCTCTTTCGTTTAGTTTCAATATTTAATTTTTTTTTTATCCCCGAGGCTTCGTAGAGAGGAGGGTGTAAATTGTTCGGGCTTTCGGGACAAAGGTATCGAAAAGACCTTCGTCCGGACATATTATAATCGAAAATCGGAGGCTCGGCGGAAAAATGGCTGAGTCGTGAAGGGACAAGAGCGAAATGTTGGCATAAGTGAACGGATGCGACCATACCAGCACTAATGCACCGGATCCCATCAGAACTCCGAAGTTAAGCGTGCTTGGGCGAGAGTAGTACTAGGATGGGTGACCTCCTGGGAAGTCCTCGTGTTGCATCCCCTTTTGTTTTGCGCCAGTTGAGTTCCGTCCCAGCTCGCTCTCTCTTTCGTTTAGTTTATATATTTAATTTTTTTTAACCCCGAGGCTTCGTTCCGTCCCAGCTCGCTCTCTCTTTCGTTTAGTTTAAATATTTAATTTTTTTTTATCCCCGAGGCTTCGTAGTGAGGAGGGTGTAAATTGTTCGGGCTTTCGGGACAAAGGTATCGAAAAGACCTTCGTCCGGACATATTATAATCGAAAATCGGAGGCTCGGCGGAAAAATGGCTGTGTCGTGAAGGGACAAGAGCGAAATGTTGGCATAAGTGAACGGATGCGACCATACCAGCACTAATGCACCGGATCCCATCAGAACTCCGAAGTTAAGCGTGCTTGGGCGAGAGTAGTACTAGGATGGGTGACCTCCTGGGAAGTCCTCGTGTTGCATCCCCTTTTGTTTTGCGCCAGTTGAGTTCCGTCCCAGCTCGCTCTCTCTTTCGTTTAGTTTAAATATTTAATTTTTTTTAACCCCGAGGCTTCGTTCCGTCCCAGCTCGCTCTCTCTTTCGTTTAGTTTAAATATTTAATTTTTTTTTATCCCCGAGGCTTCGTAGTGAGGAGGGTGTAAATTGTTCGGGCTTTCGGGACAAAGGTATCGAAAAGACCTTCGTCCGGACATATTATAATCGAAAATCGGAGGCTCGGCGGAAAAATGGCTGTGTCGTGAAGGGACAAGAGCGAAATGTTGGCATAAGTGAACGGATGCGACCATACCAGCACTAATTCACCGGATCCCATCAGAACTCTGAAGTTAAGCGTGCTTGGACGAGAGTAGTACTAGGATGGGTGACCTCCTGGGAAGTCCTCGTGTTGCATCCCCTTTTGTTTTGCGCCAGTTGAGTTCCGTCCCAGCTCGCTCTCTCTTTCGTTTAGTTTAAATATTTAATTTTTTTTAACCCCGAGGCTTCGTTCCGTCCCAGCTCGCTCTCTCTTTCGTTTAGTTTAAATATTTAATTTTTTTTTATCCCCGAGGCTTCGTAGTGAGGAGGGTGTAAATTGTTCGGGCTTTCGGGACAAAGGTATCGAAAAGACCTTCGTCCGGACATATTATAATCGAAAATCGGAGGCTCGGCGGAAAAATGGCTGTGTCGTGAAGGGACAAGAGCGAAATGTTGGCATAAGTGACGGATGCGACCATACCAGCACTAATGCACCGGATCCCATCAGAACTCCGAAGTTAAGCGTGCTTGGGCGAGAGTAGTACTAGGATGGGTGACCTCCTGGGAAGTCCTCGTGTTGCATCCCCTTTTGTTTTGCGCCAGTTGAGTTCCGTCCCAGCTCGCTCTCTCTTTCGTTTAGTTTAAATATTTAATTTTTTTTAACCCCGAGGCTTCGTTCCGTCCCAGCTCGCTCTCTCTTTCGTTTAGTTTCAATATTTAATTTTTTTTTTATCCCCGAGGCTTCGTAGAGAGGAGGGTGTAAATTGTTCGGGCTTTCGGGACAAAGGTATCGAAAAGACCTTCGTCCGGACATATTATAATCGAAAATCGGAGGCTCGGCGGAAAAATGGCTGAGTCGTGAAGGGACAAGAGCGAAATGTTGGCATAAGTGAACGGATGCGACCATACCAGCACTAATGCACCGGATCCCATCAGAACTCCGAAGTTAAGCGTGCTTGGGCGAGAGTAGTACTAGGATGGGTGACCTCCTGGGAAGTCCTCGTGTTGCATCCCCTTTTGTTTTGCGCCAGTTGAGTTCCGTCCCAGCTCGCTCTCTCTTTCGTTTAGTTTAAATATTTAATTTTTTTTAACCCCGAGGCTTCGTTCCGTCCCAGCTCGCTCTCTCTTTCGTTTAGTTTAAATATTTAATTTTTTTTTATCCCCGAGGCTTCGTAGTGAGGAGGGTGTAAATTGTTCGGGCTTTCGGGACAAAGGTATCGAAAAGACCTTCGTCCGGACATATTATAATCGAAAATCGGAGGCTCGGCGGAAAAATGGCTGTGTCGTGAAGGGACAAGAGCGAAATGTTGGCATAAGTGACGGATGCGACCATACCAGCACTAATGCACCGGATCCCATCAGAACTCCGAAGTTAAGCGTGCTTGGGCGAGAGTAGTACTAGGATGGGTGACCTCCTGGGAAGTCCTCGTGTTGCATCCCCTTTTGTTTTGCGCCAGTTGAGTTCCGTCCCAGCTCGCTCTCTCTTTCGTTTAGTTTAAATATTTAATTTTTTTTAACCCCGAGGCTTCGTTCCGTCCCAGCTCGCTCTCTCTTTCGTTTAGTTTCAATATTTAATTTTTTTTTTATCCCCGAGGCTTCGTAGAGAGGAGGGTGTAAATTGTTCGGGCTTTCGGGACAAAGGTATCGAAAAGACCTTCGTCCGGACATATTATAATCGAAAATCGGAGGCTCGGCGGAAAAATGGCTGAGTCGTGAAGGGACAAGAGCGAAATGTTGGCATAAGTGAACGGATGCGACCATACCAGCACTAATGCACCGGATCCCATCAGAACTCCGAAGTTAAGCGTGCTTGGGCGAGAGTAGTACTAGGATGGGTGACCTCCTGGGAAGTCCTCGTGTTGCATCCCCTTTTGTTTTGCGCCAGTTGAGTTCCGTCCCAGCTCGCTCTCTCTTTCGTTTAGTTTATATATTTAATTTTTTTTAACCCCGAGGCTTCGTTCCGTCCCAGCTCGCTCTCTCTTTCGTTTAGTTTAAATATTTAATTTTTTTTTATCCCCGAGGCTTCGTAGTGAGGAGGGTGTAAATTGTTCGGGCTTTCGGGACAAAGGTATCGAAAAGACCTTCGTCCGGACATATTATAATCGAAAATCGGAGGCTCGGCGGAAAAATGGCTGTGTCGTGAAGGGACAAGAGCGAAATGTTGGCATAAGTGAACGGATGCGACCATACCAGCACTAATGCACCGGATCCCATCAGAACTCCGAAGTCAAGCGTGCTTGGGCGAGAGTAGTACTAGGATGGGTGACCTCCTGGGAAGTCCTCGTGTTGCATCCCCTTTTGTTTTGCGCCAGTTGAGTTCCGTCCCAGCTCGCTCTCTCTTTCGTTTAGTTTAAATATTTAATTTTTTTTAACCCCGAGGCTTCGTTCCGTCCCAGCTCGCTCTCTCTTTCGGTTAGTTTAAATATTTAATTTTTTTTAACCCCGAGGCTTCGTTCCGTCCCAGCTCGCTCTCTCTTTCGTTTAGTTTCAATATTTAATTTTTTTTTATCCCCGAGGCTTCGTAGTGAGGAGGGTGTAAATTGTTCGGGCTTTCGGGACAAAGGTATCGAAAAGACCTTCGTCCGGACATATTATAATCGAAAATCGGAGGCTCGGCGGAAAAATGGCTGTGTCGTGAAGGGACAAGAGCGAAATGTTGGCATAAGTGAACGGATGCGACCATACCAGCACTAATGCACTGGATCCCATCAGAACTCCGAAGTTAAGCGTGCTTGGGCGAGAGTAGTACTAGGATGGGTGACCTCCTGGGAAGTCCTCGTGTTGCATCCCCTTTTGTTTTGCGCCAGTTGAGTTCCGTCCCAGCTCGCTCTCTCTTTCGTTTAGTTTAAATATTTAATTTTTTTTAACCCCGAGGCTTCGTTCCGTCCCAGCTCGCTCTCTCTTTCGTTTAGTTTCAATATTTAATTTTTTTTTTATCCCCGAGGCTTCGTAGAGAGGAGGGTGTAAATTGTTCGGGCTTTCGGGACAAAGGTATCGAAAAGACCTTCGTCCGGACATATTATAATCGAAAATCGGAGGCTCGGCGGAAAAATGGCTGTGTCGTGAAGGGACAAGAGCGAAATGTTGGCATAAGTGAACGGATGCGACCATACCAGCACTAATGCACCGGATCCCATCAGAACTCCGAAGTTAAGCGTGCTTGGGCGAGAGTAGTACTAGGATGGGTGACCTCCTGGGAAGTCCTCGTGTTGCATCCCCTTTTGTTTTGCGCCAGTTGAGTTCCGTCCCAGCTCGCTCTCTCTTTCGTTTAGTTTATATATTTAATTTTTTTTAACCCCGAGGCTTCGTTCCGTCCCAGCTCGCTCTCTCTTTCGTTTAGTTTAAATATTTAATTTTTTTTTATCCCCGAGGCTTCGTAGTGAGGAGGGTGTAAATTGTTCGGGCTTTCGGGACAAAGGTATCGAAAAGACCTTCGTCCGGACATATTATAATCGAAAATCGGAGGCTCGGCGGAAAAATGGCTGTGTCGTGAAGGGACAAGAGCGAAATGTTGGCATAAGTGAACGTATGCGACCATACCAGCACTAATGCACCGGATCCCATCAGAACTCCGAAGTCAAGCGTGCTTGGGCGAGAGTAGTACTAGGATGGGTGACCTCCTGGGAAGTCCTCGTGTTGCATCCCCTTTTGTTTTGCGCCAGTTGAGTTCCGTCCCAGCTCGCTCTCTCTTTCGTTTAGTTTAAATATTTAATTTTTTTTAACCCCGAGGCTTCGTTCCGTCCCAGCTCGCTCTCTCTTTCGTTTAGTTTAAATATTTAATTTTTTTTAACCCCGAGGCTTCGTTCCGTCCTAGCTCGCTCTCTCTTTCGTTTAGTTTCAATATTTAATTTTTTTTTATCCCCGAGGCTTCGTAGTGAGGAGGGTGTAAATTGTTCGGGCTTTCGGGACAAAGGTATCGAAAAGACCTTCGTCTGGACATATTATAATCGAAAATCGGAGGCTCGGCGGAAAAATGGCTGTGTCGTGAAGGGACAAGAGCGAAATGTTGGCATAAGTGAACGGATGCGACCATACCAGCACTAATGCACTGGATCCCATCAGAACTCCGAAGTTAAGCGTGCTTGGGCGAGAGTAGTACTAGGATGGGTGACGTCCTGGGAAGTCCTCGTGTTGCATCCCCTTTTGTTTTGCGCCAGTTGAGTTCCGTCCCAGCTCGCTCTCTCTTTCGTTTAGTTTAAATATTTAATTTTTTTTAACCCCGAGGCTTCGTTCCGTCCCAGCTCGCTCTCTCTTTCGTTTAGTTTCAATATTTAATTTTTTTTTTATCCCCGAGGCTTCGTAGTGAGGAGGGTGTAAATTGTTCGGGCTTTCGGGACAAAGGTATCGAAAAGACCTTCGTCCGGACATATTATAATCGAAAATCGGAGGCTCGGCTGAAAAATGGCTGTGTCGTGAAGGGACAAGAGCGAAATGTTGGCATAAGTGAACGGATGCGACCATACCAGCACTAATGCACCGGATCCCATCAGAACTCCGAAGTTAAGCGTGCTTGGGCGAGAGTAGTACTAGGATGGGTGACCTCCTGGGAAGTCCTCGTGTTGCATCCCCTTTTGTTTTGTGCCAGTTGAGTTCCGTCCCAGCTCGCTCTCTCTTTCGTTTAGTTTAAATATTTAATTTTTTTTAACCCCGAGGCTTCGTTCCGTCCCAGCTCGCTCTCTCTTTCGTTTAGTTTAAATATTTAATTTTTTTTTATCCCCGAGGCTTCGTAGTGAGGAGGGTGTAAATTGTTCGGGCTTTCGGGACAAAGGTATCGAAAAGACCTTCGTCCGGACATATTATAATCGAAAATCGGAGGCTCGGCGGAAAAATGGCTGTGTCGTGAAGGGACAAGAGCGAAATGTTGGCATAAGTGAACGGATGCGACCATACCAGCACTAATTCACCGGATCCCATCAGAACTCCGAAAGTTAAGCGTGCTTGGGCGAGAGTAGTACTAGGATGGGTGACCTCCTGGGAAGTCCTCGTGTTGCATCCCCTTTTGTTTTGCGCCAGTTGAGTTCCGTCCCAGCTCGCTCTCTCTTTCGTTTAGTTTATATATTTAATTTTTTTTAACCCCGAGGCTTCGTTCCGTCCCAGCTCGCTCTCTCTTTCGTTTAGTTTAAATATTTAATTTTTTTTTATCCCCGAGGCTTCGTAGTGAGGAGGGTGTAAATTGTTCGGGCTTTCGGGACAAAGGTATCGAAAAGACCTTCGTCCGGACATATTATAATCGAAAATCGGAGGCTCGGCGGAAAAATGGCTGTGTCGTGAAGGGACAAGAGCGAAATGTTGGCATAAGTGAACGGATGCGACCATACCAGCACTAATGCACCGGATCCCATCAGAACTCCGAAGTCAAGCGTGCTTGGGCGAGAGTAGTACTAGGATGGGTGACCTCCTGGGAAGTCCTCGTGTTGCATCCCCTTTTGTTTTGCGCCAGTTGAGTTCCGTCCCAGCTCGCTCTCTCTTTCGTTTAGTTTAAATATTTAATTTTTTTTAACCCCGAGGCTTCGTTCCGTCCCAGCTCGCTCTCTCTTTCGTTTAGTTTAAATATTTAATTTTTTTTAACCCCGAGGCTTCGTTCCGTCCCAGCTCGCTCTCTCTTTCGTTTAGTTTCAATATTTAATTTTTTTTTATCCCCGAGGCTTCGTAGTGAGGAGGGTGTAAATTGTTCGGGCTTTCGGGACAAAGGTATCGAAAAGACCTTCGTCCGGACATATTATAATCGAAAATCGGAGGCTCGGCGGAAAAATGGCTGTGTCGTGAAGGGACAAGAGCGAAATGTTGGCATAAGTGAACGGATGCGACCATACCAGCACTAATGCACCGGATCCCATCAGAACTCCGAAGTTAAGCGTGCTTGGGCGAGAGTAGTACTAGGATGGGTGACCTCCTGGGAAGTCCTCGTGTTGCATCCCCTTTTGTTTTGCGCCAGTTGAGTTCCGTCCCAGCTCGCTCTCTCTTTCGTTTAGTTTAAATATTTAATTTTTTTTAACCCCGAGGCTTCGTTCCGTCCCAGCTCGCTCTCTCTTTCGTTTAGTTTAAATATTTAATTTTTTTTAACCCCGAGGCTTCGTTCCGTCCCAGCTCGCTCTCTCTTTCGTTTAGTTTAAATATTTAATTTTTTTTTATCCCCGAGGCTTCGTAGTGAGGAGGGTGTAAATTGTTCGGGCTTTCGGGACAAAGGTATCGAAAAGACCTTCGTCCGGACATATTATAATCGAAAATCGGAGGCTCGGCGGAAAAATGGCTGTGTCGTGAAGGGACAAGAGCGAAATGTTGGCATAAGTGAACGGATGCGACCATACCAGCACTAATGCACCGGATCCCATCAGAACTCCGAAGTTAAGCGTGCTTGGGCGAGAGTAGTACTAGGATGGGTGACCTCCTGGGAAGTCCTCGTGTTGCATCCCCTTTTGTTTTGCGCCAGTTGAGTTCCGTCCCAGCTCGCTCTCTCTTTCGTTTAGTTTAAATATTTAATTTTTTTTAACCCCGAGGCTTCGTTCCGTCCCAGCTCGCTCTCTCTTTCGTTTAGTTTAAATATTTAATTTTTTTTTATCCCCGAGGCTTCGTTCCGTCCCAGCTCGCTCTCTCTTTCGTTTAGTTTAAATATTTAATTTTTTTTAACCCCGAGGCTTCGTTCCGTCCCAGCTCGCTCTCTCTATCGTTTAGTTTAAATATTTAATTTTTTTTAACCCCGAGGCTTCGTTCCGTCCCAGCTCGCTCTCTCTTTCGTTTAGTTTAAATATTTAATTTTTTTTTTATCCCCGAGGCTTCGTAGTGAGGAGGGTGTAAATTGTTCGGGCTTTCGGGACAAAGGTATCGAAAAGACCTTCGTCCGGACATATTATAATCGAAAATCGGAGGCTCGGCGGAAAAATGGCTGTGTCGTGAAGGGACAAGAGCGAAATGTTGGCATAAGTGAACGGATGCGACCATACCAGCACTAATGCACCGGATCCCATCAGAACTCCGAAGTTAAGCGTGCTTGGGCGAGAGTAGTACTAGGATGGGTGACCTCCTGGGAAGTCCTCGTGTTGCATCCTCTTTTGTTTTGCGCCAGTTGAGTTCCGTCCCAGCTCGCTCTCTCTTTCGTTTAGTTTAAATATTTAATTTTTTTTAACCCCGAGGCTTCGTTCCGTCCCAGCTCGCTCTCTCTTTCGTTTAGTTTAAATATTTAATTTTTTTTTTATCCCCGAGGCTTCGTAGTGAGGAGGGTGTAAATTGTTCGGGCTTTCGGGACAAAAGTATCGAAAAGACCTTCGTCCGGACATATTATAATCGAAAATCGGAGGCTCGGCGGAAAAATGGCTGTGTCGTGAAGGGACAAGAGCGAAATGTTGGCATAAGTGAACGGATGCGACCATACCAGCACTAATGCACCGGATCCCATCAGAACTCCGAAGTTAAGCGTGCTTGGGCGAGAGTAGTACTAGGATGGGTGACCTCCTGGGAAGTCCTCGTGTTGCATCCCCTTTTGTTTTGCGCCAGTTGAGTTCCGTCCCAGCTCGCTCTCTCTTTCGTTTAGTTTAAATATTTTTTTTTTTTATCCCCGAGGCTTCGTAGTGAGGAGGGTGTAAATTGTTCGGGCTTTCGGGACAAAAGTATCGAAAAGACCTTCGTCCGGACATATTATAATCGAAAATCGGAGGCTCGGTGGAAAAATGGCTGTGTCGTGAAGGGACAAGAGCGAAATGTTGGCATAAGTGAACGGATGCGACCATACCAGCACTAATGCACCGAATACCATCAGAACTCCGAAGTTAAGCGTGCTTTGGCGAGAGTAGTACTAGGATGGGTGACCTCCTGGGAAGTCCTCGTGTTGCATCCCCTTTTGTTTTGCGCCAGTTGAGTTCCGTCCCAGCTCGCTCTCCCTTTCGTTTAGTTTAAATATTTAATTTTTTTTAACCACGAGGCTTCGTTCCGTCCCAGCTCGCTCTCTCTTTCGTTTAGTTTAAATATTTAATTTTTTTTTTATCCCCGAGGCTTCGTAGTGAGGAGGGTGTAAATTGTTCGGGCTTTCGGGACAAAGGTATCGAAAAGACCTTCGTCCGGACATATTATAATCGAAAATCGGAGGCTCGGCGGAAAAATGGCTGTGTCGTGAAGGGACAAGAGCGAAATGTTGGCATAAGTGAACGGATGCGACCATACCAGCACTAATGCACCGGATCCCATCAGAACTTTGAAGTTAAGCGTGCTTGGGCGAGAGTAGTACTAGGATGGGTGACCTCCTGGGAAGTCCTCGTGTTGCATCCCCTTTTGTTTTGCGCCAGTTGAGTTCCGTCCCAGCTCGCTCTCTCTTTCGTTTAGTTTAAATATTTAATTTTTTTTAACCCCGAGGCTTCGTTCCGTCCCAGCTCGCTCTCTCTTTCGTTTAGTTTAAATATTTAATTTTTTTTTTATCCCCGAGGCTTCGTAGTGAGGAGGGTGTAAATTGTTCGGGCTTTCGGGACAAAGGTATCGAAAAGACCTTCGTCCGGACATATTATAATCGAAAATCGGAGGCTCGGCGGAAAAATGGCTGTGTCTTGAAGGGACAAGAGCGAAATGTTGGCATAAGTGAACGGATGCGACCATACCAGCACTAATGCACCGGATCCCATCAGAACTCCGAAGTTAAGCGTGCTTAGGCGAGAGTAGTACTAGGATGGGTGACCTCCTGGGAAGTCCTCGTGTTGCATCCCCTTTTGTTTTGCGCCAGTTGAGTTCCGTCCCAGCTCTCTCTCTCTTTCGTTTAGTTTAAATATTTAATTTTTTTTAACCCCGAGGCTTCGTTCCGTCCCAGCTCGCTCTCTCTTTCGTTTAGTTTAAATATTTAATTTTTTTTAACCCCGAGGCTTCGTTCCGTCCCAGCTCGCTCTCTCTTTCGTTTAGTTTCAATATTTAATTTTTTTTTATCCCCGAGGCTTCGTAGTGAGGAGGGTGTAAATTGTTCGGGCTTTCGGGACAAAGTTATCGAAAAGACCTTCGTCCGGAAATATTATAATCGAAAATCGGAGGCTCGGCGGAAAAATGGCTGTGTCGTGAAGGGACAAGAGCGAAATGTTGGCATAAGTGAACGGATGCGACCATACCAGCACTAATGCACCGGATCCCATCAGAACTCCGAAGTTAAGCGTGCTTGGGCGAGAGTAGTACTAGGATGGGTGACCTCTTGGGAAGTCCTCGTGTTGCATCCCCTTTTGTTTTGCGCCAGTTGAGTTCCGTCCCAGCTCGCTCTCTCTTTCGTTTAGTTTAAATATTTAATTTTTTTTAACCCCGAGGCTTCGTTCCGTCCCAGCTCGCTTTCTCTTTCGTTTAGTTTAAATATTTAATTTTTTTTTATCCCCGAGGCTTCGTAGTGAGGAGGGTGTAAATTGTTCGGGCTTTCGGGACAAAGGTATCGAAAAGACCTTCGTCCGGACATATTATAATCGAAAATCGGAGGCTCGGCGGAAAAATGGCTGTGTCGTGAAGGGACAAGAGCGAAATGTTGGCATAAGTGAACGGATGCGACCATACCAGCACTAATGCACCGGATCCCATCAGAACTCCGAAGTTAAGCGTGCTTGGGCGAGAGTAGTACTAGGATGGGTGACCTCCTGGGAAGTCCTCGTGTTGCATCCCCTTTTGTTTTGCGCCAGTTGAGTTCCGTCCCAGCTCGCTCTCTCTTTCGTTTAGTTTAAATATTTAATTTTTTTTAACCCCGAGGCTTCGTTCCGTCCCAGCTCGCTCTCTCTTTCGTTTAGTTTAAATATTTAATTTTTTTTTTTATCCCCGAGGCTTCGTAGTGAGGAGGGTGTAAATTGTTCGGGCTTTCGGGACAAAAGTATCGAAAAGACCTTCGTCCGGACATATTATAATCGAAAATCGGAGGCTCGGCGGAAAAATGGCTGTGTCTTGAAGGGACAAGAGCGAAATGTTGGCATAAGTGAACGGATGCGACCATACCAGCACTAATGCACCGGATCCCATCAGAACTCCGAAGTTAAGCGTGCTTAGGCGAGAGTAGTACTAGGATGGGTGACCTCCTGGGAAGTCCTCGTGTTGCATCCCCTTTTGTTTTGCGCCAGTTGAGTTCCGTCCCAGCTCTCTCTCTCTTTCGTTTAGTTTAAATATTTAATTTTTTTTAACCCCGAGGCTTCGTTCCGTCCCAGCTCGCTCTCTCTTTCGTTTAGTTTAAATATTTAATTTTTTTTAACCCCGAGGCTTCGTTCCGTCCCAGCTCGCTCTCTCTTTCGTTTAGTTTCAATATTTAATTTTTTTTTATCCCCGAGGCTTCGTAGTGAGGAGGGTGTAAATTGTTCGGGCTTTCGGGACAAAGTTATCGAAAAGACCTTCGTCCGGAAATATTATAATCGAAAATCGGAGGCTCGGCGGAAAAATGGCTGTGTCGTGAAGGGACAAGAGCGAAATGTTGGCATAAGTGAACGGATGCGACCATACCAGCACTAATGCACCGGATCCCATCAGAACTCCGAAGTTAAGCGTGCTTGGGCGAGAGTAGTACTAGGATGGGTGACCTCTTGGGAAGTCCTCGTGTTGCATCCCCTTTTGTTTTGCGCCAGTTGAGTTCCGTCCCAGCTCGCTCTCTCTTTCGTTTAGTTTAAATATTTAATTTTTTTTAACCCCGAGGCTTCGTTCCGTCCCAGCTCGCTTTCTCTTTCGTTTAGTTTAAATATTTAATTTTTTTTTATCCCCGAGGCTTCGTAGTGAGGAGGGTGTAAATTGTTCGGGCTTTCGGGACAAAGGTATCGAAAAGACCTTCGTCCGGACATATTATAATCGAAAATCGGAGGCTCGGCGGAAAAATGGCTGTGTCGTGAAGGGACAAGAGCGAAATGTTGGCATAAGTGAACGGATGCGACCATACCAGCACTAATGCACCGGATCCCATCAGAACTCCGAAGTTAAGCGTGCTTGGGTGAGAGTAGTACTAGGATGGGTGACCTCCTGGGAAGTCCTCGTGTTGCATCCCCTTTTGTTTTGCGCCAGTTGAGTTCCGTCCCAGCTCGCTCTCTCTTTCGTTTAGTTTAAATATTTAATTTTTTTTAACCCCGAGGCATCGTTCCGTCCCAGCTCGCTCTCTCTTTCGTTTAGTTTAAATATTTAATTTTTTTTTTATCCCCGAGGCTTCGTAGTGAGGAGGGTGTAAATTGTTCGGGCTTTCGGGACAAAGGTATCGAAAAGACCTTCGTCCGGACATATTATAATCGAAAATCGGAGGCTCGGCGGAAAAATGGCTGTGTCGTGAAGGGACAAGAGCGAAATGTTGGCATAAGTGAACGGATGCGACCATACCAGCACTAATGCACCGGATCCCATCAGAACTCCGAAGTTAAGCGTGCTTGGGCGAGAGTAGTACTAGGATGGGTGACCTCCTGGGAAGTCCTCGTGTTGCATCCCCTTTTGTTTTGCGCCAGTTGAGTTCCGTCCCAGCTCGCTCTCTCTTTCGTTTAGTTTAAATATTTAATTTTTTTTAACCCCGAGGCTTCGTTCCGTCCCAGCTCGCTCTCTCTTTCGTTTAGTTTAAATATTTAATTTTTTTTAACCCCGAGGCTTCGATCCGTCCCAGCTCGCTCTCTCTTTCGTTTAGTTTCAATATTTAATTTTTTTTTTATCCCCGAGGCTTCGTAGTGAGGAGGGTGTAAATTGTTCGGGCTTTCAGGACAAAGGTATCGAAAAGACCTTCGTCCGGACATATTATAATCGAAAATCGGAGGCTCGGCGGAAAAATGGCTGTGTCGTGAAGGGACAAGAGCGAAATGTTGGCATAAGTGAACGGATGCGACCATACCAGCACTAATGCACCGGATCCCATCAGAACTCCGAAGTTAAGCGTGCTTGGGCGAGAGTAGTACTAGGATGGGTGACCTCCTGGGAAGTCCTCGTGTTGCATCCCCTTTTGTTTTGCGCCAGTTGAGTTCCGTCCCAGCTCGCTCTCTCTTTCGTTTAGTTTAAATATTTAATTTTTTTTAACCCCGAGGCTTCGTTCCGTCCCAGCTCGCTCTCTCTTTCGTTTAGTTTAAATATTTAATTTTTTTTTTATCCCCGAGGCTTCGTAGTGAGGAGGGTGTAAATTGTTCGGGCTTTCGGGACAAAGGTATCGAAAAGACCTTCGTCCGGACATATTATAATCGAAAATCGGAGGCTCGGCGGAAAAATGGCTGTGTCGTGAAGGGACAAGAGCGAAATGTTGGCATAAGTGAACGGATGCGACCATACCAGCACTAATGCACCGGATCCCATCAGAACTCCGAAGTTAAGCGTGGTTGGGCGAGAGTAGTACTAGGATGGGTGACCTCCTGGGAAGTCCTCGTGTTGCATCCCCTTTTGTTTTGCGCTAGTTGAGTTCCGTCCCAGCTCGCTCTCTCTTTCGTTTAGTTTAAATATTTAATTTTTTTTAACCCCGAGGCTTCGTTCCGTCCCAGCTCGCTCTCTCTTTCGTTTAGTTTAAATATTTAATTTTTTTTTATCCCCGAGGCTTCGTAGTGAGGAGGGTGTAAATTGTTCGGGCTTTCGGGACAAAGGTATCGAAAAGACCTTCGTCCGGACATATTATAATCGAAAATCGGAGGCTCGGCGGAAAAATGGCTGTGTCGTGAAGGGACAAGAGCGAAATGTTGGCATAAGTGAACGGATGCGACCATACCAGCACTAATGCACCGGATCCCATCAAAACTCCGAAGTTAAGCGTGGTTGGGCGATAGTAGTACTAGGATGGGTGACCTCCTCGGAAGTCCTCGTGTTGCATCCCCTTTTGTTTTGCGCCAGTTGAGTTCCGTCCCAGCTCGCTCTATCTTTCGTTTAGTTTAAATATTTAATTTTTTTTAACCCCGAGGCTTCGTTCCGTCCCAGCTCGCTCTCTCTTTCGTTTAGTTTAAATATTTAATTTTTTTTTATCCCTGAGGCTTCGTAGTGAGGAGGGTGTAAATTGTTCGGGCTTTCGGGCCAAAGGTATCGAAAAGACCTTCGTCCGGACATATTATAATCGAAAATCGGAGGCTCGGCGGAAAAACGGCTGTGTCGTGAAGGGACAAGAGCGAAATGTTGGCATAAGTGAACGGATGCGACCATGCCAGCACTAATGCACCGGATCCCATCAGAACTCCGAAGTTAAGCGTGCTTGGGCGAGAGTAGTACTAGGATGGGTGACCTCCTGGGAAGTCCTCGTGTTGCATCCCCTTTTGTTTTGCGCCAGTTGAGTTCCGTCCCAGCTCGCTCTCTCTTTCGTTTAGTTTAAATATTTAATTTTTTTAACCCCGAGGCTTCGTTCCGTCCCAGCTCGCTCTCTCTTTCGTTTAGTTTAAATATTTAATTTTTTTTTATCCCCGAGGCTTCGTAGTGAGGAGGGTGTAAATTGTTCGGGCTTTCGGGACAAAGGTATCGAAAAGACCTTCGTCCGGACATATTATAATCGAAAATCGGAGGCTCGGCGGAAAAATGACTGTGTCGTGAAGGGACAAGATCGAAATGTTGGCATAAGTGAACGGATGCGACCATACCAGCACTAATGCACCGGATCCCTTCAGAACTCCGAAGTTAAGCGTGCTTGGGCGAGAGTAGTACTAGGATGGGTGACCTCCTGGGAAGTCCTCGTGTTGCATCCCCTTTTGTTTTGCGCCAGTTGAGTTCCGTCCCAGCTCGCTCTCTCTTTCGTTTAGTTTAAATATTTAATTTTTTTTAACCCCGAGGCTTCGTTCCGTCCCAGCTCGCTCTCTCTTTCGTTTAGTTTAAATATTTAATTTTTTTTTATCCCCGAGGCTTCGTAGTGAGAAGGGTGTAAATTGTTCGAGCTTTCGGGACAAAGGTATCGAAAAGACCTTCGTCCGGACATATTATAATCGAAAATCGGAGGCTCGGCGGAAAAATGACTGTGTCGTGAAGGGACAAGATCGAAATGTTGGCATAAGTGAACGGATGCGACCATACCAGCACTAATGCACCGGATCCCTTCAGAACTCCGAAGTTAAGCGTGCTTGGGCGAGAGTAGTACTAGGATGGGTGACCTCCTGGGAAGTCTTCGTGTTGCATCCCCTTTTGTTTTGCGCCAGTTGAGTTCCGTCCCAGCTCGCTCTCTCTTTCGTTTAGTTTAAATATTTAATTTTTTTTAACCCCGAGGCTTCGTTCCGTCCCAGCTCGCTCTCTCTTTCGTTTAGTTTAAATATTTAATTTTTTTTTATCCCCGAGGCTTCGTAATGAGGAGGGTGTAAATTGTTCGGGCTTTCGGGACAAAGGTATCGAAAAGACCTTCGTCCGGACATAATATAATCGAAAATCGGAGGCTCGGCGGAAAAATGGCTGTGTCGTGAAGGGACAAGAGCGAAATATTGGCATAAGTGAACGGATGCGACCATGCCAGCACTAATGCACCGGATCCCATCAGAACTCCGAAGTTAAGCGTGCTTGGGCGAGAGTAGTACTAGGATGGGTGACCTCCTGGGAAGTCCTCGTGTTGCATCCCCTTTTGTTTTGCGCCAGTTGAGTTCCGTCCCAGCTCGCTCTCTCTTTCGTTTAGTTTAAATATTTAATTTTTTTTAACCCCGAGGCTTCGTTCCGTCCCAGCTCGCTCTCTCTTTCGTTTAGTTTAAATATTTAATTTTTTTTTATCCCCGAGGCTTCGTAGTGAGGAGGGTGTAAATTGTTCGGGCTTTCGGGACAAAGGTATCGAAAAGACCTTCGTCCGGACATATTATAATCGAAAATCGGAGGCTCGGCGGAAAAATGACTGTGTCGTGAAGGGACAAGATCGAAATGTTGGCATAAGTTAACGGATGCGACCATACCAGCACTAATGCACCGGATCCCTTCAGAACTCCGAAGTTAAGCGTGCTTGGGCGAGAGTAGTACTAGGATGGGTGACCTCCTGGGAAGTCCTCGTGTTGCATCCCCTTTTGTTTTGCGCCAGTTGAGTTCCGTCCCAGCTCGCTCTCTCTTTCGTTTAGTTTAAATATTTAATTTTTTTTAACCCCGAGGCTTCGTTCCGTCCCAGCTCGCTCTCTCTTTCGTTTAGTTTAAATATTTTTTTTTTTTTATCCCCGAGGCTTCGTAGTGAGAAGGGTGTAAATTGTTCGAGCTTTCGGGACAAAGGTATCGAAAAGACCTTCGTCCGGACATATTATAATCGAAAATCGGAGGCTCGGCGGAAAAATGACTGTGTCGTGAAGGGACAAGATCGAAATGTTGGCATAAGTGAACGGATGCGACCATACCAGCACTAATGCACCGGATCCCTTCAGAACTCCGAAGTTAAGCGTGCTTGGGCGAGAGTAGTACTAGGATGGGTGACCTCCTGGGAAGTCTTCGTGTTGCATCCCCTTTTGTTTTGCGCCAGTTGAGTTCCGTCCCAGCTAGCTCTCTCTTTCGTTTAGTTTAAATATTTAATTTTTTTTAACCCCGAGGCTTCGTTCCGTCCCAGCTCGCTCTCTCTTTCGTTTAGTTTAAATATTTAATTTTTTTTTATCCCCGAGGCTTCGTAGTGAGGAGGGTGTAAATTGTTCGGGCTTTCGGGACAAAGGTATCGAAAAGACCTTCGTCCGGACATATTATAATCGAAAATCGGAGGCTCGGCGGAAAAATGACTGTGTCGTGAAGGGACAAGATCGAAATGTTGGCATAAGTGAACGGATGCGACCATACCAGCACTAATGCACCGGATCCCTTCAGAACTCCGAAGTTAAGCGTGGTTGGGCGAGAGTAGTACTAGGATGGGTGACCTCCTCGGAAGTCCTCGTGTTGCATCCCCTTTTGTTTTGCGCCAGTTGAGTTCCGTCCCAGCTCGCTCTATCTTTCGTTTAGTTTAAATATTTAATTTTTTTTAACCCCGAGGCTTCGTTCCGTCCCAACTCGCTCTCTCTTTCGTTTAGTTTAAATATTTAATTTTTTTTTATCCCTGAGGCTTCGTAGTGAGGAGGGTGTAAATTGTTCGGGCTTTCGGGACAAAGGTATCGAAAAGTCCTTCGTCCGGACATATTATAATCGAAAATCGGAGGCTCGGCGGAAAAACGGCTGTGTCGTGAAGGGACAAGAGCGAAATGTTGGCATAAGTGAACGGATGCGACCATGCCAGCACTAATGCACCGGATCCCATCAGAACTCCGAAGTTAAGCGTGCTTGGGCGAGAGTAGTACTAGGATGGGTGACCTCCTGGGAAGTCCTCGTGTTGCATCCCCTTTTGTTTTGCGCCAGTTGAGTTCCGTCCCAGCTCGCTCTCTCTTTCGTTTAGTTTAAATATTTAATTTTTTTTAACCCCGAGGCTTCGTTCCGTCCCAGCTCGCTCTCTCTTTCGTTTAGTTTAAATATTTAATTTTTTTTTATCCCCGAGGCTTCGTAGTGAGGAGGGTGTAAATTGTTCGGGCTTTCGGGACAAAGGTATCGAAAAGACCTTCGTCCGGACATATTATAATCGAAAATCGGAGGCTCGGCGGAAAAATGGCTGTGTCGTGAAGGGATAAGAGCGAAATGTTGGCATAAGTGAACGGATGCGACCATACCAGCACTAATGCACCGGATCCCATCAGAACTCCGAAGTTAAGCGTGGTTGGGCGAGAGTAGTACTAGGATGGGTGACCTCCTGGGAAGTCCTCGTGTTGCATCCCCTTTTGTTTTGCGCCAGTTGAGTTCCGTCCCAGCTCGCTCTCTCTTTCGTTTAGTTTAAATATTTAATTTTTTTTAACCCCGAGGCTTCGTTCCGTCCCAGCTCGCTCTCTCTTTCGTTTAGTTTAAATATTTAATTTTTTTTTATCCCCGAGGCTTCGTAGTGAGAAGGGTGTAAATTGTTCGAGCTTTCGGGACAAAGGTATCGAAAAGACCTTCGTCCGGACATATTATAATCGAAAATCGGAGGCTCGGCGGAAAAATGACTGTGTCGTGAAGGGACAAGATCGAAATGTTGGCATAAGTGAACGGATGCGACCATACCAGCACTAATGCACCGGATCCCTTCAGAACTCCGAAGTTAAGCGTGCTTGGGCGAGAGTAGTACTAGGATGGGTGACCTCCTGGGAAGTCTTCGTGTTGCATCCCCTTTTGTTTTGCGCCAGTTGAGTTCCGTCCCAGCTCGCTCTCTCTTTCGTTTAGTTTAAATATTTAATTTTTTTTAACCCCGAGGCTTCGTTCCGTCCCAGCTCGCTCTCTCTTTCGTTTAGTTTAAATATTTAATTTTTTTTTATCCCCGAGGCTTCGTAGTGAGGAGGGTGTAAATTGTTCGGGCTTTCGGGACAAAGGTATCGAAAAGACCTTCGTCCGGACATAATATAATCGAAAATCGGAGGCTCGGCGGAAAAATGGCAGTGTCGTGAAGGGACAAGAGCGAAATATTGGCATAAGTGAACGGATGCGACCATGCCAGCACTAATGCACCGGATCCCATCAGAACTCCGAAGTTAAGCGTGCTTGGGCGAGAGTAGTACTAGGATGGGTGACCTCCTGGGAAGTCCTCGTGTTGCATCCCCTTTTGTTTTGCGCCAGTTGAGTTCCGTCCCAGCTCGCTCTCTCTTTCGTTTAGTTTAAATATTTAATTTTTTTTAACCCCGAGGCTTCGTTCCGTCCCAGCTCGCTCTCTCTTTCGTTTAGTTTAAATATTTAATTTTTTTTTATCCCCGAGGCTTCGTAGTGAGGAGGGTGTAAATTGTTCGGGCTTTCGGGACAAAGGTATCGAAAAGACCTTCGTCCGGACATATTATAATCGAAAATCGGAGGCTCGGCGGAAAAATGACTGTGTCGTGAAGGGACAAGATCGAAATGTTGGCATAAGTTAACGGATGCGACCATACCAGCACTAATGCACCGGATCCCTTCAGAACTCCGAAGTTAAGCGTGCTTGGGCGAGAGTAGTACTAGGATGGGTGACCTCCTGGGAAGTCCTCGTGTTGCATCCCCTTTTGTTTTGCGCCAGTTGAGTTCCGTCCCAGCTCGCTCTCTCTTTCGTTTAGTTTAAATATTTAATTTTTTTTAACCCCGAGGCTTCGTTCCGTCCCAGCTCGCTCTCTCTTTCGTTTAGTTTAAATATTTTTTTTTTTTTATCCCCGAGGCTTCGTAGTGAGAAGGGTGTAAATTGTTCGAGCTTTCGGGACAAAGGTATCGAAAAGACCTTCGTCCGGACATATTATAATCGAAAATCGGAGGCTCGGCGGAAAAATGACTGTGTCGTGAAGGGACAAGATCGAAATGTTGGCATAAGTGAACGGATGCGACCATACCAGCACTAATGCACCGGATCCCTTCAGAACTCCGAAGTTAAGCGTGCTTGGGCGAGAGTAGTACTAGGATGGGTGACCTCCTGGGAAGTCTTCGTGTTGCATCCCCTTTTGTTTTGCGCCAGTTGAGTTCCGTCCCAGCTAGCTCTCTCTTTCGTTTAGTTTAAATATTTAATTTTTTTTAACCCCGAGGCTTCGTTCCGTCCCAGCTCGCTCTCTCTTTCGTTTAGTTTAAATATTTAATTTTTTTTTATCCCCGAGGCTTCGTAGTGAGGAGGGTGTAAATTGTTCGGGCTTTCGGGACAAAGGTATCGAAAAGACCTTCGTCCGGACATATTATAATCGAAAATCGGAGGCTCGGCGGAAAAATGACTGTGTCGTGAAGGGACAAGATCGAAATGTTGGCATAAGTGAACGGATGCGACCATACCAGCACTAATGCACCGGATCCCTTCAGAACTCCGAAGTTAAGCGTGGTTGGGCGAGAGTAGTACTAGGATGGGTGACCTCCTCGGAAGTCCTCGTGTTGCATCCCCTTTTGTTTTGCGCCAGTTGAGTTCCGTCCCAGCTCGCTCTATCTTTCGTTTAGTTTAAATATTTAATTTTTTTTAACCCCGAGGCTTCGTTCCGTCCCAGCTCGCTCTCTCTTTCGTTTAGTTTAAATATTTAATTTTTTTTTATCCCTGAGGCTTCGTAGTGAGGAGGGTGTAAATTGTTCGGGCTTTCGGGACAAAGGTATCGAAAAGTCCTTCGTCCGGACATATTATAATCGAAAATCGGAGGCTCGGCGGAAAAACGGCTGTGTCGTGAAGGGACAAGAGCGAAATGTTGGCATAAGTGAACGGATGCGACCATGCCAGCACTAATGCACCGGATCCCATCAGAACTCCGAAGTTAAGCGTGCTTGGGCGAGAGTAGTACTAGGATGGGTGACCTCCTGGGAAGTCCTCGTGTTGCATCCCCTTTTGTTTTGCGCCAGTTGAGTTCCGTCCCAGCTCGCTCTCTCTTTCGTTTAGTTTAAATATTTAATTTTTTTTAACCCCGAGGCTTCGTTCCGTCCCAGCTCGCTCTCTCTTTCGTTTAGTTTAAATATTTAATTTTTTTTTATCCCCGAGGCTTCGTAGTGAGGAGGGTGTAAATTGTTCGGGCTTTCGGGACAAAGGTATCGAAAAGACCTTCGTCCGGACATATTATAATCGAAAATCGGAGGCTCGGCGGAAAAATGGCTGTGTCGTGAAGGGATAAGAGCGAAATGTTGGCATAAGTGAACGGATGCGACCATACCAGCACTAATGCACCGGATCCCATCAGAACTCCGAAGTTAAGCGTGGTTGGGCGAGAGTAGTACTAGGATGGGTGACCTCCTGGGAAGTCCTCGTGTTGCATCCCCTTTTGTTTTGCGCCAGTTGAGTTCCGTCCCAGCTCGCTCTCTCTTTCGTTTAGTTTAAATATTTAATTTTTTTTAACCCCGAGGCTTCGTTCCGTCCCAGCTCGCTCTCTCTTTCGTTTAGTTTAAATATTTAATTTTTTTTTATCCCCGAGGCTTCGTAGTGAGGAGGGTGTAAATTGTTCGGGCTTTCGGGACAAAGGTATCGAAAAGACCTTCGTCCGGACATATTATAATCGAAAATCGGAGGCTCGGCGGAAAAATGGCTGTGTCGTGAAGGGACAAGAGCGAAATGTTGGCATAAGTGAACGGATGCGACCATACCAGCACTAATGCACCGGATCCCATCAGAACTCCGAAGTTAAGCGTGCTTGGGCGAGAGTAGTACTAGGATGGGTGACCTCCTGGGAAGTCCTCGTGTTGCATCCCCTTTTGTTTTGCGCCAGTTGAGTTCCGTCCCAGCTCGCTCTCTCTTTCGTTTAGTTTAAATATTTAATTTTTTTTAACCCCGAGGCTTCGTTCCGTCCCAGCTCGCTCTCTCTTTCGTTTAGTTTAAATATTTAATTTTTTTTATCCCCGAGGCTTCGTAGTGAGGAGGGTGTAAATTGTTCGGGCTTTCGGGACAAAGGTATCGAAAAGACCTTCGTCCGGACATATTATAATCGAAAATCGGAGGCTCGGCGGAAAAATGGCTGTGTCGTGAAGGGACAAGAGCGAAATGTTGGCATAAGTGAATGAATGCGACCATACCAGCACTAATGCACCGGATCCCATCAGAACTCCGAAGTTAAGCGTGCTTGGGCGAGAGTAGTACTAGGATGGGTGACCTCCTGGGAAGTCCTCGTGTTGCATCCCCTTTTGTTTTGCGCCAGTTGAGTTCCGTCCCAGCTCGCTCTCTCTTTCGTTTAGTTTAAATATTTAATTTTTTTTAACCCCGAGGCTTCGTTCCGTCCCAGCTCTCTCTCTCTTTCGTTTAGTTTAAATATTTAATTTTTTTTTATCCCCGAGGCTTCGTAGTGAGGAGGGTGTAAATTGTTCGGGCTTTCGGGACAAAGGTATCGAAAAGACCTTCGTTCGGACATAATATAATCGAAAATCGGAGGCTCGGCGGAAAAATGGCTGTGTCGTGAAGGGACAAGAGCGAAATATTGGCATAAGTGAACGGATGCGACCATGCCAGCACTAATGCACCGGATCCCATCAGAACTCCGAAGTTAAGCGTGCTTGGGCGAGAGTAGTACTAGGATGGGTGACCTCCTGGGAAGTCCTCGTGTTGCATCCCCTTTTGTTTTGCGCCAGTTGAGTTCCGTCCCAGCTCGCTCTCTCTTTCGTTTAGTTTAAATATTTAATTTTTTTTAACCCCGAGGCTTCGTTCCGTCCCAGCTCGCTCTCTCTTTCGTTTAGTTTAAATATTTAATTTTTTTTTATCCCCGAGGCTTCGTAGTGAGGAGGGTGTAAATTGTTCGGGCTTTCGGGACAAAGGTATCGAAAAGACCTTCGTCCGGACATATTATAATCGAAAATCGGAGGCTCGGCGGAAAAATGACTGTGTCGTGAAGGGACAAGATCGAAATGTTGGCATAAGTGAACGGATGCGACCATACCAGCACTAATGCACCGGATCCCTTCAGAACTCCGAAGTTAAGCGTGCTTGGGCGAGAGTAGTACTAGGATGGGTGACCTCCTGGGAAGTCCTCGTGTTGCATCCCCTTTTGTTTTGCGCCAGTTGAGTTCCGTCCCAGCTCGCTCTCTCTTTCGTTTAGTTTAAATATTTAATTTTTTTTAACCCCGAGGCTTCGTTCCGTCCCAGCTCGCTCTCTCTTTCGTTTAGTTTAAATATTTATTTTTTTTTTATCCCCGAGGCTTCGTAGTGAGAAGGGTGTAAATTGTTCGAGCTTTCGGGACAAAGGTATCGAAAAGACCTTCGTCCGGACATATTATAATCGAAAATCGGAGGCTCGGCGGAAAAATGACTTTGTCGTGAAGGGACAAGATCGAAATGTTGGCATAAGTGAACGGATGCGACCATACCAGCACTAATGCACCGGATCCCTTCAGAACTCCGAAGTTAAGCGTGCTTGGGCGAGAGTAGTACTAGGATGGGTGACCTCTTGGGAAGTCTTCGTGTTGCATCCCCTTTTGTTTTGCGCCAGTTGAGTTCCGTCCCAGCTAGCTCTCTCTTTCGTTTAGTTTAAATATTTAATTTTTTTTAACCCCGAGGCTTCGTTCCGTCCCAGCTCGCTCTCTCTTTCGTTTAGTTTAAATATTTAATTTTTTTTTATCCCCGAGGCTTCGTAGTGAGGAGGGTGTAAATTGTTCGGGCTTTCGGGACAAAGGAATCGAAAAGACCTTCGTCCGGACATATTATAATCGAAAATCGGAGGCTCGGCGGAAAAATGACTGTGTCGTGAAGGGACAAGATCGAAATGTTGGCATAAGTGAACGGATGCGACCATACCAGCACTAATGCACCGGATCCCTTCAGAACTCCGAAGTTAAGCGTGGTTGGGCGAGAGTAGTACTAGGATGGGTGACCTCCTCGGAAGTCCTCGTGTTGCATCCCCTTTTGTTTTGCGCCAGTCGAGTTCCGTCCCAGCTCGCTCTATCTTTCGTTTAGTTTAAATATTTAATTTTTTTTAACCCCGAGGCTTCGTTCCGTCCCAGCTAGCTCTCTCTTTCGTTTAGTTTAAATATTTAATTTTTTTTTATCCCTGAGGCTTCGTAGTGAGGAGGGTGTAAATTGTTCGGGCTTTCGGGACAAAGGTATCGAAAAGACCTTCGTCCGGACATATTATAATCGAAAATCGGAGGCTCGGCGGAAAAACGGCTGTGTCGTGAAGGGACAAGAGCGAAATGTTGGCATAAGTGAACGGATGCGACCATGCCAGCACTAATGCACAGGATCCCATCAGAACTCCGAAGTTAAGCGTGCTTGGGCGAGAGTAGTACTAGGATGGGTGACCTCCTGGGAAGTCCTCGTGTTGCATCCCCTTTTGTTTTGCGCCAGTTGAGTTCCGTCCCAGCTCGCTCTCTCTTTCGTTTAGTTTAAATATTTAATTTTTTTTAACCCCGAGGCTTCGTTCCGTCCCAGCTCGCTCTCTCTTTCGTTTAGTTTAAATATTTAATTTTTTTTTATCCCCGAGGCTTCGTAGTGAGGAGGGTGTAAATTGTTCGGGCTTTCGGGACAAAGGTATCGAAAAGACCTTCGTCCGGACATATTATAATCGAAAATCGGAGGCTCGGCGGAAAAATGGCTGTGTCGTGAAGGGACAAGAGCGAAATGTTGGCATAAGTGAACGGATGCGACCATACCAGCACTAATGCACCGGATCCCATCAGAACTCCGAAGTTAAGCGTGGTTGGGCGAGAGTAGTACTAGGATGGGTGACCTCCTGGGAAGTCCTCGTGTTGCATCCCCTTTTGTTTTGCGCCAGTTGAGTTCCGTCCCAGCTCGCTTTCTCTTTCGTTTAGTTTAAATATTTAATTTTTTTTAACCCCGAGGCTTCGTTCCGTCCCAGCTCGCTCTCTCTTTCGTTTAGTTTAAATATTTAATTTTTTTTTATCCCCGAGGCTTCGTAGTGAGGAGGGTGTAAATTGTTCGGGCTTTCGGGACAAAGGTATCGAAAAGACCTTCGTCCGGACATATTATAATCGAAAATCGGAGGCTCGGCGGAAAAATGGCTGTGTCGTGAAGGGACAAGAGCGAAATGTTGGCATAAGTGAACGGATGCGACCATACCAGCACTAATGCACCGGATCCCATCAGAACTCCGAAGTTAAGCGTGGTTGGGCGAGAGTAGTACTAGGATGGGTGACCTCCTGGGAAGTCCTCGTGTTGCATCCCCTTTTGTTTTGCGCCAGTTGAGTTCCGTCCCAGCTCGCTCTCTCTTTCGTTTAGTTTAAATATTTAATTTTTTTTAACCCCGAGGCTTCGTTCCGTCCCAGCTCGCTCTCTCTTTCGTTTAGTTTAAATATTTAATTTTTTTTTATCCCCGAGGCTTCGTAGTGAGGAGGGTGTAAATTGTTCGGGCTTTCGGGACAAAGGTATCGAAAAGACCTTCGTCCGGACATATTATAATCGAAAATCGGAGGCTCGGCGGAAAAATGGCTGTGTCGTGAAGGGACAAGAGCGAAATGTTGGCATAAGTGAACGGATGCGACCATACCAGCACTAATGCACCGGATCCCATCAGAACTCCGAAGTTAAGCGTGCTTGGGCGAGAGTAGTACTAGGATGGGTGACCTCCTGGGAAGTCCTCGTGTTGCATCCCCTTTTGTTTTGCGCCAGTTGAGTTCCGTCCCAGCTCGCTCTCTCTTTCGTTTAGTTTAAATATTTAATTTTTTTTAACCCCGAGGCTTCGTTCCGTCCCAGCTCGCTCTCTCTTTCGTTTAGTTTAAATATTTAATTTTTTTTTATCCCCGAGGCTTCGTAGTGAGGAGGGTGTAAATTGTTCGGGCTTTCGGGACAAAGGTATCGAAAAGACCTTCGTCCGGACATATTATAATCGAAAATCGGAGGCTCGGCGGAAAAATGGTTGTGTCGTGAAGGGACAAGAGCGAAATGTTGGCATAAGTGAACGGATGCGACCATACCAGCACTAATGCACCGGATCCCATCAGAACTCCGAAGTTAAGCGTGCTTGGGCGAGAGTAGTACTAGGATGGGTGACCTCCTGGGAAGTCCTCGTGTTGCATCCCCTTTTATTTTGCGCCAGTTGAGTTCCGTCCCAGCTCGCTCTCTCTTTCGTTTAGTTTGAATATTTAATTTTTTTTAACCCCGAGGCTTCGTTCCGTCCCAGCTCGCTCTCTCTTTCGTTTAGTTTAAATATTTAATTTTTTTTTTATCCCCGAGGCTTCGTAGTGAGGAGGGTGTAAATTGTTCGGGCTTTCGGGACAAAGGTATCGAAAAGACCTTCGTCCGGACATATTATAATCGAAAATCGGAGGCTCGGCGGAAAAATGGCTGTGTCGTGAAGGGACAAGAGCGAAATGTTGGCATAAGTGAACGGATGCGACCATACCAGCACTAATGCACCGGATCCCATCAGAACTCCGAAGTTAAGTGTGCTTGGGCGAGAGTAGTATTAGGATGGGTGACCTCCTGGGAAGTCCTCGTGTTGCATCCCCTTTTGTTTTGCGCCAGTTGAGTTCCGTCCCAGCTCACTCTCTCTTTCGTTTAGTTTAAATATTTAATTTTTTTTAACCCCGAGGCTTCGTTCCGTCCCAGCTCGCTCTCTCTTTCGTTTAGTTTAAATATTTAATTTTTTTTTTATCCCCGAGGCTTCGTAGTGAGGAGGGTGTAAATTGTTCGGGCTTTCGGGACAAAGGTATCGAAAAGACCTTCGTTCGGACATATTATAATCGAAAATCGGAGGCTCGGCGGAAAAATGGTTGTGTCGTGAAGGGACAAGAGCGAAATGTTGGCATAAGTGAACGGATGCGACCATACCAGCACTAATGCACCGAATCCCATCAGAACTCCGAAGTTAAGTGTGCTTGGGCGAGAGTAGTATTAGGATGGGTGACCTCCTGGGAAGTCCTCGTGTTGCATCCCCTTTTGTTTTGCGCCAGTTGAGTTCCGTCCCAGCTCACTCTCTCTTTCGTTTAGTTTAAATATTTAATTTTTTTTAACCCCGAGGCTTCGTTCCGTCCCAGCTCGCTCTCTCTTTCGTTTAGTTTAAATATTTAATTTTTTTTTTATCCCCGAGGCTTCGTAGTGAGGAGGGTGTAAATTGTTCGGGCTTTCGGGACAAAGGTATCGAAAAGACCTTCGTCCGGACATATTATAATCGAAAATCGGAGGCTCGGCGGAAAAATGGTTGTGTCGTGAAGGGACAAGAGCGAAATGTTGGCATAAGTGAACGGATGCGACCATACCAGCACTAATGCACCGAATCCCATCAGAACTCCGAAGTTAAGCGTGCTTGGGCGAGAGTAGTACTAGGATGGGTGACCTCCTGGGAAGTCCTCGTGTTGCATCCCCTTTTGTTTTGCGCCAGTTGAGTTCCGTCCCAGCTCGCTCTCTCTTTCGTTTAGTTTAAATATTTAATTTTTTTTAACCCCGAGGCTTCGTTCCATCCCAGCTCGCTCTCTCTTTCGTTTAGTTTAAATATTTAATTTTTTTTTTATCCCCGAGGCTTCGTAGTGAGGAGGGTGTAAATTGTTCGGGCTTTCGGGACAAAGGTATCGAAAAGACCTTCGTCCGGACATATTATAATCGAAAATCGGAGGCTCGGCGGAAAAATGGCTGTGTCGTGAAGGGACAAGAGCGAAATGTTGGCATAAGTGAACGGATGCGACCATACCAGCACTAATGCACCGGATCCCATCAGAACTCCGAAGTTAAGCGTGCTTGGGCGAGAGTAGTACTAGGATGGGTGACCTCCTGGGAAGTCCTCGTGTTGCATCCCCTTTTGTTTTGCGCCAGTTGAGTTCCGTCCCAGCTCGCTCTCTCTTTCGTTTAGTTTAAATATTTAATTTTTTTTAACCCCGAGGCTTCGTTCCGTCCCAGCTCGCTCTCTCTTTCGTTTAGTTTAAATATTTAATTTTTTTATATCCCCGAGGCTTCGTAGTGAGGAGGGTGTAAATTGTTCGGGCTTTCGGGACAAAGGTATCGAAAAGACCTTCGTCCGGACATATTATAATCGAAAATCAGAGGCTCGGCGGAAAAATGGCTGTGTCGTGAAGGGACAAGAGCGAAATGTTGGCATAAGTGAACGGATGCGACCATACCAGCACTAATGCTCCGGATCCCATCAGAACTCCGAAGTTAAGCGTGCTTGGGCGAGAGTAGTACTAGGATGGGTGACCTCCTGGGAAGTCCTCGTGTTGCATCCCCTTTTGTTTTGCGCCAGTTGAGTTCCGTCCCAGCTCGCAATCTCTTTCGTTTAGTTTAAATATTTAATTTTTTTTAACCCCGAGGCTTCGTTCCGTCCCAGCTCTCTCTCTCTTTCGTTTAGTTTAAATATTTAATTTTTTTTTATCCCCGAGGCTTCGTAGTGAGGAGGGTGTAAATTGTTCGGGCTTTCGGGACAAAGGTATCGAAAAGACCTTCGTCCGGACATATTATAATCGAAAATCGGAGGCTCGGCGGAAAAATGGCTGTGTCGTGAAGGGACAAGAGCGAAATGTTGGCATAAGTGAACGGATGCGACCATACCAGCACTAATGCACCGGATCCCATCAGAACTCCGAAGTTAAGCGTGCTTGGGCGAGAGTAGTACTAGGATGGGTGACCTCCTGGGAAGTCCTCGTGTTGCATCCCCTTTTGTTTTGCGCCAGTTGAGTTCCGTCCCAGCTCGCTCTCTCTTTCGTTTAGTTTAAATATTTAATTTTTTTTAACCCCGAGGCTTCGTTCCGTCCCAGCTCGCTCTCTCTTTCGTTTAGTTTAAATATTTAATTTTTTTTTTATCCCCGAGGCTTCGTAGTGAGGAGGGTGTAAATTGTTCGGGCTTTCGGGACAAAGGTATCGAAAAGACCTTCGTCCGGACATATTATAATCGAAAATCGGAGGCTCGGCGGAAAAATGGTTGTGTCGTGAAGGGACAAGAGCGAAATGTTGGCATAAGTGAACGGATGCGACCATACCAGCACTAATGCACCGGATCCCATCAGAACTCCGAAGTTAAGCGTGCTTGGGCGAGAGTAGTACTAGGATGGGTGACCTCCTGGGAAGTCCTCGTGTTGCATCCCCTTTTGTTTTGCGCCAGTTGAGTTCCGTCCCAGCTCGCTCTCTCTTTCGTTTAGTTTAAATATTTAATTTTTTTTAACCCCGAGGCTTCGTTCCGTCCCAGCTCGCTCTCTCTTTCGTTTAGTTTAAATATTTAATTTTTTTTTTATCCCCGAGGCTTCGTAGTGAGGAGGGTGTAAATTGTTCGGGCTTTCGGGACAAAGGTATCGAAAAGACCTTCGTCCGGACATATTATAATCGAAAATCGGAGGCTCGGCGGAAAAATGGCTGTGTCGTGAAGGGACAAGAGCGAAATGTTGGCATAAGTGAACGGATGCGACCATACCAGCACTAATGCACCGGATCCCATCAGAACTCCGAAGTTAAGCGTGCTTGGGCGAGAGTAGTACTAGGATGGGTGACCTCCTGGGAAGTCCTCGTGTTGCATCCCCTTTTGTTTTGCGCCAGTTGAGTTCCATCCCAGCTCGCTCTCTCTTTCGTTTAGTTTAAATATTTAATTTTTTTTAACCCCGAGGCTTCGTTCCGTCCCAGCTCGCTCTCTCTTTCGTTTAGTTTAAATATTTAATTTTTTTTTTATCCCCGAGGCTACGTAGTGAGGAGGGTGTAAATTGTTCGGGCTTTCGGGACAAAGGTATCGAAAAGACCTTCGTCCGGACATATTATAATCGAAAATCGGAGGCTCGGCGGAAAAATGGCTGTGTCGTGAAGGGACAAGAGCGAAATGTTGGCATAAGTGAACGGATGCGACCATACCAGCACTAATGCACCGGATCCCATCAGAACTCCGAAGTTAATCGTGCTTGGGCGAGAGTAGTACTAGGATGGGTGACCTCCTGGGAAGTCCTCGTGTTGCATCCCCTTTTGTTTTGCGCCAGTTGAGTTCCGTCCCAGCTCGCTCTCTCTTTCGTTTAGTTTAAATATTTAATTTTTTTTAACCCCGAGGCTTCGTTCCGTCCCAGCTCTCTCTCTCTTTCGTTTAGTTTAAATATTTAATTTTTTTTTATCCCCGAGGCTTCGTAGTGAGGAGGGTGTAAATTGTTCGGGCTTTCGGGACAAAGGTATCGAAAAGACCTTCGTCCGGACATATTATAATCGAAAATCGGAGGCTCGGCGGAAAAATGGCTGTGTCGTGAAGGGACAAGAGCGAAATGTTGGCATAAGTGAACGGATGCGACCATACCAGCACTAATGCACCGGATCCCATCAGAACTCCGAAGTTAAGCGTGCTTGGGCGAGAGTAGTACTAGGATGGGTGACCTCCTGGGAAGTCCTCGTGTTGCATCCCCTTTTGTTTTGCGCCAGTTGAGTTCCGTCCCAGCTCGCTCTCTCTTTCGTTTAGTTTAAATATTTAATTTTTTTTAACCCCGAGGCTTCGTTCCGTCCCAGCTCGCTCTCTCTTTCGTTTAGTTTAAATATTTAATTTTTTTTTTATCCCCGAGGCTTCGTAGTGAGGAGGGTGTAAATTGTTCGGGCTTTCGGGACAAAGGTATCGAAAAGACCTTCGTCCGGACATATTATAATCGAAAATCGGAGGCTCGGCGGAAAAATGGTTGTGTCGTGAAGGGACAAGAGCGAAATGTTGGCATAAGTGAACGGATGCGACCATACCAGCACTAATGCACCGAATCCCATCAGAACTCCGAAGTTAAGCGTGCTTGGGCGAGAGTAGTACTAGGATGGGTGACCTCCTGGGAAGTCCTCGTGTTGCATCCCCTTTTGTTTTGCGCCAGTTGAGTTCCGTCCCAGCTCGCTCTCTCTTTCGTTTAGTTTAAATATTTAATTTTTTTTAACCCCGAGGCTTCGTTCCATCCCAGCTCGCTCTCTCTTTCGTTTAGTTTAAATATTTAATTTTTTTTTTATCCCCGAGGCTTCGTAGTGAGGAGGGTGTAAATTGTTCGGGCTTTCGGGACAAAGGTATCGAAAAGACCTTCGTCCGGACATATTATAATCGAAAATCGGAGGCTCGGCGGAAAAATGGCTGTGTCGTGAAGGGACAAGAGCGAAATGTTGGCATAAGTGAACGGATGCGACCATACCAGCACTAATGCACCGGATCCCATCAGAACTCCGAAGTTAAGCGTGCTTGGGCGAGAGTAGTACTAGGATGGGTGACCTCCTGGGAAGTCCTCGTGTTGCATCCCCTTTTGTTTTGCGCCAGTTGAGTTCCGTCCCAGCTCACTCTCTCTTTCGTTTAGTTTAAATATTTAATTTTTTTTAACCCCGAGGCTTCGTTCCGTCCCAGCTCGCTCTCTCTTTCGTTTAGTTTAAATATTTAATTTTTTTATATCCCCGAGGCTTCGTAGTGAGGAGGGTGTAAATTGTTCGGGCTTTCGGGACAAAGGTATCGAAAAGACCTTCGTCCGGACATATTATAATCGAAAATCAGAGGCTCGGCGGAAAAATGGCTGTGTCGTGAAGGGACAAGAGCGAAATGTTGGCATAAGTGAACGGATGCGACCATACCAGCACTAATGCTCCGGATCCCATCAGAACTCCGAAGTTAAGCGTGCTTGGGCGAGAGTAGTACTAGGATGGGTGACCTCCTGGGAAGTCCTCGTGTTGCATCCCCTTTTGTTTTGCGCCAGTTGAGTTCCGTCCCAGCTCGCTCTCTCTTTCGTTTAGTTTAAATATTTAATTTTTTTTAACCCCGAGGCTTCGTTCCGTCCCAGCTCTCTCTCTCTTTCGTTTAGTTTAAATATTTAATTTTTTTTTATCCCCGAGGCTTCGTAGTGAGGAGGGTGTAAATTGTTCGGGCTTTCGGGACAAAGGTATCGAAAAGACCTTCGTCCGGACATATTATAATCGAAAATCGGAGGCTCGGCGGAAAAATGGCTGTGTCGTGAAGGGACAAGAGCGAAATGTTGGCATAAGTGAACGGATGCGACCATACCAGCACTAATGCACCGGATCCCATCAGAACTCCGAAGTTAAGCGTGCTTGGGCGAGAGTAGTACTAGGATGGGTGACCTCCTGGGAAGTCCTCGTGTTGCATCCCCTTTTGTTTTGCGCCAGTTGAGTTCCGTCCCAGCTCGCTCTCTCTTTCGTTTAGTTTAAATATTTAATTTTTTTTAACCCCGAGGCTTCGTTCCGTCCCAGCTCGCTCTCTCTTTCGTTTAGTTTAAATATTTAATTTTTTTTTTATCCCCGAGGCTTCGTAGTGAGGAGGGTGTAAATTGTTCGGGCTTTCGGGACAAAGGTATCGAAAAGACCTTCGTCCGGACATATTATAATCGAAAATCGGAGGCTCGGCGGAAAAATGGTTGTGTCGTGAAGGGACAAGAGCGAAATGTTGGCATAAGTGAACGGATGCGACCATACCAGCACTAATGCACCGGATCCCATCAGAACTCCGAAGTTAAGCGTGCTTGGGCGAGAGTAGTACTAGGATGGGTGACCTCCTGGGAAGTCCTCGTGTTGCATCCCCTTTTGTTTTGCGCCAGTTGAGTTCCGTCCCAGCTCGCTCTCTCTTTCGTTTAGTTTAAATATTTAATTTTTTTTAACCCCGAGGCTTCGTTCCGTCCCAGCTCGCTCTCTCTTTCGTTTAGTTTAAATATTTAATTTTTTTTTTATCCCCGAGGCTTCGTAGTGAGGAGGGTGTAAATTGTTCGGGCTTTCGGGACAAAGGTATCGAAAAGACCTTCGTCCGGACATATTATAATCGAAAATCGGAGGCTCGGCGGAAAAATGGTTGTGTCGTGAAGGGACAAGAGCGAAATGTTGGCATAAGTGAACGGATGCGACCATACCAGCACTAATGCACCGGATCCCATCAGAACTCCGAAGTTAAGCGTGCTTGGGCGAGAGTAGTACTAGGATGGGTGACCTCCTGGGAAGTCCTCGTGTTGCATCCCCTTTTGTTTTGCGCCAGTTGAGTTCCATCCCAGCTCGCTCTCTCTTTCGTTTAGTTTAAATATTTAATTTTTTTTAACCCCGAGGCTTCGTTCCGTCCCAGCTCGCTCTCTCTTTCGTTTAGTTTAAATATTTAATTTTTTTTTTATCCCCGAGGCTACGTAGTGAGGAGGGTGTAAATTGTTCGGGCTTTCGGGACAAAGGTATCGAAAAGACCTTCGTCCGGACATATTATAATCGAAAATCGGAGGCTCGGCGGAAAAATGGCTGTGTCGTGAAGGGACAAGAGCGAAATGTTGGCATAAGTGAACGGATGCGACCATACCAGCACTAATGCACCGGATCCCATCAGAACTCCGAAGTTAATCGTGCTTGGGCGAGAGTAGTACTAGGATGGGTGACCTCCTGGGAAGTCCTCGTGTTGCATCCCCTTTTGTTTTGCGCCAGTTGAGTTCCGTCCCAGCTCGCTCTCTCTTTCGTTTAGTTTAAATATTTAATTTTTTTTAACCCCGAGGCTTCGTTCCGTCCCAGCTCTCTCTCTCTTTCGTTTAGTTTAAATATTTAATTTTTTTTTATCCCCGAGGCTTCGTAGTGAGGAGGGTGTAAATTGTTCGGGCTTTCGGGACAAAGGTATCGAAAAGACCTTCGTCCGGACATATTATAATCGAAAATCGGAGGCTCGGCGGAAAAATGGCTGTGTCGTGAAGGGACAAGAGCGAAATGTTGGCATAAGTGAACGGATGCGACCATACCAGCACTAATGCACCGGATCCCATCAGAACTCCGAAGTTAAGCGTGCTTGGGCGAGAGTAGTACTAGGATGGGTGACCTCCTGGGAAGTCCTCGTGTTGCATCCCCTTTTGTTTTGCGCCAGTTGAGTTCCGTCCCAGCTCGCTCTCTCTTTCGTTTAGTTTAAATATTTAATTTTTTTTAACCCCGAGGCTTCGTTCCGTCCCAGCTCGCTCTCTCTTTCGTTTAGTTTAAATATTTAATTTTTTTTTTATCCCCGAGGCTTCGTAGTGAGGAGGGTGTAAATTGTTCGGGCTTTCGGGACAAAGGTATCGAAAAGACCTTCGTCCGGACATATTATAATCGAAAATCGGAGGCTCGGCGGAAAAATGGTTGTGTCGTGAAGGGACAAGAGCGAAATGTTGGCATAAGTGAACGGATGCGACCATACCAGCACTAATGCACCGAATCCCATCAGAACTCCGAAGTTAAGCGTGCTTGGGCGAGAGTAGTACTAGGATGGGTGACCTCCTGGGAAGTCCTCGTGTTGCATCCCCTTTTGTTTTGCGCCAGTTGAGTTCCGTCCCAGCTCGCTCTCTCTTTCGTTTAGTTTAAATATTTAATTTTTTTTAACCCCGAGGCTTCGTTCCATCCCAGCTCGCTCTCTCTTTCGTTTAGTTTAAATATTTAATTTTTTTTTTATCCCCGAGGCTTCGTAGTGAGGAGGGTGTAAATTGTTCGGGCTTTCGGGACAAAGGTATCGAAAAGACCTTCGTCCGGACATATTATAATCGAAAATCGGAGGCTCGGCGGAAAAATGGCTGTGTCGTGAAGGGACAAGAGCGAAATGTTGGCATAAGTGAACGGATGCGACCATACCAGCACTAATGCACCGGATCCCATCAGAACTCCGAAGTTAAGCGTGCTTGGGCGAGAGTAGTACTAGGATGGGTGACCTCCTGGGAAGTCCTCGTGTTGCATCCCCTTTTGTTTTGCGCCAGTTGAGTTCCGTCCCAGCTCGCTCTCTCTTTCGTTTAGTTTAAATATTTAATTTTTTTTAACCCCGAGGCTTCGTTCCGTCCCAGCTCGCTCTCTCTTTCGTTTAGTTTAAATATTTAATTTTTTTATATCCCCGAGGCTTCGTAGTGAGGAGGGTGTAAATTGTTCGGGCTTTCGGGACAAAGGTATCGAAAAGACCTTCGTCCGGACATATTATAATCGAAAATCAGAGGCTCGGCGGAAAAATGGCTGTGTCGTGAAGGGACAAGAGCGAAATGTTGGCATAAGTGAACGGATGCGACCATACCAGCACTAATGCTCCGGATCCCATCAGAACTCCGAAGTTAAGCGTGCTTGGGCGAGAGTAGTACTAGGATGGGTGACCTCCTGGGAAGTCCTCGTGTTGCATCCCCTTTTGTTTTGCGCCAGTTGAGTTCCGTCCCAGCTCGCTCTCTCTTTCGTTTAGTTTAAATATTTAATTTTTTTTAACCCCGAGGCTTCGTTCCGTCCCAGCTCTCTCTCTCTTTCGTTTAGTTTAAATATTTAATTTTTTTTTATCCCCGAGGCTTCGTAGTGAGGAGGGTGTAAATTGTTCGGGCTTTCGGGACAAAGGTATCGAAAAGACCTTCGTCCGGACATATTATAATCGAAAATCGGAGGCTCGGCGGAAAAATGGCTGTGTCGTGAAGGGACAAGAGCGAAATGTTGGCATAAGTGAACGGATGCGACCATACCAGCACTAATGCACCGGATCCCATCAGAACTCCGAAGTTAAGCGTGCTTGGGCGAGAGTAGTACTAGGATGGGTGACCTCCTGGGAAGTCCTCGTGTTGCATCCCCTTTTGTTTTGCGCCAGTTGAGTTCCGTCCCAGCTCGCTCTCTCTTTCGTTTAGTTTAAATATTTAATTTTTTTTAACCCCGAGGCTTCGTTCCGTCCCAGCTCGCTCTCTCTTTCGTTTAGTTTAAATATTTAATTTTTTTTTTATCCCCGAGGCTTCGTAGTGAGGAGGGTGTAAATTGTTCGGGCTTTCGGGACAAAGGTATCGAAAAGACCTTCGTCCGGACATATTATAATCGAAAATCGGAGGCTCGGCGGAAAAATGGTTGTGTCGTGAAGGGACAAGAGCGAAATGTTGGCATAAGTGAACGGATGCGACCATACCAGCACTAATGCACCGGATCCCATCAGAACTCCGAAGTTAAGCGTGCTTGGGCGAGAGTAGTACTAGGATGGGTGACCTCCTGGGAAGTCCTCGTGTTGCATCCCCTTTTGTTTTGCGCCAGTTGAGTTCCGTCCCAGCTCGCTCTCTCTTTCGTTTAGTTTAAATATTTAATTTTTTTTAACCCCGAGGCTTCGTTCCGTCCCAGCTCGCTCTCTCTTTCGTTTAGTTTAAATATTTAATTTTTTTTTTATCCCCGAGGCTTCGTAGTGAGGAGGGTGTAAATTGTTCGGGCTTTCGGGACAAAGGTATCGAAAAGACCTTCGTCCGGACATATTATAATCGAAAATCGGAGGCTCGGCGGAAAAATGGTTGTGTCGTGAAGGGACAAGAGCGAAATGTTGGCATAAGTGAACGGATGCGACCATACCAGCACTAATGCACCGGATCCCATCAGAACTCCGAAGTTAAGCGTGCTTGGGCGAGAGTAGTACTAGGATGGGTGACCTCCTGGGAAGTCCTCGTGTTGCATCCCCTTTTGTTTTGCGCCAGTTGAGTTCCATCCCAGCTCGCTCTCTCTTTCGTTTAGTTTAAATATTTAATTTTTTTTAACCCCGAGGCTTCGTTCCGTCCCAGCTCGCTCTCTCTTTCGTTTAGTTTAAATATTTAATTTTTTTTTTATCCCCGAGGCTTCGTAGTGAGGAGGGTGTAAATTGTTCGGGCTTTCGGGACAAAGGTATCGAAAAGACCTTCGTCCGGACATATTATAATCGAAAATCGGAGGCTCGGCGGAAAAATGGCTGTGTCGTGAAGGGACAAGAGCGAAATGTTGGCATAAGTGAACGGATGCGACCATACCAGCACTAATGCACCGGATCCCATCAGAACTCCGAAGTTAAGCGTGCTTGGGCGAGAGTAGTACTAGGATGGGTGACCTCCTGGGAAGTCCTCATGTTGCATCCCCTTTTGTTTTGCGCCAGTTGAGTTCCATCCCAGCTCGCTCTCTCTTTCGTTTAGTTTAAATATTTAATTTTTTTTAACCCCGAGGCTTCGTTCCGTCCCAGCTCGCTCTCTCTTTCGTTTAGTTTAAATATTTAATTTTTTTTTTATCCCCGAGGCTACGTAGTGAGGAGGGTGTAAATTGTTCGGGCTTTCGGGACAAAGGTATCGAAAAGACCTTCGTCCGGACATATTATAATCGAAAATCGGAGGCTCGGCGGAAAAATGGCTGTGTCGTGAAGGGACAAGAGCGAAATGTTGGCATAAGTGAACGGATGCGACCATACCAGCACTAATGCACCGGATCCCATCAGAACTCCGAAGTTAATCGTGCTTGGGCGAGAGTAGTACTAGGATGGGTGACCTCCTGGGAAGTCCTCGTGTTGCATCCCCTTTTGTTTTGCGCCAGTTGAGTTCCGTCCCAGCTCGCTCTCTCTTTCGTTTAGTTTAAATATTTAATTTTTTTTAACCCCGAGGCTTCGTTCCGTCCCAGCTCGCTCTCTCTTTCGTTTAGTTTAAATATTTAATTTTTTTTAACCCCGAGGCTTCGTTCCGTCCCAGCTCTCTCTCTCTTTCGTTTAGTTTAAATATTTAATTTTTTTTTATCCCCGAGGCTTCGTAGTGAGGAGGGTGTAAATTGTTCGGGCTTTCGGGACAAAGGTATCGAAAAGACCTTCGTCCGGACATATTATAGTCGAAAATCGGAGGCTCGGCGGAAAAATGGCTGTGTCGTGAAGGGACAAGAGCGAAATGTTGGCATAAGTGAACGGATGCGACCATACCAGCACTAATGCACCGGATCCCATCAGAACTCCGAAGTTAAGCGTGCTTGGGCGAGAGTAGTACTAGGATGGGTGACCTCCTGGGAAGTCCTCGTGTTGCATCCCCTTTTGTTTTGCGCCAGTTGAGTTCCGTCCCAGCTCGCTCTCTCTTTCGTTTAGTTTAAATATTTAATTTTTTTTAACCCCGAGGCTTCGTTCCGTCCCAGCTCGCTCTCTCTTTCGTTTAGTTTAAATATTTAATTTTTTTTTTATCCCCGAGGCTTCGTAGTGAGGAGGGTGTAAATTGTTCGGGCTTTCGGGACAAAGGTATCGAAAAGACCTTCGTCCGGACATATTATAATCGAAAATCGGAGGCTCGGCGGAAAAATGGCTGTGTCGTGAAGGGACAAGAGCGAAATGTTGGCATAAGTGAACGGATGCGACCATACCAGCACTAATGCACCGGATCCCATCAGAACTCCGAAGTTAAGCGTGCTTGGGCGAGAGTAGTACTAGGATGGGTGACCTCCTGGGAAGTCCTCGTGTTGCATCCCCTTTTGTTTTGCGCCAGTTGAGTTCCGTCCCAGCTCGCTCTCTCTTTCGTTTAGTTTAAATATTTAATTTTTTTTAACCCCGAGGCTTCGTTCCGTCCCAGCTCGCTCTCTCTTTCGTTTAGTTTAAATATTTAATTTTTTTTTTATCCCCGAGGCTTCGTAGTGAGGAGGGTGTAAATTGTTCGGGCTTTCGGGACAAAGGTATCGAAAAGACCTTCGTCCGGACATATTATAATCGAAAATCGGAGGCTCGGCGGAAAAATGGTTGTGTCGTGAAGGGACAAGAGCGAAATGTTGGCATAAGTGAACGGATGCGACCATACCAGCACTAATGCACCGGATCCCATCAGAACTCCGAAGTTAAGCGTGCTTGGGCGAGAGTAGTACTAGGATGGGTGACCTCCTGGGAAGTCCTCGTGTTGCATCCCCTTTTGTTTTGCGCCAGTTGAGTTCCATCCCAGCTCGCTCTCTCTTTCGTTTAGTTTAAATATTTAATTTTTTTTAACCCCGAGGCTTCGTTCCGTCCCAGCTCTCTCTCTCTTTCGTTTAGTTTAAATATTTAATTTTTTTTTTATCCCCGAGGCTTCGTAGTGAGGAGGGTGTAAATTGTTCGGGCTTTCGGGACAAAGGTATCGAAAAGACCTTCGTCCGGACATATTATAATCGAAAATCGGAGGCTCGGCGGAAAAATGGCTGTGTCGTGAAGGGACAAGAGCGAAATGTTGGCATAAGTGAACGGATGCGACCATACCAGCACTAATGCACCGGATCCCATCAGAACTCCGAAGTTAAGCGTGCTTGGGCGAGAGTAGTACTAGGATGGGTGACCTCCTGGGAAGTCCTCATGTTGCATCCCCTTTTGTTTTGCGCCAGTTGAGTTCCATCCCAGCTCGCTCTCTCTTTCGTTTAGTTTAAATATTTAATTTTTTTTAACCCCGAGGCTTCGTTCCGTCCCAGCTCGCTCTCTCTTTCGTTTAGTTTAAATATTTAATTTTTTTTTTATCCCCGAGGCTACGTAGTGAGGAGGGTGTAAATTGTTCGGGCTTTCGGGACAAAGGTATCGAAAAGACCTTCGTCCGGACATATTATAATCGAAAATCGGAGGCTCGGCGGAAAAATGGCTGTGTCGTGAAGGGACAAGAGCGAAATGTTGGCATAAGTGAACGGATGCGACCATACCAGCACTAATGCACCGGATCCCATCAGAACTCCGAAGTTAATCGTGCTTGGGCGAGAGTAGTACTAGGATGGGTGACCTCCTGTGAAGTCCTCGTGTTGCATCCCCTTTTGTTTTGCGCCAGTTGAGTTCCGTCCCAGCTCGCTCTCTCTTTCGTTTAGTTTAAATATTTAATTTTTTTTAACCCCGAGGCTTCGTTCCGTCCCAGCTCGCTCTCTCTTTCGTTTAGTTTAAATATTTAATTTTTTTTAACCCCGAGGCTTCGTTCCGTCCCAGCTCTCTCTCTCTTTCGTTTAGTTTAAATATTTAAATTTTTTTTATCCCCGAGGCTTCGTAGTGAGGAGGGTGTAAATTGTTCGGGCTTTCGGGACAAAGGTATCGAAAAGACCTTCGTCCGGACATATTATAGTCGAAAATCGGAGGCTCGGCGGAAAAATGGCTGTGTCGTGAAGGGACAAGAGCGAAATGTTGGCATAAGTGAACGGATGCGACCATACCAGCACTAATGCACCGGATCCCATCAGAACTCCGAAGTTAAGCGTGCTTGGGCGAGAGTAGTACTAGGATGGGTGACCTCCTGGGAAGTCCTCGTGTTGCATCCCCTTTTGTTTTGCGCCAGTTGAGTTCCGTCCCAGCTCGCTCTCTCTTTCGTTTAGTTTAAATATTTAATTTTTTTTAACCCCGAGGCTTCGTTCCGTCCCAGCTCGCTCTCTCTTTCGTTTAGTTTAAATATTTATTTTTTTTTTATCCCCGAGGCTTCGTAGTGAGGAGGGTGTAAATTGTTCGGGCTTTCGGGACAAAGGTATCGAAAAGACCTTCGTCCGGACATATTATAATCGAAAATCGGAGGCTCGGCGGAAAAATGGCTGTGTCGTGAAGGGACAAGAGCGAAATGTTGGCATAAGTGAACGGATGCGACCATACCAGCACTAATGCACCGGATCCCATCAGAACTCCGAAGTTAAGCGTGCTTGGGCGAGAGTAGTACTAGGATGGGTGACCTCCTGGGAAGTCCTCGTGTTGCATCCCCTTTTGTTTTGCGCCAGTTGAGTTCCGTCCCAGCTCGCTCTCTCTTTCGTTTAGTTTGAATATTTAATTTTTTTTAACCCCGAGGCTTCGTTCCGTCCCAGCTCGCTCTCTCTTTCGTTTAGTTTAAATATTTAATTTTTTTTTTATCCCCGAGGCTTCGTAGTGAGGAGGGTGTAAATTGTTCGGGCTTTCGGGACAAAGGTATCGAAAAGACCTTCGTCCGGACATATTATAATCGAAAATCGGAGGCTCGGCGGAAAAATGGCTGTGTCGTGAAGGGACAAGAGCGAAATGTTGGCATAAGTGAACGGATGCGACCATACCAGCACTAATGCACCGGATCCCATCAGAACTCCGAAGTTAAGCGTGCTTGGGCGAGAGTAGTACTAGGATGGGTGACCTCCTGGGAAGTCCTCGTGTTGCATCCCCTTTTGTTTTGCGCCAGTTGAGTTCCATCCCAGCTCGCTCTCTCTTTCGTTTAGTTTAAATATTTAATTTTTTTTAACCCCGAGGCTTCGTTCCGTCCCAGCTCGCTCTCTCTTTCGTTTAGTTTAAATATTTAATTTTTTTTTTATCCCCGAGGCTACGTAGTGAGGAGGGTGTAAATTGTTCGGGCTTTCGGGACAAAGGTATCGAAAAGACCTTCGTCCGGACATATTATAATCGAAAATCGGAGGCTCGGCGGAAAAATGGCTGTGTCGTGAAGGGACAAGAGCGAAATGTTGGCATAAGTGAACGGATGCGACCATACCAGCACTAATGCACCGGATCCCATCAGAACTCCGAAGTTAATCGTGCTTGGGCGAGAGTAGTACTAGGATGGGTGACCTCCTGGGAAGTCCTCGTGTTGCATCCCCTTTTGTTTTGCGCCAGTTGAGTTCCGTCCCAGCTCGCTCTCTCTTTCGTTTAGTTTAAATATTTAATTTTTTTTAACCCCGAGGCTTCGTTCCGTCCCAGCTCGCTCTCTCATTCGTTTAGTTTAAATATTTAATTTTTTTTAACCCCGAGGCTTCGTTCCGTCCCAGCTCTCTCTCTCTTTCGTTTAGTTTAAATATTTAATTTTTTTTTATCCCCGAGGCTTCGTAGTGAGGAGGGTGTAAATTGTTCGGGCTTTCGGGACAAAGGTATCGAAAAGACCTTCGTCCGGACATATTATAGTCGAAAATCGGAGGCTCGGCGGAAAAATGGCTGTGTCGTGAAGGGACAAGAGCGAAATGTTGGCATAAGTGAACGGATGCGACCATACCAGCACTAATGCACCGGATCCCATCAGAACTCCGAAGTTAAGCGTGCTTGGGCGAGAGTAGTACTAGGATGGGTGACCTCCTGGGAAGTCCTCGTGTTGCATCCCCTTTTGTTTTGCGCCAGTTGAGTTCCGTCCCAGCTCGCTCTCTCTTTCGTTTAGTTTAAATATTTAATTTTTTTTAACCCCGAGGCTTCGTTCCGTCCCAGCTCGCTCTCTCTTTCGTTTAGTTTAAATATTTATTTTTTTTTTATCCCCGAGGCTTCGTAGTGAGGAGGGTGTAAATTGTTCGGGCTTTCGGGACAAAGGTATCGAAAAGACCTTCGTCCGGACATATTATAATCGAAAATCGGAGGCTCGGCGGAAAAATGGCTGTGTCGTGAAGGGACAAGAGCGAAATGTTGGCATAAGTGAACGGATGCGACCATACCAGCACTAATGCACCGGATCCCATCAGAACTCCAAAGTTAAGCGTGCTTGGGCGAGAGTAGTACTAGGATGGGTGACCTCCTGGGAAGTCCTCGTGTTGCATCCCCTTTTGTTTTGCGCCAGTTGAGTTCCGTCCCAGCTCGCTCTCTCTTTCGTTTAGTTTGAATATTTAATTTTTTTTAACCCCGAGGCTTCGTTCCGTCCCAGCTCGCTCTCTCTTTCGTTTAGTTTAAATATTTAATTTTTTTTTTATCCCCGAGGCTTCGTAGTGAGGAGGGTGTAAATTGTTCGGGCTTTCGGGACAAAGGTATCGAAAAGACCTTCGTCCGGACATATTATAATCGAAAATCGGAGGCTCGGCGGAAAAATGGCTGTGTCGTGAAGGGACAAGAGCGAAATGTTGGCATAAGTGAACGGATGCGACCATACCAGCACTAATGCACCGGATCCCATCAGAACTCCGAAGTTAAGCGTGCTTGGGCGAGAGTAGTATTAGGATGGGTGACCTCCTGGGAAGTCCTCGTGTTGCATCCCCTTTTGTTTTGCGCCAGTTGAGTTCCGTCCCAGCTCACTCTCTCTTTCGTTTAGTTTAAATATTTAATTTTTTTTAACCCCGAGGCTTCGTTCCGTCCCAGCTCGCTCTCTCTTTCGTTTAGTTTAAATATTTAATTTTTTTTTTATCCCCGAGGCTTCGTAGTGAGGAGGGTGTAAATTGTTCGGGCTTTCGGGACAAAGGTATGGAAAAGACCTTCGTCCGGACATATTATAATCAAAAATCGGAGGCTCGGCGGAAAAATGGCTGTGTCGTGAAGGGACAAGAGCGAAATGTTGGCATAAGTGAACGGATGCGACCATACCAGCACTAATGCACCGGATCCCATCAGAACTCCGAAGTTAAGCGTGCTTGGGCGAGAGTAGTACTAGGATGGGTGACCTCCTGGGAAGTCCTCGTGTTGCATCCCCTTTTGTTTTGCGCCAGTTGAGTTCCGTCCCAGCTCGCTCTCTCTTTCGTTTAGTTTAAATATTTAATTTTTTTTAACCCCGAGGCTTCGTTCCGTCCCAGCTCGCTCTCTCTTTCGTTTAGTTTAAATATTTATTTTTTTTTTTATCCCCGAGGCTTCGTAGTGAGGAGGGTGTAAATTGTTCGGGCTTTCGGGACAAAGGTATCGAAAAGACCTTCGTCCGGACATATTATAATCGAAAATCGGAGGCTCGGCGGAAAAATGGCTGTGTCGTGAAGGGACAAGAGCGAAATGTTGGCATAAGTGAACGGATGCGACCATACCAGCACTAATGCACCGGATCCCATCAGAACTCCGAAGTTAAGCGTGCTTGGGCGAGAGTAGTACTAGGATGGGTGACCTCCTGGGAAGTCCTCGTGTTGCATCCCCTTTTGTTTTGCGCCAGTTGAGTTCCGTCCCAGCTCGCTCTCTCTTTCGTTTAGTTTGAATATTTAATTTTTTTTAACCCCGAGGCTTCGTTCCGTCCCAGCTCGCTCTCTCTTTCGTTTAGTTTAAATATTTATTTTTTTTTTATCCCCGAGGCTTCGTAGTGAGGAGGGTGTAAATTGTTCGGGCTTCCGGGACAAAGGTATCGAAAAGACCTTCGTCCGGACATATTATAATCGAAAATCGGAGGCTCGGCGGAAAAATGGCTGTGTCGTGAAGGGACAAGAGCGAAATGTTGGCATAAGTGAACGGATGCGACCATACCAGCACTAATGCACCGGATCCCATCAGAACTCCGAAGTTAAGCGTGCTTGGGCGAGAGTAGTACTAGGATGGGTGACCTCCTGGGAAGTCCTCGTGTTGCATCCCCTTTTGTTTTGCGCCAGTTGAGTTCCGTCCCAGCTCGCTCTCTCTTTCGTTTAGTTTGAATATTTAATTTTTTTTAACCCCGAGGCTTCGTTCCGTCCCAGCTCGCTCTCTCTTTCGTTTAGTTTAAATATTTAATTTTTTTTTTATCCCCGAGGCTTCGTAGTGAGGAGGGTGTAAATTGTTCGGGCTTTCGGGACAAAGGTATCGAAAAGACCTTCGTCCGGACATATTATAATCGAAAATCGGAGGCTCGGCGGAAAAATGGCTGTGTCGTGAAGGGACAAGAGCGAAATGTTGGCATAAGTGAACGGATGCGACCATACCAGCACTAATGCACCGGATCCCATCAGAACTCCGAAGTTAAGCGTGCTTGGGCGAGAGTAGTATTAGGATGGGTGACCTCCTGGGAAGTCCTCGTGTTGCATCCCCTTTTGTTTTGCGCCAGTTGAGTTCCGTCCCAGCTCACTCTCTCTTTCGTTTAGTTTAAATATTTAATTTTTTTTAACCCCGAGGCTTCGTTCCGTCCCAGCTCGCTCTCTCTTTCGTTTAGTTTAAATATTTAATTTTTTTTTTATCCCCGAGGCTTCGTAGTGAGGAGGGTGTAAATTGTTCGGGCTTTCGGGACAAAGGTATGGAAAAGACCTTCGTCCGGACATATTATAATCAAAAATCGGAGGCTCGGCGGAAAAATGGCTGTGTCGTGAAGGGACAAGAGCGAAATGTTGGCATAAGTGAACGGATGCGACCATACCAGCACTAATGCACCGGATCCCATCAGAACTCCAAAGTTAAGCGTGCTTGGGCGAGAGTAGTACTAGGATGGGTGACCTCCTGGGAAGTCCTCGTGTTGCATCCCCTTTTGTTTTGCGCCAGTTGAGTTCCGTCCCAGCTCGCTCTCTCTTTCGTTTAGTTTAAATATTTAATTTTTTTTAACCCCGAGGCTTCGTTCCGTCCCAGCTCGCTCTCTCTTTCGTTTAGTTTAAATATTTTTTTTTTTTTTTATCCCCGAGGCTTCGTAGTGAGGAGGGTGTAAATTGTTCGGGCTTTCGGGACAAAGGTATCGAAAAGACCTTCGTCCGGACATATTATAATCGAAAATCGGAGGCTCGGCGGAAAAATGGCTGTGTCGTGAAGGGACAAGAGCGAAATGTTGGCATAAGTGAACGGATGCGACCATACCAGCACTAATGCACCGGATCCCATCAGAACTCCGAAGTTAAGCGTGCTTGGGCGAGAGTAGTACTAGGATGGGTGACCTCCTGGGAAGTCCTCGTGTTGCATCCCCTTTTGTTTTGCGCCAGTTGAGTTCCGTCCCAGCTCGCTCTCTCTTTCGTTTAGTTTGAATATTTAATTTTTTTTAACCCCGAGGCTTCGTTCCGTCCCAGCTCGCTCTCTCTTTCGTTTAGTTTAAATATTTATTTTTTTTTTATCCCCGAGGCTTCGTAGTGAGGAGGGTGTAAATTGTTCGGGCTTCCGGGACAAAGGTATCGAAAAGACCTTCGTCCGGACATATTATAATCGAAAATCGGAGGCTCGGCGGAAAAATGGCTGTGTCGTGAAGGGACAAGAGCGAAATGTTGGCATAAGTGAACGGATGCGACCATACCAGCACTAATGCACCGGATCCCATCAGAACTCCGAAGTTAAGCGTGCTTGGGCGAGAGTAGTACTAGGATGGGTGACCTCCTGGGAAGTCCTCGTGTTGCATCCCCTTTTGTTTTGCGCCAGTTGAGTTCCGTCCCAGCTCGCTCTCTCTTTCGTTTAGTTTGAATATTTAATTTTTTTTAACCCCGAGGCTTCGTTCCGTCCCAGCTCGCTCTCTCTTTCGTTTAGTTTAAATATTTAATTTTTTTTTTATCCCCGAGGCTTCGTAGTGAGGAGGGTGTAAATTGTTCGGGCTTTCGGGACAAAGGTATCGAAAAGACCTTCGTCCGGACATATTATAATCGAAAATCGGAGGCTCGGCGGAAAAATGGCTGTGTCGTGAAGGGACAAGAGCGAAATGTTGGCATAAGTGAACGGATGCGACCATACCAGCACTAATGCACCGGATCCCATCAGAACTCCGAAGTTAAGCGTGCTTGGGCGAGAGTAGTATTAGGATGGGTGACCTCCTGGGAAGTCCTCGTGTTGCATCCCCTTTTGTTTTGCGCCAGTTGAGTTCCGTCCCAGCTCACTCTCTCTTTCGTTTAGTTTAAATATTTAATTTTTTTTAACCCCGAGGCTTCGTTCCGTCCCAGCTCGCTCTCTCTTTCGTTTAGTTTAAATATTTAATTTTTTTTTTATCCCCGAGGCTTCGTAGTGAGGAGGGTGTAAATTGTTCGGGCTTTCGGGACAAAGGTATGGAAAAGACCTTCGTCCGGACATATTATAATCGAAAATCGGAGGCTCGGCGGAAAAATGGCTGTGTCGTGAAGGGACAAGAGCGAAATGTTGGCATAAGTGAACGGATGCGACCATACCAGCACTAATGCACCGGATCCCATCAGAACTCCGAAGTTAAGCGTGCTTGGGCGAGAGTAGTACTAGGATGGGTGACCTCCTGGGAAGTCCTCGTGTTGCATCCCCTTTTGTTTTGCGCCAGTTGAGTTCCGTCCCAGCTCGCTCTCTCTTTCGTTTAGTTTAAATATTTAATTTTTTTTAACCCCGAGGCTTCGTTCCGTCCCAGCTCGCTCTCTCTTTCGTTTAGTTTAAATATTTTTTTTTTTTTTTATCCCCGAGGCTTCGTAGTGAGGAGGGTGTAAATTGTTCGGGCTTTCGGGACAAAGGTATCGAAAAGACCTTCGTCCGGACATATTATAATCGAAAATCGGAGGCTCGGCGGAAAAATGGCTGTGTCGTGAAGGGACAAGAGCGAAATGTTGGCATAAGTGAACGGATGCGACCATACCAGCACTAATGCACCGGATCCCATCAGAACTCCGAAGTTAAGCGTGCTTGGGCGAGAGTAGTATTAGGATGGGTGACCTCCTGGGAAGTCCTCGTGTTGCATCCCCTTTTGTTTTGCGCCAGTTGAGTTCCGTCCCAGCTCACTCTCTCTTTCGTTTAGTTTAAATATTTAATTTTTTTTAACCCCGAGGCTTCGTTCCGTCCCAGCTCGCTCTCTCTTTCGTTTAGTTTAAATATTTAATTTTTTTTTTATCCCCGAGGCTTCGTAGTGAGGAGGGTGTAAATTGTTCGGGCTTTCGGGACAAAGGTATGGAAAAGACCTTCGTCCGGACATATTATAATCGAAAATCGGAGGCTCGGCGGAAAAATGGCTGTGTCGTGAAGGGACAAGAGCGAAATGTTGGCATAAGTGAACGGATGCGACCATACCAGCACTAATGCACCGGATCCCATCAGAACTCCGAAGTTAAGCGTGCTTGGGCGAGAGTAGTACTAGGATGGGTGACCTCCTGGGAAGTCCTCGTGTTGCATCCCCTTTTGTTTTGCGCCAGTTGAGTTCCGTCCCAGCTCGCTCTCTCTTTCGTTTAGTTTAAATATTTAATTTTTTTTAACCCCGAGGCTTCGTTCCGTCCCAGCTCGCTCTCTCTTTCGTTTAGTTTAAATATTTATTTTTTTTTTTATCCCCGAGGCTTCGTAGTGAGGAGGGTGTAAATTGTTCGGGCTTTCGGGACAAAGGTATCGAAAAGACCTTCGTCCGGACATATTATAATCGAAAATCGGAGGCTCGGCGGAAAAATGGCTGTGTCGTGAAGGGACAAGAGCGAAATGTTGGCATAAGTGAACGGATGCGACCATACCAGCACTAATGCACCGGATCCCATCAGAACTCCGAAGTTAAGCGTGCTTGGGCGAGAGTAGTACTAGGATGGGTGACCTCCTGGGAAGTCCTCGTGTTGCATCCCCTTTTGTTTTGCGCCAGTTGAGTTCCGTCCCAGCTCGCTCTCTCTTTCGTTTAGTTTGAATATTTAATTTTTTTTAACCCCGAGGCTTCGTTCCGTCCCAGCTCGCTCTCTCTTTCGTTTAGTTTAAATATTTAATTTTTTTTTTATCCCCGAGGCTTCGTAGTGAGGAGGGTGTAAATTGTTCGGGCTTTCGGGACAAAGGTATCGAAAAGACCTTCGTCCGGACATATTATAATCGAAAATCGGAGGCTCGGCGGAAAAATGGCTGTGTCGTGAAGGGACAAGAGCGAAATGTTGGCATAAGTGAACGGATGCGACCATACCAGCACTAATGCACCGGATCCCATCAGAACTCCGAAGTTAAGCGTGCTTGGGCGAGAGTAGTATTAGGATGGGTGACCTCCTGGGAAGTCCTCGTGTTGCATCCCCTTTTGTTTTGCGCAAGTTGAGTTCCGTCCCAGCTCACTCTCTCTTTCGTTTAGTTTAAATATTTAATTTTTTTTAACCCCGAGGCTTCGTTCCGTCCCAGCTCGCTCTCTCTTTCGTTTAGTTTAAATATTTAATTTTTTTTTTATCCCCGAGGCTTCGTAGTGAGGAGGGTGTAAATTGTTCGGGCTTTCGGGACAAAGGTATGGAAAAGACCTTCGTCCGCACATATTATAATCGAAAATCGGAGGCTCGGCAGAAAAATGGTTGTGTCGTGAAGGGACAAGAGCTAAATGTTGGCATAAGTGAATGGATGCGACCATACCAGCACTAATGCACCGAATCCCATCAGAACTCCGAAGTTAAGCGTGCTTGGGCGAGAGTAGTACTAGGATGGGTGACCTCCTGGGAAGTCCTCGTGTTGCATCCCCTTTTGTTTTGCGCCAGTTGAGTTCCGTCCCAGCTCGCTCTCTCTTTCGTTTAGTTTGAATATTTAATTTTTTTTAACCCCGAGGCTTCGTTCCGTCCCAGCTCGCTCTCTCTTTCGTTTAGTTTAAATATTTATTTTTTTTTTATCCCCGAGGCTTCGTAGTGAGGAGGGTGTAAATTGTTCGGGCTTTCGGGACAAAGGTATCGAAAAGACCTTCGTCCGGACATATTATAATCGAAAATCGGAGGCTCGGCGGAAAAATGGCTGTGTCGTGAAGGGACAAGAGCGAAATGTTGGCATAAGTGAACGGATGCGACCATACCAGCACTAATGCACCGGATCCCATCAGAACTCCGAAGTTAAGCGTGCTTGGGCGAGAGTAGTACTAGGATGGGTGACCTCCTGGGAAGTCCTCGTGTTGCATCCCCTTTTGTTTTGCGCCAGTTGAGTTCCGTCCCAGCTCGCTCTCTCTTTCGTTTAGTTTGAATATTTAATTTTTTTTAACCCCGAGGCTTCGTTCCGTCCCAGCTCGCTCTCTCTTTCGTTTAGTTTAAATATTTAATTTTTTTTTTATCCCCGAGGCTTCGTAGTGAGGAGGGTGTAAATTGTTCGGGCTTTCGGGACAAAGGTATCGAAAAGACCTTCGTCCGGACATATTATAATCGAAAATCGGAGGCTCGGCGGAAAAATGGCTGTGTCGTGAAGGGACAAGAGCGAAATGTTGGCATAAGTGAACGGATGCGACCATACCAGCACTAATGCACCGGATCCCATCAGAACTCCGAAGTTAAGCGTGCTTGGGCGAGAGTAGTATTAGGATGGGTGACCTCCTGGGAAGTCCTCGTGTTGCATCCCCTTTTGTTTTGCGCCAGTTGAGTTCCGTCCCAGCTCACTCTCTCTTTCGTTTAGTTTAAATATTTAATTTTTTTTAACCCCGAGGCTTCGTTCCATCCCAGCTCGCTCTCTCTTTCGTTTAGTTTAAATATTTAATTTTTTTTTTATCCCCGAGGCTTCGTAGTGAGGAGGGTGTAAATTGTTCGGGCTTTCGGGACAAAGGTATGGAAAAGACCTTCGTCCGGACATATTATAATCGAAAATCGGAGGCTCGGCGGAAAAATGGCTGTGTCGTGAAGGGACAAGAGCGAAATGTTGGCATAAGTGAACGGATGCGACCATACCAGCACTAATGCACCGGATCCCATCAGAACTCCGAAGTTAAGCGTGCTTGGGCGAGAGTAGTACTAGGATGGGTGACCTCCTGGGAAGTCCTCGTGTTGCATCCCCTTTTGTTTTGCGCCAGTTGAGTTCCGTCCCAGCTCGCTCTCTCTTTCGTTTAGTTTAAATATTTAATTTTTTTTAACCCCGAGGCTTCGTTCCGTCCCAGCTCGCTCTCTCTTTCGTTTAGTTTAAATATTTTTTTTTTTTTTTATCCCCGAGGCTTCGTAGTGAGGAGGGTGTAAATTGTTCGGGCTTTCGGGACAAAGGTATCGAAAAGACCTTCGTCCGGACATATTATAATCGAAAATCGGAGGCTCGGCGGAAAAATGGCTGTGTCGTGAAGGGACAAGAGCGAAATGTTGGCATAAGAGAACGGATGCGACCATACCAGCACTAATGCACCGGATCCCATCAGAACTCCGAAGTTAAGCGTGCTTGGGCGAGAGTAGTACTAGGATGGGTGACCTCCTGGGAAGTCCTCGTGTTGCATCCCCTTTTGTTTTGCGCCAGTTGAGTTCCGTCCCAGCTCGCTCTCTCTTTCGTTTAGTTTGAATATTTAATTTTTTTTAACCCCGAGGCTTCGTTCCGTCCCAGCTCGCTCTCTCTTTCGTTTAGTTTAAATATTTAATTTTTTTTTTATCCCCGAGGCTTCGTAGTGAGGAGGGTGTAAATTGTTCGGGCTTTCGGGACAAAGGTATCGAAAAGACCTTCGTCCGGACATATTATAATCGAAAATCGGAGGCTCGGCGGAAAAATGGCTGTGTCGTGAAGGGACAAGAGCGAAATGTTGGCATAAGTGAACGGATGCGACCATACCAGCACTAATGCACCGGATCCCATCAGAACTCCGAAGTTAAGCGTGCTTGGGCGAGAGTAGTATTAGGATGGGTGACCTCCTGGGAAGTCCTCGTGTTGCATCCCCTTTTGTTTTGCGCAAGTTGAGTTCCGTCCCAGCTCACTCTCTCTTTCGTTTAGTTTAAATATTTAATTTTTTTTAACCCCGAGGCTTCGTTCCGTCCCAGCTCGCTCTCTCTTTCGTTTAGTTTAAATATTTAATTTTTTTTTTATCCCCGAGGCTTCGTAGTGAGGAGGGTGTAAATTGTTCGGGCTTTCGGGACAAAGGTATGGAAAAGACCTTCGTCCGCACATATTATAATCGAAAATCGGAGGCTCGGCAGAAAAATGGTTGTGTCGTGAAGGGACAAGAGCTAAATGTTGGCATAAGTGAACGGATGCGACCATACCAGCACTAATGCACCGGATCCCATCAGAACTCCGAAGTTAAGCGTGCTTGGGCGAGAGTAGTACTAGGATGGGTGACCTCCTGAGAAGTCCTCGTGTTGCATCCCCTTTTGTTTTGCGCCAGTTGAGTTCCGTCCCAGCTCGCTCTCTCTTTCGTTTAGTTTAAATATTTAATTTTTTTTAAACCCGAGGCTTCGTTCCGTCCCAGCTCGCTCTCTCTTTCGTTTAGTTTAAATATTTAATTTTTTTTTTATCCCCGAGGCTTCGTAGTGAGGAGGGTGTAAATTGTTCGGGCTTTCGGGACAAAGGTATGGAAAAGACCTTCGTCCGGACATATTATAATCGAAAATCGGAGGCTCGGCGGAAAAATGGCTGTGTCGTGAAGGGACAAGAGCGAAATGTTGGCATAAGTGAACGGATGCGACCATACCAGCACTAATGCACCGGATCCCATCAGAACTCCGAAGTTAAGCGTGCTTGGGCGAGAGTAGTACTAGGATGGGTGACCTCCTGGGAAGTCCTCGTGTTGCATCCCCTTTTGTTTTGCGCCAGTTGAGTTCCGTCCCAGCTCGCTCTCTCTTTCGTTTAGTTTAAATATTTAATTTTTTTTAACCCCGAGGCTTCGTTCCGTCCCAGCTCGCTCTCTCTTTCGTTTAGTTTAAATATTTATTTTTTTTTTTATCCCCGAGGCTTCGTAGTGAGGAGGGTGTAAATTGTTCGGGCTTTCGGGACAAAGGTATCGAAAAGACCTTCGTCCGGACATATTATAATCGAAAATCGGAGGCTCGGCGGAAAAATGGCTGTGTCGTGAAGGGACAAGAGCGAAATGTTGGCATAAGTGAACGGATGCGACCATACCAGCACTAATGCACCGGATCCCATCAGAACTCCGAAGTTAAGCGTGCTTGGGCGAGAGTAGTACTAGGATGGGTGACCTCCTGAGAAGTCCTCGTGTTGCATCCCCTTTTGTTTTGCGCCAGTTGAGTTCCGTCCCAGCTCGCTCTCTCTTTCGTTTAGTTTGAATATTTAATTTTTTTTAACCCCGAGGCTTCGTTCCGTCCCAGCTCGCTCTCTCTTTCGTTTAGTTTAAATATTTAATTTTTTTTTTATCCCCGAGGCTTCGTAGTGAGGAGGGTGTAAATTGTTCGGGCTTTCGGGACAAAGGTATCGAAAAGACCTTCGTCCGGACATATTATAATCGAAAATCGGAGGCTCGGCGGAAAAATGGCTGTGTCGTGAAGGGACAAGAGCGAAATGTTGGCATAAGTGAACGGATGCGACCATACCAGCACTAATGCACCGGATCCCATCAGAACTCCGAAGTTAAGCGTGCTTGGGCGAGAGTAGTATTAGGATGGGTGACCTCCTGGGAAGTCCTCGTGTTGCATCCCCTTTTGTTTTGCGCCAGTTGAGTTCCGTCCCAGCTCACTCTCTCTTTCGTTTAGTTTAAATATTTAATTTTTTTTAACCCCGAGGCTTCGTTCCGTCCCAGCTCGCTCTCTCTTTCGTTTAGTTTAAATATTTAATTTTTTTTTTATCCCCGAGGCTTCGTAGTGAGGAGGGTGTAAATTGTTCGGGCTTTCGGGACAAAGGTATGGAAAAGACCTTCGTCCGGACATATTATAATCGAAAATCGGAGGCTCGGCGGAAAAATGGTTGTGTCGTGAAGGGACAAGAGCGAAATGTTGGCATAAGTGAACGGATGCGACCATACCAGCACTAATGCACCGAATCCCATCAGAACTCCGAAGTTAAGCGTGCTTGGGCGAGAGTAGTACTAGGATGGGTGACCTCCTGGGAAGTCCTCGTGTTGCATCCCCTTTTGTTTTGCGCCAGTTGAGTTCCGTCCCAGCTCGCTCTCTCTTTCGTTTAGTTTAAATATTTAATTTTTTTTAACCCCGAGGCTTCGTTCCGTCCCAGCTCGCTCTCTCTTTCGTTTAGTTTAAATATTTAATTTTTTTTATCCCCGAGGCTTCGTAGTGAGGAGGGTGTAAATTGTTCGGGCTTTCGGGACAAAGGTATCGAAAAGACCTTCGTCCGGACATATTATAATCGAAAATCGGAGGCTCGGCGGAAAAATGGCTGTGTCGTGAAGGGACAAGAGCGAAATGTTGGCATAAGTGAACGGATGCGACCATACCAGCACTAATGCTCCGGATCCCATCAGAACTCCGAAGTTAAGCGTGCTTGGGCGAGAGTAGTACTAGGATGGGTGACCTCCTGGGAAGTCCTCGTGTTGCATCCCCTTTTGTTTTGCGCCAGTTGAGTTCCGTCCCAGCTCGCTCTCTCTTTCGTTTAGTTTAAATATTTAATTTTTTTTAACCCCGAGGCTTCGTTCCGTCCCAGCTCGCTCTCTCTTTCGTTTAGTTTAAATATTAAATTTTTTTTTTATCCCCGAGGCTTCGTAGTGAGGAGGGTGTAAATTGTTCGGGCTTTCGGGACAAAGGTATCGAAAAGACCTTCGTCCGGACATATTATAATCGAAAATCGGAGGCTCGGCGGAAAAATGGCTGTGTTGTGAAGGGACAAGAGCGAAATGTTGGCATAAGTGAACGGATGCGACCATACCAGCACTAATGCACCGGATCCCATCAGAACTCCGAAGTTAAGCGTGCTTGGGCGAGAGTAGTACTAGGATGGGTGACCTCCTGGGAAGTCCTCGTGTTGCATCCCCTTTTGTTTTGCGCCAGTTGAGTTCCGTCCCAGCTCGCTCTCTCTTTCGTTTAGTTTAAATATTTAATTTTTTTTAACCCCGAGGCTTCGTTCCGTCCCAGCTCGCTCTCTCTTTCGTTTAGTTTAAATATTTAATTTTTTTTTTATCCCCGAGGCTTCGTAGTGAGGAGGGTGTAAATTGTTCGGGCTTTCGGGACAAAGGTATCGAAAAGACCTTCGTCCGGAGATATTATAATCGAAAATCGGAGGCTCGGCGGAAAAATGGGTGTGTCGTGAAGGGACAAGAGCGAAATGTTGGCATAAGTGAACGGATGCGACCATACCAGCACTAATGCACCGGATCCCATCAGAACTCCGAAGTTAAGCGTGCTTGGGCGAGAGTAGTACTAGGATGGGTGACCTCCTGGGAAGTCCTCGTGTTGTATCCCCTTTTGTTTTGCGCCAGTTGAGTTCCGTCCCAGCTCGCTCTCTCTTTCGTTTAGTTTAAATATTTAATTTTTTTTAACCCCGAGGCTTCGTTCCGTCCCAGCTCGCTCTCTCTTTCGTTTAGTTTAAATATTTAATTTTTTTTTTATCCCCGAGGCTTCGTAGTGAGGAGGGTGTAAATTGTTCGGGCTTTCGGGACAAAGGTATCGAAAAGACCTTCGTCCGGACATATTATAGTCGAAAATCGGAGGCTCGGCGGAAAAATGGCTTTGTCGTGAAGGGACAAGAGCGAAATGTTGGCATAAGTGAACGGATGCGACCATACCAGCACTAATGCTCCGGATCCCATCAGAACTCCGAAGTTAAGCGTGCTTGGGCGAGAGTAGTACTAGGATGGGTGACCTCTTGGGAAGTCCTCGTGTTGCATCCCCTTTTGTTTTGCGCCAGTTGAGTTCCGTCCCAGCTCGCTCTCTCTTTCGTTTAGTTTAAATATTTAATTTTTTTTAACCCCGAGGCTTCGTTCCGTCCCAGCTCGCTCTCTCTTTCGTTTAGTTTAAATATTAAATTTTTTTTTTATCCCCGAGGCTTCGTAGTGAGGAGGGTGTAAATTGTTCGGGCTTTCGGGACAAAGGTATCGAAAAGACCTTCGTCCGGACATATTATAATCGAAAATCGGAGGCTCGGCGGAAAAATGGCTGTGTTGTGAAGGGACAAGAGCGAAATGTTGGCATAAGTGAACGGATGCGACCATACCAGCACTAATGCACCGGATCCCATCAGAACTCCGAAGTTAAGCGTGCTTGGGCGAGAGTAGTACTAGGATGGGTGACCTCCTGGGAAGTCCTCGTGTTGCATCCCCTTTTGTTTTGCGCCAGTTGAGTTCCGTCCCAGCTCGCTCTCTCTTTCGTTTAGTTTAAATATTTAATTTTTTTTAACCCCGAGGCTTCGTTCCGTCCCAGCTCGCTCTCTCTTTCGTTTAGTTTAAATATTTAATTTTTTTTTTATCCCCGAGGCTTCGTAGTGAGGAGGGTGTAAATTGTTCGGGCTTTCGGGACAAAGGTATCGAAAAGACCTTCGTCCGGAGATATTATAATCGAAAATCGGAGGCTCGGCGGAAAAATGGGTGTGTCGTGAAGGGACAAGAGCGAAATGTTGGCATAAGTGAACGGATGCGACCATACCAGCACTAATGCACCGGATCCCATCAGAACTCCGAAGTTAAGCGTGCTTGGGCGAGAGTAGTACTAGGATGGGTGACCTCCTGGGAAGTCCTCGTGTTGTATCCCCTTTTGTTTTGCGCCAGTTGAGTTCCGTCCCAGCTCGCTCTCTCTTTCGTTTAGTTTAAATATTTAATTTTTTTTAACCCCGAGGCTTCGTTCCGTCCCAGCTCGCTCTCTCTTTCGTTTAGTTTAAATATTTAATTTTTTTTTTATCCCCGAGGCTTCGTAGTGAGGAGGGTGTAAATTGTTCGGGCTTTCGGGACAAAGGTATCGAAAAGACCTTCGTCCGGACATATTATAGTCGAAAATCGGAGGCTCGGCGGAAAAATGGCTTTGTCGTGAAGGGACAAGAGCGAAAAGTTGGCATAAGTGAACGGATGCGACCATACCAGCACTAATGCACCGGATCCCATCAAAACTCCAAAGTTAAGGGTGCTTGGGCGATATTAGTACTAGGATGGGTGACCTCCTGGGAAGTCCTCGTGTTGCATCCCCTTTTGTTTTGCGCCAGTTGAGTTCCGTCCCAGCTCGCTCTCTCTTTCGTTTAGTTTAAATATTTAATTTTTTTTAACCCCGAGGCTTCGTTCCGTCCCAGCTCGCTCTCTCTTTCGTTTAGTTTAAATATTTAATTTTTTTTTTATCCCCGAGGCTTCGTAGTGAGGAGGGTGTAAATTGTTCGGGCTTTCGGGACAAAGGTATCGAAAAGACCTTCGTCCGGACATATTATAATCGAAAATCGGAGGCTCGGCGGAAAAATGGCTGTGTCGTGAAGGGACAAGAGCGAAATGTTGGCATAAGTGAACGGATGCGACCATACCAGCACTAATGCACCGGATCCCATCAGAACTCCGAAGTTAAGCGTGCTTGGGCGAGAGTAGTACTAGGATGGGTGACCTCCTGGGAAGTCCTCGTGTTGCATCCCCTTTTGTTTTGCGCCAGTTGAGTTCCGTCCCAGCTCGCTCTCTCTTTCGTATAGTTTAAATATTTAATTTTTTTTAACCCCGAGGCTTCGTTCCGTCCCAGCTCGCTCTCTCTTTCGTTTAGTTTAAATATTTAATTTTTTTTTATCCCCGAGGCTTCGTAGTGAGGAGGGTGTAAATTGTTCGGGCTTTCGGGACAAAGGTATCGAAAAGACCTTCGTCCGGACATATTATAATCGAAAATCGGAGGCTCGGCGGAAAAATGGCTGTGTCGTGAAGGGACAAGAGCGAAATGTTGGCATAAGTGAACGGATGCGACCATACCAGCACTAATGCACCGGATCCCATCAGAACTCCGAAGTTAAGCGTGCTTGGGCGAGAGTAGTAATAGGATGGGTGACCTCCTGGGAAGTCCTCGTGTTGCATCCCCTTTTGTTTTGCGCCAGTTGAGTTCCATCCCAGCTCGCTCTCTCTTTCGTTTAGTTTAAATATTTAATTTTTTTTAACCCCGAGGCTTCGTTCCGTCCCATCTCGCTCTCTCTTTCGTTTAGTTTAAATATTTAATTTTTTTTTTTATCCCCGAGGCTACGTAGTGAGGAGGGTGTAAATTGTTCGGGCTTTCGGGACAAAGGTATCGAAAAGACCTTCGTCCGGACATATTATAATCGAAAATCGGAGGCTCGGCGGAAAAATGGCTGTGTCGTGAAGGGACAAGAGCGAAATGTTGGCATAAGTGAACGGATGCGACCATACCAGCACTAATGCATCGGATCCCATCAGAACTCCGAAGTTAATCGTGCTTGGGTGAGAGTAGTACTAGGATGGGTGACCTCCTGGGAAGTCCTCGTGTTGCATCCCCTTTTGTTTTGCGCCAGTTGAGTTCCGTCCCAGCTCGCTCTCTCTTTCGTTTAGTTTAAATATTTAATTTTTTTTAACCCCGAGGCTTCGTTCCGTCCCAGCTCGCTCTCTCTTTCGTTTAGTTTAAATATTTAATTTTTTTTAACCCCGAGGCTTCGTTCTGTCCCAGCTCTCTCTCTCTTTCGTTTAGTTTAAATATTTAATTTTTTTTTATCCCCGAGGCTTCGTAGTGAGGAGGGTGTAAATTGTTCGGGCTTTCGGGACAAAGGTATCGAAAAGACCTTCGTCCGGACATATTATAGTCGAAAATCGGAGGCTCGGCGGAAAAATGGCTGTGTCGTAAAGGGACAAGAGCGAAATGTTGGCATAAGTGAACGGATGCGACCATACCAGCACTAATGCATCGGATCCCATCAGAACTCCGAAGTTAAGCGTGCTTGGGCGAGAGTAGTACTAGGATGGGTGACCTCCTGGGAAGTCCTCGTGTTGCATCCCCTTTTGTTTTGCGCCAGTTGAGTTCCGTCCCAGCTCGCTCTCTCTTTCGTTTAGTTTAAATATTTAATTTTTTTTAACCCCGAAGCTTCGTTCCGTCCCAGCTCGCTCTCTCTTTCGTTTAGTTTAAATATTTAATTTTTTTTTTATCCCCAAGGCTTCGTAGTGAGGAGGGTGTAAATTGTTCGGGCTTTCGGGACAAAGGTATCGAAAAGACCTTCGTCCGGACATATTATAATCGAAAATCGGAGGCTCGGCGGAAAAATGGCTGTGTCATGAAGGGACAAGAGCGAAATGTTGGCATAAATGAACGAATGCGACCATACCAGCACTAATGCACCGGATCCCATCAGAACTCCGAAGTTAAGCGTGCTTGGGCGAGAGTAGTACTAGGATGGGTGGCCTCCTGGGAAGTCCTCGTGTTGCATCCCCTTTTGTTTTGCGCCAGTTGAGTTCCGTCCCAGCTCGCTCTCTCTTTCGTTTAGTTTAAATATTTAATTTTTTTTAACCCCGAAGCTTCGTTCCGTCCCAGCTCGCTCTCTCTTTCGTTTAGTTTAAATATTTAATTTTTTTTTTATCCCCAAGGCTTCGTAGTGAGGAGGGTGTAAATTGTTCGGGCTTTCGGGACAAAGGTATCGAAAAGACCTTCGTCCGGACATATTATAATCGAAAATCGGAGGCTCGGCGGAAAAATGGCTGTGTCGTGAAGGGACAAGAGCGAAATGTTGGCATAAATGAACGAATGCGACCATACCAGCACTAATGCACCGGATCCCATCAGAACTCCGAAGTTAAGCGTGCTTGGGCGAGAGTAGTACTAGGATGGGTGACCTCCTGGGAAGTCCTCGTGTTGCATCCCCTTTTGTTTTGCGCCAGTTGAGTTCCGTCCCAGCTCGCTCTCTCTTTCGTTTAGTTTGAATATTTAATTTTTTTTAACCCCGAGGCTTCGTTCCGTCCCAGCTCGCTCTCTCTTTCGTTTAGTTTAAATATTTAATTTTTTTTTTATCCCCGAGGCTTCGTAGTGAGGAGGGTGTAAATTGTTCGGGCTTTCGGGACAAAGGTATCGAAAAGACCTTCGTCCGGACATATTATAATCGAAAATCGGAGGCTCGGCGGAAAAATGGCTGTGTCGTGAAGGGACAAGAGCGAAATGTTGGCATAAGTGAACGGATGCGACCATACCAGCACTAATGCACCGGATCCCATCAGAACTCCGAAGTTAAGCGTGCTTGGGCGAGAGTAGTACTAGGATGGGTGACCTCCTGGGAAGTCCTCGTGTTGCATCCCCTTTTGTTTTGCGCCAGTTGAGTTCCGTCCCAGCTCGCTCTCTCTTTCGTTTAGTTTAAATATTTAATTTTTTTTAACCCCGAAGCTTCGTTCCGTCCCAGCTCGCTCTCTCTTTCGTTTAGTTTAAATATTTAATTTTTTTTTTATCCCCAAGGCTTCGTAGTGAGGAGGGTGTAAATTGTTCGGGCTTTCGGGACAAAGGTATCGAAAAGACCTTCGTCCGGACATATTATAATCGAAAATCGGAGGCTCGGCGGAAAAATGGCTGTGTCGTGAAGGGACAAGAGCGAAATGTTGGCATAAATGAACGAATGCGACCATACCAGCACTAATGCACCGGATCCCATCAGAACTCCGAAGTTAAGCGTGCTTGGGCGAGAGTAGTACTAGGATGGGTGACCTCCTGGGAAGTCCTCGTGTTGCATCCCCTTTTGTTTTGCGCCAGTTGAGTTCCGTCCCAGCTCGCTCTCTCTTTCGTTTAGTTTGAATATTTAATTTTTTTTAACCCCGAGGCTTCGTTCCGTCCCAGCTCGCTCTCTCTTTCGTTTAGTTTAAATATTTAATTTTTTTTTTATCCCCGAGGCTTCGTAGTGAGGAGGGTGTAAATTGTTCGGGCTTTCGGGACAAAGGTATCGAAAAGACCTTCGTCCGGACATATTATAATCGAAAATCGGAGGCTCGGCGGAAAAATGGCTGTGTCGTGAAGAGACAAGAGCGAAATGTTGGCATAAGTGAACGGATGCGACCATACCAGCACTAATGCACCGGATCCCATCAGAACTCCGAAGTTAAGCGTGCTTGGGCGAGAGTAGTACTAGGATGGGTGACCTCCTGGGAAGTCCTCGTGTTGCATCCCCTTTTGTTTTGCGCCAGTTGAGTTCCGTCCCAGCTCGCTCTCTCTTTCGTTTAGTTTAAATATTTAATTTTTTTTAACCCCGAGGCTTCGTTCCGTCCCAGCTCGCTCTCTCTTTCGTTTAGTTTAAATATTTAATTTTTTTTTTATCCCCGAGGCTTCGTAGTGAGGAGGGTGTAAATTGTTCGGGCTTTCGGGACAAAGGTATCGAAAAGACCTTCGTCCGGACATATTATAATCGAAAATCGGAGGCTCGGCGGAAAAATGGTTGTGTCGTGAAGGGACAAGAGCGAAATGTTGGCATAAGTGAACGGATGCGACCATACCAGCACTAATGCACCGAATCCCATCAGAACTCCGAAGTTAAGCGTGCTTGGGCGAGAGTAGTACTAGGATGGGTGACCTCCTGGGAAGTCCTCGTGTTGCATCCCCTTTTGTTTTGCGCCAGTTGAGTTCCGTCCCAGCTCGCTCTCTCTTTCGTTTAGTTTAAATATTTAATTTTTTTTTATCCCCAAGGCTTCGTAGTGAGGAGGGTGTAAATTGTTCGGGCTTTCGGGACAAAGGTATCGAAAAGACCTTCGTCCGGACATATTATAATCGAAAATCGGAGGCTCGGCGGAAAAATGGCTGTGTCGTGAAGGGACAAGAGCGAAATGTTGGCATAAATGAACGAATGCGACCATACCAGCACTAATGCACCGGATCCCATCAGAACTCCGAAGTTAAGCGTGCTTGGGCGAGAGTAGTACTAGGATGGGTGACCTCCTGGGAAGTCCTCGTGTTGCATCCCCTTTTGTTTTGCGCCAGTTGAGTTCCGTCCCAGCTCGCTCTCTCTTTCGTTTAGTTTGAATATTTAATTTTTTTTAACCCCGAGGCTTCGTTCCGTCCCAGCTCGCTCTCTCTTTCGTTTAGTTTAAATATTTAATTTTTTTTTTATCCCCGAGGCTTCGTAGTGAGGAGGGTGTAAATTGTTCGGGCTTTCGGGACAAAGGTATCGAAAAGACCTTCGTCCGGACATATTATAATCGAAAATCGGAGGCTCGGCGGAAAAATGGCTGTGTCGTGAAGGGACAAGAGCGAAATGTTGGCATAAGTGAACGGATGCGACCATACCAGCACTAATGCACCGGATCCCATCAGAACTCCGAAGTTAAGCGTGCTTGGGCGAGAGTAGTACTAGGATGGGTGACCTCCTGGGAAGTCCTCGTGTTGCATCCCCTTTTGTTTTGCGCCAGTTGAGTTCCGTCCCAGCTCGCTCTCTCTTTCGTTTAGTTTAAATATTTAATTTTTTTTAACCCCGAAGCTTCGTTCCGTCCCAGCTCGCTCTCTCTTTCGTTTAGTTTAAATATTTAATTTTTTTTTTATCCCCAAGGCTTCGTAGTGAGGAGGGTGTAAATTGTTCGGGCTTTCGGGACAAAGGTATCGAAAAGACCTTCGTCCGGACATATTATAATCGAAAATCGGAGGCTCGGCGGAAAAATGGCTGTGTCGTGAAGGGACAAGAGCGAAATGTTGGCATAAATGAACGGATGCGACCATACCAGCACTAATGCACCGGATCCCATCAGAACTCCGAAGTTAAGCGTGCTTGGGCGAGAGTAGTACTAGGATGGGTGACCTCCTGGGAAGTCCTCGTGTTGCATCCCCTTTTGTTTTGCGCCAGTTGAGTTCCGTCCCAGCTCGCTCTCTCTTTCGTTTAGTTTGAATATTTAATTTTTTTTAACCCCGAGGCTTCGTTCCGTCCCAGCTCGCTCTCTCTTTCGTTTAGTTTAAATATTTAATTTTTTTTTTATCCCCGAGGCTTCGTAGTGAGGAGGGTGTAAATTGTTCGGGCTTTCGGGACAAAGGTATCGAAAAGACCTTCGTCCGGACATATTATAATCGAAAATCGGAGGCTCGGCGGAAAAATGGCTGTGTCGTGAAGGGACAAGAGCGAAATGTTGGCATAAGTGAACGGATGCGACCATACCAGCACTAATGCACCGGATCCCATCAGAACTCCGAAGTTAAGCGTGCTTGGGCGAGAGTAGTACTAGGATGGGTGACCTCCTGGGAAGTCCTCGTGTTGCATCCCCTTTTGTTTTGCGCCAGTTGAGTTCCGTCCCAGCTCGCTCTCTCTTTCGTTTAGTTTAAATATTTAATTTTTTTTAACCCCGAGGCTTCGTTCCGTCCCAGCTCGCTCTCTCTTTCGTTTAGTTTAAATATTTAATTTTTTTTTTGATCCCCGAGGCTTCGTAGTGAGGAGGGTGTAAATTGTTCGGGCTTTCGGGACAAAGGTATCGAAAAGACCTTCGTCCGGACATATTATAATCGAAAATCGGAGGCTCGGCGGAAAAATGGTTGTGTCGTGAAGGGACAAGAGCGAAATGTTGGCATAAGTGAACGGATGCGACCATACCAGCACTAATGCACCGAATCCCATCAGAACTCCGAAGTTAAGCGTGCTTGGGCGAGAGTAGTACTAGGATGGGTGACCTCCTGGGAAGTCCTCGTGTTGCATCCCCTTTTGTTTTGCGCCAGTTGAGTTCCGTCCCAGCTCGCTCTCTCTTTCGTTTAGTTTAAATATTTAATTTTTTTTAACCCCGAAGCTTCGTTCCGTCCCAGCTCGCTCTCTCTTTCGTTTAGTTTAAATATTTAATTTTTTTTTTATCCCCAAGGCTTCGTAGTGAGGAGGGTGTAAATTGTTCGGGCTTTCGGGACAAAGGTATCGAAAAGACCTTCGTCCGGACATATTATAATCGAAAATCGGAGGCTCGGCGGAAAAATGGCTGTGTCGTGAAGGGACAAGAGCGAAATGTTGGCATAAATGAACGGATGCGACCATACCAGCACTAATGCACCGGATCCCATCAGAACTCCGAAGTTAAGCGTGCTTGGGCGAGAGTAGTACTAGGATGGGTGACCTCCTGGGAAGTCCTCGTGTTGCATCCCCTTTTGTTTTGCGCCAGTTGAGTTCCGTCCCAGCTCGCTCTCTCTTTCGTTTAGTTTAAATATTTAATTTTTTTTAACCCCGAGGCTTCGTTCCGTCCCAGCTCGCTCTCTCTTTCGTTTAGTTTAAATATTTAATTTTTTTTTTATCCCCGAGGCTTCGTAGTGAGGAGGGTGTAAATTGTTCGGGCTTTCGGGACAAAGGTATCGAAAAGACCTTCGTCCGGACATATTATAATCGAAAATCGGAGGCTCGGCGGAAAAATGGTTGTGTCGTGAAGGGACAAGAGCGAAATGTTGGCATAAGTGAACGGATGCGACCATACCAGCACTAATGCACCGAATCCCATCAGAACTCCGAAGTTAAGCGTGCTTGGGCGAGAGTAGTACTAGGATGGGTGACCTCCTGGGAAGTCCTCGTGTTGCATCCCCTTTTGTTTTGCGCCAGTTGAGTTCCGTCCCAGCTCGCTCTCTCTTTCGTTTAGTTTAAATATTTAATTTTTTTTAACCCCGAAGCTTCGTTCCGTCCCAGCTCGCTCTCTCTTTCGTTTAGTTTAAATATTTAATTTTTTTTTTATCCCCAAGGCTTCGTAGTGAGGAGGGTGTAAATTGTTCGGGCTTTCGGGACAAAGGTATCGAAAAGACCTTCGTCCGGACATATTATAATCGAAAATCGGAGGCTCGGCGGAAAAATGGCTGTGTCGTGAAGGGACAAGAGCGAAATGTTGGCATAAATGAACGGATGCGACCATACCAGCACTAATGCACCGGATCCCATCAGAACTCCGAAGTTAAGCGTGCTTGGGCGAGAGTAGTACTAGGATGGGTGACCTCCTGGGAAGTCCTCGTGTTGCATCCCCTTTTGTTTTGCGCCAGTTGAGTTCCGTCCCAGCTCGCTCACTCTTTCGTTTAGTTTGAATATTTAATTTTTTTTAACCCCGAGGCTTCGTTCCGTCCCAGCTCGCTCTCTCTTTCGTTTAGTTTAAATATTTAATTTTTTTTTTATCCCCGAGGCTTCGTAGTGAGGAGGGTGTAAATTGTTCGGGCTTTCGGGACAAAGGTATCGAAAAGACCTTCGTCCGGACATATTATAATCGAAAATCGGAGGCTCGGCGGAAAAATGGCTGTGTCGTGAAGGGACAAGAGCGAAATGTTGGCATAAGTGAACGGATGCGACCATACCAGCACTAATGCACCGGATCCCATCAGAACTCCGAAGTTAAGCGTGCTTGGGCGAGAGTAGTACTAGGATGGGTGACCTCCTGGGAAGTCCTCGTGTTGCATCCCCTTTTGTTTTGCGCCAGTTGAGTTCCGTCCCAGCTCGCTCTCTCTTTCGTTTAGTTTAAATATTTAATTTTTTTTAACCCCGAGGCTTCGTTCCGTCCCAGCTCGCTCTCTCTTTCGTTTAGTTTAAATATTTAATTTTTTTTTATCCCCGAGGCTTCGTAGTGAGGAGGGTGTAAATTGTTCGGGCTTTCGGGACAAAGGTATCGAAAAGACCTTCGTCCGGACATATTATAATCGAAAATCGGAGGCTCGGCGGAAAAATGGCTGTGTCGTGAAGGGACAAGAGCGAAATGTTGGCATAAGTGAACGGATGCGACCATACCAGCACTAATGCTCCGGATCCCATCAGAACTCCGAAGTTAAGCGTGCTTGGGCGAGAGTAGTACTAGGATGGATGACCTCCTGGGAAGTCCTCGTGTTGCATCCCCTTTTGTTTTGCGCCAGTTGAGTTCCGTCCCAGCTCGCTCTCTCTTTCGTTTAGTTTAAATATTTAATTTTTTTTAACCCCGAGGCTTCGTTCCGTCCCAGCTCGCTCTCTCTTTCGTTTAGTTTAAATATTTAATTTTTTTTTTATCCCCGAGGCTTCGTAGTGAGGAGGGTGTAAATTGTACGGGCTTTCGGGACAAAGGTATCGAAAAGACCTTCGTCCGGACATATTATAATCGAAAATCGGAGGCTCGGCGGAAAAATGGCTGTGTCGTGAAGGGACAAGAGCGAAATGTTGGCATAAGTGAACGGATGCGACCATACCAGCACTAATGCACCGGATCCCATCAGAACTCCGAAGTTAAGCGTGCTTGGGCGAGAGTAGTACTAGGATGGGTGACCTCCTGGGAAGTCCTCGTGTTGCATCCCCTTTTGTTTTGCGCCAGTTGAGTTCCGTCCCAGCTCGCTCTCTCTTTCGTTTAGTTTAAATATTTAATTTTTTTTAACCCCGAGGCTTCGTTCCGTCCCAGCTCGCTCTCTCTTTCGTTTAGTTTAAATATTTAATTTTTTTTTATCCCCGAGGCTTCGTAGTGAGGAGGGTGTAAATTGTTCGGGCTTTCGGGACAAAGGTATCGAAAAGACCTTCGTCCGGACATATTATAATCGAAAATCGGAGGCTCGGCGGAAAAATGGCTGTGTCGTGAAGGGACAAGAGCGAAATGTTGGCATAAGTGAACGGATGCGACCATACCAGCACTAATGCTCCGGATCCCATCAGAACTCCGAAGTTAAGCGTGCTTGGGCGAGAGTAGTACTAGGATGGATGACCTCCTGGGAAGTCCTCGTGTTGCATCCCCTTTTGTTTTGCGCCAGTTGAGTTCCGTCCCAGCTCGCTCTCTCTTTCGTTTAGTTTAAATATTTAATTTTTTTTAACCCCGAGGCTTCGTTCCGTCCCAGCTCGCTCTCTCTTTCGTTTAGTTTAAATATTTAATTTTTTTTTATCCCCGAGGCTTCGTAGTGAGGAGGGTGTAAATTGTACGGGCTTTCGGGACAAAGGTATCGAAAAGACCTTCGTCCGGACATATTATAATCGAAAATCGGAGGCTCGGCGGAAAAATGGCTGTGTTGTGAAGGGACAAGAGCGAAATGTTGGCATAAGTGAACGGATGCGACCATACCAGCACTAATGCACCGGATCCCATCAGAACTCCGAAGTTAAGCGTGCTTGGGCGAGAGTAGTACTAGGATGGGTGACCTCCTGGGAAGTCCTTGTGTTGCATCCCCTTTTGTTTTGCGCCAGTTGAGTTCCGTCCCAGCTCGCTCTCTCTTTCGTTTAGTTTAAATATTTAATTTTTTTTAACCCCGAGGCTTCGTTCCGTCCCAGCTCGCTCTCTCTTTCGTTTAGTTTAAATATTTAATTTTTTTTTATCCCCGAGGCTTCGTAGTGAGGAGGGTGTAAATTGTTCGGGCTTTCGGGACAAAGGTATCGAAAAGACCTTCGTCCGGACATATTATAATCGAAAATCGGAGGCTCGGCGGAAAAATGGCTGTGTCGTGAAGGGACAAGAGCGAAATGTTGGCATAAGTGAACGGATGCGACCATACCAGCACTAATGCACCGGATCCCATCAGAACTCCGAAGTTAAGCGTGCTTGGGCGAGAGTAGTACTAGGATGGGTGACCTCCTGGGAAGTCCTCGTGTTGCATCCCCTTTTGTTTTGCGCCAGTTGAGTTCCGTCCCAGCTCGCTCTCTCTTTCGTTTAGTTTAAATATTTAATTTTTTTTAACCCCGAGGCTTCGTTCCGTCCCAGCTCGCTCTCTCTTTCGTTTAGTTTAAATATTTAATTTTTTTTTATCCCCGAGGCTTCGTAGTGAGGAGGGTGTAAATTGTTCGGGCTTTCGGGACAAAGGTATCGAAAAGACCTTCGTCCGGACATATTATAATCGAAAATCGGAGGCTCGGCGGAAAAATGGCTGTGTCGTGAAGGGACAAGAGCGAAATGTTGGCATAAGTGAACGGATGCGACCATACCAGCACTAATGCTCCGGATCCCATCAGAACTCCGAAGTTAAGCGTGCTTGGGCGAGAGTAGTACTAGGATGGATGACCTCCTGGGAAGTCCTCGTGTTGCATCCCCTTTTGTTTTGCGCCAGTTGAGTTCCGTCCCAGCTCGCTCTCTCTTTCGTTTAGTTTAAATATTTAATTTTTTTTAACCCCGAGGCTTCGTTCCGTCCCAGCTCGCTCTCTCTTTCGTTTAGTTTAAATATTTAATTTTTTTTTATCCCCGAGGCTTCGTAGTGAGGAGGGTGTAAATTGTACGGGCTTTCGGGACAAAGGTATCGAAAAGACCTTCGTCCGGACATATTATAATCGAAAATCGGAGGCTCGGCGGAAAAATGGCTGTGTTGTGAAGGGACAAGAGCGAAATGTTGGCATAAGTGAACGGATGCGACCATACCAGCACTAATGCACCGGATCCCATCAGAACTCCGAAGTTAAGCGTGCTTGGGCGAGAGTAGTACTAGGATGGGTGACCTCCTGGGAAGTCCTTGTGTTGCATCCCCTTTTGTTTTGCGCCAGTTGAGTTCCGTCCCAGCTCGCTCTCTCTTTCGTTTAGTTTAAATATTTAATTTTTTTTAACCCCGAGGCTTCGTTCCGTCCCAGCTCGCTCTCTCTTTCGTTTAGTTTAAATATTTAATTTTTTTTTATCCCCGAGGCTTCGTAGTGAGGAGGGTGTAAATTGTTCGGGCTTTCGGGACAAAGGTATCGAAAAGACCTTCGTCCGGACATATTATAATCGAAAATCGGAGGCTCGGCGGAAAAATGGCTGTGTCGTGAAGGGACAAGAGCGAAATGTTGGCATAAGTGAACGGATGCGACCATACCAGCACTAATGCACCGGATCCCATCAGAACTCCGAAGTTAAGCGTGCTTGGGCGAGAGTAGTACTAGGATGGGTGACCTCCTGGGAAGTCCTCGTGTTGCATCCCCTTTTGTTTTGCGCCAGTTGAGTTCCGTCCCAGCTCGCTCTCTCTTTCGTTTAGTTTAAATATTTAATTTTTTTTAACCCCGAGGCTTCGTTCCGTCCCAGCTCGCTCTCTCTTTCGTTTAGTTTAAATATTTAATTTTTTTTTATCCCCGAGGCTTCGTAGTGAGGAGGGTGTAAATTGTTCGGGCTTTCGGGACAAAGGTATCGAAAAGACCTTCGTCCGGACATATTATAATCGAAAATCGGAGGCTCGGCGGAAAAATGGCTGTGTCGTGAAGGGACAAGAGTGAAATGTTGGCATAAGTGAACGGATGCGACCATACCAGCACTAATGCACCGGATCCCATCAGAACTCCGAAGTTAAGCGTGCTTGGGCGAGAGTAGTACTAGGATGGGTGACCTCCTGGGAAGTCCTCGTGTTGCATCCCCTTTTGTTTTGCGCCAGTTGAGTTCCGTCCCAGCTCGCTCTCTCTTTCGTTTAGTTTAAATATTTAATTTTTTTTAACCCCGAGGCTTCGTTCCGTCCCAGCTCGCTCTCTCTTTCGTTTAGTTTAAATATTTAATTTTTTTTTTATCCCCGAGGCTTCGTAGTGAGGAGGGTGTAAATTGTTCGGGCTTTCGGGACAAAGGTATCGAAAAGACCTTCGTCCGGACATATTATAGTTGAAAATCGGAGGCTCGGCGGAAAAATGGCTTTGTCGTGAAGGGACAAGAGCGAAATGTTGGCATAAGTGAACGGATGCGACCATACCAGCACTAATGCACCGGATCCCATCAGAACTCCGAAGTTAAGGGTGCTTGGGCGAGAGTAGTACTAGGATGGGTGACCTCCTGGGAAGTCCTCGTGTTGCATCCCCTTTTGTTTTGCGCCAGTTGAGTTCCGTCCCAGCTCGCTCTCTCTTTCGTTTAGTTTAAATATTTAATTTTTTTTAACCCCGAGGCTTCGTTCCGTCCCAACTCGCTCTCTCTTTCGTTTAGTTTAAATATTTAATTTTTTTTTTATCCCCGAGGCTTCGTAGTGAGAAGGGTGTAAATTGTTCGGGCTTCCGGGACAAAGGTATCGAAAAGACCTTCGTCCGGACATATTATAATCGAAAATCGGAGGCTCGGCTGAAAAATGGCTGTGTCGTGAAGGGACAAGAGCGAAATGTTGGCATAAGTGAACGGATGCGACCATACCAGCACTAATGCACCGGATCCCATCAGAACTCCGAAGTTAAGCGTGCTTGGGCGAGAGTAGTACTAGGATGGGTGACCTCCTGGGAAGTCCTCGTGTTGCATCCCCTTTTGTTTTGCGCCAGTTGAGTTCCGTCCCAGCTCGCTCTCTCTTTCGTTTAGTTTAAATATTTAATTTTTTTTAACCCCGAGGCTTCGTTCCGTCCCAGCTCGCTCTCTCTTTCGTTTAGTTTAAATATTTAATTTTTTTTTATCCCCGAGGCTTCGTAGTGAGGAGGGTGTAAATTGTTCGGGCTTTCGGGACAAAGGTATCGAAAAGACCTTCGTCCGGACATATTATAATCGAAAATCGGAGGCTCGGCGGAAAAATGGCTGTGTCGTGAAGGGACAAGAGCGAAATGTTGGCATAAGTGAACGGATGCGACCATACCAGCACTAATGCACCGGATCCCATCAGAACTCAGAAGTTAAGCGTGCTTGGGCGAAAGTAGTACTAGGATGGGTGACCTCCTGGGAAGTCCTCGTGTTGCATCCCCTTTTGTTTTGCGCCAGTTGAGTTCCGTCCCAGCTCGCTCTCTCTTTCGTTTAGTTTAAATATTTAATTTTTTTTAACCCCGAGGCTTCGTTCCGTCCCAGCTCGCTCTCTCTTTCGTTTAGTTTAAATATTTAATTTTTTTTTATCCCCGAGGCTTCGTAGTGAGGAGGGTGTAAATTGTTCGGGCTTTCGGGACAAAGGTATCGAAAAGACCTTCGTCCGGACATATTATAATCGAAAATCGGAGGCTCGGCGGAAAAATGGCTGTGTCGTGAAGGGACAAGAGCGAAATGTTGGCATAAGTGAACGGATGCGACCATACCAGCACTAATGCACCGGATCCCATCAGAACTCCGAAGTTAAGCGTGCTTGGGCGAGAGTAGTACTAGGATGGGTGACCTCCTGGGAAGTCCTCGTGTTGCATCCCCTTTTGTTTTGCGCCAGTTGAGTTCCGTCCCAGCTCGCTCTCTCTTTCGTTTAGTTTAAATATTTAATTTTTTTTAACCCCGAGGCTTCGTTCCGTCCCAGCTCGCTCTCTCTTTCGTTTAGTTTAAATATTTAATTTTTTTTTTATCCCCGAGGCTTCGTAGTGAGGAGGGTGTAAATTGTTCGGGCTTTCGGGACAAAGGTATCGAAAAGACCTTCGTCCGGACATATTATAGTCGAAAATCGGAGGCTCGGCGGAAAAATGGCTTTGTCGTGAAGGGACAAGAGCGAAATGTTGGCATAAGTGAACGGATGCGACCATACCAGCACTAATGCACCGGATCCCATCAGAACTCCGAAGTTAAGGGTGCTTGGGCGAGAGTAGTACTAGGATGGGTGACCTCCTGGGAAGTCCTCGTGTTGCATCCCCTTTTGTTTTGCGCCAGTTGAGTTCCGTCCCAGCTCGCTCTCTCTTTCGTTTAGTTTAAATATTTAATTTTTTTTAACCCCGAGGCTTCGTTCCGTCCCAACTCGCTCTCTCTTTCGTTTAGTTTAAATATTTAATTTTTTTTTTATCCCCGAGGCTTCGTAGTGAGAAGGGTGTAAATTGTTCGGGCTTTCGGGACAAAGGTATCGAAAAGACCTTCGTCCGGACATATTATAATCGAAAATCGGAGGCTCGGCTGAAAAATGGCTGTGTCGTGAAGGGACAAGAGCGAAATGTTGGCATAAGTGAACGGATGCGACCATACCAGCACTAATGCACCGGATCCCATCAGAACTCCGAAGTTAAGCGTGCTTGGGCGAGAGTAGTACTAGGATGGGTGACCTCCTGGGAAGTCCTCGTGTTGCATCCCCTTTTGTTTTGCGCCAGTTGAGTTCCGTCCCAGCTCGCTCTCTCTTTCGTTTAGTTTAAATATTTAATTTTTTTTAACCTCGAGGCTTCGTTCCGTCCCAGCTCGCTCTCTCTTTCGTTTAGTTTAAATATTTAATTTTTTTTTCATCCCCGAGGCTTCGTAGTGAGGAGGGTGTAAATTGTTCGGGCTTTCGGGACAAAGGTATCGAAAAGACCTTCGTCCGGACATATTATAGTCGAAAATCGGAGGCTCGGCGGAAAAATGGCTTTGTCGTGAAGGGACAAGAGCGAAATGTTGGCATAAGTGAACGGATGCGACCATACCACTAATGCACCGGATCCCATCAGAACTCCGAAGTTAAGCGTGCTTGGGCGAGAGTAGTACTAGGATGGGTGACCTCCTGGGAAGTCCTCGTGTTGCATCCCCTTTTGTTTTGCGCCAGTTGAGTTCCGTCCCAGCTCGCTCTCTCTTTCGTTTAGTTTAAATATTTAATTTTTTTTAACCCCGAGGCTTCGTTCCGTCCCAGCTCGCTCTCTCTTTCGTTTAGTTTAAATATTTAATTTTTTTTTTATCCCCGAGGCTTCGTAGTGAGGAGGGTGTAAATTGTTCGGGCTTTCGGGACAAAGGTATCGAAAAGACCTTCGTCCGGACATATTATAGTCGAAAATCGGAGGCTCGGCGGAAAAATGGCTTTGTCGTGAAGGGACAAGAGCGAAATGTTGGCATAAGTGAACGGATGCGACCATACCAGCACTAATGCACCGGATCCCATCAGAACTCCGAAGTTAAGGGTGCTTGGGCGAGAGTAGTACTAGGATGGGTGACCTCCTGGGAAGTCCTCGTGTTGCATCCCCTTTTGTTTTGCGCCAGTTGAGTTCCGTCCCAGCTCGCTCTCTCTTTCGTTTAGTTTAAATATTTAATTTTTTTTAACCCCGAGGCTTCGTTCCGTCCCAACTCGCTCTCTCTTTCGTTTAGTTTAAATATTTAATTTTTTTTTTATCCCCGAGGCTTCGTAGTGAGAAGGGTGTAAATTGTTCGGGCTTTCGGGACAAAGGTATCGAAAAGACCTTCGTCCGGACATATTATAATCGAAAATCGGAGGCTCGGCTGAAAAATGGCTGTGTCGTGAAGGGACAAGAGCGAAATGTTGGCATAAGTGAACGGATGCGACCATACCAGCACTAATGCACCGGATCCCATCAGAACTCCGAAGTTAAGCGTGCTTGGGCGAGAGTAGTACTAGGATGGGTGACCTCCTGGGAAGTCCTCGTGTTGCATCCCCTTTTGTTTTGCGCCAGTTGAGTTCCGTCCCAGCTCGCTCTCTCTTTCGTTTAGTTTAAATATTTAATTTTTTTTAACCCCGAGGCTTCGTTCCGTCCCAGCTCGCTCTCTCTTTCGTTTAGTTTAAATATTTAATTTTTTTTATCCCCGAGGCTTCGTAGTGAGGAGGGTGTAAATTGTTCGGGCTTTCGGGACAAAGGTATCGAAAAGACCTTCGTCCGGACATATTATAATCGAAAATCGGAGGCTCGGCGGAAAAATGGCTGTGTCGTGAAGGGAAAAGAGCGAAATGTTGGCATAAGTGAACGGATGCGACCATACCAGCACTAATGCACCGGATCCCATCAGAACTCCGAAGTTAAGGGTGCTTGGGCGAGAGTAGTACTAGGATGGGTGACCTCCTGGGAAGTCCTCGTGTTGCATCCCCTTTTGTTTTGCGCCAGTTGAGTTCCGTCCCAGCTCGCTCTCTCTTTCGTTTAGTTTAAATATTTAATTTTTTTTAACCCCGAGGCTTCGTTCCGTCCCAGCTCGCTCTCTCTTTCGTTTAGTTTAAATATTTAATTTTTTTTTTATCCCCGAGGCTTCGTAGTGAGGAGGGTGTAAATTGTTCGGGCTTTCGGGACAAAGGTATCGAAAAGACCTTCGTCCGGACATATTATAATCGAAAATCGGAGGCTCGGCGGAAAAATGGCTGTGTCGTGAAGGGACAAGAGCGAAATGTTGGCATAAGTGAACGGATGCGACCATACCAGCACTAATGCACCGGATCCCATCAGAACTCCGAAGTTAAGCGTGCTTGGGCGAGAGTAGTACTAGGATGGGTGACCTCCTGGGAAGTCCTCGTGTTGCATCCCCTTTTGTTTTGCGCCAGTTGAGTTCCGTCCCAGCTCGCTCTCTCTTTCGTTTAGTTTAAATATTTAATTTTTTTTAACCCCGAGGCTTCGTTCCGTCCCAGCTCGCTCTCTCTTTCGTTTAGTTTAAATATTTAATTTTTTTTAACCCCGAGGCTTCGTTCCGTCCCAGCTCTCTCTCTCTTTCGTTTAGTTTAAATATTTAATTTTTTTTTATCCCCGAGGCTTCGTAGTGAGGAGGGTGTAAATTGTTCGGGCTTTCGGGACAAAGGTATCGAAAAGACCTTCGTCCGGACATATTATAGTCGAAAATCGGAGGCTCGGCGGAAAAATGGCTGTGTCGTGAAGGGACAAGAGCGAAATGTTGGCATAAGTGAACGGATGCGACCATACCAGCACTAATGCACCGGATCCCATCAGAATTCCGAAGTTAAGCGTGCTTGGGCGAGAGTAGTACTAGGATGGGTGACCTCCTGGGAAGTCCTCGTCTTGCATCCCCTTTTGTTTTGCGCCAGTTGAGTTCCGTCCCAGCTCGCTCTCTCTTTCGTTTAGTTTAAATATTTAATTTTTTTTAACCCCGAGGCTTCGTTCCGTCCCAGCTCGCTCTCTCTTTCGTTTAGTTTAAATATTTAATTTTTTTTTATCCCCGAGGCTTCGTAGTGAGGAGGGTGTAAATGTTTCGGGCTTTCGGGACAAAGGTATCGAAAAGACCTTCGTCCGGACATATTATAATCGAAAATCGGAGGCTCGGCGGAAAAATGGCTGTGTCGTGAAGGGACAAGAGCGAAATGTTGGCATAAGTGAACGGATGCGACCATACCAGCACTAATGCACCGGATCCCATCAGAACTCCGAAGTTAAGCGTGCTTGGGCGAGAGTAGTACTAGGATGGGTGACCTCCTGGGAAGTCCTCGTGTTGCATCCCCTTTTGTTTTGCGCCAGTTGAGTTCCGTCCCAGCTCGCTCTCTCTTTCGTTTAGTTTAAATATTTAATTTTTTTTAACCCCGAGGCTTCGTTCCGTCCCAGCTCGCTCTCTCTTTCGTTTAGTTTAAATATTTAATTTTTTTTATCCCCGAGGCTTCGTAGTGAGGAGCGTGTAAATTGTTCGGGCTTTCGGGACAAAGGTATCGAAAAGACCTTCGTCCGGACATATTATAATCGAAAATCGGAGGCTCGGCGGAAAAATGGCTGTGTCGTGAAGGGAAAAGAGCGAAATGTTGGCATAAGTGAACGGATGCGACCATACCAGCACTAATGCACCGGATCCCATCAGAACTCCGAAGTTAAGGGTGCTTGGGCGAGAGTAGTACTAGGATGGGTGACCTCCTGGGAAGTCCTCGTGTTGCATCCCCTTTTGTTTTGCGCCAGTTGAGTTCCGTCCCAGCTCGCTCTCTCTTTCGTTTAGTTTAAATATTTAATTTTTTTTAACCCCGAGGCTTCGTTCCGTCCCAGCTCGCTCTCTCTTTCGTTTAGTTTAAATATTTAATTTTTTTTTTATCCCCGAGGCTTCGTAGTGAGGAGGGTGTAAATTGTTCGGGCTTTCGGGACAAAGGTATCGAAAAGACCTTCGTCCGGACATATTATAATCGAAAATCGGAGGCTCGGCGGAAAAATGGCTGTGTCGTGAAGGGACAAGAGCGAAATGTTGGCATAAGTGAACGGATGCGACCATACCAGCACTAATGCACCGGATCCCATCAGAACTCCGAAGTTAAGCGTGCTTGGGCGAGAGTAGTACTAGGATGGGTGACCTCCTGGGAAGTCCTCGTGTTGCATCCCCTTTTGTTTTGCGCCAGTTGAGTTCCGTCCCAGCTCGCTCTCTCTTTCGTTTAGTTTAAATATTTAATTTTTTTTAACCCCGAGGCTTCGTTCCGTCCCAGCTCGCTCTCTCTTTCGTTTAGTTTAAATATTTAATTTTTTTTAACCCCGAGGCTTCGTTCCGTCCCAGCTCTCTCTCTCTTTCGTTTAGTTTAAATATTTAATTTTTTTTTATCCCCGAGGCTTCGTAGTGAGGAGGGTGTAAATTGTTCGGGCTTTCGGGACAAAGGTATCGAAAAGACCTTCGTCCGGACATATTATAGTCGAAAATCGGAGGCTCGGCGGAAAAATGGCTGTGTCGTGAAGGGACAAGAGCGAAATGTTGGCATAAGTGAACGGATGCGACCATACCAGCACTAATGCACCGGATCCCATCAGAATTCCGAAGTTAAGCGTGCTTGGGCGAGAGTAGTACTAGGATGGGTGACCTCCTGGGAAGTCCTCGTCTTGCATCCCCTTTTGTTTTGCGCCAGTTGAGTTCCGTCCCAGCTCGCTCTCTCTTTCGTTTAGTTTAAATATTTAATTTTTTTTAACCCCGAGGCTTCGTTCCGTCCCAGCTCGCTCTCTCTTTCGTTTAGTTTAAATATTTAATTTTTTTTTATCCCCGAGGCTTCGTAGTGAGGAGGGTGTAAATGTTTCGGGCTTTCGGGACAAAGGTATCGAAAAGACCTTCGTCCGGACATATTATAATCGAAAATCGGAGGCTCGGCGGAAAAATGGCTGTGTCGTGAAGGGACAAGAGCGAAATGTTGGCATAAGTGAACGGATGCGACCATACCAGCACTAATGCACCGGATCCCATCAGAACTCCGAAGTTAAGCGTGCTTGGGCGAGAGTAGTACTAGGATGGGTGACCTCCTGGGAAGTCCTCGTGTTGCATCCCCTTTTGTTTTGCGCCAGTTGAGTTCCGTCCCAGCTCGCTCTCTCTTTCGTTTAGTTTAAATATTTAATTTTTTTTAACCCCGAGGCTTCGTTCCGTCCCAGCTCGCTCTCTCTTTCGTTTAGTTTAAATATTTAATTTTTTTTTTATCCCCGAGGCTTCGTAGTGAGGAGGGTGTAAATTGTTCGGGCTTTCGGGACAAAGGTATCGAAAAGACCTTCGTCCGGACATATTATAGTCGAAAATCGGAGGCTCGGCGGAAAAATGGCTTTGTCGTGAAGGGACAAGAGCGAAATGTTGGCATAAGTGAACGGATGCGACCATACCAGCACTAATGCACCGGATCCCATCAGAACTCCGAAGTTAAGGGTGCTTGGGCGAGAGTAGTACTAGGATGGGTGACCTCCTGGGAAGTCCTCGTGTTGCATCCCCTTTTGTTTTGCGCCAGTTGAGTTCCGTCCCAGCTCGCTCTCTCTTTCGTTTAGTTTAAATATTTAATTTTTTTTAACCCCGAGGCTTCGTTCCGTCCCAACTCGCTCTCTCTTTCGTTTAGTTTAAATATTTAATTTTTTTTTTATCCCCGAGGCTTCGTAGTGAGAAGGGTGTAAATTGTTCGGGCTTTCGGGACAAAGGTATCGAAAAGACCTTCGTCCGGACATATTATAATCGAAAATCGGAGGCTCGGCGGAAAAATGGCTGTGTCGTGAAGGGACAAGAGCGAAATGTTGGCATAAGTGAACGGATGCGACCATACCAGCACTAATGCACCGGATCCCATCAGAACTCCGAAGTTAAGCGTGCTTGGGCGAGAGTAGTACTAGGATGGGTGACCTCCTGGGAAGTCCTCGTGTTGCATCCCCTTTTGTTTTGCGCCAGTTGAGTTCCGTCCCAGCTCGCTCTCTCTTTCGTTTAGTTTAAATATTTAATTTTTTTTAACCCCGAGGCTTCGTTCCGTCCCAGCTCGCTCTCTCTTTCGTTTAGTTTAAATATTTAATTTTTTTTTTATCCCCGAGGCTTCGTAGTGAGGAGGGTGTAAATTGTTCGGGCTTTCGGGACAAAGGTATCGAAAAGACCTTCGTCCGGACATATTATAATCGAAAATCGGAGGCTCGGCGGAAAAATGGCTGTGTCGTGAAGGGACAAGAGCGAAATGTTGGCATAAGTGAACGGATGCGACCATACCAGCACTAATGCACCGGATCCCATCAGAATTCCGAAGTTAAGCGTGCTTGGGCGAGAGTAGTACTAGGATGGGTGACCTCCTGGGAAGTCCTCGTGTTGCATCCCCTTTTGTTTTGCGCCAGTTGAGTTCCGTCCCAGCTCGCTCTCTCTTTCGTTTAGTTTAAATATTTAATTTTTTTTAACCCCGAGGCTTCGTTCCGTCCCAGCTCGCTCTCTCTTTCGTTTAGTTTAAATATTTAATTTTTTTTTATCCCCGAGGCTTCGTAGTGAGGAGGGTGTAAATGTTTCGGGCTTTCGGGACAAAGGTATCGAAAAGACCTTCGTCCGGATATATTATAATCGAAAATCGGAGGCTCGGCGGAAAAATGGCTGTGTCGTGAAGGGACAAGAGCGAAATGTTGGCATAAGTGAACGGATGCGACCATACCAGCACTAATGCACCGGATCCCATCAGAACTCCGAAGTTAAGCGTGCTTGGGCGAGAGTAGTACTAGGATGGGTGACCTCCTGGGAAGTACTCGTGTTGCATCCCCTTTTGTTTTGCGCCAGTTGAGTTCCGTCCCAGCTCGCTCTCTCTTTCGTTTAGTTTAAATATTTAATTTTTTTTAACCCCGAGGCTTCGTTCCGTCCCAGCTCGCTCTCTCTTTCGTTTAGTTTAAATATTTAATTTTTTTTTTATCCCCGAGGCTTCGTAGTGAGGAGGGTGTAAATTGTTCGGGCTTTCGGGACAAAGGTATCGAAAAGACCTTCGTCCGGACATATTATAGTCGAAAATCGGAGGCTCGGCGGAAAAATGGCTTTGTCGTGAAGGGACAAGAGCGAAATGTTGGCATAAGTGAACGGATGCGACCATACCAGCACTAATGCACCGGATCCCATCAGAACTCCGAAGTTAAGGGTGCTTGGGCGAGAGTAGTACTAGGATGGGTGACCTCCTGGGAAGTCCTCGTGTTGCATCCCCTTTTGTTTTGCGCCAGTTGAGTTCCGTCCCAGCTCGCTCTCTCTTTCGTTTAGTTTAAATATTTAATTTTTTTTAACCCCGAGGCTTCGTTCCGTCCCAACTCGCTCTCTCTTTCGTTTAGTTTAAATATTTAATTTTTTTTTTATCCCCGAGGCTTCGTAGTGAGAAGGGTGTAAATTGTTCGGGCTTTCGGGACAAAGGTATCGAAAAGACCTTCGTCCGGACATATTATAATCGAAAATCGGAGGCTCGGCGGAAAAATGGCTGTGTCGTGAAGGGACAAGAGCGAAATGTTGGCATAAGTGAACGGATGCGACCATACCAGCACTAATGCACCGGATCCCATCAGAACTCCGAAGTTAAGCGTGCTTGGGCGAGAGTAGTACTAGGATGGGTGACCTCCTGGGAAGTCCTCGTGTTGCATCCCCTTTTGTTTTGCGCCAGTTGAGTTCCGTCCCAGCTCGCTCTCTCTTTCGTTTAGTTTAAATATTTAATTTTTTTTAACCCCGAGGCTTCGTTCCGTCCCAGCTCGCTCTCTCTTTCGTTTAGTTTAAATATTTAATTTTTTTTAACCCCGAGGCTTCGTTCCGTCCCAGCTCTCTCTCTCTTTCGTTTAGTTTAAATATTTAATTTTTTTTTATCCCCGAGGCTTCGTAGTGAGGAGGGTGTAAATTGTTCGGGCTTTCGGGACAAAGGTATCGAAAAGACCTTCGTCCGGACATATTATAGTCGAAAATCGGAGGCTCGGCGGAAAAATGGCTGTGTCGTGAAGGGACAAGAGCGAAATGTTGGCATAAGTGAACGGATGCGACCATACCAGCACTAATGCACCGGATCCCATCAGAATTCCGAAGTTAAGCGTGCTTGGGCGAGAGTAGTACTAGGATGGGTGACCTCCTGGGAAGTCCTCGTGTTGCATCCCCTTTTGTTTTGCGCCAGTTGAGTTCCGTCCCAGCTCGCTCTCTCTTTCGTTTAGTTTAAATATTTAATTTTTTTTAACCCCGAGGCTTCGTTCCGTCCCAGCTCGCTCTCTCTTTCGTTTAGTTTAAATATTTAATTTTTTTTTATCTCCGAGGCTTCGTAGTGAGGAGGGTGTAAATGTTTCGGGCTTTCGGGACAAAGGTATCGAAAAGACCTTCGTCCGGACATATTATAATCGAAAATCGGAGGCTCGGCGGAAAAATGGCTGTGTCGTGAAGGGACAAGAGCGAAATGTTGGCATAAGTGAACGGATGCGACCATACCAGCACTAATGCACCGGATCCCATCAGAACTCCGAAGTTAAGCGTGCTTGGGCGAGAGTAGTACTAGGATGGGTGACCTCCTGGGAAGTCCTCGTGTTGCATCCCCTTTTGTTTTGCGCCAGTTGAGTTCCGTCCCAGCTCGCTCTCTCTTTCGTTTAGTTTAAATATTTAATTTTTTTTAACCCCGAGGCTTCGTTCCGTCCCAGCTCGCTCTCTCTTTCGTTTAGTTTAAATATTTAATTTTTTTTTTATCCCCGAGGCTTCGTAGTGAGGAGGGTGTAAATTGTTCGGGCTTTCGGGACAAAGGTATCGAAAAGACCTTCGTCCGGACATATTATAGTCGAAAATCGGAGGCTCGGCGGAAAAATGGCTTTGTCGTGAAGGGACAAGAGCGAAATGTTGGCATAAGTGAACGGATGCGACCATACCAGCACTAATGCACCGGATCCCATCAGAACTCCGAAGTTAAGGGTGCTTGGGCGAGAGTAGTACTAGGATGGGTGACCTCCTGGGAAGTCCTCGTGTTGCATCCCCTTTTGTTTTGCGCCAGTTGAGTTCCGTCCCAGCTCGCTCTCTCTTTCGTTTAGTTTAAATATTTAATTTTTTTTAACCCCGAGGCTTCGTTCCGTCCCAACTCGCTCTCTCTTTCGTTTAGTTTAAATATTTAATTTTTTTTTTATCCCCGAGGCTTCGTAGTGAGAAGGGTGTAAATTGTTCGGGCTTTCGGGACAAAGGTATCGAAAAGACCTTCGTCCGGACATATTATAATCGAAAATCGGAGGCTCGGCTGAAAAATGGCTGTGTCGTGAAGGGACAAGAGCGAAATGTTGGCATAAGTGAACGGATGTGACCATACCAGCACTAATGCACCGGATCCCATCAGAACTCCGAAGTTAAGCGTGCTTGGGCGAGAGTAGTACTAGGATGGGTGACCTCCTGGGAAGTCCTCGTGTTGCATCCCCTTTTGTTTTGCGCCAGTTGAGTTCCGTCCCAGCTCGCTCTCTCTTTCGTTTAGTTTAAATATTTAATTTTTTTTAACCCCGAGGCTTCGTTCCGTCCCAGCTCGCTCTCTCTTTCGTTTAGTTTAAATATTTAATTTTTTTTTATCCCCGAGGCTTCGTAGTGAGGAGGGTGTAAATTGTTCGGGTTTTCGGGACAAAGGTATCGAAAAGACCTTCGTCCGGACATATTATAATCGAAAATCGGAGGCTCGGCGGAAAAATGGCTGTGTCGTGAAGGGAAAAGAGCGAAATGTTGGCATAAGTGAACGGATGCGACCATACCAGCACTAATGCACCGGATCCCATCAGAACTCCGAAGTTAAGCGTGCTTGGGCGAGAGTAGTACTAGGATGGGTGACCTCCTGGGAAGTCCTCGTGTTGCATCCCCTTTTGTTTTGCGCCAGTTGAGTTCCGTCCCAGCTCGCTCTCTCTTTCGTTTAGTTTAAATATTTAATTTTTTTTAACCTCGAGGCTTCGTTCCGTCCCAGCTCGCTCTCTCTTTCGTTTAGTTTAAATATTTAATTTTTTTTTCATCCCCGAGGCTTCGTAGTGAGGAGGGTGTAAATTGTTCGGGCTTTCGGGACAAAGGTATCGAAAAGACCTTCGTCCGGACATATTATAATCGAAAATCGGAGGCTCGACGGAAAAATGGCTGTGTCGTGAAGGGACAAGAGCGAAATGTTGGCATAAGTGAACGGATGCGACCATACCAGCACTAATGCACCGGATCCCATCAGAACTCCGAAGTTAAGCGTGCTTGGACGAGAGTAGGACTAGGATGGGTGACCTCCTGGGAAGTCCTCGTGTTGCATCCCCTTTTGTTTTGCGCCAGTTGAGTTCCGTCCCAGATCGCTCTCTCTTTCGTTTAGTTTAAATATTTAATTTTTTTTAACCCCGAGGCTTCGTTCCGTCCCAGCTCGTTCTCTCTTTCGTTTAGTTTAAATATTTAATTTTTTTTAACCCCGAGGCTTCGTTCCGTCCCAGCTCTCTCTCTCTTTCGTTTAGTTTAAATATTTAATTTTTTTTTATCCCCGAGGCTTCGTAGTGAGGAGGGTGTAAATTGTTCGGGCTTTCGGGACAAAGGTATCGAAAAGACCTTCGTCCGGACATATTATAGTCGAAAATCGGAGGCTCGGCGGAAAAATGGCTGTGTCGTGAAGGGACAAGAGCGAAATGTTGGCATAAGTGAACGGATGCGACCATACCAGCACTAATGCACCGGATCCCATCAGAACTCCGAAGTTAAGCGTGCTTGGGCGAGAGTAGTACTAGGATGGGTGACCTCCTGGGAAGTCCTCGTGTTGCATCCCCTTTTGTTTTGCGCCAGTTGAGTTCCGTCCCAGCTCGCTCTCTCTTTCGTTTAGTTTGAATATTTAATTTTTTTTAACCCCGAGGCTTCGTTCCGTCCCAGCTCGCTCTCTCTTTCGTTTAGTTTAAATATTTAATTTTTTTTTTATCCCCGAGGCTTCGTAGTGAGGAGGGTGTAAATTGTTCGGGCTTTCGGGACAAAGGTATCGAAAAGACCTTCGTCCGGACATATTATAATCGAAAATCGGAGGCTCGGCGGAAAAATGGCTGTGTCGTGAAGGGACAAGAGCGAAATGTTGGCATAAGTGAACGGATGCGACCATACCAGCACTAATGCACCGGATCCCATCAGAACTCCGAAGTTAAGCGTGCTTGGGCGAGAGTAGTACTAGGATGGGTGACCTCCTGGGAAGTCCTCGTGTTGCATCCCCTTTTGTTTTGCGCCAGTTGAGTTCCGTCCCAGCTCGCTCTCTCTTTCGTTTAGTTTAAATATTTAATTTTTTTTAACCCCGAGGCTTCGTTCCGTCCCAGCTCGCTCTCTCTTTCGTTTAGTTTAAATATTTAATTTTTTTTTTATCCCCGAGGCTTCGTAGTGAGGAGGGTGTAAATTGTTCGGGCTTTCGGGACAAAGGTATCGAAAAGACCTTCGTCCGGACATATTATAATCGAAAATCGGAGGCTCGACGGAAAAATGGCTGTGTCGTGAAGGGACAAGAGCGAAATGTTGGCATAAGTGAACGGATGCGACCATACCAGCACTAATGCTCCGGATCCCATCAGAACTCCGAAGTTAAGCGTGCTTGGGCGAGAGTAGTACTAGGATGGGTGACCTCCTGGGAAGTCCTCGTGTTGCATCCCCTTTTGTTTTGCGCCAGTTGAGTTCCGTCCCAGCTCGCTCTCTCTTTCGTTTAGTTTAAATATTTAATTTTTTTTAACCCCGAGGCTTCGTTCCGTCCCAGCTCGCTCTCTCTTTCGTTTAGTTTAAATATTTAATTTTTTTTTTATCCCCGAGGCTTCGTAGTGAGGAGGGTGTAAATTGTTCGGGCTTTCGGGACAAAGGTATCGAAAAGACCTTCGTCCGGACATATTATAATCGAAAATCGGAGGCTCGGCGGAAAAATGGCTGTGTTGTGAAGGGACAAGAGCGAAATGTTGGCATAAGTCAACGGATGCGACCATACCAGCACTAATGCACCGGATCCCATCAGAACTCCGAAGTTAAGCGTGCTTGGGCGAGAGTAGTACTAGGATGGGTGACCTCCTGGGAAGTCCTCGTGTTGCATCCCCTTTTGTTTTGCGCCAGTTGAGTTCCGTCCCAGCTCGCTCTCTCTTTCGTTTAGTTTAAATATTTAATTTTTTTTAACCCCGAGGCTTCGTTCCGTCCCAGCTCGCTCTCTCTTTCGTTTAGTTTAAATATTTAATTTTTTTTTTATCCCCGAGGCTTCGTAGTGAGGAGGGTGTAAATTGTTCGGGCTTTCGGGACAAAGGTATCGAAAAGACCTTCGTCCGGACATATTATAATCGAAAATCGGAGGCTCGGCGGAAAAATGGGTGTGTCGTGAAGGGACAAGAGCGAAATGTTGGCATAAGTGAACGGATGCGACCATACCAGCACTAATGCACCGGATCCCATCAGAACTCCGAAGTTAAGCGTGCTTGGGCGAGAGTAGTACTAGGATGGGTGACCTCCTGGGAAGTCCTCGTGTTGCATCCCCTTTTGTTTTGCGCCAGTTGAGTTCCGTCCCAGCTCGCTCTCTCTTTCGTTTAGTTTAAATATTTAATTTTTTTTAACCCCGAGGCTTCGTTCCGTCCCAGCTCGCTCTCTCTTTCGTTTAGTTTAAATATTTAATTTTTTTTTTATCCCCGAGGCTTCGTAGTGAGGAGGGTGTAAATTGTTCGGGCTTTCGGGACAAAGGTATCGAAAAGACCTTCGTCCGGACATATTATAATCGAAAATCGGAGGCTCGGCGGAAAAATGGCTGTGTCGTGAAGGGACAAGAGCGAAATGTTGACATAAGTGAACGGATGCGACCATACCAGCACTAATTCACCGGATCCCATCAGAACTCCGAAGTTAAGCGTGCTTGGGCGAGAGTAGTACTAGGATGGGTGACCTCCTGGGAAGTCCTCGTGTTGCATCCCCTTTTGTTTTGCGCCAGTTGAGTTCCGTCCCAGCTCGCTCTCTCTTTCGTTTAGTTTAAATATTTAATTTTTTTTAACCCCGAGGCTTCGTTCCGTCCCAGCTCGCTCTCTCTTTCGTTTAGTTTAAATATTTAATTTTTTTTTTATCCCCGAGGCTTCGTAGTGAGGAGGGTGTAAATTGTTCGGGCTTTCGGGACAAAGGTATCGAAAAGACCTTCGTCCGGACATATTATAGTCGAAAATCGGAGGCTCGGCGGAAAAATGGCTGTGTCGTGAAGGGACAAGAGCGAAATGTTGGCATAAGTGAATGGATGCGACCATACCAGCACTAATGCACCGGATCCCATCATAACTCCGAAGTTAAGGGTGCTTGGGCGAGAGTAGTACTAGGATGGGTGACCTCCTGGGAAGTCCTCGTGTTGCATCCCCTTTTGTTTTGCGCCAGTTGAGTTCCGTCCCAGCTCGCTCTCTCTTTCGTTTAGTTTAAATATTTAATTTTTTTTAACCCCGAGGCTTCGTTCCGTCCCAGCTCGCTCTCTCTTTCGTTTAGTTTAAATATTTAATTTTTTTTTTATCCCCGAGGCTTCGTAGTGAGGAGGGTGTAAATTGTTCGGGCTTTCGGGACAAAGGTATCGAAAAGACCTTCGTCCGGACATATTATAATCGAAAATCGGAGGCTCGGCGGAAAAATGGCTGTGTCGTGAAGGGACAAGAGCGAAATGTTGGCATAAGTGAATGGATGCGACCATACCAGCACTAATGCACCGGATCCCATCAGAACTCCGAAGTTAAGCGTGCTTGGGCGAGAGTAGTACTAGGATGGGTGACCTCCTGGGAAGTCCTCGTGTTGCATCCCCTTTTGTTTATCGCCAGTTGAGTTCCGTCCCAGCTCGCTCTCTCTTTCGTTTAGTTTAAATATTTAATTTTTTTTAACCCCGAGACTTCGTTCCGTCCCAGCTCGCTCTCTCTTTCGTTTAGTTTAAATATTTAATTTTTTTTTATCCCCGAGGCTTCGTAGTGAGGAGGGTGTAAATTGTTCGGGCTTTCGGGACAAAGGTATCGAAAAGACCTTCGTCCGGACATATTATAATCGAAAATCGGAGGCTCGGCGGAAAAATGGCTGTGTCGTGAAGGGACAAGAGCGAAATGTTGGCATAAGTGAACGGATGCGACCATACCAGCACTAATGCACCGGATCCCATCAGAACTCCGAAGTTAAGCGTGCTTGGGCGAGAGTAGTACTAGGATGGGTGACCTCCTGGGAAGTCCTCGTGTTGCATCCCCTTTTGTTTTGCGCCAGTTGAGTTCCGTCCCAGCTCGCTCTCTCTTTCGTTTAGTTTAAATATTTAATTTTTTTTAACCCCGAGGCTTCGTTCCGTCCCAGCTCGCTCTCTCTTTCGTTTAGTTTAAATATTTAATTTTTTTTAACCCCGAGGCTTCGTTCCGTCCCAGCTCTCTCTCTCTTTCGTTTAGTTTAAATATTTAATTTTTTTTTATCCCCGAGGCTTCGTAGTGAGGAGGGTGTAAATTGTTCGGGCTTTCGGGACAAAGGTATCGAAAAGACCTTCGTCCGGACATATTATAGTCGAAAATCGGAGGCTCGGCGGAAAAATGGCTGTGTCGTGAAGGGACAAGAGCGAAATGTTGGCATAAGTGAACGGACGCGACCATACCAGCACTAATGCACCGGATCCCATCAGAACTCCGAAGTTAAGCGTGCTTGGGCGAGAGTAGTACTAGGATGGGTGACCTCCTGGGAAGTCCTCGTGTTGCATCCCCTTTTGTTTTGCGCCAGTTGAGTTCCGTCCCAGCTCGCTCTCTCTTTCGTTTAGTTTAAATATTTAATTTTTTTTAACCCTGAGGCTTCGTTCCGTCCCAGCTCGCTCTCTCTTTCGTTTAGTTTAAATATTTAATTTTTTTTTTATCCCCGAGGCTTCGTAGTGAGGAGGGTGTAAATTGTTCGGGCTTTCGGGACAAAGGTATCGAAAAGACCTTCGTCCGGACATATTATAATCGAAAATCGGAGGCTCGGCGGAAAAATGGGTGTGTCGTGAAGGGACAAGAGCGAAATGTTGGCATAAGTGAACGGATGCGACCATACCAGCACTAATGCACCGGATCCCATCAGAACTCCGAAGTTAAGCGTGCTTGGGCGAGAGTAGTACTAGGATGGGTGACCTCCTGGGAAGTCCTCGTGTTGCATCCCCTTTTGTTTTGCGCCAGTTGAGTTCCGTCCCAGCTCGCTCTCTCTTTCGTTTAGTTTAAATATTTAATTTTTTTTAACCCCGAGGCTTCGTTCCGTCCCAGCTCGCTCTCTCTTTCGTTTAGTTTAAATATTTAATTTTTTTTTTATCCCCGAGGCTTCGTAGTGAGGAGGGTGTAAATTGTTCGGGCTTTCGGGACAAAGGTATCGAAAAGACCTTCGTCCGGACATATTATAATCGAAAATCGGAGGCTCGGCGGAAAAATGGCTGTGTCGTGAAGGGACAAGAGCGAAATGTTGGCATAAGTGAACGGATGCGACCATACCAGCACTAATTCACCGGATCCCATCAGAACTCCGAAGTTAAGCGTGCTTGGGCGAGAGTAGTACTAGGATGGGTGACCTCCTGGGAAGTCCTCGTGTTGCATCCCCTTTTGTTTTGCGCCAGTTGAGTTCCGTCCCAGCTCGCTCTCTCTTTCGTTTAGTTTAAATATTTAATTTTTTTTAACCCCGAGGCTTCGTTCCGTCCCAGCTCGCTCTCTCTTTCGTTTAGTTTAAATATTTAATTTTTTTTTTATCCCCGAGGCTTCGTAGTGAGGAGGGTGTAAATTGTTCGGGCTTTCGGGACAAAGGTATCGAAAAGACCTTCGTCCGGACATATTATAGTCGAAAATCGGAGGCTCGGCGGAAAAATGGCTGTGTCGTGAAGGGACAAGAGCGAAATGTTGGCATAAGTGAATGGATGCGACCATACCAGCACTAATGCACCGGATCCCATCAGAACTCCGAAGTTAAGGGTGCTTGGGCGAGAGTAGTACTAGGATGGGTGACCTCCTGGGAAGTCCTCGTGTTGCATCCCCTTTTGTTTTGCGCCAGTTGAGTTCCGTCCCAGCTCGCTCTCTCTTTCGTTTAGTTTAAATATTTAATTTTTTTTAACCCCGAGGCTTCGTTCCGTCCCAGCTCGCTCTCTCTTTCGTTTAGTTTAAATATTTAATTTTTTTTTTATCCCCGAGGCTTCGTAGTGAGGAGGGTGTAAATTGTTCGGGCTTTCGGGACAAAGGTATCGAAAAGACCTTCGTCCGGACATATTATAATCGAAAATCGGAGGCTCGGCGGAAAAATGGCTGTGTCGTGAAGGGACAAGAGCGAAATGTTGGCATAAGTGAACGGATGCGACCATACCAGCACTAATGCACCGGATCCCATCAGAACTCCGAAGTTAAGCGTGCTTGGGCGAGAGTAGTACTAGGATGGGTGACCTCCTGGGAAGTCCTCGTGTTGCATCCCCTTTTGTTTATCGCCAGTTGAGTTCCGTCCCAGCTCGCTCTCTCTTTCGTTTAGTTTAAATATTTAATTTTTTTTAACCCCGAGGCTTCGTTCCGTCCCAGCTCGCTCTCTCTTTCGTTTAGTTTAAATATTTAATTTTTTTTTATCCCCGAGGCTTCGTAGTGAGGAGGGTGTAAATTGTTCGGGCTTTCGGGACAAAGGTATCGAAAAGACCTTCGTCCGGACATATTATAATCGAAAATCGGAGGCTCGGCGGAAAAATGGCTGTGTCGTGAAGGGACAAGAGCGAAATGTTGGCATAAGTGAACGGATGCGACCATACCAGCACTAATGCACCGGATCCCATCAGAACTCCGAAGTTAAGCGTGCTTGGGCGAGAGTAGTACTAGGATGGGTGACCTCCTGGGAAGTCCTCGTGTTGCATCCCCTTTTGTTTTGCGCCAGTTGAGTTCCGTCCCAGCTCGCTCTCTCTTTCGTTTAGTTTAAATATTTAATTTTTTTTAACCCCGAGGCTTCGTTCCGTCCCAGCTCGCTCTCTCTTTCGTTTAGTTTAAATATTTAATTTTTTTTAACCCCGAGGCTTCGTTCCGTCCCAGCTCTCTCTCTCTTTCGTTTAGTTTAAATATTTAATTTTTTTTTATCCCCGAGGCTTCGTAGTGAGGAGGGTGTAAATTGTTCGGGCTTTCGGGACAAAGGTATCGAAAAGACCTTCGTCCGGACATATTATAGTCGAAAATCGGAGGCTCGGCGGAAAAATGGCTGTGTCGTGAAGGGACAAGAGCGAAATGTTGGCATAAGTGAACGGATGCGACCATACCAGCACTAATGCACCGGATCCCATCAGAACTCCGAAGTTAAGCGTGCTTGGGCGAGAGTAGTACTAGGATGGGTGACCTCCTGGGAAGTCCTCGTGTTGCATCCCCTTTTGTTTATCGCCAGTTGAGTTCCGTCCCAGCTCGCTCTCTCTTTCGTTTAGTTTAAATATTTAATTTTTTTTAACCCCGAGGCTTCGTTCCGTCCCAGCTCGCTCTCTCTTTCGTTTAGTTTAAATATTTAATTTTTTTTTATCCCCGAGGCTTCGTAGTGAGGAGGGTGTAAATTGTTCGGGCTTTCGGGACAAAGGTATCGAAAAGACCTTCGTCCGGACATATTATAATCGAAAATCGGAGGCTCGGCGGAAAAATGGCTGTGTCGTGAAGGGACAAGAGCGAAATGTTGGCATAAGTGAACGGATGCGACCATACCAGCACTAATGCACCGGATCCCATCAGAACTCCGAAGTTAAGCGTGCTTGGGCGAGAGTAGTACTAGGATGGGTGACCTCCTGGGAAGTCCTCGTGTTGCATCCCCTTTTGTTTTGCGCCAGTTGAGTTCCGTCCCAGCTCGCTCTCTCTTTCGTTTAGTTTAAATATTTAATTTTTTTTAACCCCGAGGCTTCGTTCCGTCCCAGCTCGCTCTCTCTTTCGTTTAGTTTAAATATTTAATTTTTTTTAACCCCGAGGCTTCGTTCCGTCCCAGCTCTCTCTCTCTTTCGTTTAGTTTAAATATTTAATTTTTTTTTATCCCCGAGGCTTCGTAGTGAGGAGGGTGTAAATTGTTCGGGCTTTCGGGACAAAGGTATCGAAAAGACCTTCGTCCGGACATATTATAGTCGAAAATCGGAGGCTCGGCGGAAAAATGGCTGTGTCGTGAAGGGACAAGAGCGAAATGTTGGCATAAGTGAACGGATGCGACCATACCAGCACTAATGCACCGGATCCCATCAGAACTCCGAAGTTAAGCGTGCTTGGGCGAGAGTAGTACTAGGATGGGTGACCTCCTGGGAAGTCCTCGTGTTGCATCCCCTTTTGTTTTGCGCCAGTTGAGTTCCGTCCCAGCTCGCTCTCTCTTTCGTTTAGTTTAAATATTTAATTTTTTTTAACCCCGAGGCTTCGTTCCGTCCCAGCTCGCTCTCTCTTTCGTTTAGTTTAAATATTTAATTTTTTTTTATCCCCGAGGCTTCGTAGTGAGGAGGGTGTAAATTGTTCGGGCTTTCGGGACAAAGGTATCGAAAAGACCTTCGTCCGGACATATTATAATCGAAAATCGGAGGCTCGACGGAAAAATGGCTGTGTCGTGAAGGGACAAGAGCGAAATGTTGGCATAAGTGAACGGATGCGACCATACCAGCACTAATGCACCGGATCCCATCAGAACTCCGAAGTTAAGTGTGCTTGGGCGAGAGTAGTACTAGGATGGGTGACCTCCTGGGAAGTCCTCGTGTTGCATCCCCTTTTGTTTTGCGCCAGTTGAGTTCCGTCCCAGCTCGCTCTCTCTTTCGTTTAGTTTAAATATTTAATTTTTTTTAACCCCGAGGCTTCGTTCCGTCCCAGCTCGCTCTCTCTTTCGTTTAGTTTAAATATTTAATTTTTTTTTATCCCCGAGGCTTCGTAGTGAGGAGGGTGTAAATTGTTCGGGCTTTCGGGACAAAGGTATCGAAAAGACCTTCGTCCGGACATATTATAATCGAAAATCGGAGGCTCGGCGGAAAAATGGCTGTGTCGTGAAGGGACAAGAGCGAAATGTTGGCATAAGTGAACGGATGCGACCATACCAGCACTAATGCACCGGATCCCATCAGAACTCCGAAGTTAAGCGTGCTTGGGCGAGAGTAGTACTAGGATGGGTGACCTCCTGGGAAGTCCTCGTGTTGCATCCCCTTTTGTTTTGCGCCAGTTGAGTTCCGTCCCAGCTCGCTCTCTCTTTCGTTTAGTTTGAATATTTAATTTTTTTTAACCCCGAGGCTTCGTTCCGTCCCAGCTCGCTCTCTCTTTCGTTTAGTTTAAATATTTAATTTTTTTTTTATCCCCGAGGCTTCGTAGTGAGGAGGGTGTAAATTGTTCGGGCTTTCGGGACAAAGGTATCGAAAAGACCTTCGTCCGGACATATTATAATCGAAAATCGGAGGCTCGGCGGAAAAATGGCTGTGTCGTGAAGGGACAAGAGCGAAATGTTGGCATAAGTGAACGGATGCGACCATACCAGCACTAATGCACCGGATCCCATCAGAACTCCGAAGTTAAGCGTGCTTGGGCGAGAGTAGTACTAGGATGGGTGACCTCCTGGGAAGTCCTCGTGTTGCATCCCCTTTTGTTTTGCGCCAGTTGAGTTCCGTCCCAGCTCGCTCTCTCTTTCGTTTAGTTTAAATATTTAATTTTTTTTAACCCCGAGGCTTCGTTCCGTCCCAGCTCGCTCTCTCTTTCGTTTAGTTTAAATATTTAATTTTTTTTTTATCCCCGAGGCTTCGTAGTGAGGAGGGTGTAAATTGTTCGGGCTTTCGGGACAAAGGTATCGAAAAGACCTTCGTCCGGACATATTATAATCGAAAATCGGAGGCTCGGCGGAAAAATGGCTGTGTCGTGAAGGGACAAGAGCGAAATGTTGGCATAAGTGAACGGATGCGACCATACCAGCACTAATGCTCCGGATCCCATCAGAACTCCGAAGTTAAGCGTGCTTGGGCGAGAGTAGTACTAGGATGGGTGACCTCCTGGGAAGTCCTCGTGTTGCATCCCCTTTTGTTTTGCGCCAGTTGAGTTCCGTCCCAGCTCGCTCTCTCTTTCGTTTAGTTTAAATATTTAATTTTTTTTAACCCCGAGGCTTCGTTCCGTCCCAGCTCGCTCTCTCTTTCGTTTAGTTTAAATATTTAATTTTTTTTTTTATCCCCGAGGCTTCGTAGTGAGGAGGGTGTAAATTGTTCGGGCTTTCGGGACAAAGGTATCGAAAAGATCTTCGTCCGGACATATTATAATCGAAAATCGGAGGCTCGGCGGAAAAATGGCTGTGTCGTGAAGGGACAAGAGCGAAATGTTGGCATAAGTGAACTGATGCGACCAAACCAGCACTAATGCACCGGATCCCATCAGAACTCCGAAGTTAAGCGTGCTTGGGCGAGAGTAGTACTAGGATGGGTGACCTCCTGGGAAGTCCTCGTGTTGCATCCCCTTTTGTTTTGCGCCAGTTGAGTTCCGTCCCAGCTCGCTCTCTCTTTCGTTTAGTTTAAATATTTAATTTTTTTTAACCCCGAGGCTTCGTTCCGTCCCAGCTCGCTCTCTCTTTCGTTTAGTTTAAATATTTAATTTTTTTTAACCCCGAGGCTTCGTTCCGTCCCAGCTCTCTCTCTCTTTCGTTTAGTTTAAATATTTAATTTTTTTTTATCCCCGAGGCTTCGTAGTGAGGAGGGTGTAAATTGTTCGGGCTTTCGGGACAAAGGTATCGAAAAGACCTTCGTCCGGACATATTATAGTCGAAAATCGGAGGCTCGGCGGAAAAATGGCTGTGTCGTGAAGGGACAAGAGCGAAATGTTGGCATAAGTGAACGGATGCGACCATACCAGCACTAATGCACCGGATCCCATCAGAACTCCGAAGTTAAGCGTGCTTGGGCGAGAGTAGTACTAGGATGGGTGACCTCCTGGGAAGTCCTCGTGTTGCATCCCCTTTTGTTTTGCGCCAGTTGAGTTCCGTCCCAGCTCGCTCTCTCTTTCGTTTAGTTTAAATATTTAATTTTTTTTAACTCCGAGGCTTCGTTCCGTCCCAGCTCGCTCTCTCTTTCGTTTAGTTTAAATATTTAATTTTTTTTTATCCCCGAGGCTTCGTAGTGAGGAGGGTGTAAATTGTTCGGGCTTTCGGGACAAAGGTATCGAAAAGACCTTCGTCCGGACATATTATAATCGAAAATCGGAGGCTCGGCGGAAAAATGGCTGTGTCGTGAAGGGACAAGAGCGAAATGTTGGCATAAGTGAACGGATGCGACCATACCAGCACTAATGCACCGGATCCCATCAGAACTCCGAAGTTAAGCGTGCTTGGGCGAGAGTAGTACTAGGATGGGTGACCTCCTGGGAAGTCCTCGTGTTGCATCCCCTTTTGTTTTGCGCCAGTTGAGTTCCGTCCCAGCTCGCTCTCTCTTTCGTTTAGTTTAAATATTTAATTTTTTTTAACCCCGAGGCTTCGTTCCGTCCCAGCTCGCTCTCTCTTTCGTTTAGTTTAAATATTTAATTTTTTTTTATCCCCGAGGCTTCGTAGTGAGGAGGGTGTAAATTGTTCGGGCTTTCGGGACAAAGGTATCGAAAAGACCTTCGTCCGGACATAATATAATCGAAAATCGGAGGCTCGGCGGAAAAATGGCTGTGTCGTGAAGGGACAAGAGCGAAATGTTGGCATAAGTGAACGGATGCGACCATACCAGCACTAATGCACCGGATCCCATCAGAACTCCGAAGTTAAGTGTGCTTGGGCGAGAGTAGTACTAGGATGGGTGACCTCCTGGGAAGTCCTCGTGTTGCATCCCCTTTTGTTTTGCGCCAGTTGAGTTCCGTCCCAGCTCGCTCTCTCTTTCGTTTAGTTTAAATATTTAATTTTTTTTAACCCCGAGGCTTCGTTCCGTCCCAGCTCGCTCTCTCTTTCGTTTAGTTTAAATATTTAATTTATTTTTTATCCCCGAGGCTTCGTAGTGAGGAGGGTGTAAATTGTTCGGGCTTTCGGGACAAAGGTATCGAAAAGACTTTCGTCCGGACATATTATAATCGAAAATCGGAGGCTCGGCGGAAAAATGGCTGTGTCGTGAAGGGACAAGAGCGAAATGTTGGCATAAGTGAACGGATGCGACCATACCAGCACTAATGCACCGGATCCCATCAGAACTCCGAAGTTAAGCGTGCTTGGGCGAGAGTAGTACTAGGATGGGTGACCTCCTGGGAAGTCCTCGTGTTGCATCCCCTTTTGTTTTGCGCCAGTTGAGTTCCGTCCCAGCTCGCTCTCTCTTTCGTTTAGTTTGAATATTTAATTTTTTTTAACCCCGAGGCTTCGTTCCGTCCCAGCTCGCTCTCTCTTTCGTTTAGTTTAAATATTTAATTTTTTTTTTATCCCCGAGGCTTCGTAGTGAGGAGGGTGTAAATTGTTCGGGCTTTCGGGACAAAGGTATCGAAAAGACCTTCGTCCGGACATATTATAATCGAAAATCGGAGGCTCGGCGGAAAAATGGCTGTGTCGTGAAGGGACAAGAGCGAAATGTTGGCATAAGTGAACGGATGCGACCATACCAGCACTAATGCACCGGATCCCATCAGAACTCCGAAGTTAAGCGTGCTTGGGCGAGAGTAGTACTAGGATGGGTGACCTCCTGGGAAGTCCTCGTGTTGCATCCCCTTTTGTTTTGCGCCAGTTGAGTTCCGTCCCAGCTCGCTCTCTCTTTCGTTTAGTTTAAATATTTAATTTTTTTTAACCCCGAGGCTTCGTTCCGTCCCAGCTCGCTCTCTCTTTCGTTTAGTTTAAATATTTAATTTTTTTTTTATCCCCGAGGCTTCGTAGTGAGGAGGGTGTAAATTGTTCGGGCTTTCGGGACAAAGGTATCGAAAAGACCTTCGTCCGGACATATTATAATCGAAAATCGGAGGCTCGGCGGAAAAATGGCTGTGTCGTGAAGGGACAAGAGCGAAATGTTGGCATAAGTGAACGGATGCGACCATACCAGCACTAATGCTCCGGATCCCATCAGAACTCCGAAGTTAAGCGTGCTTGGGCGAGAGTAGTACTAGGATGGGTGACCTCCTGGGAAGTCCTCGTGTTGCATCCCCTTTTGTTTTGCGCCAGTTGAGTTCCGTCCCAGCTCGCTCTCTCTTTCGTTTAGTTTAAATATTTAATTTTTTTTAACCCCGAGGCTTCGTTCCGTCCCAGCTCGCTCTCTCTTTCGTTTAGTTTAAATATTTAATTTTTTTTTTATCCCCGAGGCTTCGTAGTGAGGAGGGTGTAAATTGTTCGGGCTTTCGGGACAAAGGTATCGAAAAGACCTTCGTCCGGACATATTATAATCGAAAATCGGAGGCTCGGCGGAAAAATGGCTGTGTCGTGAAGGGACAAGAGCGAAATGTTGGCATAAGTGAACGGATGCGACCAAACCAGCACTAATGCACCGGATCCCATCAGAACTCCGAAGTTAAGCGTGCTTGGGCGAGAGTAGTACTAGGATGGGTGACCTCCTGGGAAGTCCTCGTGTTGCATCCCCTTTTGTTTTGCGCCAGTTGAGTTCCGTCCCAGCTCGCTCTCTCTTTCGTTTAGTTTAAATATTTAATTTTTTTTAACCCCGAGGCTTCGTTCCGTCCCAGCTCGCTCTCTCTTTCGTTTAGTTTAAATATTTAATTTTTTTTAACCCCGAGGCTTCGTTCCGTCCCAGCTCTCTCTCTCTTTCGTTTAGTTTAAATATTTAATTTTTTTTTATCCCCGAGGCTTCGTAGTGAGGAGGGTGTAAATTGTTCGGGCTTTCGGGACAAAGGTATCGAAAAGACCTTCGTCCGGACATATTATAGTCGAAAATCGGAGGCTCGGCGGAAAAATGGCTGTGTCGTGAAGGGACAAGAGCGAAATGTTGGCATAAGTGAACGGATGCGACCATACCAGCACTAATGCACCGGATCCCATCAGAACTCCGAAGTTAAGCGTGCTTGGGCGAGAGTAGTACTAGGATGGGTGACCTCCTGGGAAGTCCTCGTGTTGCATCCCCTTTTGTTTTGCTCCAGTTGAGTTCCGTCCCAGCTCGCTCTCTCTTTCGTTTAGTTTAAATATTTAATTTTTTTTAACCCCGAGGCTTCGTTCCGTCCCAGCTCGCTCTCTCTTTCGTTTAGTTTAAATATTTAATTTTTTTTAACCCCGAGGCTTCGTTCCGTCCCAGCTCTCTCTCTCTTTCGTTTAGTTTAAATATTTAATTTTTTTTTATCCCCGAGGCTTCGTAGTGAGGAGGGTGTAAATTGTTCGGGCTTTCGGGACAAAGGTATCGAAAAGACCTTCGTCCGGACATATTATAATCGAAAATCGGAGGCTCGGCGGAAAAATGGCTGTGTCGTGAAGGGACAAGAGCGAAATGTTGGCATAAATGAACGGATGCGACCATACCAGCACTAATGCACCGGATCCCATCAGAACTCCGAAGTTAAGCGTGCTTGGGCGAGAGTAGTACTAGGATGGGTGACCTCCTGGGAAGTCCTCGTGTTGCATCCCCTTTTGTTTTGCGCCAGTTGAGTTCCGTCCCAGCTCGCTCTCTCTTTCGTTTAGTTTAAATATTTAATTTTTTTTAACCCCGAGGCTTCGTTCCGTCCCAGCTCGCTCTCTCTTTCGTTTAGTTTAAATATTTAATTTTTTTTTATCCCCGAGGCTTCGTAGTGAGGAGGGTGTAAATTGTTCGGGCTTTCGGGACAAAGGTATCGAAAAGACCTTCGTCCGGACATATTATAATCGAAAATCGGAGGCTCGGCGGAAAAATGGCTGTGTCGTGAAGGGACAAGAGCGAAATGTTGGCATAAGTGAACGGATGCGACCATACCAGCACTAATGCACCGGATCCCATCAGAACTCCGAAGTTAAGCGTGCTTGGGCGAGAGTAGTACTAGGATGGGTGACCTCCTGGGAAGTCCTCGTGTTGCATCCCCTTTTGTTTTGCGCCAGTTGAGTTCCGTCCCAGCTCGCTCTCTCTTTCGTTTAGTTTGAATATTTAATTTTTTTTAACCCCGAGGCTTCGTTCCGTCCCAGCTCGCTCTCTCTTTCGTTTAGTTTAAATATTTAATTTTTTTTTTATCCCCGAGGCTTCGTAGTGAGGAGGGTGTAAATTGTTCGGGCTTTCGGGACAAAGGTATCGAAAAGACCTTCGTCCGGACATATTATAATCGAAAATCGGAGGCTCGGCGGAAAAATGGCTGTGTCGTGAAGGGACAAGAGCGAAATGTTGGCATAAGTGAACGGATGCGACCATACCAGCACTAATGCACCGGATCCCATCAGAACTCCGAAGTTAAGCGTGCTTGGGCGAGAGTAGTACTAGGATGGGTGACCTCCTGGGAAGTCCTCGTGTTGCATCCCCTTTTGTTTTGCGCCAGTTGAGTTCCGTCCCAGCTCGCTCTCTCTTTCGTTTAGTTTAAATATTTAATTTTTTTTAACCCCGAGGCTTCGTTCCGTCCCAGCTCGCTCTCTCTTTCGTTTAGTTTAAATATTTAATTTTTTTTTTATCCCCGAGGCTTCGTAGTGAGGAGGGTGTAAATTGTTCGGGCTTTCGGGACAAAGGTATCGAAAAGACCTTCGTCCGGACATATTATAATCGAAAATCGGAGGCTCGGCGGAAAAATGGCTGTGTCGTGAAGGGACAAGAGCGAAATGTTGGCATAAGTGAACGGATGCGACCATACCAGCACTAATGCTCCGGATCCCATCAGAACTCCGAAGTTAAGCGTGCTTGGGCGAGAGTAGTACTAGGATGGGTGACCTCCTGGGAAGTCCTCGTGTTGCATCCCCTTTTGTTTTGCGCCAGTTGAGTTCCGTCCCAGCTCGCTCTCTCTTTCGTTTAGTTTAAATATTTAATTTTTTTTAACCCCGAGGCTTCGTTCCGTCCCAGCTCGCTCTCTCTTTCGTTTAGTTTAAATATTTAATTTTTTTTTTTATCCCCGAGGCTTCGTAGTGAGGAGGGTGTAAATTGTTCGGGCTTTCGGGACAAAGGTATCGAAAAGACCTTCGTCCGGACATATTATAATCGAAAATCGGAGGCTCGGCGGAAAAATGGCTGTGTCGTGAAGGGACAAGAGCGAAATGTTGGCATAAGTGAACGGATGCGACCAAACCAGCACTAATGCACCGGATCCCATCAGAACTCCGAAGTTAAGCGTGCTTGGGCGAGAGTAGTACTAGGATGGGTGACCTCCTGGGAAGTCCTCGTGTTGCATCCCCTTTTGTTTTGCGCCAGTTGAGTTCCGTCCCAGCTCGCTCTCTCTTTCGTTTAGTTTAAATATTTAATTTTTTTTAACCCCGAGGCTTCGTTCCGTCCCAGCTCGCTCTCTCTTTCGTTTAGTTTAAATATTTAATTTTTTTTAACCCCGAGGCTTCGTTCCGTCCCAGCTCTCTCTCTCTTTCGTTTAGTTTAAATATTTAATTTTTTTTTATCCCCGAGGCTTCGTAGTGAGGAGGGTGTAAATTGTTCGGGCTTTCGGGACAAAGGTATCGAAAAGACCTTCGTCCGGACATATTATAGTCGAAAATCGGAGGCTCGGCGGAAAAATGGCTGTGTCGTGAAGGGACAAGAGCGAAATGTTGGCATAAGTGAACGGATGCGACCATACCAGCACTAATGCACCGGATCCCATCAGAACTCCGAAGTTAAGCGTGCTTGGGCGAGAGTAGTACTAGGATGGGTGACCTCCTGGGAAGTCCTCGTGTTGCATCCCCTTTTGTTTTGCGCCAGTTGAGTTCCGTCCCAGCTCGCTCTCTCTTTCGTTTAGTTTAAATATTTAATTTTTTTTAACTCCGAGGCTTCGTTCCGTCCCAGCTCGCTCTCTCTTTCGTTTAGTTTAAATATTTAATTTTTTTTTATCCCCGAGGCTTCGTAGTGAGGAGGGTGTAAATTGTTCGGGCTTTCGGGACAAAGGTATCGAAAAGACCTTCGTCCGGACATATTATAATCGAAAATCGGAGGCTCGGCGGAAAAATGGCTGTGTCGTGAAGGGACAAGAGCGAAATGTTGGCATAAGTGAACGGATGCGACCATACCAGCACTAATGCACCGGATCCCATCAGAACTCCGAAGTTAAGCGTGCTTGGGCGAGAGTAGTACTAGGATGGGTGACCTCCTGGGAAGTCCTCGTGTTGCATCCCCTTTTGTTTTGCGCCAGTTGAGTTCCGTCCCAGCTCGCTCTCTCTTTCGTTTAGTTTAAATATTTAATTTTTTTTAACCCCGAGGCTTCGTTCCGTCCCAGCTCGCTCTCTCTTTCGTTTAGTTTAAATATTTAATTTTTTTTTATCCCCGAGGCTTCGTAGTGAGGAGGGTGTAAATTGTTCGGGCTTTCGGGACAAAGGTATCGAAAAGACCTTCGTCCGGACATATTATAATCGAAAATCGGAGGCTCGGCGGAAAAATGGCTGTGTCGTGAAGGGACAAGAGCGAAATGTTGGCATAAGTGAACGGATGCGACCATACCAGCACTAATGCACCGGATCCCATCAGAACTCCGAAGTTAAGTGTGCTTGGGCGAGAGTAGTACTAGGATGGGTGACCTCCTGGGAAGTCCTCGTGTTGCATCCCCTTTTGTTTTGCGCCAGTTGAGTTCCGTCCCAGCTCGCTCTCTCTTTCGTTTAGTTTAAATATTTAATTTTTTTTAACCCCGAGGCTTCGTTCCGTCCCAGCTCGCTCTCTCTTTCGTTTAGTTTAAATATTTAATTTTTTTTTTATCCCCGAGGCTTCGTAGTGAGGAGGGTGTAAATTGTTCGGGCTTTCGGGACAAAGGTATCGAAAAGACCTTCGTCCGGACATATTATAATCGAAAATCGGAGGCTCGGCGGAAAAATGGCTGTGTCGTGAAGGGACAAGAGCGAAATGTTGGCATAAGTGAACGGATGCGACCATACCAGCACTAATGCACCGGATCCCATCAGAACTCCGAAGTTAAGCGTGCTTGGGCGAGAGTAGTACTAGGATGGGTGACCTCCTGGGAAGTCCTCGTGTTGCATCCCCTTTTGTTTTGCGCCAGTTGAGTTCCGTCCCAGCTCGCTCTCTCTTTCGTTTAGTTTGAATATTTAATTTTTTTTAACCCCGAGGCTTCGTTCCGTCCCAGCTCGCTCTCTCTTTCGTTTAGTTTAAATATTTAATTTTTTTTTTATCCCCGAGGCTTCGTAGTGAGGAGGGTGTAAATTGTTCGGGCTTTCGGGACAAAGGTATCGAAAAGACCTTCGTCCGGACATATTATAATCGAAAATCGGAGGCTCGGCGGAAAAATGGCTGTGTCGTGAAGGGACAAGAGCGAAATGTTGGCATAAGTGAACGGATGCGACCATACCAGCACTAATGCACCGGATCCCATCAGAACTCCGAAGTTAAGCGTGCTTGGGCGAGAGTAGTACTAGGATGGGTGACCTCCTGGGAAGTCCTCGTGTTGCATCCCCTTTTGTTTTGCGCCAGTTGAGTTCCGTCCCAGCTCGCTCTCTCTTTCGTTTAGTTTAAATATTTAATTTTTTTTAACCCCGAGGCTTCGTTCCGTCCCAGCTCGCTCTCTCTTTCGTTTAGTTTAAATATTTAATTTTTTTTTTATCCCCGAGGCTTCGTAGTGAGGAGGGTGTAAATTGTTCGGGCTTTCGGGACAAAGGTATCGAAAAGACCTTCGTCCGGACATATTATAATCGAAAATCGGAGGCTCGGCGGAAAAATGGCTGTGTCGTGAAGGGACAAGAGCGAAATGTTGGCATAAGTGAACGGATGCGACCATACCAGCACTAATGCTCCGGATCCCATCAGAACTCCGAAGTTAAGCGTGCTTGGGCGAGAGTAGTACTAGGATGGGTGACCTCCTGGGAAGTCCTCGTGTTGCATCCCCTTTTGTTTTGCGCCAGTTGAGTTCCGTCCCAGCTCGCTCTCTCTTTCGTTTAGTTTAAATATTTAATTTTTTTTAACCCCGAGGCTTCGTTCCGTCCCAGCTCGCTCTCTCTTTCGTTTAGTTTAAATATTTAATTTTTTTTTTATCCCCGAGGCTTCGTAGTGAGGAGGGTGTAAATTGTTCGGGCTTTCGGGACAAAGGTATCGAAAAGACCTTCGTCCGGACATATTATAATCGAAAATCGGAGGCTCGGCGGAAAAATGGCTGTGTCGTGAAGGGACAAGAGCGAAATGTTGGCATAAGTGAACGGATGCGACCAAACCAGCACTAATGCACCGGATCCCATCAGAACTCCGAAGTTAAGCGTGCTTGGGCGAGAGTAGTACTAGGATGGGTGACCTCCTGGGAAGTCCTCGTGTTGCATCCCCTTTTGTTTTGCGCCAGTTGAGTTCCGTCCCAGCTCGCTCTCTCTTTCGTTTAGTTTAAATATTTAATTTTTTTTAACCCCGAGGCTTCGTTCCGTCCCAGCTCGCTCTCTCTTTCGTTTAGTTTAAATATTTAATTTTTTTTAACCCCGAGGCTTCGTTCCGTCCCAGCTCTCTCTCTCTTTCGTTTAGTTTAAATATTTAATTTTTTTTTATCCCCGAGGCTTCGTAGTGAGGAGGGTGTAAATTGTTCGGGCTTTCGGGACAAAGGTATCGAAAAGACCTTCGTCCGGACATATTATAGTCGAAAATCGGAGGCTCGGCGGAAAAATGGCTGTGTCGTGAAGGGACAAGAGCGAAATGTTGGCATAAGTGAACGGATGCGACCATACCAGCACTAATGCACCGGATCCCATCAGAACTCCGAAGTTAAGCGTGCTTGGGCGAGAGTAGTACTAGGATGGGTGACCTCCTGGGAAGTCCTCGTGTTGCATCCCCTTTTGTTTTGCGCCAGTTGAGTTCCGTCCCAGCTCGCTCTCTCTTTCGTTTAGTTTAAATATTTAATTTTTTTTAACCCCGAGGCTTCGTTCCGTCCCAGCTCGCTCTCTCTTTCGTTTAGTTTAAATATTTAATTTTTTTTTATCCCCGAGGCTTCGTAGTGAGGAGGGTGTAAATTGTTCGGGCTTTCGGGACAAAGGTATCGAAAAGACCTTCGTCCGGACATATTATAATCGAAAATCGGAGGCTCGGCGGAAAAATGGCTGTGTCGTGAAGGGACAAGAGCGAAATGTTGGCATAAGTGAACGGATGCGACCATACCAGCACTAATGCACCGGATCCCATCAGAACTCCGAAGTTAAGCGTGCTTGGGCGAGAGTAGTACTAGGATGGGTGACCTCCTGGGAAGTCCTCGTGTTGCATCCCCTTTTGTTTTGCGCCAGTTGAGTTCCGTCCCTGCTCGCTCTCTCTTTCGTTTAGTTTAAATATTTAATTTTTTTTAACCCCGAGGCTTCGTTCCGTCCCAGCTCGCTCTCTCTTTCGTTTAGTTTAAATATTTATTTTTTTTTTATCCCCGAGGCTTCGTAGTGAGGAGGGTGTAAATTGTTCGGGCTTTCGGGACAAAGGTATCGAAAAGACCTTCGTCCGGACATATTATAATCGAAAATCGGAGGCTCGGCGGAAAAATGGCTGTGTCGTGAAGGGACAAGAGCGAAATGTTGGCATAAGTGAACGGATGCGACCATACCAGCACTAATGCACCGGATCCCATCAGAACTCCGAAGTTAAGCGTGCTTGGGCGAGAGTAGTACTAGGATGGGTGACCTCCTGGGAAGTCCTCGTGTTGCATCCCCTTTTGTTTTGCGCCAGTTGAGTTCCGTCCCAGCTCGCTCTCTCTTTCGTTTAGTTTAAATATTTAATTTTTTTTAACCCCGAGGCTTCGTTCCGTCCCAGCTCGCTCTCTCTTTCGTTTAGTTTAAATATTTAATTTTTTTTTATCCCCGAGGCTTCGTAGTGAGGAGGGTGTAAATTGTTCGGGCTTTCGGGACAAAGGTATCGAAAAGACCTTCGTCCGGACATATTATAATCGAAAATCGGAGGCTCGGCGGAAAAATGGCTGTGTCGTGAAGGGACAAGAGCGAAATGTTGGCATAAGTGAACGGATGCGACCATACCAGCACTAATGCACCGGATCCCATCAGAACTCCGAAGTTAAGCGTGCTTGGGCGAGAGTAGTACTAGGATGGGTGACCTCCTGGGAAGTCCTCGTGTTGCATCCCCTTTTGTTTTGCGCCAGTTGAGTTCCGTCCCAGCTCGCTCTCTCTTTCGTTTAGTTTGAATATTTAATTTTTTTTAACCCCGAGGCTTCGTTCCGTCCCAGCTCGCTCTCTCTTTCGTTTAGTTTAAATATTTAATTTTTTTTTTATCCCCGAGGCTTCGTAGTAAGGAGGGTGTAAATTGTTCGGGCTTTCGGGACAAAGGTATCGAAAAGACCTTCGTCCGGACATATTATAATCGAAAATCGGAGGCTCGGCGGAAAAATGGCTGTGTCGTGAAGGGACAAGAGCGAAATGTTGGCATAAGTGAACGGATGCGACCATACCAGCACTAATGCACCGGATCCCATCAGAACTCCGAAGTTAAGCGTGCTTGGGCGAGAGTAGTACTAGGATGGGTGACCTCCTGGGAAGTCCTCGTGTTGCATCCCCTTTTGTTTTGCGCCAGTTGAGTTCCGTCCCAGCTCGCTCTCTCTTTCGTTTAGTTTAAATATTTAATTTTTTTTAACCCCGAGGCTTCGTTCCGTCCCAGCTCGCTCTCTCTTTCGTTTAGTTTAAATATTTAATTTTTTTTTTATCCCCGAGGCTTCGTAGTGAGGAGGGTGTAAATTATTCGGGCTTTCGGGACAAAGGTATCGAAAAGACCTTCGTCCGGACATATTATAATCGAAAATCGGAGGCTCGGCGGAAAAATGGCTGTGTCGTGAAGGGACAAGAGCGAAATGTTGGCATAAGTGAACGGATGCGACCATACCAGCACTAATCCTCCGGATCCCATCAGAACTCCGAAGTTAAGCGTGCTTGGGCGAGAGTAGTACTAGGATGGGTGACCTCCTGGGAAGTCCTCGTGTTGCATCCCCTTTTGTTTTGCGCCAGTTGAGTTCCGTCCCAGCTCGCTCTCTCTTTCGTTTAGTTTAAATATTTAATTTTTTTTAACCCCGAAGCTTCGTTCCGTCCCAGCTCGCTCTCTCTTTCGTTTAGTTTAAATATTTAATTTTTTTTTTATCCCCGAGGCTTCGTAGTGAGGAGGGTATAAATTGTTCGGGCTTTCGGGACAAAGGTATCGAAAAGACCTTCGTCCGGACATATTATAATCGAAAATCGGAGGCTCGGCGGAAAAATGGCTGTGTTGTGAAGGGACAAGAGCGAAATGTTGGCATAAGTGAACGGATGCGACCATACCAGCACTAATGCACCGGATCCCATCAGAACTCCGAAGTTAAGCGTGCTTGGGCGAGAGTAGTACTAGGATGGGTGACCTCCTGGGAAGTCCTCGTGTTGCATCCCCTTTTGTTTTGCGCCAGTTGAGTTCTGTCCCAGCTCGCTCTCTCTTTCGTTTAGTTTAAATATTTAATTTTTTTTAACCCCGAGGCTTCGTTCCGTCCCAGCTCGCTCTCTCTTTCGTTTAGTTTAAATATTTAATTTTTTTTTTATCCCCGAGGCTTCGTAGTGAGGAGGGTGTAAATTGTTCGGGCTTTCGGGACAAAGGTATCGAAAAGACCTTCGTCCGGACATATTATAATCGAAAATCGGAGGCTCGGCGGAAAAATGGGTGTGTCGTGAAGGGACAAGAGCGAAATGTTGGCATAAGTGAACGGATGCGACCATACCAGCACTAATGCACCGGATCCCATCAGAACTCCGAAGTTAAGCGTGCTTGGGCGAGAGTAGTACTAGGATGGGTGACCTCCTGGGAAGTCCTCGTGTTGCATCCCCTTTTGTTTTGCGCCAGTTGAGTTCCGTCCCAGCTCGCTCTCTCTTTCGTTTAGTTTAAATATTTAATTTTTTTTAACCCCGAGGCTTCGTTCCGTCCCAGCTCGCTCTCTCTTTCGTTTAGTTTAAATATTTAATTTTTTTTTTATCCCCGAGGCTTCGTAGTGAGGAGGGTGTAAATTGTTCGGGCTTTCGGGACAAAGGTATCGAAAAGACCTTCGTCCGGACATATTATAATCGAAAATCGGAGGCTCGGCGGAAAAATGGCTGTGTCGTGAAGGGACAAGAGCGAAATGTTGGCATAAGTGGGATGCGACCATACCAGCACTAATTCCCCGGATCCCATCAGAACTCCGAAGTTAAGCGTGCTTGGGCGAGAGTAGTACTAGGATGGGTGACCTCCTGGGAAGTCCTCGTGTTGCATCCCCTTTTGTTTTGCGCCAGTTGAGTTCCGTCCCAGCTCGCTCTCTCTTTCGTTTAGTTTAAATATTTAATTTTTTTTAACCCCGAGGCTTCGTTCCGTCCCAGCTCGCTCTCTCTTTCGTTTAGTTTAAATATTTAATTTTTTTTTTATCCCCGAGGCTTCGTAGTGAGGAGGGTGTAAATTGTTCGGGCTTTCGGGACAAAGGTATCGAAAAGACCTTCGTCCGGACATATTATAATCGAAAATCGGAGGCTCGGCGGAAAAATGGCTGTGTCGTGAAGGGACAAGAGCGAAATGTTGGCATAAGTGAACGGATGCGACCAAACCAGCACTAATGCACCGGATCCCATCAGAACTCCGAAGTTAAGCGTGCTTGGGCGAGAGTAGTACTAGGATGGGTGACCTCCTGGGAAGTCCTCGTGTTGCATCCCCTTTTGTTTTGCGCCAGTTGAGTTCCGTCCCAGCTCGCTCTCTCTTTCGTTTAGTTTAAATATTTAATTTTTTTTAACCCCGAGGCTTCGTTCCGTCCCAGCTCGCTCTCTCTTTCGTTTAGTTTAAATATTTAATTTTTTTTAACCCCGAGGCTTCGTTCCGTCCCAGCTCTCTCTCTCTTTCGTTTAGTTTAAATATTTAATTTTTTTTTATCCCCGAGGCTTCGTAGTGAGGAGGGTGTAAATTGTTCGGGCTTTCGGGACAAAGGTATCGAAAAGACCTTCGTCCGGACATATTATAGTCGAAAATCGGAGGCTCGGCGGAAAAATGGCTGTGTCGTGAAGGGACAAGAGCGAAATGTTGGCATAAGTGAATGGATGCGACCATACCAGCACTAATGCACCGGATCCCATCAGAACTCCGAAGTTAAGCGTGCTTGGGCGAGAGTAGTACTAGGATGGGTGACCTCCTGGGAAGTCCTCGTGTTGCATCCCCTTTTGTTTTGCGCCAGTTGAGTTCCGTCCCAGCTCGCTCTCTCTTTCGTTTAGTTTAAATATTTAATTTTTTTTAACCCCGAGGCTTCGTTCCGTCCCAGCTCGCTCTCTCTTTCGTTTAGTTTAAATATTTAATTTTTTTTTATCCCCGAGGCTTCGTAGTGAGGAGGGTGTAAATTGTTCGGGCTTTCGGGACAAAGGTATCGAAAAGACCTTCGTCCGGACATATTATAATCGAAAATCGGAGGCTCGGCGGAAAAATGGCTGTGTCGTGAAGGGACAAGAGCGAAATGTTGGCATAAGTGAACGGATGCGACCATACCAGCACTAATGCACCGGATCCCATCAGAACTCCGAAGTTAAGCGTGCTTGGGCGAGAGTAGTACTAGGATGGGTGACCTCCTGGGAAGTCCTCGTGTTGCATCCCCTTTTGTTTTGCGCCAGTTGAGTTCCGTCCCAGCTCGCTCTCTCTTTCGTTTAGTTTAAATATTTAATTTTTTTTAACCCCGAGGCTTCGTTCCGTCCCAGCTCGCTCTCTCTTTCGTTTAGTTTAAATATTTAATTTTTTTTTTATCCCCGAGGCTTCGTAGTGAGGAGGGTGTAAATTGTTCGGGCTTTCGGGACAAAGGTATCGAAAAGACCTTCGTCCGGACATATTATAATCGAAAATCGGAGGCTCGGCGGAAAAATGGCTGTGTCGTGAAGGGACAAGAGCGAAATGTTGGCATAAGTGAACGGATGCGACCATACCAGCACTAATGCTCCGGATCCCATCAGAACTCCGATGTTAAGCGTGCTTGGGCGAGAGTAGTACTAGGATGGGTGACCTCCTGGGAAGTCCTCGTGTTGCATCCCCTTTTGTTTTGCGCCAGTTGAGTTCCGTCCCAGCTCGCTCTCTCTTTCGTTTAGTTTAAATATTTAATTTTTTTTAACCCCGAGGCTTCGTTCCGTCCCAGCTCGCTCTCTCTTTCGTTTAGTTTAAATATTTAATTTTTTTTTTATCCCCGAGGCTTCGTAGTGAGGAGGGTGTAAATTGTTCGGGCTTTCGGGACAAAGGTATCGAAAAGACCTTCGTCCGGACATATTATAATCGAAAATCGGAGGCTCGGCGGAAAAATGGCTGTGTTGTGAAGGGACAAGAGCGAAATGTTGGCATAAGTGAACGGATGCGACCATACCAGCACTAATGCACCGGATCCCATCAGAACTCCGAAGTTAAGCGTGCTTGGGCGAGAGTAGTACTAGGATGGGTGACCTCCTGGGAAGTCCTCGTGTTGCATCCCCTTTTGTTTTGCGCCAGTTGAGTTCTGTCCCAGCTCGCTCTCTCTTTCGTTTAGTTTAAATATTTAATTTTTTTTAACCCCGAGGCTTCGTTCCGTCCCAGCTCGCTCTCTCTTTCGTTTAGTTTAAATATTTAATTTTTTTTTTATCCCCGAGGCTTCGTAGTGAGGAGGGTGTAAATTGTTCGGGCTTTCGGGACAAAGGTATCGAAAAGACCTTCGTCCGGACATATTATAATCGAAAATCGGAGGCTCGGCGGAAAAATGGGTGTGTCGTGAAGGGACAAGAGCGAAATGTTGGCATAAGTGAACGGATGCGACCATACCAGCACTAATGCACCGGATCCCATCAGAACTCCGAAGTTAAGCGTGCTTGGGCGAGAGTAGTACTAGGATGGGTGACCTCCTGGGAAGTCCTCGTGTTGCATCCCCTTTTGTTTTGCGCCAGTTGAGTTCCGTCCCAGCTCGCTCTCTCTTTCGTTTAGTTTAAATATTTAATTTTTTTTAACCCCGAGGCTTCGTTCCGTCCCAGCTCGCTCTCTCTTTCGTTTAGTTTAAATATTTAATTTTTTTTTTATCCCCGAGGCTTCGTAGTGAGGAGGGTGTAAATTGTTCGGGCTTTCGGGACAAAGGTATCGAAAAGACCTTCGTCCGGACATATTATAATCGAAAATCGGAGGCTCGGCGGAAAAATGGCTGTGTCGTGAAGGGACAAGAGCGAAATGTTGGCATAAGTGAACGGATGCGACCATACCAGCACTAATTCCCCGGATCCCATCAGAACTCCGAAGTTAAGCGTGCTTGGGCGAGAGTAGTACTAGGATGGGTGACCTCCTGGGAAGTCCTCGTGTTGCATCCCCTTTTGTTTTGCGCCAGTTGAGTTCCGTCCCAGCTCGCTCTCTCTTTCGTTTAGTTTAAATATTTAATTTTTTTTAACCCCGAGGCTTCGTTCCGTCCCAGCTCGCTCTCTCTTTCGTTTAGTTTAAATATTTAATTTTTTTTTTATCCCCGAGGCTTCGTAGTGAGGAGGGTGTAAATTGTTCGGGCTTTCGGGACAAAGGTATCGAAAAGACCTTCGTCCGGACATATTATAATCGAAAATCGGAGGCTCAGCGGAAAAATGGCTGTGTCGTGAAGGGACAAGAGCGAAATGTTGGCATAAGTGAACGGATGCGACCAAACCAGCACTAATGCACCGGATCCCATCAGAACTCCGAAGTTAAGCGTGCTTGGGCGAGAGTAGTACTAGGATGGGTGACCTCCTGGGAAGTCCTCGTGTTGCATCCCCTTTTGTTTTGCGCCAGTTGAGTTCCGTCCCAGCTCGCTCTCTCTTTCGTTTAGTTTAAATATTTAATTTTTTTTAACCCCGAGGCTTCGTTCCGTCCCAGCTCGCTCTCTCTTTCGTTTAGTTTAAATATTTAATTTTTTTTAACCCCGAGGCTTCGTTCCGTCCCAGCTCTCTCTCTCTTTCGTTTAGTTTAAATATTTAATTTTTTTTTATCCCCGAGGCTTCGTAGTGAGGAGGGTGTAAATTGTTCGGGCTTTCGGGACAAAGGTATCGAAAAGACCTTCGTCCGGACATATTATAGTCGAAAATCGGAGGCTCGGCGGAAAAATGGCTGTGTCGTGAAGGGACAAGAGCGAAATGTTGGCATAAGTGAATGGATGCGACCATACCAGCACTAATGCACTGGATCCCATCAGAACTCCGAAGTTAAGCGTGCTTGGGCGAGAGTAGTACTAGGATGGGTGACCTCCTGGGAAGCCCTCGTGTTGCATCCCCTTTTGTTTTGCGCCAGTTGAGTTCCGTCCCAGCTCGCTCTCTCTTTCGTTTAGTTTAAATATTTAATTTTTTTTAACCCCGAGGCTTCGTTCCGTCCCAGCTCGCTCTCTCTTTCGTTTAGTTTAAATATTTAATTTTTTTTTTATCCCCGAGGCTTCGTAGTGAGGAGGGTGTAAATTGTTCGGGCTTTCGGGACAAAGGTATCGAAAAGACCTTCGTCCGGACATATTATAATCGAAAATCGGAGGCTCGGCGGAAAAATGGCTGTGTCGTGAAGGGACAAGAGCGAAATGTTGGCATAAGTGAACGGATGCGACCATACCAGCACTAATTCCCCGGATCCCATCAGAACTCCGAAGTTAAGCGTGCTTGGGCGAGAGTAGTACTAGGATGGGTGACCTCCTGGGAAGTCCTCGTGTTGCATCCCCTTTTGTTTTGCGCCAGTTGAGTTCCGTCCCAGCTCGCTCTCTCTTTCGTTTAGTTTAAATATTTAATTTTTTTTAACCCCGAGGCTTCGTTCCGTCCCAGCTCGCTCTCTCTTTCGTTTAGTTTAAATATTTAATTTTTTTTTTATCCCCGAGGCTTCGTAGTGAGGAGGGTGTAAATTGTTCGGGCTTTCGGGACAAAGGTATCGAAAAGACCTTCGTCCGGACATATTATAATCGAAAATCGGAGGCTCAGCGGAAAAATGGCTGTGTCGTGAAGGGACAAGAGCGAAATGTTGGCATAAGTGAACGGATGCGACCAAACCAGCACTAATGCACCGGATCCCATCAGAACTCCGAAGTTAAGCGTGCTTGGGCGAGAGTAGTACTAGGATGGGTGACCTCCTGGGAAGTCCTCGTGTTGCATCCCCTTTTGTTTTGCGCCAGTTGAGTTCCGTCCCAGCTCGCTCTCTCTTTCGTTTAGTTTAAATATTTAATTTTTTTTAACCCCGAGGCTTCGTTCCGTCCCAGCTCGCTCTCTCTTTCGTTTAGTTTAAATATTTAATTTTTTTTAACCCCGAGGCTTCGTTCCGTCCCAGCTCTCTCTCTCTTTCGTTTAGTTTAAATATTTAATTTTTTTTTATCCCCGAGGCTTCGTAGTGAGGAGGGTGTAAATTGTTCGGGCTTTCGGGACAAAGGTATCGAAAAGACCTTCGTCCGGACATATTATAGTCGAAAATCGGAGGCTCGGCGGAAAAATGGCTGTGTCGTGAAGGGACAAGAGCGAAATGTTGGCATAAGTGAATGGATGCGACCATACCAGCACTAATGCACTGGATCCCATCAGAACTCCGAAGTTAAGCGTGCTTGGGCGAGAGTAGTACTAGGATGGGTGACCTCCTGGGAAGCCCTCGTGTTGCATCCCCTTTTGTTTTGCGCCAGTTGAGTTCCGTCCCAGCTCGCTCTCTCTTTCGTTTAGTTTAAATATTTAATTTTTTTTAACCCCGAGGCTTCGTTCCGTCCCAGCTCGCTCTCTCTTTCGTTTAGTTTAAATATTTAATTTTTTTTATCCCCGAGGCTTCGTAGTGAGGAGGGTGTAAATTGTTCGGGCTTTCGGGACAAAGGTATCGAAAAGACCTTCGTCCGGACATATTATAATCGAAAATCGGAGGCTCGGCGGAAAAATGGCTGTGTCGTGAAGGGACAAGAGCGAAATGTTGGCATAAGTGAACGGATGCGACCATACCAGCACTAATGCACCGGATCCCATCAGAACTCCGAAGTTAAGCGTGCTTGGGCGAGAGTAGTACTAGGATGGGTGACCTCCTGGGAAGTCCTCGTGTTGCATCCCCTTTTGTTTTGCGCCAGTTGAGTTCCGTCCCAGCTCGCTCTCTCTTTCGTTTAGTTTAAATATTTAATTTTTTTTAACCCCGAGGCTTCGTTCCGTCCCAGCTCGCTCTCTCTTTCGTTTAGTTTAAATATTTAATTTTTTTTTATCCCCGAGGCTTCGTAGTGAGGAGGGTGTAAATTGTTCGGGCTTTCGGGACAAAGGTATCGAAAAGACCTTCGTCCGGACATATTATAATCGAAAATCGGAGGCTCGGCGGAAAAATGGCTGTGTCGTGAAGGGACAAGAGCGAAATGTTGGCATAAGTGAACGGATGCGACCATACCAGCACTAATGCACCGGATCCCATCAGAACTCCGAAGTTAAGCGTGCTTGGGCGAGAGTAGTACTAGGATGGGTGACCTCCTGGGAAGTCCTCGTGTTGCATCCCCTTTTGTTTTGCGCCAGTTGAGTTCCGTCCCAGCTCGCTCTCTCTTTCGTTTAGTTTGAATATTTAATTTTTTTTAACCCCGAGGCTTCGTTCCGTCCCAGCTCGCTCTCTCTTTCGTTTAGTTTAAATATTTAATTTTTTTTTTATCCCCGAGGCTTCGTAGTGAGGAGGGTGTAAATTGTTCGGGCTTTCGGGACAAAGGTATCGAAAAGACCTTCGTCCGGACATATTATAATCGAAAATCGGAGGCTCGGCGGAAAAATTGCTGTGTCGTGAAGGGACAAGAGCGAAATGTTGGCATAAGTGAACGGATGCGACCATACCAGCACTAATGCACCGGATCCCATCAGAACTCCGAAGTTAAGCGTGCTTGGGCGAGAGTAGTACTAGGATGGGTGACCTCCTGGGAAGTCCTCGTGTTGCATCCCCTTTTGTTTTGCGCCAGTTGAGTTCCGTCCCAGCTCGCTCTCTCTTTCGTTTAGTTTAAATATTTAATTTTTTTTAACCCCGAGGCTTCGTTCCGTCCCAGCTCGCTCTCTCTTTCGTTTAGTTTAAATATTTAATTTTTTTTTTATCCCCGAGGCTTCGTAGTGAGGAGGGTGTAAATTGTTCGGGCTTTCGGGACAAAGGTATCGAAAAGACCTTCGTCCGGACATATTATAATCGAAAATCGGAGGCTCGGCGGAAAAATGGCTGTGTCGTGAAGGGACAAGAGCGAAATGTTGGCATAAGTGAACGGATGCGACCATACCAGCACTAATGCTCCGGATCCCATCAGAACTCCGAAGTTAAGCGTGCTTGGGCGAGAGTAGTACTAGGATGGGTGACCTCCTGGGAAGTCCTCGTGTTGCATCCCCTTTTGTTTTGCGCCAGTTGAGTTCCGTCCCAGCTCGCTCTCTCTTTCGTTTAGTTTAAATATTTAATTTTTTTTAACCCCGAGGCTTCGTTCCGTCCCAGCTCGCTCTCTCTTTCGTTTAGTTTAAATATTTAATTTTTTTTTTATCCCCGAGGCTTCGTAGTGAGGAGGGTGTAAATTGTTCGGGCTTTCGGGACAAAGGTATCGAAAAGACCTTCGTCCGGACATATTATAATCGAAAATCGGAGGCTCGGCGGAAAAATGGCTGTGTTGTGAAGGGACAAGAGCGAAATGTTGGCATAAGTGAACGGATGCGACCATACCAGCACTAATGCACCGGATCCCATCAGAACTCCGAAGTTAAGCGTGCTTGGGCGAGAGTAGTACTAGGATGGGTGACCTCCTGGGAAGTCCTCGTGTTGCATCCCCTTTTGTTTTGCGCCAGTTGAGTTCCGTCCCAGCTCGCTCTCTCTTTCGTTTAGTTTAAATATTTAATTTTTTTTAACCCCGAGGCTTCGTTCCGTCCCAGCTCGCTCTCTCTTTCGTTTAGTTTAAATATTTAATTTTTTTTTTATCCCCGAGGCTTCGTAGTGAGGAGGGTGTAAATTGTTCGGGCTTTCGGGACAAAGGTATCGAAAAGACCTTCGTCCGGACATATTATAATCGAAAATCGGAGGCTCGGCGGAAAAATGGCTGTGTTGTGAAGGGACAACAGCGAAATGTTGGCATAAGTGAACGGATGCGACCATACCAGCACTAATGCACCGGATCCCATCAGAACTCCGAAGTTAAGCGTGCTTGGGCGAGAGTAGTACTAGGATGGGTGACCTCCTGGGAAGTCCTCGTGTTGCATCCCCTTTTGTTTTGCGCCAGTTGAGTTCCGTCCCAGCTCGCTCTCTCTTTCGTTTAGTTTAAATATTTAATTTTTTTTAACCCCGAGGCTTCGTTCCGTCCCAGCTCGCTCTCTCTTTCGTTTAGTTTAAATATTTAATTTTTTTTTTATCCCCGAGGCTTCGTAGTGAGGAGGGTGTAAATTGTTCGGGCTTTCGGGACAAAGGTATCGAAAAGACCTTCGTCCGGACATATTATAATCGAAAATCGGAGGCTCGGCGGAAAAATGGCTGTGTCGTGAAGGGACAAGAGCGAAATGTTGGCATAAGTGAACGGATGCGACCATACCAGCACTAATTCCCCGGATCCCATCAGAACTCCGAAGTTAAGCGTGCTTGGGCGAGAGTAGTACTAGGATGGGTGACCTCCTGGGAAGTCCTCGTGTTGCATCCCCTTTTGTTTTGCGCCAGTTGAGTTCCGTCCCAGCTCGCTCTCTCTTTCGTTTAGTTTAAATATTTAATTTTTTTTAACCCCGAGGCTTCGTTCCGTCCCAGCTCGCTCTCTCTTTCGTTTAGTTTAAATATTTAATTTTTTTTTTATCCCAGAGGCTTCGTAGTGAGGAGGGTGTAAATTGTTCGGGCTTTCGGGACAAAGGTATCGAAAAGACCTTCGTCCGGACATATTATAATCGAAAATCGGAGGCTCGGCGGAAAAATGGCTGTGTCGTGAAGGGACAAGAGCGAAATGTTGGCATAAGTGAACGGATGCGACCAAACCAGCACTAATGCACCGGATCCCATCAGAACTCCGAAGTTAAGCGTTCTTGGGCGAGAGTAGTACTAGGATGGGTGATCTCCTGGGAAGTCCTCGTGTTGCATCCCCTTTTGTTTTGCGCCAGTTGAGTTCCGTCCCAGCTCGCTCTCTCTTTCGTTTAGTTTAAATATTTAATTTTTTTTAACCCCGAGGCTTCGTTCCGTCCCAGCTCGCTCTCTCTTTCGTTTAGTTTAAATATTTAATTTTTTTTAACCCCGAGGCTTCGTTCCGTCCCAGCTCTCTCTCTCTTTCGTTTAGTTTAAATATTTAATTTTTTTTTATCCCCGAGGCTTCGTAGTGAGGAGGGTGTAAATTGCTCGGGCTTTCGGGACAAAGGTATCGAAAAGACCTTCGTCCGGACATATTATAGTCGAAAATCGGAGGCTCGGCGGAAAAACGGCTGTGTCGTGAAGGGACAAGAGCGAAATGTTGGCATAAGTGAATGGATGCGACCATACCAGCACTAATGCACCGGATCCCATCAGAACTCCGAAGTTAAGCGTGCTTGGGCGAGAGTAGTACTAGGATGGGTGACCTCCTGGGAAGTCCTCGTGTTGCATCCCCTTTTGTTTTGCGCCAGTTGAGTTCCGTCCCAGCTCGCTCTCTCTTTCGTTTAGTTTAAATATTTAATATTTTTTTAACCCCGAGGCTTCGTTCCGTCCCAGCTCGCTCTCTCTTTCGTTTAGTTTAAATATTTAATTTTTTTTTATCCCCGAGGCTTCGTAGTGAGGAGGGTGTAAATTGTTCGGGCTTTCGGGACAAAGGTATCGAAAAGACCTTCGTCCGGACATATTATAATCGAAAATCGGAGGCTCGGCGGAAAAATGGCTGTGTCGTGAAGGGACAAGAGCGAAATGTTGGCATAAGTGAACGGATGCGACCATATCAGCACTAATGCACCGGATCCCATCAGAACTCCGAAGTTAAGCGTGCTTGGGCGAGAGTAGTACTAGGATGGGTGACCTCCTGGGAAGTCCTCGTGTTGCATCCCCTTTTGTTTTGCGCCAGTTGAGTTCCGTCCCAGCTCGCTCTCTCTTTCGTTTAGTTTAAATATTTAATTTTTTTTAACCCCGAGGCTTCGTTCCGTCCCAGCTCGCTCTCTCTTTCGTTTAGTTTAAATATTTAATTTTTTTTTATCCCCGAGGCTTCGTAGTGAGGAGGGTGTAAATTGTTCGGGCTTTCGGGACAAAGGTATCGAAAAGACCTTCGTCCGGACATATTATAATCGAAAATCGGAGGCTCGGCGGAAAAATGGCTGTGTCGTGAAGGGACAAGAGCGAAATGTTGGCATAAGTGAACGGATGCGACCATACCAGCACTAATGCACCGGATCCCATCAGAACTCCGAAGTTAAGCGTGCTTGGGCGAGAGTAGTACTAGGATGGGTGACCTCCTGGGAAGTCCTCGTGTTGCATCCCCTTTTGTTTTGCGCCAGTTGAGTTCCGTCCCAGCTCGCTCTCTCTTTCGTTTAGTTTGAATATTTAATTTTTTTTAACCCCGAGGCTTCGTTCCGTCCCAGCTCGCTCTCTCTTTCGTTTAGTTTAAATATTTAATTTTTTTTTTATCCCCGAGGCTTCGTAGTGAGGAGGGTGTAAATTGTTCGGGCTTTCGGGACAAAGGTATCGAAAAGACCTTCGTCCGGACATATTATAATCGAAAATCGGAGGCTCGGCGGAAAAATGGCTGTGTCGTGAAGGGACAAGAGCGAAATGTTGGCATAAGTGAACGGATGCGACCATACCAGCACTAATGCACCGGATCCCATCAGAACTCCGAAGTTAAGCGTGCTTGGGCGAGAGTAGTACTAGGATGGGTGACCTCCTGGGAAGTCCTCGTGTTGCATCCCCTTTTGTTTTGCGCCAGTTGAGTTCCGTCCCAGCTCGCTCTCTCTTTCGTTTAGTTTAAATATTTAATTTTTTTTAACCCCGAGGCTTCGTTCCGTCCCAGCTCGCTCTCTCTTTCGTTTAGTTTAAATATTTAATTTTTTTTTTATCCCCGAGGCTTCGTAGTGAGGAGGGTGTAAATTGTTCGGGCTTTCGGGACAAAGGTATCGAAAAGACCTTCGTCCGGACATATTATAATCGAAAATCGGAGGCTCGGCGGAAAAATGGCTGTGTCGTGAAGGGACAAGAGCGAAATGTTGGCATAAGTGAACGGATGCGACCATACCAGCACTAATGCTCCGGATCCCATCAGAACTCCGAAGTTAAGCGTGCTTGGGCGAGAGTAGTACTAGGATGGGTGACCTCCTGGGAAGTCCTCGTGTTGCATCCCCTTTTGTTTTGCGCCAGTTGAGTTCCGTCCCAGCTCGCTCTCTCTTTCGTTTAGTTTAAATATTTAATTTTTTTTAACCCCGAGGCTTCGTTCCGTCCCAGCTCGCTCTCTCTTTCGTTTAGTTTAAATATTTAATTTTTTTTTTATCCCCGAGGCTTCGTAGTGAGGAGGGTGTAAATTGTTCGGGCTTTCGGGACAAAGGTATCGAAAAGACCTTCGTCCGGACATATTATAATCGAAAATCGGAGGCTCGGCGGAAAAATGGCTGTGTTGTGAAGGGACAAGAGCGAAATGTTGACATAAGTGAACGGATGCGACCATACCAGCACTAATGCACCGGATCCCATCAGAACTCCGAAGTTAAGCGTGCTTGGGCGAGAGTAGTACTAGGATGGGTGACCTCCTGGGAAGTCCTCGTGTTGCATCCCCTTTTGTTTTGCGCCAGTTGAGTTCTGTCCCAGCTCGCTCTCTCTTTCGTTTAGTTTAAATATTTAATTTTTTTTAACCCCGAGGCTTCGTTCCGTCCCAGCTCGCTCTCTCTTTCGTTTAGTTTAAATATTTAATTTTTTTTTTATCCCCGAGGCTTCGTAGTGAGGAGGGTGTAAATTGTTCGGGCTTTCGGGACAAAGGTATCGAAAAGACCTTCGTCCGGACATATTATAATCGAAAATCGGAGGCTCGGCGGAAAAATGGCTGTGTCGTGAAGGGACAAGAGCGAAATGTTGGCATAAGTGAACGGATGCGACCATACCAGCACTAATGCACCGGATCCCATCAGAACTCCGAATTTAAGCGTGCTTGGGCGAGAGTAGTACTAGGATGGGTGACCTCCTGGGAAGTCCTCGTGTTGCATCCCCTTTTGTTTTGCGCCAGTTGAGTTCCGTCCCAGCTCGCTCTCTCTTTCGTTTAGTTTAAATATTTAATTTTTTTTAACCCCGAGGCTTCGTTCCGTCCCAGCTCGCTCTCTCTTTCGTTTAGTTTAAATATTTAATTTTTTTTTTATCCCCGAGGCTTCGTAGTGAGGAGGGTGTAAATTGTTCGGGCTTTCGGGACAAAGGTATCGAAAAGACCTTCGTCCGGACATATTATAATCGAAAATCGGAGGCTCGGCGGAAAAATGGCTGTGTCGTGAAGGGACAAGAGCGAAATGTTGGCATAAGTGAACGGATGCGACCATACCAGCACTAATTCCCCGGATCCCATCAGAACTCCGAAGTTAAGCGTGCTTGGGCGAGAGTAGTACTAGGATGGGTGACCTCCTGGGAAGTCCTCGTGTTGCATCCCCTTTTGTTTTGCGCCAGTTGAGTTCCGTCCCAGCTCGCTCTCTCTTTCGTTTAGTTTAAATATTTAATTTTTTTTAACCCCGAGGCTTCGTTCCGTCCCAGCTCGCTCTCTCTTTCGTTTAGTTTAAATATTTAATTTTTTTTTTATCCCCGAGGCTTCGTAGTGAGGAGGGTGTAAATTGTTCGGGCTTTCGGGACAAAGGTATCGAAAAGACCTTCGTCCGGACATATTATAGTCGAAAATCGGAGGCTCGGCGGAAAAATGGCTGTGTCGTGAAGGGACAAGAGCGAAATGTTGGCATAAGTGAACGGATGCGACCATACCAGCACTAATGCACCGGATCCCATCAGAACACCGAAGTTAAGGGTGCTTGGGCGAGAGTAGTACTAGGATGGGTGACCTCTTGGGAAGTCCTCGTGTTGCATCCCCTTTTGTTTTGCGCCAGTTGAGTTCCGTCCCAGCTCGCTCTCTCTTTCGTTTAGTTTAAATATTTAATTTTTTTTAACCCCGAGGCTTCGTTCCGTCCCAGCTCGCTCTCTCTTTCGTTTAGTTTAAATATTTAATTTTTTTTTTATCCCCGAGGCTTCGTAGTGAGGAGGGTGTAAATTGTTCGGGCTTTCGGGACAAAGGTATCGAAAAGACCTTCGTCCGGACATATTATAATCGAAAATCGGAGGCTCGGCGGAAAAATGGCTGTGTCGTGAAGGGACAAGAGCGAAATGTTGGCATAAGTGAACAGATGCGACCATACCAGCACTAATGCACTGGATCCCATCAGAACTCCGAAGTTAAGCGTGCTTGGGCGAGAGTAGTACTAGGATGGGTGACCTCCTGGGAAGTCCTCGTGTTGCATCCCCTTTTGTTTATCGCCAGTTGAGTTCCGTCCCAGCTCGCTCTCTCTTTCGTTTAGTTTAAATATTTAATTTTTTTTAACCCCGAGGCTTCGTTCCGTCCCAGCTCGCTCTCTCTTTCGTTTAGTTTAAATATTTAATTTTTTTTTATCCCCGAGGCTTCGTAGTGAGGAGGGTGTAAATTGTTCGGGCTTTCGGGACAAAGGTATCGAAAAGACCTTCGTCCGGACATATTATAATCGAAAATCGGAGGCTCGGCGGAAAAATGGCTGTGTCGTGAAGGGACAAGAGCGAAATGTTGGCATAAGTGAACGGATGCGACCATACCAGCACTAATGCACCGGATCCCATCAGAACTCCGAAGTTAAGCGTGCTTGGGCGAGAGTAGTACTAGGATGGGTGACCTCCTGGGAAGTCCTCGTGTTGCATCCCCTTTTGTTTTGCGCCAGTTGAGTTCCGTCCCAGCTCGCTCTCTCTTTCGTTTAGTTTAAATATTTAATTTTTTTTAACCCCGAGGCTTCGTTCCGTCCCAGCTCGCTCTCTCTTTCGTTTAGTTTAAATATTTAATTTTTTTTTTATCCCCGAGGCTTCGTAGTGAGGAGGGTGTAAATTGTTCGGGCTTTCGGGACAAAGGTATCGAAAAGACCTTCGTCCGGACATATTATAGTCGAAAATCGGAGGCTCGGCGGAAAAATGGCTGTGTCGTGAAGGGACAAGAGCGAAATGTTGGCATAAGTGAACGGATGCGACCATACCAGCACTAATGCACCGGATCCCATCAGAACTCCGAAGTTAAGGGTGCTTGGGCGAGAGTAGTACTAGGATGGGTGACCTCCTGGGAAGTCCTCGTGTTGCATCCCCTTTTGTTTTGCGCCAGTTGAGTTCCGTCCCAGCTCGCTCTCTCTTTCGTTTAGTTTAAATATTTAATTTTTTTTAACCCCGAGGCTTCGTTCCGTCCCAGCTCTCTCTCTCTTTCGTTTAGTTTAAATATTTAATTTTTTTTTTATCCCCGAGGCTTCGTAGTGAGGAGGGTGTAAATTGTTCGGGCTTTCGGGACAAAGGTATCGAAAAGACCTTCGTCCGGACATATTATAATCGAAAATCGGAGGCTCGGCGGAAAAATGGCTGTGTCGTGAAGGGACAAGAGCGAAATGTTGGCATAAGTGAACGGATGCGACCATACCAGCACTAATGCACCGGATCCCATCAGAACTCCGAAGTTAAGCGTGCTTGGGCGAGAGTAGTACTAGGATGGGTGACCTCCTGGGAAGTCCTCGTGTTGCATCCCCTTTTGTTTTGCGCCAGTTGAGTTCCGTCCCAGCTCGCTCTCTCTTTCGTTTAGTTTAAATATTTAATTTTTTTTAACCCCGAGGCTTCGTTCCGTCCCAGCTCGCTATCTCTTTCGTTTAGTTTAAATATTTAATTTTTTTTAACCCCGAGGCTTCGTTCCGTCCCAGCTCGCTCTCTCTTTCGTTTAGTTTAAATATTTAATTTTTTTTTATCCCCGAGGCTTCGTAGTGAGGAGGGTGTAAATTGTTCGGGCTTTCGGGACAAAGGTATCGAAAAGACCTTCGTCCGGACATATTATAATCGAAAATCGGAGGCTCGGCGGAAAAATGGCTGTGTCGTGAAGGGACAAGAGCGAAATGTTGGCATAAGTGAATGGATGCGACCATACCAGCACTAATGCACCGGATCCCATCAGAACTCCGAAGTTAAGCGTGCTTGGGCGAGAGTAGTACTAGGATGGGTGACCTCCTGGGAAGTCCTCGTGTTGCATCCCCTTTTGTTTTGCGCCAGTTGAGTTCCGTCCCAGCTCGCTCTCTCTTTCGTTTAGTTTAAATATTTAATTTTTTTTAACCCCGAGGCTTCGTTCCGTCCCAGCTCGCTCTCTCTTTCGTTTAGTTTAAATATTTAATTTTTTTTTATCCCCAAGGCTTCGTAGTGAGGAGGGTGTAAATTGTTCGGGCTTTCGGGACAAAGGTATCGAAAAGACCTTCGTCCGGACATAATATAATCGAAAATCGGAGGCTCGGCGGAAAAATGGCTGTGTCGTGAAGGGACAAGAGCGAAATGTTGGCATAAGTGAACGGATGCGACCATACCAGCACTAATGCACCGGATCCCATCAGAACTCCGAAGTTAAGCGTGCTTGGGCGAGAGTAGTACTAGGATGGGTGACCTCCTGGGAAGTCCTCGTGTTGCATCCCCTTTTGTTTTGCGCCAGTTGAGTTCCGTCCCAGCTCGCTCTCTCTTTCGTTTAGTTTAAATATTTAATTTTTTTTAACCCCGAGGCTTCGTTCCGTCCCAGCTCGCTCTCTCTTTCGTTTAGTTTAAATATTTAATTTTTTTTTTATCCCCGAGGCTTCGTAGTGAGGAGGGTGTAAATTGTTCGGGCTTTCGGGACAAAGGTATCGAAAAGACCTTCGTCCGGACATATTATAATCGAAAATCGGAGGCTCGGCGGAAAAATGGCTGTGTCGTGAAGGGACAAGAGCGAAATGTTGGCATAAGTGAACGGATGCGACCATACCAGCACTAATGCACCGGATCCCATCAGAACTCCGAAGTTAAGCGTGCTTGGGCGAGAGTAGTACTAGGATGGGTGACCTCCTGGGAAGTCCTCGTGTTGCATCCCCTTTTGTTTTGCGCCAGTTGAGTTCCGTCCCAGCTCGCTCTCTCTTTCGTTTAGTTTAAATATTTAATTTTTTTTAACCCCGAGGCTTCGTTCCGTCCCAGCTCGCTCTCTCTTTCGTTTAGTTTAAATATTTAATTTTTTTTTATCCCCGAGGCTTCGTAGTGAGGAGGGTGTAAATTGTTCGGGCTTTCGGGACAAAGGTATCGAAAAGACCTTCGTCCGGACATAATATAATCGAAAATCGGAGGCTCGGCGGAAAAATGGCTGTGTCGTGAAGGGACAAGAGCGAAATGTTGGCATAAGTGAACGGATGCGACCATACCAGCACTAATGCACCGGATCCCATCAGAACTCCGAAGTTAAGCGTGCTTGGGCGAGAGTAGTACTAGGATGGGTGACCTCCTGGGAAGTCCTCGTGTTGCATCCCCTTTTGTTTTGCGCCAGTTGAGTTCCGTCCCAGCTCGCTCTCTCTTTCGTTTAGTTTAAATATTTAATTTTTTTTAACCCCGAGGCTTCGTTCCGTCCCAGCTCGCTCTCTCTTTCGTTTAGTTTAAATATTTAATTTTTTTTTTATCCCCGAGGCTTCGTAGTGAGGAGGGTGTAAATTGTTCGGGCTTTCGGGACAAAGGTATCGAAAAGACCTTCGTCCGGACATATTATAGTCGAAAATCGGAGGCTCGGCGGAAAAATGGCTGTGTCGTGAAGGGACAAGAGCGAAATGTTGGCATAAGTGAACGGATGCGACCATACCAGCACTAATGCACCGGATCCCATCAGAACTCCGAAGTTAAGGGTGCTTGGGCGAGAGTAGTACTAGGATGGGTGACCTCCTGGGAAGTCCTCGTGTTGCATCCCCTTTTGTTTTCCGCCAGTTGAGTTCCGTCCCAGCTCGCTCTCTCTTTCGTTTAGTTTAAATATTTAATTTTTTTTAACCCCGAGGCTTCGTTCCGTCCCAGCTCGCTCTCTCTTTCGTTTAGTTTAAATATTTAATTTTTTTTTTATCCCCGAGGCTTCGTAGTGAGGAGGGTGTGAATTGTTCGGGCTTTCGGGACAAAGGTATCGAAAAGACCTTCGTCCGGACATAATATAATCGAAAATCGGAGGCTCGGCGGAAAAATGGCTGTGTCGTGAAGGGACAAGAGCGAAATGTTGGCATAAGTGAACGAATGCGACCATACCAGCACTAATGCACCGGATCCCATCAGAACTCCGAAGTTAAGCGTGCTTGGGCGAGAGTAGTACTAGGATGGGTGACCTCCTGGGAAGTCCTCGTGTTGCATCCCCTTTTGTTTTGCGCCAGTTGAGTTCCGTCCCAGCTCGCTCTCTCTTTCGTTTAGTTTAAATATTTAATTTTTTTTAACCCCGAGGCTTCGTTCCGTCCCAGCTCGCTCTCTCTTTCGTTTAGTTTAAATATTTAATTTTTTTTTATCCCCGAGGCTTCGTAGTGAGGAGGGTGTAAATTGTTCGGGCTTTCGGGACAAAGGTATCGAAAAGACCTTCGTCCGGACATATTATAATCGAAAATCGGAGGCTCGGCGGAAAAATGGCTGTGTCGTGAAGGGACAAGAGCGAAATGTTGGCATAAGTGAACGGATGCGACCATACCAGCACTAATGCACCGGATCCCATCAGAACTCCGAAGTTAAGCGTGCTTGGGCGAGAGTAGTACTAGGATGGGTGACCTCCTGGGAAGTCCTCGTGTTGCATCCCCTTTTGTTTTGCGCCAGTTGAGTTCCGTCCCAGCTCGCTCTCTCTTTCGTTTAGTTTAAATATTTAATTTTTTTTAACCCCGAGGCTTCGTTCCGTCCCAGCTCGCTCTCTCTTTCGTTTAGTTTAAATATTTAATTTTTTTTTATCCCCGAGGCTTCGTAGTGAGGAGGGTGTAAATTGTTCGGGCTTTCGGGACAAAGGTATCGAAAAGACCTTCGTCCGGACATAATATAATCGAAAATCGGAGGCTCGGCGGAAAAATGGCTGTGTCGTGAAGGGACAAGAGCGAAATGTTGGCATAAGTGAACGGATGCGACCATACCAGCACTAATGCACCGGATCCCATCAGAACTCCGAAGTTAAGCGTGCTTGGGCGAGAGTAGTACTAGGATGGGTGACCTCCTGGGAAGTCCTCGTGTTGCATCCCCTTTTGTTTTGCGCCAGTTGAGTTCCGTCCCAGCTCGCTCTCTCTTTCGTTTAGTTTAAATATTTAATTTTTTTTAACCCCGAGGCTTCGTTCCGTCCCAGCTCGCTCTCTCTTTCGTTTAGTTTAAATATTTAATTTTTTTTTTATCCCCGAGGCTTCGTAGTGAGGAGGGTGTAAATTGTTCGGGCTTTCGGGACAAAGGTATCGAAAAGACCTTCGTCCGGACATATTATAGTCGAAAATCGGAGGCTCGGCGGAAAAATGGCTGTGTCGTGAAGGGACAAGAGCGAAATGTTGGCATAAGTGAACGGATGCGACCATACCAGCACTAATGCACCGGATCCCATCAGAACTCCGAAGTTAAGGGTGCTTGGGCGAGAGTAGTACTAGGATGGGTGACCTCCTGGGAAGTCCTCGTGTTGCATCCCCTTTTGTTTTCCGCCAGTTGAGTTCCGTCCCAGCTCGCTCTCTCTTTCGTTTAGTTTAAATATTTAATTTTTTTTAACCCCGAGGCTTCGTTCCGTCCCAGCTCGCTCTCTCTTTCGTTTAGTTTAAATATTTAATTTTTTTTTTATCCCCGAGGCTTCGTAGTGAGGAGGGTGTGAATTGTTCGGGCTTTCGGGACAAAGGTATCGAAAAGACCTTCGTCCGGACATAATATAATCGAAAATCGGAGGCTCGGCGGAAAAATGGCTGTGTCGTGAAGGGACAAGAGCGAAATGTTGGCATAAGTGAACGAATGCGACCATACCAGCACTAATGCACCGGATCCCATCAGAACTCCGAAGTTAAGCGTGCTTGGGCGAGAGTAGTACTAGGATGGGTGACCTCCTGGGAAGTCCTCGTGTTGCATCCCCTTTTGTTTTGCGCCAGTTGAGTTCCGTCCCAGCTCGCTCTCTCTTTCGTTTAGTTTAAATATTTAATTTTTTTTAACCCCGAGGCTTCGTTCCGTCCCAGCTCGCTCTCTCTTTCGTTTAGTTTAAATATTTAATTTTTTTTTATCCCCGAGGCTTCGTAGTGAGGAGGGTGTAAATTGTTCGGGCTTTCGGGACAAAGGTATCGAAAAGACCTTCGTCCGGACATATTATAATCGAAAATCGGAGGCTCGGCGGAAAAATGGCTGTGTCGTGAAGGGACAAGAGCGAAATGTTGGCATAAGTGAACGGATGCGACCATACCAGCACTAATGCACCGGATCCCATCAGAACTCCGAAGTTAAGCGTGCTTGGGCGAGAGTAGTACTAGGATGGGTGACCTCCTGGGAAGTCCTCGTGTTGCATCCCCTTTTGTTTTGCGCCAGTTGAGTTCCGTCCCAGCTCGCTCTCTCTTTCGTTTAGTTTAAATATTTAATTTTTTTTAACCCCGAGGCTTCGTTCCGTCCCAGCTCGCTCTCTCTTTCGTTTAGTTTAAATATTTAATTTTTTTTAACCCCGAGGCTTCGTAGTGAGGAGGGTGTAAATTGTTCGGGCTTTCGGGACAAAGGTATCGAAAAGACCTTCGTCCGGACATATTATAATCGAAAATCGGAGGCTCGGCGGAAAAATGGTTGTGTCGTGAAGGGACAAGAGCGAAATGTTGGCATAAGTGAACGGATGCGACCATACCAGCACTAATGCACCGGATCCCATCAGAACTCCGAATTTAAGCGTGCTTGGGCGAGAGTAGTACTAGGATGGGTGACCTCCTGGGAAGTCCTCGTGTTGCATCCCCTTTTGTTTTGCGCCAGTTGAGTTCCGTCCCAGCTCGCTCTCTCTTTCGTTTAGTTTAAATATTTAATTTTTTTTAACCCCGAGGCTTCGTTCCGTCCCAGCTCGCTCTCTCTTTCGTTTAGTTTAAATATTTAATTTTTTTTTTATCCCCGAGGCTTCGTAGTGAGGAGGGTGTAAATTGTTCGGGCTTTTGGGACAAAGGTATCGAAAAGACCTTCGTCCGGACATATTATAATCGAAAATCGGAGGCTCGGCGGAAAAATGGCTGTGTCGTGAAGGGACAAGAGCGAAATGTTGGCATAAGTGAACGGATGCGACCATACCAGCACTAATGCACCGGATCCCATCAGAACTCCGAAGTTAAGCGTGCTTGGGCGAGAGTAGTACTAGGATGGGTGACCTCCTGGGAAGTCCTCGTGTTGCATCCCCTTTTGTTTTGCGCCAGTTGAGTTCCGTCCCAGCTCGCTCTCTCTTTCGTTTAGTTTAAATATTTAATTTTTTTTAACCCCGAGGCTTCGTTCCGTCCCAGCTCGCTCTCTCTTTCGTTTAGTTTAAATATTTAATTTTTTTTTTATCCCCGAGGCTTCGTAGTGAGGAGGGTGTAAATTGTTCGGTCTTTCGGGACAAAGGTATCGAAAAGACCTTCGTCCGGACATATTATAGTCGAAAATCGGAGGCTCGGCGGAAAAATGGCTGTGTCGTGAAGGGACAAGAGCGAAATGTTGGCATAAGTGAACGGATGCGACCATACCAGCACTAATGCACCGGATCCCATCAGAACTCCGAAGTTAAGGGTGCTTGGGCGAGAGTAGTACTAGGATGGGTGACCTCCTGGGAAGTCCTCGTGTTGCATCCCCTTTTGTTTTGCGCCAGTTGAGTTCCGTCCCAGCTCGCTCTCTCTTTCGTTTAGTTTAAATATTTAATTTTTTTTAACCCCGAGGCTTCGTTCCGTCCCAGCTCGCTCTCTCTTTCGTTTAGTTTAAATATTTAATTTTTTTTTTATCCCCGAGGCTTCGTAGTGAGGAGGGTGTAAATTGTTCGGGCTTTCGGGACAAAGGTATCGAAAAGACCTTCGTCCGGACATATTATAATCGAAAATCGGAGGCTCGGCGGAAAAATGGCTGTGTCGTGAAGGGACAAGAGCGAAATGTTGGCATAAGTGAACGGATGCGACCATACCAGCACTAATGCACCGGATCCCATCAGAACTCCGAAGTTAAGCGTGCTTGGGCGAGAGTAGTACTAGGATGGGTGACCTCCTAGGAAGTCCTCGTGTTGCATCCCCTTTTGTTTTGCGCCAGTTGAGTTCCGTCCCAGCTCGCTCTCTCTTTCGTTTAGTTTAAATATTTAATTTTTTTTAACCCCGAGGCTTCGTTCCGTCCCAGCTCGCTCTCTCTTTCGTTTAGTTTAAATATTTAATTTTTTTTTATCCCCGAGGCTTCGTAGTGAGGAGGGTGTAAATTGTTCGGGCTTTCGGGACAAAGGTATCGAAAAGACCTTCGTCCGGACATAATATAATCGAAAATCGGAGGCTCGGCGGAAAAATGGCTGTGTCGTGAAGGGACAAGAGCGAAATGTTGGCATAAGTGAACGGATGCGACCATACCAGCACTAATGCACCGGATCCCATCAGAACTCCGAAGTTAAGCGTGCTTGGGCGAGAGTAGTACTAGGATGGGTGACCTCCTGGGAAGTCCTCGTGTTGCATCCCCTTTTGTTTTGCGCCAGTTGAGTTCCGTCCCAGCTCGCTCTCTCTTTCGTTTAGTTTAAATATTTAATTTTTTTTAACCCCGAGGCTTCGTTCCGTCCCAGCTCGCTCTCTCTTTCGTTTAGTTACATATTTAATTTTTTTTTTATCCCCGAGGCTTCGTAGTGAGGAGGGTGTAAATTGTTCGGGCTTTCGGGACAAAGGTATCGAAAAGACCTTCGTCCGGACATATTATAGTCGAAAATCGGAGGCTCGGCGGAAAAATGGCTGTGTCGTGAAGGGACAAGAGCGAAATGTTGGCATAAGTGAACGGATGCGACCATACCAGCACTAATGCACCGGATCCCATCAGAACTCCGAAGTTAAGGGTGCTTGGGCGAGAGTAGTACTAGGATGGGTGACCTCCTGGGAAGTCCTCGTGTTGCATCCCCTTTTGTTTTCCGCCAGTTGAGTTCCGTCCCAGCTCGCTCTCTCTTTCGTTTAGTTTAAATATTTAATTTTTTTTAACCCCGAGGCTTCGTTCCGTCCCAGCTCGCTCTCTCTTTCGTTTAGTTTAAATATTTAATTTTTTTTTTATCCCCGAGGCTTCGTAGTGAGGAGGGTGTGAATTGTTCGGGCTTTCGGGACAAAGGTATCGAAAAGACCTTCGTCCGGACATAATATAATCGAAAATCGGAGGCTCGGCGGAAAAATGGCTGTGTCGTGAAGGGACAAGAGCGAAATGTTGGCATAAGTGAACGGATGCGACCATACCAGCACTAATGCACCGGATCCCATCAGAACTCCGAAGTTAAGCGTGCTTGGGCGAGAGTAGTACTAGGATGGGTGACCTCCTGGGAAGTCCTCGTGTTGCATCCCCTTTTGTTTTGCGCCAGTTGAGTTCCGTCCCAGCTCGCTCTCTCTTTCGTTTAGTTTAAATATTTAATTTTTTTTAACCCCGAGGCTTCGTTCCGTCCCAGCTCGCTCTCTCTTTCGTTTAGTTTAAATATTTAATTTTTTTTTATCCCCGAGGCTTCGTAGTGAGGAGGGTGTAAATTGTTCGGGCTTTCGGGACAAAGGTATCGAAAAGACCTTCGTCCGGACATATTATAATCGAAAATCGGAGGCTCGGCGGAAAAATGGCTGTGTCGTGAAGGGACAAGAGCGAAATGTTGGCATAAGTGAACGGATGCGACCATACCAGCACTAATGCACCGGATCCCATCAGAACTCCGAAGTTAAGCGTGCTTGGGCGAGAGTAGTACTAGGATGGGTGACCTCCTGGGAAGTCCTCGTGTTGCATCCACTTTTGTTTTGCGCCAGTTGAGTTCCGTCCCAGCTCGCTCTCTCTTTCGTTTAGTTTAAATATTTAATTTTTTTTAACCCCGAGGCTTCGTTCCGTCCCAGCTCGCTCTCTCTTTCGTTTAGTTTAAATATTTAATTTTTTTTAACCCCGAGGCTTCGTAGTGAGGAGGGTGTAAATTGTTCGGGCTTTCGGGACAAAGGTATCGAAAAGACCTTCGTCCGGACATATTATAATCGAAAATCGGAGGCTCGGCGGAAAAATGGTTGTGTCGTGAAGGGACAAGAGCGAAATGTTGGCATAAGTGAACGGATGCGACCATACCAGCACTAATGCACCGGATCCCATCAGAACTCCGAATTTAAGCGTGCTTGGGCGAGAGTAGTACTAGGATGGGTGACCTCCTGGGAAGTCCTCGTGTTGCATCCCCTTTTGTTTTGCGCCAGTTGAGTTCCGTCCCAGCTCGCTCTCTCTTTCGTTTAGTTTAAATATTTAATTTTTTTTAACCCCGAGGCTTCGTTCCGTCCCAGCTCGCACTCTCTTTCGTTTAGTTTAAATATTTAATTTTTTTTTTATCCCCGAGGCTTCGTAGTGAGGAGGGTGTAAATTGTTCGGGCTTTTGGGACAAAGGTATCGAAAAGACCTTCGTCCGGACATATTATAATCGAAAATCGGAGGCTCGGCGGAAAAATGGCTGTGTCGTGAAGGGACAAGAGCGAAATGTTGGCATAAGTGAACGGATGCGACCATACCAGCACTAATGCACCGGATCCCATCAGAACTCCGAAGTTAAGCGTGCTTGGGCGAGAGTAGTACTAGGATGGGTGACCTCCTGGGAAGTCCTCGTGTTGCATCCCCTTTTGTTTTGCGCCAGTTGAGTTCCGTCCCAGCTCGCTCTCTCTTTCGTTTAGTTTAAATATTTAATTTTTTTTAACCCCGAGGCTTCGTTCCGTCCCAGCTCGCTCTCTCTTTCGTTTAGTTTAAATATTTAATTTTTTTTTTATCCCCGAGGCTTCGTAGTGAGGAGGGTGTAAATTGTTCGGTCTTTCGGGACAAAGGTATCGAAAAGACCTTCGTCCGGACATATTATAGTCGAAAATCGGAGGCTCGGCGGAAAAATGGCTGTGTCGTGAAGGGACAAGAGCGAAATGTTGGCATAAGTGAACGGATGCGACCATACCAGCACTAATGCACCGGATCCCATCAGAACTCCGAAGTTAAGTGTGCTTGGGCGAGAGTAGTACTAGGATGGGTGACCTCCTGGGAAGTCCTCGTGTTGCATCCCCTTTTGTTTTGCGCCAGTTGAGTTCCGTCCCAGCTCGCTCTCTCTTTCGTTTAGTTTAAATATTTAATTTTTTTTAACCCCGAGGCTTCGTTCCGTCCCAGCTCGCTCTCTCTTTCGTTTAGTTTAAATATTTAATTTTTTTTTTATCCCCGAGGCTTCGTAGTGAGGAGGGTGTAAATTGTTCGGGCTTTCGGGACAAAGGTATCGAAAAGACCTTCGTCCGGACATATTATAATCGAAAATCGGAGGCTCGGCGGAAAAATGGCTGTGTCGTGAAGGGACAAGAGCGAAATGTTGGCATAAGTGAACGGATGCGACCATACCAGCACTAATGCACCGGATCCCATCAGAACTCCGAAGTTAAGCGTGCTTGGGCGAGAGTAGTACTAGGATGGGTGACCTCCTGGGAAGTCCTCGTGTTGCATCCCCTTTTGTTTTGCGCCAGTTGAGTTCCGTCCCAGCTCGCTCTCTCTTTCGTTTAGTTTAAATATTTAATTTTTTTTAACCCCGAGGCTTCGTTCCGTCCCAGCTCGCTCTCTCTTTCTTTTAGTTTAAATATTTAATTTTTTTTTATCCCCGAGGCTTCGTAGTGAGGAGGGTGTAAATTGTTCGGGCTTTCGGGACAAAGGTATCGAAAAGACCTTCGTCCGGACATATTATAATCGAAAATCGGAGGCTCGGCGGAAAAATGGCTGTGTCGTGAAGGGACAAGAGCGAAATGTTGGCATAAGTGAACGGATGCGACCATACCAGCACTAATGCACCGGATCCCATCAGAACTCCGAAGTTAAGCGTGCTTGGGCGAGAGTAGTACTAGGATGGGTGACCTCCTGGGAAGTCCTCGTGTTGCATCCCCTTTTGTTTTGCGCCAGTTGAGTTCCGTCCCAGCTCGCTCTCTCTTTCGTTTAGTTTAAATATTTAATTTTTTTTAACCCCGAGGCTTCGTTCCGTCCCAGCTCACTCTCTCTTTCGTTTAGTTTAAATATTTAATTTTTTTTTATCCCCGAGGCTTCGTAGTGAGGAGGGTGTAAATTGTTCGGGCTTTCGGGACAAAGGTATCGAAAAGACCTTCGTCCGGACATATTATAATCGAAAATCGGAGGCTCGGCGGAAAAATGGCTGTGTCGTGAAGGGACAAGAGCGAAATGTTGGCATAAGTGAACGGATGCGACCATACCAGCACTAATGCACCGGATCCCATCAGAACTCCGAAGTTAAGCGTGCTTGGGCGAGAGTAGTACTAGGATGGGTGACCTCCTGGGAAGTCCTCGTGTTGCATCCCCTTTTGTTTTGCGCCAGTTGAGTTCCGTCCCAGCTCGCTCTCTCTTTCGTTTAGTTTAAATATTTAATTTTTTTTAACCCCGAGGCTTCGTTCCGTCCCAGCTCGCTCTCTCTTTCGTTTAGTTTAAATATTTAATTTTTTTTTTATCCCCGAGGCTTCGTAGTGAGGAGGGTGTAAATTGTTCGGGCTTTCGGGACAAAGGTATCGAAAAGACCTTCGTCCGGACATATTATAGTCGAAAATCGGAGGCTCGGCGGAAAAATGGCTGTGTCGTGAAGGGACAAGAGCGAAATGTTGGCATAAGTGAACGGATGCGACCATACCAGCACTAATGCACCGGATCCCATCAGAACTCCGAAGTTAAGGGTGCTTGGGCGAGAGTAGTACTAGGATGGGTGACCTCCTGGGAAGTCCTCGTGTTGCATCCCCTTTTGTTTTGCGCCAGTTGAGTTCCGTCCCAGCTCGCTCTCTCTTTCGTTTAGTTTAAATATTTAATTTTTTTTAACCCCGAGGCTTCGTTCCGTCCCAGCTCGCTCTCTCTTTCGTTTAGTTTAAATATTTAATTTTTTTTTTATCCCCGAGGCTTCGTAGTGAGGAGGGTGTAAATTGTTCGGGCTTTCGGGACAAAGGTATCGAAAAGACCTTCGTCCGGACATATTATAATCGAAAATCGGAGGCTCGGCGGAAAAATGGCTGTGTCGTGAAGGGACAAGAGCGAAATGTTGGCATAAGTGAACGGATGCGACCATACCAGCACTAATGCACCGAATCCCATCAGAACTCCGAAGTTAAGCGTGCTTGGGCGAGAGTAGTACTAGGATGGGTGACCTCCTGGGAAGTCCTCGTGTTGCATCCCCTTTTGTTTTGCGCCAGTTGAGTTCCGTCCCAGCTCGCTCTCTCTTTCGTTTAGTTTAAATATTTAATTTTTTTTAACCCCGAGGCTTCGTTCCGTCCCAGCTCGCTCTCTCTTTCGTTTAGTTTAAATATTTAATTTTTTTTTTATCCCCGAGGCTTCGTAGTGAGGAGGGTGTAAATTGTTCGGGCTTTCGGGACAAAGGTATCGAAAAGACCTTCGTCCGGACATATTATAATCGAAAATCGGAGGCTCGGCGGAAAAATGGCTGTGTCGTGAAGGGACAAGAGCGAAATGTTGGCATAAGTGAACGGATGCGACCATACCAGCACTAATGCACCGGATCCCATCAGAACTCCGAAGTTAAGCGTGCTTGGGCGAGAGTAGTACTAGGATGGGTGACCTCCTGGGAAGTCCTCGTGTTGCATCCCCTTTTGTTTTGCGCCAGTTGAGTTCCGTCCCAGCTCGCTCTCTCTTTCGTTTAGTTTAAATATTTAATTTTTTTTAACCCCGAGGCTTCGTTCCGTCCCAGCTCGCTCTCTCTTTCGTTTAGTTTAAATATTTAATTTTTTTTTATCCCCGAGGCTTCGTAGTGAGGAGGGTGTAAATTGTTCGGGCTTTCGGGACAAAGGTATCGAAAAGACCTTCGTCCGGACATATTATAATCGAAAATCGGAGGCTCGGCGGAAAAATGGCTGTGTCGTGAAGGGACAAGAGCGAAATGTTGGCATAAGTGAACGGATGCGACCATACCAGCACTAATGCACCGGATCCCATCAGAACTCCGAAGTTAAGCGTGCTTGGGCGAGAGTAGTACTAGGATGGGTGACCTCTTGGGAAGTCCTCGTGTTGCATCCCCTTTTGTTTTGCGCCAGTTGAGTTCCGTCCCAGCTCGCTCTCTCTTTCGTTTAGTTTAAATATTTAATTTTTTTTAACCCCGAGGCTTCGTTCCGTCCCAGCTCACTCTCTCTTTCGTTTAGTTTAAATATTTAATTTTTTTTTATCCCCGAGGCTTCGTAGTGAGGAGGGTGTAAATTGTTCGGGCTTTCGGGACAAAGGTATCGAAAAGACCTTCGTCCGGACATATTATAATCGAAAATCGGAGGCTCGGCGGAAAAATGGCTGTGTCGTGAAGGGACAAGAGCGAAATGTTGGCATAAGTGAACGGATGCAACCATACCAGCACTAATGCACCGGATCCCATCAGAACTCCGAAGTTAAGCGTGCTTGGGCGAGAGTAGTACTAGGATGGGTGACCTCCTGGGAAGTCCTCGTGTTGCATCCCCTTTTGTTTTGCGCCAGTTGAGTTCCGTCCCAGCTCGCTCTCTCTTTCGTTTAGTTTAAATATTTAATTTTTTTTAACCCCGAGGCTTCGTTCCGTCCCAGCTCGCTCTCTCTTTCGTTTAGTTTAAATATTTAATTTTTTTTTTATCCCCGAGGCTTCGTAGTGAGGAGGGTGTAAATTGTTCGGGCTTTCGGGACAAAGGTATCGAAAAGACCTTCGTCCGGACATATTATAGTCGAAAATCGGAGGCTCGGCCGAAAAATGGCTGTGTCGTGAAGGGACAAGAGCGAAATGTTGGCATAAGTGAACGGATGCGACCATACCAGCACTAATGCACCGGATCCCATCAGAACTCCGAAGTTAAGGGTGCTTGGGCGAGAGTAGTACTAGGATGGGTGACCTCCTGGGAAGTCCTCGTGTTGCATCCCCTTTTGTTTTGCGCCAGTTGAGTTCCGTCCCAGCTCGCTCTCTCTTTCGTTTAGTTTAAATATTTAATTTTTTTTAACCCCGAGGCTTCGTTCCGTCCCAGCTCGCTCTCTCTTTCGTTTAGTTTAAATATTTAATTTTTTTTTTATCCCCGAGGCTTCGTAGTGAGGAGGGTGTAAATTGTTCGGGCTTTCGGGACAAAGGTATCGAAAAGACCTTCGTCCGGACATATTATAATCGAAAATCGGAGGCTCGGCGGAAAAATGGCTGTGTCGTGAAGGGACAAGAGCGAAATGTTGGCATAAGTGAACGGATGCGACCATACCAGCACTAATGCACCGAATCCCATCAGAACTCCGAAGTTAAGCGTGCTTGGGCGAGAGTAGTACTAGGATGGGTGACCTCTTGGGAAGTCCTCGTGTTGCATCCCCTTTTGTTTTGCGCCAGTTGAGTTCCGTCCCAGCTCGCTCTCTCTTTCGTTTAGTTTAAATATTTAATTTTTTTTAACCCCGAGGCTTCGTTCCGTCCCAGCTCGCTCTCTCTTTCTTTTAGTTTAAATATTTAATTTTTTTTTATCCCCGAGGCTTCGTAGTGAGGAGGGTGTAAATTGTTCGGGCTTTCGGGACAAAGGTATCGAAAAGACCTTCGTCCGGACATATTATAATCGAAAATCGGAGGCTCGGCGGAAAAATGGCTGTGTCGTGAAGGGAAAAGAGCGAAATGTTGGCATAAGTGAACGGATGCGACCATACCAGCACTAATGCACCGGATCCCATCAGAACTCCGAAGTTAAGCGTGCTTGGGCGAGAGTAGTACTAGGATGGGTGACCTCCTGGGAAGTCTTCGTGTTGCATCCCCTTTTGTTTTGCGCCAGTTGAGTTCCGTCCCAGCTCGCTCTCTCTTTCGTTTAGTTTAAATATTTAATTTTTTTTAACCCCGAGGCTTCGTTCCGTCCCAGCTCGCTCTCTCTTTCGTTTAGTTTAAATATTTAATTTTTTTTTTATCCCCGAGGCTTCGTAGTGAGGAGGGTGTAAATTGTTCGGGCTTTCGGGACAAAGGTATCGAAAAGACCTTCGTCCGGACATATTATAATCGAAAATCGGAGGCTCGGCGGAAAAATGGCTGTGTCGTGAAGGGACAAGAGCGAAATGTTGGCATAAGTGAACGGATGCGACCATACCAGCACTAATGCACCGGATCCCATCAGAACTCCGAAGTTAAGCGTGCTTGGGCGAGAGTAGTACTAGGATGGGTGACCTCCTGGGAAGTCCTTGTGTTGCATCCCCTTTTGTTTTGCGCCAGTTGAGTTCCGTCCCAGCTCGCTCTCTCTTTCGTTTAGTTTAAATATTTAATTTTTTTTAACCCCGAGGCTTCGTTCCGTCCCAGCTCGCTCTCTCTTTCGTTTAGTTTAAATATTTAATTTTTTTTTATCCCCGAGGCTTCGTAGTGAGGAGGGTGTAAATTGTTCGGGCTTTCGGGACAAAGGTATCGAAAAGACCTTCGTCCGGACATATTATAATCGAAAATCGGAGGCTCGGCGGAAAAATGGTTGTGTCGTGGAGGGACAAGAGCGAAATGTTGGCATAAGTGAACGGATGCGACCATACCAGCACTAATGCACCGGATCCCATCAGAACTCCGAAGTTAAGCGTGCTTGGGCGAGAGTAGTACTAGGATGGGTGACCTCCTGGGAAGTCCTCGTGTTGCATCCCCTTTTGTTTTGCGCCAGTTGAGTTCCGTCCCAGCTCGCTCTCTCTTTCGTTTAGTTTAAATATTTAATTTTTTTTAACCCCGAGGCTTCGTTCCGTCCCAGCTCGCTCTCTCTTTCGTTTAGTTTAAATATTTAATTTTTTTTTTATCCCCGAGGCTTCGTAGTGAGGAGGGTGTAAATTGTTCGGGCTTTCGGGACAAAGGTATTGAAAAGACCTTCGTCCGGACATATTATAATCGAAAATCGGAGGCTCGGCGGAAAAATGGCTGTGTCGTGAAGGGACAAGAGCGAAATGTTGGCATAAGTGAACGGATGCGACCATACCAGCACTAATGCACCGGATCCCATCAGAACTCCGAAGCTAAGCGTGCTTGGGCGAGAGTAGTACTAGGATGGGTGACCTCCTGGGAAGTCCTCGTGTTGCATCCCCTTTTGTTTTGCGCCAGTTGAGTTCCGTCCCAGCTCGCTCTCTCTTTCGTTTAGTTTAAATATTTAATTTTTTTTAACCCCGAGGCTTCGTTCCGTCCCAGCTCGCTCTCTCTTTCGTTTAGTTTAAATATTTAATTTTTTTTTATCCCCGAGGCTTCGTAGTGAGGAGGGTGTAAATTGTTCGGGCTTTCGGGACAAAGGTATCGAAAAGACCTTCGTCCGGACATATTATAATCGAAAATCGGAGGCTCGGCGGAAAAATGGCTGTGTCGTGAAGGGACAAGAGCGAAATGTTGGCATAAGTGAACGGATGCGACCATACCAGCACTAATGCACCGGATCCCATCAGAACTCCGAAGTTAAGCGTGCTTGGGCGAGAGTAGTACTAGGATGGGTGACCTCCTGGGAAGTCCTCGTGTTGCATCCCTTTTTGTTTTGCGCCAGTTGAGTTCCGTCCCAGCTCGCTCTCTCTTTCGTTTAGTTTAAATATTTAATTTTTTTTAACCCCGAGGCTTCGTTCCGTCCCAGCTCGCTCTCTCTTTCGTTTAGTTTAAATATTTAATTTTTTTTTATCCCCGAGGCTTCGTAGTGAGGAGGGTGTAAATTGTTCGGGCTTTCGGGACAAAGGTATCGAAAAGACCTTCGTCCGGACATATTATAATCGAAAATCGGAGGCTCGGCGGAAAAATGGCTGTGTCGTGAAGGGACAAGAGCGAAATGTTGGCATAAGTGAACGGATGCGACCATACCAGCACTAATGCACCGGATCCCATCAGAACTCCGAAGTTAAGCGTGCTTGGGCGAGAGTAGTACTAGGATGGGTGACCTCCTGGGAAGTCCTCGTGTTGCATCCCCTTTTGTTTTGCGCCAGTTGAGTTCCGTCCCAGCTCGCTCTCTCTTTCGTTTAGTTTAAATATTTAATTTTTTTTAACCCCGAGGCTTCGTTCCGTCCCAGCTCGCTCTCTCTTTCGTTTAGTTTAAATATTTAATTTTTTTTTTATCCCCGAGGCTTCGTAGTGAGGAGGGTGTAAATTGTTCGGGCTTTCGGGACAAAGGTATCGAAAAGACCTTCGTCCGGACATATTATAATCGAAAATCGGAGGCTCGGCGGAAAAATGGTTGTGTCGTGAAGGGACAAGAGCGAAATGTTGGCATAAGTGAACGAATGCGACCATACCAGCACTAATGCACCGGATCCCATCAGAACTCCGAAGCTAAGCGTGCTTGGGCGAGAGTAGTACTAGGATGGGTGACCTCCTGGGAAGTCCTCGTGTTGCATCCCCTTTTGTTTTGCGCCAGTTGAGTTCCGTCCCAGCTCGCTCTCTCTTTCGTTTAGTTTAAATATTTAATTTTTTTTAACCCCGAGGCTTCGTTCCGTCCCAGCTCGCTCTCTCTTTCGTTTAGTTTAAATATTTAATTTTTTTTTTATCCCCGAGGCTTCGTAGTGAGGAGGATGTAAATTGTTCGGGCTTTCGGGACAAAGGTATCGAAAAGACCTTCGTCCGGACATATTATAATCGAAAATCGGAGGCTCGGCGGAAAAATGGCTGTGTCGTGAAGGGACAAGAGCGAAATGTTGGCATAAGTGAACGGATGCGACCATACCAGCACTAATGCACCGGATCCCATCAGAACTCCGAAGTTAAGCGTGCTTGGGCGAGAGTAGTACTAGGATGGGTGACCTCCTGGGAAGTCCTCGTGTTGCATCCCCTTTTGTTTTGCGCCAGTTGAGTTCCGTCCCAGCTCGCTCTCTCTTTCGTTTAGTTTAAATATTTAATTTTTTTTAACCCCGAGGCTTCGTTCCGTCCCAGCTCGCTCTCTCTTTCGTTTAGTTTAAATATTTAATTTTTTTTTTATCCCCGAGGCTTCGTAGTGAGGAGGGTGTAAATTGTTCGGGCTTTCGGGACAAAGGTATCGAAAAGACCTTCGTCCGGACATATTATAGTCGAAAATCGGAGGCTCGGCGGAAAAATGGCTGTGTCGTGAAGGGACAAGAGCGAAATGTTGGCATAAGTGAACGGATGCGACCATACCAGCACTAATGCACCGGATCCCATCAGAACTCCGAAGTTAAGGGTGCTTGGGCGAGAGTAGTACTAGGATGGGTGACCTCCTGGGAAGTCCTCGTGTTGCATCCCCTTTTGTTTTGCGCCAGTTGAGTTCCGTCCCAGCTCGCTCTCTCTTTCGTTTAGTTTAAATATTTAATTTTTTTTAACCCCGAGGCTTCGTTCCGTCCCAGCTCGCTCTCTCTTTCGTTTAGTTTAAATATTTAATTTTTTTTTTATCCCCGAGGCTTCGTAGTGAGGAGGGTGTAAATTGTTCGGGCTTTCGGGACAAAGGTATCGAAAAGACCTTCGTCCGGACATATTATAATCGAAAATCGGAGGCTCGGCGGAAAAATGGCTGTGTCGTGAAGGGACAAGAGCGAAATGTTGGCATAAGTGAACGGATGCGACCATACCAGCACTAATGCACCGAATCCCATCAGAACTCCGAAGTTAAGCGTGCTTGGGCGAGAGTAGTACTAGGATGGGTGACCTCTTGGGAAGTCCTCGTGTTGCATCCCCTTTTGTTTTGCGCCAGTTGAGTTCCGTCCCAGCTCGCTCTCTCTTTCGTTTAGTTTAAATATTTAATTTTTTTTAACCCCGAGGCTTCGTTCCGTCCCAGCTCGCTCTCTCTTTCTTTTAGTTTAAATATTTAATTTTTTTTTATCCCCGAGGCTTCGTAGTGAGGAGGGTGTAAATTGTTCGGGCTTTCGGGACAAAGGTATCGAAAAGACCTTCGTCCGGACATATTATAATCGAAAATCGGAGGCTCGGCGGAAAAATGGCTGTGTCGTGAAGGGAAAAGAGCGAAATGTTGGCATAAGTGAACGGATGCGACCATACCAGCACTAATGCACCGGATCCCATCAGAACTCCGAAGTTAAGCGTGCTTGGGCGAGAGTAGTACTAGGATGGGTGACCTCCTGGGAAGTCTTCGTGTTGCATCCCCTTTTGTTTTGCGCCAGTTGAGTTCCGTCCCAGCTCGCTCTCTCTTTCGTTTAGTTTAAATATTTAATTTTTTTTAACCCCGAGGCTTCGTTCCGTCCCAGCTCGCTCTCTCTTTCGTTTAGTTTAAATATTTAATTTTTTTTTTATCCCCGAGGCTTCGTAGTGAGGAGGGTGTAAATTGTTCGGGCTTTCGGGACAAAGGTATTGAAAAGACCTTCGTCCGGACATATTATAATCGAAAATCGGAGGCTCGGCGGAAAAATGGCTGTGTCGTGAAGGGACAAGAGCGAAATGTTGGCATAAGTGAACGGATGCGACCATACCAGCACTAATGCACCGGATCCCATCAGAACTCCGAAGCTAAGCGTGCTTGGGCGAGAGTAGTACTAGGATGGGTGACCTCCTGGGAAGTCCTCGTGTTGCATCCCCTTTTGTTTTGCGCCAGTTGAGTTCCGTCCCAGCTCGCTCTCTCTTTCGTTTAGTTTAAATATTTAATTTTTTTTAACCCCGAGGCTTCGTTCCGTCCCAGCTCGCTCTCTCTTTCGTTTAGTTTAAATATTTAATTTTTTTTTATCCCCGAGGCTTCGTAGTGAGGAGGGTGTAAATTGTTCGGGCTTTCGGGACAAAGGTATCGAAAAGACCTTCGTCCGGACATATTATAATCGAAAATCGGAGGCTCGGCGGAAAAATGGCTGTGTCGTGAAGGGACAAGAGCGAAATGTTGGCATAAGTGAACGGATGCGACCATACCAGCACTAATGCACCGGATCCCATCAGAACTCCGAAGTTAAGCGTGCTTGGGCGAGAGTAGTACTAGGATGGGTGACCTCCTGGGAAGTCCTCGTGTTGCATCCCTTTTTGTTTTGCGCCAGTTGAGTTCCGTCCCAGCTCGCTCTCTCTTTCGTTTAGTTTAAATATTTAATTTTTTTTAACCCCGAGGCTTCGTTCCGTCCCAGCTCGCTCTCTCTTTCGTTTAGTTTAAATATTTAATTTTTTTTTATCCCCGAGGCTTCGTAGTGAGGAGGGTGTAAATTGTTCGGGCTTTCGGGACAAAGGTATCGAAAAGACCTTCGTCCGGACATATTATAATCGAAAATCGGAGGCTCGGCGGAAAAATGGCTGTGTCGTGAAGGGACAAGAGCGAAATGTTGGCATAAGTGAACGGATGCGACCATACCAGCACTAATGCACCGGATCCCATCAGAACTCCGAAGTTAAGCGTGCTTGGGCGAGAGTAGTACTAGGATGGGTGACCTCCTGGGAAGTCCTCGTGTTGCATCCCCTTTTGTTTTGCGCCAGTTGAGTTCCGTCCCAGCTCGCTCTCTCTTTCGTTTAGTTTAAATATTTAATTTTTTTTAACCCCGAGGCTTCGTTCCGTCCCAGCTCGCTCTCTCTTTCGTTTAGTTTAAATATTTAATTTTTTTTTTATCCCCGAGGCTTCGTAGTGAGGAGGGTGTAAATTGTTCGGGCTTTCGGGACAAAGGTATCGAAAAGACCTTCGTCCGGACATATTATAATCGAAAATCGGAGGCTCGGCGGAAAAATGGTTGTGTCGTGAAGGGACAAGAGCGAAATGTTGGCATAAGTGAACGAATGCGACCATACCAGCACTAATGCACCGGATCCCATCAGAACTCCGAAGCTAAGCGTGCTTGGGCGAGAGTAGTACTAGGATGGGTGACCTCCTGGGAAGTCCTCGTGTTGCATCCCCTTTTGTTTTGCGCCAGTTGAGTTCCGTCCCAGCTCGCTCTCTCTTTCGTTTAGTTTAAATATTTAATTTTTTTTAACCCCGAGGCTTCGTTCCGTCCCAGCTCGCTCTCTCTTTCGTTTAGTTTAAATATTTAATTTTTTTTTTATCCCCGAGGCTTCGTAGTGAGGAGGATGTAAATTGTTCGGGCTTTCGGGACAAAGGTATCGAAAAGACCTTCGTCCGGACATATTATAATCGAAAATCGGAGGCTCGGCGGAAAAATGGCTGTGTCGTGAAGGGACAAGAGCGAAATGTTGGCATAAGTGAACGGATGCGACCATACCAGCACTAATGCACCGGATCCCATCAGAACTCCGAAGTTAAGCGTGCTTGGGCGAGAGTAGTACTAGGATGGGTGACCTCCTGGGAAGTCCTCGTGTTGCATCCCCTTTTGTTTTGCGCCAGTTGAGTTCCGTCCCAGCTCGCTCTCTCTTTCGTTTAGTTTAAATATTTAATTTTTTTTAACCCCGAGGCTTCGTTCCGTCCCAGCTCGCTCTCTCTTTCGTTTAGTTTAAATATTTAATTTTTTTTTTATCCCCGAGGCTTCGTAGTGAGGAGGGTGTAAATTGTTCGGGCTTTCGGGACAAAGGTATCGAAAAGACCTTCGTCCGGACATATTATAGTCGAAAATCGGAGGCTCGGCGGAAAAATGGCTGTGTCGTGAAGGGACAAGAGCGAAATGTTGGCATAAGTGAACGGATGCGACCATACCAGCACTAATGCACCGGATCCCATCAGAACTCCGAAGTTAAGGGTGCTTGGGCGAGAGTAGTACTAGGATGGGTGACCTCCTGGGAAGTCCTCGTGTTGCATCCCCTTTTGTTTTGCGCCAGTTGAGTTCCGTCCCAGCTCGCTCTCTCTTTCGTTTAGTTTAAATATTTAATTTTTTTTAACCCCGAGGCTTCGTTCCGTCCCAGCTCGCTCTCTCTTTCGTTTAGTTTAAATATTTAATTTTTTTTTTATCCCCGAGGCTTCGTAGTGAGGAGGGTGTAAATTGTTCGGGCTTTCGGGACAAAGGTATCGAAAAGACCTTCGTCCGGACATATTATAATCGAAAATCGGAGGCTCGGCGGAAAAATGGCTGTGTCGTGAAGGGACAAGAGCGAAATGTTGGCATAAGTGAACGGATGCGACCATACCAGCACTAATGCACCGAATCCCATCAGAACTCCGAAGTTAAGCGTGCTTGGGCGAGAGTAGTACTAGGATGGGTGACCTCTTGGGAAGTCCTCGTGTTGCATCCCCTTTTGTTTTGCGCCAGTTGAGTTCCGTCCCAGCTCGCTCTCTCTTTCGTTTAGTTTAAATATTTAATTTTTTTTAACCCCGAGGCTTCGTTCCGTCCCAGCTCGCTCTCTCTTTCGTTTAGTTTAAATATTTAATTTTTTTTTATCCCCGAGGCTTCGTAGTGAGGAGGGTGTAAATTGTTCGGGCTTTCGGGACAAAGGTATCGAAAAGACCTTCGTCCGGACATATTATAATCGAAAATCGGAGGCTCGGCGGAAAAATGGCTGTGTCGTGAAGGGAAAAGAGCGAAATGTTGGCATAAGTGAACGGATGCGACCATACCAGCACTAATGCACCGGATCCCATCAGAACTCCGAAGTTAAGCGTGCTTGGGCGAGAGTAGTACTAGGATGGGTGACCTCCTGGGAAGTCTTCGTGTTGCATCCCCTTTTGTTTTGCGCCAGTTGAGTTCCGTCCCAGCTCGCTCTCTCTTTCGTTTAGTTTAAATATTTAATTTTTTTTAACCCCGAGGCTTCGTTCCGTCCCAGCTCGCTCTCTCTTTCGTTTAGTTTAAATATTTAATTTTTTTTTTATCCCCGAGGCTTCGTAGTGAGGAGGGTGTAAATTGTTCGGGCTTTCGGGACAAAGGTATCGAAAAGACCTTCGTCCGGACATATTATAATCGAAAATCGGAGGCTCGGCGGAAAAATGGCTGTGTCGTGAAGGGACAAGAGCGAAATGTTGGCATAAGTGAACGGATGCGACCATACCAGCACTAATGCACCGGATCCCATCAGAACTCCGAAGTTAAGCGTGCTTGGGCGAGAGTAGTACTAGGATGGGTGACCTCCTGGGAAGTCCTTGTGTTGCATCCCCTTTTGTTTTGCGCCAGTTGAGTTCCGTCCCAGCTCGCTCTCTCTTTCGTTTAGTTTAAATATTTAATTTTTTTTAACCCCGAGGCTTCGTTCCGTCCCAGCTCGCTCTCTCTTTCGTTTAGTTTAAATATTTAATTTTTTTTTATCCCCGAGGCTTCGTAGTGAGGAGGGTGTAAATTGTTCGGGCTTTCGGGACAAAGGTATCGAAAAGACCTTCGTCCGGACATATTATAATCGAAAATCGGAGGCTCGGCGGAAAAATGGTTGTGTCGTGGAGGGACAAGAGCGAAATGTTGGCATAAGTGAACGGATGCGACCATACCAGCACTAATGCACCGGATCCCATCAGAACTCCGAAGTTAAGCGTGCTTGGGCGAGAGTAGTACTAGGATGGGTGACCTCCTGGGAAGTCCTCGTGTTGCATCCCCTTTTGTTTTGCGCCAGTTGAGTTCCGTCCCAGCTCGCTCTCTCTTTCGTTTAGTTTAAATATTTAATTTTTTTTAACCCCGAGGCTTCGTTCCGTCCCAGCTCGCTCTCTCTTTCGTTTAGTTTAAATATTTAATTTTTTTTTTATCCCCGAGGCTTCGTAGTGAGGAGGGTGTAAATTGTTCGGGCTTTCGGGACAAAGGTATTGAAAAGACCTTCGTCCGGACATATTATAATCGAAAATCGGAGGCTCGGCGGAAAAATGGCTGTGTCGTGAAGGGACAAGAGCGAAATGTTGGCATAAGTGAACGGATGCGACCATACCAGCACTAATGCACCGGATCCCATCAGAACTCCGAAGCTAAGCGTGCTTGGGCGAGAGTAGTACTAGGATGGGTGACCTCCTGGGAAGTCCTCGTGTTGCATCCCCTTTTGTTTTGCGCCAGTTGAGTTCCGTCCCAGCTCGCTCTCTCTTTCGTTTAGTTTAAATATTTAATTTTTTTTAACCCCGAGGCTTCGTTCCGTCCCAGCTCGCTCTCTCTTTCGTTTAGTTTAAATATTTAATTTTTTTTTATCCCCGAGGCTTCGTAGTGAGGAGGGTGTAAATTGTTCGGGCTTTCGGGACAAAGGTATCGAAAAGACCTTCGTCCGGACATATTATAATCGAAAATCGGAGGCTCGGCGGAAAAATGGCTGTGTCGTGAAGGGACAAGAGCGAAATGTTGGCATAAGTGAACGGATGCGACCATACCAGCACTAATGCACCGGATCCCATCAGAACTCCGAAGTTAAGCGTGCTTGGGCGAGAGTAGTACTAGGATGGGTGACCTCCTGGGAAGTCCTCGTGTTGCATCCCTTTTTGTTTTGCGCCAGTTGAGTTCCGTCCCAGCTCGCTCTCTCTTTCGTTTAGTTTAAATATTTAATTTTTTTTAACCCCGAGGCTTCGTTCCGTCCCAGCTCGCTCTCTCTTTCGTTTAGTTTAAATATTTAATTTTTTTTTTATCCCCGAGGCTTCGTAGTGAGGAGGGTGTAAATTGTTCGGGCTTTCGGGACAAAGGTATCGAAAAGACCTTCGTCCGGACATATTATAATCGAAAATCGGAGGCTCGGCGGAAAAATGGCTGTGTCGTGAAGGGACAAGAGCGAAATGTTGGCATAAGTGAACGGATGCGACCATACCAGCACTAATGCACCGGATCCCATCAGAACTCCGAAGTTAAGCGTGCTTGGGCGAGAGTAGTACTAGGATGGGTGACCTCCTGGGAAGTCCTCGTGTTGCATCCCCTTTTGTTTTGCGCCAGTTGAGTTCCGTCCCAGCTCGCTCTCTCTTTCGTTTAGTTTAAATATTTAATTTTTTTTAACCCCGAGGCTTCGTTCCGTCCCAGCTCGCTCTCTCTTTCGTTTAGTTTAAATATTTAATTTTTTTTTTATCCCCGAGGCTTCGTAGTGAGGAGGGTGTAAATTGTTCGGGCTTTCGGGACAAAGGTATCGAAAAGACCTTCGTCCGGACATATTATAATCGAAAATCGGAGGCTCGGCGGAAAAATGGTTGTGTCGTGAAGGGACAAGAGCGAAATGTTGGCATAAGTGAACGAATGCGACCATACCAGCACTAATGCACCGGATCCCATCAGAACTCCGAAGCTAAGCGTGCTTGGGCGAGAGTAGTACTAGGATGGGTGACCTCCTGGGAAGTCCTCGTGTTGCATCCCCTTTTGTTTTGCGCCAGTTGAGTTCCGTCCCAGCTCGCTCTCTCTTTCGTTTAGTTTAAATATTTAATTTTTTTTAACCCCGAGGCTTCGTTCCGTCCCAGCTCGCTCTCTCTTTCGTTTAGTTTAAATATTTAATTTTTTTTTTATCCCCGAGGCTTCGTAGTGAGGAGGATGTAAATTGTTCGGGCTTTCGGGACAAAGGTATCGAAAAGACCTTCGTCCGGACATATTATAATCGAAAATCGGAGGCTCGGCGGAAAAATGGCTGTGTCGTGAAGGGACAAGAGCGAAATGTTGGCATAAGTGAACGGATGCGACCATACCAGCACTAATGCACCGGATCCCATCAGAACTCCGAAGTTAAGCGTGCTTGGGCGAGAGTAGTACTAGGATGGGTGACCTCCTGGGAAGTCCTCGTGTTGCATCCCCTTTTGTTTTGCGCCAGTTGAGTTCCGTCCCAGCTCGCTCTCTCTTTCGTTTAGTTTAAATATTTAATTTTTTTTAACCCCGAGGCTTCGTTCCGTCCCAGCTCGCTCTCTCTTTCGTTTAGTTTAAATATTTAATTTTTTTTTTATCCCCGAGGCTTCGTAGTGAGGAGGGTGTAAATTGTTCGGGCTTTCGGGACAAAGGTATCGAAAAGACCTTCGTCCGGACATATTATAGTCGAAAATCGGAGGCTCGGCGGAAAAATGGCTGTGTCGTGAAGGGACAAGAGCGAAATGTTGGCATAAGTGAACGGATGCGACCATACCAGCACTAATGCACCGGATCCCATCAGAACTCCGAAGTTAAGGGTGCTTGGGCGAGAGTAGTACTAGGATGGGTGACCTCCTGGGAAGTCCTCGTGTTGCATCCCCTTTTGTTTTGCGCCAGTTGAGTTCCGTCCCAGCTCGCTCTCTCTTTCGTTTAGTTTAAATATTTAATTTTTTTTAACCCCGAGGCTTCGTTCCGTCCCAGCTCGCTCTCTCTTTCGTTTAGTTTAAATATTTAATTTTTTTTTTATCCCCGAGGCTTCGTAGTGAGGAGGGTGTAAATTGTTCGGGCTTTCGGGACAAAGGTATCGAAAAGACCTTCGTCCGGACATATTATAATCGAAAATCGGAGGCTCGGCGGAAAAATGGCTGTGTCGTGAAGGGACAAGAGCGAAATGTTGGCATAAGTGAACGGATGCGACCATACCAGCACTAATGCACCGGATCCCATCAGAACTCCGAAGTTAAGCGTGCTTGGGCGAGAGTAGTACTAGGATGGGTGACCTCCTGGGAAGTCCTCGTGTTGCATCCCCTTTTGTTTTGCGCCAGTTGAGTTCCGTCCCAGCTCGCTCTCTCTTTCGTTTAGTTTAAATATTTAATTTTTTTTAACCCCGAGGCTTCGTTCCGTCCCAGCTCGCTCTCTCTTTCGTTTAGTTTAAATATTTAATTTTTTTTTTATCCCCGAGGCTTCGTAGTGAGGAGGGTGTAAATTGTTCGGGCTTTCGGGACAAAGGTATCGAAAAGACCTTCGTCCGGACATATTATAATCGAAAATCGGAGGCTCGGCGGAAAAATGGTTGTGTCGTGAAGGGACAAGAGCGAAATGTTGGCATAAGTGAACGGATGCGACCATACCAGCACTAATGCACCGGATCCCATCAGAACTCCGAAGTTAAGCGTGCTTGGGCGAGAGTAGTACTAGGATGGGTGACCTCCTGGGAAGTCCTCGTGATGCATCCCCTTTTGTTTTGCGGCAGTTGAGTTCCGTCCCAGCTCGCTCTCTCTTTCGTTTAGTTTAAATATTTAATTTTTTTTAACCCCGAGGCTTCGTTCCGTCCCATCTCGCTCTCTCTTTCGTTTAGTTTAAATATTTAATTTTTTTTTTATCCCCGAGGCTTCGTCGTGAGGAGGGTGTAAATTGTTCGGGCTTTCGGGACAATGGTATCGAAAAGACCTTCGTCCGGACATATTATAGTCGAAAATCGGAGGCTCGGCGGAAAAATGGCTGTGTCGTGAAGGGACAAGAGCGAAATGTTGGCATAAGTGAACGGATGCGACCATACCAGCACTAATGCACCGGATCCCATCAGAACTCCGAAGTTAAGCGTGCTTGGGCGAGAGTAGTACTAGGATGGGTGACCTCCTGGGAAGTCCTCGTGTTGCATCCCCTTTTGTTTTGCGCCAGTTGAGTTCCGTCCCAGCTCGCTCTCTCTTTCGTTTAGTTTAAATATTTACTTTTTTTTAACCCCGAGGCTTCGTTCCGTCCCAGCTCGCTCTCTCTTTCGTTTAGTTTAAATATTTAATTTTTTTTTTATCCCCGAGGCTTCGTAGTGAGGAGGGTGTAAATTGTTCGGGCTTTCGGGACAAAGGTATCGAAAAGACCTTCGTCCGGACATATTATAGTCGAAAATCGGAGGCTCGGCGGAAAAATGGCTGTGTCGTGAAGGGACAAGAGCGAAATGTTGGCATAAGTGAACGGATGCGACCATACCAGCACTAATGCACCGGATCCCATCAGAACTCCGAAGTTAAGCGTGCTTGGGCGAGAGTAGTACTAGGATGGGTGACCTCCTGGGAAGTCCTCGTGTTGCATCCCCTTTTGTTTTGCGCCAGTTGAGTTCCGTCCCAGCTCGCTCTCTCTTTCGTTTAGTTTAAATATTTACTTTTTTTTAACCCCGAGGCTTCGTTCCGTCCCAGCTCGCTCTCTCTTTCGTTTAGTTTAAATATTTAATTTTTTTTTTATCCCCGAGGCTTCGTAGTGAGGAGGGTGTAAATTGTTCGGGCTTTCGGGACAAAGGTATCGAAAAGACCTTCGTCCGGACATATTATAATCGAAAATCGGAGGCTCGGCGGAAAAATGGCTGTGTCGTGAAGGGACAAGAGCGAAATGTTGGCATAAGTGAACGGATGCGACCATACCAGCACTAATGCATCGGATCCCATCAGAACTCCGAAGTTAAGCGTGCTTGGGCGAGAGTAGTACTAGGATGGGTGACCTCCTGGGAAGTCCTCGTGTTGCATCCCCTTTTGTTTTGCGCCAGTTGAGTTCCGTCCCAGCTCGCTCTCTCTTTCGTTTAGTTTAAATATTTAATTTTTTTTAACCCCGAGGCTTCGTTCCGTCCCAGCTCGCTCTCTCTTTCGTTTAGTTTAAATATTTAATTTTTTTTTTATCCCCGAGGCTTCGTAGTGAGGAGGGTGTAAATTGTTCGGGCTTTCGGGACAAAGGTATCGAAAAGACCTTCGTCCGGACATATTATAATCGAAAATCGGAGGCTCGGCGGAAAAATGGCTGTGTCGTGAAGGGACAAGAGCGAAATGTTGGCATAAGTGAACGGATGCGACCATACCAGCACTAATGCACCGGATCCCATCAGAACTCCGAAGTTAAGCGTGCTTGGGCGAGAGTAGTACTAGGATGGGTGACCTCCTGGGAAGTCCTCGTGTTGCATCCCCTTTTGTTTTGCGCCAGTTGAGTTCCGTCCCAGCTCGCTTTCTCTTTCGTTTAGTTTAAATATTTAATTTTTTTTAACCCCGAGGCTTGGTTCCGTCCCAGCTCCCTCTCTCTTTCGTTTAGTTTAAATATTTAATTTTTTTTTTATCCCCGAGGCTTCGTAGTGAGGAGGATGTAAATTGTTCGGGCTTTCGGGACAAAGCTATCGAAAAGACCTTCGTCCGGACATATTATAGTCGAAAATCGGAGGCTCGGCGGAAAAATGGCTGTGTCGTGAAGGGACAAGAGCGAAATGTTGGCATAAGTGAACGGATGCGACCATACCAGCACTAATGCACCGGATCCCATCAGAACTCCGAAGTTAAGCGTGCTTGGGCGAGAGTAGTACTAGGATGGGTGACCTCCTGGGAAGTCCTCGTGTTGCATCCCCTTTTGTTTTGCGCCAGTTGAGTTCCGTCCCAGCTCTCTCTCTCTCTTTCGTTTAGTTTAAATATTTAATTTTTTTTAACCCCGAGGCTTGGTTCCGTCCCAGCTCGCTCTCTCTTTCGTTTAGTTTAAATATTTAATTTTTTTTTTATCCCCGAGGCTTCGTAGTGAGGAGGGTGTAAATTGTTCGGGCTTTCGGGACAAAGGTATCGAAAAGACCTTCGTCCGGACATATTATAGTCGAAAATCGGAGGCTCGGCGGAAAAATGGCTGTGTCGTGAAGGGACAAGAGCGAAATGTTGGCATAAGTGAACGGATGCGACCATACCAGCACTAATTCACCGGATCCCATCAGAACTCCGAAGTTAAGCGTGCTTGGGCGAGAGTAGTACTAGGATGGGTGACCTCCTGGGAAGTCCTCGTGTTGCATCCCCTTTTGTTTTGCGCCAGTTGAGTTCCGTCCCAGCTCTCTCTCTCTCTTTCGTTTAGTTTAAATATTTAATTTTTTTTAACCCCGAGGCTTCGTTCCGTCCCAGCTCGCTCTCTCTTTCGTTTAGTTTAAATATTTAATTTTTTTTTTATCCCCGAGGCTTCGTAGTGAGGAGGGTGTAAATTGTTCGGGCTTTCGGGACAAAGGTATCGAAAAGACCTTCGTCCGGACATATTATACTCGAAAATCGGAGGCTCGGCGGAAAAATGGCTGTGTCGTGAAGGGACAAGAGCGAAATGTTGGCATAAGTGAACGGATGCGACCATACCAGCACTAATGCACCGGATCCCATCAGAACTCCGAAGTTAAGCGTGCTTGGGCGAGAGTAGTACTAGGATGGGTGACCTCCTGGGAAGTCCTCGTGTTGCATCCCCTTTTGTTTTGCGCCAGTTGAGTTCCGTCCCAGCTCGCTTTCTCTTTCGTTTAGTTTAAATATTTAATTTTTTTTAACCCCGAGGCTTCGTTCCGTCCCAGCTCGCTCTCTCTTTCGTTTAGTTTAAATATTTAATTTTTTTTTTATCCCCGAGGCTTCGTAGTGAGGAGGGTGTAAATTGTTCGGGCTTTCGGGACAAAGGTATCGAAAAGACCTTCGTCCGGACATATTATAGTCGAAAATCGGAGGCTCGGCGGAAAAATGGCTGTGTCGTGAAGGGACAAGAGCGAAATGTTGGCATAAGTGAACGGATGCGACCATACCAGCACTAATGCACCGGATCCCATCAGAACTCCGAAGTTAAGCGTGCTTGGGCGAGAGTAGTACTAGGATGGGTGACCTCCTGGGAAGTCCTCGTGTTGCATCCCCTTTTGTTTTGCGCCAGTTGAGTTCCGTCCCAGCTCGCTCTCTCTTTCGTTTAGTTTAAATATTTAATTTTTTTTAACCCCGAGGCTTCGTTCCGTCCCAGCTCGCTCTCTCTTTCGTTTAGTTTAAATATTTAATTTTTTTTTATCCCCGAGGCTTCGTAGTGAGGAGGGTGTAAATTGTTCGGGCTTTCGGGACAAAGGTATCGAAAAGACCTTCGTCCGGACATATTATAATCGAAAATCGGAGGCTCGGCGAAAAAATGGCTGTGTCGTGAAGGGACAAGAGCGAAATGTTGGCAAAAGTGAACGGATGCGACCATACCAGCACTAATGCACCGGATCCCATCAGAACTCCGAAGTTAAGCGTGCTTGGGCGAGAGTAGTACTAGGATGGGTGACCTCTTGGGAAGTCCTCGTGTTGCATCCCCTTTTGTTTTGCGCCAGTTGAGTTCCGTCCCAGCTCGCTCTCTCTTTCGTTTAGTTTAAATATTTAATTTTTTTTAACCCCGAGGCTTCGTTCCGTCCCAGCTCGCTCTCTCTTTCGTTTAGTTTAAATATTTAATTTTTTTTTATCCCCGAGGCTTCGTAGTGAGGAGGGTGTAAATTGTTCGGGCTTTCGGGACAAAGGTATCGAAAAGACCTTCGTCCGGACATATTATAATCGAAAATCGGAGGCTCGGCGGAAAAATGGCTGTGTCGTGAAGGGACAAGAGCAAAATGTTGGCATAAGTGAACGGATGCGACCATACCAGCACTAATGCACCGGATCCCATCAGAACTCCGAAGTTAAGGGTGCTTGGGCGAGAGTAGTACTAGGATGGGTGACCTCCTGGGAAGTCCTCGTGTTGCATCCCCTTTTGTTTTGCGCCAGTTGAGTTCCGTCCCAGCTCGCTCTCTCTTTCGTTTAGTTTAAATATTTAATTTTTTTTAACCCCGAGGCTTCGTTCCGTCCCAGCTCGCTCTCTCTTTCGTTTAGTTTAAATATTTAATTTTTTTTTATCCCCGAGGCTTCGTAGTGAGGAGGGTGTAAATTGTTCGGGCTTTCGGGACAAAGGTATCGAAAAGACCTTCGTCCGGACATATTATAGTCGAAAATCGGAGGCTCGGCGGAAAAATGGCTGTGTCGTGAAGGGACAAGAGCGAAATGTTGGCATAAGTGAACGGATGCGACCATACCAGCACTAATGCACCGGATCCCATCAGAACTCCGAAGTTAAGCGTGCTTGGGCGAGAGTAGTACTAGGATGGGTGACCTCCTGGGAAGTCCTCGTGTTGCATCCCCTTTTGTTTTGCGCCAGTTGAGTTCCGTCCCAGCTCGCTCTCTCTTTCGTTTAGTTTAAATATTTAATTTTTTTTAACCCCGAGGCTTCGTTCCGTCCCAGCTCGCTCTCTCTTTCGTTTAGTTTAAATATTTAATTTTTTTTTATCCCCGAGGCTTCGTAGTGAGGAGGGTGTAAATTGTTCGGGCTTTCGGGACAAAGGTATCGAAAAGACCTTCGTCCGGACATATTATAATCGAAAATCGGAGGCTCGGCGAAAAAATGGCTGTGTCGTGAAGGGACAAGAGCGAAATGTTGGCAAAAGTGAACGGATGCGACCATACCAGCACTAATGCACCGGATCCCATCAGAACTCCGAAGTTAAGCGTGCTTGGGCGAGAGTAGTACTAGGATGGGTGACCTCTTGGGAAGTCCTCGTGTTGCATCCCCTTTTGTTTTGCGCCAGTTGAGTTCCGTCCCAGCTCGCTCTCTCTTTCGTTTAGTTTAAATATTTAATTTTTTTTAACCCCGAGGCTTCGTTCCGTCCCAGCTCGCTCTCTCTTTCGTTTAGTTTAAATATTTAATTTTTTTTTATCCCCGAGGCTTCGTAGTGAGGAGGGTGTAAATTGTTCGGGCTTTCGGGACAAAGGTATCGAAAAGACCTTCGTCCGGACATATTATAATCGAAAATCGGAGGCTCGGCGGAAAAATGGCTGTGTCGTGAAGGGACAAGAGCAAAATGTTGGCATAAGTGAACGGATGCGACCATACCAGCACTAATGCACCGGATTCCATCAGAACTCCGAAGTTAAGGGTGCTTGGGCGAGAGTAGTACTAGGATGGGTGACCTCCTGGGAAGTCCTCGTGTTGCATCCCCTTTTGTTTTGCGCCAGTTGAGTTCCGTCCCAGCTCGCTCTCTCTTTCGTTTAGTTTAAATATTTAATTTTTTTTAACCCCGAGGCTTCGTTCCGTCCCAGCTCGCTCTCTCTTTCGTTTAGTTTAAATATTTAATTTTTTTTTATCCCCGAGGCTTCGTAGTGAGGAGGGTGTAAATTGTTCGGGCTTTCGGGACAAAGGTATCGAAAAGACCTTCGTCCGGACATATTATAATCGAAAATCGGAGGCTCGGCGGAAAAATGGTTGTGTCGTGAAGGGACAAGAGCGAAATGTTGGCATAAGTGAACAGATGTGACCATACCAGCACTAATGCACCGGATCCCATCAGAACTCCGAAGTTAAGCGTGCTTGGGCGAGAGTAGTACTAGGATGGGTGACCTCCTGGGAAGTCCTCGTGTTGCATCCTCTTTTGTTTTGCGCCAGTTGAGTTCCGTCCCAGCTCGCTCTCTCTTTCGTTTAGTTTAAATATTTAATTTTTTTTAACCCCGAGGCTTCGTTCCGTCCCAGCTCGCTCTCTCTTTCGTTTAGTTTAAATATTTAATTTTTTTTATCCCCGAGGCTTCGTAGTGAGGAGGGTGTAAATTGTTCGGGCTTTCGGGACAAAGGTATCGAAAAGACCTTCGTCCGGACATATTATAATCGAAAATCGGAGGCTCGGCGGAAAAATGGCTGTGTCGTGAAGGGACAAGAGCGAAATGTTGGCATAAGTGAACGGATGCGACCATACCAGCACTAATGCACCGGATCCCATCAGAACTCCGAAGTTAAGCGTGCTTGGGCTAGAGTAGTACTAGGATGGGTGACCTCCTGGGAAGTCCTCGTGTTGCATCCCCTTTTGTTTTGCGCCAGTTGAGTTCCGTCCCAGCTCGCTCTCTCTTTCTTTTAGTTTAAATATTTAATTTTTTTTAACCCCGAGGCTTCGTCAAAGATTATCTTAGAACTGATTTTAATTCAAGAAAAAATAGAGAAAAAAGAAATTGGTTCTTAAGTTTCGAAGAAAGTTATAAAAATAAAATTAGAGAAATTTGGTATGAAGAAATGGAAAAAATTCAAAGTAATATTCCTTTCTTTAGTTGGTTCAAACACTACCTTAAGAAAAATGGTATAGAACAACCTTTTAATTATAAGTCCATAGAAGTACAAACTAGACTTACTAAAACGTGGAATATTTTACCAGAAGGAATAGTTCATTCAATTCACCCTCCTCTAAAAGGATTAAAAATCAAAACTGAAGAAGGAGAATTAACAGGTGAACCATTTAAAAATGGTAGGATTGGCACTTCAGACAATAGAACATCTACCTTAGAAGATGTTAAAAAAATTTTTCAACAAAATAATTATTCTAATCAGCTTCTTCATACTATAGCCACCCAAGTAGAACTTGTGCATGAGAAAATAGCTGGTGAAGAACCTAAGTTCCCTAGGAATATTTCTAGACCTCATTTTCAGATTCAAGGAATTCCAAAAGAATCTCTAAAAAATATCTCACTAAGTTCACCCTTAACTCTAATTGATAAAATAAATAAAAAATTAGATAAAGACAAACAAATACAATGTATAAATGAACAAAATGATAAATCTTCAGACTCAGACTCTAATTATCCTACTACTGAAGAATCTACAGGTTCAGAAAATTCAAACGACGAAAAGATAATTCATAATATTGAAACTAATTTTTATGATGAACCTTTAGAAATAAATAAGTTAAGAAAAAATAGAAAAGGATTTCAAGGGCATAGAAGAATTAATAGAAATATGGATACTAGAAACTTTTACTCTAGACCTACTCCTCCAGATATTCAATATGAAGAAAGATCCAAGTTTAGATCTACTGATTATAATGGACAAAGTATCTATGAGTGGAATATAGATGGAAAATCTGAAGGAGAAATCCTAAACACATTACAAGAAATGGGAATGGCTAACATAGCCTATAAATGTTCAGATAAAACTGACCAAGTCTGTGTATCCTTAATTGTTACAGGATTTACAGGACAATTAAAAAATTGGTGGGATAATGCCCTTACTTTTCAACAAAAAGAAGAAATCTTAAACTATAAAAATGATTTAGGAGAAGAAGAACCAGTAAATCAATTAATTTACACAATTAGTATGCACTTTATTGGAAATCCTAAAGAAGAGCTCCAAGCTAATAGAGAAATACTAAATAACTTAAAGTGTAAAACACTCAGTGATTACAGATGGTATAAAGATGTATTTCTTTCATATGTATTCAAAAGATCAGACTGTAATAAAGGATATTGGAAGGAACACTTCGTTGCTGGTCTACCTTCCTTATTCGCCCAAAGAATTAATCAAAAAATAAAAGAAGAATTACAATCTGAAGAAATTCCCTGGAAAGATATAACATATGGACAGTTAACTCCGTTTGTTAAAAAAGAAGGATTAGCATTATGTTCAGAACTTAAATTACAGGCTAAATACGGAAAAGACAAGGGATCACGAAGAAAAGAATTAGGAAATTTCTGCCAAGACTTTGGATTAGAAAAAATTGGTGATCCTCCTAGTAAAAGAAAACAATTTAAAAGATCTGATAAAAAACAAAGTTTTAGAAAATCTAGATTTAATAAACAAAATAATAAAAAATCTGATAAACCAAGGGAAAAGAAAATTATCTGTTATAAGTGTGGAAAACCTGGACATAAAGCAAATCAATGCAATCTTAGACAAAAGATTTCAGAAGTTTGCAAAGAAGATGCAGAATTAAAAGACAAACTAGTTAAAATACTTATTAAAGAATCATCAGAAGAAGAAGGTCATGAATCATCAGACTCTGATGACTCTGGATCCACTCAATTTTGTTATGTTATAACAAAAGAAAAAGAAAATGAAGCATTATTTCAACTTATAGATAAACTTGAAGATCCAGCTATAAAACAAGAATATTTTATCAAATTAAAAAATTTAATTTTCAAAGAACAAAAAACTCTTCCCGAAGAACCGTTTAGTCTATCAAAAATGATCAGTAAAAGACCATCTTCAAGTATATTTTCATCTATAACAACTAAAGACCTTCAAGCTGAAGTTAACAATTTAAAAAGAGAAGTTAATGCTCTACAAGAACAACTCATTTTAAATGAAGCCAAAGACTTGGAATTAGAAACTAGAATTGCTCATCTTGAATTAAACAAACATGAAGGAGATGAACAAACTTCATCAGACTCATCTTCTAACATCAGATCTAAAGAAAATGTTTCTAAAGAAGAATTTAATATTAATGATGATACTTTTATAAATGTTATTGAACAAATAAATTTTCAAAAATGGTATGTTTATGTAACCATAAAAGTAGAAGATTTCGTACTTAATACTATAGCCCTTTTAGACAGCGGAGCAGACCTTAATTGTATTTGCGAAGGGATTATTCCCTCAAAACATTATCATAAAACTACAGAAAAATTACATAATGCAAATGGTGCAAGAATGAAACTTAATTATAAAATACCCAGTGCATCTGTATGTAACAATGGATATTGTTTTAAAAATACTTTTATAATGGTAAAAGACTTAACACAAGAAGTTATATTAGGAACACCCTTTCTAACACAGATCTATCCCTTTAAAGTTAATAGACATGGTGTTCATACTAAAGTAATGGGAACTAAATTAACATTTAAGTTCCTTAATCCCATTAGACACTCAGAAGTTACCTTACTTCAAACTTCATCTATAATAAAAAATATAAATCTTATTACAAAAAAGTCATCATTAATCAACTCGTTAACTAAAGAAATCTACAGTCTTAAAATTGAAGAGAAACTTGTAAATCCTAATTTACAATTAAAAATAAAAGAACTTGAAGAACTCTTTATAAAATCAGTTTGTTCAGATTCCCCAACAGCCTTTTGGGAAAGAAAAAGACATCAAGTATCCTTACCTTATGAGAAAGAATTTAAAGAAATTAATATTCCTACTAAGGCTAGACCAATACAAATGAATTTAGAATTATTAAATTACTGTAAAGAAGAAATAAAGTCCCTTTTAAACAAAAAATTAATTAGAGAATCAAAGTCTCCTTGGAGTTGTGCAGCTTTTTATGTTAATAATCAAGCAGAAAAGGAAAGAGGAACACCTCGTTTAGTTATAAACTATAAACCACTTAATAAAGCTTTACAATGGATAAGATATCCTATTCCAAATAAGAGAGATTTACTTAACAGACTTTATGATTCTAATATATATTCAAAATTTGATATGAAAAGTGGATTTTGGCAAATACAAATAATAGAAGAAGATAGATATAAAACAGCCTTTACAGTTCCTTTTGGACATTACGAATGGAATGTAATGCCATTTGGATTAAAAAATGCACCATCAGAATTTCAAAAAATAATGAATGATATATTTAATCCATACTCTAAATTTATAATAGTCTATATTGACGATGTTTTAATATTCTCTAAAACCATAGAAGAACATTTTAAACATCTAAATACTTTTTTATATATTATTAAGAAAAATGGCCTAGCAGTCTCAGCCCCAAAAATAAAATTATTCCAAACCAAAATAAGATTTTTAGGACATAACATTTATCAACAAACAATAAGACCAATCAACAGAAGTATAGAATTCGCCAATAAATTTCCAGATGAAATAAAAGATAAAACACAACTCAAAGATTCTTAGGATGTTTAAACTATATTTCAGATTTTTTCCCTAACCTAAGACAAATGTGTACCCTTTTATTTCAAAGATTAAAGAAAAACCCTAATCCTTGGACAGAAGAACATACTAAAATTGTACGAATGATAAAAGAAAAGGTTAAAACCCTTCCATGTACAAATATTCCTCATCCTTCTGCTTTCATGATAGTTGAAACAGATGCGTCAGAAATAGGCTTCGGAGGAATATTAAAACAAAGACTACAAGATCAAACTAAAGAAACCTTAGTAAGATATTATTCTGGTGTTTGGTCTGGACCACAAAAGAATTACAGTACTGTTAAAAAAGAAGTTCTTTCTATAGTTTTATGTATTTCTAAATTCCAAGATGATCTTTATAATAAAAAATTCTTACTTAGAGTCGATTGTAAATCGGCTAAAAAGATTTTACAAAAGGATGTGCAAAATTTAGTTTCTAAACAAATTTTTGCCAGATGGCAAGCCATAGTCTCAGTATTTGATTTTGAAATAGAATTTATTAAAGGAGAAAAGAATTCTTTACCTGATTTTCTTACAAGAGAATTTTTACAGGGAAAACAGCACAATGAAATTTATTTATAAAACATGGAAGGAGAAGATTGAACAAGATTTATGGATTCCCGCAGTACAAGATGTGATAGACATTTCAATCCTCCATGGCTATCCTAATCAAGAAATGATTGATTTTCTTAAAAAATTAAAATTAGAAGCCAGAAAGAGATTAAATAAAATTCCATTCTGATAAATATTTCCATTATCAACTACCTTCTTACAAAAGAATTTATACAGATTTTTAAATGAAGACTATCATCATTAATCCTCATTTCAAGCCATTGAGAGAAAAGATAGAGCAAGAGTTACAAATACCATTTCTCCGTACAATGCTCAGACTATCTATATTACGTGGAGATCCAGATTTTAATCTAATAGTGGTTATTGACCAAAGATTACAAATTGCAGATAAGAGATTTCGGAGTATTCCATTCTAATGGAATCCAGTAGCAGAAAACAGATCCCACAAGATTATGAGCTTGTTCCTACAAGTTCAGCAATTGTCCCAACTCAAAATCAGTTCCAATCTCTTTCAGAATTTCCTCCTCTCTCATATCAAGAAGCTCTTTTTAGTCCAAAAACTCCTGCTAAGGCAATTCCCAAAAGAGACACTCCTTATTTCAGATATGTTACAAAACAAAATCCCATACAAGAAGTCTACCTTACCCCAGAACATGAAGTCCTTTCACAAACACAAATAGAACCTTTTATTACCAAACTCTTCCCTACAGACTTCCAATGGTTTCCAGATGATTTAAGAAAGACTAGAAGATTCTATGAGCTCATCCTCATAGACTCTGGTTCTGCTGAAATCATCCACAGAATGTGTGAGTCGGATACAAAAAAGATCAACTTCTCTAAAATAAAGATTCTTCAAGTCCTCACTGTTTCCGACTGGAGTAGCCCTTGGGATCTTAAACCCTTTACAGTTCCTCAAGCCCTTCCTGGCTACTCTTACATAGACTACAAAAATGCTTGGTATTACACATTATTGCTAAGACCTTATAGTCATTCTTGGTTCATCTTCTTTGACAGAAGATGCAATGACAATATTCCAGTATGGTTCTATCATTGGTGGTATCACTTTGGTGCTATTGATGATATTTACCCAGATCTCGCAAGAGTTACTTATGATTATTATTGTAAGCATTCTCTAAATAAACCTTTTACCAGACCTCTTAGGTTTCACAAAGATACTGGTTTAGCATGGATTTTTTGCTGGACCTATGAGACCATCCAAATCCTCCCAAAACCATTCCCCCTAACATTATGCAGGAAATACAAAATCAGATGGTGGGAAAAGTTTGATCTCAATGTTCTCACCATACCAAAGATACAAGAAATCCTGTCCAAGAAAAAACCAAAGCCCCAAAGCCCAATACCACAGACAAATAGCCCAATATCTCCACAACAGTCTCCAGTAAATTGCCCTGCTGATCAATTAAAGCAATGGCAAGAATTCCAGGCCTTCCAAAAATACCTAGCATCACAAAATGTACAACCAGCAGCATCCACCTCACAAAATAGTCCGCCCATAAAAGATGATCCTGCACAAGATGCTCAAGACCCATATGATTTTTAGTTTATATGTAATTTTTTTTTTATGTAATTTTTTTTTTAAAAAAAAAAAAAAAAAAAAAAAAAAAAAAAAGTTGAATGAGGAGTATTTGTAAGTATTGTATACGCATATGGTGTAATAAGTAAATCTACTAGACCACTGAAGCCATCAAGAGAAGAAAGACGACACATACTGGTGGAAAGAAGAGCCGACAACAGACACTATTCCCCGTCACTATTCACTATCACTATTCCCCGTCACTATTCACTGTCACTATTCACTATTCACTATTTCAACTTTTACTATTCACTCGTATTATTCATAAAGAGCCAAAGAGACATCTCCCGCTATTGTCGCGGGAAGGAAGACTTCACCAAGAGAACCATCACATGCCTACAGTTGAACCACAACAGACGTATGCAATGACGTCAAATGCAGATCAACTCTTGCCTATATAAAGAAGGATACAGGTTGAGGAAAGGCATCGAAATTCAGAGTGCTCTTCCACATCTCAAAAAACCCTCTCAAGTCTGTCTCAAAAATATTTTCTTTCAGTTTTCAAGTTGTTCTAAGTTGAAGAAAAGTTTGAATATTTGTAAGTCTTTCTTATTTTCTCATAAATTGTTTGTATTCAATAGTTCCAAAATTATATAAAAGTTATAATTTGTGGTTATTTTCTGAGTTTATTACCTGTTTTTAAAAATTCGTTACTATCATCAAACCTGGGTTAACAAAACATGTTTATATTGTGTATAGATGATAATGGGAGCTTTTTGGGCTAAAAGCTTTCCGTGACTTTTTCGAGCCAAAAGTGATCATATCGGCGTCACCCTTCTATGCCCAATCAAAACTACTCTGTTTTCGCTCAAATTTGTCCAAAACATGTTTATATTTTGTATAGATGATAATGGGAGCTTTTTGGGCGAAAAGCTTTCAGTGACTTTTTCGAGCCAAAAGTGACCATATCGGCGTCACCCTTCTATGCCCAATCAAAACTACTCTGTTTTCGCTCAAATTTGTCCCAAACATGTTTATATTGTGTATAGACGATAATGGGAGCTTTTTCGGCGAAAAGCTTTTCGTGACTTTTTCAAGCCAAAAGTTACCATATTGTCGTCACTCTTCTATGCCCAATCAAAACTACTCTGTTTTCGCTCAAATTTGTCCAAAACATGTTTATATTGTGCATAGATGATAATGGGAGCTTTTTGGGGGAAAAGCTTTCCGTGACTTTTTCGAGCCAAAAGTGATCATATCGGCGTCACCCTTCTATGCCCAATCAAAACTACTATGTTTTCGCTCAAATTTGTCCAAAACATGTTTATATTGTGTATAGATGATAATGGGAGCTTTTTGGGGGAAAAGCTTTCCGTGACTTTTTCGAGCAAAAAGTGACCATATCGGCGTCACCCATCTATGCCCAATCAAAACTACTCTGTTTTCGCTCAAATTTATCCGAAACATGTTTATATTGTGTATAGACGATAATGGGAGCTTTTTCGGCGAAAAGCTTTTCGTGACTTTTTCAAGCCAAAAGTTACCATATTGTCGTCACTCTTCTATGCCCAATCAAAACTACTCTGTTTTCGCTCAAATTTGTCCAAAACATATTTATATTGTGTATAGATGATAATGGGAGCTTTTTGGGCGAAAAGCTTCCCGTGACTTTTTCGAGCCAAAAGTGACCATATCGGCCTCACCCTTCTATGCCCAATCAAAACTACTCTGTTTTCGCTCAAATTTGTCAAAAACATGTTTATATTGTGTATAGATGATAATGGGAGCTTTTTGGGCGAAAAGTTTTCCGTGACTTTTTCGAGCCAAAAGTGATCATATCGGCTTCACCCTTCTATGCCCAATCAAAACTACTCTGTTTTCGCTCAAATTTGTCCAAAACATGTTTACATTGTGTATAGATGATAATAGGAGCATTTTGGGCGAAAAGCTTTCTGTGACTTTTTCGAGCCAAAAGTGATCATATCGGCGTCACCTTTCTATGCCCAATCAAAATTACTCTGTTTTCGCTCAAATTTGCGCAAAACATGTTTATATTGTGTATAGATGATAATGAGAGCTTTTTGGGCGAAAAGCTTTCCGATACTTTTTCGAGCCAAAAGTGACCATATCGGCGTCACCCTTCTATGCCGAATCAAAACTACTCTGTTTTCGCTCAAATTTGTCCCAAACATGTTTATATTGTGTATAGACGATAATGGGAGCTTTTTCGGCGAAAAGCTTTTCGTGACTTTTTCAAGCCAAAAGTTACCATATTGTCGTCACTCTTCTATGCCCAATCAAAACTACTCTGTTTTCGCTCAAATTTGTCCAAAACATATTTATATTGTGTATAGATGATAATGGGAGCTTTTTGGGCGAAAAGCTTCCCGTGACTTTTTCGAGCCAAAAGTGACCATATCGGCCTCACCCTTCTATGCCCAATTAAACTACTCTGTTTTCGCTCAAATTTTTCATAAACATGTTTATATTGTGTATAGATGATAATGGGAGCTTTTTGGGCGAAAAGTTTTCCGTGACTTTTTCGAGCCAAAAGTGATCATATCGGCTTCACCCTTCTATGCCCAATCAAAACTACTCTGTTTTCGCTCAAATTTGTCCAAAACATGTTTATATTGTGTATAGATGATAATAGGAGCATTTTGGGCGAAAAGCTTTCTGTGACTTTTTCGAGCCAAAAGTGATCATATCGGCGTCACCTTTCTATGCCCAATCAAAATTACTCTGTTTTCGCTCAAATTTGCGCAAAACATGTTTATATTGTGTATAGATGATAATGAGAGCTTTTTGGGCGAAAATCTTTCCGTGACTTTTTCGAGCCAAAAGTGACCATATCGGCGTCACCCTTCTATGCCGAATCAAACCTACTCTGTTTTCGCTCAAATTTGTCCCAAACATGTTTATATTGTGTATAGACGATAATGGGAGCTTTTTCGGCGAAAATCTTTCCGTGACTTTTTCAAGCCAAAAGTGACCATATCGGCGTCACCCTTCTATGCCCAATTAAACCTACTCTGATTTCGCTCAAATTTGTCCAAAACATGTTTATATTGTGTATAGATAATAATGGGAGCTTTTTGGGCGAAAAGCTTTCCGTGACTTTTTCGAGCCAAAAGTGATCATATCGGCGTCACCCTTCTATGCCCAATCAAAACTACTCTGTTTTCGCTCAAATTTGTCCAAAACATGTTTATATTGTGTATAGATGATAATGGGAGCTTTTTGGGCGAAAAACTTTCCGTGACTTTTTCGAGCCAAAGGTGATCATATCGGCGTCACCCTTCTATGCCCAATCAAAACTACTCTGTTTTCGCTCAAATTTGTCCAAAACATGTTTATATTGTGTATAGATGATAATGGGAGCTTTTTGGCGAAAAGCTTTCCGTGACTTTTTGGAGCCAAAAGTGACCATATCGGCGTCAACCTTCTATGCCCAATCAAAACTACTCTGTTTTCGCTCAAATTTGTCCAAAACATGTTTATATTGTGCATAGATGATAATGGGAGCTTTTTGGGGGAAAAGCTTTCCGTGACTTTTTCGAGCCAAAAGTGATCATATCGGCGTCACCCTTCTATGCCCAATCAAAACTACTATGTTTTCGCTCAAATTTGTCCAAAACATGTTTATATTGTGTATAGATGATAATGGGAGCTTTTTGGGCGAAAAGCTTTCCGTGACTTTTTCGAGCCAAAAGTGACCATATCGGCGTCACCCTTCCATGCCCAATCAAAACTACTCTGTTTTCGCTCAAATTTGTCCCAAACATGTTTATATTGTGTATAGACGATAATGGGAGCTTTTTGGGCGAAAAGCTTTCCGTGACTTTTTCGAGCCAAAAGTGACCATATCGGCGTCACCCTTCCATGCCCAATCAAAACTACTCTGTTTTCGCTCAAATTTGTCCAAAACATATTTATATTGTGTATAGATGATAATGGGAGCTTTTTGGGTGAAAAGCTTTCCGTGACTTTTTCGAGCAAAAAGTGACCATATCGGCGTCACCCTTCTATGCCCAATCAAAACTACTCTGTTTTCGCTCAAATTTGTCCAAAACATGTTTATATTGTGTATAGATGATAATGGGAGCTTTTTGGGCGAAAAGATTTCCGTGACTTTTTCGAGCCAAAAGTGATCATATCGGCGTCACCCTTCTATGCCCAATCAAAACTACTCTGTTTTCGCTCAAATTTGTCCAAAACATGTTTATATTGTGTATAGATGATAATGGGAGCTTTTTGGGCGAAAAGTTTTCCGTGACTTTTTCGAGCCAAAAGTGACCATATCGGCGTCAACCTTCTATGCCCAATCAAAACTACTCTGTTTTCGCTCAAATTTGTCCAAAACATGTTTATATTGTGCATAGATGATAATGGGAGCTTTTTGGGGGAAAAGCTTTCCGTGTCTTTTTCGAGCCAAAAGTGATCATATCGGCGTTACCCTTCTATGCCCAATCAAAACTACTATACACAATATAAACATGTTTTGCGCAAATTTGAGCGAAAACAGAGTAATTTTGATTGGGCATAGAAAGGTGACGCCGATATGATCACTTTTGGCTCGAAAAAGTCACAGAAAGCTTTTCGCCCAAAATGCTCCTATTATCATCTATACACAATATAAACATGTTTTGGACAAATTTGAGCGAAAACAGAGTAGTTTTGATTGGGCATAGAAGAGTGACGACAATATGGTAACTTTTGGCTTGAAAAAGTCACGAAAAGCTTTTCGCCGAAAAAGCTCCCATTATCGTCTATACACAATATAAACATGTTTGGGACAAATTTGAGCGAAAACAGAGTAGTTTTGATTGGGCATAGATGGGTGACGCTGATATGGTCACTTTTGGCTCGAAAAAGTCACGGAAAGCTTTTCGCCCAAAAAGCTCCCATTATCATCTATACACAATATAAACATGTTTTGGACAAATTTGAGCAAAAACATAGTAGTTTTGATTGGGCATAGAAGGGTGAGGCCGATATGGTCACTTTTGGCTCGAAAAAGTCACGGGAAGCTTTTCGCCCAAAAAGCTCCCATTATCATCTATACACAATATAAATATGTTTTGGACAAATTTGAGCGAAAACAGAGTAGTTTTGATTGGGCATAGAAGAGTGACGACAATATGGTAACTTTTGGCTTGAAAAAGTCACGAAAAGCTTTTCGCCGAAAAAGCTCCCATTATCGTCTATACAAAATATACACATGTTTGGGACAAATTTGAGCGAAAACAGAGTAGTTTTGATTGGGCATAGAAGGGTGACGCCGATATGGTCACTTTTGGCTCGAAAAAGTCACGGAAAGCTTTTCGGCCAAAAAGCTCCCATTATCATCTATACACAATATAAACATGTTTTGGACAAATTTGAGCGAAAACATAGTAGTTTTGATTGGGCATAGAAGGGTGACGCCGATATGATCACTTTTGGCTCGAAAAAGTCACCGAAAGCTTTTCCCCCAAAAAGCTCCCATTACCATCTATGCACAATATAAACATGTTTTGGACAAATTTGTGCGAAAACAGAGTAGTTTTGATTGGGCATAGAAGGTTGACGCCGATATGGTCACTTTTGGCTCGAAAAAGTCACGGAAAGCTTTTCGCCCAAAAAGCTCCCATTATCATCTATACACAATATAAACTTGATTTGGACAAATTTGAGCGAAAACAGAGTAGTTTTGATTGGGCATAGAAGGGTGACGCCGATATGATCACTTTTGGCTCGAAAAAGTCACGGAGAGTTTTTCGCCCAAAAAGCTCCCATTATCATCTATACACAATATAAACATGTTTTGGACAAATTTGAGCGAAAACATAGTAGTTTTGATTGGGCATAGAAGGGTGACACCGATATGATCACCTTTGGCTTGAAAAAGTCACGGAAAGCTTTTCGCCCAAAAAGCTCCCATTATCATCTATACACAATATAAACATGTTTTGGACAAATTTGAGCGAAAACAGAGTAGTTTTGATTGGGCATAGAAGGGTGACGCCGATATGATCACTTTTGGCTCGAAAAAGTCACGGAAAGCTTTTCGCCAAAAAAGCTCCCATTATCATCTATACACAATATAAACATGTTTTGGACAAATTTGAATGAAAACAGAGTAGTTTTGTTTGGGCATAGAAGAGTGAGGACAATATGGTCACTTTTGGCTTGAAAAAGTCACGGAATGATTTTCGCCGAAAAAGCTCCCATTATCGTCTATACACAATATAAACATGTTTGGGACAAATTTGAGCGAAAACAGAGTAGTTTTGATTCGGCATAGAAGGGTGACGCCGATATGGTCACTTTTGGCTCGAAAAAGTCACGGAAAGCTTTTCGTCAAAAAAGCTCTCATTATCATCTATACACAATATAAACATGTTTTGCGCAAATTTGAGCGAAAACAGAGTAATTTTGATTGGGCATAGAAAGGTGACGCCGATATGATCACTTTTGGCTCGAAAAAGTCACAGAAAGCTTTTCGCCCAAAATGCTCCTATTATCATCTATACACAATATAAACATGTTTTGGACAAATTTGAGCGAAAACAGAGTAGTTTTGATTGGGCATAGAAGGGTGAAGCCGATATGATCACTTTTGGCTCGAAAAAGTCACGGAAAACTTTTCGCCCAAAAAGCTCCCATTATCATCTATACACAATATAAACATGTTTTTGACAAATTTGAGCGAAAACAGAGTAGTTTTGATTGGGCATAGAAGGGTGAGGCCGATATGGTCACTTTTGGCTCGAAAAAGTCACGGGAAGCTTTTCGCCCAAAAAGCTCCCATTATCATCTATACACAATATAAATATGTTTTGGACAAATTTGAGCGAAAACAGAGTAGTTTTGATTGGGCATAGAAGAGTGACGACAATATGGTAACTTTTGGCTTGAAAAAGTCACGAAAAGCTTTTCGCCGAAAAAGCTCCCATTATCGTCTATACACAATATAAACATGTTTGGGATAAATTTGAGCGAAAACAGAGTAGTTTTGATTGGGCATAGATGGGTGACGCCGATATGGTCACTTTTTGCTCGAAAAAGTCACGGAAAGCTTTTCGCCCAAAAAGCTCCCATTATCATCTATACACAATATAAACATGTTTTGGACAAATTTGAGCGAAAACATAGTAGTTTTGATTGGGCATAGAAGGGTGACGCCGATATGATCACTTTTGGCTCGAAAAAGTCACGGAAAGCTTTTCCCCCAAAAAGCTCCCATTATCATCTATGCACAATATAAACATGTTTTGGACAAATTTGAGCGAAAACATAGTAGTTTTGATTGGGCATAGAAGAGTGACGACAATATGGTAACTTTTGGCTTGAAAAAGTCACGAAAAGCTTTTCGCCGAAAAAGCTCCCATTATCGTCTATACACAATATAAACATGTTTGGGACAAATTTGAGCGAAAACAGAGTAGTTTTGATTGGGCATAGAAGGGTGACGCCGATATGGTCACTTTTGGCTCGAAAAAGTCACTGAAAGCTTTTCGCCCAAAAAGCTCCCATTATCATCTATACAAAATATAAACATGTTTTGGACAAATTTGAGCGAAAACAGAGTAGTTTTGATTGGGCATAGAAGGGTGACGCCGATATGATCACTTTTGGCTCGAAAAAGTCACGGAAAGCTTTTAGCCCAAAAAGCTCCCATTATCATCTATACACAATATAAACATGTTTTGTTAACCCAGGTTTGATGATAGTAACGAATTTTTAAAAACAGGTAATAAACTCAGAAAATAACCACAAATTATAACTTTTATATAATTTTGGAACTATTGAATACAAACAATTTATGAGAAAATAAGAAAGACTTACAAATATTCAAACTTTTCTTCAACTTAGAACAACTTGAAAACTGAAAGAAAATATTTTTGAGACAGACTTGAGAGGGTTTTTTGAGATGTGGAAGAGCACTCTGAATTTCGATGCCTTTCCTCAACATGTATCCTTCTTTATATAGGCAAGAGTTGATCTGCATTTGACGTCATTGCATACGTCTGTTGTGGTTCAACTGTAGGCATGTGATGGTTCTCTTGGTGAAGTCTTCCTTCCCGCGACAATAGCGGGAGATGTCTCTTTGGCTCTTTATGAATAATACGAGTGAATAGTAAAAGTTGAAATAGTGAATAGTGAATAGTGACAGTGAATAGTGACGGGGAATAGTGATAGTGAATAGTGACGGGGAATAGTGTCTGTTGTCGGCTCTTCTTTCCACCAGTATGTGTCGTCTTTCTTCTCTTGATGGCTTCAGTGGTCTAGTAGATTTACTTATTACACCATATGCGTATACAATACTTACAAATACTCCTCATTCAACTTTTTTTTTTTTTTTTTTTTTTTTTTTTTTTTTTAAAAAAAATTACATAAAAAAAAAATTACATATAAACTAAAAATCATATGGGTCTTGAGCATCTTGTGCAGGATCATCTTTTATGGGCGGACTATTTTGTGAGGTGGATGCTGCTGGTTGTACATTTTGTGATGCTAGGTATTTTTGGAAGGCCTGGAATTCTTGCCATTGCTTTAATTGATCAGCAGGGCAATTTACTGGAGACTGTTGTGGAGATATTGGGCTATTTGTCTGTGGTATTGGGCTTTGGGGCTTTGGTTTTTTCTTGGACAGGATTTCTTGTATCTTTGGTATGGTGAGAACATTGAGATCAAACTTTTCCCACCATCTGATTTTGTATTTCCTGCATAATGTTAGGGGGAATGGTTTTGGGAGGATTTGGATGGTCTCATAGGTCCAGCAAAAAATCCATGCTAAACCAGTATCTTTGTGAAACCTAAGAGGTCTGGTAAAAGGTTTATTTAGAGAATGCTTACAATAATAATCATAAGTAACTCTTGCGAGATCTGGGTAAATATCATCAATAGCACCAAAGTGATACCACCAATGATAGAACCATACTGGAATATTGTCATTGCATCTTCTGTCAAAGAAGATGAACCAAGAATGACTATAAGGTCTTAGCAATAATGTGTAATACCAAGCATTTTTGTAGTCTATGTAAGAGTAGCCAGGAAGGGCTTGAGGAACTGTAAAGGGTTTAAGATCCCAAGGGCTACTCCAGTCGGAAACAGTGAGGACTTGAAGAATCTTTATTTTAGAGAAGTTGATCTTTTTTGTATCCGACTCACACATTCTGTGGATGATTTCAGCAGAACCAGAGTCTATGAGGATGAGCTCATAGAATCTTCTAGTCTTTCTTAAATCATCTGGAAACCATTGGAAGTCTGTAGGGAAGAGTTTGGTAATAAAAGGTTCTATTTGTGTTTGTGAAAGGACTTCATGTTCTGGGGTAAGGTAGACTTCTTGTATGGGATTTTGTTTTGTAACATATCTGAAATAAGGAGTGTCTCTTTTGGGAATTGCCTTAGCAGGAGTTTTTGGACTAAAAAGAGCTTCTTGATATGAGAGAGGAGGAAATTCTGAAAGAGATTGGAACTGATTTTGAGTTGGGACAATTGCTGAACTTGTAGGAACAAGCTCATAATCTTGTGGGATCTGTTTTCTGCTACTGGATTCCATTAGAATGGAATACTCCGAAATCTCTTATCTGCAATTTGTAATCTTTGGTCAATAACCACTATTAGATTAAAATCTGGATCTCCACGTAATATAGATAGTCTGAGCATTGTACGGAGAAATGGTATTTGTAACTCTTGCTCTATCTTTTCTCTCAATGGCTTGAAATGAGGATTAATGATGATAGTCTTCATTTAAAAATCTGTATAAATTCTTTTGTAAGAAGGTAGTTGATAATGGAAATATTTATCAGAATGGAATTTTATTTAATCTCTTTCTGGCTTCTAATTTTAATTTTTTAAGAAAATCAATCATTTCTTGATTAGGATAGCCATGGAGGATTGAAATGTCTATCACATCTTGTACTGCGGGAATCCATAAATCTTGTTCAATCTTCTCCTTCCATGTTTTATAAATAAATTTCATTGTGCTGTTTTCCCTGTAAAAATTCTCTTGTAAGAAAATCAGGTAAAGAATTCTTTTCTCCTTTAATAAATTCTATTTCAAAATCAAATACTGAGACTATGGCTTGCCATCTGGCAAAAATTTGTTTAGAAACTAAATTTTGCACATCCTTTTGTAAAATCTCTTTAGCCGATTTACAATCGACTCTAAGTAAGAATTTTTTATTATAAAGATCATCTTGGAATTTAGAAATACATAAAACTATAGAAAGAACTTCTTTTTTAACAGTACTGTAATTCTTTTGTGGTCCAGACCAAACACCAGAATAATATCTTACTAAGGTTTCTTTAGTTTGATCTTGTAGTCTTTGTTTTAATATTCCTCCGAAGCCTATTTCTGACGCATCTGTTTCAACTATCATGAAAGCAGAAGGATGAGGAATATTTGTACATGGAAGGGTTTTAACCTTTTCTTTTATCATTCGTACAATTTTAGTATGTTCTTCTGTCCAAGGATTAGGGTTTTTCTTTAATCTTTGAAATAAAAGGGTACACATTTGTCTTAGGTTAGGGAAAAAATCTGAAATATAGTTTAAACATCCTAAGAATCTTTGAAGTTGTGTTTTATCTTTTATTTCATCTGGAAATTTATTGGCGAATTCTATACTTCTGTTGATTGGTCTTATTGTTTGTTGATAAATGTTATGTCCTAAAAATCTTATTTTGGTTTGGAATAATTTTATTTTTGGGGCTGAGACTGCTAGGCCATTTTTCTTAATAATATATAAAAAAGTATTTAGATGTTTAAAATGTTCTTCTATGGTTTTAGAGAATATTAAAACATCGTCAATATAGACTATTATAAATTTAGAGTATGGATTAAATATATCATTCATTATTTTTTGAAATTCTGATGGTGCATTTTTTAATCCAAATGGCATTACATTCCATTCGTAATGTCCAAAAGGAACTGTAAAGGCTGTTTTATATCTATCTTCTTCTATTATTTGTATTTGCCAAAATCCACTTTTCATATCAAATTTTGAATATATATTAGAATCATAAAGTCTGTTAAGTAAATCTCTCTTATTTGGAATAGGATATCTTATCCATTGTAAAGCTTTATTAAGTGGTTTATAGTTTATAACTAAACGAGGTGTTCCTCTTTCCTTTTCTGCTTGATTATTAACATAAAAAGCTGCACAACTCCAAGGAGACTTTGATTCTCTAATTAATTTTTTGTTTAAAAGGGACTTTATTTCTTCTTTACAGTAATTTAATAATTCTAAATTCATTTGTATTGGTCTAGCCTTAGTAGGAATATTAATTTCTTTAAATTCTTTCTCATAAGGTAAGGATACTTGATGTCTTTTTCTTTCCCAAAAGGCTGTTGGGGAATCTGAACAAACTGATTTTATAAAGAGTTCTTCAAGTTCTTTTATTTTTAATTGTAAATTAGGATTTACAAGTTTCTCTTCAATTTTAAGACTGTAGATTTCTTTAGTTAACGAGTTGATTAATGATGACTTTTTTGTAATAAGATTTATATTTTTTATTATAGATGAAGTTTGAAGTAAGGTAACTTCTGAGTGTCTAATGGGATTAAGGAACTTAAATGTTAATTTAGTTCCCATTACTTTAGTATGAACACCATGTCTATTAACTTTAAAGGGATAGATCTGTGTTAGAAAGGGTGTTCCTAATATAACTTCTTGTGTTAAGTCTTTTACCATTATAAAAGTATTTTTAAAACAATATCCATTGTTACATACAGATGCACTGGGTATTTTATAATTAAGTTTCATTCTTGCACCATTTGCATTATGTAATTTTTCTGTAGTTTTATGATAATGTTTTGAGGGAATAATCCCTTCGCAAATACAATTAAGGTCTGCTCCGCTGTCTAAAAGGGCTATAGTATTAAGTACGAAATCTTCTACTTTTATGGTTACATAAACATACCATTTTTGAAAATTTATTTGTTCAATAAAATTTATAAAAGTATCATCATTAATATTAAATTCTTCTTTAGAAACATTTTCTTTAGATCTGATGTTAGAAGATGAGTCTGATGAAGTTTGTTCATCTCCTTCATGTTTGTTTAATTCAAGATGAGCAATTCTAGTTTCTAATTCCAAGTCTTTGGCTTCATTTAAAATGAGTTGTTCTTGTAGAGCATTAACTTCTCTTTTTAAATTGTTAACTTCAGCTTGAAGGTCTTTAGTTGTTATAGATGAAAATATACTTGAAGATGGTCTTTTACTGATCATTTTTGATAGACTAAACGGTTCTTCGGGAAGAGTTTTTTGTTCTTTGAAAATTAAATTTTTTAATTTGATAAAATATTCTTGTTTTATAGCTGGATCTTCAAGTTTATCTATAAGTTGAAATAATGCTTCATTTTCTTTTTCTTTTGTTATAACATAACAAAATTGAGTGGATCCAGAGTCATCAGAGTCTGATGATTCATGACCTTCTTCTTCTGATGATTCTTTAATAAGTATTTTAACTAGTTTGTCTTTTAATTCTGCATCTTCTTTGCAAACTTCTGAAATCTTTTGTCTAAGATTGCATTGATTTGCTTTATGTCCAGGTTTTCCACACTTATAACAGATAATTTTCTTTTCCCTTGGTTTATCAGATTTTTTATTATTTTGTTTATTAAATCTAGATTTTCTAAAACTTTGTTTTTTATCAGATCTTTTAAATTGTTTTCTTTTACTAGGAGGATCACCAATTTTTTCTAATCCAAAGTCTTGGCAGAAATTTCCTAATTCTTTTCTTCGTGATCCCTTGTCTTTTCCGTATTTAGCCTGTAATTTAAGTTCTGAACATAATGCTAATCCTTCTTTTTTAACAAACGGAGTTAACTGTCCATATGTTATATCTTTCCAGGGAATTTCTTCAGATTGTAATTCTTCTTTTATTTTTTGATTAATTCTTTGGGCGAATAAGGAAGGTAGACCAGCAACGAAGTGTTCCTTCCAATATCCTTTATTACAGTCTGATCTTTTGAATACATATGAAAGAAATACATCTTTATACCATCTGTAATCACTGAGTGTTTTACACTTTAAGTTATTTAGTATTTCTCTATTAGCTTGGAGCTCTTCTTTAGGATTTCCAATAAAGTGCATACTAATTGTGTAAATTAATTGATTTACTGGTTCTTCTTCTCCTAAATCATTTTTATAGTTTAAGATTTCTTCTTTTTGTTGAAAAGTAAGGGCATTATCCCACCAATTTTTTAATTGTCCTGTAAATCCTGTAACAATTAAGGATACACAGACTTGGTCAGTTTTATCTGAACATTTATAGGCTATGTTAGCCATTCCCATTTCTTGTAATGTGTTTAGGATTTCTCCTTCAGATTTTCCATCTATATTCCACTCATAGATACTTTGTCCATTATAATCAGTAGATCTAAACTTGGATCTTTCTTCATATTGAATATCTGGAGGAGTAGGTCTAGAGTAAAAGTTTCTAGTATCCATATTTCTATTAATTCTTCTATGCCCTTGAAATCCTTTTCTATTTTTTCTTAACTTATTTATTTCTAAAGGTTCATCATAAAAATTAGTTTCAATATTATGAATTATCTTTTCGTCGTTTGAATTTTCTGAACCTGTAGATTCTTCAGTAGTAGGATAATTAGAGTCTGAGTCTGAAGATTTATCATTTTGTTCATTTATACATTGTATTTGTTTGTCTTTATCTAATTTTTTATTTATTTTATCAATTAGAGTTAAGGGTGAACTTAGTGAGATATTTTTTAGAGATTCTTTTGGAATTCCTTGAATCTGAAAATGAGGTCTAGAAATATTCCTAGGGAACTTAGGTTCTTCACCAGCTATTTTCTCATGCACAAGTTCTACTTGGGTGGCTATAGTATGAAGAAGCTGATTAGAATAATTATTTTGTTGAAAAAATTTTTTTAACATCTTCTAAGGTAGATGTTCTATTGTCTGAAGTGCCAATCCTACCATTTTTAAATGGTTCACCTGTTAATTCTCCTTCTTCAGTTTTGATTTTTATTCCTTTTAAAGGAGGGTGAATTGAATGAACTATTCCTTCTGGTAAAATATTCCACGTTTTAGTAAGTCTAGTTTGTACTTCTATGGACTTATAATTAAAAGGTTGTTCTATACCATTTTTCTTAAGGTAGTGTTTGAACCAACTAAAGAAAGGAATATTACTTTGAATTTTTTCCATTTCTTCATACCAAATTTCTCTAATTTTATTTTTATAACTTTCTTCGAAACTTAAGAACCAATTTCTTTTTTCTCTATTTTTTCTTGAATTAAAATCAGTTCTAAGATAATCTTTGTCTATTGTAAAGACAGAGTTGATAATAACATTTATTGAAGAGTATCTGTTCATTTCACTATTAGTAGGAGAAGATTGAGTTTGGTCTATAGGTTCTGTAACCTGATTAGGTATAGGACTACTGAAGTCTAGGATTACTTCTGTATTTTCTAAATCTGTGTTTCCTAAATCTATACTCTTATTTCTTCTACTATAATTATTACTTCTGGCAGTATAGAAAGAGTCTGAAAAAGAACTCCTCGGTTCTAAATTATTTCTTAGTCTTGGTAACGTTGAATAACTTCTACTAAGATTGAATTTAAGAAGAACTTTACCATCTGAACTTTCAGTCATTTCTGAAACATCCTTTTTCTCTAAATTTTCTGGAGGACAATCATGTTCAAGTTCTAAAGTAGTTGGAATAGTTATATCATCCCATTTAATAAGTTTAGGAGTAAATATTGTAGATTTTTCAGCTTCTAACTGAAGTAAAGTTGTTTCTCCTTTTGGAACAGGAGGGATTAAACATCTCGGATCTGTTAAAGAAGTTAAAAGTCTATAATGAACTCTATATATTATAGCAAAATTCTTTGATAATTGTTTAAAGTTATCTTTTAGGATTTTTACATCTAAAGTTAACGTCTGAGTAACCCTAGGGTCTGTAAGATCAACATGAAAATTAGGTGAACAATTGAAATAGACTGGGCCATTACATATATTTGTCTGAATTATAGCTATTAACGAGTCTTTGTAAGATTTAAGTCTATCATCTCTTAAGGCTATGAAAATAGGAGTATCAATTCCTTTTCTGGCTAACGGTTTTAGAGCAACTTGTATCAAACCTAGATGAATATATCTGTACCCTTTTGTTTGATATTTTCTTAGTGATAAAGAAGATAAAAGTTGTAAAGATTGTTGTTCTTTACTAAGACTAATAGTTTCTTCACAAATTTGAGTGAAAACAGAGTAGTTTTGATTGGGCATAGAAGGGTGACGCCGATATGGTCACTTTTGGCTCGAAAAAGTCACGGAAAGCTTTTCGCCCAAAAAGCTCTAATTATCATCTATACACAATATAAACATGTTTTGCGCAAATTTGAGCGAAAACAGAGTCTTTTTGATTTGGCATAGAAAGGTGACGCCGATATGATCACTTTTGGCTCGAAAAAGTCACGGAAAGCTTTTCGCCCAAAATGCTCCTATTATCATCTATACACAATATAAACATGTTTTGGACAAATTTGAGCGAAAACAGAGTAGTTTTGATTGGACATAGAAGGGTGAAGCCGATATGATCACTTTTGGCTCGAAAAAGTCACGGAAAACTTTTCGCCCAAAAAGCTCCCATTATCATCTATACACAATATAAACATGTTTTGGACAAATTTGAGCGAAAACAGAGTAGTTTTGATTGGGCATAGAAGGGTGAGGCCGATATGGTCACTTTTGGCTCGAAAAAGTCACGGAAAACTTTTCGCCCAAAAAGCTCCCATTATCATCTATACACAATATAAATATGTTTTGGATAAATTTGAGCGAAAACAGAGTAGTTTTGATTGGGCATAGAAGAGTGACGACAATATGGTAACTTTTGGCTTGAAAAAGTCACGAAAAGCTTTTCGCCGAAAAAGCTCCCATTATCGTCTATACACAATATAAACATGTTTGGGACAAATTTGAGCGAAAACAGAGTAGTTTTGATTGGGGATAGATGGGTGACGCCGATATGGTCACTTTTGGCTCGAAAAAGTCACGGAAAGCTTTTCGCCCAAAAAGCTCCCATTATCATGTATACACAATATAAACATGTTTTGGACAAATTTGAGCGAAAACATAGTAGTTTTGATTGGGCATAGAAGGGTGACGCCGATATGATCACTTTTGGCTCGAAAAAGTCACGGAAAGCTTTTCCCCCCAAAAGCTCCCATTATCATCTATGCACAATATAAATATGTTTTGGACAAATTTGAGTGAAAACAGAGTAGTTTTGATTGGGCATAGAAGGGTGACGCCGATATGGTCACTTTTTGTTCGAAAAAGTCACGGAAAGCTTTTCACCCAAAAAGCTCCCATTATCATCTATACACAATATAAATATGTTTTGGACAAATTTGAGCGAAAACAGAGTAGTTTTGATTGGGCATAGAAGAGTGACGACAATATGGTAACTTTTGGCTTGAAAAAGTCACGAAAAGCTTTTCGCCCAAAAAGCTCCCATTATCATCTATACACAATATAAACACGTTTTGGACAAATTTGAGCGAAAACATAGTAGTTTTGATTGGGCATAGAAGGGTGACGCCGATATGATCACTTTTGGCTCGAAAAAGACACGGAATGCTTTTCCCCCAAAAAGCTCCCATTATCATCTATGCACAATATAAACATGTTTTGGACAAATTTGAGCGAAAACAGAGTAGTTTTGATTGGGCATAGAAGGTTGACGCCGATATGGTCACTTTTGGCTCGAAAAAGTCACGGAAAGCTTTTCGCCCAAAAAGCTCCCATTATCATCTATACACAATATAAACATGTTTTGGACAAATTTGAGCGAAAACAGAGTAGTTTTGATTGGGCATAGAAGGTTGACGCCGATATGGTCACTTTTGGCTCGAAAAAGTCACGGAAAGCTTTTCGCCCAAAAAGCTCCCATTATCATCTATACACAATATAAACATGTTTTGGACAAATTTGAGCGAAAACAGAGTAGTTTTGATTGGGCATAGAAGGGTGACGCCGATATTATCACTTTTGGCTCGAAAAAGTCACGGAAATCTTTTCGCCCAAAAAGCTCCCATTATTATCTATACACAATATAAACATGTTTTGGACAAATTTGAGCGAAAACAGAGTAGTTTTGATTGGGCATAGAAGGGTGACACCGATATGATCACCTTTGGCTCGAAAAAGTCACGGAAAGTTTTTCGCCCAAAAAGCTCCCATTATCATCTATACACAATATAAACATGTTTTGGACAAATTTGAGCAAAAACAGAGTAGTTTTGATTGGGCATAGAAGGGTGACGCCGATATGATCACTTTTGGCTCGAAAAAGTCACGGAAAGCTTTTCGCCCAAAAAGCTCCCATTATTATCTATACACAATATAAACATGTTTTGGACAAATTTGAGCGAAAACAGAGTAGGTTTAATTGGGCATAGAAGGGTGACGCCGATATGGTCACTTTTGGCTCGAAAAAGTCACGGAAAGCTTTTCGCCCAAAAAGCTCCCATTATCATCTATACACAATATAAACATGTTTTGGACAAATTTGAGCGAAAACAGAGTAGGTTTAATTGGGCATAGAAGGGTGACGCCGATATGGTCACTTTTGGCTCGAAAAAGTCACGGAAAGCTTTTCGCCCAAAAAGCTCCCATTATCATCTATACACAATATAAACATGTTTTGGACAAATTTGAGCGAAAATATAGTAGTTTTGATTGGGCATAGAAGGGTGACGCCGATATGATCACTTTTGGCTCGAAAAAGTCACGGAAAGCTTTTCCCCCAAAAAGCTCCCATTATTATCTATGTAGAATATAAACATGTTTTGGACAAATTTGAGCGAAAACAGAGTAGTTTTGATTGGGCATAGAAGGGTGAGGCCGATATGGTCACTTTTGGCTCGAAAAAGTCACGGGAAGCTTTTCGCCCAAAAAGCTCCCATTATCATCTATACACAATATAAATATGTTTTGGACAAATTTGAGCGAAAACAGAGTAGTTTTGATTGGGCATAGAAGAGTGACGACAATATGGTAACTTTCTTCGAAACTTAAGAACCAATTTCTTTTTTCTCTATTTTTTCTTGAATTAAAATCAGTTCTAAGATAATCTTTGTCTATTGTAAAGACAGAGTTGATTATAACATTTATTGAAGAGTATCTGTTCATTTCACTATTAGTAGGAGAAGATTGAGTTTGGTCAATAGATTTAGGAAACACAGATTTAGAAAATACAGAAGTAATCCTAGACTTCAGTAGTCCTATACCTAATCAGGTTACAGAACCAGGCTCGGCGGAAAAATGGTTGTGTCGTGAAGGGACAAGAGCGAAATATTGGCATAAGTGAACGGATGCGACCATACCAGCACTAATGCACCGGATCCCATCAAAACTCCGAAGTTAAGCGTGCTTGGGCGAGAGTAGTACTAGGATGGGTGACCTCCTGGGAAGTCCTCGTGTTGCATCCCCTTTTGTTTTGCGCCAGTTGAGTTCCGTCCCAGCTCGCTCTCTCTTTCGTTTAGTTTAAATATTTAATTTTTTTTAACCCCGAGGCTTCGTTCCGTCCCAGCTCGCTCTCTCTTTCGTTTAGTTTAAATATTTAATTTTTTTTTATCCTCGAGGCTTCGTAGTGAGGAGGGTGTAAATTGTTCGGGCTTTCGGGACAAAGGTATCGAAAAGACCTTCGTCCGGACATATTATAATCGAAAATCGGAGGCTCGGCGGAAAAATGGCTGTGTCGTGAAGGGACAAGAGCGAAATGTTGGCATAAGTGAACGGATGCGACCATACCAGCACTAATGCACCGGATCCCATCAGAACTCCGAAGTTAAGCGTGCTTGGGTGAGAGTAGTACTAGGATGGGTGACCTCCTGGGAAGTCCTCGTGTTGCATCCCCTTTTGTTTTGCGCCAGTTGAGTTCCGTCCCAGCTCGCTCTCTCTTTCGTTTAGTTTAAATATTTAATTTTTTTTAACCCCGAGGCTTCGTTCCGTCCCAGCTCGCTCTCTCTTTCGTTTAGTTTAAATATTTAATTTTTTTTTATCCCCGAGGCTTCGTAGTGAGGAGGGTGTAAATTGTTCGGGCTTTCGGGACAAACGTATCGAAAAGACCTTCGTCCGGACATATTATAATTGAAAATCGGAGGCTCGGCGGAAAAATGGCTGTGTCGTGAAGGGACAAGAGCGAAATGTTGGCATAAGTGAACGGATGCGACCATACCAGCACTAATGCACCGGATCCCATCAGAACTCCGAAGTTAAGCGTGCTTGGGCGAGAGTAGTACTAGGATGGGTGACCTCCTGGGAAGTCCTCGTGTTGCATCCCCTTTTGTTTTGCGCCAGTTGAGTTCCGTCCCAGCTCGCTCTCTCTTTCGTTTAGTTTAAATATTTAATTTTTTTTAACCCCGAGGCTTCGTTCCGTCCCAGCTCGCTCTCTCTTTCGTTTAGTTTAAATATTTAATTTTTTTTTTATCCCCGAGGCTTCGTAGTGAGGAGGGTGTAAATTGTTCGGGCTTTCGGGACAAAGGTATCGAAAAGACCTTCGTCCGGACATATTATAATCGAAAATCGGAGGCTCGGCGGAAAAATGGTTGTGTCGTGAAGGGACAAGAGCGAAATGTTGGCATAAGTGAACGGATGCGACCATACCAGCACTAATGCACCGGATCCCATCAGAACTCCGAAGTTAAGCGTGCTTGGGCGAGAGTAGTACTAGGATGGGTGACCTCCTGGGAAGTCCTCGTGTTGCATTCCCTTTTGTTTTGCGCCAGTTGAGTTCCGTCCCAGCTCGCTCTCTCTTTCGTTTAGTTTATATATTTAATTTTTTTTAACCCCGAGGCTTCGTTCCGTCCCAGCTCGCTCTCTCTTTCGTTTAGTTTAAATATTTAATTTTTTTTTATCCCCGAGGCTTCGTAGTGAGGAGGGTGTAAATTGTTCGGGCTTTCGGGACAAAGGTATCGAAAAGACCTTCGTCCGGACATATTATAATCGAAAATCGGAGGCTCGGCCGAAAAATGGCTGTGTCGTGAAGGGACAAGAGCGAAATGTTGGCATAAGTGAACGGATGCGACCATACCAGCACTAATGCACCGGATCCCATCAGAACTCCGAAGTTAAGCGTGCTTGGGCGAGAGTAGTACTATGATGGTTGACCTCCTGGGAAGTCCTCGTGTTGCATCCCCTTTTGTTTTGCGCCAGTTGAGTTCCGGTCCATCTCGCTCTCTCTTTCGTTTAGTTTAAATATTTAATTTTTTTTAACCCCGAGGCTTCGTTCCGTCCCAGCTCGCTCTCTCTTTCGTTTAGTTTAAATATTTAATTTTTTTTTATCCCCGAGGCTTCGTAGTGAGGAGGGTGTAAATTGTTCGGGCTTTCGGGACAAAGGTATCGAAAAGACCTTCGTCCGGACATATTATAATCGAAAATCGGAGGCTCGGCGGAAAAATGGCTGTGTCGTGAAGGGACAAGAGCGAAATGTTGGCATAAGTGAACGGATGCGACCATACCAGCACTAATGCACCGGATCCCATCAGAACTCCGAAGTTAAGCGTGCTTGGGCGAGAGTAGTACCAGGATGGGTGACCTCCTGGGAAGTCCTCGTGTTGCATCCCCTTTTGTTTTGCGCCAGTTGAGTTCCGTCCCAGCTCGCTCTCTCTTTCGTTTAGTTTAAATATTTAATTTTTTTTAACCCCGAGGCTTCGTTCCGTCCCAGCTCGCTCTCTCTTTCGTTTAGTTTAAATATTTAATTTTTTTTTATCCCCGAGGCTTCGTAGTGAGGAGGGTGTAAATTGTTCGGGCTTTCGGGACAAAGGTATCGAAAAGACCTTCGTCCGGACATATTATAATCGAAAATCGGAGGCTCGGCGGAAAAATGGCTGTGTCGTGAAGGGACAAGAGCGAAATGTTGGCATAAGTGAACGGATGCGACCATACCAGCACTAATGCACCGGATCCCATCAGAACTCCGAAGTTAAGCGTGCTTGGGTGAGAGTAGTACTAGGATGGGTGACCTCCTGGGAAGGCCTCGTGTTGCATCCCCTTTTGTTTTGCGCCAGTTGAGTTCCGTCCCAGCTCGCTCTCTCTTTCGTTTAGTTTAAATATTTAATTTTTTTTAACCCCGAGGCTTCGTTCCGTCCCAGCTCGCTCTCTCTTTCGTTTAGTTTAAATATTTAATTTTTTTTTTTATCCCCGAGGCTTCGTAGTGAGGAGGGTGTAAATTGTTCGGGCTTTCGGGACAAAGGTATCGAAAAGACCTTCGTCCGGACATATTATAATCGAAAATCGGAGGCTCGGCGGAAAAATGGCTGTGTCGTGAAAGGACAAGAGCGAAATGTTGGCATAAGTGAACGGATGCGACCATACCAGCACTAATGCACCGGATCCCATCAGAACTCCGAAGTTAAGCGTGCTTGGGCGAGAGTAGTACTAGGATGGGTGACCTCCTGGGAAGTCCTCGTGTTGCATCCCCTTTTGTTTTGCGCCAGTTGAGTTCCGTCCCAGCTCGCTCTCTCTTTCGTTTAGTTTAAATATTTAATTTTTTTTAACCCCGAGGCTTCGTTCCGTCCCAGCTCGCTCTCTCTTTCGTTTAGTTTAAATATTTAATTTTTTTTTTATCCCCGAGGCTTCGTAGTGAGGAGGGTGTAAATTGTTCGGGCTTTCGGGACAAAGGTATCGAAAAGACCTTCGTCCGGACATATTATAGTCGAAAATCGGAGGCTCGGCGGAAAAATGGCTGTGTCGTGAAGGGACAAGAGCGAAATGTTGGCATAAGTGAACGGATGCGACCATACCAGCACTAATGCACCGGATCCCATCAGAACTCCGAAGTTAAGCGTGCTTGGCCGAGAGTAGTACTAGGATGGGTGACCTCCTGGGAAGTCCTCGTGTTGCATCCCCTTTTGTTTTGCGCCAGTTGAGTTCCGTCCCAGCTCGCTCTCTCTTTCGTTTAGTTTAAATATTTAATTTTTTTTAACCCCGAGGCTTCGTTCCGTCCCAGCTCGCTCTCTCTTTCGTTTAGTTTAAATATTTAATTTTTTTTATCCCCGAGGCTTCGTATTGAGGAGGGTGTAAATTGTTCGGGCTTTCGGGACAAAGGTATCGAAAAGACCTTCGTCCGGACATATTATAATCGAAAATCGGAGGCTCGGCGGAAAAATGGCTGTGTCGTGAAGGGACAAGAGCGAAATGTTGGCATAAGTGAACGGATGCGACCATACCAGCACTAATGCACCGGATCCCATCAGAACTCCGAAGTTAAGCGTGCTTGGGCGAGAGAGTAGTACTAGGATGGGTGACCTCCTGGGAAGTCCTCGTGTTGCATTCCCTTTTGTTTTGCGCCAGTTGAGTTCCGTCCCAGCTCGCTCTCTCTTTCGTTTAGTTTATATATTTAATTTTTTTTAACCCCGAGGCTTCGTTCCGTCCCAGCTCGCTCTCTCTTTCGTTTAGTTTAAATATTTAATTTTTTTTTATCCCCGAGGCTTCGTAGTGAGGAGGGTGTAAATTGTTCGGGCTTTCGGGACAAAGGTATCGAAAAGACCTTCGTCCGGACATATTATAATCGAAAATCGGAGGCTCGGCCGAAAAATGGCTGTGTCGTGAAGGGACAAGAGCGAAATGTTGGCATAAGTGAACGGATGCGACCATACCAGCACTAATGCACCGGATCCCATCAGAACTCCGAAGTTAAGCGTGCTTGGGCGAGAGTAGTACTATGATGGTTGACCTCCTGGGAAGTCCTCGTGTTGCATCCCCTTTTGTTTTGCGCCAGTTGAGTTCCGGTCCATCTCGCTCTCTCTTTCGTTTAGTTTAAATATTTAATTTTTTTTAACCCCGAGGCTTCGTTCCGTCCCAGCTCGCTCTCTCTTTCGTTTAGTTTAAATATTTAATTTTTTTTTATCCCCGAGGCTTCGTAGTGAGGAGGGTGTAAATTGTTCGGGCTTTCGGGACAAAGGTATCGAAAAGACCTTCGTCCGGACATATTATAATCGAAAATCGGAGGCTCGGCGGAAAAATGGCTGTGTCGTGAAGGGACAAGAGCGAAATGTTGGCATAAGTGAACGGATGCGACCATACCAGCACTAATGCACCGGATCCCATCAGAACTCCGAAGTTAAGCGTGCTTGGGCGAGAGTAGTACTAGGATGGGTGACCTCCTGGGAAGTCCTCGTGTTGCATCCCCTTTTGTTTTGCGCCAGTTGAGTTCCGTCCCAGCTCGCTCTCTCTTTCGTTTAGTTTAAATATTTAATTTTTTTTTTTATCCCCGAGGCTTCGTAGTGAGGAGGGTGTAAATTGTTCGGGCTTTCGGGACAAAGGTATCGAAAAGACCTTCGTCCGGACATATTATAATCGAAAATCGGAGGCTCGGCGGAAAAATGGCTGTGTCGTGAAAGGACAAGAGCGAAATGTTGGCATAAGTGAACGGATGCGACCATACCAGCACTAATGCACCGGATCCCATCAGAACTCCGAAGTTAAGTGTGCTTGGGCGAGAGTAGTACTAGGATGGGTGACCTCCTGGGAAGTCCTCGTGTTGCATCCCCTTTTGTTTTGCGCCAGTTGAGTTCCGTCCCAGCTCGCTCTCTCTTTCGTTTAGTTTAAATATTTAATTTTTTTTAACCCCGAGGCTTCGTTCCGTCCCAGCTCGCTCTCTCTTTCATTTAGTTTAAATATTTAATTTTTTTTTTATCCCCGAGGCTTCGTAGTGAGGAGGGTGTAAATTGTTCGGGCTTTCGGGACAAAGGTATCGAAAAGACCTTCGTCCGGACATATTATAGTCGAAAATCGGAGGCTCGGCGGAAAAATGGCTGTGTCGTGAAGGGACAAGAGCGAAATGTTGGCATAAGTGAACGGATGCGACCATACCAGCACTAATGCACCGGATCCCATCAGAACTCCGAAGTTAAGCGTGCTTGGCCGAGAGTAGTACTAGGATGGGTGACCTCCTGGGAATTCCTCGTGTTGCATCCCCTTTTGTTTTGCGCCAGTTGAGTTCCGTCCCAGCTCGCTCTCTCTTTCGTTTAGTTTAAATATTTAATTTTTTTTAACCCCGAGGCTTCGTTCCGTCCCAGCTCGCTCTCTCTTTCGTTTAGTTTAAATATTTAATTTTTTTTATCCCCGAGGCTTCGTAGTGAGGAGGGTGTAAATTGTTCGGGCTTTCGGGACAAAGGTATCGAAAAGACCTTCGTCCGGACATATTATAATCGAAAATCGGAGGCTCGGCGGAAAAATGGCTGTGTCATGAAGGGACAAGAGCGAAATGTTGGCATAAGTGAACGGATCGACCATACCAGCACTAATGCACCGGATCCCATCAGAACTCCGAAGTTAAGCGTGCTTGGGCGAGAGTAGTACTAGGATGGGTGACCTCCTGGGAAGTACTCGTGTTTCATCCCCTTTTGTTTTGCGCCAGTTGAGTTCCGTCCCAGCTCGCTCTCTCTTTCCTTTAGTTTAAGCGCCAGTTGAGTTCCGTCCCAGCTCGCTCTCTCTTTCCTTTAGTTTAAATATTTAATTTTTTTTAACCCCGAGGCTTCGTTCCGTCCCAGCTCGCTCTCTCTTTCGTTTAGTTTAAATATTTAATTTTTTTTTTATCCACGAGGCTTCGTAGTGAGGAGGGTGTAAATTGTTCGGGCTTTCGGGACAAAGGTATCGAAAATACCTTCGTCCGGACATATTATAATCGAAAATCGGAGGCTCGGCGGAAAAATGGTTGTGTCGTGAAGGGACAAGAGCGAAATGTTGGCATAAGTGAACGGATGCGACCATACCAGCACTAATGCACCGGATCCCATCAGAACTCCGAAGTTAAGCGTGCTTGGGCGAGAGTAGTACTAGGATGGGTGACCTCCTGGGAAGTCCTCGTGTTGCATCCCCTTTTGTTTTGCGCCAGTTGAGTTCCGTCCCAGCTCGCTCTCTCTTTCGTTTAGTTTAAATATTTAATTTTTTTTAACCCCGAGGCTTCGTTCCGTCCCAGCTCGCTCTCTCTTTCGTTTAGTTTAAATATTTAATTTTTTTTTTATCCCCGAGGCTTCGTAGTGAGGAGGGTGTAAATTGTTCGGGCTTTCGGGACAAAGGTATCGAAAAGACCTTCGTCCGGACATATTATAATCGAAAATCGGAGGCTCGGCGGAAAAATGGCTGTGTCGTGAAGGGACAAGAGCGAAATGTTGGCATAAGTGAACGGATGCGACCATACCAGCACTAATGCACCGGATCCCATCAGAACTCCGAAGTTAAGCGTGCTTGAGCGAGAGTAGTACTATGATGGGTGACCTCCTGGGAAGTCCTCGTGTTGCATCCCTCCCCTTTTGTTTTGCGCCAGTTGAGTTCCGTCCCAGCTCGCTCTCTCTTTCGTTTAGTTTAAATATTTAATTTTTTTTAACCCCGAGGCTTCGTTCCGTCCCAGCTCGCTCTCTCTTTCGTTTAGTTTAAATATTTAATTTTTTTTTATCCCCGAGGCTTCGTAGTGAGGAGGGTGTAAATTGTTCGGGCTTTCGGGACAAAGGTATCGAAAAGACCTTCGTCCGGACATATTATAATCGAAAATCGGAGGCTCGGCGGAAAAATGGTTGTGTCGTGAAGGGACAAGAGCGAAATGTTGGCATAAGTGAACGGATGCGACCATACCAGCACTAATGCACCGGATCCCATCAGAACTCCGAAGTTAAGCGTGCTTGGGCGAGAGAGTAGTACTAGGATGGGTGACCTCCTGGGAAGTCCTCGTGTTGCATCCCCTTTTGTTTTGCGCCAGTTGAGTTCCGTCCCAGCTCGCTCTCTCTTTCGTTTAGTTTAAATATTTAATTTTTTTTAACCCCGAGGCTTCGTTCCGTCCCAGCTCGCTCTCTCTTTCGTTTAGTTTAAATATTTAATTTTTTTTTATCCCCGAGGCTTCGTAGTGAGGAGGGTGTAAATTGTTCGGGCTTTCGGGACAAAGGTATCGAAAAGACCTTCGTCCGGACATATTATAATCGAAAATCGGAGGCTCAGCGGAAAAATGGCTGTGTCGTGAAGGGACAAGAGCGAAATGTTGGCATAAGTGAACGGATGCGACCATACCAACACTAATGCACCGGATCCCATCAGAACTCCGAAGTTAAGCGTGCTTGGGTGAGAGTAGTACTAGGATGGGTGACCTCCTGGGAAGGCCTCGTGTTGCATCCCCTTTTGTTTTGCGCCAGTTGAGTTCCGTCCCAGCTCGCTCTCTCTTTCGTTTAGTTTAAATATTTAATTTTTTTTAACCCCGAGGCTTCGTTCCGTCCCAGCTCGCTCTCTCTTTCGTTTAGTTTAAATATTTAATTTTTTTTTATCCCCGAGGCTTCGTAGTGAGGAGGGTGTAAATTGTTCGGGCTTTCGGGACAAAGGTATCGAAAAGACCTTCGTCCGGACATATTATAATCGAAAATCGGAGGCTCAGCGGAAAAATGGCTGTGTCGTGAAGGGACAAGAGCGAAATGTTGGCATAAGTGAACGGATGCGACCATGCCAGCACTAATGCACCGGATCCCATCAGAACTCCGAAGTTAAGCGTGCTTGGGTGAGAGTAGTACTAGGATGGGTGACCTCCTGGGAAGGCCTCGTGTTGCATCCCCTTTTGTTTTGCGCCAGTTGAGTTCCGTCCCAGCTCGCTCTCTCTTTCGTTTAGTTTAAATATTTAATTTTTTTTAACCCCGAGGCTTCGTTCCGTCCCAGCTCGCTCTCTCTTTCGTTTAGTTTAAATATTTAATTTTTTTTTTATCCCCGAGGCTTCGTAGTGAGGAGGGTGTAAATTGTTCGGGCTTTCAGGACAAAGGTATCGAAAAGACCTTCGTCCGGACATATTATAATCGAAAATCGGAGGCTCGGCGGAAAAATGGTTGTGTCGTGAAGGGACAAGAGCGAAATGTTGGCATAAGTGAACGGATGCGACCATACCAGCACTAATGCACCGGATCCCATCAGAACTCCGAAGTTAAGCGTGCTTGGGCGAGAGTAGTACTAGGATGGGTGACCTCCTGGGAAGTCCTCGTGTTGCATCCCCTTTTGTTTTGCGCCAGTTGAGTTCCGTCCCAGCTCGCTCTCTCTTTCGTTTAGTTTAAATATTTAATTTTTTTTAACCCCGAGGCTTCGTTCCGTCCCAGCTCGCTCTCTCTTTTGTTTAGTTTAAATATTTAATTTTTTTTTTATCCCCGAGGCTTCGTAGTGAGGAGGGTGTAAATTGTTCGGGCTTTCGGGAAAAAGGTATCGAAAAGACCTTCGTCCGGACATATTATAATCGAAAATCGGAGGCTCGGCGGAAAAATGGCTGTGTCGTGAAGGGACAAGAGCGAAATGTTGGCATAAGTGAACGGATGCGACCATACCAGCACTAATGCACCGGATCCCATCAGAACTCCGAAGTTAAGCGTGCTTGGGCGAGAGTAGTACTAGGATGCGTGACCTCCTGGGAAGTCCTCGTGTTGCATCCCCTTTTGTTTTGCGCCAGTTGAGTTCCGTCCCAGCTCGCTCTCTCTTTCGTTTAGTTTAAATATTTAATTTTTTTTAACCCCGAGGCTTCGTTCCGTCCCAGCTCGCTCTCTCTTTCATTTAGTTTAAATATTTAATTTTTTTTTTATCCCCGAGGCTTCGTAGTGAGGAGGGTGTAAATTGTTCGGGCTTTCGGGACAAAGGTATCGAAAAGACCTTCGTCCGGACATATTATAGTCGAAAATCGGAGGCTCGGCGGAAAAATGGCTGTGTCGTGAAGGGACAAGAGCGAAATGTTGGCATAAGTGAACGGATGCGACCATACCAGCACTAATGCACCGGATCCCATCAGAACTCCGAAGTTAAGCGTGCTTGGCCGAGAGTAGTACTAGGATGGGTGACCTCCTGGGAATTCCTCGTGTTGCATCCCCTTTTGTTTTGCGCCAGTTGAGTTCCGTCCCAGCTCGCTCTCTCTTTCGTTTAGTTTAAATATTTAATTTTTTTTAACCCCGAGGCTTCGTTCCGTCCCAGCTCGCTCTCTCTTTCGTTTAGTTTAAATATTTAATTTTTTTTATCCCCGAGGCTTCGTAGTGAGGAGGGTGTAAATTGTTCGGGCTTTCGGGACAAAGGTATCGAAAAGACCTTCGTCCGGACATATTATAATCGAAAATCGGAGGCTCGGCGGAAAAATGGCTGTGTCATGAAGGGACAAGAGCGAAATGTTGGCATAAGTGAACGGATCGACCATACCAGCACTAATGCACCGGATCCCATCAGAACTCCGAAGTTAAGCGTGCTTGGGCGAGAGTAGTACTAGGATGGGTGACCTCCTGGGAAGTACTCGTGTTTCATCCCCTTTTGTTTTGCGCCAGTTGAGTTCCGTCCCAGCTCGCTCTCTCTTTCCTTTAGTTTAAATATTTAATTTTTTTTAACCCCGAGGCTTCGTTCCGTCCCAGCTCGCTCTCTCTTTCGTTTAGTTTAAATATTTAATTTTTTTTTTATCCACGAGGCTTCGTAGTGAGGAGGGTGTAAATTGTTCGGGCTTTCGGGACAAAGGTATCGAAAATACCTTCGTCCGGACATATTATAATCGAAAATCGGAGGCTCGGCGGAAAAATGGCTGTGTCGTGAAGGGACAAGAGCGAAATGTTGGCATAAGTGAACGGATGCGACCATACCAGCACTAATGCACCGGATCCCATCAGAACTCCGAAGTTAAGCGTGCTTGGGCGAGAGTAGTACTAGGATGGGTGACCTCCTGGGAAGTCCTCGTGTTGCATCCCCTTTTGTTTTGCGCCAGTTGAGTTCCGTCCCAGCTCGCTCTCTCTTTCGTTTAGTTTAAATATTTAATTTTTTTTAACCCCGAGGCTTCGTTCCGTCCCAGCTCGCTCTCTCTTTCGTTTAGTTTAAATATTTAATTTTTTTTTTATCCCCGAGGCTTCGTAGTGAGGAGGGTGTAAATTGTTCGGGCTTTCGGGACAAAGGTATCGAAAAGACCTTCGTCCGGACATATTATAATCGAAAATCGGAGGCTCGGCGGAAAAATGGCTGTGTCGTGAAGGGACAAGAGCGAAATGTTGGCATAAGTGAACGGATGCGACCATACCAGCACTAATGCACCGGATCCCATCAGAACTCCGAAGTTAAGCGTGCTTGAGCGAGAGTAGTACTATGATGGGTGACCTCCTGGGAAGTCCTCGTGTTGCATCCCCTTTTGTTTTGCGCCAGTTGAGTTCCGTCCCAGCTCGCTCTCTCTTTCGTTTAGTTTAAATATTTAATTTTTTTTAACCCCGAGGCTTCGTTCCGTCCCAGCTCGCTCTCTCTTTCGTTTAGTTTAAATATTTAATTTTTTTTTATCCCCGAGGCTTCGTAGTGAGGAGGGTGTAAATTGTTCGGGCTTTCGGGACAAAGGTATCGAAAAGACCTTCGTCCGGACATATTATAATCGAAAATCGGAGGCTCGGCGGAAAAATGGTTGTGTCGTGAAGGGACAAGAGCGAAATGTTGGCATAAGTGAACGGATGCGACCATACCAGCACTAATGCACCGGATCCCATCAGAACTCCGAAGTTAAGCGTGCTTGGGCGAGAGAGTAGTACTAGGATGGGTGACCTCCTGGGAAGTCCTCGTGTTGCATCCCCTTTTGTTTTGCGCCAGTTGAGTTCCGTCCCAGCTCGCTCTCTCTTTCGTTTAGTTTAAATATTTAATTTTTTTTAACCCCGAGGCTTCGTTCCGTCCCAGCTCGCTCTCTCTTTCGTTTAGTTTAAATATTTAATTTTTTTTTATCCCCGAGGCTTCGTAGTGAGGAGGGTGTAAATTGTTCGGGCTTTCGGGACAAAGGTATCGAAAAGACCTTCGTCCGGACATATTATAATCGAAAATCGGAGGCTCAGCGGAAAAATGGCTGTGTCGTGAAGGGACAAGAGCGAAATGTTGGCATAAGTGAACGGATGCGACCATACCAACACTAATGCACCGGATCCCATCAGAACTCCGAAGTTAAGCGTGCTTGGGTGAGAGTAGTACTAGGATGGGTGACCTCCTAGGAAGGCCTCGTGTTGCATCCCCTTTTGTTTTGCGCCAGTTGAGTTCCGTCCCAGCTCGCTCTCTCTTTCGTTTAGTTTAAATATTTAATTTTTTTTAACCCCGAGGCTTCGTTCCGTCCCAGCTCGCTCTCTCTTTCGTTTAGTTTAAATATTTAATTTTTTTTTATCCCCGAGGCTTCGTAGTGAGGAGGGTGTAAATTGTTCGGGCTTTCGGGACAAAGGTATCGAAAAGACCTTCGTCCGGACATATTATAATCGAAAATCGGAGGCTCAGCGGAAAAATGGCTGTGTCGTGAAGGGACAAGAGCGAAATGTTGGCATAAGTGAACGGATGCGACCATGCCAGCACTAATGCACCGGATCCCATCAGAACTCCGAAGTTAAGCGTGCTTGGGTGAGAGTAGTACTAGGATGGGTGACCTCCTGGGAAGGCCTCGTGTTGCATCCCCTTTTGTTTTGCGCCAGTTGAGTTCCGTCCCAGCTCGCTCTCTCTTTCGTTTAGTTTAAATATTTAATTTTTTTTAACCCCGAGGCTTCGTTCCGTCCCAGCTCGCTCTCTCTTTCGTTTAGTTTAAATATTTAATTTTTTTTTTATCCCCGAGGCTTCGTAGTGAGGAGGGTGTAAATTGTTCGGGCTTTCAGGACAAAGGTATCGAAAAGACCTTCGTCCGGACATATTATAATCGAAAATCGGAGGCTCGGCGGAAAAATGGTTGTGTCGTGAAGGGACAAGAGCGAAATGTTGGCATAAGTGAACGGATGCGACCATACCAGCACTAATGCACCGGATCCCATCAGAACTCCGAAGTTAAGCGTGCTTGGGCGAGAGTAGTACTAGGATGGGTGACCTCCTGGGAAGTCCTCGTGTTGCATCCCCTTTTGTTTTGCGCCAGTTGAGTTCCGTCCCAGCTCGCTCTCTCTTTCGTTTAGTTTAAATATTTAATTTTTTTTAACCCCGAGGCTTCGTTCCGTCCCAGCTCGCTCTCTCTTTTGTTTAGTTTAAATATTTAATTTTTTTTTTATCCCCGAGGCTTCGTAGTGAGGAGGGTGTAAATTGTTCGGGCTTTCGGGAAAAAGGTATCGAAAAGACCTTCGTCCGGACATATTATAATCGAAAATCGGAGGCTCGGCGGAAAAATGGCTGTGTCGTGAAGGGACAAGAGCGAAATGTTGGCATAAGTGAACGGATGCGACCATACCAGCACTAATGCACCGGATCCCATCAGAACTCCGAAGTTAAGCGTGCTTGGGCGAGAGTAGTACTAGGATGCGTGACCTCCTGGGAAGTCCTCGTGTTGCATCCCCTTTTGTTTTGCGCCAGTTGAGTTCCGTCCCAGCTCGCTCTCTCTTTCGTTTAGTTTAAATATTTAATTTTTTTTAACCCCGAGGCTTCGTTCCGTCCCAGCTCTCTCTCTCTTTGGTTTAGTTTAAATATTTAATTTTTTTTTTATCCCCGAGGCTTCGTAGTGAGGAGGGTGTAAATTGTTCGGGCTTTCGGGACAAAGGTATCGAAAAGACCTTCGTCCGGACATATTATAGTCGAAAATCGGAGGCTCGGCGGAAAAATGGCTGTGTCGTGAAGGGACAAGAGCGAAATGTTGGCATAAGTGAACGGATGCGACCATACCAGCACTAATGCACCGGATCCCATCAGAACTCCGAAGTTAAGCGTGCTTGGGCGAGAGTAGTACTAGGATGGGTGACCTCCTGGGAAGTCCTCGTGTTGCATCCCCTTTTGTTTTGCGCCAGTTGAGTTCCGTCCCAGCTCTCTCTCTCTTTCGTTTAGTTTAAATATTTAATTTTTTTTAACCCCGAGGCTTCGTTCCGTCCCAGCTCGCTCTCTCTTTCGTTTAGTTTAAATATTTAATTTTTTTTTATCCCCGAGGCTTCGTAGTGAGGAGGGTGTAAATTGTTCGGGCTTTCGGGACAAAGGTATCGAAAAGACCTTCGTCCGGACATATTATAATCGAAAATCGGAGGCTCGGCGGAAAAATGGCTGTGTCGTGAAGGGACAAGAGCGAAATGTTGGCATAAGTGAACGGATGCGACCATACCAGCACTAGTGCACCGGATCCCATCAGAACTCCGAAGTTAAGCGTGCTTGGGCGAGAGTAGTACTAGGATGGGTGACCTCCTGGGAAGTACTCGTGTTGCATCCCCTTTTGTTTTGCGCCAGTTGAGTTCCGTCCCAGCTCGCTCTCTCTTTCGTTTAGTTTAAATATTTAATTTTTTTTAACCCCGAGGCTTCGTTCCGTCCCAGCTCGCTCTCTCTTTCGTTTAGTTTAAATATTTAATTTTTTTTTTATCCCCGAGGCTTCGTAGTGAGGAGGGTGTAAATTGTTCGGGCTTTCGGGACAAAGGTATCGAAAAGACCTTCGTCCGGACATATTATAATCGAAAATCGGAGGCTCGGCGGAAAAATGGTTGTGTCGTGAAGGGACAAGAGCGAAATGTTGGCATAAGTGAACGGATGCGACCATACCAGCACTAATGCACCGGATCCAATCAGAACTCCGAAGTTAAGCGTGCTTGGGCGAGAGTAGTACTAGGATGGGTGACCTCCTGGGAAGTCCTCGTGTTGCATCCCCTTTTGTTTTGCGCCAGTTGAGTTCCGTCCCAGCTCGCTCTCTCTTTCGTTTAGTTTAAATATTTAATTTTTTTTAACCCCGAGGCTTCGTTCCGTCCCAGCTCGCTCTCTCTTTCGTTTAGTTTAAATATTTAATTTTTTTTTATCCCCGAGGCTTCGTAGTGAGGAGGGTGTAAATTGTTCGGGCTTTCGGGACAAAGGTATCGAAAAGACCTTCGTCCGGACATATTATAATCGAAAATCGGAGGCTCGGCGGAAAAATGGCTGTGTCGTGAAGGGACAAGAGCGAAATGTTGGCATAAGTGAACGGATGCGACCATACCAGCACTAGTGCACCGGATCCCATCAGAACTCCGAAGTTAAGCGTGCTTGGGCGAGAGTAGTACTAGGATGGGTGACCTCCTGGGAAGTACTCGTGTTGCATCCCCTTTTGTTTTGCGCCAGTTGAGTTCCGTCCCAGCTCGCTCTCTCTTTCGTTTAGTTTAAATATTTAATTTTTTTTAACCCCGAGGCTTCGTTCCGTCCCAGCTCGCTCTCTCTTTCGTTTAGTTTAAATATTTAATTTTTTTTTTATCCCCGAGGCTTCGTAGTGAGGAGGGTGTAAATTGTTCGGGCTTTCGGGACAAAGGTATCGAAAAGACCTTCGTCCGGACATATTATAATCGAAAATCGGAGGCTCGGCGGAAAAATGGTTGTGTCGTGAAGGGACAAGAGCGAAATGTTGGCATAAGTGAACGGATGCGACCATACCAGCACTAATGCACCGGATCCCATCAGAACTCCGAAGTTAAGCGTGCTTGGGCGAGAGTAGTACTAGGATGGGTGACCTCCTGGGAAGTCCTCGTGTTGCATCCCCTTTTGTTTTGCGCGAGTTGAGTTCTTTCCCAGCTCGCTCTCTCTTTCGTTTAGTTTAAATATTTAATTTTTTTTAACCCCGAGGCTTCGTTCCGTCCCAGCTCGCTCTCTCTTTCGTTTAGTTTAAATATTTAATTTTTTTTTTATCCCCGAGGCTTCGTAGTGAGGAGGGTGTAAATTGTTCGGGCTTTCGGGACAAAGGTATCGAAAAGACCTTCGTCCGGACATATTATAGTCGAAAATCGGAGGCTCGGCGGAAAAATGGCTGTGTCGTGAAGGGACAAGAGCGAAATGTTGGCATAAGTGAACGGATGCGACCATACCAGCACTAATGCACCGGATCCCATCAGAACTCCGAAGTTAAGCGTGCTTGGGCGAGAGTAGTACTAGGATGGGTGACCTCCTGGGAAGTCCTCGTGTTGCATCCCCTTTTGTTTTGCGCCAGTTGAGTTCCGTCCCAGCTCGCTCTCTCTTTCGTTTAGTTTAAATATTTAATTTTTTTTAACCCCGAGGCTTCGTTCCGTCCCAGCTCGCTCTCTCTTTCGTTTAGTTTAAATATTTAATTTTTTTTTTATCCCCGAGGCTTCGTAGTGAGGAGGGTGTAAATTGTTCGGGCTTTCGGGACAAAGGTATCGAAAAGACCTTCGTCCGGACATATTATAATCGAAAATCGGAGGCTCGGCGGAAAAATGGCTGTGTCGTGAAGGGACAAGAGCGAAATGTTGGCATAAGTGAACGGATGCGACCATACCAGCACTAATGCACCGGATCCCATCAGAACTCCGAAGTTAAGCGTGCTTGGGCGAGAGTAGTACTAGGATGGGTGACCTCCTGGGAAGTACTCGTGTTGCATCCCCTTTTGTTTTGCGCCAGTTGAGTTCCGTCCCAGCTCGCTCTCTCTTTCGTTTAGTTTAAATATTTAATTTTTTTTAACCCCGAGGCTTCGTTCCGTCCCAGCTCGCTCTCTCTTTCGTTTAGTTTAAATATTTAATTTTTTTTTTATCCCCGAGGCTTCGTAGTGAGGAGGGTGTAAATTGTTCGGGCTTTCGGGACAAAGGTATCGAAAAGACCTTCGTCCGGACATATTATAATCGAAAATCGGAGGCTCGGCGGAAAAATGGTTGTGTCGTGAAGGGACAAGAGCGAAATGTTGGCATAAGTGAACGGATGCGACCATACCAGCACTAATGCACCGGATCCCATCAGAACTCCGAAGTTAAGCGTGCTTGGGGCGAGAGTAGTACTAGGATGGGTGACCTCCTGGGAAGTCCTCGTGTTGCATCCCCTTTTGTTTTGCGCCAGTTGAGTTCCGTCCCAGCTCGCTCTCTCTTTCGTTTAGTTTAAATATTTAATTTTTTTTAACCCCGAGGCTTCGTTCCGTCCCAGCTCGCTCTCTCTTTCGTTTAGTTTAAATATTTAATTTTTTTTTTATCCCCGAGGCTTCGTAGTGAGGAGGGTGTAAATTGTTCGGGCTTTCGGGACAAAGGTATCGAAAAGACCTTCGTCCGGACATATTATAGTCGAAAATCGGAGGCTCGGCGGAAAAATGGCTGTGTCGTGAAGGGACAAGAGCGAAATGTTGGCATAAGTGAACGGATGCGACCATACCAGCACTAATGCACCGGATCCCATCAGAACTCCGAAGTTAAGCGTGCTTGGGCGAGAGTAGTACTAGGATGGGTGACCTCCTGGGAAGTCCTCGTGTTGCATCCCCTTTTGTTTTGCGCCAGTTGAGTTCCGTCCCAGCTCGCTCTCTCTTTCGTTTAGTTTAAATATTTAATTTTTTTTAACCCCGAGGCTTCGTTCCGTCCCAGCTCGCTCTCTCTTTCGTTTAGTTTAAATATTTAATTTTTTTTTATCCCCGAGGCTTCGTAGTGAGGAGGGTGTAAATTGTTCGGGCTTTCGGGACAAAGGTATCGAAAAGACCTTCGTCCGGACATATTATAATCGAAAATCGGAGGCTCGGCGGAAAAATGGTTGTGTCGTGAAGGGACAAGAGCGAAATGTTGGCATAAGTGAACGGATGCGACCATACCAGCACTAATGCACCGGATCCCATCAGAACTCCGAAGTTAAGCGTGCTTGGGCGAGAGTAGTACTAGGATGGGTGACCTCCTGGGAAGTACTCGTGTTGCATCCCCTTTTGTTTTGCGCCAGTTGAGTTCCGTCCCAGCTCGCTCTCTCTTTCGTTTAGTTTAAATATTTAATTTTTTTTAACCCCGAGGCTTCGTTCCGTCCCAGCTCGCTCTCTCTTTCGTTTAGTTTAAATATTTAATTTTTTTTTTATCCCCGAGGCTTCGTAGTGAGGAGGGTGTAAATTGTTCGGGCTTTCGGGACAAAGGTATCGAAAAGACCTTCGTCCGGACATATTATAATCGAAAATCGGAGGCTCGGCGGAAAAATGGTTGTGTCGTGAAGGGACAAGAGCGAAATGTTGGCATAAGTGAACGGATGCGACCATACCAGCACTAATGCACCGGATCCCATCAGAACTCCGAAGTTAAGCGTGCTTGGGCGAGAGTAGTACTAGGATGGGTGACCTCCTGGGAAGTCCTCGTGTTGCATCCCCTTTTGTTTTGCGCCAGTTGAGTTCCGTCCCAGCTCGCTCTCTCTTTCGTTTAGTTTAAATATTTAATTTTTTTTAACCCCGAGGCTTCGTTCCGTCCCAGCTCGCTCTCTCTTTCGTTTAGTTTAAATATTTAATTTTTTTTTTATCCCCGAGGCTTCGTAGTGAGGAGGGTGTAAATTGTTCGGGCTTTCGGGACAAAGGTATCGAAAAGACCTTCGTCCGGACATATTATAATCGAAAATCGGAGGCTCGGCGGAAAAATGGTTGTGTCGTGAAGGGACAAGAGCGAAATGTTGGCATAAGTGAACGGATGCGACCATACCAGCACTAATGCACCGGATCCCATCAGAACTCCGAAGTTAAGCGTGCTTGGCCGAGAGTAGTACTAGGATGGGTGACCTCCTGGGAAGTCCTCGTGTTGCATCCCCTTTTGTTTTGCGCCAGTTGAGTTCCGTCCCAGCTCGCTCTCTCTTTCGTTTAGTTTAAATATTTAATTTTTTTTAACCCCGAGGCTTCGTTCCGTCCCAGCTCGCTCTCTCTTTCGTTTAGTTTAAATATTTAATTTTTTTTTTATCCCCGAGGCTTCGTAGTGAGGAGGGTGTAAATTGTTCGGGCTTTCGGGACAAAGGTATCGAAAAGACCTTCGTCCGGACATATTATAATCGAAAATCGGAGGCTCGGCGGAAAAATGGTTGTGTCGTGAAGGGACAAGAGCGAAATGTTGGCATAAGTGAACGGATGCGACCATACCAGCACTAATGCACCGGATCCCATCAGAACTCCGAAGTTAAGCGTGCTTGGGTGAGAGTAGTACTAGGATGGGTGACCTCCTGGGAAGGCCTCGTGTTGCATCCCCTTTTGTTTTGCGCCAGTTGAGTTCCTTCCCAGCTCGCTCTCTCTTTCTTTTAGTTTAAATATTTAATTTTTTTTAACCCCGAGGCTTCGTTCCGTCCCAGCTCGCTCTCTCTTTCGTTTAGTTTAAATATTTAATTTTTTTTTTTATCCCCGAGGCTTCGTAGTGAGGAGGGTGTAAATTGTTCGGGCTTTCGGGACAAAGGTATCGAAAAGACCTTCGTCCGGACATATTATAATCGAAAATCGGAGGCTCGGCGGAAAAATGGCTGTGTCGTGAAGGGACAAGAGCGAAATGTTGGCATAAGTGAACGTATGCGACCATACCAGCACTAATGCACCGGATCCCATCAGAACTCCGAAGTTAAGCGTGCTTGGGTGAGAGTAGTACTAGGATGGGTGACCTCCTGGGAAGGCCTCGTGTTGCATCCCCATTTGTTTTGCGCCAGTTGAGTTCCGTCCCAGCTCGCTCTCTCTTTCTTTTAGTTTAAATATTTAATTTTTTTTAACCCCGAGGCTTCGTTCCGTCCCAGCTCGCTCTCTCTTTCGTTTAGTTTAAATATTTAATTTTTTTTTTATCCCCGAGGCTTCGTAGTGAGGAGGGTGTAAATTGTTCGGGCTTTCGGGATAAAGGTATCGAAAAGACCTTCGTCCGGACATATTATAATCGAAAATCGGAGGCTCGGCGGAAAAATGGCTGTGTCGTGAAGGGACAAGAGCGAAATGTTGGCATAAGTGAACGGATGCGACCATACCAGCACTAATGCACCGGATCCCATCAGAACTCCGAAGTTAAGCGTGCTTGGGCGAGAGTAGTACTATGATGGGTGACCTCCTGGGAAGTCCTCGTGTTGCATCCCCTTTTGTTTTGCGCCAGTTGAGTTCCGTCCCAGCTCGCTCTCTCTTTCGTTTAGTTTAAATATTTAATTTTTTTTAACCCCGAGGCTTCGTTCCGTCCCAGCTCGCTCTCTCTTTCGTTTAGTTTAAATATTTAATTTTTTTTTATCCCCGAGGCTTCGTAGTGAGGAGGGTGTAAATTGTTCGGGCTTTCGGGACAAAGGTATCGAAAAGACCTTCGTCCGGATATATTATAATCGAAAATCGGAGGCTCAGCGGAAAAATGGCTGTGTCGTGAAGGGACAAGAGCGAAATGTTGGCATAAGTGAACGTATGCGACCATACCAGCACTAATGCACCGGATCCCATCAGAACTCCGAAGTTAAGCGTGCTTGGGTGAGAGTAGTACTAGGATGGGTGACCTCCTGGGAAGGCCTCGTGTTGCATCCCCATTTGTTTTGCGCCAGTTGAGTTCCGTCCCAGCTCGCTCTCTCTTTCTTTTAGTTTAAATATTTAATTTTTTTTAACCCCGAGGCTTCGTTCCGTCCCAGCTCTCTCTCTCTTTCGTTTAGTTTAAATATTTAATTTTTTTTTTATCCCCGAGGCTTCGTAGTGAGGAGGGTGTAAATTGTTCGGGCTTTCGGGATAAAGGTATCGAAAAGACCTTCGTCCGGACATATTATAATCGAAAATCGGAGGCTCGGCGGAAAAATGGCTGTGTCGTGAAGGGACAAGAGCGAAATGTTGGCATAAGTGAACGGATGCGACCATACCAGCACTAATGCACCGGATCCCATCAGAACTCCGAAGTTAAGCGTGCTTGGGCGAGAGTAGTACTATGATGGGTGACCTCCTGGGAAGTCCTCGTGTTGCATCCCCTTTTGTTTTGCGCCAGTTGAGTTCCGTCCCAGCTCGCTCTCTCTTTCGTTTAGTTTAAATATTTAATTTTTTTTAACCCCGAGGCTTCGTTCCGTCCCAGCTCGCTCTCTCTTTCGTTTAGTTTAAATATTTAATTTTTTTTTATCCCCGAGGCTTCGTAGTGAGGAGGGTGTAAATTGTTCGGGCTTTCGGGACAAAGGTATCGAAAAGACCTTCGTCCGGACATATTATAATCGAAAATCGGAGGCTCGGCGGAAAAATGGTTGTGTCGTGAAGGGACAAGAGCGAAATGTTGGCATAAGTGAACGGATGCGACCATACCAGCACTAATGCACCGGATCCCATCAGAACTCCGAAGTTAAGCGTGCTTGGGCGAGAGTAGTACTAGGATGGGTGACCTCCTGGGAAGTCCTCGTATTGCATCCCCTTTTGTTTTGCGCCAGTTGAGTTCCGTCCCAGCTCGCTCTCTCTTTCGTTTAGTTTAAATATTTAATTTTTTTTAACCCCGAGGCTTCGTTCCGTCCCAGCTCGCTCTCTCTTTCGTTTAGTTTAAATATTTAATTTTTTTTTATCCCCGAGGCTTCGTAGTGAGGAGGGTGTAAATTGTTCGGGCTTTCGGGACAAAGGTATCGAAAAGACCTTCGTCCGGACATATTATAATCGAAAATCGGAGGCTCAGCGGAAAAATGGCTGTGTCGTGAAGGGACAAGAGCGAAATGTTGGCATAAGTGAACGTATGCGACCATATCAGCACTAATGCACCGGATCCCATCAGAACTCCGAAGTTAAGCGTGCTTGGGTGAGAGTAGTACTAGGATGGGTGACCTCCTGGGAAGGCCTCGTGTTGCATCCCCATTTGTTTTGCGCCAGTTGAGTTCCGTCCCAGCTCGCTCTCTCTTTCTTTTAGTTTAAATATTTAATTTTTTTTAACCCCGAGGCTTCGTTCCGTCCCAGCTCGCTCTCTCTTTCGTTTAGTTTAAATATTTAATTTTTTTTTTATCCCCGAGGCTTCGTAGTGAGGAGGGTGTAAATTGTTCGGGCTTTCGGGACAAAGGTATCGAAAAGACCTTCGTCCGGACATGTTATAATCGAAAATCGGAGGCTCGGCGGAAAAATGGCTGTGTCGTGAAGGGACAAGAGCGAAATGTTGGCATAAGTGAACGGATGCGACCATACCAGCACCAATGCACCGGATCCCATCAGAACTCCGAAGTTAAGCGTGCTTGGGCGAGAGTAGTACTAGGATGGGTGACCTCCTGGGAAGTCCTCGTGTTGCATCCCCTTTTGTTTTGCGCCAGTTGAGTTCCGTCCCAGCTCGCTCTCTCTTTCGTTTAGTTTAAATATTTAATTTTTTTTAACCCCGAGGCTTCGTTCCGTCCCAGCTCGCTCTCTCTTTCGTTTAGTTTAAATATTTAATTTTTTTTTTATCCCCGAGGCTTCGTAGTGAGGAGGGTGTAAATTGTTCGGGCTTTCGGGACAAAGGTATCGAAAAGACCTTCGTCCGGACATATTATAATCGAAAATCGGAGGCTCGGCGGAAAAATGGTTGTGTCGTGAAGGGACAAGAGCGAAATGTTGGCATAAGTGAACGGATGCGACCATACCAGCACTAATGCACCGGATCCCATCAGAACTCCGAAGTTAAGCGTGCTTGGGCGAGAGTAGTACTAGGATGGGTGACCTCCTGGGAAGTCCTCGTGTTGCATCCCCTTTTGTTTTGCGCCAGTTGAGTTCCGTCCCAGCTCGCTCTCTCTTTCGTTTAGTTTAAATATTTAATTTTGTTTAACCCCGAGGATTCGTTCCGTCCCAACTCTCTCTCTCTTTCGTTTAGTTTAAATATTTAATTTTTTTTTTATCCCCGAGGCTTCGTAGTGAGGAGGGTGTAAATTGTTCGGGCTTTCGGGACAAAGGTATCGAAAAGACCTTCGTCCGGACATATTATAATCGAAAATCGGAGGCTCGGCGGAAAAATGGCTGTGTCGTGAAGGGACAAGAGCGAAATGTTGGCATAAGTGAACGGATGCGACCATACCAGCACCAATGCACCGGATCCCATCAGAACTCCGAAGTTAAGCGTGCTTGGGCGAGAGTAGTACTAGGATGGGTGACCTCCTGGGAAGTCCTCGTGTGGCATCCCCTTTTGTTTTGCGCCAGTTGAGTTCCGTCCCAGCTCTCTCTCTCTTTCGTTTATTTTAAATATTTAATTTTTTTTAACCCCGAGGCTTCGTTCCGTCCCAGCTCGCTCTCTCTTTCGTTTAGTTTAAATATTTAATTTTTTTTTATCCCCGAGGCTTCGTAGTGAGGAGGGTGTAAATTGTTCGGGCTTTCGGGACAAAGGTATCGAAAAGACCTTTGTCCGGACCTATTATAATCGAAAATCGGAGGCTCAGCGGAAAAATGGCTGTGTCGTGAAGGGACAAGAGCGAAATGTTGGCATAAGTGAACGGATGCGACCATACCAGCACTAAAGCACCGGATCCCATCAGAACTCCGAAGTTAAGCGTGCTTGGGTGAGAGTAGTACTAGGATGGGTGACCTCCTGGGAAGGCCTCGTGTTGCATCCCCATTTGTTTTGCGCCAGTTGAGTTCCGTCCCAGCTCGCTCTCTCTTTCTTTTAGTTTAAATATTTAATTTTTTTTAACCCCGAGGCTTCGTTCCGTCCCAGCTCGCTCTCTCTTTCGTTTAGTTTAAATATTTAATTTTTTTTTTATCCCCGAGGCTTCGTAGTGAGGAGGGTGTAAATTGTTCGGGCTTTCGGGACAAAGGTATCGAAAAGACCTTCGTCCGGACATATTATAATCGAAAATCGGAGGCTCGGCGGAAAAATGGCTGTGTCGTGAAGGGACAAGAGCGAAATGTTGGCATAAGTGAACGGATGCGACCATACCAGCACCAATGCACCGGATCCCATCAGAACTCCGAAGTTAAGCGTGCTTGGGCGAGAGTAGTACTAGGATGGGTGACCTCCTGGGAAGTCCTCGTGTTGCATCCCCTTTTGTTTTGCGCCAGTTGAGTTCCGTCCCAGCTCGCTCTCTCTTTCGTTTAGTTTAAATATTTAATTTTTTTTAACCCCGAGGCTTCGTTCCGTCCCAGCTCTCTCTCTCTTTCGTTTAGTTTAAATATTTAATTTTTTTTTTATCCCCGAGGCTTCGTAGTGAGGAGGGTGTAAATTGTTCGGGCTTTCGGGACAAAGGTATCGAAAAGACCTTCGTCCGGACATATTATAATCGAAAATCGGAGGCACGGCGGAAAAATGGTTGTGTCGTGAAGGGACAAGAGCGAAATGTTGGCATAAGTGAACGGATGCGACCATACCAGCACTAATGCACCGGATCCCATCAGAACTCCGAAGTTAAGCGTGCTTGGGCGAGAGTAGTACTAGGATGGGTGACCTCCTGGGAAGTCCTCGTGTTGCATCCCCTTTTGTTTTGCGCCAGTTGAGTTCCGTCCCAGCTCGCTCTCTCTTTCGTTTAGTTTAAATATTTAATTTTTTTTAACCCCGAGGCTTCGTTCCGTCCCAACTCTCTCTCTCTTTCGTTTAGTTTAAATATTTAATTTTTTTTTTATCCCCGAGGCTTCGTAGTGAGGAGGGTGTAAATTGTTCGGGCTTTCGGGACAAAGGTATCGAAAAGACCTTCGTCCGGACATATTATAATCGAAAATCGGAGGCTCGGCGGAAAAATGGCTGTGTCGTGAAGGGACAAGAGCGAAATGTTGGCATAAGTGAACGGATGCGACCATACCAGCACCAATGCACCGGATCCCATCAGAACTCCGAAGTTAAGCGTACTTGGGCGAGAGTAGTACTAGGATGGGTGACCTCCTGGGAAGTCCTCGTGTGGCATCCCCTTTTGTTTTGCGCCAGTTGAGTTCCGTCCCAGCTCGCTCTCTCTTTCGTTTATTTTAAATATTTAATTTTTTTTAACCCCGAGGCTTCGTTCCATCCCAGCTCTCTCTCTCTTTCGTTTAGTTTAAATATTTAATTTTTTTTTATCCCCGAGGCTTCGTAGTGAGGAGGGTGTAAATTGTTCGGGCTTTCGGAACAAAGGTATCGAAAAGACCTTCGTCCGGACATATTATAATCGAAAATCGGAGGCTCGGCGGAAAAATGGCTGTGTCGTGAAGGGACAAGAGCGAAATGTTGGCATAAGTGAACGGATGCGACCATACCAGCACTAATGCACCGGATCCCATCAGAACTCCGAAGTTAAGCGTGCTTGGGAGAGAGTAGTACTAGGATGGGTGACCTCCTGGGAAGTCCTCGTGTTGCATCCCCTTTTGTTTTGCGCCAGTTGAGTTCCGTCCCAGCTCGCTCTCTCTTTCGTTTAGTTTAAATATTTAATTTTTTTTAACCCCGAGGCTTCGTTCCATCCCAGCTCGCTCTCTCTTTCATTTAGTTTAAATATTTAATTTTTTTTTATCCCCGTGGCTTCGTAGTGAGGAGGGTGTAAATTGTTCGGGCTTTCGGGACAAAGGTATCGAAAAGACCTTCGTCCGGACATATTATAATCGAAAATCGGAGGCTCGGCGGAAAAATGGCTGTGTCGTGAAGGGACAAGAGCGAAATGTTGGCATAAGTGAACGGATGCGACCATACCAGCACTAATGCACCGGATCCCATCAGAACTCCGAAGTTAAGCGTGCTTGGGCGAGAGTAGTACTAGGATGGGTGACCTCCTGGGAAGTCCTCGTGTTGCATCCCCTTTTGTTTTGCGCCAGTTGAATTCCGTCCCAGCTCGCTCTCTCTTTCGTTTAGGTTAAATATTTAATTTTTTTTAACCCCGAGGCTTCGTTCCGTCCCAGCTCTCTCTCTCTTTCGTTTAGTTTAAATATTTAATTTTTTTTTTATCCCCGAGGCTTCGTAGTGAGGAGGGTGTAAATTGTTCGGGCTTTCGGGACAAAGGTATCGAAAAGACCTTCGTCCGGACATATTATAATCGAAAATCGGAGGCTCGGCGGAAAAATGGCTGTGTCGTGAAGGGACAAGAACGAAATGTTGGCATAAGTGAACGGATGCGACCATAGCAGCACCAATGCACCGGATCCCATCAGAACTCCGAAGTTAAGCGTGCGTGGGCGAGAGTAGTACTAGGATGGGTGACCTCCTGGGAAGTCCAAGTGTGGCATCCCCTTTTGTTTTGCGCCAGTTGAGTTCCGTCCCAGCTCGCTCTCTCTTTCGTTTATTTTAAATATTTAATTTTTTTTAACCCCGAGGCTTCGTTCCATCCCAGCTCGCTCTCTCTTTCGTTTAGTTTAAATATTTAATTTTTTTTTATCCCCGAGGCTTCGTAGTCAGGAGGGTGTAAATTGTTCGGGCTTTCGGGACAAAGGTATCGAAAAGACCTTCGTCCGGACATATTATAATCGAAAATCGGAGGCTCGGCGGAAAAATGGCTGTGTCGTGAAGGGACAAGAGCGAAATGTTGGCATAAGTGAACGGATGCGACCATACCAGCACTAATGCACCGGATCCCATCAGAACTCCGAAGTTAAGCGTGCTTGGGCGAGAGTAGTACTAGGATGGGTGACCTCCTGGGAAGTCCTCGTGTTGCATCCCCTTTTGTTTTGCGCCAGTTGAGTTCCGTCCCAGCTCGCTCTCTCTTTCGTTTAGTTTTAATATTTAATTTTTTTTAACCCCGAGGCTTCGTTCCGTCCCAGCTCGCTCTCTCTTTCATTTAGTTTAAATATTTAATTTTTTTTTATCCCCGTGGCTTCGTAGTGAGGAGGGTGTAAATTGTTCGGGCTTTCGGGACAAAGGTATCGAAAAGACCTTCGTCCGGACATATTATAATCGAAAATCGGAGGCTCGGCGGAAAAATGGCTGTGTCGTGAAGGGACAAGAGCGAAATGTTGGCATAAGTGAACGGATGCGACCATACCAGCACTAATGCACCGGATCCCATCAGAACTCCGAAGTTAAGCGTGCTTGGGCGAGAGTAGTACTAGGATGGGTGACCTCCTGGGAAGTCCTCGTGTTGCATCCCCTTTTGTTTTGCGCCAGTTGAGTTCCGTCCCAGCTCGCTCTCTCTTTCGTTTAGTTTAAATATTTAATTTTTTTTAACCCCGAGGCTTCGTTCCGTCCCAGCTCGCTCTCTCTTTTGTTTAGTTTAAATATTTAATTTTTTTTTTATCCCCGAGGCTTCGTAGTGAGGAGGGTGTAAATTGTTCGGGCTTTCGGGACAAAGGTATCGAAAAGACCTTCGTCCGGACATATTATAATCGAAAATCGGAGGCTCGGCGGAAAAATGGCTGTGTCGTGAAGGGACAAGAGCGAAATGTTGGCATAAGTGAACGGATGCGACCATACCAGCACTAATGCACCGGATCCCATCAGAACTCCGAAGTTAAGCGTGCTTGGGCGAGAGTAGTACTAGGATGGGTGACCTCCTGGGAAGTCCTCGTGTTGCATCCCCTTTTGTTTTGCGCCAGTTGAGTTCCGTCCCAGCTCTCTCTCTCTTTCGTTTAGTTTAAATATTTAATTTTTTTTAACCCCGAGGCTTCGTTCCGTCCCAGCTCGCTCTCTCTTTCGTTTAGTTTAAATATTTAATTTTTTTTTTTATCCCCGAGGCTTCGTAGTGAGGAGGGTGTAAATTGTTCGGGCTTTCGGGACAAAGGTATCGAAAAGACCTTCGTCCGGACATATTATAATCGAAAATCGGAGGCTCGGCGGAAAAATGGCTGTGTCGTGAAGGGACAAGAGCGAAATGTTGGCATAAGTAAACGGATGCGACCATACCAGCACTAATGCACCGGATCCCATCAGAACTCCGAAGTTAAGTGTGCTTGGGCGAGAGTATTACTAGGATGGGTGACCTCCTGGGAAGTCCTCGTGTTGCATCCCCTTTTATTTTGCGCCAGTGGAGTTCCGTCCCAGCTCGCTCTCTCTTTCGTTTAGTTTAAATATTTAATTTTTTTTAACCCCGAGGCTTCGTTCCGTCCCAGCTCGCTCTCTCTTTCGTTTAGTTTAAATATTTAATTTTTTTTTTATCCCCGAGGCTTCGTAGTGAGGAGGGTGTAAATTGTTCGGGCTTTCGGGACAAAGGTATCGAAAAGACCTTCGTCCGGACATATTATAATCGAAAATCGGAGGCTCGGCGGAAAAATGGCTGTGTCGTGAAGGGACAAGAGCGAAATGTTGGCATAAGTGAACGGATGCGATCATACCAGCACTAATGCACCGGATCCCATCAGAACTCCGAAGTTAAGCGTGCTTGGGCGAGAGTAGTACTAGGATGGGTGACCTCCTGGGAAGTCCTCGTGTTGCATCCCCTTTTGTTTTGCGCCAGTTGAGTTCCGTCCCAGCTCGCTCTCTCTTTCGTTTATTTTAAATATTTAATTTTTTTTAACCCCGAGGCTTCGTTCCATCCCAGCTCGCTCTCTCTTTCGTTTAGTTTAAATATTTAATTTTTTTTTATCCCCGAGGCTTCGTAGTGAGGAGGGTGTAAATTGTTCGGGCTTTCGGGACAAAGGTATCGAAAAGACCTTCGTCCGGACATATTATAATCGAAAATCGGAGGCGCGGCGGAAAAATGGCTGTGTCGTGAAGGGACAAGAGCGAAATGTTGGCATAAGTGAACGGATGCGACCATACCAGCACTAATGCACCGGATCCCATCAGAACTCCGAAGTTAAGCGTGCTTGGGCGAGAGTAGTACTAGGATGGGTGACCTCCTGGGAAGTCCTCGTGTTGCATCCCCTTTTGTTTTGCGCCAGTTGAGTTCCGTCCCAGCTCGCTCTCTCTTTCGTTTAGTTTTAATATTTAATTTTTTTTAACCCCGAGGCTTCGTTCCGTCCCAGCTCGCTCTCTCTTTCATTTAGTTTAAATATTTAATTTTTTTTTATCCCCGTGGCTTCGTAGTGAGGAGGGTGTAAATTGTTCGGGCTTTCGGGACAAAGGTATCGAAAAGACCTTCGTCCGGACATATTATAATCGAAAATCGGAGGCTCGGCGGAAAAATGGCTGTGTCGTGAAGGGACAAGAGCGAAATGTTGGCATAAGTGAACGGATGCGACCATACCAGCACTAATGCACCGGATCCCATCAGAACTCCGAAGTTAAGCGTGCTTGGGCGAGAGTAGTACTAGGATGGGTGACCTCCTGGGAAGTCCTCGTGTTGCATCCCCTTTTGTTTTGCGCCAGTTGAGTTCCGTCCCAGCTCGCTCTCTCTTTCGTTTAGTTTAAATATTTAATTTTTTTTAACCCCGAGGCTTCGTTCCGTCCCAGCTCGCTCTCTCTTTTGTTTAGTTTAAATATTTAATTTTTTTTTTATCCCCGAGGCTTCGTAGTGAGGAGGGTGTAAATTGTTCGGGCTTTCGGGACAAAGGTATCGAAAAGACCTTCGTCCGGACATATTATAATCGAAAATCGGAGGCTCGGCGGAAAAATGGCTGTGTCGTGAAGGGACAAGAGCGAAATGTTGGCATAAGTGAACGGATGCGACCATACCAGCACTAATGCACCGGATCCCATCAGAACTCCGAAGTTAAGCGTGCTTGGGCGAGAGTAGTACTAGGATGGGTGACCTCCTGGGAAGTCCTCGTGTTGCATCCCCTTTTGTTTTGCGCCAGTTGAGTTCCGTCCCAGCTCTCTCTCTCTTTCGTTTAGTTTAAATATTTAATTTTTTTTAACCCCGAGGCTTCGTTCCGTCCCAGCTCGCTCTCTCTTTCGTTTAGTTTAAATATTTAATTTTTTTTTTATCCCCGAGGCTTCGTAGTGAGGAGGGTGTAAATTGTTCGGGCTTTCGGGACAAAGGTATCGAAAAGACCTTCGTCCGGACATATTATAATCGAAAATCGGAGGCTCGGCGGAAAAATGGCTGTGTCGTGAAGGGACAAGAGCGAAATGTTGGCATAAGTGAACAGATGCGACCATACCAGCACTAATGCACCGGATCCCATCAGAACTCCGAAGTTAAGTGTGCTTGGGCGAGAGTATTACTAGGATGGGTGACCTCCTGGGAAGTCCTCGTGTTGCATCCCCTTTTATTTTGCGCCAGTGGAGTTCCGTCCCAGCTCGCTCTCTCTTTCGTTTAGTTTAAATATTTAATTTTTTTTAACCCCGAGGCTTCGTTCCGTCCCAGCTCGCTCTCTCTTTCGTTTAGTTTAAATATTTAATTTTTTTTTTATCCCCGAGGCTTCGTAGTGAGGAGGGTGTAAATTGTTCGGGCTTTCGGGACAAAGGTATCGAAAAGACCTTCGTCCGGACATATTATAATCGAAAATCGGAGGCTCGGCGGAAAAATGGCTGTGTCGTGAAGGGACAAGAGCGAAATGTTGGCATAAGTGAACGGATGCGATCATACCAGCACTAATGCACCGGATCCCATCAGAACTCCGAAGTTAAGCGTGCTTGGGCGAGAGTAGTACTAGGATGGGTGACCTCCTGGGAAGTCCTCGTGTTGCATCCCCTTTTGTTTTGCGCCAGTTGAGTTCCGTCCCAGCTCGCTCTCTCTTTCGTTTAGTTTAAATATTTAATTTTTTTTAACCCCGAGGCTTCGTTCCGTCCCAGCTCGCTCTCTCTTTCATTTAGTTTAAATATTTAATTTTTTTTTTATCCCCGTGGCTTCGTAGTGAGGAGGGTGTAAATTGTTCGGGCTTTCGGGACAAAGGTATCGAAAAGACCTTCGTTCGGACATATTATAATCGAAAATCGGAGGCTCGGCGGAAAAATGGCTGTGTCGTGAAGGGACAAGAGCGAAATGTTGGCATAAGTGAATGGATGCGACCATACCAGCACTAATGCACCGGATCCCATCAGAACTCCGAAGTTAAGCGTGCTTGGGCGAGAGTAGTACTAGGATGGGTGACCTCCTGGGAAGTCCTCGTGTTGCATCCCCTTTTGTTTTGCGCCAGTTGAGTTCCGTCCCAGCTCGCTCTCTCTTTCGTTTAGTTTAAATATTTAATTTTTTTTAACCCCGAGGCTTCGTTCCGTCCCAGCTCTCTCTCTCTTTTGTTTAGTTTAAATATTTAATTTTTTTTTTATCCCCGATGCTTCGTAGTGAGGAGGGTGTAAATTGTTCGGGCTTTCGGGACAAAGGTATCGAAAAGACCTTCGTCCGGACATATTATAATCGAAAATCGGAGGCTCGGCGGAAAAATGGCTGTGTCGTGAAGGGACAAGAGCGAAATGTTGGCATAAGTGAACGGATGCGACCATACCAGCACTAATGCACCGGATCCCATCAGAACTCCGAAGTTAAGCGTGCTTGGGCGAGAGTAGTACTAGGATGGGTGACCTCCTGGGAAGTCCTCGTGTTGCATCCCCTTTTGTTTTGCGCCAGTTGAGTTCCGTCCCAGCTCTCTCTCTCTTTCGTTTAGTTTAAATATTTAATTTTTTTTAACCCCGAGGCTTCGTTCCGTCCCAGCTCGCTCTCTCTTTCGTTTAGTTTAAATATTTAATTTTTTTTTTATCCCCGAGGCTTCGTAGTGAGGAGGGTGTAAATTGTTCGGGCTTTCGGGACAAAGGTATCGAAAAGACCTTCGTCCGGACATATTATAATCGAAAATCGGAGGCTCGGCGGAAAAATGGCTGTGTCGTGAAGGGACAAGAGCGAAATGTTGGCATAAGTGAACGGATGCGACCATACCAGCACTAATGCACCGGATCCCATCAGAACTCCGAAGTTAAGTGTGCTTGGGCGAGAGTATTACTAGGATGGGTGACCTCCTGGGAAGTCCTCGTGTTGCATCCCCTTTTGTTTTGCGCCAGTGGAGTTCCGTCCCAGCTCGCTCTCTCTTTCGTTTAGTTTAAATATTTAATTTTTTTTAACCCCGAGGCTTCGTTCCGTCCCAGCTCGCTCTCTCTTTCGTTTAGTTTAAATATTTAATTTTTTTTTTATCCCCGAGGCTTCGTAGTGAGGAGGGTGTAAATTGTTCGGGCTTTCGGGACAAAGGTATCGAAAAGACCTTCGTCCGGACATATTATAATCGAAAATCGGAGGCTCGGCGGAAAAATGGCTGTGTCGTGAAGGGACAAGAGCGAAATGTTGGCATAAGTGAACGGATGCGACCATACCAGCACTAATGCACCGGATCCCATCAGAACTCCGAAGTTAAGCGTGCTTGGGAGAGAGTAGTACTAGGATGGGTGACCTCCTGGGAAGTCCTCGTGTTGCATCCCCTTTTGTTTTGCGCCAGTTGAGTTCCGTCCCAGCTCGCTCTCTCTTTCGTTTAGTTTAAATATTTAATTTTTTTTAACCCCGAGGCTTCGTTCCGTCCCAGCTCGCTCTCTCTTTCGTTTAGTTTAAATATTTAATTTTTTTTTTATCCCCGAGGCTTCGTAGTGAGGAGGGTGTAAATTGTTCGGGCTTTCGGGACAAAGGTATCGAAAAGACCTTCGTCCGGACATATTATAATCGAAAATCGGAGGCTCGGCGGAAAAATGGCTGTGTCGTGAAGGGACAAGAGCGAAATGTTGGCATAAGTGAACGGATGCGACCATACCAGCACTAATGCACCGGATCCCATCAGAACTCCGAAGTTAAGCGTGCTTGGGCGAGAGTAGTACTAGGATGGGTGACCTCCTGGGAAGTCCTCGTGTTGCATCCCCTTTTGTTTTGCGCCAGTTGAGTTCCGTCCCAGCTCGCTCTCTCTTTCGTTTAGTTTAAATATTTAATTTTTTTTAACCCCGAGGCTTCGTTCCGTCCCAGCTCGCTCTCTCTTTCGTTTAGTTTAAATATTTAATTTTTTTTTTATCCCCGAGGCTTCGTAGTGAGGAGGGTGTAAATTGTTCGGGCTTTCGGGACAAAGGTATCGAAAAGACCTTCGTCCGGACATATTATAATCGAAAATCGGAGGCTCGGCGGAAAAATGGTTGTGTCGTGAAGGGACAAGAGCGAAATGTTGGCATAAGTGAACGGATGCGACCATACCAGCACTAATGCACCGGATCCCATCAGAACTCCGAAGTTAAGCGTGCTTGGGCGATAGTAGTACTAGGATGGGTGACCTCCTGGGAAGTCCTCGTGTTGCATCCCCTTTTGTTTTGCGCCAGTTGAGTTCCGTCCCAGCTCTCTCTTTCGTTTAGTTTAAATATTTAATTTTTTGTAACCCCGAGGCTTCGTTCCGTCCCAGCTCTCCCTCTCTTTCGTTTAGTTTAAATATTTAATTTTTTTTTATCCCCGAGGCTTCGTAGTGAGGAGGGTGTAAATTGTTCGGGCTTTCGGGACAAAGGTATCGAAAAGACCTTCGTCCGGACATATTATAATCGAAAATCGGAGGCTCGGCGGAAAAATGGCTGTGTCGTGAAGGGACCAGAGCGAAATGTTGGCATAAGTGAACGGATGCGACCATACCAGCACTAATGCACCAGATCCCATCTTAACTCCGAAGTTAAGCGTGCTTGGGCGAGAGTAGTACTAGGATGGGTGACCTCTTGGGAAGTCCTCGTGTTGCATCCCCTTTTATTTTGCGCCAGTTTAGTTCCGTCCCAGCTCGCTCTCTCTTTCGTTTAGTTTAAATATTTAATTTTTTTTAACCCCGAGGCTTCGTTCCGTCCCAGCTCTCCCTCTCTTTCGTTTAGTTTAAATATTTAATTTTTTTTTTATCCCCGAGGCTTCGTAGTGAGGAGGGTGTAAATTGTTCGGGCTTTCGGGACAAAGGTATCGAAAAGACCTTCGTCCGGACATATTATAATCGAAAATCGGAGGCTCGGCGGAAAAATGGCTGTGTCGTGAAGGGACAAGAGCGAAATGTTGGCATAAGTGAACGGATGCGACCATACCAGCACTAATGCACCGGATCCCATCTTAACTCCGAAGTTAAGCGTGCTTGGGCGAGAGTAGTACTAGGATGGGTGACCTCTTGGGAAGTCCTCGTGTTGCATCCCCTTTTGTTTTGCACCAGTTGAGTTCCGTCCCAGCTCGCTCTCTCTTTCGTTTAGTTTAAATATTTAATTTTTTTTAACCCCGAGGCTTCGTTCCGTCCCAGCTCGCTCTCTCTTTCGTTTAGTTTAAATATTTAATTTTTTTTTTATCCCCGAGGCTTCGTAGTGAGGAGGGTGTAAATTGTTCGGGCTTTCGGGACAAAGGTATCGAAAAGACCTTCGTCCGGACATATTATAATCGAAAATCGGAGGCTCGGCGGAAAAATGGCTGTGTCGTGAAGGGACAAGAGCGAAATGTTGGCATAAGTGAACGGATGCGATCATACCAGCACTAATGCACCGGATCCCATCAGAACTCCGAAGTTAAGCGTGCTTGGGCGAGAGTAGTACTAGGATGGGTGACCTCCTGGGAAGTCCTCGTGTTGCATCCCCTTTTGTTTTGCGCCAGTTGAGTTCCGTCCCAGCTCGCTCTCTCTTTCGTTTAGTTTAAATATTTAATTTTTTTTAACCCCGAGGCTTCGTTCCGTCCCAGCTCGCTCTCTCTTTCGTTTAGTTTAAATATTTAATTTTTTTTTTATCCCCGAGGCTTCGTAGTGAGGAGGGTGTAAATTGTTCGGGCTTTCGGGACAAAGGTATCGAAAAGACCTTCGTCCGGACATATTATAATCGAAAATCGGAGGCTCGGCGGAAAAATGGCTGTGTCGTGAAGGGACAAGAGCGAAATGTTGGCATAAGTGAACGGATGCGACCATACCAGCACTAATGCACCGGATCCCATCAGAACTCCGAAGTTAAGCGTGCTTGGGCGATAGTAGTACTAGGATGGGTGACCTCCTGGGAAGTCCTCGTGTTGCATCCCCTTTTGTTTTGCGCCAGTTGAGTTCCGTCCCAGCTCTTTCTTTCGTTTAGTTTAAATATTTAATTTTTTGTAACCCCGAGGCTTCGTTCCGTCCCAGCTCTCCCTCTCTTTCGTTTAGTTTAAATATTTAATTTTTTTTTTATCCCCGAGGCTTCGTAGTGAGGAGGGTGTAAATTGTTCGGGCTTTCGGGACAAAGGTATCGAAAAGACCTTCGTCCGGACATATTATAATCGAAAATCGGAGGCTCGGCGGAAAAATGGCTGTGTCGTGAAGGGACCAGAGCGAAATGTTGGCATAAGTGAACGGATGCGACCATACCAGCACTAATGCACCGGATCCCATCTTAACTCCGAAGTTAAGCGTGCTTGGGCGAGAGTAGTACTAGGATGGGTGACCTCTTGGGAAGTCCTCGTGTTGCATCCCCTTTTATTTTGCGCCAGTTTAGTTCCGTCCCAGCTCGCTCTCTCTTTCGTTTAGTTTAAATATTTAATTTTTTTTAACCCCGAGGCTTCGTTCCGTCCCAGCTCTCCCTCTCTTTCGTTTAGTTTAAATATTTAATTTTTTTTTTATCCCCGAGGCTTCGTAGTGAGGAGGGTGTAAATTGTTCGGGCTTTCGGGACAAAGGTATCGAAAAGACCTTCGTCCGGACATATTATAATCGAAAATCGGAGGCTCGGCGGAAAAATGGCTGTGTCGTGAAGGGACAAGAGCGAAATGTTGGCATAAGTGAACGGATGCGACCATACCAGCACTAATGCACCGGATCCCATCAGAACTCCGAAGTTAAGCGTGCTTGGGCGATAGTAGTACTAGGATGGGTGACCTCCTGGGAAGTCCTCGTGTTGCATCCCCTTTTGTTTTGCGCCAGTTGAGTTCCGTCCCAGCTCTTTCTTTCGTTTAGTTTAAATATTTAATTTTTTGTAACCCCGAGGCTTCGTTCCGTCCCAGCTCTCCCTCTCTTTCGTTTAGTTTAAATATTTAATTTTTTTTTTATCCCCGAGGCTTCGTAGTGAGGAGGGTGTAAATTGTTCGGGCTTTCGGGACAAAGGTATCGAAAAGACCTTCGTCCGGACATATTATAATCGAAAATCGGAGGCTCGGCGGAAAAATGGCTGTGTCGTGAAGGGACCAGAGCGAAATGTTGGCATAAGTGAACGGATGCGACCATACCAGCACTAATGCACCGGATCCCATCTTAACTCCGAAGTTAAGCGTGCTTGGGCGAGAGTAGTACTAGGATGGGTGACCTCTTGGGAAGTCCTCGTGTTGCATCCCCTTTTATTTTGCGCCAGTTTAGTTCCGTCCCAGCTCGCTCTCTCTTTCGTTTAGTTTAAATATTTAATTTTTTTTAACCCCGAGGCTTCGTTCCGTCCCAGCTCTCCCTCTCTTTCGTTTAGTTTAAATATTTAATTTTTTTTTTATCCCCGAGGCTTCGTAGTGAGGAGGGTGTAAATTGTTCGGGCTTTCGGGACAAAGGTATCGAAAAGACCTTCGTCCGGACATATTATAATCGAAAATCGGAGGCTCGGCGGAAAAATGGCTGTGTCGTGAAGGGACAAGAGCGAAATGTTGGCATAAGTGAACGGATGCGACCATACCAGCACTAATGCACCGGATCCCATCTTAACTCCGAAGTTAAGCGTGCTTGGGCGAGAGTAGTACTAGGATGGGTGACCTCTTGGGAAGTCCTCGTGTTGCATCCCCTTTTGTTTTGCACCAGTTGAGTTCCGTCCCAGCTCGCTCTCTCTTTCGTTTAGTTTAAATATTTAATTTTTTTTAACCCCGAGGCTTCGTTCCGTCCCAGCTCGCTCTCTCTTTCGTTTAGTTTAAATATTTAATTTTTTTTTTATCCCCGAGGCTTCGTAGTGAGGAGGGTGTAAATTGTTCGGGCTTTCGGGACAAAGGTATCGAAAAGACCTTCGTCCGGACATATTATAATCGAAAATCGGAGGCTCGGCGGAAAAATGGCTGTGTCGTGAAGGGACAAGAGCGAAATGTTGGCATAAGTGAACGGATGCGACCATACCAGCACTAATGCACCGGATCCCATCAGAACTCCGAAGTTAAGCGTGCTTGGGCGAGAGTAGTACTCGGATGGGTGACCTCCTGGGAAGTCCTCGTGTTGCATCCCCTTTTGTTTTGCGCCAGTTGAGTTCCGTCCCAGCTCGCTCTCTCTTTCGTTTAGTTTAAATATTTAATTTTTTTTAACCCCGAGGCTTCGTTCCGTCCCAGCTCGCTCTCTCTTTCATTTAGTTTAAATATTTAATTTTTTTTTTATCCCCGTGGCTTCGTAGTGAGGAGGGTGTAAATTGTTCGGGCTTTCGGGACAAAGGTATCGAAAAGACCTTCGTCCGGACATATTATAATCGAAAATCGGAGGCTCGGCGGAAAAATGGTTGTGTCGTGAAGGGACAAGAGCGAAATGTTGGCATAAGTGAACGGATGCGACCATACCAGCACTAATGCACCGGATCCCATCAGAACTCCGAAGTTAAGCGTGCTTGGGAGAGAGTAGTACTAGGATGGGTGACCTCCTGGGAAGTCCTCGTGTTGCATCCCCTTTTGTTTTGCGCCAGTTGAGTTCCGTCCCAGCTCGCTCTCTCTTTCGTTTAGTTTAAATATTTAATTTTTTTTAACCCCGAGGCTACGTTCCGTCCCAGCTCGCTCTCTCTTTCGTTTAGTTTAAATATTTAATTTTTTTTTTATCCCCGAGGCTTCGTAGTGAGGAGGGTGTAAATTGTTCGGGCTTTTGGGACAAAGGTATCGAAAAGACCTTCGTCCGGACATATTATAATCGAAAATCGGAGGCTCGGCGGAAAAATGGCTGTGTCGTGAAGGGACAAGAGCGAAATGTTGGCATAAGTGAACGGATGCGACCATACCAGCACTAATGCACCGGATCCCATCAGAACTCCGAAGTTAAGCGTGCTTGGGCGAGAGTAGTACTAGGATGGGTGACCTCCTGGGAAGTCCTCGTGTTGCATCCCCTTTTGTTTTGCGCCAGTTGAGTTCCGTCCCAGCTCGCTCTCTCTTTCGTTTAGTTTAAATATTTAATTTTTTTTAACCCCGAGGCTTCGTTCCGTCCCAGCTCGCTCTCTCTTTCGTTTAGTTTAAATATTTAATTTTTTTTTTATCCCCGAGGCTTCGTAGTGAGGAGGGTGTAAATTGTTCGGGCTTTCGGGACAAAGGTATCGAAAAGACCTTCGTCCGGACATATTATAATCGAAAATCGGAGGCTCGGCGGAAAAATGGCTGTGTCGTGAAGGGACAAGAGCGAAATGTTGGCATAAGTGAACGGATGCGACCATACCAGCACTAATGCACCGGATCCCATCAGAACTCCGAAGTTAAGCGTGCTTGGGCGATAGTAGTACTAGGATGGGTGACCTCCTGGGAAGTCCTCGTGTTGCATCCCCTTTTGTTTTGCGCCAGTTGAGTTCCGTCCCAGCTCTCTCTTTCGTTTAGTTTAAATATTTAATTTTTTGTAACCCCGAGGCTTCGTTCCGTCCCAGCTCTCCCTCTCTTTCGTTTAGTTTAAATATTTAATTTTTTTTTATCCCCGAGGCTTCGTAGTGAGGAGGGTGTAAATTGTTCGGGCTTTCGGGACAAAGGTATCGAAAAGACCTTCGTCCGGACATATTATAATCGAAAATCGGAGGCTCGGCGGAAAAATGGCTGTGTCGTGAAGGGACCAGAGCGAAATGTTGGCATAAGTGAACGGATGCGACCATACCAGCACTAATGCACCGGATCCCATCTTAACTCCGAAGTTAAGCGTGCTTGGGCGAGAGTAGTACTAGGATGGGTGACCTCTTGGGAAGTCCTCGTGTTGCATCCCCTTTTATTTTGCGCCAGTTTAGTTCCGTCCCAGCTCGCTCTCTCTTTTGTTTAGTTTAAATATTTAATTTTTTTTAACCCCGAGGCTTCGTTCCGTCCCAGCTCTCCCTCTCTTTCGTTTAGTTTAAATATTTAATTTTTTTTTTTATCCCCGAGGCTTCGTAGTGAGGAGGGTGTAAATTGTTCGGGCTTTCGGGACAAAGGTATCGAAAAGACCTTCGTCCGGACATATTATAATCGAAAATCGGAGGCTCGGCGGAAAAATGGCTGTGTCGTGAAGGGACAAGAGCGAAATGTTGGCATAAGTGAACGGATGCGACCATACCAGCACTAATGCACCGGATCCCATCTTAACTCCGAAGTTAAGCGTGCTTGGGCGAGAGTAGTACTAGGATGGGTGACCTCTTGGGAAGTCCTCGTGTTGCATCCCCTTTTGTTTTGCACCAGTTGAGTTCCGTCCCAGCTCGCTCTCTCTTTCGTTTAGTTTAAATATTTAATTTTTTTTAACCCCGAGGCTTCGTTCCGTCCCAGCTCGCTCTCTCTTTCGTTTAGTTTAAATATTTAATTTTTTTTTTATCCCCGAGGCTTCGTAGTGAGGAGGGTGTAAATTGTTCGGGCTTTCGGGACAAAGGTATCGAAAAGACCTTCGTCCGGACATATTATAATCGAAAATCGGAGGCTCGGCGGAAAAATGGCTGTGTCGTGAAGGGACAAGAGCGAAATGTTGGCATAAGTGAACGGATGCGACCATACCAGCACTAATGCACCGGATCCCATCAGAACTCCGAAGTTAAGCGTGCTTGGGCGAGAGTAGTACTAGGATGGGTGACCTCCTGGGAAGTCCTCGTGTTGCATCCCCTTTTGTTTTGCGCCAGTTGAGTTCCGTCCCAGCTCTCTCTCTCTTTCGTTTAGTTTAAATATTTAATTTTTTTTAACCCCGAGGCTTCGTTCCGTCCCAGCTCGCTCTCTCTTTCGTTTAGTTTAAATATTTAATTTTTTTTTTATCCCCGAGGCTTCGTAGTGAGGAGGGTGTAAATTGTTCGGGCTTTCGGGACAAAGGTATCGAAAAGACCTTCGTCCGGACATATTATAATCGAAAATCGGAGGCTCGGCGGAAAAATGGCTGTGTCGTGAAGGGACAAGAGCGAAATGTTGGCATAAGTGAACGGATGCGACCATACCAGCACTAATGCACCGGATCCCATCAGAACTCCGAAGTTAAGCGTGCTTGGGCGATAGTAGTACTAGGATGGGTGACCTCCTGGGAAGTCCTCGTGTTGCATCCCCTTTTGTTTTGCGCCAGTTGAGTTCCGTCCCAGCTCTTTCTTTCGTTTAGTTTAAATATTTAATTTTTTGTAACCCCGAGGCTTCGTTCCGTCCCAGCTCTCCCTCTCTTTCGTTTAGTTTAAATATTTAATATTTTTTTTATCCCCGAGGCTTCGTAGTGAGGAGGGTGTAAATTGTTCGGGCTTTCGGGACAAAGGTATCGAAAAGACCTTCGTCCGGACATATTATAATCGAAAATCGGAGGCTCGGCGGAAAAATGGCTGTGTCGTGAAGGGACTAGAGCGAAATGTTGGCATAAGTGAACGGATGCGACCATACCAGCACTAATGCACCGGATCCCATCAGAACTCCGAAGTTAAGCGTGCTTGGGCGAGAGTAGTACTAGGATGGGTGACCTCCTGGGAAGTCCTCGTGTTGCATCCCCTTTTGTTTTGCGCCAGTTGAGTTCCGTCCCAGCTCTCTCTCTCTTTCGTTTAGTTTAAATATTTAATTTTTTTTAACCCCGAGGCTTCGTTCCGTCCCAGCTCGCTCTCTCTTTCGTTTAGTTTAAATATTTAATTTTTTTTTTATCCCCGAGGCTTCGTAGTGAGGAGGGTGTAAATTGTTCGGGCTTTCGGGACAAAGGTATCGAAAAGACCTTCGTCCGGACATATTATAATCGAAAATCGGAGGCTCGGCGGAAAAATGGCTGTGTCGTGAAGGGACAAGAGCGAAATGTTGGCATAAGTGAACGGATGCGACCATACCAGCACTAATGCACCGGATCCCATCAGAACTCCGAAGTTAAGCGTGCTTGGGCGATAGTAGTACTAGGATGGGTGACCTCCTGGGAAGTCCTCGTGTTGCATCCCCTTTTGTTTTGCGCCAGTTGAGTTCCGTCCCAGCTCTTTCTTTCGTTTAGTTTAAATATTTAATTTTTTGTAACCCCGAGGCTTCGTTCCGTCCCAGCTCTCCCTCTCTTTCGTTTAGTTTAAATATTTAATTTTTTTTTTATCCCCGAGGCTTCGTAGTGAGGAGGGTGTAAATTGTTCGGGCTTTCGGGACAAAGGTATCGAAAAGACCTTCGTCCGGACATATTATAATCGAAAATCGGAGGCTCGGCGGAAAAATGGCTGTGTCGTGAAGGGACCAGAGCGAAATGTTGGCATAAGTGAACGGATGCGACCATACCAGCACTAATGCACCGGATCCCATCTTAACTCCGAAGTTAAGCGTGCTTGGGCGAGAGTAGTACTAGGATGGGTGACCTCTTGGGAAGTCCTCGTGTTGCATCCCCTTTTATTTTGCGCCAGTTTAGTTCCGTCCCAGCTCGCTCTCTCTTTTGTTTAGTTTAAATATTTAATTTTTTTTAACCCCGAGGCTTCGTTCCGTCCCAGCTCTCCCTCTCTTTCGTTTAGTTTAAATATTTAATTTTTTTTTTATCCCCGAGGCTTCGTAGTGAGGAGGGTGTAAATTGTTCGGGCTTTCGGGACAAAGGTATCGAAAAGACCTTCGTCCGGACATATTATAATCGAAAATCGGAGGCTCGGCGGAAAAATGGCTGTGTCGTGAAGGGACAAGAGCGAAATGTTGGCATAAGTGAACGGATGCGACCATACCAGCACTAATGCACCGGATCCCATCTTAACTCCGAAGTTAAGCGTGCTTGGGCGAGAGTAGTACTAGGATGGGTGACCTCTTGGGAAGTCCTCGTGTTGCATCCCCTTTTGTTTTGCACCAGTTGAGTTCCGTCCCAGCTCGCTCTCTCTTTCGTTTAGTTTAAATATTTAATTTTTTTTAACCCCGAGGCTTCGTTCCGTCCCAGCTCGCTCTCTCTTTCGTTTAGTTTAAATATTTAATTTTTTTTTTATCCCCGAGGCTTCGTAGTGAGGAGGGTGTAAATTGTTCGGGCTTTCGGGACAAAGGTATCGAAAAGACCTTCGTCCGGACATATTATAATCGAAAATCGGAGGCTCGGCGGAAAAATGGCTGTGTCGTGAAGGGACAAGAGCGAAATGTTGGCATAAGTGAACGGATGCGACCATACCAGCACTAATGCACCGGATCCCATCAGAACTCCGAAGTTAAGCGTGCTTGGGCGAGAGTAGTACTAGGATGGGTGACCTCCTGGGAAGTCCTCGTGTTGCATCCCCTTTTGTTTTGCGCCAGTTGAGTTCCGTCCCAGCTCTCTCTCTCTTTCGTTTAGTTTAAATATTTAATTTTTTTTAACCCCGAAGCTTCGTTCCGTCCCAGCTCGCTCTCTCTTTCGTTTAGTTTAAATATTTAATTTTTTTTTTATCCCCGAGGCTTCGTAGTGAGGAGGGTGTAAATTGTTCGGGCTTTCGGGACAAAGGTATCGAAAAGACCTTCGTCCGGACATATTATAATCGAAAATCGGAGGCTCGGCGGAAAAATGGCTGTGTCGTGAAGGGACAAGAGCGAAATGTTGGCATAAGTGAACGGATGCGACCATACCAGCACTAATGCACCGGATCCCATCAGAACTCCGAAGTTAAGCGTGCTTGGGCGATAGTAGTACTAGGATGGGTGACCTCCTGGGAAGTCCTCGTGTTGCATCCCCTTTTGTTTTGCGCCAGTTGAGTTCCGTCCCAGCTCTTTCTTTCGTTTAGTTTAAATATTTAATTTTTTGTAACCCCGAGGCTTCGTTCCGTCCCAGCTCTCCCTCTCTTTCGTTTAGTTTAAATATTTAATTTTTTTTTTATCCCCGAGGCTTCGTAGTGAGGAGGGTGTAAATTGTTCGGGCTTTCGGGACAAAGGTATCGAAAAGACCTTCGTCCGGACATATTATAATCGAAAATCGGAGGCTCGGCGGAAAAATGGCTGTGTCGTGAAGGGACCAGAGCGAAATGTTGGCATAAGTGAACGGATGCGACCATACCAGCACTAATGCACCGGATCCCATCTTAACTCCGAAGTTAAGCGTGCTTGGGCGAGAGTAGTACTAGGATGGGTGACCTCTTGGGAAGTCCTCGTGTTGCATCCCCTTTTATTTTGCGCCAGTTTAGTTCCGTCCCAGCTCGCTCTCTCTTTCGTTTAGTTTAAATATTTAATTTTTTTTAACCCCGAGGCTTCGTTCCGTCCCAGCTCTCCCTCTCTTTCGTTTAGTTTAAATATTTAATTTTTTTTTATCCCCGAGGCTTCGTAGTGAGGAGGGTGTAAATTGTTCGGGCTTTCGGGACAAAGGTATCGAAAAGACCTTCGTCCGGACATATTATAATCGAAAATCGGAGGCTCGGCGGAAAAATGGCTGTGTCGTGAAGGGACAAGAGCGAAATGTTGGCATAAGTGAACGGATGCGACCATACCAGCACTAATGCACCGGATCCCATCAGAACTCCGAAGTTAAGCGTGCTTGGGCGAGAGTAGTACTAGGATGGGTGACCTCCTGGGAAGTCCTCGTGTTGCATCCCCTTTTGTTTTGCGCCAGTTGAGTTCCGTCCCAGCTCGCTCTCTCTTTCGTTTAGTTTAAATATTTAATTTTTTTTAACCCCGAGGCTTCGTTCCGTCCCAGCTCGCTCTCTCTTTCGTTTAGTTTAAATATTTAATTTTTTTTTTATCCCGGAGGCTTCGTAGTGAGGAGGGTGTAAATTGTTCGGGCTTTCGGGTCAAAGGTATCGAAAAGACCTTCGTCCGGACATATTATAATCGAAAATCGGAGGCTCGGCGGAAAACTGGCTGTGTCGTGAAGGGACAAGAGCGAAATGTTGGCATAAGTGAACGGATGCGACCATACCAGCACTAATGCACCGGATCCCATCAGAACTCCGAAGTTAAGCGTGCTTGGGCGAGAGTAGTACTAGGATGGGTGACCTCCTGGGAAGTCCTCGTGTTGCATCCCCTTTTGTTTTGCGCCAGTTGAGTTCCGTCCCAGCTCGCTCTCTCTTTCGTTTAGTTTAAATATTTAATTTTTTTTAACCCCGAGGCTTCGTTCCGTCCCAGCTCGCTCTCTCTTTCGTTTAGTTTAAATATTTAATTTTTTTTTTATCCCCGAGGCTTCGTAGTGAGGAGGGTGTAAATTGTTCGGGCTTTCGGGACAAAGGTATCGAAAAGACCTTCGTCCGGACATATTATAATCGAAAATCGGAGGCTCGGCGGAAAAATGGCTGTGTCGTGAAGGGACAAGAGCGAAATGTTGGCATAAGTGAACGGATGCGACCATACCAGCACTAATGCACCGGATCCCATCAGAACTCCGAAGTTAAGCGTGCTTGGGCGATAGTAGTACTAGGATGGGTGACCTCCTGGGAAGTCCTCGTGTTGCATCCCCTTTTGTTTTGCGCCAGTTGAGTTCCGTCCCAGCTCTCTCTTTCGTTTAGTTTAAATATTTAATTTTTTGTAACCCCGAGGCTTCGTTCCGTCCCAGCTCTCCCTCTCTTTCGTTTAGTTTAAATATTTAATTTTTTTTTATCCCCGAGGCTTCGTAGTGAGGAGGGTGTAAATTGTTCGGGCTTTCGGGACAAAGGTATCGAAAAGACCTTCGTCCGGACATATTATAATCGAAAATCGGAGGCTCGGCGGAAAAATGGCTGTGTCGTGAAGGGACCAGAGCGAAATGTTGGCATAAGTGAACGGATGCGACCATACCAGCACTAATGCACCGGATCCCATCTTAACTCCGAAGTTAAGCGTGCTTGGGCGAGAGTAGTACTAGGATGGGTGACCTCTTGGGAAGTCCTCGTGTTGCATCCCCTTTTATTTTGCGCCAGTTTAGTTCCGTCCCAGCTCGCTCTCTCTTTCGTTTAGTTTAAATATTTAATTTTTTTTAACCCCGAGGCTTCGTTCCGTCCCAGCTCTCCCTCTCTTTCGTTTAGTTTAAATATTTAATTTTTTTTTTATCCCCGAGGCTTCGTAGTGAGGAGGGTGTAAATTGTTCGGGCTTTCGGGACAAAGGTATCGAAAAGACCTTCGTCCGGACATATTATAATCGAAAATCGGAGGCTCGGCGGAAAAATGGCTGTGTCGTGAAGGGACAAGAGCGAAATGTTGGCATAAGTGAACGGATGCGACCATACCAGCACTAATGCACCGGATCCCATCTTAACTCCGAAGTTAAGCGTGCTTGGGCGAGAGTAGTACTAGGATGGGTGACCTCTTGGGAAGTCCTCGTGTTGCATCCCCTTTTGTTTTGCACCAGTTGAGTTCCGTCCCAGCTCGCTCTCTCTTTCGTTTAGTTTAAATATTTAATTTTTTTTAACCCCGAGGCTTCGTTCCGTCCCAGCTCGCTCTCTCTTTCGTTTAGTTTAAATATTTAATTTTTTTTTATCCCCGAGGCTTCGTAGTGAGGAGGGTGTAAATTGTTCGGGCTTTCGGGACAAAGGTATCGAAAAGACCTTCGTCCGGACATATTATAATCGAAAATCGGAGGCTCGGCGGAAAAATGGCTGTGTCGTGAAGGGACAAGAGCGAAATGTTGGCATAAGTGAACGGATGCGACCATACCAGCACTAATGCACCGGATCCCATCAGAACTCCGAAGTTAAGCGTGCTTGTGCGAGAGTAGTACTAGGATGGGTGACCTCCTGGGAAGTCCTCGTGTTGCATCCCCTTTTGTTTTGCGCCAGTTGAGTTCCGTCCCAGCTCTTTCTTTCGTTTAGTTTAAATATTTAATTTTTTGTAACCCCGAGGCTTCGTTCCGTCCCAGCTCTCCCTCTCTTTCGTTTAGTTTAAATATTTAATTTTTTTTTTATCCCCGAGGCTTCGTAGTGAGGAGGGTGTAAATTGTTCGGGCTTTCGGGACAAAGGTATCGAAAAGACCTTCGTCCGGACATATTATAATCGAAAATCGGAGGCTCGGCGGAAAAATGGCTGTGTCGTGAAGGGACCAGAGCGAAATGTTGGCATAAGTGAACGAATGCGACCATACCAGCACTAATGCACCGGATCCCATCTTAACTCCGAAGTTAAGCGTGCTTGGGCGAGAGTAGTACTAGGATGGGTGACCTCTTGGGAAGTCCTCGTGTTGCATCCCCTTTTATTTTGCGCCAGTTTAGTTCCGTCCCAGCTCGCTCTCTCTTTCGTTTAGTTTAAATATTTAATTTTTTTTAACCCCGAGGCTTCGTTCCGTCCCAGCTCTCCCTCTCTTTCGTTTAGTTTAAATATTTAATTTTTTTTTTATCCCCGAGGCTTCGTAGTGAGGAGGGTGTAAATTGTTCGGGCTTTCGGGACAAAGGTATCGAAAAGACCTTCGTCCGGACATATTATAATCGAAAATCGGAGGCTCGGCGGAAAAATGGCTGTGTCGTGAAGGGACAAGAGCGAAATGTTGGCATAAGTGAACGGATGCGACCATACCAGCACTAATGCACCGGATCCCATCAGAACTCCGAAGTTAAGCGTGCTTGGGCGAGAGTAGTACTAGAATGGGTGACCTCCTGGGAAGTCCTCGTGTTGCATCCCCTTTTGTTTTGCGCCAGTTGAGTTCCGTCCCAGCTCGCTCTCTCTTTCGTTTAGTTTAAATATTTAATTTTTTTTAACCCCGAGGCTTCGTTCCGTCCCAGCTCGCTCTCTCTTTCGTTTAGTTTAAATATTTAATTTTTTTTTTATCCCCGAGGCTTCGTAGTGAGGAGGGTGTAAATTGTTCGGGCTTTCGGGACAAAGGTATCGAAAAGACCTTCGTCCGGACATATTATAATCGAAAATCGGAGGCTCGGCGGAAAAACGGCTGTGTCGTGAAGGGACAAGAGCGAAATGTTGGCATAAGTGAACGGATGCGACCATACCAGCACTAATGCACCGGATCCCATCAGAACTCCGAAGTGAAGCGTGCTTGGGCGATAGTAGTACTAGGATGGGTGACCTCTTGGGAAGTCCTCGTGTTGCATCCCCTTTTGTTTTGCACCAGTTGAGTTCCGTCCCAGCTCGCTCTCTCTTTCGTTTAGTTTAAATATTTAATTTTTTTTAACCCCGAGGCTTCGTTCCGTCCCAGCTCGCTCTCTCTTTCGTTTAGTTTAAATATTTAATTTTTTTTTTATCCCCGAGGCTTCGTAGTGAGGAGGGTGTAAATTGTTCGGGCTTTCGGGACAAAGGTATCGAAAAGACCTTCGTCCGGACATATTATAATCGAAAATCGGAGGCTCGGCGGAAAAATGGCTGTGTCGTGAAGAGACAAGAGCGAAATGTTGGCATAAGTGAACGGATGCGACCATACCAGCACTAATGCACCGGATCCCATCAGAACTCCGAAGTTAAGCGTGCTTGGGCGAGAGTAGTACTAGGATGGGTGACCTCCTGGGAAGTCCTCGTGTTGCATCCCCTTTTGTTTTGCGCCAGTTGAGTTCCGTCCCAGCTCGCTCTCTCTTTCGTTTAGTTTAAATATTTAATTTTTTTTAACCCCGAGGCTTCGTTCCGTCCCAGCTCGCTCTCTCTTTCGTTTAGTTTAAATATTTAATTTTTTTTTTATCCCCGAGGCTTCGTAGTGAGGAGGGTGTAAATTGTTCGGGCTTTCGGGACAAAGGTATCGAAAAGACCTTCGTCCGGACATATTATAATCGAAAATCGGAGGCTCGGCGGAAAAACGGCTGTGTCGTGAAGGGACAAGAGCGAAATGTTGGCATAAGTGAACGGATGCGACCATACCAGCACTAATGCACCGGATCCCATCAGAACTCCAAAGTTAAGCGTGCTTGGGCGATAGTAGTACTAGGATGGGTGACCTCCTGGGAAGTCCTCGTGTTGCATCCCCTTTTGTTTTGCGCCAGTTGAGTTCCGTCCCAGCTCTTTCTTTCGTTTAGTTTAAATATTTAATTTTTTGTAACCCCGAGGCTTCGTTCCGTCCCAGCTCTCCCTCTCTTTCGTTTAGTTTAAATATTTAATTTTTTTTTTATCCCCGAGGCTTCGTAGTGAGGAGGGTGTAAATTGTTCGGGCTTTCGGGACAAAGGTATCGAAAAGACCTTCGTCCGGACATATTATAATCGAAAATCGGAGGCTCGGCGGAAAAATGGCTGTGTCGTGAAGGGACCAGAGCGAAATGTTGGCATAAGTGAACGGATGCGACCATACCAGCACTAATGCACCGGATCCCATCTTAACTCCGAAGTTAAGCGTGCTTGGGCGAGAGTAGTACTAGGATGGGTGACCTCTTGGGAAGTCCTCGTGTTGCATCCCCTTTTATTTTGCGCCAGTTTAGTTCCGTCCCAGCTCGCTCTCTCTTTCGTTTAGTTTAAATATTTAATTTTTTTTAACCCCGAGGCTTCGTTCCGTCCCAGCTCTCCCTCTCTTTCGTTTAGTTTAAATATTTAATTTTTTTTTATCCCCGAGGCTTCGTAGTGAGGAGGGTGTAAATTGTTCGGGCTTTCGGGACAAAGGTATCGAAAAGACCTTCGTCCGGACATATTATAATCGAAAATCGGAGGCTCGGCGGAAAAATGGCTGTGTCGTGAAGGGACAAGAGCGAAATGTTGGCATAAGTGAACGGATGCGACCATACCAGCACTAATGCACCGGATCCCATCTTAACTCCGAAGTTAAGCGTGCTTGGGCGAGAGTAGTACTAGGATGGGTGACCTCTTGGGAAGTCCTCGTGTTGCATCCCCTTTTGTTTTGCACCAGTTGAGTTCCGTCCCAGCTCGCTCTCTCTTTCGTTTAGTTTAAATATTTAATTTTTTTTAACCCCGAGGCTTCGTTCCGTCCCAGCTCGCTCTCTCTTTCGTTTAGTTTAAATATTTAATTTTTTTTTTATCCCCGAGGCTTCGTAGTGAGGAGGGTGTAAATTGTTCGGGCTTTCGGGACAAAGGTATCGAAAAGACCTTCGTCCGGACATATTATAATCGAAAATCGGAGGCTCGGCGGAAAAATGGCTGTGTCGTGAAGGGACAAGAGCGAAATGTTGGCATAAGTGAACGGATGCGACCATACCAGCACTAATGCAGCGGATCCCATCAGAACTCCGAAGTTAAGCGTGCTTGGGCGAGAGTAGTACTAGGATGGGTGACCTCCTGGGAAGTCCTCGTGTTGCATCCCCTTTTGTTTTGCGCCAGTTGAGTTCCGTCCCAGCTCGCTCTCTCTTTCGTTTAGTTTAAATATTTAATTTTTTTTAACCCCGAGGCTTCGTTCCGTCCCAGCTCGCTCTCTCTTTCATTTAGTTTAAATATTTAATTTTTTTTTTATCCCCGTGGCTTCGTAGTGAGGAGGGTGTAAATTGTTCGGGCTTTCGGGACAAAGGTATCGAAAAGACCTTCGTCCGGACATATTATAATCGAAAATCGGAGGCTCGGCGGAAAAATGGCTGTGTCGTGAAGGGACAAGAGCGAAATGTTGGCATAAGTGAACGGATGCGACCATACCAGCACTAATGCACCGGATCCCATCAGAACTCCGAAGTTAAGCGTGCTTGGGCGAGAGTAGTACTAGGATGGGTGACCTCCTGGGAAGTCCTCGTGTTGCATCCCCTTTTGTTTTGCGCCAGTTGAGTTCCGTCCCAGCTCGCTCTCTCTTTCGTTTAGGTTAAATATTTAATTTTTTTTAACCCCGAGGCTTCGTTCCGTCCCAGCTCTCTCTCTCTTTCGTTTAGTTTAAATATTTAATTTTTTTTTATCCCCGAGGCTTCGTAGTGAGGAGGGTGTAAATTGTTCGGGCTTTCGGGACAAAGGTATCGAAAAGACCTTCGTCCGGACATATTATAATCGAAAATCGGAGGCTCGGCGGAAAAATGGCTGTGTCGTGAAGGGACAAGAGCGAAATGTTGGCATAAGTGAATGGATGCGACCATAGCAGCACCAATGCACCGGATCCCATCAGAACTCCGAAGTTAAGCGTGCTTGGGCGAGAGTAGTACTAGGATGGGTGACCTCCTGGGAAGTCCTCGTGTGGCATCCCCTTTTGTTTTGCGCCAGTTGAGTTCCGTCCCAGCTCGCTCTCTCTTTCGTTTATTTTAAATATTTAATTTTTTTTAACCCCGAGGCTTCGTTCCATCCCAGCTCGCTCTCTCTTTCGTTTAGTTTAAATATTTAATTTTTTTTTATCCCCGAGGCTTCGTAGTGAGGAGGGTGTAAATTGTTCGGGCTTTCGGGACAAAGGTATCGAAAAGACCTTCGTCCGGACATATTATAATCGAAAATCGGAGGCTCGGCGGAAAAATGGCTGTGTCGTGAAGGGACAAGAGCGAAATGTTGGCATAAGTGAACGGATGCGACCATACCAGCACTAATGCACCGGATCCCATCAGAATTCCGAAGTTAAGCGTGCTTGGGCGAGAGTAGTACTAGGATGGGTGACCTCCTGGGAAGTCCTCGTGTTGCATCCCCTTTTGTTTTGCGCCAGTTGAGTTCCGTCCCAGCTCGCTCTCTCTTTCGTTTAGTTTAAATATTTAATTTTTTTTAACCCCGAGGCTTCGTTCCGTCCCAGCTCGCTCTCTCTTTCATTTAGTTTAAATATTTAATTTTTTTTTTATCCCCGTGGCTTCGTAGTGAGGAGGGTGTAAATTGTTCGGGCTTTCGGGACAAAGGTATCGAAAAGACCTTCGTCCGGACATATTATAATCGAAAATCGGAGGCTCGGCGGAAAAATGGCTGTGTCGTGAAGGGACAAGAGCGAAATGTTGGCATAAGTGAACGGATGCGACCATACCAGCACTAATGCACCGGATCCCATCAGAACTCCGAAGTTAAGCGTGCTTGGGCAAGAGTAGTACTAGGATGGGTGACCTCCTGGGAAGTCCTCGTGTTGCATCCCCTTTTGTTTTGCGCCAGTTGAGTTCCGTCCCAGCTCGCTCTCTCTTTCGTTTAGTTTAAATATTTAATTTTTTTTAACCCCGAGGCTTCGTTCCGTCCCAGCTCGCTCTCTCTTTTGTTTAGTTTAAATATTTAATTTTTTTTTTATCCCCGAGGCTTCGTAGTGAGGAGGGTGTAAATTGTTCGGGCTTTCGGGACAAAGGTATCGAAAAGACCTTCGTCCGGACATATTATAATCGAAAATCGGAGACTCGGCGGAAAAATGGCTGTGTCGTGAAGGGACAAGAGCGAAATGTTGGCATAAGTGAACGGATGCGACCATACCAGCACTAATGCACCGGATCCCATCAGAACTCCGAAGTTAAGCGTGCTTGGGCGAGAGTAGTACTAGGATGGGTGACCTCCTGGGAAGTCCTCGTGTTGCATCCCTTTTTGTTTTGCGCCAGTTGAGTTCCGTCCCAGCTCTCTCTCTCTCTTTCGTTTAGTTTAAATATTTAATTTTTTTTAACCCCGAGGCTTCGTTCCGTCCCAGCTCGCTCTCTCTTTCGTTTAGTTTAAATATTTAATTTTTTTTTTATCCCCGAGGCTTCGTAGTGAGGAGGGTGTAAATTGTTCGGGCTTTCGGGACAAAGGGAACCAAAAGACCTTCGTCCGGACATATTATAATCGAAAATCGGAGGCTCGGCGGAAAAATGGCTGTGTCGTGAAGGGACAAGAGCGAAATGTTGGCATAAGTGAACGGATGCGACCATACCAGCACTAATGCACCGGATCCCATCAGAACTCCGAAGTTAAGCGTGCTTGGGCGAGAGTATTACTAGGATGGGTGACCTCCTGGGAAGTCCTCGTGCTTCGTTCCGTCCCAGCTCGCTCTCTCTTTCGTTTAGTTTAAATATTTAATTTTTTTTTTATCCCCGAGGCTTCGTAGTGAGGAGGGTGTAAATTGTTCGGGCTTTCGGGACAAAGGGAACCAAAAGACCTTCGTCCGGACATATTATAATCGAAAATCGGAGGCTCGGCGGAAAAATGGCTGTGTCGTGAAGGGACAAGAGCGAAATGTTGGCATAAGTGAACGGATGCGACCATACCAGCACTAATGCACCGGATCCCATCAGAACTCCGAAGTTAAGCGTGCTTGGGCGAGAGTATTACTAGGATGGGTGACCTCCTGGGAAGTCCTCGTGTTGCATCCCCTTTTGTTTTGCGCCAGTTGAGTTCCGTCCCAGCTCGCTCTCTCTTTCGTTTAGTTTAAATATTTAATTTTTTTTAACCCCGAGGCTTCGTTCCGTCCCAGCTCGCTCTCTCTTTCGTTTAGTTTATATATTTAATTTTTTTTTATCCCCGAGGCTTCGTAGTGAGGAGGGTGTAAATTGTTCGGGCTTTCGGGACAAAGGTATCGAAAAGACCTTCGTCCGGACATATTATAATCGAAAATCGGAGGCTCGGCGGAAAAATGGCTGTGTCGTGAAGGGACAAGAGCGAAATGTTGGCATAAGTGAACGGATGCGACCATACCAGCACTAATGCACCGGATCCCATCAGAACTCCGAAGTTAAGCGTGCTTGGGCGAGAGTAGTACTAGGATGGGTGACCTCCTGGGAAGTCCTCGTGTTGCATCCCCTTTTGTTTTGCGCCAGTTGAGTTCCGTCCCAGCTCGCTCTCTCTTTCGTTTAGTTTAAATATTTAATTTTTTTTAACCCCGAGGCTTCGTTCCGTCCCAGCTCGCTCTCTCTTTCATTTAGTTTAAATATTTAATTTTTTTTTTATCCCCGTGGCTTCGTAGTGAGGAGGGTGTAAATTGTTCGGGCTTTCGGGACAAAGGTATCGAAAAGACCTTCGTCCGGACATATTATAATCGAAAATCGGAGGCTCGGCGGAAAAATGGCTGTGTCGTGAAGGGACAAGAGCGAAATGTTGGCATAAGTGAACGGATGCGACCATACCAGCACTAATGCACCGGATCCCATCAGAACTCCGAAGTTAAGCGTGCTTGGGCGAGAGTAGTACTAGGATGGGTGACCTCCTGGGAAGTCCTCGTGTTGCATCCCCTTTTGTTTTGCGCCAGTTGAGTTCCGTCCCAGCTCGCTCTCTCTTTCGTTTAGTTTAAATATTTAATTTTTTTTAGCCCCGAGGCTTCGTTCCGTCCCAGCTCGCTCTCTCTTTTGTTTAGTTTAAATATTTAATTTTTTTTTATCCCCGAGGCTTCGTAGTGAGGAGGGTGTAAATTGTTCGGGCTTTCGGGACAAAGGTATCGAAAAGACCTTCGTCCGGACATATTATAATCGAAAATCGGAGGCTCGGCGGAAAAATGGCTGTGTCGTGAAGGGACAAGAGCGAAATGTTGGCATAAGTGAACGGATGCGACCATACCAGCACTAATGCACCGGATCCCATCAGAACTCCGAAGTTAAGCGTGCTTGGGCGAGAGTAGTACTAGGATGGGTGACCTTCTGGGAAGTCCTCGTGTTGCATCCCCTTTTGTTTTGCGCCAGTTGAGTTCCGTCCCAGCTCTCTCTCTCTCTTTCGTTTAGTTTAAATATTTAATTTTTTTTAACCCCGAGGCTTCGTTCCGTCCCAGCTCGCTCTCTCTTTCGTTTAGTTTAAATATTTAATTTTTTTTTATCCCCGAGGCTTCGTAGTGAGGAGGGTGTAAATTGTTCGGGCTTTCGGGACAAAGGTATCGAAAAGACCTTCGTCCGGACATATTATAATCAAAAATCGGAGGCTCGGCGGAAAAATGGCTGTGTCGTGAAGGGACAAGAGCGAAATGTTGGCATAAGTGAACGGATGCGACCATACCAGCACTAATGCACCGGATCCCATCAGAACTCCGAAGTTAAGCGTGCTTGGGCGAGAGTATTACTAGGATGGGTGACCTCCTGGGAAGTCCTCGTGTTGCATCCCCTTTTGTTTTGCGCCAGTGGAGTTCCGTCCCAGCTCGCTCTCTCTTTCGTTTAGTTTAAATATTTAATTTTTTTTAACCCCGAGGCTTCGTTCCGTCCCAGCTCGCTCTCTCTTTCGTTTAGTTTATATATTTAATTTTTTTTTTATCCCCGAGGCTTCGTAGTGAGGAGGGTGTAAATTGTTCGGGCTTTCGGGACAAAGGTATCGAAAAGACCTTCGTCCGGACATATTATAATCGAAAATCGGAGGCTCGGCGGAAAAATGGCTGTGTCGTGAAGGGACAAGAGCGAAATGTTGGCATAAGTGAACGGATGCGACCATACCAGCACTAATGCACCGGATCCCATCAGAACTCCGAAGTTAAGCGTGCTTGGGCGAGAGTAGTACTAGGATGGGTGACCTCCTGGGAAGTCCTCGTGATGCATCCCCTTTTGTTTTGCGCCAGTTGAGTTCCGTCCCAGCTCGCTCTCTCTTTCGTTTAGTTTAAATATTTAATTTTTTTTAACCCCGAGGCTTCGTTCCGTCCCAGCTCGCTCTCTCTTTCGTTTAGTTTAAACATTTAATTTTTTTTTTATCCCCGAGGCTTCGTAGTGAGGAGGGTGTAAATTGTTCGGGCTTTCGGGACAAAGGTATCGAAAAGACCTTCGTCCGGACATATTATAATCGAAAATCGGAGGCTCGGCGGAAAAATGGCTGTGTCGTGAAGGGACAAGAGCGAAATGTTGGCATAAGTGAACGGATGCGACCATACCAGCACTAATGCACCGGATCCCATCAGAACTCCGAAGTTAAGCGTGCTTGGGCGAGAGTAGTACTAGGATGGGTGACCTCCTGGGAAGTCCTCGTGTTGCATCCCCTTTTGTTTTGCACCAGTTGAGTTCCGTCCCAGCTCGCTCTCTCTTTCGTTTAGTTTAAATATTTAATTTTTTTTAACCCCGAGGCTTCGTTCCGTCCCAGCTCGCTCTCTCTTTCGTTTAGTTTAAATATTTAATTTTTTTTTTTATCCCCGAGGCTTCGTAGTGAGGAGGGTGTAAATTGTTCGGGCTTTCGGGACAAAGGTATCGAAAAGACCTTCGTCCGGACATATTATAATCGAAAATCGGAGCCTCGGCGGAAAAATGGCTGTGTCGTGAAGGGACAAGAGCGAAATGTTGGCATAAGTGAACGGATGCGACCATACCAGCACTAATGCACCGGATCCCATCAGAACTCCGAAGTTAAGCGTGCTTGGGCGATAGTAGTACTAGGATGGGTGACCTCCTGGGAAGTCCTCGTGTTGCATCCCCTTTTGTTTTGCGCCAGTTGAGTTCCGTCCCAGCTCGCTCTCTCTTTCGTTTAGTTTAAATATTTAATTTTTTTTAACCCCGAGGCTTCGTTCCGTCCCAGCTCTCCCTCTCTTTCGTTTAGTTTAAATATTTAATTTTTTTTTTATCCCCGAGGCTTCGTAGTGAGGAGGGTGTAAATTGTTCGGGCTTTCGGGACAAAGGTATCGAAAAGACCTTCGTCCGGACATATTATAATCGAAAATCGGAGGCTCGGCGGAAAAATGGCTGTGTCGTGAAGGGACAAGAGCGAAATGTTGGCATAAGTGAACGGATGCGACCATACCAGCACCAATGCACCGGATCCCATCAGAACTCCGAAGTTAAGCGTGCTTGGGCGAGAGTAGTACTAGGATGGGTGACCTCCTGGGAAGTCCTCGTGTTGCATCCCCTTTTGTTTTGCGCCAGTTGAGTTCCGTCCCAGCTCGCTCTCTCTTTCGTTTAGTTTAAATATTTAATTTTTTTTAACCCCGAGGCTTCGTTCCGTCCCAGCCCGCTCTCTCTTTCGTTTAGTTTAAATATTTAATTTTGTTTTTATCCCCGAGGCTTCGTAGTGAGGAGGGTGTAAATTGTTCGGGCTTTCGGGACAAAGGTATCGAAAAGACCTTCGTCCGGACATATTATAATCGAAAATCGGAGGCTCGGCGGAAAAATGGCTGTGTCGTGAAGGGACAAGAGCGAAATGTTGGCATAAGTGAACGGATGCGACCATACCAGCACTAATGCACCGGATCCCATCAGAACTCCGAAGTTAAGCGTGCTTGGGCGAGAGTAGTACTAGGATGGGTGACCTCCTGGGAAGTCCTCGTGTTGCATCCCCTTTTGTTTTGCGCCAGTTGAGTTCCGTCCCAGCTCGCTCTCTCTTTCGTTTAGTTCAAATATTTAATTTTTTTTAACCCCGAGGCTTCGTTCCGTCCCAGCTCTCTCTCTCTTTTGTTTAGTTTAAATATTTAATTTTTTTTTATCCCCGAGGCTTCGTTGTGAGGAGGGTGTAAATTGTTCGGGCTTTCGGGACAAAGGTATCGAAAAGACCTTCGTCCGGACATATTATAATCGAAAATCGGAGGCTCGGCGGAAAAATGGCTGTGTCGTGAAGGGACAAGAGCGAAATGTTGGCATAAGTGAACAGATGCGACCATACCAGCACCAATGCACCGGATCCCATCAGAACTCCGAAGTTAAGCGTGCTTGGGCGAGAGTAGTACTAGGATGGGTGACCTCCTGGGAAGTCCTCGTGTTGCATCCCCTTTTGTTTTGCGCCAGTTGAGTTCCGTCCCAGCTCGCTCTCTCTTTCGTTTATTTTAAATATTTAATTTTTTTTAACCCCGAGGCTTCGTTCCATCCCAGCTCTCTCTCTCTTTCGTTTAGTTTAAATATTTAATTTTTTTTTATCCCCGAGGCTTCGTAGTGAGGAGGGTGTAAATTGTTCGGGCTTTCGGGACAAAGGTATCGAAAAGACCTTCGTCCGGACATATTATAATCGAAAATCGGAGGCTCGGCGGAAAAATGGCTGTGTCGTGAAGGGACAAGAGCGAAATGTTGGCATAAGTGAACGGATGCGACCATACCAGCACTAATGCACCGGATCCCATCAGAACTCCGAAGTTAAGCGTGCTTGGGCGAGAGTAGTACTAGGATGGGTGACCTCCTGGGAAGTCCTCGTGTTGCATCCCCTTTTGTTTTGCACCAGTTGAGTTCCGTCCCAGCTCGCTCTCTCTTTCGTTTAGTTTAAATATTTAATTTTTTTTAACCCCGAGGCTTCGTTCCGTCCCAGCTCGCTCTCTCTTTCGTTTAGTTTAAATATTTAATTTTTTTTTTATCCCCGAGGCTTCGTAGTGAGGAGGGTGTAAATTGTTCGGGCTTTCGGGACAAAGGTATCGAAAAGACCTTCGTCCGGACATATTATAATCGAAAATCGGAGGCTCGGCGGAAAAATGGCTGTGTCGTGAAGGGACAAGAGCGAAATGTTGGCATAAGTGAACGGATGCGACCATACCAGCACTAATGCACCGGATCCCATCAGAACTCCGAAGTTAAGCGTGCTTGGGCGATAGTAGTACTAGGATGGGTGACCTCCTGGGAAGTCCTCGTGTTGCATCCCCTTTTGTTTTGCGCCAGTTGAGTTCCGTCCCAGCTCGCTCTCTCTTTCGTTTAGTTTAAATATTTAATTTTTTTTAACCCCGAGGCTTCGTTCCGTCCCAGCTCTCCCTCTCTTTCGTTTAGTTTAAATATTTAATTTTTTTTTTATCCCCGAGGCTTCGTAGTGAGGAGGGTGTAAATTGTTCGGGCTTTCGGGACAAAGGTATCGAAAAGACCTTCGTCCGGACATATTATAATCGAAAATCGGAGGCTCGGCGGAAAAATGGCTGTGTCGTGAAGGGACAAGAGCGAAATGTTGGCATAAGTGAACGGATGCGACCATACCAGCACCAATGCACCGGATCCCATCAGAACTCCGAAGTTAAGCGTGCTTGGGCGAGAGTAGTACTAGGATGGGTGACCTCCTGGGAAGTCCTCGTGTTGCATCCCCTTTTGTTTTGCGCCAGTTGAGTTCCGTCCCAGCTCGCTCTCTCTTTCGTTTATTTTAAATATTTAATTTTTTTTAACCCCGAGGCTTCGTTCCATCCCAGCTCGCTCTCTCTTTCGTTTAGTTTAAATATTTAATTTTTTTTTATCCCCGAGGCTTCGTAGTGAGGAGGGTGTAAATTGTTCGGGCTTTCGGGACAAAGGTATCGAAAAGACCTTCGTCCGGACATATTATAATCGAAAATCGGAGGCTCGGCGGAAAAATGGCTGTGTCGTGAAGGGACAAGAGCGAAATGTTGGCATAAGTGAACGGATGCGACCATACCAGCACTAATGCACCGGATCCCATCAGAACTCCGAAGTTAAGCGTGCTTGGGCGAGAGTAGTACTAGGATGGGTGACCTCCTGGGAAGTCCTCGTGTTGCATCCCCTTTTGTTTTGCGCCAGTTGAGTTCCGTCCCAGCTCGCTCTCTCTTTCGTTTAGTTTAAATATTTAATTTTTTTTAACCCCGAGGCTTCGTTCCGTCCCAGCTCGCTCTCTCTTTCATTTAGTTTAAATATTTAATTTTTTTTTTATCCCCGAGGCTTCGTAGTGAGGAGGGTGTAAATTGTTCGGGCTTTCGGGACAAAAGTATCGAAAAGACCTTCGTCCGGACATATTATAATCGAAAATCGGAGGCTCGGCGGAAAAATGGCTGTGTCGTGAAGGGACAAGAGCGAAATGTTGGCATAAGTGAACGGATGCGACCATACCAGCACTAAAGCACCGGATCCCATCAGAACTCCGAAGTTAAGCGTGCTTGGGCGAGAGTAGTACTAGGATGGGTGACCTCCTGGGAAGTCCTCGTGTTGCATCCCCTTTTGTTTTGCGCCAGTTGAGTTCCGTCCCAGCTCGCTCTCTCTTTCGTTTAGTTTAAATATTTAATTTTTTTTAACCCCGAGGCTTCGTTCCGTCCCAGCTCGCTCTCTCTTTTGTTTAGTTTAAATATTTAATTTTTTTTTTATCCCCGAGGCTTCGTAGTGAGGAGGGTGTAAATTGTTCGGGCTTTTGGGACAAAGGTATCGAAAAGACCTTCGTCCGGACATATTATAATCGAAAATCGGAGGCTCGGCGGAAAAATGGCTGTGTCGTGAAGGGACAAGAGCGAAATGTTGGCATAAGTGAACGGATGCGACCATACCAGCACTAATGCACCGGATCCCATCAGAACTCCGATGTTAAGCGTGCTTGGGAGAGAGTAGTACTAGGATGGGTGACCTCCTGGGAAGTCCTCGTGTTGCATCCCCTTTTGTTTTGCGCCAGTTGAGTTCCGTCCCAGCTCGCTCTCTCTTTCGTTTAGTTTAAATATTTAATTTTTTTTAACCCCGAGGCTTCGTTCCGTCCCAGCTCGCTCTCTCTTTCGTTTAGTTTAAATATTTAATTTTTTTTTATCCCCGAGGCTTCGTAGTGAGGAGGGTGTAAATTGTTCGGGCTTTCGGGACAAAGGTATCGAAAAGACCTTCGTCCGGACATATTATAATCGAAAATCGGAGGCTCGGCGGAAAAATGGCTTTGTCGTGAAGGGACAAGAGCGAAATGTTGGCATAAGTGAACGGATGCGACCATACCAGCACTAATGCACCGGATCCCATCAGAACTCCGAAGTTAAGCGTGCTTGGGCGAGAGTAGTACTAGGATGGGTGACCTCCTGGGAAGTCCTCGTGTTGCATCCCCTTTTGTTTTGCGCCAGTTGAGTTCCGTCCCAGCTCGCTCTCTCTTTCGTTTAGTTTAAATATTTAATTTTTTTTAACCCCGAGGCTTCGTTCCGTCCCAGCTCGCTCTCTCTTTCGTTTAGTTTAAATATTTAATTTTTTTTATCCCCGAGGCTTCGTAGTGAGGAGGGTGTAAATTGTTCGGGCTTTCGGGACAAAGGTATCGAAAAGACCTTCGTCCGGACATATTATAATCGAAAATCGGAGACTCGGCGGAAAAATGGCTGTGTCGTGAAGGGACAAGAGCGAAATGTTGGCATAAGTGAACGGATGCGACCATACCAGCACTAATGCACCGGATCCCATCAGAACTCCGAAGTTAAGCGTGCTTGGGCGAGAGTAGTACTAGGATGGGTGACCTCCTGGGAAGTCCTCGTGTTGCATCCCCTTTTGTTTTGCGCCAGTTGAGTTCCGTCCCAGCTCGCTCTCTCTTTCGTTTAGTTTAAATATTTAATTTTTTTTAACCCCGAGGCTTCGTTCCGTCCCAGCTCGCTCTCTCTTTCATTTAGTTTAAATATTTAATTTTTTTTTTATCCCCGAGGCTTCGTAGTGAGGAGGGTGTAAATTGTTCGGGCTTTCGGGACAAAGGTATCGAAAAGACCTTCGTCCGGACATATTATAATCGAAAATCGGAGGCTCGGCGGAAAAATGGCTGTGTCGTGAAGGGACAAGAGCGAAATGTTGGCATAAGTGAACGGATGCGACCATACCAGCACTAATGCACCGGATCCCATCAGAACTCCGAAGTTAAGCGTGCTTGGGCGAGAGTAGTACTAGGATGGGTGACCTCCTGGGAAGTCCTCGTGTTGCATCCCCTTTTGTTTTGCGCCAGTTGAGTTCCGTCCCAGCTCGCTCTCTCTTTCGTTTAGTTTAAATATTTAATTTTTTTAACCCCGAGGCTTCGTTCCGTCCCAGCTCGCTCTCTCTTTTGTTTAGTTTAAATATTTAATTTTTTTTTTATCCCCGAGGCTTCGTAGTGAGGAGGGTGTAAATTGTTCGGGCTTTTGGGACAAAGGTATCGAAAAGACCTTCGTCCGGACATATTATAATCGAAAATCGGAGGCTCGGCGGAAAAATGGCTGTGTCGTGAAGGGACAAGAGCGAAATGTTGGCATAAGTGAACGGATGCGACCATACCAGCACTAATGCACCGGATCCCATTAGAACTCCGATGTTAAGCGTGCTTGGGAGAGAGTAGTACTAGGATGGGTGACCTCCTGGGAAGTCCTCGTGTTGCATCCCCTTTTGTTTTGCGCCAGTTGAGTTCCGTCCCAGCTCGCTCTCTCTTTCGTTTAGTTTAAATATTTAATTTTTTTTAACCCCGAGGCTTCGTTCCGTCCCAGCTCGCTCTCTCTTTCGTTTAGTTTAAATATTTAATTTTTTTTTATCCCCGAGGCTTCGTAGTGAGGAGGGTGTAAATTGTTCGGGCTTTCGGGACAAAGGTATCGAAAAGACCTTCGTCCGGACATATTATAATCGAAAATCGGAGGCTCGGCGGAAAAATGGCTTTGTCGTGAAGGGACAAGAGCGAAATGTTGGCATAAGTGAACAGATGCGACCATACCAGCACTAATGCACCGGATCCCATCAGAACTCCGAAGTTAAGCGTGCTTGGGCGAGAGTAGTACCAGGATGGGTGACCTCCTGGGAAGTCCTCGTGTTGCATCCCCTTTTGTTTTGCGCCAGTTGAGTTCCGTCCCAGCTCGCTCTCTCTTTCGTTTAGTTTAAATATTTAATTTTTTTTAACCCCGAGGCTTCGTTCCGTCCCAGCTCGCTCTCTCTTTCGTTTAGTTTAAATATTTAATTTTTTTTATCCCCGAGGCTTCGTAGTGAAGAGGGTGTAAATTGTTCGGGCTTTCGGGACAAAGGTATCGAAAAGACCTTCGTCCGGACATATTATAATCGAAAATCGGAGGCTCGGCGGAAAAATGGCTGTGTCGTGAAGGGACAAGAGCGAAATGTTGGCATAAGTGAACGGATGCGACCATACCAGCACTAATGCACCGGATCCCATCAGAACTCCGAAGTTAAGCGTGCTTGGGCGAGAGTAGTACTAGGATGGGTGACCTCCTGGGAAGTCCTCGTGTTGCATCCCCTTTTGTTTTGCGCCAGTTGAGTTCCGTCCCAGCTCGCTCTCTCTTTCGTTTAGTTTAAATATTTAATTTTTTTTAACCCCGAGGCTTCGTTCCATCCCAGCTCGCTCTCTCTTTCGTTTAGTTTAAATATTTAATTTTTTTTTATCCCCGAGGCTTCGTAGTGAGGAGGGTGTAAATTGTTCGGGCTTTCGGGACAAAGGTATCGAAAAGACCTTCGTCCGGACATATTATAATCGAAAATCGGAGGCTCGGCGGAAAAATGGCTGTGTCGTGAAGGGACAAGAGCGAAATGTTGGCATAAGTGAACGGATGCGACCATACCAGCACTAATGCAGCGGATCCCATCAGAACTCCGAAGTTAAGCGTGCTTGGGCGAGAGTAGTACTAGGATGGGTGACCTCCTGGGAAGTCCTCGTGTTGCATCCCCTTTTGTTTTGCACCAGTTGAGTTCCGTCCCAGCTCGCTCTCTCTTTCGTTTAGTTTAAATATTTAATTTTTTTTTATCCCCAAGGCTTCGTAGTGAGGAGGGTGTAAATTGTTCGGGCTTTCGGGACAAAGGTATCGAAAAGACCTTCGTCCGGACATATTATAATCGAAAATCGGAGGCTCGGCGGAAAAATGGCTGTGTCGTGAAGGGACAAGAGCGAAATGTTGGCATAAGTGAACGGATGCGACCATACCAGCACTAATGCACCGGATCCCATCAGAACTCTGAAGTTAAGCGTGCTTGGGCGAGAGTAGTACTAGGATGGGTGACCTTCTGGGAAGTCCTCGTGTTGCATCCCCTTTTGTTTTGCGCCAGTTGAGTTCCGTCCCAGCTCGCTCTCTCTTTCGTTTAGTTTAAATATTTAATTTTTTTTAACCCCGAGGCTTCGTTCCGTCCCAGCTCGCTCTCTCTTTCGTTTAGTTTAAATATTTAATTTTTTTTTTATCCCCGAGGCTTCGTAGTGAGGAGGGTGTAAATTGTTCGGGCTTTCGGGACAAAGGTATCGAAAAGACCATCGTCCGTACATATTATAATCGAAAATCGGAGGCTCGGCGGAAAAATGGCTGTGTCGTGAAGGGACAAGAGCGAAATGTTGGCATAAGTGAACGGATGCGACCATACCAGCACTAATGCACCGGATCCCATCAGAACTCCGAAGTTAAGCGTGCTTGGGCGAGAGTAGTACTAGGATGGGTGACCTTCTGGGAAGTCCTCGTGTTGCATCCCCTTTTGTTTTGCGCCAGTTGAGTTCCGTCCCAGCTCGCTCTCTCTTTCGTTTAGTTTAAATATTTAATTTTTTTTAACCCCGAGGCTTCGTTCCGTCCCAGCTCGCTCTCTCTTTCGTTTAGTTTAAATATTTAATTTTTTTTTATCCCCAAGGCTTCGTAGTGAGGAGGGTGTAAATTGTTCGGGCTTTCGGGACAAAGGTATCGAAAAGACCTTCGTCCGGACATATTATAATCGAAAATCGGAGGCTCGGCGGAAAAATGGCTGTGTCGTGAAGGGACAAGAGCGAAATGTTGGCATAAGTGAACGGATGCGACCATACCAGCACTAATGCACCGGATCCCATCAGAACTCCGAAGTTAAGCGTGCTTGGGCGAGAGTAGTACTAGGATGGGTGACCTTCTGGGAAGTCCTCGTGTTGCATCCCCTTCTGTTTTGCGCCAGTTGAGTTCCGTCCCAGCTCGCTCTCTCTTTCGTTTAGTTTAAATATTTAATTTTTTTTAACCCCGAGGCTTCGTTCCGTCCCAGCTCGCTCTCTCTTTCGTTTAGTTTAAATATTTAATTTTTTTTTTATCCCCGAGGCTTCGTAGTGAGGAGGGTGTAAATTGTTCGGGCTTTCGGGACAAAGGTATCGAAAAGACCTTCGTCCGGACATATTATAATCGAAAATCGGAGGCTCGGCGGAAAAATGGCTGTGTCGTGAAGGGACAAGAGCGAAATGTTGGCATAAGTGAACGGATGCGACCATACCAGCACTAATGCACCGGATCCCATCAGAACTCCGAAGTTAAGCGTGCTTGGGCGAGAGTAGTACTAGGATGGGTGACCTCCTGGGAAGTCCTCGTGTTGCATCCCCTTTTGTTTTGCGCCAGTTGAGTTCCGTCCCAGCTCGCTCTCTCTTTCGTTTAGTTTAAATATTTAATTTTTTTTAACCCCGAGGCTTCGTTCCGTCCCAGCTCGCTCTCTCTTTCGTTTAGTTTAAATATTTAATTTTTTTTTATCCCCAAGGCTTCGTAGTGAGGAGGGTGTAAATTGTTCGGGCTTTCGGGACAAAGGTATCGAAAAGACCTTCGTCCGGACATATTATAATCGAAAATCGGAGGCTCGGCGGAAAAATGGCTGTGTCGTGAAGGGACAAGAGCGAAATGTTGGCATAAGTGAACGGATGCGACCATACCAGCACTAATGCACCGGATCCCATCAGAACTCCGAAGTTAAGCGTGTTTGGGCGAGAGTAGTACTAGGATGGGTGACCTCCTAGGAAGTCCTCGTGTTGCATCCCCTTTTGTTTTGCGCCAGTTGAGTTCCGTCCCAGCTCGCTCTCTCTTTCGTTTAGTTTAAATATTTAATTTTTTTTAACCCCGAGGCTTCGTTCCGTCCCAGCTCGCTCTCTCTTTCGTTTAGTTTAAATATTTAATTTTTTTTTATCCCCAAGGCTTCGTAGTGAGGAGGGTGTAAATTGTTCGGGCTTTCGGGACAAAGGTATCGAAAAGACCTTCGTCCGGACATATTATAATCGAAAATCGGAGGCTCGGCGGAAAAATGGCTGTGTCGTGAAGGGACAAGAGCGAAATGTTGGCATAAGTGAACGGATGCGACCATACCAGCACTAATGCACCGGATCCCATTAGAACTCCGAAGTTAAGCGTGCTTGGGCGAGAGTAGTACTAGGATGGGTGACCTCCTGGGAAGTCCTCGTGTTGCATCCCCTTTTGTTTTGCGCCAGTTGAGTTCCGTCCCAGCTCGCTCTCTCTTTCGTTTAGTTTAAATATTTAATTTTTTTTAACCCCGAGGCTTCGTTCCGTCCCAACTCGCTCTCTCTTTCGTTTAGTTTAAATATTTAATTTTTTTTTATCCCCAAGGCTTCGTAGTGAGGAGGGTGTAAATTGTTCGGGCTTTCGGGACAAAGGTATCGAAAAGACCTTCGTCCGGACATATTATAATCGAAAATCGGAGGCTCGGCGGAAAAATGGCTGTGTCGTGAAGGGACAAGAGCGAAATGTTGGCATAAGTGAACGGATGCGACCATACCAGCACTAATGCACCGGATCCCATCAGAACTCCGAAGTTAAGCGTGCTTGGGCGAGAGTAGTACTAGGATGGGTGACCTCCTGGGAAGTCCTCGTGTTGCATCCCCTTTTGTTTTGCGCCAGTTGAGTTCCGTCCCAGCTCGCTCTCTCTTTCGTTTAGTTTAAATATTTAATTTTTTTTAACCCCGAGGCTTCGTTCCGTCCCAGCTCGCTCTCTCTTTCGTTTAGTTTAAATATTTAATTTTTTTTTTATCCCCGAGGCTTCGTAGTGAGGAAGGTGTAAATTGTTCGGGCTTTCGGGACAAAGGTATCGAAAAGACCTTCGTCCGGACATATTATAATCGAAAATCGGAGGCTCGGCGGAAAAATGGCTGTGTCGTGAAGGGACAAGAGCGAAATGTTGGCATAAGTGAACGGATGCGACCATACCAGCACTAATGCACCGGATCCCATCAGAACTCCGAAGTTAAGCGTGCTTGGGCGAGAGTAGTACTAGGATGGGTGACCTCCTGGGAAGTCCTCGTGTTGCATCCCCTTTTGTTTTGCGCCAGTTGAGTTCCGTCCCAGCTCGCTCTCTCTTTCGTTTAGTTTAAATATTTAATTTTTTTTAACCCCGAGGCTTCGTTCCGTCCCAGCTCGCTCTCTCTTTCGTTTAGTTTAAATATTTAATTTTTTTTTATCCCCAAGGCTTCGTAGTGAGGAGGGTGTAAATTGTTCGGGCTTTCGGGACAAAGGTATCGAAAAGACCTTCGTCCGGACATATTATAATCGAAAATCGGAGGCTCGGCGGAAAAATGGCTGTGTCGTGAAGGGACAAGAGCGAAATGTTGGCATAAGTGAACGGATGCGACCATACCAGCACTAATGCACCGGTTCCCATCAGAACTCCGAAGTTAAGCGTGCTTGGGCGAGAGTAGTACTAGGATGGGTGACCTCCAGGGATGTCCTCGTGTTGCATCCCCTTTTGTTTTGCGCCAGTTGAGTTCCGTCCCAGCTCGCTCTCTCTTTCGTTTAGTTTAAATATTTAATTTTTTTTAACCCCGAGGCTTCGTTCCGTCCCAGCTCGCTCTCTCTTTCGTTTAGTTTAAATATTTAATTTTTTTTTTATCCCCGAGGCTTCGTAGTGAGGAGGGTGTAAATTGTTCGGGCTTTCGGGACAAAGGTATCGAAAAGACCTTCGTCCGGACATATTATAATCGAAAATCGGAGGCTCGGCGGAAAAATGGCTGTGTCGTGAAGGGACAAGAGCGAAATGTTGGCATAAGTGAACGGATGCGACCATACCAGCACTAATGCACCGGATCCCATCAGAACTCCGAAGTTAAGCGTGCTTGGGCGAGAGTAGTACTAGGATGGGTGACCTCCTGGGAAGTCCTCGTGTTGCATCCCCTTTTGTTTTGCGCCAGTTGAGTTCCGTCCCAGCTCGCTCTCTCTTTCGTTTAGTTTAAATATTTAATTTTTTTTAACCCCGAGGCTTCGTTCCGTCCCAGCTCGCTCTCTCTTTCGTTTAGTTTAAATATTTAATTTTTTTTTATCCCCGAGGCTTCGTAGTGAGGAGGGTGTAAATTGTTCGGGCTTTCGGGACAAATGTATCGAAAAGACCTTCGTCCGGACATATTATAATCGAAAATCGGAGGCTCGGCGGAAAAATGGCTGTGTCGTGAAGGGACAAGAGCGAAATGTTGGCATAAGTGAACGGATGCGACCATACCAGCACTAATGCACCGGATCCCATCAGAACTCCGAAGTTAAGCGTGTTTGGGCGAGAGTAGTACTAGGATGGGTGACCTCCTAGGAAGTCCTCGTGTTGCATCCCCTTTTGTTTTGCGCCAGTTGAGTTCCGTCCCAGCTCGCTCTCTCTTTCGTTTAGTTTAAATATTTAATTTTTTTTAACCCCGAGGCTTCGTTCCGTCCCAGCTCGCTCTCTCTTTCGTTTAGTTTAAATATTTAATTTTTTTTTATCCCCAAGGCTTCGTAGTGAGGAGGGTGTAAATTGTTCGGGCTTTCGGGACAAAGGTATCGAAAAGACCTTCGTCCGGACATATTATAATCGAAAATCGGAGGCTCGGCGGAAAAATGGCTGTGTCGTGAAGGGACAAGAGCGAAATGTTGGCATAAGTGAACGGATGCGACCATACCAGCACTAATGCACCGGATCCCATTAGAACTCCGAAGTTAAGCGTGCTTGGGCGAGAGTAGTACTAGGATGGGTGACCTCCTGGGAAGTCCTCGTGTTGCATCCCCTTTTGTTTTGCGCCAGTTGAGTTCCGTCCCAGCTCGCTCTCTCTTTCGTTTAGTTTAAATATTTAATTTTTTTTAACCCCGAGGCTTCGTTCCGTCCCAACTCGCTCTCTCTTTCGTTTAGTTTAAATATTTAATTTTTTTTTATCCCCAAGGCTTCGTAGTGAGGAGGGTGTAAATTGTTCGGGCTTTCGGGACAAAGGTATCGAAAAGACCTTCGTCCGGACATATTATAATCGAAAATCGGAGGCTCGGCGGAAAAATGGCTGTGTCGTGAAGGGACAAGAGCGAAATGTTGGCATAAGTGAACGGATGCGACCATACCAGCACTAATGCACCGGATCCCATCAGAACTCCGAAGTTAAGCGTGCTTGGGCGAGAGTAGTACTAGGATGGGTGACCTCCTGGGAAGTCCTCGTGTTGCATCCCCTTTTGTTTTGCGCCAGTTGAGCTCCGTCCCAGCTCGCTCTCTCTTTCGTTTAGTTTAAATATTTAATTTTTTTTAACCCCGAGGCTTCGTTCCGTCCCAGCTCGCTCTCTCTTTCGTTTAGTTTAAATATTTAATTTTTTTTTATCCCCGAGGCTTCGTAGTGAGGAAGGTGTAAATTGTTCGGGCTTTCGGGACAAAGGTATCGAAAAGACCTTCGTCCGGACATATTATAATCGAAAATCGGAGGCTCGGCGGAAAAATGGCTGTGTCGTGAAGGGACAAGAGCGAAATGTTGGCATAAGTGAACGGATGCGACCATACCAGCACTAATGCACCGGATCCCATCAGAACTCCGAAGTTAAGCGTGCTTGGGCGAGAGTAGTACTAGGATGGGTGACCTCCTGGGAAGTCCTCGTGTTGCATCCCCTTTTGTTTTGCGCCAGTTGAGTTCCGTCCCAGCTCGCTCTCTCTTTCGTTTAGTTTAAATATTTAATTTTTTTTAACCCCGAGGCTTCGTTCCGTCCCAGCTCGCTCTCTCTTTCGTTTAGTTTAAATATTTAATTTTTTTTTATCCCCAAGGCTTCGTAGTGAGGAGGGTGTAAATTGTTCGGGCTTTCGGGACAAAGGTATCGAAAAGACCTTCGTCCGGACATATTATAATCGAAAATCGGAGGCTCGGCGGAAAAATGGCTGTGTCGTGAAGGGACAAGAGCGAAATGTTGGCATAAGTGAACGGATGCGACCATACCAGCACTAATGCACCGGTTCCCATCAGAACTCCGAAGTTAAGCGTGCTTGGGCGAGAGTAGTACTAGGATGGGTGACCTCCAGGGATGTCCTCGTGTTGCATCCCCTTTTGTTTTGCGCCAGTTGAGTTCCGTCCCAGCTCGCTCTCTCTTTCGTTTAGTTTAAATATTTAATTTTTTTTAACCCCGAGGCTTCGTTCCGTCCCAGCTCGCTCTCTCTTTCGTTTAGTTTAAATATTTAATTTTTTTTTTATCCCCGAGGCTTCGTAGTGAGGAGGGTGTAAATTGTTCGGGCTTTCGGGACAAAGGTATCGAAAAGACCTTCGTCCGGACATATTATAATCGAAAATCGGAGGCTCGGCGGAAAAATGGCTGTGTCGTGAAGGGACAAGAGCGAAATGTTGGCATAAGTGAACGGATGCGACCATACCAGCACTAATGCACCGGATCCCATCAGAACTCCGAAGTTAAGCGTGCTTGGGCGAGAGTAGTACTAGGATGGGTGACCTCCTGGGAAGTCCTCGTGTTGCATCCCCTTTTGTTTTGCGCCAGTTGAGTTCCGTCCCAGCTCTCTCTCTCTTTCGTTTAGTTTAAATATTTAATTTTTTTTAACCCCGAGGCTTCGTTCCGTCCCAGCTCGCTCTCTCTTTCGTTTAGTTTAAATATTTAATTTTTTTTTATCCCCAAGGCTTCGTAGTGAGGAGGGTGTAAATTGTTCGGGCTTTCGGGACAAAGGTATCGAAAAGACCTTCGTCCGGACATATTATAATCGAAAATCGGAGGCTCGGCGGAAAAATGGCTGTGTCGTGAAGGGACAAGAGCGAAATGTTGGCATAAGTGAACGGATGCGACCATACCAGCACTAATGCACCGGATCCCATCAGAACTCCGAAGTTAAGCGTGCTTGGGCGAGAGTAGTACTAAGATGGGTGACCTCCTGGGAAGTCCTCGTGTTGCATCCCCTTTTGTTTTGCGCCAGTTGAGTTCCGTCCCAGCTCGCTCTCTCTTTCGTTTAGTTTAAATATTTAATTTTTTTTAACCCCGAGGCTTCGTTCCGTCCCAGCTCGCTCTCTCTTTCGTTTAGTTTAAATATTTAATTTTTTTTTTATCCCCGAGGCTTCGTAGTGAGGAGGGTGTAAATTGTTCGGGCTTTCGGGACAAATGTATCGAAAAGACCTTCGTCCGGACATATTATAATCGAAAATCGGAGGCTCGGCGGAAAAATGGCTGTGTCGTGAAGGGACAAGAGCGAAATGTTGGCATAAGTGAACGGATGCGACCATACCAGCACTAATGCACCGGATCCCATCAGAACTCCGAAGTTAAGCGTGCTTGGGCGAGAGTAGTACTAGGATGGGTGACCTCCTGGGAAGTCCTCGTGTTGCATCCCCTTTTGTTTTGCGCCAGTTGAGTTCCGTCCCAGCTCGCTCTCTCTTTCGTTTAGTTTAAATATTTAATTTTTTTTAACCCCGAGGCTTCGTTCCGTCCCAGCTCGCTCTCTCTTTCGTTTAGTTTAAATATTTAATTTTTTTTTTATCCCCGAGGCTTCGTAGTGAGGAGGGTGTAAATTGTTCGGGCTTTCGGGACAAAGGTATCGAAAAGACCTTCGTCCGGACATATTATAATCGAAAATCGGAGGCTCGGCGGAAAAATGGCTGTGTCGTGAAGGGACAAGAGCGAAATGTTGGCATAAGTGAACGGATGCGACCATACCAGCACTAATGCACCGGATCCCATCAGAACTCCGAAGTTAAGCGTGCTTGGGCGAGAGTAGTACTAGGATGGGTGACCTCCTGGGAAGTCCTCGTGTTGCATCCCCTTTTGTTTTGCGCCAGTTGAGTTCCGTCCCAGCTCGCTCTCTCTTTCGTTTAGTTTAAATATTTAATTTTTTTTAACCCCGAGGCTTCGTTCCGTCCCAGCTCGCTCTCTCTTTCGTTTAGTTTAAATATTTAATTTTTTTTTATCCCCGAGGCTTCGTAGTGAGGAGGGTGTAAATTGTTCGGGCTTTCGGGACAAATGTATCGAAAAGACCTTCGTCCGGACATATTATAATCGAAAATCGGAGGCTCGGCGGAAAAATGGCTGTGTCGTGAAGGGACAAGAGCGAAATGTTGGCATAAGTGAACGGATGCGACCATACCAGCACTAATGCACCGGATCCCATCAGAACTCCGAAGTTAAGCATGCTTGGGCGAGAGTAGTACTAGGATGGGTGACCTCCTGGGAAGTCCTCGTGTTGCATCCCCTTTTGTTTTGCGCCAGTTGAGTTCCGTCCCAGCTCGCTCTCTCTTTCGTTTAGTTTAAATATTTAATTTTTTTTAACCCCGAGGCTTCGTTCCGTCCCAGCTCGCTCTCTCTTTCGTTTAGTTTAAATATTTAATTTTTTTTTTATCCCCGAGGCTTCGTAGTGAGGAGGGTGTAAATTGTTCGGGCTTTCGGGACAAAGGTATCGAAAAGACCTTCGTCCGGACATATTATAATCGAAAATCGGAGGCTCGGCGGAAAAATGGCTGTGTCGTGAAGGGACAAGAGCGAAATGTTGGCATAAGTGAACGAATGCGACCATACCAGCACTAATGCACCGGATCCCATCAGAACTCCGAAGTTAAGCGTGCTTGGGCGAGAGTAGTACTAGGATGGGTGACCTCCTGGGAAGTCCTCGTGTTGCATCCCCTTTTGTTTTGCGCCAGTTGAGTTCCGTCCCAGCTCGCTCTCTCTTTCGTTTAGTTTAAATATTTAATTTTTTTTAACCCCGAGGCTTCGTTCCGTCCCAGCTCGCTCTCTCTTTCATTTAGTTTAAATATTTAATTTTTTTTTTATCCCCGAGGCTTCGTAGTGAGGAGGGTGTAAATTGTTCGGGCTTTCGGGACAAATGTATCGAAAAGACCTTCGTCCGGACATATTATAATCGAAAATCGGAGGCTCGGCGGAAAAATGGCTGTGTCGTGAAGGGACAAGAGCGAAATGTTGGCATAAGTGAACGGATGCGACCATACCAGCACTAATGCACCGGATCCCATCAGAACTCCGAAGTTAAGCGTGCTTGGGCGAGAGTAGTACTAGGATGGGTGACCTCCTGGGAAGTCCTCCTGTTGCATCCCCTTTTGTTTTGCGCCAGTTGAGTTCCGTCCCAGCTCGCTCTCTCTTTCGTTTAGTTTAAATATTTAATTTTTTTTAACCCCGAGGCTTCGTTCCGTCCCAGCTCGCTCTCTCTTTCGTTTAGTTTAAATATTTAATTTTTTTTTATCCCCAAGGCTTCGTAGTGAGGAGGGTGTAAATTGTTCGGGCTTTCGGGACAAAGGTATCGAAAAGACCTTCGTCCGGACATATTATAATCGAAAATCGGAGGCTCGGCGGAAAAATGGCTGTGTCGTGAAGGGACAAGAGCGAAATGTTGGCATAAGTGAACGTATGCGACCATACCAGCACTAATGCACCGGATCCCATCAGAACTCCGAAGTTAAGCGTGCTTGGGCGAGAGTAGTACTAGGATGGGTGACCTCCTGGGAAGTCCTCGTGTTGCATCCCCTTTTGTTTTGCGCCAGTTGAGTTCCGTCCCAGCTCTCTCTCTCTTTCGTTTAGTTTAAATATTTAATTTTTTTTAACCCCGAGGCTTCGTTCCGTCCCAGCTCGCTCTCTCTTTCGTTTAGTTTAAATATTTAATTTTTTTTTATCCCCGAGGCTTCGTAGTGAGGAGGGTGTAAATTGTTCGGGCTTTCGGGACAAAGGTATCGAAAAGACCTTCGTCCGGACATATTATAATCGAAAATCGGAGGCTCGGCGGAAAAATGGCTGTGTCGTGAAGGGACAAGAGCGAAATGTTGGCATAAGTGAACGGATACGACCATACCAGCACTAATGCACCGGATCCCATCAGAACTCCGAAGTTAAGCGTGCTTGGGCGAGAGTAGTACTAGGATGGGTGACCTCCTGGGAAGTCCTCGTGTTGCATCCCCTTTTGTTTTGCGCCAGTTGAGTTCCGTCCCAGCTCGCTCTCTCTTTCGTTTAGTTTAAATATTTAATTTTTTTTAACCCCGAGGCTTCGTTCCGTCCCAGCTCGCTCTCTCTTTCGTTTAGTTTAAATATTTAATTTTTTTTTTATCCCCGAGGCTTCGTAGTGAGGAGGGTGTAAATTGTTCGGGCTTTCGGGACAAAGGTATCGAAAAGACCTTCGTCCGGACATATTATAATCGAAAATCGGAGGCTCGGCGGAAAAATGGCTGTGTCTTGAAGGGACAAGAGCGAAATGTTGGCATAAGTGAACGGATGCGACCATACCAGCACTAATGCACCGGTTCCCATCAGAACTCCGAAGTTAAGCGTGCTTGGGCGAGAGTAGTACTAGGATGGGTGACCTCCTGGGATGTCCTCGTGTTGCATCCCCTTTTGTTTTGCGCCAGTTGAGTTCCGTCCCAGCTCGCTCTCTCTTTCGTTTAGTTTAAATATTTAATTTTTTTTAACCCCGAGGCTTCGTTCCGTCCCAGCTCGCTCTCTCTTTCGTTTAGTTTAAATATTTCATTTTTTTTTATCCCCAAGGCTTCGTAGTGAGGAGGGTGTAAATTGTTCGGGCTTTCGGGACAAAGGTATCGAAAAGACCTTCGTCCGGACATATTATAATCGAAAATCGGAGGCTCGGCGGAAAAATGGCTGTGTCGTGAAGGGACAAGAGCGAAATGTTGGCATAAGTGAACGGATGCGACCATACCAGCACTAATGCACCGGATCCCATTAGAACTCCGAAGTTAAGCGTGCTTGGGCGAGAGTAGTACTAGGATGGGTGACCTCCTGGGAAGTCCTCGTGTTGCATCCCCTTTTGTTTTGCGCCAGTTGAGTTCCGTCCCAGCTCGCTCTCTCTTTCGTTTAGTTTAAATATTTAATTTTTTTTAACCCCGAGGCTTCGTTCCGTCCCAGCTCGCTCTCTCTTTCGTTTAGTTTAAATATTTAATTTTTTTTTATCCCCGAGGCTTCGTAGTGAGGAGGGTGTAAATTGTTCGGGCTTTCGGGACAAAGGTATCGAAAAGACCTTCGTCCGGACATATTATAATCGAAAATCGGAGGCTCGGCGGAAAAATGGCTGTGTCGTGAAGGGACAAGAGCGAAATGTTGGCATAAGTGAACGGATACGACCATACCAGCACTAATGCACCGGATCCCATCAGAACTCCGAAGTTAAGCGTGCTTGGGCGAGAGTAGTACTAGGATGGGTGACCTCCTGGGAAGTCCTCCTGTTGCATCCCCTTTTGTTTTGCGCCAGTTGAGTTCCGTCCCAGCTCGCTCTCTCTTTCGTTTAGTTTAAATATTTAATTTTTTTTAACCCCGAGGCTTCGTTCCGTCCCAGCTCGCTCTCTCTTTCGTTTAGTTTAAATATTTAATTTTTTTTTATCCCCAAGGCTTCGTAGTGAGGAGGGTGTAAATTGTTCGGGCTTTCGGGACAAAGGTATCGAAAAGACCTTCGTCCGGACATATTATAATCGAAAATCGGAGGCTCGGCGGAAAAATGGCTGTGTCGTGAAGGGACAAGAGCGAAATGTTGGCATAAGTGAACGTATGCGACCATACCAGCACTAATGCACCGGATCCCATCAGAACTCCGAAGTTAAGCGTGCTTGGGCGAGAGTAGTACTAGGATGGGTGACCTCCTGGGAAGTCCTCGTGTTGCATCCCCTTTTGTTTTGCGCCAGTTGAGTTCCGTCCCAGCTCTCTCTCTCTTTCGTTTAGTTTAAATATTTAATTTTTTTTAACCCCGAGGCTTCGTTCCGTCCCAGCTCGCTCTCTCTTTCGTTTAGTTTAAATATTTAATTTTTTTTTATCCCCGAGGCTTCGTAGTGAGGAGGGTGTAAATTGTTCGGGCTTTCGGGACAAAGGTATCGAAAAGACCTTCGTCCGGACATATTATAATCGAAAATCGGAGGCTCGGCGGAAAAATGGCTGTGTCGTGAAGGGACAAGAGCGAAATGTTGGCATAAGTGAACGAATGCGACCATACCAGCACTAATGCACTGGATCCCATCAGAACTCCGAAGTTAAGCGTGCTTGGGCGAGAGTAGTACTAGAATGGGTGACCTCCTGGGAAGTCCTCGTGTTGCATCCCCTTTTGTTTTGCGCCAGTTGAGTTCCGTCCCAGCTCGCTCTCTCTTTCGTTTAGTTTAAATATTTAATTTTTTTTAACCCCGAGGCTTCGTTCCGTCCCAGCTCGCTCTCTCTTTCGTTTAGTTTAAATATTTAATTTTTTTTTTATCCCCGAGGCTTCGTAGTGAGGAGGGTGTAAATTGTTCGGGCTTTCGGGACAAATGTATCGAAAAGACCTTCGTCCGGACATATTATAATCGAAAATCGGAGGCTCGGCGGAAAAATGGCTGTGTCGTGAAGGGACAAGAGCGAAATGTTGGCATAAGTGAACGGATGCGACCATACCAGCACTAATGCACCGGATCCCATCAGAACTCCGAAGTTAAGCGTGCTTGGGCGAGAGTAGTACTAGGATGGGTGACCTCCTGGGAAGTCCTCCTGTTGCATCCCCTTTTGTTTTGCGCCAGTTGAGTTCCGTCCCAGCTCGCTCTCTCTTTCGTTTAGTTTAAATATTTAATTTTTTTTAACCCCGAGGCTTCGTTCCGTCCCAGCTCGCTCTCTCTTTCGTTTAGTTTAAATATTTAATTTTTTTTTATCCCCAAGGCTTCGTAGTGAGGAGGGTGTAAATTGTTCGGGCTTTCGGGACAAAGGTATCGAAAAGACCTTTGTCCGGACATATTATAATCGAAAATCGGAGGATCGGCGGAAAAATGGCTGTGTCGTGAAGGGACAAGAGCGAAATGTTGGCATAAGTGAACGTATGCGACCATACCAGCACTAATGCACCGGATCCCATCAGAACTCCGAAGTTAAGCGTGCTTGGGCGAGAGTAGTACTAGGATGGGTGACCTCCTGGGAAGTCCTCGTGTTGCATCCCCTTTTGTTTTGCGCCAGTTGAGTTCCGTCCCAGCTCTCTCTCTCTTTCGTTTAGTTTAAATATTTAATTTTTTTTAACCCCGAGGCTTCGTTCCGTCCCAGCTCGCTCTCTCTTTCGTTTAGTTTAAATATTTAATTTTTTTTTATCCCCGAGGCTTCGTAGTGAGGAGGGTGTAAATTGTTCGGGCTTTCGGGACAAAGGTATCGAAAAGACCTTCGTCCGGACATATTATAATCGAAAATCGGAGGCTCGGCGGAAAAATGGCTGTGTCGTGAAGGGACAAGAGCGAAATGTTGGCATAAGTGAACGGATACGACCATACCAGCACTAATGCACCGGATCCCATCAGAACTCCGAAGTTAAGCGTGCTTGGGCGAGAGTAGTACTAGGATGGGTGACCTCCTGGGAAGTCCTCGTGTTGCATCCCCTTTTGTTTTGCGCCAGTTGAGTTCCGTCCCAGCTCGCTCTCTCTTTCGTTTAGTTTAAATATTTAATTTTTTTTAACCCCGAGGCTTCGTTCCGTCCCAGCTCGCTCTCTCTTTCGTTTAGTTTAAATATTTAATTTTTTTTTTATCCCCGAGGCTTCGTAGTGAGGAGGGTGTAAATTGTTCGGGCTTTCGGGACAAAGGTATCGAAAAGACCTTCGTCCGGACATATTATAATCGAAAATCGGAGGCTCGGCGGAAAAATGGCTGTGTCTTGAAGGGACAAGAGCGAAATGTTGGCATAAGTGAACGGATGCGACCATACCAGCACTAATGCACCGGTTCCCATCAGAACTCCGAAGTTAAGCGTGCTTGGGCGAGAGTAGTACTAGGATGGGTGACCTCCTGGGATGTCCTCGTGTTGCATCCCCTTTTGTTTTGCGCCAGTTGAGTTCCGTCCCAGCTCGCTCTCTCTTTCGTTTAGTTTAAATATTTAATTTTTTTTAACCCCGAGGCTTCGTTCCGTCCCAGCTCGCTCTCTCTTTCGTTTAGTTTAAATATTTCATTTTTTTTTATCCCCAAGGCTTCGTAGTGAGGAGGGTGTAAATTGTTCGGGCTTTCGGGACAAAGGTATCGAAAAGACCTTCGTCCGGACATATTATAATCGAAAATCGGAGGCTCGGCGGAAAAATGGCTGTGTCGTGAAGGGACAAGAGCGAAATGTTGGCATAAGTGAACGGATGCGACCATACCAGCACTAATGCACCGGATCCCATTAGAACTCCGAAGTTAAGCGTGCTTGGGCGAGAGTAGTACTAGGATGGGTGACCTCCTGGGAAGTCCTCGTGTTGCATCCCCTTTTGTTTTGCGCCAGTTGAGTTCCGTCCCAGCTCGCTCTCTCTTTCGTTTAGTTTAAATATTTAATTTTTTTTAACCCCGAGGCTTCGTTCCGTCCCAGCTCGCTCTCTCTTTCGTTTAGTTTAAATATTTAATTTTTTTTTTATCCCCGAGGCTTCGTAGTGAGGAGGGTGTAGATTGTTCGGGCTTTCGGGACAAAGGTATCGAAAAGACCTTCGTCCGGACATATTATAATCGAAAATCGGAGGCTCGGCAGAAAAATGGCTGTGTCGTGAAGGGACAAGAGCGAAATGTTGGCATAAGTGAACGGATGCGACCATACCAGCACTAATGCACCGGATCCCATCAGAACTCCGAAGTTAAACGTGCTTGGGCAAGAGTAGTACTAGGATGGGTGACCTCCTGGGAAGTCCTCCTGTTGCATCCCCTTTTGTTTTGCGCCAGTTGAGTTCCGTCCCAGCTCGCTCTCTCTTTCGTTTAGTTTAAATATTTAATTTTTTTTAACCCCGAGGCTTCGTTCCGTCCCAGCTCGCTCTCTCTTTCGTTTAGTTTAAATATTTAATTTTTTTTTATCCCCGAGGCTTCGTAGTGAGGAGGGTGTAAATTGTTCGGGCTTTCGTGAGAAAGGTATCGAAAAGACCTTCGTCCGGACATATTATAATCGAAAGTCGGAGGCTCGGCGGAAAAATGGCTGTGTCGTGAAGGGACAAGAGCGAAATGTTGGCATAAGTGAACGGATGCGACCATACCAGCACTAATGCACCGGATCCCATCAGAACTCCGAAGTTAAGCGTGCTTGGGCGAGAGTAGTACTAGGATGGGTGACCTCCTGGGAAGTCCTCGTGTTGCATCCCCTTTTGTTTTGCGCCAGTTGAGTTCCGTCCCAGCTCGCTCTCTCTTTCGTTTAGTTTAAATATTTAATTTTTTTTAACCCCGAGGCTTCGTTCCATCCCAGCTCGCTCTCTCTTTCGTTTAGTTTAAATATTTAATTTTTTTTTATCCCCGAGGCTTCGTAGTGAGGAGGGTGTAAATTGTTCGGGCTTTCGGGACAAAGGTATCGAAAAGACCTTCGTCCGGACATATTATAATCGAAAATCGGAGGCTCGGCGGAAAAATGGCTGTGTCGTGAAGGGACAAGAGCGAAATGTTGGCATAAGTGAACGGATGCGACCATACCAGCACTAATGCACCGGATCCCATCAGAACTCCGAAGTTAAGCGTGCTTGGGCGAGAGTAGTACTAGGATGGGTGACCTCCTGGGAAGTCCTCGTGTTGCATCCCCTTTTGTTTTGCGCCAGTTGAGTTCCGTCCCAGCTCGCTCTCTCTTTCGTTTAGTTTAAATATTTATTTTTTTTTAACCCCGAGGCTTCGTTCCGTCCCAGCTCGCTCTCTCTTTCGTTTAGTTTAAATATTTAATTTTTTTTTTATCCCCGAGGCTTCGTAGTGAAGAGGGTGTAAATTGTTCGGGCTTTCGGGACAAAGGTATCGAAAAGACCTTCGTCCGGACATATTATAATCGAAAATCGGAGGCTCGGCGGAAAAATGGCTGTGTCGTGAAGGGACAAGAGCGAAATGTTGGCATAAGTGAACGGATGCGACCATACCAGCACTAATGCACCGGATCCCATCAGAACTCCGAAGTTAAGCGTGCTTGGGCGAGAGTAGTACTAGGATGGGTTACCTCCTGGGAAGTCCTCGTGTTGCATCCCCTTTTGTTTTGCGCCAGTTGAGTTCCGTCCCAGTTCGCTCTCTCTTTCGTTTAGTTTAAATATTTAATTTTTTTTAACCCCGAGGCTTCGTTCCGTCCCAGCTCGCTCTCTCTTTCGTTTAGTTTAAATATTTAATTTTTTTTTTATCCCCGAGGCTTCGTAGTGAGGAGGGTGTAAATTGTTCGGGCTTTCGGGACAAAGGTATCGAAAAGACCTTCGTCCGGACATATTATAATCGAAAATCGGAGGCTCGGCGGAAAAATGGCTGTGTCGTGAAGGGACAAGAGCGAAATGTTGGCATAAGTGAACGGATGCGACCATACCAGCACTAATGCACCGGATCCCATAAGAACTCCGAAGTTAAGCGTGCTTGGGCGAGAGTAGTACTAGGATGGGTGACCTCCTGGGAAGTCCTCGTGTTGCATCCCCTTTTGTTTTGCGCCAGTTGAGTTCCGTCCCAGCTCGCTCTCTCTTTCGTTTAGTTTAAATATTTAATTTTTTTTAACCCCGAGGCTTCGTTCCGTCTCAGCTCGCTCTCTCTTTCGTTTAGTTTAAATATTTAATTTTTTTTTTTATCCCCGAGGCTTCGTAGTGAGGAGGGTGTAAATTGTTCGGGCTTTCGGGACAAAGGTATCGAAAAGACCTTCGTCCGGACATATTATTATCGAAAATCGGAGGCTCGGCGGAAAAATGGCTGTGTCGTGAAGGGACAAGAGCGAAATGTTGGCATAAGTGAACGGATGCGACCATACCATCACTAATGCACCGGATCCCATCAGAACTCCGAAGTTAAGCGTGCTTGGGCGAGAGTAGTACTAGGATGGGTGACCTCCTGGGAAGTCCTCGTGTTGCATCCCCTTTTGTTTTGCGCCAGTTGAGTTCCGACCCAGCTCGCTCTCTCTTTCGTTTAGTTTAAATATTTAATTTTTTTTAACCCCGAGGCTTCGTTCCGTCCCAGCTCGCTCTCTCTTTCGTTTAGTTTAAATATTTAATTTTTTTTTTTTCCCCGAGGCTTCGTAGTGAGGAGGGTGTAAATTGTTCGGGCTTTCGGGACAAAGGTATCGAAAAGACCTTCGTCCGGACATATTATAATCGAAAATCGGAGGCTCGGCGGAAAAATAGCTGTGTCGTGAAGGGACAAGAGCGAAATGTTGGCATAAGTGAATGGATGCGACCATACCAGCACTAATGCACCGGATCCCATCAGAACTCCGAAGTTAAGCGTGCTTGGGCGAGAGTAGTACTAGGATGGGTGACCTCCTGGGAAGTCCTCGTGTTGCATCCCCTTTTGTTTTGCGCCAATTGAGTTCCGTCCCAAAACGCTCTCTCTTTCGTTTAGTTTAAATATTTAATTTTTTTTAACCCCGAGGCTTCGTTCCGTCCCAGCTCTCCCTCTCTTTCGTTTAGTTTAAATATTTAATTTTTTTTTTATCCCCGAGGCTTCGTAGTGAGGAGGGTGTAAATTGTTCGGGCTTTCGGGACAAAGGTATCGAAAAGACCTTCGTCCGGACATATTATAATCGAAAATCGGAGGCTCGGCGGAAAAATGGTTGTGTCGTGAAGGGACAAGAGCGAAATGTTGGCATAAGTGAACGGATGCGACCATACCAGCACTAATGCACCGGATCCCATTAGAACTCCGAAGTTAAGCGTGCTTGGGCGAGAGTAGTACTAGGATGGGTGACCTCCTGGGAAGTCCTCGTGTTGCATACCCTTTTGTTTTGCGCCAGTTGAGTTCCGTCCCAGCTCGCTCTCTCTTTCGTTTAGTTTAAATATTTAATTTTTTTTAACCCCGAGGCTTCGTTCCGTCCCAGCTCGCTCTCTCTTTCGTTTAGTTTAAATATTTAATTTTTTTTTATCCCCGAGGCTTCGTAGTGAGGAGGGTGTAAATTGTTGGGGCTTTCGGGACAAAGGTATCGAAAAGACCTTCGTCCGGACATATTATAATCGAAAATCGGAGGCTCGGCGGAAAAATGGCTGTGTCGTGAAGGGACAAGAGCGAAATGTTGGCATAAGTGAACGGATGCGACCATACCAGCACTAATGCACCGGATCCCATCAGAACTCCGAAGTTAAGCGTGCTTGGGCGAGAGTAGTACTAGGATGGGTGACCTCCTGGGAAGTCCTATTGTTGCATCCCCTTTTGTTTTGCGCCAGTTGAGTTCCGTCCCAGCTCGCTCTCTCTTTCGTTTAGTTTAAATATTTAATTTTTTTTAACCCCGAGGCTTCGTTCCGTCCCAGCTCGCTCTCTCTTTCGTTTAGTTTAAATATTTAATTTTTTTTTTATCCCCAAGGCTTCGTAGTGAGGAGGGTGTAAATTGTTCGGGCTTTCGGGACAAAGGTATCGAAAAGACCTTCGTCTGGACATATTATAATCGAAAATCGGAGGCTCGGCGGAAAAATGGCTGTGTCGTGAAGGGACAAGAGCGAAATGTTGGCATAAGTGAACGGATGCGACCATACCAGCACTAATGCACCGGATCCCATCAGAACTCCGAAGTTAAGCGTGCTTGGGCGAGAGTAGTACTAGGATGGGTGACCTCCTGGGAAGTCCTCGTGTTGCATCCCCTTTTGTTTTGCGCCAGTTGAGTTCCGTCACAGCTCGCTCTCTCTTTCGTTTAGTTTAAATATTTAATTTTTTTTAACCCCGAGGCTTCGTTCCGTCCCAGCTCGCTCTCTCTTTCGTTTAGTTTAAATATTTAATTTTTTTTTATCCCCGAGGCTTCGTAGTGAGGAGGGTGTAAATTGTTGGGGCTTTCGGGACAAAGGTATCGAAAAGACCTTCGTCCGGACATATTATAATCGAAAATCGGAGGCTCGGCGGAAAAATGGCTGTGTCGTGAAGGGACAAGAGCGAAATGTTGGCATAAGTGAACGGATGCGACCATACCAGCACTAATGCACCGGATCCCATCAGAACTCCGAAGTTAAGCGTGCTTGGGCGAGAGTAGTACTAGGATGGGTGACCTCCTGGGAAGTCCTCGTGTTGCAACCCCTTTTGTTTTGCGCCAGTTGAGTTCCGTCCCAGCTCGCTCTCTCTTTCGTTTAGTTTAAATATTTAATTTTTTTTAACCCCGAGGCTTCGTTCCGTCCCAGCTCGCTCTCTCTTTCGTTTAGTTTAAATATTTAATTTTTTTTTTTATCCCCGAGGCTTCGTAGTGAGGAGGGTGTAAATTGTTCGGGCTTTCGGGACAAAGGTATCGAAAAGACCTTCGTCCGGACATATTATAATCGAAAATCAGAGGCTCGGCGGAAAAATGGCTGTGTCGTGAAGGGACAAGAGCGAAATGTTGGCATAAGTGAACGGATGCGACCATACCAGCACTAATGCACCGGATCCCATCAGAACTCCGAAGTTAAGCGTGCTTGGGCGAGAGTAGTACTAGGATGGGTGACCTCCTGGGAAGTCCTCGTGTTGCATCCCTTTTGTTTTGCGCCAATTGAGTTCCGTCCCAGCTCGCTCTCTCTTTCGTTTAGTTTAAATATTTAATTTTTTTTAACCCCGAGGCTTCGTTCCGTCCCAGCTCTCCCTCTCTTTCGTTTAGTTTAAATATTTCATTTTTTTTTAATCCCCGAGGCTTCGTAGTGAGGAGGGTGTAAATTGTTGGGGCTTTCGGGACAAAGGTATCGAAAAGACCTTCGTCCGGACATATTATAATCGAAAATCGGAGGCTCGGCGGAAAAATGGCTGTGTCGTGAAGGGACAAGAGCGAAATGTTGGCATAAGTGAACGGATGCGACCATACCAGCACTAATGCACCGGATCCCATCAGAACTCCGAAGTTTAGCGTGCTTGGGCGAGAGTAGTACTAGGATGGGTTACCTCCTGGGAAGTCCTCGTGTTGCATCCCCTTTTGTTTTGCGCCAGTTGAGTTCCGTCCCAACTCGCTCTCTCTTTCGTTTAGTTTAAATATTTAATTTTTTTTAACCCCGAGGCTTCGTTCCGTCCCAGCTCGCTCTCTCTTTCGTTTAGTTTAAATATTTAATTTTTTTTTTATCCCCGAGGCTTCGTAGTGAGGAGGGTGTAAAAAGACCTTCGTCCGGACATATTATAATCGAAAATCGGAGGCTCGGCGGAAAAATGGCTGTGTCGTGAAGGGACAAGAGCGAAATGTTGGCATAAGTGAACGGATGCGACCATACCAGTACTAATGCACCGGATCCCATCAGAACTCCGAAGTTAAGCGTGCTTGGGCGAGAGTAGTACTAGGATGGGTGACCTCCTGGGAAGTCATCGTGTTGCATCCCCTTTTGTTTTGCGCCAGTTGAGTTCCGTCCCAGCTCGCTCTCTCTTTCGTTTAGTTTAAATATTTAATTTTTTTTAACCCCGAGGCTTCGTTCCGTCCCAGCTCGCTCTCTCTTTCGTTTAGTTTAAATATTTAATTTTTTTTTATCCCCGAGGCTTCGTAGTGAGGAGGGTGTAAATTGTTCGGGCTTTCGGGACAAAGGTATCGAAAAGACCTTCGTCCGGACATATTATAATCGAAAATCGGAGGCTCGGCGGAAAAATGGCTGTGTCGTGAAGGGACAAGAGCGAAATGTTGGCATAAGTGAACGGATGCGACCATACCAGCACTAATGCACCGGATCCCATCAGAACTCCGAAGTTAAGCGTGCTTGGGCGAGAGTAGTACTAGGATGGGTTACCTCCTGGGAAGTCCTCGTGTTGCATCCCCTTTTGTTTTGCGCCAGTTGAGTTCCGTCCCAGCTCGCTCTCTCTTTCGTTTAGTTTAAATATTTAATTTTTTTTAACCCCGAGGCTTCGTTCCGTCCCAGCTCGCTCTCTCTTTCGTTTAGTTTAAATATTTAATTTTTTTTAACCCCGAGGCTTCGTTCCGTCCCAGCTCGCTCTCTCTTTCGTTTAGTTTAAATATTTAATTTTTTTTTTATCCCCGAGGCTTCGTAGTGAGGAGGGTGTAAATTGTTCGGGCTTTCGGGACAAAGGTATCGAAAAGACCTTCGTCCGGACATATTATAATCGAAAATCGGAGGCTCGGCGGAAAAATGGCTGTGTCGTGAAGGGACAAGAGCGAAATGTTGGCATAAGTGAACGGATGCGACCATACCAGCACTAATGCACCGGATCCCATCAGAACTCCGAAGTTAAGCGTGCTTTGGCGAGAGTAGTACTAGGATGGGTGACCTCCTGGGAAGTCCTCGTGTTGCATCCCCTTTTGTTTTGCGCCAGTTGAGTTCCGTCCCAGCTCGCTCTCTCTTTCGTTTAGTTTAAATATTTAATTTTTTTTAACCCCGAGGCTTCGTTCCGTCCCAGCTCGCTCTCTCTTTCGTTTAGTTTAAATATTTAATTTTTTTTTTTATCCCCGAGGCTTCGTAGTGAGGAGGGTGTAAATTGTTCGGGCTTTCGGGACAAAGGTATCGAAAAGACCTTCGTCCGGACATATTATAATCGAAAATCAGAGGCTCGGCGGAAAAATGGCTGTGTCGTGAAGGGACAAGAGCGAAATGTTGGCATAAGTGAACGGATGCGACCATACCAGCACTAATGCACCGGATCCCATCAGAACTCCGAAGTTAAGCGTGCTTGGGCGAGAGTAGTACTAGGATGGGTGACCTCCTGGGAAGTCCTCGTGTTGCATCCCTTTTGTTTTGCGCCAATTGAGTTCCGTCCCAGCTCGCTCTCTCTTTCGTTTAGTTTAAATATTTAATTTTTTTTAACCCCGAGGCTTCGTTCCGTCCCAGCTCTCCCTCTCTTTCGTTTAGTTTAAATATTTCATTTTTTTTTAATCCCCGAGGCTTCGTAGTGAGGAGGGTGTAAATTGTTGGGGCTTTCGGGACAAAGGTATCGAAAAGACCTTCGTCCGGACATATTATAATCGAAAATCGGAGGCTCGGCGGAAAAATGGCTGTGTCGTGAAGGGACAAGAGCGAAATGTTGGCATAAGTGAACGGATGCGACCATACCAGCACTAATGCACCGGATCCCATCAGAACTCCGAAGTTTAGCGTGCTTGGGCGAGAGTAGTACTAGGATGGGTTACCTCCTGGGAAGTCCTCGTGTTGCATCCCCTTTTGTTTTGCGCCAGTTGAGTTCCGTCCCAACTCGCTCTCTCTTTCGTTTAGTTTAAATATTTAATTTTTTTTAACCCCGAGGCTTCGTTCCGTCCCAGCTCGCTCTCTCTTTCGTTTAGTTTAAATATTTAATTTTTTTTTTATCCCCGAGGCTTCGTAGTGAGGAGGGTGTAAAAAGACCTTCGTCCGGACATATTATAATCGAAAATCGGAGGCTCGGCGGAAAAATGGCTGTGTCGTGAAGGGACAAGAGCGAAATGTTGGCATAAGTGAACGGATGCGACCATACCAGTACTAATGCACCGGATCCCATCAGAACTCCGAAGTTAAGCGTGCTTGGGCGAGAGTAGTACTAGGATGGGTGACCTCCTGGGAAGTCATCGTGTTGCATCCCCTTTTGTTTTGCGCCAGTTGAGTTCCGTCCCAGCTCGCTCTCTCTTTCGTTTAGTTTAAATATTTAATTTTTTTTAACCCCGAGGCTTCGTTCCGTCCCAGCTCGCTCTCTCTTTCGTTTAGTTTAAATATTTAATTTTTTTTTATCCCCGAGGCTTCGTAGTGAGGAGGGTGTAAATTGTTCGGGCTTTCGGGACAAAGGTATCGAAAAGACCTTCGTCCGGACATATTATAATCGAAAATCGGAGGCTCGGCGGAAAAATGGCTGTGTCGTGAAGGGACAAGAGCGAAATGTTGGCATAAGTGAACGGATGCGACCATACCAGCACTAATGCACCGGATCCCATCAGAACTCCGAAGTTAAGCGTGCTTGGGCGAGAGTAGTACTAGGATGGGTTACCTCCTGGGAAGTCCTCGTGTTGCATCCCCTTTTGTTTTGCGCCAGTTGAGTTCCGTCCCAGCTCGCTCTCTCTTTCGTTTAGTTTAAATATTTAATTTTTTTTAACCCCGAGGCTTCGTTCCGTCCCAGCTCGCTCTCTCTTTCGTTTAGTTTAAATATTTAATTTTTTTTAACCCCGAGGCTTCGTTCCGTCCCAGCTCGCTCTCTCTTTCGTTTAGTTTAAATATTTAATTTTTTTTTTATCCCCGAGGCTTCGTAGTGAGGAGGGTGTAAATTGTTCGGGCTTTCGGGACAAAGGTATCGAAAAGACCTTCGTCCGGACATATTATAATCGAAAATCGGAGGCTCGGCGGAAAAATGGCTGTGTCGTGAAGGGACAAGAGCGAAATGTTGGCATAAGTGAACGGATGCGACCATACCAGCACTAATGCACCGGATCCCATCAGAACTCCGAAGTTAAGCGTGCTTTGGCGAGAGTAGTACTAGGATGGGTGACCTCCTGGGAAGTCCTCGTGTTGCATCCCCTTTTGTTTTGCGCCAGTTGAGTTCCGTCCCAGCTCGCTCTCTCTTTCGTTTAGTTTAAATATTTAATTTTTTTTAACCCCGAGGCTTCGTTCCGTCCCAGCTCGCTCTCTCTTTCGTTTAGTTTAAATATTTAATTTTTTTTTTATCCCCGAGGCTTCGTAGTGAGGAGGGTGTAAATTGTTCGGGCTTTCGGGACAAAGGTATCGAAAAGACCTTCGTCCGGACATATTATAATCGAAAATCGGAGGCTCGGCGGAAAAATGGCTGTGTCGTGAAGGGACAAGAGCGAAATGTTGGCATAAGTGAACGGATGCGACCATACCAGCACTAATGCACCGGATCCCATCAGAACTCCGAAGTTAAGCGTGCTTGGGCGAGAGTAGTACTAGGATGGGTTACCTCCTGGGAAGTCCTCGTGTTGCATCCCCTTTTGTTTTGCGCCAGTTGAGTTCCGTCCCAGCTCGCTCTCTCTTTCGTTTAGTTTAAATATTTAATTTTTTTTAACCCCGAGGCTTCGTTCCGTCCCAGCTCTCCCTCTCTTTCGTTTAGTTTAAATATTTAATTTTTTTTTTATCCCCGAGGCTTCGTAGTGAGGAGGGTGTAAATTGTTCGGGCTTTCGGGACAAAGGTATCGAAAAGACCTTCGTCCGGACATATTATAATCGAAAATCGGAGGCTCGGCGGAAAAATGGTTGTGTCGTGAAGGGACAAGAGCGAAATGTTGGCATAAGTGAACGGATGCGACCATACCAGCACTAATGCACCGGATCCCATTAGAACTCCGAAGTTAATCGTGCTTGGGCGAGAGTAGTACTAGGATGGGTGACCTCCTGGGAAGTCCTCGTGTTGCATACCCTTTTGTTTTGCGCCAGTTGAGTTCCGTCACAGCTCGCTCTCTCTTTCGTTTAGTTTAAATATTTAATTTTTTTTAACCCCGAGGCTTCGTTCCGTCCCAGCTCGCTCTCTCTTTCGTTTAGTTTAAATATTTAATTTTTTTTTATCCCCGAGGCTTCGTAGTGAGGAGGGTGTAAATTGTTGGGGCTTTCGGGACAAAGGTATCGAAAAGACCTTCGTCCGGACATATTATAATCGAAAATCGGAGGCTCGGCGGAAAAATGGCTGTGTCGTGAAGGGACAAGAGCGAAATGTTGGCATAAGTGAACGGATGCGACCATACCAGCACTAATGCACCGGATCCCATCAGAACTCCGAAGTTAAGCGTGCTTGGGCGAGAGTAGTACTAGGATGGGTGACCTCCTGGGAAGTCCTCGTGTTGCAACCCCTTTTGTTTTGCGCCAGTTGAGTTCCGTCCCAGCTCGCTCTCTCTTTCGTTTAGTTTAAATATTTAATTTTTTTTAACCCCGAGGCTTCGTTCCGTCCCAGCTCGCTCTCTCTTTCGTTTAGTTTAAATATTTAATTTTTTTTTTTATCCCCGAGGCTTCGTAGTGAGGAGGGTGTAAATTGTTCGGGCTTTCGGGACAAAGGTATCGAAAAGACCTTCGTCCGGACATATTATAATCGAAAATCAGAGGCTCGGCGGAAAAATGGCTGTGTCGTGAAGGGACAAGAGCGAAATGTTGGCATAAGTGAACGGATGCGACCATACCAGCACTAATGCACCGGATCCCATCAGAACTCCGAAGTTAAGCGTGCTTGGGCGAGAGTAGTACTAGGATGGGTGACCTCCTGGGAAGTCCTCGTGTTGCATCCCTTTTGTTTTGCGCCAATTGAGTTCCGTCCCAGCTCGCTCTCTCTTTCGTTTAGTTTAAATATTTAATTTTTTTTAACCCCGAGGCTTCGTTCCGTCCCAGCTCTCCCTCTCTTTCGTTTAGTTTAAATATTTCATTTTTTTTTAATCCCCGAGGCTTCGTAGTGAGGAGGGTGTAAATTGTTGGGGCTTTCGGGACAAAGGTATCGAAAAGACCTTCGTCCGGACATATTATAATCGAAAATCGGAGGCTCGGCGGAAAAATGGCTGTGTCGTGAAGGGACAAGAGCGAAATGTTGGCATAAGTGAACGGATGCGACCATACCAGCACTAATGCACCGGATCCCATCAGAACTCCGAAGTTTAGCGTGCTTGGGCGAGAGTAGTACTAGGATGGGTTACCTCCTGGGAAGTCCTCGTGTTGCATCCCCTTTTGTTTTGCGCCAGTTGAGTTCCGTCCCAACTCGCTCTCTCTTTCGTTTAGTTTAAATATTTAATTTTTTTTAACCCCGAGGCTTCGTTCCGTCCCAGCTCGCTCTCTCTTTCGTTTAGTTTAAATATTTAATTTTTTTTTTATCCCCGAGGCTTCGTAGTGAGGAGGGTGTAAAAAGACCTTCGTCCGGACATATTATAATCGAAAATCGGAGGCTCGGCGGAAAAATGGCTGTGTCGTGAAGGGACAAGAGCGAAATGTTGGCATAAGTGAACGGATGCGACCATACCAGTACTAATGCACCGGATCCCATCAGAACTCCGAAGTTAAGCGTGCTTGGGCGAGAGTAGTACTAGGATGGGTGACCTCCTGGGAAGTCATCGTGTTGCATCCCCTTTTGTTTTGCGCCAGTTGAGTTCCGTCCCAGCTCGCTCTCTCTTTCGTTTAGTTTAAATATTTAATTTTTTTTAACCCCGAGGCTTCGTTCCGTCCCAGCTCGCTCTCTCTTTCGTTTAGTTTAAATATTTAATTTTTTTTTATCCCCGAGGCTTCGTAGTGAGGAGGGTGTAAATTGTTCGGGCTTTCGGGACAAAGGTATCGAAAAGACCTTCGTCCGGACATATTATAATCGAAAATCGGAGGCTCGGCGGAAAAATGGCTGTGTCGTGAAGGGACAAGAGCGAAATGTTGGCATAAGTGAACGGATGCGACCATACCAGCACTAATGCACCGGATCCCATCAGAACTCCGAAGTTAAGCGTGCTTGGGCGAGAGTAGTACTAGGATGGGTTACCTCCTAGGAAGTCCTCGTGTTGCATCCCCTTTTGTTTTGCGCCAGTTGAGTTCCGTCCCAGCTCGCTCTCTCTTTCGTTTAGTTTAAATATTTAATTTTTTTTAACCCCGAGGCTTCGTTCCGTCCCAGCTCGCTCTCTCTTTCGTTTAGTTTAAATATTTAATTTTTTTTAACCCCGAGGCTTCGTTCCGTCCCAGCTCGCTCTCTCTTTCGTTTAGTTTAAATATTTAATTTTTTTTTTATCCCCGAGGCTTCGTAGTGAGGAGGGTGTAAATTGTTCGGGCTTTCGGGACAAAGGTATCGAAAAGACCTTCGTCCGGACATATTATAATCGAAAATCGGAGGCTCGGCGGAAAAATGGTTGTGTCGTGAAGGGACAAGAGCGAAATGTTGGCATAAGTGAACGGATGCGACCATACCAGCACTAATGCACCGGATCCCATCAGAACTCCGAAGTTAAGCGTGCTTTGGCGAGAGTAGTACTAGGATGGGTGACCTCCTGGGAAGTCCTCGTGTTGCATCCCCTTTTGTTTTGCGCCAGTTGAGTTCCGTCCCAGCTCGCTCTCTCTTTCGTTTAGTTTAAATATTTAATTTTTTTTAACCCCGAGGCTTCGTTCCGTCCCAGCTCGCTCTCTCTTTCGTTAAGTTTAAATATTTAATTTTTTTTTTATCCCCGAGGCTTCGTAGTGAGGAGGGTGTAAATTGTTCGGGCTTTCGGGACAAAGGTATCGAAAAGACCTTCGTCCGGACATATTATAATCGAAAATCGGAGGCTCGGCGGAAAAATGGCTGTGTCGTGAAGGGACAAGAGCGAAATGTTGGCATAAGTGAACGGATGCGACCATACCAGCACTAATGCACCGGATCCCATCAGAACTCCGAAGTTAAGCGTGCTTGGGCGAGAGTAGTACTAGGATGGGTTACCTCCTGGGAAGTCCTCGTGTTGCATCCCCTTTTGTTTTGCGCCAGTTGAGTTCCGTCCCAGCTCGCTCTCTCTTTCGTTTAGTTTAAATATTTAATTTTTTTTAACCCCGAGGCTTCGTTCCGTCCCAGCTCTCCCTCTCTTTCGTTTAGTTTAAATATTTAATTTTTTTTTTATCCCCGAGGCTTCGTAGTGAGGAGGGTGTAAATTGTTCGGGCTTTCGGGACAAAGGTATCGAAAAGACCTTCGTCCGGACATATTATAATCGAAAATCGGAGGCTCGGCGGAAAAATGGTTGTGTCGTGAAGGGACAAGAGCGAAATGTTGGCATAAGTGAACGGATGCGACCATACCAGCACTAATGCACCGGATCCCATTAGAACTCCGAAGTTAATCGTGCTTGGGCGAGAGTAGTACTAGGATGGGTGACCTCCTGGGAAGTCCTCGTGTTGCATACCCTTTTGTTTTGCGCCAGTTGAGTTCCGTCCCAGCTCGCTCTCTCTTTCGTTTAGTTTAATTATTTAATTTTTTTTAACCCCGAGGCTTCGTTCTGTCCCAGCTCGCTCTCTCTTTCGTTTAGTTTAAATATTTAATTTTTTTTTTTATCCCCGAGGCTTCGTAGTGAGGAGGGTGTAAATTGTTCGGGCTTTCGGGACAAAGGTATCGAAAAGACCTTCGTCCGGACATATTATAATCGAAAATCGGAGGCTCGGCGGAAAAATGGCTGTGTCGTGAAGGGACAAGAGCGAAATGTTGGCATAAGTGAACGGATGCGACCATACCAGCACTAATGCACCGGATCCCATCAGAACTCCGAAGTTAAGCGTGCTTGGGCGAGAGTAGTACTAGGATGGGTGACCTCCTGGGAAGTCCTCGTGTTGCATCCCCTTTTGTTTTGCGCCAATTGAGTTCCGTCCCAGCTCGCTCTCTCTTTCGTTTAGTTTAAATATTTAATTTTTTTTAACCCCGAGGCTTCGTTCCGTCCCAGCTCTCCCTCTCTTTCGTTTAGTTTAAATATTTCATTTTTTTTTAATCCCCGAGGCTTCGTAGTGAGGAGGGTGTAAATTGTTGGGGCTTTCGGGACAAAGGTATCGAAAAGACCTTCGTCCGGACATATTATAATCGAAAATCGGAGGCTCGGCGGAAAAATGGCTGTGTCGTGAAGGGACAAGAGCGAAATGTTGGCATAAGTGAACGGATGCGACCATACCAGCACTAATGCACCGGATCCCATCAGAACTCCGAAGTTAAGCGTGCTTGGGCGAGAGTAGTACTAGGATGGGTTACCTCCTGGGAAGTCCTCGTGTTGCATCCCCTTTTGTTTTGCGCCAGTTGAGTTCCGTCCCAGCTCGCTCTCTCTTTCGTTTAGTTTAAATATTTAATTTTTTTTAACCCCGAGGCTTCGTTCCGTCCCAGCTCTCCCTCTCTTTCGTTTAGTTTAAATATTTAATTTTTTTTTTATCCCCGAGGCTTCGTAGTGAGGAGGGTGTAAATTGTTCGGGCTTTCGGGACAAAGGTATCGAAAAGACCTTCGTCCGGACATATTATAATCGAAAATCGGAGGCTCGGCGGAAAAATGGTTGTGTCGTGAAGGGACAAGAGCGAAATGTTGGCATAAGTGAACGGATGCGACCATACCAGCACTAATGCACCGGATCCCATTAGAACTCCGAAGTTAATCGTGCTTGGGCGAGAGTAGTACTAGGATGGGTGACCTCCTGGGAAGTCCTCGTGTTGCATACCCTTTTGTTTTGCGCCAGTTGAGTTCCGTCCCAGCTCGCTCTCTCTTTCGTTTAGTTTAATTATTTAATTTTTTTTAACCCCGAGGCTTCGTTCTGTCCCAGCTCGCTCTCTCTTTCGTTTAGTTTAAATATTTAATTTTTTTTTTTATCCCCGAGGCTTCGTAGTGAGGAGGGTGTAAATTGTTCGGGCTTTCGGGACAAAGGTATCGAAAAGACCTTCGTCCGGACATATTATAATCGAAAATCGGAGGCTCGGCGGAAAAATGGCTGTGTCGTGAAGGGACAAGAGCGAAATGTTGGCATAAGTGAACGGATGCGACCATACCAGCACTAATGCACCGGATCCCATCAGAACTCCGAAGTTAAGCGTGCTTGGGCGAGAGTAGTACTAGGATGGGTGACCTCCTGGGAAGTCCTCGTGTTGCATCCCCTTTTGTTTTGCGCCAATTGAGTTCCGTCCCAGCTCGCTCTCTCTTTCGTTTAGTTTAAATATTTAATTTTTTTTAACCCCGAGGCTTCGTTCCGTCCCAGCTCTCCCTCTCTTTCGTTTAGTTTAAATATTTCATTTTTTTTTAATCCCCGAGGCTTCGTAGTGAGGAGGGTGTAAATTGTTGGGGCTTTCGGGACAAAGGTATCGAAAAGACCTTCGTCCGGACATATTATAATCGAAAATCGGAGGCTCGGCGGAAAAATGGCTGTGTCGTGAAGGGACAAGAGCGAAATGTTGGCATAAGTGAACGGATGCGACCATACCAGCACTAATGCACCGGATCCCATCAGAACTCCGAAGTTTAGCGTGCTTGGGCGAGAGTAGTACTAGGATGGGTTACCTCCTGGGAAGTCCTCGTGTTGCATCCCCTTTTGTTTTGCGCCAGTTGAGTTCCGTCCCAACTCGCTCTCTCTTTCGTTTAGTTTAAATATTTAATTTTTTTTAACCCCGAGGCTTCGTTCCGTCCCAGCTCGCTCTCTCTTTCGTTTAGTTTAAATATTTAATTTTTTTTTATCCCCGAGGCTTCGTAGTGAGGAGGGTGTAAATTGTTCGGGCTTTCGGGACAAAGGTATCGAAAAGACCTTCGTCCGGACATATTATAATCGAAAATCGGAGGCTCGGCGGAAAAATGGCTGTGTCGTGAAGGGACAAGAGCGAAATGTTGGCATAAGTGAACGGATGCGACCATACCAGCACTAATGCACCGGATCCCATCAGAACTCCGAAGTTAAGCGTGCTTGGGCGAGAGTAGTACTAGGATGGGCGACCTCCTGGGAAGTCATCGTGTTGCATCCCCTTTTGTTTTGCGCCAGTTGAGTTCCGTCCCAGCTCGCTCTCTCTTTCGTTTAGTTTAAATATTTAATTTTTTTTAACCCCGAGGCTTCGTTCCGTCCCAGCTCGCTCTCTCTTTCGTTTAGTTTAAATATTTAATTTTTTTTTATCCCCGAGGCTTCGTAGTGAGGAGGGTGTAAATTGTTCGGGCTTTCGGGACAAAGGTATCGAAAAGACCTTCGTCCGGACATATTATAATCGAAAATCGGAGGCTCGGCGGAAAAATGGCTGTGTCGTGAAGGGACAAGAGCGAAATGTTGGCATAAGTGAACGGATGCGACCATACCAGCACTAATGCACCGGATCCCATCAGAACTCCGAAGTTAAGCGTGCTTGGGCGAGAGTAGTACTAGGATGGGTTACCTCCTGGGAAGTCCTCGTGTTGCATCCCCTTTTGTTTTGCGCCAGTTGAGTTCCGTCCCAGCTCGCTCTCTCTTTCGTTTAGTTTAAATATTTAATTTTTTTTAACCCCGAGGCTTCGTTCCGTCCCAGCTCGCTCTCTCTTTCGTTTAGTTTAAATATTTAATTTTTTTTAACCCCGAGGCTTCGTTCCGTCCCAGCTCGCTCTCTCTTTCGTTTAGTTTAAATATTTAATTTTTTTTTTATCCCCGAGGCTTCGTAGTGAGGAGGGTGTAAATTGTTCGGGCTTTCGGGACAAAGGTATCGAAAAGACCTTCGTCCGGACATATTATAATCGAAAATCGGAGGCTCGGCGGAAAAATGGCTGTGTCGTGAAGGGACAAGAGCGAAATGTTGGCATAAGTGAACGGATGCGACCATACCAGCACTAATGCACCGGATCCCATCAGAACTCCGAAGTTAAGCGTGCTTTGGCGAGAGTAGTACTAGGATGGGTGACCTCCTGGGAAGTCCTCGTGTTGCATCCCCTTTTGTTTTGCGCCAGTTGAGTTCCGTCCCAGCTCGCTCTCTCTTTCGTTTAGTTTAAATATTTAATTTTTTTTAACCCCGAGGCTTCGTTCCGTCCCAGCTCGCTCTCTATTTCGTTTAGTTTAAATATTTAATTTTTTTTATCCCCGAGGCTTCGTAGTGAGGAGGGTGTAAATTGTCCGGGCTTTCGGGACAAAGGTATCGAAAAGACCTTCGTCCGGACATATTATAATCGAAAATCGGAGGCTCGGCGGAAAAATGGCTGTGTCGTGAAGGGACAAGAGCGAAATGTTGGCATAAGTGAACGGATGCGACCATACCAGCACTAATGCACCGGATCCCATCAGAACTCCGAAGTTAAGCGTGCTTGGGCGAGAGTAGTACTAGGATGGGTGACCTCCTGGGAAGTCCTCGTGTTGCATCCCCTTTTGTTTTGCGCCAGTTGAGTTCCGTCCCAGCTCGCTCTCTCTTTCGTTTAGTTTAAATATTTAATTTTTTTTAACCCCGAGGCTTCGTTCCGTCCCAGCTCGCTCTCTCTTTCGTTTAGTTTAAATATTTAATTTTTTTTTTTATCCCCGAGGCTTCGTAGTGAGGAGGGTGTAAATTGTTCGGGCTTTCGAGACAAAGGTATCGAAAAGACCTTCGTCCGGACATATTATAATCGAAAATCGGAGGCTCGGCGGAAAAATGGCTGTGTCGTGAAGGGACAAGAGCGAAATGTTGGCATAAGTGAACGGATGCGACCATACCAGCACTAATGCACCGGATCCCATCAGAACTCCGAAGTTAAGCGTGCTTGGGCGAGAGTAGTACTAGGATGGGTGACCTCCTGGGAAGTCCTCGTGTTGCATCCCCTTTTGTTTTGCGCCAGTTGAGTTCCGTCCCAGCTCGCTCTCTCTTTCGTTTAGTTTAAATATTTAATTTTTTTTAACCCCGAGGCTTCGTTCCGTCCCAGCTCTCCCTCTCTTTCGTTTAGTTTAAATATTTAATTTTTTTTTTATCCCCGAGGCTTCGTAGTGAGGAGGGTGTAAATTGTTCGGGCTTTCGGGACAAAGGTATCGAAAAGACCTTCGTCCGGACATATTATTATCGAAAATCGGAGGCTCGGCGGAAAAATGGCTGTGTCGTGAAGGGACAAGAGCGAAATGTTGGCATAAGTGAACGGATGCGACCATACCAGCACTAATGCACCGGATCCCATCAGAACTCCGAAGTTAAGCGTGCTTGGGCGAGAGTAGTACTAGGATGGGTGACCTCCTGGGAAGTCCTCGTGTTGCATACCCTTTTGTTTTGCGCCAGTTGAGTTCCGTCCCAGCTCGCTCTCTCTTTCGTTTAGTTTAAATATTTAATTTTTTTTAACCCCGAGGCTTCGTTCCGTCCCAGCTCGCTCTCTCTTTCGTTTAGTTTAAATATTTAATTTTTTTTTTATCCCCGAGGCTTCGTAGTGAGGAGGGTGTAAATTGTTCGGGCTTTCGGGACAAAGGTATCGAAAAGACCTTCGTCCGGACATATTATAATCGAAAATCGGAGGCTCGGCGGAAAAATGGCTGTGTCGTGAAGGGACAAGAGCGAAATGTTGGCATAAGTGAACGGATGCGACCATACCAGCACTAATGCACCGGATCCCATCAGAACTCCGAAGTTAAGCGTGCTTGGTCGAGAGTAGTAGTAGGATGGGTGACCTCCTGGGAAGTCCTCGTGTTGCATCCCCTTTTGTTTTGCGCCAGTTGAGTTCCGTCCCAGCTCGCTCTCTCTTTCGTTTAGTTTAAATATTTAATTTTTTTTAACCCCGAGGCTTCGTTCCGTCCCAGCTCGCTCTCTCTTTCATTTAGTTTAAATATTTAATTTTTTTTTATCCCCGAGGCTTCGTAGTGAGGAGGGTGTAAATTGTTCGGGCTTTCGGGACAAAGGTATCGAAAAGACCTTCGTCCGGACATATTATAATCGAAAATCGGAGGATCGGCGGAAAAATGGCTGTGTCGTGAAGGGACAAGAGCGAAATGTTGGCATAAGTGAACGGATGCGACCATACCAGCACTAATGCACCGGATCCCATCAGAACTCCGAAGTTAAGCGTGCTTGGGCGAGAGTAGTACTAGGATGGGTGAGCTCCTGGGAAGTCCTCGTGTTGCATCCCCTTTTGTTTTGCGCCAGTTGAGTTCCGTCCCAGCTCGCTCTCTCTTTCGTTTAGTTTAAATATTTAATTTTTTTTAACCCCGAGGCTTCGTTCCGTCCCAGCTCGCTCTCTCTTTCGTTTAGTTTAAATATTTAATTTTTTTTTTATCCCCGAGGCTTCGTAGTGAGGAGGGTGTAAATTGTTCGGGCTTTCGGGACAAAGGTATCGAAAAGACCTTCGTCCGGACATATTATAATCGAAAATCGGAGGCTCGGCGGAAAAATGGCTGTGTCGTGAAGGGACAAGAGCGAAATGTTGGCATAAGTGAACGGATGCGACCATACCAGCACTAATGCACCGGATCCCATCAGAACTCCGAAGTTAAGCGTGCTTGGTCGAGAGTAGTACTAGGATGGGTGACCTCCTGGGAAGTCCTCGTGTTGCATCCCCTTTTGTTTTGCGCCAGTTGAGTTCCGTCCCAGCTCGCTCTCTCTTTCGTTTAGTTTAAATATTTAATTTTTTTTAACCCCGAGGCTTCGTTCCGTCCCAGCTCGCTCTCTCTTTCGTTTAGTTTAAATATTTAATTTTTTTTTTATCCCCGAGGCTTCGTAGTGAGGAGGGTGTAAATTGTTCGAGCTTTCGGGACAAAGGTATCGAAAAGACCTTCGTCCGGACATATTATAATCGAAAATCGGAGGCTCGGCGGAAAAATGGCTGTGTCGTGAAGGGACAAGAGCGAAATGTTGGCATAAGTGAACGGATGCGACCATACCAGCACTAATGCACCGGATCCCATCAGAACTCCGAAGTTAAGCGTGCTTGGTCTGAGTATTACTAGGATGGGTGACCTCCTGGGAAGTCCTCGTGTTGCATCCCCTTTTGTTTTGCGCCAGTTGAGTTCCGTCCCAGCTCGCTCTATCTTTCGTTTAGTTTAATTATTTAATTTTTTTTAACCCCGAGGCTTCGTTCCGTCCCAGCTCTCTCTCTCCTTCGTTTAGTTTAAATATTTAATTTTTTTTTATCCCCGAGGCTTCGTAGTGAGGAGGGTGTAAATTGTTCGGGCTTTCGGGACAAAGGTATCGAAAAGACCTTCGTCCGGACATATTATAATCGAAAATCGGAGGCTCGGCGGAAAAATGGCTGTGTCGTGAAGGGACAAGAGCGAAATGTTGGCATAAGTGAACGGATGCGACCATACCAGCACTAATGCACCGGATCCCATCAGAACTCCGAAGTTAAGCGTGCTTGGGCGAGAGTAGTACTAGGATGGGTGACCTCCTGGGAAGTCCTCGTGTTGCATCCCCTTTTGTTTTGCGCCAGTTGAGTTCCGTCCTAGCTCGCTCTCTCTTTCGTTTAGTTTAAATATTTAATTTTTTTTAACCCTGAGGCTTCGTTCCGTCCCAGCTCGCTCTCTCTTTCGTTTAGTTTAAATATTTAATTTTTTTTTATCCCCGAGGCTTCGTAGTGAGGTGGGTGTAAATTGTTCGGGCTTTCGGGACAAAGGTATCGAAAAGACCTTCGTCCGGACATATTATAATCGAAAATCGGAGGCTCGGCGGAAAAATGGCTGTGTCGTGAAGGGACAAGATCGAAATTTTGGCATAAGTGAACGGATGCGACCATACCAGCACTAATGCACCGGATCCCATCAGAACTCCGAAGTTAAGCGTGCTTGGGCGAGAGTAGTACTAGGATGGGTGATCTCCTGGGAAGTCCTCGTGTTGCATCCCCTTTTGTTTTGCGCCAGTTGAGTTCCGTCCCAGCTCGCTCTCTCTTTCGTTTAGTTTAAATATTTAATTTTTTTTAACCCCGAGGCTTCATTCCGTCCCAGCTCGCTCTCTCTTTCGTTTAGTTTAAATATTTAATTTTTTTTTATCCCCGAGGCTTCGTAGTGAGGAGGGTGTAAATTGTTCGGGCTTTCGGGACAAAGGTATCGAAAAGACCTTCGTCCGGACATATTATAATCGAAAATCGGAGGCTCGGCGGAAAAATGGCTGTGTCGTGAAGGGACAAGAGCGAAATGTTGGCATAAGTGAACGGATGCGACCATACCAGCACTAATGCACCGGATCCCATCAGAACTCCGAAGTTAAGCGTGCTTGGGCGAGAGTAGTACTAGGATGGGTGACCTCCTGGGAAGTCCTCGTGTTGCATCCCCTTTTGTTTTGCGCCAGTTGAGTTCCGTCCCAGCTCGCTCTCTCTTTCGTTTAGTTTAAATATTTAATTTTTTTTAACCCCGAGGCTTCGTTCCGTCCCAGCTCGCTCTCTCTTTCGTTTAGTTTAAATATTTAATTTTTTTTTATCCCCGAGGCTTCGTAGTGAGGAGGGTGTAAATTGTCCGGGCTTTCGGGACAAAGGTATCGAAAAGACCTTCGTCCGGACATATTATAATCGAAAATCGGAGGCTCGGCGGAAAAATGGCTGTGTCGTGAAGGGACAAGAGCGAAATGTTGGCATAAGTGAACGGATGCGACCATACCAGCACTAATGCACCGGATCCCATCAGAACTCCGAAGTTAAGCGTGCTTGGGCGAGAGTAGTACTAGGATGGGTGACCTCCTGGGAAGTCCTCGTGTTGCATACCCTTTTGTTTTGCGCCAGTTGAGTTCCGTCCCAGCTCGCTCTCTCTTTCGTTTAGTTTAAATATTTAATTTTTTTTAACCCCGAGGCTTCGTTCCGTCCCAGCTCGCTCTCTCTTTCGTTTAGTTTAAATATTTAATTTTTTTTAACCCCGAGGCTTCGTTCCGTCCCAGCTCGCTCTCTCTTTCGTTTAGTTTCAATATTTAATTTTTTTTTTATCCCCGAGGCTTCGTAGTGAGGAGGGTGTAAATTGTTCGGGCTTTCGGGACAAAGGTATCGAAAAGACCTTCGTCCGGACATATTATAATCGAAAATCGGAGGCTCGGCGGAAAAATGGCTGTGTCGTGAAGGGACAAGAGCGAAATGTTGGCATAAGTGAACGGATGCGACCATACCAGCACTAATGCACCGGATCCCATCAGAACTCCGAAGTTAAGCGTGCTTGGGCGAGAGTAGTACTAGGATGGGTGACCTCCTGGGAAGTCCTCGTGTTGCATCCCCTTTTGTTTTGCGCCAGTTGAGTTCCGTCCCAGCTCGCTCTCTCTTTCGTTTAGTTTAAATATTTAATTTTTTTTAACCCTGAGGCTTCGTTCCGTCCCAGCTCGCTCTCTCTTTCGTTTAGTTTAAATATTTAATTTTTTTTTATCCCCGAGGCTTCGTAGTGAGGTGGGTGTAAATTGTTCGGGCTTTCGGGACAAAGGTATCGAAAAGACCTTCGTCCGGACATATTATAATCGAAAATCGGAGGCTCGGCGGAAAAATGGCTGTGTCGTGAAGGGACAAGAGCGAAATTTTGGCATAAGTGAACGGATGCGACCATACCAGCACTAATGCACCGGATCCCATCAGAACTCCGAAGTTAAGCGTGCTTGGGCGAGAGTAGTACTAGGATGGGTGATCTCCTGGGAAGTCCTCGTGTTGCATCCCCTTTTGTTTTGCGCCAGTTGAGTTCCGTCCCAGCTCGCTCTCTCTTTCGTTTAGTTTAAATATTTAATTTTTTTTAACCCCGAGGCTTCGTTCCGTCCCAGCTCGCTCTCTCTTTCGTTTAGTTTAAATATTTAATTTTTTTTTATCCCCGAGGCTTCGTAGTGAGGAGGGTGTAAATTGTTCGGGCTTTCGGGACAAAGGTATCGAAAAGACCTTCGTCCGGACATATTATAATCGAAAATCGGAGGCTCTGCGGAAAAATGGCTGTGTCGTGAAGGGACAAGAGCGAAATGTTGGCATAAGTGAACGGATGCGACCATACCAGCACTAATGCACCGGATCCCATCAGAACTCCGAAGTTAAGCGTGCTTGGGCGAGAGTAGTACTAGGATGGGTGACCTCCTGGGAAGTCCTCGTGTTGCATCCCCTTTTGTTTTGCGCCAGTTGAGTTCCGTCCCAGCTCGCTCTCTCTTTCGTTTAGTTTAAATATTTAATTTTTTTTAACCCCGAGGCTTCGTTCCGTCCCAGCTCGCTCTCTCTTTCGTTTAGTTTAAATATTTAATTTTTTTTTATCCCCGAGGCTTCGTAGTGAGGAGGGTGTAAATTGTCCGGGCTTTCGGGACAAAGGTATCGAAAAGACCTTCGTCCGGACATATTATAATCGAAAATCGGAGGCTCGGCGGAAAAATGGCTGTGTCGTGAAGGGACAAGAGCGAAATGTTGGCATAAGTGAACGGATGCGACCATACCAGCACTAATGCACCGGATCCCATCAGAACTCCGAAGTTAAGCGTGCTTGGGCGAGAGTAGTACTAGGATGGGTGACCTCCTGGGAAGTCCTCGTGTTGCATCCCCTTTTGTTTTGCGCCAGTTGAGTTCCGTCCCTTTGTTTTGCGCCAGTTGAGTTCCGTCCCAGCTCGCTCTCTCTTTCGTTTAGTTTAAATATTTAATTTTTTTTAACCCCGAGGCTTCGTTCCGTCCCAGCTCGCTCTCTCTTTCGTTTAGTTTAAATATTTAATTTTTTTTTTTATCCCCGAGGCTTCGTAGTGAGGAGGGTGTAAATTGTTCGGGCTTTCGGGACAAAGGTATCGAAAAGACCTTCGTCCGGACATATTATAATCGAAAATCGGAGGCTCGGCGGAAAAATGGCTGTGTCGTGAAGGGACAAGAGCGAAATGTTGGCATAAGTGAACGGATGCGACCATACCAGCACTAATGCACCGGATCCCATCAGAACTCCGAAGTTAAGCGTGCTTGGGCGAGAGTAGTACTAGGATGGGTGACCTCCTGGGAAGTCCTCGTGTTGCATCCCCTTTTGTTTTGCGCCAGTTGAGTTCCGTCCCAGCTCGCTCTCTCTTTCGTTTAGTTTAAATATTTAATTTTTTTTAACCCCGAGGCTTCGTTCCGTCCCAGCTCGCTCTCTCTTTCGTTTAGTTTAAATATTTAATTTTTTTTTTATCCCCGAGGCTTCGTAGTGAGGAGGGTGTAAATTGTTCGGGCTTTCGGGACAAAGGTATCGAAAAGACCTTCGTCCGGACATATTATAATCGAAAATCGGAGGCTTGGCGGAAAAATGGCTGTGTCGTGAAGGGACAAGAGCGAAATGTTGGCATAAGTGAACGGATGCGACCATACCAGCACTAATGCACCGGATCCCATCAGAACTCCGAAGTTAAGCGTGCTTGGGCGAGAGTAGTACTAGGATGGGAGACCTCCTGGGAAGTCGTCGTGTTGCATCCCCTTTTGTTTTGCGCCAGTTGAGTTCCGTCCCAGCTCGCTCTCTCTTTCGTTTAGTTTAAATATTTAATTTTTTTTAACCCCGAGGCTTCGTTCCGTCCCAGCTCGCTCTCTCTTTCGTTTAGTTTAAATATTTAATTTTTTTTTATCCCCGAGGCTTCGTAGTGAGGAGGGTGTAAATTGTTCGGGCTTTCGGGACAAAGGTATCGAAAAGACCTTCGTCCGGACATATTATAATCGAAAATCGGAGGCTCGGCGGAAAAATGGCTTTGTCGTGAAGGGACAAGAGCGAAATGTTGGCATAAGTGAACGGATGCGACCATACCAGCACTAATGCACCGGATCCCATCAGAACTCCGAAGTTAAGCGTGCTTGGGAGAGAGTAGTACTAGGATGGGTGACCTCCTGGGAAGTCCTCGTGTTGCATCCCCTTTTGTTTTGCGCCAGTTGAGTTCCGTCCCAGCTCGCTCTCTCTTTCGTTTAGTTTAAATATTTAATTTTTTTTAACCCCGAGGCTTCGTTCCGTCCCAGCTCGCTCTCTCTTTCGTTTAGTTTAAATATTTAATTTTTTTTTTATCCCCGAGGCTTCGTAGTGAGGAGGGTGTAAATTGTTCGGGCTTTCGGGACAAAGGTATCGAAAAGACATTCGTCCGGACATATTATAATCGAAAATCGGAGGCTCGGCGGAAAAATGGCTGTATCGTGAAGGGACAAGAGCGAAATGTTGGCATAAGTGAACGGATGCGACCATACCAGCACTAATGCACCGGATCCCATCAGAACTCCGAAGTTAAGCGTGCTTGGGCGAGAGTAGTACTAGGATGGGTGATCTCCTGGGAAGTCCTCGTGTTGCATCCCCTTTTGTTTTGCGCCAGTTGAGTTCCGTCCCAGCTCGCTCTCTCTTTCGTTTAGTTTAAATATTTAATTTTTTTTAACCCCGAGGCTTCGTTCCGTCCCAGCTCGCTCTCTCTTTCGTTTAGTTTAAATATTTAATTTTTTTTTTATCCCCGAGGCTTCGTAGTGAGGTGGGTGTAAATTGTTCGGACTTTCGGGACAAAGGTATCGAAAAGACCTTCGTCCGGACATATTATAATCGAAAATCGGAGGCTCGGCGGAAAAATGGCTGTGTCGTGAAGGGACAAGAGCGAAATGTTGGCATAAGTGAACGGATGCGACCATACCAGCACTAATGCACCGGATCCCATCAGAACTCCGAAGTTAAGCGTGCTTGGGCGAGAGTAGTACTAGGATGGGTGACCTCCTGGGAAGTCCTCGTGTTGCATCCCCTTTTGTTTTGCGCCAGTTGAGTTCCGTCCCAGCTCGCACTCTCTTTCGTTTAGTTTAAATATTTAATTTTTTTTAACCCCGAGGCTTCGTTCCGTCCCAGCTCGCTCTCTCTTTCGTTTAGTTTAAATATTTAATTTTTTTTTATCCCCGAGGCTTCGTAGTGAGGAGGGTGTAAATTGTTCGGGCTTTCGGGACAAAGGTATCGAAAAGACCTTCGTCCGGACATATTATAATCGAAAATCGGAGGCTCGGCGGAAAAATGGCTGTGTCGTGAAGGGACAAGAGCGAAATGTTGGCATAAGTGAACGGATGCGACCAGACCAGCACTAATGCACCGGATCCCATTAGAACTCCGAAGTTAAGCGTGCTTGGGCGAGAGTAGTACTAGGACGGGTGACCTCCTGGGAAGTCCTCGTGTTGCATCCCCTTTTGTTTTGCGCCAGTTGAGTTCCGTCCCTGCTCGCTCTCTCTTTCGTTTAGTTTAAATATTTAATTTTTTTTAACCCCGAGGCTTCGTTCCGTCCCAGCTCGCTCTCTCTTTCGTTTAGTTTAAATATTTAATTTTTTTTTTATCCCCGAGGCTTCGTAGTGAGGAGGGTGTAAATTGTTCGGGCTTTCGGGACAAAGGTATCGAAAAGACCTTCGTCCGGACATATTATAATCGAAAATCGGAGGCTCGGCGGAAAAATGGCTGTGTCGTGAAGGGACAAGAGCGAAATGTTGGCATAAGTGAACGGATGCGACCATACCAGCACTAATGCACCGGATCCTATCACAACTCCGAAGTTAAGCGTGCTTGGGCGGGAGTAGTACTAGGATGGGTGACCTCCTGGGAAGTCCTCGTGTTGCATCCCCTTTTGTTTTGCGCCAGTTGAGTTCCGTCCCAGCTCGCTCTCTCTTTCGTTTAGTTTAAATATTTAATTTTTTTTAACCCCGAGGCTTCGTTCCGTCCCAGCTCGCTCTCTCTTTCGTTTAGTTTAAATATTTAATTTTTTTTTATCCCCGAGGCTTCGTAGTGAGGAGGGTGTAAATTGTTCGGGCTTTCGGGACAAAGGTATCGAAAAGACCTTCGTCCGGACATATTATAGTCGAAAATCGGAGGCTCGGCGGAAAAATGGCTGTGTCGTGAAGGGACAAGAGCGAAATGTTGGCATAAGTGAACGGATGCGACCATACCAGCACTAATGCACCGGATCCCATCAAAACTCCGAAGTTAAGCGTGCTTGGGCGAGAGTAGTACTAGGATGGGTGACCTCCTGGGAAGTCCTCGTGTTGCATCCCCTTTTGTTTTACGCCAGTTGAGTTCCGTCCCAGCTCGCTCTCTCTTTCGTTTAGTTTAAATATTTAATTTTTTTTAACCCCGAGGCTTCGTTCCGTCCCAGCTCGCTCTCTCTTTCGTTTAGTTTAAATATTTAATTTTTTTTTTATCCCCGAGGCTTCGTAGTGAGGAGGGTGTAAATTGTTCGGGCTTTCGGGACAAAGGTATCGAAAAGACCTTCGTCCGGACATATTATAATCGAAAATCGGAGGCTCGGCGGAAAAATGGCTGTGTCGTGAAGGGACAAGAGCGAAATGTTGGCATAAGTGAACGGATGCGACCATACCAGCACTAATGCACCGGATCCCATTAGAACTCCGAAGTTAAGCGTGCTTGGGCGAGAGTAGTACTAGGATGGGTGACCTCCTGGGAAGTCCTCGTGTTGCATTCCCTTTTGTTTTGCGCCAGTTGAGTTCCGTCCCAGCTCGCTCTCTCTTTCGTTTAGTTTAAATATTTAATTTTTTTTAACCCCGAGGCTTCGTTCCGTCCCAGCTCGCTCTCTCTTTCGTTTAGTTTAAATATTTAATTTTTTTTTTATCCCCGAGGCTTCGTAGTGAGGAGGGTGTAAATTGTTCGGGCTTTCGGGACAAAGGTATCGAAAAGACCTTCGTCCGGACATATTATAATCGAAAATCGGAGGCTCGGCGGAAAAATGGCTGTGTCGTGAAGGGACAAGAGCGAAATGTTGGCATAAGTGAACGGATGCGACCATACCAGCACTAATGCACCGGATCCCATTAGAACTCCGAAGTTAAGCGTGCTTGGGCGAGAGTAGTACTAGGATGGGTGACCTCCTGGGAAGTCCTCGTGTTGCATTCCCTTTTGTTTTGCGCCAGTTGAGTTCCGTCCCAGCTCGCTCTCTCTTTCGTTTAGTTTAAATATTTAATTTTTTTTAACCCCGAGGCTTCGTTCCGTCCCAGCTCGCTCTCTCTTTCGTTTAGTTTAAATATTTAATTTTTTTTTTATCCCCGAGGCTTCGTAGTGAGGAGGGTGTAAATTGTTCGGGCTTTCGGGACAAAGGTATCGAAAAGACCTTCGTCCGGACATATTATAATCGAAAATCGGAGGCTCGGCGGAAAAATGGCTGTGTCGTGAAGGGACAAGAGCGAAATGTTGGCATAAGTGAACGGATGCGACCATACCAGCACTAATGCACCGGATCCTATCAGAACTCCGAAGTTAAGCGTGCTTGGGCGGGAGTAGTACTAGGATGGGTGACCTCCTGGGAAGTCCTCGTGTTGCATCCCCTTTTGTTTTGCGCCAGTTGAGTTCCGTCCCAGCTCGCTCTCTCTTTCGTTTAGTTTAAATATTTAATTTTTTTTAACCCCGAGGCTTCGTTCCGTCCCAGCTCGCTCTCTCTTTCGTTTAGTTTAAATATTTAATTTTTTTTTATCCCCGAGGCTTCGTAGTGAGGAGGGTGTAAATTGTTCGGGCTTTCGGGACAAAGGTATCGAAAAGACCTTCGTCCGGACATATTATAGTCGAAAATCGGAGGCTCGGCGGAAAAATGGCTGTGTCGTGAAGGGACAAGAGCGAAATGTTGGCATAAGTGAACGGATGCGACCATACCAGCACTAATGCACCGGATCCTATCAGAACTCCGAAGTTAAGCGTGCTTGGGCGGGAGTAGTACTAGGATGGGTGACCTCCTGGGAAGTCCTCGTGTTGCATCCCCTTTTGTTTTGCGCCAGTTGAGTTCCGTCCCAGCTCGCTCTCTCTTTCGTTTAGTTTAAATATTTAATTTTTTTTAACCCCGAGGCTTCGTTCCGTCCCAGCTCGCTCTCTCTTTCGTTTAGTTTAAATATTTAATTTTTTTTTTATCCCCGAGGCTTCGTAGTGAGGAGGGTGTAAATTGTTCGGGCTTTCGGGACAAAGGTATCGAAAAGACCTTCGTCCGGACATATTATAATCGAAAATCGGAGGCTCGGCGGAAAAATGGCTGTGTCGTGAAGGGACAAGAGCGAAATGTTGGCATAAGTGAACGGATGCGACCAGACCAGCACTAATGCACCGGATCCCATTAGAACTCCGAAGTTAAGCGTGCTTGGGCGAGAGTAGTACTAGGACGGGTGACCTCCTGGGAAGTCCTCGTGTTGCATCCCCTTTTGTTTTGCGCCAGTTGAGTTCCGTCCCTGCTCGCTCTCTCTTTCGTTTAGTTTAAATATTTAATTTTTTTTAACCCCGAGGCTTCGTTCCGTCCCAGCTCGCTCTCTCTTTCGTTTAGTTTAAATATTTAATTTTTTTTTTATCCCCGAGGCTTCGTAGTGAGGAGGGTGTAAATTGTTCGGGCTTTCGGGACAAAGGTATCGAAAAGACCTTCGTCCGGACATATTATAATCGAAAATCGGAGGCTCGGCGGAAAAATGGCTGTGTCGTGAAGGGACAAGAGCGAAATGTTGGCATAAGTGAACGGATGCGACCATACCAGCACTAATGCACCGGATCCTATCACAACTCCGAAGTTAAGCGTGCTTGGGCGGGAGTAGTACTAGGATGGGTGACCTCCTGGGAAGTCCTCGTGTTGCATCCCCTTTTGTTTTGCGCCAGTTGAGTTCCGTCCCAGCTCGCTCTCTCTTTCGTTTAGTTTAAATATTTAATTTTTTTTAACCCCGAGGCTTCGTTCCGTCCCAGCTCGCTCTCTCTTTCGTTTAGTTTAAATATTTAATTTTTTTTTATCCCCGAGGCTTCGTAGTGAGGAGGGTGTAAATTGTTCGGGCTTTCGGGACAAAGGTATCGAAAAGACCTTCGTCCGGACATATTATAGTCGAAAATCGGAGGCTCGGCGGAAAAATGGCTGTGTCGTGAAGGGACAAGAGCGAAATGTTGGCATAAGTGAACGGATGCGACCATACCAGCACTAATGCACCGGATCCCATCAAAACTCCGAAGTTAAGCGTGCTTGGGCGAGAGTAGTACTAGGATGGGTGACCTCCTGGGAAGTCCTCGTGTTGCATCCCCTTTTGTTTTACGCCAGTTGAGTTCCGTCCCAGCTCGCTCTCTCTTTCGTTTAGTTTAAATATTTAATTTTTTTTAACCCCGAGGCTTCGTTCCGTCCCAGCTCGCTCTCTCTTTCGTTTAGTTTAAATATTTAATTTTTTTTTTATCCCCGAGGCTTCGTAGTGAGGAGGGTGTAAATTGTTCGGGCTTTCGGGACAAAGGTATCGAAAAGACCTTCGTCCGGACATATTATAATCGAAAATCGGAGGCTCGGCGGAAAAATGGCTGTGTCGTGAAGGGACAAGAGCGAAATGTTGGCATAAGTGAACGGATGCGACCATACCAGCACTAATGCACCGGATCCCATTAGAACTCCGAAGTTAAGCGTGCTTGGGCGAGAGTAGTACTAGGATGGGTGACCTCCTGGGAAGTCCTCGTGTTGCATTCCCTTTTGTTTTGCGCCAGTTGAGTTCCGTCCCAGCTCGCTCTCTCTTTCGTTTAGTTTAAATATTTAATTTTTTTTAACCCCGAGGCTTCGTTCCGTCCCAGCTCGCTCTCTCTTTCGTTTAGTTTAAATATTTAATTTTTTTTTTATCCCCGAGGCTTCGTAGTGAGGAGGGTGTAAATTGTTCGGGCTTTCGGGACAAAGGTATCGAAAAGACCTTCGTCCGGACATATTATAATCGAAAATCGGAGGCTCGGCGGAAAAATGGCTGTGTCGTGAAGGGACAAGAGCGAAATGTTGGCATAAGTGAACGGATGCGACCATACCAGCACTAATGCACCGGATCCTATCAGAACTCCGAAGTTAAGCGTGCTTGGGCGGGAGTAGTACTAGGATGGGTGACCTCCTGGGAAGTCCTCGTGTTGCATCCCCTTTTGTTTTGCGCCAGTTGAGTTCCGTCCCAGCTCGCTCTCTCTTTCGTTTAGTTTAAATATTTAATTTTTTTTAACCCCGAGGCTTCGTTCCGTCCCAGCTCGCTCTCTCTTTCGTTTAGTTTAAATATTTAATTTTTTTTTATCCCCGAGGCTTCGTAGTGAGGAGGGTGTAAATTGTTCGGGCTTTCGGGACAAAGGTATCGAAAAGACCTTCGTCCGGACATATTATAGTCGAAAATCGGAGGCTCGGCGGAAAAATGGCTGTGTCGTGAAGGGACAAGAGCGAAATGTTGGCATAAGTGAACGGATGCGACCATACCAGCACTAATGCACCGGATCCTATCAGAACTCCGAAGTTAAGCGTGCTTGGGCGGGAGTAGTACTAGGATGGGTGACCTCCTGGGAAGTCCTCGTGTTGCATCCCCTTTTGTTTTGCGCCAGTTGAGTTCCGTCCCAGCTCGCTCTCTCTTTCGTTTAGTTTAAATATTTAATTTTTTTTAACCCCGAGGCTTCGTTCCGTCCCAGCTCGCTCTCTCTTTCGTTTAGTTTAAATATTTAATTTTTTTTTTATCCCCGAGGCTTCGTAGTGAGGAGGGTGTAAATTGTTCGGGCTTTCGGGACAAAGGTATCGAAAAGACCTTCGTCCGGACATATTATAATCGAAAATCGGAGGCTCGGCGGAAAAATGGCTGTGTCGTGAAGGGACAAGAGCGAAATGTTGGCATAAGTGAACGGATGCGACCAGACCAGCACTAATGCACCGGATCCCATTAGAACTCCGAAGTTAAGCGTGCTTGGGCGAGAGTAGTACTAGGACGGGTGACCTCCTGGGAAGTCCTCGTGTTGCATCCCCTTTTGTTTTGCGCCAGTTGAGTTCCGTCCCTGCTCGCTCTCTCTTTCGTTTAGTTTAAATATTTAATTTTTTTTAACCCCGAGGCTTCGTTCCGTCCCAGCTCGCTCTCTCTTTCGTTTAGTTTAAATATTTAATTTTTTTTTTATCCCCGAGGCTTCGTAGTGAGGAGGGTGTAAATTGTTCGGGCTTTCAGGACAAAGGTATCGAAAAGACCTTCGTCCGGACATATTATAATCGAAAATCGGAGGCTCGGCGGAAAAATGGCTGTGTCGTGAAGGGACAAGAGCGAAATGTTGGCATAAGTGAACGGATGCGACCATACCAGCACTAATGCACCGGATCCTATCACAACTCCGAAGTTAAGCGTGCTTGGGCGGGAGTAGTACTAGGATGGGTGACCTCCTGGGAAGTCCTCGTGTTGCATCCCCTTTTGTTTTGCGCCAGTTGAGTTCCGTCCCAGCTCGCTCTCTCTTTCGTTTAGTTTAAATATTTAATTTTTTTTAACCCCGAGGCTTCGTTCCGTCCCAGCTCGCTCTCTCTTTCGTTTAGTTTAAATATTTAATTTTTTTTTATCCCCGAGGCTTCGTAGTGAGGAGGGTGTAAATTGTTCGGGCTTTCGGGACAAAGGTATCGAAAAGACCTTCGTCCGGACATATTATAGTCGAAAATCGGAGGCTCGGCGGAAAAATGGCTGTGTCGTGAAGGGACAAGAGCGAAATGTTGGCATAAGTGAACGGATGCGACCATACCAGCACTAATGCACCGGATCCCATCAAAACTCCGAAGTTAAGCGTGCTTGGGCGAGAGTAGTACTAGGATGGGTGACCTCCTGGGAAGTCCTCGTGTTGCATCCCCTTTTGTTTTACGCCAGTTGAGTTCCGTCCCAGCTCGCTCTCTCTTTCGTTTAGTTTAAATATTTAATTTTTTTTAACCCCGAGGCTTCGTTCCGTCCCAGCTCGCTCTCTCTTTCGTTTAGTTTAAATATTTAATTTTTTTTTTATCCCCGAGGCTTCGTAGTGAGGAGGGTGTAAATTGTTCGGGCTTTCGGGACAAAGGTATCGAAAAGACCTTCGTCCGGACATATTATAATCGAAAATCGGAGGCTCGGCGGAAAAATGGCTGTGTCGTGAAGGGACAAGAGCGAAATGTTGGCATAAGTGAACGGATGCGACCATACCAGCACTAATGCACCGGATCCCATTAGAACTCCGAAGTTAAGCGTGCTTGGGCGAGAGTAGTACTAGGATGGGTTACCTCCTGGGAAGTCCTCGTGTTGCATTCCCTTTTGTTTTGCGCCAGTTGAGTTCCGTCCCAGCTCGCTCTCTCTTTCGTTTAGTTTAAATATTTAATTTTTTTTAACCCCGAGGCTTCGTTCCGTCCCAGCTCGCTCTCTCTTTCGTTTAGTTTAAATATTTAATTTTTTTTTTATCCCCGAGGCTTCGTAGTGAGGAGGGTGTAAATTGTTCGGGCTTTCGGGACAAAGGTATCGAAAAGACCTTCGTCCGGACATATTATAATCGAAAATCGGAGGCTCGGCGGAAAAATGGCTGTGTCGTGAAGGGACAAGAGCGAAATGTTGGCATAAGTGAACGGATGCGACCATACCAGCACTAATGCACCGGATCCTATCAGAACTCCGAAGTTAAGCGTGCTTGGGCGGGAGTAGTACTAGGATGGGTGACCTCCTGGGAAGTCCTCGTGTTGCATCCCCTTTTGTTTTGCGCCAGTTGAGTTCCGTCCCAGCTCGCTCTCTCTTTCGTTTAGTTTAAATATTTAATTTTTTTTAACCCCGAGGCTTCGTTCCGTCCCAGCTCGCTCTCTCTTTCGTTTAGTTTAAATATTTAATTTTTTTTTATCCCCGAGGCTTCGTAGTGAGGAGGGTGTAAATTGTTCGGGCTTTCGGGACAAAGGTATCGAAAAGACCTTCGTCCGGACATATTATAGTCGAAAATCGGAGGCTCGGCGGAAAAATGGCTGTGTCGTGAAGGGACAAGAGCGAAATGTTGGCATAAGTGAACGGATGCGACCATACCAGCACTAATGCACCGGATCCCATCAGAACTCCGAAGTTAAGCGTGCTTGGGCGAGAGTAGTACTAGGATGGGTGACATCCTGGGAAGTCCTCGTGTTGCATCCCCTTTTGTTTTGCGCCAGTTGAGTTCCGTCCCAGCTCGCTCTCTCTTTCGTTTAGTTTGAATATTTAATTTTTTTTAACCCCGAGGCTTCGTTCCGTCCCAGCTCGCTCTCTCTTTCGTTTAGTTTAAATATTTAATTTTTTTTTATCCCCGAGGCTTCGTAGTGAGGAGGGTGTAAATTGTTCGGGCTTTCGGGACAAAGGTATCGAAAAGACCTTCGTCCGGACATATTATAATCGAAAATCGGAGGCTCGGCGGAAAAATGGCTGTGTCGTGAAGGGACAAGAGCGAAATGTTGGCATAAGTGAACGGATGCGACCATACCAGCACTAATGCACCGGATCCCATCAGAACTCCGAAGTTAAGCGTGCTTGGGCGAGAGTAGTACTAGGATGGGTGACCTCCTGGGACGTTCTCGTGTTGCATCCCCTTTTGTTTTGCGCCAGTTGAGTTCCGTCCCAGCTCGCTCTCTCTTTCGTTTAGTTTAAATATTTAATTTTTTTTAACCCCGAGGCTTCGTTCCGTCCCAGCTCGCTGTCTCTTTCGTTTAGTTTAAATATTTAATTTTTTTTTTATCCCCGAGGCTTCGTAGTGAGGAGGGTGTAAATTGTTCGGGCTTTCGGGACAAAGGTATCGAAAAGACATTCGTCCGGACATATTATAATCGAAAATCGGAGGCTCGGCGGAAAAATGGCTGTGTCGTGAAGGGACAAGAGCGAAATGTTGGCATAAGTGAACGGATGCGACCACACCAGCACTAATGCACCGGATCCCATTAGAACTCCGAAGTTAAGCGTGCTTGGGCGAGAGTAGTACTAGGATGGGTGACCTCCTGGGAAGTCCTCGTGTTGCATCCCATTTTGTTTTGCGCCAGTTGAGTTCCGTCCCAGCTCGCTCTCTCTTTCGTTTAGTTTAAATATTTAATTTTTTTTAACCCCGAGGCTTCGTTCCGTCCCAGCTCGCTCTCTCTTTCGTTTAGTTTAAATATTTAATTTTTTTTTATCCCCGAGGCTTCGTAGTGAGGAGGGTGTAAATTGTTCGGGCTTTCGGGACAAAGGTATCGAAAAGACCTTCGTCCGGACATATTATAATCGAAAATCGGAGGCTCGGCGGAAAAATGGCTGTGTCGTGAAGGGACATGAGCGAAATGTTGGCATAAGTGAACGGATGCGACCATACCAGCACTAATGCACCGGATCCTATCAGAACTCCGAAGTTAAGCGTGCTTGGGCGGGAGTAGTACTAGGATTGGTGACCTCCTGGGAAGTCCTCGTGTTGCATCCCCTTTTGTTTTGCGCCAGTTGAGTTCCGTCCCAGCTCGCTCTCTCTTTCGTTTAGTTTAAATATTTAATTTTTTTTAACCCCGAGGCTTCGATCCGTCCTAGCTCGCTCTCTCTTTCGTTTAGTTTAAATATTTAATTTTTTTTTATCCCCGAGGCTTCGTAGTGAGGAGGGTGTAAATTGTTCGGGCTTTCGGGACAAAGGTATCGAAAAGACATTCGTCCGGACATATTATAATCGAAAATCGGAGGCTCGGCGGAAAAATGGCTGTGTCGTGAAGGGACAAGAGCGAAATGTTGGCATAAGTGAACGGATGCGACCACACCAGCACTAATGCACCGGATCCCATTAGAACTCCGAAGTTAAGCGTGCTTGGGCGAGAGTAGTACTAGGATGGGTGACCTCCTGGGAAGTCCTCGTGTTGCATCCCATTTTGTTTTGCGCCAGTTGAGTTCCGTCCCAGCTCGCTCTCTCTTTCGTTTAGTTTAAATATTTAATTTTTTTTAACCCCGAGGCTTCGTTCCGTCCCAGCTCGCTCTCTCTTTCGTTTAGTTTAAATATTTAATTTTTTTTTATCCCCGAGGCTTCGTAGTGAGGAGGGTGTAAATTGTTCGGGCTTTCGGGACAAAGGTATCGAAAAGACCTTCGTCCGGACATATTATAATCGAAAATCGGAGGCTCGGCGGAAAAATGGCTGTGTCGTGAAGGGACATGAGCGAAATGTTGGCATAAGTGAACGGATGCGACCATACCAGCACTAATGCACCGGATCCTATCAGAACTCCGAAGTTAAGCGTGCTTGGGCGGGAGTAGTACTAGGATTGGTGACCTCCTGGGAAGTCCTCGTGTTGCATCCCCTTTTGTTTTGCGCCAGTTGAGTTCCGTCCCAGCTCGCTCTCTCTTTCGTTTAGTTTAAATATTTAATTTTTTTTAACCCCGAGGCTTCGTTCCGTCCTAGCTCGCTCTCTCTTTCGTTTAGTTTAAATATTTAATTTTTTTTTATCCCCGAGGCTTCGTAGTGAGGAGGGTGTAAATTGTTCGGGCTTTCGGGACAAAGGTATCGAAAAGACCTTCGTCCGGACATATTATAGTCGAAAATCGGAGGCTCGGCGGAAAAATGGCTGTGTCGTGAAGGGACAAGAGCGAAATGTTGGCATAAGTGAACGGATGCGACCATACCAGCACTAATGCACCGGATCCCATCAGAACTCCGAAGTTAAGCGTGCTTGGGCGAGAGTAGTACTAGGATGGGTGACCTCCTGGGAAGTCCTCGTGTTGCATCCCCTTTTGTTTTGCGCCAGTTGAGTTCCGTCCCAGCTCGCTCTCTCTTTCGTTTAGTTTAAATATTTAATTTTTTTAACCCCGAGGCTTCGTTCCGTCCCAGCTCGCTCTCTCTTTCGTTTAGTTTAAATATTTAATTTTTTTTTATCCCCGAGGCTTCGTAGTGAGGAGGGTGTAAATTGTTCGGGCTTTCGGGACAAAGGTATCGAAAAGACCTTCGTCCGGACATATTATAATCGAAAATCGGAGGCTCGGCGGAAAAATGGCTGTGTCGTGAAGGGACAAGAGCGAAATGTTGGCATAAGTGAACGGATGCGACCATACCAGCACTAATGCACCGGATCCCATCAGAACTCCGAAGTTAAGCGTGCTTGGGCGAGAGTAGTACTAGGATGGGTGACCTCCTGGGACGTTCTCGTGTTGCATCCCCTTTTGTTTTGCGCCAGTTGAGTTCCGTCCCAGCTCGCTCTCTCTTTCGTTTAGTTTAAATATTTAATTTTTTTTAACCCCGAGGCTTCGTTCCGTCCCAGCTCGCTGTCTCTTTCGTTTAGTTTAAATATTTAATTTTTTTTTTATCCCCGAGGCTTCGTAGTGAGGAGGGTGTAAATTGTTCGGGCTTTCGGGACAAAGGTATCGAAAAGACATTCGTCCGGACATATTATAATCGAAAATCGGAGGCTCGGCGGAAAAATGGCTGTGTCGTGAAGGGACAAGAGCGAAATGTTGGCATAAGTGAACGGATGCGACCACACCAGCACTAATGCACCGGATCCCATTAGAACTCCGAAGTTAAGCGTGCTTGGGCGAGAGTAGTACTAGGATGGGTGACCTCCTGGGAAGTCCTCGTGTTGCATCCCATTTTGTTTTGCGCCAGTTGAGTTCCGTCCCAGCTCGCTGTCTCTTTCGTTTAGTTTAAATATTTAATTTTTTTTTATCCCCGAGGCTTCGTAGTGAGGAGGGTGTAAATTGTTCGGGCTTTCGGGACAAAGGTATCGAAAAGACATTCGTCCGGACATATTATAATCGAAAATCGGAGGCTCGGCGGAAAAATGGCTGTGTCGTGAAGGGACAAGAGCGAAATGTTGGCGTAAGTGAACGGATGCGACCATACCAGCACTAATGCACCGGATCCCATCAGAACTCCGAAGTTAAGCGTGCTTGGGCGAGAGTAGTACTAGGATGGGTGACCTCCTGGGAAGTCCTCGTGTTGCATCCCCTTTTGTTTTGCGCCAGTTGAGTTCCGTCCCAGCTCGCTCTCTCTTTCGTTTAGTTTAAATATTTAATTTTTTTTAACCCCGAGGCTTCGTTCCGTCCCAGCTCGCTCTCTCTTTCGTTTAGTTTAAATATTTAATTTTTTTTTATCCCCGAGGCTTCGTAGTGAGGTGGGTGTAAATTGTTCGGGCTTTCGGGACAAAGGTATCGAAAAGACCTTCGTCCGGACATATTATAATCGAAAATCGGAGGCTCGGCGGAAAAATGGCTGTGTCGTTAAGGGACAAGAGCGAAATGTTGGCATAAGTGAATGGATGCGACCATACCAGCACTAATGCACCGGATCCTATCAGAACTCCGAAGTTAAGCGTGCTTGGGCGGGAGTAGTACTAGGATGGGTGACCTCCTGGGAAGTCCTCGTGTTGCATCCCCTTTTGTTTTGCGCCAGTTGAGTTCCGTCCCAGCTCGCTCTCTCTTTCGTTTAGTTTAAATATTTAATTTTTTTTAACCCCGAGGCTTCGTTCCGTCCCAGCTCGCTCTCTCTTTCGTTTAGTTTAAATATTTAATTTTTTTTTATCCCCGAGGCTTCGTAGTGAGGAGGGTGTAAATTGTTCGGGCTTTCGGGACAAAGGTATCGAAAAGACCTTCGTCCGGACATATTATAGTCGAAAATCGGAGGCTCGGCGGAAAAATGGCTGTGTCGTGAAGGGACAAGAGCGAAATGTTGGCATAAGTGAACGGATGCGACCATACCAGCACTAATGCACCGGATCCCATCAGAACTCCGAAGTTAAGCGTGCTTGGGCGAGAGTAGTATTAGGATGGGTGACCTCCTGGGAAGTCCTCGTGTTGCATCCCCTTTTGTTTTGCGCCAGTTGAGTTCCGTCCCAGCTCGCTCTCTCTTTCGTTTAGTTTAAATATTTAATTTTTTTTAACCCCGAGGCTTCGTTCCGTCCCAGCTCGCTCTCTCTTTCGTTTAGTTTAAATATTTAATTTTTTTTTATCCCCGAGGCTTCGTAGTGAGGAGGGTGTAAATTGTTCGGGCTTTCGGGACAAAGGTATCGAAAAGACCTTCGTCCGGACATATTATAATCGAAAATCGGAGGCTCGGCGGAAAAATGGCTGTGTCGTGAAGGGACAAGAGCGAAATGTTGGCATAAGTGAACGGATGCGACCATACCAGCACTAATGCACCGGATCCCATCAGAACTCCGAAGTTAAGCGTGCTTGGGCGAGAGTAGTACTAGGATGGGTGACCTCCTGGGAAGTCCTCGTGTTGCATCCCCTTTTGTTTTGCGCCAGTTGAGTTCCGTCCCAGGTCGCTCTCTCTTTCGTTTAGTTTAAATATTTAATTTTTTTTAACCCCGAGGCTTCGTTCCGTCCCAGCTCGCTGTCTCTTTCGTTTAGTTTAAATATTTAATTTTTTTTTTATCCCCGAGGCTTCGTAGTGAGGAGGGTGTAAATTGTTCGGGCTTTCGGGACAAAGGTATCGAAAAGACCTTCGTCCGGACATATTATAGTCGAAAATCGGAGGCTCGGCGGAAAAATGGCTGTGTCGTGAAGGGACAAGAGCGAAATGTTGGCATAAGTGAACGGATGCGACCATACCAGCACTAATGCACCGGATCCCATCAGAACTCCGAAGTTAAGCGTGCTTGGGCGAGAGTAGTACTAGGATGGGTGACCTCCTGGGAAGTCCTCGTGTTGCATCCCCTTTTGTTTTGCGCCAGTTGAGTTCCGTCCCAGCTCGCTCTCTCTTTCGTTTAGTTTAAATATTTAATTTTTTTTAACCCCGAGGCTTCGTTCCGTCCCAGCTCGCTCTCTCTTTCGTTTAGTTTAAATATTTAATTTTTTTTTATCCCCGAGGCTTCGTAGTGAGGAGGGTGTAAATTGTTCGGGCTTTCGGGACAAAGGTATCGAAAAGACATTCGTCCGGACATATTATAATCGAAAATCGGAGGCTCGGCGGAAAAATGGCTGTGTCGTGAAGGGACAAGAGCGAAATGTTGGCGTAAGTGAACGGATGCGACCATACCAGCACTAATGCACCGGATCCCATTAGAACTCCGAAGTTAAGCGTGCTTGGGCGAGAGTAGTACTAGGATGGGTGACCTCCTGGGAAGTCCTCGTGTTGCATCCCCTTTTGTTTTGCGCCAGTTGAGTTCCGTCCCAGCTCGCTCTCTCTTTCGTTTAGTTTAAATATTTAATTTTTTTTAACCCCGAGGCTTCGTTCCGTCCCAGCTCGCTCTCTCTTTCGTTTAGTTTAAATATTTAATTTTTTTTTTATCCCCGAGGCTTCGTAGTGAGGAGGGTGTAAATTGTTCGGGCTTTCGGGACAAAGGTATCGAAAAGACCTTCGTCCGGACATATTATAATCGAAAATCGGAGGCTCGGCGGAAAAATGGCTGTGTCGTGAAGGGACAAGAGCGAAATGTTGGCATAAGTGAATGGATGCGACCATACCAGCACTAATGCACCGGATCCTATCAGAACTCCGAAGTTAAGCGTGCTTGGGCGGGAGTAGTACTAGGATGGGTGACCTCCTGGGAAGTCCTCGTGTTGCATCCCCTTTTGTTTTGCGCCAGTTGAGTTCCGTCCCAGCTCGCTCTCTCTTTCGTTTAGTTTAAATATTTAATTTTTTTTAACCCCGAGGCTTCGTTCCGTCCCAGCTCGCTCTCTCTTTCGTTTAGTTTAAATATTTAATTTTTTTTTATCCCCGAGGCTTCGTAGTGAGGAGGGTGTAAATTGTTCGGGCTTTCGGGACAAAGGTATCGAAAAGACCTTCGTCCGGACATATTGTAGTCGAAAATCGGAGGTTCGGCGGAAAAATGGCTGTGTCGTGAAGGGACAAGAGCGAAATGTTGGCATAAGTGAACGGATGCGACCATACCAGCACTAATGCACCGGATCCCATCAGAACTCCGAAGTTAAGCGTGCTTGGGCGAGAGTAGTACTAGGATTGGTGACCTCCTGGGAAGTCCTCGTGTTGCATCCCCTTTTGTTTTGCGCCAGTTGAGTTCCGTCCCAGCTCGCTCTCTCTTTCGTTTAGTTTAAATATTTAATTTTTTTTAACCCCGAGGCTTCGTTCCGTCCCAGCTCGCTCTCTCTTTCGTTTAGTTTAAATATTTAATTTTTTTTTATCCCCGAGGCTTCGTAGTGAGGAGGGTGTAAATTGTTCGGGCTTTCGGGACAAAGGTATCGAAAAGACCTTCGTCCGGACATATTATAATCGAAAATCGGAGGCTCGGCGGAAAAATGGCTGTGTCGTGAAGGGACAAGAGCGAAATGTTGGCATAAGTGAACGGATGCGACCATACCAGCACTAATGCACCGGATCCCATCAGAACTCCGAAGTTAAGCGTGCTTGGGCGAGAGTAGTACTAGGATGGGTGACCTCCTGGGAAGTCCTCGTGTTGCATCCCCTTTTGTTTTGCGCCAGTTGAGTTCCGTCCCAGCTCGCTCTCTCTTTCGTTTAGTTTAAATATTTAATTTTTTTTAACCCCGAGGCTTCGTTCCGTCCCGGCTCGCTCTCTCTTTCGTTTAGTTTAAATATTTAATTTTTTTTTATCCCCGAGGCTTCGTAGTGAGGAGGGTGTAAATTGTTCGGGCTTTCGGGACAAAGGTATCGAAAAGACATTCGTCCGGACATATTATAATCGAAAATCGGAGGCTCGGCGGAAAAATGGCTGTGTCGTGAAGGGACAAGAGCGAAATGTTGGCGTAAGTGAACGGATGCGACCATACCAGCACTAATGCACTCGGATCCCATTAGAACTCCGAAGTTAAGCGTGCTTGGGCGAGAGTAGTACTAGGATGGGTGACCTCCTGGGAAGTCCTCGTGTTGCATCCCCTTTTGTTTTGCGCCAGTTGAGTTCCGTCCCAGCTCGCTCTCTCTTTCGTTTAGTTTAAATATTTAATTTTTTTTAACCCCGAGGCTTCGTTCCGTCCCAGCTCGCTCTCTCTTTCGTTTAGTTTAAATATTTAATTTTTTTTTTATCCCCGAGGCTTCGTAGTGAGGAGGGTGTAAATTGTTCGGGCTTTCGGGACAAAGGTATCGAAAAGACCTTCGTCCGGACATATTATAATCGAAAATCGGAGGCTCGGCGGAAAAATGGCTGTGTCGTGAAGGGACAAGAGCGAAATGTTGGCATAAGTGAACGGATGCGACCATACCCGCACTAATGCACCGGATCCTATCAGAACTCCGAAGTTAAGCGTGCTTGGGCGGGAGTAGTACTAGGATGGGTGACCTCCTGGGAAGTCCTCGTGTTGCATCCCCTTTTGTTTTGCGCCAGTTGAGTTCCGTCCCAGCTCGCTCTCTCTTTCGTTTAGTTTAAATATTTAATTTTTTTTAACCCCGAGGCTTCGTTCCGTCCCAGCTCGCTCTCTCTTTCGTTTAGTTTAAATATTTAATTTTTTTTTATCCCCGAGGCTTCGTAGTGAGGAGGGTGTAAATTGTTCGGGCTTTCGGGACAAAGGTATCGAAAAGACCTTCGTCCGGACATATTATAGTCGAAAATCGGAGGCTCGGCGGAAAAATGGCTGTGTCGTGAAGGGACAAGAGCGAAATGTTGGCATAAGTGAACGGATGCGACCATACCAGCACTAATGCACCGGATCCCATCAGAACTCCGAAGTTAAGCGTGCTTGGGCGAGAGTAGTACTAGGATGGGTGACCTCCTGGGAAGTCCTCGTGTTGCATCCCCTTTTGTTTTGCGCCAGTTGAGTTCCGTCCCAGCTCGCTCTCTCTTTCGTTTAGTTTAAATATTTAATTTTTTTTTACCCCGAGGCTTCGTTCCGTCCCAGCTCGCTCTCTCTTTCGTTTAGTTTAAATATTTAATTTTTTTTTATCCCCGAGGCTTCGTAGTGAGGAGGGTGTAAATTGTTCGGGCTTTCGGGACAAAGGTATCGAAAAGACCTTCGTCCGGACATATTATAATCGAAAATCGGAGGCTCGGCGGAAAAATGGCTGTGTCGTGAAGGGACAAGAGCGAAATGTTGGCATAAGTGAACGGATGCGACCATACCAGCACTAATGCACCGGATCCCATCAGAACTCTGAAGTTAAGCGTGCTTGGGCGAGAGTAGTACTAGGATGGGTGACCTCCTGGGAAGTCCTCGTGTTGCATCCCCTTTTGTTTTGCGCCAGTTGAGTTCCGTCCCAGCTCGCTCTCTCTTTCGTTTAGTTTAAATATTTAATTTTTTTTAACCCCGAGGCTTCGTTCCGTCCCAGCTCGCTGTCTCTTTCGTTTAGTTTAAATATTTAATTTTTTTTTTTATCCCCGAGGCTTCGTAGTGAGGAGGGTGTAAATTGTTCGGGCTTTCGGGACAAAGGTATCGAAAAGACATTCGTCCGGACATATTATAATCGAAAATCGGAGGCTCGGCGGAAAAATGGTTGTGTCGTGAAGGGACAAGAGCGAAATGTTGGCATAAGTGAACGGATGCGACCATACCAACACTAATGCACCGGATCCCATCAGAACTCCGAAGTTAAGCGTGCTTGGGCGAGAGTAGTACTAGGATGGGTGATCTCCTGGGAAGTCCTCGTGTTGCATCCCCTTTTGTTTTGCGCCAGTTGAGTTCCGTCCCAGCTCGCTCTCTCTTTCGTTTAGTTTAAATATTTAATTTTTTTTAACCCCGAGGCTTCGTTCCGTCCCAGCTCGCTCTCTCTTTCGTTTAGTTTAAATATTTAATTATTTTTTTATCCCCGAGGCTTCGTAGTGAGGAGGGTGTAAATTGTTCGGACTTTCGGGACAAAGGTATCGAAAAGACATTCGTCCGGACATATTATAATCGAAAATCGGAGGCTCGGCGGAAAAATGGCTGTGTCGTGAAGGGACAAGAGCGAAATGTTGGCGTAAGTGAACGGATGCGACCATACCAGCACTAATGCACCGGATCCCATTAGAACTCCGAAGTTAAGCGTGCTTGGGCGAGAGTAGTACTAGGATGGGTGACCTCCTGGGAAGTCCTCGTGTTGCATCCCCTTTTGTTTTGCGCCAGTTGAGTTCCGTCCCAGCTCGCTCTCTCTTTCGTTTAGTTTAAATATTTAATTTTTTTTAACCCCAAGGCTTCGTTCCGTCCCAGCTCGCTCTCTCTTTCGTTTAGTTTAAATATTTAATTTTTTTTTTATCCCCGAGGCTTCGTAGTGAGGAGGGTGTAAATTGTTCGGGCTTTCGGGACAAAGGTATCGAAAAGACCTTCGTCCGGACATATTATAATCGAAAATCGGAGGCTCGGCGGAAAAATGGCTGTGTCGTGAAGGGACAAGAGCGAAATGTTGGCATAAGTGAACGGATGCGACCATACCCGCACTAATGCACCGGATCCTATCAGAACTCCGAAGTTAAGCGTGCTTGGGCGGGAGTAGTACTAGGATGGGTGACCTCCTGGGAAGTCCTCGTGTTGCATCCCCTTTTGTTTTGCGCCAGTTGAGTTCCGTCCCAGCTCGCTCTCTCTTTCGTTTAGTTTAAATATTTAATTTTTTTTAACCCCGAGGCTTCGTTCCGTCCCAGCTCGCTCTCTCTTTCGTTTAGTTTAAATATTTAATTTTTTTTTATCCCCGAGGCTTCGTAGTGAGGAGGGTGTAAATTGTTCGGGCTTTCGGGACAAAGGTATCGAAAAGACCTTCGTCCGGACATATTATAGTCGAAAATCGGAGGCTCGGCGGAAAAATGGCTGTGTCGTGAAGGGACAAGAGCGAAATGTTGGCATAGGTGAACGGATGCGACCATACCAGCACTAATGCACCGGATCCCATCAGAACTCCGAAGTTAAGCGTGCTTGGGCGAGAGTAGTACTAGGATGGGTGACCTCCTGGGAAGTCCTCGTGTTGCATCCCATTTTGTTTTGCGCCAGTTGAGTTCCGTCCCAGCTCGCTCTCTCTTTCGTTTAGTTTAAATATTTAATTTTTTTTTACCCCGAGGCTTCGTTCCGTCCCAGCTCGCTCTCTCTTTCGTTTAGTTTAAATATTTAATTTTTTTTTATCCCCGAGGCTTCGTAGTGAGGAGGGTGTAAATTGTTCGGGCTTTCGGGACAAAGGTATCGAAAAGACCTTCGTCCGGACATATTATAATCGAAAATCGGAGGCTCGGCGGAAAAATGGCTGTGTCGTGAAGGGACAAGAGCGAAATGTTGGCATAAGTGAACGGATGCGACCATACCAGCACTAATGCACCGGATCCCATCAGAACTCCGAAGTTAAGCGTGCTTGGGCGAGAGTAGTACTAGGATGGGTGACCTCCTGGGAAGTCCTCGTGTTGCATCCCCTTTTGTTTTGCGCCAGTTGAGTTCCGTCCCAGCTCGCTCTCTCTTTCGTTTAGTTTAAATATTTAATTTTTTTTAACCCCGAGGCTTCGTTCCGTCCCAGCTCGCTGTCTCTTTCGTTTAGTTTAAATATTTAATTTTTTTTTTATCCCCGAGGCTTCGTAGTGAGGAGGGTGTAAATTGTTCGGGCTTTCGGGACAAACGTATCGAAAAGACATTCGTCCGGACATATTATAATCGAAAATCGGAGGCTCGGCGGAAAAATGGCTGTGTCGTGAAGGGACAAGAGCGAAATGTTGGCATAAGTGAACGGATGCGACCATACCAGCACTAATGCACCGGATCCCATCAGAACTCCGAAGTTAAGCGTGCTTGGGCGAGAGTAGTACTAGGATGGGTGATCTCCTGGGAAGTCCTCGTGTTGCATCCCCTTTTGTTTTGCGCCAGTTGAGTTCCGTCCCAGCTCGCTCTCTCTTTCGTTTAGTTTAAATATTTAATTTTTTTTAACCCCGAGGCTTCGTTCCGTCCCAGCTCGCTCTCTCTTTCGTTTAGTTTAAATATTTAATTATTTTTTTATCCCCGAGGCTTCGTAGTGAGGAGGGTGTAAATTGTTCGGACTTTCGGGACAAAGGTATCGAAAAGACCTTCGTCCGGACATATTATAATCGAAAATCGGAGGCTCGGCGGAAAAATGGCTGTGTCGTGAAGGGACAAGAGCGAAATGTTGGCATAAATGAACGGATGCGACCATACCAGCACTAATGCACCGGATCCCATCAGAACTCCGAAGTTAAGCGTGCTTGGGCGAGAGTAGTACTAGGATGGGTGACCTCCTGGGAAGTCCTCGTGTTGCATCCCCTTTTGTTTTGCGCCAGTTGAGTTCCGTCCCAGCTCGCTCTCTCTTTCGTTTAGTTTAAATATTTAATTTTTTTTAACCCCGAGGCTTCGTTCCGTCCCAGCTCGCTCTCTCTTTCGTTTAGTTTAAATATTTAATTTTTTTTATCCCCGAGGCTTCGTAGTGAGGAGGGTGTAAATTGTTCGGGCTTTCGGGACAAAGGTATCGAAAAGACATTCGTCCGGACATATTATAATCGAAAATCGGAGGCTCGGCGGAAAAATGGCTGTGTCGTGAAGGGACAAGAGCGAAATGTTGGCATAAGTGAACGGATGCGACCATACCAGCACTAATGCACCGGATCCCATCAGAACTCCGAAGTTAAGCGTGCTTGGGTGAGAGTAGTACTAGGATGGGTGACCTCCTGGGAAGTCCTCGTGTTGCATCCCCTTTTGTTTTGCGCCAGTTGAGTTCCGTCCCAGCTCGCTCTCTCTTTCGTTTAGTTTAAATATTTAATTTTTTTTAACCCCGAGGCTTCGTTCCGTCCCAGCTCGCTCTCTCTTTCGTTTAGTTTAAATATTTAATTTTTTTTTTATCCCCGAGGCTTCGTAGTGAGGAGGGTGTAAATTGTTCGGGCTTTCGGGACAAAGGTATCGAAAAGACCTTCGTCCGGACATATTATAATCGAAAATCGGAGGCTCGGCGGAAAAATGGCTGTGTCGTGAAGGGACAAGAGCGAAATGTTGGCATAAGTGAACGGATGTGACCATACCAGCACTAATGCACCGGATCCCATTAGAACTCCGAAGTTAAGCGTGCTTGGGTGAGAGTAGTACTAGGATGGGTGACCTCCTGGGAAGTCCTCGTGTTGCATCCCCTTTTGTTTTGCGCCAGTTGAGTTCCGTCCCAGCTCGCTCTCTCTTTTGTTTAGTTTAAATATTTAATTTTTTTTAACCCCGAGGCTTCGTTCCGTCCCAGCTCGCTCTCTCTTTCGTTTAGTTTAAATATTTAATTTTTTTTTTTATCCCCGAGGCTTCGTAGTGAGGAGGGTGTAAATTGTTCGGGCTTTCGGGACAAAGGTATCGAAAAGACCTTCGTCCGGACATATTATAATCGAAAATCGGAGGCTCGGCGGAAAAATGGTTGTGTCGTGAAGGGACAAGAGCGAAATGTTGGCATAATTGAACGGATGCGACCATACCAGCACTAATGCACCGGATCCTATCTGAACTCCGAAGTTAAGCGTGCTTGGGCGGGAGTAGTACTAGGATGGGTGACCTCCTGGGAAGTCCTCGTGTTGCATCCCCTTTTGTTTTGCGCCAGTTGAGTTCCGTCCCAGCTCGCTCTCTCTTTCGTTTAGTTTAAATATTTAATTTTTTTTAACCCCGAGGCTTCGTTCCGTCCCAGCTCGCTCTCTCTTTCGTTTAGTTTAAATATTTAATTTTTTTTTTATCCCCGAGGCTTCGTAGTGAGGAGGGTGTAAATTGTTCGGGCTTTCGGGACAAAGGTATCGAAAAGACATTCGTCCGGACATATTATAATCGAAAATCGGAGGCTCGGCGGAAAAATGGCTGTGTCGTGAAGGGACAAGAGCGAAATGTTGGCATAAGTGAATGGATGCGACCATACCAGCACTAATGCACCGGATCCCATCAGAACTCCGAAGTTAAGCGTGCTTGGGCGAGAGTAGTACTAGGATGGGTGATCTCCTGGGAAGTCCTCGTGTTGCATCCCCTTTTGTTTTGCGCCAGTTGAGTTCCGTCCCAGCTCGCTCTCTCTTTCGTTTAGTTTAAATAATTAATTTTTTTTAACCCCGAGGCTTCGTTCCGTCCCAGCTCGCTCTCTCTTTCGTTTAGTTTAAATATTTAATTTTTTTTTTATCCCCGAGGCTTCGTAGTGAGGAGGGTGTAAATTGTTCGGGCTTTCGGGACAAAGGTATCGAAAAGACCTTCGTCCGGACATATTATAATCGAAAATCGGAGGCTCGGCGGAAAAATGGCTGTGTCGTGAAGGGACAAGAGCGAAATGTTGGCATAAGTGAACGGATGCGACCATACCAGCACTAATGCACCGGATCCCATTAGAACTCTGAAGTTAAGCGTGCTTGGGCGAGAGTAGTACTAGGATGGGTGACCTCCTGGGAAGTCCTCGTGTTGCATCACCTTTTGTTTTGCGCCAGTTGAGTTCCGTCCCAGCTCGCTCTCTCTTTCGTTTAGTTTAAATATTTAATTTTTTTTAACCCCGAGGCTTCGTTCCGTCCCAGCTCGCTCTCTCTTTCGTTTAGTTTAAATATTTAATTTTTTTTTTATCCCCGAGGCTTCGTAGTGAGGAGGGTGTAAATTGTTCGGGCTTTCGGGACAAAGGTATCGAAAAGACCTTCGTCCGGACATATTATAATCGAAAATCGGAGGCTCGGCGAAAAAATGGCTGTGTCGTGAAGGGACAAGAGCGAAATGTTGGCATAAGTGAACGGATGCGACCATACCAGCACTAATGCACCGGATCCTATCAGAACTCCGAAGTTAAGCGTGCTTGGGCGGGAGTAGTACTAGGATGGGTGACCTCCTGGGAAGTCCTCGTGTTGCATCCCCTTTTGTTTTGCGCCAGTTGAGTTCCGTCCCAGCTCGCTCTCTCTTTCGTTTAGTTTAAATATTAAATTTTTTTTAACCCCGAGGCTTCGTTCCGTCCCAGCTCGCTCTCTCTTTCGTTTAGTTTAAATATTTAATTTTTTTTTATCCCCGAGGCTTCGTAGTGAGGAGGGAGTAAATTGTTCGGGCTTTCGGGACAAAGGTATCGAAAAGACCTTCGTCCGGACATATTATAATCGAAAATCGGAGGCTCGGCGGAAAAATGGCTGTGTCGTGAAGGGACAAGAGCGAAATGTTGGCATAAGTGAACGGATGCGACCATACCAGCACTAATGCACCGGATCCCAACAGAACTCCGAAGTTAAGCGTGCTTGGGCGAGAGTAGTACTAGGATGGGTGACCTCCTGGGAAGTCCTCGTGTTGCATCCCCTTTTGTTTTGCGCCAGTTGAGTTCCGTCCCAGCTCGCTCTCTCTTTCGTTTAGTTTAAATATTTAATTTTTTTTAACCCCGAGGCTTCGTTCCGTCCCAGCTCGCTGTCTCTTTCGTTTAGTTTAAATATTTAATTTTTTTTTTATCCCCGAGGCTTCGTAGTGAGGAGGGTGTAAATTGTTCGGGCTTTCGGGACAAAGGTATCGAAAAGACATTCGTCCGGACATATTATAATCGAAAATCGGAGGCTCGGCGGAAAAATGGCTGTGTCGTGAAGGGACAAGAGCGAAATGTTGGCATAAGTGAACGGATGCGACCATACCAGCACTAATGCACCGGATCCCATTAGAACTCCGAAGTTAAGCGTGCTTGGGCGAGAGTAGTACTAGGATGGGTGATCTCCTGGGAAGTCCTCGTGTTGCATCCCCTTTTGTTTTGCGCCAGTTGAGTTCCGTCCCAGCTCGCTCTCTCTTTCGTTTAGTTTAAATAATTAATTTTTTTTAACCCCGAGGCTTCGTTCCGTCCCAACTCGCTCTCTCTTTCGTTTAGTTTAAATATTTAATTTTTTTTTTATCCCCGAGGCTTCGTAGTGAGGAGGGTGTAAATTGTTCGGGCTTTCGGGACAAAGGTATCGAAAAGACCTTCGTCCGGACATATTATAATCGAAAATCGGAGGCTCGGCGGAAAAATGGCTGTGTCGTGAAGGGACAAGAGCGAAATGTTGGCATAAGTGAACGGATGCGACCATACCAGCACTAATGCACCGGATCCCATTAGAACTCTGAAGTTAAGCGTGCTTGGGCGAGAGTAGTACTAGGATGGGTGACCTCCTGGGAAGTCCTCGTGTTGCATCCCCTTTTGTTTTGCGCCAGTTGAGTTCCGTCCCAGCTCGCTCTCTCTTTCGTTTAGTTTAAATATTTAATTTTTTTTAACCCCGAGGCTTCGTTCCGTCCCAGCTCGCTCTCTCTTTCGTTTAGTTTAAATATTTAATTTTTTTTTTATCCCCGAGGCTTCGTAGTGAGGAGGGTGTAAATTGTTCGGGCTTTCGGGACAAAGGTATCGAAAAGACCTTCGTCCGGACATATTATAATCGAAAATCGGAGGCTCGGCGAAAAAATGGCTGTGTCGTGAAGGGACAAGAGCGAAATGTTGGCATAAGTGAACGGATGCGACCATACCAGCACTAATGCACCGGATCCTATCAGAACTCCGAAGTTAAGCGTGTTTGGGCGGGAGTAGTACTAGGATGGGTGACCTCCTGGGAAGTCCTCGTGTTGCATCCCCTTTTGTTTTGCGCCAGTTGAGTTCCGTCCCAGCTCGCTCTCTCTTTCGTTTAGTTTAAATATTTAATTTTTTTTAACCCCGAGGCTTCGTTCCGTCCCAGCTCGCTCTCTCTTTCGTTTAGTTTAAATATTTAATTTTTTTTTATCCCCGAGGCTTCGTAGTGAGGAGGGAGTAAATTGTTCGGGCTTTCGGGACAAAGGTATCGAAAAGACCTTCGTCCGGACATATTATAATCGAAAATCGGAGGCTCGGCGGAAAAATGGCTGTGTCGTGAAGGGACAAGAGCGAAATGTTGGCATAAGTGAACGGATGCGACCATACCAGCACTAATGCACCGGATCCCATCAGAACTCCGAAGTTAAGCGTGCTTGGGCGAGAGTAGTACTAGGATGGGTGACCTCCTGGGAAGTCCTCGTGTTGCATCCCCTTTTGTTTTGCGCCAGTTGAGTTCCGTCCCAGCTCGCTCTCTCTTTCGTTTAGTTTAAATATTTAATTTTTTTTAACCCCGAGGCTTCGTTCCGTCCCAGCTCGCTGTCTCTTTCGTTTAGTTTAAATATTTAATTTTTTTTTTATCCCCGAGGCTTCGTAGTGAGGAGGGTGTAAATTGTTCGGGCTTTCGGGACAAAGGTATCGAAAAGACATTCGTCCGGACATATTATAATCGAAAATCGGAGGCTCGGCGGAAAAATGGCTGTGTCGTGAAGGGACAAGAGCGAAATGTTGGCATAAGTGAACGGATGCGACCATACCAGCACTAATGCACCGGATCCCATTAGAACTCCGAAGTTAAGCGTGCTTGGGCGAGAGTAGTACTAGGATGGGTGACCTCCTGGGAAGTCCTCGTGTTGCATCCCCTTTTGTTTTGCGCCAGTTGAGTTCCGTCCCAGCTCGCTCTCTCTTTCGTTTAGTTTAAATATTTAATTTTTTTTAACCCCGAGGCTTCGTTCCGTCCCAGCTCGCTCTCTCTTTCGTTTAGTTTAAATATTTAATTTTTTTTTATCCCCGAGGCTTCGTAGTGAGGAGGGTGTAAATTGTTCGGGCTTTCGGGACAAAGGTATCGAAAAGACCTTCGTCCGGACATATTATAATCGAAAATCGGAGGCTCGGCGGAAAAATGGCTGTGTCGTGAAGGGACAAGAGCGAAATGTTGGCATAAGTGAACGGATGCGACCATACCAGCACTAATGCACCGGATCCTATCAGAACTCCGAAGTTAAGCGTGCTTGGGCGGGAGTAGTACTAGGATGGGTGACCTCCTGGGAAGTCCTCGTGTTGCATCCCCTTTTGTTTTGCGCCAGTTGAGTTCCGTCCCAGCTCGCTCTCTCTTTCGTTTAGTTTAAATATTTAATTTTTTTTAACCCCGAGGCTTCGTTCCGTCCCAGCTCGCTCTCTCTTTCGTTTAGTTTAAATATTTAATTTTTTTTATCCCCGAGGCTTCGTAGTGAGGAGGGTGTAAATTGTTCGGGCTTTCGGGACAAAGGTATCGAAAAGACATTCGTCCGGACATATTATAATCGAAAATCGGAGGCTCGGCGGAAAAATGGCTGTGTCGTGAAGGGACAAGAGCGAAATGTTGGCATAAGTGAACGGATGCGACCATACCAGCACTAATGCACCGGATCCCATCAGAACTCCGAAGTTAAGCGTGCTTGGGTGAGAGTAGTACTAGGATGGGTGACCTCCTGGGAAGTCCTTGTGTTGCATCCCCTTTTGTTTTGCGCCAGTTGAGTTCCGTCCCAGCTCGCTCTCTCTTTCGTTTAGTTTAAATATTTAATTTTTTTTAACCCCGAGGCTTCGTTCCGTCCCAGCTCGCTCTCTCTTTCGTTTAGTTTAAATATTTAATTTTTTTTTTATCCCCGAGGCTTCGTAGTGAGGAGGGTGTAAATTGTTCGGGCTTTCGGGACAAAGGTATCGAAAAGACCTTCGTCCGGACATATTATAATCGAAAATCGGAGGCTCGGCGGAAAAATGGCTGTGTCGTGAAGGGACAAGAGCGAAATGTTGGCATAAGTGAACGGATGCGACCATACCAGCACTAATGCACCGGATCCCATTAGAACTCCGAAGTTAAGCGTGCTTGGGTGAGAGGAGTACTAGGATGGGTGACCTCCTGGGAAGTCCTCGTGTTGCATCCCCTTTTGTTTTGCGCCAGTTGAGTTCCGTCCCAGCTCGCTCTCTCTTTTGTTTAGTTTAAATATTTAATTTTTTTTAACCCCGAGGCTTCGTTCCGTCCCAGCTCGCTCTCTCTTTCGTTTAGTTTAAATATTTAATTTTTTTTTTTATCCCCGAGGCTTCGTAGTGAGGAGGGTGTAAATTGTTCGGGCTTTCGGGACAAAGGTATCGAAAAGACCTTCGTCCGGACATATTATAATCGAAAATCGGAGGCTCGGCGGAAAAATGGCTGTGTCGTGAAGGGACAAGAGCGAAATGTTGGCATAAGTGAACGGATGCGACCATACCAGCACTAATGCACCGGATCCTATCAGAACTCCGAAGTTAAGCGTGCTTGGGCGGGAGTAGTACTAGGATGGGTGACCTCCTGGGAAGTCCTCGTGTTGCATCCCCTTTTGTTTTGCGCCAGTTGAGTTCCGTCCCAGCTCGCTCTCTCTTTCGTTTAGTTTAAATATTTAATTTTTTTTAACCCCGAGGCTTCGTTCCGTCCCAGCTCGCTCTCTCTTTCGTTTAGTTTAAATATTTAATTTTTTTTTTATCCCCGAGGCTTCGTAGTGAGGAGGGTGTAAATTGTTCGGGCTTTCGGGACAAAGGTATCGAAAAGACATTCGTCCGGACATATTATAATCGAAAATCGGAGGCTCGGCGGAAAAATGGCTGTGTCGTGAAGGGACAAGAGCGAAATGTTGGCATAAGTGAACGGATGCGACCATACCAGCACTAATGCACCGGATCCCATCAGAACTCCGAAGTTAAGCGTGCTTGGGCGAGAGTAGTACTAGGATGGGTGATCTCCTGGGAAGTCCTCGTGTTGCATCCCCTTTTGTTTTGCGCCAGTTGAGTTCCGTCCCAGCTCGCTCTCTCTTTTGTTTAGTTTAAATATTTAATTTTTTTTTTATCCCCGAGGCTTCGTAGTGAGGAGGGTGTAAATTGTTCGGGCTTTCGGGACAAAGGTATCGAAAAGACCTTCGTCCGGACATATTATAATCGAAAATCGGAGGCTCGGCGGAAAAATGGCTGTGTCGTGAAGGGACAAGAGCGAAATGTTGGCATAAGTGAACGGATGCGACCATACCAGCACTAATGCACCGGATCCCATTAGAACTCCGAAGTTAAGCGTGCTTGGGTGAGAGTAGTACTAGGATGGGTGACCTCCTGGGAAGTCCTCGTGTTGCATCCCCTTTTGTTTTGCGCCAGTTGAGTTCCGTCCCAGCTCGCTCTCTCTTTTGTTTAGTTTAAATATTTAATTTTTTTTAACCCCGAGGCTTCGTTCCGTCCCAGCTCGCTCTCTCTTTCGTTTAGTTTAAATATTTAATTTTTTTTTTTATCCCCGAGGCTTCGTAGTGAGGAGGGTGTAAATTGTTCGGGCTTTCGGGACAAAGGTATCGAAAAGACCTTCGTCCGGACATATTATAATCGAAAATCGGAGGCTCGGCGGAAAAATGGCTGTGTCGTGAAGGGACAAGAGCGAAATGTTGGCATAAGTGAACGGATGCGACCATACCAGCACTAATGCACCGGATCCTATCAGAACTCCGAAGTTAAGCGTGCTTGGGCGGGAGTAGTACTAGGATGGGTGACCTCCTGGGAAGTCCTCGTGTTGCATCCCCTTTTGTTTTGCGCCAGTTGAGTTCCGTCCCAGCTCGCTCTCTCTTTCGTTTAGTTTAAATATTTAATTTTTTTTAACCCCGAGGCTTCGTTCCGTCCCAGCTCGCTCTCTCTTTCGTTTAGTTTAAATATTTAATTTTTTTTTTATCCCCGAGGCTTCGTAGTGAGGAGGGTGTAAATTGTTCGGGCTTTCGGGACAAAGGTATCGAAAAGACATTCGTCCGGACATATTATAATCGAAAATCGGAGGCTCGGCGGAAAAATGGCTGTGTCGTGAAGGGACAAGAGCGAAATGTTGGCATAAGTGAACGGATGCGACCATACCAGCACTAATGCACCGGATCCCATCAGAACTCCGAAGTTAAGCGTGCTTGGGCGAGAGTAGTACTAGGATGGGTGATCTCCTGGGAAGTCCTCGTGTTGCATCCCCTTTTGTTTTGCGCCAGTTGAGTTCCGTCCCAGCTCGCTCTCTCTTTCGTTTAGTTTAAATAATTAATTTTTTTTAACCCCGAGGCTTCGTTCCGTCCCAGCTCGCTCTCTCTTTCGTTTAGTTTAAATATTTAATTTTTTTTTTATCCCCGAGGCTTCGTAGTGAGGAGGGTGTAAATTGTTCGGGCTTTCGGGACAAAGGTATCGAAAAGACCTTCGTCCGGACATATTATAATCGAAAATCGGAGGCTCGGCGGAAAAATGGCTGTGTCGTGAAGGGACAAGAGCGAAATGTTGGCATAAGTGAACGGATGCGACCATACCAGCACTAATGCACCGGATCCCATTAGAACTCCGAAGTTAAGCGTGCTTGGGCGAGAGTAGTACTAGGATGGGTGACCTCCTGGGAAGTCCTCGTGTTGCATCCCCTTTTGTTTTGCGCCAGTTGAGTTCCGTCCCAGCTCGCTCTCTCTTTCGTTTAGTTTAAATATTTAATTTTTTTTAACCCCGAGGCTTCGTTCCGTCCCAGCTCGCTCTCTCTTTCGTTTAGTTTAAATATTTAATTTTTTTTTTTATCCCCGAGGCTTCGTAGTGAGGAGGGTGTAAATTGTTCGGGCTTTCGGGACAAAGGTATCGAAAAGACCTTCGTCCGGACATATTATAATCGAAAATCGGAGGCTCGGCGAAAAAATGGCTGTGTCGTGAAGGGACAAGAGCGAAATGTTGGCATAAGTGAACGGATGCGACCATACCAGCACTAATGCACTGGATCCTATCAGAACTCCGAAGTTAAGCGTGCTTGGGCGGGAGTAGTACTAGGATGGGTGACCTCCTGGGAAGTCCTCGTGTTGCATCCCCTTTTGTTTTGCGCCAGTTGAGTTCCGTCCCAGCTCGCTCTCTCTTTCGTTTAGTTTAAATATTTAATTTTTTTTAACCCCGAGGCTTCGTTCCGTCCCAGCTCGCTCTCTCTTTCGTTTAGTTTAAATATTTAATTTTTTTTTATCCCCGAGGCTTCGTAGTGAGGAGGGAGTAAATTGTTCGGGCTTTCGGGACAAAGGTATCGAAAAGACCTTCGTCCGGACATATTATAATCGAAAATCGGAGGCTCGGCGGAAAAATGGTTGTGTCGTGAAGGGACAAGAGCGAAATGTTGGCATAAGTGAACGGATGCGACCATACCAGCACTAATGCACCGGATCCCATCAGAACTCCGAAGTTAAGCGTGCTTGGGCGAGAGTAGTACTAGGATGGGTGATCTCCTGGGAAGTCCTCGTGTTGCATCCCCTTTTGTTTTGCGCCAGTTGAGTTCCGTCCCAGCTCGCTCTCTCTTTTGTTTAGTTTAAATATTTAATTTTTTTTTTATCCCCGAGGCTTCGTAGTGAGGAGGGTGTAAATTGTTCGGGCTTTCGGGACAAAGGTATCGAAAAGACCTTCGTCCGGACATATTATAATCGAAAATCGGAGGCTCGGCGGAAAAATGGCTGTGTCGTGAAGGGACAAGAGCGAAATGTTGGCATAAGTGAACGGATGCGACCATACCAGCACTAATGCACCGGATCCCATTAGAACTCCGAAGTTAAGCGTGCTTGGGTGAGAGTAGTACTAGGATGGGTGACCTCCTGGGAAGTCCTCGTGTTGCATCCCCTTTTGTTTTGCGCCAGTTGAGTTCCGTCCCAGCTCGCTCTCTCTTTTGTTTAGTTTAAATATTTAATTTTTTTTAACCCCGAGGCTTCGTTCCGTCCCAGCTCGCTCTCTCTTTCGTTTAGTTTAAATATTTAATTTTTTTTTTATCCCCGAGGCTTCGTAGTGAGGAGGGTGTAAATTGTTCGGGCTTTCGGGACAAAGGTATCGAAAAGACCTTCGTCCGGACATATTATAATCGAAAATCGGAGGCTCGGCGGAAAAATGGCTGTGTCGTGAAGGGACAAGAGCGAAATGTTGGCATAAGTGAACGGATGCGACCATACCAGCACTAATGCACCGGATCCCATTAGAACTCCGAAGTTAAGCGTGCTTGGGTGAGAGTAGTACTAGGATGGGTGACCTCCTGGGAAGTCCTCGTGTTGCATCCCCTTTTGTTTTGCGCCAGTTGAGTTCCGTCCCAGCTCGCTCTCTCTTTTGTTTAGTTTAAATATTTAATTTTTTTTAACCCCGAGGCTTCGTTCCGTCCCAGCTCGCTCTCTCTTTCGTTTAGTTTAAATATTTAATTTTTTTTTTTATCCCCGAGGCTTCGTAGTGAGGAGGGTGTAAATTGTTCGGGCTTTCGGGACAAAGGTATCGAAAAGACCTTCGTCCGGACATATTATAATCGAAAATCGGAGGCTCGGCGGAAAAATGGCTGTGTCGTGAAGGGACAAGAGCGAAATGTTGGCATAAGTGAACGGATGCGACCATACCAGCACTAATGCACCGGATCCCACTAGAACTCCGAAGTTAAGCGTGCTTGGGTGAGAGTAGTACTAGGATGGGTGACCTCCTGGGAAGTCCTCGTGTTGCATCCCCTTTTGTTTTGCGCCAGTTGAGTTCCGTCCCAGCTCGCTCTCTCTTTTGTTTAGTTTAAATATTTAATTTTTTTTAACCCCGAGGCTTCGTTCCGTCCCAGCTCGCTCTCTCTTTCGTTTAGTTTAAATATTTAATTTTTTTTTTATCCCCGAGGCTTCGTAGTGAGGAGGGTGTAAATTGTTCGGGCTTTCGGGACAAAGGTATCGAAAAGACCTTCGTCCGGACATATTATAATCGAAAATCGGAGGCTCGGCGGAAAAATGGCTGTGTCGTGAAGGGACAAGAGCGAAATGTTGGCATAAGTGAACGGATGCGACCATACCAGCACTAATGCACCGGATCCCATTAGAACTCCGAAGTTAAGCGTGCTTGGGTGAGAGTAGTACTAGGATGGGTGACCTCCTGGGAAGTCCTCGTGTTGCATCCCCTTTTGTTTTGCGCCAGTTGAGTTCCGTCCCAGCTCGCTCTCTCTTTTGTTTAGTTTAAATATTTAATTTTTTTTAACCCCGAGGCTTCGTTCCGTCCCAGCTCGCTCTCTCTTTCGTTTAGTTTAAATATTTAATTTTTTTTTTTATCCCCGAGGCTTCGTAGTGAGGAGGGTGTAAATTGTTCGGGCTTTCGGGACAAAGGTATCGAAAAGACCTTCGTCCGGACATATTATAATCGAAAATCGGAGGCTCGGCGGAAAAATGGCTGTGTCGTGAAGGGACAAGAGCGAAATGTTGGCATAAGTGAACGGATGCGACCATACCAGCACTAATGCACCGGATCCTATCAGAACTCCGAAGTTAAGCGTGCTTGGGCGGGAGTAGTACTAGGATGGGTGACCTCCTGGGAAGTCCTCGTGTTGCATCCCCTTTTGTTTTGCGCCAGTTGAGTTCCGTCCCAGCTCGCTCTCTCTTTCGTTTAGTTTAAATATTTAATTTTTTTTAACCCCGAGGCTTCGTTCCGTCCCAGCTCGCTCTCTCTTTCGTTTAGTTTAAATATTTAATTTTTTTTTTATCCCCGAGGCTTCGTAGTGAGGAGGGTGTAAATTGTTCGGGCTTTCGGGACAAAGGTATCGAAAAGACATTCGTCCGGACATATTATAATCGAAAATCGGAGGCTCGGCGGAAAAATGGCTGTGTCGTGAAGGGACAAGAGCGAAATGTTGGCATAAGTGAACGGATGCGACCATACCAGCACTAATGCACCGGATCCCATCAGAACTCCGAAGTTAAGCGTGCTTGGGCGAGAGTAGTACTAGGATGGGTGATCTCCTGGGAAGTCCTCGTGTTGCATCCCCTTTTGTTTTGCGCCAGTTGAGTTCCGTCCCAGCTCGCTCTCTCTTTCGTTTAGTTTAAATAATTAATTTTTTTTAACCCCGAGGCTTCGTTCCGTCCCAGCTCGCTCTCTCTTTCGTTTAGTTTAAATATTTAATTTTTTTTTTATCCCCGAGGCTTCGTAGTGAGGAGGGTGTAAATTGTTCGGGCTTTCGGGACAAAGGTATCGAAAAGACCTTCGTCCGGACATATTATAATCGAAAATCGGAGGCTCGGCGGAAAAATGGCTGTGTCGTGAAGGGACAAGAGCGAAATGTTGGCATAAGTGAACGGATGCGACCATACCAGCACTAATGCACCGGATCCCATTAGAACTCCGAAGTTAAGCGTGCTTGGGCGAGAGTAGTACTAGGATGGGTAACCTCCTGGGAAGTCCTCGTGTTGCATCCCCTTTTGTTTTGCGCCAGTTGAGTTCCGTCCCAGCTCGCTCTCTCTTTCGTTTAGTTTAAATATTTAATTTTTTTTAACCCCGAGGCTTCGTTCCGTCCCAGCTCGCTCTCTCTTTCGTTTAGTTTAAATATTTAATTTTTTTTTTATCCCCGAGGCTTCGTAGTGAGGAGGGTGTAAATTGTTCGGGCTTTCGGGACAAAGGTATCGAAAAGACCTTCGTCCGGACATATTATAATCGAAAATCGGAGGCTCGGCGAAAAAATGGCTGTGTCGTGAAGGGACAAGAGCGAAATGTTGGCATAAGTGAACGGATGCGACCATACCAGCACTAATGCACTGGATCCTATCAGAACTCCGAAGTTAAGCGTGCTTGGGCGGGAGTAGTACTAGGATGGGTGACCTCCTGGGAAGTCCTCGTGTTGCATCCCCTTTTGTTTTGCGCCAGTTGAGTTCCGTCCCAGCTCGCTCTCTCTTTCGTTTAGTTTAAATATTTAATTTTTTTTAACCCCGAGGCTTCGTTCCGTCCCAGCTCGCTCTCTCTTTCGTTTAGTTTAAATATTTAATTTTTTTTTATCCCCGAGGCTTCGTAGTGAGGAGGGAGTAAATTGTTCGGGCTTTCGGGACAAAGGTATCGAAAAGACCTTCGTCCGGACATATTATAATCGAAAATCGGAGGCTCGGCGGAAAAATGGTTGTGTCGTGAAGGGACAAGAGCGAAATGTTGGCATAAGTGAACGGATGCGACCATACCAGCACTAATGCACCGGATCCCATTAGAACTCCGAAGTTAATCGTGCTTGGGCGAGAGTAGTACTAGGATGGGTGACCTCCTGGGAAGTCCTCGTGTTGCATACCCTTTTGTTTTGCGCCAGTTGAGTTCCGTCCCAGCTCGCTCTCTCTTTCGTTTAGTTTAAATATTTAATTTTTTTTAACCCCGAGGCTTCGTTCCGTCCCAGCTCGCTCTCTCTTTCGTTTAGTTTAAATATTTAATTTTTTTTTTATCCCCGAGGCTTCGTAGTGAGGAGGGTGTAAATTGTTCGGGCTTTCGGGACAAAGGTATCGAAAAGACATTCGTCCGGACATATTATAATCGAAAATCGGAGGCTCGGCGGAAAAATGGCTGTGTCGTGAAGGGACAAGAGCGAAATGTTGGCATAAGTGAACGGATGCGACCATACCAGCACTAATGCACCGGATCCCATCAGAACTCCGAAGTTAAGCGTGCTTGGGCGAGAGTAGTACTAGGATGGGTGATCTCCTGGGAAGTCCTCGTGTTGCATCCCCTTTTGTTTTGCGCCAGTTGAGTTCCGTCCCAGCTCGCTCTCTCTTTCGTTTAGTTTAAATAATTAATTTTTTTTAACCCCGAGGCTTCGTTCCGTCCCAGCTCGCTCTCTCTTTCGTTTAGTTTAAATATTTAATTTTTTTTTTATCCCCGAGGCTTCGTAGTGAGGAGGGTGTAAATTGTTCGGGCTTTCGGGACAAAGGTATCGAAAAGACCTTCGTCCGGACATATTATAATCGAAAATCGGAGGCTCGGCGGAAAAATGGCTGTGTCGTGAAGGGACAAGAGCGAAATGTTGGCATAAGTGAACGGATGCGACCATACCAGCACTAATGCACCGGATCCCATTAGAACTCCGAAGTTAAGCGTGCTTGGGCGAGAGTAGTACTAGGATGGGTGACCTCCTGGGAAGTCCTCGTGTTGCATCCCCTTTTGTTTTGCGCCAGTTGAGTTCCGTCCCAGCTCGCTCTCTCTTTCGTTTAGTTTAAATATTTAATTTTTTTTAACCCCGAGGCTTCGTTCCGTCCCAGCTCGCTCTCTCTTTCGTTTAGTTTAAATATTTAATTTTTTTTTTATCCCCGAGGCTTCGTAGTGAGGAGGGTGTAAATTGTTCGGGCTTTCGGGACAAAGGTATCGAAAAGACCTTCGTCCGGACATATTATAATCGAAAATCGGAGGCTCGGCGAAAAAATGGCTGTGTCGTGAAGGGACAAGAGCGAAATGTTGGCATAAGTGAACGGATGCGACCATACCAGCACTAATGCACTGGATCCTATCAGAACTCTGAAGTTAAGCGTGCTTGGGCGGGAGTAGTACTAGGATGGGTGACCTCCTGGGAAGTCCTCGTGTTGCATCCCCTTTTGTTTTGCGCCAGTTGAGTTCCGTCCCAGCTCGCTCTCTCTTTCGTTTAGTTTAAATATTTAATTTTTTTTAACCCCGAGGCTTCGTTCCGTCCCAGCTCGCTCTCTCTTTCGTTTAGTTTAAATATTTAATTTTTTTTTATCCCCGAGGCTTCGTAGTGAGGAGGGAGTAAATTGTTCGGGCTTTCGGGACAAAGGTATCGAAAAGACCTTCGTCCGGACATATTATAATCGAAAATCGGAGGCTCGGCGGAAAAATGGTTGTGTCGTGAAGGGACAAGTGCGAAATGTTGGCATAAGTGAACGGATGCGACCATACCAGCACTAATGCACCGGATCCCATCAGAACTCCGAAGTTAAGCGTGCTTGGGTGAGAGTAGTACTAGGATGGGTGACCTCCTGGGAAGTCCTCCTGTTGCATCCCCTTTTGTTTTGCGCCAGTTGAGTTCCGTCCCAGCTCGCTCTCTCTTTCGTTTAGTTTAAATATTTAATTTTTTTTAACCCCGAGGCTTCGTTCCGTCCCAGCTCGCTCTCTCTTTCGTTTAGTTTAAATATTTAATTTTTTTTTTATCCCCGAGGCTTCGTAGTGAGGAGGGTGTAAATTGTTCGGGCTTTCGGGACAAAGGTATCGAAAAGACCTTCGTCCGGACATATTATAATCGAAAATCGGAGGCTCGGCGGAAAAATGGCTGTGTCGTGAAGGGACAAGAGCGAAATGTTGGCATAAGTGAACGGATGCGACCATACCACCACTAATGCACCGGATCCTATCAGAACTCCGAAGTTAAGCGTGCTTGGGCGGGAGTAGTACTAGGATGGGTGACCTCCTGGGAAGTCCTCGTGTTGCATCCCCTTTTGTTTTGCGCCAGTTGAGTTCCGTCCCAGCTCGCTCTCTCTTTCGTTTAGTTTAAATATTTAATTTTTTTTAACCCCGAGGCTTCGTTCCGTCCCAGCTCGCTCTCTCTTTCGTTTAGTTTAAATATTTAATTTTTTTTTATCCCCGAGGCTTCGTAGTGAGGAGGGTGTAAATTGTTCGGGCTTTCGGGACAAAGGTATCGAAAAGACCTTCGTCCGGACATATTATAATCGAAAATCGGAGGCTCGGCGGAAAAATGGCTGTGTCGTGAAGGGACAAGAGCGAAATGTTGGCATAAGTGAACGGATGCGACCATACCAGCACTAATGCACCGGATCCCATCAGAACTCCGAAGTTAAGCGTGCTTGGGCGAGAGTAGTACTAGGATGGGTGACCTCCTGGGAAGTCCTCGTGTTGCATCCCCTTTTGTTTTGCGCCAGTTGAGTTCCGTCCCAGCTCGCTCTCTCTTTCGTTTAGTTTAAATATTTAATTTTTTTTAACCCCGAGGCTTCGTTCCGTCCCAGCTCGCTCTCTCTTTCGTTTAGTTTAAATATTTAATTTTTTTTTTATCCCCGAGGCTTCGTAGTGAGGAGGGTGTAAATTGTTCGGGCTTTCGGGACAAAGGTATCGAAAAGACCTTTGTCCGGACATATTATAATCGAAAATCGGAGGCTCGGCGGAAAAATGGCTGTGTCGTGAAGGGACAAGAGCGAAATGTTGGCATAAGTGAACGGATGCGACCATACCAGCACTAATGCACCGGATCCCATCAGAACTCCGAAGTTAAGCGTGCTTGGGCGGGAGTAGTACTAGGATGGGTGACCTCCTGGGAAGTCCTCGTGTTGCATCCCCTTTTGTTTTGCGCCAGTTGAGTTCCGTCCCAGCTCGCTCTCTCTTTCGTTTAGTTTAAATATTTAATTTTTTTTTATCCCCGAGGCTTCGTAGTGAGGAGGGTGTAAATTGTTCGGGCTTTCGGGACAAAGGTATCGAAAAGACCTTCGTCCGGACATATTATAATCGAAAATCAGAGGCTCGGCGGAAAAATGGATGTGTCGTGAAGGGACAAGAGCGAAATGTTGGCATAAGTGAACGGATGCGACCATACCAGCACTAATGCACCGGATCCCATCAGAACTCCGAAGTTAAGCGTGCTTGGGCGAGAGTAGTACTAGGATGGGTGACCTCCTGGGAAGTCCTCGTGTTGCATCCCCTTTTGTTTTGCGCCAGTTGAGTTCCGTCCCAGCTCGCTCTCTCTTTCGTTTAGTTTAAATATTTAATTTTTTTTAACCCCGAGGCTTCGTTCCGTCCCAGCTCGCTCTCTCTTTCGTTTAGTTTAAATATTTAATTTTTTTTTATCCCCGAGGCTTCGTAGTAAAGAGGGTGTAAATTGTTCGGGCTTTCGTGACAAAGGTATCGAAAAGACCTTCGTCCGGACATATTATAATCGAAAATCGGAGGCTCGGCGGAAAAATGGCTGTGTCGTGAAGGGACAAGAGCGAAATGTTGGCATAAGTGAACGGATGCGACCATACCAGCACTAATGCACCGGATCCAATCAGAACTCCGAAGTTAAGCGTGCTTGGGCGAGAGTAGAACTAGGATGGGTGACCTCCTGGGAAGTCCTCGTGTTGCATCCCCTTTTGTTTTGCGCCAGTTGAGTTCCGTCCCAGCTCGCTCTCTCTTTCGTTTAGTTTAAATATTTAATTTTTTTTAACCCCGAGGTTTCGTTCCGTCCCAGCTCGCTCTCTCTTTCGTTTAGTTTAAATATTTAATTTTTTTTTTATCCCCGAGGCTTCGTAGTGAGGAGGGTGTAAATTGTTCGGGCTTTCGGGACAAAGGTATCGAAAAGACCTTTGTCCGGACATATTATAATCGAAAATCGGAGGCTCGGCGGAAAAATGGCTGTGTCGTGAAGGGACAAGAGCGAAATGTTGGCATAAGTGAACGGATGCGACCATACCAGCACTAATGCACCGGATCCCATCAGAACTCCGAAGTTAAGCGTGCTTGGGCGGGAGTAGTACTAGGATGGGTGACCTCCTGGGAAGTCCTCGTGTTGCATCCCCTTTTGTTTTGCGCCAGTTGTTTTCCGTCCCAGCTCGCTCTCTCTTTCGTTTAGTTTAAATATTTAATTTTTTTTTTATCCCCGAGGCTTCGTAGTGAGGAGGGTGTAAATTGTTCGGGCTTTCGGGACAAAGGTATCGAAAAGACCTTTGTCCGGACATATTATAATCGAAAATCAGAGGCTCGGCGGAAAAATGGATGTGTCGTGAAGGGACAAGAGCGAAATGTTGGCATAAGTGAACGGATGCGACCATACCAGCACTAATGCACCGGATCCCATCAGAACTCCGAAGTTAAGCGTGCTTGGGCGAGAGTAGTACTAGGATGGGTGACCTCCTGGGAAGTCTTCGTGTTGCATCCCCTTTTGTTTTGCGCCAGTTGAGTTCCGTCCCAGCTCGCTCTCTCTTTCGTTTAGTTTAAATATTTAATTTTTTTTAACCCCGAGGCTTCGTTCCGTCCCAGCTCGCTCTCTCTTTCGTTTAGTTTAAATATTTAATTTTTTTTTATCCCCGAGGCTTCGTAGTAAAGAGGGTGTAAATTGTTCGGGCTTTCGTGACAAAGGTATCGAAAAGACCTTCGTCCGGACATATTATAATCGAAAATCGGAGGCTCGGCGGAAAAATGGCTGTGTCGTGAAGGGACAAGAGCGAAATGTTGGCATAAATGAACGGATGCGACCATACCAGCACTAATGCACCGGATCCCATCAAAACTCCGAAGTTAAGCGTGCTTGGGCGAGAGTAGTACTAGGATGGGTGACCTCCTGGGAAGTCCTCGTGTTGCATCCCCTTTTGTTTTGCGCCAGTTGAGTTCCGTCCCAGCTCGCTCTCTCTTTCGTTTAGTTTAAATATTTAATTTTTTTTAACCCCGAGGCTTCGTTCCGTCCCAGCTCGCTCTCTCTTTCGTTTAGTTTAAATATTTAATTTTTTTTTTATCCCCGAGGCTTCGTAGTGAGGAGGGTGTAAATTGTTCGGGCTTTCGTGACAAAGGTATCGAAAAGACCTTCGTCCGGACATATTATAATCGAAAATCGGAGGCTCGGCGGAAAAATGGCTGTGTCGTGAAGGGACAAGAGCGAAATGTTGGCATAATTGAACGGATGCGACCATACCAGCACTAATGCATCGGATCCCATCAGAACTACGAAGTTAAGCGTGCTTGGGCGAGAGTAGTATTAGGATGGGTGACCTCCTGGGAAGTCCTCGTGTTGCATCCCCTTTTGTTTTGCGCCAGTTGAGTTCCGTCCCAGCTCGCTCTCTCTTTCGTTCAGTTTAAATATTTAATTTTTTTTAACCCCGAGGCTTCGTTCCGTCCCAGCTCGCTCTCTCTTTCGTTTAGTTTAAATATTTAATTTTTTTTTTTATCCCCGAGGCTTCGTAGTGAGGAGGGTGTAAATTGTTCGGGCTTTCGGGACAAAGGTATTGAAAAGACCTTCGTCCGTACATATTATAATCGAAAATCGGAGGTTCGGCGGAAAAATGGTTGTGTCGTGAAGGGACAAGAGCGAAATGTTGGCATAAGTGAACGTATGCGACCATACCAGCACTAATGCACCGGATCCCATCAGAACTCCGAAGTTAAGCGTGCTTGGGCGGGAGTAGTACTAGGATGGGTGACCTCCTGGGAAGTCCTCGTGTTGCATCCCCTTTTGTTTTGCGCCAGTTGAGTTCCGTCCCAGCTCTCTCTCTCTTTCGTTTAGTTTAAATATTTAATTTTTTTTAACCCCGAGGCTTCGTTCCGTCCCAGCTCGCTCTCTCTTTCGTTTAGTTTAAATATTTAATTTTTTTTTATCCCCGAGGCTTCGTAGTGAGGAGGGTGTAAATTGTTCGGGCTTTCGGGACAAAGGTATCGAAAAGACCTTCGTCCGGACATATTATAATCGAAAATCGGAGGCTCGGCGGAAAAATGGCTGTGTCGTGAAGGGACAAGAGCGAAATGTTGGCATAAGTGAACGGATGCGACCATACCAGCACTAATGCACCGGATCCCATCAGAACACCGAAGTTAAGTGTGCTTGGGCGAGAGTAGTACTAGGATGGGTGACCTCCTGGGAAGTCCTCGTGTTGCATCCCCTTTTGTTTTGCGCCAGTTGAGTTCCGTCCCAGCTCGCTCTCTCTTTCGTTTAGTTTAAATATTTAATTTTTTTTAACCCCGAGGCTTCGTTCCGTCCCAGCTCGCTCTCTCTTTCGTTTAGTTTAAATATTTAATTTTTTTTTTATCCCCGAGGCTTCGTAGTGAGGAGGGTGTAAATTGTTCGGGCTTTCGTGACAAAGGTATCGAAAAGACCTTCGTCCGGACATATTATAATCGAAAATCGGAGGCTCGGCGGAAAAATGGCGTTGTCGTGAAGGGACAAGAGCGAAATGTTGGCATAAGTGAACGGATGCGACCATACCAGCACTAATGCATCGGATCCCATCAGAACTACGAAGTTAAGCGTGCTTGGGCGAGAGTAGTATTAGGATGGGTGACCTCCTGGGAAGTCCTCGTGTTGCATCCTCTTTTGTTTTGCGCCAGTTGAGTTCCGTCACAGCTCGCTCTCTCTTTCGTTTAGTTTAAATATTTAATTTTTTTTAACCCCGAGGCTTCGTTCCGTCCCAGCTCGCTCTCTCTTTCGTTTAGTTTAAATATTTAATTTTTTTTTTATCCCCGAGGCTTCGTAGTGAGGAGGGTGTAAATTGTTCGGGCTTTCGGGACAAAGGTATTGAAAAGACCTTCGTCCGGACATATTATAATCGAAAATCGGAGGCTCGGCGGAAAAATGGTTGTGTCGTGAAGGGACAAGAGCGAAATGTTGGCATAAGTGAACGGATGCGACCATACCAGCACTAATGCACCGGATCCCATCAGAACTCCGAAGTTAAGCGTGCTTGGGCGGGAGTAGTACTAGGATGGGTGACCTCCTGGGAAGTCCTCGTGTTGCATCCCCTTTTGTTTTGCGCCAGTTGAGTTCCGTCCCAACTCGCTCTCACTTTCGTTTAGTTTAAATATTTAATTTTTTTTAACCCCGAGGCTTCGTTCCGTCCCAGCTCGCTCTCTCTTTCGTTTAGTTTAAATATTTAATTTTTTTTTATCCCCGAGGCTTCGTAGTGAGGAGGGTGTAAATTGTTCGGGCTTTCGGGACAAAGGTATTGAAAAGACCTTCGTCCGGACATATTATAATCGAAAATCGGAGGCTCGGCGGAAAAATGGTTGTGTCGTGAAGGGACAAGAGCGAAATGTTGGCATAAGTGAACGGATGCGACCATACCAGCATAATGCACCGGATCCCATCAGAACTCCGAAGTTAAGCGTGCTTGGGCGGGAGTAGTACTAGGATGGGTGACCTCCTGGGAAGTCCTCGTGTTGCATCCCCTTTTGTTTTGCGCCAGTTGAGTTCCGTCCCAGCTCTCTCTCTCTTTCGTTTAGTTTAAATATTTAATTTTTTTTAATCCCGAGGCTTCGTTCCGTCCCAGCTCGCTCTCTCTTTCGTTTAGTTTAAATATTTAATTTTTTTTTTATCCCCGAGGCTTCGTAGTGAGGAGGGTGTAAATTGTTCGGGCTTTCGGGACAAACATATCGAAAAGACCTTCGTCCGGACATATTATAATCGAAAATCGGAGGCTCGGCGGAAAAATGGCTGTGTCGTGAAGGGACAAGAGCGAAATGTTGGCATAAGTGAACGGATGCGACCATACCAGCACTAATGCACCGGATCCCATCAGAACTCCGAAGTTAAGCGTGCTTGGGCGAGAGTAGTACTAGGATGGGTGACCTCCTGGGAAGTCCTCGTGTTGCATCCCCTTTTGTTTTGCGCCAGTTGAGTTCCGTCCCAGCTCGCTCTCTCTTTCGTTTAGTTTAAATATTTAATTTTTTTTAACCCCGAGGCTTCGTTCCGTCCCAGCTCGCTCTCTCTTTCGTTTAGTTTAAATATTTAATTTTTTTTTTATCCCCGAGGCTTCGTAGTGAGGAGGGTGTAAATTGTTCGGGCTTTCGTGACAAAGGTATCGAAAAGACCTTCGTCCGGACATATTATAATCGAAAATCGGAGGCTCGGCGGAAAAATGGCTGTGTCGTGAAGGGACAAGAGCGAAATGTTGGCATAAGTGAACGGATGCGACCATACCAGCACTAATGCACCGGATCCCATCAGAACTCCGAAGTTAAGCGTGCTTGGGCGAGAGTAGTACTAGGATGGGTGACCTCCTGGGAAGTCCTCGTGTTGCATCCCTTTTGTTTTGCGCCAGTTGAGTTCCGTCCCAACTCGCTCTCTCTTTCGTTTAGTTTAAATATTTAATTTTTTTTAACCCTGAGGCTTCGTTCTGTCCCAGCTCGCTCTCTCTTTCGTTTAGTTTAAATATTTAATTTTTTTTTTATCCCCGAGGCTTCGTAGTGAGGAGGGTGTAAATTGTTCGGGCTTTCGGGACAAAGGTATTGAGAAAGACCTTCGTCCGGACATATTATAATCGAAAATCGGAGGCTCGGCGGAAAAATGGTTGTGTCGTGAAGGGACAAGAGCGAAATGTTGGCATAAGTGAACGGATGCGACCATACCAGCACTAATGCACCGGATCCCATCAGAACTCCGAAGTTAAGCGTGCTTGGGCGAGAGTAGTACTAGGATGGGTGACCTCCTGGGAAGTCCTCGTGTTGCATCCCCTTTTGTTTTGCGCCAGTTGAGTTCCGTCCCAGCTCGCTCTCTCTTTCGTTTAGTTTAAATATTTAATTTTTTTTAACCCCGAGGCTTCGTTCCGTCCCAGCTCGCTCTCTCTTTCGTTTAGTTTAAATATTTAATTTTTTTTTTATCCCCGAGGCTTCGTAGTGAGGAGGGTGTAAATTGTTCGGGCTTTCGGGACAAAGGTATCGAAAAGACCTTCGTCCGGACATATTATAATCGAAAATCGGAGGCTCGGCGGAAAAATGGCTGTGTCGTGAAGGGACAAGAGCGAAATGTTGGCATAAGTGAACGGATGCGACCATACCAGCACTAATGCACCGGATCCCATCAGAACTCCGAAGTTAAGCGTGCTTGGGCGAGAGTAGTACTAGGATGGGTGACCTCCTGGGAAGTCCTCGTGTTGCATCCCCTTTTGTTTTGCGCCAGTTGAGTTCCGTCACAGCTCGCTCTCTCTTTCGTTTAGTTTAAATATTTAATTTTTTTAACCCCGAGGCTTCGTTCCGTCCCAGCTCGCTCTCTCTTTCGTTTAGTTTAAATATTTAATTTTTTTTTTATCCCCGAGGCTTCGTAGTGAGGAGGGTGTAAATTGTTCGGGCTTTCGGGACAAAGGTATTGAAAAGACCTTCGTCCGGACATATTATAATCGAAAATCGGAGGCTCGGCGGAAAAATGGTTGTGTCGTGAAGGGACAAGAGCGAAATGTTGGCATAAGTGAACGGATGCGACCATACCAGCACTAATGCACCGGATCCCATCAGAACTCCGAAGTTAAGCGTGCTTGGGCGGGAGTAGTACTAGGATGGGTGACCTCCTGGGAAGTCCTCGTGTTGCATCCCCTTTTGTTTTGCGCCAGTTGAGTTCCGTCCCAGCTCGCTCTCTCTTTCGTTTAGTTTAAATATTTAATTTTTTTTAACCCCGAGGCTTCGTTCCGTCCCAGCTCGCTCTCTCTTTCGTTTAGTTTAAATATTTAATTTTTTTTTTATCCCCGAGGCTTCGTAGTGAGGAGGGTGTAAATTGTTCGGGCTTTCGGGACAAAGGTATCGAAAAGACCTTCGTCCGGACATATTATAATCGAAAATCGGAGGCTCGGCGGAAAAATGGCTGTGTCGTGAAGGGACAAGAGCGAAATGTTGGCATAAGTGAACGGATGCGACCATACCAGCACTAATGCACCGGATCCCATCAGAACTCCGAAGTTAAGCGTGCTTGGGCGAGAGTAGTACTAGGATGGGTGACCTCCTGGGAAGTCCTCGTGTTGCATCCCTTTTGTTTTGCGCCAGTTGAGTTCCGTCCCAGCTCGCTCTCTCTTTCGTTTAGTTTAAATATTTAATTTTTTTTAACCCTGAGGCTTCGTTCTGTCCCAGCTCGCTCTCTCTTTCGTTTAGTTTAAATATTTAATTTTTTTTTTATCCCCGAGGCTTCGTAGTGAGGAGGGTGTAAATTGTTCGGGCTTTCGGGACAAAGGTATCGAAAAGACCTTCGTCCGGACATATTATAATCGAAAATCGGAGGCTCGGCGGAAAAATGGTTGTGTCGTGAAGGGACAAGAGCGAAATGTTGGCATAAGAGAACGGATGCGACCATACCAGCACTAATGCACCGGATCCCATCAGAACTCCGAAGTTAAGCGTGCTTGGGCGAGAGTAGTACTAGGATGGGTGACCTCCTGGGAAGTCCTCGTGTTGCATCCCCTTTTGTTTTGCGCCAGTTGAGTTCCGTCCCAGCTCGCTCTCTCTTTCGTTTAGTTTAAATATTTAATTTTTTTTAACCCCGAGGCTTCGTTCCGTCCCAGCTCGCTCTCTCTTTCGTTTAGTTTAAATATTTAATTTTTTTTTTATCCCCGAGGCTTCGTAGTGAGGAGGGTGTAAATTGTTCGGGCTTTCGGGACAAAGGTATCGAAAAGACCTTCGTCCGGACATATTATAATCGAAAATCGGAGGCTCGGCGGAAAAATGGCTGTGTCGTGAAGGGACAAGAGCGAAATGTTGGCATAAGTGAACGGATGCGACCATACCAGCACTAATGCACCGGATCCCATCAGAACTCCGAAGTTAAGCGTGCTTGGGCGAGAGTAGTACTATGATGGGTGACCTCCTGGGAAGTCCTCGTGTTGCATCCCCTTTTGTTTTGCGCCAGTTGAGTTCCGTCCCAGCTCGCTCTCTCTTTCGTTTAGTTTAAATATTTAATTTTTTTTAACTCCGAGGCTTCGTTCCGTCCCAACTCGCTCTCTCTTTCGTTTAGTTTAAATATTTAATTTTTTTTTTATCCCCGAGGCTTCGTAGTGAGGAGGGTGTAAATTGTTCGGGCTTTCGGGACAAAGGTATCGAAAAGACCTTCGTCCGGACATATTATAATCGAAAATCGGAGGCTCGGCGGAAAAATGGCTGTGTCGTGAAGGGACAAGAGCGAAATGTTGGCATAAGTGAACGGATGCGACCATACCAGCACTAATGCACCGGATCCCATCAGAACTCCGAAGTTAAGCGTGCTTGGGCGGGAGTAGTACTAGGATGGGTGACCTCCTGGGAAGTCCTCGTGTTGCATCCCCTTTTGTTTTGCGCCAGTTGAGTTCCGTCCCAGCTCGCTCTCTCTTTCGTTTAGTTTAAATATTTAATTTTTTTTAACCCTGAGGCTTCGTTCCGTCCCAGCTCGCTCTCTCTTTCGTTTAGTTTAAATATTTAATTTTTTTTTTATCCCCGAGGCTTCGTTGTGAGGAGGGTGTAAATTGTTCGGGCTTTCGGGACAAAGGTATCGAAAAGACCTTCGTCCGGACATATTATAATCGAAAATCGGAGGCTCGGCGGAAAAATGGCTGTGTCGTGAAGGGACAAGAGCGAAATGTTGGCATAAGTCAACGGATGCGACCATACCAGCACTAATGCACCGGATCCCATCAGAACTCCGAAGTTAAGCGTGCTTGGGCGAGAGTAGTACTAGGATGGGTGACCTCCTGGGAAGTCCTCGTGTTGCATCCCCTTTTGTTTTGCGCCAGTTGAGTTCCGTCCCAGCTCGCTCTCTCTTTCGTTTAGTTTAAATATTTAATTTTTTTTAACCCCGAGGCTTCGTTCCGTCCCAGCTCGCTCTCTCTTTCGTTTAGTTTAAATATTTAATTTTTTTTTTATCCCCGAGGCTTCGTAGTGAGGAGGGTGTAAATTGTTCGGGCTTTCGGGACAAAGGTATCGAAAAGACCTTCGTCCGGACATATTATAATCGAAAATCGGAGGCTCGGCGGAAAAATGGCTGTGTCGTGAAGGGACAAGAGCGAAATGTTGGCATAAGTGAACGGATGCGACCATACCAGCACTAATGCACCGGATCCCATCAGAACTCCGAAGTTAAGCGTGCTTGGGCGAGAGTAGTACTAGGATGGGTGACCTCCTGGGAAGTCCTCGTGTTGCATCCCCTTTTGTTTTGCGCCAGTTGAGTTCCGTCCCAGCTCGCTCTCTCTTTCGTTTAGTTTAAATATTTAATTTTTTTTAACCCCGAGGCTTCGTTCCGTCCCAACTCGCTCTCTCTTTCGTTTAGTTTAAATATTTAATTTTTTTTTTATCCCCGAGGCTTCGTAGTGAGGAGGGTGTAAATTGTTCGGGCTTTCGGGACAAAGGTATCGAAAAGACCTTCGTCCGGACATATTATAATCGAAAATCGGAGGCTCGGCGGAAAAATGGCTGTGTCGTGAAGGGACAAGAGCGAAATGTTGGCATAAGTGAACGGATGCGACCATACCAGCACTAATGCACCGGATCCCATCAGAACTCCGAAGTTAAGCGTGCTTGGGCGAGAGTAGTACTAGGATGGGTGACCTCCTGGGAAGTCCTCGTGTTGCATCCCTTTTGTTTTGCGCCAGTTGAGTTCCGTCCCAGCTCGCTCTCTCTTTCGTTTAGTTTAAATATTTAATTTTTTTTAACCCTGAGGCTTCGTTCCGTCCCAGCTCGCTCTCTCTTTCGTTTAGTTTAAATATTTAATTTTTTTTTTATCCCCGAGGCTTCGTAGTGAGGAGGGTGTAAATTGTTCGGGCTTTCGGGACAAAGGTATCGAAAAGACCTTCGTCCGGACATATTATAATCGAAAATCGGAGGCTCGGCGGAAAAATGGCTGTGTCGTGAAGGGACAAGAGCGAAATGTTGGCATAAGAGAACGGATGCGACCATACCAGCACTAATGCACCGGATCCCATCAGAACTCCGAAGTTAAGCGTGCTTGGGCGAGAGTAGTACTAGGATGGGTGACCTCCTGGGAAGTGCTCGTGTTGCATCCCCTTTTGTTTTGCGCCAGTTGAGTTCCGTCCCAGCTCGCTCTCTCTTTCGTTTAGTTTAAATATTTAATTTTTTTTAACCCCGAGGCTTCGTTCCGTCCCAGCTCGCTCTCTCTTTCGTTTAGTTTAAATATTTAATTTTTTTTTTATCCCTGAGGCTTCGTAGTGAGGAGGGTGTAAATTGTTCGGGCTTTCGGGACAAAGGTATCGAAAAGACCTTCGTCCGGACATATTATAATCGAAAATCGGAGGCTCGGCGGAAAAATGGCTGTGTCGTGAAGGGACAAGAGCGAAATGTTGGCATAAGTCAACGGATGCGACCATACCAGCACTAATGCACCGGATCCCATCAGAACTCCGAAGTTAAGCGTGCTTGGGCGAGAGTAGTACTAGGATGGGTGACCTCCTGGGAAGTCCTCGTGTTGCATCCCCTTTTGTTTTGCGCCAGTTGAGTTCCGTCCCAGCTCGCTCTCTCTTTCGTTTAGTTTAAATATTTAATTTTTTTTAACCCTGAGGCTTCGTTCCGTCCCAGCTCGCTCTCTCTTTCGTTTAGTTTAAATATTTAATTTTTTTTTTATCCCCGAGGCTTCGTAGTGAGGAGGGTGTAAATTGTTCGGGCTTTCGGGACAAAGGTATCGAAAAGACCTTCGTCCGGACATATTATAATCGAAAATCGGAGGCTCGGCGGAAAAATGGCTGTGTCGTGAAGGGACAAGAGCGAAATGTTGGCATAAGAGAACGGATGCGACCATACCAGCACTAATGCACCGGATCCCATCAGAACTCCGAAGTTAAGCGTGCTTGGGCGAGAGTAGTACTAGGATGGGTGACCTCCTGGGAAGTCCTCGTGTTGCATCCCCTTTTGTTTTGCGCCAGTTGAGTTCCGTCCCAGCTCGCTCTCTCTTTCGTTTAGTTTAAATATTTAATTTTTTTTAACCCCGAGGCTTCGTTCCGTCCCAGCTCGCTCTCTCTTTCGTTTAGTTTAAATATTTAATTTTTTTTTTATCCCCGAGGCTTCGTAGTGAGGAGGGTGTAAATTGTTCGGGCTTTCGTGACAAAGGTATCGAAAAGACCTTCGTCCGGACATATTATAATCGAAAATCGGAGGCTCGGCGGAAAAATGGCTGTGTCGTGAAGGGACAAGAGCGAAATGTTGGCATAAGTGAAAGGATGCGACCATACCAGCACTAATGCATCGGATCCCATCAGAACTACAAAGTTAAGCGTGCTTGGGCGAGAGTAGTATTAGGGTGGGTGACCTCCTGGGAAGTCCTCGTGTTGCATCCCCTTTTGTTTTGCGCCAGTTGAGTTCCGTCCCAGCTCGCTCTCTCTTTCGTTTAGTTTAAATATTTAATTTTTTTTAACCCCGAGGCTTCGTTCCGTCCCAGCTCGCTCTCTCTTTCGTTTAGTTTAAATATTTAATTTTTTTTTTATCCCCGAGGCTTCGTAGTGAGGAGGGTGTAAATTGTTCGGGCTTTCGGGACAAAGGTATTGAAAAGACCTTCGTCCGGACATATTATAATCGAAAATCGGAGGCTCGGCGGAAAAATGTTTGTGTCGTGAAGGGACAACAGCGAAATGTTGGCATAAGTGAACGGATGCGACCATACCAGCACTAATGCACCGGATCCCATCAGAACTCCGAAGTTAAGCGTGCTTGGGCGGGAGTAGTACTAGGATGGGTGACCTCCTGGGAAGTCCTCTTGTTGCATCCCCTTTTGTTTTGCGCCAGTTGAGTTCCGTCCCAGCTCTCTCTCTCTTTCGTTTAGTTTAAATATTTAATTTTTTTTTAACCCCGAGGCTTCGTTCTGTCCCAGCTCGCTCTCTCTTTCGTTTAGTTTAAATATTTAATTTTTTTTTTATCCCCGAGGCTTCGTAGTGAGGAGGGTGTAAATTGTTCGGGCTTTCGGGACAAAGGTATCGAAAAGACCTTCGTCCGGACATATTATAATCGAAAATCGAAGGCTCAGCGGAAAAATAGCTGTGTCGTGAAGGGACAAGAGCGAAATGTTGGCATAAGTGAACGGATGCGACCATACCAGCACTAATGCACCGGATCCCATCAGAACTCCGAAGTTAAGCGTGCTTGGGCGAGAGTAGTACTAGGATGGGTGACCTCCTGGGAAGTCCTCGTGTTGCATCCCCTTTTGTTTTGCGCCAGTTGAGTTCCGTCCCAGCTCGCTCTCTCTTTCGTTTAGTTTAAATATTTAATTTTTTTTAACCCCGAGGCTTCGTTCCGTCCCAGCTCGCTCTCTCTTTCGTTTAGTTTAAATATTTAATTTTTTTTTTATCCCCGAGGCTTCGTAGTGAGGAGGGTGTAAATTGTTCGGGCTTTCGGGACAAAGGTATCGAAAAGACCTTCGTCCGGACATATTATAATCGAAAATCGGAGGCTCGGCGGAAAAATGGCTGTGTCGTGAAGGGACAAGAGCGAAATGTTGGCATAAGTGAACGGATGCGACCATACCAGCACTAATGCACCGGATCCCATCAGAACTCCGAAGTTAAGCGTGCTTGGGCGAGAGTAGTACTAGGATGGGTGACCTCCTGGGAAGTCCTCGTGTTGCATCCCCTTTTGTTTTGCGCCAGTTGAGTTCCGTCCCAGCTCGCTCTCTCTTTCGTTTAGTTTAAATATTTAATTTTTTTTTTATCCCCGAGGCTTCGTAGTTAGGAGGGTGTAAATTGTTCGGGCTTTCGGGACAAAGGTATCGAAAAGACCTTCGTCCGGACATATTATAATCGAATATCGGAGGCTCGGCGGAAAAATGGCTGTGTCGTGAAGGGACAAGAGCGAAATGTTGGCATAAGTGAACGGATGCGACCATACCAGCACTAATGCACCGGATCCCATCAGAACTCCGAAGTTAAGCGTACTTGGGTGAGAGTAGTACTAGGATGGGTGACCTCCTGGGAAGTCCTCGTGTTGCATCCCCTTTTGTTTTGCGCCAGTTGAGTTCCGTCCCAGCTCGCTCTCTCTTTCGTTTAGTTTAAATATTTAATTTTTTTTAACCCCGAGGCTTCGTTCCGTCCCAGCTCGCTCTCTCTTTCGTTTAGTTTAAATATTTAATTTTTTTTTTATCCCCGAGGCTTCGTAGTGAGGAGGGTGTAAATTGTTCGGGCTTTCGGGACAAAGGTATCGAAAAGACCTTCGTCCGGACATATTATAATCGAAAATCGGAGGCTCGGCGGAAAAATGGCTGTGTCGTGAAGGGACAAGAGCGAAATGTTGGCATAAGTGAACGGATGCGACCATACCAGCACTAATGCACCGGATCCCATCAGAACTCCGAAGTTAAGCGTGCTTGGGCGGGAGTAGTACTAGGATGGGTGACCTCCTGGGAAGTCCTCGTGTTGCATCCCCTTTTGTTTTGCGCCAGTTGAGTTCCGTCCCAGCTCGCTCTCTCTTTCGTTTAGTTTAAATATTTAATTTTTTTTTTATCCCCGAGGCTTCGTAGTGAGGAGGATGTAAATTGTTCGGGCTTTCGGGACAAAGGTATCGAAAAGACCTTCGTCCGGATAAATTATAATCGAAAATCGGAGGCTCGGCGGAAAAATGGCTGTGTCGTGAAGGGACAAGAGCGAAATGTTGGCATAAGTGAACGGATGCGACCATACCAGCACTAATGCACCGGATCCCATCAGAACTCCGAAGTTAAGCGTGCTTGGGCGAGAGTAGTACTAGGATGTGTGACCTCCTGGGAAGTCCTCGTGTTGCATCCCCTTTTGTTTTGCGCAAGTTGAGTTCCGTCCCAGCTTGCTCTCTCTTTCGTTTAGTTTAAATATTTAATTTTTTTTAACCCCGAGGCTTCATTCCTTCCCAGCTCGCTCTCTCTTTCGTTTAGTTTAAATATTTAATTTTTTTTTATCCCCGAGGCTTCGTAGTGAGGAGGGTGTAAATTGTTCGGGCTTTCGGGACAAAGGTATCGAAAAGACCTTCGTCCGGACATATTATAATCGAAAATCGGAGGCTCGGCGGAAAAATGGCTGTGTCGTGAAGGGACAAGAGCGAAATGTTGGCATAAGTGAACGGATGCGACCATACCAGCACTAATGCACCGGATCCCATCAGAACTCCGAAGTTAAGCGTGCTTGGGCGAGAGTAGTACTAGGATGGGTGACCTCTTGGGAAGTCCTCGTGTTGCATCCCCTTTTGTTTTGCGCCAGTTGAGTTCGGTCCCAGCTCGCTCTCTCTTTCGTTTAGTTTAAATATTTAATTTTTTTTAACCCCGAGGCTTCGTTCCGTCCCAGCTCGCTCTCTCTTTCGTTTAGTTTAAATATTTAATTTTTTTTTTATCCCCGAGGCTTCGTAGTGAGGAGTGTGTAAATTGTTCGGGCTTTCGGGACAAAGGTATCGAAAAGACCTTCGTCCGGACATATTATAATCGAAAATCGGAGGCTCGGCGGAAAAATGGCTGTGTCGTGAAGGGACAAGAGCGAAATGTTGGCATAAGTCAACGGATGCGACCATACCAGCACTAATGCACCGGATCCCATCAGAACTCCGAAGTTAAGCGTGCTTGGGCGAGAGTAGTACTAGGATGGGTGACCTCTTGGGAAGTCCTCGTGTTGCATCCCCTTTTGTTTTGCGCCAGTTGAGTTCCGTCCCAGCTCGCTCTCTCTTTCGTTTAGTTTAAATATTTAATTTTTTTTAACCCCGAGGCTTCGTTCCGTCCCAGCTCGCTCTCTCTTTCGTTTAGTTTAAATATTTAATTTTTTTTTTATCCCCGAGGCTTCGTAGTGAGGAGGGTGTAAATTGTTCGGGCTTTCGGGACAAAGGTATCGAAAAGACCTTCGTCCGGACATATTATAATCGAAAATCGGAGGCTCGGCGGAAAAATGGCTGTGTCGTGAAGGGACAAGAGCGAAATGTTGGCATAAGTGAACGGATGCGACCATACCAGCACTAATGCACCGGATCCCATCAGAACTCCGAAGTTAAGCGTGCTTAGGCGAGAGTAGTACTAGGATGGGTGACCTCCTGGGAAGTCCTCGTGTTGCATCCCCTTTTGTTTTGGGCCAGTTGAGTTCCGTCCCAGCTCTCTCTCTCTTTCGTTTAGTTTAAATATTTAATTTTTTTTAACCCCGAGGCTTCGTTCCGTCCCAGCTCGCTCTCTCTTTCGTTTAGTTTAAATATTTAATTTTTTTTTATCCCCGAGGCTTCGTAGTGAGGAGGGTGTAAATTGTTCGGGCTTTCGGGACAAAGGTATCGAAAAGACCTTCGTCCGGACATATTATAATCGAAAATCGGAGGCTCGGCGGAAAAATGGCTGTGTCGTGAAGGGACAAGAGCGAAATGTTGGCATAAGTGAACGGATGCGACCATACCAGCACTAATGCACCGGATCCCATCAGAACTCCGAAGTTAAGCGTGCTTGGGCGAGAGTAGTACTAGGATGGGTGACCTCCTGGGAAGTCCTCGTGTTGCATCCCCTTTTGTTTTGCGCAAGTTGAGTTCCGTCCCAGCTTGCTCTCTCTTTCGTTTAGTTTAAATATTTAATTTTTTTTAACCCCGAGGCTTCGTTCCTTCCCAGCTCGCTCTCTCTTTCGTTTAGTTTAAATATTTAATTTTTTTTTTATCCCCGAGGCTTCGTAGTGAGGAGGGTGTAAATTGTTCGGGCTTTCGGGACAAAGGTATCGAAAAGACCTTCGTCCGGACATATTATAATCGAAAATCGGAGGCTCGGCGGAAAAATGGCTGTGTCGTGAAGGGACAAGAGCGAAATGTTGGCATAAGTGAACGGATGCGACCATACCAGCACTAATGCACCGGATCCCATCAGAACTCCGAAGTTAAGCGTGCTTGGGCGAGAGTAGTACTAGGATGGGTGACCTCTTGGGAAGTCCTCGTGTTGCATCCCCTTTTGTTTTGCGCCAGTTGAGTTCGGTCCCAGCTCGCTCTCTCTTTCGTTTAGTTTAAATATTTAATTTTTTTTAACCCCGAGGCTTCGTTCCGTCCCAGCTCGCTCTCTCTTTCGTTTAGTTTAAATATTTAATTTTTTTTTTATCCCCGAGGCTTCGTAGTGAGGAGGGTGTAAATTGTTCGGGCTTTCGGGACAAAGGTATCGAAAAGACCTTCGTCCGGACATATTATAATCGAAAATCGGAGGCTCGGCGGAAAAATGGCTGTGTCGTGAAGGGACAAGAGCGAAATGTTGGCATAAGTCAACGGATGCGACCATACCAGCACTAATGCACCGGATCCCATCAGAACTCCGAAGTTAAGCGTGCTTGGGCGAGAGTAGTACTAGGATGGGTGACCTCCTGGGAAGTCCTCGTGTTGCATCCCCTTTTGTTTTGCGCCAGTTGAGTTCCGTCCCAGCTCGCTCTCTCTTTCGTTTAGTTTAAATATTTAATTTTTTTTAACCCCGAGGCTTCGTTCCGTCCCAGCTCGCTCTCTCTTTCGTTTAGTTTAAATATTTAATTTTTTTTTTATCCCCGAGGCTTCGTAGCGAGGAGGGTGTAAATTGTTCGGGCTTTCGGGACAAAGGTATCGAAAAGACCTTCGTCCGGACATATTATAATCGAAAATCGGAGGCTCGGCGGAAAAATGGCTGTGTCGTGAAGGGACAAGAGCGAAATGTTGGCATAAGTGAACGGATGCGACCATACCAGCACTAATGCACCGGATCCCATCAGAACTCCGAAGTTAAGCGTGCTTGGGCGAGAGTAGTACTAGGATGGGTGACCTCCTGGGAAGTCCTCGTGTTGCATCCCCTTTTGTTTTGCGCCAGTTGAGTTCCGTCCCAGCTCGCTCTCTCTTTCGTTTAGTTTAAATATTTAATTTTTTTTAACCCCGAGGCTTCGTTCCGTCCCAGCTCGCTCTCTCTTTCGTTTAGTTTAAATATTTAATTTTTTTTTTATCCCCGAGGCTTCGTAGTGAGGAGGGTGTAAATTGTTCGGGCTTCCGGGACAAAGGTATCGAAAAGACCTTCGTCCGGACATATTATAATCGAAAATCGGAGGCTCGGCGGAAAAATGGCTGTGTCGTGAAGGGACAAGAGCGAAATGTTGGCATAAGTGAACGGATGCGACCATACCAGCACTAATGCACCGGATCCCATCAGAACTCCGAAGTTAAGCGTGCTTGGGCGAGAGTAGTACTAGGATGGGTGACCTCCTGGGAAGTCCTAGTGTTGCATCCCCTTTTGTTTTGCGCCAGTTGAGTTCCGTCCCAGCTCGCTCTCTCTTTCTTTTAGTTTAAATATTTAATTTTTTTTAACCCCGAGGCTTCGTTCCGTCCCAGCTCGCTCTCTCTTTCGTTTAGTTTAAATATTTAATTTTTTTTTATCCCCGAGGCTTCGTAGTGAGGAGGGTGTAAATTGTTCGGGCTTTCGGGACAAAGGTATCGAAAAGACCTTCGTCCGGACATATTATAATCGAAAATCGGAGGCTCGGCGGAAAAATGGCTGTGTCGTGAAGGGACAAGAGCGAAATGTTGGCATAAGTGAACGGATGCGACCATACCAGCACTAATGCACCGGATCCCATCAGAACTCCGAAGTTAAGCGTGCTTGGGCGAGAGTAGTACTAGGATGGGTGACCTCCTGGGAAGTCCTCGTGTTGCATCCCCTTTTGTTTTGCGCCAGTTGAGTTCCGTCCCAGCTCGCTCTCTCTTTCGTTTAGTTTAAATATTTAATTTTTTTTAACCCCGAGGATTCGTTCCGTCCCAGCTCGCTCTCTCTTTCGTTTAGTTTAAATATTTAATTTTTTTTTTATCCCCGAGGCTTCGTAGTGAGGAGGGTGTAAATTGTTCGGGCTTTCGGGACAAAGGTATCGAAAAGACCTTCGTCCGGACATATTATAATCGAAAATCAGAGGCTCGGCGGAAAAATGGCTGTGTCGTGAAGGGACAAGAGCGAAATGTTGGCATAAGTGAACGGATGCGACCATACCAGCACTAATGCACCGGATCCCATCAGAACTCCGAAGTTAAGCGTGCTTGGGCGAGAGTAGTACTAGGATGGGTGACCTCCTGGGAAGTCCTCGTGTTGCATCCCCTTTTGTTTTGCGCCAATTGAGTTCCGTCCCAGCTCGCTCTCTCTTTCGTTTAGTTTAAATATTTAATTTTTTTTAACCCCGAGGCTTCGTTCCGTCCCAGCTCTCCCTCTCTTTCGTTTAGTTTAAATATTTAATTTTTTTTTTATCCCCGAGGCTTCGTAGTGAGGAGGGTGTAAATTGTTCGGGCTTTCGGGACAAAGGTATCGAAAAGACCTTCGTCCGGACATATTATAATCGAAAATCGGAGGCTCGGCGGAAAAATGGCTGTGTCGTGAAGGGACAAGAGCGAAATGTTGGCATAAGTGAACGGATGCGACCATACCAGCACTAATGCACCGGATCCCATCAGAACTCCTAAGTTAAGCGTGCTTGGGCGAGAGTAGTACTAGGATGGGTGACCTCCTGGGAAGTCCTCGTGTTGCATACCCTTTTGTTTTGCGCCAGTTGAGTTCCGTCCCAGCTCGCTCTCTCTTTCGTTTAGTTTAAATATTTAATTTTTTTTTAACCCCGAGGCTTCGTTCCGTCCCAGCTCGCTCTCTCTTTCGTTTAGTTTAAATATTTAATTTTTTTTTTATCCCCGAGGCTTCGTAGTGAGGAGGGTGTAAATTGTTCGGGCTTTCGGGACAAAGGTATCGAAAAGACCTTCGTCCGGACATATTATAATCGAAAATCGGAGGCTCGGCGGAAAAATGGCTGTGTCGTGAAGGGACAAGAGCGAAATGTTGGCATAAGTGAACGGATGCGACCATACCAGCACTAATGCACCGGATCCCATCAGAACTCCGAAGTTAAGCGTGCTTGGGCGAGAGTAGTACTAGGATGGGTGACCTCCTGGGAAGTCCTCGTGTTGCATCCCCTTTTGTTTTGCGCCAGTTGAGTTCCGTCCCAGCTCGCTCTCTCTTTCGTTTAGTTTAAATATTTAATTTTTTTTAACCCCGAGGCTTCGTTCCGTCCCAGCTCGCTCTCTCTTTCGTTTAGTTTAAATATTTAATTTTTTTTTTATCCCCGAGGCTTCGTAGTGAGGAGGGTGTAAATTGTTCGGGCTTTCGGGACAAAGGTATCGAAAAGACCTTCGTCCGGACATATTATAATCGAAAATCAGAGGCTCGGCGGAAAAATGGCTGTGTCGTGAAGGGACAAGAGCGAAATGTTGGCATAAGTGAACGGATGCGACCATACAAGCACTAATGCACCGGATCCCATCAGAACTCCGAAGTTAAGCGTGCTTGGGCGAGAGTAGTACTAGGATGGGTGACCTCCTGGGAAGTCCTCGTGTTGCATACCCTTTTGTTTTGCGCCAGTTGAGTTCCGTCCCAGCTCGCTCTCTCTTTCGTTTAGTTTAAATATTTAATTTTTTTTAACCCCGAGGCTTCGTTCCGTCCCAGCTCTCCCTCTCTTTCGTTTAGTTTAAATATTTAATTTTTTTTTTATCCCCGAGGCTTCGTAGTGAGGAGGGTGTAAATTGTTCGGGCTTTCGGGACAAAGGTATCGAAAAGACCTTCGTCCGGACATATTATAATCGAAAATCGGAGGCTCGGCGGAAAAATGGCTGTGTCGTGAAGGGACAAGAGCGAAATGTTGGCATAAGTGAACGGATGCGACCATACCAGCACTAATGCACCGGATCCCATCAGAACTCCTAAGTTAAGCGTGCTTGGGCGAGAGTAGTACTAGGATGGGTGACCTCCTGGGAAGTCCTCGTGTTGCATACCCTTTTGTTTTGCGCCAGTTGAGTTCCGTCCCAGCTCGCTCTCTCTTTCGTTTAGTTTAAATATTTAATTTTTTTTAACCCCGAGGCTTCGTTCCGTCCCAGCTCGCTCTCTCTTTCGTTTAGTTTAAATATTTAATTTTTTTTTTATCCCCGAGGCTTCGTAGTGAGGAGGGTGTAAATTGTTCGGGCTTTCGGGACAAAGGTATCGAAAAGACCTTCGTCCGGACATATTATAATCGAAAATCGGAGGCTCGGCGGAAAAATGGCTGTGTCGTGAAGGGACAAGAGCGAAATGTTGGCATAAGTCAACGGATGCGACCATACCAGCACTAATGCACCGGATTCCATCAGAACTCCGAAGTTAAGCGTGCTTGGGCGAGAGTAGTACTAGGATGGGTGACCTCCTGGGAAGTCCTCGTGTTGCATCCCCTTTTGTTTTGCGCCAGTTGAGTTCCGTCCCAGCTCGCTCTCTCTTTCGTTTAGTTTAAATATTTAATTTTTTTTAACCCCGAGGCTTCGTTCCGTCCCAGCTCGCTCTCTCTTTCGTTTAGTTTAAATATTTAATTTTTTTTTATCCCCGAGGCTTCGTAGTGAGGAGGGTGTAAATTGTTCGGGCTTTCGGGACAAAGGTATCGAAAAGACCTTCGTCCGGACATATTATAATCGAAAATCGGAGGCTCGGCGGAAAAATGGCTGTGTCGTGAAGGGACAAGAGCGAAATGTTGGCATAAGTGAACGGATGCGACCATACAAGCACTAATGCACCGGATCCCATCAGAACTCCGAAGTTAAGCGTGCTTGGGCGAGAGTAGTACTAGGATGGGTGACCTCCTGGGAAGTCCTCGTGTTGCATCCCCTTTTGTTTTGCGCCAGTTGAGTTCCGTCCCAGCTCGCTCTCTCTTTCGTTTAGTTTAAATATTTAATTTTTTTTAACCCCGAGGCTTCGTTCCGTCCCAGCTCGCTCTCTCTTTCGTTTAGTTTAAATATTTAATTTTTTTTTTATCCCCGAGGCTTCGTAGTGAGGAGGGTGTAAATTGTTGGGGCTTTCGGGACAAAGGTATCGAAAAGACCTTCGTCCGGACATATTATAATCGAAAATCGGAGGCTCGGCGGAAAAATGGCTGTGTCGTGAAGGGATAAGAGCGAAATGTTGGCATAAGTGAACGGATGCGACCATACCAGCACTAATGCACCGGATCCCATCAGAACTCCGAAGTTAAGCGTGCTTGGGTGAGAGTAGTACTAGGATGGGTGACCTCCTGGGAAGTCCTCGTGTTGCATCCCTTTTTGTTTTGCGCCAGTTGAGTTCCGTCCCAGCTCGCTCTCTCTTTCGTTTAGTTTAAATATTTAATTTTTTTTAACCCCGAGGCTTCGTTCCGTCCCAGCTCGCTCTCTCTTTCGTTTAGTTTAAATATTTAATTTTTTTTTATCCCCGAGGCTTCGTAGTGAGGAGGGTGTAAATTGTTCGGGCTTTCGGGACAAAGGTATCGAAAAGACCTTCGTCCGGACATATTATAATCGAAAATCGGAGGCTCGGCGGAAAAATGGCTGTGTCGTGAAGGGACAAGAGCGAAATGTTGGCATAAGTGAACGGATGCGACCATACCAGCACTAATGCACCGGATCCTATCAGAACTCCGAAGTTAAGCGTGCTTGGGCGGGAGTAGTACTAGGATGGGTGACCTCCTGGGAAGTCCTCGTGTTGCATCCCCTTTTGTTTTGCGCCAGTTGAGTTCCGTCCCAGCTCGCTCTCTCTTTCGTTTAGTTTAAATATTTAATTTTTTTTAACCCCGAGGCTTCGTTCCGTCCCAGCTCGCTATCTCTTTCGTTTAGTTTAAATATTTAATTTTTTTTTATCCCCGAGGCTTCGTAGTGAGGAGGGTGTAAATTGTTCGGGCTTTCGGGACAAAGGTATCGAAAAGACCTTCGTCCGGACATATTATAATCGAAAATCGGAGGCTCGGCGGAAAAATGGCTGTGTCGTGAAGGGACAAGAGCGAAATGTTGGCATAAGTGAACGGATGCGACCATACCAGCACTAATGCACCGGATCCCATCAGAACTCCGAAGTTAAGCGTGCTTGGGTGAGAGTAGTACTAGGATGGGTGACCTCCTGGGAAGTCCTCGTGTTGCATCCCCTTTTGTTTTGCGCCAGTTGAGTTCCGTCCCAGCTCGCTCTCTCTTTCGTTTAGTTTAAATATTTAATTTTTTTTAACCCCGAGGCTTCGTTCCGTCCCAGCTCGCTCTCTCTTTCGTTTAGTTTAAATATTTAATTTTTTTTTTATCCCCGAGGCTTCTTAGTGAGGAGGGTGTAAATTGTTCGGGCTTTCGGGACAAAGGTATCGAAAAGACCTTTGTCCGGACATATTATAATCGAAAATCGGAGGCTCGGCGGAAAAATGGCTGTGTCGTGAAGGGACAAGAGCGAAATGTTGGCATAAGTGAACGGATGCGACCATACCAGCACTAATGCACCGGATCCCATCAGAACTCCGAAGTTAAGCGTGCTTGGGCGGGAGTAGTACTAGGATGGGTGACCTCCTGGGAAGTCCTCGTGTTGCATCCCCTTTTGTTTTGCGCCAGTTGAGTTCCGTCCCAGCTCGCTCTCTCTTTCGTTTAGTTTAAATATTTAATTTTTTTTTTATCCCCGAGGCTTCGTAGTGAGGAGGGTGTAAATTGTTCGGGCTTTCGGGACAAAGGTATCGAAAAGACCTTCGTCCGGACATATTATAATCGAAAATCAGAGGCTCGGCGGAAAAATGAATGTGTCGTGAAGGGACAAGAGCGAAATGTTGGCATAAGTGAACGGATGCGACCATACCAGCACTAATGCACCGGATCCCATCAGAACTCCGAAGTTAAGCGTGCTTGGGCGAGAGTAGTACTAGGATGGGTGACCTCCTGGGAAGTCCTCGTGTTGCATCCCCTTTTGTTTTGCGCCAGTTGAGTTCCGTCCCAGCTCGCTCTCTCTTTCGTTTAGTTTAAATATTTAATTTTTTTTAACCCCGAGGCTTCGTTCCGTCCCAGCTAGCTCTCTCTTTCGTTTAGTTTAAATATTTAATTTTTTTTTATCCCCGAGGCTTCGTAGTGAGGAGGGTGTAAATTGTTCGGGCTTTCGGGACAAAGGTATCGAAAAGACCTTCGTCCGGACATATTATAATCGAAAATCGGAGGCTCGGCGGAAAAATGGCTGTGTCGTGAAGGGACAAGAGCGAAATGTTGGCATAAGTGAACGGATGCGACCATACAAGCACTAATGCACCGGATCCCATCAGAACTCCGAAGTTAAGCGTGCTTGGGCGAGAGTAGTACTAGGATGGGTGACCTCCTGGGAAGTCCTCGTGTTGCATCCCCTTTTGTTTTGCGCCAGTTGAGTTCCGTCCCAGCTCGCTCTCTCTTTCGTTTAGTTTAAATATTTAATTTTTTTTAACCCCGAGGCTTCGTTCCGTCCCAGCTCGCTCTCTCTTTCGTTTAGTTTAAATATTTAATTTTTTTTTTATCCCCGAGGCTTCGTAGTGAGGAGGGTGTAAATTGTTGGGGCTTTCGGGACAAAGGTATCGAAAAGACCTTCGTCCGGACATATTATAATCGAAAATCGGAGGCTCGGCGGAAAAATGGCTGTGTCGTGAAGGGATAAGAGCGAAATGTTGGCATAAGTGAACGGATGCGACCATACCAGCACTAATGCACCGGATCCCATCAGAACTCCGAAGTTAAGCGTGCTTGGGTGAGAGTAGTACTAGGATGGGTGACCTCCTGGGAAGTCCTCGTGTTGCATCCCCTTTTGTTTTGCGCCAGTTGAGTTCCGTCCCAGCTCGCTCTCTCTTTCGTTTAGTTTAAATATTTAGTTTTTTTTAACCCCGAGGCTTCGTTCCGTCCCAGCTCGCTCTCTCTTTCATTTAGTTTAAATATTTAATTTTTTTTTTATCCCCGAGGCTTCGTAGTGAGGAGGGTGTAAATTGTTCGGGCTTTCGGGACAAAGGTATCGAAAAGACCTTCGTCCGGACATATTATAATCGAAAATCGGAGGCTCGGCGGAAAAATGGCTGTGTCGTGAAGGGACAAGAGCGAAATGTTGCCATAAGTGAACGGATGCGACCATACCAGCACTAATGCACCGGATCCTATCAGAACTCCGAAGTTAAGCGTGCTTGGGCGGGAGTAGTACTAGGATGGGTGACCTCCTGGGAAGTCCTCGTGTTGCATCCCCTTTTGTTTTGCGCCAGTTGAGTTCCGTCCCAGCTCGCTCTCTCTTTCGTTTAGTTTAAATATTTAATTTTTTTTAACCCCGAGGCTTCGTTCCGTCCCAGCTCGCTCTCTCTTTCATTTAGTTTAAATATTTAATTTTTTTTTTATCCCCGAGGCTTCGTAGTGAGGAGGGTGTAAATTGTTCGGGCTTTCGGGACAAAGGTATCGAAAAGACCTTCGTCCGGACATATTATAATCGAAAATCGGAGGCTCGGCGGAAAAATGGCTGTGTCGTGAAGGGACAAGAGCGAAATGTTGCCATAAGTGAACGGATGCGACCATACCAGCACTAATGCACCGGATCCTATCAGAACTCCGAAGTTAAGCGTGCTTGGGCGGGAGTAGTACTAGGATGGGTGACCTCCTGGGAAGTCCTCGTGTTGCATCCCCTTTTGTTTTGCGCCAGTTGAGTTCCGTCCCAGCTCGCTCTCTCTTTCGTTTAGTTTAAATATTTAATTTTTTTTAACCCCGAGGCTTCGTTCCGTCCCAGCTCGCTCTCTCTTTCGTTTAGTTTAAATATTTAATTTTTTTTTATCCCCGAGGCTTCGTAGTGAGGAGGGTGTAAATTGTTCGGGCTTTCGGGACAAAGGTATCGAAAAGACCTTCGTCCGGACATATTATAATCGAAAATCGGAGGCTCGGCGGAAAAATGGCTGTGTCGTGAAGGGACAAGAGCGAAATGTTGGCATAAGTGAACGGATGCGACCATACCAGCACTAATGCACCGGATCCCATCAAAACTCCGAAGTTAAGCGTGCTTGGGTGAGAGTAGTACTAGGATGGGTGACCTCCTGGGAAGTCCTCGTGTTGCATCCCCTTTTGTTTTGCGCCAGTTGAGTTCCGTCCCAGCTCGCTCTCTCTTTCGTTTAGTTTAAATATTTAATTTTTTTTAACCCCGAGGCTTCGTTCCGTCCCAGCTCGCTCTCTCTTTCGTTTAGTTTAAATATTTAATTTTTTTTTTATCCCCGAGGCTTCTTAGTGAGGAGGGTGTAAATTGTTCGGGCTTTCGGGACAAAGGTATCGAAAAGACCTTCGTCCGGACATATTATAATCGAAAATCGGAGGCTCGGCGGAAAAATGGCTGTGTCGTGAAGGGACAAGAGCGAAATGTTGGCATAAGTGAACGGATGCGACCATACCAGCACTAATGCACCGGATCCCATCAGAACTCCGAAGTTAAGCGTGCTTGGGCGGGAGTAGTACTAGGATGGGTGACCTCCTGGGAAGTCCTCGTGTTGCATCCCCTTTTGTTTTGCGCCAGTTGAGTTCCGTCCCAGCTCGCTCTCTCTTTCGTTTAGTTTAAATATTTAATTTTTTTTAACCCCGAGGCTTCGTTCCGTCCCAGCTCGCTCTCTCTTTCGTTTAGTTTAAATATTTAATTTTTTTTTTATCCCCGAGGCTTCTTAGTGAGGAGGGTGTAAATTGTTCGGGCTTTCGGGACAAAGGTATCGAAAAGACCTTTGTCCGGACATATTATAATCGAAAATCGGAGGCTCGGCGGAAAAATGGCTGTGTCGTGAAGGGACAAGAGCGAAATGTTGGCATAAGTGAACGGATGCGACCATACCAGCACTAATGCACCGGATCCCATCAGAACTCCGAAGTTAAGCGTGCTTGGGCGGGAGTAGTACTAGGATGGGTGACCTCCTGGGAAGTCCTCGTGTTGCATCCCCTTTTGTTTTGCGCCAGTTGAGTTCCGTCCCAGCTCGCTCTCTCTTTCGTTTAGTTTAAATATTTAATTTTTTTTTTATCCCCGAGGCTTCGTAGTGAGGAGGGTGTAAATTGTTCGGGCTTTCGGGACAAAGGTATCGAAAAGACCTTCGTCCGGACATATTATAATCGAAAATCAGAGGCTCGGCGGAAAAATGAATGTGTCGTGAAGGGACAAGAGCGAAATGTTGGCATAAGTGAACGGATGCGACCATACCAGCACTAATGCACCGGATCTCATCAGAACTCCGAAGTTAAGCGTGCTTGGGCGAGAGTAGTACTAGGATGGGTGACCTCCTGGGAAGTCCTCGTGTTGCATCCCCTTTTGTTTTGCGCCAGTTGAGTTCCGTCCCAGCTCGCTCTCTCTTTCGTTTAGTTTAAATATTTAATTTTTTTTAACCCCGAGGCTTCGTTCCGTCCCAGCTCGCTCTCTCTTTCGTTTAGTTTAAATATTTAATTTTTTTTTTATCCCCGAGGCTTCGTAGTAAGGAGGGTGTAAATTGTTCGGGCTTTCGTGACAAAGGTATCGAAAAGACCTTCGTCCGGACATATTATAATCGAAAATCGGAGGCTCGGCGGAAAAATGGCTGTGTCGTGAAGGGACAAGAGCGAAATGTTGGCATAAGTGAACGGATGCGACCATACCAGCACTAATGCACCGGATCCCATCAGAACTCCGAAGTTAAGCGTGCTTGGGCGAGAGTAGTACTAGGATGGGTGACCTCCTGGGAAGTCCTCGTGTTGCATCCCCTTTTGTTTTGCGCCAGTTGAGTTCCGTCCCAGCTCGCTCTCTCTTTCGTTTAGTTTAAATATTTAATTTTTTTTAACCCCGAGGCTTCGTTCCGTCCCAGCTCGCTCTCTCTTTCGTTTAGTTTAAATATTTAATTTTTTTATTATCCCCGAGGCTTCGTAGTGAGGAGGGTGTAAATTGTTCGGGCTTTCGGGACAAAGGTATCGAAACGACCTTTGTCCGGACATATTATAATCGAAAATCGGAGGCTCAGCGGAAAAATGGCTGTGTCGTGAAGGGACAAGAGCGAAATGTTGGCATAAGTGAACGGATGCGACCATACCAGCACTAATGCACCGGATCCCATCAGAACTCCGAAGTTAAGCGTGCTTGGGCGGGAGTAGTACTAGGATGGGTGACCTCCTGGGAAGTCCTCGTGTTGCATCCCCTTTTGTTTTGCGCCAGTTGAGTTCCGTCCCAGCTCGCTCTCTCTTTCGTTTAGTTTAAATATTTAATTTTTTTTTTATCCCCGAGGCTTCGTAGTGAGGAGGGTGTAAATTGTTCGGGCTTTCGGGACAAAGGTATCGAAAAGACCTTCGTCCGGACATATTATAATCGAAAATCAGAGGCTCGGCGGAAAAATGAATGTGTCGTGAAGGGACAAGAGCGAAATGTTGGCATAAGTGAACGGATGCGACCATACCAGCACTAATGCACCGGATCCCATCAGAACTCCGAAGTTAAGCGTGCTTGGGCGAGAGTAGTACTAGGATGGGTGACCTCCTGGGAAGTCCTCGTGTTGCATCCCCTTTTGTTTTGCGCCAGTTGAGTTCCGTCCCAGCTCGCTCTCTCTTTCGTTTAGTTTAAATATTTAATTTTTTTTAACCCCGAGGCTTCGTTCCGTCCCAGCTCGCTCTCTCTTTCGTTTAGTTTAAATATTTAATTTTTTTTTATCCCCGAGGCTTCGTAGTAAGGAGGGTGTAAATTGTTCGGGCTTTCGTGACAAAGGTATCGAAAAGACCTTCGTCCGGACATATTATAATCGAAAATCGGAGGCTCGGCGGAAAAATGGCTGTGTCGTGAAGGGACAAGAGCGAAATGTTGGCATAAGTGAACGGATGCGACCATACCAGCACTAATGCACCGGATCCCATCAGAACTCCGAAGTTAAGCGTGCTTGGGCGAGAGTAGTACTAGGATGGGTGACCTCCTGGGAAGTCCTCGTGTTGCATCCCCTTTTGTTTTGCGCCAGTTGAGTTCCGTCCCAGCTCGCTCTCTCTTTCGTTTAGTTTAAATATTTAATTTTTTTTAACCCCGAGGCTTCGTTCCGTCCCAGCTCGCTCTCTCTTTCGTTTAGTTTAAATATTTAATTTTTTTTTTATCCCCGAGGCTTCGTAGTGAGGAGGGTGTAAATTGTTCGGGCTTTCGGGACAAAGGTATCGAAAAGACCTTTGTCCGGACATATTATAATCGAAAATCGGAGGCTCGGCGGAAAAATGGCTGTGTCGTGAAGGGACAAGAGCGAAATGTTGGCATAAGTGAACGGATGCGACCATACCAGCACTAATGCACCGGATCCCATCAGAACTCCGAAGTTAAGCGTGCTTGGGCGGGAGTAGTACTAGGATGGGTGACCTCCTGGGAAGTCCTGGTGTTGCATCCCCTTTTGTTTTGCGCCAGTTGAGTTCCGTCCCAGCTCGCTCTCTCTTTCGTTTAGTTTAAATATTTAATTTTTTTTTTATCCCCGAGGCTTCGTAGTGAGGAGGGTGTAAATTGTTCGGGCTTTCGGGACAAAGGTATCGAAAAGACCTTCGTCCGGACATATTATAATCGAAAATCCGAGGCTCGGCGGAAAAATGGATGTGTCGTGAAGGGACAAGAGCGAAATGTTGGCATAAGTGAACGGATGCGACCATACCAGCACTAATGCACCGGATCCCATCAGAACTCCGAAGTTAAGCGTGCTTGGGCGGGAGTAGTACTAGGATGGGTGACCTCCTGGGAAGTCCTCGTGTTGCATCCCCTTTTGTTTTGCGCCAGTTGAGTTCCGTCCCAGCTCTCTCTCTCTTTCGTTTAGTTTAAATATTTAATTTTTTTTAACCCCGAGGCTTCGTTCCGTCCCAGCTCGCTCTCTCTTTCGTTTAGTTTAAATATTTAATTTTTTTTTATCCCCGAGGCTTCGTAGTGAGGAGGGTGTAAATTGTTCGGGCTTTCGGGACAAAGGTATCGAAAAGACCTTCGTCCGGACATATTATAATCGAAAATCGGAGGCTCGGCGGAAAAATGGCTGTGTCGTGAAGGGACAAGAGCGAAATGTTGGCATAAGTGAACGGATGCGACCATACCAGCACAAATGCACCGGATCCCATCAGAACTCCGAAGTTAAGCGTGCTTGGGCGAGAGTAGTACTAGGATGGGTGACCTCCTGGGAAGTCCTCGTGTTGCATCCCCTTTTGTTTTGCGCCAGTTGAGTTCCGTCCCAGCTCGCTCTCTCTTTCGTTTAGTTTAAATATTTAATTTTTTTTAACCCCGAGGCTTCGTTCCGTCCCAGCTCGCTCTCTCTTTCGTTTAGTTTAAATATTTAATTTTTTTTTTATCCCCGAGGCTTCGTAGTGAGGAGGGTGTAAATTGTTCGGGCTTTCGGGACAAAGGTATCGAAAAGACCTTTGTCCGGACATATTATAATCGAAAATCGGAGGCTCGGCGGAAAAATGGCTGTGTCGTGAAGGGACAAGAGCGAAATGTTGGCATAAGTGAACGGATGCGACCATACCAGCACTAATGCACCGGATCCCATCAGAACTCCGAAGTTAAGCGTGCTTGGGCGGGAGTAGTACTAGGATGGGTGACCTCCTGGGAAGTCCTGGTGTTGCATCCCCTTTTGTTTTGCGCCAGTTGAGTTCCGTCCCAGCTCGCTCTCTCTTTCGTTTAGTTTAAATATTTAATTTTTTTTTTATCCCCGAGGCTTCGTAGTGAGGAGGGTGTAAATTGTTCGGGCTTTCGGGACAAAGGTATCGAAAAGACCTTCGTCCGGACATATTATAATCGAAAATCCGAGGCTCGGCGGAAAAATGGATGTGTCGTGAAGGGACAAGAGCGAAATGTTGGCATAAGTGAACGGATGCGACCATACCAGCACTAATGCACCGGATCCCATCAGAACTCCGAAGTTAAGCGTGCTTGGGCGGGAGTAGTACTAGGATGGGTGACCTCCTGGGAAGTCCTCGTGTTGCATCCCCTTTTGTTTTGCGCCAGTTGAGTTCCGTCCCAGCTCTCTCTCTCTTTCGTTTAGTTTAAATATTTAATTTTTTTTAACCCCGAGGCTTCGTTCCGTCCCAGCTCGCTCTCTCTTTCGTTTAGTTTAAATATTTAATTTTTTTTTATCCCCGAGGCTTCGTAGTGAGGAGGGTGTAAATTGTTCGGGCTTTCGGGACAAAGGTATCGAAAAGACCTTCGTCCGGACATATTATAATCGAAAATCGGAGGCTCGGCGGAAAAATGGCTGTGTCGTGAAGGGACAAGAGCGAAATGTTGGCATAAGTGAACGGATGCGACCATACCAGCACAAATGCACCGGATCCCATCAGAACTCCGAAGTTAAGCGTGCTTGGGCGAGAGTAGTACTAGGATGGGTGACCTCCTGGGAAGTCCTCGTGTTGCATCCCCTTTTGTTTTGCGCCAGTTGAGTTCCGTCCCAGCTCGCTCTCTCTTTCGTTTAGTTTAAATATTTAATTTTTTTTAACCCCGAGGCTTCGTTCCGTCCCAGCTCGCTCTCTCTTTCGTTTAGTTTAAATATTTAATTTTTTTTTTATCCCCGAGGCTTCGTAGTGAGGAGGGTGTAAATTGTTCGGGCTTTCGTGACAAAGGTATCGAAAAGACCTTCGTCCGGACATATTATAATCGAAAATCGGAGGCTCGGCGGAAAAATGGCTGTGTCGTGAAGGGACAAGAGCGAAATGTTGGCATAAGTGAACGGATGCGACCATACCAGCACTAATGCATCGGATCCCATCAGAACTACGAAGTTAAGCGTGCATGGGCGAGAGTAGTATTAGGATGGGTGACCTCCTGGGAAGTCCTCGTGTTGCATCCTCTTTTGTTTTGCGCCAGTTGAGTTCCGTCCCAGCTCGCTCTCTCTTTCGTTTAGTTTAAATATTTAATTTTTTTTAACCCCGAGGCTTCGTTCCGTCCCAGCTCGCTCTCTCTTTCGTTTAGTTTAAATATTTAATTTTTTTTTTATCCCCGAGGCTTCGTAGTGAGGAGGGTGTAAATTGTTCGGGCTTTCGGGACAAAGGTATTGAAAAGACCTTCGTCCGGACATATTATAATCGAAAATCGGAGGCTCGGCGGAAAAATGGTTGTGTCGTGAAGGGACAAGAGCGAAATGTTGGCATAAGTGAACGGATGCGACCATACCAGCACTAATGCACCGGATCCCATCAGAACTCCGAAGTTAAGCGTGCTTGGGCGGGAGTAGTACTAGGATGGGTGACCTCCTGGGAAGTCCTCGTGTTGCATCCCCTTTTGTTTTGCGCCAGTTGAGTTCCGTCCCAGCTCGCTCTCTCTTTCGTTTAGTTTAAATATTTAATTTTTTTTAACCCCGAGGCTTCGTTCCGTCCCAGCTCGCTCTCTCTTTCGTTTAGTATAAATATTTAATTTTTTTTTTATCCCCGAGGCTTCGTAGTGAGGAGGGTGTAAATTGTTCGGGCTTTCGGGACAAAGGTATTGAAAAGACCTTCGTCCGGACATATTATAATCGAAAATCGGAGGCTCGGCGGAAAAATGGCTGTGTCGTGAAGGGACAAGAGCGAAATGTTGGCATAAGAGAACGGATGCGACCATACCAGCACTAATGCATCGGATCCCATCAGAACTACGAAGTTAAGCGTGCTTGGGCGAGAGTAGTATTAGGATGGGTGACCTCCTGGAAAGTCCTCGTGTTGCATCCCCTTTTGTTTTGCGCCAGTTGAGTTCCGTCCCAGCTCTCTCTCTCTTTCGTTTAGTTTAAATATTTAATTTTTTTTAACCCCGAGGCTTCGTTCCGTCCCAGGTCGCTCTCTCTTTCGTTTAGTTTAAATATTTAATTTTTTTTTTATCCCCGAGGCTTCGTAGTGAGGAGGGTGTAAATTGTTCGGGCTTTCGTGACAAAGGTATCGAAAAGACCTTCGTCCGGACATATTATAATCGAAAATCGGAGGCTCGGCGGAAAAATGGCTGTGTCGTGAAGGGACAAGAGCGAAATGTTGGCATAAGTGAACGGATGCGACCATACCAGCACTAATGCATCGGATCCCATCAGAACTACGAAGTTAAGCGTGCATGGGCGAGAGTAGTATTAGGATGGGTGACCTCCTGGGAAGTCCTCGTGTTGCATCCTCTTTTGTTTTGCGCCAGTTGAGTTCCGTCCCAGCTCGCTCTCTCTTTCGTTTAGTTTAAATATTTAATTTTTTTTAACCCCGAGGCTTCGTTCCGTCCCAGCTCGCTCTCTCTTTCGTTTAGTTTAAATATTTAATTTTTTTTTTATCCCCGAGGCTTCGTAGTGAGGAGGGTGTAAATTGTTCGGGCTTTCGGGACAAAGGTATTGAAAAGACCTTCGTCCGGACATATTATAATCGAAAATCGCAGGCTCGGCGGAAAAATGGTTGTGTCGTGAAGGGACAAGAGCGAAATGTTGGCATAAGTGAACGGATGCGACCATACCAGCACTAATGCACCGGATCCCATCAGAACTCCGAAGTTAAGCGTGCTTGGGCGGGAGTAGTACTAGGATGGGTGACCTCCTGGGAAGTCCTCGTGTTGCATCCCCTTTTGTTTTGCGCCAGTTGAGTTCCGTCCCAGCTCGCTCTCTCTTTCGTTTAGTTTAAATATTTAATTTTTTTTAACCCCGAGGCTTCGTTCCGTCCCAGCTCGCTCTCTCTTTCGTTTAGTATAAATATTTAATTTTTTTTTTATCCCCGAGGCTTCGTAGTGAGGAGGGTGTAAATTGTTCGGGCTTTCGGGACAAAGGTATTGAAAAGACCTTCGTCCGGACATATTATAATCGAAAATCGGAGGCTCGGCGGAAAAATGGCTGTGTCGTGAAGGGACAAGAGCGAAATGTTGGCATAAGAGAACGGATGCGACCATACCAGCACTAATGCATCGGATCCCATCAGAACTACGAAGTTAAGCGTGCTTGGGCGAGAGTAGTATTAGGATGGGTGACCTCCTGGGAAGTCCTCGTGTTGCATCCCCTTTTGTTTTGCGCCAGTTGAGTTCCGTCCCAGCTCTCTCTCTCTTTCGTTTAGTTTAAATATTTAATTTTTTTTAACCCCGAGGCTTCGTTCCGTCCCAGCTCGCTCTCTCTTTCGTTTAGTTTAAATATTTAATTTTTTTTTTATCCCCGAGGCTTCGTAGTGAGGAGGGTGTAAATTGTTCGGGCTTTCGTGACAAAGGTATCGAAAAGACCTTCGTCCGGACATATTATAATCGAAAATCGGAGGCTCGGCGGAAAAATGGCTGTGTCGTGAAGGGACAAGAGCGAAATGTTGGCATAAGTGAACGGATGCGACCATACCAGCACTAATGCATCGGATCCCATCAGAACTACGAAGTTAAGCGTGCATGGGCGAGAGTAGTATTAGGATGGGTGACCTCCTGGGAAGTCCTCGTGTTGCATCCTCTTTTGTTTTGCGCCAGTTGAGTTCCGTCCCAGCTCGCTCTCTCTTTCGTTTAGTTTAAATATTTAATTTTTTTTAACCCCGAGGCTTCGTTCCGTCCCAGCTCGCTCTCTCTTTCGTTTAGTTTAAATATTTAATTTTTTTTTTATCCCCGAGGCTTCGTAGTGAGGAGGGTGTAAATTGTTCGGGCTTTCGGGACAAAGGTATTGAAAAGACCTTCGTCCGGACATATTATAATCGAAAATCGCAGGCTCGGCGGAAAAATGGTTGTGTCGTGAAGGGACAAGAGCGAAATGTTGGCATAAGTGAACGGATGCGACCATACCAGCACTAATGCACCGGATCCCATCAGAACTCCGAAGTTAAGCGTGCTTGGGCGGGAGTAGTACTAGGATGGGTGACCTCCTGGGAAGTCCTCGTGTTGCATCCCCTTTTGTTTTGCGCCAGTTGAGTTCCGTCCCAGCTCGCTCTCTCTTTCGTTTAGTTTAAATATTTAATTTTTTTTAACCCCGAGGCTTCGTTCCGTCCCAGCTCGCTCTCTCTTTCGTTTAGTTTAAATATTTAATTTTTTTTTTATCCCCGAGGCTTCGTAGTGAGGAGGGTGTAAATTGTTCGGGCTTTCGGGACAAAGGTATTGAAAAGACCTTCGTCCGGACATATTATAATCGAAAATCGGAGGCTCGGCGGAAAAATGGTTGTGTCGTGAAGGGACAAGAGCGAAATGTTGGCATAAGTGAACGGATGCGACCATACCAGCATAATGCACCGGATCCCATCAGAACTCCGAAGTTAAGCGTGCTTGGGCGGGAGTAGTACTAGGATGGGTGACCTCCTGGGAAGTCCTCGTGTTGCATCCCCTTTTGTTTTGCGCCAGTTGAGTTCCGTCCCAGCTCTCTCTCTCTTTCGTTTAGTTTAAATATTTAATTTTTTTTAACCCCGAGGCTTCGTTCCGTCCCAGCTCGCTCTCTCTTTCGTTTAGTTTAAATATTTAATTTTTTTTTTTATCCCCGAGGCCTCGTAGTGAGGAGGGTGTAAATTATTCGGGCTTTCGGGACAAAGATATCGAAAAGACCTTCGTCCGGACATATTATAATCGAAAATCGGAGGCTCGGCGGAAAAATGGCTGTGTCGTGAAGGGACAAGAGCGAAATGTTGGCATAAGTGAACGGATGCGACCATACCAGCACTAATGCACCGGATCCCATCAGAACTCCGAAGTTAAGCGTGCTTGGGCGAGAGTAGTACTAGGATGGGTGACCTCCTGGGAAGTCCTGGTGTTGCATCCCCTTTTGTTTTGCGCCAGTTGAGTTCCGTCCCAGCTCGCTCTCTCTTTCGTTTAGTTTAAATATTTAATTTTTTTTAACCCCGAGGCTTCGTTCCGTCCCAGCTCGCTCTCTCTTTCGTTTAGTTTAAATATTTAATTTTTTTTTTATCCCCGAGGCTTCGTAGTGAGGAGGGTCTAAATTGTTCGGGCTTTCGGGACAAAGGTATCGAAAAGACCTTCGTCCGGACATATTATAATCGAAAATCGGAGGCTCGGCGGAAAAATGGCTGTGTCGTGAAGGGACAAGAGCGAAATGTTGGCATAAGTGAACGGATGCGACCATACCAGCACTAATGCACCGGATCCCATCAGAACTCCGAAGTTAAGCGTGCTTGTGCGAGAGTAGTACTAGGATGGGTGACCTCCTGGGAAGTCCTCGTGTTGCATCCCCTTTAGTTTTGCGCCAGTTGAGTTCCGTCCCAGCTCGCTCTCTCTTTCGTTTAGTTTAAATATTTAATTTTTTTTAACCCTGAGGCTTCGTTCCGTCCCAGCTCGCTCTCTCTTTCGTTTAGTTTAAATATTTAATTTTTTTTTTATCCCCGAGGCTTCGTAGTGAGGAGGGTGTAAATTGTTCGGGCTTTCGGGACAAAGGTATCGAAAAGACCTTCGTCCGGACATATTATAATCGAAAATCGGAGGCTCGGCGGAAAAATGGCTGTGTCGTGAAGGGACAAGAGCGAAATGTTGGCATAAGAGAACGGATGCGACCATACCAGCACTAATGCACCGGATCCCATCAGAACTCCGAAGTTAAGCGTGCTTGGGCGAGAGTAGTACTAGGATGGGTGACCTCCTGGGAAGTCCTCGTGTTGCATCCCCTTTTGTTTTGCGCCAGTTGAGTTCCGTCCCAGCTCGCTCTCTCTTTCGTTTAGTTTAAATATTTAATTTTTTTTAACCCCGAGGCTTCGTTCCGTCCCAGCTCGCTCTCTCTTTCGTTTAGTTTAAATATTTGATTTTTTTTTTATCCCCGAGGCTTCGTAGTGAGGAGGGTGTAAATTGTTCGGGCTTTCGTGACAAAGGTATCGAAAAGACCTTCGTCCGGACATATTATAATCGAAAATCGGAGGCTCGGCGGAAAAATGGCTGTGTCGTGAAGGGATAAGAGCGAAATGTTGGCATAAGTGAACGGATGCGACCATACCAGCACTAATGCATCGGATCCCATCAGAACTACGAAGTTAAGCGTGCTTGGGCGAGAGTAGTATTAGGATGGGTGACCTCCTGGGAAGTCCTCGTGTTGCATCCCCTTTAGTTTTGCGCCAGTTGAGTTCCGTCCCAGCTCGCTCTCTCTTTCGTTTAGTTTAAATATTTAATTTTTTTTAACCCTGAGGCTTCGTTCCGTCCCAGCTCGCTCTCTCTTTCGTTTAGTTTAAATATTTAATTTTTTTTTTATCCCCGAGGCTTCGTAGTGAGGAGGGTGTAAATTGTTCGGGCTTTCGGGACAAAGGTATCGAAAAGACCTTCGTCCGGACATATTATAATCGAAAATCGGAGGCTCGGCGGAAAAATGGCTGTGTCGTGAAGGGACAAGAGCGAAATGTTGGCATAAGAGAACGGATGCGACCATACCAGCACTAATGCACCGGATCCCATCAGAACTCCGAAGTTAAGCGTGCTTGGGCGAGAGTAGTACTAGGATGGGTGACCTCCTGGGAAGTCCTCGTGTTGCATCCCCTTTTGTTTTGCGCCAGTTGAGTTCCGTCCCAGCTCGCTCTCTCTTTCGTTTAGTTTAAATATTTAATTTTTTTTAACCCCGAGGCTTCGTTCCGTCCCAGCTCGCTCTCTCTTTCGTTTAGTTTAAATATTTGATTTTTTTTTTATCCCCGAGGCTTCGTAGTGAGGAGGGTGTAAATTGTTCGGGCTTTCGTGACAAAGGTATCGAAAAGACCTTCGTCCGGACATATTATAATCGAAAATCGGAGGCTCGGCGGAAAAATGGCTGTGTCGTGAAGGGATAAGAGCGAAATGTTGGCATAAGTGAACGGATGCGACCATACCAGCACTAATGCATCGGATCCCATCAGAACTACGAAGTTAAGCGTGCTTGGGCGAGAGTAGTATTAGGATGGGTGACCTCCTGGGAAGTCCTCGTGTTGCATCCCCTTTTGTTTTGCGCCAGTTGAGTTCCGTCCCAGCTCGCTCTCTCTTTCGTTTAGTTTAAATATTTAATTTTTTTTAACCCCGAGGCTTCGTTCCGTCCCAGCTCGCTCTCTCTTTCGTTTAGTTTAAATATTTAATTTTTTTTTTATCCCCGAGGCTTCGTAGTGAGGAGGGTGTAAATTGTTCGGGCTTTCGGGACAAAGGTATTGAAAAGACCTTCTTTCGGACATATTATAATCGAAAATCGGAGGCTCGGCGGAAAAATGGTTGTGTCGTGAAGGGACAAGAGCGAAATGTTGGCATAAGTGAACGGATGCGACCATACCAGCACTAATGCACCGGATCCCATCAGAACTCCGAAGTTAAGCGTGCTTAGGCGGGAGTAGTACTAGGATGGGTGACCTCCTGGGAAGTCCTCGTGTTGCATCCCCTTTTGTTTTGCGCCAGTTGAGTTCCGTCCCAGCTCGCTCTCTCTTTCGTTTAGTTTAAATATTTAATTTTTTTTAACCCCGAGGCTTCGTTCCGTCCCAGCTCGCTCTCTCTTTCGTTTAGTTTAAATATTTAATTTTTTTTTATCCCCGAGGCTTCGTAGTGAGGAGGGTGTAAATTGTTCGGGCTTTCGGGACAAAGGTATCGAAAAGACCTTCGTCCGGACATATTATAATCGAAAATCGGAGGCTCGGCGGAAAAATGGCTGTGTCGTGAAGGGACAAGAGCGAAATGTTGGCATAAGTGAACGGATGCGACCATACCAGCACTAATGCACCGGATCCCATCAGAACTCCGAAGTTAAGCGTGCTTAGGCGAGAGTAGTACTAGGATGGGTGACCTCCTGGGAAGTCCTCGTGTTGCATCCCCTTTTGTTTTGGGCCAGTTGAGTTCCGTCCCAGCTCTCTCTCTCTTTCGTTTAGTTTAAATATTTAATTTTTTTTAACCCCGAGGCTTCGTTCCGTCCCAGCTCGCTCTCTCTTTCGTTTAGTTTAAATATTTAATTTTTTTTTATCCCCGAGGCTTCGTAGTGAGGAGGGTGTAAATTGTTCGGGCTTTCGGGACAAAGGTATCGAAAAGACCTTCGTCCGGACATATTATAATCGAAAATCGGAGGCTCGGCGGAAAAATGGCTGTGTCGTGAAGGGACAAGAGCGAAATGTTGGCATAAGTGAACGGATGCGACCATACCAGCACTAATGCACCGGATCCCATCAGAACTCCGAAGTTAAGCGTGCTTGGGCGAGAGTAGTACTAGGATGGGTGACCTCCTGGGAAGTCCTCGTGTTGCATCCCCTTTTGTTTTGCGCAAGTTGAGTTCCGTCCCAGCTTGCTCTCTCTTTCGTTTAGTTTAAATATTTAATTTTTTTTAACCCCGAGGCTTCGTTCCTTCCCAGCTCGCTCTCTCTTTCGTTTAGTTTAAATATTTAATTTTTTTTTTATCCCCGAGGCTTCGTAGTGAGGAGGGTGTAAATTGTTCGGGCTTTCGGGACAAAGGTATCGAAAAGACCTTCGTCCGGACATATTATAATCGAAAATCGGAGGCTCGGCGGAAAAATGGCTGTGTCGTGAAGGGACAAGAGCGAAATGTTGGCATAAGTGAACGGATGCGACCATACCAGCACTAATGCACCGGATCCCATCAGAACTCCGAAGTTAAGCGTGCTTGGGCGAGAGTAGTACTAGGATGGGTGACCTCCTGGGAAGTCCTCGTGTTGCATCCCCTTTTGTTTTGCGCTAGTTGAGTTCCGTCCCAGCTCGCTCTCTCTTTCGTTTAGTTTAAATATTTAATTTTTTTTAACCCCGAGGCTTCGTTCCGTCCCAGCTCGCTCTCTCTTTCGTTTAGTTTAAATATTTAATTTTTTTTTTATCCCCGAGGCTTCGTAGTGAGGAGGGTGTAAATTGTTCGGGCTTTCGGGACAAAGGTATCGAAAAGACCTTCGTCCGGACATATTATAATCGAAAATCGGAGGCTCGGCGGAAAAATGGCTGTGTCGTGAAGGGACAAGAGCGAAATGTTGGCATAAGTGAACGGATGCGACCATACCAGCACTAATGCACCGGATCCCATCAGAACTCCGAAGTTAAGCGTGCTTGGGCGAGAGTAGTACTAGGATTGGTGACCTCCTGGGAAGTCCTCGTGTTGCATCCCCTTTTGTTTTGCGCCAGTTGAGTTCCGTCCCAGCTCGCTCTCTCTTTCGTTTAGTTTAAATATTTAATTTTTTTTAACCCCGAGGCTTCGTTCCGTCCCAGCTCGCTCTCTCTTTCGTTTAGTTTAAATATTTAATTTTTTTTTATCCCCGAGGCTTCGTAGTAAGGAGGGTGTAAATTGTTCGGGCTTTCGGGACAAAGGTATCGAAAAGACCTTCGTTCGGACATATTATAATCGAAAATCGGAGGCTCGGCGGAAAAATGGCTGTGTTGTGAAGGGACAAGAGCGAAATGTTGGCATAAGTGAACGGATGCGACCATACCAGCACTAATGCACCGGATCCCATCAGAACTCCGAAGTTAAGCGTGCTTGGGCGAGAGTAGTACTAGGATGGGTGACCTCCTGGGAAGTCCTCGTGTTGCATCCCCTTTTGTTTTGCGCCAGTTGAGTTCCGCCCCAGCTCGCTCTCTCTTTCGTTTAGTTTAAATATTTAATTTTTTTTAACCCCGAGGCTTCGTTCCGTCCCAGCTCGCTCTCTCTTTCGTTTAGTTTAAATATTTAATTTTTTTTTTATCCCCGAGGCTTCGTAGTGAAGAGGGTGTAAATTGTTCGGGCTTTCGGGACAAAGGTATCGAAAAGACCTTCGTCCGGACATATTATAATCGAAAATCGGAGGCTCGGCGGAAAAATGGCTGTGTCGTGAAGGGACAAGAGCGAAATGTTGGCTTAAGTGAACGGATGCGACCATACCAACACTAATGCACCGGATCCCATCAGAACTCCGAAGTTAAGCGTGCTTGGGCGAGAGTAGTACTAGGATGGGTGACCTCCTGGGAAGTCCTCGTGTTGCATCCCCTTTTGTTTTGCGCCAGTTGAGTTCCGTCCCAGCTCGCTCTCTCTTTCGTTTAGTTTAAATATTTAATTTTTTTTAACCCCGAGGCTTCGTTCCGTCCCAGCTCGCTCTCTCTTTCGTTTAGTTTAAATATTTAATTTTTTTTAACCCCGAGGCTTCGATCCGTCCCAGCTCGCTCTCTCTTTCGTTTAGTTTCAATATTTAATTTTTTTTTTATCCCCGAGGCTTCGTAGTGAGGAGGGTGTAAATTGTTCGGGCTTTCAGGACAAAGGTATCGAAAAGACCTTCGTCCGGACATATTATAATCGAAAATCGGAGGCTCGGCGGAAAAATGGCTGTGTCGTGAAGGGACAAGAGCGAAATGTTGGCATAAGTGAACTGATGCGACCATACCAGCACTAATGCACCGGATCCCATCAAAACTCCGAAGTTATGCGTGCTTGGGCGAGAGTAGTACTAGGATGGGTGACCTCCTGGGAAGTCCTCGTGTTGCATCCCCTTTTGTTTTGCGCCAGTTGAGTTCCGTCCCAGCTCGCTCTCTCTTTCGTTTAGTTTAAATATTTAATTTTTTTTAACCCCGAGGCTTCGTTCCGTCCCAGCTCGCTCTCTCTTTCGTTTAGTTTAAATATTTAATTTTTTTTTTATCCCCGAGGCTTCGTAGTGAGGAGGGTGTAAATTGTTCGGGCTTTCGGGACAAAGGTATCGAAAAGACCTTCGTCCGGACATATTATAATCGAAAATCGGAGGCTCGGCGGAAAAATGGCTGTGTCGTGAAGGGACAAGAGCGAAATGTTGGCATAAGTGAACGGATGCGACCATACCAGCACTAATGCACCGGATCCCATCAGAACTCCGAAGTTAAGCGTGCTTGGGCGAGAGTAGTACTAGGATGGGTGACCTCCTGGGAAGTCCTCGTGTTGCATCCCCTTTTGTTTTGCGCCAGTTGAGTTCCGTCCCAGCTCGCTCTCTCTTTCGTTTAGTTTAAATATTTAATTTTTTTTCACCCCGAGGCTTCGTTCCGTCCCAGCTCGCTCTCTCTTTCGTTTAGTTTAAATATTTAATTTTTTTTTATCCCCGAGGCTTCGTAGTAAGGAGGGTGTAAATTGTTCGGGCTTTCGGGACAAAGGTATCGAAAAGACCTTCGTTCGGACATATTATAATCGAAAATCGGAGGCTCGGCGGAAAAATGGCTGTGTCGTGAAGGGACAAGAGCGAAATGTTGGCATAAGTGAACGGATGCGACCATACCAGCACTAATGCACCGGATCCCATCAGAACTCCGAAGTTAAGGGTGCTTGGGCGAGAGTAGTACTAGGATGGGTGACCTCCTGGGAAGTTCTCGTGTTGCATCCCCTTTTGTTTTGCGCCAGTTGAGTTCCGTCCCAGCTCGCTCTCTCTTTCGTTTAGTTTAAATATTTAATTTTTTTTAACCCCGAGGCTTCGTTCCGTCCCAGCTCGCTCTCTCTTTCGTTTAGTTTAAATATTTAATTTTTTTTTTATCCCCGAGGCTTCGTAGTGAGGAGGGTGTAAATTGTTCGGGCTTTCGGGACAAAGGTATCGAAAAGACCTTCGTCCGGACATATTATAATCGAAAATCGGAGGCTCTGCGGAAAAATGGCTGTGTCGTGAAGGGACAAGAGCGAAATGTTGGTATAAGTGAACGGATGCGACCATACCAGCACTAATGCACCGGATCCCATCAGAACTCCGAAGTTAAGCGTGCTTGGGCGAGAGTAGTACTAGGATGGGTGACCTCCTGGGAAGTCCTCGTGTTGCATCCCCTTTTGTTTTGCGCCAGTTGAGTTCCGTCCCAGCTCGCTCTCTCTTTCGTTTAGTTTAAATATTTAATTTTTTTTAACCCCGAGGCTTCGTTCCGTCCCAGCTCGCTCTCTCTTTCGTTTAGTTTAAATATTTAATTATTTTTTTATCCCCGAGGCTTCATAGTGAGGAGGGTGTAAATTGTTCGGGCTTTCGGGACAAAGGTATCGAAAAGACCTTCGTCCGGACATATTATAATCGAAAATCGGAGGCTCGGCGGAAAAATGGCTGTGTCGTGAAGGGACAAGAGCGAAATGTTGGCATAAGTGAACGGATGCGACCATACCAGCACTAATGCACCGGATCCCATCAGAACTCCGAAGTTAAGCGTGCTTGGGCGAGAGTAGTACTAGGATGGGTGACCTCCTGGGAAGTCCTCGTGTTGCATCCCCTTTTGTTTTGCGCCAGTTGAGTTCCGTCCCAGCTCGCTCTCTCTTTCGTTTAGTTTAAATATTTAATTTTTTTTAACCCCGAGGCTTCGTTCCGTCGCAGCTCGCTCTCTCTTTCGTTTAGTTTAAATATTTAATTTTTTTTTTATCCCCGAGGCTTCGTAGTGAGGAGGGTGTAAATTGTTCGGGCTTTCGGGACAAAGGTATCGAAAAGACCTTCGTCCGGAAATATTATAATCGAAAATCGGAGGCTCGGCGGAAAAATGGCTGTGTCGTGAAGGGACAAGAGCGAAATGTTGGCATAAGTGAACGGATGCGACCATACCAGCACTAATGCACCGGATCCCATCAGAACTCCGAAGTTAAGCGTGCTTGGGCGAGAGTAGTACTAGGATGGGTGACCTCCTAGGAAGTCCTCGTGTTGCATCCCCTTTTGTTTTGCGCCAGTTGAGTTCCGTCCCAGCTCGCTCTCTCTTTCGTTTAGTTTAAATATTTAATTTTTTTAACCCCGAGGCTTCGTTCCGTCCCAGCTCGCTCACTCTTTCGTTTAGTTTAAATATTTAATTTTTTTTTTATCCCCGAGGCTTCGTAGTGAGGAGGGTGTAAATTGTTCGGGCTTTCGGGACAAAGGTATCGAAAAGACCTTCGTCCGGACATATTATAATCGAAAATCGGAGGCTCGGCGGAAAAATGGCTGTGTCGTGAAGGGACAAGAGCGAAATGTTGGCATAAGTGAACGGATGCGACCATACCAGCACTTATGCACCGGATCCCATCAGAACTCCGAAGTTAAGCGTGCTTGGGCGAGAGTAGTACTAGGATGGGTGACCTCCTGGGAAGTCCTCGTGTTGCATCCCCTTTTGTTTTGCGCCAGTTGAGTTCCGCCCCAGCTCGCTCTCTCTTTCGTTTAGTTTAAATATTTAATTTTTTTTAACCCCGAGGCTTCGTTCCGTCCCAGCTCGCTCTCTCTTTCGTTTAGTTTAAATATTTAATTTTTTTTTTATCCCCGAGGCTTCGTAGTGAGGAGGGTGTAAATTGTTCGGGCTTTCGGGACAAAGGTATCGAAAAGACCTTCGTCCGGACATATTATAATCGAAAATCGGAGGCTCGGCGGAAAAATGGCTGTGTCGTGAAGGGACAAGAGCGAAATGTTGGCATAAGTGAACGGATGCGACCATACCAGCACTAATGCACCGGATCCCATCAGAACTCCGAAGTTAAGCGTGCTTGGGCGAGAGTAGTACTAGGATGGGTGACCTCCTGGGAAGTCCTCGTGTTGCATCCCCTTTTGTTTTGCGCCAGTTGAGTTCCGTCCCAGCTCGCTCTGTCTTTCGTTTAGTTTAAATATTTAATTTTTTTTTTATCCCCGAGGCTTCGTAGTGAGGAGGGTGTAAATTGTTCGGGCTTTCGGGACAAAGGTATCGAAAAGACCTTCGTCCGGACATATTATAATCGAAAATCGGAGGCTCGGCGGAAAAATGGCTGTGTCGTGAAGGGACAAGAGCGAAATGTTGGCATAAGTGAACGGATGCGACCATACCAGCACTAATGCACCGGATCCCATCAGAACTCCGAAGTTAAGCGTGCTTGGGCGAGAGTAGTACTAGGATGGGTGACCTCCTGGGAAGTCCTCGTGTTGCATCCCCTTTTGTTTTGCGCCAGTTGAGTTCCGTCCCAGCTCGCTCTCTCTTTCGTTTAGTTTAAATATTTAATTTTTTTTAACCCCGAGGCTTCGTTCCGTCCCAGCTCGCTCTCTCTTTCGTTTAGTTTAAATATTTAATTTTTTTTTATCCCCGAGGCTTCGTAGTAAGGAGGGTGTAAATTGTTCGGGCTTTCGGGACAAAGGTATCGAAAAGACCTTCGTTCGGACATATTATAATCGAAAATCGGAGGCTCGGCGGAAAAATGGCTGTGTCGTGAAGGGACAAGAGCGAAATGTTGGCATAAGTGAACGGATGCGACCATACCAGCACTAATGCACCGGATCCCATCAGAACTCCGAAGTTAAGCGTGCTTGGGCGAGAGTAGTACTAGGATGGGTGACCTCCTGGGAAGTTCTCGTGTTGCATCCCCTTTTGTTTTGCGCCAGTTGAGTTCCGTCCCAGCTCGCTCTCTCTTTCGTTTAGTTTAAATATTTAATTTTTTTTAACCCCGAGGCTTCGTTCCGTCCCAGCTCGCTCTCTCTTTCGTTTAGTTTAAATATTTAATTTTTTTTTTATCCCCGAGGCTTCGTAGTGAGGAGGGTGTAAATTGTTCGGGCTTTCGGGACAAAGGTATCGAAAAGACCTTCGTCCGGACATATTATAATCGAAAATCGGAGGCTCTGCGGAAAAATGGCTGTGTCGTGAAGGGACAAGAGCGAAATGTTGGCATAAGTGAACGGATGCGACCATACCAGCACTAATGCACCGGATCCCATCAGAACTCCGAAGTTAAGCGTGCTTGGGCGAGAGTAGTACTAGGATGGGTGACCTCCTGGGAAGTCCTCGTGTTGCATCCCCTTTTGTTTTGCGCCAGTTGAGTTCCGTCCCAGCTCGCTCTCTCTTTCGTTTAGTTTAAATATTTAATTTTTTTTCACCCCGAGGCTTCGTTCCGTCCCAGCTCGCTCTCTCTTTCGTTTAGTTTAAATATTTAATTTTTTTTTATCCCCGAGGCTTCGTAGTAAGGAGGGTGTAAATTGTTCGGGCTTTCGGGACAAAGGTATCGAAAAGACCTTCGTTCGGACATATTATAATCGAAAATCGGAGGCTCGGCGGAAAAATGGCTGTGTCGTGAAGGGACAAGAGCGAAATGTTGGCATAAGTGAACGGATGCGACCATACCAGCACTAATGCACCGGATCCCATCAGAACTCCGAAGTTAAGGGTGCTTGGGCGAGAGTAGTACTAGGATGGGTGACCTCCTGGGAAGTTCTCGTGTTGCATCCCCTTTTGTTTTGCGCCAGTTGAGTTCCGTCCCAGCTCGCTCTGTCTTTCGTTTAGTTTAAATATTTAATTTTTTTTTTATCCCCGAGGCTTCGTAGTGAGGAGGGTGTAAATTGTTCGGGCTTTCGGGACAAAGGTATCGAAAAGACCTTCGTCCGGACATATTATAATCGAAAATCGGAGGCTCGGCGGAAAAATGGCTGTGTCGTGAAGGGACAAGAGCGAAATGTTGGCATAAGTGAACGGATGCGACCATACCAGCACTAATGCACCGGATCCCATCAGAACTCCGAAGTTAAGCGTGCTTGGGCGAGAGTAGTACTAGGATGGGTGACCTCCTGGGAAGTCCTCGTGTTGCATCCCCTTTTGTTTTGCGCCAGTTGAGTTCCGTCCCAGCTCGCTCTCTCTTTCGTTTAGTTTAAATATATAATTTTTTTTAACCCCGAGGCTTCGTTCCGTCCCAGCTCGCTCTCTCTTTCGTTTAGTTTAAATATTTAATTTTTTTTTATCCCCGAGGCTTCGTAGTAAGGAGGGTGTAAATTGTTCGGGCTTTCGGGACAAAGGTATCGAAAAGACCTTCGTTCGGACATATTATAATCGAAAATCGGAGGCTCGGCGGAAAAATGGCTGTGTCGTGAAGGGACAAGAGCGAAATGTTGGCATAAGTGAACGGATGCGACCATACCAGCACTAATGCACCGGATCCCATCAGAACTCCGAAGTTAAGCGTGCTTGGGCGAGAGTAGTACTAGGATGGGTGACCTCCTGGGAAGTTCTCGTGTTGCATCCCCTTTTGTTTTGCGCCAGTTGAGTTCCGTCCCAGCTCGCTCTCTCTTTCGTTTAGTTTAAATATTTAATTTTTTTTAACCCCGAGGCTTCGTTCCGCCCCAGCTCGCTCTCTCTTTCGTTTAGTTTAAATATTTAATTTTTTTTTTATCCCCGAGGCTTCGTAGTGAGGAGGGTGTAAATTGTTCGGGCTTTCGGGACAAAGGTATCGAAAAGACCTTCGTCCGGACATATTATAATCGAAAATCGGAGGCTCTGCGGAAAAATGGCTGTGTCGTGAAGGGACAAGAGCGAAATGTTGGCATAAGTGAACGGATGCGACCATACCAGCACTAATGCACCGGATCCCATCAGAACTCCGAAGTTAAGCGTGCTTGGGCGAGAGTAGTACTAGGATGGGTGACCTCCTGGGAAGTCCTCGTGTTGCATCCCCTTTTGTTTTGCGCCAGTTGAGTTCCGTCCCAGCTCGCTCTCTCTTTCGTTTAGTTTAAATATTTAATTTTTTTTCACCCCGAGGCTTCGTTCCGTCCCAGCTCGCTCTCTCTTTCGTTTAGTTTAAATATTTAATTTTTTTTTATCCCCGAGGCTTCGTAGTAAGGAGGGTGTAAATTGTTCGGGCTTTCGGGACAAAGGTATCGAAAAGACCTTCGTTCGGACATATTATAATCGAAAATCGGAGGCTCGGCGGAAAAATGGCTGTGTCGTGAAGGGACAAGAGCGAAATGTTGGCATAAGTGAACGGATGCGACCATACCAGCACTAATGCACCGGATCCCATCAGAACTCCGAAGTTAAGGGTGCTTGGGCGAGAGTAGTACTAGGATGGGTGACCTCCTGGGAAGTTCTCGTGTTGCATCCCCTTTTGTTTTGCGCCAGTTGAGTTCCGTCCCAGCTCGCTCTCTCTTTCGTTTAGTTTAAATATTTAATTTTTTTTAACCCCGAGGCTTCGTTCCGTCCCAGCTCGCTCTCTCTTTCGTTTAGTTTAAATATTTAATTTTTTTTTTATCCCCGAGGCTTCGTAGTGAGGAGGGTGTAAATTGTTCGGGCTTTCGGGACAAAGGTATCGAAAAGACCTTCGTCCGGACATATTATAATCGAAAATCGGAGGCTCTGCGGAAAAATGGCTGTGTCGTGAAGGGACAAGAGCGAAATGTTGGTATAAGTGAACGGATGCGACCATACCAGCACTAATGCACCGGATCCCATCAGAACTCCGAAGTTAAGCGTGCTTGGGCGAGAGTAGTACTAGGATGGGTGACCTCCTGGGAAGTCCTCGTGTTGCATCCCCTTTTGTTTTGCGCCAGTTGAGTTCCGTCCCAGCTCGCTCTCTCTTTTGTTTAGTTTAAATATTTAATTTTTTTTAACCCCGAGGCTTCGTTCCGTCCCAGCTCGCTCTCTCTTTCGTTTAGTTTAAATATTTAATTATTTTTTTATCCCCGAGGCTTCATAGTGAGGAGGGTGTAAATTGTTCGGGCTTTCGGGACAAAGGTATCGAAAAGACCTTCGTCCGGACATATTATAATCGAAAATCGGAGGCTCGGCGGAAAAATGGCTGTGTCGTGAAGGGACAAGAGCGAAATGTTGGCATAAGTGAACGGATGCGACCATACCAGCACTAATGCACCGGATCCCATCAGAACTCCGAAGTTAAGCGTGCTTGGGCGAGAGTAGTACTAGGATGGGTGACCTCCTGGGAAGTCCTCGTGTTGCATCCCCTTTTGTTTTGCGCCAGTTGAGTTCCGTCCCAGCTCGCTCTCTCTTTCGTTTAGTTTAAATATTTAATTTTTTTTAACCCCGAGGCTTCGTTCCGTCGCAGCTCGCTCTCTCTTTCGTTTAGTTTAAATATTTAATTTTTTTTTTATCCCCGAGGCTTCGTAGTGAGGAGGGTGTAAATTGTTCGGGCTTTCGGGACAAAGGTATCGAAAAGACCTTCGTCCGGAAATATTATAATCGAAAATCGGAGGCTCGGCGGAAAAATGGCTGTGTCGTGAAGGGACAAGAGCGAAATGTTGGCATAAGTGAACGGATGCGACCATACCAGCACTAATGCACCGGATCCCATCAGAACTCCGAAGTTAAGCGTGCTTGGGCGAGAGTAGTACTAGGATGGGTGACCTCCTAGGAAGTCCTCGTGTTGCATCCCCTTTTGTTTTGCGCCAGTTGAGTTCCGTCCCAGCTCGCTCTCTCTTTCGTTTAGTTTAAATATTTAATTTTTTTAACCCCGAGGCTTCGTTCCGTCCCAGCTCGCTCACTCTTTCGTTTAGTTTAAATATTTAATTTTTTTTTTATCCCCGAGGCTTCGTAGTGAGGAGGGTGTAAATTGTTCGGGCTTTCGGGACAAAGGTATCGAAAAGACCTTCGTCCGGACATATTATAATCGAAAATCGGAGGCTCGGCGGAAAAATGGCTGTGTCGTGAAGGGACAAGAGCGAAATGTTGGCATAAGTGAACGGATGCGACCATACCAGCACTAATGCACCGGATCCCATCAGAACTCCGAAGTTAAGCGTGCTTGGGCGAGAGTAGTACTAGGATGGGTGACCTCCTGGGAAGTCCTCGTGTTGCATCCCCTTTTGTTTTGCGCCAGTTGAGTTCCGCCCCAGCTCGCTCTCTCTTTCGTTTAGTTTAAATATTTAATTTTTTTTAACCCCGAGGCTTCGTTCCGTCCCAGCTCGCTCTCTCTTTCGTTTAGTTTAAATATTTAATTTTTTTTTTATCCCCGAGGCTTCGTAGTGAGGAGGGTGTAAATTGTTCGGGCTTTCGGGACAAAGGTATCGAAAAGACCTTCGTCCGGACATATTATAATCGAAAATCGGAGGCTCGGCGGAAAAATGGCTGTGTCGTGAAGGGACAAGAGCGAAATGTTGGCATAAGTGAACGGATGCGACCATACCAGCACTAATGCACCGGATCCCATCAGAACTCCGAAGTTAAGCGTGCTTGGGCGAGAGTAGTACTAGGATGGGTGACCTCCTGGGAAGTCCTCGTGTTGCATCCCCTTTTGTTTTGCGCCAGTTGAGTTCCGTCCCAGCTCGCTCTGTCTTTCGTTTAGTTTAAATATTTAATTTTTTTTTTATCCCCGAGGCTTCGTAGTGAGGAGGGTGTAAATTGTTCGGGCTTTCGGGACAAAGGTATCGAAAAGACCTTCGTCCGGACATATTATAATCGAAAATCGGAGGCTCGGCGGAAAAATGGCTGTGTCGTGAAGGGACAAGAGCGAAATGTTGGCATAAGTGAACGGATGCGACCATACCAGCACTAATGCACCGGATCCCATCAGAACTCCGAAGTTAAGCGTGCTTGGGCGAGAGTAGTACTAGGATGGGTGACCTCCTGGGAAGTCCTCGTGTTGCATCCCCTTTTGTTTTGCGCCAGTTGAGTTCCGTCCCAGCTCGCTCTCTCTTTCGTTTAGTTTAAATATTTAATTTTTTTTAACCCCGAGGCTTCGTTCCGTCCCAGCTCGCTCTCTCTTTCGTTTAGTTTAAATATTTAATTTTTTTTTATCCCCGAGGCTTCGTAGTAAGGAGGGTGTAAATTGTTCGGGCTTTCGGGACAAAGGTATCGAAAAGACCTTCGTTCGGACATATTATAATCGAAAATCGGAGGCTCGGCGGAAAAATGGCTGTGTCGTGAAGGGACAAGAGCGAAATGTTGGCATAAGTGAACGGATGCGACCATACCAGCACTAATGCACCGGATCCCATCAGAACTCCGAAGTTAAGCGTGCTTGGGCGAGAGTAGTACTAGGATGGGTGACCTCCTGGGAAGTTCTCGTGTTGCATCCCCTTTTGTTTTGCGCCAGTTGAGTTCCGTCCCAGCTCGCTCTCTCTTTCGTTTAGTTTAAATATTTAATTTTTTTTAACCCCGAGGCTTCGTTCCGTCCCAGCTCGCTCTCTCTTTCGTTTAGTTTAAATATTTAATTTTTTTTTTATCCCCGAGGCTTCGTAGTGAGGAGGGTGTAAATTGTTCGGGCTTTCGGGACAAAGGTATCGAAAAGACCTTCGTCCGGACATATTATAATCGAAAATCGGAGGCTCTGCGGAAAAATGGCTGTGTCGTGAAGGGACAAGAGCGAAATGTTGGCATAAGTGAACGGATGCGACCATACCAGCACTAATGCACCGGATCCCATCAGAACTCCGAAGTTAAGCGTGCTTGGGCGAGAGTAGTACTAGGATGGGTGACCTCCTGGGAAGTCCTCGTGTTGCATCCCCTTTTGTTTTGCGCCAGTTGAGTTCCGTCCCAGCTCGCTCTCTCTTTCGTTTAGTTTAAATATTTAATTTTTTTTAACCCCGAGGCTTCGTTCCGTCGCAGCTCGCTCTCTCTTTCGTTTAGTTTAAATATTTAATTTTTTTTTATCCCCGAGGCTTCGTAGTGAGGAGGGTGTAAATTGTTCGGGCTTTCGGGACAAAGGTATCGAAAAGACCTTCGTCCGGAAATATTATAATCGAAAATCGGAGGCTCGGCGGAAAAATGGCTGTGTCGTGAAGGGACAAGAGCGAAATGTTGGCATAAGTGAACGGATGCGACCATACCAGCACTAATGCACCGGATCCTATCAGAACTCCGAAGTTAAGCGTGCTTGGGCGAGAGTAGTACTAGGATGGGTGACCTCCTAGGAAGTCCTCGTGTTGCATCCCCTTTTGTTTTGCGCCAGTTGAGTTCCGTCCCAGCTCGCTCTCTCTTTCGTTTAGTTTAAATATTTAATTTTTTTTAACCCCGAGGCTTCGTTCCGTCCCAGCTCGCTCTCTCTTTCGTTTAGTTTAAATATTTAATTTTTTTTTTATCCCCGAGGCTTCGTAGTGAGGAGGGTGTAAATTGTTCGGGCTTTCGGGACAAAGGTATCGAAAAGACCTTCGTCCGGACATATTATAATCGAAAATCGGAGGCTCGGCGGAAAAATGGTTGTGTCGTGAAGGGACAAGAGCGAAATGTTGGCATAAGTGAACGGATGCGACCATACCAGCACTAATGCACCGGATCCCATCAGAACTCCGAAGTTAAGCGTGCTTGGGCGAGAGTAGTACTAGGATGGGTGACCTCCTGGGAAGTCCTCGTGTTGCATCCCCTTTCGTTTTGCGCCAGTTGAGTTCCGTCCCAGCTCGCTCTCTCTTTCGTTTAGTTTAAATATTTAATTTTTTTTAACCCCGAGGCTTCGTTCCGTCGCAGCTCGCTCTCTCTTTCGTTTAGTTTAAATATTTAATTTTTTTTTTATCCCCGAGGCTTCGTAGTGAGGAGGGTGTAAATTGTTCGGGCTTTCGGGACAAAGGTATCGAAAAGACCTTCGTTCGGAAATATTATAATCGAAAATCGGAGGCTCGGCGGAAAAATGGTTGTGTCGTGAAGGGACAAGAGCGAAATGTTGGCATAAGTGAACGGATGCGACCATACCAGCACTAATGCACCGGATCCCATCAGAACTCCGAAGTTAAGCGTGCTTGGGCGAGAGTAGTACTAGGATGGGTGACCTCCTGGGAAGTCCTCGTGTTGCATCCCCTTTCGTTTTGCGCCAGTTGAGTTCCGTCCCAGCTCGCTCTCTCTTTCGTTTAGTTTAAATATTTAATTTTTTTTAACCCCGAGGCTTCGTTCCGTCGCAGCTCGCTCTCTCTTTCGTTTAGTTTAAATATTTAATTTTTTTTTTATCCCCGAGGCTTCGTAGTGAGGAGGGTGTAAATTGTTCGGGCTTTCGGGACAAAGGTATCGAAAAGACCTTCGTTCGGAAATATTATAATCGAAAATCGGAGGCTCGGCGGAAAAATGGCTGTGTCGTGAAGGGACAAGAGCGAAATGTTGGCATAAGTGAACGGATGCGACCATACCAGCACTAATGCACCGGATCCCATCAGAACTCCGAAGTTAAGCGTGCTTGGGCGAGAGTAGTACTAGGATGGGTGACCTCCTGGGAAGTTCTCGTGTTGCATCCCCTTTTGTTTTGCGCCAGTTGAGTTCCGTCCCAGCTCGCTCTCTCTTTCGTTTAGTTTAAATATTTAATTTTTTTTAACCCCGAGGCTTCGTTCCGTCCCAGCTCGCTCTCTCTTTCGTTTAGTTTAAATATTTAATTTTTTTTTTATCCCCGAGGCTTCGTAGTGAGGAGGGTGTAAATTGTTCGGGCTTTCGGGACAAAGGTATCGAAAAGACCTTCGTCCGGACATATTATAATCGAAAATCGGAGGCTCTGCGGAAAAATGGCTGTGTCGTGAAGGGACAAGAGCGAAATGTTGGCATAAGTGAACGGATGCGACCATACCAGCACTAATGCACCGGATCCCATCAGAACTCCGAAGTTAAGCGTGCTTGGGCGAGAGTAGTACTAGGATGGGTGACGTCCTGGGAAGTCCTCGTGTTGCATCCCCTTTTGTTTTGCGCCAGTTGAGTTCCGTCCCAGCTCGCTCTCTCTTTCGTTTAGTTTAAATATTTAATTTTTTTTAACCCCGAGGCTTCGTTCCGTCCCAGCTCGCTCTCTCTTTCGTTTAGTTTAAATATTTAATTATTTTTTTATCCCCGAAGCTTCATAGTGAGGAGGGTGTAAATTGTTCGGGCTTTCGGGACAAAGGTATCGAAAAGACCTTCGTCCGGACATATTATAATCGAAAATCGGAGGCTCGGCGGAAAAATGGCTGTGTCGTGAAGGGACAAGAGCGAAATGTTGGCATAAGTGAACGGATGCGACCATACCAGCACTAATGCACCGGATCCCATCAGAACTCCGAAGTTAAGCGTGCTTGGGCGAGAGTAGTACTAGGATGGGTGACCTCCTGGGAAGTCCTCGTGTTGCATCCCCTTTTGTTTTGCGCCAGTTGAGTTCCGTCCCAGCTCGCTCTCTCTTTCGTTTAGTTTAAATATTTAATTTTTTTTAACCCCGAGGCTTCGTTCCGTCCCAGCTCGCTCTCTCTTTCGTTTAGTTTAAATATTTAATTTTTTTTTATCCCCGAGGCTTCGTAGTAAGGAGGGTGTAAATTGTTCGGGCTTTCGGGACAAAGGTATCGAAAAGACCTTCGTCCGGACATATTATAATCGAAAATCGGAGGCTCGGCGGAAAAATGGCTGTGTCGTGAAGGGACAAGAGCGAAATGTTGGCATAAGTGAACGGATGCGACCATACCAGCACTAATGCACCGGATCCCATCAGAACTCCGAAGTTAAGCGTGCTTGGGCGAGAGTAGTACTAGGATGGGTGACCTCCTGGGAAGTCCTCGTGTTGCATCCCCTTTTGTTTTGCGCCAGTTGAGTTCCGTCCCAGCTCGCTCTCTCTTTCGTTTAGTTTAAATATTTAATTTTTTTTAACCCCGAGGCTTCGTAGTGAGGAGGGTGTAAATTGTTCGGGCTTTCGGGACAAAGGTATCGAAAAGACCTTCGTCCGGACATATTATAATCGAAAATCGGAGGCTCGGCGAAAAAATGGCTGTGTCGTGAAGGGACAAGAGCGAAATGTTGGCATAAGTGAACGGATGCGACCATACCAGCACTAATGCACCGGATCCCATCAGAACTCCGAAGTTAAGCGTGCTTGGGCGAGAGTAGTACTAGGATGGGTGACCTCCTGGGAAGTCCTCGTGTTGCATCCCCTTTTGTTTTGCGCCGAGGCTTCGTTCCGTCGCAGCTCGCTCTCTCTTTCGTTTAGTTTAAATATTTAATTTTTTTTTTATCCCCGAGGCTTCGTAGTGAGGAGGGTGTAAATTGTTCGGGCTTTCGGGACAAAGGTATCGGAAAGACCTTCGTCCGGACATATTATAATCGAAAATCGGAGGCTCGGCGGAAAAATGGCTGTGTCGTGAAGGGACAAGAGCGAAATGTTGGCATAAGTGAACGGATGCGACCATACCAGCACTAATGCACCGGATCCCATGAGAACTCCGAAGTTAAGCGTGCTTGGGCGAGAGTAGTACTAGGATGGGTGACCTCCTGGGAAGTCCTCGTGTTGCATCCCCTTTTGTTTTGCGCCAGTTGAGTTCCGCCCCAGCTCGCTCTCTCTTTCGTTTAGTTTAAATATTTAATTTTTTTTAACCCCGAGGCTTCGTTCCGTCCCAGCTCGCTCTCTCTTTCGTTTAGTTTAAATATTTAATTTTTTTTTTATCCCCGAGGCTTCGTAGTGAGGAGGGTGTAAATTGTTCGGGCTTTCGGGACAAAGGTATCGAAAAGACCTTCGTCCGGACATATTATAATCGAAAATCGGAGGCTCGGCGGAAAAATGGTTGTGTCGTGAAGGGACAAGAGCGAAATGTTGGCATAAGTGAACGGATGCGACCATACCAGCACTAATGCACCGGATCCCATCAGAACTCCGAAGTTAAGCGTGCTTGGGCGAGAGTAGTACTAGGATGGGTGACCTCCTGGGAAGTCCTCGTGTTGCATCCCCTTTCGTTTTGCGCCAGTTGAGTTCCGTCCCAGCTCGCTCTCTCTTTCGTTTAGTTTAAATATTTAATTTTTTTTAACCCCGAGGCTTCGTTCCGTCGCAGCTCGCTCTCTCTTTCGTTTAGTTTAAATATTTAATTTTTTTTTTATCCCCGAGGCTTCGTAGTGAGGAGGGTGTAAATTGTTCGGGCTTTCGGGACAAAGGTATCGAAAAGACCTTCGTTCGGAAATATTATAATCGAAAATCGGAGGCTCGGCGGAAAAATGGCTGTGTCGTGAAGGGACAAGAGCGAAATGTTGGCATAAGTGAACGGATGCGACCATACCAGCACTAATGCACCGGATCCCATCAGAACTCCGAAGTTAAGCGTGCTTGGGCGAGAGTAGTACTAGGATGGGTGACCTCCTGGGAAGTTCTCGTGTTGCATCCCCTTTTGTTTTGCGCCAGTTGAGTTCCGTCCCAGCTCGCTCTCTCTTTCGTTTAGTTTAAATATTTAATTTTTTTTAACCCCGAGGCTTCGTTCCGTCCCAGCTCGCTCTCTCTTTCGTTTAGTTTAAATATTTAATTTTTTTTTTATCCCCGAGGCTTCGTAGTGAGGAGGGTGTAAATTGTTCGGGCTTTCGGGACAAAGGTATCGAAAAGACCTTCGTCCGGACATATTATAATCGAAAATCGGAGGCTCTGCGGAAAAATGGCTGTGTCGTGAAGGGACAAGAGCGAAATGTTGGCATAAGTGAACGGATGCGACCATACCAGCACTAATGCACCGGATCCCATCAGAACTCCGAAGTTAAGCGTGCTTGGGCGAGAGTAGTACTAGGATGGGTGACCTCCTGGGAAGTCCTCGTGTTGCATCCCCTTTTGTTTTGCGCCAGTTGAGTTCCGTCCCAGCTCGCTCTCTCTTTCGTTTAGTTTAAATATTTAATTTTTTTTAACCCCGAGGCTTCGTTCCGTCCCAGCTCGCTCTCTCTTTCGTTTAGTTTAAATATTTAATTATTTTTTTATCCCCGAAGCTTCATAGTGAGGAGGGTGTAAATTGTTCGGGCTTTCGGGACAAAGGTATCGAAAAGACCTTCGTCCGGACATATTATAATCGAAAATCGGAGGCTCGGCGGAAAAATGGCTGTGTCGTGAAGGGACAAGAGCGAAATGTTGGCATAAGTGAACGGATGCGACCATACCAGCACTAATGCACCGGATCCCATCAAAACTCCGAAGTTAAGCGTGCTTGGGCGAGAGTAGTACTAGGATGGGTGACCTCCTGGGAAGTCCTCGTGTTGCATCCCCTTTTGTTTTGCGCCAGTTGAGTTCCGTCCCAGCTCGCTCTCTCTTTCGTTTAGTTTAAATATTTAATTTTTTTTAACCCCGAGGCTTCGTTCCGTCGCAGCTCGCTCTCTCTTTCGTTTAGTTTAAATATTTAATTTTTTTTTATCCCCGAGGCTTCGTAGTGAGGAGGGTGTAAATTGTTCGGGCTTTCGGGACAAAGGTATCGAAAAGACCTTCGTCCGGAAATATTATAATCGAAAATCGGAGGCTCGGCGGAAAAATGGCTGTGTCGTGAAGGGACAAGAGCGAAATGTTGGCATAAGTGAACGGATGCGACCATACCAGCACTAATGCACCGGATCCCATCAGAACTCCGAAGTTAAGCGTGCTTGGGCGAGAGTAGTACTAGGATGGGTGACCTCCTAGGAAGTCCTCGTGTTGCATCCCCTTTTGTTTTGCCCCAGTTGAGTTCCGTCCCAGCTCGCTCTCTCTTTCGTTTAGTTTAAATATTTAATTTTTTTTAACCCCGAGGCTTCGTTCCGTCCCAGCTCGCTCACTCTTTCGTTTAGTTTAAATATTTAATTTTTTTTTTATCCCCGAGGCTTCGTAGTGAGGAGGGTGTAAATTGTTCGGGCTTTCGGGACAAAGGTATCGAAAAGACCTTCGTCCGGACATATTATAATCGAAAATCGGAGGCTCGGCGGAAAAATGGCTGTGTCGTGAAGGGACAAGAGCAAAATGTTGGCATAAGTGAACGGATGCGACCATACCAGCACTAATGCACCGGATCCCATCAGAACTCCGAAGTTAAGCGTGCTTGGGCGAGAGTAGTACTAGGATGGGTGACCTCCTGGGAAGTCCTCGTGTTGCATCCCCTTTTGTTTTGCGCCAGTTGAGTTCCGTCCCATCTCGCTCTCTCTTTCGTTTAGTTTAAATATTTAATTTTTTTTTATCCCCGATGCTTCGTAGTGAGGAGGGTGTAAATTGTTCGGGCTTTCGGGACAAAGGTATCGAAAAGACCTTCGTCCGGACATATTATAATCGAAAATCGGAGGCTCGGCGAAAAAATGGCTGTGTCGTGAAGGGACAAGAGCGAAATGTTGGCATAAGTGAACGGATGCGACCATACCAGCACTAATGCACCGGATCCCATCAGAACTCCGAAGTTAAGCGTGCTTGGGCGAGAGTAGTACTAGGATGGGTGACCTCCTGGGAAGTCCTCGTGTTGCATCCCCTTTTGTTTTGCGCCGAGGCTTCGTTCCGTCGCAGCTCGCTCTCTCTTTCGTTTAGTTTAAATATTTAATTTTTTTTTTATCCCCGAGGCTTCGTAGTGAGGAGGGTGTAAATTGTTCGGGCTTTCGGGACAAAGGTATCGGAAAGACCTTCGTCCGGACATATTATAATCGAAAATCGGAGGCTCGGCGGAAAAATGGCTGTGTCGTGAAGGGACAAGAGCGAAATGTTGGCATAAGTGAACGGATGCGACCATACCAGCACTAATGCACCGGATCCCATGAGAACTCCGAAGTTAAGCGTGCTTGGGCGAGAGTAGTACTAGGATGGGTGACCTCCTGGGAAGTCCTCGTGTTGCATCCCCTTTTGTTTTGCGCAAGTTGAGTTCCGTCCCAGCTTGCTCTCTCTTTCGTTTAGTTTAAATATTTAATTTTTTTTAACCCCGAGGCTTCGTTCCTTCCCAGCTCGCTCTCTCTTTCGTTTAGTTTAAATATTTAATTTTTTTTTTATCCCCGAGGCTTCGTAGTGAGGAGGGTGTAAATTGTTCGGGCTTTCGGGACAAAGGTATCGAAAAGTCCTTCGTCCGGACATATTATAATCGAAAATCGGAGGCTCGGCGGAAAAATGGCTGTGTCGTGAAGGGACAAGAGCGAAATGTTGGCATAAGTGAACGGATGCGACCATACCAGCACTAATGCACCGGATCCCATCAGAACTCCGAAGTTAAGCGTGCTTGGGCGAGAGTAGTACTAGGATGGGTGACCTCTTGGGAAGTCCTCGTGTTGCATCCCCTTTTGTTTTGCGCCAGTTGAGTTCCGTCCCAGCTCGCTCTCTCTTTCGTTTAGTTTAAATATTTAATTTTTTTTAACTCCGAGGCTTCGTTCCGTCCCAGCTCGCTCTCTCTTTCGTTTAGTTTAAATATTTAATTTTTTTTTTATCCCCGAGGCTTCGTAGTGAGGAGGGTGTAAATTGTTCGGGCTTTCGGGACAAAGGTATCGAAAAGACCTTCGTCCGGACATATTATAATCGAAAATCGGAGGCTCGGCGGAAAAATGGATGTGTCGTGAAGGGACAAGAGCGAAATGTTGGCATAAGTGAACGGATGCGACCATACCAGCACTAATGCACTGGATCCCATCAGAACTCCGAAGTTAAGCGTGCTTGGGCGAGAGTAGTACTAGGATGGGTGACCTCTTGGGAAGTCCTCGTGTTGCATCCCCTTTTGTTTTGCGCCAGTTGAGTTCCGTCCCAGCTCGCTCTCTCTTTCGTTTAGATTAAATATTTAATTTTTTTTAACCCCGAGGCTTCGTTCCGTCCCAGCTCGCTCTCTCTTTCGTTTAGTTTAAATATTTAATTTTTTTTTATCCCCGAGGCTTCGTAGTGAGGAGGGTGTAAATTGTTCGGGCTTTCGGGACAAAGGTATCGAAAAGACCTTCGTCCGGACATATTATAATCGAAAATCGGAGGCTCGGCGGAAAAATGGCTGTGTCGTGAAGGGACAAGAGCGAAATGTTGGCATAAGTGAACGGATGCGACCATACCAGCACTAATGCACCGGATCCCATCAGAACTCCGAAGTTAAGCGTGCTTGGGCGAGAGTAGTACTAGGATGGGTGACCTCCTGGGAAGTCCTCGTGTTGCATCCCCTTTTGTTTTGCGCCAGTTGAGTTCCGTCCCAGCTCGCTCTCTCTTTCGTTTAGTTTAAATATTTAATTTTTTTTAACCCCGAGGCTTCGTTCCGTCCCAGCTCGCTCTCTCTTTCGTTTAGTTTAAATATTTTAATTTTTTTTTTATCCCCGAGGCTTCGTAGTGAGGATGGTGTAAATTGTTCGGGCTTTCGGGACAAAGGTATCGAAAAGACCTTCGTCCGGACATATTATAATCGAAAATCGGAGGCTCGGCGGAAAAATGGCTGTGTCGTGAAGGGACAAGAGCGAAATGTTGGCATAAGTGAACGGATGCTACCATACCAGCACTAATGCACCGGATCCGATCAGAACTCCGAAGTTAAGCGTGCTTGGGCGAGAGTAGTACTAGGATGGGTGACCTCCTGGGAAGTCCTCGTGTTGCATCCCCTTTTGTTTTGCGCCAGTTGAGTTCCGTCCCAGCTCGCTCTCTCTTTCGTTTAGTTTAAATATTTAATTTTTTTTAACCCCGAGGCTTCGTTCCGTCCCAGCTCGCTCTCTCTTTCGTTTAGTTTAAATATTTAATTTTTTTTTTATCCCCGAGGCTTCGTAGTGAGGAGGGTGTAAATTGTTCGGGCTTTCGGGACAAAGGTATCGAAAAGACCTTCGTCCGGACATATTATAATCGAAAATCGGAGGCTCGGCGGAAAAATGGCTGTGTCGTGAAGGGACAAGAGCGAAATGTTGGCATAAGTGAACGGATGCGACCATACCAGCACTAATGCACCGGATCCCATCAGAACTCCGAAGTTAAGCGTGCTTGGGCGAGAGTTGTACTAGGATGGGTGACCTCCTGGGAAGTCCTCGTGTTGCATCCCCTTTTGTTTTGCGCCAGTTGAGTTCCGTCCCAGCTCGCTCTCTCTTTCGTTTAGTTTAAATATTTAATTTTTTTTAACCCCGAGGCTTCGTTCCGTCCCAGCTCGCTCTCTCTTTCGTTTAGTTTAAATATTTAATTTTTTTTTATCCCCGAGGCTTCGTAGTGAGGAGGGTGTAAATTGTTCGGGCTTTCGGGACAAAGGTATCGAAAAGACCTTCGTCCGGACATATTATAATCGAAAATCGGAGGCTCGGCGGAAAAATGGCTGTGTCGTGAAGGGACAAGAGCGAAATGTTGGCATAAGTGAACGGATGCGACCATACCAGCACTAATGCACCGGATCCCATCAGAACTTCGAAGTTAAGCGTGCTTGGGCGAGAGTAGTACTAGGATGGGTGACCTCCTGGGAAGTCCTCGTGTTGCATCCCCTTTTGTTTTGCGCCAGTTGAGTTCCGTCCCAGCTCGCTCTCTCTTTCGTTTAGTTTAAATATTTAATTTTTTTTAACCCCGAGGCTTCGTTCCGTCCCAGCTCGCTCTCTCTTTCGTTTTGTTTAAATATTTAATTTTTTTTTTATCCCCGAGGCTTCGTAGTGAGGAGGGTGTAAATTGTTCGGGCTTTCGGGACAAAGGTATCGAAAAGACCTTCGTCCGGACATATTATAATCGAAAATCGGAGGCTCGGCGGAAAAATGGCTGTGTCGTGAAGGGACAAGAGCGAAATGTTGGCATAAGTGAACGGATGCGACCATACCAGCACTAATGCACCGGATCCCATCAGAACTCCGAAGTTAAGCGTGCTTGGGCGAGAGTAGTACTAGGATGGGTGACCTCCTGGGAAGTCCTCGTGTTGCATCCCCTTTTGTTTTGCGCCAGTTGAGTTCCGTCCCAGCTCGCTCTCTCTTTCCGTTTAGTTTAAATATTTAATTTTTTTTTTATCCCCGAGGCTTCGTAGTGAGGAGGGTGTAAATTGTTCGGGCTTTAGGGACAAAGGTATCGAAAAGACCTTCGTCCGGACATATTATAATCGAAAATCGGAGGCTCGTCGGAAAAATGGCTGTGTCGTGAAGGGACAAGAGCGAAATGTTGGCATAAGTGAACGGATGCGACCATACCAGCACTAATGCACCAGATCCCATCAGAACTCCGAAGTTAAGCGTGCTTGGGCGAGAGTAGTACTAGGATGGGTGACCTCCTGGGAAGTCCTCGTGTTGCATCCCCTTTTGTTTTGCGCCAGTTGAGTTCCGTCCCAGCTCGCTCTCTCTTTCGTTTAGTTTAAATATTTAATTTTTTTTAACCCCGAGGCTTCGTTCCGTCCCAGCTCGCTCTCTCTTTCGTTTAGTCTAAATATTTAATTTTTTTTTTATCCCCGAGGCTTCGTAGTGAGGAGGGTGTAAATTGTTCGGGCTTTCGGGACAAAGGTATCGAAAAGACCTTCGTCCGGACATATTATAATCGAAAATCGGAGGCTCGGCGGAAAAATGGCTGTGTCGTGAAGGGACAAGAGCGAAATGTTGGCATAAGTGAACGGATGCTACCATACCAGCACTAATGCACCGTATCCCATCAGAACTCCGAAGTTAAGCGTGCTTGGGTGAGAGTAGTACTAGGATGGGTGACCTCCTGGGAAGTCCTCGTGTTGCATCCCCTTTTGTTTTGCGCCAGTTGAGTTCCGTCCCAGCTCGCTCTCTCTTTCGTTTAGTTTAAATATTTAATTTTTTTTAACCCCGAGGCTTCGTTCCGTCCCAGCTCGCTCTCTCTTTCGTTTAGTTTAAATATTTAATTTTTTTTTATCCCCGAGGCTTCGAAGTGAGAAGGGTGTAAATTGTTCGGGCTTTCGGGACAAAGGTATCGAAAAGACCTTCGTCCGGACATATTATAATCGAAAATCGGAGGCTCGGCGGAAAAATGGCTGTGTCGTGAAGGGACAAGAGCGAAATGTTGGCATAAGTGAACGGATGCGACCATACCAGCACTAATGCACCGGATCCCATCAGAACTCCGAAGTTAAGCGTGCTTGGGCGAGATTAGTACTAGGATGGGTGACCTCCTGGGAAGTCCTCGTGTTGCATCCCCTTTTGTTTTGTGCCAGTTGAGTTCCGTCCCAGCTCGCTCTCTCTTTCGTTTAGTTTAAATATTTAATTTTTTTTAACCCCGAGGCTTCGTTCCGTCCCAGCTCGCTCTCTCTTTCGTTTTTTTTAAATATTTAATTTTTTTTTTATCCCCGAGGCTTCGAAGTGAGGAGGGTGTAAATTGTTCGGGCTTTCGGGACAAAGGTATCGAAAAGACCTTCGTCCGGACATATTATAATCGAAAATCGGAGGCTCGGCGGAAAAATGGCTGTGTCGTGAAGGGACAAGAGCGAAATGTTGGCATAAGTGAACGGATGCGACCATACCAGCACTAATGCACCGGATCCCATCAGAACTCCGTAGTTAAGCGTGCTTGGGCGAGAGTAGTACTAGGATGGGTGACCTCCTGGGAAGTCCTCGTGTTGCATCCCCTTTTGTTTTGCGCCAGTTGAGTTCCGTCCCAGCTCGCTCTCTCTTTCGTTTAGTTTAAATATTTAATTTTTTTTTTATCCCCGAGGCTTCGTAGTGAGGAGGGTGTAAATTGTTCGGGCTTTAGGGACAAAGGTATCGAAAAGACCTTCGTTCGGACATATTATAATCGAAAATCGGAGGCTCGGCGGAAAAATGGCTGTGTCGTGAAGGGACAAGAGCGAAATGTTGGCATAAGTGAACGGATGCGACCATACCAGCACTAATGCACCGGATCCGATCAGAACTCCGAAGTTAAGCGTGCTTGGGCGAGAGTAGTACTAGGATGGGTGACCTCCTGGGAAGTCCTCGTGTTGCATCCCCTTTTGTTTTGCGCCAGTTGAGTTCCGTCCCAGCTCGCTCTCTCTTTCGTTTAGTTTAAATATTTAATTTTTTTTAACCCCGAGGCTTCGTTCCGTCCCAGCTCGCTCTCTCTTTCGTTTAGTTTAAATATTTAATTTTTTTTTTATCCCCGAGGCTTCGTAGTGAGGAGGGTGTAAATTGTTCGGGCTTTCGGGACAAAGGTATCGAAAAGACCTTCGTCCGGACATATTATAATCGAAAATCGGAGGCTCGGCGGAAAAATGGCTGTGTCGTGAAGGGACAAGAGCGAAATGTTGGCATAAGTGAACGGATGCGACCATACCAGCACTAATGCACCGGATCCCATCAGAACTCCGAAGTTAAGCGTGCTTGGGCGAGAGTTGTACTAGGATGGGTGACCTCCTGGGAAGTCCTCGTGTTGCATCCCCTTTTGTTTTGCGCCAGTTGAGTTCCGTCCCAGCTCGCTCTCTCTTTCGTTTAGTTTAAATATTTAATTTTTTTTAACCCCGAGGCTTCGTTCCGTCCCAGCTCGCTCTCTCTTTCGTTTAGTTTAAATATTTAATTTTTTTTTTATCCCCGAGGCTTCGTAGTAAGGAGGGTGTAAATTGTTCGGGCTTTCGGGACAAAGGTATCGAAAAGACCTTCGTTCGGACATATTATAATCGAAAATCGGAGGCTCGGCGGAAAAATGGCTGTGTCGTGAAGGGACAAGAGCGAAATGTTGGCATAAGTGAACGGATGCGACCATACCAGCACTAATGCACCGGATCCCATCAGAACTCCGAAGTTAAGCGTGCTTGGGCGAGAGTAGTACTAGGATGGGTGACCTCCTGGGAAGTCCTCGTGTTGCATCCCCTTTTGTTTTGCGCCAGTTGAGTTCCGTCCCAGCTCGCTCTCTCTTTCGTTTAGTTTAAATATTTAATTTTTTTTAACCCCGAGGCTTCGTTCCGTCCCAGCTCGCTCTCTCTTTCGTTTAGTTTAAATATTTAATTTTTTTTTATCCCCGAGGCTTCGTAGTGAGGAGGGTGTAAATTGTTCGGGCTTTCGGGACAAAGGTATCGAAAAGACCTTCGTCCGGACATATTATAATCGAAAATCGGAGGCTCGGCGGAAAAATGGCTGTGTCGTGAAGGGACAAGAGCGAAATGTTGGCATAAGTGAACGGATGCGACCATACCAGCACTAATGCACCGGATCCCATCAGAACTCCGAAGTTAAGCGTGCTTGGGCGAGAGTAGTACTAGGATGGGTGACCTCCTGGGAAGTCCTCGTGTTGCATCCCCTTTTGTTTTGCGCCAGTTGAGTTCCGTCCCAGCTCGCTCTCTCTTTCGTTTAGTTTAAATATTTAATTTTTTTTAACCCCGAGGCTTCGTTCCGTCGCAGCTCGCTCTCTCTTTCGTTTAGTTTAAATATTTAATTTTTTTTTTATCCCCGAGGCTTCGTAGTGAGGAGGGTGTAAATTGTTCGGGCTTTCGGGACAAAGGTATCGAAAAGACCTTCGTCCGGAAATATTATAATCGAAAATCGGAGGCTCGGCGGAAAAATGGCTGTGTCGTGAAGGGACAAGAGCGAAATGTTGGCATAAGTGAACGGATGCGACCATACCAGCACTAATGCACCGGATCCCATCAGAACTCCGAAGTTAAGCGTGCTTGGGCGAGAGTAGTACTAGGATGGGTGACCTCCTGGGAAGTCCTCGTGTTGCATCCCCTTTTGTTTTGCGCCAGTTGAGTTCCGTCCCAGCTCGCTCTCTCTTTCGTTTAGTTTAAATATTTAATTTTTTTTAACCCCGAGGCTTCGTTCCGTCCCAGCTCGCTCTCTCTTTCGTTTAGTTTAAATATTTAATTTTTTTTTTATCCCCGAGGCTTCGTAGTGAGGAGGGTGTAAATTGTTCGGGCTTTCGGGACAAAGGTATCGAAAAGACCTTCGTCCGGACATATTATAATCGAAAATCGGAGGCTCGGCGGAAAAATGGCTGTGTCGTGAAGGGACAAGAGCGAAATGTTGGCATAAGTGAACGGATGCGACCATACCAGCACTAATGCACCGGATCCCATCAGAACTCCGAAGTTAAGCGTGCTTGGGCGAGAGTAGTACTAGGATGGGTGACCTCCTGGGAAGTCCTCGTGTTGCATCCCCTTTTGTTTTGCGCCAGTTGAGTTCCGTCCCAGCTCGCTCTCTCTTTCGTTTAGTTTAAATATTTAATTTTTTTCTATCCCCGAGGCTTCGTAGTGAGGAGGGTGTAAATTGTTCGGGCTTTCGGGACAAAGGTATCGAAAAGACCTTCGTCCGGACATATTATAATCGAAAATCGGAGGCTCGGCGAAAAAATGGCTGTGTCGTGAAGGGACAAGAGCGAAATGTTGGCATAAGTGAACGGATGCGACCATACCAGCACTAATGCACCGGATCCCATCAGAACTCCGAAGTTAAGCGTGCTTGGGCGAGAGTAGTACTAGGATGGGTGACTTCCTGGGAAGTCCTCGTGTTGCATCCCCTTTTGTTTTGCGCCAGTTGAGTTCCGTCCCAGCTCGCTCTCTCTTTCGTTTAGTTTAAATATTTAATTTTTTTTAACCCCGAGGCTTCGTTCCGTCGCAGCTCTCTCTCTCTTTCGTTTAGTTTAAATATTTAATTTTTTTTTTATCCCCGAGGCTTCGTAGTGAGGAGGGTGTAAATTGTTCGGGCTTTCGGGACAAAGGTATCGAAAAGACCTTCGTCCGGAAATATTATAATCGAAAATCGGAGGCTCGGCGGAAAAATGGCTGTGTCGTGAAGGGACAAGAGCGAAATGTTGGCATAAGTGAACGGATGCGACCATACCAGCACTAATGCACCGGATCCCATCAGAACTCCGAAGTTAAGCGTGCTTGGGCGAGAGTAGTACTAGGATGGGTGACCTCCTAGGAAGTCCTCGTGTTGCATCCCCTTTTGTTTTGCGCCAGTTGAGTTCCGTCCCAGCTCGCTCTCTCTTTCGTTTAGTTTAAATATTTAATTTTTTTTAACCCCGAGGCTTCGTTCCGTCCCAGCTCGCTCTCTCTTTCGTTTAGTTTAAATATTTAATTTTTTTTTTTATCCCCGAGGCTTCGTAGTGAGGAGGGTGTAAATTGTTCGGGCTTTCGGGACAAAGGTATCGAAAAGACCTTCGTCCGGACATATTATAATCGAAAATCGGAGGCTCGGCGGAAAAATGGCTGTGTCGTGAAGGGACAAGAGCGAAATGTTGGCATAAGTGAACGGATGCGACCATACCAGCACTAATGCACCGGATCCCATCAGAACTCCGAAGTTAAGCGTGCTTGGGCGAGAGTAGTACTAGGATGGGTGACCTCCTGGGAAGTCCTCGTGTTGCATCCCCTTTTGTTTTGCGCCAGTTGAGTTCCGTCCCAGCTCGCTCTCTCTTTCGTTTAGTTTAAATATTTAATTTTTTTTTATCCCCGAGGCTTCGTAGTGAGGAGGGTGTAAATTGTTCGGGCTTTCGGGACAAAGGTATCGAAAAGACCTTCGTCCGGACATATTATAATCGAAAATCGGAGGCTTGGCGAAAAAATGGCTGTGTCGTGAAGGGACAAGAGCGAAATGTTGGCATAAGTGAACGGATGCGACCATACCAGCACTAATGCACCGGATCCCATCAGAACTCCGAAGTTAAGCGTGCTTGGGCGAGAGTAGTACTAGGATGGGTGACTTCCTGGGAAGTCCTCGTGTTGCATCCCCTTTTGTTTTGCGCCAGTTGAGTTCCGTCCCAGCTCGCTCTCTCTTTCGTTTAGTTTAAATATTTAATTTTTTTTAACCCCGAGGCTTCGTTCCGTCGCAGCTCTCTCTCTCTTTCGTTTAGTTTAAATATTTAATTTTTTTTTTATCCCCGAGGCTTCGTAGTGAGGAGGGTGTAAATTGTTCGGGCTTTCGGGACAAAGGTATCGAAAAGACCTTCGTCCGGAAATATTATAATCGAAAATCGGAGGCTCGGCGGAAAAATGGCTGTGTCGTGAAGGGACAAGAGCGAAATGTTGGCATAAGTGAACGGATGCGACCATACCAGCACTAATGCACCGGATCCCATCAGAACTCCGAAGTTAAGCGTGCTTGGGCGAGAGTAGTACTAGGATGGGTGACCTCCTAGGAAGTCCTCGTGTTGCATCCCCTTTTGTTTTGCGCCAGTTGAGTTCCGTCCCAGCTCGCTCTCTCTTTCGTTTAGTTTAAATATTTAATTTTTTTTAACCCCGAGGCTTCGTTCCGTCCCAGCTCGCTCTCTCTTTCGTTTAGTTTAAATATTTAATTTTTTTTTTATCCCCGAGGCTTCGTAGTGAGGAGGGTGTAAATTGTTCGGGCTTTCGGGATAAAGGTATCGAAAAGACCTTCGTCCGGACATATTATAATCGAAAATCGGAGGCTCGGCGGAAAAATGGCTGTGTCGTGAAGGGACAAGAGCGAAATGTTGGCATAAGTGAACGGATGCGACCATACCAGCACTAATGCACCGGATCCCATCAGAACTCCGAAGTTAAGCGTGCTTGGGCGAGAGTAGTACTAGGATGGGTGACCTCCTGGGAAGTCCTCGTGTTGCATCCCCTTTTGTTTTGCGCCAATTGAGTTCCGTCCCAGCTCGCTCTCTCTTTCGTTTAGTTTAAATATTTAATTTTTTTTTATCCCCGAGGCTTCGTAGTGAGGAGGGTGTAAATTGTTCGGGCTTTCGGGACAAAGGTATCGAAAAGACCTTCGTCCGGACATATTATAATCGAAAATCGGAGGGTCGGCGAAAAAATGGCTGTGTCGTGAAGGGACGAGCGAAATGTTGGCATAAGTGAACGGATGCGACCATACCAGCACTAATGCACCGGATCCCATCAGAACTCCGAAGTTAAGCGTGCTTGGGCGAGAGTAGTACTAGGATGGGTGACCTCCTGGGAAGTCCTCGTGTTGCATCCCCTTTTGTTTTGCGCCAGTTGAGTTCCGTCCCAGCTCGCTCTCTCTTTCGTTTAGTTTAAATATTTAATTTTTTTTAACCCCGAGGCTTCGTTCCGTCCCAGCTCGCTCTCTCTTTCGTTTAGTTTAAATATTTAATTTTTTTTTTATCCCCGAGGCTTCGTAGTGAGGAGGGTGTAAATTGTTCGGGCTTTCGGGACAAAGGTATCGAAAAGACCTTCGTCCGGACATATTATAATCGAAAATCGGAGGCTCGGCGGAAAAATGGCTGTGTCGTGAAGGGACAAGAGCGAAATGTTGGCATAAGTGAACGGATGCGACCATACCAGCACTAATGCACCGGATCCCATCAGAACTCCGAAGTTAAGCGTGCTTGGGCGAGAGTAGTACTAGGATGGGTGACCTCCTGGGAAGTCCTCGTGTTGCATCCCCTTTTGTTTTGCGCCAGTTGAGTTCCGTCCCAGCTCGCTCTCTCTTTCGTTTAGTTTAAATATTTAATTTTTTTTTATCCCCGAGGCTTCGTAGTGAGGAGGGTGTAAATTGTTCGGGCTTTCGGGACAAAGGTATCGAAAAGACCTTCGTCCGGACATATTATAATCGAAAATCGGAGGCTCGGCGAAAAAATGGCTGTGTCGTGAAGGGACAAGAGCGAAATGTTGGCATAAGTGAACGGATGCGACCATACCAGCACTAATGCACCGGATCCCATCAGAACTCCGAAGTTAAGCGTGCTTGGGCGAGAGTAGTACTAGGATGGGTGACTTCCTGGGAAGTCCTCGTGTTGCATCCCCTTTTGTTTTGCGCCAGTTGAGTTCCGTCCCAGCTCGCTCTCTCTTTCGTTTAGTTTAAATATTTAATTTTTTTTAACCCCGAGGCTTCGTTCCGTCGCAGCTCTCTCTCTCTTTCGTTTAGTTTAAATATTTAATTTTTTTTTTATCCCCGAGGCTTCGTAGTGAGGAGGGTGTAAATTGTTCGGGCTTTCGGGACAAAGGTATCGAAAAGACCTTCGTCCGGAAATATTATAATCGAAAATCGGAGGCTCGGCGGAAAAATGGCTGTGTCGTGAAGGGACAAGAGCGAAATGTTGGCATAAGTGAACGGATGCGACCATACCAGCACTAATGCACCGGATCCCATCAGAACTCCGAAGTTAAGCGTGCTTGGGCGAGAGTAGTACTAGGATGGGTGACCTCCTAGGAAGTCCTCGTGTTGCATCCCCTTTTGTTTTGCGCCAGTTGAGTTCCGTCCCAGCTCGCTCTCTCTTTCGTTTAGTTTAAATATTTAATTTTTTTTAACCCCGAGGCTTCGTTCCGTCCCAGCTCGCTCTCTCTTTCGTTTAGTTTAAATATTTAATTTTTTTTTTTATCCCCGAGGCTTCGTAGTGAGGAGGGTGTAAATTGTTCGGGCTTTCGGGACAAAGGTATCGAAAAGACCTTCGTCCGGACATATTATAATCGAAAATCGGAGGCTCGGCGGAAAAATGGCTGTGTCGTGAAGGGACAAGAGCGAAATGTTGGCATAAGTGAACGGATGCGACCATACCAGCACTAATGCACCGGATCCCATCAGAACTCCGAAGTTAAGCGTGCTTGGGCGAGAGTAGTACTAGGATGGGTGACCTCCTGGGAAGTCCTCGTGTTGCATCCCCTTTTGTTTTGCGCCAGTTGAGTTCCGTCCCAGCTCGCTCTCTCTTTCGTTTAGTTTAAATATTTAATTTTTTTTTATCCCCGAGGCTTCGTAGTGAGGAGGGTGTAAATTGTTCGGGCTTTCGGGACAAAGGTATCGAAAAGACCTTCGTCCGGACATATTATAATCGAAAATCGGAGGCTCGGCGAAAAAATGGCTGTGTCGTGAAGGGACAAGAGCGAAATGTTGGCATAAGTGAACGGATGCGACCATACCAGCACTAATGCACCGGATCCCATCAGAACTCCGAAGTTAAGCGTGCTTGGGCGAGAGTAGTACTAGGATGGGTGACTTCCTGGGAAGTCCTCGTGTTGCATCCCCTTTTGTTTTGCGCCAGTTGAGTTCCGTCCCAGCTCGCTCTCTCTTTCGTTTAGTTTAAATATTTAATTTTTTTTAACCCCGAGGCTTCGTTCCGTCGCAGCTCTCTCTCTCTTTCGTTTAGTTTAAATATTTAATTTTTTTTTTATCCCCGAGGCTTCGTAGTGAGGAGGGTGTAAATTGTTCGGGCTTTCGGGACAAAGGTATCGAAAAGACCTTCGTCCGGAAATATTATAATCGAAAATCGGAGGCTCGGCGGAAAAATGGCTGTGTCGTGAAGGGACAAGAGCGAAATGTTGGCATAAGTGAACGGATGCGACCATACCAGCACTAATGCACCGGATCCCATCAGAACTCCGAAGTTAAGCGTGCTTGGGCGAGAGTAGTACTAGGATGGGTGACCTCCTAGGAAGTCCTCGTGTTGCATCCCCTTTTGTTTTGCGCCAGTTGAGTTCCGTCCCAGCTCGCTCTCTCTTTCGTTTAGTTTAAATATTTAATTTTTTTTAACCCCGAGGCTTCGTTCCGTCCCAGCTCGCTCTCTCTTTCGTTTAGTTTAAATATTTAATTTTTTTTTTTATCCCCGAGGCTTCGTAGTGAGGAGGGTGTAAATTGTTCGGGCTTTCGGGACAAAGGTATCGAAAAGACCTTCGTCCGGACATATTATAATCGAAAATCGGAGGCTCGGCGGAAAAATGGCTGTGTCGTGAAGGGACAAGAGCGAAATGTTGGCATAAGTGAACGGATGCGACCATACCAGCACTAATGCACCGGATCCCATCAGAACTCCGAAGTTAAGCGTGCTTGGGCGAGAGTAGTACTAGGATGGGTGACCTCCTGGGAAGTCCTCGTGTTGCATCCCCTTTTGTTTTGCGCCAGTTGAGTTCCGTCCCAGCTCGCTCTCTCTTTCGTTTAGTTTAAATATTTAATTTTTTTTTATCCCCGAGGCTTCGTAGTGAGGAGGGTGTAAATTGTTCGGGCTTTCGGGACAAAGGTATCGAAAAGACCTTCGTCCGGACATATTATAATCGAAAATCGGAGGCTTGGCGAAAAAATGGCTGTGTCGTGAAGGGACAAGAGCGAAATGTTGGCATAAGTGAACGGATGCGACCATACCAGCACTAATGCACCGGATCCCATCAGAACTCCGAAGTTAAGCGTGCTTGGGCGAGAGTAGTACTAGGATGGGTGACTTCCTGGGAAGTCCTCGTGTTGCATCCCCTTTTGTTTTGCGCCAGTTGAGTTCCGTCCCAGCTCGCTCTCTCTTTCGTTTAGTTTAAATATTTAATTTTTTTTAACCCCGAGGCTTCGTTCCGTCGCAGCTCTCTCTCTCTTTCGTTTAGTTTAAATATTTAATTTTTTTTTTATCCCCGAGGCTTCGTAGTGAGGAGGGTGTAAATTGTTCGGGCTTTCGGGACAAAGGTATCGAAAAGACCTTCGTCCGGAAATATTATAATCGAAAATCGGAGGCTCGGCGGAAAAATGGCTGTGTCGTGAAGGGACAAGAGCGAAATGTTGGCATAAGTGAACGGATGCGACCATACCAGCACTAATGCACCGGATCCCATCAGAACTCCGAAGTTAAGCGTGCTTGGGCGAGAGTAGTACTAGGATGGGTGACCTCCTAGGAAGTCCTCGTGTTGCATCCCCTTTTGTTTTGCGCCAGTTGAGTTCCGTCCCAGCTCGCTCTCTCTTTCGTTTAGTTTAAATATTTAATTTTTTTTAACCCCGAGGCTTCGTTCCGTCCCAGCTCGCTCTCTCTTTCGTTTAGTTTAAATATTTAATTTTTTTTTTATCCCCGAGGCTTCGTAGTGAGGAGGGTGTAAATTGTTCGGGCTTTCGGGATAAAGGTATCGAAAAGACCTTCGTCCGGACATATTATAATCGAAAATCGGAGGCTCGGCGGAAAAATGGCTGTGTCGTGAAGGGACAAGAGCGAAATGTTGGCATAAGTGAACGGATGCGACCATACCAGCACTAATGCACCGGATCCCATCAGAACTCCGAAGTTAAGCGTGCTTGGGCGAGAGTAGTACTAGGATGGGTGACCTCCTGGGAAGTCCTCGTGTTGCATCCCCTTTTGTTTTGCGCCAATTGAGTTCCGTCCCAGCTCGCTCTCTCTTTCGTTTAGTTTAAATATTTAATTTTTTTTTATCCCCGAGGCTTCGTAGTGAGGAGGGTGTAAATTGTTCGGGCTTTCGGGACAAAGGTATCGAAAAGACCTTCGTCCGGACATATTATAATCGAAAATCGGAGGGTCGGCGAAAAAATGGCTGTGTCGTGAAGGGACGAGCGAAATGTTGGCATAAGTGAACGGATGCGACCATACCAGCACTAATGCACCGGATCCCATCAGAACTCCGAAGTTAAGCGTGCTTGGGCGAGAGTAGTACTAGGATGGGTGACCTCCTGGGAAGTCCTCGTGTTGCATCCCCTTTTGTTTTGCGCCAGTTGAGTTCCGTCCCAGCTCGCTCTCTCTTTCGTTTAGTTTAAATATTTAATTTTTTTTAACCCGGAGGCTTCGTTCCGTCCCAGCTCGCTCTCTCTTTCGTTTAGTTTAAATATTTAATTTTTTTTTTATCCCCGAGGCTTCGTAGTGAGGAGGGTGTAAATTGTTCGGGCTTTCGGGACAAAGGTATCGAAAAGACCTTCGTCTGGACATATTATAATCGAAAATCGGAGGCTCGGCGGAAAAATGGCTGTGTCGTGAAGGGACAAGAGCGAAATGTTGGCATAAGTGAAGGATGCGACCATACCAGCACTAATGCACCGGATTCCATCAGAACTCCGAAGTTAAGCGTGCTTGGGCGAGAGTAGTACTAGGATGGGTGACCTCCTGGGAAGTCCTCGTGTTGCATCCCCTTTTGTTTTGCGCCAGTTGAGTTCCGTCCCAGCTCTCTCTCTCTTTCGTTTAGTTTAAATATTTAATTTTTTTTAACACCGAGGCTTCGTTCCGTCCCAGCTCGCTCTCTCTTTCGTTTAGTTTAAATATTTAATTTTTTTTTTATCCCCGAGGCTTCGTAGTGAGGAGGGTGTAAATTGTTCGGGCTTTCGGGATAAAGGTATCGAAAAGACCTTCGTCCGGACATATTATAATCGAAAATCGGAGGCTCGGCGGAAAAATGGCAGTGTCGTGAAGGGACAAGAGCGAAATGTTGGCATAAGTGAACGGATGCGACCATACCAGCACTAATGCACCGGATCCTATCAGAACTCCGAAGTTAAGCGTGCTTGGGCGAGAGTAGTACTAGGATGGGTGACCTCCTGGGAAGTCCTCGTGTTGCATCCCCTTTTGTTTTGCGCCAGTTGAGTTCCGTCCCAGCTCGCTCTCTCTTTCGTTTAGTTTAAATATTTAATTTTTTTTTTATCCCCGAGGCTTCGTAGTGAGGAGGGTGTAAATTGTTCGGGCTTTCGGGACAAAGGTATCGAAAAGACCTTCGTCCGGAAATATTATAATCGAAAATCGGAGGCTCGGCGGAAAAATGGCTGTGTCGTGAAGGGACAAGAGCGAAATGTTGGCATAAGTGAACGGATGCGACCATACCAGCACTAATGCACCGGATCCCATCAGAACTCCGAAGTTAAGCGTGCTTGGGCGAGAGTAGTACTAGGATGGGTGACCTCCTGGGAAGTCCTCGTGTTGCATCCCCTTTTGTTTTGCGCCAATTGAGTTCCGTCCCAGCTCGCTCTCTCTTTCGTTTAGTTTAAATATTTAATTTTTTTTTATCCCCGAGGCTTCGTAGTGAGGAGGGTGTAAATTGTTCGGGCTTTCGGGACAAAGGTATCGAAAAGACCTTCGTCCGGACATATTATAATCGAAAATCGGAGGGTCGGCGAAAAAATGGCTGTGTCGTGAAGGGACGAGCGAAATGTTGGCATAAGTGAACGGATGCGACCATACCAGCACTAATGCACCGGATCCCATCAGAACTCCGAAGTTAAGCGTGCTTGGGCGAGAGTAGTACTAGGATGGGTGACCTCCTGGGAAGTCCTCGTGTTGCATCCCCTTTTGTTTTGCGCCAGTTGAGTTCCGTCCCAGCTCGCTCTCTCTTTCGTTTAGTTTAAATATTTAATTTTTTTTAACCCGGAGGCTTCGTTCCGTCCCAGCTCGCTCTCTCTTTCGTTTAGTTTAAATATTTAATTTTTTTTTTATCCCCGAGGCTTCGTAGTGAGGAGGGTGTAAATTGTTCGGGCTTTCGGGACAAAGGTATCGAAAAGACCTTCGTCTGGACATATTATAATCGAAAATCGGAGGCTCGGCGGAAAAATGGCTGTGTCGTGAAGGGACAAGAGCGAAATGTTGGCATAAGTGAAGGATGCGACCATACCAGCACTAATGCACCGGATTCCATCAGAACTCCGAAGTTAAGCGTGCTTGGGCGAGAGTAGTACTAGGATGGGTGACCTCCTAGGAAGTCCTCGTGTTGCATCCCCTTTTGTTTTGCGCCAGTTGAGTTCCGTCCCAGCTCTCTCTCTCTTTCGTTTAGTTTAAATATTTAATTTTTTTTAACACCGAGGCTTCGTTCCGTCCCAGCTCGCTCTCTCTTTCGTTTAGTTTAAATATTTAATTTTTTTTTTATCCCCGAGGCTTCGTAGTGAGGAGGGTGTAAATTGTTCGGGCTTTCGGGATAAAGGTATCGAAAAGACCTTCGTCCGGACATATTATAATCGAAAATCGGAGGCTCGGCGGAAAAATGGCAGTGTCGTGAAGGGACAAGAGCGAAATGTTGGCATAAGTGAACGGATGCGACCATACCAGCACTAATGCACCGGATCCTATCAGAACTCCGAAGTTAAGCGTGCTTGGGCGAGAGTAGTACTAGGATGGGTGACCTCCTGGGAAGTCCTCGTGTTGCATCCCCTTTTGTTTTGCGCCAGTTGAGTTCCGTCCCAGCTCGCTCTCTCTTTCGTTTAGTTTAAATATTTAATTTTTTTTTTATCCCCGAGGCTTCGTAGTGAGGAGGGTGTAAATTGTTCGGGCTTTCGGGACAAAGGTATCGAAAAGACCTTCGTCCGGAAATATTATAATCGAAAATCGGAGGCTCGGCGGAAAAATGGCTGTGTCGTGAAGGGACAAGAGCGAAATGTTGGCATAAGTGAACGGATGCGACCATACCAGCACTAATGCACCGGATCCCATCAGAACTCCGAAGTTAAGCGTGCTTGGGCGAGAGTAGTACTAGGATGGGTGACCTCCTGCGAAGTCCTCGTGTTGCATCCCCTTTTGTTTTGCGCCAGTTGAGTTCCGTCCCAGCTCGCTCTCTCTTTCGTTTAGTTTAAATATTTAATTTTTTTTAACCCCGAGGCTTCGTTCCGTCCCAGCTCGCTCTCTCTTTCGTTTAGTTTAAATATTTAATTTTTTTTTTATCCCCGAGGCTTCGTAGTGAGGAGGGTGTAAATTGTTCGGGCTTTCGGGACAAAGGTATCGAAAAGACCTTCGTCCGGACATATTATAATCGAAAATCGGAGGCTCGGCGGAAAAATGGCTGTGTCGTGAAGGGACAAGAGCGAAATGTTGGCATAAGTGAACGGATGCGACCATACCAGCACTAATGCACCGGATCCCATCAGAACTCCGAAGTTAAGCGTGCTTGGGCGAGAGTAGTACTAGGATGGGTGACCTCCTGGGAAGTCCTCGTGTTGCATCCCCTTTTGTTTTGCGCAAGTTGAGTTCCGTCCCAGCTCGCTCTCTCTTTCGTTTAGTTTAAATATTTAATTTTTTTTTATCCCCGAGGCTTCGTAGTGAGGAGGGTGTAAATTGTTCGGGCTTTCGGGACAAAGGTATCGAAAAGACCTTCGTCCGGACATATTATAATCGAAAATCGGAGGCTCGGCGAAAAAATGGCTGTGTCGTGAAGGGACAAGAGCGAAATGTTGGCATAAGTGAACGGATGCGACCATACCAGCACTAATGCACCGGATCCCATCAGAACTCCGAAGTTAAGCGTGCTTGGGCGAGAGTAGTACTAGGATGGGTGACTTCCTGGGAAGTCCTCGTGTTGCATCCCCTTTTGTTTTGCGCCAGTTGAGTTCCGTCCCAGCTCGCTCTCTCTTTCGTTTAGTTTAAATATTTAATTTTTTTTAACCCCGAGGCTTCGTTCCGTCGCAGCTCTCTCTCTCTTTCGTTTAGTTTAAATATTTAATTTTTTTTTTATCCCCGAGGCTTCGTAGTGAGGAGGGTGTAAATTGTTCGGGCTTTCGGGACAAAGGTATCGAAAAGACCTTCGTCCGGAAATATTATAATCGAAAATCGGAGGCTCGGCGGAAAAATGGCTGTGTCGTGAAGGGACAAGAGCGAAATGTTGGCATAAGTGAACGGATGCGACCATACCAGCACTAATGCACCGGATCCCATCAGAACTCCGAAGTTAAGCGTGCTTGGGCGAGAGTAGTACTAGGATGGGTGACCTCCTAGGAAGTCCTCGTGTTGCATCCCCTTTTGTTTTGCGCCAGTTGAGTTCCGTCCCAGCTCGCTCTCTCTTTCGTTTAGTTTAAATATTTAATTTTTTTTAACCCCGAGGCTTCGTTCCGTCCCAGCTCGCTCTCTCTTTCGTTTAGTTTAAATATTTAATTTTTTTTTTTATCCCCGAGGCTTCGTAGTGAGGAGGGTGTAAATTGTTCGGGCTTTCGGGACAAAGGTATCGAAAAGACCTTCGTCCGGACATATTATAATCGAAAATCGGAGGCTCGGCGGAAAAATGGCTGTGTCGTGAAGGGACAAGAGCGAAATGTTGGCATAAGTGAACGGATGCGACCATACCAGCACTAATGCACCGGATCCCATCAGAACTCCGAAGTTAAGCGTGCTTGGGCGAGAGTAGTACTAGGATGGGTGACCTCCTGGGAAGTCCTCGTGTTGCATCCCCTTTTGTTTTGCGCCAGTTGAGTTCCGTCCCAGCTCGCTCTCTCTTTCGTTTAGTTTAAATATTTAATTTTTTTTTATCCCCGAGGCTTCGTAGTGAGGAGGGTGTAAATTGTTCGGGCTTTCGGGACAAAGGTATCGAAAAGACCTTCGTCCGGACATATTATAATCGAAAATCGGAGGCTCGGCGAAAAAATGGCTGTGTCGTGAAGGGACAAGAGCGAAATGTTGGCATAAGTGAATGGATGCGACCATACCAGCACTAATGCACCGGATCCCATCAGAACTCCGAAGTTAAGCGTGCTTGGGCGAGAGTAGTACTAGGATGGGTGACTTCCTGGGAAGTCCTCGTGTTGCATCCCCTTTTGTTTTGCGCCAGTTGAGTTCCGTCCCAGCTCGCTCTCTCTTTCGTTTAGTTTAAATATTTAATTTTTTTTAACCCGGAGGCTTCGTTCCGTCCCAGCTCGCTCTCTCTTTCGTTTAGTTTAAATATTTAATTTTTTTTTTATCCCCGAGGCTTCGTAGTGAGGAGGGTGTAAATTGTTCGGGCTTTCGGGACAAAGGTATCGAAAAGACCTTCGTCTGGACATATTATAATCGAAAATCGGAGGCTCGGCGGAAAAATGGCTGTGTCGTGAAGGGACAAGAGCGAAATGTTGGCATAAGTGAAGGATGCGACCATACCAGCACTAATGCACCGGATTCCATCAGAACTCCGAAGTTAAGCGTGCTTGGGCGATAGTAGTACTAGGATGGGTGACCTCCTGGGAAGTCCTCGTGTTGCATCCCCTTTTGTTTTGCGCCAGTTGAGTTCCGTCCCAGCTCTCTCTCTCTTTCGTTTAGTTTAAATATTTAATTTTTTTTAACACCGAGGCTTCGTTCCGTCCCAGCTCGCTCTCTCTTTCGTTTAGTTTAAATATTTAATTTTTTTTTTATCCCCGAGGCTTCGTAGTGAGGAGGGTGTAAATTGTTCGGGCTTTCGGGACAAAGGTATCGAAAAGACCTTCGTTCGGACATATTATAATCTAAAATCGGAGGCTCGGCGGAAAAATGGCAGTGTCGTGAAGGGACAAGAGCGAAATGTTGGCATAAGTGAACGGATGCGACCATACCAGCACTAATGCACCGGATCCTATCAGAACTCCGAAGTTAAGCGTGCTTGGGCGAGAGTAGTACTAGGATGGGTGACCTCCTGGGAAGTCCTCGTGTTGCATCCCCTTTTGTTTTGCGCCAGTTGAGTTCCGTCCCAGCTCGCTCTCTCTTTCGTTTAGTTTAAATATTTAATTTTTTTTAACCCCGAGGCTTCGTTCCGTCCCAGCTCGCTCTCTCTTTCGTTTAGTTTAAATATTTAATTTTTTTTTTATCCCCGAGGCTTCGTAGTGAGGAGGGTGTAAATTGTTCGGGCTTTCGGGACAAAGGTATCGAAAAGACCTTCGTCCGGACATATTATAATCGAAAATCGGAGGCTCGGCGGAAAAATGGCTGTGTCGTGAAGGGACAAGAGCGAAATGTTGGCATAAGTGAAGGATGCGACCATACCAGCACTAATGCACCGGATCCCATCAGAACTCCGAAGTTAAGCGTGCTTGGGCGAGAGTAGTACTAGGATGGGTGACCTCCTGGGAAGTCCTCGTGTTGCATCCCCTTTTGTTTTGCGCCAGTTGAGTTCCGTCCCAGCTCGCTCTCTCTTTCGTTTAGTTTAAATATTTAATTTTTTTTAACCCCGAGGCTTCGTTCCGTCGCAGCTCGCTCTCTCTTTCGTTTAGTTTAAATATTTAATTTTTTTTTTATCCCCGAGGCTTCGTAGTGAGGAGGGTGTAAATTGTTCGGGCTTTCGGGACAAAGGTATCGAAAAGACCTTCGTCCGGAAATATTATAATCGAAAATCGGAGGCTCGGCGGAAAAATGGCTGTGTCGTGAAGGGACAAGAGCGAAATGTTGGCATAAGTGAACGGATGCGACCATACCAGCACTAATGCACCGGATCCCATCAGAACTCCGAAGTTAAGCGTGCTTGGGCGAGAGTAGTACTAGGATGGGTGACCTCCTGGGAAGTCCTCGTGTTGCATCCCCTTTTGTTTTGTGCCAGTTGAGTTCCGTCCCAGCTCGCTCTCTCTTTCGTTTAGTTTAAATATTTAATTTTTTTTAACCCCGAGGCTTCGTTCCGTCCCAGCTCGCTCTCTCTTTCGTTTAGTTTAAATATTTAATTTTTTTTTGATCCCCGAGGCTTCGTAGTGAGGAGGGTGTAAATTGTTCGGGCTTTCGGGACAAAGGTATCGAAAAGACCTTCGTCCGGACATATTATAATCGAAAATCGGAGGCTCGGCGGAAAAATGGCTGTGTCGTGAAGGGACAAGAGCGAAATGTTGGCATAAGTGAACGGATGCGACCATACCAGCACTAATGCACCGGATCCCATCAGAACTCCGAAGTTAAGCGTGCTTGGGCGAGAGTAGTACTAGGATGGGTGACCTCCTGGGAAGTCCTTGTGTTGCATCCCCTTTTGTTTTGCGCCAGTTGAGTTCCGTCCCAGCTCGCTCTCTCTTTCGTTTAGTTTAAATATTTAATTTTTTTTTATCCCCGAGGCTTCGTAGTGAGGAGGGTGTAAATTGTTCGGGCTTTCGGGACAAAGGTATCGAAAAGACCTTCGTCCGGAAATATTATAATCGAAAATCGGAGACTCGGCGGAAAAATGGCTGTGTCGTGAAGGGACAAGAGCGAAATGTTGGCATAAGTGAACGGATGCGACCATACCAGCACTAATGCACCGGATCCCATCAGAACTCCGAAGTTAAGCGTGCTTGGGCGAGAGTAGTACTAGGATGGGTGACCTCCTGGGAAGTCCTCGTGTTGCATCCCCTTTTGTTTTGCGCCAGTTGAGTTCCGTCCCAGCTCGCTCTCTCTTTCGTTTAGTTTAAATATTTAATTTTTTTTAACCCCGAGGCTTCGTTCCGTCGCAGCTCTCTCTCTCTTTCGTTTAGTTTAAATATTTAATTTTTTTTTTATCCCCGAGGCTTCGTAGTGAGGAGGGTGTAAATTGTTCGGGCTTTCGGGACAAAGGTATCGAAAAGACCTTCGTCCGGAAATATTATAATCGAAAATCGGAGGCTCGGCGGAAAAATGGCTGTGTCGTGAAGGGACAAGAGCGAAATGTTGGCATAAGTGAACGGATGCGACCATACCAGCACTAATGCACCGGATCCCATCAGAACTCCGAAGTTAAGCGTGCTTGGGCGAGAGTAGTACTAGGATGGGTGACCTCCTAGGAAGTCCTCGTGTTGCATCCCCTTTTGTTTTGCGCCAGTTGAGTTCCGTCCCAGCTCGCTCTCTCTTTCGTTTAGTTTAAATATTTAATTTTTTTTAACCCCGAGGCTTCGTTCCGTCCCAGCTCGCTCTCTCTTTCGTTTAGTTTAAATATTTAATTTTTTTTTTTATCCCCGAGGCTTCGTAGTGAGGAGGGTGTAAATTGTTCGGGCTTTCGGGACAAAGGTATCGAAAAGACCTTCGTCCGGACATATTATAATCGAAAATCGGAGGCTCGGCGGAAAAATGGCTGTGTCGTGAAGGGACAAGAGCGAAATGTTGGCATAAGTGAACGGATGCGACCATACCAGCACTAATGCACCGGATCCCATCAGAACACCGAAGTTAAGCGTGCTTGGGCGAGAGTAGTACTAGGATGGGTGACCTCCTGGGAAGTCCTCGTGTTGCATCCCCTTTTGTTTTGCGCCAATTGAGTTCCGTCCCAGCTCGCTCTCTCTTTCGTTTAGTTTAAATATTTAATTTTTTTTTATCCCCGAGGCTTCGTAGTGAGGAGGGTGTAAATTGTTCGGGCTTTCGGGACAAAGGTATCGAAAAGACCTTCGTCCGGACATATTATAATCGAAAATCGGAGGGTCGGCGAAAAAATGGCTGTGTCGTGAAGGGACGAGCGAAATGTTGGCATAAGTGAACGGATGCGACCATACCAGCACTAATGCACCGGATCCCATCAGAACTCCGAAGTTAAGCGTGCTTGGGCGAGAGTAGTACTAGGATGGGTGACCTCCTGGGAAGTCCTCGTGTTGCATCCCCTTTTGTTTTGCGCCAGTTGAGTTCCGTCCCAGCTCGCTCTCTCTTTCGTTTAGTTTAAATATTTAATTTTTTTTAACCCGGAGGCTTCGTTCCGTCCCAGCTCGCTCTCTCTTTCGTTTAGTTTAAATATTTAATTTTTTTTTTATCCCCGAGGCTTCGTAGTGAGGAGGGTGTAAATTGTTCGGGCTTTCGGGACAATGGTATCGAAAAGACCTTCGTCTGGACATATTATAATCGAAAATCGGAGGCTCGGCGGAAAAATGGCTGTGTCGTGAAGGGACAAGAGCGAAATGTTGGCATAAGTGAAGGATGCGACCATACCAGCACTAATGCACCGGATTCCATCAGAACTCCGAAGTTAAGCGTGCTTGGGCGAGAGTAGTACTAGGATGGGTGACCTCCTGGGAAGTCCTCGTGTGTCATCCCCTTTTGTTTTGCGCCAGTTGAGTTCCGTCCCAGCTCGCTCTCTCTTTCGTTTAGTTTAAATATTTAATTTTTTTTAACCCCGAGGCTTCGTTCCGTCCCAGCTCGCTCTCTCTTTCGTTTAGTTTAAATATTTAATTTTTTTTTATCCCCGAGGCTTCGTAGTGAGGAGGGTGTAAATTGTTCGGGCTTTCGGGACAAAGGTATCGAAAAGACCTTCGTCCGGACATATTATAATCGAAAATCGGAGGCTCGGCGGAAAAATGGCTGTGTCGTGAAGGGACAAGAGCGAAATGTTGGCATAAGTCAACGGATGCGACCATACCAGCACTAATGCACCGGATCCCATCAGAACTCCGAAGTTAAGCGTGCTTGGGCGAGAGTAGTACTAGGATGGGTGACCTCCTGGGAAGTCCTCGTGTTGCATCCCCTTTTGTTTTGCGCCAGTTGAGTTCCGTCCCAGCTCGCTCTCTCTTTCGTTTAGTTTAAATATTTAATTTTTTTTAACCCCGAGGCTTCGTTCCGTCCCAGCTCGCTCTCTCTTTCGTTTAGTTTAAATATTTAATTTTTTTTTATCCCCGAGGCTTCGTAGTGAGGAGGGTGTAAATTGTTCGGGCTTTCGGGACAAAGGTATCGAAAAGACCTTCGTCCGGACATATTATAATCGAAAATCGGAGGGTCGGCGGAAAAATGGCTGTGTCGTGAAGGGACAAGAGCGAAATGTTGGCATAAGTGAACGGATGCGACCATACCAGCACTAATGCACCGGATCCCATCAGAACTCCGAAGTTAAGCGTGCTTGGGCGAGAGTAGTACTAGGATGGGTGACCTCCTGGGAAGTCCTCGTGTTGCATCCCCTTTTGTTTTGCGCCAGTTGAGTTCCGTCCCAGCTCGCTCTCTCTTTCGTTTAGTTTAAATATTTAATTTTTTTTAACCCGGAGGCTTCGTTCCGTCCCAGCTCGCTCTCTCTTTCGTTTAGTTTAAATATTTAATTTTTTTTTATCCCCGAGGCTTCGTAGTGAGGAGGGTGTAAATTGTTCGGGCTTTGGGACAAAGGTATCGAAAAGACCTTCGTCCGGACATATTATAATCGAAAATCGGAGGCTCGGCGGAAAAATGGCTGTGTCGTGAAGGGACAAGAGCGAAATGTTGGCATAAGTGAACTGATGCGACCATACCAGCACTAATGCACCGGATCCCATCAGAACTCCGAAGTTAAGCGTGCTTGGGCGAGAGTAGTACTAGGATGGGTGACCTCCTGGGAAGTCCTCGTGTTGCATCCCCTTTTGTTTTGCGCCAGTTGAGTTCCGTCCCAGCTCGCTCTCTCTTTCGTTTAGTTTAAATATTTAATTTTTTTTAACCCCGAGGCTTCGTTCCGTCCCAGCTCGCTCTCTCTTTCGTTTAGTTTAAATATTTAATTTTTTTTTTATCCCCGAGGCTTCGTAGTGAGGAGGGTGTAAATTGTTCGGGCTTTCGGGACAAAGGTATCGAAAAGACCTTCGTCCGGACATATTATAATCGAAAATCGGAGGCTCGGCGGAAAAATGGCTGTGTCGTGAAGGGACAAGAGCGAAATGTTGGCATAAGTGAACGGATGCGACCATACCAGCACTAATGCACCGGATCCCATCAGAACTCCGAAGTTAAGCGTGCTTGGGCGAGAGTAGTACTAGGATGGGTGACCTCCTGGGAAGTCCTCGTGTTGCATCCCCTTTTGTTTTGCGCCAGTTGAGTTCCGTCCCAGCTCGCTCTCTCTTTCGTTTAGTTTAAATATTTAATTTTTTTTAACCCCGAGGCTTCGTTCCGTCCCAGCTCGCTCTCTCTTTCGTTTAGTTTAAATATTTAATTTTTTTTTATCCCCGAGGCTTCGTAGTGAGGAGGGTGTAAATTGTTCGGGCTTTCGGGACAAAGGTATCGAAAAGACCTTCGTCCGGACATATTATAATCGAAAATCGGAGGCTCGGCGGAAAAATGGCTGTGTCGTGAAGGGACAAGAGCGAAATGTTGGCATAAGTGAACGGATGCGACGATACCAGCACTAATGCACCGGATCCCATCAGAACTCCGAAGTTAAGCGTGCTTGGGCGAGAGTAGTACTAGGATGGGTGACCTCCTGGGAAGTCCTCGTGTTGCATCCCCTTTTGTTTTGCGCCAGTTGAGTTCCGTCCCAGCTCGCTCTCTCTTTCGTTTAGTTTAAATATTTAATTTTTTTTTATCCCCGAGGCTTCGTAGTGAGGAGGGTGTAAATTGTTCGGGCTTTCGGGACAAAGGTATCGAAAAGACCTTCGTCCGGACATATTATAATCGAAAATCGGAGGCTCGGCGGAAAAATGGCTGTGTCGTGAAGGGACAAGAGCGAAATGTTGGCATAAGTGAACTGATGCGACCATACCAGCACTAATGCACCGGATCCCATCAGAACTCCGAAGTTAAGCGTGCTTGGGCGAGAGTAGTACTAGGATGGGTGACCTCCTGGGAAGTCCTCGTGTTGCATCCCCTTTTGTTTTGCGCCAGTTGAGTTCCGTCCCAGCTCGCTCTCTCTTTCGTTTAGTTTAAATATTTAATTTTTTTTAACCCCGAGGCTTCGTTCCGTCCCAGCTCGCTCTCTCTTTCGTTTAGTTTAAATATTTAATTTTTTTTTTATCCCCGAGGCTTCGTAGTGAGGAGGGTGTAAATTGTTCGGGCTTTCGGGACAAAGGTATCGAAAAGACCTTCGTCCGGACATATTATAATCGAAAATCGGAGGCTCGGCGGAAAAATGGCTGTGTCGTGAAGGGACAAGAGCGAAATGTTGGCATAAGTGAACGGATGCGACCATACCAGCACTAATGCACCGGATCCCATCAGAACTCCGAAGTTAAGCGTGCTTGGGCGAGAGTAGTACTAGGATGGGTGACCTCCTGGGAAGTCCTCGTGTTGCATCCCCTTTTGTTTTGCGCCAGTTGAGTTCCGTCCCAGCTCGCTCTCTCTTTCGTTTAGTTTAAATATTTAATTTTTTTTAACCCCGAGGCTTCGTTCCGTCCCAGCTCGCTCTCTCTTTCGTTTAGTTTAAATATTTAATTTTTTTTTATCCCCGAGGCTTCGGAGTGAGGAGGGTGTAAATTGTTCGGGCTTTCGGGACAAAGGTATCGAAAAGACCTTCGTCCGGACATATTATAATCGAAAATCGGAGGCTCGGCGGAAAAATGGCTGTGTCGTGAAGGGACAAGAGCGAAATGTTGGCATAAGTGAACGGATGCGACCATACCAGCACTAATGCACCGGATCCCATCAGAACTCCGAAGTTAAGCGTGCTTGGGCGAGAGTAGTACTAGGATGGGTGACCTCCTGGGAAGTCCTCGTGTTGCATCCCCTTTTGTTTTGCGCCAGTTGAGTTCCGTCCCAGCTCGCTCTCTCTTTCGTTTAGTTTAAATATTTAATTTTTTTTAACCCCGAGGCTTCGTTCCGTCCCAGCTCGCTCTCTCTTTCGTTTAGTTTAAATATTTAATTTTTTTTTATCCCCGAGGCTTCGTAGTGAGGAGGGTGTAAATTGTTCGGGCTTTCGGGACAAAGGTATCGAAAAGACCTTCGTCCGGACATATTATAATCGAAAATCGGAGGCTCGGCGGAAAAATGGCTGTGTCGTGAAGGGACAAGAGCGAAATGTTGGCATAAGTGAACGGATGCGACCATACCAGCACTAATGCACCGGATCCCATCAGAACTCCGAAGTTAAGCGTGCTTGGGCGAGAGTAGTACTAGGATGGGTGACCTCCTGGGAAGTCCTCGTGTTGCATCCCCTTTTGTTTTGCGCCAGTTGAGTTCCGTCCCAGCTCGCTCTCTCTTTCGTTTAGTTTAAATATTTAATTTTTTTTAACCCCGAGGCTTCGTTCCGTCCCAGTTCGCTCTCTCTTTCGTTTAGTTTAAATATTTAATTTTTTTTTATCCCCGAGGCTTCGTAGTGAGGAGGGTGTAAATTGTTCGGGCTTTCGGGACAAAGGTATCGAAAAGACCTTCGTCCGGACATATTATAATCGAAAATCGGAGGCTCGGCGGAAAAATGGCTGTGTCGTGAAGGGACAAGAGCGAAATGTTGGCATAAGTGAACGGATGCGACCATACCAGCACTAATGCACCGGATCCCATCAGAACTCCGAAGTTAAGCGTGCTTGGGCGAGAGTAGTACTAGGATGGGTGACCTCCTGGGAAGTCCTCGTGTTGCATCCCCTTTTGTTTTGCGCCAGTTGAGTTCCGTCCCAGCTCGCTCTCTCTTTCGTTTAGTTTAAATATTTAATTTTTCTTAACCCCGAGGCTTCGTTCCGTCCCAGCTCGCTCTCTCTTTCGTTTAGTTTAAATATTTAATTTTTTTTTATCCCCGAGGCTTCGTAGTGAGGAGGGTGTAAATTGTTCGGGCTTTCGGGACAAAGGTATCGAAAAGACCTTCGTCCGGACATATTATAATCGAAAATCGGAGGCTCGGCGGAAAAATGGCTGTGTCGTGAAGGGACAAGAGCGAAATGTTGGCATAAGTGAACGGATGCGACCATACCAGCACTAATGCACCGGATCCCATCAGAACTCCGAAGTTAAGCGTGGTTGGGCGAGAGTAGTACTAGGATGGGTGACCTCCTGGGAAGTCCTCCTGTTGCATCCCCTTTTGTTTTGCGCCAGTTGAGTTCCGTCCCAGCTCGCTCTCTCTTTCGTTTAGTTTAAACATTTAATTTTTTTTAACCCCGAGGCTTCGTTCCGTCCCAGCTCGCTCTCTCTTTCGTTTAGTTTAAATATTTAATTTTTTTTTATCCCCGAGGCTTCGGAGTGAGGAGGGTGTAAATTGTTCGGGCTTTCGGGACAAAGGTATCGAAAAGACCTTCGTCCGGACATATTATAATCGAAAATCGGAGGCTCGGCGGAAAAATGGCTGTGTCGTGAAGGGACAAGAGCGAAATGTTGGCATAAGTGAACGGATGCGACCATACCAGCACTAATGCACCGGATCCCATCAGAACTCCGAAGTTAAGCGTGCTTGGGCGAGAGTAGTACTAGGATGGGTGACCTCCTGGGAAGTCCTCGTGTTGCATCCCCTTTTGTTTTGCGCCAGTTGAGTTCCGTCCCAGCTCGCTCTCTCTTTCGTTTAGTTTAAATATTTAATTTTTTTTAACCCCGAGGCTTCGTTCCGTCCCAGCTCGCTCTCTCTTTCGTTTAGTTTAAATATTTAATTTTTTTTTATCCCCGAGGCTTCGTAGTGAGGAGGGTGTAAATTGTTCGGGCTTTCGGGACAAAGGTATCGAAAAGACCTTCGTCCGGACATATTATAATCGAAAATCGGAGGCTCGGCGGAAAAATGGCTGTGTCGTGAAGGGACAAGAGCGAAATGTTGGCATAAGTGAACGGATGCGACCATACCAGCACTAATGCACCGGATCCCATCAGAACTCCGAAGTTAAGCGTGCTTGGGCGAGAGTAGTACTAGGATGGGTGACCTCCTGGGAAGTCCTCGTGTTGCATCCCCTTTTGTTTTGCGCCAGTTGAGTTCCGTCCCAGCTCGCTCTCTCTTTCGTTTAGTTTAAATATTTAATTTTTTTTAACCCCGAGGCTTCGTTCCGTCCCAGTTCGCTCTCTCTTTCGTTTAGTTTAAATATTTAATTTTTTTTTATCCCCGAGGCTTCGTAGTGAGGAGGGTGTAAATTGTTCGGGCTTTCGGGACAAAGGTATCGAAAAGACCTTCGTCCGGACATATTATAATCGAAAATCGGAGGCTCGGCGGAAAAATGGCTGTGTCGTGAAGGGACAAGAGCGAAATGTTGGCATAAGTGAACGGATGCGACCATACCAGCACTAATGCACCGGATCCCATCAGAACTCCGAAGTTAAGCGTGCTTGGGCGAGAGTAGTACTAGGATGGGTGACCTCCTGGGAAGTCCTCGTGTTGCATCCCCTTTTGTTTTGCGCCAGTTGAGTTCCGTCCCAGCTCGCTCTCTCTTTCGTTTAGTTTAAATATTTAATTTTTCTTAACCCCGAGGCTTCGTTCCGTCCCAGCTCGCTCTCTCTTTCGTTTAGTTTAAATATTTAATTTTTTTTTATCCCCGAGGCTTCGTAGTGAGGAGGGTGTAAATTGTTCGGGCTTTCGGGACAAAGGTATCGAAAAGACCTTCGTCCGGACATATTATAATCGAAAATCGGAGGCTCGGCGGAAAAATGGCTGTGTCGTGAAGGGACAAGAGCGAAATGTTGGCATAAGTGAACGGATGCGACCATACCAGCACTAATGCACCGGATCCCATCAGAACTCCGAAGTTAAGCGTGGTTGGGCGAGAGTAGTACTAGGATGGGTGACCTCCTGGGAAGTCCTCCTGTTGCATCCCCTTTTGTTTTGCGCCAGTTGAGTTCCGTCCCAGCTCGCTCTCTCTTTCGTTTAGTTTAAACATTTAATTTTTTTTAACCCCGAGGCTTCGTTCCGTCCCAGCTCGCTCTCTCTTTCGTTTAGTTTAAATATTTAATTTTTTTTTATCCCCGAGGCTTCGTAGTGAGGAGGGTGTAAATTGTTCGGGCTTTCGGGACAAAGGTATCGAAAAGACCTTCGTCCGGACATATTATAATCGAAAATCGGAGGCTCGGCGGAAAAATGGCTGTGTCGTGAAGGGACAAGAGCGAAATGTTGGCATAAGTGAACGGATGCGACCATACCAGCACTAATGCACCGGATCCCATCAGAACTCCGAAGTTAAGCGTGCTTGGGCGAGAGTAGTACTAGGATGGGTGACCTCCTGGGAAGTCCTCGTGTTGCATCACCTTTTGTTTTGCGCGCCAGTTGAGTTCCGTCCCAGCTCGCTCTCTCTTTCGTTTAGTTTAAATATTTAATTTTTTTTAACCCCGAGGCTTCGTTCCGTCCCAGCTCGCTCTCTCTTTCGTTTAGTTTAAATATTTAATTTTTTTTTATCCCCGAGGCTTCGTAGTGAGGAGGGTGTAAATTGTTCGGGCTTTCGGGACAAAGGTATCGAAAAGACCTTCGTCCGGACATATTATAATCGAAAATCGGAGGCTCGGCGACAAAATGGCTGTGTCGTGAAGGGACAAGAGCGAAATGTTGGCATAAGTGAACCGATGCGACCATACCAGCACTAATGCACCGGATCCCATCATCACACCGAAGTTAAGCGTGCTTGGGCGAGAGTAGTACTAGGATGGGTGACCTCCTGGGAAGTCCTCGTGTTGCATCCCCTTTTGTTTTGCGCCAGTTGAGTTCCGTCCCAGCTCGCTCTCTCTTTCGTTTAGTTTAAATATTTAATTTTTTTTAACCCCGAGGCTTCGTTCCGTCCCAGCTCGCTCTCTCTTTCGTTTAGTTTAAATATTTAATTTTTTTTTATCCCCGAGGCTTCGTAGTGAGGAGGGTGTAAATTGTTCGGGCTTTCGGGACAAAGGTATCGAAAAGACCTTCGTCCGGACATATTATAATCGAAAATCGGAGGCTCGGCGGAAAAATGGCTGTGTCGTGAAGGGACAAGAGCGAAATGTTGGCATAAGTGAACGGATGCGACCATACCAGCACTAATGCACCGGATCCCATCAGAACTCCGAAGTTAAGCGTGCTTGGGCGAGAGTAGTACTAGGATGGGTGACCTCCTGGGAAGTCCTCGTGTTGCATCCCCTTTTGTTTTGCGCGCCAGTTGAGTTCCGTCCCAGCTCGCTCTCTCTTTCGTTTAGTTTAAATATTTAATTTTTTTTAACCCCGAGGCTTCGTTCCGTCCCAGCTCGCTCTCTCTTTCGTTTAGTTTAAATATTTAATTTTTTTTTATCCCCGAGGCTTCGTAGTGAGGAGGGTGTAAATTGTTCGGGCTTTCGGGACAAAGGTATCGAAAAGACCTTCGTCCGGACATATTATAATCGAAAATCGGAGGCTCGGCGACAAAATGGCTGTGTCGTGAAGGGACAAGAGCGAAATGTTGGCATAAGTGAACGGATGCGACCATACCAGCACTAATGCACCGGATCCCATCAGAACTCCGAAGTTAAGCGTGCTTGGGCGAGAGTAGTACTAGGATGGGTGACCTCCTGGGAAGTCCTCGTGTTGCATCCCCTTTTGTTTTGCGCCAGTTGAGTTCCGTCCCAGCTCGCTCTCTCTTTCGTTTAGTTTAAATATTTAATTTTTTTTAACCCCGAGGCTTCGTTCCGTCCCAGCTCGCTCTCTCTTTCGTTTAGTTTAAATATTTAATTTTTTTTTATCCCCGAGGCTTCGTAGTGAGGAGGGTGTAAATTGTTCGGGCTTTCGGGACAAAGGTATCGAAAAGACCTTCGTCCGGACATATTATAATCGAAAATCGGAGGCTCGGCGGAAAAATGGCTGTGTCGTGAAGGGACAAGATCGAAATGTTGGCATAAGTGAACGGATGCGACCATACCAGCACTAATGCACCGGATCCCTTCAGAACTCCGAAGTTAAGCATGCTTGGGCGAGAGTAGTACTAGGATGGGTGACCTCCTGGGAAGTCCTCGTGTTGCATCCCCTTTTGTTTTGCGCCAGTTGAGTTCCGTCCCAGCTCGCTCTCTCTTTCGTTTAGTTTAAATATTTAATTTTTTTTAACCCCGAGGCTTCGTTCCGTCCCAGCTCGCTCTCTCTTTCGTTTAGTTTAAAAATTTAATTTTTTTTTATCTCCGAGGCTTCGTAGTGAGGAGGGTGTAAATTGTTCGGGCTTTCGGGACAAAGGTATCGAAAAGACCTTCGTCCGGACATATTATAATCGAAAATCGGAGGCTCGGCGGAAAAATGGCTGTGTCGTGAAGGGACAAGAGCGAAATGTTGGAATAAGTGAACGGATGCGACCATACCAGCACTAATGCACCGGATCCCATTAGAACTCCGAAGTTAAGCGTGCTTGGGCGAGAGTAGTACTAGGATGGGTGACCTCCTGGGAAGTCCTCGTGTTGCATCCCCTTTTGTTTTGCGCCAGTTGAGTTCCGTCCCAGCTCGCTCTCTCTTTCGTTTAGTTTAAATATTTAATTTTTTTTAACCCCGAGGCTTCGTTCCGTCCCAGCTCGCTCTCTCTTTCGTTTAGTTTAAATATTTAATTTTTTTTTATCCCCGAGGCTTCGTAGTGAGGAGGGTGTAAATTGTTCGGGCTTTCGGGACAAAGGTATCGAAAAGACCTTCGTCCGGACATATTATAATCGAAAATCGGCGGCTCGCCGGAAAAATGGCTGTGTCGTGAAGGGACAAGAGCGAAATGTTGGCATAAGTGAACGGATGCGACCATACCAGCACTAATGCACCGGATCCCATCAGAACTCCGAAGTTAAGCGTGCTTGGGCGAGACTAGTACTAGGATGGGTGACCTCCTGGGAAGTCCTCCTGTTGCATCCCCTTTTGTTTTGCGCCAGTTGAGTTCCGTCCCAGCTCGCTCTCTCTTTCGTTTAGTTTAAATATTTAATTTTTTTTAACCCCGAGGCTTCGTTCCGTCCCAGCTCGCTCTCTCTTTCGTTTAGTTTAAATATTTAATTTTTTTTTATCCCCGAGGTTTCGTAGTGAGGAGGGTGTAAATTGTTCGGGCTTTCGGGACAAAGGTATCGAAAAGACCTTCGTCCGGACATATTATAATCGAAAATCGGAGGCTCGGCGGAAAAATGGCTGTGTCGTGAAGGGACAAGAGCGAAATGTTGGCATAAGTGAACGGATGCGACCATACCAGCACTAATGCACCGGATCCCATCAGAACTCCGAAGTTAAGCGTGCTTGGGCGAGAGTAGTACTAGGATGGGTGACCTCCTGGGAAGTCCTCGTGTTGCATCCCCTTTTGTTTTGCGCCAGTTGAGTTCCGTCCCAGCTCGCTCTCTCTTTCGTTTAGTTTAAATATTTAATTTTTTTTAACCCCGAGGCTTCGTTCCGTCCCAGCTCGCTCTCTCTTTCGTTTAGTTTAAATATTTAATTTTTTTTTATCCCCGAGGCTTCGTAGTGAGGAGGGTGTAAATTGTTCGGGCTTTCGGGACAAAGGTATCGAAAAGACCTTCGTCCGGACATATTATAATCGAAAATCGGAGGCTCGGCGACAAAATGGCTGTGTCGTGAAGGGACAAGAGCGAAATGTTGGCATAAGTGAACGGATGCGACCATACCAGCACTAATGCACCGGATCCCATCAGAACTCCGAAGTTAAGCGTGCTTGGGCGAGAGTAGTACTAGGATGGGTGACCTCCTGGGAAGTCCTCGTGTTGCATCCCCTTTTGTTTTGCGCGCCAGTTGAGTTCCGTCCCAGCTCGCTCTCTCTTTCGTTTAGTTTAAATATTTAATTTTTTTTAACCCCGAGGCTTCGTTCCGTCCCAGCTCGCTCTCTCTTTCGTTTAGTTTAAATATTTAATTTTTTTTTATCCCCGAGGCTTCGTAGTGAGGAGGGTGTAAATTGTTCGGGCTTTCGGGACAAAGGTATCGAAAAGACCTTCGTCCGGACATATTATAATCGAAAATCGGAGGCTCGGCGACAAAATGGCTGTGTCGTGAAGGGACAAGAGCGAAATGTTGGCATAAGTGAACGGATGCGACCATACCAGCACTAATGCACCGGATCCCATCAGAACTCCGAAGTTAAGCGTGCTTGGGCGAGAGTAGTACTAGGATGGGTGACCTCCTGGGAAGTCCTCGTGTTGCATCCCCTTTTGTTTTGCGCCAGTTGAGTTCCGTCCCAGCTCGCTCTCTCTTTCGTTTAGTTTAAATATTTAATTTTTTTTAACCCCGAGGCTTCGTTCCGTCCCAGCTCGCTCTCTCTTTCGTTTAGTTTAAATATTTAATTTTTTTTTATCCCCGAGGCTTCGTAGTGAGGAGGGTGTAAATTGTTCGGGCTTTCGGGACAAAGGTATCGAAAAGACCTTCGTCCGGACATATTATAATCGAAAATCGGAGGCTCGGCGGAAAAATGGCTGTGTCGTGAAGGGACAAGATCGAAATGTTGGCATAAGTGAACGGATGCGACCATACCAGCACTAATGCACCGGATCCCTTCAGAACTCCGAAGTTAAGCATGCTTGGGCGAGAGTAGTACTAGGATGGGTGACCTCCTGGGAAGTCCTCGTGTTGCATCCCCTTTTGTTTTGCGCCAGTTGAGTTCCGTCCCAGCTCGCTCTCTCTTTCGTTTAGTTTAAATATTTAATTTTTTTTAACCCCGAGGCTTCGTTCCGTCCCAGCTCGCTCTCTCTTTCGTTTAGTTTAAAAATTTAATTTTTTTTTATCTCCGAGGCTTCGTAGTGAGGAGGGTGTAAATTGTTCGGGCTTTCGGGACAAAGGTATCGAAAAGACCTTCGTCCGGACATATTATAATCGAAAATCGGAGGCTCGGCGGAAAAATGGCTGTGTCGTGAAGGGACAAGAGCGAAATGTTGGAATAAGTGAACGGATGCGACCATACCAGCACTAATGTACCGGATCCCATTAGAACTCCGAAGTTAAGCGTGCTTGGGCGAGAGTAGTACTAGGATGGGTGACCTCCTGGGAAGTCCTCGTGTTGCATCCCCTTTTGTTTTGCGCCAGTTGAGTTCCGTCCCAGCTCGCTCTCTCTTTCGTTTAGTTTAAATATTTAATTTTTTTTAACCCCGAGGCTTCGTTCCGTCCCAGCTCGCTCTCTCTTTCGTTTAGTTTAAATATTTAATTTTTTTTTATCCCCGAGGCTTCGTAGTGAGGAGGGTGTAAATTGTTCGGGCTTTCGGGACAAAGGTATCGAAAAGACCTTCGTCCGGACATATTATAATCGAAAATCGGCGGCTCGCCGGAAAAATGGCTGTGTCGTGAAGGGACAAGAGCGAAATGTTGGCATAAGTGAACGGATGCGACCATACCAGCACTAATGCACCGGATCCCATCAGAACTCCGAAGTTAAGCGTGCTTGGGCGAGAGTAGTACTAGGATGGGTGACCTCCTGGGAAGTCCTCCTGTTGCATCCCCTTTTGTTTTGCGCCAGTTGAGTTCCGTCCCAGCTCGCTCTCTCTTTCGTTTAGTTTAAATATTTAATTTTTTTTAACCCCGAGGCTTCGTTCCGTCCCAGCTCGCTCTCTCTTTCGTTTAGTTTAAATATTTAATTTTTTTTTATCCCCGAGGTTTCGTAGTGAGGAGGGTGTAAATTGTTCGGGCTTTCGGGACAAAGGTATCGAAAAGACCTTCGTCCGGACATATTATAATCGAAAATCGGAGGCTCGGCGGAAAAATGGCTGTGTCGTGAAGGGACAAGAGCGAAATGTTGGCATAAGTGAACGGATGCGACCATACCAGCACTAATGCACCGGATCCCATCAGAACTCCGAAGTTAAGCGTGCTTGGGCGAGAGTAGTACTAGGATGGGTGACCTCCTGGGAAGTCCTCGTGTTGCATCCCCTTTTGTTTTGCGCCAGTTGAGTTCCGTCCCAGTTCGCTCTCTCTTTCGTTTAGTTTAAATATTTAATTTTTTTTAACCCCGAGGCTTCGTTCCGTCCCAGCTCGCTCTCTCTTTCGTTTAGTTTAAATATTTAATTTTTTTTTATCCCCGAGGCTTCGTAGTGAGGAGGGTGTAAATTGTTCGGGCTTTCGGGACAAAGGTATCGAAAAGACCTTCGTCCGGACATATTATAATCGAAAATCGGAGGCTCGGCGGAAAAATGGCTGTGTCGTGAAGGGACAAGAGCGAAATGTTGGCATAAGTGAACGGATGCGACCATACCAGCACTAATGCACCGGATCCCATCAGAACTCCGAAGTTAAGCATGGTTGGGCGAGAGTAGTACTAGGATGGGTGACCTCCTGGGAAGTCCTCCTGTTGCATCCCCTTTTGTTTTGCGCCAGTTGAGTTCCGTCCCAGCTCGCTCTCTCTTTCGTTTAGTTTAAATATTTAATTTTTTTTAACCCCGAGGCTTCGTTCCGTCCCAGCTCGCTCTCTCTTTCGTTTAGTTTAAATATTTAATTTTTTTTTATCCCCGAGGCTTCGTAGTGAGGAGGGTGTAAATTGTTCGGGCTTTCGGGACAAAGGTATCGAAAAGACCTTCGTCCGGACATATTATAATCGAAAATCGGAGGCTCGGCGGAAAAATGGCTGTGTCGTGAAGGGACAAGAGCGAAATGTTGGCATAAGTGAACGGATGCGACCATACCAGCACTAATGCACCGGATCCCATCAGAACTCCGAAGTTAAGCGTGCTTGGGCGAGAGTAGTACTAGGATGGGTGACCTCCTGGGAAGTCCTCGTGTTGCATCCCCTTTTGTTTTGCGCGCCAGTTGAGTTCCGTCCCAGCTCGCTCTCTCTTTCGTTTAGTTTAAATATTTAATTTTTTTTAACCCCGAGGCTTCGTTCCGTCCCAGCTCGCTCTCTCTTTCGTTTAGTTTAAATATTTAATTTTTTTTTATCCCCGAGGCTTCGTAGTGAGGAGGGTGTAAATTGTTCGGGCTTTCGGGACAAAGGTATCGAAAAGACCTTCGTCCGGACATATTATAATCGAAAATCGGAGGCTCGGCGACAAAATGGCTGTGTCGTGAAGGGACAAGAGCGAAATGTTGGCATAAGTGAACGGATGCGACCATACCAGCACTAATGCACCGGATCCCATCAGAACTCCGAAGTTAAGCGTGCTTGGGCGAGAGTAGTACTAGGATGGGTGACCTCCTGGGAAGTCCTCGTGTTGCATCCCCTTTTGTTTTGCGCCAGTTGAGTTCCGTCCCAGCTCGCTCTCTCTTTCGTTTAGTTTAAATATTTAATTTTTTTTAACCCCGAGGCTTCGTTCCGTCCCAGCTCGCTCTCTCTTTCGTTTAGTTTAAATATTTAATTTTTTTTTATCCCCGAGGCTTCGTAGTGAGGAGGGTGTAAATTGTTCGGGCTTTCGGGACAAAGGTATCGAAAAGACCTTCGTCCGGACATATTATAATCGAAAATCGGAGGCTCGGCGGAAAAATGGCTGTGTCGTGAAGGGACAAGATCGAAATGTTGGCATAAGTGAACGGATGCGACCATACCAGCACTAATGCACCGGATCCCTTCAGAACTCCGAAGTTAAGCATGCTTGGGCGAGAGTAGTACTAGGATGGGTGACCTCCTGGGAAGTCCTCGTGTTGCATCCCCTTTTGTTTTGCGCCAGTTGAGTTCCGTCCCAGCTCGCTCTCTCTTTCGTTTAGTTTAAATATTTAATTTTTTTTAACCCCGAGGCTTCGTTCCGTCCCAGCTCGCTCTCTCTTTCGTTTAGTTTAAAAATTTAATTTTTTTTTATCTCCGAGGCTTCGTAGTGAGGAGGGTGTAAATTGTTCGGGCTTTCGGGACAAAGGTATCGAAAAGACCTTCGTCCGGACATATTATAATCGAAAATCGGAGGCTCGGCGGAAAAATGGCTGTGTCGTGAAGGGACAAGAGCGAAATGTTGGAATAAGTGAACGGATGCGACCATACCAGCACTAATGCACCGGATCCCATTAGAACTCCGAAGTTAAGCGTGCTTGGGCGAGAGTAGTACTAGGATGGGTGACCTCCTGGGAAGTCCTCGTGTTGCATCCCCTTTTGTTTTGCGCCAGTTGAGTTCCGTCCCAGCTCGCTCTCTCTTTCGTTTAGTTTAAATATTTAATTTTTTTTAACCCCGAGGCTTCGTTCCGTCCCAGCTCGCTCTCTCTTTCGTTTAGTTTAAATATTTAATTTTTTTTTATCCCCGAGGCTTCGTAGTGAGGAGGGTGTAAATTGTTCGGGCTTTCGGGACAAAGGTATCGAAAAGACCTTCGTCCGGACATATTATAATCGAAAATCGGCGGCTCGCCGGAAAAATGGCTGTGTCGTGAAGGGACAAGAGCGAAATGTTGGCATAAGTGAACGGATGCGACCATACCAGCACTAATGCACCGGATCCCATCAGAACTCCGAAGTTAAGCGTGCTTGGGCGAGAGTAGTACTAGGATGGGTGACCTCCTGGGAAGTCCTCCTGTTGCATCCCCTTTTGTTTTGCGCCAGTTGAGTTCCGTCCCAGCTCGCTCTCTCTTTCGTTTAGTTTAAATATTTAATTTTTTTTAACCCCGAGGCTTCGTTCCGTCCCAGCTCGCTCTCTCTTTCGTTTAGTTTAAATATTTAATTTTTTTTTATCCCCGAGGTTTCGTAGTGAGGAGGGTGTAAATTGTTCGGGCTTTCGGGACAAAGGTATCGAAAAGACCTTCGTCCGGACATATTATAATCGAAAATCGGAGGCTCGGCGGAAAAATGGCTGTGTCGTGAAGGGACAAGAGCGAAATGTTGGCATAAGTGAACGGATGCGACCATACCAGCACTAATGCACCGGATCCCATCAGAACTCCGAAGTTAAGCGTGCTTGGGCGAGAGTAGTACTAGGATGGGTGACCTCCTGGGAAGTCCTCGTGTTGCATCCCCTTTTGTTTTGCGCCAGTTGAGTTCCGTCCCAGCTCGCTCTCTCTTTCGTTTAGTTTAAATATTTAATTTTTTTTAACCCCGAGGCTTCGTTCCGTCCCAGCTCGCTCTCTCTTTCGTTTAGTTTAAATATTTAATTTTTTTTTATCCCCGAGGCTTCGTAGTGAGGAGGGTGTAAATTGTTCGGGCTTTCGGGACAAAGGTATCGAAAAGACCTTCGTCCGGACATATTATAATCGAAAATCGGAGGCTCGGCGACAAAATGGCTGTGTCGTGAAGGGACAAGAGCGAAATGTTGGCATAAGTGAACGGATGCGACCATACCAGCACTAATGCACCGGATCCCATCAGAACTCCGAAGTTAAGCGTGCTTGGGCGAGAGTAGTACTAGGATGGGTGACCTCCTGGGAAGTCCTCGTGTTGCATCCCCTTTTGTTTTGCGCGCCAGTTGAGTTCCGTCCCAGCTCGCTCTCTCTTTCGTTTAGTTTAAATATTTAATTTTTTTTAACCCCGAGGCTTCGTTCCGTCCCAGCTCGCTCTCTCTTTCGTTTAGTTTAAATATTTAATTTTTTTTTATCCCCGAGGCTTCGTAGTGAGGAGGGTGTAAATTGTTCGGGCTTTCGGGACAAAGGTATCGAAAAGACCTTCGTCCGGACATATTATAATCGAAAATCGGAGGCTCGGCGACAAAATGGCTGTGTCGTGAAGGGACAAGAGCGAAATGTTGGCATAAGTGAACGGATGCGACCATACCAGCACTAATGCACCGGATCCCATCAGAACTCCGAAGTTAAGCGTGCTTGGGCGAGAGTAGTACTAGGATGGGTGACCTCCTGGGAAGTCCTCGTGTTGCATCCCCTTTTGTTTTGCGCCAGTTGAGTTCCGTCCCAGCTCGCTCTCTCTTTCGTTTAGTTTAAATATTTAATTTTTTTTAACCCCGAGGCTTCGTTCCGTCCCAGCTCGCTCTCTCTTTCGTTTAGTTTAAATATTTAATTTTTTTTTATCCCCGAGGCTTCGTAGTGAGGAGGGTGTAAATTGTTCGGGCTTTCGGGACAAAGGTATCGAAAAGACCTTCGTCCGGACATATTATAATCGAAAATCGGAGGCTCGGCGGAAAAATGGCTGTGTCGTGAAGGGACAAGATCGAAATGTTGGCATAAGTGAACGGATGCGACCATACCAGCACTAATGCACCGGATCCCTTCAGAACTCCGAAGTTAAGCATGCTTGGGCGAGAGTAGTACTAGGATGGGTGACCTCCTGGGAAGTCCTCGTGTTGCATCCCCTTTTGTTTTGCGCCAGTTGAGTTCCGTCCCAGCTCGCTCTCTCTTTCGTTTAGTTTAAATATTTAATTTTTTTTAACCCCGAGGCTTCGTTCCGTCCCAGCTCGCTCTCTCTTTCGTTTAGTTTAAAAATTTAATTTTTTTTTATCTCCGAGGCTTCGTAGTGAGGAGGGTGTAAATTGTTCGGGCTTTCGGGACAAAGGTATCGAAAAGACCTTCGTCCGGACATATTATAATCGAAAATCGGAGGCTCGGCGGAAAAATGGCTGTGTCGTGAAGGGACAAGAGCGAAATGTTGGAATAAGTGAACGGATGCGACCATACCAGCACTAATGTACCGGATCCCATTAGAACTCCGAAGTTAAGCGTGCTTGGGCGAGAGTAGTACTAGGATGGGTGACCTCCTGGGAAGTCCTCGTGTTGCATCCCCTTTTGTTTTGCGCCAGTTGAGTTCCGTCCCAGCTCGCTCTCTCTTTCGTTTAGTTTAAATATTTAATTTTTTTTAACCCCGAGGCTTCGTTCCGTCCCAGCTCGCTCTCTCTTTCGTTTAGTTTAAATATTTAATTTTTTTTTATCCCCGAGGCTTCGTAGTGAGGAGGGTGTAAATTGTTCGGGCTTTCGGGACAAAGGTATCGAAAAGACCTTCGTCCGGACATATTATAATCGAAAATCGGCGGCTCGCCGGAAAAATGGCTGTGTCGTGAAGGGACAAGAGCGAAATGTTGGCATAAGTGAACGGATGCGACCATACCAGCACTAATGCACCGGATCCCATCAGAACTCCGAAGTTAAGCGTGCTTGGGCGAGAGTAGTACTAGGATGGGTGACCTCCTGGGAAGTCCTCCTGTTGCATCCCCTTTTGTTTTGCGCCAGTTGAGTTCCGTCCCAGCTCGCTCTCTCTTTCGTTTAGTTTAAATATTTAATTTTTTTTAACCCCGAGGCTTCGTTCCGTCCCAGCTCGCTCTCTCTTTCGTTTAGTTTAAATATTTAATTTTTTTTTATCCCCGAGGTTTCGTAGTGAGGAGGGTGTAAATTGTTCGGGCTTTCGGGACAAAGGTATCGAAAAGACCTTCGTCCGGACATATTATAATCGAAAATCGGAGGCTCGGCGGAAAAATGGCTGTGTCGTGAAGGGACAAGAGCGAAATGTTGGCATAAGTGAACGGATGCGACCATACCAGCACTAATGCACCGGATCCCATCAGAACTCCGAAGTTAAGCGTGCTTGGGCGAGAGTAGTACTAGGATGGGTGACCTCCTGGGAAGTCCTCGTGTTGCATCCCCTTTTGTTTTGCGCCAGTTGAGTTCCGTCCCAGTTCGCTCTCTCTTTCGTTTAGTTTAAATATTTAATTTTTTTTAACCCCGAGGCTTCGTTCCGTCCCAGCTCGCTCTCTCTTTCGTTTAGTTTAAATATTTAATTTTTTTTTATCCCCGAGGCTTCGTAGTGAGGAGGGTGTAAATTGTTCGGGCTTTCGGGACAAAGGTATCGAAAAGACCTTCGTCCGGACATATTATAATCGAAAATCGGAGGCTCGGCGGAAAAATGGCTGTGTCGTGAAGGGACAAGAGCGAAATGTTGGCATAAGTGAACGGATGCGACCATACCAGCACTAATGCACCGGATCCCATCAGAACTCCGAAGTTAAGCATGGTTGGGCGAGAGTAGTACTAGGATGGGTGACCTCCTGGGAAGTCCTCCTGTTGCATCCCCTTTTGTTTTGCGCCAGTTGAGTTCCGTCCCAGCTCGCTCTCTCTTTCGTTTAGTTTAAATATTTAATTTTTTTTAACCCCGAGGCTTCGTTCCGTCCCAGCTCGCTCTCTCTTTCGTTTAGTTTAAATATTTAATTTTTTTTTATCCCCGAGGCTTCGTAGTGAGGAGGGTGTAAATTGTTCGGGCTTTCGGGACAAAGGTATCGAAAAGACCTTCGTCCGGACATATTATAATCGAAAATCGGAGGCTCGGCGGAAAAATGGCTGTGTCGTGAAGGGACAAGAGCGAAATGTTGGCATAAGTGAACGGATGCGACCATACCAGCACTAATGCACCGGATCCCATCAGAACTCCGAAGTTAAGTGTGCTTGGGCGAGAGTAGTACTAGGATGGGTGACCTCCTGGGAAGTCCTCGTGTTGCATCCCCTTTTGTTTTGCGCGCCAGTTGAGTTCCGTCCCAGCTCGCTCTCTCTTTCGTTTAGTTTAAATATTTAATTTTTTTTAACCCCGAGGCTTCGTTCCGTCCCAGCTCGCTCTCTCTTTCGTTTAGTTTAAATATTTAATTTTTTTTTATCCCCGAGGCTTCGTAGTGAGGAGGGTGTAAATTGTTCGGGCTTTCGGGACAAAGGTATCGAAAAGACCTTCGTCCGGACATATTATAATCGAAAATCGGCGGCTCGCCGGAAAAATGGCTGTGTCGTGAAGGGACAAGAGCGAAATGTTGGCATAAGTGAACGGATGCGACCATACCAGCACTAATGCACCGGATCCCATCAGAACTCCGAAGTTAAGCGTGCTTGGGCGAGAGTAGTACTAGGATGGGTGACCTCCTGGGAAGTCCTCCTGTTGCATCCCCTTTTGTTTTGCGCCAGTTGAGTTCCGTCCCAGCTCGCTCTCTCTTTCGTTTAGTTTAAATATTTAATTTTTTTTAACCCCGAGGCTTCGTTCCGTCCCAGCTCGCTCTCTCTTTCGTTTAGTTTAAATATTTAATTTTTTTTTATCCCCGAGGTTTCGTAGTGAGGAGGGTGTAAATTGTTCGGGCTTTCGGGACAAAGGTATCGAAAAGACCTTCGTCCGGACATATTATAATCGAAAATCGGAGGCTCGGCGGAAAAATGGCTGTGTCGTGAAGGGACAAGAGCGAAATGTTGGCATAAGTGAACGGATGCGACCATACCAGCACTAATGCACCGGATCCCATCAGAACTCCGAAGTTAAGCGTGCTTGGGCGAGAGTAGTACTAGGATGGGTGACCTCCTGGGAAGTCCTCGTGTTGCATCCCCTTTTGTTTTGCGCCAGTTGAGTTCCGTCCCAGTTCGCTCTCTCTTTCGTTTAGTTTAAATATTTAATTTTTTTTAACCCCGAGGCTTCGTTCCGTCCCAGCTCGCTCTCTCTTTCGTTTAGTTTAAATATTTAATTTTTTTTTATCCCCGAGGCTTCGTAGTGAGGAGGGTGTAAATTGTTCGGGCTTTCGGGACAAAGGTATCGAAAAGACCTTCGTCCGGACATATTATAATCGAAAATCGGAGGCTCGGCGGAAAAATGGCTGTGTCGTGAAGGGACAAGAGCGAAATGTTGGCATAAGTGAACGGATGCGACCATACCAGCACTAATGCACCGGATCCCATCAGAACTCCGAAGTTAAGTGTGCTTGGGCGAGAGTAGTACTAGGATGGGTGACCTCCTGGGAAGTCCTCGTGTTGCATCCCCTTTTGTTTTGCGCGCCAGTTGAGTTCCGTCCCAGCTCGCTCTCTCTTTCGTTTAGTTTAAATATTTAATTTTTTTTAACCCCGAGGCTTCGTTCCGTCCCAGCTCGCTCTCTCTTTCGTTTAGTTTAAATATTTAATTTTTTTTTATCCCCGAGGCTTCGTAGTGAGGAGGGTGTAAATTGTTCGGGCTTTCGGGACAAAGGTATCGAAAAGACCTTCGTCCGGACATATTATAATCGAAAATCGGAGGCTCGGCGGAAAAATGGCTGTGTCGTGAAGGGACAAGAGCGAAATGTTGGCATAAGTGAACGGATGCGACCATACCAGCACTAATGCACCGGATCCCATCAGAACTCCGAAGTTAAGCGTGGTTGGGCGAGAGTAGTACTAGGATGGGTGACCTCCTGGGAAGTCCTCGTGTTGCATCCCCTTTTGTTTTGCGCCAGTTGAGTTCCGTCCCAGTTCGCTCTCTCTTTCGTTTAGTTTAAATATTTAATTTTTTTTAACCCCGAGGCTTCGTTCCGTCCCAGCTCGCTCTCTCTTTCGTTTAGTTTAAATATTTAATTTTTTTTTATCCCCGAGGCTTCGTAGTGAGGAGGGTGTAAATTGTTCGGGCTTTCGGGACAAAGGTATCGAAAAGACCTTCGTCCGGACATATTATAATCGAAAATCGGAGGCTCGGCGGAAAAATGGCTGTGTCGTGAAGGGACAAGAGCGAAATGTTGGCATAAGTGAACGGATGCGACCATACCAGCACTAATGCACCGGATCCCATCAGAACTCCGAAGTTAAGTGTGCTTGGGCGAGAGTAGTACTAGGATGGGTGACCTCCTGGGAAGTCCTCGTGTTGCATCCCCTTTTGTTTTGCGCGCCAGTTGAGTTCCGTCCCAGCTCGCTCTCTCTTTCGTTTAGTTTAAATATTTAATTTTTTTTAACCCCGAGGCTTCGTTCCGTCCCAGCTCGCTCTCTCTTTCGTTTAGTTTAAATATTTAATTTTTTTTTATCCCCGAGGCTTCGTAGTGAGGAGGGTGTAAATTGTTCGGGCTTTCGGGACAAAGGTATCGAAAAGACCTTCGTCCGGACATATTATAATCGAAAATCGGAGGCTCGGCGGAAAAATGGCTGTGTCGTGAAGGGACAAGAGCGAAATGTTGGCATAAGTGAACGGATGCGACCATACCAGCACTAATGCACCGGATCCCATCAGAACTCCGAAGTTAAGCGTGCTTGGGCGAGAGTAGTACTAGGATGGGTGACCTCCTGGGAAGTCCTCGTGTTGCATCCCCTTTTGTTTTGCGCCAGTTGAGTTCCGTCCCAGCTCGCTCTCTCTTTCGTTTAGTTTAAATATTTAATTTTTTTTAACCCCGAGGCTTCGTTCCGTCCCAGCTCGCTCTCTCTTTCGTTTAGTTTAAATATTTAATTTTTTTTTATCCCCGAGGCTTCGTAGTGAGGAGGGTGTAAATTGTTCGGGCTTTCGGGACAAAGGTATCGAAAAGACCTTCGTCCGGACATATTATAATCGAAAATCGGAGGCTCGGCGGAAAAATGGCTGTGTCGTGAAGGGACAAGATCGAAATGTTGGCATAAGTGAACGGATGCGACCATACCAGCACTAATGCACCGGATCCCTTCAGAACTCCGAAGTTAAGCGTGCTTGGGCGAGAGTAGTACTAGGATGGGTGACCTCCTGGGAAGTCCTCGTGTTGCATCCCCTTTTGTTTTGCGCCAGTTGAGTTCCGTCCCAGTTCGCTCTCTCTTTCGTTTAGTTTAAATATTTAATTTTTTTTAACCCCGAGGCTTCGTTCCGTCCCAGCTCGCTCTCTCTTTCGTTTAGTTTAAATATTTAATTTTTTTTTATCCCCGAGGCTTCGTAGTGAGGAGGGTGTAAATTGTTCGGGCTTTCGGGACAAAGGTATCGAAAAGACCTTCGTCCGGACATATTATAATCGAAAATCGGAGGCTCGGCGGAAAAATGGCTGTGTCGTGAAGGGACAAGAGCGAAATGTTGGCATAAGTGAACGGATGCGACCATACCAGCACTAATGCACCGGATCCCATCAGAACTCCGAAGTTAAGCGTGGTTGGGCGAGAGTAGTACTAGGATGGGTGACCTCCTGGGAAGTCCTCCTGTTGCATCCCCTTTTGTTTTGCGCCAGTTGAGTTCCGTCCCAGCTCGCTCTCTCTTTCGTTTAGTTTAAATATTTAATTTTTTTTAACCCCGAGGCTTCGTTCCGTCCCAGCTCGCTCTCTCTTTCGTTTAGTTTAAATATTTAATTTTTTTTTATCCCCGAGGCTTCGTAGTGAGGAGGGTGTAAATTGTTCGGGCTTTCGGGACAAAGGTATCGAAAAGACCTTCGTCCGGACATATTATAATCGAAAATCGGAGGCTCGGCGGAAAAATGGCTGTGTCGTGAAGGGACAAGAGCGAAATGTTGGCATAAGTGAACGGATGCGACCATACCAGCACTAATGCACCGGATCCCATCAGAACTCCGAAGTTAAGTGTGCTTGGGCGAGAGTAGTACTAGGATGGGTGACCTCCTGGGAAGTCCTCGTGTTGCATCCCCTTTTGTTTTGCGCGCCAGTTGAGTTCCGTCCCAGCTCGCTCTCTCTTTCGTTTAGTTTAAATATTTAATTTTTTTTAACCCCGAGGCTTCGTTCCGTCCCAGCTCGCTCTCTCTTTCGTTTAGTTTAAATATTTAATTTTTTTTTATCCCCGAGGCTTCGTAGTGAGGAGGGTGTAAATTGTTCGGGCTTTCGGGACAAAGGTATCGAAAAGACCTTCGTCCGGACATATTATAATCGAAAATCGGAGGCTCGGCGGAAAAATGGCTGTGTCGTGAAGGGACAAGAGCGAAATGTTGGCATAAGTGAACGGATGCGACCATACCAGCACTAATGCACCGGATCCCATCAGAACTCCGAAGTTAAGCGTGCTTGGGCGAGAGTAGTACTAGGATGGGTGACCTCCTGGGAAGTCCTCGTGTTGCATCCCCTTTTGTTTTGCGCCAGTTGAGTTCCGTCCCAGCTCGCTCTCTCTTTCGTTTAGTTTAAATATTTAATTTTTTTTAACCCCGAGGCTTCGTTCCGTCCCAGCACGCTCTCTCTTTCGTTTAGTTTAAAAATTTAATTTTTTTTTTATCTCCGAGGCTTCGTAGTGAGGAGGGTGTAAATTGTTCGGGCTTTCGGGACAAAGGTATCGAAAAGACCTTCGTCCGGACATATTATAATCGAAAATCGGAGGCTCGGCGGAAAAATGGCTGTGTCGTGAAGGGACAAGAGCGAAATGTTGGCATAAGTGAACGGATGCGACCATACCAGCACTAATGCACCGGATCCCATCAGAACTCCGAAGTTAAGCGTGGTTGGGCGAGAGTAGTACTTGGATGGGTGACCTCCTGGGAAGTCCTCCTGTTGCATCCCCTTTTGTTTTGCGCCAGTTGAGTTCCGTCCCAGCTCGCTCTCTCTTTCGTTTAGTTTAAACATTTAATTTTTTTTAACCCCGAGGCTTCGTTCCGTCCCAGCTCGCTCTCTCTTTCGTTTAGTTTAAATATTTAATTTTTTTTTATCCCCGAGGCTTCGTAGTGAGGAGGGTGTAAATTGTTCGGGCTTTCGGGACAAAGGTATCGAAAAGACCTTCGTCCGGACATATTATAATCGAAAATCGGAGGCTCGGCGGAAAAATGGCTGTGTCGTGAAGGGACAAGAGCGAAATGTTGGCATAAGTGAACGGATGCGACCATACCAGCACTAATGCACCGGATCCCATCTGAACTTCGAAGTTAAGCGTGCTTGGGCGAGAGTAGTACTAGGATGGGTGACCTCCTGGGAAGTCCTCGTGTTGCATCCCCTTTTGTTTTGCGCGCCAGTTGAGTTCCGTCCCAGCTCGCTCTCTCTTTCGTTTAGTTTAAATATTTAATTTTTTTAACCCCGAGGCTTCGTTCCGTCCCAGCTCGCTCTCTCTTTCGTTTAGTTTAAATATTTAATTTTTTTTTATCCCCGAGGCTTCGTAGTGAGGAGGGTGTAAATTGTTCGGGCTTTCGGGACAAAGGTATCGAAAAGACCTTCGTCCGGACATATTATAATCGAAAATCGGAGGCTCGGCGGAAAAATGGCTGTGTCGTGCAGGGACAAGAGCGAAATGTTGGCATAAGTGAACGGATGCGACCATACCAGCACTAATGCACCGGATCCCATCAGAACTCCGAAGTTAGGCGTGCTTGGGCGAGAGTAGTACTAGGATGGGTGACCTCCTGGGAAGTCCTCGTGTTGCATCCCCTTTTGTTTTGCGCCAGTTGAGTTCCGTCCCAGCTCGCTCTCTCTTTCGTTTAGTTTAAATATTTAATTTTTTTTAACCCCGAGGCTTCGTTCCGTCCCAGCTCGCTCTCTCTTTCGTTTAGTTTAAATATTTAATTTTTTTTTATCCCCGAGGCTTCGTAGTGAGGAGGGTGTAAATTGTTCGGGCTTTCGGGACAAAGGTATCGAAAAGACCTTCGTCCGGACATATTATAATCGAAAATCGGAGGCTCGGCGGAAAAATGGCTGTGTCGTGAAGGGACAAGAGCGAAATGTTGGCATAAGTGAACGGATGCGACCATACCAGCACTAATGCACCGGATCCCATCAGAACTCCGAAGTTAAGCGTGCTTGGGCGAGAGTAGTACTAGGATGGGTGACCTCCTGGGAAGCCCTCGTGTTGCATCCCCTTTTGTTTTGCGCCAGTTGAGTTCCGTCCCAGCTCGCTCTCTCTTTCGTTTAGTTTAAATATTTAATTTTTTTTAACCCCGAGGCTTCATTCCGTCCCAGCTCGCTCTCTCTTTCGTTTAGTTTAAATATTTAATTTTTTTTTATCCCCGAGGCTTCGTAGTGAGGAGGGTGTAAATTGTTCGGGCTTTCGGGACAAAGGTATCGAAAAGACCTTCGTCCGGACATATTATAATCGAAAATCGGAGGCTCGGCGGAAAAATGGCTGTGTCGTGAAGGGACAAGATCGAAATGTTGGCATAAGTTAACGGATGCGACCATACCAGCACTAATGCACCGGATCCCTTCAGAACTCCGAAGTTAAGCGTGCTTGGGCGAGAGTAGTACTAGGATGGGTGACCTCCTGGGAAGTCCTCGTGTTGCATCCCCTTTTGTTTTGCGCCAGTTGAGTTCCGTCCCAGCTCGCTCTCTCTTTCGTTTAGTTTAAATATTTAATTTTTTTTAACCCCGAGGCTTCGTTCCGTCCCAGCTCGCTCTCTCTTTCGTTTAGTTTAAAAATTGCATCCCCTTTTGTTTTGCGCCAGTTGAGTTTCGTCCCAGCTCGCTCTCTCTTTCGTTTAGTTTAAATATTTAATTTTTTTTAACCCCGAGGCTTCGTTCCGTCCCAGCTCGCTCTCTCTTTCGTTTAGTTTAAATATTTAATTTTTTTTTATCCCCGAGGCTTCGTAGTGAGGAGGGTGTAAATTGTTCGGGCTTTCGGGACAAAGGTATCGAAAAGACCTTCGTCCGGACATATTATAATCGAAAATCGGAGGCTCGGCGGAAAAATGGTTGTGTCGTGAAGGGACAAGATCGAAATGTTGGCATAAGTTAACGGATGCGACCATACCAGCACTAATGCACCGGATCCCTTCAGAACTCCGAAGTTAAGCGTGCTTGGGCGAGAGTAGTACTAGGATGGGTGACCTCCTGGGAAGTCCTCGTGTTGCATCCCCTTTTGTTTTGCGCCAGTTGAGTTCCGTCCCAGCTCGCTCTCTCTTTCGTTTAGTTTAAATATTTAATTTTTTTTAACCCCGAGGCTTCGTTCCGTCCCAGCTCGCTCTCTCTTTCGTTTAGTTTAAAATTTTAATTTTTTTTTTATCTCCGAGGCTTCGTAGTGAGGAGGGTGTAAATTGTTCGGGCTTTCGAGACAAAGGTATCGAAAAGACCTTCGTCCGGACATATTATAATCGAAAATCGGAGGCTCGGCGGAAAAATGGCTGTGTCGTGAAGGGACAAGAGCGAAATGTTGGAATAAGTAAACGGATGCGACAATACCAGCACTAATGCACCGGATCCCATTAGAACTCCGAAGTTAAGCGTGCTTGGGCGAGAGTAGTACTAGGATGGGTGACCTCCTGGGAAGTCCTCGTGTTGCATCCCCTTTTGTTTTGCGCCAGTTGAGTTCCGTCCCAGCTCGCTCTCTCTTTCGTTTAGTTTAAATATTTAATTTTTTTTAACCCCGAGGCTTCGTTCCGTCCCAGCTCGCTCTCTCTTTCGTTTAGTTTAAATATTTAATTTTTTTTTATCCCCGAGGCTTCGTAGTGAGGAGGGTGTAAATTGTTCGGGCTTTCGGGACAAAGGTATCGAAAAGACCTTCGTCCGGACATATTATAATCGAAAATCGGAGGCTCGGCGGAAAAATGGCTGTGTCGTGAAGGGACAAGAGCGAAATGTTGGCATAAGTGAACGGATGCGACCATACCAGCACTAATGCACCGGATCCCATCAGAACTCCGAAGTTAAGCGTGGTTGGGCGAGAGTAGTACTAGGATGGGTGACCTCCTGGGAAGTCCTCCTGTTGCATCCCCTTTTGTTTTGCGCCAGTTGAGTTCCGTCCCAGCTCGCTCTCTCTTTCGTTTAGTTTAAATATTTAATTTTTTTTAACCCCGAGGCTTCGTTCCGTCCCAGCTCGCTCTCTCTTTCGTTTAGTTTAAATATTTAATTTTTTTTTATCCCCGAGGCTTCGTAGTGAGGAGGGTGTAAATTGTTCGGGCTTTCGGGACAAAGGTATCGAAAAGACCTTCGTCCGGACATATTATAATCGAAAATCGGAGGCTCGGCGGAAAAATGGCTGTGTCGTGAAGGGACAAGAGAGAAATGTTGGCATAAGTGAACGGATGCGACCATACCAGCACTAATGCACCGGATCCCATCAGAACTCCGAAGTTAAGCGTGCTTGGGCGAGAGTAGTACTAGGATGGGTGACCTCCTGGGAAGTCCTCGTGTTGCATCCCCTTTTGTTTTGCGCGCCAGTTGAGTTCCGTCCCAGCTCGCTCTCTCTTTCGTTTAGTTTAAATATTTAATTTTTTTTAACCCCGAGGCTTCGTTCCGTCCCAGCTCGCTCTCTCTTTCGTTTAGTTTAAATATTTAATTTTTTTTTATCCCCGAGGCTTCGTAGTGAGGAGGGTGTAAATTGTTCGGGCTTTCGGGACAAAGGTATCGAAAAGACCTTCGTCCGGACATATTATAATCGAAAATCGGAGGCTCGGCGGAAAAATGGCTGTGTCCTGAAGGGACAAGAGCGAAATGTTGGCATAAGTGAACGGATGCGACCATACCAGCACTAATGCACCGGATCCCATCAGAACTCCGAAGTTAAGCGTGCTTGGGCGAGAGTAGTACTAGGATGGGTGACCTCCTGGGAAGTCCTCGTGTTGCATCCCCTTTTGTTTTGCGCCAGTTGAGTTCCGTCCCAGCTCGCTCTCTCTTTCGTTTAGTTTAAATATTTAATTTTTTTTAACCCCGAGGCTTCGTTCCGTCCCAGCTCGCTCTCTCTTTCGTTTAGTTTAAATATTTAATTTTTTTTTATCCCCGAGGCTTCGTAGTGAGGAGGGTGTAAATTGTTCGGGCTTTCGGGAAAAAGGTATCGAAAAGACCTTCGTCCGGACATATTATAATCGAAAATCGGAGGCTCGGCGACAAAATGGCTGTGTCGTGAAGGGACAAGAGCGAAATGTTGGCATAAGTGAACGGATGCGACCATACCAGCACTAATGCACCGGATCCCATCAGAACTCCGAAGTTAAGCGTGCTTGGGCGAGAGTAGTACTAGGATGGGTGACCTCCTGGGAAGCCCTCGTGTTGCATCCCCTTTTGTTTTGCGCCAGTTGAGTTCCGTCCCAGCTCGCTCTCTCTTTCGTTTAGTTTAAATATTTAATTTTTTTTAACCCCGAGGCTTCGTTCCGTCCCAGCTCGCTCTCTCTTTCGTTTAGTTTAAATATTTAATTTTTTTTAACCCCGAGGCTTCGTTCCGTCCCAGCTCGCTCTCTCTTTCGTTTAGTTTAAAAATTGCATCCCCTTTTGTTTTGCGCCAGTTGAGTTCCGTCCCAGCTCGCTCTCTCTTTCGTTTAGTTTAAATATTTAATTTTTTTTAACCCCGAGGCTTCGTTCCGTCCCAGCTCGCTCTCTCTTTCGTTTAGTTTAAATATTTAATTTTTTTTTATCCCCGAGGCTTCGTAGTGAGGAGGGTGTAAATTGTTCGGGCTTTCGGGACAAAGGTATCGAAAAGACCTTCGTCCGGACATATTATAATCGAAAATCGGAGGCTCGGCGGAAAAATGGTTGTGTCGTGAAGGGACAAGATCGAAATGTTGGCATAAGTTAACGGATGCGACCATACCAGCACTAATGCACCGGATCCCTTCAGAACTCCGAAGTTAAGCGTGCTTGGGCGAGAGTAGTACTAGGATGGGTGACCTCCTGGGAAGTCCTCGTGTTGCATCCCCTTTTGTTTTGCGCCAGTTGAGTTCCGTCCCAGCTCGCTCTCTCTTTCGTTTAGTTTAAATATTTAATTTTTTTTAACCCCGAGGCTTCGTTCCGTCCCAGCTCGCTCTCTCTTTCGTTTAGTTTAAAATTTTAATTTTTTTTTTATCTCCGAGGCTTCGTAGTGAGGAGGGTGTAAATTGTTCGGGCTTTCGAGACAAAGGTATCGAAAAGACCTTCGTCCGGACATATTATAATCGAAAATCGGAGGCTCGGCGGAAAAATGGCTGTGTCGTGAAGGGACAAGAGCGAAATGTTGGAATAAGTAAACGGAAGCGACAATACCAGCACTAATGCACCGGATCCCATTAGAACTCCGAAGTTAAGCGTGCTTGGGCGAGAGTAGTACTAGGATGGGTGACCTCCTGGGAAGTCCTCGTGTTGCATCCCCTTTTGTTTTGCGCCAGTTGAGTTCCGTCCCAGCTCGCTCTCTCTTTCGTTTAGTTTAAATATTTAATTTTTTTTAACCCCGAGGCTTCGTTCCGTCCCAGCTCGCTCTCTCTTTCGTTTAGTTTAAATATTTAATTTTTTTTTATCCCCGAGGCTTCGTAGTGAGGAGGGTGTAAATTGTTCGGGCTTTCGGGACAAAGGTATCGAAAAGACCTTCGTCCGGACATATTATAATCGAAAATCGGAGGCTCGGCGGAAAAATGGCTGTGTCGTGAAGGGACAAGAGCGAAATGTTGGCATAAGTGAACGGATGCGACCATACCAGCACTAATGCACCGGATCCCATCAGAACTCCGAAGTTAAGCGTGGTTGGGCGAGAGTAGTACTAGGATGGGTGACCTCCTGGGAAGTCCTCCTGTTGCATCCCCTTTTGTTTTGCGCCAGTTGAGTTCCGTCCCAGCTCGCTCTCTCTTTCGTTTAGTTTAAATATTTAATTTTTTTTAACCCCGAGGCTTCGTTCCGTCCCAGCTCGCTCTCTCTTTCGTTTAGTTTAAATATTTAATTTTTTTTTATCCCCGAGGCTTCGTAGTGAGGAGGGTGTAAATTGTTCAGGCTTTCGGGACAAAGGTATCGAAAAGACCTTCGTCCGGACATATTATAATCGAAAATCGGAGGCTCGGCGGAAAAATGGCTGTGTCGTGAAGGGACAAGAGAGAAATGTTGGCATAAGTGAACGGATGCGACCATACCAGCACTAATGCACCGGATCCCATCAGAACTCCGAAGTTAAGCGTGCTTGGGCGAGAGTAGTACTAGGATGGGTGACCTCCTGGGAAGTCCTCGTGTTGCATCCCCTTTTGTTTTGCGCGCCAGTTGAGTTCCGTCCCAGCTCGCTCTCTCTTTCGTTTAGTTTAAATATTTAATTTTTTTTAACCCCGAGGCTTCGTTCCGTCCCAGCTCGCTCTCTCTTTCGTTTAGTTTAAATATTTAATTTTTTTTTATCCCCGAGGCTTCGTAGTGAGGAGGGTGTAAATTGTTCGGGCTTTCGGGACAAAGGTATCGAAAAGACCTTCGTCCGGACATATTATAATCGAAAATCGGAGGCTCGGCGGAAAAATGGCTGTGTCCTGAAGGGACAAGAGCGAAATGTTGGCATAAGTGAACGGATGCGACCATACCAGCACTAAAGCACCGGATCCCATCAGAACTCCGAAGTTAAGCGTGCTTGGGCGAGAGTAGTACTAGGATGGGTGACCTCCTGGGAAGTCCTCGTGTTGCATCCCCTTTTGTTTTGCGCGCCAGTTGAGTTCCGTCCCAGCTCGCTCTCTCTTTCGTTTAGTTTAAATATTTAATTTTTTTTAACCCCGAGGCTTCGTTCCGTCCCAGCTCGCTCTCTCTTTCGTTTAGTTTAAATATTTAATTTTTTTTTATCCCCGAGGCTTCGTAGTGAGGAGGGTGTAAATTGTTCGGGCTTTCGGGACAAAGGTATCGAAAAGACCTTCGTCCGGACATATTATAATCGAAAATCGGAGGCTCGGCGGAAAAATGGCTGTGTCGTGAAGGGACAAGAGCGAAATGTTGGCATAAGTGAACGGATGCGACCATACCAGCACTAATGCACCGGATCCCATCAGAACTCCGAAGTAAAGCGTGCTTGGGCGAGAGTAGTACTAGGATGGGTGACCTCCTGGGAAGTCCTCCTGTTGCATCCCCTTTTGTTTTGCGCCAGTTGAGTTCCGTCCCAGCTCGCTCTCTCTTTCGTTTAGTTTAAATATTTAATTTTTTTTAACCCCGAGGCTTCGTTCCGTCCCAGCTCGCTCTCTCTTTCGTTTAGTTTAAATATTTAATTTTTTTTTATCCCCGAGGCTTCGTAGTGAGGAGGGTGTAAATTGTTCGGGCTTTCGGGACAAAGGTATCGAAAAGACCTTCGTCCGGACATATTATAATCGAAAATCGGAGGCTCGGCGGAAAAATGGCTGTGTCGTGAAGGGACAAGAGCGAAATGTTGGCATAAGTGAACGGATGCGACCATACCAGCACTAATGCACCGGATCCCATCAGAACTCCGAAGTTAAGCGTGCTTGGGCGAGAGTAGTACTAGGATGGGTGACCTCCTGGGAAGTCCTCGTGTTGCATCCCCTTTTGTTTTGCGCGCCAGTTGAGTTCCGTCCCAGCTCGCTCTCTCTTTCGTTTAGTTTAAATATTTAATTTTTTTTAACCCCGAGGCTTCGTTCCGTCCCAGCTCGCTCTCTCTTTCGTTTAGTTTAAATATTTAATTTTTTTTTATCCCCGAGGCTTCGTAGTGAGGAGGGTGTAAATTGTTCGGGCTTTCGGGACAAAGGTATCGAAAAGACCTTCGTCCGGACATATTATAATCGAAAATCGGAGGCTCGGCGGAAAAATGGCTGTGTCGTGAAGGGACAAGAGCGAAATGTTGGCATAAGTGAACGGATGCGACCATACCAGCACTAATGCACCGGATCCCATCAGAACTCCGAAGTAAAGCGTGCTTGGGCGAGAGTAGTACTAGGATGGGTGACCTCCTGGGAAGTCCTCCTGTTGCATCCCCTTTTGTTTTGCGCCAGTTGAGTTCCGTCCCAGCTCGCTCTCTCTTTCGTTTAGTTTAAATATTTAATTTTTTTTAACCCCGAGGCTTCGTTCCGTCCCAGCTCGCTCTCTCTTTCGTTTAGTTTAAATATTTAATTTTTTTTTATCCCCGAGGCTTCGTAGTGAGGAGGGTGTAAATTGTTCGGGCTTTCGGGACAAAGGTATCGAAAAGACCTTCGTCCGGACATATTATAATCGAAAATCGGAGGCTCGGCGGAAAAATGGCTGTGTCGTGAAGGGACAAGAGCGAAATGTTGGCATAAGTGAACGGATGCGACCATACCAGCACTAATGCACCGGATCCCATCAGAACTCCGAAGTTAAGCGTGCTTGGGCGAGAGTAGTACTAGGATGGGTGACCTCCTGGGAAGTCCTCGTGTTGCATCCCCTTTTGTTTTGCGCGCCAGTTGAGTTCCGTCCCAGCTCGCTCTCTCTTTCGTTTAGTTTAAATATTTAATTTTTTTTAACCCCGAGGCTTCGTTCCGTCCCAGCTCGCTCTCTCTTTCGTTTAGTTTAAATATTTAATTTTTTTTTATCCCCGAGGCTTCGTAGTGAGGAGGGTGTAAATTGTTCGGGCTTTCGGGACAAAGGTATCGAAAAGACCTTCGTCCGGACATATTATAATCGAAAATCGGAGGCTCGGCGGAAAAATGGCTGTGTCGTGAAGGGACAAGATCGAAATGTTGGCATAAGTGAACGGATGCGACCATACCAGCACTAATGCACCGGATCCCATCAGAACTCCGAACTTAAGCGTGCTTGGGCGAGAGTAGTACTAGGATGGGTGACCTCCTGGGAAGTCCTCGTGTTGCATCCCCTTTTGTTTTGCGCCAGTTGAGTTCCGTCCCAGCTCGCTCTCTCTTTCGTTTAGTTTAAATATTTAATTTTTTTTAACCCCGAGGCTTCGTTCCGTCCCAGCTCGCTCTCTCTTTCGTTTAGTTTAAATATTTAATTTTTTTTTATCCCCGAGGCTTCGTAGTGAGGAGGGTGTAAATTGTTCGGGCTTTCGGGACAAAGGTATCGAAAAGACCTTCGTCCGGACATATTATAATCGAAAATCGGAGGCTCGGCGGAAAAATGGCTGTGTCGTGAAGGGACAAGAGCGAAATGTTGGCATAAGTGAACGGATGCGACCATACCAGCACTAATGCACCGGATCCCATCAGAACTCCGAAGTAAAGCGTGCTTGGGCGAGAGTAGTACTAGGATGGGTGACCTCCTGGGAAGTCCTCCTGTTGCATCCCCTTTTGTTTTGCGCCAGTTGAGTTCCGTCCCAGCTCGCTCTCTCTTTCGTTTAGTTTAAATATTTAATTTTTTTTAACCCCGAGGCTTCGTTCCGTCCCAGCTCGCTCTCTCTTTCGTTTAGTTTAAATATTTAATTTTTTTTTATCCCCGAGGCTTCGTAGTGAGGAGGGTGTAAATTGTTCGGGCTTTCGGGACAAAGGTATCGAAAAGACCTTCGTCCGGACATATTATAATCGAAAATCGGAGGCTCGGCGGAAAAATGGCTGTGTCGTGAAGGGACAAGAGCGAAATGTTGGCATAAGTGAACGGATGCGACCATACCAGCACTAATGCACCGGATCCCATCAGAACTCCGAAGTTAAGCGTGCTTGGGCGAGAGTAGTACTAGGATGGGTGACCTCCTGGGAAGTCCTCGTGTTGCATCCCCTTTTGTTTTGCGCGCCAGTTGAGTTCCGTCCCAGCTCGCTCTCTCTTTCGTTTAGTTTAAATATTTAATTTTTTTTAACCCCGAGGCTTCGTTCCGTCCCAGCTCGCTCTCTCTTTCGTTTAGTTTAAATATTTAATTTTTTTTTATCCCCGAGGCTTCGTAGTGAGGAGGGTGTAAATTGTTCGGGCTTTCGGGACAAAGGTATCGAAAAGACCTTCGTCCGGACATATTATAATCGAAAATCGGAGGCTCGGCGGAAAAATGGCTGTGTCGTGAAGGGACAAGAGCGAAATGTTGGCATAAGTGAACGGATGCGACCATACCAGCACTAATGCACCGGATCCCATCAGAACTCCGAAGTAAAGCGTGCTTGGGCGAGAGTAGTACTAGGATGGGTGACCTCCTGGGAAGTCCTCCTGTTGCATCCCCTTTTGTTTTGCGCCAGTTGAGTTCCGTCCCAGCTCGCTCTCTCTTTCGTTTAGTTTAAATATTTAATTTTTTTTAACCCCGAGGCTTCGTTCCGTCCCAGCTCGCTCTCTCTTTCGTTTAGTTTAAATATTTAATTTTTTTTTATCCCCGAGGCTTCGTAGTGAGGAGGGTGTAAATTGTTCGGGCTTTCGGGACAAAGGTATCGAAAAGACCTTCGTCCGGACATATTATAATCGAAAATCGGAGGCTCGGCGGAAAAATGGCTGTGTCGTGAAGGGACAAGAGCGAAATGTTGGCATAAGTGAACGGATGCGACCATACCAGCACTAATGCACCGGATCCCATCAGAACTCCGAAGTTAAGCGTGCTTGGGCGAGAGTAGTACTAGGATGGGTGACCTCCTGGGAAGTCCTCGTGTTGCATCCCCTTTTGTTTTGCGCGCCAGTTGAGTTCCGTCCCAGCTCGCTCTCTCTTTCGTTTAGTTTAAATATTTAATTTTTTTTAACCCCGAGGCTTCGTTCCGTCCCAGCTCGCTCTCTCTTTCGTTTAGTTTAAATATTTAATTTTTTTTTATCCCCGAGGCTTCGTAGTGAGGAGGGTGTAAATTGTTCGGGCTTTCGGGACAAAGGTATCGAAAAGACCTTCGTCCGGACATATTATAATCGAAAATCGGAGGCTCGGCGGAAAAATGGCTGTGTCGTGAAGGGACAAGATCGAAATGTTGGCATAAGTGAACGGATGCGACCATACCAGCACTAATGCACCGGATCCCATCAGAACTCCGAACTTAAGCGTGCTTGGGCGAGAGTAGTACTAGGATGGGTGACCTCCTGGGAAGTCCTCGTGTTGCATCCCCTTTTGTTTTGCGCCAGTTGAGTTCCGTCCCAGCTCGCTCTCTCTTTCGTTTAGTTTAAATATTTAATTTTTTTTAACCCCGAGGCTTCGTTCCGTCCCAGCTCGCTCTCTCTTTCGTTTAGTTTAAATATTTAATTTTTTTTTATCCCCGAGGCTTCGTAGTGAGGAGGGTGTAAATTGTTCGGGCTTTCGGGACAAAGGTATCGAAAAGACCTTCGTCCGGACATATTATAATCGAAAATCGGAGGCTCGGCGGAAAAATGGCTGTGTCGTGAAGGGACAAGAGCGAAATGTTGGCATAAGTGAACGGATGCGACCATACCAGCACTAATGCACCGGATCCCATCAGAACTCCGAAGTTAAGCGTGCTTGGGCGAGAGTAGTACTAGGATGGGTGACCTCCTGGGAAGTCCTCGTGTTGCATCCCCTTTTGTTTTGCGCGCCAGTTGAGTTCCGTCCCAGCTCGCTCTCTATTTCGTTTAGTTTAAATATTTAATTTTTTTTAACCCCGAGGCTTCGTTCCGTCCCAGCTCGCTCTCTCTTTCGTTTAGTTTAAATATTTAATTTTTTTTTATCCCCGAGGCTTCGTAGTGAGGAGGGTGTAAATTGTTCGGGCTTTCGGGACAAAGGTATCGAAAAGACCTTCGTCCGGACATATTATAATCGAAAATCGGAGGCTCGGCGACAAAATGGCTGTGTCGTGAAGGGACAAGAGCGAAATGTTGGCATAAGTGAACGGATGCGACCATACCAACACTAATGCACCGGATCCCATCAGAACTCCGAAGTTAAGCGTGCTTGGGCAAGAGTAGTACTAGGATGGGTGACCTCCTGGGAAGCCCTCGTGTTGCATCCCCTTTTGTTTTGCGCCAGTTGAGTTCCGTCCCAGCTCGCTCTCTCTTTAGTTTAGTTTAAATATTTAATTTTTTTTAACCCCGAGGCTTCGTTCCGTCCCAGCTCGCTCTCTCTTTCGTTTAGTTTAAATATTTAATTTTTTTTTATCCCCGAGGCTTCGTAGTGAGGAGGGTGTAAATTGTTCGGGCTTTCAGGACAAAGGTATCGAAAAGACCTTCGTCCGGACATATTATAATCGAAAATCGGAGGCTCGGCGGAAAAATGGCTGTGTCGTGAAGGGACAAGAGCGAAATGTTGGCATAAGTGAACGGATGCGACCATACCAGCACTAATGCACCGGATCCCATCAGAACTCCGAAGTTAAGCGTGCTTGGGCGAGAGTAGTACTAGGATGGGTGACCTCCTGGGAAGTCCTCGTGTTGCATCCCCTTTTGTTTTGCGCGCCAGTTGAGTTCCGTCCCAGCTCGCTCTCTATTTCGTTTAGTTTAAATATTTAATTTTTTTTAACCCCGAGGCTTCGTTCCGTCCCAGCTCGCTCTCTCTTTCGTTTAGTTTAAATATTTAATTTTTTTTTATCCCCGAGGCTTCGTAGTGAGGAGGGTGTAAATTGTTCGGGCTTTCGGGACAAAGGTATCGAAAAGACCTTCGTCCGGACATATTATAATCGAAAATCGGAGGCTCGGCGACAAAATGGCCGTGTCGTGAAGGGACAAGAGCGAAATGTTGGCATAAGTGAACGGATGCGACCATACCAACACTAATGCACCGGATCCCATCAGAACTCCGAAGTTAAGCGTGCTTGGGCGAGAGTAGTACTAGGATGGTTGACCTCCTGGGAAGCCCTCGTGTTGCATCCCCTTTTGTTTTGCGCCAGTTGAGTTCCGTCCCAGCTCGCTCTCTCTTTCGTTTAGTTTAAATATTTAATTTTGTTTAACCCCGAGGCTTCGTTCCGTCCCAGCTCGCTCTCTCTTTCGTTTAGTTTAAATATTTAATTTTTTTTTATCCCCGAGGCTTGGTAGTGAGGAGGGTGTAAATTGTTCGGGCTTTCGGGACAAAGGTATCGAAAAGACCTTCGTCCGGACATATTATAATCGAAAATCGGAGGCTCGGCGGAAAAATGGCTGTGTCGTGAAGGGACAAGATCGAAATGTTGGCATAAGTGAACGGATGCGACCATACCAGCCCTAATGCACCGGATCCCTTCAGTACTCCGAAGTTAAGCGTGCTTGTGCGAGAGTAGTACTAGGATGGGTGACCTCCTGGGAAGTCCTCGTGTTGCATCCCCTTTTGTTTTGCGCCAGTTGAGTTCCGTCCCAGCTCGCTCTCTCTTTCGTTTAGTTTAAATATTTAATTTTTTTTAACCCCGAGGCTTCGTTCCGTCCCAGCTCGCTCTCTCTTTCGTTTAGTTTAAAAATTTAATTTTTTTTTTATCTCCGAGGCTTCGTAGTGAGGAGGGTGTAAATTGTTCGGGCTTTCGAGACAAAGGTATCGAAAAGACCTTCGTCCGGACATATTATAATCGAAAATCGGAGGCTCGGCGGAAAAATGGCTGTGTCGTGAAGGGACAAGAGCGAAATGTTGGAATAAGTGAACGGATGCGACAATACCAGCACTAATGCACCGGATCCCATTAGAACTCCGAAGTTAAGCGTGCTTGGGCGAGAGTAGTACTAGGATGGGTGACCTCCTGGGAAGTCCTCGTGTTGCATCCCCTTTTGTTTTGCGCCAGTTGAGTTCCGTCCCAGCTCGCTCTCTCTTTCGTTTAGTTTAAATATTTAATTTTTTTAACCCCGAGGCTTCGTTCCGTCCCAGCTCGCTCTCTCTTTCGTTTAGTTTAAATATTTAATTTTTTTTTATCCCCGAGGCTTCGTAGTGAGGATGGTGTAAATTGTTCGGGCTTTCGGGACAAAGGTATCGAAAAGACCTTCGTCCGGACATATTATAATCGAAAATCGGAGGCTCGGCGGAAAAATGGCTGTGTCGTGAAGGGACAAGAGCGAAATGTTGGCATAAGTGAACGGATGCGACCATACCAGCACTAATGCACCGGATCCCATCAGAACTCCGAAGTTAAGCGTGCTTGGGCGAGAGTAGTACTAGGATGGGTGACCTCCTGGGAAGTCCTCCTGTTGCATCCCCTTTTGTTTTGCGCCAGTTGAGTTCCGTCCCAGCTCGCTCTCTCTTTCGTTTAGTTTAAATATTTAATTTTTTTTAACCCCGAGGCTTCGTTCCGTCCCAGCTCGCTCTCTCTTTCGTTAATTTAAATATTTAATTTTTTTTTATCCCCGAGGCTTCGTAGTGAGGAGGGTGTAAATTGTTCGGGCTTTCGGGACAAAGGTATCGAAAAGACCTTCATCCGGACATATTATAATCGAAAATCGGAGGCTCGGCGGAAAAATGGCTATGTCGTGAAGGGACAAGAGCGAAATGTTGGCATAAGTGAACGGATGCGACCATACCAGCACTAATGCACCGGATCCCATCAGAACTCCGAAGTTAAGCGTGCTTGGGCGAGAGTAGTACTAGGATGGGTGACCTCTTGGGAAGTCCTCGTGTTGCATCCCCTTTTGTTTTGCGCCAGTTGAGTTCCGTCCCAGCTTACTCTCTCTTTCGTTTAGTTTAAATATTTAATTTTTTTTAACCCCGAGGCTTCGTTCCGTCCCAGCTCGCTCTCTCTTTCGTTTAGTTTAAATATTTAATTTTTTTTTATCCCCGAGGCTTCGTAGTGAGGAGGGTGTAAATTGTTCGGGCTTTCGGGACAAAGGTATCGAAAAGACCTTCGTCCGGACATATTATAATCGAAAATCGGAGGCTCGGCGGAAAAATGGCTGTGTCGTGAAGGGACAAGAGCGAAATGTTGGCATAAGTGAACGGATGCGACCATACCAGCACTAATGCACCGGATCCCATCAGAACTCCGAAGTTAAGCGTGGTTGGGCGAGAGTAGTACTAGGATGGGTGACCTCCTGGGAAGTCCTCCTGTTGCATCCCCTTTTGTTTTGCGCCAGTTGAGTTCCGTCCCAGCTCGCTCTCTCTTTCGTTTAGTTTAAATATTTAATTTTTTTTAACCCCGAGGCTTCGTTCCGTCCCAGCTCGCTCTCTCTTTCGTTTAGTTTAAATATTTAATTTTTTTTTTATCCCCGAGGCTTCGTAGTGAGGAGGGTGTAAATTGTTCGGGCTTTCGGGACAAAGGTATCGAAAAGACCTTCGTCCGGACATATTATAATCGAAAATCGGAGGCTCGGCGGAAAAATGGCTGTGTCGTGAAGGGACAAGAGCGAAATGTTGGCATAAGTGAACGGATGCGACCATACCAGCACTAATGCACCGGATCCCATCAGAACTCCGAAGTTAAGCGTGCTTGGGCGAGAGTAGTACTAGGATGGGTGACCTCCTGGGAAGTCCTCGTGTTGCATCCCCTTTTGTTTTGCGCGCCAGTTGAGTTCCGTCCCAGCTCGCTCTCTCTTTCGTTTAGTTTAAATATTTAATTTTTTTTAACCCCGAGGCTTCGTTCCGTCCCAGCTCGCTCTCTCTTTCGTTTAGTTTAAATATTTAATTTTTTTTTATCCCCGAGGCTTCGTAGTGAGGAGGGTGTAAATTGTTCGGGCTTTCGGGACAAAGGTATCGAAAAGACCTTCGTCCGGACATATTATAATCGAAAATCGGAGGCTCGGCGGAAAAATGGCTGTGTCGTGAAGGGACAAGAGCGAAATGTTGGCATAAGTGAACGGATGCGACAATACCAGCACTAATGCACCGGATCCCATCAGAACTCCGAAGTTAAGCGTGCTTGGGCGAGAGTAGTACTAGGATGGGTGACCTTCTGGGAAGTCCTCGTGTTGCATCCCCTTTTGTTTTGCGCCAGTTGAGTTCCGTCCCAGCTCGCTCTCTCTTTCGTTTAGTTTAAATATTTAATTTTTTTTAACCCCGAGGCTTCGTTCCGTCCCAGCTCGCTCTCTCATTCGTTTAGTTTAAATATTTAATTTTTTTTTATCCCCGAGGCTTCGTAGTGAGGAGGGTGTAAATTGTTCGGGCTTTCGGGACAAAGGTATCGAAAAGACCTTCGTCCGGACATATTATAATCGAAAATCGGAGGCTCGGCGGAAAAATGGCTGTGTCGTGAAGGGACAAGATCGAAATGTTGGCATAAGTGAACGGATGCGACCATACCAGCACTAATGCACCGGATCCCTTCAGAACTCCGAAGTTAAGCGTGCTTGGGCGAGAGTAGTACTAGGATGGGTGACCTCCTGGGAAGTCCTCGTGTTGCATCCCCTTTTGTTTTGCGCCAGTTGAGTTCCGTCCCAGCTCGCTCTCTCTTTCGTTTAGTTTAAATATTTAATTTTTTTTAACCCCGAGGCTTCGTTCCGTCCCAGCTCGCTCTCTCTTTCGTTTAGTTTAAAATTTTAATTTTTTTTTTATCTCCGAGGCTTCGTAGTGAGGAGGGTGTAAATTGTTCGGGCTTTCGGGACAAAGGTATCGAAAAGACCTTCGTCCGGACATATTATAATCGAAAATCGGAGGCTCGGCGGAAAAATGGTTGTGTCGTGAAGGGACAAGAGCGAAATGTTGGCATAAGTGAATGGATGCGACCATACCAGCACTAATGCACCGGATCCCATCAGAACTCCGAAGTTAAGCGTGCTTGGGCGAGAGTAGTACTAGGATGGGTGACCTCCTGGGAAGTCCTCGTGTTGCATCCCCTTTTGTTTTGCGCCAGTTGAGTTCCGTCCCAGCTCGCTCTCTCTTTCGTTTAGTTTAAATATTTAATTTTTTTTAACCCCGAGGCTTCGTTCCGTCCCAGCTCGCTCTCTCTTTCGTTTAGTTTAATTATTTAATTTTTTTTTATCCCCGAGGCTTCGTAGTGAGGAGGGTGTAAATTGTTCGGGCTTTCGGGACAAAGGTATCGAAAAGACCTTCGTCCGGACATATTATAATCGAAAATCGGAGGCTCGGCGGAAAAATGGCTGTGTCGTGAAGGGACAAGAGCGAAATGTTGGCATAAGTGAACGGATGCGACCATACCAGCACTAATGCACCGGATCCCATCAGAACTCCGAAGTTAAGCGTGCTTGGGCGAGAGTAGTACTAGGATGGGTGACCTCCTGGGAAGTCCTCGTGTTGCATCCCCTTTTGTTTTGCGCCAGTTGAGTTCCGTCCCAGCTCGCTCTCTCTTTCGTTTAGTTTAAATATTTAATTTTTTTTAACCCCGAGGCTTCGTTCCGTCCCAGCTCGCTCTCTCTTTCGTTTAGTTTAAATATTTAATTTTTTTTTATCCCCGAGGCTTCGTAGTGAGGAGGGTGTAAATTGTTCGGGCTTTCGGGACAAAGGTATCGAAAAGACCTTCGTCCGGACATATTATAATCGAAAATCGGAGGCTCGGCGGAAAAATGGCTGTGTCGTGAAGGGACAAGATCGAAATGTTGGCATAAGTGAACGGATGCGACCATACCAGCACTAATGCACCGGATCCCATCAGAACTCCGAAGTTAAGCGTGCTTGGGCGAGAGTAGTACTAGGATGGGTGACCTCCTGGGAAGTCCTCGTGTTGCATCCCCTTTTGTTTTGCGCCAGTTGAGTTCCGTCCCAGCTCGCTCTCTCTTTCGTTTAGTTTAAATATTTAATTTTTTTTAACCCCGAGGCTTCGTTCCGTCCCAGCTCGCTCTCTCTTTCGTTTAGTTTAAAAATTTAATTTTTTTTTTATCTCCGAGGCTTCGTAGTGAGGAGGGTGTAAATTGTTCGGGCTTTCGGGACAAAGGTATCGAAAAGACCTTCGTCCGGACATATTATAATCGAAAATCGGAGGCTCGGCGGAAAAATGGCTGTGTCGTGAAGGGACAAGAGCGAAATGTTGGCATAAGTGAATGGATGCGACCATACCAGCACTAATGCACCGGATCCCATCAGAACTCCGAAGTTAAGCGTGCTTGGGCGAGAGTAGTACTAGGATGGGTGACCTCCTGGGAAGTCCTCGTGTTGCATCCCCTTTTGTTTTGCGCCAGTTGAGTTCCGTCCCAGCTCGCTCTCTCTTTCGTTTAGTTTAAATATTTAATTTTTTTTAACCCCGAGGCTTCGTTCCGTCCCAGCTCGCTCTCTCTTTCGTTTAGTTTAATTATTTAATTTTTTTTTATCCCCGAGGCTTCGTAGTGAGGAGGGTGTAAATTGTTCGGGCTTTCGGGACAAAGGTATCGAAAAGACCTTCGTCCGGACATATTATAATCGAAAATCGGAGGCTCGGCGGAAAAATGGCTGTGTCGTGAAGGGACAAGAGCGAAATGTTGGCATAAGTGAACGGATGCGACCATACCAGCACTAATGCACCGGATCCCATCAGAACTCCGAAGTTAAGCGTGCTTGGGCGAGAGTAGTACTAGGATGGGTGACCTCCTGGGAAGTCCTCGTGTTGCATCCCCTTTTGTTTTGCGCCAGTTGAGTTCCGTCCCAGCTCGCTCTCTCTTTCGTTTAGTTTAAATATTTAATTTTTTTTAACCCCGAGGCTTCGTTCCGTCCCAGCTCGCTCTCTCTTTCGTTTAGTTTAAATATTTAATTTTTTTTTATCCCCGAGGCTTCGTAGTGAGGAGGGTGTAAATTGTTCGGGCTTTCGGGACAAAGGTATCGAAAAGACCTTCGTCCGGACATATTATAATCGAAAATCGGAGGCTCGGCGGAAAAATGGCTGTGTCGTGAAGGGACAAGATCGAAATGTTGGCATAAGTGAACGGATGCGACCATACCAGCACTAATGCACCGGATCCCTTCAGAACTCCGAAGTTAAGCGTGCTTGGGCGAGAGTAGTACTAGGATGGGTGACCTCCTGGGAAGTCCTCGTGTTGCATCCCCTTTTGTTTTGCGCCAGTTGAGTTCCGTCCCAACTCGCTCTCTCTTTCGTTTAGTTTAAATATTTAATTTTTTTTAACCCCGAGGCTTCGTTCCGTCCCAGCTCGCTCTCTCTTTCGTTTAGTTTAAAATTTTAATTTTTTTTTTATCTCCGAGGCTTCGTAGTGAGGAGGGTGTAAATTGTTCGGGCTTTCGGGACAAAGGTATCGAAAAGACCTTCGTCCGGACATATTATAATCGAAAATCGGAGGCTCGGCGGAAAAATGGCTGTGTCGTGAAGGGACAAGAGCGAAATGTTGGCATAAGTGAACGGATGCGACCATACCAGCACTAATGCACCGGATCCCATCAGAACTCCGAAGTTAAGCGTGCTTGGGCGAGAGTAGTACTAGGATGGGTGACCTCCTGGGAAGTCCTCGTGTTGCATCCCCTTTTGTTTTGCGCCAGTTGAGTTCCGTCCCAGCTCGCTCTCTCTTTCGTTTAGTTTAAATATTTAATTTTTTTTAACCCCGAGGCTTCGTTCCGTCCCAGCTCGCTCTCTCTTTCGTTTAGTTTAAATATTTAATTTTTTTTTATCCCCGAGGCTTCGTAGTGAGGAGGGTGTAAATTGTTCGGGCTTTCGGGACAAAGGTATCGAAAAGACCTTCGTCCGGACATATTATAATCGAAAATCGGAGGCTCGGCGGAAAAATGGCTGTGTCGTGAAGGGACAAGAGCGAAATGTTGGCATAAGTGAACGGATGCGACCATACCAGCACTAATGCACCGGATCCCATCAGAACTCCGAAGTTAAGCGTGCTTGGGCGAGAGTAGTACTAGGATGGGTGACCTCCTGGGAAGTCCTCGTGTTGCATCCCCTTTTGTTTTGCGCCAGTTGAGTTCCGTCCCAGCTCGCTCTCTCTTTCGTTTAGTTTAAATATTTAATTTTTTTTAACCCCGAGGCTTCGTTCCGTCCCAGCTCGCTCTCTCTTTCGTTTAGTTTAAATATTTAATTTTTTTTTTATCCCCGAGGCTTCGTAGTGAGGAGGGTGTAAATTATTCGGGCTTTCGGGACAAAGGTATCGAAAAGACCTTCGTCCGGACATATTATAATCGAAAATCGGAGGCTCGGCGGAAAAATGGCTGTGTCGTGAAGGGACAAGAGCGAAATGTTGGCATAAGTGAACGGATGCGACCATACCAGCACTAATGCACCGGATCCCTTCAGAACTCCGAAGTTAAGCGTGCTTGGGCGAGAGTAGTACTAGGATGGGTGACCTCCTGGGAAGTCCTCGTGTTGCATCCCCTTTTGTTTTGCGCCAGTTGAGTTCCGTCCCAGCTCGCTCTCTCTTTCGTTTAGTTTAAATATTTAATTTTTTTTAACCCCGAGGCTTCGTTCCGTCCCAGCTCGCTCTCTCTTTCGTTTAGTTTAAATATTTAATTTTTTTTTATCCCCGAGGCTTCGTAGTGAGGAGGGTGTAAATTGTTCGGGCTTTCGGGACAAAGGTATCGAAAAGACCTTCGTCCGGACATATTATAATCGAAAATCGGAGGCTCGGCGGAAAAATGGCTGTGTCGTGAAGGGACAAGAGCGAAATGTTGGCATAAGTGAACGGATGCGACCATACCAGCACTAATGCACCGGATCCCATCAGAACTCCGAAGTTAAGCGTGCTTGGGCGAGAGTAGTACTAGGATGGGTGACCTCCTGGGAAGTCCTTGTGTTGAATCCCCTTTTGTTTTGCGCCAGTTGAGTTCCGTCCCAGCTCGCTCTCTCTTTCGTTTAGTTTAAATATTTAATTTTTTTTAACCCCGAGGCTTCGTTCCGTCCCAGCTCGCTCTCTCTTTCGTTTAGTTTAAATATTTAATTTTTTTTTTATCCCCGAGGCTTCGTAGTGAGGAGGGTGTAAATTGTTCGGGCTTTCGGGACAAAGGTATCGAAAAGACCTTCGTCCGGACATATTATAATCGAAAATCGGAGGCTCGGCGAAAAAATGGCTGTGTCGTGAAGGGACAAGAGCGAAATGTTGGCATAAGTGAACGGATGCGACCATACCAGCACTAATGCACCGGATCCCTTCAGAACCCCGAAGTTAAGCGTGCTTGGGCGAGAGTAGTACTAGGATGGGTGACCTCCTGGGAAGTCCTCGTGTTGCATCCCCTTTTGTTTTGCGCCAGTTGAGTTCCGTCCCAGCTCGCTCTATCTTTCGTTTAGTTTAAATATTTAATTTTTTTTAACCCCGAGGCTTCGTTCCGTCCCAGCTCGCTCTCTCTTTCGTTTAGTTTAAAAATTTAATTTTTTTTTATCTCCGAGGCTTCGTAGTGAGGAGGGTGTAAATTGTTCGGGCTTTCGGGACAAAGGTATCGAAAAGACCTTCGTCCGAACATATTATAATCGAAAATCGGAGGCTCGGCGAAAAAATGGCTGTGTCGTGAAGGGACAAGAGCGAAATGTTGGCATAAGTGAACGGATGCGACCATACCAACACTAATGCACCGGATCCCTTCAGAACTCCGAAGTTAAGCGTGCTTGGGCGAGAGTAGTACTAGGATGGGTGACCTCCTGGGAAGTCCTCGTGTTGCATCCCCTTTTGTTTTGCGCCAGTTGAGTTCCGTCCCAGCTCGCTCTATCTTTCGTTTAGTTTAAATATTTAATTTTTTTTAACCCCGAGGCTTCGTTCCGTCCCAGCTCGCTCTCTCTTTCGTTTAGTTTAAAAATTTAATTTTTTTTTATCTCCGAGGCTTCGTAGTGAGGAGGGTGTAAATTGTTCGGGCTTTCGGGACAAAGGTATCGAAAAGACCTTCGTCCGGACATATTATAATCGAAAATCGGAGGCTCGGCGGAAAAATGGCTGTGTCGTGAAGGGACAAGAGCGAAATGTTGGCATAAGTGAACGTATGCGACCATACCAGCACTAATGCACCGGATCCCATCAGAACTCCGAAGTTAAGCGTGCTTGGGCGAGAGTAGTACTAGGATGGGTGACCTCCTGGGAAGTCCTCGTGTTGCATCCCCTTTTGTTTTGCGCCAGTTGAGTTCCGTCCCAGCTCGCTCTCTCTTTCGTTTAGTTTAAATATTTAATTTTTTTTAACCCCGAGGCTTCGTTCCGTCCCAGCTCGCTCTCTCTTTCGTTTAGTTTAAATATTTAATTTTTTTTTACCCCCGAGGCTTCGTAGTGAGGAGGGTGTAAATTGTTCGGGCTTTCGGGACAAAGGTATCGAAAAGACCTTCGTCCGGACATATTATAATCGAAAATCGGAGGCTCGGCGGAAAAATGGCTGTGTCGTGAAGGGACAAGAGCGAAATGTTGGCATAAGTGAACGGATGCGACCATACCAACACTAATGCACCGGATCCCTTCAGAACTCCGAAGTTAAGCGTGCTTGGGCGAGAGTAGTACTAAGATGGGTGACCTCCTGGGAAGTCCTTGTGTTGCATCCCCTTTTGTTTTGCGCCAGTTGAGTTCCGTCCCAGCTCGCTCTCTCTTTCGTTTAGTTTAAATATTTAATTTTTTTTAACCCCGAGGCTTCGTTCCGTCCCAGCTCGCTCTCTCTTTCGTTTAGTTTAAATATTTAATTTTTTTTTTATCCCCGAGGCTTCGTAGTGAGGAGGGTGTAAATTGTTCGGGCTTTCGGGACAAAGGTATCGAAAAGACCTTCGTCCGGACACATTATAATCGAAAATCGGAGGCTCGGCGGAAAAATGGCTGTGTCGTGAAGGGACAAGAGCGAAATGTTGGCATAAGTGAACGGATGCGACCATACCAGCACTAATGCACCGGATCCCATCAGAACTCCGAAGTTAAGCGTGCTTGGGCGAGAGTAGTACTAGAATGGGTGACATCCTGGGAAGTCCTCGTGTTGCATCCCTTTTTGTTTTGCGCCAGTTGAGTTCCGTCCCAGCTCGCTCTCTCTTTCGTTTAGTTTAAATATTTAATTTTTTTTTATCCCCGAGGCTTCGTAGTGAGGAGGGTGTAAATTGTTCGGGCTTTCGGGACAAAGGTATCGAAAAGACCTTCGTCCTGACATATTATAATCGAAAATCGGAGGCTCGGCGGAAAAATGGTTGTGTCGTGAAGGGACAAGAGCGAAATGTTGGCATAAGTGACCGGATGCGACCATACCAGCACTAATGCACCGGATCCCATCAGAACTCCGAAGTTAAGCGTGCTTGGGCGAGAGTAGTACTAGGATGGGTGACCTCCTGGGAAGTCCTCGTGTTGCATCCCCTTTTGTTTTGCGCCAGTTGAGTTCCGTCCCAGCTCGCTCTCTCTTTCGTTTAGTTTAAATATTTAATTTTTTTTTATCCCCGAGGCTTCGTAGTGAGGAGGGTGTAAATTGTTCAGGCTTTCGGGACAAAGGTATCGAAAAGACCTTCGTCCGGACATATTATAATCGAAAATCGGAGGCTCGGCGGAAAAATGGCTGTGTCGTAAAGGGACAAGAGCGAAATGTTGGCATAAGTGAACGGATGCGACCATACCAGCACTAATGCACCGGATCCCATCAGAACTCCGAAGTTAAGCGTGCTTGGGCGAGAGTAGTACTAGGATGGGTGACCTCCTGGGAAGTCCTCGTGTTGCATCCCCTTTTGTTTTGCGCGCCAGTTGAGTTCCGTCCCAGCTCGCTCTCTCTTTCGTTTAGTTTAAATATTTAATTTTTTTTAACCCCGAGGCTTCGTTCCGTCCCAGCTCGCTCTCTCTTTCGTTTAGTTTAAATATTTAATTTTTTTTTATCCCCGAGGCTTCGTAGTGAGGAGGGTGTAAATTGTTCGGGCTTTCGGGACAAAGGTATCGAAAAGACCTTCGTCCGGACATATTATAATCGAAAATCGGAGGCTCGGCGGAAAAATGGCTGTGTCGTGAAGGGTCAAGAGCGAAATGTTGGCATAAGTGAACGGATGCGACCATACCAGCACTAATGCACCGGATCCCATCAGAACTCCGAAGTTAAGCGTGCTTGGGCGAGAGTAGTACTAGGATGGGTGACCTCCTGGGAAGTCCTCGTGTTGCATCCCCTTTTGTTTTGTGCCAGTTGAGTTCCGTCCCAGCTCGCTCTCTCTTTCGTTTAGTTTAAATATTTAATTTTTTTTAACCCCGAGGCTTCGTTCCGTCCCAGCTCGCTCTCTCTTTCGTTTAGTTTAAATATTTAATTTTTTTTTATCCCCGAGGCTTCGTAGTGAGGAGGGTGTAAATTGTTCGGGCTTTCGGGACAAAGGTATCGAAAAGACCTTTGTCCGGACATATTATAATCGAAAATCGGAGGCTCGGCGGAAAAATGGCTGTGTCGTGAAGGGACAAGAGCGAAATGTTGGCATAAGTGAACGGATGCGACCATACCAGCACTAATGCACCGGATCCCATCAGAACTCCGAAGTTAAGCGTGCTTGGGCGAGAGTAGTACTAGGATGGGTGACCTCCTGGGAAGTCCTCGTGTTGCATCCCCTTTTGTTTTGCGCCAGTTGAGTTCCGTCCCAGCTCGCTCTCTCTTTCGTTTAGTTTAAATATTTAATTTTTTTTAACCCCGAGGCTTCGTTCCGTCCCAGCTCGCTCTCTCTTTCGTTTAGTTTAAATATTTAATTTTTTTTTATCCCCGAGGCTTCGTAGTGAGGAGGGTGTAAATTGATCGGGCTTTCGGGACAAAGGTATCGAAAAGACCTTCGTCCTGACATATTATAATCGAAAATCGGAGGCTCGGCGGAAAAATGGTTGTGTCGTGAAGGGACAAGAGCGAAATGTTGGCATAAGTGAACGGATGCGACCATTCCAGCACTAATGCACCGGATCCCATCAGAACTCCGAAGTTAAGCGTGCTTGGGCGAGAGTAGTACTAGGATGGGTGACCTCCTGGGAAGTCCTCGTGTTCATCCCCTTTTGTTTTGCGCCAGTTGAGTTCCGTCCCAGCTCGCTCTCTCTTTCGTTTAGTTTAAATATTTAATTTTTTTTTATCCCCGAGGCTTCGTAGTGAGGAGGGTGTAAATTGTTCAGGCTTTCGGGACAAAGGTATCGAAAAGACCTTCGTCCGGACATATTATAATCGAAAATCGGAGGCTCGGCGGAAAAATGGCTGTGTCGTGAAGGGACAAGAGCGAAATGTTGGCATAAGTGAACGGATGCGACCATACCAGCACTAATGCACCGGATCCCATCAGAACTCCGAAGTTAAGCGTGCTTGGGCGAGAGTAGTACTAGGATGGGTGACCTCCTGGGAAGTCCTCGTGTTGCATCCCCTTTTGTTTTGCGCGCCAGTTGAGTTCCGTCCCAGCTCGCTCTCTCTTTCGTTTAGTTTAAATATTTAATTTTTTTTAACCCCGAGGCTTCGTTCCGTCCCAGCTCGCTCTCTCTTTCGTTTAGTTTAAATATTTAATTTTTTTTTATCCCCGAGGCTTCGTAGTGAGGAGGGTGTAAATTGTTCGGGCTTTCGGGATAAAGGTATCGAAAAGACCTTCGTCCGGACATATTATAATCGAAAATCGGAGGCTCGGCGGAAAAATGGCTGTGTCGTGAAGGGACAAGAGCGAAATGTTGGCATAAGTGAACGGATGCGACCATACCAGCACTAATGCACCGGATCCCATCAGAACTCCGAAGTTAAGCGTGCTTGGGCGAGAGTAGTACTAGGATGGGTGACCTCCTGGGAAGTCCTCGTGTTGCATCCCCTTTTGTTTTGCGCCAGTTGAGTTCCGTCCCAGCTCGCTCTCTCTTTCGTTTAGTTTAAATATTTAATTTTTTTTAACCCCGAGGCTTCGTTCCGTCCCAGCTCGCTCTCTCTTTCGTTTAGTTTAAATATTTAATTTTTTTTTATCCCCGAGGCTTCGTAGTGAGGAGGGTGTAAATTGTTCGGGCTTTCGGGACAAAGGTATCGAAAAGACCTTTGTCCGGACATATTATAATCGAAAATCGGAGGCTCGGCGGAAAAATGGCTGTGTCGTGAAGGGACAACAGCGAAATGTTGGCATAAGTGAACGGATGCGACCATACCAGCACTATTGCACCGGATCCCATCAGAACTCCGAAGTTAAGCGTGCTTGGGCGAGAGTAGTACTAGGATGGGTGACCTCCTGGGAAGTTCTCGTGTTGCATCCCCTTTTGTTTTGCGCCAGTTGAGTTCCGTCCCAGCTCCCTCTCTTTCGTTTAGTTTAAATATTTAATTTTTTTTAACCCCGAGGCTTCGTTCCGTCCCAGCTCGCTCTCTCTTTCGTTTAGTTTAAATATTTAATTTTTTTTTTATCCCCGAGGCTTCGTAGTGAGGAGGGTGTAAATTGTTCGGGCTTTCGGGACAAAGGTATCGAAAAGACCTTCGTCCGGACATATTATAATCGAAAATCGGAGGCTCGGCGGAAAAATGGCTGTGTCGTGAAGGGACAAGAGCGAAATGTTGGCATAAGTGAACGGACGCGACCATACCAGCACTAATGCACCGGATCCCTTCAGAACTCCGAAGTTAAGCGTGCTTGGGCGAGACTAGTACTAGGATGGGTGACCTCCTGGGAAGTCCTCGTGTTGCATCCCCTTTTGTTTTGCACCAGTTGAGTTCCGTCCCAGCTCTCTCTCTCTTTCGTTTAGTTTAAATATTTAATTTTTTTTAACCCCGAGGCTTCGTTCCGTCCCAGCTCGCTCTCTCTTTCGTTTAGTTTAAATATTTAATTTTTTTTTATCCCAGAGGCTTCGTAGTGAGGAGGGTGTAAATTGTTCGGGCTTTCGGGACAAAGGTATCGAAAAGACCTTCGTCCGGACATATTATAATCGAAAATCGGAGGCTCGGCGGAAAAATGGCTGTGTCGTGAAGGGACAAGAGCGAAATGTTGGCATAAGTGAACGGATGCGACCATACCAGCACTAATGCACCGGATCCCATCAGAACTCCGAAGTTAAGCGTGCTTGGGCGGGAGTAGTACTAGGATGGGTGACCTCCTGGGAAGTCCTCGTGTTGCATCCCCTTTTGTTTTGCGCCAGTTGAGTTCCGTCCCAGCTCGCTCTCTCTTTCGTTTAGTTTAAATATTTAATTTTTTTTAACCCCGAGGCTTCGTTCCGTCCCAGCTCGCTCTCTCTTTCGTTTAGTTTAAATATTTAATTTTTTTTTTATCCCCGAGGCTTCGTAGTGAGGAGGGTGTAAATTGTTCGGGCTTTCGGGACAAAGGTATCGAAAAGACCTTCGTCCGGACATATTATAATCGAAAATCGGAGGCTCGGCGGAAAAATGGCTGTGTCGTGAAGGGACAAGAGCGAAATGTTGGCATAAGTGAACGGATGCGACCATACCAGCACTAATGCACCGGATCCCTTCAGAACTCCGAAGTTAAGCGTGCTTGGGCGAGAGTAGTACTAGGATGGGTGACCTCCTGGGAAGTCCTCGTGTTGCATCCCCTTTTGTTTTGCGCCAGTTGAGTTCCGTCCCAGCTCGCTCTATCTTTCGTTTAGTTTAAATATTTAATTTTTTTTAACCCCGAGGCTTCGTTCCGTCCCAGCTCGCTCTCTCTTTCGTTTAGTTTAAAAATTTAATTTTTTTTTTATCTCCGAGGCTTCGTAGTGAGGAGGGTGTAAATTGTTCGGGCTTTCGGGACAAAGGTATCGAAAAGACCTTCGTCCGGACATATTATAATCGAAAATCGGAGGCTCGGCGGAAAAATGGCTGTGTCGTGAAGGGACAAGAGCGAAATGTTGGCATAAGTGAACGGATGCGACCATACCAGCACTAATGCACTGGATCCCATCAGAACTCCGAAGTTAAGCGTGCTTGGGCGAGAGTAGTACTAGGATGGGTGACCTCCTGGGAAGTCCTCGTGTTGCATCCCCTTTTGTTTTGCGCCAGTTGAGTTCCGTCCCAGCTCGCTCTCTCTTTCGTTTAGTTTAAATATTTAATTTTTTTTAACCCCGAGTCTTCGTTCCGTCCCAGCTCGCTCTCTCTTTCGTTTAGTTTAAATATTTATTTTTTTTTATCCCCGAGGCTTCGTAGTGAGGAGGGTGTAAATTTTCGGGCTTTCGGGACAAAGGTATCGAAAAGACCTTCGTCCGGACATATTATAATCGAAAATCGGAGGCTCGGCGGAAAAATGGCTGTGTCGTGAAGGGACAAGAGCGAAATGTTGGCATAAGTGAACGGATGCGACCATACCAGCACTAATGCACCGGATCCCATCTGAACTCCGAAGTTAAGCGTGCTTGGGCGAGAGTAGTACTAGGATGGGTCACCTCCTGGGAAGTCCTCGTGTTGCATCCCCTTTTGTTTTGCGCCAGTTGAGTTCCGTCCCAGCTCGCTCTCTCTTTCGTTTAGTTTAAATATTTAATTTTTTTTAACCCCGAGCCTTCGTTCCGTCCCAGCTCGCTCTCTCTTTCGTTTAGTTTAAATATTTAATTTTTTTTTATCCCCGAGGCTTCGTAGTGAGGAGGGTGTAAATTGTTCGGGCTTTCGGGACAAAGGTATCGAAAAGACCTTCGTCCGGACATATTATAATTGAAAATCGGAGGCTCGGCGGAAAAATGGCTGTGTCGTGAAGGGACAAGAGCGAAATGTTGGCATAAGTGAACGGATGCGACCATACCAGCACTAATGCACCGGATCCCATCAGAACTTCGAAGTTAAGCGTGCTTGGGCGAGAGTAGTACTAGGATGGGTGACCTCCTGGGAAGTCCTCATGTTGCATCCCTTTTTGTTTTGCGCCAGTTGAGTTCCGTCCCAGCTCGCTCTCTCTTTCGTTTAGTTTAAATATTTAATTTTTTTTATCCCCGAGGCTTCGTAGTGAGGAGGGTGTAAATTGTTCGGGCTTTCGGGACAAAGGTATCGAAAAGACCTTCGTCCGGACATATTATAATCGAAAATCGGAGGCTCGGCGGAAAAATGGTTGTGTCGTGAAGGGACAAGAGCGAAATGTTGGCATAAGTGAACGGATGCGACCATACCAGCACTAATGCACCGGATCCCATCAGAACTCCGAAGTTAAGCGTGCTTGGGCGAGAGTAGTACTAGGATGGGTGACTTTCTGGGAAGTCCTCGTGTTGCATCCCCTTTTGTTTTGCGCCAGTTGAGTTCCGTCCCAGCTCGCTCTCTCTTTCGTTTAGTTTAAATATTTATTTTTTTTTAACCCCGAGGCTTCGTTCCGTCCCAGCTCGCTCTCTCTTTCGTTTAGTTTAAATATTTAATTTTTTTTTATCCCCGAGGCTTCGTAGTGAGGAGGGTGTAAATTGTTCGGGCTTTCGGGACAAAGGTATCGAAAAGACCTTCGTCCGGACATATTATAATCGAAAATCGGAGGCTCGGCGGAAAAATGGCTGTGTCGTGAAGGGACAAGAGCGAAATGTTGGCATAAGTGAACGGATGCGACCATACCAGCACTAATGCACCGGATCCCTTCAGAACTCCGAAGTTAAGCGTGCTTGGGCGAGAGTAGTACTAGGATGGGTGACCTCCTGGGAAGTCCTCGTGTTGCATCCCCTTTTGTTTTGCACCAGTTGAGTTCCGTCCCAGCTCTCTCTCTCTTTCGTTTAGTTTAAATATTTAATTTTTTTTAACCCCGAGGCTTCGTTCCGTCCCAGCTCGCTCTCTCTTTCGTTTAGTTTAAATATTTAATTTTTTTTTATCCCCGAGGCTTCGTAGTGAGGAGGGTGTAAATTGTTCGGGCTTTCGGGACAAAGGTATCGAAAAGACCTTCGTCCGGACATATTATAATCGAAAATCGGAGGCTCGGCGGAAAAATGGCTGTGTCGTGAAGGGACAAGAGCGAAATGTTGGCATAAGTGAACGGATGCGACCATACCAGCACTAATGCACCGGATCCCATCAGAACTCCGAAGTTAAGCGTGCTTGGGCGAGAGTAGTACTAGGATGGGTGACCTCCTGGGAAGTCCTCGTGTTGCATCCCCTTTTGTTTTGCGCCAGTTGAGTTCCGTCCCAGCTCGCTCTCTCTTTCGTTTAGTTTAAATATTTAATTTTTTTTAACCCCGAGGCTTCGTTCCGTCCCAGCTCGCTCTCTCTTTCGTTTAGTTTAAATATTTAATTTTTTTTTATCCCCGAGGCTTCGTAGTGAGGAGGGTGTAAATTGTTCGGGCTTTCGGGACAAAGGTATCGAAAAGACCTTCGTCCGGACATATTATAATCGAAAATCGGAGGCTCGGCGGAAAAATGGCTGTGTCGTGAAGGGACAAGAGCGAAATGTTGGCATAAGTGAACGGATGCGACCATACCAGCACTTATGCACCGGATCCCTTCAGAACTCCGAAGTTAAGCGTGCTTGGGCGAGAGTAGTACTAGGATGGGTGACCTCCTGGGAAGTCCTCGTGTTGCATCCCCTTTTGTTTTGCGCCAGTTGAGTTCCGTCCCAGCTCGCTCTATCTTTCGTTTAGTTTAAATATTTAATTTTTTTTAACCCCGAGGCTTCGTTCCGTCCCAGCTCGCTCTCTCTTTCGTTTAGTTTAAAAATTTAATTTTTTTTTTATCTCCGAGGCTTCGTAGTGAGGAGGGTGTAAATTGTTCGGGCTTTCGGGACAAAGGTATCGAAAAGACCTTCGTCCGGACATATTATAATCGAAAATCGGAGGCTCGGCGGAAAAATGGCTGTGTCGTGAAGGGACAAGAGCGAAATGTTGGCATAAGTGAACGGATGCGACCATACCAGCACTAATGCACCGGATCCCATCAGAACTCCGAAGTTAAGCGTGCTTGGGCGAGAGTAGTACTAGGATGGGTGACCTCCTGGGAAGTCCTCGTGTTGCATCCCCTTTTGTTTTGCGCCAGTTGAGTTCCGTCCCAGCTCGCTCTCTCTTTCGTTTAGTTTAAATATTTAATTTTTTTTAACCCCGAGTCTTCGTTCCGTCCCAGCTCGCTCTCTCTTTCGTTTAGTTTAAATATTTATTTTTTTTTATCCCCGAGGCTTCGTAGTGAGGAGGGTGTAAATTTTCGGGCTTTCGGGACAAAGGTATCGAAAAGACCTTCGTCCGGACATATTATAATCGAAAATCGGAGGCTCGGCGGAAAAATGGCTGTGTCGTGAAGGGACAAGAGCGAAATGTTGGCATAAGTGAACGGATGCGACCATACCAGCACTAATGCACCGGATCCCATCTGAACTCCGAAGTTAAGCGTGCTTGGGCGAGAGTAGTACTAGGATGGGTGACCTCCTGGGAAGTCCTCGTGTTGCATCCCCTTTTGTTTTGCGCCAGTTGAGTTCCGTCCCAGCTCGCTCTCTCTTTCGTTTAGTTTAAATATTTAATTTTTTTTAACCCCGAGGCTTCGTTCCGTCCCAGCTCGCTCTCTCTTTCGTTTAGTTTAAATATTTAATTTTTTTTTATCCCCGAGGCTTCGTAGTGAGGAGGGTGTAAATTGTTCGGGCTTTCGGGACAAAGGTATCGAAAAGACCTTCGTCCGGACATATTATAATCGAAAATCGGAGGCTCGGCGGAAAAATGGCTGTGTCGTGAAGGGACAAGAGCGAAATGTTGGCATAAGTGAACGGATGCGACCATACCAGCACTAATGCACCGGATCCCTTCAGAACTCCGAAGTTAAGCGTGCTTGGGCGAGAGTAGTACTAGGATGGGTGACCTCCTGGGAAGTCCTCGTGTTGCATCCCCTTTTGTTTTGCGCCAGTTGAGTTCCGTCCCAGCTCGCTCTATCTTTCGTTTAGTTTAAATATTTAATTTTTTTTAACCCCGAGGCTTCGTTCCGTCCCAGCTCGCTCTCTCTTTCGTTTAGTTTAAAAATTTAATTTTTTTTTTATCTCCGAGGCTTCGTAGTGAGGAGGGTGTAAATTGTTCGGGCTTTCGGGACAAAGGTATCGAAAAGACCTTCGTCCGGACATATTATAATCGAAAATCGGAGGCTCGGCGGAAAAATGGCTGTGTCGTGAAGGGACAAGAGCGAAATGTTGGCATAAGTGAACGGATGCGACCATACCAGCACTAATGCACCGGATCCCATCAGAACTCCGAAGTTAAGCGTGCTTGGGCGAGAGTAGTACTAGGATGGGTGACCTCCTGGGAAGTCCTCGTGTTGCATCCCCTTTTGTTTTGCGCCAGTTGAGTTCCGTCCCAGCTCGCTCTCTCTTTCGTTTAGTTTAAATATTTAATTTTTTTTAACCCCGAGTCTTCGTTCCGTCCCAGCTCGCTCTCTCTTTCGTTTAGTTTAAATATTTATTTTTTTTTATCCCCGAGGCTTCGTAGTGAGGAGGGTGTAAATTTTCGGGCTTTCGGGACAAAGGTATCGAAAAGACCTTCGTCCGGACATATTATAATCGAAAATCGGAGGCTCGGCGGAAAAATGGCTGTGTCGTGAAGGGACAAGAGCGAAATGTTGGCATAAGTGAACGGATGCGACCATACCAGCACTAATGCACCGGATCCCATCTGAACTCCGAAGTTAAGCGTGCTTGGGCGAGAGTAGTACTAGGATGGGTGACCTCCTGGGAAGTCCTCGTGTTGCATCCCCTTTTGTTTTGCGCCAGTTGAGTTCCGTCCCAGCTCGCTCTGTCTTTCGTTTAGTTTAAATATTTAATTTTTTTTAACCCCGAGCCTTCGTTCCGTCCCAGCTCGCTCTCTCTTTCGTTTAGTTTAAATATTTAATTTTTTTTTATCCCCGAGGCTTCGTAGTGAGGAGGGTGTAAATTGTTCGGGCTTTCGGGACAAAGGTATCGAAAAGACCTTCGTCCGGACATATTATAATCGAAAATCGGAGGCTCGGCGGAAAAATGGCTGTGTCGTGAAGGGACAAGAGCGAAATGTTGGCATAAGTGAACGGATGCGACCATACCAGCACTAATGCACCGGATCCCATCTGAACTCCGAAGTTAAGCGTGCTTGGGCGAGAGTAATACTAGGATGGGTGACCTCCTGGGAAGTCCTCGTGTTGCATCCCCTTTTGTTTTGCGCCAGTTGAGTTCCGTCCCAGCTCGCTCTCTCTTTCGTTTAGTTTAAATATTTAATTTTTTTTAACCCCGAGCCTTCGTTCCGTCCCAGCTCGCTCTCTCTTTCGTTTAGTTTAAATATTTAATTTTTTTTTATCCCCGAGGCTTCGTAGTGAGGAGGGTGTAAATTGTTCGGGCTTTCGGGACAAAGGTATCGAAAAGACCTTCGTCCGGACATATTATAATCGAAAATCGGAGGCTCGGCGGAAAAATGGCTGTGTCGTGAAGGGACAAGAGCGAAATGTTGGCATAAGTGAACGGATGCGACCATACCAGCACTAATGCACCGGATCCCATCAGAACTTCGAAGTTAAGCGTGCTTGGGCGAGAGTAGTACTAGGATGGGTGACCTCCTGGGAAGTCCTCATGTTGCATCCCTTTTTGTTTTGCGCCAGTTGAGTTCCGTCCCAGCTCGCTCTCTCTTTCGTTTAGTTTAAATATTTAATTTTTTTTATCCCCGAGGCTTCGTAGTGAGGAGGGTGTAAATTTTCGGGCTTTCGGGACAAAGGTATCGAAAAGACCTTCGTCCGGACATATTATAATCGAAAATCGGAGGCTCGGCGGAAAAATGGCTGTGTCGTGAAGGGACAAGAGCGAAATGTTGGCATAAGTGAACGGATGCGACCATACCAGCACTAATGCACCGGATCCCATCTGAACTCCGAAGTTAAGCGTGCTTGGGCGAGAGTAGTACTAGGATGGGTGACCTCCTGGGAAGTCCTCGTGTTGCATCCCCTTTTGTTTTGCGCCAGTTGAGTTCCGTCCCAGCTCGCTCTCTCTTTCGTTTAGTTTAAATATTTAATTTTTTTTAACCCCGAGCCTTCGTTCCGTCCCAGCTCGCTCTCTCTTTCGTTTAGTTTAAATATTTAATTTTTTTTTATCCCCGAGGCTTCGTAGTGAGGAGGGTGTAAATTGTTCGGGCTTTCGGGACAAAGGTATCGAAAAGACCTTCGTCCGGACATATTATAATCGAAAATCGGAGGCTCGGCGGAAAAATGGCTGTGTCGTGAAGGGACAAGAGCGAAATGTTGGCATAACTGAACGGATGCGACCATACCAGCACTAATGCACCGGATCCCATCTGAACTCCGAAGTTAAGCGTGCTTGGGCGAGAGTAGTACTAGGATGGGTGACCTCCTGGGAAGTCCTCATGTTGCATCCCTTTTTGTTTTGCGCCAGTTGAGTTCCGTCCCAGCTCGCTCTCTCTTTCGTTTAGTTTAAATATTTAATTTTTTTTATCCCCGAGGCTTCGTAGTGAGGAGGGTGTAAATTGTTCGGGCTTTCGGGACAAAGGTATCGAAAAGACCTTCGTCCGGACATATTATAATCGAAAATCGGAGGCTCGGCGGAAAAATGGTTGTGTCGTGAAGGGACAAGAGCGAAATGTTGGCATAAGTGAACGGATGCGACCATACCAGCACTAATGCACCGGATCCCATCAGAACTCCGAAGTTAAGCGTGCTTGGGCGAGAGTAGTACTAGGATGGGTGACCTCCTGGGAAGTCCTCGTGTTGCATCCCCTTTTGTTTTGCGCCAGTTGAGTTCCGTCCCAGCTCGCTCTCTCTTTCGTTTAGTTTAAATATTTATTTTTTTTTAACCCCGAGGCTTCGTTCCGTCCCAGCTCGCTCTCTCTTTCGTTTAGTTTAAATATTTAATTTTTTTTTATCCCCGAGGCTTCGTAGTGAGGAGGGTGTAAATTGTTCGGGCATTCGGGACAAAGGTATCGAAAAGACCTTCGTCCGGACATATTATAATCGAAAATCGGAGGCTCGGCGGAAAAATGGCTGTGTCGTGAAGGGACAAGAGCGAAATGTTGGCATAAGTGAACGGATGCGACCATACCAGCACTAATGCACCGGATCCCTTCAGAACTCCGAAGTTAAGCGTGCTTGGGCGAGAGTAGTACTAGGATGGGTGACCTCCTGGGAAGTCCTCGTGTTGCATCCCCTTTTGTTTTGCACCAGTTGAGTTCCGTCCCAGCTCTCTCTCTCTTTCGTTTAGTTTAAATATTTAATTTTTTTTAACCCCGAGGCTTCGTTCCGTCCCAGCTCGCTCTCTCTTTCGTTTAGTTTAAATATTTAATTTTTTTTTATCCCCGAGGCTTCGAAGTGAGGAGGGTGTAAATTGTTCGGGCTTTCGGGACAAAGGTATCGAAAAGACCTTCGTCCGGACATATTATAATCGAAAATCGGAGGCTCGGCGGAAAAATGGCTGTGTCGTGAAGGGACAAGAGCGAAATGTTGGCATAAGTGAACGGATGCGACCATACCAGCACTAATGCACCGGATCCCATCAGAACTCCGAAGTTAAGCGTGCTTGGGCGAGAGTAGTACTAGGATGGGTGACCTCCTGGGAAGTCCTCGTGTTGCATCCCCTTTTGTTTTGCGCCAGTTGAGTTCCGTCCCAGCTCGCTCTCTCTTTCGTTTAGTTTAAATATTTAATTTTTTTTAACCCCGAGGCTTCGTTCCGTCCCAGCTCGCTCTCTCTTTCGTTTAGTTTAAATATTTAATTTTTTTTTTATCCCCGAGGCTTCGTAGTGAGGAGGGTGTAAATTGTTCGGGCTTTCGGGACAAAGGTATCGAAAAGACCTTCGTCCGGACATATTATAATCGAAAATCGGAGGCTCGGCGGAAAAATGGCTGTGTCGTGAAGGGACAAGAGCGAAATGTTGGCATAAGTGAACGGATGCGACCATACCAGCACTAATGCACCGGATCCCTTCAGAACTCCGAAGTTAAGCGTGCTTGGGCGAGAGTAGTACTAGGATGGGTGACCTCCTGGGAAGTCCTCGTGTTGCATCCCCTTTTGTTTTGCGCCAGTTGAGTTCCGTCCCAGCTCGCTCTATCTTTCGTTTAGTTTAAATATTTAATTTTTTTTAACCCCGAGGCTTCGTTCCGTCCCAGCTCGCTCTCTCTTTCGTTTAGTTTAAAAATTTAATTTTTTTTTATCTCCGAGGCTTCGTAGTGAGGAGGGTGTAAATTGTTCGGGCTTTCGGGACAAAGGTATCGAAAAGACCTTCGTCCGGACATATTATAATCGAAAATCGGAGGCTCGGCGGAAAAATGGCTGTGTCGTGAAGGGACAAGAGCGAAATGTTGGCATAAGTGAACGGATGCGACCATACCAGCACTAATGCACCGGATCCCATCAGAACTCCGAAGTTAAGCGTGCTTGGGCGAGAGTAGTACTAGGATGGGTGACCTCCTGGGAAGTCCTCGTGTTGCATCCCCTTTTGTTTTGCGCCAGTTGAGTTCCGTCCCAGCTCGCTCTCTCTTTCGTTTAGTTTAAATATTTAATTTTTTTTAACCCCGAGTCTTCGTTCCGTCCCAGCTCGCTCTCTCTTTCGTTTAGTTTAAATATTTATTTTTTTTTATCCCCGAGGCTTCGTAGTGAGGAGGGTGTAAATTTTCGGGCTTTCGGGACAAAGGTATCGAAAAGACCTTCGTCCGGACATATTATAATCGAAAATCGGAGGCTCGGCGGAAAAATGGCTGTGTCGTGAAGGGACAAGAGCGAAATGTTGGCATAAGTGAACGGATGCGACCATACCAGCACTAATGCACCGGATCCCATCTGAACTCCGAAGTTAAGCGTGCTTGGGCGAGAGTAGTACTAGGATGGGTGACCTCCTGGGAAGTCCTCGTGTTGCATCCCCTTTTGTTTTGCGCCAGTTGAGTTCCGTCCCAGCTCGCTCTCTCTTTCGTTTAGTTTAAATATTTAATTTTTTTTAACCCCGAGCCTTCGTTCCGTCCCAGCTCGCTCTCTCTTTCGTTTAGTTTAAATATTTAATTTTTTTTTATCCCCGAGGCTTCGTAGTGAGGAGGGTGTAAATTGTTCGGGCTTTCGGGACAAAGGTATCGAAAAGACCTTCGTCCGGACATATTATAATCGAAAATCGGAGGCTCGGCGGAAAAATGGCTGTGTCGTGAAGGGACAAGAGCGAAATGTTGGCATAAGTGAACGGATGCGACCATACCAGCACTAATGCACCGGATCCCATCAGAACTTCGAAGTTAAGCGTGCTTGGGCGAGAGTAGTACTAGGATGGGTGACCTCCTGGGAAGTCCTCATGTTGCATCCCTTTTTGTTTTGCGCCAGTTGAGTTCCGTCCCAGCTCGCTCTCTCTTTCGTTTAGTTTAAATATTTAATTTTTTTTATCCCCGAGGCTTCGTTCCGTCCCAGCTCGCTCTCTCTTTCGTTTAGTTTAAATATTTAATTTTTTTTTTATCCCCGAGGCTTCGTAGTGAGGAGGGTGTAAATTGATCGGGCTTTCGGGACAAATGTATCGAAAAGACCTTCGTCCGGACATATTATAATCGAAAATCGGAGGCTCGGCGGAAAAATGGCTGTGTCGTGAAGGGACAAGAGCGAAATGTTGGCATAAGTGAACGGATGCGACCATACCAGCACTAATGCACCGGATCCCTTCAGAACTCCGAAGTTAAGCGTGCTTGGGCGAGAGTAGTACTAGGATGGGTGACCTCCTGGGAAGTCCTCGTGTTGCATCCCCTTTTGTTTTGCGCCAGTTGAGTTCCGTCCCAGCTCGCTCTCTCTTTCGTTTAGTTTAAATATTTAATTTTTTTTAACCCCGAGGCTTCGTTCCGTCCCAGCTCGCTCTCTCTTTCGTTTAGTTTAAATATTTAATTTTTTTTTATCCCCGAGGCTTCGTAGTGAGGAGGGTGTAAATTGTTCGGGCTTTCGGGACAAAGGTATCGAAAAGACCTTCGTCCGGACATATTATAATCGAAAATCGGAGGCTCGGCGGAAAAATGGCTGTGTCGTGAAGGGACAAGAGCGAAATGTTGGCATAAGTGAACGGATGCGACCATACCAGCACTAATGCACCGGATCCCATCAGAACACCGAAGTTAAGCGTGCTTGGGCGAGAGTAGTACTAGGATGGGTGACCTCCTGGGAAGTCCTCGTGTTGCATCCCCTTTTGTTTTGCGGCAGTTGAGGTCCGTCCCAGCTCGCTCTCTCTTTCGTTTAGTTTAAATATTTAATTTTTTTTAACCCCGAGGCTTCGTTCCGTCCCAGCTCGCTCTCTCTTTCGTTTAGTTTAAATATTTAATTTTTTTTTATCCCCGAGGCTTCGTAGTGAGGAGGGTGTAAATTGTTCGGGCTTTCGGGACAAAGGTATCGAAAAGACCTTCGTCCGGACATATTATAATCGAAAATCGGAGGCTCGGCGGAAAAATGGCTGGGTCGTGAAGGGACCAGAGCGAAATGTTGGCATAAGTGAACGGATGCGACCATACCAGCACTAATGCACCGGATCCTATCAGAACTCCGAAGTTAAGCGTGCTTGGGCGAGAGTAGTACTAGGATGGGTGACCTCCTGGGAAGTCCTCGTGTTGCATCCCCTTTTGTTTTGTGCCAGTTGAGTTCCGTCCCAGCTCGCTCTCTCTTTCGTTTAGTTTAAATATTTAATTTTTTTTAACCCCGAGGCTTCGTTCCGTCCCAGCTCGCTCTCTCTTTCGTTTAGTTTAAATATTTAATTTTTTTTTATCCCCGAGGCTTCGTAGTGAGGAGGGTGTAAATTGTTCGGGCTTTCGGGACAAAGGTATCGAAAAGACCTTCGTCCGGACATATTATAATCGAAAATCGGAGGCTCGGCGGAAAAATGGCTGTGTCGTGAAGGGACAAGAGCGAAATGTTGGCATAAGTGAACGGATGCGACCATACCAGCACTAATGCACCGGATCCCTTCAGAACTCCGAAGTTAAGCGTGCTTGGGCGAGAGTAGTACTAGGATGGGTGACCTCCTGGGAAGTCCTCGTGTTGCATCCCCTTTTGTTTTGCGCCAGTTGAGTTCCGTCCCAGCTCGCTCTCTCTTTCGTTTAGTTTAAATATTTAATTTTTTTTTATCCCCAAGGTTTCGTAGTGAGGAGGGTGTAAATTGTTCGGGCTTTCGGGACAAAGGTATCGAAAAGACCTTCGTCCGGACATATTATAATCGAAAATCGGAGGCTCGGCGGAAAAATGGCTGTGTCGTGAAGGGACAAGAGCGAAATGTTGGCATAAGTGAACGGATGCGACCATACCAGCACTAATGCACCGGATCCCTTTAGAACTCCGAAGTTAAGCGTGCTTGGGCGAGAGTAGTACTAGGATGGGTGACCTCCTGGGAAGTCCTCGTGTTGCATCCCCTTTTGTTTTGCGCCAGTTGAGTTCCGTCCCAGCTCGCTCTCTCTTTCGTTTAGTTTAAATATTTAATTTTTTTTAACCCCGAGGCTTCGTTCCGTCCCAGCTCGCTCTCTCTTTCGTTTAGTTTAAATATTTAATTTTTTTTTATCCCCGAGGCTTCGTAGTGAGGAGGGTGTAAATTGTTCGGGCTTTCGGGACAAAGGTATCGAAAAGACCTTCGTCCGGACATATTATAATCGAAAATCGGAGGCTCGGCAGAAAAATGGCTGTATCGTGAAGGGACAAGAGCGAAATGTTGGCATAAGTGAACGGATGCGACCATACCAGCACTAATGCACCGGATCCCATCAGAACTCCGAAGTTAAGCGTGCTTGGGCGAGAGTAGTACTAGGATGGGTGACCTCCTGGGAAGTCCTCGTGTTGCATCCCCTTTTGTTTTGCGCCAGTTGAGTTCCGTCCCAGCTCGCTCTCTCTTTCGTTTAGTTTAAATATTTAATTTTTTTTAACCCCGAGGCTTCGTTCCGTCCCAGCTCGCTCTCTCTTTCGTTTAGTTTAAATATTTAATTTTTTTTTTATCCCCGAGGCTTCGTAGTGAGGAGGGTGTAAATTGTTCGTGCTTTCGGGACAAAGGTATCGAAAAGACCTTCGTCCGGACATATTATAATCGAAAATCGGAGGCTCGGCGGAAAAATGGATGTGTCGTGAAGGGACAAGAGCGAAATGTTGGCATAAGTGAACGGATGCGACCATACCAGCACTAATGCACCGGATCCCTTCAGAACTCTGAAGTTAAGCGTGCTTGGGCGAGAGTAGTACTAGGATGGGTGACCTCCTGGGAAGTCCTCGTGTTGCATCCCCTTTTGTTTTGCGCCAGTTGAGTTCCGTCCCAGCTCGCTCTCTCTTTCATTTAGTTTAAATATTTAATTTTTTTTAACCCCGAGGCTTCGTTCCGTCCCAGCTCGCTCTCTCTTTCGTTTAGTTTAAATATTTAATTTTTTTTTATCCCCGAGGCTTCGTAGTGAGGAGGGTGTAAATTGTTCGGGCTTTCGGGACAAAGGTATCGAAAAGACCTTCGTCCGGACATATTATAATCGAAAATCGGAGGCTCGGCGGAAAAATGGCTGTGTCGTGAAGGGACAAGAGCGAAATGTTGGCATAAGTGAACGGATGCGACCATACCAGCACTAATGCACCGGATCCCTTCAGAACTCCGAAGTTAAGCGTGCTTGGGCGAGAGTAGTACTAGGATGGGTGACCTCCTGGGAAGTCCTCGTGTTGCATCCCCTTTTGTTTTGCGCCAGTTGAGTTCCGTCCCAGCTCGGTCTCTCTTTCGTTTAGTTTAAATATTTAATTTTTTTTTATCCCCGAGGTTTCGTAGTGAGGAGGGTGTAAATTGTTCGGGCTTTCGGGACAAAGGTATCGAAAAGACCTTCGTCCGGACATATTATAATCGAAAATCGGAGGCTCGGCGGAAAAATGGCTGTGTCGTGAAGGGACAAGAGCGAAATGTTGGCATAAGTGAACGGATGCGACCATACCAGCACTAATGCACCGGATCCCATCAGAACTCCGAAGTTAAGCGTGCTTGGGCGAGAGTAGTACTAGGATGGGTGACCTCCTGGGAAGTCCTCGTGTTGCATCCCCTTTTGTTTTGCGCCAGTTGAGTTCCGTCCCAGCTCGCTCTCTCTTTCGTTTAGTTTAAATATTTAATTTTTTTTAACCCCGAGGCTTCGTTCCGTCCCAGCTCGCTCTCTCTTTCGTTTAGTTTAAATATTTAATTTTTTTTTTATCCCCGAGGCTTCGTAGTGAGGAGGGTGTAAATTGTTCGCGCTTTCGGGACAAAGGTATCGAAAAGACCTTCGTCCGGACATATTATAATCGAAAATCGGAGGCTCGGCGGAAAAATGGATGTGTCGTGAAGGGACAAGAGCGAAATGTTGGCATAAGTGAACGGATGCGACCATACCAGCACTAATGCACCGGATCCCTTCAGAACTCTGAAGTTAAGCGTGCTTGGGCGAGAGTAGTACTAGGATGGGTGACCTCCTGGGAAGTCCTCGTGTTGCATCCCCTTTTGTTTTGCGCCAGTTGAGTTCCGTCCCAGCTCGCTCTCTCTTTCGTTTAGTTTAAATATTTAATTTTTTTTAACCCCGAGGCTTCGTTCCGTCCCAGCTCGCTCTCTCTTTCGTTTAGTTTAAATATTTAATTTTTTTTTATCCCCGAGGCTTCGTAGTGAGGAGGGTGTAAATTGTTCGGGCTTTCGGGACAAAGGTATCGAAAAGACCTTCGTCCGGACATATTATAATCGAAAATCGGAGGCTCGGCGGAAAAATGGCTGTGTCGTGAAGGGACAAGAGCGAAATGTTGGCATAAGTGAACGGATGCGACCATACCAGCACTAATGCACCGGATCCCTTCAGAACTCCGAAGTTAAGCGTGCTTGGGCGAGAGTAGTACTAGGATGGGTGACCTCCTGGGAAGTCCTCGTGTTGCATCCCCTTTTGTTTTGCGCCAGTTGAGTTCCGTCCCAGCTCGCTCTCTCTTTCGTTTAGTTTAAATATTTAATTTTTTTTTATCCCCAAGGTTTCGTAGTGAGGAGGGTGTAAATTGTTCGGGCTTTCGGGACAAAGGTATCGAAAAGACCTTCGTCCGGACATATTATAATCGAAAATCGGAGGCTCGGCGGAAAAATGGCTGTGTCGTGAAGGGACAAGAGCGAAATGTTGGCATAAGTGAACGGATGCGACCATACCAGCACTAATGCACCGGATCCCTTTAGAACTCCGAAGTTAAGCGTGCTTGGGCGAGAGTAGTACTAGGATGGGTGACCTCCTGGGAAGTCCTCGTGTTGCATCCCCTTTTGTTTTGCGCCAGTTGAGTTCCGTCCCAGCTCGCTCTCTCTTTCGTTTAGTTTAAATATTTAATTTTTTTTAACCCCGAGGCTTCGTTCCGTCCCAGCTCGCTCTCTCTTTCGTTTAGTTTAAATATTTAATTTTTTTTTTATCCCCGAGGCTTCGTAGTGAGGAGGGTGTAAATTGTTCGCGCTTTCGGGACAAAGGTATCGAAAAGACCTTCGTCCGGACATATTATAATCGAAAATCGGAGGCTCGGCGGAAAAATGGATGTGTCGTGAAGGGACAAGAGCGAAATGTTGGCATAAGTGAACGGATGCGACCATACCAGCACTAATGCACCGGATCCCTTCAGAACTCTGAAGTTAAGCGTGCTTGGGCGAGAGTAGTACTAGGATGGGTGACCTCCTGGGAAGTCCTCGTGTTGCATCCCCTTTTGTTTTGCGCCAGTTGAGTTCCGTCCCAGCTCGCTCTCTCTTTCGTTTAGTTTAAATATTTAATTTTTTTTAACCCCGAGGCTTCGTTCCGTCCCAGCTCGCTCTCTCTTTCGTTTAGTTTAAATATTTAATTTTTTTTTATCCCCGAGGCTTCGTAGTGAGGAGGGTGTAAATTGTTCGGGCTTTCGGGACAAAGGTATCGAAAAGACCTTCGTCCGGACATATTATAATCGAAAATCGGAGGCTCGGCGGAAAAATGGCTGTGTCGTGAAGGGACAAGAGCGAAATGTTGGCATAAGTGAACGGATGCGACCATACCAGCACTAATGCACCGGATCCCTTCAGAACTCCGAAGTTAAGCGTGCTTGGGCGAGAGTAGTACTAGGATGGGTGACCTCCTGGGAAGTCCTCGTGTTGCATCCCCTTTTGTTTTGCGCCAGTTGAGTTCCGTCCCAGCTCGCTCTCTCTTTCGTTTAGTTTAAATATTTAATTTTTTTTTATCCCCAAGGTTTCGTAGTGAGGAGGGTGTAAATTGTTCGGGCTTTCGGGACAAAGGTATCGAAAAGACCTTCGTCCGGACATATTATAATCGAAAATCGGAGGCTCGGCGGAAAAATGGCTGTGTCGTGAAGGGACAAGAGCGAAATGTTGGCATAAGTGAACGGATGCGACCATACCAGCACTAATGCACCGGATCCCTTTAGAACTCCGAAGTTAAGCGTGCTTAGGCGAGAGTAGTACTAGGATGGGTGACCTCCTGGGAAGTCCTCGTGTTGCATCCCCTTTTGTTTTGCGCCAGTTGAGTTCCGTCCCAGCTCGCTCTCTCTTTCGTTTAGTTTAAATATTTAATTTTTTTTAACCCCGAGGCTTCGTTCCGTCCCAGCTCGCTCTCTCTTTCGTTTAGTTTAAATATTTAATTTTTTTTATCCCCGAGGCTTCGTAGTGAGGAGGGTGTAAATTGTTCGGGCTTTCGGGACAAAGGTATCGAAAAGACCTTCGTCCGGACATATTATAATCGAAAATCGGAGGCTCGGCAGAAAAATGGCTGTATCGTGAAGGGACAAGAGCGAAATGTTGGCATAAGTGAACGGATGCGACCATACCAGCACTAATGCACCGGATCCCATCAGAACTCCGAAGTTAAGCGTGCTTGGGCGAGAGTAGTACTAGGATGGGTGACCTCCTGGGAAGTCCTCGTGTTGCATCCCCTTTTGTTTTGCGCCAGTTGAGTTCCGTCCCAGCTCGCTCTCTCTTTCGTTTAGTTTAAATATTTAATTTTTTTTAACCCCGAGGCTTCGTTCCGTCCCAGCTCGCTCTCTCTTTCGTTTAGTTTAAATATTTAATTTTTTTTTATCCCCGAGGCTTCGTAGTGAGGAGGGTGTAAATTGTTCGCGCTTTCGGGACAAAGGTATCGAAAAGACCTTCGTCCGGACATATTATAATCGAAAATCGGAGGCTCGGCGGAAAAATGGATGTGTCGTGAAGGGACAAGAGCGAAATGTTGGCATAAGTGAACGGATGCGACCATACCAGCACTAATGCACCGGATCCCTTCAGAACTCTGAAGTTAAGCGTGCTTGGGCGAGAGTAGTACTAGGATGGGTGACCTCCTGGGAAGTCCTCGTGTTGCATCCCCTTTTGTTTTGCGCCAGTTGAGTTCCGTCCCAGCTCGCTCTCTCTTTCATTTAGTTTAAATATTTAATTTTTTTTAACCCCGAGGCTTCGTTCCGTCCCAGCTCGCTCTCTCTTTCGTTTAGTTTAAATATTTAATTTTTTTTTATCCCCGAGGCTTCGTAGTGAGGAGGGTGTAAATTGTTCGGGCTTTCGGGACAAAGGTATCGAAAAGACCTTCGTCCGGACATATTATAATCGAAAATCGGAGGCTCGGCGGAAAAATGGCTGTGTCGTGAAGGGACAAGAGCGAAATGTTGGCATAAGTGAACGGATGCGACCATACCAGCACTAATGCACCGGATCCCTTCAGAACTCCGAAGTTAAGCGTGCTTGGGCGAGAGTAGTACTAGGATGGGTGACCTCCTGGGAAGTCCTCGTGTTGCATCCCCTTTTGTTTTGCGCCAGTTGAGTTCCGTCCCAGCTCGGTCTCTCTTTCGTTTAGTTTAAATATTTAATTTTTTTTTATCCCCGAGGTTTCGTAGTGAGGAGGGTGTAAATTGTTCGGGCTTTCGGGACAAAGGTATCGAAAAGACCTTCGTCCGGACATATTATAATCGAAAATCGGAGGCTCGGCGGAAAAATGGCTGTGTCGTGAAGGGACAAGAGCGAAATGTTGGCATAAGTGAACGGATGCGACCATACCAGCACTAATGCACCGGATCCCATCAGAACTCCGAAGTTAAGCGTGCTTGGGCGAGAGTAGTACTAGGATGGGTGACCTCCTGGGAAGTCCTCGTGTTGCATCCCCTTTTGTTTTGCGCCAGTTGAGTTCCGTCCCAGCTCGCTCTCTCTTTCGTTTAGTTTAAATATTTAATTTTTTTTAACCCCGAGGCTTCGTTCCGTCCCAGCTCGCTCTCTCTTTCGTTTAGTTTAAATATTTAATTTTTTTTTTATCCCCGAGGCTTCGTAGTGAGGAGGGTGTAAATTGTTCGCGCTTTCGGGACAAAGGTATCGAAAAGACCTTCGTCCGGACATATTATAATCGAAAATCGGAGGCTCGGCGGAAAAATGGATGTGTCGTGAAGGGACAAGAGCGAAATGTTGGCATAAGTGAACGGATGCGACCATACCAGCACTAATGCACCGGATCCCTTCAGAACTCTGAGGTTAAGCGTGCTTGGGCGAGAGTAGTACTAGGATGGGTGACCTCCTGGGAAGTCCTCGTGTTGCATCCCCTTTTGTTTTGCGCCAGTTGAGTTCCGTCCCAGCTCGCTCTCTCTTTCGTTTAGTTTAAATATTTAATTTTTTTTAACCCCGAGGCTTCGTTCCGTCCCAGCTCGCTCTCTCTTTCGTTTAGTTTAAATATTTAATTTTTTTTTATCCCCGAGGCTTCGTAGTGAGGAGGGTGTAAATTGTTCGGGCTTTCGGGACAAAGGTATCGAAAAGACCTTCGTCCGGACATATTATAATCGAAAATCGGAGGCTCGGCGGAAAAATGGCTGTGTCGTGAAGGGACAAGAGCGAAATGTTGGCATAAGTGAACGGATGCGACCATACCAGCACTAATGCACCGGATCCCTTCAGAACTCCGAAGTTAAGCGTGCTTGGGCGAGAGTAGTACTAGGATGGGTGACCTCCTGGGAAGTCCTCGTGTTGCGTCCCCTTTTGTTTTGCGCCAGTTGAGTTCCGTCCCAGCTCGCTCTCTCTTTCGTTTAGTTTAAATATTTAATTTTTTTTTATCCCCAAGGTTTCGTAGTGAGGAGGGTGTAAATTGTTCGGGCTTTCGGGACAAAGGTATCGAAAAGACCTTCGTCCGGACATATTATAATCGAAAATCGGAGGCTCGGCGGAAAAATGGCTGTGTCGTGAAGGGACAAGAGCGAAATGTTGGCATAAGTGAACGGATGCGACCATACCAGCACTAATGCACCGGATCCCTTTAGAACTCCGAAGTTAAGCGTGCTTGGGCGAGAGTAGTACTAGGATGGGTGACCTCCTGGGAAGTCCTCGTGTTGCATCCCCTTTTGTTTTGCGCCAGTTGAGTTCCGTCCCAGCTCGCTCTCTCTTTCGTTTAGTTTAAATATTTAATTTTTTTTAACCCCGAGGCTTCGTTCCGTCCCAGCTCGCTCTCTCTTTCGTTTAGTTTAAATATTTAATTTTTTTTTTATCCCCGAGGCTTCGTAGTGAGGAGGGTGTAAATTGTTCGCGCTTTCGGGACAAAGGTATCGAAAAGACCTTCGTCCGGACATATTATAATCGAAAATCGGAGGCTCGGCGGAAAAATGGATGTGTCGTGAAGGGACAAGAGCGAAATGTTGGCATAAGTGAACGGATGCGACCATACCAGCACTAATGCACCGGATCCCTTCAGAACTCTGAAGTTAAGCGTGCTTGGGCGAGAGTAGTACTAGGATGGGTGACCTCCTGGGAAGTCCTCGTGTTGCATCCCCTTTTGTTTTGCGCCAGTTGAGTTCCGTCCCAGCTCGCTCTCTCTTTCGTTTAGTTTAAATATTTAATTTTTTTTAACCCCGAGGCTTCGTTCCGTCCCAGCTCGCTCTCTCTTTCGTTTAGTTTAAATATTTAATTTTTTTTTATCCCCGAGGCTTCGTAGTGAGGAGGGTGTAAATTGTTCGGGCTTTCGGGACAAAGGTATCGAAAAGACCTTCGTCCGGACATATTATAATCGAAAATCGGAGGCTCGGCGGAAAAATGGCTGTGTCGTGAAGGGACAAGAGCGAAATGTTGGCATAAGTGAACGGATGCGACCATACCAGCACTAATGCACCGGATCCCTTCAGAACTCCGAAGTTAAGCGTGCTTGGGCGAGAGTAGTACTAGGATGGGTGACCTCCTGGGAAGTCCTCGTGTTGCATCCCCTTTTGTTTTGCGCCAGTTGAGTTCCGTCCCAGCTCGCTCTCTCTTTCGTTTAGTTTAAATATTTAATTTTTTTTTATCCCCAAGGTTTCGTAGTGAGGAGGGTGTAAATTGTTCGGGCTTTCGGGACAAAGGTATCGAAAAGACCTTCGTCCGGACATATTATAATCGAAAATCGGAGGCTCGGCGGAAAAATGGATGTGTCGTGAAGGGACAAGAGCGAAATGTTGGCATAAGTGAACGGATGCGACCATACCAGCACTAATGCACCGGATCCCATCAGAACTCCGAAGTTAAGCGTGCTTGGGCGAGAGTAGTACTAGGATGGGTGACCTCCTGGGAAGTCCTCGTGTTGCATCCCCTTTTGTTTTGCGCCAGTTGAGTTCCGTCCCAGCTCGCTCTCTCTTTCGTTTAGTTTAAATATTTAATTTTTTTTAACCCCGAGGCTTCGTTCCGTCCCAGCTCGCTCTCTCTTTCGTTTAGTTTAAATATTTAATTTTTTTTTTATCCCCGAGGCTTCGTAGTGAGGAGGGTGTAAATTGTTCGGGCTTTCGGGACAAAGGTATCGAAAAGACCTTCGTCCGGACATATTATAATCGAAAATCGGAGGCTCGGCAGAAAAATGGCTGTATCGTGAAGGGACAAGAGCGAAATGTTGGCATAAGTGAAAGGATGCGACCATACCAGCACTAATGCACCGGATCCCATCAGAACTCCGAAGTTAAGCGTGCTTGGGCGAGAGTAGTACTAGGATGGGTGACCTCCTGGGAAGTCCTCGTGTTGCATCCCCTTTTGTTTTGCGCCAGTTGAGTTCCGTCCCAGCTCGCTCTCTATTTCGTTTAGTTTAAATATTTAATTTTTTTTAACCCCGAGGCTTCGTTCCGTCCCAGCTCGCTCTCTCTTTCGTTTAGTTTAAATATTTAATTTTTTTTTTATCCCCGAGGCTTCGTAGTGAGGAGGGTGTAAATTGTTCGCGCTTTCGGGACAAAGGTATCGAAAAGACCTTCGTCCGGACATATTATAATCGAAAATCGGAGGCTCGGCGGAAAAATGGATGTGTCGTGAAGGGACAAGAGCGAAATGTTGGCATAAGTGAACGGATGCGACCATACCAGCACTAATGCACCGGATCCCTTCAGAACTCTGAAGTTAAGCGTGCTTGGGCGAGAGTAGTACTAGGATGGGTGACCGCCTGGGAAGTCCTCGTGTTGCATCCCCTTTTGTTTTGCGCCAGTTGAGTTCCGTCCCAGCTCGCTCTCTCTTTCGTTTAGTTTAAATATTTAATTTTTTTTAACCCCGAGGCTTCGTTCCGTCCCAGCTCGCTCTCTCTTTCGTTTAGTTTAAATATTTAATTTTTTTTTTATCCCCGAGGCTTCGTAGTGAGGAGGGTGTAAATTGTTCGGGCTTTCGGGACAAAGGTATCGAAAAGACCTTCGTCCGGACATATTATAATCGAAAATCGGAGGCTCGGCGGAAAAATGGCTGTGTCGTGAAGGGACAAGAGCGAAATGTTGGCATAAGTGAACGGATGCGACCATACCAGCACTAATGCACCGGATCCCTTTAGAACTCCGAAGTTAAGCGTGCTTGGGCGAGAGTAGTACTAGGATGGGTGACCTCCTGGGAAGTCCTCGTGTTGCATCCCCTTTTGTTTTGCGCCAGTTGAGTTCCGTCCCAGCTCGCTCTCTCTTTCGTTTAGTTTAAATATTTAATTTTTTTTAACCCCGAGGCTTCGTTCCGTCCCAGCTCGCTCTCTCTTTCGTTTAGTTTAAATATTTAATTTTTTTTTTATCCCCGAGGCTTCGTAGTGAGGAGGGTGTAAATTGTTCGCGCTTTCGGGACAAAGGTATCGAAAAGACCTTCGTCCGGACATATTATAATCGAAAATCGGAGGCTCGGCGGAAAAATGGATGTGTCGTGAAGGGACAAGAGCGAAATGTTGGCATAAGTGAACGGATGCGACCATACCAGCACTAATGCACCGGATCCCTTCAGAACTCTGAAGTTAAGCGTGCTTGGGCGAGAGTAGTACTAGGATGGGTGACCTCCTGGGAAGTCCTCGTGTTGCATCCCCTTTTGTTTTGCGCCAGTTGAGTTCCGTCCCAGCTCGCTCTCTCTTTCGTTTAGTTTAAATATTTAATTTTTTTTAACCCCGAGGCTTCGTTCCGTCCCAGCTCGCTCTCTCTTTCGTTTAGTTTAAATATTTAATTTTTTTTTATCCCCGAGGCTTCGTAGTGAGGAGGGTGTAAATTGTTCGGGCTTTCGGGACAAAGGTATCGAAAAGACCTTCGTCCGGACATATTATAATCGAAAATCGGAGGCTCGGCGGAAAAATGGCTGTGTCGTGAAGGGACAAGAGCGAAATGTTGGCATAAGTGAACGGATGCGACCATACCAGCACTAATGCACCGGATCCCTTCAGAACTCCGAAGTTAAGCGTGCTTGGGCGAGAGTAGTACTAGGATGGGTGACCTCCTGGGAAGTCCTCGTGTTGCATCCCCTTTTGTTTTGCGCCAGTTGAGTTCCGTCCCAGCTCGCTCTCTCTTTCGTTTAGTTTAAATATTTAATTTTTTTTTATCCCCAAGGTTTCGTAGTGAGGAGGGTGTAAATTGTTCGGGCTTTCGGGACAAAGGTATCGAAAAGACCTTCGTCCGGACATATTATAATCGAAAATCGGAGGCTCGGCGGAAAAATGGATGTGTCGTGAAGGGACAAGAGCGAAATGTTGGCATAAGTGAACGGATGCGACCATACCAGCACTAATGCACCGGATCCCTTTAGAACTCCGAAGTTAAGCGTGCTTGGGCGAGAGTAGTACTAGGATGGGTGACCTCCTGGGAAGTCCTCGTGTTGCATCCCCTTTTGTTTTGCGCCAGTTGAGTTCCGTCCCAGCTCGCTCTCTCTTTCGTTTAGTTTAAATATTTAATTTTTTTTAACCCCGAGGCTTCGTTCCGTCCCAGCTCGCTCTCTCTTTCGTTTAGTTTAAATATTTAATTTTTTTTTTATCCCCGAGGCTTCGTAGTGAGGAGGGTGTAAATTGTTCGGGCTTTCGGGACAAAGGTATCGAAAAGACCTTCGTCCGGACATATTATAATCGAAAATCGGAGGCTCGGCAGAAAAATGGCTGTATCGTGAAGGGACAAGAGCGAAATGTTGGCATAAGTGAAAGGATGCGACCATACCAGCACTAATGCACCGGATCCCATCAGAACTCCGAAGTTAAGCGTGCTTGGGCGAGAGTAGTACTAGGATGGGTGACCTCCTGGGAAGTCCTCGTGTTGCATCCCCTTTTGTTTTGCGCCAGTTGAGTTCCGTCCCAGCTCGCTCTCTATTTCGTTTAGTTTAAATATTTAATTTTTTTTAACCCCGAGGCTTCGTTCCGTCCCAGCTCGCTCTCTCTTTCGTTTAGTTTAAATATTTAATTTTTTTTTTATCCCCGAGGCTTCGTAGTGAGGAGGGTGTAAATTGTTCGCGCTTTCGGGACAAAGGTATCGAAAAGACCTTCGTCCGGACATATTATAATCGAAAATCGGAGGCTCGGCGGAAAAATGGATGTGTCGTGAAGGGACAAGAGCGAAATGTTGGCATAAGTGAACGGATGCGACCATACCAGCACTAATGCACCGGATCCCTTCAGAACTCTGAAGTTAAGCGTGCTTGGGCGAGAGTAGTACTAGGATGGGTGACCTCCTGGGAAGTCCTCGTGTTGCATCCCCTTTTGTTTTGCGCCAGTTGAGTTCCGTCCCAGCTCGCTCTCTCTTTCGTTTAGTTTAAATATTTAATTTTTTTTAACCCCGAGGCTTCGTTCCGTCCCAGCTCGCTCTCTCTTTCGTTTAGTTTAAATATTTAATTTTTTTTTTATCCCCGAGGCTTCGTAGTGAGGAGGGTGTAAATTGTTCGGGCTTTCGGGACAAAGGTATCGAAAAGACCTTCGTCCGGACATATTATAATCGAAAATCGGAGGCTCGGCAGAAAAATGGCTGTATCGTGAAGGGACAAGAGCGAAATGTTGGCATAAGTGAACGGATGTGACCATACCAGCACTAATGCACCGGATCCCATCAGAACTCCGAAGTTAAGCGTGCTTGGGCGAGAGTAGTACTAGGATGGGTGACCTCCTGGGAAGTCCTCGTGTTGCATCCCCTTTTGTTTTGCGCCAGTTGAGTTCCGTCCCAGCTCGCTCTCTCTTTCGTTTAGTTTAAATATTTAATTTTTTTTAACCCCGAGGCTTCGTTCCGTCCCAGCTCGCTCTCTCTTTCGTTTAGTTTAAATATTTAATTTTTTTTTTATCCCCGAGGCTTCGTAGTGAGGAGGGTGTAAATTGTTCGCGCTTTCGGGACAAAGGTATCGAAAAGACCTTCGTCCGGACATATTATAATCGAAAATCGGAGGCTCGGCGGAAAAATGGATGTGTCGTGAAGGGACAAGAGCGAAATGTTGGCATAAGTGAACGGATGCGACCATACCAGCACTAATGCACCGGATCCCTTCAGAACTCTGAAGTTAAGCGTGCTTGGGCGAGAGTAGTACTAGGATGGGTGACCTCCTGGGAAGTCCTCGTGTTGCATCCCCTTTTGTTTTGCGCCAGTTGAGTTCCGTCCCAGCTCGCTCTCTCTTTCGTTTAGTTTAAATATTTAATTTTTTTTAACCCCGAGGCTTCGTTCCGTCCCAGCTCGCTCTCTCTTTCGTTTAGTTTAAATATTTAATTTTTTTTTATCCCCGAGGCTTCGTAGTGAGGAGGGTGTAAATTGTTCGGGCTTTCGGGACAAAGGTATCGAAAAGACCTTCGTCCGGACATATTATAATCGAAAATCGGAGGCTCGGCGGAAAAATGGCTGGGTCGTGAAGGGACAAGAGCGAAATGTTGGCATAAGTGAACGGATGCGACCATACCAGCACTAATGCACCGGATCCTATCAGAACTCCGAAGTTAAGCGTGCTTGGGCGAGAGTAGTACTAGGATGGGTGACCTCCTGGGAAGTCCTCGTGTTGCATCCCCTTTTGTTTTGCGCCAGTTGAGTTCCGTCCCAGCTCGCTCTCTCTTTCGTTTAGTTTAAATATTTAATTTTTTTTAACCCCGAGGCTTCGTTCCGTCCCAGCTCGCTCTCTCTTTCGTTTAGTTTAAATATTTAAATTTTTTTTATCCCCGAGGCTTCGTAGTGAGGAGGGTGTAAATTGTTCGGGCTTTCGGGACAAAGGTATCGAAAAGACCTTCGTCCGGACATATTATAATCGAAAATCGGAGGCTCAGCGGAAAAATGGCTGTGTCGTGAAGGGACAAGACCGAAATGTTGGCATAAGTGAACGGATGCGACCATACCAGCACTAATGCACCGGATCCCATCAGAACTCCGAAGTTAAGCGTGCTTGGGCGAGAGTAGTACTAGGATTGGTGACCTCCTGGGAAGTCCTCGTGTTGCATCCCCTTTTGTTTTGCGCCAGTTGAGTTCCGTCCCAGCTCGCTCTCTCTTTCGTTTAGTTTAAATATTTAATTTTTTTTAACCCCGAGGCTTCGTTCCGTCCCAGCTCGCTCTCTCTTTCGTTTAGTTTAAATATTTAATTTTTTTTTATCCCCAAGGCTTCGTAGTGAGGAGGGTGTAAATTGTTCGGGCTTTCGGGACAAAGGTATCGAAAAGACCTTCGTCCGGACATATTATAATCGAAAATCGGAGGCTCGGCGGAAAAATGGCTGTGTCGTGAAGGGACAAGAGCGAAATGTTGTCATAAGTGAAAGGATGCGACCATACCAGCACTAATGCACCGGATCCCTTTAGAACTCCGAAGTTAAGCGTGCTTGGGCGAGAGTAGTACTAGGATGGGTGACCTCCTGGGAAGTCCTCGTGTTGCATCCCCTTTTGTTTTGCGCCAGTTGAGTTCCGTCCCAGCTCGCTCTCTCTTTCGTTTAGTTTAAATATTTAATTTTTTTTAACCCCGAGGCTTCGTTCCGTCCCAGCTCGCTCTCTCTTTCGTTTAGTTTAAATATTTAATTTTTTTTTTATCCCCGAGGCTTCGTAGTGAGGAGGGTGTAAATTGTTCGCGCTTTCGGGACAAAGGTATCGAAAAGACCTTCGTCCGGACATATTATAATCGAAAATCGGAGGCTCGGCGGAAAAATGGATGTGTCGTGAAGGGACAAGAGCGAAATGTTGGCATAAGTGAACGGATGCGACCATACCAGCACTAATGCACCGGATCCCTTCAGAACTCTGAAGTTAAGCGTGCTTGGGCGAGAGTAGTACTAGGATGGGTGACCTCCTGGGAAGTCCTCGTGTTGCATCCCCTTTTGTTTTGCGCCAGTTGAGTTCCGTCCCAGCTCGCTCTCTCTTTCGTTTAGTTTAAATATTTAATTTTTTTTAACCCCGAGGCTTCGTTCCGTCCCAGCTCGCTCTCTCTTTCGTTTAGTTTAAATATTTAATTTTTTTTTATCCCCGAGGCTTCGTAGTGAGGAGGGTGTAAATTGTTCGGGCTTTCGGGACAAAGGTATCGAAAAGACCTTCGTCCGGACATATTATAATCGAAAATCGGAGGCTCGGCGGAAAAATGGCTGGGTCGTGAAGGGACAAGAGCGAAATGTTGGCATAAGTGAACGGATGCGACCATACCAGCACTAATGCACCGGATCCTATCAGAACTCCGAAGTTAAGCGTGCTTGGGCGAGAGTAGTACTAGGATGGGTGACCTCCTGGGAAGTCCTCGTGTTGCATCCCCTTTTGTTTTGCGCCAGTTGAGTTCCGTCCCAGCTCGCTCTCTCTTTCGTTTAGTTTAAATATTTAATTTTTTTTAACCCCGAGGCTTCGTTCCGTCCCAGCTCGCTCTCTCTTTCGTTTAGTTTAAATATTTAAATTTTTTTTATCCCCGAGGCTTCGTAGTGAGGAGGGTGTAAATTGTTCGGGCTTTCGGGACAAAGGTATCGAAAAGACCTTCGTCCGGACATATTATAATCGAAAATCGGAGGCTCAGCGGAAAAATGGCTGTGTCGTGAAGGGACAAGACCGAAATGTTGGCATAAGTGAACGGATGCGACCATACCAGCACTAATGCACCGGATCCCATCAGAACTCCGAAGTTAAGCGTGCTTGGGCGAGAGTAGTACTAGGATTGGTGACCTCCTGGGAAGTCCTCGTGTTGCATCCCCTTTTGTTTTGCGCCAGTTGAGTTCCGTCCCAGCTCGCTCTCTCTTTCGTTTAGTTTAAATATTTAATTTTTTTTAACCCCGAGGCTTCGTTCCGTCCCAGCTCGCTCTCTCTTTCGTTTAGTTTAAATATTTAATTTTTTTTTATCCCCAAGGCTTCGTAGTGAGGAGGGTGTAAATTGTTCGGGCTTTCGGGACAATGGTATCGAAAAGACCTTCGTCCGGACATATTATAATCGAAAATCGGAGGCTCGGCGGAAAAATGGCTGTGTCGTGAAGGGACAAGAGCGAAATGTTGTCATAAGTGAACGGATGCGACCATACCAGCACTAATGCACCGGATCCCTTTAGAACTCCGAAGTTAAGCGTGCTTGGGCGAGAGTAGTACTAGGATGGGTGACCTCCTGGGAAGTCCTCGTGTTGCATCCCCTTTTGTTTTGCGCCAGTTGAGTTCCGTCCCAGCTCGCTCTCTCTTTCGTTTAGTTTAAATATTTAATTTTTTTTAACCCCGAGGCTTCGTTCCGTCCCAGCTCGCTCTCTCTTTCGTTTAGTTTAAATATTTAATTTTTTTTTTATCCCCGAGGCTTCGTAGTGAGGAGGGTGTAAATTGTTCGCGCTTTCGGGACAAAGGTATCGAAAAGACCTTCGTCCGGACATATTATAATCGAAAATCGGAGGCTCGGCGGAAAAATGGATGTGTCGTGAAGGGACAAGAGCGAAATGTTGGCATAAGTGAACGGATGCGACCATACCAGCACTAATGCACCGGATCCCTTCAGAACTCTGAAGTTAAGCGTGCTTGGGCGAGAGTAGTACTAGGATGGGTGACCTCCTGGGAAGTCCTCGTGTTGCATCCCCTTTTGTTTTGCGCCAGTTGAGTTCCGTCCCAGCTCGCTCTCTCTTTCGTTTAGTTTAAATATTTAATTTTTTTTAACCCCGAGGCTTCGTTCCGTCCCAGCTCGCTCTCTCTTTCGTTTAGTTTAAATATTTATTTTGTTTTTTTATCCCCGAGGCTTCGTAATGAGGAGGGTGTAAATTGTTCGGGCATTCGGGACAAAGGTATCGAAAAGACCTTCGTCCGGACATATTATAATCGAAAATCGGAGGCTCGGCGGAAAAACGGCTGTGTCGTGAAGGGACAAGAGCGAAATGTTGGCATAAGTGAACGGATGCGACCATACCAGCACTAATGCACCGGATTCCATCAGAACTCCGAAGTTAAGCGTGCTTGGGCGAGAGTAGTACTAGGATGGGTGACCTCCTGGGAAGTCCTCGTGTTGCATCCCCTTTTGTTTTGGCGCCAGTTGAGTTCCGTCCCAGCTCGCTCTCTCTTTCGTTTAGTTTAAATATTTAATTTTTTTTTATCCCCGAGGCTTCGTAGTGAGGAGGGTGTAAATTGTTCGGGCTTTCGGGACAAAGGTATCGAAAAGACCTTCGTCCGGACATATTATAATCGAAAATCGGAGGCTCGGCGGAAAAATGGCTGTGTCGTGAAGGGAAAAGAGCGAAATGTTGGCATAAGTGAACGGATGCGACCATACCAGCACTAATGCACCGGATCCCTTCAGAACTCCGAAGTTAAGCGTGCTTGGGCGAGAGTAGTACTAGGATGGGTGACCTCCTGGGAAGTCCTCGTGTTGCATCCCCTTTTGTTTTGCGCCAGTTGAGTTCCGTCCCAGCTCGCTCTCTCTTTCGTTTAGTTTAAATATTTAATTTTTTTTTATCCCCAAGGCTTCGTAGTGAGGAGGGTGTAAATTGTTCGGGCTTTCGGGACAAAGGTATCGAAAAGACCTTCGTCCGGACATATTATAATCGAAAATCGGAGGCTCGGCGGAAAAATGGCTGTGTCGTGAAGGGACAAGAGCGAAATGTTGGCATAAGTGAACGGATGCGACCATACCAGCACTAATGCACCGGATCCCTTTAGAACTCCGAAGTTAAGCGTGCTTGGGCGAGAGTAGTACTAGGATGGGTGACCTCCTGGGAAGGCCTCGTGTTGTATCCTTTTTTGTTTTGCGCCAGTTGAGTTCCGTCCCAGCTCGCTCTCTCTTTCGTTTAGTTTAAATATTTAATTTTTTTTAACCCCGAGGCTTCGTTCCGTCCCAGCTCGCTCTCTCTTTCGTTTAGTTTAAATATTTAATTTTTTTTTTATCCCCGAGGCTTCGTAGTGAGGAGGGTGTAAATTGTTCGGGCTTTCGGGACAAAGGTATCGAAAAGACCTTCGTCCGGACATATTATAATCGAAAATCGGAGGCTCGGCAGAAAAATGGCTGTATCGTGAAGGGACAAGAGCGAAATGTTGGCATAAGTGAACGGATGCGACCATACCAGCACTAATGCACCGGATCCCATCAGAACTCCGAAGTTAAGCGTGCTTGGGCGAGAGTAGTACTAGGATGGGTGACCTCCTGGGAAGTCCTCGTGTTGCATCCCCTTTTGTTTTGCGCCAGTTGAGTTCCGTCCCAGCTCGCTCTCTCTTTCGTTTAGTTTAAATATTTAATTTTTTTTAACCCCGAGGCTTCGTTCCGTCCCAGCTCGCTCTCTCTTTCGTTTAGTTTAAATATTTAATTTTTTTTATCCCCGAGGCTTCGTAGTAAGGAGGGTGTAAATTGTTCGGGCTTTCGGGACAAAGGTATCGAAAAGACCTTCATCCGGACATATTATAATCGAAAATCGGAGGCTCGGCGGAAAAACGGCTTTGTCGTGAAGGGACAAGAGCGAAATGTTGGCATAAGTGAACGGATGCGACCATACCAGCAGTAATGCACCGGATCCCATCAGAACTGCGAAGTTAAGCGTGCTTGGGCGAAAGTAGTACTAGGATGGGTGACCTCCTGGGAAGTCCTCGTGTTGCATCCCCTTTTGTTTTGCGCCAGTTGAGTTCCGTCCCAGCTCGCTCTCTCTTTCGTTTAGTTTAAATATTTGATTTTTTTTAACCCCGAGGCTTCGTTCCGTCCCAGCTCGCATTCTCTTTCGTTTAGTTTAAATATTTAATTTTTTTTATCCCCGAGGCTTCGTAGTGAGGAGGGTGTAAATTATTTGGGCTTTCGGGACAAAGGTATCGAAAAGACCTTCGTCCGGACATATTATAATCGAAAATCGGAGGCTCGGCGGAAAAACGGCTTTGTCGTGAAGGGACAAGAGCGAAATATTGGCATAAGTGAACGGATGCGATCATACCAGCACTAATGCACCGGATCCCATCAGAACTCCGAAGTTAAGCGTGCTTGGGCGAGAGTAGTACTAGGATGGGTGACCTCCTCGGAAGTCCTCGTGTTGCATCCCCTTTTGTTTTGCGCCAGTTGAGTTCCGTCCCAGCTCGCTCTCTCTTTCGTTTAGTTTAAATATTTAATTTTTTTTAACCCCGAGGCTTCGTTCCGTCCCAGCTCGCTCTCTCTTTCGTTTAGTTTAAATATTTAATTTTTTTTTTATCCCCGAGGCTTCGTAGTGAGGAGGGTGTAAATTGTTCGGGCTTTCGGGACAAAGGTATCGAAAAGACCTTCGTCCGGACATATTATAATCGAAAATCGGAGGCTCGGCAGAAAAATGGCTGTATCGTGAAGGGACAAGAGCGAAATGTTGGCATAAGTGAACGGATGCGACCATACCAGCACTAATGCACCGGATCCCATCAGAACTCCGAAGTTAAGCGTGCTTGGGCGAGAGTAGTACTAGGATGGGTGACCTCCTGGGAAGTCCTCGTGTTGCATCCCCTTTTGTTTTGCGCCAGTTGAGTTCCGTCCCAGCTCGCTCTCTCTTTCGTTTAGTTTAAATATTTAATTTTTTTTAACCCCGAGGCTTCGTTCCGTCCCAGCTCGCTCTCTCTTTCGTTTAGTTTAAATATTTAATTTTTTTTTATCCCCGAGGCTTCGTAGTGAGGAGGGTGTAAATTGTTCGCGCTTTCGGGACAAAGGTATCGAAAAGACCTTCGTCCGGACATATTATAATCGAAAATCGGAGGCTCGGCGGAAAAATGGATGTGTCGTGAAGGGACAAGAGCGAAATGTTGGCATAAGTGAACGGATGCGACCATACCAGCACTAATGCACCGGATCCCATCAGAACTCCGAAGTTAAGCGTGCTTGGGCGAGAGTAGTACTAGGATGGGTGACCTCCTGGGAAGTCCTCGTGTTGCATCCCCTTTTGTTTTGCGCCAGTTGAGTTCCGTCCCAGCTCGCTCTCTCTTTCGTTTAGTTTAAATATTTAATTTTTTTTAACCCCGAGGCTTCGTTCCGTCCCAGCTCGCTCTCTCTTTCGTTTAGTTTAAATATTTAATTTTTTTTATCCCCGAGGCTTCGTAGTGAGGAGGGTGTAAATTATTTGGGCTTTCGGGACAAAGGTATCGAAAAGACCTTCGTCCGGACATATTATAATCGAAAATCGGAGGCTCGGCGGAAAAACGGCTTTGTCGTGAAGGGACAAGAGCGAAATATTGGCATAAGTGAACGGATGCGATCATACCAGCACTAATGCACCGGATCCCATCAGAACTCCGAAGTTAAGCGTGCTTGGGCGAGAGTAGTACTAGGATGGGTGACCTCCTCGGAAGTCCTCGTGTTGCATCCCCTTTTGTTTTGCGCCAGTTGAGTTCCGTCCCAGCTCGCTCTCTCTTTCGTTTAGTTTAAATATTTAATTTTTTTTAACCCCAAGGCATCGTTCCGTCCCAGCTCGCTCTCTCTTTCGTTTAGTTTAAATATTTAATTTTTTTTATCCCCGAGGCTTCGTAGTAAGGAGGGTGTAAATTGTTCGGGCTTTCGGGACAAAGGTATCGAAAAGACCTTCGTCCGGACATATTATAATCGAAAATCGGAGGCTCGGCGGAAAAACGGCTTTGTCGTGAAGGGACAAGAGCGAAATGTTGGCATAAGTGAACGGATGCGACCATACCAGCAGTAATGCACCGGATCCCATCAGAACTCCGAAGTTAAGCGTGCTTGGGCGAGAGTAGTACTAGGATGGGTGACCTCCTGGGAAGTCCTCGTGTTGCATCCCCTTTTGTTTTGCGCCAGTTGAGTTCCGTCCCAGCTCGCTCTCTCTTTCGTTTAGTTTAAATATTTAATTTTTTTTAACCCCGAGGCTTCGTTCCGTCCCAGCTCGCTCTCTCTTTCGTTTAGTTTAAATATTTAATTTTTTTTATCCCCGAGGCTTCGTAGTGAGGAGGGTGTAAATTGTTCGGGCTTTCGGGACAAAGGTATCGAAAAGACCTTCGTCCGGACATATTATAATCGAAAATCGGAGGCTCTGCGGAAAAATGGTTGTGTCGTGAAGGGACAAGAGCGAAATGTTGGCATAAGTGAATGGATGCGACCATACCAGTACTAATGCTCCGGATCCCATCAGAACTTCGAAGTTAAGCGTGCTTGGGCGAGAGTAGTACTAGGATGGGTGACCTCCTGGGAAGTCCTCGTGTTGCATCCCCTTTTGTTTTGCGCCAGTTGAGTTCCGTCCCAGCTCGCTCTCTCTTTCGTTTAGTTTAAATATTTGATTTTTTTTAACCCCGAGGCTTCGTTCCGTCCCAGCTCGCTCTCTTTTTCGTTTAGTTTAAATATTTAATTTTTTTTATCCCCGAGGCTTCGTAGTGAGGAGGGTGTAAATTATTTGGGCTTTCGGGACAAAGGTATCGAAAAGACCTTCGTCCGGACATATTATAATCGAAAATCGGAGGCTCGGCGGAAAAACGGCTTTGTCGTGAAGGGACAAGAGCGAAATATTGGCATAAGTGAACGGATGCGATCATACCAGCACTAATGCACCGGATCCCATCAGAACTCCGAAGTTAAGCGTGCTTGGGCGAGAGTAGTACTAGGATGGGTGACCTCCTGGGAAGTCCTCGTGTTGCATCCCCTTTTGTTTTGCGCCAGTTGAGTTCCGTCCCAGCTCGCTCTCTCTTTCGTTTAGTTTAAATATTTAATTTTTTTTAACCCCGAGGCTTCGTTCCGTCCCAGCTCGCTCTCTTTTTCGTTTAGTTTAAATATTTAATTTTTTTTATCCCCGAGGCTTCGTAGTGAGGAGGGTGTAAATTGTTCGGGCTTTCGGGATAAAGGTATCGAAAAGACCTTCGTCCGGACATATTATAATCGAAAATCGGAGGCTCGGCGGAAAAATGGGTGTGTCGTGAAGGGACAAGAGCGAAATGTTGGCATAAGTGAACGGATGCCACCATACCAGCACTAATGCACCGGATCCCATCAGAACTCCGAAGTTAAGCGTGCTTGGGCGAGAGTAGTACTAGGATGGGTGACCTCCTGGGAAGTCCTCGTGTTGCATCCCCTTTTGTTTTGCGCCAGTTGAGTTCCGTCCCAGCTCGCTCTCTCTTTCGTTTAGTTTAAATATTTAATTTTTTTTAACCCCGAGGCTTCGTTCCGTCCCAGCTCGCTCTCTCTTTCGTTTAGTTTAAATATTTAATTTTTTTTATCCCCGAGGCTTCGTAGTAAGGAGGGTGTAAATTGTTCGGGCTTTCGGGACAAAGGTATCGAAAAGACCTTCGTCCGGACATATTATAATCGAAAATCGGAGGCTCGGCGGAAAAACGGCTTTGTCGTGAAGGGACAAGAGCGAAATGTTGGCATAAGTGAACGGATGCGACCATACCAGCAGTAATGCACCGGATCCCATCAGAACTCCGAAGTTAAGCGTGCTTGGGCGAGAGTAGTACTAGGATGGGTGACCTCCTGGGAAGTCCTCGTGTTGCATCCCCTTTTGTTTTGCGCCAGTTGAGTTCCGTCCCAGCTCGCTCTCTCTTTCGTTTAGTTTAAATATTTGATTTTTTTTAACCCCGAGGCTTCGTTCCGTCCCAGCTCGCATTCTCTTTCGTTTAGTTTAAATATTTAATTTTTTTTTATCCCCGAGGCTTCGTAGTGAGGAGGGTGTAAATTATTTGGGCTTTCGGGACAAAGGTATCGAAAAGACCTTCGTCCGGACATATTATAATCGAAAATCGGAGGCTCGGCGGAAAAACGGCTTTGTCGTGAAGGGACAAGAGCGAAATATTGGCAAAAGTGAACGGATGCGATCATACCAGCACTAATGCACCGGATCCCATCAGAACTCCGAAGTTAAGCGTGCTTGGGCGAGAGTAGTACTAGGATGGGTGACCTCCTGGGAAGTCCTCGTGTTGCATCCCCTTTTGTTTTGCGCCAGTTGAGTTCCGTCCCAGCTCGCTCTCTCTTTCGTTTAGTTTAAATATTTAATTTTTTTTAACCCCGAGGCTTCGTTCCGTCCCAGCTCGCTCTCTCTTTCGTTTAGTTTAAATATTTAATTTTTTTTATCCCCGAGGCTTCGTAGTAAGGAGGGTGTAAATTGTTCGGGCTTTCGGGACAAAGGTATCGAAAAGACCTTCGTCCGGACATATTATAATCGAAAATCGGAGGCTCGGCGGAAAAACGGCTTTGTCGTGAAGGGACAAGAGCGAAATGTTGGCATAAGTGAACGGATGCGACCATACCAGCACTAATGCACCGGATCCCATCAGAACTCCGAAGTTAAGCGTGCTTGGGCGAGAGTAGTACTAGGATGGGTGACCTCCTGGGAAGTCCTCGTGTTGCATCCCCTTTTGTTTTGCGCCAGTTGAGTTCCGTCCCAGCTCGCTCTCTCTTTCGTTTAGTTTAAATATTTGATTTTTTTTAACCCCGAGGCTTCGTTCCGTCCCAGCTCGCATTCTCTTTCGTTTAGTTTAAATATTTAATTTTTTTTTATCCCCGAGGCTTCGTAGTGAGGAGGGTGTAAATTATTTGGGCTTTCGGGACAAAGGTATCGAAAAGACCTTCGTCCGGACATATTATAATCGAAAATCGGAGGCTCGGCGGAAAAACGGCTTTGTCGTGAAGGGACAAGAGCGAAATATTGGCAAAAGTGAACGGATGCGATCATACCAGCACTAATGCACCGGATCCCATCAGAACTCCGAAGTTAAGCGTGCTTGGGCGAGAGTAGTACTAGGATGGGTGACCTCCTCGGAAGTCCTCGTGTTGCATCCCCTTTTGTTTTGCGCCAGTTGAGTTCCGTCCCAGCTCGCTCTCTCTTTCGTTTAGTTTAAATATTTAATTTTTTTTAACCCCGAGGCTTCGTTCCGTCCCAGCTCGCTCTCTTTTTCGTTTAGTTTAAATATTTAATTTTTTTTATCCCCGAGGCTTCGTAGTGAGGAGGGTGTAAATTGTTCGGGCTTTCGGGATAAAGGTATCGAAAAGACCTTCGTCCGGACATATTATAATCGAAAATCGGAGGCTCGGCGGAAAAATGGGTGTGTCGTGAAGGGACAAGAGCGAAATGTTGGCATAAGTGAACGGATGCCACCATACCAGCACTAATGCACCGGATCCCATCAGAACTCCGAAGTTAAGCGTGCTTGGGCGAGAGTAGTACTAGGATGGGTGACCTCTTGGGAAGTCCTCGTGTTGCATCCCCTTTTGTTTTGCGCCAGTTGAGTTCCGTCCCAGCTCGCTCTCTCTTTCGTTTAGTTTAAATATTTGATTTTTTTTAACCCCGAGGCTTCGTTCCGTCCCAGCTCGCATTCTCTTTCGTTTAGTTTAAATATTTAATTTTTTTTATCCCCGAGGCTTCGTAGTGAAGAGGGCGTAAATTATTTGGGCTTTCGGGACAAAGGTATCGAAAAGACCTTCGTCCGGACATATTATAATCGAAAATCGGAGGCTCGGCGGAAAAACGGCTTTGTCGTGAAGGGACAAGAGCGAAATATTGGCATAAGTGAACGGATGCGATCATACCAGCACTAATGCACCGGATCCCATCAGAACTCCGAAGTTAAGCGTGCTTGGGCGAGAGTAGTACTAGGATGGGTGACCTCCTCGGAAGTCCTCGTGTTGCATCCCCTTTTGTTTTGCGCCAGTTGAGTTCCGTCCCAGCTCGCTCTCTCTTTCGTTTAGTTTAAATATTTAATTTTTTTTAACCCCGAGGCTTCGTTCCGTCCCAGCTCGCATTCTATTTCGTTTAGTTTAAATATTTAATTTTTTTTATCCCCGAGGCTTCGTAGTGAGGAGGGTGTAAATTGTTCGGGCTTTCGGGACAAAGGTATCGAAAAGACCTTCGTCCGGACATATTATAATCGAAAATCGGAGGCTCTGCGGAAAAATGGTTGTGTCGTGAAGGGACAAGAGCGAAATGTTGGCATAAGTGAACGGATGCGACCATACCAGTACTAATGCACCGGATCCCATCAGAACTTCGAAGTTAAGCGTGCTTGGGCGAGAGTAGTACTAGGATGGGTGACCTCCTGGGAAGTCCTCGTGTTGCATCCCCTTTTGTTTTGCGCCAGTTGAGTTCCGTCCCAGCTCGCTCTCTCTTTCGTTTAGTTTAAATATTTGATTTTTTTTAACCCCGAGGCTTCGTTCCGTCCCAGCTCGCATTCTCTTTCGTTTAGTTTAAATATTTAATTTTTTTTATCCCCGAGGCTTCGTAGTGAGGAGGGTGTAAATTATTTGGGCTTTCGGAACAAAGGTATCGAAAAGACCTTCGTCCGGACATATTATAATCGAAAATCGGAGGCTCGGCGGAAAAACGGCTTTGTCGTGAAGGGACAAGAGCGAAATATTGGCATAAGTGAACGGATGCGATCATACCAGCACTAATGCACCGGATCCCATCAGAACTTCGAAGTTAAGCGTGCTTGGGCGAGAGTAGTACTAGGATGGGTGACCTCCTGGGAAGTCCTCGTGTTGCATCCCCTTTTGTTTTGCGCCAGTTGAGTTCCGTCCCAGCTCGCTCTCTCTTTCGTTTAGTTTAAATATTTAATTTTTTTTAACCCCGAGGCTTCGTTCCGTCCCAGCTCGCTCTCTCTTTCGTTTAGTTTAAATATTTAATTTTTTTTATCCCCGAGGCTTCGTAGTGAGGAGGGTGTAAATTGTTCGGGCTTTCGGGACAAAGGTATCGAAAAGACCTTCGTCCGGACATATTATAATCGAAAATCGGAGGCTCTGCGGAAAAATGGTTGTGTCGTGAAGGGACAAGAGCGAAATGTTGGCATAAGTGAACGGATGCGACCATACCAGTACTAATGCACCGGATCCCATCAGAACTTCGAAGTTAAGCGTGCTTGGGCGAGAGTAGTACTAGGATGGGTGACCTCCTGGGAAGTCCTCGTGTTGCATCCCCTTTTGTTTTGCGCCAGTTGAGTTCCGTCCCAGCTCGCTCTCTCTTTCGTTTAGTTTAAATATTTAATTTTTTTTAACCCCGAGGCTTCGTTCCGTCCCAGCTCGCATTCTCTTTCGTTTAGCTTAAATATTTAATTTTTTTTATCCCCGAGGCTTCGTAGTAAGGAGGGTGTAAATTGTTCGGGCTTTCGGGACAAAGGTATCGAAAAGACCTTCGTCCGGACATATTATAATCGAAAATCGGAGGCTCGGCGGAAAAACGGCTTTGTCGTGAAGGGACAAGAGCGAAATGTTGGCATAAGTGAACGGATGCGACCATACCAGCAGTAATGCACCGGATCCCATCAGAACTCCGAAGTTAACCGTGCTTGGGCGAGAGTAGTACTAGGATGGGTGACCTCCTGGGAAGTCCTCGTGTTGCATCCCCTTTTGTTTTGCGCCAGTTGAGTTCCGTCCCAGCTCGCTCTCTCTTTCGTTTAGTTTAAATATTTAATTTTTTTTAACCCCGAGGCTTCGTTCCGTCCCAGCTCGCATTCTCTTTCGTTTAGTTTAAATATTTAATTTTTTTTATCCCCGAGGCTTCGTAGTGAGGAGGGTGTAAATTATTTGGGCTTTCGGGACAAAGGTATCGAAAAGACCTTCGTCCGGACATATTATAATCGAAAATCGGAGGCTCGGCGGAAAAACGGCTTTGTCGTGAAGGGACAAGAGCGAAATATTGGCATAAGTGAACGGATGCGATCATACCAGCACTAATGCATCGGATCCCATCAGAACTCCGAAGTTAAGCGTGCTTGGGCGAGAGTAGTACTAGGATGAGTGACCTCCTGGGAAGTCCTCGTGTTGCATCCCCTTTTGTTTTGCGCCAGTTGAGTTCCGTCCCAGCTCGCTCTCTCTTTTGTTAGTTTAAATATTTAATTTTTTTTAACCCCGAGGCTTCGTTCCGTCCCAGCTCGCTCTCTGTTTCGTTTAGTTTAAATATTTAATTTTTTTTATCCCCGCGGCTTCGTAGTAAGGAGGGTGTAAATTGTTCAGGCTTTCGGGACAAAGGTATCGAAAAGACCTTCGTCCGGACATGTTATAGTCGAAAATCGGAGGCTCGGCGGAAAAACGGCTTTGTCGTGAAGGGACAAGAGCGAAATGTTGGCATAAGTGAACGGATGCGACCATACCAGCAGTAATGCACCGGATCCCATCAGAACTCCGAAGTTAAGCGTGCTTGGGCGAGAGTAGTACTAGGATGGGTGACCTCCTGGGAAGTCCTCGTGTTGCATCCCCTTTTGTTTTGCGCCAGTTGAGTTCCGTCCCCGCTCGCTCTCTCTTTCGTTTAGTTTAAATATTTAATTTTTTTTAACCCCGAGGCTTCGTTCCGTCCCAGCTCGCTCTCTCTTTCGTTTAGTTTAAATATTTAATTTTTTTTATCCCCGAGGCTTCGTAGTGAGGAGGGTGTAAATTGTTCGGGCTTTCGGGACAAAGGTATCGAAAAGACCTTCGTCCGGACATATTATAATCGAAAATCGGAGGCTCTGCGGAAAAATGGTTGTGTCGTGAAGGGACAAGAGCGAAATGTTGGCATAAGTGAACGGATGCGACCATACCAGTACTAATGCACCGGATCCCATCAGAACTTCGAACTTAAGCGTGCTTGGGCGAGAGTAGTACTAGGATGGGTGACCTCCTGGGAAGTCCTCGTGTTGCATCCCCTTTTGTTTTGCGCCAGTTGAGTTCCGTCCCAGCTCGCTCTCTCTTTCGTTTAGTTTAAATATTTATTTTTTTTTAACCCCGAGGCTTCGTTCCGTCCCAGCTCGCATTCTCTTTCGTTTAGTTTAAATATTTAATTTTTTTTATCCCCGAGGCTTCGTAGTGAGGAGGGTGTAAATTATTTGGGCTTTCGGGACAAAGGTATCGAAAAGACCTTCGTCCGGACATATTATAATCGAAAATCGGAGGCTCGGCGGAAAAACGGCTTTGTCGTGAAGGGACAAGAGCGAAATATTGGCATAAGTGAACGGATGCGATCATACCAGCACTAATGCACCGGATCCCATCAGAACTCCGAAGTTAAGCGTGCTTGGGCGAGAGTAGTACTAGGATGGGTGACCTCCTGGGAAGTCCTCGTGTTGCATCCCCTTTTGTTTTGCGCCAGTTGAGTTCCGTCCCAGCTCGCTCTCTCTTTTGTTTAGTTTAAATATTTAATTTTTTTTAACCCCGAGGCTTCGTTCCGTCCCAGCTCGCATTCTCTTTCGTTTAGTTTAAATATTTAATTTTTTTTATCCCCGAGGCTTCGTAGTGAGGAGGGTGAAAATTATTTGGGCTTTCGGGACAAAGGTATCGAAAAGACCTTCGTCTGGACCTATTATAATCGAAAATCGGAGGCTCGGCGGAAAAACGGCTTTGTCGTGAAGGGACAAGAGCGAAATATTGGCATAAGTGAACGGATGCGATCATACCAGCACTAATGCACCGGATCCCATCAGAACTCCGAAGTTAAGCGTGCTTGGGCGAGAGTAGTACTAGGATGGGTGACCTCCTGGGAAGTCCTCGTTGTTGCATCCCCTTTTGTTTTGCGCCAGTTGAGTTCCGTCCCAGCTCGCTCTCTCTTTCGTTTAGTTTAAATATTTAATTTTTTTTAACCCCGAGGCTTCGTTCCGTCCCAGCTCGCTCTCTCTTTCGTTTAGTTTAAATATTTAATTTTTTTTATCCCCGAGGCTTCGTAGTAAGGAGGGTGTAAATTGTTCGGGCTTTCGGGACAAAGGTATCGAAAAGACCTTCGTCCGGACATATTATAATCGAAAATCGGAGGCTCGGCGGAAAAACGGCTTTGTCGTTAAGGGACAAGAGCGAAATGTTTGCATAAGTGAACGGATGCGACCATACCAGCAGTAATGCACCGGATCCCATCAGAACTCCGAAGTTAAGCGTGCTTGGGCGAGAGTAGTACTAGGATGGGTGACCTCCTGGGAAGTCCTCGTGTTGCATCCCCTTTTGTTTTGCGCCAGTTGAGTTCCGTCCCAGCTCGCTCTCTCTTTCGTTTAGTTTAAATATTTAATTTTTTTTATCTTCGAGGCTTCGTAGTGAGGAGGGTGTAAATTATTTGGGCTTTCGGGACAAAGGTATCGAAAAGACCTTCGTCCGGACATATTATAATCGAAAATCGGAGGCTCGGCGGAAAAATGGCTGTGTCGTGAAGGGACAAGAGCGAAATGTTGGCATAAGTGAACGGATGCCACCATACCAGCACTAATGCACCGGATCCCATCAGATCTCCGAAGGTAAGCGTGCTTGGGCGAGAGTAGTACTAGGATGGGTGACCTCCTAGGAAGTCCTCGTGTTGCATCCCCTTTTGTTTTGCGCCAGTTGAGTTCCGTCCCAGCTCGCTCTCTCTTTCATTTAGTTTAAATATTTAATTTTTTTTAACCCCGAGGCTTCGTTCCGTCCCAGCTCGCTCTCTCTTTCGTTTAGTTTAAATATTTAATTTTTTTTATCCCCGAGGCTTCGTAGTAAGGAGGGTGTAAATTGTTCGGGCTTTCGGGACAAAGGTATCGAAAAGACCTTCGTCCGGACATATTATAATCGAAAATCGGAGGCTCGGCGGAAAAACGGCTTTGTCGTGAAGGGACAAGAGCGAAATGTTGGCATAAGTGAATGGATGCGACCATACCAGCAGTAATGCACCGGATCCCATCAGAACTCCGAAGTTAAGCGTGCTTGGGCGAGAGTAGTACTAGGATGGGTGACCTCCTGGGAAGTTCTCGTGTTGCATCCCCTTTTGTTTTGCGCCAGTTGAGTTCCGTCCCAGCTCGCTCTCTCTTTCGTTTAGTTTAAATATTTAATTTTTTTTAACCCCGAGGCTTCGTTCCGTCCCAGCTCGCTCTCTCTTTCGTTTAGTTTAAATATTTAATTTTTTTTATCCCCGAGGCTTCGTAGTGAGGAGGGTGTAAATTGTTCGGGCTTTCGGGACAAAGGTATCGAAAAGACCTTCGTCCGGACATATTATAATCGAAAATCGGAGGCTCTGCGGAAAAATGGTTGTGTCGTGAAGGGACAAGAGCGAAATGTTGGCATAAGTGAACGGATGCCACCATACCAGTACTAATGCACCGGATCCCATCAGAACTTCGAAGTTAAGCGTGCTTGGGCGAGAGTAGTACTAGGATGGGTGACCTCCTGGGAAGTCCTCGTGTTGCATCCCCTTTTGTTTTGCGCCAGTTGAGTTCCGTCCCAGCTCGCTCTCTCTTTCGTTTAGTTTAAATATTTAATTTTTTTTAACCCCGAGGCTTCGTTCCGTCCCAGCTCGCATTCTCTTTCGTTTAGTTTAAATATTTAATTTTTTTTATCCCCGAGGCTTCGTAGTGAGGAGGGTGTAAATTATTTGGGCTTTCGGGACAAAGGTATCGAAAAGACCTTCGTCCGGACATATTATAATCGAAAATCGGAGGCTCGGCGGAAAAACGGCTTTGTCGTGAAGGGACAAGAGCGAAATATTGGCATAAGTGAACGGATGCGATCATACCAGCACTAATGCACCGGATCCCATCAGAACTCCGAAGTTAAGCGTGCTTGGGCGAGAGTAGTACTAGGATGGGTGACCTCCTGGGAAGTCCTCGTGTTGCATCCCCTTTTGTTTTGCGCCAGTTGAGTTCCGTCCCAGCTCGCTCTCTCTTTTGTTAGTTTAAATATTTAATTTTTTTTAACCCCGAGGCTTCGTTCCGTCCCAGCTCGCTCTCTCTTTCGTTTAGTTTAAATATTTAATTTTTTTTATCCCCGCGGCTTCGTAGTAAGGAGGGTGTAAATTGTTCGGGCTTTCGGGACAAAGGTATCGAAAAGACCTTCGTCCGGACATGTTATAATCGAAAATCGGAGGCTCGGCGGAAAAACGGCTTTGTCGTGAAGGGACAAGAGCGAAATGTTGGCATAAGTGAACGGATGCGACCATACCAGCAGTAATGCACCGGATCCCATCAGAACTCCGAAGTTAAGCGTGCTTGGGCGAGAGTAGTACTAGGATGGGTGACCTCCTGGGAAGTCCTCGTGTTGCATCCCTTTTTGTTTTGCGCCAGTTGAGTTCCGTCCCAGCTCGCTCTCTCTTTCGTTTAGTTTAAATATTTAATTTTTTTTAACCCCGAGGCTTCGTTCCGTCCCAGCTCGCTCTCTCTTTCGTTTAGTTTAAATATTTAATTTTTTTTATCCCCGAGGCTTCGTAGTGAGGAGGGTGTAAATTGTTCGGGCTTTCGGGACAAAGGTATCGAAAAGACCTTCGTCCGGACATATTATAATCGAAAATCGGAGGCTCTGCGGAAAAATGGTTGTGTCGTGAAGTGACAAGAGCGAAATGTTGGCATAAGTGAACGGATGCGACCATACCAGTACTAATGCACCGGATCCCATCAGAACTTCGAAGTTAAGCGTGCTTGGGCGAGAGTAGTACTAGGATGGGTGACCTCCTGGGAAGTCCTCGTGTTGCATCCCCTTTTGTTTTGCGCCAGTTGAGTTCCGTCCCAGCTCGCTCTCTCTTTCGTTTAGTTTAAATATTTTTTTTTTTTTAACCCCGAGGCTTCGTTCCGTCCCAGCTCGCATTCTCTTTCGTTTAGTTTAAATATTTAATTTTTTTTATCCCCGAGGCTTCGTAGTGAGGAGGGTGTAAATTATTTGGGCTTTCGGGACAAAGGTATCGAAAAGACCTTCGTCCGGACCTATTATAATCGAAAATCGGAGGCTCGGCGGAAAAACGGCTTTGTCGTGAAGGGACAAGAGCGAAATATTGGCATAAGTGAACGGATGCGATCATACCAGCACTAATGCACCGGATCCCATCAGAACTCCGAAGTTAAGCGTGCTTGGGCGAGAGTAGTACTAGGATGGGTGACCTCCTGAGAAGTCCTCGTGTTGCATCCCCTTTTGTTTTGCGCCAGTTGAGTTCCGTCCCAGCTCGCTCTCTCTTTTGTTAGTTTAAATATTTAATTTTTTTTAACCCCGAGGCTTCGTTCCGTCCCAGCTCGCTCTCTCTTTCGTTTAGTTTAAATATTTAATTTTTTTTATCCCCGCGGCTTCGTAGTAAGGAGGGTGTAAATTGTTCGGGCTTTCGGGACAAAGGTATCGAAAAGACCTTCGTCCGGACATATTATAATCGAAAATCGGAGGCTCGGCGGAAAAACGGCTTTGTCGTGAAGGGACAAGAGCGAAATGTTGGCATAAGTGAACGGATGCGACCATACCAGCAGTAATGCACCGGATCCCATCAGAACTCCGAAGTTAAGCGTGCTTGGGCGAGAGTAGTACTAGGATGGGTGACCTCCTCGGAAGTCCTCGTGTTGCATCCCCTTTTGTTTTGCGCCAGTTGAGTTCCGTCCCAGCTCGCTCTCTCTTTCGTTTAGTTTAAATATTTAATTTTTTTTAACCCCGAGGCTTCGTTCCGTCCCAGCTCGCTCTCTCTTTCGTTTAGTTTAAATATTTAATTTTTTTTATCCCCGAGGCTTCGTAGTGAGGAGGGTGTAAATTGTTCGGGCTTTCGGGACAAAGGTATCGAAAAGACCTTCGTCCGGACATATTATAATCGAAAATCGGAGGCTCTGCGGAAAAATGGTTGTGTCGTGAAGGGACAAGAGCAAAATGTTGGCATAAGTGAACGGATGCGACCATACCAGTACTAATGCACCGGATCCCATCAGAACTTCGAAGTTAAGCGTGCTTGGGCGACAGTAGTACTAGGATGGGTGACCTCCTGGGAAGTCCTCGTGTTGCATCCCCTTTTGTTTTGCGCCAGTTGAGTTCCGTCCCAGCTCGCTCTCTCTTTTGTTTAGTTTAAATATTTAATTTTTTTTAACCCCGAGGCTTCGTTCCGTCCCAGCTCGCATTCTCTTTCGTTTAGTTTAAATATTTAATTTTTTTTATCCCCGAGGCTTCGTAGTGAGGAGGGTGTAAATTATTTGGGCTTTCGGGACAAAGGTATCGAAAAGACCTTCGTCCGGACCTATTATAATCGAAAATCGGAGGCTCGGCGGAAAAACGGCTTTGTCGTGAAGGGACAAGAGCGAAATATTGGCATAAGTGAACGGATGCGATCATACCAGCACTAATGCACCGGATCCCATCAGAACTCCGAAGTTAAGCGTGCTTGGGCGAGAGTAGTACTAGGATGGGTGACCTCCTGGGAAGTCCTCGTGTTGCATCCCCTTTTGTTTTGCGCCAGTTGAGTTCCGTCCCAGCTCGCTCTCTCTTTCGTTTAGTTTAAATATTTAATTTTTTTTAACCCCGAGGCTTCGTTCCGTCCCAGCTCGCTCTCTCTTTCGTTTAGTTTAAATATTTAATTTTTTTTATCCCCGAGGCTTCGTAGTAAGGAGGGTGTAAATTGTTCGGGCTTTCGGGACAAAGGTATCGAAAAGACCTTCGTCCGGACATATTATAATCGAAAATCGGAGGCTCGGCGGAAAAACGGCTTTGTCGTGAAGGGACAAGAGCGAAATATTGGCATAAGTGAACGGATGCGATCATACCAGCACTAATGCACCGGATCCCATCAGAACTCCGAAGTTAAGCGTGCTTGGGCGAGAGTAGTACTAGGATGGGTGACCTCCTGGGAAGTCCTCGTGTTGCATCCCCTTTTGTTTTGCGCCAGTTAAGTTCCGTCCCAGCTCGCTCTCTCTTTCGTTTAGTTTAAATATTTAATTTTTTTTAACCCCGAGGCTTCGTTCCGTCCCAGCTCGCTCTCTTTTTCGTTTAGTTTAAATATTTAATTTTTTTTATCCCCGAGGCTTCGTAGTGAGGAGGGTGTAAATTGTTCGGGCTTTCGGGACAAAGGTATCGAAAAGACCTTCGTTCGGACATATTATAATCGAAAATCGGAGGCTCGGCGGAAAAATGGCTGTGTCGTGAAGGGACAAGAGCGAAATGTTGGCATAAGTGAACGGATGCCACCATACCTGCACTAATGCACCGGATCCCATCAGAACTCCGAAGTTAAGCGTGCTTGGGCGAGAGTAGTACTAGGATGGGTGACCTCCTGGGAAGTCCTCGTGTTGCATCCCCTTTTGTTTTGCGCCAGTTGAGTTCCGTCCCAGCTCGCTCTCTCTTTCGTTTAGTTTAAATATTTAATTTTTTTTATCCCCGAGGCTTCGTAGTGAGGAGGGTGTAAATTGTTCGGGCTTTCGGGACAAAGGTATCGAAAAGACCTTCGTCCGGACAGATTATAATCGAAAATCGGAGGCTCTGCAGAAAAATGGTTGTGTCGTGAAGGGACAAGAGCGAAATGTTGGCATAAGTGAACGGATGCGACCATACCAGTACTAATGCACCGGATCCCATCAGAACTTCGAAGTTAAGCGTGCTTGGGCGACAGTAGTACTCAGATGGGTGACCTCCTGGGAAGTCCTCGTGTTGCATCCCCTTTTGTTTTGCGCCAGTTGAGTTCCGTCCCAGCTCGCTCTCTCTTTCGTTTAGTTTAAATATTTAATTTTTTTTAACCCCGAGGCTTCGTTCCGTCCCAGCTCGCATTCTCTTTCGTTTAGTTTAAATATTTAATTTTTTTTATCCCCGAGGCTTTGTAGTGAGGAGGGTGTAAATTATTTGGGCTTTCGGGACAAAGGTATCGAAAAGACCTTCGTCCGGACATATTATAATCGAAAATCGGAGGCTCGGCGGAAAAACGGCTTTGTCGTGAAGGGACAAGAGCGAAATATTGGCATAAGTGAACGGATGCGATCATACCAGCACTAATGCACCGGATCCCATCAGAACTCCGAAGTTAAGCGTGCTTGGGCGAGAGTAGTACTAGGATGGGTGACCTCCTGGGAAGTCCTCGTGTTGCATCCCCTTTTGTTTTGCGCCAGTTGAGTTCCGTCCCAGCTCGCTCTCTCTTTCGTTTAGTTTAAATATTTAATTTTTTTTAACCCCGAGGCTTCGTTCCGTCCCAGCTCGCATTCTATTTCGTTTAGTTTAAATATTTAATTTTTTTTATCCCCGAGGCTTCGTAGTGAGGAGGGTGTAAATTGTTCGGGCTTTCGGGACAAAGGTATCGAAAAGACCTTCGTCCGGACATATTATAATCGAAAATCGGAGGCTCGGCGGAAAAACGGCTTTGTCGTGAAGGGACAAGAGCGAAATATTGGCATAAGTGAACGGATGCGATCATACCAGCACTAATGCACCGGATCCCATCAGAACTCCGAAGTTAAGCGTGCTTGGGCGAGAGTAGTACTAGGATAGGTGACCTCCTGGGAAGTCCTCGTGTTGCATCCCCTTTTGTTTTGCGCCAGTTAAGTTCCGTCCCAGCTCGCTCTCTCTTTCGTTTAGTTTAAATATTTAATTTTTTTTAACCCCGAGGCTTCGTTCCGTCCCAGCTCGCTCTCTTTTTCGTTTAGTTTAAATATTTAATTTTTTTTATCCCCGAGGCTTCGTAGTGAGGAGGGTGTAAATTGTTCGGGCTTTCGGGACAAAGGTATCGAAAAGACCTTCGTTCGGACATATTATAATCGAAAATCGGAGGCTCGGCGGAAAAATGGCTGTGTCGTGAAGGGACAAGAGCGAAATGTTGGCATAAGTGAACGGATGCCACCATACCTGCACTAATGCACCGGATCCCATCAGAACTCCGAAGTTAAGCGTGCTTGGGCGAGAGTAGTACTAGGATGGGTGACCTCCTGGGAAGTCCTCGTGTTGCATCCCCTTTTGTTTTGCGCCAGTTGAGTTCCGTCCCAGCTCGCTCTCTCTTTTGTTAGTTTAAATATTTAATTTTTTTTAACCCCGAGGCTTCGTTCCGTCCCAGCTCGCTCTCTCTTTCGTTTAGTTTAAATATTTAATTTTTTTTATCCCCGAGGCTTCGTAGTAAGGAGGGTGTAAATTGTTCGGGCTTTCGGGACAAAGGTATCGAAAAGACCTTCGTCCGGACATATTATAATCGAAAATCGGAGGCTCGGCGGAAAAACGGCTTTGTCGTGAAGGGACAAGAGCGAAATGTTGGCATAAGTGAACGGATGCGACCATACCAGCAGTAATGCACCGGATCCCATCAGAACTCCGAAGTTAAGCGTGCTTGGGCGAGAGTAGTACTAGGATGGGTGACCTCCTCGGAAGTCCTCGTGTTGCATCCCCTTTTGTTTTGCGCCAGTTGAGTTCCGTCCCAGCTCGCTCTCTCTTTCGTTTAGTTTAAATATTTAATTTTTTTTAACCCCGAGGCTTCGTTCCGTCCCAGCTCGCTCTCTCTTTCGTTTAGTTTAAATATTTAATTTTTTTTATCCCCGAGGCTTCGTAGTGAGGAGGGTGTAAATTGTTCGGGCTTTCGGGACAAAGGTATCGAAAAGACCTTCGTCCGGACATATTATAATCGAAAATCGGAGGCTCTGCGGAAAAATGGTTGTGTCGTGAAGGGACAAGAGCAAAATGTTGGCATAAGTGAACGGATGCGACCATACCAGTACTAATGCACCGGATCCCATCAGAACTTCGAAGTTAAGCGTGCTTGGGCGACAGTAGTACTAGGATGGGTGACCTCCTGGGAAGTCCTCGTGTTGCATCCCCTTTTGTTTTGCGCCAGTTGAGTTCCGTCCCAGCTCGCTCTCTCTTTTGTTTAGTTTAAATATTTAATTTTTTTTAACCCCGAGGCTTCGTTCCGTCCCAGCTCGCATTCTCTTTCGTTTAGTTTAAATATTTAATTTTTTTTATCCCCGAGGCTTCGTAGTGAGGAGGGTGTAAATTATTTGGGCTTTCGGGACAAAGGTATCGAAAAGACCTTCGTCCGGACCTATTATAACCGAAAATCGGAGGCTCGGCGGAAAAACGGCTTTGTCGTGAAGGGACAAGAGCGAAATATTGGCATAAGTGAACGGATGCGATCATACCAGCACTAATGCACCGGATCCCATCAGAACTCCGAAGTTAAGCGTGCTTGGGCGAGAGTAGTACTAGGATGGGTGACCTCCTGGGAAGTCCTCGTGTTGCATCCCCTTTTGTTTTGCGCCAGTTGAGTTCCGTCCCAGCTCGCTCTCTCTTTCGTTTAGTTTAAATATTTAATTTTTTTTAACCCCGAGGCTTCGTTCCGTCCCAGCTCGCTCTCTCTTTCGTTTAGTTTAAATATTTAATTTTTTTTATCCCCGAGGCTTCGTAGTAAGGAGGGTGTAAATTGTTCGGGCTTTCGGGACAAAGGTATCGAAAAGACCTTCGTCCGGACATATTATAATCGAAAATCGGAGGCTCGGCGGAAAAACGGCTTTGTCGTGAAGGGACAAGAGCGAAATATTGGCATAAGTGAACGGATGCGATCATACCAGCACTAATGCACCGGATCCCATCAGAACTCCGAAGTTAAGCGTGCTTGGGCGAGAGTAGTACTAGGATGGGTGACCTCCTGGGAAGTCCTCGTGTTGCATCCCCTTTTGTTTTGCGCCAGTTAAGTTCCGTCCCAGCTCGCTCTCTCTTTCGTTTAGTTTAAATATTTAATTTTTTTTAACCCCGAGGCTTCGTTCCGTCCCAGCTCGCTCTCTTTTTCGTTTAGTTTAAATATTTAATTTTTTTTATCCCCGAGGCTTCGTAGTGAGGAGGGTGTAAATTGTTCGGGCTTTCGGGACAAAGGTATCGAAAAGACCTTCGTTCGGACATATTATAATCGAAAATCGGAGGCTCGGCGGAAAAATGGCTGTGTCGTGAAGGGACAAGAGCGAAATGTTGGCATAAGTGAACGGATGCCACCATACCTGCACTAATGCACCGGATCCCATCAGAACTCCGAAGTTAAGCGTGCTTGGGCGAGAGTAGTACTAGGATGGGTGACCTCCTGGGAAGTCCTCGTGTTGCATCCCCTTTTGTTTTGCGCCAGTTGAGTTCCGTCCCAGCTCGCTCTCTCTTTCGTTTAGTTTAAATATTTAATTTTTTTTATCCCCGAGGCTTCGTAGTGAGGAGGGTGTAAATTGTTCGGGCTTTCGGGACAAAGGTATCGAAAAGACCTTCGTCCGGACAGATTATAATCGAAAATCGGAGGCTCTGCAGAAAAATGGTTGTGTCGTGAAGGGACAAGAGCGAAATGTTGGCATAAGTGAACGGATGCGACCATACCAGTACTAATGCACCGGATCCCATCAGAACTTCGAAGTTAAGCGTGCTTGGGCGACAGTAGTACTCAGATGGGTGACCTCCTGGGAAGTCCTCGTGTTGCATCCCCTTTTGTTTTGCGCCAGTTGAGTTCCGTCCCAGCTCGCTCTCTCTTTCGTTTAGTTTAAATATTTAATTTTTTTTAACCCCGAGGCTTCGTTCCGTCCCAGCTCGCATTCTCTTTCGTTTAGTTTAAATATTTAATTTTTTTTATCCCCGAGGCTTTGTAGTGAGGAGGGTGTAAATTATTTGGGCTTTCGGGACAAAGGTATCGAAAAGACCTTCGTCCGGACATATTATAATCGAAAATCGGAGGCTCGGCGGAAAAACGGCTTTGTCGTGAAGGGACAAGAGCGAAATATTGGCATAAGTGAACGGATGCGATCATACCAGCACTAATGCACCGGATCCCATCAGAACTCCGAAGTTAAGCGTGCTTGGGCGAGAGTAGTACTAGGATGGGTGACCTCCTGGGAAGTCCTCGTGTTGCATCCCCTTTTGTTTTGCGCCAGTTGAGTTCCGTCCCAGCTCGCTCTCTCTTTCGTTTAGTTTAAATATTTAATTTTTTTTAACCCCGAGGCTTCGTTCCGTCCCAGCTCGCATTCTATTTCGTTTAGTTTAAATATTTAATTTTTTTTATCCCCGAGGCTTCGTAGTGAGGAGGGTGTAAATTGTTCGGGCTTTCGGGACAAAGGTATCGAAAAGACCTTCGTCCGGACATATTATAATCGAAAATCGGAGGCTCGGCGGAAAAACGGCTTTGTCGTGAAGGGACAAGAGCGAAATATTGGCATAAGTGAACGGATGCGATCATACCAGCACTAATGCACCGGATCCCATCAGAACTCCGAAGTTAAGCGTGCTTGGGCGAGAGTAGTACTAGGATAGGTGACCTCCTGGGAAGTCCTCGTGTTGCATCCCCTTTTGTTTTGCGCCAGTTAAGTTCCGTCCCAGCTCGCTCTCTCTTTCGTTTAGTTTAAATATTTAATTTTTTTTAACCCCGAGGCTTCGTTCCGTCCCAGCTCGCTCTCTTTTTCGTTTAGTTTAAATATTTAATTTTTTTTATCCCCGAGGCTTCGTAGTGAGGAGGGTGTAAATTGTTCGGGCTTTCGGGACAAAGGTATCGAAAAGACCTTCGTTCGGACATATTATAATCGAAAATCGGAGGCTCGGCGGAAAAATGGCTGTGTCGTGAAGGGACAAGAGCGAAATGTTGGCATAAGTGAACGGATGCCACCATACCTGCACTAATGCACCGGATCCCATCAGAACTCCGAAGTTAAGCGTGCTTGGGCGAGAGTAGTACTAGGATGGGTGACCTCCTGGGAAGTCCTCGTGTTGCATCCCCTTTTGTTTTGCGCCAGTTGAGTTCCGTCCCAGCTCGCTCTCTCTTTTGTTAGTTTAAATATTTAATTTTTTTTAACCCCGAGGCTTCGTTCCGTCCCAGCTCGCTCTCTCTTTCGTTTAGTTTAAATATTTAATTTTTTTTATCCCCGAGGCTTCGTAGTAAGGAGGGTGTAAATTGTTCGGGCTTTCGGGACAAAGGTATCGAAAAGACCTTCGTCCGGACATATTATAATCGAAAATCGGAGGCTCGGCGGAAAAACGGCTTTGTCGTGAAGGGACAAGAGCGAAATGTTGGCATAAGTGAACGGATGCGACCATACCAGCAGTAATGCACCGGATCCCATCAGAACTCCGAAGTTAAGCGTGCTTGGGCGAGAGTAGTACTAGGATGGGTGACCTCCTGGGAAGTCCTCGTGTTGCATCCCCTTTTGTTTTGCGCCAGTTGAGTTCCGTCCCAGCTCGCTCTCTCTTTCGTTTAGTTTAAATATTTAATTTTTTTTAACCCCGAGGCTTCGTTCCGTCCCAGCTCGCTCTCTCTTTCGTTTAGTTTAAATATTTAATTTTTTTTATCCCCGAGGCTTCGTAGTGAGGAGGGTGTAAATTGTTCGGGCTTTCGGGACAAAGGTATCGAAAAGACCTTCGTCCGGACAGATTATAATCGAAAATCGGAGGCTCTGCGGAAAAATGGTTGTGTCGTGAAGGGACAAGAGCGAAATGTTGGCATAAGTGAACGGATGCGACCATACCAGTACTAATGCACCGGATCCCATCAGAACTCCGAAGTTAAGCGTGCTTGGGCGAGAGTAGTACTAGGATGGGTGACCTCATGGGAAGTCCTCGTGTTGCATCCCCTTTTGTTTTGCGCCAGTTGAGTTCCGTCCCAGCTCGCTCTCTCTTTCGTTTAGTTTAAATATTTAATTTTTTTTAACCCCGAGGCTTCGTTCCGTCTCAGCTCGCATTCTCTTTCGTTTAGTTTAAATATTTAATTTTTTTTATCCCCGAGGCTTCGTAGTGAGGAGGGTGTAAATTGTTTGGGCTTTCGGGACAAAGGTATCGAAAAGACCTTCGTCCGGACATATTATAATCGAAAATCGGAGGCTCGGCGGAAAAATGGCCGTGTCGTGAAGGGACAAGAGCGAAATGTTGGCATAAGTGAACGGATGCGACCATACCAGCACTAATGCACCGAATCCCATTAGAACTCCGAAGTTAAGCTTGCTTGGGCGAGAGTAGTACTCGGATGGGTGTCCTCCTGGGAAGTCCTCGTGTTGCATCCCCTTTTGTTTTGCGCCAGTTGAGTTCCGTCCCGGCTCGCTCTCTGTTTCGTTTAGTTTAAATATTTAATTTTTTTTAACACCGAGGCTTCGTTCCGTCCCAGCTCGCTCTCTCTTTCGTTTAGTTTAAATATTTAATTTTTTTTATCCCCGAGGCTTCGTAGTGAGGAGGGTGTAAATTGTTCGGGCTATGGTTGTGTCGTGAAGGGACAAGAGCGAAATGTTGGCATAAGTGAACGGATGCGACCATACCAGTACTAATGCACCGGATCCCATCAGAACTCCGAAGTTAAGCGTGCTTGGGCGAGAGTAGTACTAGGATGGGTGACCTCCTTGGAAGTCCTTGTGTTGCATCCCCTTTTGTTTTGCGCCAGTTGAGTTCCGTCCCAGCTCGCTCTCTCTTTCGTTTAGTTTAAATATTTAATTTTTTTTAACCCCGAGGCTTCGTTCCGTCCCTGCTCGCATTCTCTTTCGTTTAGTTTAAATATTTAATTTTTTTTATCCCCGAGGCTTCGTAGTGAGGAGGGTGTAAATTATTTGGGCTTTCGGGACAAAGGTATCGAAAAGACCTTCGTCCGGACATATTATAATCGAAAATCGGAGGCTCGGCGGAAAAACGGCTTTGTCGTGAAGGGACAAGAGCGAAATATTGGCATAAGTGAACGGATGCGATCATACCAGCACTAATGCACCGGATCCCATCAGAACTCCGAAGTTAAGCGTGCTTGGGCGAGAGTAGTACTAGGATGGGTGACCTCCTGGGAAGTCCTCGTGTTGCATCCCCTTTTGTTTTGCGCCAGTTGAGTTCCGTCCCAGCTCGCTCTCTCTTTCGTTTAGTTTAAATATTTAATTTTTTTTAACCCCGAGGCTTCGTTCCGTCCCATCTCGCTCTCTCTTTCGTTTAGTTTAAATATTTAATTTTTTTATCCCCGAGGCTTCGTAGTAAGGAGGGTGTAAATTGTTCGGGCTTTCGGGACAAAGGTATCGAAAAGACCTTCGTCCGGACATATTATAATCGAAAATCGGAGGCTCGGCGGAAAAACGGCTTTGTCGTGAAGGGACAAGAGCGAAATGTTGGCATAAGTGAACGGATGCGACCATACCAGCACTAATGCTCCGGATCCCATCAGAACTCCGAAGTTAAGCGTGCTTGGGCGAGAGTAGTACTAGGATGGGTGATCTCCTGGGAAGTCCTCGTGTTGCATCCCCTTTTGTTTTGCGCTAGTTGAGTTCCGTCCCAGCTCGCTCTCTCTTTCGTTTAGTTTAAATATTTAATTTTTTTTAACCCCGAGGCTTCGTTCCGTCCCAGCTCGCTCTCTCTTTCGTTTAGTTTAAATATTTAATTTTTTTTATCCCCGAGGCTTCGTAGTGAGGAGGGTGTAAATTGTTCGGGCTTTCGGGACAATGGTATCGAAAAGACCTTCGTCCGGACATATTATAATCGAAAATCGGAAGCTCGGCGGAAAAATGGTTGTGTCGTGAAGGGACAAGAGCGAAATGTTGGCATAAGTGAACGGATGCGACCATACCAGTACTAATGCACCGGATCCCATCAGAACTCTGAAGTTAAGCGTGCTTGGGCGAGAGTAGTACTAGGATGGGTGACCTCCTGGGAAGTCCTCGTGTTGCATCCCCTTTTGTTTTGCGCCAGTTGAGTTCCGTCCCAGCTCGCTCTCTCTTTCGTTTAGTTTAAATATTTAATTTTTTTTAACCCCGAGGCTTCGTTCTGTCCCAGCTCGCATTCTCTTTCGTTTAGTTTAAATATTTAATTTTTTTTATCCCCGAGGCTTCATAGTGAGGAGGGTGTAAATTGTTCGGGCTTTCGGGACAAAGGTATCGAAAAGACCTTCGTCCGGACATATTATAATCGAAAATCGGAGGCTCGGCGGAAAAATGGTTGTGTCGTGAAGGGACAAGAGCGAAATGTTGGCATAAGTGAACGGATGCGACCATACCAGCACTAATGCACCGGATGCCATTAGAACTCCAAAGTTAAGCGTGCTTGGGCGAGAGTAGTACTAGAATGGGTGACCTCCTGGGAAGTCCTCGTGTTGCATCCCCTTTTGTTTTTCGCCAACTGAGTTCCGTCCCAGCTCGCTCTCTCTTTCGTTTAGTTTAAATATTTAATTTTTTTTAACCCCGAGGCTTCGTTCCGTCCCAACTCGCTCTCTCTTTCGTTTAGTTTAAATATTTAAATTTTTTTATCCCCGAGGCTTCGTAGTGAGGAGGGTGTAAATTGTTCGGGCTTTCGGGACAATGGTATCGAAAAGACCTTCGTCCGGACATATTATAATCGAAAATCGGAGACTCGGCGGAAAAATGGCTGTGTCGTGAAGGGACAAGAGCGAAATGTTGGCATAAGTGAACGGATGCGACCATACCAGCACTAATGCACCGGATCCCATTAGAACTCCGAAGTTAAGCGTGCTTGGGCGAGAGTAGTACTCGGATGGGTGTCCTCCTGGGAAGTCCTCGTGTTGCATCCCCTTTTGTTTTGCGCCAGTTGAGTTCCGTCCCGGCTCGCTCTCTGTTTTGTTTAGTTTAAATATTTAATTTTTTTTAACACCGAGGCTTCGTTCCGTCCCAGCTCGCTCTCTCTTTCGTTTAGTTTAAATATTTAATTTTTTTTATCCCCGAGGCTTCGTAGTGAGGAGGGTGTAAATTGTTCGGGCTTTCGGGACAAAGGTAACGAAAAGACCTTCGTCCGGACATATTATAATCGAAAATCGGAGGCTCGAGGGAAAAATGGTTGTGTCGTGAAGGGACAAGAGCGAAATGTTGGCATAAGTGAACGGATGCGACCATACCAGTACTAATGCACCGGATCCCATCAGAACTCCGAAGTTAAGCGTGCTTGGGCGAGAGTAGTACTAGGATGGGTGACCTCCTGGGAAGTCCTTGTGTTACATCCCCTTTTGTTTTGCGCCAGTTGAGTTCCGTCCCAGCTCGCTCTCTCTTTCGTTTAGTTTAAATATTTAATTTTTTTTAACACCGAGGCTTCGTTCCGTCCCAGCTCGCTCTCTCTTTCGTTTAGTTTAAATATTTAATTTTTTTTATCCCCGAGGCTTCGTAGTGAGGAGGGTGTAAATTGTTCGGGCTTTCGGGACAAAGGTATCGAAAAGACCTTCGTCCGGACATATTATAATCGAAAATCGGAGGCTCGGCGGAAAAACGGCTTTGTCGTGAAGGGACAAGAGCGAAATGTTGGCATAAGTGAACGGATGCGACCATACAAGCACTAATGCTCCGGATCCCATCAGAATTCGAAGTTAAGCGTGCTTGGGCGAGAGTAGTACTAGGATGGGTGACCTCCTGGGAAGTCCTCGTGTTGCATCCCCTATTGTTTTGCGCCAGTTGAGTTCCGTCCCAGCTCGCTCTCTCTTTCGTTTAGTTTAAATATTTAATTTTTTTTAACCCCGAGGCTTCGTTCCGTCCCAGCTCGCTCTCTCTTTCGTTTAGTTTAAATATTTAATTTTTTTTATCCCCGAGGCTTCGTAGTGAGGAGGGTGTAAATTGTTCGGGCTTTCGGGACAAAGGTATCGAAAAGACCTTCGTCCGGACATATTATAATCGAAAATCGGAGGCTCGGCGGAAAAATGGTTGTGTCGTGAAGGGACAAGAGCGAAATGTTGGCATAAGTGAACGGATGCGACCATACCAGTACTAATGCACCGGATCCCATCAGAACTCCGAAGTTAAGCGTGCTTGGGCGAGAGTAGTACTAGGATGGGTGACCTCCTGGGAAGTCCTCGTGTTGCATCCCCTTTTGTTTTGCGCCAGTTGAGTTCCGTCCCAGCTCGCTCTCTCTTTCGTTTAGTTTAAATATTTAATTTTTTTTAACCCCGAGGCTTCGTTCTGTCCCAGCTCGCATTCTCTTTCGTTTAGTTTAAATATTTAATTTTTTTTATCCCCGAGGCTTCGTAGTGAGGAGGGTGTAAATTGTTTGGGCTTTCGGAACAAAGGTATCGAAAAGACCTTCGTCCGGACATATTATAATCGAAAATCGGAGGCTCGGCGGAAAAACGGCTTTGTCGTGAAGGGACAAGAGCGAAATATTGGCATGAGTGAACGGATGCGACCATACCAGCACTAATGCACCGGATCCCATCAGAACCCCGAAGTTAAGCGTGCTTGGGCGAGAGTAGTACTAGGATGGGTGACCTCCTGGGAAGTCCTCGTGTTGCATCCCCTATTGTTTTGCGCCAGTTGAGTTCCGTCCCAGCTCGCTCTCTCTTTCGTTTAGTTTAAATATTTAATTTTTTTTAACCCCGATGCTTCGTTCCGTCCCAGCTCGCTCTCTCTTTCGTTTAGTTTAAATATTTAATTTTTTTTTATCCCCGAGGCTTCGTAGTGAGGAGGGTGTAAATTGTTCGGGCTTTCGGGACAAAGGTATCGAAAAGACCTTCATCCGGACATATTATAATCGAAAATCGGAGGCTCGGCGAAAAAATGGTTGTGTCGTGAAGGGACAAGAGCGAAATGTTGGCATAAGTGAACAGATGCGACCATACCAGTACTAATGCACCGGATCTCATCAGAACTCCGAAGTTAAGCGTGCTTGGGCGAGAGTAGTACTAGGATGGGTGACCTCCTGGGAAGTCCTCGTGTTGCATCCCCTTTTGTTTTGCGCCAGTTGAGTTCCGTCCCAGCTCGCTCTCTCTTTCGTTTAGTTTAAATATTTAATTTTTTTTAACCCCGAGGCTTCGTTCCGTCCAAGCTCGCATTCTCTTTCGTTTAGTTTAAATATTTAATTTTTTTTTATCCCCGAGGCTTCGTAGTGAGGAGGGTGTAAATTGTTCGGGCTTTCGGGACAAAGGTATCGAAAAGACCTTCGTCCGGACATATTATAATCGAAAATCGGAGGCTCGGCGGAAAAATGGTTGTGTCGTGAAGGGACAAGAGCGAAATGTTGGCATAAGTGAACGGATGCGACCATACCAGTACTAATGCACCAGATCCCATCAGAACTCCGAATTTAAGCGTGCTTGGGCGAGAGTAGTACTAGGATGGGTGACCTCCTGGGAAGTCCTCGTGTTGCATCCCCTTTTGTTTTGCGCCAGTTGAGTTCCGTCCCAGCTCGCTCTCTCTTTCGTTTAGTTTAAATATTTAATTTTTTTTAACACCGAGGCTTCGTTCCGTCCCAGCTCGCTCTCTCTTTCATTTAGTTTAAATATTAAATTTTTTTTTATCCCCGAGGCTTCGTAGTGAGGAGGGTGTAAATTGTTCGGGCTTTCGGGACAAAGGTATCGAAAAGACCTTCGTCCGGACATATTATAATCGAAAATCGGAGACTCGGCGGAAAAATGGCTGTGTCGTGAAGGGACAAGAGCGAAATGTTGGCATAAGTGAACGGATGCGACCATACCAGCACCAATGCACCGGATCCCATCAGAACTCCGAAGTTAAGCGTGCTTGGGCGAGAGTAGTACTAGGATGGGTGACCTCTTGGTAAGTCCTCGTGTTGCATCCCCTTTTGTTTTGCGCCAGTTGAGTTCCGTCCCAGCTCGCTCTCTCTTTCGTTTAGTTTAAATATTTAATTTTTTTTAACCCCGAGGCTTCGTTCCGTCCCAGCTCGCTCTCTCTTTCGTTTAGTTTAAATATTTAATTTTTTTTATCCCCGAGGCTTCGTAATGAGGAGGGTGTAAATTGTTCGGGCTTTCGGGACAAAGGTATCGAAAAGACCTTCGTCCGGACATATTATAATCGAAAATCGGAGGCTCGGCGGAAAAATGGCTGTGTCGTGAAGGGACAAGAGCGAAATGTTGGCATAAGTGAACGGATGCGACCATACCAGCACTAATGCACCGGATCCCATTAGAACTCCGAAGTTAAGCGTGCTTGGGCGAGAGTAGTACTCGGATGGGTGTCCTCCTTGGAAGTCCTCGTGTTGCATCCCCTTTTGTTTTGCGCCAGTTGAGTTCCGTCCCAGCTCGCTCCCTCTTTCGTTTGGTTTAAATATTTAATTTTTTTTAACCCCGAGGCTTCGTTCCGTCTCAGCTTGCTCTCTCTTTTGTTTAGTTTAAATACATTTTTTTTTTATCTCCGAGGCTTCGTAGTGAGAAGGGTGTAAATTGTTCGGGCTTTCGGGACAAAGGTATCGAAAAGACCTTCGTCCGGACATATTATAATCGAAAATCGGAGGCTCGGCGGAAAAATGGCTGTGTCGTGAAGGGACAAGAGCGAAATGTTGGCATAAGTGAACGGATGCGACCATACCAGCACTAATGCACCGGATCCCATTAGAACTCCGAAGTTAAGCGTGCTTGGGCGAGAGTAGTACTCGGATGGGTGTCCTCCTTGGAAGTCCTCGTGTTGCATCCCCTTTTGTTTTGCGCCAGTTGAGTTCCGTCCCAGCTCGCTCCCTCTTTCGTTTAGTTTAAATATTTAATTTTTTTTAACCCCGAGGCTTCGTTCCGTCCCAGCTCGCTCTCTCTTTCGTTTAGTTTAAATATTTAATTTTTTTTATCCCCGAGGCTTCGTAGTGAGGAGGGTGTAAATTGTTCGGGCTTTCGGGACAAAGGTATCGAAAAGACCTTCGTCCGGACATATTATAATCGAAAATCGGAGGCTCGGCGGAAAAATGGCTGTGTCGTGAAGGGACAAGAGCGAAATGTTGGCATAAGTGAACGGATGCGACCATACCAGCACCAATGCACCGGATCCCATCAGAACTCCGAAGTTAAGCGTGCTTGGGCGAGAGTAGTACTAGGATGGGTGACCTCTTGGTAAGTCCTCGTGTTGCATCCCCTATTGTTTTGCGCCAGTTGAGTTCCGTCCCAGCTCGCTCTCTCTTTCGTTTAGTTTAAATATTTAATTTTTTTTATCCCGAGGCTTCGTAATGAGGAGGGTGTAAATTGTTCGGGCTTTCGGGACAAAGGTATCGAAAAGACCTTCGTCCGGACATATTATAATCGAAAATCGGAGGCTCGGCGAAAAAATGGTTGTGTCGTGAAGGGACAAGAGCGAAATGTTGGCATAATTGAACAGATGCGACCATACCATTACTAATGCACCAGATCCCATCAGAACTCCGAAGTTAAGCGTGCTTGGGCGAGAGTAGTACTAGGATGGGTGACCTCCTGGGAAGTCCTCGTGTTGCATCCCCTTTTGTTTTGCGCCAGTTGAGTTCCGTCACAGCTCGCTCTCTCTTTCGTTTTGTTTAAATATTTAATTTTTTTTAACACTGAGGCTTCGTTCCGTCCCAGCTCGCTCTCTCTTTCGTTTAGTTTAAATATTTAATTTTTTTTTATCCCCGAGGCTTCGTAGTGAGGAGGGTGTAAATTGTTCGGGCTTTCGGGACAAAGGTATCGAAAAGACCTTCATCCGGACATATTATAATCGAAAATCGGAGGCTCGGCGGAAAAATGGCTGTGTCGTGAAGGGACAAGAGCGAAATGTTGGCATAAGTGAACGGATGCGACCATACCAGCACTAATGCACCGGATCCCATCAGAACTCCGAAGTTAAGCGTGCTTGGGCGAGAGTAGTACTAGGATGGGTGACCTCTTGGTAAGTCCTCGTGTTGCATCCCCTATTGTTTTGCGCCAGTTGAGTTCCGTCCCAGCTCGCTCTCTCTTTCATTTAGTTTAAATATTTAATTTTTTTTATCCCCGAGGCTTCGTAATGAGGAGGGTGTAAATTGTTCGGGCTTTCGGGACAAAGGTATCGAAAAGACCTTCGTCCGGACATATTATAATCGAAAATCGGAGGCTCGGCGAAAAAATGGTTGTGTCGTGAAGGGACAAGAGCGAAATGTTGGCATAATTGAACAGATGCGACCATACCATTACTAATGCACCAGATCCCATCAGAACTCCGAAGTTAAGCGTGCTTGGGCGAGAGTAGTACTAGGATGGGTGACCTCCTGGGAAGTCCTCGTGTTGCATCCCCTTTTGTTTTGCGCCAGTTGAGTTCCGTCACAGCTCGCTCTCTCTTTCGTTTAGTTTAAATATTTAATTTTTTTTAACACTGAGGCTTCGTTCCATCCCAGCTCGCTCTCTCTTTCGTTTAGTTTAAATATTTAATTTTTTTTTATCCCCGAGGCTTCGTAGTGAGGAGGGTGTAAATTGTTCGGGCTTTCGGGACAAAGGTATCGAAAAGACCTTCATCCGGACATATTATAATCGAAAATCGGAGGCTCGGCGGAAAAATGGCTGTGTCGTGAAGGGACAAGAGCGAAATGTTGGCATAAGTGAACGGATGCGACCATACCAGCACTAATGCACCGGATCCCATCAGAACTCCGAAGTTAAGCGTGCTTGGGCTAGACTAGTACTAGGATGGGTGACCTCCTGGGAAGTCCTCGTGTTGCATCCCCTTTTGTTTTGCGCCAATTGAGTTCCGTCCCAGCTCGCTCCCTCTTTCGTTTGGTTTAAATATTTAATTTTTTTTAACCCCGAGGCTTCGTTCCGTCTCAGCTCGCTCTCTCTTTTGTTTAGTTTAAATATTTATTTTTTTTTATCCCCGAGGCTTCGTAGTGAGAAGGGTGTAAATTGTTCGGGCTTTCGGGACAAAGGTATCGAAAAGACCTTCGTCCGGACATATTATAATCGAAAATCGGAGGCTCGGCGGAAAAATGGCTGTGTCGTGAAGGGACAAGAGCGAAATGTTGGCATAAGTTAACGGATGCGACCATACCAGCACTAATGCACCGGATCCCATTAGAACTCCGAAGTTAAGCGTGCTTGGGCGAGAGTAGTACTCGGATGGGTGTCCTCCTGGGAAGTCCTCGTGTTGCATCCCCTTTTGTTTTGCGCCAGTTGAGTTCCGTCCCAGCTCGCTCTCTCTTTCGTTTAGTTTAAATATTTAATTTTTTTTAACCCCGAGGCTTCGTTCCGTCCCAGCTCGCTCTCTCTTTCGTTTAGTTTAAATATTTAATTTTTTTTATCCCCGAGGCTTCGTAGTGAGGAGGGTGTAAATTGTTCGGGCTTTCGGGACAAAGGTATCGAAAAGACTTTCGTCCGGACATATTATAATCGAAAATCGGAGGCTCGGCGGAAAAATGGCTGTGTCGTGAAGGGACAAGAGCGAAATGTTGGCATAAGTGAACGGATGCGACCATACCAGCACCAATGCACCGGATCCCATAAGAACTCCGAAGTTAAGCGTGCTTGGGCGAGAGTAGTACTAGGATGGGTGACCTCTTGGTAAGTCCTCGTGTTGCATCCCCTATTGTTTTGCGCCAGTTGAGTTCCGTCCCAGCTCGCTCTCTCTTTCGTTTAGTTTAAATATTTAATTTTTTTTAACCCCGAGGCTTCGTTCCGTCCCAGCTCGTTCTCTCTTTCGTTTAGTTTAAATATTTAATTTTTTTTATCCCCGAGGCTTCGTAGTGAGGAGGGTGTAAATTGTTCGGGCTTTCGGGACAAAGGTATCGAAAAGACCTTCGTCCGGACATATTATAATCGAAAATCGGAGGCTCGGCGGAAAAATGGTTGTGTCGTGAAGGGACAAGAGCGAAATGTTGGCATAAGTGAACGGATGCGACCATACCAGTACTAATGCACCAGATCCCATCAGAACTCCGAAGTTAAGCGTGCTCGGTCGAGAGTAGTACTAGGATGGGTGACCTCCTGGGAAGTCATCGTGTTGCATCCCCTTTTGTTTTGCGCCAGTTGAGTTCCGTCCCAGCTCGCTCTCTCTTTCGTTTAGTTTAAATATTTAATTTTTTTTAACACCGAGGCTTCGTTCCGTCCCAGCTCGCTCTCTCTTTCGTTTAGTTTAAATATTTAATTTTTTTTATCCCCGAGGCTTCGTAGTGAGGAGGGTGTAAATTGTTCGGGCTTTCGGGACAAAGGTATCGAAAAGACCTTCGTCCGGACATATTATAATCGAAAATCGGAGGCTCGGCGGAAAAATGGCTGTGTCGTGAAGGGACAAGAGCGAAATGTTGGCATAAGTGAACGGATGCGACCATACCAGCACTAATGCACCGGATCCCATCAGAACTCCGAAGTTAAGCGTGCTTGGGCGAGACTAGTACTAGGATGGGTGACATCTTGGGAAGTCCTCGTGTTGCATCCCCTTTTGTTTTGCGCCAGTTGAGTTCCGTCCCAGCTCGCTCCCTCTTTCGTTTGGTTTAAATATTTAATTTTTTTTAACCCCGAGGCTTCGTTCCGTCTCAGCTCGCTCTCTCTTTTGTTTAGTTTAAATATTTTTTTTTATCCCCGAGGCTTCGTACTGAGAAGGGTGTAAATTGTTCTGGCTTTCGGGACAAAGGTATCGAAAATACCTTCGTCCGGACATATTATAATCGAAAATCGGAGGCTCGGCGGAAAAATGGCTGTGTCGTGAAGGGACAAGAGCGAAATGTTGGCATAAGTGAACGGATGCGACCATACCAGCACTAATGCACCGGATCCCATCAGAACTCCGAAGTTAAGCGTGCTTGGGCGAGACTAGTACTAGGATGGGTGACCTCCTGGGAAGTCCTCGTGTTGCATCCCCTTTTGTTTTGCGCCAGTTGAGTTCCGTCCTAGCTCGCTCCCTCTTTCGTTTGGTTTAAATATTTAATTTTTTTTAACCCCGAGGCTTCGTTCCGTCTCAGCTCGCTCTCTCTTTTGTTTAGTTTAAATATTTATTTTTTTTTATCCCCGAGGCTTCGTAGTGAGAAGGGTGTAAATTGTTCGGGCTTTCGGGACAAAGGTATCGAAAAGACCTTCGTTCGGACATATTATAATCGAAAATCGGAGACTCGGCCGAAAAATGGTTGTGTCGTGAAGGGACAAGAGCGAAATGTTGGCATAAGTGAACGGATGCGACCATACCAGCACTAATGCACCGGATCCCATTAGAACTCCGAAGTTAAGCGTGCTTGGGCGAGAGTAGTACTCGGATGGGTGTCCTCCTAGGAAGTCCTCGTGTTGCATCCCCTTTTGTTTTGCGCCAGTTGAGTTCCGTCCCGGCTCGCTCTCTGTTTCGTTTAGTTTAAATATTTAATTTTTTTTAACACCTAGGCTTCGTTCCGTCCCAGCTCGCTCTCTCTTTCGTTTAGTTTAAATATTTAATTTTTTTTATCCCCGAGGCTTCGTAGTGAGGAGGGTGTAAATTGTTCGGGCTTTCGGGACAAAGGTATCGAAAAGACCTTCGTCCGAACATATTATAATCGAAAATCAGAGGCTCGGCGGAAAAATGGTTGTGTCGTGAAGGGACAAGAGCGGAATGTTGGCATAAGTGAACGGATGCGACCATACCAGTACTAATGCACCGGATCCCATCAGAACTCCGAAGTTAAGCGTGCTTGGGCGAGACTAGTACTAGGATGGGTGACCTCCTGGGAAGTCCTCGTGTTGCATCCCCTTTTGTTTTGCGCCAGTTGAGTTCCGTCCCAGCTCGCTCCCTCTTTCGTTTGGTTTAAATATTTAATTTTTTTTAACCCCGAGGCTTCGTTCCGTCCCAGCTCGCTCTCTCTTTTGTTTAGTTTAAATATTTATTTTTTTTTATCCCCGAGGCTTCGTAGTGAGAAGGATGTAAATTGTTCGGGCTTTCGGGACAAAGGTATCGAAAAGACCTTCGTTCGGACATATTATAATCGAAAATCGGAGACTCGGCGGAAAAATGGCTGTGTCGTGAAGGGACAAGAGCGAAATGTTGGCATAAGTGAACGGATGCGACCATACCAGCACTAATGCACCGGATCCCATTAGAACTCCGAAGTTAAGCGTGCTTGGGCGAGAGTAGTACTCGGATGGGTGTCCTCCTGGGAAGTCCTCGTGTTGCATCCCCTTTTGTTTTGCGCCAGTTGAGTTCCGTCCCAGCTCGCTCTCTCTTTCGTTTAGTTTAAATATTTAATTTTTTTTAACCCCGAGGCTTCGTTCTGTCCCAGCTCGCTCTCTCTTTCGTTTAGTTTAAATATTTAATTTTTTTTATCCCCGAGGCTTCATAGTGAGGAGGGTGTAAATTGTTCGGGCTTTCGGGACAAAGGTATCGAAAAGACCTTCGTCCGGACATATTATAATCGAAAATCGGAGGCTCGGCGGAAAAATGGCTGTGTCGTGAAGGGACAAGAGCGAAATGTTGGCATAAGTGAACGGATGCGACCATACCAGCACCAATGCACCGGATCCCATCAGAACTCCGAAGTTAAGCGTGCTCGGGCGAGAGTAGTACTAGGATGGGTGACCTCCTGGTAAGTCCACGTGTTGCATCCCCTTTTGTTTTGCGCCAGTTGAGTTCCGTCCCAGCTCGCTCTCTCTTTCGTTTAGTTTAAATATTTAATTTTTTTTAACCCCGAGGCTTCGTTCCGTCCCAGCTCGCTCTCTCTTTCGTTTAGTTTAAATATTTAATTTTTTTTATCCCCGAGGCTTCGTAGTGAGGAGGGTGTAAATTGTTCGGGCTTTCGGGACAAAGGTATCGAAAAGACCTTCGTCCGGACATATTATAATCGAAAATCGGAGGCTCGGCGTAAAAATGGTTGTGTCGTGAAGGGACAAGAGCGAAATGTTGGCATAAGTGAACGGATGCGACCATACCAGTACTAATGCACCAGATCCCATCAGAACTCCGAAGTTAAGCGTGCTTGGGCGAGAGTAGTACTAGGCTGGGTGACCTCCTGGGAAGTCCTCGTGTTGCATCCCCTTTTGTTTTGCGCCAGTTGAGTTCCGTCCCAGCTCGCTCTCTCTTTCGTTTAGTTTAAATATTTAATTTTTTTTAACACCGAGGCTTCGTTCCGTCCCAGCTCGCTCTCTCTTTCGTTTAGTTTAAATATTTAATTTTTTTTATCCCCGAGGCTTCGTAGTGAGGAGGGTGTAAATTGTTCGGGCTTTCGGGACAAAGGTATCGAAAAGACCTTCGTCCGGACATATTATAATCGAAAATCGGAGGCTCGGCGGAAAAATGGCTGTGTCGTGAAGGGACAAGAGCGAAATGTTGGCATAAGTGAACGGATGCGACCATACCAGCACCAATGCACCGGATCCCATCAGAACTCCGAAGTTAAGCGTGCTCGGGCGAGAGTAGTACTAGGATGGGTGACCTCCTGGTAAGTCCACGTGTTGCATCCCCTTTTGTTTTGCGCCAGTTGAGTTCCGTCCCAGCTCGCTCTCTCTTTCGTTTAGTTTAAATATTTAATTTTTTTTAACCCCGAGGCTTCGTTCCGTCCCAGCTCGCTCTCTCTTTCGTTTAGTTTAAAAATTTATTTTTTTTTATCCCCGAGGCTTCGTAGTGAGGAGGGAGTAAATTGTTCGGGCTTTCGGGACAAAGGTATCGAAAAGACCTTCGTCCGGACATATTATAATCGAAAATCGGAGGCTCGGCGTAAAAATGGTTGTGTCGTGAAGGGACAAGAGCGAAATGTTGGCATAAGTGAACGGATGCGACCATACCAGTACTAATGCACCAGATCCCATCAGAACTCCGAAGTTAAGCGTGCTTGGGCGAGAGTAGTACTAGGCTGGGTGACCTCCTGGGAAGTCCTCGTGTTGCATCCCCTTTTGTTTTGCGCCAGTTGAGTTCCGTCCCAGCTCGCTCTCTCTTTCGTTTAGTTTAAATATTTAATTTTTTTTAACACCGAGGCTTCGTTCCGTCCCAGCTCGCTCTCTCTTTCGTTTAGTTTAAATATTTAATTTTTTTTATCCCCGAGGCTTCGTAGTGAGGAGGGTGTAAATTGTTCGGGCTTTCGGGACAAAGGTATCGAAAAGACCTTCGTCCGGACATATTATAATCGAAAATCGGAGGCTCGGCGGAAAAATGGTTGTGTCGTGAAGGGACAAGAGCGGAATGTTGGCATAAGTGAACGGATGCGACCATACCAGTACTAATACACCGGATCCCATCAGAACTCCGAAGTTAAGCGTGCTTAGGCGAGACTAGTACTAGGATGGGTGACCTCCTGGGAAGTCCTCGTGTTGCATCCCCTTTTGTTTTGCGCCAGTTGAGTTCCGTCCCAGCTCGCTCCCTCTTTCGTTTGGTTTAAATATTTAATTTTTTTTAACCCCGAGGCTTCGTTCCGTCCCAGCTCGCTCTCTCTTTTGTTTAGTTTAAATATTTATTTTTTTTTATCCCCGAGGCTTCGTAGTGAGAAGGATGTAAATTGTTCGGGCTTTCGGGACAAAGGTATCGAAAAGACCTTCGTTCGGACATATTATAATCGAAAATCGGAGACTCGGCGGAAAAATGGCTGTGTCGTGAAGGGACAAGAGCGAAATGTTGGCATAAGTGAACGGATGCGACCATACCAGCACTAATGCACCGGATCCCATTAGAACTCCGAAGTTAAGCGTGCTTGGGCGAGAGTAGTACTCGGATGGGTGTCCTCCTGGGAAGTCCTCGTGTTGCATCCCCTTTTGTTTTGCGCCAGTTGAGTTCCGTCCCAGCTCGCTCTCTCTTTCGTTTAGTTTAAATATTTAATTTTTTTTAACCCCGAGGCTTCGTTCCGTCCCAGCTCGCTCTCTCTTTCGTTTAGTTTAAATATTTAATTTTTTTTATCCCCGAGGCTTCGTAGTGAGGAGGGTGTAAATTGTTCGGGCTTTCGGGACAAAGGTATCGAAAAGACCTTCGTCCGGACATATTATAATCGAAAATCGGAGGCTCGGCGGAAAAATGGCTGTGTCGTGAAGGGACAAGAGCGAAATGTTGGCATAAGTGAACGGATGCGACCATACCAGCACCAATGCACCGGATCCCATCAGAACTCCGAAGTTAAGCGTGCTTGGGCGAGAGTAGTACTAGGCTGGGTGACCTCCTGGGAAGTCCTCGTGTTGCATCCCCTTTTGTTTTGCGCCAGTTGAGTTCCGTCCCAGCTCGCTCTCTCTTTCGTTTAGTTTAAATATTTAATTTTTTTCAACCCCGAGGCTTCGTTCCGTCCCAGCTCGCTCTCTCTTTCGTTTAGTTTAAATATTTAATTTTTTTTATCCCCGAGGCTTCGTAGTGAGGAGGGTGTAAATTGTTCGGGCTTTCGGGACAAAGGTATCGAAAAGACCTTCGTCCGGACATATTATAATCGAAAATCGGAGGCTCGGTGTAAAAATGGTTGTGTCGTGAAGGGACAAGAGCGAAATGTTGGCATAAGTGAACGGATGCGACCATACCAGTACTAATGCACCAGATCCCATCAGAACTCCGAAGTTAAGCGTGCTTGGGCGAGAGTAGTACTAGGCTGGGTGACCTCCTGGGAAGTCCTCGTGTTGCATCCCCTTTTGTTTTGCGCCAGTTGAGTTCCGTCCCAGCTCGCTCTCTCTTTCGTTTAGTTTAAATATTTAATTTTTTTTAACACCGAGGCTTCGTTCCGTCCCAGCTCGCTCTCTCTTTCGTTTAGTTTAAATATTTAATTTTTTTTATCCCCGAGGCTTCGTAGTGAGGAGGGTGTAAATTGTTCGGGCTTTCGGGACAAAGGTATCGAAAAGACCTTCGTCCGGACATATTATAATCGAAAATCGGAGGCTCGGCGGAAAAATGGCTGTGTCGTGAAGGGACAAGAGCGAAATGTTGGCATAAGTGAACGGATGCGACCATACCAGCACCAATGCACCGGATCCCATCAGAACTCCGAAGTTAAGCGTGCTCGGGCGAGAGTAGTACTAGGATGGGTGACCTCCTGGTAAGTCCACGTGTTGCATCCCCTTTTGTTTTGCGCCAGTTGAGTTCCGTCCCAGCTCGCTCTCTCTTTCGTTTAGTTTAAATATTTAATTTTTTTTAACCCCGAGGCTTCGTTCCGTCCCAGCTCGCTCTCTCTTTCGTTTAGTTTAAAAATTTATTTTTTTTTATCCCCGAGGCTTCGTAGTGAGGAGGGAGTAAATTGTTCGGGCTTTCGGGACAAAGGTATCGAAAAGACCTTCGTCCGGACATATTATAATCGAAAATCGGAGGCTCGGCGTAAAAATGGTTGTGTCGTGAAGGGACAAGAGCGAAATGTTGGCATAAGTGAACGGATGCGACCATACCAGCACTAATACACCGGATCCCATCAGAACTCCGAAGTTAAGCGTGCTTGGGCGAGAGTAGTACTAGGATGGGTGACCTCCTGGGAAGTCCTCGTGTTGCATCCCCTTTTGTTTTGCGCCAGTTGAGTTCCGTCCCAGCTCGCTCTCTCTTTCGTTTAGTTTAAATATTTAATTTTTTTTAACACCGAGGCTTCGTTCCGTCCCAGCTCGCTCTCTCTTTCGTTTAGTTTAAATATTTAATTTTTTTTTATCCCCGAGGCTTCGTAGTGAGGAGGGTGTAAATTGTTCGGGCTTTCAAGACAAAGGTATCGAAAAGACCTTCGTCCGGACATATTATAATCGAAAATCGGAGGCTCGGCGGAAAAATGGCTGTGTCGTGAAGGGACAAGAGCGAAATGTTGGCATAAGTGAACGGATGCGACCATACCAGCACTAATGCACCGGATCCCATCAGAACTCCGAAGTTAAGCGTGCTTGGGCGAGACTAGTACTAGGATGGGTGACCTCTTGGGAAGTCCTCGTGTTGCATCCCCTTTTGTTTTGCGCCAGTTGAGTTCCGTCCCAGCTCGCTCCCTCTTTCGTTTGGTTTAAATATTTAATTTTTTTTAACACCGAGGCTTCGTTCCGTCCCAGCTCGCTCTCTCTTTCGTTTAGTTTAAATATTTAATTTTTTTTATCCCCGAGGCTTCGTAGTGAGGAGGGTGTAAATTGTTCGGGCTTTCGGGACAAAGGTATCGAAAAGACCTTCGTCCGGACATATTATAATCGAAAATCGGAGGCTCGGCGGAAAAATGGCTGTGTCGTGAAGGGACAAGAGCAAAATGTTGGCATAAGTAAACGGATGCGACCATACCAGCACTAATGCACCGGATCCCATCAGAACTCCGAAGTTAAGCGTGCTTGGGCGAGAGTAGTACTAGGATGGGTGACCTCCTGGGAAGTCCTCGTGTTATATCCCCTTTTGTTTTGCGCCAGTTGAGTTCCGTCCCAGCTCGCTCTCTCTTTCGTTTAGTTTAAATATTTAATTTTTTTTAACCCCGAGGCTTCGATCCGTCCCAGCTCGCTCTCTCTTTCGTTTAGTTTAAATATTTAATTTTTTTTATCCCCGAGGCTTCGTAGTGAGGAGGGTGTAAATTGTTCGGGCTTTCGAGACAAAGGTATCGAAAAGACCTTCTTCCGGACATATTATAATAGAAAATCGGAGGCTCGGCGGAAAAATGGCTGTGTCGTGAAGGGACAAGAGCGAAATGTTGGCATAAGTGATCGGATGCGACCATACCAGCACTAATGCACCGGATCCCATTAGAACTCCGAAGTTAAGCGTGCTTGGGCGAGAGTAGTACTAGGATGGGTGATCTCTTGGGAAGTCCTCGTGTTGCATCCCCTTTTGTTTTTCGCCAGTTTAGTTCCGTCCCAGCTCGCTCTCTCTTTCGTTTAGTTTAAATATTAAATTTTTTTTTATCCCCGAGGCTTCGTTCCGTCACAGCTCGCTCGCTCTTTTGTTTAGTTTAAATATTTAATTTTTTTTATCCCCGAGGCTTCGTATTGAGGAGGGTGTAAATTGGTCAGGCTTTCGGGGCAAAGGTACCGAAAAGACCTTCGTCCGGACATATTATAATCGAAAATCGGAAGCCCGGCGGAAAAATGGTTGTGCCGTGAAGGGACAAGAGCGAAATGTTGGTATAAGTGAACGGATGCAACCATACCAGCACTAATGCACCGGATCCCATCAGAACTCTGAAGTTAAGCGTGCTTGGGCGAGAGTAGTACTAGGATGGGTGACCTCTTAGGAAGTCCTCGTGTTGCATCCCCTTTTGTTTTTCGTCAGTTTAGTTCCGTCCCAGCTCGCTCTCTCTTTCGTTTAGTTTAAATATTTAATTTTTTTTATCCCCAAAGTTTCTTTCCGCTACAGCTCGCTCTCTCTTTCATTTAGTTAAAATATATAATTTTTTTTATTCCCGAGGCTTCATAGTGTGGAAGGTGTAAATTGTTCGGGCTTTTGGGGCGAAGGTATCGAAAAGACCTTCGTCCGGACATATTATAATCGAAAATCGGAGGCTCGGCGGAAAAATGGCTGTGCCGTGAAGGGACAAGAACGAAATGTTTGCATAAGTGAACGGATGTGACCATACCAGCACTAATGCACCGGATCCTACAGAACTCCGAAGTCAAACGTGCTTGGGCGAGAGTAGTACTAGGATGGGTGATCTCTTGGGAAGTCCTCGTGTTGCATCCCCTTTTGTTTTTCGTCAGTTTAGTTCCGTCCCAGCTCGCTCTCTCTTTCGTTTAGTTTAAATATTTAATTTTTTTTTATCCTCGAGGCTTCGTTCCGTCACAACTCTCTCTCTCTTTTGTTTAGTTTAAATATTTAATTTTTTTTTATCCCCTAGGCTTCATAGTGTGGAGGGTGTAAATTGTTCGGGCTTTCGGTGCAAAGGTATCGAAAAGTCCATCGTCCGGACATATTATAATCAAAAATTGGAGGCTCGGCGGAAAAATGGATGTGCCGTGAAGGGACAAGAGCGAAATGTTGGCATAAGTGAATGGATGTGACCTTACCAGCACTAATGCATCGTATCCCATCAGAACTCCGAAGTTAAGCGTGCTTGGGCGAGAGTAGTACTAGGATGGGTGACCTCCTGGGAAGTTCTCGTGTTGTATCCCCTTTTGTTTTGCTCCAGTTTAGTTCCGTCCCAGCTCGCTCCCTCTTTCGTTTGGTTTAAATATTTAATTTTTTTTTTATCCTCGAGGTTCGTTCCGTCCCAGCTCTCTCTCTCTTTCGTTTAGTTTAAATATTTAAATTTTCTTATCCCCGAGGCTTCGTATTGAGGAGGGTGTAAATTTTTCGGGCTTTCGGGGCAAAGGTAACGAAAAGACCTTCGTCCGGACATATTATAATCGAAAATCGGAGGCCCGGCGGAAAAATGGTTGTGCCGTGAAGGGACAAGAGCGAAATGTTGGTATTAGTGAACGGTTGCGACCATACCAGCACTAATGCACCGGATCCCATCAGAACTCTGAAGTTAAGCGTGCTTGGGCGAGAGTAGTACTAGGATTGGTGACCTCTTAGGAAGTCCTCGTGTTGCATCCCCTTTTGTTTTTCGCCAGTTTAATTCCGTCCCAGCTCTCTCTCTCTCTCTCTCTCTCTCTCTCTCTCTCTCTCTTTCGTTTAGTTTAAATATTTAATTTTTTTTATCCCCGAGGCTTCGTTCCGTCCCAGCTCGGTCTCTCTTTCATTTAGTTTAAATATATAATTTTTTTTTATTCCCGAGGCTTCGTAGTGTGGAGGGTGTAAATTGTTCAGGCTTTTGGGGCAAAGGTATCGAAAAGACCTTCGTCCGGACATATTATAATCGAAAATCGGAGGCTCGGCGGAAAAATGGCTGTGTCGTGAAGGGACAAGAGCGAAATATTGGCATAAGTGAACGGATGTGACCTTACCAGCACTAATGCACCGTATCCCATCAGAACTCCGAAGTTAAGCGTGCTTGGGTGAGAGTAGTACTAGGATGGGTGACCTCTTTTGTTTAGTTTAAATATTTAATTTTTTTTATCCCCGAGGCTTCGTTCTGTCCCAGCTCGCTCTCCCTTTCGTTTAGTTTAAATATTTAATTTTTTTTATCCCCGAGGCTTGGTTCCGTCCCAGCTCGCTCTCTCTTTCTTTTAGTTTAAATATTTAATTTTTTTTATCCCCGAGGCTTCGTTCCGTCCTAGCTCGCTCTCTCTTTCGTTTAGTTTAAATATTTAATTTTTTTTACCCCCGAGGCTTCGTAGTATGGAGGGTGTAAATTGTTCAGGCTTTTGGGGCAAAGGTATCGAAAAGACCTTCATCCGGACATATTATAATCGAAAATCGGAGGCTCGGCGGAAAAATGGCTGTGCCATGAAGGGACAAGAACGAAATGTTAGCATAAGTGAACGGATGTGACCATACCAGCACTAATGCACCGGATCCCATCAGAACTCCGAAGTTAAGCGTGCTTGGGCGAGAGTAGTACTAGGATGGGTGATCTCCTCGTGTTGCATCCCCTTTTGTTTTTCGCCAGTTTAGTTCCGTCCCAGCTCTCTCTCTCTTTTGTTTAGTTTAAATATTTAATTTTTTTTATCCCCGAGGCTTGATTCTGTCCCAGCTCGCTCTCTCTTTCGTTTAGTTTAAATATTTAAATTTTTTGATCCCCGAGGCTTCGTAGTGAGGAGGGTTTAAAATGTTTAGGCTTTCGGGGCAAAGGTATCGAAAAGACATTCGTCCGGACATATTATAATCGAAAATTGGAGGCTCGGCGGAAAAATGGCTGTGCCGTGAAGGGACAAGAGCGACATGTTGGCATAACTGAACGGATGTGACCATACTAGTACTAATGCACCGGATCCCATCAGAACTCCAAAGTTAAGCGTGCTTGGGCGAGAGTAGTACTAGGATGGGTGACCTCCTGGGAAGTCCTCGTGTTGCCTCCCCTTTTTCTTTTGCGCCAGTTTAGTTTCGTCCCAGCTCGCTCTCTCTTTCGTTTAGTTTAAATATTTAATTTTTTTTTATCCCCGAAGCATCGTTCCGTCCCAGCTCGCTCTCTCTTTCGTTTAGTTTAAATATTTAATTTTTTTTACCCCCGAGGCTTCGTAGTATGGAGGGTGTAAATTGTTCTGGCTTTTGGGGCAAAGGTATCGAAAAGACCTTCGTCCGAACATATCATAATCGAAAATTGGAGGCTCGGCAGAAAAATGGCTATGCCGTGAAGGGACAAGAGCGACATGTTGGCATAAGTGAACGGATGTGACCATACTAGTACTAATGCACCGGATCCCATCAGAACTCCAAAGTTAAGCGTGCTTGGGCGAGAGTAGTACTAGGATGGGTAACCTCCTGGGAAGTCCTCGTGTTGCATCCATTTTTGTTTTGCGCCAGTTTAGTTTCGTCCCAGCTCGCTCTCTCTTTTGTTTAGTTTAAATATTTAATTTTTTTTATCCCCGAGGCTTCGTTCCGTCCCAGCTTGCTCTCTCTTTCATTTAGTTTAAATATATCATTTTTTTTTATTCCCGAGGCTTCGTAGTGTGGAGGGTGTAAATTGTTCAGTCTTTCGGGGCAAAGGTATCGAAAAGACCTTCGTCCGGACATATTATAATCGAAAATTGGAGGCTCGGCGGAAAAATGGCTGTGCCGTGAAGGGACAAGAGCGAAATGTTGGCATAAATTTACGTATGCGACCATACTAGCACTAATGCACCGGATCTCATCAGAACTCCGAAGTTAAGCCTGCTTGGGCGAGAGTAGTACTAGGATGGGTGACCTCCTGGGAAGTCCTCGTGTTGCCTCCCCTTTTTCTTTTGCGCCAGTTTAGTTTCGTCCCAGCTAGCTCTCTCTTTCGTTTAGTTTAAATATTTAATTTTTTTTTATCCCCGAAGCATCGTTCCGTCCCAGCTCGCTCTCTCTTTCGTTTAGTTTACATATTTAATTTTTTTTACCCCCGAGGCTTCGTAGTATGGAGGGTGTAAATTGTTCAGGCTTTTGGGGCAAAGGTATCGAAAAGACCTTCGTTCGGACATATTATAATCGAAAATTGGAGGCTCGGCGGAAAAATGGCTGTGCCGTGAAGGGACAAGAGCGAAATGTTGGCATAAATGAACATATGCGACCATACTAGCACTAATGCACTCTCATCAGAACTCCGAAGTTAAGCCTGCTTGGGCGAGAGTAGTACTAGGATGGGTGACCTCCTGGGAAGTCCTCGTGTTGCCTCCCCTTTTTCTTTTGCGCCAGTTTAGTTTCGTCCCAGCTCGCTCTCTCTTTCGTTTAGTTTAAATATTTAATTTTTTTTATCCCCGAAGCATCGTTCCGTTCCAGCTCGCTCTCTCTTTCGTTTAGTTTAAATATTTAATTTTTTTTTACCCCCGAGGCTTCCTAGTATGGGAGGGTGTAAATTGTTCAGGCTTTTGGGGCAAAGGTATCGAAAAGACCTTCATCCGGACATATTATAATCGAAAATCGGAGGCTCGGCGGAAAAATGGCTGTGCCGTGAAGGGACAAGAACGAAATGTTAGCATAAGTGAACGGATGTGACCATACCAGCACTAATGCACCGGATCCCATCAGAACTCCTAAGTTAAGCGTGCTTGGGCGAGAGTAGTACTAGGATGGGTGATCTCCTCGTGTTGCATCCCATTTTTGTTTTGCTTCAGTTTAGTTTCCTCCCAGCTAGCTCTCTCTTTTGTTTAGTTTAAATATTTAATTTTTTTTATCCCCGAGGCTTCGTTCCGTCCCAGCTTGCTCTCTCTTTCATTTAGTTTAAATATATCATTTTTTTTATTCCCGAGGCTTCGTAGTGTGGAGGGTGTAAATTGTTCAGTCTTTCGGGGCAAAGGTATCGAAAAGACCTTCGTCCGGACATATTATAATCGAAAATTGGAGGCTCGGCGGAAAAATGGCTGTGCCGTGAAGGGACAAGAGCGAAATTTTGGCATAAATGAACGTATGCGACCATACTAGCACTAATGCACCGGATCTCATCAGAACTCCGAAGTTAAGCCTGCTTGGGCGAGAGTAGTACTAGGATGGGTGACCTCCTGGGAAGTCCTCGTGTTGCCTCCCCTTTTTCTTTTGCGCCAGTTTAGTTTCGTCCCAGCTCGCTCTCTCTTTCGTTTAGTTTAAATATTTAATTTTTTTTTATCCCCGAAGCATCGTTCCGTCCCAGCTCGCTCTCTCTTTCGTTTAGTTTAAATATTTAATTTTTTTTACCCCCGAGGCTTCGTAGTATGGAGGGTGTAAATTGTTCAGGCTTTTAGGGCAAAGGTATCGAAAAGACCTTCATCCGGACATATTATAATCGAAAATCGGAGGCTCGGCGGAAAAATGGCTGTGCCGTGAAGGGACAAGAACGAAATGTTAGCATAAGTGAACGGATGTGACCATACCAGCACTAATGCACCGGATCCCATCAGAACTCCGAAGTTAAGCGTGCTTGGGCGAGAGTAGTACTAGGATGGGTGATCTCCTCGTGTTGCATCCCCTTTTGTTTTTCGCCAGTTTAGTTCCGTCCCAGCTCTCTCTCTCTTTTGTTTAGTTTAAATATTTAATTTTTTTTATCCCCGAGGCTTGGTTCCGTCCCAGCTCGCTCTCTCTTTCGTTTAGTTTAAATATTTAAATTTTTTGATCCCCGAGGCTTCGTAGTGAGGAGGGTTTAAAATGTTTAGGCTTTCGGGGCAAAGGTATCGAAAAGACATTCGTCCGGACATATTATAATCGAAAATTGGAGGCTCGGCGGAAAAATGGCTGTGCCGTGAAGGGACAAGAGCGACATGTTGGCATAACTGAACGGATGTGACCATACTAGTACTAATGCACCGGATCCCATCAGAACTCCAAAGTTAAGCGTGCTTGGGCGAGAGTAGTACTAGGATGGGTGATCTCCTCGTGTTGCATCCCCTTTTGTTTTTCGCCAGTTTAGTTCCGTCCCAGCTCTCTCTCTCTTTTGTTTAGTTTAAATATTTAATTTTTTTTATCCCCGAGGCTTGGTTCCGTCCCAGCTCGCTCTCTCTTTCGTTTAGTTTAAATATTTAAATTTTTTGATCCCCGAGGCTTCGTAGTGAGGAGGGTTTAAAATGTTTAGGCTTTCGGGGCAAAGGTATCGAAAAGACATTCGTCCGGACATATTATAATCGAAAATTGGAGGCTCGGCGGAAAAATGGCTGTGCCGTGAAGGGACAAGAGCGACATTTTGGCATAACTGAACGGATGTGACCATACTAGTACTAATGCACCGGATCCCATCAGAACTCCAAAGTTAAGCGTGCTTGGGCGAGAGTAGTACTAGGATGGGTAACCTCCTTGGAAGTCCTCGTGTTGCATCCCTTTTTTTTTTGCGCCAGTTTAGTTTCGTCCCAGCTCGCTCTCTCATTTGTTTAGTTTAAATATTTAATTTTTTTTATCTCCGAGGCTTCGTTCCGTCTCAGCTCGCTCTCTCTTTCATTTAGTTTAAATATATCATTTTTTTTATTCCCGAGGCTTCGTAGTGTGGAGGGTGTAAATTGTTCAGTCTTTCGGGGCAAAGGTATCGAAAAGACATTCATCCGGACATATTATAATCGAAAATTGGAGGCTCGGCAGAAAAATGGCTGTGCCGTGAAGGGACAAGAGCGACATGTTGGCATAAGTGAACGGATGTGACCATACTAGTACTAATGCATCGGATCCCATCAGAACTCCAAAGTCAAGCGTGCTTGGGCGAGAGTAGTACTAGGATGGGTAACCTCCTGGGAAGTCCTCGTGTTGCCTCCCCTTTTTCTTTTGCGCCAGTTTAGTCTCGTCCCAGCTCGCTCTCTCTTTCGTTTAGTTTAAATATTTAATTTTTTTTTATCCCCGAGGCATCGTTCCGTCCCAGCTCGCTCTCTCTTTCGTTTAGTTTAAATATTTAATTTTTTTTACCCCCGAGGCTTCGTAGTATGGAGGGTGTAAATTGTTCAGGCTTTTGGGGCAAAGGTATCGAAAAGACCTTCATCCGGACATATTATAATCGAAAATCGGAGGCTCGGCGGAAAAATGGCTGTGCCGTGAAGGGACAAGAACGAAATGTTAGCATAAGTGAACGGATGTGACCATACCAGCACTAATGCACCGGATCCCATCAGAACTCCGAAGTTAAGCGTGCTTGGGCGAGAGTAGTACTAGGATGGGTGATCTCCTCGTGTTGCATCCCATTTTTGTTTTGCGCCAGTTTAGTTTCGTCCCAGCTCGCTCTCTCTTTTGTTTAGTTTAAATATTTAATTTTTTTTATCCCCGAGGCTTCGTTCCGTCCCAGCTTGCTCTCTCTTTCATTTAGTTTAAATATATCATTTTTTTTATTCCCGAGGCTTCGTAGTGTGGAGGGTGTAAATTGTTCAGTCTTTCGGGGCAAAGGTATCGAAAAGACCTTCGTCCGGACATATTATAATCGAAAATTGGAGGCTCGGCGGAAAAATGGCTGTGCCGTGAAGGGACAAGAGCGAAATTTTGGCATAAATGAACGTATGCGACCATACTAGCACTAATGCACCGGATCTCATCAGAACTCCGAAGTTAAGCCTGCTTGGGCGAGAGTAGTACTAGGATGGGTGACCTCCTGGGAAGTCCTCGTGTTGCCTCCCCTTTTTCTTTTGCGCCAGTTTAGTTTCGTCCCAGCTCGCTCTCTCTTTCGTTTAGTTTAAATATTTAATTTTTTTTATCCCCGAAGCATCGTTCCGTCCCAGCTCGCTCTCTCTTTCGTTTAGTTTAAATATTTAATTTTTTTTACCCCCGAGGCTTCGTAGTATGGAGGGTGTAAATTGTTCAGGCTTTTAGGGCAAAGGTATCGAAAAGACCTTCATCCGGACATATTATAATCGAAAATCGGAGGCTCGACGGAAAAATGGCTGTGCCGTGAAGGGACAAGAACGAAATGTTAGCATAAGTGAACGGATGTGACCATACCAGCACTAATGCACCGGATCCCATCAGAACTCCGAAGTTAAGCGTGCTGGGGCGAGAGTAGTACTAGGATGGGTGATCTCCTCGTGTTGCATCCCCTTTTGTTTTTCGCCAGTTTAGTTCCGTCCCAGCTCTCTCTCTCTTTTGTTTAGTTTAAATATTTAATTTTTTTTATCCCCGAGGCTTGGTTCCGTCCCAGCTCGCTCTCTCTTTCGTTTAGTTTAAATATTTAAATTTTTTGATCCCCGAGGCTTCGTAGTGAGGAGGGTTTAAAATGTTTAGGCTTTCGGGGCAAAGGTATCGAAAAGACATTCGTCCGGACATATTATAATCGAAAATTGGAGGCTCGGCGGAAAAATGGCTGTGCCGTGAAGGGACAAGAGCGACATGTTGGCATAACTGAACGGATGTGACCATACTAGTACTAATGCACCGGATCCCATCAGAACTCCAAAGTTAAGCGTGCTTGGGCGAGAGTAGTACTAGGATGGGTGATCTCCTCGTGTTGCATCCCCTTTTGTTTTTCGCCAGTTTAGTTCCGTCCCAGCTCTCTCTCTCTTTTGTTTAGTTTAAATATTTAATTTTTTTTATCCCCGAGGCTTGGTTCCGTCCCAGCTCGCTCTCTCTTTCGTTTAGTTTAAATATTTAAATTTTTTGATCCCCGAGGCTTCGTAGTGAGGAGGGTTTAAAATGTTTAGTCTTTCGGGGCAAAGGTATCGAAAAGACATTCGTCCGGACATATTATAATCGAAAATCGGAGGCTCGGCGGAAAAATGGCTGTGCCGTGAAGGGACAAGAACGAAATGTTAGCATAAGTGAACGGATGTGACCATACCAGCACTAATGCACCGGATCCCATCAGAACTCCGAAGTTAAGCGTGCTTGGGCGAGAGTAGTACTAGGATGGGTGATCTCCTCGTGTTGCATCCCCTTTTGTTTTTCGCCAGTTTAGTTCCGTCCCAGCTCTCTCTCTCTTTTGTTTAGTTTAAATATTTAATTTTTTTTATCCCCGAGGCTTGGTTCCGTCCCAGCTCGCTCTCTCTTTCGTTTAGTTTAAATATTTAAATTTTTTGATCCCCGAGGCTTCGTAGTGAGGAGGGTTTAAAATGTTTAGGCTTTCGGGGCAAAGGTATCGAAAAGACATTCGTCCGGACATATTATAATCGAAAATTGGAGGCTCGGCGGAAAAATGGCTGTGCCGTGAAGGGACAAGAGCGACATGTTGGCATAACTGAACGGATGTGACCATACTAGTACTAATGCACCGGATCCCATCAGAACTCCAAAGTTAAGCGTGCTTTGGCGAGAGTAGTACTAGGATGGGTGATCTCCTCGTGTTGCATCCCCTTTTGTTTTTCGCCAGTTTAGTTCCGTCCCAGCTCTCTCTCTCTTTTGTTTAGTTTAAATATTTAATTTTTTTTATCCCCGAGGCTTGGTTCCGTCCCAGCTCGCTCTCTCTTTCGTTTAGTTTAAATATTTAAATTTTTTGATCCCCGAGGCTTCGTAGTGAGGAGGGTTTAAAATGTTTAGGCTTTCGGGGCAAAGGTATCGAAAAGACATTCGTCCGGACATATTATAATCGAAAATTGGAGGCTCGGCGGAAAAATGGCTGTGCCGTGAAGGGACAAGAGCGACATTTTGGCATAACTGAACGGATGTGACCATACTAGTACTAATGCACCGGATCCCATCAGAACTCCAAAGTTAAGCGTGCTTGGGCGAGAGTAGTACTAGGATGGGTAACCTCCTTGGAAGTCCTCGTGTTGCATCCCTTTTTTTTTTGCGCCAGTTTAGTTTCGTCCCAGCTCGCTCTCTCATTTGTTTAGTTTAAATATTTAATTTTTTTTATCTCCGAGGCTTCGTTCCGTCTCAGCTCGCTCTCTCTTTCATTTAGTTTAAATATATCATTTTTTTTATTCCCGAGGCTTCGTAGTGTGGAGGGTGTAAATTGTTCAGTCTTTCGGGGCAAAGGTATCGAAAAGACATTCATCCGGACATATTATAATCGAAAATTGGAGGCTCGGCAGAAAAATGGCTGTGCCGTGAAGGGACAAGAGCGACATGTTGGCATAAGTGAACGGATGTGACCATACTAGTACTAATGCATCGGATCCCATCAGAACTCCAAAGTCAAGCGTGCTTGGGCGAGAGTAGTACTAGGATGGGTAACCTCCTGGGAAGTCCTCGTGTTGCCTCCCCTTTTTCTTTTGCGCCAGTTTAGTCTCGTCCCAGCTCGCTCTCTCTTTCGTTTAGTTTAAATATTTAATTTTTTTTTATCCCCGAGGCATCGTTCCGTCCCAGCTCGCTCTCTCTTTCGTTTAGTTTAAATATTTAATTTTTTTTACCCCCGAGGCTTCGTAGTATGGAGGGTGTAAATTGTTCAGGCTTTTGGGGCAAAGGTATCGAAAAGACCTTCATCCGGACATATTATAATCGAAAATCGGAGGCTCGGCGGAAAAATGGCTGTGCCGTGAAGGGACAAGAACGAAATGTTAGCATAAGTGAACGGATGTGACCATACCAGCACTAATGCACCGGATCCCATCAGAACTCCGAAGTTAAGCGTGCTTGGGCGAGAGTAGTACTAGGATGGGTGATCTCCTCGTGTTGCATCCCATTTTTGTTTTGCGCCAGTTTAGTTTCGTCCCAGCTCGCTCTCTCTTTTGTTTAGTTTAAATATTTAATTTTTTTTATCCCCGAGGCTTCGTTCCGTCCCAGCTTGCTCTCTCTTTCATTTAGTTTAAATATATCATTTTTTTTATTCCCGAGGCTTCGTAGTGTGGAGGGTGTAAATTGTTCAGTCTTTCGGGGCAAAGGTATCGAAAAGACCTTCGTCCGGACATATTATAATCGAAAATTGGAGGCTCGGCGGAAAAATGGCTGTGCCGTGAAGGGACAAGAGCGAAATTTTGGCATAAATGAACGTATGCGACCATACTAGCACTAATGCACCGGATCTCATCAGAACTCCGAAGTTAAGCCTGCTTGGGCGAGAGTAGTACTAGGATGGGTGACCTCCTGGGAAGTCCTCGTGTTGCCTCCCCTTTTTCTTTTGCGCCAGTTTAGTTTCGTCCCAGCTCGCTCTCTCTTTCGTTTAGTTTAAATATTTAATTTTTTTTATCCCCGAAGCATCGTTCCGTCCCAGCTCGCTCTCTCTTTCGTTTAGTTTAAATATTTAATTTTTTTTACCCCCGAGGCTTCGTAGTATGGAGGGTGTAAATTGTTCAGGCTTTTAGGGCAAAGGTATCGAAAAGACCTTCATCCGGACATATTATAATCGAAAATCGGAGGCTCGGCGGAAAAATGGCTGTGCCGTGAAGGGACAAGAACGAAATGTTAGCATAAGTGAACGGATGTGACCATACCAGCACTAATGCACCGGATCCCATCAGAACTCTGAAGTTAAGCGTGCTGGGGCGAGAGTAGTACTAGGATGGGTGATCTCCTCGTGTTGCATCCCCTTTTGTTTTTCGCCAGTTTAGTTCCGTCCCAGCTCTCTCTCTCTTTTGTTTAGTTTAAATATTTAATTTTTTTTATCCCCGAGGCTTGGTTCCGTCCCAGCTCGCTCTCTCTTTCGTTTAGTTTAAATATTTAAATTTTTTGATCCCCGAGGCTTCGTAGTGAGGAGGGTTTAAAATGTTTAGGCTTTCGGGGCAAAGGTATCGAAAAGACATTCGTCCGGACATATTATAATCGAAAATTGGAGGCTCGGCGGAAAAATGGCTGTGCCGTGAAGGGACAAGAGCGACATGTTGGCATAACTGAACGGATGTGACCATACTAGTACTAATGCACCGGATCCCATCAGAACTCCAAAGTTAAGCGTGCTTGGGCGAGAGTAGTACTAGGATGGGTGATCTCCTCGTGTTGCATCCCCTTTTGTTTTTCGCCAGTTTAGTTCCGTCCCAGCTCTCTCTCTCTTTTGTTTAGTTTAAATATTTAATTTTTTTTATCCCCGAGGCTTGGTTCCGTCCCAGCTCGCTCTCTCTTTCGTTTAGTTTAAATATTTAAATTTTTTGATCCCCGAGGCTTCGTAGTGAGGAGGGTTTAAAATGTTTAGGCTTTCGGGGCAAAGGTATCGAAAAGACATTCGTCCGGACATATTATAATCGAAAATTGGAGGCTCGGCGGAAAAATGGCTGTGCCGTGAAGGGACAAGAGCGACATTTTGGCATAACTGAACGGATGTGACCATACTAGTACTAATGCACCGGATCCCATCAGAACTCCAAAGTTAAGCGTGCTTGGGCGAGAGTAGTACTAGGATGGGTAACCTCCTTGGAAGTCCTCGTGTTGCATCCCTTTTTGTTTTGCGCCAGTTTTGTTTCGTCCCAGCTCGCTCTCTCATTTGTTTAGTTTAAATATTTAATTTTTTTTATCCCCGAGGCTTCGTTCCGTGTCAGCTCGCTCTCTCTTTCATTTAGTTTAAATATATCATTTTTTTTATTCACGAGGCTTCGTAGTGTGGAGGGTGTAAATTGTTCAGTCTTTCGGGGCAAAGGTATCGAAAAGACATTCATCCGGACATATTATAATCGAAAATTGGAGGATCGGTAGAAAAATGGCTGTGCCGTGAAGGGACAAGAGCGACATGTTGGCATAAGTGAACGGATGTGACCATACTAGTACTAATGCACCGGATCCCATCAGAACTCCAAAGTCAAGCGTGCTTGGGCGAGAGTAGTACTAGGATGGGTAACCTCCTGGGAAGTCCTCGTGTTGCCTCCCCTTTTTCTTTTGCGCCAGTTTAGTCTCGTCCCAGCTCGCTCTCTCTTTCGTTTAGTTTAAATATTTAATTTTTTTTATCCCCGAGGCATCGTTCCGTCCCAGCTCGCTCTCTCTTTCGTTTAGTTTAAATATTTAATTTTTTTTACCCCCGAGGCTTCGTAGTATGGAGGGTGTAAATTGTTCAGGCTTTTGGGGCAAAGGTATCGAAAAGACCTTCATCCGGACATATTATAATCGAAAATCGGAGGCTCGGCGGATAAATGGCTGTGCCGTGAAGGGACAAGAACGAAATGTTAGCATAAGTGAACGGATGTGACCATACCAGCACTAATGCACCGGATCCCATCAGAACTCCGAAGTTAAGCGTGCTTGGGCGAGAGTAGTACTAGGATGGGTGATCTCCTCGTGTTGCATCCCCTTTTGTTTTTCGCCAGTTTAGTTCCATCCCAGCTCTCTCTCTCTTTTGTTTAGTTTAAATATTTAATTTTTTTTTTATCCCCGAGGCTTGGTTCCGTCCCAGCTCGCTCTCTCTTTCGTTTAGTTTAAATATTTAAATTTTTTGATCCCCGAGGCTTCGTAGTGAGGAGGGTTTAAAATGTTTAGGCTTTCGGGGCAAAGGTATCGAAAAGACATTCGTCCGGACTTATTATAATCGAAAATTGGAGGCTCGGCGAAAAAATGGCTGTGCCGTGAAGGGACAAGAGCGCCATGTTGGCATAACTGAACGGATGTGACCATACTAGTATTAATGCACCGGATCCCATCAAAACTCCAAAGTTAAGCGTGCTTGGGCGAGAGTAGTACTAGGACTGGTAACCTCCTGGGAAGTCCTCGTGTTGCATCCCTTTTTGTTTTGCGCCAGTTTAGTTTCGTCCTAGCTCGCTCTCTCATTTGTTTAGTTTAAATATTTAATTTTTTTTATCCCCGAGGCTTCATTCCGTCTCAGCTCGCTCTCACTTTCATTTAGTTTAAATATATCATTTTTTTTATTCCCGAGGCTTCGTAGTGTGGAGGGTGTAAATTGTTCAGTCTTTCGGGGCAAAGGTATCGAAAAGACATTCGTCCGGACATATTATAATCGAAAATTGGAGGCTCGGCAGAAAAATGGCTGTGCCGTGAAGGGACAAGAGCGACATGTTGGCATAAGTGAACGGATGTGACCATACTGGTACTAATGCACCGGATCCCATCAGAACTCCAAAGTTAAGCGTGCTTGGGCGAGAGTAGTACTAGGATGGGTAACCTCCTGGGAAGTCCTCGTGTTGCATCCATTTATGTTTTGCGCCAGTTTAGTTTCGTCCCAGCTCGCTCTCTCTTTTGTATAGTTTAAATATTTAATTTTTTTTTATCCCCGAGGCTTCGTTCCGTCCCAGCTCGCTCTCTCTTTCATTTAGTTTAAATATATCATTTTTTTTATTCCCGAGGCTTTGTAGTGTGGAGGGTGTATATTGTTCAGTCTTTCGGGGCAAAGGTATCGAAAAGACCTTCGTCCGGACATACTATAATCGAAAATTGGAGGCTCGGCGGAAAAATGATTGTGCCGTGAAGGGACAAGAGCGAAATGTTGGCATAAATGAACGTATGCGACCATACCAGCACTAATGCACCGGATCTCATCAGAACTCCGAAGTTAAGCCTGCTTGGGCGAGAGTAGTACTAGGATGGATGACCTCCTGGGAAGTCCTCGTGTTGCCTCCCCTTTTTCTTTTGCGCCAGTTTAGTTCCGTCCCAGCTCGCTCTCTCGTTCGTTTAGTTTAAATATTTAATTTTTTTATCCCCGAGGCATCGTTCCGTCCCTGCTCGCTCTCTCTTTCGTTTAGTTTAAATGTTTAATTTTTTTTACCCCCGAGGCTTCGTAGTATGGAGGGTGTAAATTGTTCAGGCTTTTGGGGCAAAGGTATCGAAAAGACCTTCATCCGGACATATTATAATCGAAAATCGGAGGCTCGGCGGAAAAATGGCTGTGCCGTGAAGGGACAAGAGCGAAATGTTGGAATAAGTGAACGGATGCGACCATACCAGCACTAATGCACCGGATCCCATCAGAACTCCGAAGTTAAGCGTGCTTGGGCGAGAGTAGTACTAGGATGGGTGACCTCATAGGAAGTCCTCGTGTTGCACCCCCTCTTGTTTTGCGCCAGTTTAATTCTGTCCCAGCTCTCTTTCTCTCTTTCGTTTAGTTTAAATATTTAATTTTTTTTATCCCCGAGGCTTCGTTCCGTCCCGGCTCACTCTCTATTTCATTTAGTTTAAATATTTAATTTTTTTTATCCCCGAGACTTCGTAGTGTGGAGGGTGTAAATTGTTCAGTCTTTCGGGGCAAAGGTATCGAAAAGAACTTCGTCCGGACATATCATAATCGAAAATTGGAGGCTCGGCAGAAAAATGGCTGTGCCGTGAAGGGACAAGAGCGACATGTTGGCATAAGTGAACGGATGTTACCATACTAGTACTAATGCACCGGATCCCATCAAAACTCCTAAGTTAAGCGTGCTTGGGCGAGAGTAGTACTAGGATGGGTAACCTCCTGGGAAGTCCTCGTGTTGCATCCATTTTTGTTTTGCGCCAGTTTAGTTTCGTCCCAGCTCGCTCTCTCTTTTGTTTAGTTTAAATATTTAATTTTTTTTATCCCCGAGGCTTCGTTCCGTCCCAGCTTGCTCTCTCTTTTGTTTAGTTTAAATATTTAATTTTTTTTATCCCCGAGGCTTCGTTCCGTCCCAGCTCGCTCTCTCTTTCATTTAGTTTAAATATATCATTTTTTTTATTCCCGAGGCTTCGTAGTGTGGAGGGTGTAAATTGTTCAGTCTTTCGGGGCAAAGGTATCGAAAAGACCTTCGTCCGGACATATTATAATCGAAAATTGGAGGCTCGGCGGAAAAATTGCTGTGCCGTGAAGGGACAAGAGCGAAATGTTGGCATAAATGAACGTATGCGACCATACCAGCACTAATGCACCGGATCTCATCAGAACTCCGAAGTTAAGCCTGCTTGGGCGAGAGTAGTACTAGGATGGGTGACCTCCTGGGAAGTCCTCGTGTTGCCTCCCCTTTTTCTTTTGCGCCAGTTTAGTTCCGTCCCAGCTCGCTCTCTCTTTCGTTTAGTTTAAATATTTAATTTTTTTTTATCCCCGAGGCATCGTTCCGTCCCAGCTCGCTCTCTCTTTCGTTTAGTTTAAATATTTAATTTTTTTTACCCCCGAGGCTTCGTAGTATGGAGGGTGTAAATTGTTCAGGCTTTTGGGGCAAAGGTATCAAAAAGACCTTCACCCGGACATATTATAATCGAAAATCGGAGGCTCGGCGGAAAAATGGCTGTGCCGTGAAGGGACAAGAACGAAATGTTTGCATAAGTGAACGGATGTGACCATACCAGCACTAATGCACCGGATCCCATCAGAACTCCGAAGTTAAGCGTGCTTGGGCGAGAGTAGTACTAGGATAGGTGATCTCCTCGTATTGCATCCCCTTTTGTTTTTCACCAGTTTAGTTCCGTCCCAGCTCTCTTTCTCTTTTGTTTAGTTTAAATATTTAATTTTTTTTATCCCCGAGGCTTGGTTCCGTCCCAGCTCGCTCTGTCTTTCGTTTAGTTTAAATATTTAAATTTTTTGATCCCCGAGGCTTCCACTACAACAGAAATGCCTATTAGCGAGAAAATTTTTCGTTGTCGAAAATTGAATTTTTGTCGCTAAAGAGATTTGGCGAGAAAATGTATTTCCTCGCTTGTTTCTCGCAAAAAGCTCGTCAAGGAAAGGTTAGTCGAGGGAAAAATATTTCATCGCTGAAACTTTTAGCGATAATTTTTTTTTTCCTCGCCCTAACTATTAGCGACTAATATTTTTCTCGTAAAAAGACAACTTTTTTGTCGCCAAAAAAGTAAAAAGATTTGAAAATGGTCATTGAATGAGTTTGGCGACAAAGACAATTTCATTACTAACACGTATTTTTTCCTCGTTAATGAGGACGTCAAATTGTGTCAATATTATTGACGACAAAAATTTTCATTGCAAAATAAACATAAATTTTGTTGCGTATGTAGATGAAGGATTCGAGAATAGTAACCGAATATATAAGACAATAAAAGTGATTTTCTCGCTAAAATATTTATTTCTCGCTAAAATATTTATTTTAATAATAACATACTAGACAAACACATAATTAATCAAACTAGTAATGAAAATTGAATTCCTAAAAACAATCTGAATCGTTCTAGCTAACTACAACATTGACAAAATCCAAGTCTTTCTAAGCAGCTCTTGATTGATTGAACTTTGCCATGAAGTCTTTCCAAGTCTTCAATCTTTAATCGACTAATCATGAATGAGGAACCTGCTTATGATGATTAAGCAAACCTGAATTGGCACCGCGATCCAACAACAGAGGAAAATTGATCAGCAATAAAATGATGAGCACATGGAAAATTGATCATCAATAAACTGAAGAACGCACCTCGATCTAGCCAAAAGAAGCAGCAAGACGAAGAGGATAGAGCTGATCGCGCGGACATTGTTGGAGATTCAAAGCAAGGAGGAAGCATAGTCCAAAATCAAAGCATTATAATATCATCTAGGGAAAGGGATCACGAAAAAGATCAGTAAAACATAAATCAACCTTACAACTCATCCATATTTTGCAAGAAAAATTCATGAAAGTTCAATAGACATGGGGAGCATGAGACAAGTAAGGAATTCTCAAGTATGCACGGAATCACATCTCATGATGAAAAACCAAGCCAAGCCTAAAGCATTAACCTAATAATTTGGAGACTGCAAAAAATAACTCAGTTGATTTCAATTCATAACCTACTCTAATCTAGAGATTCCTCAACTTCAGGGAGTTCATTATCACTTCAAAATCCTAAAAATTTTGCAACTCAGAAATCAGATTTTGCAACTCAGAAATAACCTAAATTTCAAGAGTAGCAAGCACAAAATAGCCTAAATTTCAGCCACATTTTGCAACTCAGAAATCAGATTGATCCCCTTCACCACAATATAATTCTATATGACTAAATCTGATCAGGCAAATAGACAGCAACATCAAACAAAATCGACCTCAATCCCAATAGGCGATTTCTAACATCTCAGGCACAATAGCATACCAAATTCAGCAGAACAACCTCAGAGAACTAAATAAAGTAGCCTCATTATCTAACAAAAAACCAAGCAAGGAAAAGTAGGATCACATACAAGCACTTACCACTTTCGGATCTAAAGTCGAATTGTCGAAGGCTCAAATTTGGGGATTGAACCTGCAAATCTGAGAGAGGCAGGCACGGAAGAGAGAGTCGGAGACTCGGAGGGGTGGGCTAGGGTGCACGGAAGGCAGAAGATAGAGAGAATGGGACGACGATCTAGCGATGTAGCGGTTTAGGGTTCAGGGGATGGCGATGGTCGATGATTAGGGTTTCGACAGGGGCATAGAGAGTCGGGTGGGTGGGCTAGGGTGCACGGTGGTGAAGCGGAGGTGAGTAAACGAGGGTGGAGCGGCCTGGCTTGGTGAGAGGAGGCGGCGCAAGAAAGAGATGGCGGAGAACAGATGAAGAAGATGAGAGGAGGAAAGGCATCGTGGGGAGAGAGGAAGAAAGAGAATAGAGGGTACTAGAAGGAATAGATAAGGACGGATTTTTTTTTTTCTGGAAATACTCATTTGCCATAATTAATTATAGTGTTCGTTGCTAATACGGAGTAAAAAACATTGGAATTTTCCATAATTTTACCCAGTTCAAATTTTCTCTTCAAATAGTTGCTTTACTGTCAAAAATATTCCTCGTAATACATGATCATATATATAATAAGAAATTTAAACTTTTCTCGTTAATGAATTGGAGTCATTTTCTCCATTTTCACCCAAGCCAATAACGACGAAATTACATTTTCTTGTTTATTAATATATTTAGTAACAAAAATTTTCCTCGACAAATACTTCATAATAAATAATTTAAAATCTTTGTCTCTGATCAATTTAGCGAGGAATTTAAACTTTCCTAATTAATAAATTTGAGTAATTTTATCTATTTTCACCCAACCCATTAGCGACGAAAATGGAATTTTTCTCACTGATGAACATGTTTAGCGACAAATTCTTTCCTCGATAAATATATACTTTTAGCGAAAAATTAAAATATTTTTCGCAAAAAAATTTGGCGGGTTTCACATAATTCATATCAAACATATAACGACAAAATTGAAAATTCCTCGATGATTATATTTTTAGCGATGAAATTATTCTTCAATAAAAGCCTCAAATTCGTCGTTATTTTTTTTATGCTTTAGGCGACCACATTATGATAACAATTAGCGATGAACGAAAAAATTTGTCGTTCAATGTCACTTTTAGCGAGGAATATAGGTTCCTCACTAAAGTTCACACGCCCTTTTATGAGAACTAGATATTTTTGTCGCTAAAGGTCACATTTAACGAGGAAAAATTATTCATCGCTAAAATTTTGGTCGCTAATAGGCATTTCTGTTGTAGTGTTCGTAGTGAGGAGGGTTTAAAATGTTCAGGCTTTCGGGGCAAAGGTATCGAAAAGACCTTCGTCCGGACATATTGTAATCGAAAATCGGAGGTCCGGCGGAAAAGTGGTTGTGCCGTGAAGGGACAAGAGCGAAATGTTGGAATAACTGAACGGATGCGACCATACTAGCACTAATGCACCAGATTCCATCAGAACTCCGAAGTTAAGCGTGCTTGAGCGAGAGTAGTACTAGGATGGGTGACCTCATAGGAAGTCCTCGTGTTGCATCCATTTTTGTTTTGCGCCAGTTTAATTCTGTCCCAGCTCTCTCTCTCTCTCTTTCTTTTAGTTTAAATATTTAATTTTTTTTATCCCCGAGGCTTCGTTCCGTCCCGGCTCACTCTCTATTTCATTTATTTTAAATATTTAATTTTTTTATCCCCGAGACTTCGTAGTGTGGAGGGTGTAATTTGTTCAGTCTTTCGGGGCAAAGGTATCGAAAAGACATTCGTCCGGACATATTATAATCGAAAATTGGAGGGCTCGGCGGAAAAATGGTTGTGCCGTGAAGGGACAAGAGCGACATGTTGGCATAACAGAACGGATGTGACCATACTAGTACTAATGCACCGGATCCCATCAGAACTCCAAAGTTAAGCGTGCTTTGGCGAGAGTAGTACTATGATGGGTAACCTCCTGCGAAGTCCTCGTGTTGCATCCCTTTATGTTTTGCGCCAGTTTATTTTCGTCCCAGCTCGCTCTCTCATTTGTTTAGTTTAAATATTTAATTTTTTTTATCCCCAAGGCTTCGTTCCGTCCCAGCTCGCTCTCTCTTTCATTTAGTTTAAATATATCATTTTTTTTATTCCCGAGGCTTCGTAGTGTGGAGGGTGTAAATTGTTCAGTCTTTCGGGGCAAAGGTATCGAAAAGACATTCGTCCGAACATATTATAATCGAAAATTGGAGGCTCGGCAGAAAAATGGCTGTGCCGTGAAGGGACAAGAGCGACATGTTGGCATAAGTGAACGGATGCGACCATAATAGTACTAATGCACCGGATCCCATCAGAACTCCAAAGTTAAGCGTGCTTGGGCGAGAGTAGTACTAGGATGGGTGACCTCCTGGGAAGTCCCAGCTCACTCTCTTTCCGTCCCAGCTCGCTCTCTTTCGTTTAGTTTAAATATATCATTTTTTTTATTCCCGAGGCTTCGTAGTGTAGAGGGTGTAAATTGTTCAGTCTTTCGGGGCAAAGGTATCGAAAAGACCTTCGTCCGGACATATTATAATCGAAAATTGGAGGCTCGGCGGAAAAATGGATGTGCCGTAAAGGGACAAGAGCGAAATGTTGGCATAAATGAACGTATGCGACTATACCAGCACTAATGCACCGGATCTCATCAGAACTCCGAAGTTAAGCCTGCTTGGGCGAGAGTAGTACTAGGATGGGTGACCTCCTGGGAAGTCCTCGTGTTGCCTCCCCTTTTTCTTTTGCGCCAGTTTAGTTCCGTACCAGCTCGCTCTCTCTTTCGTTTAGTTTAAATATTTAATTTTTTTTATCCCGAGGCATCGTTCCGTCCCAGCTCGCTCTCTCATTCGTTTAGTTTAAATATTTAATTTTTTTTACCCCGGAGGCTTCGTAGTATGGAGGGTGTAAATTGTTCAGGCTTTTGGGGCAAAGGTATCGAAAAGACCTTCATCCGGACATATTATAATCGAAAATCGGAGGCTCGGCAGAAAAATGGCTGTGCCGTGAAGGGACAAAACGAAATGTTTGCATAAGTGAACAGATGTGACCATACCAAGCATTAATGCACCGGATCCCATCAGAACTCCGAAGTTAAGCGTGCTTGGGCGAGAGTAGTACTAGGATGGGTGATCTCCTCGTGTTGCATCCCCTTTTGTTTTTCGCCAGTTTAGTTCCGTCCCAGCTCTCTCTCTCTTTTGTTTAGTTTAAATATTTAATTTTTTTTATCCCCGAGGCATGGTTCTGTCCCAGCTCGCTCTCTCTTTCGTTTAGTTTAAATATTTAAATTTTTTGATCCCCGAGGCTTCGTAGTGAGGAGGGTTTAAAATGTTCAGGCTTTCGGGGCAAAGGTATCGAAAAGACCTTCGTCCGGACATATTGTAATCGAAAATCGGAGGTCCGGCGGAAAAGTGGTTGTGCCGTGAAGGGACAAGAGCGAAATGTTGGAATAAGTGAACAGATGCGACCATAGTAGCACTAATGCACCGGATCCCATCAGAACTCCGAAGTTAAGCGTGCTTGAGCGAGAGTAGTACTAGGATGGGTGACCTCATGGGAAGTCCTCGTGTTGCATCCCCTTTTGTTTTGCGCCAGTTTAATTCTGTCCCAGCTCTCTCTCTCTCTTTCGTTTAGTTTAAATATTTAATTTTTTTTATCCCCGAGGCTTCGTTCCGTTCCGGCTCACTCTCTATTTCATTTAGTTTAAATATTTAATTTTTTTATCCCCGAGACTTCGTAGTGTGGAGGGTGTAAATTGTTCAGTCTTTCGGGGCAAAGGTATTGAAAAGACATTCGTCCGGAAATATTATAATCGAAAATCGGAGGCTCGGCCGAAAAATGGTTGTGCCGTGAAGGGACAAAAGCGACATGTTGGCATAACTGAACGGATGTGACCATACTAGTACTAATGCACCGGATCCCATCAGAACTCCAAAGTTAAGCGTGCTTGGGCAAGAGTAGTACTAGGATGGGTAACCTCCTGGGAAGTTCTCGTGTTGCATCCCTTTTTGTTTTGCGCCAGTTTAGTTTCGTCCCATCTCGCTCTCTCATTTGTTTAGTTTAAATATTTAATTTTTTTTTATCCCTGAGGCTTCGTTCCGTCCCAGCTCGCTCTCTCTTTCATTTAGATTAAATATATCATTTTTTTTATTCCCGAAGCTTCGTAGTGTGGAGGGTGTAAATTGTTCAGTCTTTCGGGGCAAAGGTATCGAAAAGACATTCGTCCGGACATATTATAATCGAAAATTGGAGGCTCGGCAGAAAAATGGCTGTGCCGTGAAGGGACAAGAGTGACATGTTGGCATAAGTGAACGGATGTGACCATACTAGTACTAATGCACCGGATCCCATCAGAACTTCAAAGTTAAGCGTGCTTGGGCGAGAGTAGTACTAGGATGGATAACCTTCTGGGAAGTCCTCGTGTTGCATCCATTTTTGTTTTGCGCTAGTTTAGTTTCGTCCCAGCTCGCTCTCTCTTTTGTTTAGTTTAAATATTTTATTTTTTTTAATCCCCAAGGCTTCGTTCCGTCCCAGCTCACTCTCTCTTTCATTTAGTTTAAATATATCATTTTTTTTATTCCCGAGGCTTCATAGTGTGGAGGGTGTAAATTGTTCAGTCTTTCGGGGCAAAGGTATCCAAAAGACCTTCGTCCGGACATATTATAATCGAAAATTGGAGGTTCGGCGGAAAAATGGCTGTGCCGTGAAGGGACAAGAGCAAAATGTTGGCATAAATGAACGTATGCGACCATACCAGCACTAATGCACCGGATCCCATCAGAACTCCGAAGTTAAGCCTGCTTGGGCGAGAGTAGTACTAGGATGGGTGCCCTCCTGGGAAGTCCTCGTGTTGCCTCCCCTTTTTTTTTGCGCCAGTTTAATTCTGTCCCAGCTCTCTCTCTCTTTCGTTTAGTTTAAATATTTAATTTTTTTTTATCCCCGAGGCTTCGTTCCGTCCCGGCTCACTCTCTATTTCATTTAGTTTAAATATTTAATTTTTTTATCCCCGAGACTTCGTAGTGTGGAGGGTGTAAATTGTTCAGTCTTTCGGGGCAAAGGTATCGAAAAGACATTCATCCGGACATATTATAATCAAAAATTGGAGGCTCGGCGGAAAAATGGCTGTGCCTTGAAGGGACAAGAGCGACATGTTGGCATAACTGAACGGATGTGACCATACTAGTACTAATGCACCGGATCCCATCAGAACTCCAATGTTAAGCGTGCTTGGGCGAGAGTAGTACTAGGATGGGTAACCTCCTGGGAAGTCCTCGTGTTGCATCCCTTTTTGTTTTGCGCCAGTTTAGTTTCGTCCCAGCTCGCTCTCTCATTTGTTTAGTTTAAATATTTAATTTTTTTTATCCCCGAGGCTTCGTTCCGTCCCAGCTCGCTCTCTCTTTCATTTAGTTTAAATATATCATTTTTTTTATTCCCGAGGCTTCGTAGTGTGGAGGGTGTAAATTGTTTAGTCTTTTTGGGGAAAGGTATCGAAAAGACCTTCGTCCGGACATATTATAATCGAAAATTGGAGGCTAGGCAGAAAAATGGCTGTGCCGTGAAGGGACAAGAGCGAAATGTTGGCATAAATGAACGTATGCGACCATACCAGCACTAAAGCACCGGATGTCAGCAGAACTCCGAAGTTAAGCCTGCTTGGGCGAGAGTAGTACTAGGATGGGTGACCTCCTGGGAAGTCCTCGTGTGGCCTCCCCTTTTTCTTTTGCGCCAGTTTAGTTCCGTCCCTGCTCGCTCTCTCTTTCGTTTAGTTTAAATATTTATTTTTTTTTATCCCCGAGGCATCGTTCCGTCCCAACTCGCTCTCTCTTTCGTTTGGTTTAAATATTTAATTTTTTTTACCCCCTAGGCTTCGTAGTGTGGAGGGTGTAAATTATTCAGGCTTTTGGGGCAAAGGTATCGAAAAGTCCTTCGTCCAGACATATTATAATCGAAAATCGGAGGCTCGGCGGAAAAATGGCTGTGCCGTGAAAGGACAAGAACGAAATGTTTGCATAAGTGAACGGATGTGACCATACCAGCACTAATGCACCGGATCCCATCAGACCTCCGAAGTTAAGCGTGCTTGGGCGAGAGTAGTACTAGGACGGGTGATCTCTTGGGAAGTCCTCGTGTTGCATCCACTTTTGTTTTTCGCCAGTTTAGTTCCGTCCTAGCTCTCTCTCTCTTTCGTTTAGTTTAAATATTTAATTTTTTTTTATCCCCGAGGCTTGGATCCGTCCCAGCTCGCTCTCTCTTTCGTTTAGTTTAAATATTTAAATTTTTTTATCCCCGAGGCTTCGTAGTGAGGAGGGTTTAAAATGTTCGGGCTTTCGGGGCAAAGGTATCGAAAAGACCTTCGTCCGGACATATTGTAATCGAAAATCGGAGGCCCGAAGGAAAAATGGTTGTGCCGTGAAGGGACAAGAGCGAAATGTTGGAATAAGTGAACGGATGCGACCATACTAGCACTAATGCACCGGATCCCATCAGAACTCCGAAGTTAAGCGTGCTTGGGCGAGAGTAGTACTAGGATGGGTGACCTCATAGAAAGTCCTCGTGTTGCATCCCCTTTTGTTTTGCACCAGTTTAATTCTGTCCCAGCTCTCTCTCTCTCTTTCGTTTAGTTTAAATATTTAATTTTTTTTATCCCCGAGGCTTCGTTTCGTCCCGGCTCACTCTCTATTTCATTTAGTTTAAATATTTAATTTTTTTATCCCCGACACTTCGTAGTTTGGAGGGTGTAAATTGTTCAGTCTTTCGGGGCAAAGGTATCGAAAAGACCTTCGTCCGGAAATATTATAATCGAAAATTGGAGGCTCGGCGGAAAAATGGTTGTGCCGTGAAGGGACAAGAGCGACATGTTGACATAAGTGAACGGATGTGACCATACTAGTACTAATGCACCGGATCCAATCAGAATTCCAAAGTTAAGCGTGCTTGGGCGAAAGTAGTACTAGGATGGGTAACCTCCTGGGAAGTCCTCGTGTTGCATCCCTTTTTGTTTTGCGCCAGTTTAGTTTCGTCCCAGCTCGCTATCTCTTTTGTTTAGTTTAAATATTTATCTTTTTTTTATCCCTGAGGCTTCGTTCCGTCCCAGCTCGCTCTCTCTTTCATTTAGTTTAAATATATCATTTTTTTTATTCCCGAGGTTTCGTAGTGTGGAGGGTGTAAATTGTTCAGTCTTTCGGGGCAAAGGTATCGAAAAGACCTTCGTCCGGAAATATTATAATCGAAAATTGGAGGCTCGGTGGAAAAATGGCTGTGCCGTGAAGGGACAAGAGCGAAATGTTGGCATAAATGAACGTATGCGACCATAACAGCACTAATGCACCGGATCTCATCAGAACTCCGAAGTTAAGCGTGATTGGGCGAGAGTAGTACTAGGATGGGTGATCTCTTGGGAAGTCTTCGTGTTGCATCCACTTTTGTTTTTCGCCAGTTTAGTTCCGTCCTAGCTCTCTCTCTCTCTCTCTCTCTCTCTCTCTCTCTCTCTCTCTTTCGTTTAGTTTAAATATTTAATTTTTTTTTATCCCCGAGGCTTGGATCCGTCCCAGCTCGCTCTCTCTTTCGTTTAGTTTAAATATTTAAATTTTTTTATCCCCGAGGCTTCGTAGTGAGGAGGATTTAAAATGTTCAGGCTTTCGGGGCAAAGGTATCGAAAAGACCTTCGTCCGGACATATTGTAATCGAAAATCGGAGGCCCAACGGAAAAATGGTTGTGCCGTGAAGGGACAAGAGCGAAATGTTGGAATAAGTGAACGGATGCGACCATACTAGCACTAATGCACCGGATCCCATCAGAACTCCAAAGTTAAGCGTGCTTGGGCGAGAGTAGTACTAGGATGGGTGACCTCATAGAAAGTCCTCGTGTTGCATCCCCTTTTGTTTTGCACCAGTTTAATTCTGTCCCAGCTCTCTCTCTCTCTTTCGTTTAGTTTAAATATTTAATTTTTTTTATCCCCGAGGCTTCGTTTCGTCCCGGCTCACTCTCTATTTCATTTAGTTTAAATATTTAATTTTTTTATCCCCGACACTTCGTAGTTTGGAGGGTGTAAATTGTTCAGTCTTTCGGGGCAAAGGTATCGAAAAGACCTTCGTCCGGAAATATTATAATCGAAAATTGGAGGCTCGGCGGAAAAATGGTTGTGCCGTGAAGGGACAAGTGCGACATGTTGGCATAAGTGAACGGATGTGACCATACTAGTACTAATGCACCGGATCCAATCAGAACTCCAAAGTTAAGCGTGCTTGGGCGAAAGTAGTACTAGGATGGGTAACCTCCTGGGAAGTCCTCGTGTTGCATCCCTTTTTGTTTTGCGCCAGTTTAGTTTCGTCCCAGCTCGCTATCTCTTTTGTTTAGTTTAAATATTTAACTTTTTTTTTATCCCCGAGGCTTCGTTCCGTCCCAGCTCTCTCTCTCTCTTTCATTTAGTTTAAATATATCATTTTTTTTATTCCTGAGGTTTCGTAGTGTGGAGGGTGTAAATTGTTCAGTCTTTCGGGGCAAAGGTATCGAAAAGACCTTCGTCCGGAAATATTATAATCGTAAATTGGAGGCTCGGTGGATAAATGGCTATGCCGTGAAGGGACAAGAGCGAAATGTTGGCATAAATGAATGTATGCGACCATACCAGCACTAATGCACCGGATCTCATCAGAACTCCGAAGTTAAGCGTGCTTGGGCGAGAGTAGTACTAGGATGGGTGATCTCTTGGGAAGTCCTCGTGTTGCATCCACTTTTGTTTTTCGCCAGTTTAGTTCCGTCCTAGCTCTCTCTCTCTCTCTTTCGTTTAGTTTAAATATTTAATTTTTTTTTATCCCCGAGGCTTGGATCCGTCCCAGCTCGCTCTCTCTTTCGTTTAGTTTAAATATTTAAAATTTTTATCCCCGAGGCTTCGTAGTGAGGAGGGTTTAAAATGTTCAGGCTTTCGGGGCAAAGGTATCGAAAAGACCTTCGTCCGGACATATTGTAATCGAAAATCGGAGGCCCGACGGAAAAATGGTTGTGCCATGAAGGGACAAGAGCGAAATATTGGAATAAGTGAACGGATGCGACCATACTAGCACTAATGCACCGGATCCCATCAGAACTCCGAAGTTAAGCGTGCTTGGGCGAGAGTAGTACTAGGATGGGTGACCTCATAGAAAGTCCTCGTGTTGCATCCCCTTTTGTTTTGCACCAGTTTAATTCTGTCCCAGCTCTCTCTCTCTCTTTCGTTTAGTTTAAATATTTAATTTTTTTTATCCCCGAGGCTTTGTTTCGTCCCGGCTCACTCTCTATTTCATTTAGTTTAAATATTTAATTTTTTTATCCCCGACACTTCGTAGTTTGGAGGGTGTAAATTGTTCAGTCTTTCGGGGCAAAGGTATCGAAAAGACCTTCGTCCGGACATATTATAATCGAAAATTGGAGGCTCGGCGGAAAAATGGTTGTGCCGTGAAGGGACAAGAGCGACATGTTGGCATAAGTGAACGGATGTGACCATACTAGTACTAATGCACCGAATCCAATCAGAACTCCAAAGTTAAGCGTGCTTGGGCCAAAGTAGTACTAGGATGGGTAACCTCCTGGGAAGTCCTCGTGTTGCATTCCTTTTTGTTTTGCGCCAGTTTAGTTTCGTCCCAGCTCGCTATCTCTTTTGTTTAGTTTAAATATTTAACTTTTTTTTTATCCCCGAGGCTTCGTTCCGTCCCAGCTCGCTCTCTCTTTCATTTAGTTTAAATATATCATTTTTTTTATTCCCGAGGTTTCGTAGTGTGGAGGGTATAAATTGTTCAGTCTTTCGGGGCAAAGGTATCGAAAAGACCTTCGTCCGGAAATATTATAATCGAAAATTGGAGGCTCGGTGGAAAAATGGTTGTGCCGTGAAGGGACAAGAGCGAAATGTTGGCATAAATGAACGTATGCGACCATACCAGCACTAATGCACCGGATCTCATCAGAACTCAGAAGTTAAGCCTGCTTGGGCGAGAGTAGTACTAGGATGGGTGACCACCTGGGAAGTCCTCGTGTTGCCTCCCCTTTTTCTTTTGCGCCAGTTTAGTTCCGTCCCAGCTCGCTCTCTCTTTCGTTTAGTTTAAATATTTAATTTTTTTTATCCCCGAGGCATCGTTCCGTCCCAGCTCGCTCTCTCTTTCGTTTAGTTTAAATATTTAATTTTTTTTTTACCCTCGAGGCTTCGTAGTGTGGAGGGTGTAAATTGTTCAGGCTTTTGGGGCAAAGGTATCGAAAAGACCTTCGTCCGGACATATTATAATCGAAAATCGGAGGCTCGGTGGAAAAATGGCTTTGCCGTGAAGGGACAAGAACGAAATGTTTGGAAAAGTGAACGGATGTGACCATACCAGCACAAATGCACCGGATCCCATTAGAACTCCGAAGTTAAGCGTGCTTTGGCGAGAGCAGTACTAGGATGGGTGATCTCCTGGGAAGTCCTCGTGTTGCATCCCCTTTTGTTTTTCGCCAGTTTAGTTCCGTCCCAGCTCTCTCTCTCTCTCTCTTTCGTTTAGTTGAAATATTTAATTTTTTATTATCCCCGAGGCTTGGTTCCGTCCAAGCTCGCTCTATCTCTTGTTTAGTTTAAATATTTCAATTTTTTTATCCCCGAGGCTTCGTAGTGAGGAGGGTTTAAAATGTTCACGCTTTCAGGACAAAGGTATCGAAAAAACCTTCGTCCGGACATATTGTAATCGAAAATCGGAGGCCCGGCGGAAAAATGGTTGTGCCGTGAAGGGAAAAGAGCGAAATGTTGGAATAAGTGAACGAATGCGACCATACTAGCACTAATGCACCGGATCCCATCAGAACTCCGAAGTTAAGCATGCTTGGGCGAGAGTAGTACTAGGATGGGTGACCTCATAGGAAGTCCTCGTGTTGCATCCCCTTTTGTTTTGCGCCAGTTTAATTCTGTCCCAGCTTTCTCTCTCTTTCGTTTAGTTTAAATATTTAATTTTTTTTATCCCCGAGGCTTCGTTCCGTCCCAGCTCACTCTCTATTTCATTTAGTTTAAATATTTAATTTTATTATCCCCGAGACTTCGTAGTGTAGAGGGTGTAAATTGTTCAGTCTTTCGGGGAAAAGGTATCGAAAAGACCTTCGTCCGGACATATTATAATCGAAAATTGGAGGCTCGGCGGAAAAATGGCTGTGTCGTGAAGGGACAAGAGCGTCATGTTGGCATAAGTGAACGGATGTGACCATACTAGTACTAATGCACCGGATCAAATCAGAAATGCAAAGTTAAGCGTGCTTGCGCGAGAGTAGTACTAGGATGGGTAACCTCCTGGGAAGTCCTCGTGTTGCATCCCTTTTTGTTTTGCGCCAGTTTAGTTTCGTCCCAGCTCGCTATCTCTTTTGTTTAGTTTAAATATATCATTTTTTTTATTCCCGAGGTTTCGTAGTGTGGAGGGTGTAAATTGTTCAGTCTTTCGGGGCAAAGGTATCGAAAAGACCTTCGTCCGGAAATATTATAATCGAAAATTGGAGGCTCGGTGGAAAAATGGCTGTGCCGTGAAGGGACAAGAGCGAAATGTTGGCATAAATGAACGTATGCGACCATACCAGCACTAATGCACCGGATCTCATCAGAACTCCAAAGTTAAGCCTGCTTGGGCGAGAGTAGTACTAGGATGGGTGACCACCTGGGAAGTCCTCGTGTTGCCTCCCCTTTTTGTTTTGCGCCAGTTTAGTTCCGTCCCAGCTCGCTCTCTCTTTCGTTTAGTTTAAATATTTAATTTTTTTTATCCCCGAGGCATCGTTCCGTCCCAGCTCGCTCTCTCTTTCGTTTAGTTTAAATATTTAATTTTTTTTTTACCCTCGAGGCTTCGTAGTGTGGAGGGTGTAAATTGTTCAGGCTTTTGGGGCAAAGGTATCGAAAAGACCTTCGTCCGGACATATTATAATCGAAAATCGGAGACTCGGTGGAAAAATGGCTTTGCCGTGAAGGGACAAGAACGAAATGTTTGGAAAAGTGAACGGATGTGACCATACCAGCACAAATGCACCGGATCCCATTAGAACTCCGAAGTTAAGCGTGCTTTGGCGAGAGCAGTACTAGGATGGGTGATCTCCTGGGAAGTCCTCGTGTTGCATCCCCTTTTGTTTTTCGCCAGTTTAGTTCCGTCCCAGCTCTCTCTCTCTCTCTCTTTCGTTTAGTTGAAATATTTAATTTTTTTTTATCCCCGAGGCTTGGTTCCGTCCAAGCTCGCTCTATCTCTTGTTTAGTTTAAATATTTCAATTTTTTTATCCCCGAGACTTCGTAGTGAGGAGGGTTTAAAATGTTCACGCTTTCGGGACAAAGGTATCGAAAAAACCTTCGTCCGGACATATTGTAATCGAAAATCGGAGGCCCGGCGGAAAAATGGTTGTGCCGTGAAGGGAAAAGAGCGAAATGTTGGAATAAGTGAACGAATGCGACCATACTAGCACTAATGCACCGGATCCCATCAGAACTCCGAAGTTAAGCATGCTTGGGCGAGAGTAGTACTAGGATGGGTGACCTCATAGGAAGTCCTCGTGTTGCATCCCCTTTTGTTTTGCGCCAGTTTAATTCTGTCCCAGCTTTCTCTCTCTTTCGTTTAGTTTAAATATTTAATTTTTTTTATCCCCGAGGCTTCGTTCCGTCCCAGCTCACTCTCTATTTCATTTAGTTTAAATATTTAATTTTATTATCCCCGAGACTTCGTAGTGTGGAGGGTGTAAATTGTTCAGTCTTTCGGGGAAAAGGTATCGAAAAGACCTTCGTCCGGACATATTATAATCGAAAATTGGAGGCTCGGCGGAAAAATGGCTGTGTCGTGAAGGGACAAGAGCGTCATGTTGGCATAAGTGAACGGATGTGACCATACTAGTACTAATGCACCGGATCAAATCAGAAATGCAAAGTTAAGCGTGCTTGCGCGAGAGTAGTACTAGGATGGGTAACCTCCTGGGAAGTCCTCGTGTTGCATCCCTTTTTGTTTTGCGCCAGTTTAGTTTCGTCCCAGCTCGCTATCTCTTTTGTTTAGTTTAAATATATCATTTTTTTTATTCTCGAGGTTTCGTAGTGTGGAGGGTGTAAATTGTTCAGTCTTTCGGGGCAAAGGTATCGAAAAGACCTTCGTCCGAAAATATTATAATCGAAAATTGGAGGCTCGGTGGAAAAATGGCTGTGCCGTGAAGGGACAAGAGCGAAATGTTGGCATAAATGAACGTATGCGACCATACCAGCACTAATGCACCGGATCTCATCAGAACTCCAAAGTTAAGCCTGCTTGGGCGAGAGTAGTACTAGGATGGGTGACCAACTGGGAAGCCCTCGTGTTGCCTCCCCTTTTTGTTTTGCGCCAGTTTAGTTCCGTCCCAGCTCGCTCTCTCTTTCGTTTAGTTTAAATATTTAATTTTTTTTATCCCCGAGGCATCGTTCCGTCCCAGCTCGCTCTCTCTTTCGTTTAGTTTAAATATTTAATTTTTTTTTTACCCTCGAGGCTTCGTAGTGTGGAGGGTGTAAATTGTTCAGGCTTTTGGGGCAAAGGTATCGAAAAGACCTTCGTCCGGACATATTATAATCGAAAATCGGAGGCTCGGTGGAAAAATGGCTTTGCCGTGAAGGGACAAGAACGAAATGTTTGCATAAGTGAACGGATGTGACCATACCAGCACAAATGCACCGGATCCCATTAGAACTCCGAAGTTAAGCGTGCTTTGGCGAGAGCAGTACTAGGATGGGTGATCTCCTGGGAAGTCCTCGTGTTGCATCCCCTTTTGTTTTTCGCCAGTTTAGTTCCGTCCCAGCTCTCTCTCTCTCTCTCTTTCGTTTAGTTGAAATATTTAATTTTTTTTTATCCCCGAGGCTTGGTTCCGTCCAAGCTCGCTCTATCTCTTGTTTAGTTTAAATATTTCAATTTTTTTATCCCCGAGGCTTCGTAGTGAGGAGGGTTTAAAATGTTCACGCTTTCGGGACAAAGGTATCGAAAAAACCTTCGTCCGGACATATTGTAATCGAAAATCGGAGGCCCGGCGGAAAAATGGTTGTGCCGTGAAGGGAAAAGAGCGAAATGTTGGAATAAGTGAACGAATGCGACCATACTAGCACTAATGCACCGGATCCCATCAGAACTCCGAAGTTAAGCATGCTTGGGCGAGAGTAGTACTAGGATGGGTGACCTCATAGGAAGTCCTCGTGTTGCATCCCCTTTTGTTTTGCGCCAGTTTAATTCTGTCCCAGCTTTCTCTCTCTTTCGTTTAGTTTAAATATTTAATTTTTTTTATCCCCGAGGCTTCGTTCCGTCCCAGCTCACTCTCTATTTCATTTAGTTTAAATATTTAATTTTATTATCCCCGAGACTTCGTAGTGTGGAGGGTGTAAATTGTTCAGTCTTTCGGGGAAAAGGTATCGAAAAGACCTTCGTCCGGACATATTATAATCGAAAATTGGAGGCTCGGCGGAAAAATGGCTGTGTCGTGAAGGGACAAGAGCGTCATGTTGGCATAAGTGAACGGATGTGACCATACTAGTACTAATGCACCGGATCAAATCAGAAATGCAAAGTTAAGCGTGCTTGCGCGAGAGTAGTACTAGGATGGGTAACCTCCTGGGAAGTCCTCGTGTTGCATCCCTTTTTGTTTTGCGCCAGTTTAGTTTCGTCCCAGCTCGCTATCTCTTTTGTTTAGTTTAAATATATCATTTTTTTTATTCTCGAGGTTTCGTAGTGTGGAGGGTGTAAATTGTTCAGTCTTTCGGGGCAAAGGTATCGAAAAGACCTTCGTCCGAAAATATTATAATCGAAAATTGGAGGCTCGGTGGAAAAATGGCTGTGCCGTGAAGGGACAAGAGCGAAATGTTGGCATAAATGAACGTATGCGACCATACCAGCACTAATGCACCGGATCTCATCAGAACTCCAAAGTTAAGCCTGCTTGGGCGAGAGTAGTACTAGGATGGGTGACCAACTGGGAAGCTCTCGTGTTGCCTCCCCTTTTTGTTTTGCGCCAGTTTAGTTCCGTCCCAGCTCGCTCTCTCTTTCGTTTAGTTTAAATATTTAATTTTTTTTATCCCCGAGGCATCGTTCCGTCCCAGCTCGCTCTCTCTTTCGTTTAGTTTAAATATTTAATTTTTTTTTTACCCTCGAGGCTTCGTAGTGTGGAGGGTGTAAATTGTTCAGGCTTTTGGGGCAAAGGTATCGAAAAGACCTTCGTCCGGACATATTATAATCGAAAATCGGAGGCTCGGTGGAAAAATGGCTTTGCCGTGAAGGGACAAGAACGAAATGTTTGCATAAGTGAACGGATGTGACCATACCAGCACAAATGCACCGGATCCCATTAGAACTCCGAAGTTAAGCGTGCTTTGGCGAGAGCAGTACTAGGATGGGTGATCTCCTGGGAAGTCCTCGTGTTGCATCCCCTTTTGTTTTTCGCCAGTTTAGTTCCGTCCCAGCTCTCTCTCTCTCTCTTTCGTTTAGTTGAAATATTTAATTTTTTTTTATCCCCGAGGCTTGGTTCCGTCCAAGCTCGCTCTATCTCTTGTTTAGTTTAAATATTTCAATTTTTTTATCCCCGAGGCTTCGTAGTGAGGAGGGTTTAAAATGTTCACGCTTTCGGGACAAAGGTATCGAAAAAACCTTCGTCCGGACATATTGTAATCGAAAATCGGAGGCCCGGCGGAAAAATGGTTGTGCCGTGAAGGGAAAAGAGCGAAATGTTGGAATAAGTGAACGAATGCGACCATACTAGCACTAATGCACCGGATCCCATCAGAACTCCGAAGTTAAGCATGCTTGGGCGAGAGTAGTACTAGGATGGGTGACCTCATAGGAAGTCCTCGTGTTGCATCCCCTTTTGTTTTGCGCCAGTTTAATTCTGTCCCAGCTTTCTCTCTCTTTCGTTTAGTTTAAATATTTAATTTTTTTTATCCCCGAGGCTTCGTTCCGTCCCAGCTCACTCTCTATTTCATTTAGTTTAAATATTTAATTTTATTATCCCCGAGACTTCGTAGTGTGGAGGGTGTAAATTGTTCAGTCTTTCGGGGAAAAGGTATCGAAAAGACCTTCGTCCGGACATATTATAATCGAAAATTGGAGGCTCGGCGGAAAAATGGCTGTGTCGTGAAGGGACAAGAGCGTCATGTTGGCATAAGTGAACGGATGTGACCATACTAGTACTAATGCACCGGATCAAATCAGAAATGCAAAGTTAAGCGTGCTTGCGCGAGAGTAGTACTAGGATGGGTAACCTCCTGGGAAGTCCTCGTGTTGCATCCCTTTTTGTTTTGCACCAGTTTAGTTTCGTCCCAGCTCGCTATCTCTTTTGTTTAGTTTAAATATATCATTTTTTTTATTCCCGAGGTTTCGTAGTGTGGAGGGTGTAAATTGTTCAGTCTTTCGGGGCAAAGGTATCGAAAAGACCTTCGTCCGAAAATATTATAATCGAAAATTGGAGGCTCGGTGGAAAAATGGCTGTGCCGTGAAGGGACAAGAGCGAAATGTTGGCATAAATGAACGTATGCGACCATACCAGCACTAATGCACCGGATCTCATCAGAACTCCAAAGTTAAGCCTGCTTGGGCGAGAGTAGTACTAGGATGGGTGACCAACTGGGAAGCCCTCGTGTTGCCTCCCCTTTTTGTTTTGCGCCAGTTTAGTTCCGTCCCAGCTCGCTCTCTCTTTCGTTTAGTTTAAATATTTAATTTTTTTTATCCCCGAGGCATCGTTCCGTCCCAGCTCGCTCTCTCTTTCGTTTAGTTTAAATATTTAATTTTTTTTTTACCCTCGAGGCTTCGTAGTGTGGAGGGTGTAAATTGTTCAGGCTTTTGGGGCAAAGGTATCGAAAAGACCTTCGTCCGGACATATTATAATCGAAAATCGGAGGCTCGGTGGAAAAATGGCTTTGCCGTGAAGGGACAAGAACGAAATGTTTGCATAAGTGAACGGATGTGACCATACCAGCACAAATGCACCGGATCCCATTAGAACTCCGAAGTTAAGCGTGCTTTGGCGAGAGCAGTACTAGGATGGGTGATCTCCTGGGAAGTCCTCGTGTTGCATCCCCTTTTGTTTTTCGCCAGTTTAGTTCCGTCCCAGCTCTCTCTCTCTCTCTTTCGTTTAGTTGAAATATTTAATTTTTTTTTATCCCCGAGGCTTGGTTCCGTCCAAGCTCGCTCTATCTCTTGTTTAGTTTAAATATTTCAATTTTTTTATCCCCGAGGCTTCGTAGTGAGGAGGGTTTAAAATGTTCACGCTTTCGGGACAAAGGTATCGAAAAAACCTTCGTCCGGACATATTGTAATCGAAAATCAGAGGCCCGGCGGAAAAATGGTTGTGCCGTGAAGGGAAAAGAGCGAAATGTTGGAATAAGTGAACGAATGCGACCATACTAGCACTAATGCACCGGATCCCATCAGAACTCCGAAGTTAAGCATGCTTGGGCGAGAGTAGTACTAGGATGGGTGACCTCATAGGAAGTCCTCGTGTTGCATCCCCTTTTGTTTTGCGCCAGTTTAATTCTGTCCCAGCTTTCTCTCTCTTTCGTTTAGTTTAAATATTTAATTTTTTTTATCCCCGAGGCTTCGTTCCGTCCCAGCTCACTCTCTATTTCATTTAGTTTAAATATTTAATTTTATTATCCCCGAGACTTCGTAGTGTGGAGGGTGTAAATTGTTCAGTCTTTCGGGGAAAAGGTATCGAAAAGACCTTCGTCCGGACATATTATAATCGAAAATTGGAGGCTCGGCGGAAAAATGGCTGTGTCGTGAAGGGACAAGAGCGTCATGTTGGCATAAGTGAACGGATGTGACCATACTAGTACTAATGCACCGGATCAAATCAGAAATGCAAAGTTAAGCGTGCTTGCGCGAGAGTAGTACTAGGATGGGTAACCTCCTGGGAAGTCCTCGTGTTGCATCCCTTTTTGTTTTGCGCCAGTTTAGTTTCGTCCCAGCTCGCTATCTCTTTTGTTTAGTTTAAATATATCATTTTTTTTATTCCCGAGGTTTCGTAGTGTGGAGGGTGTAAATTGTTCAGTCTTTCGGGGCAAAGGTATCGAAAAGACCTTCGTCCGGAAATATTATAATCGAAAATTGGAGGCTCGGTGGAAAAATGGCTGTGCCGTGAAGGGACAAGAGCGAAATGTTGGCATAAATGAACGTATGCGACCATACCAGCACTAATGCACCGGATCTCATCAGAACTCCAAAGTTAAGCCTGCTTGGGCGAGAGTAGTACTAGGATGGGTGACCAACTGGGAAGCCCTCGTGTTGCCTCCCCTTTTTGTTTTGCGCCAGTTTAGTTCCGTCCCAGCTCGCTCTCTCTTTCGTTTAGTTTAAATATTTAATTTTTTTTATCCCCGAGGCATCGTTCCGTCCCAGCTCGCTCTCTCTTTCGTTTAGTTTAAATATTTAATTTATTTTTTTACCCTCGAGGCTTCGTAGTGTGGAGGGTGTAAATTGTTTAGGCTTTTCGGGCAAAGGTATCGAAAAGACCTTCGTCCGGACATATTATAATCGAAAATCGGAGGCTCGGCGGAAAAATGGCTTTGCCGTGAAGGGACAAGAACGAAATGTTTGCATAAGTGAACGGATGTGACCATACAAGCACTAATGCACCGGATCCCATTAGAACTCCGAAGTTAAGCGTGCTTGGGCGAGAGTAGTACTAGGATGGGTGATCTCCTGGGAAGTCCTCGTGTTGCATCCCCTTTTGTTTTTCGCCAGTTTAGTTCCGTCCCAGCTCTCTCTCTCTCTTTCGTTTAGTTGAAATATTTAATTTTTTTTTATCCCCGAGGCTTGGTTCCGTCCAAGCTCGCTCTCTGTTTCGTTTAGTTTAAATATTTCAATTTTTTTTATCCCCGAGGCATCGTAGTGAGGAGGGTTTAAAATGTTCAGGCTTTCGGGACAAAGGTATCGAAAAGACCTTCGTCCGGACATATTGTAATCGAAAATCGGAGGCCCGGCGGAAAAATGGTTGTGCCGTGAAGGGACAAGAGCGAAATGTTGGAATAAGTGAACGAATGCGACCATACTAGCACTAATGCACCGGATCCCATCAGAACTCCGAAGTTAAGCGTGCTTGGGCGAGAGTAGTACTAGGATGAGTGACCTCATAGGAAGTCCTCGTGTTGCATCCCCTTTTGTTTTGCGCCAGTTTAATTCTGTCCCACCTTTCTCTCTCTTTCGTTTAGTTTAAATATTTAATTTTTTTTATCCCCGAGGCTTTGTTCCGTCCCAGCTCACTCTCTATTTCATTTAGTTTAAATATTTAATTTTATTATCCCCGAGACTTCGTAGTGTGGAGGGTGTAAATTGTTCAGTCTTTCGGGGAAAAGGTATCGAAAATTGGAGGCTCAGCGGAAAAATGGCTGTGTCGTGAAGGGACAAGAGCGACATGTTGGCATAAGTGAACGGATGTGACCATATTAGTACTAATGCACCGGATCATATCAGAACTCCAAAGTTAAGCGTGCTTGGGCGAGAGTAGTACTAGGATGGGTAACCTCCTAGGAAGTCCTCGTGTTGCATTCCTTTTTGTTTTGCGCCAGTTTAGTTTCGTCCCAGCTCGCTCTCTCTTTCATTTAGTTTAAATATATCATTTTTTTATTCCCGAGGCTTTGTAGTGTGGAGGGTGTAAATTGTTCAGTCTTTCGGGGCAAAGGTATCGAAAAGACCTTCGTCCGGACATATTATAATCGAAAATTGGAGGCTCGGCGGAAAAATGGCTGTGCCGTGAAGGGACAAGAGCGAAATGTTGGCATAAATGAACGTATGCGACCATACCAGCACTAATGCACCGGATCTCATCAGAACTCCGAAGTTAAGCCTGCTTGGGCGAGAGTAGTACTAGGATGGGTGACCTCCTGGGAAGTCCTCGTGTTGCCTCCCCTTTTTCTTTTGCGCCAGTTTAGTTCCGTCCCAGCTCGCTCTCTCTTTCGTTTAGTTTAAATATATATATTTTTTTTTACCCCCGAGGCATCGTTCCGTCCCAGCTCGCTCTCTCTTTCGTTAGTTTAAATATTTAATTTTTTTTTACCCCCGAGGCTTCGTAGTGTGGAGGGTGTAAATTGTTCAGGCTTTTGGGGCAAAGGTATCCAAAAGACCTTCGTCCGGACATATTATAATCGAAAATCAGAGGCTCGGCGGAAAAATGGCTGTGCCGTGAAGGGACAAGAACGAAATGTTTGCATAAGTGAACGGATGTGACCATACCAGCACTAATGCACCGGATCCCATCAGAACTCCGAAGTTAAGCGTGCTTGGGCGAGAGTAGTACTAGGATGGGTGATCTCCTGGGAAGTCCTCGTGTTGCATCCCCTTTTGTTTTTCGCCAGTTTAGTTCCGTCCCAGCTCTCTCTCTCTTTCGTTTAGTTTAAATATTTAATTTTTTTATCCCCGAGGCTTGGTTCCGTCAAAGCTCGCTCTCTCTTTCGTTTAGTTTAAATATTTAAATTTTTTTATCCCCGAGGCTTCGTAGTGAGGAGGGTTTAAAATGTTCAGGCATTCGGGGCAAAGGTATCGAAAAGACCTTCGTCCGGACATATTGTAATCGAAAATCAGAGGCCCGGCGGAAAAATGGTTATGCCGTGAAGGGACAAGAACGAAATGTTTGCATAAGTGAACGGATGTGACCATACCAGCACTAATGCACCGGATCCCATCAGAACTCCGAAGTTAAGCGTGCTTGGGCGAGAGTAGTACTAGGATGGGTGATCTCTTGGGAAGTCCTCGTGTTGCATCCCCTTTTGTTTTTCGCCAGTTTAGTTCCGTCCCAGCTCGCTCTCTCTTTCGTTTAGTTTAAATATTTCAATTTTTTTATCCCCGAGGCTTCGTAGTGAGGAGGGTTTAAAATGTTCAGGCTTTCGTGGCAAAGGTATCGAAAAGACCTTCGTCCGGACATATTGTAATCGAAAATCGGAGGCCCGGCGGAAAAATGGTTGTGCCGTGAAGGGACAAGCGCGAAATGTTGGAATAAGTGAACAAATGCGACCATACTAGCACTAATGCACCGGATCCCATCAAAACTCCAAAGTTAAGCGTGCTTGGGCGAGAGTAGTACTAGGATGGGTGACCTCATAGGAAGTCCTCGTGTTGCATCCCCTTTTGTTTTGCGCCAGTTTAATTCTGTCCCAGCTCTCTCTCTCTTTCGTTTAGTTTAAATATTTAATTTTTTTTATCCCCGAGGCTTCGTATTGAGGAGGGTGTAAATTGTTCGGGCTTTCGGGGCAAAGGTATCGTAAAGACCTTCGCCCGAACATATTATAATCGAAAATCGGAGGCCCGATGAAAAAATGGATATGTCGTGAAGGGAAAACGGCGAAATATTGGCATAATTCAACGGATGCAACCATACCAGCACTAATGCACCGGATCCAATAAGAACTCCGAAGTTAAGCGTGCTTGGGCGAGAGTAGTACTAGGATGGGTGATCTCCAGGGAAGTCCTCGTGTTGCATCCCTTTTTTTTTTCGCCAGTTTAGTTCCGTCCCAGCTCTCTCTCTCTTTCGTATAGTTTAAATATTGAATTTTTTTTATCCCCGAGGCTTGGTTCCATCCCAGCTCGCTCTCTCTTTCGTTTAGTTGAAATATTCAAATTTTTTTCTCCCCGAGGCTTCGTAGTGAGGAGGGTTTAAAATGTTCAGACTTTCGGGGCAAAGGTATCGAAAAGACCTTCGTCCGGACATATTGTAATCGAAAATCGGAGGCCCGGCGGAAAAATGGTTGTGCCGTGAAGGGACAAGAGCGAAATGTTGGAATAAGTGAACTGATGCGACCATACTAGCACTAATGCACCGGATCCCATCAGAACTCCGAAGTTAAGCGTGCTTGGGCGAGAGTAGTACTAGGATGGATGACCTCATAGGAAGTCCTCGTGTTGTATCCCCTTTTGTTTTGCGCCAGATTAATTCTGTCCCAACTCTCTCTCTCTCTCTCTTTCGTTTAGTTTAAATATTTAATTTTTTTTATTCCCGAGGCTTCGTTCCGTCCCGACTCACTCTCTATTTCATTTAGTTTAAATATTTACTTTTTTTATCCCAGGGCTTCGTAGTGAGGAGGGTGAAAATTGTTCGGGCTTTCGGGGCAAAGGTATCGAAAAGACCTTCGTCCGGACATTTTATAATCGAAAATCGGAGGCTCGACGGAAAAATGACCGTGTCTTGAAGGGACAAGAGCGAAATATTGGCATAAGTGAACGGCTGCGACCATATCAGCACTAAAGCACCGGATCCCATCAGAACTCTCGAAGTTAAGCGTGCTTGGGCGAGAGTAGTACTAGGATGGGTGACCTCCTGGGAAGTCCTCGTGTTGCATCCTCTTTTTTTTGCGCCAGTTTAGTTCCATCTCAGCTCGCTCTCTCTTTCGTTTATTTTAAATATTTAATTTTATTTATCCCCGAGGCTTCGTATTGAGGCGGGTGTAAATTGTTCGGGCTTTCGGGGCAAAGGTATCGTAAAGACCTTCGCCCGACCATATTATAATCGAAAATAAGAGGCCCGATGAAAAAATGGCTATGTCGTGAAGGGAAAAGGGCGAAATATTGGGATAATTCAACGGATGCAACCATACCAGCACTAATGCACCGGATCCAATAAGAACTCCTAAGTTAAGGGTGCTTGGGCGAGAGTAGTACTAGGATGGATGACCTCCTGGGAAGTTCTCGTGTTGCATCCTCTTTTGCTTTGCGTCAGTTTAGTTTCGTCCCAGCTCGCTCTCTCTTTCGTTTAGTTTAAATATTTAATTTTTTTTATCCCCGAGGCTTCGTAGTGAGAAGGGTTTAAATTATTCGGGCTTTCGGGGCTAAGGTATCGAAAAGAACTTCTTCCGGACATATTATAATCGAAAATCGGTGGCTCGACGGAAAAATGGTTGTGTCGTGAAGGGACAAGAGCGAAATGTTGGCATAAGTGAACGGATGCGATCATGCCAGCACTAATGCACCGTATCCCATCAGAACTCCAAAGTTAAGCGTGCTTGGGCAAGAGTAGTACTAGGATGGGTGATCTTCGCCTCTCATAAGAAGCTATTAGTGGCTCAAACTTTAAGTAAACTAAACTTGGCTTGTTTAAAATGAAGGTTTTATAAGAAATATATAGGATTAAAATATAGCCCCCAAGCATCGCTAATCGATGTGGGATTTCTTTTAATAGAAATAAAAGTATGAAAATCGTCCATATTTGAACTACTGAATAGAATGTAAAATACGAGCATTTTCGAGGCTGATTTAGGAGAAGTTGTAGCCAATTAAATCGACTTCAATCGGCTTCAATCGAAATTTTATACAGCTCGGACAAGCCAAAATACCATAGTGTTGCCATGCTGTTTTCTCAAACTAGAGTTGATATTCGGCCCCGGCAACATAGCTTTGTAAGATAAAGGATTCGAGCTCATTGACGACTAGGATCACATCATCGTCCTCCCCTTGAAAAGGATTCGTCCTCAAATCCGTGATGGAAACAAGCGACTTCTTCGGATATGTTTCTTCTTCCTTGAACGGATCTTGAATCCCCTCTTCTTCTTGAATCGTGAAAGGCAAGCAAGACGGAATGAAAGAAGTCGAATCTAACCACTTACTTGACATCGAATTCAGAAAGCTAGGCATGTCGGTTGGCATTCGTTTCTCCTTCATGGAAAGTGCAACCTTGGGAACTTGGATGATTTTCTCATCCTTCTTAAGCTCAGGGTTGACCTTCGCAATCTCAATAGAAACATCATTGGACTTGACTTGGTTCCGTTTGTTTAACTCTTTCCGGTGAGATTCTTGTTAGAGTTGTTCAAACAAAGGCTTGATTGCTCGGGAGTGAGATGCCGACGAGTGAGAGAGCGAGTTTGGTAAGTATATGGGTGAGATGCTCATAGATTTAGCCATCCATATCTTATTTTTATTTTCCCATAAATCTAGAAAAATCCAAATAAAAGAGTCGTGTGTGTCAAATTTTATTCTCGTGCTCTGATACCAAATGATACGACCCGAAGAATCAAACCAACAAGTTTCAAAGCTTCAACCGAGCACGAGAATAAAATTTGACACACACGACTCTTTTATTTGGATTTTTCTAGATTTATGGGAAAATAAAAACAAGATATGGATGGCTAAATCTATGAGCATCTCACCCATATACTTACCAAACTCGCTCTCTCACTTGTCGGCATCTCACTCCCGAGCAATCAAGCTTTTGTTTGAACAACTCTAACAAGCATATCACCGAAAAGAGTTAAACAAACGGAACCATTCCTCGGCCTCTCACTCCGGAATGGGGTGTCAAAATGGCATCTCACCAAATCAACAAGACACATACACTTTTTCCAAAAATTCTCAACTCATCTTTGAAGAGGGAGGTGGGGTTGTTGTGGACTTCGATTGCGTCGACCCCAATGAGGTGACAATATTTCGAATTTCCTTTACTTGTTTCATTGAATCTTCCGCGAGCTTGTGGATCTCTTCCCAATGTGGTTCAACCTTCTTCTTATGCCAAGCCTCATCCTCTCGAGCCCTTCTCCTTCGATATCTCCAACGGAGCTCATGATCAACTACATCATATGTAGCCCCATCCATGTCACTCCAACGAAGATACCCATCATCATAGGCTCGAATAGCCCATCGGATGTACTCTTCGGACAAAGGCTTAGAACTCGTTTTCTTCAACATTTTGACCCGAAAGGTTGAGGAACCCTTTTCGTTGCTCTGATACAACTTGACGTGCTCATACCCGGGCTCGAGCAAAAGGACCGGCGATGAGAGTTCCGAGATGTCGGGAAATTGTTGATAACTTCTGAGGCAACCGATCAGTCTTCAAAGATTTCCGATTCCCCGTCAATTAGCTCAGCTTCTGGGGACGTGCAAGTACTACTTTTGTAGTCGTGGTTGCGGATTGGGGTAGATCTCATCAATCGGAGGTCATAGGAAGCGGGAAATCGTGTTTTACCGAGATGTCGCTTGTGCAGAGGCGAGTCCAAACGGGGCTTGTTTGAGAGGGATTGAAGGGCTGCTTTTGGGTGATGTTTTAGGGATGATTGAGGGTGATAATGGGGCTGTGGAAGGCCTTAGAATGGTGGTAAAGTAGGGGATGGGGGTTGAGGGATATGTGATGCAAGATCGCTCTCGGCCTCGCACTCCGAGCTCTCTCCAACACTCGATCTTCCGCACTCTCGGCCTCGCACTCCGAGTGTTTCCGACCCTTTGATTCCATCGTCTCTAACTAGGGAATCGCTCTGAGCATCTCACCAAGAGGTTTTATCCGACATCTCACCAAGATAGATTGTGTTTCTTAACCCGAAATGAAGGAAGCACAAAGCTCAGATTTTTCTCAAATTCAATTTGACTTCTTTAATCTCAATTGTCTCGCCCATGACCGTAGAGGATGTCGTCTTTGAAGAGGGAGGTGGGGCTGTTGTGTGCTTTGATAGCTTCGACCCCAATGAGATGACGACTTTTCGGATTTCCTGTACTTGTTGCATTGAGTCTTCCGCGAGCTTACGGATCTCTAGCCAAGGTGGTTCAACCTTTTTCTTACGCCGAGCCTCATCCTCTCGAGCCCTTCTCTTTTGATATCTTCTCCGAAGCTCTTGATCAACTACATCATATGTAGCCCCATCCATGTCACTCCAATGAAGATACCCATCATCATAGGCTCGAATGGCTCATCGGATGTACTCTTCGGACAAAGCCTTGGAACTTGTCTTCTTGAACATTTTTTCTAGGAAGAAACAACTCAATTATCGAAAGCTTGATGGACTCGAGTCGATTAGCTATGACACCACTTGATGAAACCCGAGGACCGGATCGACCAAGGCTCGAGCTTTCGAACACTCTTTTTTGTGCCTAATTTTTGGGGTTTATGGAAACTGAAAAAAGGGATGTGTGGAGCAAGATTCGGGGGCCTCTCACCCTTGAATCCCCTACACTCGATCTCAATCCTCTCGGAATCGCACTCCGAGGATCTCGACCCTTTGACACCTTCGCCTCTCACTAGGTTATTACCCTCAGCCTCTCACCAAAGGGTTCGCTCTTACCCTCTCACCAAGAACTCGATCCTTAACCCGGAATCATAGGAAGCTATTAAGTGGCTCAAACTTTAACTAATCTCAACTTGGCTTGTTTAAAAAGAAGGTTTTACAAGAAATATATAGGAAGAAAATATAGCCCCCAAGCATCTCTAATCGATGTGGGATTTCTTTTAATAGAAATAAAAACATGAAAATCGTCCATATTTGAACTACTGAATAGAATGTAAAATACGAGCATCTCCGAGGCTGATTTAGGAGAAGTGTTCTTCATGAAAGATGTATCCACTTAAAATAGCTTTCCAACAAGTGCTCACCGGCTTTAATCGGAATTTTATATAGCCCGGACAAGCCAAAATACCATAGTGTCGCCATGCTGTTTTCTCAAACGAGAGTTGACATTCGGCCCCGGCAACATAGCTTTGTAAGATAAAGGATTCGAGCTCATTGACGACTATGATCACATCACATATTATAATCGAAAATCAGAGGCTCGACGGAAAAATGGTTGTGTCGTGAAGGGACAAGAGCGAAATGTTGGCATAAGTGAACGGATGCGACCATGCCAGCACTAATGCACCGTATCCCATCAAAACTCCGAAGTTAAGCGTGCTTGGGAGAGAGTAGTACTAGGATGGCTGAGCTTCTGGGAAGTCCTCGTGTTGCATCCCCTTTTGTTTTGCGCCAGTTTAGTTCCGTCCCAGCTCGCTCTCCCTTTCCTTTTGTTTAAATAATTATTTTTTTAAACCCTTGTGCTTCGTAGTGAGGAGGGTGTAAATTGTTCAGGCTTCCGGGGCAAAGGTATCGAAAACATTTTCGTCTGGACATATTATAATCGAAAATTGGAGGATCGACGGAAAAATAGATATGTCGTGAAGGGACAAGAGCAAAATGTTGGCATAGGTGAACGGATGCGACCATACCAGCACTAATGCGCCGGATCCCATCAGAACTCCAATGTTAAGCGTGCTTGGGCGAGAGTAGTACTAGGATGGGTCACCTCCTGGGAAGTCTTCGTGTTGCATCCCCTTTTGTTTAGCGCCAGTTTAGTTCCATCCCAACTCACTCTCTCTTTCGTTTAGTTAGTCCGAACATATTATAATCGAAAATCGGAGGCTTGATGGAAAAATGGCTGTGTCGCCAAGGAACAAGAGCGAAATATTGGCATAAGTGTACGTATGCGACCATACCAGCACTAATGCACCGGATGCCATCAGAACTCCGAAGTTAAGCGTGCTTGGGCGAGAGTAGTATTAGGATGAGTGACCTCTTGGGAAGTCTTCGTGTTGCAACTCCTTTTGTTTTGCGCCAGTTTAGTTCCGTCCCAGCTCGCTCTCTCTTTCGTTTAGTTTAAATATTTAATTTTTTTTATCCGCGGGGCTTCGTAGTGAAGAGGGTGTAAATTGTTCGGGATTTTGGGGCAAAGGTATCGAAAAGAACATTGTCCAGACATATTATAATAGAAAATCGGAGGCTCGACGGAAAAATGGCTGCGTCGTGAAGGGACAAGAGCAAAATGTTGGCATAAGTGTACGGATGCGACCATACCAGCACTAATCCACCGGATCCCATCAGAACTCCAAAGTTAAGCGTGCTTGGGCGAGAGTGGTATTAGGATGGGTGACCTCCTGGGAAGTCCTCGTGTTGCATCCCCTTTTGTTTTGCGCCAGTTTAGTTCTGTCCCATCTCGCTCTCTTTTTCGTTTAGTTTAAATATTTAAATTTTTTTATCCCCGAGGCTTCGTAGTGAGGAGGGTGTAAATTGTTCAAGCTTTCGGGGCAAAGGTATCGAAAATACCTTCGTCCGGACATATTATATTCGAAAATCGGAGGCTCGATGGAATAATGTCTATGTCGTGAAGGGACAAGAGCGAAATGTTGGCATAAGTGAACTGATGCGAATGACAAGAGGAAAACCTATCGTTGTTCTTGCCATAGAATACTCACATAACTAGTATAGTGTGCAAGCAAGAGGTTGATCCACAGGGAAATCTATTCAATTCAAGTATAATTCTAATCTCTAATAGAGAATATGGGGGTGTTTGGTGTGTAAACGGTCCGCCTTTTATCAAAGCGGAAGTAAGCAAACAATGTAAATAGATTGTAGAATGCAGTGGAGAGAAATAGGGTCACCTACAATTTATTACTTCGATTTATGAATTTGATCCTTGTTTCAGCCTCTAGTTCTTGTCTTTTCCTATGAATGTCCTTGTCCAGATCTTAGGTAAATTACTAGTCCTACGAGTCCTAGCAACTCTTATCTCTAAATAACCCTAACACGGTTAAGATTCAACCTAGAGATACCATTAAGATTATGAATTAACCAAGGTACACATAATATCAAGCTACGAGTCGATATTCAACATGTATTCAACTTACTACACATCCAATTAGTCCTACGAGTCCTAAAGGGATATGATTGCCACTTGGGTTAAGGTTCGCTATGAGGAATCTACAAAACCCTAGCAATTGAATGTATCTACTCTAACTTGTCGGCCAGGCCAGAGAGAATAAAACACATTCAGGCAATTAAGCACATAGAAGTCAAAACATTGGAATAGGAATAAGAACTAGATTAAGAAACTCACAATTCAACAATCAAAGATCCAAATCGTAGGCGAAACCTCCAGAGTTTAGTTGCTCATGCTCAACGGCGCTCTCAATAATGGAATAATGTGCATAAGGTCAGTGGTAGAATAAACTAGAAAAGTCTTGATGTCAATACGAAAGTTGTAGATCTCAAAGAGAGCTTTCCAACGCATGGTTATAATAGTCAATCAGACCACCGAGGCCTCCAGAAAGTGCGAAACAAATTTAGCATGTCTTGCGACAACTTTTACTGACTTGTTATTCACTTAGGCTCTCGAAATTCGACTCCGCTCCCGTGCTCTTCACTTTTGTTCCTCAACTTGAATCTTCCTTCATCCAAGATTCTCCTCATTCCTCGTCGGATCCACCTTTACCTGAAATTAACCATAAAATTGCATAGATTCCGACTCTTCCAACATCACCGGTAAACATGTAATTGTAACTAAAATATGCACTATTCACAACTAAACTATGCTAAATGTAATCTATAATGCAATACTAAACATGCTCTATCAATTTCCCCCACGCTTGAACCTTTGCTTGTCCTCAAGCAATAGAAAACTCAACTCTGCAGCCCCACAGAATAGCAATTCATGTATCCACACCTCAATACTCTTTAAGTATGAAAAACTAGCAAACACAATAGATTAACAACATCATAGCACATAATTGGAGTAATCACTGAAATCAGGCAACCATATCCATTCTAGACCTCACAAAGGATATGTGTTTCACTCTCGCGCAAGTGTTTAGGGTTAAATGTTTACGCTCAAAACTAAATCTTCAAAAACTTAGCTACAATAGTCTTGCCCCAGTGTTCTAATTCTCCACCGCTGGTGACTCTACACAGAACAAAAACATGAGGTCTTTTAATTGGGTTGTAATGGGGCCAAGGTAGAACATATAAGGTATGGAACAATTTTGGTCATGTGGTGCTCATAATCCGGGAATTAAGGAAACTACCAAATCATAAAACCACTCGTAAACTCTTCATTCCATATCTCTATAATGCAAAACAACACCAATCTCAAGCATAAAACTTTACAAACAATACTCTACTCATTCCTTTATTTTTTTTTCTTTTCTTTTCTTTTTCTTTATTCATGCTATATCACATGATTTTCCTTGACTTTTGCCCCTAAGTGAATTTTATCCTCCTTAGGTCCCAAGTAATGAATATGCTAGCAAGAATCAAACATCTCATAAATGCACCTCAATCATACAATCCACCACTAGAACCATCATCCACAATATAGATATTCACCAACTATTCCTAAATTCCCGGATGGGGTCAGGCTATCACTGGCTATGGAAAAATCTTGTGGAGCTATAAAATAATAGGCAATTAGGCTCAAACTGGCTTCAAGCAAAGGATAATATGTAAGGTGGGAATAGACTCAAATAGAGCTAATAAAGGTGCCTCAATCATGTTTAAGTCATGTGCAGAAATCATAATATGCAGTCTTGAAAAAGATATCTAAATGCAAGCCAAAGAGGAAGCAATTGAAAAGAGTACACTCAACAAGCAAGAGGACTAAATCAAGTGCAGTCCTGAATAGGCCAAAATAAGCTCACCAGGTCATGTCTAGAACTTCAAGATCACCCAAAATTCCAAGATCTTATGTGCTCAATCATTAACCAATCATGTTCACCAAATAGTATAGAAAACATATATCAAAGGTTTCAACAATCCACGCACATTATGGGGCATAAATCTCAATAGATAGAATAGATGACAAACAACATCCATATGGGGAAATAAGACCTAATCCTAACAATGCAATTTATAAATAACTGATTTTTATTTTATTTTTTTGGGATTTTTTTTAAAGACTGACATATTGATATGCAATATAAACTAAAAACAAAAATAAAAATGCAAACTAAAAATAAACATGCAATCCTATCATACCATGAGATTCTTCCCCCCACAGTTAAATCAGGCATTGTCCTCAATGACATAAAAGACAACAAAAGATAAAAATATGAAGGAAAGAAAGAAAAACTGACTTGTTCACTGCGGTGGTGGAAAGTGAAGAAAGGGAACATTTCATTCCTGTCAGAGGCCGTAGGGCGGTCTGCGAAATTAAGCTCCTCCACTGCTTTCTCTTCGATGCCTTTTCTCCCTGCAGTGTTAGCTCCCCACAACCGAAGAACACCAAAACTAATCTAATAAAACAAAAGACACAAAGGAAAACAGAAAACTTACCTTGGGTTGCCTCCCAAGCAGCGCCTATGTTTAATGTCATTGGCTCGACAGTTTCTTTAAGCTTAAAACACTAATTAATCAGACATATTCAAAGCCCTCAGTAACCTATCAAACTCTTGTGCACAACTACCAAACAAGCATGCACTACATACAAATAAATTGAAACGAAATAATAAAGATTGTAAGAGTTGTTTCAACTTATCGTATGCCTCAGCTTGACTACCCACAGAGGGTATATAATACCACCAATTCAGTTCTATTGGTGGCTTGTCAAAGTAGCAGTCAAATGGATCAATGTATTCATCAATATTCTCTCCAGTGCAGAAGGTAACTTTTACTGGCTCTGTAGCCTCAACAATAGGCTCTAGATCTGATTCATCAATGGGTGAGCTAAGGATGATCTTGTGAGATGGATTGTTTTCTATCTTCTCAGTGGGATTTTCCACAATGACCTCAAGAGGTGCAACAGAGGTCTCAATGATTTGAGATACAGGAGGAAGTGACTCATTCTGCGCAAATTGATAATTCATGTAGCAGAAAAAATCCCACATCTCCAAGAGTCCCATATCTAACAAACCTCCATCACTCATTTGCTCAGCAAGGCTCCGTGTGTCAGCAGTCAAACCATCAAAGATGCATAGAAGCACTTCCCTTGTACTAGCTTGATAACCCTATGAACAAAGATCGTTAATGTACTCCTGCAGCCTGATGAAGTATTGATGAAAACTCTCTCCATGTAACTGCAATAACCTCACCTTCAACATATGTTAGTAGCAAGAGTGCAGACCATGTATGTGGTCCACACTAAGGTTAGCGATTAAACAACACAGGAATTTAATAAGATTTCCCCGGCAACGGCGCCAAACTTGACAAGAGGAAAACCTGTCGTTGTTCTTGCCAAAGAATACTCAAACTCACAACTAGTATAGTGTGTAAGCAAGAGGTCAATCCACAAGGAAATCTATTCAATTCAAGTATAATTCTAATCGCTAATAGAGAATATGGGGGTGTTTGGTGTGTAAACGGTCCGCCTTTTATCAAAGCGGAAGTAAGCACACAATGTAAATAGATTGTAGAATGCAGTGGAGAGAAATAGGTTCACCTACAATTTATCACTTCGATTTATGAATTCGATCCTTGTTTCAGCCTCTAGTTCTTGTCTTTTCCTATAAATGTCCTTGTCCAGATCTTAGGTAAATTACTAGTCCTACGAGTCCTAGCAACTCTTATCTCTAAATAACCCTAACACGGTTAAGATTCAACCTAGAGATAGCATTAAGATTATGAATTAACCAAGGTACACATAATATCAAGCTACGAGTCGATATTCAACATGTATTCAACTTCCTACACATCCAATTAGTCCTACGAGTCCTAAAGGGATATGATTGCCACTTGGGTTAAGGTTCGCTACGAGGAATCTACAAAACCCTAGCAATTGAATGTATCTACTCTAACTAGTCGGCCAGACCAGAGAGAATAAAACACATTCAAGCAATTAAGCACAAAGAAGTCAAAACATTGGAATAGGAATAAGAACTAGATTAAGAAACTCACAATTCAACAATCAAAGATCCAAATCGTAGGCGAAACCTCGAGAGTTTAGTTGCTCATGCTCAACGACGCTCTCAACAATGGAATAATGTGCATAAGGTCAGTGGTAGAATAAACTAGAAAAGTCTTATAAAAGCCTCCAAGAGTCGGCCAATAAAATAAACTAAAACCCTAATTAAATTCCAATTCTGAATCGGCGTTTCTGCGAAGGCCGCGGGGCAGCCAACCCAGGCCGCGGGGCGGCCGGCGATCAGCGAAATCCGTCGTCAAAGCTCTGAGCCGCGGGGCGGCTAGCTTGGCCGCAAGGCGGCTTTTACTGTTCACAGTGATTTTTGTGTTGGGAATTTGGTCTCGATGTCAACACGAAAGTTGTAGATCTCGAAGAGTGCTTTCCAACGCATGGGTATAATAGTCAATCAGACCACCGAGGCCTCCAGAAAGTGTGAAACAAGTTTAGCATGTCTAGCAACAACTTTTGCTGACTTGTTATTCACTTAGGCTCTCGAAATTCGACTCCGCTCCCGTGCTCTTCACTTTTCTTCCTCAACTTGAATCTTCCATCATCCAAGAGTCTCCTCATTCCTCGTCGGATCCACCTTTACCTGAAATTAACCATAAAATTGCATAGATTCCGACTCTTCCAATATCACCGGTAAACATGTAATTGTAAATAAAATATGCACTATTCACAACTAAACTATACTAAATGTAATCTATAATGCAATACTAAACATGCTCTATCAGCGACCATAACAACACTAATGCATCGGATCCCATCAGAACTCCGAAGTTAAGCAAGATTGGGCGAGAGTAGTACTAGGATGGGTGACCTTGTGGGAAGTCCTCGTGTTGCATCCCCTTTTGTTTTGCGCCAATTTAGTTCCGTCCCAGCTCTCTCTCTCTTTCGTTTAGTTTAAATAAATTTTTTTTATCCCCAGGGCTTCGTAGTGAGGAGGGTGAAAATTATTCGGGATTTCGGGGTAAAGGTATCGAAAAGACCTTCGTTTGGACATATTATAATCGAAAATCGGAGGCTCGACGGAAAAATGGTTGTGTCGTGAAGGGACAAGAGCGAAATGTTGGCATAAGTGAACGGATGCGACCATATCAGCACTAAAGCACCGGATCCCATCAGAACTCCCGAAGTTAAGCGTGCTAGGGCGAGAGTAGTACTGGGATGGGTGACCTTCTGGGAAGTCCTCGTGTTGCATCCCTTTTTGTTTTGCGCCAGTTTAGTTTCATCCCAGCTCTCTCTCTCTTTTGTTTAATTTAAATATTTAATTTTTTTATCCCCGAGGCTTGGTAGTGAGGAGGGTGTAAACTGTTCGGCTTTTCGGGACAAAGGTATTGAAAAGGCCTTCGTCTGGACATATTATAATCAAAAATCGGAGGCACGATGAAAAAATGGCTATGTCGTGAAGGGACAAGAGCGAAATGTTGGCATAATTGAACGGATGCGACCATACCGGCATTAATGAACCGGATCCTATCAGAACTCCTAAGTTAAGGGTGCTTGGGCGAGAGTAGTATTAGGATGGGTGACCTCCTGGGAAGTTTTCGTGTTGCATCCTCTTTTGTTTTGCTTTAGTTTAGTCCCGTCCCAGCTCTCTCTCTCTTTCGTTTAGTTTAAATATTTAATTTTTTTGAAACCCCGGGGCTTCGTAGTTGGGAGGGTGTAAATTGTTCGGTCTTTTGGGGCAAAGGTATCGAAAAGATCTTCGTCCGGACATATTATAATCGAAAATCGGAGGCTCGACGGAAAAATGAATGTGTCTTGAAGGGACAAGAGCGAAATGTTGGCACAAGTGAACGGATGCTACTATACAAGCACTAATGCACCGGATCCCATCAGAACTCCGAAGTTAAGCGTGCTTGGGCGAGAGTAGTACTAGGATGGGTTACCTCCTGGGAAGTCCTCGTGTTGCATCCCCATTTGTTTTGCGCCAGTTTAGTTCCGTCCCAGCTCGCTCTCTCTTTCGTTTAGTTTAAATAATTAATTTTTTTAAAACCCCGGGGCTTCGTAGTGAGGAGGGTGTAAATTGTTCGGACTTCCGGGGCAAAGATATCGAAAACATCTTCATCCGGATATATTATAATTGAAAATCGGAGGATCGACGGAAAAATAGATGTGTCTTGAAGGGACAAGAGCGAAATGTTGGCATAAGTGAACGGATGCGACCATACCAGCACTAATGCACCGGATCCCATCTGAACTCCGAAGTTAACCGTGCTTTTGCGAGAGTAGTACTAGGACGGGTGACCTCCTTGGAAGGCCTCGTGATGCATCCCATTTTGTTTTGTGCTAGTTTGGTTCCGTCCCAGCTCGCTCTCTCTTTCGTTTAGTTTAAATAGTTCGGGCTTCCGGGGCAATGGTGTCGAAAAGATCTTCGTCCGGACATATTATAATCGAAAATTGGAGGCTCGACGGAAAAGTCGTTGTGTGTGAAGGGACAAGAGCTAAATGTTGGCACAAGTGAACTGATGCGGCCATACCAGAACTAATGCACCAGATCCCATCAGAACTCCAAAGTTAAGCATGCTTGGGCGAGAGTTTTACTAGGATGGTTGACCTCCTGGAAAGTCCTCGTGTTGCCCCTTTTGTTTTGCGCCAGTTTAGATCCGTTCTAGCTCCCTGTCTCTTTCGCTTAGTTTAATTAATTTTTTTTAAATCCCGGGGCTTCGTAGTGAGGAGGGTGTAAATGTTTCGGGCTTCTGGGGCAAAGGTATCGAAAAATCTTCGTCCGGATATATTATAATCGAAAATCGGAGGATCGACAGAAAAATAGTTGTGTCTTGTAGGGACAAGATCAAAATGTTGGCATAAGTGAACGGATGCGATCATACCAGCACTAAGGCACCTGATCCCATAAGAACTCTAAAGCTAAGCGAGCTTTGGTGAGAGTAGTACTAGGATGTGTGACCTCTTGGTAAGTCCTCGTGTTGCATCCCCTTTTGTTTTGCGCCAGTTTAGTACCGTCCAGACTCGCTCTCTCTTTCGTTTAGTTTAAATAATTTTTTTTATCCCTGGGGCTTCGTAGTGAGGAGGGTGTAAATTGTTTGGGCTTCGAGGGGAAAGGTATCGAAAACATCTTCGTCCGGACATATTTTAATCAAAAATCGAAGGCTTGACGGAAAAATGGTTGTGTAGTGAAGGTACAAGAGCGAAATATTGGCATAAGTGAACGGATGCGACCATACCATCACTAATACACTAGATCCCATCAGAACTCCGAATATAAGCGTGCTTTGGCGAGAGTAGTAGTATGATGGTTGACCTCTTTGGAAGTTCTCGTGTTGCATCCCCTTTTGTTTTGCGCCAAATTAGTTCCGACCCATCTCGCTCTCTCTTTCGTTTAGTTTACATATTTAATTTTTTTTTATCCCGGGGGCTTCGTATTGAGGAGGGTGTAAATTGTTCGTGCTTCTGGATCAAAGCTATCGAAAAGATCTTCATCCGGAAATATTATAATTTAAAATCGGAGGGTCGACGGAGAAATGGTTGTGTCGTCAAGGGAAAAGAGCAAAATGTTGGCATAAGTGAACGGATGCGACCATACCAACACTAATGCACCAGATCCCTTAAGAACTCTGATGTTAAGCGTGCTTGGGCGAGACTAGTACTAGGATGGGTGATCTTCTGGGAAGTCCTCGTGTTGCATCATCTTTTGTTTTGCGCCATATTAGTTCTGTCCCAGCTCGCACGCTCTTTGGTTTAGTTTAAATATTTAATTTTTTTTTATCCTCGGGGCTTCGTAGTGAGTAGGGTGTAAATTGTTCGGGCTTCGGGGGCAAATGTATTGAAAAGACCTTCGTCCGGAATTATAATTGAAAATCGGTGGCTCGACGGAAAAATGGATGTGTCTTGAAGGGACAAGAGCGAAATGTTGGCATAAGTGAACGGATGCTGAAATACCCCAAATTATTTTTGGGATATTTCTTATTTTTAGTTAATAAAATAACTCTATATTATATTGTATATATCTTGTGAATTTGGATCATTTAATAAATTCACATAAGATATATAGTATAAATTAGAATAATTAAATTATTCTAAAGAGAAATAATATATGATGGATTTAATTACATAAATCATCTACCTACCCTTATTATTTAATTTATGAAATTAAATTAAATATATTCATCCCGCTAAGGTGGAGAAATATATCATCTATATCCGTCTTTATCCGCTTCATTTATTTATTTTTCTTAAACTCTATCTTCTACCCTTTATCTCTATCTTAATTAGATTCTTAATCCCAAAGGATAAAAAAATCTATCTTTGATCTAACCTAATTCAGTGGTACAGATACACCCTCGTATCTTACGTTTCCCACAGCCCCAAAACGCCAAAATTTATTGGTCATCACCGTCCCTCACCTTCCTCCTTCCCTTTCGCTCCCGTGAACCGCCAAGCCAAACACTGCTGGCGGCCCGAGCCACGAGCCACCACCGCCGGACCACCGTACCCAGCCTCCCTGTCTCTCGTCCCCCTCTCCCATCACCGTGATCCGATTGAGACATCACTGCCCAACCACCGCCGATCGCTGCCTGGTCACGGGCCAAGCCGCAACCTCCGCCCCTGTTCGAAACCGCACCCACGGGCGACAGTTCGAGCGCCGCCTTCGATTTCTGTCGAGCCTTCGTCTTCGATCGAGGCCGCTAGCCTTGCCGCCACCAAAGACCTTCGCCGCCGCACCCACTGCAGAGAAGCCTTGCCGGAGAACTCCCAGGGCCGAGCCTCGCGGCCTTCATCCCCGACTGCCGTCGCCTATCGCCGCCGAAGCCTCGCTGCCTTGGTCTCCGATAGCTTCCGCCTCCGACCACTGCTTGAGCGCCGAGGACCTTCGCTTCCCATCGCCTCCGGTCGCTGCCAAGCATCGCCGCCTCACCATTGCCGCTGCCCTGTTTCTTCTTCTCTGTACGTGAAATCCCATTTGAGAAATTTGGGATTTTGATTTCTTTTATAAAAATCGCAAAAACTTCCCCTTTATTGTAGTTTATTTATGTTTCTGGCCCTTAGTTAATTACTTATTAAATTAAGCGGCCAATATTTCTAAACTATTCGATTCTTGCACGTTTCAGCGACACCAAGAAATCTCAAAGCGCCCACGTCGGATCCCGCTTCCCAAGGAATTCATATTGGTATAGATATTTAACTTTGAGTTAAGTAAAGTTAATTGTATAAACTATCAATATTAATATTCATTTTTTTCTCCGTTGGATTCATTAGATGTTAAAATATCGCCTTGTTGTCATCAGCTGATCATCGAAGGTTAAGGCAAGTGATTTCGTTCAACGCCCTTTGCGTGTTTCGTGATTCTTTTGATGTGCCTTTTAAATTCTTCTGTGTCGAATGCGGCCCTGTGGCCAATTTCCTTGCCAATTTTGATAAATTGCATACCCGTCTGCTTGATGTAATTTATCTTTTTAATCATAAATTGGCATGAGTTAAATTAATGGGCAATTATTAAAGTAATTATAGTGTTATAGTATTAAATGTGATTTGTTTGTTTATAACTCGAGATAAGTAAAGGTTGCCCATTTTCTTCTTCCTAAAGTGCATGATATTCTGCTTATTCTTTCATGCAAACTAGTAGCATGTGATAGTAAGACCCTTTGAATTATCCATGCTTGTCCCTGTTTGATTTAATGTCGTTATTATGATCACCTTGTATAATTTGTTTATATATGACGAGATAGGCACCATGTGATGCTTAGTTGTGATATGTTAAAATGCGCACCACGTGATGCGAGTGGCTTTATGCCTTTGGCAAGTTATGTAGTAGACTGACTTGCAGGTTGTGGTTCGTTAAGCCACCGCCTTACAAGGTTTCATGAAACACCATCCCGGAATGCATTCTCTGCGGGATGATAAAACAACGATCTGATGTAGGTCGTGGTCCTTGTTAAAGGCCCGACCGGTACCACGTATTAATATTATTATTATTATCATTGTGATTAGTGCGATTATGGTTATTATCGGCTGTTAAATAGGTGATCATTTCAGTTATTATACTTATCTGCCTCGAGTATAATTCCATTTCTTATCTTATAATCGATCGTTATGATCATCCGAGTCATGTGTGAATTTTTATCATTTTCATTCAGTTTCTGCTATAAATATTCGTGTCATTCCCTTAACCTATAACATACCGTTTTATGGTCACTGTAAGGTTAAAGTCTGAACATTTTCCCTATCATTTGCTAGTCTTTATTGTACTAACCATCCTATTTATTGGATGGCTGGTGTCCTTCGTTCTCACGAAACACCAGACCATATTCCACAGGTCTAGTGAAAGCAGCGGAGCAAGAGAGAGTTGAAGAGCAGGCTATCATTTATTGAATCTTTTACTGCAAGTTTTTCAACCCCTAAAGTTTCCGCATTACTACTTTGGTTTCAGCTATTTTGGAGTTATTCCTACTTTATGTTTTTGGTATTTTTATGTTATTGTGATCAGATATTTTAAACTAGGATATTTAATTGACTTCCGCATATTTTATTTTAATTGCTTAAATTATCATCTTGTTTATGGGAGCATGGTTGCATGTCCCTATAAGCCTCAGGTGAATTCAAAGACATTAAAGTCTGCGGATTCACTGGCGCTGCAACACTCCATTGGGATCTAAAAAGGGGTGTTACAGATGCGACCATACAAGCACTAATGCACCGGATCCCATCAGAACTTCGAAGTTAAGCGTGCTTGGGCGAGAGTAGTACTAGGATGGGTGACCTCCTGGGAAGTCCTCGTGTTGCATCTCCATTTGTTTTGCGCCAGTTTAGTTCCGTCCCAGCTCGCTCTCTCTTTCGTTTAGTTTAAATAATTAATTTTTTTTAAACCCCAGGGCTTCGTAGTGAGGAGGGTGTAAATTGTTCGGGCTTCCGTGGCAAAGGTATCGAAAACGTCTTCATCCGGACATATTATAATTGAAAATCGGAGGATCGACGGAAAAATAGATGTGTCTTGAAGGGACAAGAGCGAAATCTTGGCATAAGTGAACGGATGCGACCATACCAGCACTAATGCACCGGATCCCATCCGAACTCCGAAGTTAAGCGTGCTTGGGCGAGAGTAGTACTAGGATGGGTGACCTCCTTGGAAGTCCTCGTGTTGCATCCCATTTTGTTTTGTTCCAGTTTGGTTCCGTCCCAGCTCGCTCTATCTTTCGTTTAGTTTAAATATTTAATTTTTTTATACCCGGGGCTTCGTAGTGTAGAGGGTGTAAATACTTCGGGCTTCCGGGGCAAAAGTGTCAAAAAGATCTTCGTCCGGACATATTATAATCGAAAATCGGAGGCTCGACGGAAAAGTCGTTGTGTGTGAAGGGACAAGAGCTAAATGTTGGCATAAGTGAACTAATGCGGCCATACCAGAACTAATGCACCAGATCCCATCAGAACTCCAAAGTTAAGCGTGCTTGGGCGAGAGTTTTACTAGGATGGATGACCTCCTGGGAAGTCCTCGTGTTGCCCCTTTTGTTTTGCCCCAGTTTAGATCCGTCCTAGCTCGCTCTCCCTTTCGCTTAGTTTAATTAATTTTTTTTAAACCCCGGGGCTTCGAAGTGAGGAGGATGAAAATATTTCGGGCTTCCGGGGCAAAGGTATCGAAAACATCTTCGTCCGGACATATTATAATCGAAAATCGGAGGATCGACGGAAAAATAGTTGTGTCATGTAGGGACAAGAGCAAAATGTTGGTATAAGTGAACGGATGCGATCATACCAGCACTAAGACACCTGATCCCATAAGAACTCTGAAGCTAAGCGAGCCTTGGCGAGAGTAGTACTAGGATTTGTGACCTCTTGGGAAGTCCTCGTGATGCATCCCCTTTTGTTTTGCGCCAGTTTAGTACCGTCCAGACTCGCTATCTCTTTTGTTTAGTTTAAATAATTTTTTTTATCCCCGGGGCTTCGTAGTGAGGAGGGTATAAATTGTTCGGGCTTCCAGGAGAAAGGTATCGAAAACATTTTCGTCTGGACATATTTTAATCAAAAAACGAAGGCTTGACGGAAAAATTGTTTTGTAGTGAAGGGACAAGAGCGAAATGTTGGCATAAGTTAACGGATGCGACCATACCATCACTAATACACCGGTTCCCATCAGAACTCCGAATATAAGCGTGCTTTGGCGAGAGTAGTACTAGGATGGGTGACCTCTTTGGAAGTTCTCGTGTTGCATCCCCTTTTGTTTTGCGCCAGTTTAATTCCGTCCCATCTCGCTCACTCTTTCGTTTAGTTGAAATATTTAATTTTTTTATCCCTGGGGCTTCGTAGTGAGGAGGGTGTAAATTGTTCGGGCTTCTGGATCAAAGGTATCGAAAAGATCTTCGTCCGGAAATATTATAATCGAAAAAAGGAGGGTCGAAGGAAAAATGGTTGTGTCGTCAAGGGAAAAGAGCGAAATGTTGGCATAAGTGAACAGATGCGACTATAACAGCACTAATGCACCAGATCCCTTCAAAACTCCGATGTTAAACGTGCTTGGGCGAGACTAGTACTAGGATGGGTGACCTTCTGGGAAGTCCTCGTGTTACATCACCTTTTGTTTTGCGCCATATTAGTTCTGTCCCAGCTCGCACTATCTTTGGTTTAGTTTAAATGTTTAATTTTTTGATCCTCGGGGCTTTGTAGTGAGGAGAATGTAAATTGTTCGGGCTTCGGGGGCAAAGGTATCGAAAAGACCTTCGTCCGGACATATTATAATCGAAAATCGGATGCCCGACGGAAAAATGGTTGTGTCGTGAAGGGACAAGAGAAAAATGTTGGCATAAGTGAATGGATGAGACCATACCATCACTAATGCACTGATTCCCATCAGAACTCCCAACTTAACCATGCATTGGCGAGAGTCGTACTAGGATGGGTGACCTCTTGGGAAGTTCTTGTGTTGCATCCTCTTTTGTTTTGCGCCAGTTTCGTTCCGTCCCAGCTCGCTCTCTCTTTCGTTTAGTTTAAATATTTAATTTTTTTTATCCCTAGGGCTTCTCATGTTGCATCCCCTTTTGTTTTGCGCCTGTTTATTTCCGTCACAGCTCGCTCTCTCTTTCGTTTAGTCTAAATATTTGATTTTTTTTATCCCCGCGGCTTCGTAGTGAGAAGGGAGTAAACTATTCAAGCTTCCGGGGCAAAGGCATTGAAAAGATTTTCATCCAGACATATTATAATCGAAAATCGGAGGCTCAGCGGAAAAATGGTTGGGTCGTGAAGGGACAAGAACGAAATGTTTCCATAAGTGAACGGATGCGACCATACTAGCACTAATCCACCGGAACCCATCAGAACTCTGAAGTTAAGCGTGCTTGGGCGAGAGTAGTACTAGGATGTGTGACCTCCTAGGAAGTACTCGTGTTGCATCCCCTTTAGTTTTGCGCCAGTTTAGTTCCGTCCCAACTCTCTCGCTCTTTCGTTTAGGTTAAATATTTAATTTTTTTTTATCCCTAGGGCTTCTCATGTTGCATCCCCTTTTGTTTTGCGCCAGTTTAGTTCCGTCCAAGCTCGCTCTCTCTTTCGTTTAGTTTAAATATTTAATTTTTTTTTACCCGGGGCTTCATAGTGAGGAGGGTGTAATTAGTTTGGGCTTCCGGGGATAATGTATCGAAAAGATATTAGTTCGGACATATTATAATCGAAAATAGAAGGCTCGACGGAAAAGTGGTTGTGGCGTGAAGGGACAAGAGCGAAACGTTGGCATAAGTGAATGGATGCGACCATACCAGCACTAATGCACCGGATCCCATCCGAACTCCGAAGTTAAGCGTGCTTGGGCGAGAGTAGTACTAGGATGGGTGACCTCCTTGGAAGGCCTCGTGTTGCATCCCATTTTGTTTTGTGCCAGTTTGGTTCCGTCCCAGCTCGCTCTCTCTTTCGTTTAGTTTAAATATTTAATTTTTTTATACCCGGGGCTTCGTAGTGTAGAGGGTGTAAATAATTCGGGCTTCCGGGGCAAAAGTGTCAAAAAGATCTTCGTCCGGACATATTATAATCGAAAATCGGAGGCTCGACGGAAAAGTCGTTGTGTTTGAAGGGACAAGAGCGAAATGTTGGCATAAGTGAACTGATGCGGCCATACCAGAACTAATGCACCAGATGCCATCAGAACTCCGAAATTAAGCGTGCTTGGGCGAGAGTTTTACTAGGATGGGTGACCTCCTGGGAAGTCCTCGTGTTGCCCCTTTTTATTTGCCCCAGTTTAGATCCGTCCTAGCTCGCTCTCTCTTTCGCTTAGTTTAATTAATTTTTTTTAAAACCCGGGGCTTCGTAGTGAGGAGGATGAAAATGTTTCGGGCTTTCGGGGCAAAGGTATCGAAAACATCTTCGTCCGGACATATTATAATCGAAAATCAGAGGATCGACGGAAAAATAGTTGTGTCTTGTAGGGACAAGAGCAAAATGTTGGCATAAGTGAACGGATGTGATCATACCAGCACTAAGACACCTGATCCCATAAGAACTCTGAAGCTAAGCGAGCCTTGGCGAGAGTAGTACTAGGATTTGTGACCTCTTGGGAAGTCCTCGTGATGCATCCCCTTTTGTTTTGCGACAGTTTAGTACCGTTCAGACTCGCTATCTCTTTCGTTTAGTTTAAATAATTTTTTTTATCCCCGGGGCTTGGTAGTGAGGAGGGTATAAATTGTTCGGCCTTCCAGGGGAAAGGTATCGAAAACATCTTCGTCTGGGCATATTTTAATCAAAAAACGAAGGCTTGACAGAAAAATGGTTGTGTAGTGAAGGGACAAGAGCTAAATGTTTGCATAAGTGAACGGAAGCGACCATACCATCACTAATACACCGGTTCCCATCAGAACTCCGAATATAAGCGTGCTTTGGCGAGAGTAGTACTAGGATGGGTGACCTCTTTGGAAGTTCTCGTGTTGCATCCCCTTTTGTTTTGCGCCAGTTTAGTTCCGTCCTATCTCGCTCACTCTTTCGTTTAGTTTAAATATTTAATTTTTTTATCCCTGGGGCTTCGTAGTGAGGAAGGTGTAAATTGTTCGGGCTTCCGGATCAAAGGTATCGAAAAGATCTTCGTCCGGAAATATTATAATCGAAAAAAGGAGGGTCGAAGGAAAAATGGTTGTGTCGTCAAGGGAAAAGAGCGAAGTGTTGGCATAAGTGAACGGATGCGACCATACCAGCACTAATGCACCAGATCCCTTCAGAACTCCGATGTTAAACGTGCTTGGATAAGACTAGTACTAGGATGGGTGACCCTCTGGGAAGTCCTCGTGTTGCATCACCTTTTGTTTTGCGCCATATTAGTTCTGTCCCAGCTCGCACTCTCTTTGGTTTAGTTTAAATGTTTAATTTTTTTATCCTCGGGGCTTTGTATTGAGGAGAATGTAAATTGTTCGGGCTTCGGGGGCAACGGTATCGAAAAGACCTTCGTCCGGACATATTATAATCGAAAATCGGATGCTCGAGGGAAAAATGGTTGTGTCGTGAAGGGACAAGAGAAAAATGTTGGCATAAGTGAACTGATGAGACCATACCATCACTAATGCACTGATTCCCATCAGAACTCCGAAGTTAAGCATGCTTTGGCGAGAGTCGTACTAGGATGGGTGACCTCTTGGGAAGTTCTTGTGTTGCATCCCCTTTTTTTTGCGCCCGTTTCGTTCCGTCCCAGCTCGCTCTCTCTTTCGTTTAGTTTAAATATTTAATTTTTTTTATCCCTAGGGCTTCTCATGTTGCATCCCCTTTTGTTTTGCGCCTGTTTATTTCCGTCACAGCTCGCTCTCTCTTTCGTTTAGTCTAAATATTTGATTTTTTTATCCCCGCGGCTTCGTAGTGAGAAGGGTGTAAACTGTTCAAGCTTCCGGGGCAAAGGCATTGAAAAGATTTTCATCCAGACATATTATAATCGAAAATCTGAGGCTCGGCGGAAAAATGGTTGTGTCGTGAAGGGACAAGAACGAAATGTTTGCATAAGTGAACGGATGCGACCATACTAGCACTAATCCACCGGAACCTATCAGAACTCTGAAGTTAAGCGTGCTTGGGCGAGAGTAGTACTAGGATGGGTGACCTCCTAGGAAGTACTCGTGTTGCATCCCCTTTAGTTTTGCGCCAGTTTAGTTCCGTCCCAACTCTCTCGCTCTTTCGTTTAGGTTAAATATTTAATTTTTTTTATCCCTAGGGCTTCTCATGTTGCATCCCCTTTTGTTTTGCGCCAGTTTAGTTCCGTCCAAGCTCGCTCTCTCTTTCGTTTTGTTAAATATTTAATTTTTTTTACCCGGGGCTTCATAGTGAGGAGGGTGTAATTAGTTCGGGCTTCCGGGGATAATGTATCGAAAAGATATTAGTCCGGACATATTATAATCGAAAATCGAAGGCTTGACGGAAAAGTGGTTGTGGCGTGAAGGGACAAGAGCGAAACGTTGGCGTAAGTGAATGGATGCGACCATACCAACACTAATGCGCCGGATCACATCACAACTCCAAAGTTAAGCGTGCTTGGGCGATAGTAGTACTAGGATGGGTGACCTCCTAGGATGTCCTTGTATTTTATCCCCTTTTGTTTTGCGCTAATTTAGTTCCGTCCCAACTCGCTCTCTCTTTTTTTTAGTTTAAATATTTAACTTTTTTTATCCCCAAGGCTTCGTAGTGAGGAAGGTGTAAATTGTCCGGCTTCCGGGGCAAAGGTATTGAAAAAGGTCTTCGTCTGGACATATTATAATAAAAAATCGGAGGCTCGACGGAAAAGTGGCTGTGTCGTGAAGGGACAAGAGCGAAATGTTAGCAAAAGTGAACTGATGCGACCATACCAGCACTAATGCACCTGATCCCATCAGAACTCTGAAGTTAAGCGTGCTTGGGAGAGAGTAGTCCTAGGATGGGTGACCTCTTGGGAAGTCCTCGTGTTGCATCCTCTTTTGTATTGCGCCAGTTTAGTTCCGTCCCAACTCGCTCTCTCTTTCGTTTAGTTTAAATAATTAATTTTTTTTTTATCCCCAGGGCTTCGTAGTGAAGAAGGTGTAAATTTTTCGGGCTTCCAGGGGAAAGGTATCGAAAACATGTTCGCCCGGACATATTATGATCTAAAATCGAAGGCTCGATGGAAATATGGTTGTGTAGTGAAGGGACAAGAGCGAAATGTTGACATAAGTGAACGGATGCGACCATACAAGTACTAATACACCGATTCCTATCAGAACTCCGAAGTTAAGCGTGCTTTGGCGAGAGTAGTACTAGGATGGGTGACCTCTTGGGATGTTCTCGTGTTGCATCCCCTTTTTGTTTTGCGCCAGTTTAGTTCCGTCACAGCTCGCTCTCTCTTTCGTTTAAATTAAATAATTAATTTTTTTTAAACCCCGGGGCTTCATAGTGAGGAGGGTTTAAATTTTTCGGCTTCCGGTGCAAAGGTATCGAAAAGATCTTCGTCCGGACATATTATAATAAAAAATCGGAGGCTCGACGAAAAAGTGGTTGTGTCGTGAAGGGACAAGAGTGAAATGTTTGCACAAGTGAACTGATGCGACCATACGAGAACTAATGCACCTGATCCCATCAGAACTCTGAAGTTAAGCGTGTGTTGATAGGAGGAAATCGAGACTTGCAATAATAAAATAGAAATAAATCACAGCAAACCAGATTCCGTCCCTTGCAAATAATTACAAGACCTCCTCCTGATGTAGCAGCGGGAAGTCAGGATCGATCCACGAGGAAGCGTGTCAGCGGATCCTAGGCAGCGGAGAAATCTCACGAAAGTCGACTACAGGGGTCCTAAATCTCGAGTACAGCAACTCGACAGAAGATCGGACAGTCGAACAGCGTAGCAGTCACAGGCACAGGGCTAGTCGATCTCGACAAGGCCTACTCGAGATCGAGTACAGTCTTGGTCGACTTCGGTTTGTCTCATCGAGTACATGCACACAGAAGCTACAACGACCTTGGTCGAAAATCAGTAGTCGAGATCGACGAGTGCTATTCGATCTCGAGCAGGGGCAGAAACTAAAACGAAAGGAAATAAAAACAAATGCTTTGGGATCTCGAAATAAACTGTATGTAAAAGACTTCCGAGATTGGGGTTTGCAACAACAATAACCAAGCATGCATAAGGCAGAAATAAAACCAAATAACATTAATAGTGCATTTATAATGTGAGCCAAAAATCCTTTTACATAATATGTATAGCAAGATAAAAATTTAAAACCATCCCATATCTCAATAATTTCAACAATCCTTCCTACTTGAAATGCAACATAAGCTCATTCTTTTCACAGATCATCATTCCAACCAACTCTAAGTCTTAATTCCCAAATGGGGGTCAGGCTCAATTTGGCTAAGGATAATTTTGTGGAGTTCACAATAAATGTCTCAGGCTAATGTTCTGGCTTCAAGCAGGGATAATGTCGGGTAGGTAAAGAGAGGATAAAATTGGCTTAAAAGGTGCCTCCATCATTTAATTCTCATCAACATAAACATATAAATGCATTGGCTTTGAATAACTATCACAATATTTAGAGATGCATAGAAAGAGTAAATACACTCAAGAAAGCAGAGGGATTTTTAATGTTCTCCCTATAAGGCCAAAATTCTCACTGGGACAATTTTTGTTGGATTTTAACCTTTAGCTTAGGATCATATGTGCTCAATTTCATCACAAGTTCACAATCCACATAAAAACCATTTTGAGGACTTAGGCTAAACCTTCCAAACACGCCATAGGATTTATATGATCAAGTCAGTCAGTTTTTTTTATCATCATAGGACATCTAAGTTAGGGTATAAAACAATGAAAAAATTTAAACATGCATTTTTTTTCATTTTTCGACATTTTCTATTTTTTTATTTTTTATTTTTTTTATTTTTATTTATGCAAAAAGAAACAAGACTAAAGTATGACAAAAACTTAAAATGCATAAAATGCAAAAAATTAAAATTTCACCATGTAAAACCAAAAGCAAGACTAAAACATATGATAATGATAATGAGCCCTTCCCCCATGTAAAACCAAAAGCAAGACTAAAACATATGATAATGATAATGAGCCCTTCCCCCACCCCATACTTAAAATTTACAGTGTCCCCACTGTATAAAATAAAACAAAACAAGATTAAAGGAAGGAACTCACAAGATAACAGGGCGAATCAGTGCTGGTCGAAGAAAGTGTCTCGTCGATCTCGAGTACAAGGTACTCGATCTCGAGTAGTTTCGTCTGCGTCTAGTGGCTTTCTGAAGTCGAGTGGCATTCTGGCTTTTGTTGATCTCGAGTTGGCCTACTTGATATCGACGAGTATTTGGGCTGCTCTTCCTTGTCGTCGTCGACTTGGCCTTCTTCGATTTTGACTGTTTTTCAGGGACTTCTTTATTCCACTTTTCGCAATCCTTATGTACTTGCCGACCTAAAAATGTTAGATTATACACAAAAACAAGACTATCCACATGAAGTATTCTAAAAGACATAAAACCAAAACCAAGAACAAAAACCAAAAACTAAAAAGTTCAAAAGTCCCAAAAAATTCATAAAGTTTATATACATGCTCTAGATTTTAGAGTCGCTAGGTCGACTTCTCCGTTTGCGCTCAAGGTCCATTATTGTGGGGCCCGCTCATGCTTGGCCCTTCTCCTGGATCATCTAGGTCCTGATGGTAGTATGCAAGCTCAGCTGATAGGTGGTTGCTTGCATCATCTCCCTTCTCTTTCTTTTTCTTCCTCCCAGCCCTTAGCTTTCGTAGATTTTCTCGCCAGGGGGACTTACCTCCTCTTAAATTATTAAAAAATTTCTTTATGGACTGAGGGGGAGTAGAATTCATACCTGAACTTACCTTTTCGGACCCAAAACAGAAAACTTTGGGTTTGGGGCTAGTCGATGTCGAGTACTGCTGGTCGACCTCGAGTACAGGGACCCCATACTTAGGCTCTGGGCAAGTCAGTGGCTCAGCAGAGGTTGTCGATATCGACAAGGGCTTGTCGAGATCGAGTAGAGTGCTTGTCGAGATCGAGGAGGACTTGTCGACCTCGAGTACAGTTCTGGCGCTTTCCTCCGCTGTTTGCTTGGTCCCGTGGTTGCTGATGCTTTTCACCTCCAGCCATGAAATTTCCTCTTTTGCAGGGCCAAAAGAGAAATCTAAAACCTCATCGCCTATGGTGAAGGTGAGCGAGCGATTCTTAACACTAATTCTGGCATCTGGAGTTGCTAAGAATGGTCTACCAAGAATAATAGGGCTAGTAGGATCTTCAGCACAGTCTATGATAAGAAAATCTGCTGGAACAAAGAATTTACCAACCTGGACGGGGACATTCTCAACTATACCTGTAGTGATGACCACTGTATTGTTCGCCATGTATAGTTTGGCATCCACAGGCTCTATGCATCCTATTTTTACCTTCCGCCAGATTGATAGAGGCATGATGCTCACACTTGCTCCTAAATCGCACAGAGAATCATATTTATATTGCCCAAAACCCACAGTAACAGAAAACTTACCAGGGTCATGTCTCTTTTCAGGGAAGTGGAGTACTTTGCATTCGCCTGCGATCTCTGGGATGGATCACTTCTTTCTCAGGATTTCCTTCAAAAATTTGACATATCCAGGCATCTCTTGCAGGGCTTCTGTAAAAGGAATAGAAACATTCAGTTCTTGCAGCATATTAACAAATCTGGTAAACCTACCTGCAGTGGGATCTTTCTGTGTTTTAGAAGGAAAAGGCAATGGCTTTTTCTGCTTCGGAGCCAGATCAGCTGTCGGAGGCATTGCAGCGTCGTCGACCTCAGCTTGCTGTTCCTCGATCTCGACCAGGGGATCCTCGAGATCGAGTGGGGTGGTCGACTTCGGCTTGCTGGGCTTTGCAGTGGAGTCCGAGCTCAACTTCTGGTCTGTGTCGAGCAGTGGCTTGTCGAGATCGACCAGAGTCTCCTCGAGATCGAGTAGGTTCTGCTCTGTCTCGAGTTGCTGCTCCTCCTTGACTTGCTGTTTTCCGACCTCTGGCTCATGTAATTGATGCCCACTTCTGAGTTTGATAGCTGCCACGTGTCCGGTTTTCCCCTTAGGATTTGGTTCTGTTTGCCCTGGGAGCTGTCCGGATGGTCGTGGGATTTGTTCAGCGATTTGACCCATCTGCGTCTCTATTCCCCTTTTCCAGATGTCCAGTTCTCCAAATTTTGTAGTGATGTTCTGGAACTGGTTGTTGATGGTGCCCTGATTCCGACGCATCTCCTCAAGGATCAGCTGTAGATCATCCTTCTTTTGATCCCTTTCTGGATGCCCTGGAGCTCTGTAGGGTGGGGGGTTCCTAGGAGGACCTTGGTTCCACTGAGGCTGATAGAACCTTTGATCTCCCATGTAGCGATTTGGACCCCCAGCATAGGCTGCTTCCTCATGTGTCTCTGCCATTCTGACTTGCTCAGTGTGTGGGCACTCAGTAGTGGTGTGCCTCTGTGATCCGCATTCGATGCAAGGCTGATTGACAGATAGATATTTGACTTGCTTGAGAAGCTTACGATTCTGGTCTCTGTAGAACTATTCCCTGACATCTGGGTCAATCTCCTTTGCTGGCTCATAGAGTGGCATAGATGGTGCTGGCCTGGCATAGGAGTTCTCCTCATAGTTTGCAGTAGACCCATATTTGTTGTCATAATTGGTGAGCTTGTCTAGCACACCCCATGCGTCAACTGGCGGCATCGTCAGATACTCATAGCGAGTATACTGGTTGATTCTGTCCTTGGTGACTTGATCAAGAGAGTTGAAGAAGATCTCCTGAATGACGTAGGGTGGCTGTCCATGAGTAGGGCAAGATCGCAGTAGTTTCTTGTACCTTTCCCATGCTTTTGCTAGCGGCTCCCCAGGCTTCTATTTGAAAGTTGTGATCTTTTGGCGGAGGAGTGCAGTCTTGGCAGGAGGGAAGAATTTGTTGAGAAACTCTTGCTCTACTTGTGCCCATGTTGTGAGTGATCTTGGTTTCAGCCCTTCAAGCCACTTCAGTGCAGGCCCAGCGAGAGACCAGCGAAAAGCCTTCATCTTGACATATTCCAAAGTTGTACCTTCAGCAAGAGTACGACACATGTCAGAAAAATTGGTAATATGTTCAAGAGGACACTCATTAAATTTGCCATAAAAAGCATTATTTTTAAGCTCTATCAGAAATTGAGTGCGAATTTCAAAGGAGTTTTCAGGGATAAGAATCGCCGATTCAGACACGACGAGAGTGGGATGCATATAATGCTCTGCAGTAGTTGGATATTGGGCAAGCTCAGCTTCTGCTTGCCTTGCGCGCTCAGCTTCTTGTTCCCTCGCTGCCCTTTCAGCGGTGATAGTAGTATCCTTTGCGGCTAGCTCCCTTGTAAGCCTTACAATCAGCTGTTCTTGTGTCTCAGCAGTCGCCAAGGCTCTTTGTAGTTTAGCTCTGATGTGTAGAAGGCGCTCTGGTTCGTCTAAGCCGTCAAACTCAGGTGGTTGACCAGAACGGCGCATACACCTGTAAAGTAACTCAAAGCAGACGTGAGATTTAACTACCTAAGGCGCGAATGATAGCTTCCCCGGCAACGGCGCCAATTTGTTGATAGGAGGAAATCGAGACTTGCAATAATAAAATAGAAATAAATCACAGCAAACCAGATTCCGTCCCTTGCAAATAATTACAAGACCTCCTCCTGATGTAGCAGCTGGAAGTCAGGATCGATCCACGAGGAAGCGTGTCAGCGGATCCTAGGCAGCGGAGAAATCTCACAAAAGACGACTACAGGGGTCCTAAATCTCGAGTACAGCAACTCGATAGATGATCGGACAGTCGAACAGCGTAGCAGTCACAGGCACAGGGCTAGTCGATCTCGACAAGGCCTACTCGAGATCGAGTACAGTCTTGGTCGACTTCGGTTTGTCTCGTCGAGTACCTGCACACAGAAGCTACAGCGACCTTGGTCGAAAATCAGTAGTCGAGATCGACCAGTGCTATTCGATCTCGAGTAGGGGCAGAAACTAAAACGAAAGGAAATAAAAACAAATGCTTTGGGATCTAGAAATAAACTGTATGTAAAAGACTTCCAAGATTGGGGTTTGCAACAACAATAACCAAGCATGCATAAGGCAGAAATAAAACAGATAATCATGTAATTCGCATCAAAGGACTAAGCTTTCGCCTTTTCCAACAATTAGACAACTCTTTCAAGAAACCCTAATTGTCTCTACTGATTTTATGTTTACAATCCAAGTTGTTATCATGGACCTCCATTAGATGGGTAATAAACACATAACAAGTAGTAGATGCTCAAAACTTGACAAAAGTCGGATCTTTACCTCAATTATGCATGGCTATCGTCGGGCTCGCCCCAACCCTAGAAGTGGGTTGACTACTCGCGCTTCATCATAATTAAAGACATCAATAATAAAAGGAAATAAACTTGCATTAATAAAATAAAATAGAGCTTACAACCAAAGATAGCCAACTCCGCTCTCGCTTCACCAACTCCTCTTGGTCACTCACTCTCTCTCTCTCTCTCTCCTACTACTTCTCCTTCTGAAATTGAATGAATAAAACTCAGCCCAATGGGCTTTATTTATAGGCTTCTAATCCTTGCTAATCAAGGATAGAAATATCTATATATATCTAAAACTATATCTAAGGGCTTAAAAGATAAATAAAAGCAACAAAGAAATTAAATCTAAAATAGGGAATTATATCTAAAGTGCCTTCAAGTGGATAGATCTCTCTCTTCATGATGTATCTTGATAATTTCGGATAGAATCAGCAGTCTTCGGGCTCAAGTAATCCCACACCGAGTAGAATTGATCAAACCGCGTAACGCGTCTTTGGAAGTCTCCTCGATCTCGAGTAGAATTGTCGGTCGACTGGGCTTGACTCGGCGTCTCGGCTAGCTGGTCCTCGATTTGGCTCGGTCATGGCTCCTGGCCTTCGCCGATCTCGAGGAGAGCTTCTCGATCTCGAGTAGGGGTGGATCATCGACTTGGCCGGCTTGGTGCATCGGGTAGCCTCTTGTCGACATGCTCGGACACAGGTTCCTAGGGTTCCTCGATCTCAACGACAGTCTTGTCGATCTCGAGTAGGTTGTCCGGCTTCTTGGTCAGGTCGGGTAACTTCTCTTCGACTCCGGGTTGTCTCCGAGGCCTTGTCGATCTCGAGTAGCCCTACTCGACCTCGACGAAGGTTCGGGAGTCGAGTTCTTCGTCTTCAGCTTCTCGACATAGGCTCCTCGATCTTGGCAGGTGTCTAGGCATGTCTTGTCGAGATCGACTAAGGCTTGTCGATGTTGAGTAGCTTTGTGCTCTGGTTCTCGCTTCTTGATTTTCTCCCAAAATGATTCCATATTCTGCGATATTAAACAGAAACTTATGTAGATCTCCACTTCTGACAAATAAGCATATACTACATAAATCCGACATATTCCCAACCTGAAATATGCAAACTGTAAAGAATATGGAACTAAAATATGCATAAAAACATGGATACTTTGGAGACATCAAATCACCCCATACTTAGACTTGCTTGTCCTCAAGCAATAACCAAACAATAACCAAAACCTACAACACATCCTTCAAGCCTTCGCCTTTTTCAAAAGCAACATCTCAAGTAGTAGCAATGTAAGACAAGTGAATTTAACGTCATCACACATATCTGAGCGATCCATAGGCATAGGCAATATAAATCCAACCTCACAGGCATAAGTGAGCGGATGCGTCCATACCAGCACTAATACACCAGTTCCCATTAGAACTCTGAAGCTAAGCGTGCTTTGGCGAGAGTAGTACAAGGATGGGTGACATCTTGGGATGTTCTCGTGTTGCATCACCTTTTGTTTTCCGCCAGTTTAATTCCGTCCTAGCTCGCTCTCTTTTTCGTTTAGTTTAAATAATTACTTTTTTTAAACCCCGGGGCTTCAGTCCCAGCTCGCTCTCTCTTTCGTTCAGTTTAAATAATTAAATTTTTTTAAACCCCGGGGCTTCATAGTGAGGACGGTGTAAATTGTTCGGGCTTCTGGGCAAAGGTATCGAAAACATCTTCGTCCAGACATATTATAATCGAAAATCGAAGGATCGACGGCAAAATTGCTGTGTCTTGAAGGGACAAGAGCGAAATGTTGGCATAAGTAATGGATGCCACCATACCGGCACTAATGCACTTGATCCCATCAGAACTCTGAAGTTAAGCGTGCTTGGGCTAGAGTAGTACTAGAATGGGTGACCTCCTGGGAAGTCCTCGTGTTGCATCACCTTTTGTTTTGCATCATATTAGTTCTGTCCCAGCTCGCTCTCTCTTTCGTTTAGTTTAAATATTTAATTATTTTATCCCCAGGGCTTCGTAGTGAGGAGGGTGTAAATTGTTCGGGCTTCCGGGGCAAAGGTATTGAAAAGACCTTCGTCCGGACATATTATAATCGAAAATCAGAGGCTCGACGGAAAAATGGTTGTGTCGTGAAGGGACAAGAGCGAAATGGTTGCATAAGTGAACGGATGCGACCATACCAGAACTAATGCAACGGATTGCAGCAGAACTCTGAAGTTAAGTGTGCTTGGGCGAGAGTAGTAGTAAGATGGGTGACCTCCTGGGAATTCCTCGTGTTGCATCCTCTTTTGTTTTGCGCAAGTTTAGTTCCGTCCCAGCTCGCTCTCTCTTTCGTTTAGTTTAAATATTTAATTTTTTTTTATCCCCGGGGCTTCTCGTGTTGCATCCCCTTTTGTTTTGCGCCAGTTTAGATCTGTCCTAGCTCTCTCTCACTTTCGTTTAGTTTAAATATTTTTTTATCCCCGGGGCTTCGTAGTGAGGAGGGTGTAAATTGTTCGGGCTTCCTGTTGGAATGTGGTTGTCTTACATCGGTTATATAGAGAATACTTGAACAACATGTAAGGTTGAAAGGGCTACTTCTCTCATTGCCAATTAGTTTTGAGATGAAACCTCGTTCGGGTTTATGCGTTGTTCAAGTCTCCCGTATGTGGGCCCGCACACAGGACCTCCCTCCAGCTTGTCTTGACCCCACCGGCCTAGTCGACTTTAGCATGGTATCAGAGTCGGGTTCGGCTAGTTACGGTCTGGGCTTCGGATTAGTGGGGTTGCTTTCCTTGGTTACATGTCGCGGGCATTGAGCTACCATTTAAGCGCATGTGGCGAGTGGAACTTGTTGGATAAAAATGCCATTGCACTTGAGGGGGCGTGTTGGAATGTGGTTGTCTGTTGTAGGAGGAAATCGAGTTCAAAATATAGAAATATAAATCAAACCAGATTCGTGCCCACGCAAATAATTACAAGACCTCCTCCCGATGTAGCAGCGGGAAGTCAGGATCGATCCTCGAGGAAGCGTGTCAGCGGATCTCAGGTAGCGTAAAGATCTCAGCGAAGTCGACCAGAAGATTCCTCGATATCGAGTAAAGTACTCGATATCGACTAACCTGTCGAGTAAAACAGAAAGCAAACAAACGAAACAGAAAACGAAAACCAACAGAAAGTACTCGATCTCAACAAAAACTACTCGATGTCTAGGAAATGCCTCTATGTCGACTAAAATCTCCTCGAAATCGACAAAAGACAGAAACTTAAAATTGCAACGCAGAACACAGATTTCGATGAAATAAATCAATACACTAAAGCCTTCCAAGATCAGGGTTTTAACACCACAACGATAACCATGCAAAATAACACATAAAGGCATAAAAGATCATGCTTTCCATCAAATAACTTTCGTTATTAACAAATAGGAATATATAGGCTTTCGCATAAACCCTAATTGTTACTAACCCTTTTCACATAATTAATCCAAGTTGTATTAAGATCACTTTCGCTTCAATAACACAAACAAGGATCACCTTCAAGTTTCGCAAAAGAATCATGCTTGCAGGGATAGAAGATGAATTACATAAAAAGATCAAACCTTTACCGTATCACCTCACATGGCTACCGTCGGGCTCACCCCGACCCCAGAAGTGGGTGGACTACTCGCTCTTCATCATCAAGAAACTCATCAGAGATTTTAGAAAAATAAATTGCATTAAAATAAACCAAAGAAAACTTACAACCAATCGAAGACAAACCGTCTCTCAACACCTTCTCTCATTCTCGCCACAAGCCCTCTCTCTCCTACTTACTTGTCGTAATTGGAACTAGAATTGAATTGAATGAAAATCAGCCCCTAAGGCTTTATTTATAGCCTTCATTCCAAGCTAATCTAGGAAAGAAAACTATATCTATATCTAATTATATCTATCTTTTATCTAAATATGAAATAATGGAAATAAATAATTAAATCAACTAGGACTACATCTAATGTGGATAAAATATCTTCTCTTTTGACTTTGATGGCACTAGATAGAATTTCATCTTGAAAATATCACTATTGGACTCGGGATAGAAACTTAACAAGAACCCGGATAGCTCGACGTCGGCTTCTGGGGATTTCCTCGATATCGAGTAGAATTCCTCGATATCGAGTAGCACTTTCTTCGTCTTCCGCTCAGCAACTCGATTTCGGCCTCCAAGAACAAAGTCGACTTGGGTTTTCCTCGATATCGAGTAAATTTCCTCGACGTCGAGTAACATGTTCAGCTCCCAGCTTCAGTTGTCGATGTCTAGTGCTCAGCTCGACTTGGGCTTGGTCGACTTCGACCAACTTGGTCGATGTCGAGCAAATCTGACAGCTTTCTGCTCTGTTCTTGAAACGCACTTTTCCGAGTCCTCGTTCATCGGATTGACGCATATGACCATGCGTTGGAAAGCTCTTTTCGAGGGCTACAACTCCAATGAAGACACCAGAACTTGACTCAGAATGATGAATGGCGAAAAATGGCCTTTTCTCCAGCTGCACCATCCTTAGCTTCTTCATGGGTTTCTTTTAAGCTCCAAAGTGCGTCTGATTTCTGCAAAATATAACAAAAAATTGTGTAGACCTCCATATATTGCAAATAAACATAAACTACACAAATTATGTATTATTCTAACCCAAATGCATGAAATGTATGCAGAAAACGATATAAAAGATAGTATAAAACATGGCGAATTAGGCTGACATCAAACACCCCATACTTAAGCTTGCTTGTCCTCAAGCAATACTTTTAATTGTCATTCAGGGGAAGAAATCAAAACTCTCAACATATCAGATTCATTCTTATATGTCCCTGCAATCAATTACCATTCTTGAAAAGATACTAATGTCACAAATCCATGCATGTGCAATTAAAAAGCAACATCTACTCACAAAAGGAGGGTTATGCAAAACAATTCATAAGTGACAAAGCATTAATAATCAAGAGGACTTTAATTTAAGCTCAATAAGGAATAGATTGGTAAAAGGCTAAAGGTGAGCAATGTTTGGCAATGTGGTGCTAATGATCCGGGGAAATAGAGTATTTCCAAACTTTCTTAACCACATCCCTTTTCCATAAGATTCATCACCTTTTCGTAATGCTTTTATCAATAATAATGCTTTTACCTCTCTAACCTCAGCCCTACCTTCTTGCGAGTCGCAAACATGGGTGTCATGAATGACCCCGGATACTTAGTGCTTTGGACTCCTCACCTGTGTGTCCCATCTCACTGAACTATTATCTCAGTAAGCATGGTCGATCTACCTTTATCTCCTGAGGTGATCGGATTTTCTTTCACTGATTAAATTTTCCATAATTTGAAACAATTTCTTGCCAAACTCCAATAATAATGATAACAATAACACAAACACCATATGATAATCTCCATAATGTAACATCATTCTCAACATAATCCCCGGATAGGAAATAAGGTAAAGAATGACAATATTTAGAATACGTGGAGCAATAATTGAAATAAGGCATAATATGGCTTTTGTGATGCATAAGCATAGGTAAGGCTATGATTATAAACATATGAGCATTATATGGAAATATAAAGTCCGCCATCCTCTTATCATGCAACATGTCAAAAGCAATATCAAATTTTACCTCCTTTCATGGTTTCAAGAAAATATGCACTTCATTGTGGCTTCCCCTTACTAGGCAATTTCATGCTATATCTCTAATGAATCTAATTTTGCATCGTTGAGTTCAATATAGCTTCCATGACACTTATCAAAAATTTTCAATGGGGGTCATTTTTTTCAAACTTCTAGAAAACATGCATACAAGCACATAAATATCAATAATGAATTCCAAAATAGCCATGTATAAGCAATTCAAGAAATAAACTTTAAATATGCACACATTATGTCAAATATGGTCAAATATACATAAAGTAAGCCCTTCCCCCACCCCATACTTAAACATTACAGTGTCCTCACTTTATAAAAACAAGGGTAAAGAAAGAAACTTACTAGACAGGTGTGCTAATCATCAGAATCGAGTGCTAGGCTGCTGGGCCAAGTCCGATTTTAGCTTGCTTCTATCCCCATGGACCTGAAAAATGTAGAAGAGAAATACCCACAATAGAAAAACTAAAATTTCAAAACCAAAAAACAAAAGCGACAATGTCCAAAAGTCCCAAAAATAAATGTTTATTTACAAGCTCTAGACTTTATAGTCGCTATGCCGACTTCCTCCATTTAGCTCAAGGTGGCCTCTACAGGGCCCATGTAGCTTGGGCTTCAAATAGAACTCCATTCCTGTCCATCAGCTGCAGTCCGCCTGAATGGATCTTGTTCACCATGAAGGGCCCCATCTTTTTCTTGTTAAATTTGTTAGGAAACCAATTATCCTTTGATTTGGAAACATAGAGCTTGTCTCCAACTTCATACTCTTTAGGCTCATCATTGGAAATCCTACATAAGCGCACATACCAAGGCAAACCTCTCCCATGTATAGATAGATCTTTAATGGAAATAGGAGAAGAAGTATCCATACCTTGCTTACCTTCGCAGATTTTTATTCGGGGATCTCAGATTCTACTTGACATCGAGTAGATTTACTCGACATCGAGGAGCTTCTGGCATCTGGTGGGCTGCTGGTCGGAGATGTTGGAGCCGAGGAAGGCAATTTTTGGTCGATGTCGACCAAATTGGTCGATGTCGAGGAAATCGGCTTGTTTGGTGGACTGCTAGTCGAGGGAGGAGAAATCGAGGACGAAGATTTTTGCTCGATGTCGACCAAATTGGTCGATTTCGAGGAATACTCGGCTTCCAGTGGAGTGCTCGACGAAGTTGCTGCTAGTGGAGGGCTCTGCTTTTGGTCGATGTCGACCAAGTTCCTCGATGTCGAGGAATTCTGGTCGACTTCGACCCCATACTTGCATCCTGTCAAGTAATCCGAGAAATCATTAGTCGACGTCGACTTACCTTGGTCGATGTCGAGCAGATCATCTGTGTCGTCGTTTAGGATGGCCATGATCTTCTCCACCCGGGCTTCCATATCCCTGTTTTCCAGCTCTTCAGGAGTCATATTTCTTACCTTAGGCTCCCCGCAAGTAATGTAACCAGCTGATATAGACTTTACCTCTTCCATGGGACCTGTGTGCCTTCCAGTTTTATTAAAAGACTACTCAATTATCTCATCGCTGATGTTGAAAGTGAGTACTCCTTTTCTTACGCTTATATTGGCATCCAATGTCGCCAAGAGGGGTCTTCCTAGAATAATTGGACAAGCAGGGTCCTCCGCCATATCAATAACTAGAAAATCAGCAGGGACAAAGAACTTACCTACTTGCACTGGCACATTGTCTACCATGCCTGTTGGAATGACCACCGTGTTGTTTGCCATATAAAGCTTAGCATCCACAGGCTCTAGGGCACCTATCTTAATCTTGGACCATATTGTTAAAGGCATTATACTCACACTGGCTCCGAGATCACATAAAGCATTAAATTTATATTGACCAAATCCAATAGTTATAGCAAACTTACCTAGATCTGGCCTTTTCTCAAGAACGTCCATCTGGCTGCACTCCTTAGTGATCTCAGCCATTGACCACTTTTTGCTTAGGATCTCCTTGAGGAACTTGACGTATGATGCCATTTCATTAAGACCTTCTGTGAAGGGTATGGTGACATTGAGCCTCTGAAGCATCTTGATGAAGCGCTGAAATTTCTTCCCTGGTGGATCCTTTGGAGATTTTGTCGGAAAAGGCAGATTTTTCTTCGTCGGAGCCAGAACAGATGTAGGAGGTGTTGCAGTGTCCTTGATGTCGACTTGATTCTTCTTGACATTGATAGGATTTTCCTCGATATCGACCAAATTCCTCGATGTCGAGTTGTTGTGCTGTGCAGACGAATCGTGGCCAAGTTCTTCCTCGACATCGAGTTGCCTTTCCTAGACATCGACCAAGTTCTGGTCGATGTCCACTTGTTGTTCGTTGATATCGAGTTGCTGTTCAGCTCTGTCCTGCTGCTTTCCCACTTCTAGCTCGCGTAGTTGGTGCATGCTCCTAAGTTTTACGGCTGCGATGTGTTCGGTCTTCCTCTTGGGATTTGGTTATGAAGATCCAGGGAGCGTACCTGACGTTCTGGGGATGCCTGCTGCTAGCTGGCCAATCTGTGTCTCCATTGATTTCCGCCATATATCAATCTCCCCAAGCCTAGAGTTGACACCTTGTATCTGAGTGTAGACTGAGTTGAAGGATTGCTTGGTGTCTGAATGGTTCCTCCGCATTTCCTCTAGGATGATCTGTAGGTCATCCCTCTTCTGGTCCCTTTCCAGATGTCCTGGAGCTCTGTATGGTGGGGGGTTCCTACGAGCACCTTGGTTCCGTTGTGGTTGCTGAAACCTTTGGTCCCCCACATAGCGATTGGGACCCCCTGCGTAAGCTACCTCTTCGTGGTATTCTGCCAGCCTGACTTGCTCTGTGTGTGGGCACTCAGTAGTGGTGTGCCGCTGTGATCCGCATTCGATGCAGGGCTGGTTGACAGAAAGATACTTGACTTGCTTGAGGAGCTTGCGATTCTGATCTTTGTAGTACTGCTCCTTGACATCTGGGTCAATCTCCTTATAGGGCTCATAGAGGGGCATGGATGGGGCTGACCTGGCATAAGCCTTCTCATCATAGTTTATTGGAGTCCCATACTTGTTGTCCTAGTTGGTCAGCTTGTCGAGGGTAGCCCATGCGTAAGCTGGCCGCATTGTCAGATACTCATAATGAGTATACGTGTTGATCCTATCCTTTGTGGCCAGGTCAAGAGAATTGAAGAAGATCTCCTGAACGATGCAGGGTTGCTGTCCATGTGTAGGGCAGGATCGCATTAGATCCTTATATCGTTCCCATGCTTTTGCCAGCGGCTCCCGAAGCTTCTGTTTGAAAGCTGTAATCTTTTGGCGAAGGAGCGCTGTCTTGGCAGGAGGAAAGAATTTGTTGAGAAATTCCTGCTTTACTTCAGCCCATGTTGTGAGGGATCGTGGACGGAGACCTTCAAGCCACTTCAATGCCGGACCAGCTAGAGACCAACGAAAAGCCTTCATCAAGATATATTCCAAAGTGGTACCTTCAGCAAGAGTACGTCACATATTAGTAAAGTTGGTAATATGTTGAAGAGGGCATTCATTAAATCTACCATAGAAAGAATTATTTTTAATCTCAATCAGGAAAGGAGTGCGAATTTCATAATTATTTTTCAGGGATTAGAATGGTCGATTCAAGCACGACGAGAGTCGGGTGCATGTAATCCTCTGCAGTGGTAGGGTATTGGGCAAGCTCAACTTCCACTTGCTTCATTCGCTCCGTTTCCTGCATAGTGCGTGCTCTCTCAGCGGCGAGAGCAGCATTGTTGGCTTCTATTTCTGCCCTAAGCCTCTGTATCAGCTATTCCTGTGTTTCTACGGCTGCCATAGCTCTTTTTAATTTAGCGTGGACGTGTATAAGGTGTTCCGGATCGTCTAAGGCGTCAAACTCAGGTGTTTGACCAGAATGACGCATACACCTGCAAAGTAACTCATGGAAAACGTGAGATCTAACTACCTAAGGCGCGAATGATTGCTTCCCCGGCAACGACGCCAATTTGTTGTAGGAGGAAATCGAGTTCAAAATACAGAAATATAAATCAAACTAGATTCGTGTCCACGCAAATAATTACAAGACCTCCTCCTGATGTAGCAGAGGGAAGTCATGATCGATCCTCGAGGAAGCGTATTAGCGGATCTCGGGTAGCGGAAAGATCTCAGCGAAGTCGACAAGAAGATTCCTCGATATCGAGTAAAGTACTCGATATCGACTAACCTGTCGAGTAAAACAGAAAGCAAACAAACGAAACAGAAAACGAAAACCAACAGAAAGTACTCGATCTCGACAAAAACTACTCGATGTCGAGGAAATACCTCGATGTCGACTAAAATCTCCTCGAAATCGACAAAAGACAAAAACTAAAATTGCAACGCAGAACACAGATTTCGATGAAATAAATCAATAAACAAAAGACTTCCAAGATCAGGGTTTCAACACCACAACGATAACCATGCAAAATAACACATAAAGGCATAAAAGATCATGCTTCCCATCAATAACTTTCGTTATTAACAAATAGGAATATAGAGGCTTTCGCATAAACCCTAATTATTACTAACCCTTTTCACATAATTAATCCAAGTTGTATTAAGATCACTTTCACTTCAATAACACAAACAAGTATCATCTTCAACTTTCGCAAAGGAATCATGCTTGTAGGGATAGAAGATGAATTACATAAAAAGATCAAACCTTTACCGTATCACCTCACATGGCTACCGTCGGGCTCACCCCGACCCCACAAGTGGGTGGACTACTCGCTCTTCATCATCAAGAAACTCATCAAAGATTTCAGAAAAATAAATTGCATTAAAATAAACCAAAGAAAACTTACACCCATAGAAAGCATACCTGCACTAATGCACCGGATCCCGTCGGGCTCACCCCGACCCCAGAAGTGGGCTCTCTCTTTCGTTTAGTAAATATTTAATTTTTTTTATCCCCGGGTCTTCGTAGTTAGGAGGGTGTAAATTGATAGGGCTTCCGGGGCAAAGGTGTCGAAAAGATCTTCGTCCGGGCATATTATAACCGAAAATCGGCGGCTCGACGAAAAAGTGGTTGTGTCGTGAAGGTACAAGAACGAAATGTTGACATAAGTAAACTGATGTGACCATACCTGCACTAATGCACCGGATCCCATCAGAACTCCAATGTTAAGCGGGCTTAGGCGAGAGTAGTACTAGGATGGTTGACCTCCTGGAAAGTCCTCGTGTTGCATCCCGTTTTATTTTGCGCCAGTTTCGTTCCGTCCCAGCCCGCTCTCTCTTTCGTTTAGTTTAAATATTTAATTTTTTTTATCCCCGGGGCTTCTCATGTTGCATCCCCTTTTGTTTTGCGCCAGTTTAGTTTCGCCCCTACTCACTCTCTCTTTCGTTTAGTTTAAATGATTAATTTTTTTTCCGGGGCTTCGTAGTGAGGAGGATGTAAATTGCTTGGGCTTCTGGGGCAAAGGTATCGAAAAGATCTTCGTCCAGACATATTATAATCGAAAATCGAAGGCTCGACGGAAAAGTGGCTATGTCGTGAAGGGAAAAGAGCGAAATGTTGGCATAAGTGAACTGATGCGACCATACCAGCACTAATGCACCGGATCCCATCAGAACTCCGAGGTTAAGCATGCTTGTGCGAGAGTAGTACCAAGACGGGTGACCTTTTGGGAAGTCCTTGTGTTGCATCCTCTTTTGTTTTTCGCTAGTTTAATTCCGTCCTAACTCGCTCTCTCTTTCATTTAGTTTAAATATTTAGTTTTTTTTATCCCTTGGGCGTCGTAGTGAGAAGGGTATAAATTGTTTGGGCTTCCGGGGCAAAGGTATCTAAAAGATCTTCGTCCGGACACATTATAATCGAAAATCGGAGGCTCGACGGAAACGTGGCTCTATTGTAAAGGGACAAGAGAGAAATGTTGGCATAAGTGAACGGATTCGACCATACAAGCACTAATGCACCGGATCCCATCAGAACTTCGAAGTTATACGTATTTAGGCGATAATAGTACAAGGATGGGTGACCTCCTGGGAAGTCCTCATGTGGCATCCTCTATTGTTTTGCGCTATTTTTTTTCCGTCCCAGTTCGCTCTCTCATTTGTTTAGTTTAAATATTTAATTTTTTTTCATCTCTGGGGCGTCGTAGTGAGGAGGGTGTAAATTGTTTGTGATTCCGGGGCAAAGGTATCGAAACGATCTTCGTCCTGACATATTATAATCGAAAATCGGAGGCTCGACGGAAAAGTGGCTGTGTCATGAAGGGACAAGAGCGAAATGTTTGCATAAGTGAACGAATGCGAACATACATGCCATAATCCACCGGATCACATTAGAACTCCAAAGTTATGCGTGTTTGGGCGAGAATAGTACCTGGATGGGTGACCTCCTGGGAAGTCCTCGTGTTGCACCCCCTTTTGATTTGCGCGCGCCAGTTTAGTTCTGTCCCAGCTCGCTCTCTCTTTCGTTTTGTTTAAATATTTAATTTTTTTTATCCCCGGGGCTTCATAGTTAGGAGGGTGTAAATTGTTAGGGCTTCCGGGGCAAAGGTATCGAAAAGATATTCGTCCGGGCATATTATAATCGAAAATCGGAGGCTCGACGGAAAAGTGGATGTGTCGTGAAGATACAAGAACGAAATGTGGACATAAGCAAACTGATGCGACCATACCTGCACTAATGCACCGGATCCCATCAGAATTCCAAAGTTAAGCGTGCTTAGGCGAGAGTAGTACTAGGATGGGTGACCTCCTGGGAAGTCCTCGTGTTGCATCCCGTTTTATTTTGCGCCAGTTTCGTTCCATCCTAGCTCGCTCTCTCTTTCATTTAGTTTAAATACTTAATTTTTTTTTATCCTCGGGGCTTCTGGTGTTGCATCCCCTTTTGTTTTGCGTAAGTTTAGTTCCGTCCCAGCTCGCTCTCTCTTTCGTAGTGAGGAGGGTGTAAATTGTTCGGGCTTCCGGGGCAAAGGTATCGAAAAGATCTTCGTCCGGACATATTATAATAAAAAACGGAGGCTCGACGGAAAAGTGGCTGTGGTGTGAAGGGACAAGAGCGAAATGTTGGCATAAATGAACGGATGCGACCATACCAACACTAATGCACCAGATTCCATCAAAACTCAGAACTTAACCGTTCCTCTGCGAGAGTAGTACTAGGATGGGTGTCCTCTTGGGAAGTCCTCGTGTTGCATCTCCTTTTTATCCCCGGGGCTTCGTAGTTCTGAGGGTGTAAATTGTTCGGGCTTCCGGGGAAAAGGTGTCGAAAAGATCTTCGTTCGGACATATTATAATCGAAAATTGGAGGATCGACGGAAAAGTGGTTGTGTCGTGAATGTACAAGAACGAATTATTGACATAAATGAACTGATGCGACCATAAAAGCACTAATGCACCGGATCCCATCAGAACTCCAAAGTTAAGTGTGCTTAGGCGAGAGTAGTACTAGGATGGGTGACCTCCTGGGAAGTCCTCGTGTTGCATCACCTTTTGTTTTGCGCCATATTAGTTCTGTCTCAGCTCGCACTCTCTTTCGTTTAGTTTAAATATTTAATTTTTTTTATCCCCGGGGCTTCGTAGTGAGGAGGGTGTAAATTGTTCGGGTTTATGGGGCAAAGGTGTCGAAAAGATCTTCGTCCGGGCATATTATAATCGGAAATCGAAGGCTCGACAGAAAAGTGGCTGTGTCGTGAAGGTACAAGAACGAAATGTTGACATAAGTGAACTCATGCGACCATACCTGCACTAATGCACCGGATCCCATCAGAACTCCGAAGTTAAGCGTGCTTAGGCGAGAGTAGTACTAGGATGGTTGACCTCTTGGGAAGTCCTCGTGTTGCATCCCGTTTTATTTTGCGCCAGTTTCGTTCCGTCCTAGCTCGCTCTCTCTTTCGTTTAGTTTAAACATTTAATTTTTTTTATCCCCGGGGCTTCTCGTGTTGCATCCCCTTTTGTTTTGCGCCAGTTTAGTTCCATCACCGCTCGCTCTCTATTTCGTTTAGTTTAAATATTTAATTTTTTTATCCCCGGGGCTTCGTAGTGAGGAGGGTGTAAATTGTTCAGGCTTCCGGGGCAAACGTATCGAAAAGATCTTCGTCCAGACATATTATAATAAAAAGTCGAAGGCTCGATGGAAAAGTGGATGTGGCGTGACGGGATAAGAGTGAAATGTTGGCATAAGTGAACGGATGCGACCATACCAACTTTAATGCACTAGATCCCATCAGAACTCCGAACTTAACCGTGCCTGTGCGAGAGTAGTCCTAGGAATGGTGTCCTCTTGGGAAGTCCTCGTGTTGCATCTCCTTTTTATACCCGGGGCTTCGTAGTTCGGAGGGTGTAAATTGTTCGGGCTTCCATGGCAAATGTGTCGAAAAGATCTTTGTCCGGACATATTATAATCGAAAATCGGAGGCTCGACGAAAAAGTGGTTGTGTCGTGAAAGTACAAGAACGAAATGTTGACATAAGTGATCTCATGCGACCATACCAGCACTAATGCACCGCATGTCATCAGAACTCTGAAGTTTAGCGTGCTTGGACGAGACAAGTACTAGGATGGGTGACCTCCTGGGAAGTCCTCGTGTTGCATCACCTTTTGTTTTGCGCCATATTAGTTATGTCTCAGCTCCCACTCTCTTTCGTTTAGTTTAAATATTTAATTTTTTTTATCCCCGGGGCTTCGTAGTGAGGAGGGTGTAAATTGTTCGGGCTTATGAGGCAAAGGTGTCGAAAAGATCTTCGTCCGGACATATTATAATCGAAAATCGGAGGCTCGACGGAAAAGTGGTTGTGTCGTGAAGGTACAAGAACGAAATGTTGACATAAGTGAACTCATGCGACCATACCAGCACTAATGCACCGAATCCCATCAGAACTCCGAAGTTAAGCGTGCTTGGGCGAGAGTAGTACTAGGATGGGTGACCTCCTAGGAAGTCATCGTGTTGCATCCCTTTTTGTTTTGCGCCAGTTTCGTTCCGTCCCAGCTCTCTCTATCTTTCGTTGAATTTAAATATTTAATTTTTTTTGTCCCCGGGGCTTCTCGTGTTGCATCCCCTTTTATTTTGCACCAGTTTAGTTCCGTCCCAGCTTGCTCTCTCTTTCGTTTAGTTTAAATATATATTTTTTTATCCCCGGGGCTTCATAGTGAAGACGATGTAAATTATTCAGGCTTCTAGGGCAAAGGTATCGAAAAGATCTTCGCCTCGACATATTATAATAAAAAATCTGAGGCTCGCCAGAAACGTGGCTGTTGGCATAAGTGAACGGATGCGATCATACCAGCACTAATGCACCAAATCCCATCAGAACTCCAAACTTAACCGTGCTCGTGCGAAAGTAGTACTAGGATGGGTGACCTTTTGGGAAGTCGTTGTGTTGCATCCCCTTTTGTTTTGCGCCAGTTTAATTCCGTCCCAATTCGCTCTCTCTTTCGTTTAGTTTAAATATTTAATTTTTTATCCCCTGGGCATTGAAGTTAGAAGGGTGTAAACTGTTTGGCATTCCGAGAAAAAGGTATCGAAAAGATCTTCGTACAGACATATTATAATCGAAAATCGGAGGCTCGACGGAAAAGTGGCTATATTGTGAAGGGACAAGAGCAAAATGTTGGCATAAGTGAACGGATTCGACCATACAAGCACTAATGCACCAGATCCCATCAGAACTTCGAAGTTATACGTATTTGGCGAGAATAGTACAAGGATGGGTGACCTCCGGGGAAGTCCTCGTGTTGCATCCTCTATTATTTTGCGCCAGTTTTGTTCCGTCCCAGCTCGCTCTCTCATTCGTTTAGTTTAAATATTTAATTTTTTTCATCCCTCGGGCGTCACAGTGAGGAGGGTGTAAATTGTTCAAGCTTCCGGGGCAAAGGTATCGAAAAGATATTCGTCTTGACATATTATAATCGAAAATCGGAGGGTTGACGGAAAAGTGGTTGTGTCGTGAAGGGACAAGAGCGAAATGTTTGCATAAGTGAACGAATGCTTCCATACAAGCACTAATCCACCGGATCACATCAGAACTCCGAAGTTATTCGTGCTTGGGCGAGAGTAGTACTTGGATGGGTGACCTCCTGGGAAGTCCTCGTGATGCATATCCTTTTGATTTGCGCCAATTTAGTTATGTCCCAGCTCGCTCTCTCTTTCGTTTAGTTTAAATATTTAATTTTTTTTATCCTCGGGGCTTCGTAGTTAGGAGGGTGTAAATTGTTAGTGCTTCCGAGGCAAAGGTGTCATAAAGATCTTAGTCCGAGAATATTATAATCGAAAATCGGAGGCTTGACGGAAAAGTTGCAGTGTCGTGAAGGTACAAGAACGAAATGTTGACATAAGTGAACTAATGCGACCATACCTGCACTAATGCACCGGATTTCATCAGAACTCCGAACTTAACCGTGCATGTGCGAGACTAGTCCTAGGATGGGTGTCCTCTTGGGAAGTCCTCGTGTTGCATCCCCTTTTTATCCCCGGGGCTTCGTAGTTTGGAGGGTGTCAATTCTTTGGCCTTCCGGGGCAAAGGTGTCGAAAAGATCTTCGTCCGGACATATTATAATCGAAAATCGGAGGCTGAACGAAAAAGTGGTTGTGTTGTAAAGGTACAAGAACGAAATGTTGACATAAGTGATCTGATGCGACCATACCAGCACTAACGCACCGGATCCCATCAGAACTATGAAGTTAAGCGTGCTTTGGAGAGACTAGTACTAGGATGGGTGACCTCCTAGGAAGTCCTCGTGTTGCATCACTTTTTGTTTTGCGCCATATTAGTTCTGTCTCAGCTCGCACTCTCTTTCGTTTAGTTTAAATATTTAATTTTTTTATCCCTGGGGCTTCGTAGTGAGGATAGTGTAAATTGTTCGGGCTTTTGGGGCAAAGGTGTCGAAAAGATTTTCGTCCGGACATATTATAATCGAAAATCGGAGGGTCGACGGAAAAGTTGTTGTGTCGTGAAGGTACAAGAACGAAATGTTGACATAAGTGAATTGATGCGACTATACAAGCACTAATGCACCGAATCCCATCAGAACTCCGAAGTTAAGCGTGCTTGGGCGAGAGTAGTATTAGGATGGGTGACCTCCTAGGAAGTCATCGTGTTTCATCCCCTTATTGTTTTCCGTCAGTTTTGTTCCGTCCTAGTTCTCTCTCTCTATCTCTTTCGTTTAATTTAAATATTTAATTTTTTTTATCCCCGGGGCTTCTCGTGTTGCATCCCCTTTTGTTTCGCGCCAGTTTAGTTCCGGCCCAGCTTGCTCTCTCTTTCGATTGGTTTGAATATTTTTTTTTATTCCCGGGGCTTCATATTGGGAACGATGTAAATTTTTCGGGCTTTTAGGGAAAGGTATCGAAAAGATCTTTGTCCGGACATATTATAATCAAAAACCTGAGGCTCGCCGGAAAAGTGGCTGTGTCGTGAAGGGACAAGAGCAAAATGTTGGCATAAGTGAACGGATGCGACCATACCAGCACTAATGCACCAGTTCCCATCAGAACTCCGAACTTAACCGTGCTTGTGCGAGAATAGTACTAGGATGGGTGACCTTTTGGGAAGTCCTTTTGTTGCATCCCCTTTTGTTTTGCACCAGTTTAATTCCGTCCCAACTCGCTCTCTCTTTAGCTTAGTTTAAATATTTAATTTTTTTTTATCCCCTGGGCGTCGTAGTGAGAAGGTGTCGAAAAGATCTTCGCCCGGACATATTATAATCGAAAATCGAAGGCTCGACGGAAGGTGGCTATGTTGTGAAGGGACAAGAGCTAAATGTTGGCATAAGTGAACAGATTAGACCATACAAGCACTAATGCACCGGATCCCATCAGAACTTGGAAGTTATACGTATTTGGACGAGAATAGTATAAGGATGAGTGACCTCCTGGGAAGTCCTCGTGTTGCATCCTCTATTGTTTTGCACTAGTTTTGTTCCGTCCCTCCTCGCTCTCTCATTTATTTAGTTTAAATATTTAATTTTTTTTCATCCCTAGGGCGTCGCAGTGAGGAGGGCGTAAATTGTTCAGGCTTCCGGGGCAAAGGTATCGAAAAGATCTTCGTCATGACATATTATAATCGAAAATCGGAGGCTCGACGGAAAAGTGGTTGTGTCGTGAAGCAACAAGAGCGAAATGTTTGCATAAGTGAACGAATGCGACCATACAGGCACTAATCCATCGGATCAAATCAGAACTCCGAAGTTATGCGTGCTTGGGCGAGAGTAGTACTTGGTTGGGTGACCTCCTGGGAAGTCCTCGTCCCAGCTCGCTCTCACTTTCGTTTTGTTTAAATATTTAATTTTTTTTATCCCCGAGGCTTCGTAGTTAGAAGGGTGTAAATTGTTTAGGCTTCTGGGGCAGAGGTATCGAAAACATCTTCGTCCGGACATATTATAATCGAAAATCGGAGGCTCGACGGAAAAGTAGAGGTGTTGTGAAGGAACAAGAGCGAAATGTTGGCATAAGTAAACTAATGCGACCATACCAGCACTAATGCACCTAATCCCATCAGAACTCCGAAGTTAAGCGTGCTTGTGCGAGAGTAGTACTAGGATGGGTGACATCCTATGAAGTCCTCTTGTTGCATCCGATTTTGTTTTGCGCCAGTTTAGTGTCGTTCCAGCTCTTTCTCTCTTTCGTTTAGTTTATATATTTATTTTTTTATCCCCTGGGCATCGTAGTTAGGAGGGTGTAAATTGTTCAGGCTTCTGGGTCAGAGGTATCAAAAAGATCTACGTTCGGACATATTATAATCGAAAATCGGAGGCTCGACGGAAAAGTGGCTGCATCGTGAAGGGACAAGAGAGAAATTTTGGCATAAGTGAACGGATTCGACCATATCAGCACTAATGCACCGGATCCTATCAGAACTTCAAAGTTATGCGTGCTTGGGCAAGAATAGTACAAGGATGGGTGTCCTCCTGGGAAGTCATCGTGTTGCATCCTCTATTATTTTGCGCCAATTTTGTTTCGTCCTAGCTCGCTCTCTCATTCATTTAGTTTAAATATTTAATTTTTTTTCATCCCTAGGGTGTCGTAGTGAGGAGGGTGTAAATTGTTCAGGCTTCCGGGGTAAAGGTATCGAAATGATCTTCGTCCTGACATATTATAATCGAAAATCGGAGGCTCGACGGAAAAGTGGCTGTGTCATGAAGGGACAAGAGTGAAATGTTTGCATAAGTGAACGAATACGACCATACAAACACTAATACATCGGATCACATCAGAACTCCGAAGTTTTGCGTGCTTGGGTGAGAGTAGTACTAGGATGGGTGACCTCTTGGGAAGTCCTCGTGTTGCATCCCCGTTTGTTTTGCGCTAGTTTAGTTCTGTCCCAGCTCGCTCTCTCTTTCGTTTAGTTTAAATATTTAATATTTTTTATCCCCGGGGCTTCGTAGTTATGAGGGTGTAAATTGTTCGAGCTTCCGGGGCAAAGGTGTCGAAAAGATAGTCGTCTGGACATATTATTATCGAAAATCGGTGGTTCGACGGAAAAGTGGCTGTGTCGTGAAGGTACAAGAACGAAATGTTGACATAAGTGAACGGATGTGACCATACAAGCACTAATACACCAGATCCCATCAGAAATCCGTACTTAACCGTGCTTGTGCGAGAGTAGTACAAGGATGGATGACCTCCTGGGATGTCCTCGTGTTGCATCCCCTTTTGTTTTACGCCAGTTTAGTTCCGTCCTAGCTCTCTCTCTCTTTCATCTAGTTTAAATATTTAATTTTTTTTATCCCCGGGGCGTAGTGGTGAGAAGGGTCTAAACTGTTCGGGGTTCCGGGCAAAAGATATCGAAAAGATCTTCGTCCGGACATATTATAATTGAAAACGGAGGCTCGACTGAAAAATGGTTGTGTCGTGATGGGACAAGAGCGAAATGTTGGCATAAGTGAACTGATGCAACCGTCCCAGCACTAATGCACCAGATCCCATCAGAACGCCGAAGTTCAGCGTGCTTGGGCGAGAGTAGTACTAGGATGGGTGATCTCCTATGAAGTCCTCGTGTTGCATACCTTTTTGTTTTGCGCAAGTTTAGTTCCGTCACAACTCGCTCTCTCTTTGGTTTAGTTTAAATATACAATTTTTTTTATCCCCGGGGCTTCTCATGTTACATCCCCTTTTATTTTGCGCCAGTTTAGTTCCGTCCCAGCTCACTCTCTCTTTCGTTTAGTTTAAATATTTAATTTTTTTTTATCACCGGGGCTTCGTAGTGAGGAGGGTGTAAATCGTTCAAGCTTCTGGGGCAAAGGTGTCAAAAAGATCTTCGTCCGGACATATTATAATCGAAAATCGTAAGCTCGACGAAAAAGTGGCTGTGCTGTAAAGGGAGATGAGCGAAATGTTGGCATAATGCGACCATACCAGCACTAATCCATCGGAACCCATCAGAACTCCAAAGTTAAGCGTGCTTGTGCGAGAGTAGTACTAGGATGGGTGACCTCCTGAGAAGTCCTCGTGTTGCATCCCTTTTTGTTTTGCGCCAGTTAGTTCCGTCCCAGCTCGCTTTCTCTTTCCTTTAGCTTAAATATTAAATTTTTTATCCCCTGAGCGTCGTAGTGATGAGGGTGTAAATTGTTTGGGCTTCCGGGGCAAAGGGATCGAAAAAATCTTCGTCCGGACATATTATAATCGAAACTCAAAGGCTCGACGGAAAAGTGGCTGTATCAGGAAGGGACAAGAGCGAAATTTTGGCATAAGTGAACGGATTCGACCATACCAGTACTAATGCACAGGATCCCATCAGAACTTCGAAGTTATGCGTGCTTGGGCGAGAATATTACAAGGATGGGTGACCTCTTGGGAAGTCCTCGTGTTGCATGCTCTACTGTTTTGCGATTGTTTTGTTCCGTCCTAGCTCGCTCTCTCATTCGTTTAGTTTAAATATTTAAGTTTCTTTCATCCCTAGGGTGTCGTAGTGAGGGGGGTGTAAATTGTTCAGAATCCCGGGGCAAAGGTATCGAAAAGATCTTCGTCCTGACCTATTATAATCTAAAATCGGAGGCTCGACGGAAAAGTGGCGGTGTCATGAAGGGACAAGAGTGAAATGTTTCCCATTAGTGAACGAATGCGACCATACAAGCACTAATACACCGGATCACATCAGAACTCCGAAGTTATGCGTGCTTGGGCGAGAGTAGTACTAGGATGGGTGACCTCCTGGGAACTCCTCGTGTTGCATCCCCTTTTGGTTTGCGTCAGTTTAGTTCTGTCCCAGCTCGCTCTCTCTTTCGTTTAGTTTAAATATTTAATTTTTTTTATCACCAGGGCTTCGTATTTAGGAGGGTGTAAATTATTCGGGCTTTCGGGCCAAAGGTGTGGAAAAGATCTTCATCCGGACATATTATAATCGAAAATCAGAGGCTCGATGGAAAAGTGGTTGTGTCGTGAAGGTACAAGAACGAAATGTTGACATAAGTGAACTGATGCGACCATACCAGCACTAATGCACTAAATCCCATCAGAACTCCGAAGTAAAGCGTGCTTGGGCGAGAGTAGTACTAGGATGGGTGACCTCCTGGGAACTCCTCGTGTTGCATCCCCTTTTGGTTTGCGCTAGTTTAGTTCTGTCACAGCTCGCTCTCTCTTTCATTTAGTTTAAATATTTAATTTTATTTTATCCCCAGGGCTTCGTATTTAGGAGGGTGTAAATTGTTCGGGCTTTCGGGGCAAATGTGTGGAAAAGATCTTCGTCCGGACATATTATAATCGAAAATCAGAGGCTCGATGGAAAAGTGGCTGTGTCGTGAAGGTACAAGAACGAAATGTTGACATAAGTGAACCGATGCGTCCATACCAGCACTAATGCACTAAATCCCATCAGAACTCCGAAGTAAAGCGTGCTTGGGCGAGAGTAGTACTAGGATGGGTGACCTCCTGGGAAGTCCTTGTGTTGCATCCCTTTTTGTTTTGCGCCAGTTTCGTTCCGTCCCAGCTCTCTCTCTCTCTCTTTCGTTTAATTTAAATATTTAATTTTTTTATCCCCGTGGCTTCCCGTGTTGCATCCCCTTTTGTTTTGGGCAAGTTTTGTTCCGTCTCAGCTCACTCTCTCTTTCGTTTAGTTTAAATATTTTTTTTATCTCGGGGGCTTCATAGTGTGGACGGTGTTAATTGTTCGCGCTTCTAGGGCAAATGTATCGAAAAGATCTTCGTCTAGACATATTATAATCGAAAATCTGAGGCTCGCCGAAAAAGTGGTTGTGTCTTGAAGGGACAAGAGCGAAATGTTGGCATAAGTGAACGAATGCGACCATACCAGCATTAAAGCACGTGATCCCATCAGAACTCAAAACTTAACCGTGCTTGTGCGAGAGTAGTACTAGGATGGGTGACCTTCTGGGAAGTCCTCGTGTTGCATCCCCTTTTGTTTTACCCCAGTTTAGTTTCGTCACAACTCGCTCTCTCTTTCGTTTATTTTAAATATTTAATTTTTTATCCCTGGAGCTTCTAGTGTTACATCCCCTTTTATTTTGCGCCAGATTAGTTCCGTCCCAGCTCGCTCTTTCTTTCGTTTAGTTTAAATATTTAGTTTTTTTTATCCCCGGGGCTTCATAGTGAGGTGGGTGTAAATTGTTCGGGCTTTTGGGGAAAAGGTATCGAAAAGATCTTCGTCCGGACATATTAGAATCCAAAATCTGAGGCTCGCCGAAAAAGTGGATGTGTCGTTAAGGGACAAGAGCGAAATGTTGGCATAAGTGAACGAATGCGACCATACCAGCACTAATGCACCAGATCCCATCAGAACTCCGAACTTAATAGTGCTTGTGCGAGAGTAGTACTAGGATGGGTGACCTATTGGGAAGTCCTCGTGTTGCATCCCATTTTGTTTTACGCCAGTTTAGCTCCAGGGTGTAGTAGTGAGGATGGGTGATCTATTTCATTTAGTTTAAATATTTAATTTTTTTAACCCCAGGGTGTAGTAGTGAGGAGGGTGTAAATTGTTCAGGCTTCCGGGGCAAAGGTATCGAAAAGATCTTCGTCATGACATATTATAATCTAAAATCGGAAGCTCGATGGAAAAGTGGCTGTGTCATGAAGGGACAAGAGTGAAATGATTTCCATAAGTGAACGAATGCGATCATACAAGCACTAATACACCGAATCACATCAAAACTCCGAAGTTATGCGTGCTTGGGTGAGAGTAGTACTAGGATGGGTGACCTATTGGGAAGTCCTCGTGTTGCATCCCATTTTGGTTTACGCCAGTTTAGTTCTGTCCCAGCTCGCTCTCTCTTTCGTTTAGTTTAAATATATAATTTTTTTTTATCCCCGGGGCTTCGTATTTATGAGGGTGTAAATTGTTCGGGCTTCAGGGGCAAAGGTGTTGAAAAGATCTACGTTCGGACATATTATAATCGAAAAATCGGAAGCTTGATGGAAAAGTGGTTGTGTCGTGAAGGTACAAGAACTAAATGTTGACATAAGTGAACTGATGCGACCATACCACCACTAATGCATCGAATCCCATCAAAACTCCGAAGTTAAACGTGCTTGGGCGAGAGTAGTACTAGGATGGGTGACCTCTTGGGAAGTCCTCATGTTGCTTCCATTTTTGTTTTGCGCCAGTTTCGTTCCGTACCAGCTCGCTCTCTCTTTCGTTTAATTTAAATATTTAATTTTTTTTATCCCCCGGGGCTTCCCGTGTTGCATCCCCGAATATTTTGCGCTAGTTTAGTTCCGTCCCAGCTCACTCTCTCTTTCATTGAGTTTAAATATTTAATTTTTTTTATCCCCGCGTCTTGATAGTGAGGAGAGTGTAAATTGTTCGGGCTTCTAGGGCGAAGGAATCGAAAAGATCTTCGTCCGGATATATTATAATCGAAAATCTGAGGCTCGCTGAAAAAGTGGCTATGTCGTGAAGGGACAAGAGAGAAATGTTGGCATAAGTGAACGAATGCGACCATACCAGCACTAATGCACCAGATCCCATCAGAACGCCGAATTTAACCATGCTTGTGCGAGAGTAGTACTAGGATGGGTGACATCTTGGGAAGTCCTCGTGTTGCATCCCCTTTTGTTTTACGCCAGTTTAGTTTCGTCCCTGCTCGCTCTCTCTTTCATTTAGTGTAAATATTTAATTTTTTTTTATCCCCGGGGCGTAGAAGTGAGAAGGGTTTAAATTTTTCGGGCTTCCGGGGCAAAGGTTTCGAAAAAATCTTCGCCCGGACATATTATAATCGAAAATCGGAGGCTCGATGGAAAAATAGTTGCGTCGTGAAGGGACAAGAGCGAAATTTTGCCATAAGTGAACTGATGTGACCATACCAGCACTAATGCACCAGATCCCATCAGAACGCCGAAGTTAAGCGTGCTTGGGCGAGAGTAGTACTAGAATGGGTGATCTTCTGGGAAATTCTCGTGTTGCATCCCTTTTTGTTTTGCGCAAGTTTAGTTCCGTCACAACTCGCTCTCTCTATCTTTTAGTTTAAATATTTAATTTTTTTTATCCTCAGAGCTTCTCGTGTTGCATCCCCTTTTATTTTGCGTCAGTTTTGTTCTGTCCCAGCTCTCTCTCTCTCTTTCATTTAGTTTAAATATTTAATTTTTTTAACCCCGTGGCTTCGTAGTAAGGAGGGTGTAAATTGTTCAGGCATATTATAATTGAAAATCGGAGGCTCGACGGAAAAGTGGTTGTGTCGTGAAGGGACAAGAGCGAAATTTTGGCATAAGTGAACGGACGCGACCATACCAGCACTAATGCACTTGATCCCATCAGAATTCCGAAATTAAGCGCGCTTGGAGAGAGTAGTACTAGGATGGGTGACCTCCTGGGAAGTCTTCGTGTTGCATCCTTTTTTGTTTTGCGCTAGTTTAGTTCTATCCCAGCTCTCTCTCTCTCTCTAACTCTCTCTCTTTCGTTTAGTTTAAATATTTAATTTTTTTTTATCCCGGGGCTTCTTAGTGAGGAGGGTGTACATTGTTCGGGCTTCCGGGGAAAAGGTATCGAAAACATCTTCGTCCGGACATATTATAATCGAAAATCGGAGGCTCGACGGAAAAGGGCTGTGGCTTGAAGGGACAAGAGCGAAATGTTGCCATAAGTGAACGGATGCGACCATACCAACACTAATGCTCCGGATCCCATCGGAACTCCGATGTTAAGTGTGCTTGGCCGAGAGTAGTCCTAGAATGGGTGACCTCTTGGGAAGTACTCGTGTTGCATCCCCTTTTGTTTTGCGCTAGTTTAGTTCTGTCCCAGCTGGCTCTCTCTTTCGAATAAGTTGAATATTTAATTTTTTTTGTTAGCGCCAAGCGGAAAGTTAGGTGAGAGAAACTCCCAAGAAGCCTTGTGCTTCTCGCTTCTCCCCTTTGGTGCTGACGGCTCTCCCCCATTGGCCACGGTTTCCGGCGACCTCCTAGGCCTCCGGCGACCCCATTTACCCTGTATCGTCCCTCACATCTCATATTGCCTTCCCTAAATCTTGTTCTTGACATAAACTCTCAGTTTCCCCACTAAAACGTAGAGAAAAAGTGTCCTGGTCGGAGGTTTCTTGCCTAGATCCCTGGGCTGCCGGTGCTCCTCCGGCGGCGCCGTTTTCACTTCTAACCTTCCCGTCACGTGTTCCAACAGATCCGGCCGGTTACATTCCAGATCCACTCACATGGCTCACTTGCAGATCTGAAATCGCTTACCCGCTGCCCTGATATCTCCGTACAGGTCATCCCCGCCCAGATCCTGTGACTTCCCATAGTCTCCGGCTGCCTATTACCCCCACTGTACTCTTCTCGTCGTCTTCCCCCCCCCCCCCCCCCCCAATCTTCCAGATCTGGTTAGTTTGGGTCAGATACAAAATCTCATCACTGTTCATCGTCCTCTTCACTTCGCTGCTGCCTGTCTGCGTGAGCGCCTCCCCTCCTAAAGTCTCCAGATCCAGCATCTCTCTCCCTAGATCTGGTCGTGTCAGGTTCAGATCTGACTCCACCTCTCCCAGATCTTATTCGGTGTCTCTCGTCTTTGAAGATTTGGTTTCCCCTTGCTTGAGTTGTTCTCCGTCAATGGCGGATCTGTGAACGCCCTGTGTTCGGTATGGCTGCCCTTCTCGTTGTCCTGTTTCCCTTTCTTTTCTCCTCTTCTGGACTTTCCTTGGTCTCGTCAAATTTCTAAAGGTCCCAGATTTTCTTTCCTCTAACCCCCGGCGGCGCTCTCATCTCGCTTTTTCGGTCCCCTCTTTGTGGTTCTTCTTCCTTGCGGCTTTGAGAGTCGCCTTTGATCTCCCCGCTCCCTCGCTCTCTTTTTATTTTCTAGTCCGGCCCCCTCCCAACTCCGGCGACTGCTCCCTTGAGAGTCGTTTAATGGTCCCGTTCTCCGTCCTATAGCTTTTCCCCTGTCGCCGGCGATAACCGTTCACACCGTTTCCGTCAGGCTTCTTTCTCCAGTCAACGTCTTTCCCCTGGTGTGTTGACCTCCAGCTCAGGAGTTGAGAGCTTCTGATTTGGCCCACCACCTTGTGTGCTGACTCACGCATCCTCTCTAGTCTTCTTTGACTGTCTTGGGCCCCTCTTGCTACCCAATCTTCCACCTCAGCTTCACTCTTCCTTTTTTTCTAAGTTTCTTTTCGCCTGCAGTTTTGAGAGTCTACCGTGGGTGTCTTTGATTCCTGATTGATTTCTCAGTTTGAACTTAAGGTGTTCTGGGTTGATCTCCTCCATCCTTTGAAATTTTGTTTGAACACCGGATGTTGATTGGAGTTGTGAGCTGTTGCATTTGACTTAGGTGCTAGCAGCCCCTATGCATACTGGCTTGCTGTTTTGAGGGTCACAGTCTGTTAGCTTGAGTTTGTGCGTCGACGATTTGTTTGGCCCAGCTGCTACTGGTCTCCTCACTTGTGCACCATTCCTGACGGGGAGCTTTCACTCTCATAGGAGCTCCCCGTCAAGCCGCAAGTTCCAGTCCCCACTCATGTTTGTTCCTGCAGATTGCTTGTTGATGGCTGATTTGATACACTTGTAGCCTATGGCATTTGGAGTCCTTTTGATAGATATTGGCTTGTGCTTTGTTCTATTTTATATGTTAGGGATAGCCTATGGTTTAGAGTTGTACTAGGTTGTATGAGGCTTGCACGCCTCAGGCTATTGACTTTGTCCTCGCTTCGTGGTTGCATCCTTGGGTAGGACCCATCGTTAGTACCCCTAGTTAAGTCTTCAGACTCAACTAGGGGTTACCCCTGTTTTATTTTCTGCACTTACTTATGTAAAATATATATTATATTATCAATACAATTAAACCTTAAAATCAAAAAAAAAAATATTTAATTTTTTTATTTTTTTTATCCCCGGGGCTTCATAGATAGGAGGGTGTAAATTGTTAAGGCTTCCGGGGAAAAGGTATCGAAAATATCTTCGTCCTGACATATTATAATTAAAAATCGTAGGCTCGATAGAAAAGTGGATGTGTCGTGAAGGGACAAAATGAAATGTTGGCATAAGTGAACGAATGCGACCATACAAGCACTAATACACCGCATCCCATAGAACTCCGAAGTTAAGAGTGCTTGGACGAGAGTAGTCCTAGAATGGGTGACCTCTTGGGAAGTCCTCGTGTTGCATCCCCTTTTGTTTTGCGCCAGTTTAGTTCTGTCCCAGCTGGTTCTCTCTTTCGATTAGTTTTAATATTTAATTTTTTTTATCCTTGGGGCTTCGTAGTTAGGAGGGTGTAAATTGTTCAGGCTTCCGGGGCAAAGGTGTCGAAAAGATCTTCGTTCGGACATATTATAATCGAAAATCGTAGGCTCGACGGAAAAGTGGATGTGTCATGAAGTGACAAAAGCGAAATGTTGACATAAGTGAACTGATGAGACCATACAAGCACTAATGCAACGGATCCTGTCAGAACTCCGAAGTTAAGCGTGTTTGGGCGAGAGTAGTACTAGAATGGGTGAGCTCCTGGGAAGTCCTCGTGTTGCATCCCCTTTTGTTTTGCGCCAATTTAGTTCCGTCCCTACTCGAAAAGACCTTCGTGCGGACATATTATAATCGAAAATCGTAGCTCAACTGAAAAGTGGCTGTGTTGTGAAGGGACAAGAGCGAAAAGTTGGCATAAGTGAACTGATGTGACCATACCAGCACTAATGCACCGGATCCAATCAAAACTCCGAAGTTAAGCGTGCTTGGGCGAGAGTAGTACTAGGATGGGTGACCTCCTAGGAAGTCATCGTGTTGCATCCCTTTTCGTTTTGCTCCAGTTTCGTTCCGTCCCAGGTCGCTCTCTCTTTCGTTTAGTTTAAATATTTAATTTTTTTATCCACGGGGCTTCTCGTGTTGCGTCCCTTTTTGTTTTACGCCAGTTTAGTTCCATCCCAGCTCGCTCTCTCTTTCGTTTAATTTAAATATTTAATTTTTTTATCCCCCGGGGCATCTCGTGTTGCATCCCCTTGTATTTTGCGCCAGTTTAGTTCCGTCCCAGCTCGCTCTCTCTTTCGTTTAGTTTAAATATTTATTTTTTTTTATCCCTGGGGCTTCGTAGTATGGAGGGTGTAAATTGTCCGGGCTTCTGGGGAAAAGGTATCGAAGAGATCTTCGTCCAGACATATTATAATTGAAAATCGGAGGCTCAACGAAAAAGTGGCTGTGGCGTGAAGGGACAAGAGTGAAATGTTGGCATAAGTGAACGGATGCGACCATAGCAACACTAATGCAACAGATCCCATCAGAACTCCGATGTTAAGCGTGCTTGTCCTAGAGTAGAACTAAAATGAGTTACCTCCTTGGAAGTCCTCGTGTTGCATTTCCTTTTGTTTTGCGCCAGTTTAATTCCATCCTAGCTCGCTCTCTCTTTCGTTTTGTTTAAATATCTAATTTTTTTTATTCCGGGGCATCGTATTGAGAAGGGTGTAAATTGTTCGTGCTTTCGGGGAAAAGGTATCGAAAATATCTTCGTCCTAACATATTATAATAAAAAATCGGAGACTCGACGGAAAAGTGGTTGTGTCGTGAAGGGACAAAGCGAAATGTTGACATAAGTGAACGAATGCGACCTTACAAGCACTAATGCACCGGACCCCTTCAGAACTCCGAAGTTAAGCGTGCTTGGGAGAGAGTAGTACTAGAATGGGTGACCTCCTGGGAAGTCCTCGTGTTGGATCCCTTTTTGTTTTGCCCCAGTTTAGTTCCGTCCCAGTTCGCTCTCTCACGATTAGTTTAAATATTTAATTTTTTTTATCCCTGGGGCTTCGTAGTTAGGAGGGTGTAAATTTTTCGGGCGTCCAGGGCAAAGGTGTCGAAAAGATCTTCGTTCGAACATATTATAATCGAAAATCGGAGGCTCGATGGAAAAGTGGCTGTGTCGTGAAGGGATAAGAGCGAAAAGTTGGCATAAGTGAACCGATGCGACCATACCAGCACTAATGCACCGGATCCCATCAGAACTCCAAAGTTAAGTGTGCTTTGGCGAGAGTAGTACTAGGATGGGTGACCTCCTAGGAAGTCCTCGTGTTGCATCCCTTTTTGTTTTGCGCCAGTTTCGTTCCGTCCCAGCTCGCTCTCTCTTTCGTTTAGTTTAAATATTTAATTTTTTTTTATCCACGGGGCTTCTCGTGTTGCATCCCCTTTTGTTTTGCGCCAATTTAGTTCCATCCCAGCTCGCTCTCTCTTTCGTTTAGTTTAAATATTTAACTAGTACAATCTCCGCGCCATGGTGTTGTTGTGAGCTGAATCTGCCATGTTTTACAGTTACTTTTATATCGTTTTCTGCATACATTTCATGCATTTGGGCTAGAATAGTACAGAATCTATGTAGTCTATGTTTATTTGCCAAATTATGGAATCTACACCAGTTTCTGTTTAAATTCGCAAAATTCGAGGCAATTTACAGTAGTTCTGAGAAAGGTTGAAAAAGCTCGGAAATCAACTATAGAAGTCCAAGGTCAAAGGACTACAGAACCAGGATGCCATACCCGAAGTCGAGGAGTTGTGCCAAGTCGAGAAGCTGAAGACCTGGAGACGTCGAGCACCAGTACTCGATATCGAGTAAACTACTCGATATCGACAAGATCATCAGTGCCTGTCCGAGCCAGTATCGGGGAAGAGTTACTCGACCAAGCCCAGCAACACAGAAGTCGACACAGCTTACTCGATATCAATGAAAGTTGTCGATATCGAGGACCCCAGAACCACATGCCGAGTCAGATCGAGGACCTACTACCCGACATCACCGAGCCAGCTGAAGTCGACGTCATTTTTACTCGATATCGAGTAGTTTACTCGATATCGAGGAGCGCTATCCGGAGCCTCGTTACGCGGTGAGCTGTCCAACGCGGTTTTGGATTGCTTGGAGCCGAAGATTGTCCATGTTTGCCGAGATCTATCCACACCTATCAAGTTCTATCTATGGAGAAGATCTACCACACAAGAAGATATTTTGCTACTTTATATAAAATTTCCTTTTTGGATTTATTTATTTTATTCCATTTATTTATCTTTAAGAATTTAGATAAAGAGGTTTTAGATATAGTTGTTCTTTCCTTGATTAGCGGGGTTTGAGCACTATAAATAAAGCCTTAGGGGCTGGTTTTTATTCATTCAATTTCAGAGACAATTAGTCACATAGAGAGAGAAGGAGAAGAGTTTGTAAGTTTGAGTTTATTAATGCAAGTTAGTTCTTTTTCATCAAAGATGTCTGCTATTGCAATGAAGAGCGAGTAGTCCACCCACTTCTAGGGTCGGGGTGAGCGCGACGGTGGCGATGTAAGGTGATGTTGTAAAGGTACAATCTTTTCATGCAATTCGTCTTCTATCCTTATGAGCATGATTCTTTTGCGAGAGTTGAAGGTGATCCTTGTTTGTGTTATTGAAGCGAAAGTGATCTTAATACAACTTGGGTTAATTATGTGAAAAGGGTTAGTAACAATTAGGGTTTATGCAAAAGCCTCTATATTCCTATTTGTTAATAACGAAAGTTATTTGATGGAAAGCATGATCTTTTATGCCTTTATGTGTTATTTTGCATGGTTATCGTTGTGGTGTGGATACCCTGGCTTTGGAAATCTTTTAGTATATTGATTTATTTCGTTGAAAATCTGAGTTCTGTGTTCGAGAAGTTTGCATTTTTACAGTTTCTGTGTTGTCGATCTCAGGGAAGTTTTCGTCGATATCGAGTTGGCTTTACTTGATATCGAGGAGGGATTTACTCGATACTTGTCTTTTCTGAGTTTCTATTGCTGTTGGTCGATTTCGGTTTCTGTTGATCGACATAGCTTTAGTCGATATCGACTTGCTGTCATCGATATCGAGTTGATTTTGTTACTTGCTTTATTTTCTGCTTTTGCTTTGTTATTTTTGTCTTTCTACTTTTTCTGTCTGTGAGATTTACAGCTACCTGAGATCCGCTAACACGCTTCCTCTAGGATCGATCCTGACTTCCCACTACTGCATAGGGAGGTGATGTCTCTAAAGTAGTCATGTCTTTATGCATATTTTTGTTTCATATTCTATACACTTTGCATATTTCGGGTTGGGAATATGTCGAATTTATGTAGTTTATGTTTATTTGTCAGAAATGAAGATCTACATAAGGTTCTGTTTAATATTGCAGAATATGGAGCCATTTCGGGAGAAAACCAAGAAGCAAGGACGGAGGTCCAAAATCTAATTGATATCGACAAAAGAGCCCGGACACTACACTGATCAAGGAGCCCATGTCGAGAAGCTGAAGACGAGCCAACCCGACTCCAAAACCTTACTCGAGATCGAGTTATGTACTCGAGATCGACAAAGCCTCGGAGACAACACGGAGTCGAGTAGAGCCTACCCGAGGAGTGCTACCCGACCTGGCACCCGGACACCACAACTCGATGTCGAGGACTTTCCTCGATGTTGACAAAGCTGAGCACCTGTCCGAGCATGTCGAGAAGAACTGCCGGACCAGCCCAAGACACACTAGTCGATTAGCCACCTTTACTTGAGATCGAGTAAGGTCCTCGAGATCGACAACCCCAAGAGCCCATGTCCGAGCCAGTCCGAGGAAGAGCTGCTCGACGTCACCAGGCCGAGCTATGTCCGATACTGTTACTCGAGATCGAGTATGTAACTCGAGATCGAGGAGATTTGTGAGCCAGCGTCCGAGCCACATCGAGCAAGGGTTACCCGAGACACCCTTGCTCGATATCGACGATAGAGTGGACCAACCTTCGTCTGCACGGCACAACAACTCGACACCGAGGAAGCTAGTTGATGTCAAGGAAGAACTTGTCAATATCGAGGAGACCCAAGTCGAGATCGAGAAAGCTGCAACACCTCCGACATATGTTCTGGCTCCAAATCAGAAAAAGAAGCTGCCCTTCCTAACAAAATCTCCAAAGGACCCAGCAGAGAAGATGTTTCAGCGCTTCATCAAGATGCTTCAGAAGCTCAATGTCACCATACCCTTCATAGATGCTCTCAATGAAATGCCATCCTACGTCAAGTTCCTCAAGGAGATTCTAAGCAAGAAGAGATCAATGGCTGAGATTACAGAGGAGTGCAGCCATATGGACATCCTTGAGAAGAGGCCAGATCCAGGTAAGTTTGCAATAACCATTGGATTTGGTCAATATAAATTTAATGCTTTATATGATCTTGGAGCTAGTGTGAGTATAATGCATTTAACAATATGGTCCAAGATTAAGATAGGTGCCTTAGAGCCTGTGGATGCTAAGCTGTATATGGCCAACAACACGGTGGTCATTCCAACAGGCATGGTGGACAATGTACTAGTGCAAGTAGGTAAGTTCTTTGTCCCTGCTGATTTCTTAGTTATTGATATGGCAGAGGACCCTGATTGTCCCATTATTCTAGGAAGGCCTTTCTTGGCGACAGTGGATGCCAACATAAGCGTAAGGAAGGGAGTGCTCACTTTCAACATTAGCGATGAGGTAATTGAGTATTCCTTTAATAAAACTGAAAGGCATACAGGTCCAATGGAAGAGGTAAAATCTATCTCAGGTGGTTACATCACTTGCGGGGAGCCTAAGGTAAGGAATATGACCCCTGAAGAGCTGGAAAAGAGGGATATGGAAGCCCAGGTGGAGAAGATCGTGGCCATCCTGATCGAAGAAACAGAGAATCCACTCGACACAAACAAAGGTACGTCGATTTGGACTAACTATTTTTTGGATGCCTTGACAGGATGCAAGTATGGGGTCGAAGTCGGACGAAATTCCTCGACATCGACCAAAATCAGCCTCCTCCACCAGCAGCGGCGTCGTCGAGCGGCCAACCTGAAGCTCAGCACTCCTCGATATCGAGTAAGCTACTCGATATCGACCAAAACCTGGCTGCCTCGACTTCGCCTTCCTCGACGCTGATTCCACCAGGCGAGCAAGACTCCTCGATATCGACAAAACTGGTCGATATCGACCAACACCCACCTTCCTCGAATCCAGCATCCTCGAGCAGCAGGCGACCAGAAGCTGAAAACTTGTCGATATCGAGTACAGTTACTCGAGATCGACCAAATACAGTGGCCCCCGAATCCGTTTCTGCAAAGGTAAACCAAGGTATGGATCTTTCTTCTCCTATTTCCATTAAAGATCTAGCTATACATGGGAGAGGTTTGCCTTGGTATGTGCGCTTATGTAGGATTTCCAATGATGAGCCTAAAGAATATGAAGTTGGAGACAAGCTCTATGTTTCCAAATCAAAAGATAATTGGTTTCCTAACAAATTCAACAAGAAGAGGATGGGACCTTTTGTGGTGAACAAGATCCATTCTGGAGGATTGCAGCTGATGGACAAGAATGGAGTCCTAATTGAAGCCGAAGCTACATGGGCCCTGTAGATGCCACCTTGAGCTTAATGGAGAAAGTCGGCCTAGCGACTATAAAATCTAGAGCTTGTACATAGACATTTACTTTTTGGGACTTTTGGACATTGTTGCTTTTGTTTGTTTTTTGGTTTTGAACTTTTAGTTTTTCTATTGTGGGTATATGTCTTCTACATTTTTCAGGTCCATGGGGATAGAAGCAAGCTAAATCGGACTAGGCCCATCAGCATAGCACTCGATTCTGACGATCTGCACATCTGTCTAGTGAGTTTCTTTCTTTACCCTTGTTTTTATAAAGTGGGGACACTGTAATATTTAAGTATGGGGTGGGGGAAAGGCTTACTTTGTACATATTTGATTTATTTGACATTATGTGTGCATGATTTATTGAATTGCTTATACATGGCTATTTTGGAATTCATATTATATATTTATGTGCTTATATGCATGATTTCCAAAGTTTTGAAAAAATGACCCCCAGTGAAAATTTTTGAATAATGTCATGGAAGCTTTAATTGAATTCGACGATGCAAAATTGGATTCATTAGAGATATAGCATGAAATTGCCTAGTAAAGGGAAGTCACAATGAAGTGCATTATTTTCTTGAAAACCATGAAAGGAGGAAAAATTTGATGTTGCTTTTGACATGTTGCATGATAAGAGGATGGAGGACTTTATATTTCCATATAATGCTCATATTGTTATATCCTAGCCTTACCTATGCTTGTGCATCACAAAAGCCATATTATGCCTTATTTCAATTATTGCTCCACATGCTCTAAATATTGCCCATTCTTTACCTTATTTCCATCCGGGGATTATGTTGAGAATGATGTTACATTATGGAGATGTTATATGGTGTTTGTGTTGTTGTTATATATCATATATGGAGTTTGGAAGGAAATTGTTTGAAATATATGGAAAATTTAATGAGTGAAAGAAAATCCGATCAAAGATCGACCCTGCTCGCTGAGATAATAGTTTGGCGAGATGGGACACCAGGTGAGGAGTCCAAGGCACTAAGTATCCGGGGCCATTCATGACACCCATGTTTGCGACTCGCGAGAAGGCAGTGCTGAGGTTAGAGAGGTAAAAGCATTATTATTGAAAAAAAGCATTATGAAAGGTGATGATTCTTATGGAGAAGGAATGTGGAAATCCAGTTTGGAAATACTCTATTTCCCCGGATTATTAGCACCACATTGCCAAATACTGCCCACCTTTAGCCTTTTACCAATCTACTCCTTATTGAGCTCAAATTGAAGTCCTCTTGATTATTAATGCTTTGTCACATGAATTGTTTTTGCATTACCCTCCTTTTATGAGTAGATGTTGCTTTTATTTGCACATGTATGGATTTGTGACACAAGTACCTTTTTCGAGGATGGTAATTGATTGCAGGGACATATGAGAATGAATCTAAGATGTTGAGAGTTTTTATTCCTTCCCTGAATGACAAATAAAAGTATTGCTTGAGGACAAGCAAGCTTAAGTATGGGGTGTTTGTTGTGAGCTGAATCTGCCATGTTTTACAGTTACTTTTATATCGTTTTCTGCATACATTTAATGCATTTGAGCTAGAATAGTACATAATCTATGTAGTCTATGTTTATTTGCCAAATTATGGAATCTACACCAGTTTTTGTTTAAATTCGCAGAATTCGAGGCAATTTACAACAGTTCTGAGAAAGGTTGGAAAACTCGAAAATCAACTACAGAAGTCCAAGGTCAAAGGACTACAGAACCAGGATGCCATACCCGGAGTCGAGGAGCTGTGCCAAGTCGAGAAGCCGAAGACCTGGAGACGCCGAGCACCAGTTACTCGATATCGAGTAAACTACTCGATATCGACAAGATCAGCAGCGCCTGTCCGAGCCAGTTTCGGGGAAGAGTTACTCGACCAAGCCCAGCAACACAGAAGTCGACACAGCTTACTCGATATCGATGAAAGTTGTCGATATCTAGGACCCCATAACCACATGCCGAGTCAGATCGAGGACCTGCTACCCGACATCACCGAGCCAGCTGAAGTCGACATCATTTTTCCTCGATATCGAGTAGTTTACTCAATATCGAGGAGCGCTATTCGGAGCCGCGTTACGCGGTGAGCTGTCCGACGCGGTTTTGGATTGCTTGGAGCCGAAGATTGTCCAAGTTTGCCGAGATCTATCCACACCTATCAAGTTCTATCTATGGAGAAGATCTACCCACACAAGAAGATATTCTGCTGCTTTAGATATAATTTCCTTTTTGGATTTATTTATGTTATTCCATTTATTTATCATTAAGCTTTTAGATAAAGAGATTTAGATATAGATATAGTTGTTATTTCCTTGTTTAGCGGGGTTTGAGCACTATAAATAAAGCCTTAGGGGCTGGTTTTTATTCATTCAATTTCAGAGACAATTAGTCACATAGAGAGAGAAGGAGAAGAGGTTGTAAGTTTGAGTTTATTAATGCAAGTTAGTTCTTTTTCATCAATGATGTCTGCTATTGCAATGAAGAGCGAGTAGTCCACCCACTTCTAGGGTCGGGGTGAGCCCGACGGTGGCCATGTAAGGTGATGCGGTAAAGGTACAATCTTTTTATGCAATTCGTCTTCTATCCTTATGAGTATGATTCTTTTGCGAGAGTTGAAGGTGATCCTTGTTTGTTTTATTGAAGCGAAAGTGATCTTAATACAACTTGGGTTAATTATGTGAAAAGAGTTAGTAACAATTAGGGTTTCTGCGAAAGCCTCTATATTCCTATTTGTTAATAACGAAAGTTATTTGATGGAAAGCATGACCTTTTATGCCTTTATGTGTTATTTTGCATGGTTATCGTTGTGGTGTGGATACCCTGGCTTTGGAAGTCTTTTAGTATATTGATTTATTTCGTTGAAAATCTGAGTTCTGTGTTCGAGAAGTTTGCATTTTTACAGTTTCTGTGTTGTCGATCTCGGGGAAGTTTTCGTCGATATCGAGTTGGCTTTACTCGATATCGAGGAGGGATTTACTCGATACTTGTTTTTTCTGAGTTTCTGTTGTTGTTGGTCGATTTTTGTTTCTGTTGATCGACATAGCTTTAGTCGATATCGACTTGCTGTCGTCGTTATCGAGTTGATTCTGTTACTTGCTTTATTTTCTGATTTTGCTTTGTTATTTCTGTCTTTCTGCTTTTTCTATCTGTGAGATTTACAGCTACCTAAGATCCGCTGACACGCTTCCTCGAGGATCGATCATGACTTCCCACTACTACATAGGGAGGGAGTCTTGTAATTATTTGCAAGGGACGAAATCTGGTTTGCTTTGATTTATTTATATTTTATTGCATGTCTCAATTTCCTCCAACAACAGGTGCGATTTTTTTATAAATAATATTTAGATATAGATAAATCATAGACATTAGATTTAATTTAATATTTTTAATTAAACCCATTGATTAGTAAATGTGTTAAAAATAATAGAAAAAAATACACTTGGGTTAAAGAGATAAAGAGAAAAAATAAATTGTAAATAGTGAAAGATAAAAGTTTTGAATTAATCCCATTGTTTAAAAAATATAACATCAAATAATATTGGGTAATTAATATTAGAATATTTTTCAAAAAAATAATATTAGAAAATATAGTTACCATAATAAAATGATATTATTTAAATAATATTTTCACAAATAACTTTGAACATGGAGAGGACATGTGACATATATTAATATAGTATATAGATATAGATAGTTAGTAAATGAATTTGAGTTAAGCTCAATAGTTATATCAGATTGAATTGAATGTTTTGAATTAAGCCTAATAGTTAGTAAGATTAAAGAAAAAAAAAGAATTAAAAGAAAAAGAAGAAAAAAGGAGAATTAAAAAAAGGATTAAAAAGAAAAAAGAAATTTATAATCGGTCAAACCCCCTAAAATCTCTCTAATGTTGACACGTTAGCATAAACTCTTCTATATTAAGAGTTTATATAGATTTTTTTTATCCCCGGGGCTTCTCGTGTTGCATCCCCTTTTATTTTGCGCTAGTTTAGTTTCGTCCCAGCTCGCTCTCTCTTTCGTTTAGTTTAAATATTTAATTTTTTTTATACACGGGGCTTCGTAGTGAGGAGGGTGTGAATTGTTCCGGCTTCCGGGGAAAAGGTATCAAAGAGATCTTCGTCCGGACATATTATAATAAAAAATCGGATGCTCGACGAAAAAGTGGTTGTGGTGTGAAGGGACAAGAGCGAAATGTTGGCATAAGTGAACGGATGCGACCATACCAACACTAATGCACCAGATCCCATTTGGAAGTCATCGTGTTGCACTTCCTTTTGTTCAGCATGCTTGGCCGAGAGTAGAACTAAAATGAGTTACCTATTTGGAAGTCATCGTGTTGCACTTCCTTTTGTTTTGCGCCAGTGTCATTCCGTCCCAGCTCGCTCTCTCTTTCGTTTTGTTTAAATATCTAATTTTTTTTACCCCGGGGTGTCGTATTGAGAAGGTTGTAAATTGTTCGTTCTTCCGGGGCAAAGGTATCGAAAATAACTTCGTCCTGACATATTATAATAAAAAATCGGAGACTCGACGGAAAAGTGGTTGTGTCGTGAAGGGATAAGGGAAAAATGTTCGCATAAGTGAACGGATGCGACCATACCAGCACTAATGCACTGGATCCCATTAGAACTCCAAAGTTAAGCATGCTTGGGCGAGAGTAGTACTAGGGTGGGTGATCTCCTGGGAAGTCATCGTGTTGCATCCCCTTTTGTTTTGCCCTTTTTTTGTTCCGTCCTAGGTCGCTCTCTCTTTTGTTTAGTTTAAATATTTATTTTTTTTATTCCTGGAGCGTCATAGTGAGGAGGGTGTAAATTGTTAAGGCTTCCGGGGCAAAGATATCGAAAACATCTTTGTCCAAACATATTATAATCGAAAATCAGAGGCTCGACGGAAAAGTGGCTGTGTCGTGAAGGGACAAGAGCAAATTGTTGGCATAAGTGAACGGATGCGACCATACCAGCACTAATGAACCGGATCCCATCAGAACTCCGAAGTTAAGCGTGCTTGGGCGAGAGTAGTACTAGGGTGGGTGACCTCCTGGGAAGTCCACGTGTTGCATCCCCTTTTATTTTGCCCCCGTTTAGTTCCGTCCCAGCTCGCTCTCTCTTTCGATTAGTTTAAATACGCGTTCCCTATATACACCGCAAATGACACGTCGAATTGGACGTTGCAGCAACGTTGGATTAGACGTTGCAGCAACGTTGGATTAGACGTTGCCAAAACGTCCAATTTGACGTTTCATTTGTTGGGGAAATTGCCGAAGTGAAGGGGATCCGACGTTGTAACAACGTTGGATCGGACGTTGTTGCAACGTCATATCGGACGTTGCACCCTGGATCCCAACGGGCTCCGTCGGGCTTAGCAACGTTTATTTGGACGTTGCTACAACGTTAAATTTAACGTTTCTGCTACCTCCAAATCCCCAGATGCAAACTAGGGGCGGGCTTAGAAACGTTTATTTGGACGTTGTAACAACGTTGGATTCACCGTTGTCAGAACGTCATATTTGACGTTGTGACTACTTCCAGGTAACCAACCACTCCTATAAAAGGGAATGAGGAACTTGAATAACTCAACACAACAATTTCACATTCTGATTCTTTCCACATTTTCAATCCTTCCATGGAGCCGGCTACATCTAGAGTAGTAGGCTTCACGGGCAGAATTGATTATGCAATCGAAAGGGTTCGGTACCCAATTCAAGACAATAGTTACATCTGGAGTAGAACGCGTAGTTGACTTCATGTATGGTCCCCCTCTTATGCCCTTATATACCTCCACCATCAGATCGATTGAATGCATCCCTTTACCTCACAATTCAAGACAATAGTTACTATTTCCTTCGTAGATTTGAAAATGTCATCCTCAGAAAGTGAAGAAGCGATGGAGGTGTACGAGTCGCCCCCCCCCCCCCCCCCCCCACGACGAAACAATTTCGTCCCACAGGTAAAATCCTATGGCTGTATTATCTGTCTCTATGTATTTTTCCATTATTTAACCCGAAGTAAATATATACCCTTTAAGTAATATCAAGTGCATGTACATTGTTATGCCTTTATCTAGTTTCGAGACTTTACATGTACGTTTACCGACACCCGTACTTGGCAATCCCGGACCAAAATGGTCGACCATTTCAAGCAACTCGGCTTGAAGAACAACATGGTCTTAGTAATCAAGCGATCGTGGTCGACCGCTTCAAACCGACCGGGTGGCGTGTTGTTAGCGTGCGAGCAATATGGAGTGTTTCGCAGAAGGGGGAAGCAGATTCGCAGCACGCAGAGCAAACTAAGCAACTGCCCGAAAGAATCGCAGCACTCATTAATTAGATCTTGACATCTGCAGCCTCTGCCTTCCAACTTCGAGGTAGAATACGGGCTGGGGGCCGTCGAAAGAATAACGCTGACTAATGGGCTAGGGAGGAGAGGCACCAGCATCTGGGTAGAGCGCAACAGCTACGGGGCACTCTGGCTCGCACAAGGATGGAATACGTTCGCGAGATCGCGTGGCGTGCGGTTAGGCGCGGGTTTGATGTTTAGCTACTTAGGCAACGCTCGCTTCCGGGTCGTCGTAGTGCCGCCGGAGAATGTTTCACCATCAGAGGAAGAGAACAACAATGATTTCCTCTGAGGTGTGACATGACAGCGACCCGGAAAAACTTCTTAACTAAGTTATTTTTTTTGTAATCTTCTATCATTAATATGAAAAATGAGGCAGTCTAAACGTTTTCATGTAACGTGTTTTTCCCTGAAATAACCACAAATCATATTTGAAAACCCTCCGCGAGGGGCAAAATGACCCAACAAAATAAAAGATGCAGACATCGCACTAAGTTTTCGCCAACATCCTACCCAACAAAAACAAAGATAATAGAACTTCAAAGTTGATCCAAGTGTTGCTGGTACAAACGTCAGACTTAACGTTGTCTTCATATTGCAACGTTGTATTGGACGTTGCTGTCTGGCCCGACGAGGCCCACTTTAGCAACGTTGGATTAGACGTTGCTAAAGTGTCCGACCCGCCCAGCTTCCTTCAATTCACAACGTTGTGTAGGACAAATGACAACGTCGAAACCAACGTTGCTGCAACGTGAAATCCAACGTTTCAACAACGTTGCTGCAACGTGGATTTGCGGTGTATATAGGGTGACCCTTTAAATATTTAATTTTTTTATCCCCGGGGCTTCGTAGTTAGGAGGGTGTAAATTGTTCGGGCTTCTGGGGCAAAGGTGTCGAAAAGATCTTCGTTCGAACATATTATAATTGAAAATCGTAGGCTCGACGGAAAAGTGGCTATGTCGTGAAGGGACAAAAGCGAAATGTTGACATAAGTGAACTGATGCGACCATACCAGCACTAATGCACTGGATCCCATCAGAACTCCGAAATTAAGCGTGCTTAGGCGAGAGTAGTACTAGGATGGGTGACCTCCTGGGAAGTCCCTATGTTGCATCCCTTTTTGTTTTGCACCAGTTTCGTTCTGTCCCAGCTCGCTCTCTCTTTCGTTTATTTCAAATATTTAAAATTTTTATCCCTGGGGCTTCTCGTGTTGCATCCCCTTTTGTTTTGTGCTAGTTTAGTTCCGTCCCAGCTCGCTCTCTCTTTCGTTTAGTTTAAATATTTAATTTTTATTTATACCTAGAGCTTCGTAGTGAGGAGGGTGTAAATGGTTGGTATCGAAAAGATATTCGTCCGGACATATTATAATCGAATATCGTAGGCTCGACAAAAAAGTTGTTGTGTAGTGAAGGGACAAGAGCGAAATGTTCGCATAAGTGAACTGATGTGACCATACCAGCACTAATGCACCAGATCCAATCAGAACTCCGAAGTTAATCGTGCTTGTGCGAGAGTAGTACTAGGGTGGGTGACCTCATGGAAAGTCGTCGTATTCCATCCCCTTTTGTTTTGCGCTAGTTTAGTTCCGTCCCAGCTCGCTCTCTCTTTCGTTTATTTTAAATATTTAATTTTTTTTATCCCCGAGGCGTCGTAGTGAAGAGGGTGTAAATTGCTCTGCCTTTCGAGGCAAATGTATCGAAAAGATCTTCGTCTGTACGTATTATAATCGAAAATTGGAGGCTCGACGGAAAAGTGGTTGTGTCCTAAAGCGTGCTTGGGCGAGAGTAGTACTAGGATGGGTGACCTCTTGGGAAGTGCTCGAGTTGCATCCCTTTTTGTTTTGCGTTAGCTTAGTTCCGTCACAACTCGCTCTCTCTTTTGTTTAGTTTAAATATTTAATTCTTTTTATCCCCGGGGCTTCTCGTGTTGCAGCCCCTTTTTTTTTGCGCTAGTTTATTTCCGTCCCAACTAGCTCTCTAATTCATTTAGTTTAAATATTTATTTATTTTTATCCTCGGGGCTTCGTAATGAGGAAGGTGTAAATTGTTCGGGCTTCTGGGGCAAAGGTATCGAAAAGATCTTCATCCGGACATATTATAATAAAAAATCGGAGGCTCGACGGAAAAGTGGTTGTGCCGTGAAGGGACAAGAGCGAAATGTTGGCAGAAGTGAAAGGTTGTGACCATACCGGATCCCATCAGAACTCCGAAGTTAAGCGTGCTTCGGCGAGAGTAGTAATAGGATGGGTGACCACCTGGGAAGTCCTCGTGTTGCATCCCCTTTTATTTTGTGCCAGTTTAGTTCTGACCTAGCTCGCCTTCTCTTACGTTTATTTTAAATATATAAATTTTTTTTATCCCCGTAGCTTCTCGTGTTACATCCCCTTTTGTTTTGCTCTAGTTTGGTTCTGTCCCAGCTCGCACTCTCTTTCTTTTAGTTTAAATATTTAATTTGTTTTAGCCCCGGGGCTTCTTAGGGAGGAGGGCGTAAATTGTTCGGGATTCCGGGGAAAGATATTGAAAAGATCTTTGTCCGGACATACTATAATCGAAAATCAGTGGCTCGACGAAAAAGTGGTTGTGTCGTGAAGGAACAAGAGCGAAATGTTGGCATAAGTGAACGGATGCGACCCTACTAGCAGTAACTCACCGGATCCCATCAGAACTCCGAAGTTAAGCGTGCTTGGGCGAGAGTATTACTAGTATGGGTTACCTCTTGGGAAGTCCTCGTGTTGCATCCCCTTTTGTTTTGCGCCAGTTTAGTTCCGTCCCAGCTCGCTCTCTCTTTCGTTTAGTTTATATATTTAATTTTTTTTATTCCTGGAGCGTCGTAGTGAGGAGGGTGTAAATTGTTATGGCTTCCGGGGCAAAGGTATCGAAAAGATCTTCGTTTGGACAGATTATAATCAAAAATCAGAGGCTCGATGGAAAAGTGGCTGTGTCGTGAAGAGACAAGAGCAAAATGTTATCATAAATGAACGGATGCGACCATTCCAGCACTAATGCACCGGATCCCATTAGAATTTCGAATTTAATCGTGCTTGGGCGAGAGTAGTACTAGGTTGGGTGACCTCCTGGGAAGTCCTTTTGTTGCATCCTCGTTTGTTCTGCCTCAGTTTAGTTCCGTCACAGCTTGTTCTCTCTTTCAATTAGTTAAAATATTTAATTTTTTTTAATCCCCAGGGCTTCGTAGTTAGGAGGGTGTAAATTGTTCGGGCTTCCGGGGCAACGGTGTCAAAAATATCTTCGTTCGAACTTATTATAATCGAAAATCATAGGCTCGACGGAAAAGTGGCTGTGTCGTGAAGAGACAAGAGCAAAATGTTATCATAAATGAACGGATGCGACCATTCCAGCACTAATGCACCGGATCCCATTAGAATTTCGAATTTAATCGTGCTTGGGCGAGAGTAGTACTAGGTTGGGTGACCTCCTGGGAAGTCCTTTTGTTGCATCCTCGTTTGTTCTGCCTCAGTTTAGTTCCGTCACAGCTTGTTCTCTCTTTCAATTAGTTAAAATATTTAATTTTTTTTAATCCCCAGGGCTTCGTAGTTAGGAGGGTGTAAATTGTTCGGGCTTCCGGGGCAACGGTGTCAAAAATATCTTCGTTCGAACTTATTATAATCGAAAATCATAGGCTCGACGGAAAAGTGGTTGTGTTGTGAAGAGACAAGAGCAAAAAGTTGGCATAAATGAACTGATGCGATCATACCAGCACTGATGAACCTGATCCCATCAGAACTCTGAAGTTAAGCGTGCTTGTGTGAGAGTAGTACTAGGATGGGAGACCTCCCGGGAAGTGCTCGTGTTGTGTCCCTTTTTGTTTTGCGTTAGTTTAGTTCCGTTACAGCTCGCTCTCTCTTTCGTTAAGTTTAAATATTTAATTTTTTTTATCCCCGGGGCATCTCGTGTTGCATCCCCTTTCTTTTTGCAATAGTTTAGTTCTGTCACAACTCGCTCTCTCTTTCTTTTAGTTTAAATATTTAATTTGTTTTATCCCCGGGGCTTCGTAGTGAGGAGGGTGTAAATTGTTCGGGCTTCCGGGGAAAGGTATCGAAATGATCTTCGTCCGGACATATTATAATAAAAAATCGGTGGCTTGACGAAAAAGTGGCTATGTCGTGAAGCGACAAGAGGGAAATGTTGGGATAAGTGAACGGATGCGACCCTACTAGCACTAACGCACCAGATCCCATCAGAACTCCGAAGTTAAGCGTGCTTGAGCGAGAGTATTACTAGTATGGGTGACCTCTTGGGAAGTCCTCGTGTTGCATCTCCTTTTGTTTTGTGCCAGTTAATTCCGTCCCAGCTCGCTCTCTCTTTCGTTAAGTTTAAATATTTAATTTTTTTTTATTCCTGGAGCATCGTAGTGAGGAGTGTGTAAATTGTTAAGGCTTCCGGGGCAAAGGTATCGAAAAGATCTTCGTCTGGACAGATTATAATCGAAAATCAGAGGCTCGATGGAAAAGTGGCTGTGTCGTGAAGGGACAAGAGCAAAATTTTGGCATAAGTGAACGGATGCGACCATTCCAGCACTAATGCACAGGATCCCATGAGAATTCCGAAGTTAAGCGTGCTTGGGCGAGAGTACTACTAGGGTGGGAGACCTCCTGGGAAGTCCTCGTGTTGCATCCCTTTTTGTTCTGTCCCAGTTTAGTTCCGTCCCAGCTCGCTCTCTCTTTCGATTAGTTTAAATATTTAATTTTTTTAATCCCCAGGGCTTCGTAGTTAGGAGGGTTTAAATTGTTCGGGCTTCCGGGGCAAAGGTGTCGAAAAGATCTTCGTTCGAACATATTATAATCAAAAATCGTAGGCTCAACGGAAAAGTGGTTGTGTCGTGAAGAGACAAGAGCAAAAAGTTGGCATAAGTGAACTGATGCGATCATACCAGCACTGATGAACCGGGTCCCATCAGAACTCTGAAGTTAAGCGTGCTTGTGCGAGAGTGGTACTAGGATGGGAGACCTCCCGGGAAGTGCTCGTGTTGTGTCCCTTTTTGTTTTGCGTTAGTTTAGTTCCGTCACAGCTCGCTCTCTCTTTCGTTAAGTTTAAATATTTAATTTTTTTTATCCCCGGGGCTTCTCGTGTTGCATCCCCTTTTTTTTGCGCTAGTATAGTTCCGTCACAACACGCTCTCTCTTTCTTTTAGTTTAAATATTTAATTTGTTTTATCCCCGGGGCTTCGTAGTGAGGAGGGTGTAAATTGTTCGGGCTTCCGGGGAAAGGTATCGAAATGATCTTCGTCCGGACATATTATAATCAAAAATCGGTGGGTTGACAAAAAAGTGGCTATGTCGTGAAGGGACAAGAGCGAAATGTTGGGATAAGTGAACGGATGCGACCCTACTAGCACTAACGCACCAGATCCCATCAGAACTCCGATGTTAAGCGTGCTTGAGCGAGAGTATTACTAGTATGGGTGACCTATTGGGAAATCCTCGTGTTGCATCTCCTTTTGTTTTGCGCCAGTTAATTCCGTCCCAGCTCGCTCTCTCTTTCGTTAAGTTTAAATATTTAATTTTTTTTATTCCTGGAGCATCGTAGTGAGGAGGGTGTAAATTGTTAAGGCTTCCGGGGCAAAGGTATCGAAAAGATCTTCGTCTGGACAGATTATAATCGAAAATCAAAGGCTCGATGGAAAAGTGGCTGTGTCGTGAAGGGATAAGAGCAAAATGTTGGCATAAGTGAACGGATGCGACCATTCCAGCACTAATGCACCGGATCCCATTAGAATTCCGAAGTTAAGCGTGCTTGGGCGAGCGTAGTACTAGGGTGGGTGACCTCCTGGGAAGTCCTCGTGTTGCATCCCTTTTTGTTCTGTCCCAGTTTAGTTCCGTCACAGCTCTCTCTCTCTTTCGATTAGTTTAAATATTTAATTTTTTTAATCCCCGGGGCTTCGTAGTTAAGAGGGTGTAAATTGTTCGGGCTTCAGGGGCAAAGGTGTCGAAAAGATCTTCATTCGAACTTATTATAATCGAAAATCGCAGGCTAGACTGAAAAGTGGTTGTGTCGTGAAAGGACAAAAGCAAAATATTGACATAAGCAAATTGATGTGACCATACAAGAACAAATGCACCGGATCCCATCAGAACTCCGAAGTTAATCGTGCTTGGGCGAGAGTAGTATTAGGATGGGTGACCTCTTGGGAAGTCCTCGTATTGCATCCCTTTTTGTTTTGCGCCAGTTTCGTTTCGTCCCAGCTTGCTCTCTCGTTCGTTTTGTTTAAATATTTAATTTTTTTTTATCCTCGGGGCTTCACATGTTGCATCCCCTTTTATTTTGCGCCAGTTTAGTTCCGTCCCAGCTCGCTCTCCCTTTCGTTTAGTTTAACTATTTAATTTTATTTATTCCCAAGGCTTCGTAGTGAGGAGGGTGTAAATTTTTCAGGCTTTTGGTGCACAGGTATCGAAAAGATCTTCGTCCGTACATATTATAATCGAAAATCGGAGGCTAGACGGAAAAGTGGTTGTGTCGTGAAGAGAGAAGAGTGAAAAGTTGGCATAAGTGAACTGATGCGACCATACCAGCACTGATGCACCGGATCCCATCAGAACTCTGAAGTTAAGCGTGCTTGGGCGAGAGTAGTACTAGGATGGGTGACGTCCCGGGAAGTGCTCGCATTGCATCCCTTTTTGTTTTGGGTTAGTTTAGTTCCGTCACAGCTCGCTCTCTCTTTCGTTAAATTTAAATATTTAATTTTTTTTATCCCCGGGCCTTCTCGTGTTGCATCCCCTTTTTTTTTTGCGCTAGTTTAGTTCCGTCACAGCTCGCTCTCTCTTTCTTTTAGTTTAAATATTTAATTTTTTTTATCCCCGGGGCTTCGTAGTGAGGAGGGTGTTAATTGTTCGGACTTCCGGGGAAAGGTATCGAAATGATCTTCGTCCGGACATATTATAATAAAAAATCGGTGGCTTGACGAAAAGTGGTTGTGTCGTGAAGGGACAAAAGCAAAATAATGACATAAGTGAACTAATGCGACCATACCAGCACTAGTGCACCGGATCCCATCAGATCTCTGAAGTTAAGCGTGCTTGGGCGAGAGTAGTACTTGGATGGGTGACCTCCTGAAAAGTCCTCGTGTTGCATGCTTTTTTGTTTTGCGCCAGTTTAGTTCCGTCACAGCTCGCTCTCTCTTTCGTTTAGTTTAAATATTTAATTTTTTTTATCCCTAGGGCTTCTCGTGTTGCACCCCCTTTTTTTGCGCTAGTTTAGTTCTGTCCCAGCTCGCTCTCTTTTTCATTTAGTTGAAATATTTAATTTTTTTTATCCCCGGGGCTTCGTAGTATAGAGGGTGTAAATTGTTCAGGCTTCCGGGGAAAAGGTATTGAAAAGATCTTCGTCCGGACTTATTATAATCGAAAATCGGAGGCTCGATGGAAAAGTAGTTGTGTCGTGAAGGGACATGAGCGAAATGTTGGCAAAAGTGAACGGATGCCACCATACCAGCACTATTGCACCGGATCCCATCAAAACTCAGAAGTTAAGCGTGCTTCGGCGAGAGTAGTACTAGGATGGGTGACTACCTGGGAATTCCTTGTCTTGCATCCCCTTTTGTTTTGCGTCAGTTTAGTTCTGTCCCGGCTCGCTCTCTCTTACGTTTAGTTTAAATATTAATTTTTTTTATCCCCGGAGCATCTCCTGTTGCATCCCCTTTTTTTTTGCGCTAGTTTAGTTTCGTCCCAGCTCGCACTTTCTTTCTTTTATTTTAAATATTTAATTTGTTTTATCCCCGAGGCTTCGGAGTGAGAGGGTGTAAATTGTTTGGGCTTCCGGGGAAAGGTATCGAAAAGATCTTTGTCCGGACATATTATAATCGAAAATCAGTGGCTCGACGAAAAAGTGGTTGTGTCATGAAGGGACAAGAGCGAAATGTTGGCATAAGTGAACGGATGTGACCCTACTAGTACTAACGCACCAGATCCCATAAGAACTCCGAAGTTAAGCGTGCTTGGGCGAGAGTATTACTAGTATGGGTGACCTCTTGGGAAGTCCTCATGTTGCATCCCCTTTGTTTTGCGCCAGTTTAGTTCCGTCCCAGATCGCTCTCTCTTCCGTTTAGTTTAAATATTTAATTTTTTTTATTTCTGGAGCTTCGTAGTGAGGAGGGTGTAAATTGTTAAGGCTTCCGGGGCCAAGGTATCGAAAAGTTCTCCGTCAAGACAGATTATAATCGAAAATCAGAGGCTCGATGGAAAAGTGGCTGTGTCATGAAGGGACAAGAGCAAAATGTTGGCATAAGTGAACGGATGTGACCATTCCAGCACTAATGCACCGGATGCCATTAGAATTCCAAAGTTAAGCGTGCTTGGGCGAGAGTAGTACTAGGGTGGATGACCTCCTGGGAAGTTCTCGTGTTGCATCCCCTTTTGTTCTGCCCCAGTTTAGTTCCGTCTTAGCTCGCTCTCTCTTTCGATTAGTTTAAATATTTAATTTTTTTATCCACAGGGCTTCACATGTTGCATCCCCTTTTATTTTGCGCCAGTTTAGTTCCGTCCCATCTCGCTATCTCTTTAATTTTGTTCAAATATTTAATTTTCTTATCCCAGGGCTTCGTAGTGAGGAGGGTGTAAATTTTTCAGGGTTTTGGGGCACAGGTATCGAAAAGATCTTCGTCCGTACATATTATAATCGAAAGTCGGAGGCTCGACGGAAAAGTGGCTGTGTCGTGAAGGGACAAGAGCGAAAAGTTGGCATAAGTGAACTGATGCAACCATACGAGCACTGATGCACTGGATCCCATCAGAACTCTGAAGTTAAGCGTGCTTGGGCGAGAGTAGTACTAGGATGAGTGACCTCCCGGGAAGTGCTCGTGTTGCATCCCTTTTTGTTTTGTGTTAGTTTAGTTCCGTCACAGCTTGCTCTCTCTTATATTAAGTTTTAATATTTAATTTTTTTTATCCCCGGGGCTTCTCATGTTGCATCCCCTTTTTTTTGCGCTAGTTTAGTTTCGTCACAGCTCGCTCTCTCTTTCTTTTAGTTTAAATATTTAATTTGTTTTATCCTCGGGGCTTCGTAGTGAGGAGGGTGTAAATTATTCGGGCTTCCGGGGAAAGGTATCGAAATGATCTTCATCCGGACATATTATAATCAAAAATCGGTGGCTTGACGAAAAAGTTGCTGTGTCGTGAAGGGACAAGAGCGAAATGTTGGCATAAGTGAACGGATGCGACCCTACTAGCACTAACGCACCAGATCCCATCAGAACTCCGAAGTTAAGCATGCTTGGGCGAGAGTATTACTAGTATGGGTGACCTCTTGGAAAGTCCTCGTGTTGCATCCCCTTTTGTTTTGCGATAGTTTAGTTCCGTCCCCGCTTGCTCTCTCTTTCGTTTAGTTTAAATATTTAATTTTTTTTATTCCTGGAGCGTCGTAGTGAGGAGGGTGTAAATTGTTATGGCTTCCGGGGCAAAGGTATCGAAAAGATCTTCGTCTGGACAGATGATAATCGAAAATCATAGGCTCGATGGAAAAGTGGTTGTGTCGTGAAGGGACAAGAGCAAAATATTGGCATAAGTGAACGGATGCGACCATTCCAGCACTAATGCACCGGATCCCATTAGAATTCCGAAGTTAAGCGTGCTTGGGCGAGAGTAGTACTAGGGTGGGTGACCTCCTGGGAAGTCCTCGTGTTGCATCCCCTTTTGTTCTGCCCCAGTTTAGTTCAGTCCCAGCTCGCTCTCTCTTTCTATTAGTTTAAATATTTAATTTTTTTTAATCCCGGGGCTTCGTAGTTAGGAGGGTGTAAATTGTTCGGGCTTCCGGGGCAAAGGTGTCGAAAAGATCTTTGTTCGAACATATGATAATAGAAAATCGTAGGCTAGACGGAAAAGTGGTTGTATCGTGAAGGGACAAAAGCAAAATGTTGACATAAGTGAACTGATGCGACCATACAAACACTAATGCACCGGATCCCATCAGAAATCCGAAGTTAAGCGTGCTTGGGCGAGAGTAGTACTAGGATGATTGACCTCTTGGGAAGTCCTCGTATTGCATCCCTTTTTGTTTTGCGCCAGTTTCGTTCCGTCCCAGCTCGCTCTCTCTTTCGTCTAGTTTAAATATTTAATTTTTTTTATCCTCGAGGCTTCACATGTTGCATCCCCTTTTATTTTGCGCCAGTTTAGTTCCATCCTAGCTCGTTCCCTCTTTCGTTTAGTTCAAATATTTAATTTTTTTTATCCCAGGGCTTCGTAGTCAAGAGGGTGTAAATTTTTCAGGCTTTTGGGACACAGGTATCGAAAAGATCTTCGTCCGCACATATTATAATCGAATATCGGAGGCTCGACAAAAAAGTGAATGTGTTGTGAAAGGACAAGAGCGAAATGTTGGAATAAGTTAACTAATGCGACCATACTAGCACTAGTGCACCGGATCCCATCAGAACTCCGAAGTTAAGCGTGCTTGGGCGAGAGTAGTACTAGGATGGGTGACCTCCTGGGAAATCCTCGTGTTGCATCCTTTTTTTTTTTGCGCCAGTTTAGTTCCGTCACAACTCGCTCTCTCTTTCGTTTAGTTTAAATATTGAATTTTTTTTATCCCCGGGGCTTCTCGTGTTGTATCTCCTTTTTTTTGCGCTAGTTTAGTTATGTCCCAGCTCGCTCTCTCTTTCATTTAGTTTAAATATTAAATTTTTTTTATCCGCGGGGCTTCGTAGTGAAGATAGTGTAAATTTTTCGGGCTTCCGGGCAAAAAGGTATCGAAAATATCTTCGTCCGGACATATTTTAATCGAAAATCGGAGGCTCGATGGAAAAGTAGTTGTGTCGTGAAGGGACATGAGCGAAATGTTGGCAGAAGTGAACGGATGCGACCATACCAGCACTAACGCATTGGATCTCATCAGAACTCTGAAGTTTCGTCCCAACTCGTGTTGCATACCCGGAGCAACTCGTGTTGCATCCCCTTTTGTTTTGTGCTAGTTTAGTTTCGTCCCAACTCGCACTTTTTTTCTTTTATTTTAAATATTTAATTTCTTTTATCCCCGGGGCTTCGTAGTGTGGAGGATGTAAATTGTTCTGGCTTCCGGGGAAAGGTATCGAAAAGATCTTTGTCCGGACATATTATAATTGAAAATCGGAGGCTAGACGAAAAAGTGGCTGTGTCGTGAAGGGACAAAAGCAAAATGTTGGCATAAGTGAACGGATGTGACCCTACCAGCACTAACGCACTGGATCTAATCAGAACTCTGAATTTAAGCGTTCTTGGGCGAGACTAGTACTAGTATGGGTGACCTCTTGGGAAGTCCTCGTGTTGCATCCCATTTTGTTTTGCGCTAGTTTAGTTCCGTCCCAGCTCGTTCTCTTTTTCGTTTAGTTTAAATATTTAATTTTTTTTATCCTTGGAGCGTCGTAGTGAGGAGGGTGTAAATTGTTGAGGCTTCCGTGGCAAAGGTATCGAAAAAATCTTCATTCGGACATATTATAATCAAAAATCAGAGGCTCGACGGAAAAGTGGTTGTGTCGTGAAGGGACAAGAGCAAAATGTTGGCATAAGTGAACGACTGCCATCATACCAGCATTAATGCACCGGATCCCATCAGAACTCCGAAGTTAAGCGTGCTTGGGCAAGAGTAGTACTAGGGTGGGTTACCTCTTGGGAAGTCCTCGTGTTGCATCCCCTTTAGTTTTGAGCCAGTTTAGGTCCGTCCCTGCTCGCTCTCTCTTTCGATTAGTTTAATTATTTATTTTTTTTATCCATGGGGCTTCGTAGTTAGGAGGGTGTAAATTATTCGGGCTTCCGGGGAAAGGTATCGAAATGATCTTCGTCCGGACATATTATAATAAAAAATCGGTGGCTTGACGAAAAAGTGGCTGTGTCGTGAAGGGACAAGAGCGAAATGTTGGCATAAGTGAACGGATGCGACCCTACTAGCACTAACGCACCAGATCCCATCAGAACTCCGAAGTTAAGCGTGCTTGGGCGAGAGTATTACTAGTATTGGTGACCTCTTGGAAAGTCCTCGTGTTGCATCCCCTTTTGTTTTGCGACAGTTTAGTTCCGTCCCCGCATGCTCTCTCTTTCGTTTAGTTTAAATATTTAATTTTTTTTTATTCCTGGAGCGTCGTAGTGAGGAGGGTGTAAATTGTTATGGCTTCCGGGGCAGAGGTATCGAAAAGATCTTCGTCTGGACAGATTATAATCGAAAATCAGAGGCTCGATGGAAAAGTGGTTATGTCGTGAAGGGACAAGAGCAAAATGTTGGCATAAGTGAACGGATGCGACCATTCTAGCACTAATGCACCGGATCCCATTAGAATTCCGAAGTTAAGCGTGCTTGGGCAAGAGTAGTACTAGGGTGGATGACCTCCTGGGAAGTCCTCGTGTTGCATCCCCTTTTGTTCTGCCCCAGTTTAGTTCCGTCCCAGCTCGCTCTCTCTTTCGATTAGTTTAAATATTTAATTTTTTTAATCCCCGGGGCTTCGTAGTTAGGAGGGTGTAAATTGTTCGAGCTTCCAGGGCGAAGGTGTCGAAAAGATCTTCGTTCGAACATATTTTAATCGAAAATCATAGGCTAGACGGAAAAGTGGTTGTGTCGTGAAGGGACAAAAGAAAAATGTTGACATAAGTGAACTGATGCGACCATACAAGCACTAATGCACCGGATCCCATCAGAAATCCGATGTTAAGCGTGCTTGGGCGAGAGTAGTACTAGGATGAGTGACCTCTTGGGAAGTCCTCGTATTGCATCCCTTTTTGTTTTGCGCCAGTTTCGTTCCGTCCCAGCTCGCTCGCTCTTTCGCCTAGTTTAAATATTTAATTTTTTTTATCCTCGGGGCTTCACATATTGCATCCCCTTTTATTTTGCGCCAGTTTAGTCCCGTCCCATATCGCTCCCTCTTTCGTTTAGTTCAAATATTTAATTTTTTTTTATCCCCAGGGCTTCGTAGTGAGAAAGGTGTAAATTTTTCAGGCTTTTGGGGAACAGGTATCGAAAAGATCTTCGTCCGGACATATTATAATCGAATATCGGAGGCTCGACAAAAAAGTGGTTGTGTTGTGAAGGGACAAGAGCAAAATGTTGGAATAAGTGAACTAATGCGACCATACCAGCACTAGTGCACCGGATCCCATCAGAACTCCGAAGTTAAGCATGCTTGGGTGAGATTAGTACTAGGATGGGTGACCTCCTGGGAAATCCTCGTGTTGCATCCTTTTTTGTTTTGCGCCAGTTTAGTTCCGTCACAGCTCGCTCTCTCTTTCGTTTGGTTTAAATATTTAAATTTTTTTTATCCCCGGGGCTTCTCGTGTTGCATCCCCTTTTTTTTGCGCTAGTTTAGTTCTGTCCCAGCTCGCTCTCTCTTTCATTTAGTTTAAATATTTAATTTTTTTTATCCCCGGGGCTTCGTAGTGACGAGGGTGTAAATTTTTCGGGCTTCCGGGGAAAAGATATCGAAAATATCTTCGTCCGAACATATTATAATCGAAAATCGGATGCTCGATGGAAAAGTAGTTGTGTCGTGAAGGAACATGATCGAAAAGTTGGCAGAAGTGAACGGATGCGACCATACCAGCACTAATGCACCAGATGCCATCAGAACTCAAAAGTTAAGCGTGCTTCGGCAAGAGCAGTACTAGGATGGGTGACTACCTGGGAATTCCTCGTCTTGCATCCCCTTTTGCTTTGCGCCAGTTTAGTTCGGTCACACCTCGCTCTCTCTTACGTTTAGTTTAACTATTAAATTTTTTTTTATCCCTGGAGCATCTCCTGTTGCATCCCCTTTTGTTTTGCGCTAGTTTAGTTTCGTCCCAGCTCGCACTTTTTATCTTTTATTTTAAATATTTAATTTCTTTTATCCCCGGGGCTTCGTAGTGAGGAGGGTGTAAATTGTTCAGGCTTCCGGGGAAAGGTATCGAAAAGATCTTTGTCCGGACATATTATAATTGAAAATCAGAGGCTAGACGAAAAAGTGGTTGTGTCGTGAAGGGACAAGAGCGAAATGTTGGCATAAGTGAACGGATGCGACCCTCCTAGCACAAACGCACTGGATCCCATCAGAACTCTGAAGTTAAGCGTTCTTGAGCGAGAGTAGTACTAGTATGGGTGACCTCTTGGGAAGTCCTCGTGTTGCATCCCATTTTGTTTTGCGCTAGTTTAGTTCCGTCCCAGCTCGTTCCCTTTTTCGTTTACTTTAAATATTTAATTTTTTTTATCCTTGGAGCGTCGTAGTGAGGAGGGTGTAAATTATTGAGGCTTCCGTGGCAAAGGTATCGAAAAGATCTTTGTTCGGACATATTATAATCGAAAATTAGAGGCTCGACGGAAAAGTGGCTGTGTCGTGAAGGGACAAGAGCAAAATGTTGGCATAAGTGAACGGATGCGATCATACCAGCACTAATGCACCGGATCCCATCAGAACTCCGAAGTTAAGCGTGCTTGGGCGAGAGTAGTACTAGGGTGGGTTACCTCTTGGGAAGTCCTCGTGTTGCATCCCCTTTTGTTTTGAGCCAGTTTAGTTCCGTCCTAGCTCGCTCTCTCTTTCGATTAGTTTAATTATTTATTTTTTTTATCCATGGGGATTCGTAGTTAGGAGGGTGTAAATTGTTCGGGCTTCCGGGGCAAAGGTGTCGAAAAGATCTTCGTTCGAACATATTTTAATCGAAACTCGTAGGCTCGACGGAAAAGTGGTTATGTCGTGATGGGAAAAAAGCGAAATAATGACATAAGTAAACTGATGCGACCATACAAGCACTAATGCACCAGATCCCATCAGAACACCGAAGTTAAGCGTGCTTGGGCAAGACTAGTACTAGGATGAGTGACCTCCTTAGAGGTCCTCGCGTTGCATCCCTTTTTGTTTTGCGCCAGTTCTGTTCCTTCCCAGCTCGCCCTCTCTTTCGTTTAGTTTAAATATTTAATTTTTTTTATACCCTGGGCTTCTCATGTTGCATCCCCTTTTGTTTTGCGCCTTAGTTCTGTCCCAGCTCGCTCTCTCTTTCGTTTAGTTTAAATATTAAATTTTTTTATCCCCAGGGCTTCGTAGTGAGGAGTGTGTAAATTGTTCAGGCTTCTGGGGCAAAGGTATCGAAAAGATCTTCGTCCGGACATATTATAATCGAATATCGGAGGCTCGACAAAAAAGTCGCTATGTCGTGAAAGGATAAGAGCGAAATGTTTGCATAAGTGAACTGATGTGACCATACCAGCACTAATGCACCAGATCCCATCAGAACTCCGAAGTTAATCGTGCTTGTGCGAGAGTAGTACTAGGATGGGTGACCTCCTGGAAAGTCCTGGTATTGCATCCCCTTTTGTTTTGCGCTAGTTTAGTTCCGTCCTAGCTCGCTCTCTCTTTCGTTTAGTTTAAATATTTAATATTTTTTATCCCCGGGGTTTCTCGTGTTGCATCTCCTTTTTTTTTACGCTAGTTTAGTTCCGTCCCAGCTCGCTCTCTCTTTTATTTAGTTTAAATATTTAATTTTTTTATGCCCGGGGCTTTGTAGTGAAGAGGGTGTAAATTGTTCGGGCTTCCGGTGCAAAGGTATCGAAAAGATCTTCGTTCGGACATATTATAATCGTAAATCGGAGGCTCGACGGAAAAGTGGTTGTGTCGTGAAGGGACAAGAGCGAAATGTTGGCAGAAGTGAACGTATGCGACTAAACCAGCACTAATGGACTGGATCCCATCAGAACTTCGAACTTAAGCGTGCTTCGGTGGGAGTAGTACTAGGATGGGTAACCACCTGGGAAGTCCTCGTGTTGCATCCCCTTTTGTTTTGCGCTAGTTTATTACTGTCCCAGCTCGCTCTCTCATACGTTTAGTTAAAATATTTAATTTTTTTTATCCCCGGACCTTCTTGTTTTGCATCCCCTTTTGTTTTGCGCTAGTTTAGTTCCGTCCCAGTTCGCACTCTCTTTCTTTTAGTTAAATACTTAATTTGTTTTATCCCCGTGGCTTCGTATTGAGGAGGGTGTAAATTGTCCGGGCTTCTGGGGCAAAGGTATCGAAAAGATATTCGTCCGGACATATTATAATCGAAAATCGAGGGCGCGACGAAAAAGTGGTTGTGTCGTGAAGGAACAAGAGCGAAATGTTGGCATAAGTGAACGGATGTGACCCTACCAGCACTAACGCACCGGATCCCATCAGAACTCTGAAGTTAAGGGTGCTTGGGCGAGAGTAGTACTAGTATGGGTGACCTCTTGGGAAGTCCTAGTGTTGCATCCCCTTTTGTTTTGCGCCAGTTTAGTTGAGTCCGAGCTCGCTCTCTCTTATGTTAGTTTAAATATTAAATTTTTTTTTATCCCCGGAGCATCTCGTGTTGCATAACCTTTTGTTTTGCGCTAGTTTAGTTTCGTCCCAGCTCGCACCTTCTTTCTTTTATTTTAAATATTTAATTTCTTTTGTCCCCGGGGCTTCGTAGTGAGGAGGGTGTAAATTGTTCAGGCTTCCGAGGAAAGGTATCGAAAAGATCTTTGTCCGGACATATTATAATCGAAAATCGGAGGCTAGACGAAAAAGTGGATGTGTCGTGAAGGGACAAGAGCGAACGGTTGGCATAAGTGAACGGATGCAACCCTACCAGCACTAACGCACTGGATCCCATCAGAACTCTAAAGTTAAGCGTTCTTGGGCTAGAGTAGTACTAGTATGGGTGACCTCTTGGGAAGTCCTCCTTTTGCATCCCCTTTTGTTTTGCGCTAGTTTAGTTCCGTCCCAGCTCGTTCTCTCTTTCGTTTAGTTTAAATATTTAATTTTTTTTTATCCTTGGAGCGTCGTAGTGAGGAGGGTGTAAATTGTTAAGGCTTCCGAGGCAAAGGTATCGAAAAGATCTTCGTCCGGACATATTATAATCGAAAATCAGAGGCTCGACGGAAAAGTGGCTGGGTCGTGAGGGGACAAGAGCAAAATGTTGGCATAGGTGAACGGATGCGATCATACCAGCACTAATGCACCGGATCCCATCAGAACTCCGAAGTTAAGCGTGCTTGGGCGAGAGTAGTACTAGGGTGGGTGACCTCTTGGGAAGTCCTCGTGTTGCTTCCCCTTTTGTTTTGAGCCAGTTTAGTTCCGTCCCAGCTCGCTCTCTCTTTCGATTAGTTTAAATATTAATTTTTTTTATCCACGGGGCTTCGTAGTTAGGAGGGTGTAAATTGGTCGGGCTTCTAGGGCAAAGGTGTCAAAAAGATCTTCGTTCGAACATATTATAATCGAAACTCGTAGGCTCGACGGAAAAGTGGTTGTGTTGTGAAGGAACAAAAGCGAAATAATGACATAAGTAAACTGATGCGGCCATACAAGCATTAATGCACCAGATCCCATCAGAACACCGAAGTTAAGCGTGTTTGGGCGATTGTAGTACTAGGATGGGTGACCTCCTTGGAAGTCCTCGTGTTGCATCCCTTTTTGTTTTGCGCCAGTTCTGTTCCTTCCCAGCTCGGTCTCTCTTTCGTTTAGTTTAAATATTTAATTTTTTTTATCCCCTAGGCTTCTCATGTTGCATCCCCTTTTGTTTTGCGCCAGTTTAGTTCTGTCCCAGCTCGCTCTCTCTTTCGTTTAGTTTAAATATTTAATTTTTTTATCCCAGGGCTTCGAAGTGAGGAGGGTGTAAATTGTTCAGGCTTCTGGGGCAAAGGTATCGAAAAGATCTTCGTCCGTACATATTATAATCGAAAATCGGAGGCTCGATGGAAAAGTGATTGTGTCGTGAAGGGACAGGAGCGAAAAGTTGGCATAAGTGAACTAATCCGACCATACCAGTACTAATGCACCAGATCCCATCAGAACTCCGAAGTTAAGTGTGCTTGGGCGAGAGTAGTACTAGGATGGGTGACCTCCAGGGAAGTCCTCGTGTTGCATCCTTTTTTGTTTTGCGCCAGTTTAGTTCCGTCACAGCTCGCTCTCTCTCTCGTTTAGTTTAAATATATTTTTTTTATCCCCGGGGTTTCTCGTGTTGCATCCCTTTTTTTTTGCGCTAGTTTAGTTCCGTCCCAGCTCGCTCTCTCTTTCGTTTGGTTTAAATATTTAAATTTTTTTGTCCACGGGGCTTCGTAGTGAAGAGGGTAAAAATTGTCCGGGCTTCTGGGGCAATGGTATCGAAAGGATCTTCGTCCGGACATATTATAATCGAAAATCGGAGGCTCGACGGAAAAGTGGCTGTGTCGTAAAGGGACAAGAGCGAAATGCTGGCACAAGTGAATTGATGCGACCATACCAACACTAATGCATCGGATCCCATTAGAACTTCGAAGTTAAGCGTGCTTGGGCGAGAATAGTACAAGGATGGTTGACCTCATGGGAAGTCCTCGTGTTGCATCCTCTTTTGTTTTGCGCCAGTTTAGTTCCGTCCCAGCTCGCTCTATCTTTCGTTTAGTTTAAATATTTAATTTTTTTTTTCAGCCCGGAGGCATTGTAGGGAGGAGGGTGCAAATTGTTTGGGCTTCCGGGGGAAAGGTATTGAAAAGATATTCGTTCGGATATATTATAATCGAAAATCGGAGGATCGATGGAAAAGTGGTTGTGTCGTGAAGGGACAAGAGAGAATTGTTGGCAGAAGTGAATGAATGCAACCAAACCAGCACTAATGCACCGGATCCCTTAGAACTTCGAAGTTAAGCGTGCTTCGGCGGGAGTAGTACTGGGATGGGTGACCACCTAGGAAGACCTCGTGTTGCATCCCCTTTTGTTTTGCGCCAGTTTAGTTCTGTCCCAGCTCGCTCTCTCTTACGTTTAGTTAAAATCTTTAATTTTTTTATCCCAGAGCTTCTCGTGTTGCATCCCCTTTTGTTTTGCGCTAGTTAATTTACGTCCCAGCTCTCACTCTCTTTCTTTTAATTTAAATACTTGATTTGTTTTCTCCCCTGGGCTTCGTATTGAGGAGGGTGTAAATTGTCCGGGCTTCCGGGGCAAAGGTATTGAAAAGATCTTCGTCCGGACATATTAGAATCGAAAATCGGAGGCGCGAAGAAAAAGTGGCTGTGTCGTGAAGGGACAATGGCGAAATGTTGGCATGAGTGAACGGATGCGACCCTACCAGCACTAACGCACTGGATCCCATCAGAACTCCAAAGTTAAGCGTGCTTGGGTGAGAGTAGTACTAGTATGAATGACCTCTTGAGAAGTCCTCGTGTTGCATCCCCTTTTTTTTGCGCCAGTTTAGTTCTGTCCCGGCCCGCTCTCTCTTTCGTTTAGTTTAAATATTTAATTTTTTTAGCCCTAGAGCGTCGTAGTTAGGAGGGTGTAAATTGTTAAGGCTTCCGGGGCAAAGGTATCGAAAACATCTTCGTTCGGACATAGTATAATCGAAAATCAGAGGCTCGACGGAAAAGTGGCTTTCGTTTAGTTTAAATATTTAATTGTTTTGCACCAGTTTAGTTCCGTCCTAGCTCGCTCTCTCTTTCGATAAGTTTAAATATTTAATTTTTTTTATCCCTGGGGCTTCTCGTGTTGCATCCCTTTTTGTTTTGCGCCAGTTTAGTTCCGTCACAACTCGCTCTCTCTTTCGTTTAGTTTAAATATTTAATTTTTTTTTATCCCCATGGCTTTGTAGTGAGGAGGGTGTAAATTGTTCAGGCTTCTGGGGCAAAGGTATCGAAAAGATCTTCGTCTGCACATATTATAATCGAATATCGGAGGCTCGACAAAAAAGTGGCTGTGTCGTGAAGGGACAAGAGCGAAATGCTGGGATAAGTGAACTGATGCCACCATACTAGCACTAATGCACCAGATTCCATTAGAACTCCGAAGTTAATCGTGCTTGTGCGAGAGTAGTACTAGGATGGGTGACCTCCTGGAAAGTCCTCGTGTTGCTTCCCTTTTTGTTTTGCGCCAGTTTAGTTCCGTCCCAGCTCGCTCTCTCTTTCGCTTAGATTAAATATTTAATTTTTTTTTAACCCCGTGGCGTCGTAGGGAGGAGGGTGTAAATTGCTTGTGCTTCCGGGTAAAGGTATCGAAAAGATCTTCGTCCGTACATATTATAATTGAAAATCGGAGGCTCGACGGAAAAGTGGATGTGTCGTGAAGGGACAAGAGTGAAAAATTGGCATAAGTGAACTGATGAGACCATACCGGCAGTAATGCACCGGATCCCATCAGAACCCTGAAGTTAAGCGTGCTTGGGCGAGAGTAGTACTAGGAGGGGTGACCTCCTGAGATGTCCTCGTGTTGCAACCCTTTTTGTTTTGCGCCAGAGAATAGCGAAAAATTGGCTGTGTCGTGAACGGACAAGAGCGAAACGTTGGCATAAGTGAATGAATGCGACCCTACCAGCACTAACACACCGGATCCAATCAGATCTCCGAAGTTAAGCGTGCTTGGGCGAGAGTAGTACTAGTATGGGTAACCTCTTGGGAAGTCCTCGTGTTGCATCCCCTTTTGTTTTGCGCCAGTTTAGTTCCGCCCCAGCTCGCTCTTGCTTTCGTTTAGTTTATATATTTAATTTTTTTTATCCCTGGAGCATCGTAGTGAGGAGGGTGTAAATTGTTAAGGCTTCCGGGGAAAAGGTATCGAAAAGATCTTCGTCCGTACATATTATAATCGAAAATCAGAGGCTCGAAGGAAAAGAGGTTGTGTCGTGAAGGGACAAGAGCAAAATGTTGCATAAGTGAACAGATGCGACCATACCAGCACTAATGCTTCGGATCCCATCAGAACTTCGATGTTAAGCGTGCTTGGGCGAGAATAGTATTAGGATGGTTGAACTCCTGGGAAGTCCTCGTATTGCATCCACTTTTGTTTTGGGCCAGTTTAGTTCCGTCCCAGCTCGCTCTATCTTTCGTTTAGGTCAAATATTTAAATTTTTTTTTCATCCTGGGGGCGTCGTAGGAAGGAGGGTGTAAATTGTTCAGGCTTATGGGGCAAAGTTATCGAGAAGATCTCCGTCCGTACATATTATAATAAAAATCGAAGGCTCGACGGAAAAGTGGATGTGTCGTGAAGGGACAAGAGCGAAAAGTTGGCATAGTGAACTGATGCGGCCATACCAGCACTAATGCACCGGATTCCATCAGAACTCCGAAGTTAAGCGTGCTTCGGCGAGAGTAGTACTAGGATGGGTGACCACCTGGGAAGTCCTCGTGTTGCATCCCCTTTTGTTTTGCGCCAGTTTAGTTCTGTCCCAGCTCGCTCTCTGATGTCTCTAAAGTAGCCATGTTTTTATGCATATTTTAGTTCCATATTCTATACACTTTGCATATTTCGGGTTGGGAATATGTCGAATTTATGTAGTATATGCTTATTTGTCAGAAATGGAGATCTACATAAGTTTCTGTTTAATATTGCAGAATATGGAGCCATTTCGGGGGAAAAAAAAGAACCAAGGACGGAGGACACATTTTACTCTATATCGACTAGTCTTTGTCGATATCGATAACCCATGACTAGGCACCTGCACTGATCAAGGAGCACATGTCGAGAAGCTGAAGACGAGCCAAGCCGACTCCACCACGTTACTCGAGATCGAGGACTTTCCTCGAGATCAAGGACTTTCCTCGAGATCGAGAAGACCTGTGAGCCTGTGTCCGAGCCGCATCGAGCAAGAGCAACCCGAGACGCCGAGCCACTGAAATCGATGACCAAAGCTATTCAAGATCGAGGAAACTTCCTCGAGATCGAGGAAATCTTCCAGAGACGCGTAACGCGGTTTGATCTTTCCTACTCGGATTGGGATTCCTTGGGGCCGAAGATTGCCGAGTCTATCCGATTTTATCAACATCTATCCACATGAAGATACTTTAGTCTTTAGATATAATTTCTTCTTTTAGATTGAATTATGTTATTCAATTTATTTATCATTAAGTTTTTAGATATAGATTTAGATAAAGATAGAGATATTCTATCCTTAAATAGCAAGGAATAGAAGGCTATAAATAAAGCCCATGGGGCTGATTTTAGATGGAATTCAATCACACAGCAATTAGTAGTAGAGAGAGAGAGAGAGTGAGTGGCCAAGAGCAGTTGGTGAAGCGAGAGCAGAATTGGCTTCCTTTGGTTGTAAGCTCTTTTGATTTAATGCAAGTAGTTATTTCCTTTCAATCAATGTCTGAGGTTGCAATGAAGCGCGAGTAGTCCACCCACTTCTAGGGTTGGGGCGAGCCCGACGATAGCCATGCGTGTTTGAGGTAAAGATCCGACTTTTATCATGTTTTGAGCATCTACTACTTGTTATGTGTTTATTACCCATAAAATGGAGGTCCATGCTAACAACTTGGATTGTAAACATAAAATCGGTACAGACAATTAGGGTTTCTTGAAAGAGTTGTCTAATTGTTGGAAAAGGCGGAAGCTTAGTCTTTTGATGCAAGTTACATGATTATCTGTTTTATTTTTGCCTTATGCATGCTTGGTTATCGTTGTTGCAAACCCCAATCTTGGAAATCTTTTACATACAGTTTATTTCTGAAGTCCCAAAGCCTTTGTTTTTATTTTCTTTCGTTTTAGTTTCTGCCCTTCCTCGAGATCGACTAGCACTCCTCGATCTCGAGTTACTGATTCTCGATCCAGCATCGCCGTAGGTTCTGTGTGCAGGTGATCGACAAAGCCAAACCGACGTCGACGACCCTACTCGATCTCGAGTAAGTCTTTGTCGGGATCGACCAAAATTACCGAGAGCTGCTGCGCTGTTCGACTGTCCGATCTTCTGTCGAGTAACTATACTCGAGATCTAGGACCCCTGTTGTCGACTTTTGTGAGATTTCTCCGCTACCTAGGATCCGCTGACACGCTTCCTCGTGGATCGATCCTGACTTCCCACTATTGCATCAGGAGGAAGTCTTGTAATTATTTGCAAGGGACGGAATCTGGTTTGTTGTGATTTATTTATATTTTAATTTGCATTCTTGATTTCCCTCCTATCAACAAATTGGCGCCGTTGCCGGGGAAGCAATCATTCGCGCCTTAGGTAGTTAAAATCTCACGTTTTATTTGAGTTACTTTACAGGTGTAAGCGCGTTTTGGTCAAGCACCTGAGTTTGACGGCTTAGACGAACCGGAACGCCTTTTACACATCAGAGCTAAACTACAAAGAGCCATGGCGGCCGCAGAAACACAAGAACAGCTGATTGAAAGGCTTACAAGGGAACTAGACGCAAGGGATGCTACTATCGCTGCTGAAAGAGCTGGAAGGGAACAAGAAGCTGAGCGCTCGAGGCAAGCAGAAGCTAAGCTTGCCCAATACCCAACCACTGCAGAGGATTATATGCATCCAACTCTCGTCGTACCTGAATCGGCGATTCTAATCCCTAAAAACTCTTTTGAAATTCGCACTCAATTTCTTATAGAACTTAAAAATAATGCTTTTTATGGGAAATTTAATGAGTGTCCTCTTGAACATATTACCAATTTTTCTAACATGTGTCGTACTCTTGCTGAAGGTACAACTCTGGAATATGTCAAGATGAAGGCTTTTCGCTGGTCTCTAGCTGGACCTGCACTGAAGTGGCTTGAAGAGCTAAAACCAAGATCACTCACAACATGGGCCCAAGTAGAGCAAGAGTTCCTGAACAAATTTTTCCCTCCCACCAAAACAGCACTCCTCCGCCAGAAAATCACAGCCTTCAAACAGAAGCCTGGGGAGCCGCTAGCAAAGGCATGAGAATGCTACAAAGAACTGCTGCGATCTTGCCCTACTCATGGACATCCACCATATGTCATTCATGAGATCTTCTTCAACTATCTTGATCAAGTCACTAAGGACAGAATCAACCAGTATACTCACTATGAGTATCTGACGATGCAACCAGTTGACGCATGGGGTGTACTAGACAAGCTCACCAATTATGACAACAAATATGGGTCTACTACAAACTATGAGGAGAACTCCTACGCCAGGCCAGCACCATCTATGCCACTCTATGAGCCAGCAAAGGAGATTGACCCGGATGTCAGGGAGCAGTTCTACAGAGACCAGAATCGCAAGCTCCTCAAGCAAGTAAAATATCTGTCTGTCAATCAGCCTTGCATCGAATGCAGATCACAGCGGCACACCACTACTGAGTGCCCACACACAGAGCAAGTCAGGATGGCAGAGACACACGAAGAGGCGGCTTACGCAGGGGGTCCCAATCGCTATATGGGGGATCAAAGGTTCTACCAACCACCATGGAACCAAGGTCCTCCTAGGAACCCCCCGCAATACAGAGCTCCAGGACATCCAGAAAGGGATCAAAAGAAGGATGACTTACAGCTCATCCTTGAGGAGATGCGCCGGAATCAAGGCACCATCAACAACCAGTTCCAGAGCATCACTACAAAATTTGGAGAACTGGACATCTGGAAAAGGGGAATAGAGACCCAGATGGGTCAAATCGCTGCACATATCCCACGACCATCCGGACAGCTCCCTGGGCAAACAGAACCAAATCCTAAGGGGAAGACCGGACACGTCGTAGCTATCAAACTCAGAAGTGGGCATCAATTACACGAGCCAGAGGTCGGGAAACATCAAGACAAGGTAGAGCAGCAACTCGACACAGAACAGCAGCAACTCGATCTCGAGGAGCCTGTACTCGAGATCGACAACAACCTCCTCGACCAAGCCCAGAAACCCAACTCGGACTCCACTGCGCAGCCCGGCAAATCGAGGTCGACAAGCCAACTCGAGATCGAGGACCCTCTTGTCGAGATCGAGGAGAAGTTGGCTGACAACGAGAACTCTGCAACACCTCCGACGTCTGATCTGGCTCCGAAACCGAAAAGCCACTGCCTTTTCCTTCCAAGGCACAGAAAGACCCCACTGCAGGTAGGTTTAACCAATTTGTTAATATGCTGTAAGAACTGAATGTCTCTATTCCTTTTACAGAAGCCTTGCAAGAGATGCCTGGATATGTCAAATTTCTGAAGGAAATCCTGAGCAAGAAGCGATCCATCTCAGAGATCGCAGGAGACTGTAAAGTACTCCACTTCCCTGAAAAGAGACCTGACCCTGGTAAGTTTTCTGTTACTTTGGGTTTTGGACAATATAAATATGAGTCTCTGTGTGATTTAGGAGCAAGTGTGAGCATCATGCCCTTATCAATCTGGTGAAAGGTAAAGATAGGATGCATAGAGCCTGTGGATGCCAAGCTATACATGGCAAACAATACAGTGGTCATCCCTACAGGTATAGTTGAGAATGTCCCCATCCAGGTTGGTAAATTCTTTGTTCCAGCAGATTTCCTTATTATAGACTGCGCTGAAGATCCTACTAGCCCTATCATTCTTGGTAGACCATTCTTAGCAACTGCAGATGCCAGAATTAGTGTCAAAAATCGATCGCTCACCTTCACCATATGCGATGAGGTCTTAGATTTCTCTTTTGGCCCTGCAAAAGAAGAAATTTCATGGCTGGAGGTGAAGAGCATCAGCAACCACGGGACCAATCAAATAACGGAGGAAGGCACCAGCCAACTCGAGATCGACGAGGGTTCCTCGAGATCGACTATGACACTTCTCGATCTCGACCAAAGTTCCTCGACCTCGACTTCCTCTTCTGAGCCACAGACTTGCCCAGAGCATAAGTATGGGGTCCCTGTACTCGATGTCGACCAGCCGTACTCGACATCGACTAACCCCAAGCCTGAAGATTTCTGTTTTGGGTTCGAAAAGGTAAGTTCAGGTATGAATTCTACTCCCCCTCAGTCCATAAAGAAAATTATCAATAATATAAGGGGAGGTAAGGCCCCGTGGCTAGAGAATCTGCGGAAATTAAGAGATGGAAGGAAGAAGAAGAAAGAGAATGAAGATTATGCAAGCAACCACCTGTCAGCTGAGCTTGCATACTACCATCAGGACCTAGATGATCCAAGAGAAGGGCCAAGCATGAGCGGGCCCCACATTAATGGTCCTTAAGCGCAAACGGAGAAGTCGGCCTAGCGACTCTAAAATCTAGAGCATGTATATAAAACTTTATGAATTTTGGGACTTTTGAACTTTTTTGGTTTTGGTTTTTGGTTTTGTTTTTTTTAGTTTTGAATACTTCATGTGGAAAGTCTTGTTTTTGTGTGCAATCTAACACTTTTAGGTCGGCAAGCATAAAAGGATCGCGAAAAGTGGAATAAGAAGTCCCTGAAAACAGTCAGCATCGACGAAGGCCAAGTCGACAACGACAAGGAGGAGCAGCCCAGAAACTCCTCGATATCGAGTAGGCCAACTCGATATCGACAAAGCCCAGAAGCTCCTCGACTTCAGAAATCCACTGGACGCAGACAAACCAACTCGAGATCGAGTTCACTACTCGAGATCGACAAAATTCTTTCCTCGACCTGCACTGATCTGCCATCCTCGATGTGTTATCCTGTGGGTTCCTTCCTCTACTCTTGTTTTTATTTGATTTTATACAGTGGGGACACTGTAAATTTTAAGTATGGGGTGGGGGAAGGGCTCATTATCATTATTATATGTTTTAGTCTTGCTTTTGGTTCTACATGGTGAAATTTTAAAATTTTTATGTCATGCATTCATGTTTAAATTTTATGCATTTTAGTCTTTTGTCATACTTTAGTCTTGTTTTTAATTGCATAAGAGAAAAAATAAAAAAATAAAAAAAAATAGAAAATGTCGAAAAAAGAAAAATATATATGCATGTTTGAATTTTTGCATTGTTTTAGTTTTTATACCCTAACTTAGATGTCCTATGATGATAAATAATGACTGACTTGATCATGTAAACCCTATGGCATGTTTCGAAGGTTTAGCCTAAGTCCTCGAAATTGTTTTTATGGGGATTGTGAACTTGTGATGAAATTGAGCACATATGATCCTAAGCTAAAGGTTAAAATCCAACAAAAATTATCCTAGTGAGAATTTTGGCCTTATAGGGAGAACATAAAAAATCCCTCTGCTTTCTTGAGTGTATTTACTCTTCCTATGCATCTCTAAATGTTGTGATAGTTATTCAAAGCCAATGCATTTATATGTATATGTGAATGAGAATTAAATGATGGAGGCACCTTTTAAGCCAATTTTATCCTCTCTTTACCAACCCTGCATTATCCCTGCTTGAAGCCAGAACATTAGCCTAAGACTTTTTATAAACTCCACAAAATTATCCTTAGCCAAATTGAGCCTGACCCCCATTTGGGAATTAAGACTTAGAGTTGATTGGAATAATGGTTTGTGGAAGAAATAAGCTTGTGTTTCATTTCAAGTAAGAAGGATTTTTGAAATTTATTGAGATATGGGTTGGCTTTATATTTTTATCTTGCTATGCATATTATGTAAAAGGACTTTTGGCTCACCCTATAAATGCACTAGTATTACTTTATGTTATTTTCGTTTCAAAAAAAAAATCGAAAAAAAGAAGAGAAAAAGTACATATGTTTGTGAATAAAGTGAATGAGCCAAATTTACCTTATTTCTTTCATTATTCGCAAGACGCATACTTTGGAGAGGTTAAGAAAGTTTGAAAGGTTACATACTTCATTAAGATAAATTGGAGAGTTTGGTTAATGCATATGATTGAGAGTTATGGTTTGGTTGAGTTGTGTTGGAGATTTAGGAGTCTTGATTCCCGAATTTTATTAAGCACCACATAGCCAAATAATTCCATACCCTTATATTTCTTACCAAGCCCCATTACAACCCCGCCGAATGGAATCTTCTTTGAAGACTTCTATTGAGCAAAGTCGTCTTGATAATTCTTGTTGCATTTTCATAATTGGTTGCGAAGTGGATTTATATTTAAATTGCAATGTTTATGAGATTGTATATGTAATTTAGTTGAGATATGATCTACATAGCCTAAACACATTGAGAGCTGAGTGCAAACACATTATTCCTGTGAGGTTGGATTTATATTGCCTATGCCTATGGATCGCTCATATATGTGTGATGACGTTAAATTCACTTGTCTTACATTGCTACTACTTGAGATGTTGCTTTTGACAAAAGGCGAAGACTTGAAGGCTGTGTTGTAGGTCTTGGTTATTGTTTGGTTATTGCTTGAGGACAAGCAAGTCTAAGTATGGGGTGATTTCATGTCTCTAAAGTAGCCATGTTTTTATGCATATTTTAGTTCCATATTCTATACACTTTGCATATTTCGGGTTGGGAATATGTCGAATTTATGTAGTATATGCTTATTTGTCAGAAATGGAGATCTACATAAGTTTCTGTTTAATATTGTAGAATATGGAGCCATTTCGGGGGAAAACAAAGAAGCAAGGACGGAGGACACATTTTACTCTATATCGACTAGTCTTTGTCGATATCGATAACCCATGACTAGGCACCTGCACTGATCAAGGAGCACATGTCGAGAAGCTAAAGACGAGCCAAGCCGACTCCACCACGTTACTCGAGATCGAGTTATTAACTCGAGATCAATAAGCCCAAAGACCCACCCAGAGTCTAGGACAACCTACCCGAGGAGACCGAGGAAGCACTACCCGACCTGGCACCCGGACACCACAACTCGATGTCGAGGAAGGTCCTCGAGATCGATAAACTCTAGAGCACACATCCGAGCCAGTTCGAGGAAGAGTTGCTCAACGTCACCAGCCCGAGCTATGTCCGACACTGTTACTCGAGATCGAGGACTTTCCTCGAGATCGAGAAGACCTGTGAGCCTGTGTCCGAGCCACATCAAGCAAGAGCAACCCGAGACGCCAAGCCACTGATGTCGATGACCAAAGCTACTCGAGATCGAGGAAATTTTCCGGAGACGCGTAACGCGGTTTGATCTATCCTACTCGGATTGGGATTCCTTGGGGCTGAAGATTGCCGAGTCCATCCGATTTTATCAACATATATCCACATGAAGATACTTTAGTCTTTAGATATATAATTTCTTCTTTTAGATTTAATTATGTTATTCAATTTATTTATCATTAAGTTTTTAGATATAGATTTAGATAAAGATAGAGATATTCTATCCTTAAATAGCAAGGAATAGAAGGCTATAAATAATGCCCATGGGGCTGATTTTAGATGGAATTCAATCACACAGCAATTAGTAGTAGAGAGAGAGAGAGTGAGTGGCCAAGAGGAGTTGGTGAAACGAGAGCATAATTGGCTTCCTTTGGTTGTAAGCTCTGTTTGATTTAATGCAAGTAGTTATTTCCTTTCAATCAATGTCTGAGGTTGCAATGAAGCCCGAGTAGTCCACCCACTTCTAGGGTTGGGGCGAGCCCGACGATAGCCATGCGTGTTTGAGGTAAAGATCCGACTTTTATCATGTTTTGAGCATCTACTACTTGTTATGTGTTTATTACCCATAAAATGGAGGTCCATGCTAACAACTTGGATTGTAAACATAAAATCGGTACAGACAATTAGGGTTTCTTGAAAGAGTTGTCTAATTGTTGGAAAAGGCAGAAGCTTAGTCTTTTGATGCAAGTTACATGATTATCTGTTTTATTTTTGCCTTATGCATGCTTGGTTATCGTTGTTGCAAACCCCAATCTTGGAAATCTTTTACATACAGTTTATTTCTGAAGTCCCAAAGCCTTTGTTTTTATTTTCTTTCGTTTTAGTTTCTGCCCTTCCTCGAGATCGACTAGCACTCCTCGATCTCGAGTTACTGATTCTCGATCCAGCCTCGCCATAGCTTTTGTGTGCAGGTGATCGACAAAGCCAAACCGACGTCGACGACCCTACTCGATCTCGAGTAAGTCTTTGTCGAGATCGACCAAAATTGCCGAGAGCTGCTGCGCTGTTCAACTGTCCGATCTTCTGTCGAGTAACTGTACTCGAGATCTAGGACCCTTGTTGTCGACTTCTGTGAGATTTCTCCGCTGCCTAGGATCCGCTGACACGCTTCCTCGTGGATCGATCATGACTTCCCACAACTGCATCAGGAGGAAGTCTTGTAATTATTTGCAAGGGACGGAATCTGGTTTACTGTGATTTATTTATATTTTAATTTGAATTCTCGATTTCCCTCCTATCAACACTCTCTCATACATTTAGTTTAAATATTTATTTTTTTTTTTATCCCTGGAGCTTCTCATGTTGCATTCCCTTTTGTTTTGCGCTAGTTTAGTTCCGTCCTAGCTCGCACTCTCTTTCTTTTAGTTTAAATATTTAATTTGTTTTATCGTCGGGGCTTCGTAGTGAGAAGGGTGTAAATTGTTCTGGCTTCCGGGGCAAAGGTATCGAAAAGATCTTAGTCCGTACATATTATAATCAAAAGTCAGAGGCTAGAAGGAAAAGAGGTTGTGTCGTGAAGGGACAAGAGCAAAATGTTGGCATACGTGAACAGATGCGACCATACCAGCACTAATGCTTTGAATCCCATCAGAACTTCGAAGTTAAGCGTACATGGGCGAGAATAGTACTAGGATGGTTAACCTTCTGGGAAGTCCTCGTGTTGCATCCTCATTTGTTTTGCTCTAATTTAGTTCCGTCCAGCTTGCTCTCTCTTTCGTTTAGGTTAAATATTTAAATTTTTTTATCCCCGGGGCTTCGTAGTGAGGAGGGTGCAAATTGTTCGGGCTCTCGGGGCAAAGGTATCGAAAAGATCTTCGTCCGGACATATTATAATCGAAAATCGGAGGCGCGACAGAAAAGTGGGTGTGTCGTGAAGGGACAAGAGCAAAATGTTGGCATAAGTGAACAGATGCGAACATACCAGCACTAATGCACCGGATCCCATCAGAACTTCGAAGTTAAGCGTGCTTGGGCGAGAGTAGTACTAGTATGGGTAACCTCTTGGGAAGTCCTCGTGTTGCATCCCCTTTTGTTTTGCACCAGTTTAGTTCCGCCCCAGCTCGCTCTCGCTTTCGTTTAGTTTAAATATTTAATTTTTTTATCCCTGGAGCATCGTAGTTAGGAGGGTGTAAATTGTTAAGGCTTCCGGGAAAAAGGTATCGAAAAGATCTTCGTCCGTACATATTTTAATCGAAAATCAGAGGCTCGAAGGAAAAGAGGTTGTGTCGTGAAGGGACAAGAGCAAAATGTTGGCATAAGTGAACAGATGCGACCATACCAGCACTAATGCTTCGGATCCCATCAGAACTTCGAAGTTAAGCGTGCTTGGGCGAGAATAGTATTAGGATGGTTGAACTCCTGGGAAGTCCTCGTGTTGCATCCACTTTTGTTTTGGGCCAGTTTTGTTCCGTCCCAGCTCGCTCTATCTTTCGTTTAGGTTAAATATTTAAATTTTTTTTCATCCTGGGGGCGTCGTAGGGAGGAGCGTGCAAATTGTTCAGGCTTCCGGGGCAAAGTTATCGAGAAGATCTCTGTCCGTACATAATATAATAAAAATCGGAGGCTCGACGGAAAAGTGGCTGTGTCGTGAAGGGACAATAGCGAAAAGTTGGCATAGTGAACTGATGCGGCCATACCAGCACTAATGCACCGGATCCCATCAGAACTCCGAAGTTAAGCGTGCTTCGGCGAGAGTAGTACTAGGATGGGTGACCACCTGGGAAGTCCTCGTGTTGCATCCCCTTTTGTTTTGCGCCAGTTTAGTTCTGTCCCAGCTCGCTCTCTCATACATTTAGTTTAAATATTTAATTTTTTTTTTATCCCCGGAGCTTCTCATGTTGCATTCCCTTTTGTTTTCTCTAGTTTAGATCCGTCCTAGCTCGCACTCTCTTTCTTTTAGTTTAAATATATAATTTGTTTTATCGTCGGGGCTTCGTAGTGAGAAGGGTGTAAATTGTTCAGGGTTCCGGGGCAAAGGTATCGAAAAGATCTCCGTCCGGACATATTATAATCGAAAATCGGAGGCTCGAAGGAAAAGTGGTTTTGTCATGAAGGGACAAGAGCAAAATGTTGGCATAAGTGAACGGATGCGACCATACCAGCACTAATGCACCGGATCCCATCAGAACTCCGAAGTTAAGCGTGCTTGGGCGAGAGTAGTACTAGGGTGGGTGACCTTCTGGGTAGTCCTCGTGTTGCATCCTCTTTTGTTTTGCTCTAGTTTAGTTATGTCCCAGCTCGCTCTCTCTTTTGTTTAGGTTAAATATTTAAATTTTTTTATCCCCGAGGCTTCGTAGTGAGGACGGTGCAAATTTTTCGGGGTCCCGGGGCAAAGGTATCAAAAAGATCTTTGTCCGGACATATTATAATCGAAAATCGGAGGCGCGACAGAAAAGTGGCTGTGTCGTGAAGCGACAAGAGCGAAATGTTGGCATAAGTGAAAAGATGCGACCATACCAGCACTAATGCTTCGAATCCCATCAGAACTTCGAAGTTAAGCGTGCTTGGGCGAGAATAGTACTAGGATGGTTAACCTTCTGGGAAGTCCTCGTGTTGCATCCTCTTTTGTTTTGCTCTAGTTTAGTTCCGTCCCAGCTCGCTCTCTCTTTCGTTTAGGTTAAATATTTAAATTTTTTTATGCCCGGGGCTTCGTAGTGAGGAGGGCGCAAATTGTTCGGGCTCTCGGGGCAAACCTATCGAAAAGATATTCGTCCGGACATATTATAATTGAAAATCGGAGGCGCGACCGAAAAGTGGCTGTGTCGTGAAGGGACAAGAGCAAAATGTTGGCATAAGTGAACAGATGCGACCATACCAGCACTAATGCACCGGATCCCATCAGAACATCGAAGTTAAGCGTGCTTGGGCGAGAGTAGTACTAGGATGGTTAACCTTCTGGGAAGTCCTCGTGTTGCATCCTCTTTTGTTTTGCTCTAGTTTAGTTCCGTCCCAGCTCGCTCTCTCTTTCGTTTAGGTTAAATATTTAAATTTTTTTATGCCCGGGGCTTCGTAGTGAGGAGGGCGCAAATTGTTCGGGCTCTCGGGGCAAACCTATCGAAAAGATATTCGTCCGGACATATTATAATTGAAAATCGGAGGCGCGACCGAAAAGTGGCTGTGTCGTGAAGGGACAAGAGCAAAATGTTGGCATAAGTGAACAGATGCGACCATACCAGCACTAATGCACCGGATCCCATCAGAACATCGAAGTTAAACGTGCTTGGGCGAGAGTAGTACTAGTATGGGTAACCTCTTGGGAAGTCCTCGTGTTGCATCCCCTTTTGTTTTGCGCCAGTTTAGTTTCGCCCCAGCTCGCTCTCACTTTCGTTTAGTTTAAATATTTAAATTTTTTTTATCTCTAGAGCATCGTAGTGAGGAGGATGTAAATTGTTAAGGCTTCCGGGGAAAAGTTATCGAAAAGATCTTCGTCCGTACATATTATAATCGAAAATCAGAGGCTCGAAGGAATAGAGGTTGTGTCGTGAAGGGACAAGAGCAAAATGTTGGCATAAGTGAACAGATGCGACCATACCAGAACTAATGCTTCGGATCCCATCAGAACTTCGAAGTTAAGCGTGCTTGGGCGAGAATAGTATTAGGATGTTTAAACTCCTGGGAAGTCCTCGTGTTGCATCCACTTTTGTTTTGGGCCAGTTTAGCTCCGTCCCAACTCGCTCTATCTTTCGTTTAGGTTAAATATTTAAATTTTTTTTCATCCTGGGGGCGTCGTAGGGAGGAGCATGCAAATTGTTCAGGCTTCCGGGGCAAAGTTATCGAGAAGATCTCCGTCTGTACATATTATAATAAAAATCCGAGGCTCGACGGAAAAGTGGTTGTGTCGTGAAGGGAAAAGAGCGAAAAGTTGGCGTAGTGAACTGATGCGGCCATACCAGCACTAATGCACCGGAACCCATCAGAACTCCGAAGTTAAGCGTGCTTCGGCGAGAGTAGTACTAGGATGGGTGACCACCTGGGAAGTCCTCGTGTTGCATCCCCTTTTGTTTTGCGCCAGTTTAGTTCTGTCCCAGCTCACTCTCTCACACATTTAGTTTAAATATTTAATTTTTTTTTATCCCCGGAGCTTCTCATGTTGCATTCCCTTTTGTTTTGCGCTAGTTTAGTTCCGTCCTAGCTCGCACTCTCTTTCTTTTAGTTTAAATATTTAATTTGTTTTATCGTCGGGGCTTCGTAGTGAGAATGGTGTAAATTGTTCAGGGTTCCGGGGCAAAGGTATCGAAAAGATCTCCGTCCGGACATATTATAATCGAAAATCGGAGGCTCGAAGGAAAAGTGGTTTTGTCACGAAGGGACAAGAGCAAAATGTTGGCATAAGTGAACGGATGCGACCATACCAGCACTAATGCACCGGATCCCATCAGAACTCCGAAGTTAAGCGTGCTTGGGCGAGAGTAGTACTAGGGTGGGTGACCTTCTGGGTAGTCCTCGTGTTGCATCCTCTTTTGTTTTGCTCTAGTTTAGTTATGTCCCAGCTCGCTCTCTCTTTTGTTTAGGTTAAATATTTAAATTTTTTTATCCCCGAGGCTTCGTAGTGAGGACGGTGCAAATTGTTCGGGCTCCCGGGGCAAAGGTATCAAAAAGATCTTTGTCCGGACATATTATAATCGAAAATCGGAGGCGCGACGGAAAAGTGGCTGTGCCGTGAAGCGACAAGAGCGAAATGTTTGCATAAGTGAAAAGATGCGACCATACCAGCCCTAATGCACCGGATCCCATCAGAACTTCGAAGCTAAGCGTGCTTGGGCTGGAGTAGTACTAGTATGGATGACCTCTTGGGAAGTCCTCGTGTTGTATACTCTTTTGTTTTGTTCTAGTTTAGTTCCGTCTCAGCTGTCGCTCTCTCTTTCGTTTAATTTAAATATTTATTTTTTTATCCTCAGTGCGTCGTAGTGATAAGGGTGTAAATTTTTAAGGCTTACGGAGCAAAGTTATCGAAAAGATCATCGTCCGTACATATTATAATCGAAAATCAGAGGCTCACCGGATAAGTGGATGTGTCGTGTAGGGACAAGAGCAAAATGTTTGCATAAGTGAACGGATGCGACCATACCAGCACTAATGCACCAGATATCATCAGAACTCCGAAGTTAAGTGTGCTTGGGCGAGATTAGTACTAGGGTGGGTGACCTCGTGGGAAGTCCTCGTGTTGTATCCTCTTTTGTTTTTCTCTAGTTTAGTTTCGTCTCAGCTCTCTCTCTCTTTCGTTGAGGTTAAATATTTAAATTTTTTTATCCCCAGGTCTTCGTAGTGAGAAGGGTGTAAATTGTTCGGGCTCCCGGGGAAAAGGTATCGAAAAGATCTTGTCCGGACATATTATAATCGAAAATCGGAGGCGTGATAGAGAAGTGGCTGTGTCGTGTCGGGACAAGAGCAAAATGTTTGCATAAGTGAACGGATGCGACCATACCAGCACTAATGCACCAGATATCATCAGAACTCCGAAGTTAAGTGTGCTTGGGCGAGATTAGTACTAGGGTGGGTGACCTCGTGGGAAGTCCTCGTGTTGTATCCTCTTTTGTTTTTCTCTAGTTTAGTTTCGTCTCAGCTCTCTCTGTCTTTCGTTTAGGTTAAATATTTAAATTTTTTTATCCCCAGGTCTTCGTAGTGAGAAGGGTGTAAATTGTTCAGGCTCCCGGGGAAAAGGTATCGAAAAGATCTTGTCCGGACATATTATAATCGAAAATCGGAGGCGCGATTGAAAAGTGGTTATGTCGTGAAGGGACAAGAGCGAAATGTTGGCATAAGTGGACATATGCGACCATACCAGCACTAATGCACCGGATATCATCAGAACACCAAAGTTAAGTGTGCTTGGGCGAGATTAGAACTAGGGTGGGTGACCTCGTGGGAAGTCCTCGTGTTGTATCCTCTTTTGTTTTGCTCTAGTTTAGTTCCGTCTCAGCTCTCTCTCTCTCTCTTTCGTTTCGGTTAAATGTTTAAATTTTTTTTATCCCCGGGGCTTCATAGTGAGGAGGGTGCAAATTGTTCGGGCTCCCGGGGAAAAGGTTTCGAAAAGATCTTCGTCCTGGCATATTATAATCGATAATCGGAGGGGTGGCGGAAAAGTGGTTGTGTCGTGAAGGACAAGAGCAAAATGTTGGCATAAGTGAACATATGCGACCATACTAGCACTAATGCACCGGATCCCATCAGAACTCCGAAGTTAAGCGTGTTTGGGCGAGAGTAGTACTAGTATGGGTGACCTCTTGGGAATTCATCGTGTTGCATCCCCTTTGTTTTGCGGCAGTTTAGTTCCGTCCCAGCTCGCTCCCTCTTTCGTTTAATTTAAATTTTTAATTTGTTTTATCCCCGAGGCGTCGTAATGTAGAGGATGGAAATCGTTAAGGCTTCTGGTGCAAAGATATCGAAAAGATCTTCTTCCGTACATATTATAAACGAAAATCAGAGGCTCGAAGGAAAAGAGTATGTGTCGTAAAGGGACAAGAGCAAAATGTTGGCATAAGTGAACGGATGCGACCATACCAGCACTAATGCACCGAATCCCATCAGAACTCTGATGTAAAGCGTGCTTAGGCGATAGTAGTACTAGGTTGGGTAACCTCCTGGAAAGGCCTCGTGTTGCATCCTCTTTTGTTTTGCTCTAATTTAGTTCCTTCCCAGCTTGCTCTCTCTTTCGTTTAGTTTAATTATTTAAATTTTTTTATCCCCGGGGCTTCGTAGTGAGGAGGGTATAAATTGTTCGGGCTCCCGGGGAAAAGGTATCGAAAAGATCTTCGTCCGGACATATTGTAATCGAAAATTGGAGGCTCGACGGAAAAGTGGTTGTGTCGTGAAGGGAAAAGAGCGAAATGTTTGCATAAGTGAACAAATGTGACCATACCAGCACAAATGCACCCGATCCCATTAGAACTTCGAATTTAAGCGTGCTTGGGCGATAATAGTACTGGAATGGGTGACCTCTTGAGAAGTCCTCATGTTGCATCACTTTTTGTTTTGCGCCAGTTTAGTTCCGTCTCGGCTCTCTCTCTCTCTCTCTCTCTCTCTGTCTTTCGTTTGGTTCAAATATTTAATTTTTTTATACCCGGGACGTTGTAGTGAGGAGGGTGTAAATTGTTCGGGTATCCGGGGCAAAGGTATTGAAAAGATATTCGTCCGGACATATTATAATCAAAAATCGGAGGCTCGACGGAAAAGTGGCTGTGTCGTGAAGGGACAAGAGCAAAATGTTGGCATAAGTGAAGGGATGCGACCATACCAGCACTAATGCACTGGATCCCATCAGAATTCCGCAGTTAAGCGTGCTTGGGCGAGAGTAGTACTAGGGTGGGTGACCTTCTGGGAAGTCCTCGTGTTGCATCCTCTTTTGTTTTGCTCTAGTTTAGTTCCGCCCCAGCTCGCTCTTTCTTTCGTTTAGGTTAAATATTTAAATTTTTTTTATCCCCGGGGCTTCGTAGTGAGGAGGGTGTAAATTGGTCGGGCTCCCGGGGCAAAGGTATCGAAAAGATCTTCGTCCGGACATATTATAATCGAAAATCAGAGGCGCGACGGAACAAGAACGAAATGTTGGCATAAGTGAACAGATTTGACCATACCAGCAATAATGCATCGGATCCCATCAGAACATTGAAGTTAAGCATGCTTGGGCGAGAATAGTACTAGGATGGTTGACCTTCTAGGATGTCCTCGTGTTGCATCCCTTTTTGTTTTGCGCCAGTTTAGTTCTGTCCCAGATCGCTCTCCCTTACGTTTAGTTTAAATATTTAATTTTTTTTTTATCCCCGGAGCTTCTCGTGTTGCATCCCCTTTTGGTTTCCGCTAGTTTAGTTCCGTCCTAGCTCGCACTCTCTTTCTTTTAGTTTAAATATTTAATTTGTTTTTATCCCCGGGGTTTTGTAGTGACAAGGGTGTAAATTGTTCGGGCTTCTGAGGCAAAGGTATCGAAAAGATCTTCGTCCGGACATATTATAATCGAAAATCAGAGGCTCGACGGAAAAGTGGTTGTGTCGTGAAGGGACAAGAGCAAAGGTATAAAAAGATATTCGTCCGGACATTTATACCTGTGGCGTTGTAGTGAGGAGAGTGTAAATTGTTCGGGCATCCGGGGCAAAGGTATAAAAAGATATTCGTCCGGACATTTTGTAATATTGAAAATCGTAGCCTCGACGGAAAAGTGGATGTGTCGTGAAGGGACAAGAGCAAAATGTTGGCATTAGTGAACGGATGCGACCATACCAGCACTAATACACCGGATCCCATTAGAACTCCGAAGTTAAGCGTGCTTGGGCGAGAGTAGTACTGGAATCAGTGACCTCCTGGGAAGTCCTCGAGTTGCATCACTTTTTGTTTTGCGCTAGTTTTGTTCCGTCTCAGCTCTCTCTCTCTTTCGTTTAGTTAAAATATTCAATTTTTTTATACCCGGGGCAAAGGTATCGAAAAGATATTCGTCCGGACATATTATAATCGAAAATCGGAGGCTCTACGGAAAAGTGGTTGTGTCGTGAAGGGACAAGAGCAAAATGTTGGCATAAGTGAATGGATGCGACCATACCAGCACTAATGCACTGGATCCCATCAGAAATCCGCAGTTAAGCGTGCTTGGGCGAGAGTAGTACTAGGGTGGGTGACCTCCTGGGAAGTCCTCGTGTTGCATCCGTTTTTGTTTTGCTCTAGTTTAGTTCCGCCCCAGCTCGCTCTTTCTTTCGTTTAGGTTAAACATTTAAATTTTTTTTACCCCCGGGGCTTCGTAGTGAGGAGGGTGTAAATTGTTCGGGCTCCTGGGGCAAAGGTATAGAAAAGATCATCGTCCGGACATATTATAATCGAAAATCAGAGGTGCGACGGAAAAGTGGTTGTGTCGTGAAGGGACAAGAACGAAATGTTGGCATAAGTGAACATATTTGACCATACCAGCAATAATGCATCGGATCCCATCAGAACTTTGAAGTTAAGCGTGCTTGGGCGAGAATAGTACTAGGATGGTTGACCTTCTGGGAAGTCCTCGTGTTGCATCCCCTTTTGTTTTGCGCCAGTTTAGTTTTGTCCCAGCTCGCTCTCTCTTACGTTTAGTTTAAATATTTATTTTTTTTTCCCCGAAGCTTCTCGTGTTGCATCCCCTTTTGGTTTCCGCTTGTTTAGTTCTGTCCTAGCTCGCACTCTCTTTCTTTTAGTTTAAATTTTTAATTTGTTTTTATCCCCGGGGTTTTGTAGGGAGGAGGGTGTAAATTGTTCGGGCTTCCGGGGCAAAGGTATCGAAAAGATCTTCGTCCGGACATATTATAATCGAAAATCGGAGGCTCTACGGAAAAGTGGTTGTGTCGTGAAGGGACAAGAGCAAAATGTTGGCATAAGTGAACATATTTGACCATACCAGCAATAATGCATCGGATCCCATCAGAACTTTGAAGTTAAGCGTGCTTGGGCGAGAATAGTACTAGTATGGTTGACCTTCTGGGAAGTCCTCGTGTTGCATCCCCTTTTGTTTTGCGCCAGTTTAGTTTTGTCCCAGCTCGCTCTCTCTTACGTTTAGTTTAAATTTTTTTTTTTTTCCCCGGAGCTTCTCGTGTTGCATCCCCTTTTGGTTTCCGCTTGTTTAGTTCCGTCCTAGCTCGCACACTCTTTCTTTTAGTTTAAATTTTTAATTTGTTTTTATCCCCGGGGTTTTGTAGGGAGGAGGGTGTAAATTGTTCGGGCTTCCGGGGCAAAGGTATCGAAAAGATCTTCGTCCGGACATATTATAATCGAAAATCGGAGGCTCTACGGAAAAGTGGTTGTGTCGTGAAGGGACAAGAGCAAAATGTTGGCATAAGTGAATGGATGCGACCATACCAGCACTAATGCACTGGATCCCATCAGAAATCCGCAGTTAAGCGTGCTTGGGCGAGAGTAGTACTAGGGTGGGTGAGCTCCTGGGAAGTCCTCGTGTTGCATCCTCTTTTGTTTTGCTCTAGTTTAGTTCCGCCCCAGCTCGCTCTTTCTTTCGTTTAGGTTAAACATTTAAATTTTTTATACCCCCGGGGCTTCGTAGTGAGGAGGGTGTAAATTGTTCGGGCTCCTGGGGCAAAGGTATAGAAAAGATCTTCGTCCGGACATATTATAATCGAAAATCAGAGGTGCGACGGAAAAGTGGTTGTGTCGTGAAGGGACAAGAACGAAATGTTGGCATAAGTGAACATATTTGACCATACCAGCAATAATGCATCGGATCCCATCAGAACTTTGAAGTTAAGCGTGCTTGGGCGAGAATAGTACTAGGATGGTTGACCTTCTGGGAAGTCCTCGTGTTGCATCCCCTTTTGTTTTGCGCCAGTTTAGTTTTGTCCCAGCTCGCTCTCTCTTACGTTTAGTTTAAATATTTATTTATTTTTTTCCCCGGAGCTTCTCGTGTTGCATCCCCTTTTGGTTTCCGCTTGTTTAGTTCCGTCCTAGCTCGCACTCTCTTTCTTTTTGTTTAAATTTTTAATTTGTTTTTATCCCTGGGGTTTTGTAGGGAGGAGGGTGTAAATTGTTCGGGCTTCCGGGGCAAAGGTATCGAAAAGATCTTCGTTCGGACATATTATAATCGAAAATCAGAGGCTCGACGGAAAAGTGGTTGTGTCGTGAAGGGACAAGAGCAAAATGTTGGCATAAGTGAACGGATGCGACCATACCAGCACTAATGCACCGGATCTCATCAGAACTCCGAAGTTAAGCGTGCTTGGGCAAGAGTAGTACTAGGGTGGGTGACCTCCTTGGAAGTCCTCGTGTTGCATCCCCTTTTGTTTTCGCTAGTTTAGTTCCGTCCTAGCTCGCACTCTCTTTCGTTTAGTTGAAATATTAAATTTGTTTTTATCCCCGGGGTTTTGTAGTGAGGAGGGTGTAAATTGGTCGGGCTTCCGGGGCAAAGGTATCGAAAAGATCTTCGTCCGGACATATTATAATCGACAATCGGAGGCTCGACGAAAAATTAGATGTCTTGAAGGGACAAGAGCGAAATGTTGGCATAATTGAACAGATGCGACCCTTCCAGCACTAACGGACCGGATCCCATCAGAACTCCGAAGTTAAGAATGCTTGGGCGAGAGTAGTACTAGTATGGGTGACCTCTTGAGAAGTCCTCGTGTTGCATCCCCTTTTTTTTTACGCCAGTTTAGTTCCGCCCCAGCTCGCTCTCTCTTTCGTCTAGTTTAAATATTTAATTTTTTTTATCCTTGGAGCATCGTAGTGAGGAGGGTGTAAATTGTTGAGGCTTCCGGGGCAAAGGTATCGAAAAGATCTTCGTCCGGACATATTCTAATCGAAAATGAGAGGCTCGGCGGAAAAGTGGTTGTGTCGTGAAGGGACAAGAGCAAAATGTTGGCATAAGTGAACGGATGCGACCATACCAGCACTAATGCACCAGATCACATTAGAATTCTGAAGTTAAGCGTGCTTGGGCGAGAGTAGTACTGGAATCGGTGACCTCCTGGGAAGTCCTCGAGTTGCTTCACTTTTTGTTTTGCGCCAGTTTTGTTCCGTCTCAGCTCTCTCTCTCTCTCTCTCTCTCTCTCTCTCTCTCTCTCTCTCTCTCTCTCTCTCTCTCTCTCTCTCTCTCTCTCTCTCTCTTCTCTCTCGTTTAGTTCAAATATTCAATTTTTTTTATACCGGGGGCGTTGTAGTGAGGAGAGTGTAAATTGTTCGGGCATCCGGGGCAAAGGTATCGAAAAGATATTCGTCCGGACATATTGTAATATTGAAAATCGTAGCCTCGACGGAAAAGTGGATGTGTCGTGAAGGGACAAGAGCAAAATGTTGGCATAAGTGAACGGATGCGACCATGCCAGTACTAATGCGCCGGATCCCATCAGAACTCCGAAGTTAAGCGTGCTTGGGCAAGAGTAGTACGAGGGTGGGTGACCTCCTGGGAAGCCCTCATGTTGCATCCTCTTTTGTTTTGCTCTAGTTTAGTTCCGTCTCAGCTCGCTCTCTCTTTCGTTAAGTTAAATATTTAAAAAATTTTTATCCCCTGGGCTTCGTAGTGATGAGCGTGTAAATTGTTCGTGCTCCCGGGGCAAAGGTATCGAAAAGATCTTCCTCCGGACATATTATAATATAAAATCGTAGGGTCGACGGAAAAGTGGCTATGTCGTGAAGGAACAAGAGCGAAATGTTGGCAAAAGTGAACAGATGCGACCATACCAACACTAATGCACCGGATCACATCAGAACTCCAAAGTTAAGCGTGCTTGGGCGAGAGTAGTACTAGGATGGGGGACCTTCTGTAAAGTCCTCGTGTTGTATCCCCTTTTGTTTTGCGCCAGTTTAGTTCCGTCGCAGCTATCTCTCTCTTTCGTTTAGTTTAAATATTTAATTTACTTTTTTATCCCCGGGGCTTCGTATTAGGGAGTGTGTAAATTGTTCGGGCTTCTGGGGCAAAGGTATCGAAAAGATCTTCCTCCGGACATATTGTAATCGAAAATCGGATGCGACCATACCAGCACTAATTCACTGGATCCCATCAGAACTCCGAAATTAAGCGTGCCTGGGCGAGAGTACTACTAGGATGGGTTAACTCCGAAGTCCTCGTGTTGCATCCCCTTTTGTTTTGCGCTAGTTTAGTTCTGTCCCAGCTCGCTCTCTCTTACATTTAGTTTAAATATTTAATTGTTCGCGCTTCCGGGGCAAAGATATCGAAAAGATCTTCGTTCGGACATGTTATAATCGAAAATTGGAGGCTCGACGGAAAAGTGGTTGTGTCGTAAAGGGACAAGAGCGAAATTCTGGCATAAGTGAATGGATGCGACCATACCAATACCAATGCATCGGATCCCATCAAAACTTCGAAGTTAAGCGTGCTTGGGCGAGAATAGTACAAGGATGGTTGACCTCTTGGGAAGTCCTCGTGTTGCATCATCTTTTGTTTTGCACCAGTTTAGTTCCGCCCCAGCTCTCTCTCTTTTTCATTTAGTTTAAATATTTGATTTTTTTTATCCGTGGAGCATCGTAGTGAGGAGGGTGTAAATTGTTAAGGCTTCCGAGGCAAAGGTATCGAAAAGATCTTCGTCCGGACATATTATAATCGAAAATCAGAGGCTCGCCAGATAAGTGGCATAAGTGAACGGATGCGACCATACCAGCACTAATGCACCACATCCCAACTCGCTCTATCTTTCGTTTAGTTTAAATGTTTCATTTTTTTTCATCCCGGGGGGCGTTGTAGGGAGGAGGGTGCAAATTATTTGGGCTTCCGAGGGAAAGGTATCGAAAAGATCTTCATTCGGACATATTATAATCGAAAATCAAAAGCTCGACGGAAAAGTGGTTGTGTCGTGAAGGGACAATAGAGAAATGTTGGCAGAAGTGAATGGATGCAACCAAACCAGCACTAATGCACCGGATCCCATCAGAACTTCGAAGTTAAGCGTGCTTCGGCGGGAGTAGTACTAGGATGGGTGACCACCTGGGAAGTCCTCCTGTTGCATCCCCTTTTGTTGTGCACCAGTTTAGTTCTGTCGCAGCTCGCTCTCTCTTACGTTTAGTTAAAATAATTAATTTTTCGGGAGTAGTACTGGGATGGGTGACCACCTGGGAAGTCCTCGTGTTGCATCCCCTTTTGTTTTGCGCCAGTTTAGTTCTGTTCCAGCTCGCTCTCTCTTACGTTTAGTTAAAATAATTAATTTTTTTTATCCCCGGAGCTTCTCGTGTTGCATCCCCTTTTGTTTTGCGCTTGTTTAGTTCCGTCCCAGCTCGCACTCTCTCTCTTTTAGTTTAAATACTTAATTTGTTTTATCCCTGGGCTCCGTATTGAGGAAAGTGTAATATAACCGGGCTTCCGGGGAAAAGGTATCGAAAAGATCTTCGTCCGGACATATTATAATCGAAAATCGGAGGCGCGACAGAAAAATGGCTGTGTTGTGAAGGGACAAGAGCGAAATGTTGGCATAAGTGAACGGATGCGACCCTACCAGCACTAACGCACCGGATCCCATCAAAACTCCGAAGTTAAGCGTGCTTGTGCGAGAGTAGTACTAGGATGGGTGACCTCCTGGAAAGTCCTCGTGTTGCATCCCCTTTTGTTTTATGCCAGTTTCGTTCCGTCCTAGCTCGCTCTCTCTTTTGTTTAGTTTAAATATTTAATTTTTTAATCCCCGTTGTGTCGTAGGGAGGAGGGTGTAAATTTCTCGAGCTTCCGGGGCAAAGGTATCGAAAAGATCTTCGTCCGTACATATTATAATAAAAAATCGGAGGCTCGACGAAAAAGTGGCTGTGTCGTGAAGGTACAAGAGAGAAAAAATGGCATAAGTGGACTGATGCGACCATACCGGCAGTAATGCAAAGGACCCCATTAGAACTCCAAAGTTAAGCGTGCTTGGGCGAGAGTAGTACTAGGATGGGTGACCTCCTGGGAAGTCCTCGTGCTACAACCCTTTTTGTTTTGCGCCAGTTTAGTTCCGTCACAGCTCGCTCTCTCTTTCGTTTAGTTTAAATATTTAATTTTTTTTAATCTCGGGACAAGAGCGAAAAAGTGGCTGTGTCGTGAAGGGACAAGAGCGAAATGTTGGCATAAGTGAACGGATGCGACCCTACCAGCACTAACGCATCGGATCCCACCAGAACTCCGAAGTTAAGCGTGCTTGCGGGAGAGTAGTACTAGTATGGGTAACCTCTTGGGAAGTCCTCGTGTTGCGTCCCCTTTTGTTTTATGCTAGTTTAGTTCTGCCTCAGCTCTCTCTCTCTCTCTTTCGTTTAGTTTAAATATTTAATTTTTTTATCCATGGAGCATCGTAGTGAAGAGGGTGTAAATTGTTAAGGCTTCCGGGGCAAAGGTATCGAAAAGATCTTCGTCCGTACATATTATAATCGAAAATCAGAGGCTCGAAGGAAAAGAGGTTGTGTCGTGAAGGGACAAGAGCGAAATGTTGGCATAAGTGAACGGATGCGACCATTCCAGCACTAATGCACCGGATCCCATCAGAACTCCGAAGTAAAGCGTGCTTGGGCGAGAGTAGTACTAGGGTGGGTGACCTCCTCAGAAGTCCTCGTATTGCATCCTCTTTTATTTTGCTCTAGTTTAGTTCCGTCCCAGCTCATTCTCTCTTTCGTTTAGGCTAAATGTTTAAATTTTTTTTATCCCCGGGGCTTCGTAGTGAGGAGGGTGCAAATTGTTCGGGCTCCCGGGGAAAAGGTTTCGAAAAGATCTTCGTCCTGGCATATTATAATCGATAATCGGAGGGGTGGCGGAAAAGTGGTTGTGTCGTGAAGGACAAGAGCAAAATGTTGGCATAAGTGAACATATGCGACCATACTAGCACTAATGCACCGGATCCCATCAGAACTTCGAAGTTAAGCGCGCTTGGGCGAGAGTAGTACTAGTATTGGTGACCTCTTGGGAAGTCCTCGTGTTGCATTCCCTTTGTTTTGCGCCAGTTTAGTTCCGTTCCAGCTCGTTCTCTCTTTCGTTTAATTTAAATATTTATTTATTTTATCCCCGGGGCGTCGTAGTGATAAAGGTGTAAATTGTTAAGGCTTCCGGGGCAAAGATATCGAAAAGATCTTCATCCGTACATATTATAATCGAAAATCAGAGGCTCGTAGGAAAAGAGGTTGTGTCGTGAAGGGACAAGAGTAAAATGTTGGCATAAGTGAACAGATGCTTCCATACCAGCACTAATGCTCCGGATCCCATCAGAACTTCGATGTTAAGCGTGCTTGGGCGAGAATAGTACTAGGATGGTTGACATCCGGGGAAGTCCTCATGTTGCATCCACTTTTGTTTTGGGCCAGTTTAATTCCGTCCCAGCTCGTTCTATCTTTCGTTTAGCTTAAGTATTTAATTTTTTTTTTCATCCTGGGGGCGTCGTAGGGAGGAGGGTGCAAATTGTTTAGGCTTTCGGGGCAAAGTTGTCGAAAAGATCTTCGTCCGTACATATTATAATAAAAAATCAGAGGCACGACGGAAAGTGGCTGTGTCGTGAAGGGATAAGAGCGAAAAGTTGGCATAAGTGAACTGATGCGACCATAGCAGCACTAATGCACCGGATCCCATCAGAACTACGAAGTTAAGCGTGCTTCGGCGAGAGTAGTACTAGGATGGGTGACCACCCGGGAAGTCCTTGTGTTGCACCCCCTTTTGTTTTACGCCAGTTTAGTTCTGTCCGAGCTCGCCCTCTCATACATTTAGTTTAAATATTTAATTTTTTTTATCCCCGAAGCTTCTCGTGTTGCATTCCTTTTTGTTTTGCGCTAGTTTAGTTTCGTCCTAGCTCGCACTCTCTTTCTTTTAGTTTAATTATTTATTTTGTTTTATCATCGGGGCTTCGTAGTGAGGAGGGTGTAAATTGTCCGGGCTTCCGGGGCAAAGTTATCGAAAAGATCTTCAACTGGACATATTATAATTGAAAATCGGAGGCTCGACGAAAAAGTGGTTGTGTCTTGAAGGGACAAGAGTGAAATGTTGGCATAAGTGAACGGATGCGACCCTACCAGCACTAACCACTGGATCCCATCAGAACTCCGAAGTTAAGCGTGCTTGGGCGAGAGTAGTACTAGTATGGGTGACCTCTTGGGAAGTCCTCGTGTTGAATCCCCTTTTGTTTTGCGCCAGTTTAGTTCCATTCAGCTTGCTCTCTTTTTCGTTTAGTTTAAATATTTAATTTTATTTTATCCCTGGAGCATCGTAGTGAGGAGGGTGTAAATTGTCAGGGCTTCTAGGGCAAAGGTATCGAAAAGATCTTCGTCCGGACATATTATAATCGAAAATCAGAGGCTCGACGGAAAAGCGGCAATGTAGTGAAGGGACAAGAGCGAAATGTTGGCATAAGTGAACGGATGCGACCATACCAGCACTAATGCACCGGATCCCATCAGAAATTCAAAGTTAAGCGTGCTTGTGCGAGAGTAGTACTAGTATGGGTGACCTCTTGGGAAGTCTTCGTCTTGCATCCCCTTTGTTTTGCGCCAGTTTAGTTTCGCCTCAGCTCGCTCTCTCTTTCGTTTAATTTAAATATTTAATTTTTTTATCCTCGGGGCCTTGTAGTGATAAGGGTGTAAGTTGTTAAGGCTTCCGCAGCAAAGTTATCGAAAAGATCTTCGTCCGTACATATTATAATCGAAAATCAGAGGCTCGAAGGAAAAGAGGTTGTGTCGTGAAAGGGCAAGAGCAAAATGTTATCATAAGTGAACAGATGCGACCATACCAGCACTAATGCTTCGGATCCCATCAGAACTTCGAAGTTAAGCGTGTTTGGGCGAGTATAGTACTAGGATGGTTGACCTCCTGGGAAGTCCTCGTGTTGCATCAACTTTTGTTTTGGGCTAATTTAGTTCCGTCCCATCCTGCTCTATCTTTCGTTTAGTTTAAATATTTAATTTTTTTTTTCATCCTGGGGGCGTCGTAGGGAGGAGGGTGCAAATTGTTGAGGCTTCCAGGGCAAAGGTATCGAAAAGATCTTCGTCTGTACATATTATAATAAAAAATCAGAGGCTCGACGGAAAAGTGGTTGTGTCGTGAAGGGACAAGAGCGAAAAGTTGGCATAAGTGAACTGATGCGGCCATACAAGCAGTAATGCACCGTATCCCATCAGAACTCCGCAGTTAAGTGTGCTTGGGCGAGATTAGTACTAGGGTGGGTGACCTCCTCGGAAGTCCTCGTGTTGCATCCTCTTTTGTTTTGCTCTAGTTTAGTTTCGTCCCAGCTCGCTCTCCCTTTTGTTTAGGTTAAATATTTAATTTTTTTATCCCCGGGGCTTCGTAGTGAGGAGGGAGCAAATTGTTCGTGCTCCTGGGGCAAAGGTATCGAAAATATTTTCGTGCGGACATATTAGAATCGAAAATCATAGGCGCAACGGAAAAGTGGGTGTGTCGTGAAGGAACAAGAGTGAAATGTTGGCATAAATGAACATATGCGACCATACCAGCACTAATGCACCGGATCCCATCAGAACTTCGAAGTTAATCGTGCTTGGGCAAGAGTAGTACTAGTATGGGTGACCTCTTGGGAAGTCCTCGTCTTGCATCCCCTTTGTTTTGCGCCAGTTTAGTTCCGCCTCAGCTCGCTCTCTCTTTCGTTTAATTTAAATATTTAATTTTTTTATCCTCGGGGCGTCGTAGTGATAAGGGTGTAAATCGTTAAGGCTTCCGGAGAAAAGTTATCGAAAAGATCTTCGTCCGTACATATTAGAATCGAAAATCAGAGGCTCGAAGGAAAAGAGGCTTTGTCGTGAAGGGACAAGAGCAAAATGTTGGCATAAGTGAACAGATGCGACCATACCAGCACTAATGCACCGAATCCCATCAGAACTTCGAAGTTAAGCGTGCTTGGGTGATAATAATACTAGGATGGTTGACCTCCTGGGAAGTCCTCGTGTTGCATCCCCTTTTATTTTGGGCTAGCTTTATTCCGTCTCAGCTCGCTATATCTTTCGTTTAGTTTAAATATTTAATTTTTTTTCATCATGGGGGCGTCGTAGGGAGGAGGGTGCAAATTTTTCAGGCTTCCGAGCAAAGATATCGAAAAGATCTTTGTCCGTACATATTATAATCGAAAATCGGAGGCTCGACGGAAAAGTGGCTATGTCGTGAAGTGACAAGAGCGAAAAGTTGGCATAAGTGAACAAATGCGACCATACCAGCACTAATGCACCGGATCCCATCAGAACTCCGAACTTAAGCGTGCTTCGGTGAGAGTAGTACTAGGATTGGTTACCACCTGGGAAGTCCTTGTGTTGCATCCCCTTTTGTTTTGCGCCAGTTTAGTTCTGTCCCACCTCGCTTTCTCTTACATTTAGTTTAAATATTTAATTTTTTTTTTATCCCTGGAGCTTTTGCGCTAGTTTAGTTTCGTCCTAGCTCGCACTCTCTTTCTTTTAGTGTAAATGTTTAAGTTGTTTTATCGTCGGGGCTTCGTAGTGCGGAGGGTGTAAATTGTTCGGGCTTCCGGGGCAAAGGTATCGAAAAGATCTTCTTCCGGACATATTATAATCGAAAATCGGAGGCTCAACGAAAAAGTGGTTGTGTCGTGAAGGGACAAGAGCGAAATGTTGGCATAAGTGAACGAATGCGACCCTACTAGCACTAACCCACAAGATCCCATCAGAACTCCGATGTTAAGCGTGCTTGGGCGAGAGTAGTACTAGTATGGGTGACCTCTTGGGAAGTCCTCGTGTTGCATCCTCTTTTGTTTTGCACCAGTTTAGTTCCGCCCCAGCTCTCTCTCTTTTTCATTTAGTTTAAATATTTGATTTTTTTTATCCCTGGAGCATCGTAGTGAGGAGGGTGTAAATTGTTAAGGCTTCCGAGGCAAAGGTATCGAAAAGATCTTCGTCCGGACATATTATAATCGAAAATCAGAGGCTCGCCAGATAAGTGGTTGCGTCGTGAAGGGACAAGAGCAAAATGTTGGCATAAGTGAACGGATGCGACCATACCAGCACTAATGCACCACATCCCATCAGAACTCCGAAGTTAAGCGTGCGTAGGCGAGATAAGTACTAGGGTGGGTGACCTCCTGGGAAGTCCTCGTGTTGCATCCTCTTTTGTTTTGCTCTAGTTTAGTTCAGTCCCAGCTCTCTCTCTATCTCTCTCTCTCTCTCTCTTTCATTTAGGTTAAATATTTAAATTTTTTTAACCCCGTGTATTCGTAGTGAGAAGAGTGTAAATTGTTCGGGCTCCCGGGGAAAAGGTATCGAAAAGATCTTCGTCCGGACATATTATAATCGAAAATCGGAGGCGCGACAGAAAAGTGGCTATGTCGTGAAGGGACAAGAGCGAAATGTTGGCATAAGTGAACATATGCGACCATACCAGCACTAATGCACCGGATCCCATCAGAACTTCGAATTTAAGCATGCTTGGGCGAGAGTGGTACTAGTATGGGTGACCTTTTGGGAATTCCTCGTGTTGAATTTAAATTTTTAATTTTTTTATCCCCGGGGCGTCGTAGTGAAGAGGGTGGAAATTGTTAAGGCTTCCGAGGCAAAGGTATCGAAAAGATCTTCGTCCGTACATATGATAATCGAAAATCAGAGGCTCGAAGGAAAAGAGTCTGTGTCTTGAAGGGATAAGAGTAAAATGTTGGCATAAGTGAACGGATGCGACCATACCAGCACAAATGCACCGGATCCCATCAGATCTCCGAAGTTAAGCGTGCTTGGGCTAGAGTAGTACTAGGGTGGGTGACCTGCTGGGTAGTCCTCGCGTTGTATCTTCTTTTGTTTTGCTCTAGTTTAGTTCTGCCCCAGCTCGCTCTCTCTTTCGTTTAGGTTAAATATTTTATTTTTTTTACCCCCGGGGCTTTGTAGGGAGGAGGGTGTAAATTGTTCGGGCTCCCGGGGCAAAGGTATCGAAAAGATCTTCGTCCGGACATATTATAATCGAAAATCAGAGGCGCGACGGAAAAGTGGCTGTGTCATGAAGGGACAAGAACGAAATTTTGGCATAAGTGAACATATGTGACCATACCAGCACTAATGCACCGGATCCCATCAGAACTTCGAAGTTAAGCGTGCTTGGGCGAAAATAGTACTAGGATGGTTGACCTCCTGGGAAGTCCTCGTGTTGCCTCCCCTTTTGTTTTGCGCCAGTTTAGTTCTGTCCCAGCTCGCTCTCTCTTACTTTTAGTTTAAATATTTAATTTTTTTTATCCCCGAAGCTTCTCGTGTTGCGTCCCCTTTCGTTTTCCACTAGTTTAGTTCCGTCCTAGCTCGCACTCTCTTTCTTTTAGTTTAAATATTTAATTTGCTTTTATCCCCGGGGTTTTGTAGTGAGGAGGATATAAATTGTTCGGGTTTCCAGGGCAAAGGTATCGAAAAGATCTTCGTCCGGACATATTATAATCGAAAATCGGAGGCTCGACGAAAAAGTGACTGTGTCTTGAAGGGACAAGAGCGAAATGTTGGCATAAGTGAACAGATGCGACCCTACCAGCACTAACGGACCGGGTCCCATGAGAACTCCAAAATTAAGCGTGCTTGGGCGAGAGTAGTACTAGTATGGATGACCTTTTGGGAAGTCCTCGTGTTGCATCCCCTTTTGTTTTGCGCCAGTTTAGTTCCGCCCCAGTGATGTCCACTAAAATAGCCATGTTGAAATGCACATTTTAGCTCCATATTCTATACACTTTGCATATTTTGGGATGGGAATATGTTGAATTTATGTAGTATGTGCTTATTTGCAAGAAATGGAGATCTACATAAGTTTTTGTTTAATATTACAGAATTTGGAGCCATTTCGGGATAAAACCAAGCAGCAAAGACGAAAGCTGAAAGTTACTCGATATCGAGTACATTTCCTCGATATCGACAAAAATGTCCAGGGCACAGCATGATCGAGGAGCAGCAGATCGAGAAACTGAGAGACGAAGCCAAACCGACTCCGGAGCTCTACTCGATATCGAGTAGTTTACTCGATATCGACAAGACCTGAAGACCATGCCCGGAGTTGAGGTAGACCACCTGATCGAGAAGCTGAAAACCTAGAGATGCCAAGTAGCCCTTCCTCGATATCGAGTAAATTACTCGATATTGACAAACCCAGCAACACTTGTCCAAGCCAGGTTGGGGAGAAGTTGCTCGAGAAAGACATGCCAGCAAGTCGACAAGACACAACTCCTCGATATCGAAAAACTTAGTCGATTTCGAGTAAACCCGGCAAGACAAGTCCAAAACAGTCCGAAGAGCAGCTACTCGACCAAGCCAAGAACCGATGTCGACAACCACTCTCCTCGATATCGAGGAACTTACTCGATATCGAGTAACACCTTTCCTGGGCCGCGACGCTGTTGGGCATGTCCGATCATGACTTGGGCTGTTGGGTTACGAGATGTCCGAGATCTATCCAATTGTATCAAGTTTTACCCATGGAGAGAAGATTTATCCATACTTGAAGATATTTAGATGTTTTAAGATTTATTTCCTTTTAGATAAATGTTGCCTTTATATCTAAGTTTTATCTTTAATTTTAGATAGAGATTTCTTTCCTTGATTAGGAAGGATTGAAGGCTATAAATAAAGCCTAGGGGGCTGAGTTTTTATTCATTCAATTTCAGAGATATAATTACACATAAAGTTTTAGGAGTTCAAAGGTTTTAGGGTTTTGGCATTCTATGAAAGTTGATTGCCGGGATTGTAAAGACTTTGAATATAGTTTATTGCAAGTTATTTCTTTTACATCAATGTCTGCGATTGCGATGAGGCGTTAGTAGTCCACCCACTTCTAGGGTTGGGGCAAGCCCGACGATAGCCATGCGTGTTTGAGGTAAAGATCCGACCTTTTTCATGTTTTGAGCATCTACTACTTGTTATCTGTTTATTACCCATCTAATGGAGGTCCATGCTAACAACTTGGATTGTAAACATAAAATCGGTAGATACAATTAGGGTTTCTTGAAAGAGTTGTCTAATTGTTGGAAAAGGCGAGAGCTTGGTCCTTCAATGCAATTTACATGATTATCTGTTTTATTCTTGCCTTATGCATGCTTGGTTATTGTCTTTGCAAACCCCAATCTTGGAAGTTTTTACACACAGAGTTTATTTCAAACCCCGCAAGTCTTGTTCTTTAATTTTTTTCGTTTTCAAGTTTTCTGTCCTCCTCGATATCGACTAAGTCTAGTCAATATCGACTACGGATCTTTGGTCAAAGAGACTGCTGTTGCTTCTGTGTCTGAATCCAGGAACCCAACGTCGACGAAGGTTTACTCGATATCGAGTAACCTCTGCTCGATATCGACCAAAACCGAGAGCCAGCTGCTGCTTTGTTCGACTTGCTTGATATTCTGTCGACTAACCCTAGTCGAGATCGTACAACTGTGGTCGATTTCTGTTCGTGAGATTCCACCGCTGCCTAGGATCCGCTGACACGCTTCCTCGTGGATCGATCCTAACTTTCCACTACTGCATCAGGAGGAAGTCTTGTAATCATTTGCAAGGGACAGAATCTGATTTGCTTTGATTTAGTCTTATTTTATATTTGCATTCTCGATTTCCTCCTATAACACCCATCTCGCTCTCTCTTTCGTTCAGTTTAAATATTTAATTTTTTTTATCCATGGAGCATCGTAGTGAGGAGGGTATAAATTGTTTTGGCTTCCGGGGCAAAGGTATCGAAAAGATCTTCGTCCGGACATATTATAATCGAAAATCAGAAGCTCGACGGAAAAGTGGCTGTGTCGTGAAGGGACAAGAGAAAAATGTTGGCATAAGTGAACGGATGCGACCATACCAGCACTAATGCACCGAATCCCATCAGAACTCCGAAGTTAAGCGTACTTGGGCGAGAGTAGTACTAGAGTGGGTGACCTTCTGGGAAGTCCTCGTGTTGCATCCTCTTTTGTTTTGCTCTAGTTTAGTTCCGTCCAAGCTCGCTCTCTCTTTCGTTTAGGTTAAATATTTAATTTTTTTTATCCCCGGGTCTTCGTAGTGAGAAGGGTGTAAATTGTTCGGGCTCCCGGGGCAAAGGTATCAAAATGATCTTCGTCCGGACATATTATAGTCGAAAATCAGAGGCGCGACGGAAAAGTGGTTGTGTCGTGAAGGGACAAGAGCGAAATGTTGGAATAAGTGAACATATGCGACCATACCAGCATTAATGCACCGGATCCCATCAGAACTTTGAAGTTAGGCGTGCTTGGGCGAGAGTAGTACTAGTATGGGTGACCTCTTGGGAAGTCCTCGTGTTGCATCCCCTTTGTTTTGCACCAGTTTAGTTCCGCCCCAGCTCTCTCTCTTTTTCATTTAGTTTAAATATTTGATTTTTTTTATCCCTGGAGCATCGTAGTGAGGAGGGTGTAAATTGTTAAGGCTTCCGAGGCAAAGGTATCGAAAAGATCTTCGTCCGGACATATTATAATCGAAAATCAGAGGCTCGCCAGATAAGTGGTTGCGTCGTGAAGGGACAAGAGCAAAATGTTGGCATAAGTGAACGGATGCGACCATACCAGCACTAATGCACCACATCCCATCAGAACTCCGAAGTTAAGCGTGCGTAGGCGAGATAAGTACTAGGGTGGGTGACCTCCTGGGAAGTCCTCGTGTTGCATCCTCTTTTGTTTTGCTCTAGTTTAGTTCAGTCCCAGCTCTCTCTCTATCTCTCTCTCTCTCTCTCTCTCTCTCTCTCTCTCTCTCTTTCATTTAGGTTAAATATTTAAATTTTTTTAACCCCGTGTATTCGTAGTGAGAAGAGTGTAAATTGTTCGGGCTCCCGGGGAAAAGGTATCGAAAAGATCTTCGTCCGAACATATTATAATCGAAAATCGGAGGCGCGACAGAAAAGTGGCTATGTCGTGAAGGGACAAGAGCGAAATGTTGGCATAAGTGAACATATGCGACCATACCAGCACTAATGCACCGGATCCCATCAGAACTTCGAATTTAAGCATGCTTGGGCGAGAGTGGTACTAGTATGGGTGACCTTTTGGGAATTCCTCGTGTTGAATTTAAATTTTTAATTTTTTTATCCCCGGGGCGACGTAGTGAAGAGGGTGGAAATTGTTAAGGCTTCCGGGGCAAAGGTATCGAAAAGATCTTCGTCCGTACATATTATAATCGAAAATCAGAGGCTCGAAGGAAAAGAGTCTGTGTCTTGAAGGGATAAGAGTAAAATGTTGGCATAAGTGAACGGATGCGACCATACCAGCACAAATGCACCGGATCCCATCAGATCTCCGAAGTTAAGCGTGCTTGGGCTAGAGTAGTACTAGGGTGGGTGACCTGCTGGGTAGTCCTCGCGTTGTATCTTCTTTTGTTTTGCTCTAGTTTAGTTCTGCCCCAGCTCGCTCTCTCTTTCGTTTAGGTTAAATATTTTATTTTTTTTACCCCCGGGGCTTTGTAGGGAGGAGGGTGTAAATTGTTCGGGCTCCCGGGGCAAAGGTATCGAAAAGATCTTCGTCCGGACATATTATAATCGAAAATCAGAGGCGCGACGGAAAAGTGGCTGTGTCATGAAGGGACAAGAACGAAATTTTGGCATAAGTGAACATATGTGACCATACCAGCACTAATGCACCGGATCCCATCAGAACTTCGAAGTTAAGCGTGCTTGGGCGAAAATAGTACTAGGATGGTTGACCTCCTGGGAAGTCCTCGTGTTGCCTCCCCTTTTGTTTTGCGCCAGTTTAGTTCTGTCCCAGCTCGCTCTCTCTTACTTTTAGTTTAAATATTTAATTTTTTTTATCCCCGAAGCTTCTCGTGTTGCATCCCCTTTCGTTTTCCACTAGTTTAGTTCCGTCCTAGCTCGCACTCTCTTTCTTTTAGTTTAAATATTTAATTTGCTTTTATCCCCGGGGTTTTGTAGTGAGGAGGATATAAATTGTTCGGGTTTCCAGGGCAAAGGTATCGAAAAGATCTTCGTCCGGACATATTATAATCGAAAATCGGAGGCTCGACGAAAAAGTGACTGTGTCTTGAAGGGACAAGAGCGAAATGTTGGCATAAGTGAACAGATGCGACCCTACTAGCACTAACGGACCGGGTCCCATCAGAACTCCAAAATTAAGCGTGCTTGGGCGAGAGTAGTACTAGTATGGATGACCTTTTGGGAAGTCCTCGTGTTGCATCCCCTTTTGTTTTGCGCCAGTTTAGTTCCGCCCCAGTGATGTCCACTAAAATAGCCATGTTGAAATGCACATTTTAGCTCCATATTCTATACACTTTGCATATTTTGGGATGGGAATATGTTGAATTTATGTAGTATGTGCTTATTTGCAAGAAATGGAGATCTACATAAGTTTTTGTTTAATATTACAGAATTTGGAGCCATTTCGGGATAAAACCAAGCAGCAAAGACGAAAGCTGAAAGTTACTCGATATCGAGTACATTTCCTCGATATCGACAAAAATGTCCAGGGCACAGCATGATCGAGGAGCAGCAGATCGAGGAACTGAGAGACGAAGCCAAACCGACTCCGGAGCTCTACTCGATATCGAGTAGTTTACTCGATATCGACAAGACCTGAAGACCATGCCCGGAGTTGAGGTAGACCACCTGATCGAGAAGCTGAAAACCTAGAGATGCCAAGTAGCCCTTCCTCGATATCGAGTAAATTACTCGATATTGACAAACCCAGCAACACTTGTCCAAGCCAGGTTGGGGAGAAGTTGCTCGAGAAAGACATGCCAGCAAGTCGACAAGACACAACTCCTCGATATCGACAAACTTAGTCGATTTCGAGTAAACCCGGCAAGACAAGTCCAAAACAGTCCGAAGAGCAGCTACTCGACCAAGCCAAGAACCGATGTCGACAACCACTCTCCTCGATATCGAGGAACTTACTCGATATCGAGTAACACCTTTCCTGGGCCGCGACGCTGTTGGGCATGTCCGATCATGACTTGGGCTGTTGGGTTACGAGATGTCCGAGATCTATCCAATTGTATCAAGTTTTACCCATGGAGAGAAGATTTATCCATACTTGAAGATATTTAGATGTTTTAAGATTTATTTCCTTTTAGATAAATGTTGCCTTTATATCTAAGTTTTATCTTTAATTTTAGATAGAGATTTCTTTCCTTGATTAGGAAGGATTGAAGGCTATAAATAAAGCCTAGGGGGCTGAGTTTTTATTCATTCAATTTCAGAGATATAATTACACATAAAGTTTTAGGAGTTCAAAGGTTTTAGGGTTTTGGCATTCTATGAAAGTTGATTGCCGGGATTGTAAAGACTTTGAATATAGTTTATTGCAAGTTATTTCTTTTACATCAATGTCTGCGATTGCGATGAGGCGTTAGTAGTCCACCCACTTCTAGGGTTGGGGCAAGCCCGACGATAGCCATGCGTGTTTGAGGTAAAGATCCGACCTTTTTCATGTTTTGAGCATCTACTACTTGTTATCTGTTTATTACCCATCTAATGGAGGTCCATGCTAACAACTTGGATTGTAAACATAAAATCGGTAGATACAATTAGGGTTTCTTGAAAGAGTTGTCTAATTGTTGGAAAAGGCGAGAGCTTGGTCCTTCGATGCAATTTACATGATTATCTGTTTTATTCTTGCCTTATGCATGCTTGGTTATTGTCTTTGCAAACCCCAATCTTGGAAGTTTTTACACACAGAGTTTATTTCAAACCCCGCAAGTCTTGTTCTTTAATTTTTTTCGTTTTCAAGTTTTCTGTCCTCCTCGATATCGACTAAGTCTAGTCAATATCGACTACGGATCTTTGGTCAAAGAGACTGCTGTTGCCTCTGTGTCTGAATCCAGGAACCCAACGTCGACGAAGGTTTACTCGATATCGAGTAACCTCTGCTCGATATCGACCAAAACCGAGAGCCAGCTGCTGCTTTGTTCGACTTGCTTGATATTCTGTCGACTAACCCTAGTCGAGATCGTACAACTGTGGTCGATTTCTGTTCGTGAGATTCCACCGCTGCCTAGGATCCGCTGACACGCTTCCTCGTGGATCGATCCTAACTTTCCACTACTGCATCAGGAGGAAGTCTTGTAATCATTTGCAAGGGACGGAATCTGATTTGCTTTGATTTAGTCTTATTTTATATTTGCATTCTCGATTTCCTCCTATAACACCCATCTCGCTCTCTCTTTCGTTCAGTTTAAATATTTAATTTTTTTTATCCATGGAGCATCGTAGTGAGGAGGGTATAAATTGTTTTGGCTTCCGGGGCAAAGGTATTGAAAAGATCTTCGTCCGGACATATTATAATCGAAAATCAGAAGCTCGACGGAAAAGTGGCTGTGTCGTGAAGGGACAAGAGAAAAATGTTGGCATAAGTGAACGGATGCGACCATACCAGCACTAATGCACCGAATCCCATCAGAACTCCGAAGTTAAGCGTACTTGGGCGAGAGTAGTACTAGAGTGGGTGACCTTCTGGGAAGTCCTCGTGTTGCATCCTCTTTTGTTTTGCTCTAGTTTAGTTCCGTCCAAGCTCGCTCTCTCTTTCGTTTAGGTTAAATATTTAATTTTTTTTATCCCCGGGTCTTCGTAGTGAGAAGGGTGTAAATTGTTCGGGCTCCCGGGGCAAAGGTATCAAAATGATCTTCGTCCGGACATATTATAGTCGAAAATCAGAGGCGCGACGGAAAAGTGGATATATCGTGAAGGGACAAGAACGAAATGTTGGCATAAGTGAACAGATGTGACCATAGCAGCACTAATGCACCGGATTCCATCAGAACTTTGAAGTTAAGCGTGCTTGGGCGAGAATAGTACTAGGATGGTTGACCTCCTGGGAAGTCCTCGTGTTGCCTCCCCTTTTGTTTTGCGCCAGTTTAGTTCTGTCCTAGCTCGCTCTCTCTTACGTTTAGTTTAAATATTTAATTTTTTTTATCCCCAGAGCTTCTCGTGTTGCATCCCCTTTCGTTTTCCGCTAGTTTAATTCTGTCCTAGCTCGCACTCTCTTTCTTTTAGTTTAAATATTTAATTTGCTTTTATCCCCGGGGTTTTGTAGTGAGGAGGGTGTAAATTGTTCGGGCTTCTGGGGCAAAGGTATCGAAAAGATCTTCGTCCGGACATATTATAATCGAAAATAGGAGGCTCGACGAAAAAGTGACTGTGTCTTGAAGGGACAAGAGTGAAATGTTGGCATAAATGAACAGATGCGACCCTACCAGCACTAACGGACCGGGTCCCATAAGAACTCCAAAGTTAAGCAGTCTTGGGCGAGAGTAGTACTAGTATGGGTGACCTTTTGGGAAGTCCTCATGTTGCATCCCCTTTTGTTTTGCGCCAGTTTAGTTCCGCCCCAGTGATGTCCACTAAAATAGCCATGTTGAAATGCACATTTTAGCTCCATATTCTATACACTTTGCATATTTCGGGATGGGAATATGTTGAATTTATGTAGTATGTGCTTATTTGCAAGAAATGGAAATCTACATATGTTTTTGTTTAATATTACAGAATTTGGAGCCATTTCGGGACAAAACCAAGCAGCAAAGACGGAGGCTGAAAGTTACTCGATATCAAGTACATTTCCTCGATATCGACAAAAATGTCTAGGGCACAGCATGATCGAGGAGCAGCAGATCGAGGAACTGAGAGATGAAGCCAAATCGACTCCGGAGCTCGACAACGAGCAGCAACAACTCGACAACGAGCAGCAGCAACTCGATGTTGACCAACCATTGGTCGATATCGACCAGAATCTCCTCGACACAGGGCAGAAGCCAAGCTTAGACTCCACTGCACAGCCCAGCAGCTCGAGAAGGGACAAGAACGAAAAGTGGCTGTGTCGTGAAGGGACAAGAACGAAATGTTGGCATAAGTGAACATATGTGACCATACCAGCACTAATGCACCGGATCCCATCAGAACTTTGAAGTTAAGCGTGCTTGGGCGAGAATAGTACTAGGATGGTTGACCTCCTGGGAAGTCCTCGTGTTGCCTCCCCTTTTGTTTTGCGCCAATTTAGTTCTGTCCTAGCTCGCTCTCTCTTACGTTTAGTTTAAATATTTAATATTTTTTATCCCCGGAGCTTCTCGTGTTGCATCCCCTTTCGTTTTCCGCTAGTTTAGTTTCGTCCTAGCTCGCACTCTCTTTCTTTTAGTTTAAATATTTAATTTGTTTTTATCCCCCGGGTTTTGTAGTTAAGAGGGTGTAAATTGTTCGGGCTCCCGGGGCGAAGGTATCGAAAAGATCTTCGTCCGGACATATTATAATCGAAAATCTGAGGCTCGACGAAAAAGTGGCTGTGTTTTGAAGGGACAAGAGCGAAATGTTGGCATAAGTGAACGGATGCGACCCTACCAGCACTAATGCACCGGATCACATCAGAGATCCAAAGTTAAGCGTGCTTGGGCGAGAGTAGTACTAGTATGGGTGACCTCTTGGGAAGTCCTCGTGTTGCCTCCCCTTTTATTTTGCACCAGTTTAGTTCTGTCAGAGCTCGCTCTCTCTTTCGTTTAGTTTAAATATTTAATTTTTTTTATCCATGGAGCATCGTAGTGATGAGGGTGTAAATTGTTAAGGCTTCTAGGGCAAAGGTATTGAAAAGATCTTCGTCCGGACTTATTATAATCGAAAATCTGAGGCTCGACGGAAAAGTGGCTCTGTCGTGAAGGGACAAGAGCAAAATGTTGGCATAAGTGAACGGATGCGACCATACCAGCACTAATGCACCGGATCCCATCAGAAATCCGAAGTTAAGTGTGCTTGGGCGAGAGTAGTACTAGGGTGGGTGACCTCCTGGGAAGTCCTCGTGTTGCATCCTCTTTGGTTTTGCTCTAGTTTACTTCCGTCCCAGCTCGCTCTCTCTTTCGTTTTGGTTAAATATTTAAATTCTTTTTATCCCCGGGGCTTCGTAGCGAGGAGGGTGCAAATTGTTCAGGCTCCCAGGGCAAAGGTATCGAAAAGATCTTCGTCCGGATATATTATAATCGAAAATCGGAGGCGCGACGGAAATGTGGTTTTGTCGTGAAGGGACAAGAGCGAAGTTGGCATAAGTGAACAGATGCGACCATACTAGCACTAATGCACCGGATCCCATTAGAACTTCGAAGTTAAGCATGCTTGGGCGAGAGTAGTACTAGTATGGGTGACATCTTGGGTAGTCCTCGTGTTGCATCCCCTTTGTTTTGCGCCAGTTTAGTTCCGTCCCAGCTCGCTCTCCCTTTCGTTTAATTTAAATATTTAATTTTTTTATCCCCGGGGCGTTGTAGTGAGGAATGTTTAAATTGTTAAGGCTTTCGGGGCAAAGGTATCGAAATGATCTTCGTCCGTACATATTATAATCGAAAATCAGAGGCTCGAAGAAAAAGAGGCTGTGGCGGAGGGAAAACCTGTCGTTGATCCGCCAAAGTAAACTCAAACCTATAGCAAGTATAGCAATAAGCAAGAGGTCGATCCACAGGGAAAGTTATAATTCCAGTTTGATTTAAGTGTCAATCAAAGTGACCAATTTAGGGGGTTTTTGTTTGTGAATGTTCCGGCTTTTATAAAAGCGGAGTAAAGAAAGAAAAGTAAAGGAATTTGTTTTAGACAATTTGGAGAAGTAATTCTACCTACAATTTTCCACTTTATTGGATTGAAGCGATCCTTGTAACTTCTTCTCGTCCTATTAAGTTTCCTATGAATTCCCTTGTCCCGACCTAATATAGTTACTAGTCCAATCAGTCCTAGAAACCCTTATCAATCGAACAGTCCCTAAAGAAGGATTTAACCCAGTTGGGGCTTTAAGTTCAGAGATTAGCTAATGTATTTGCAGTCGCTAAAGAAGGATTTAACAATCAATCCGAATAAAGCTTCAAATTGCAGGCAGAATAGATGAGTTTAGTTCCTCATGGAAGACATCGCTCAAAATCTCTAAAGTGTCTGATGAAAGAATAAAATAGAAGTGTTGAAAATAACATAAAACTTGGCCTTTTAAAACATCCAAAGTCGGCCACCAAATAAACAAATAGATCTAGGGTTTTTTTAATTAAAACGCTGCGAATTAGCGCTGACGACCAATGCTGCGGCCGCGGCATATGCTGCAGCCGCAGCACCAGCATCTCCTCGAAACCCGCTGCAGCGGGTCCTGCTGCGGTCGCGACACGCATGCTACGGCCGCGACATCTCTTTTGTCGTGTCCTTTCAGAATTTTCCGAGAGTAGCTCCACTTGTTTGCTTTTCTTCTTTCCTTGCTCCTTGCCAATGTTCCTTGTATTCCTCTTCAAGGTATTGCATCTCCCAATTGTGTTCCGATTCAATCTGCACGATAAGCACAAATTTGCGCAGAATCCGAACTCTTCCAAAATAATCACAAGATGCAATTTAGCAACAAAGCATGAAAGAAATGCAACCTAACTAAACTAAAAATGCCTATAATGCCTATCTAAAATATGCATTATCAAATTCCCCCAGACTTAACCTTTGCTTGTCCTCAAGCAACGATAGAATGAACATGACTCAATGTATCCCACAAGAAATTCCTTCAAGTTTCAACTTTATGAAAAAGCAACATCATAGCAGGTGAAAACATAAACCAAGCAAACAAACGTCATAGCATGTATTATAGTGATCAAAGCTTAGAAGTAGAAATTATCCAACCACACCAGAAATATGTGTTTCACTCATGTGTTTAGGCTTTAAGATACAACTCTCAACTCAACCCAATCATGCACTAAGCTCATAGACATTGACCACCATATCACCAATTCTATACCGAAATGTAATTACTTGTGGGACACAATAAAGAAAATAAAATGCGACACTTTATTTTCTTTTTCTTTTGTTTTCTTTTCTCTTTTTTTTTCTTTTTCTTGTCTTGGTGCTTTCCTTACGCGAGGCGCAAACATGGGTGTCATGAATGGCCCAGGTCTATCAACACCTCAACCTACTCATATGAAGTCCATTTGAACATCTTTTAACGCAAGTTGCAAACATGGGTGTCATGAATGAACCTGGTTACTCAATGATCAAGCTTTCTTTCCTAGTGGATAGTTTTCAACACCTTTTTGCGCGAATGATACCCATGGGTGTCATGCATAGATCCGGTTACTAAGTGCATCAACCATTGCCACCTTATTCACTAAATATTCACAAATTCAAACAAAAGACTCAAAATATAAACATAAACTCCGCAAGCAATCAAACATGTGCATCGGTCTTTAAAAATAGATACTACAGTCAATACCAAGAGGTAGCAACACTAGGAGAGTAATTCACACAACTAAGCAAAAGAATTCAAATAAGGCCAAACATTCTCACAGGGTCATGCTTCTTAGGACTTCAATCATAATTTAGCTCAATCATACATGCTCAATTATATTTGCCAGCCCATGTTCCACAAAAATCAAATAAAGACAATAATCAAAACATCCAGAACTCCATGGATTTTTTATGAATCATGCTTGAAATTTAAATAAGAGGACAAACTAAGCCAGATGGGTATTTGAATAACACATATGTATGCAATGCATGCTCTATTTTTGGATTTTCAATTTTGTTTTAAATTCGAAAGTGCAGAAAACAAAATGCAGAAAACTTAAATCCGAAAATGCAGAAAAAATAATTAAACTAAATTAGACAATATTAAATAAACTAAACTTAACAGAAATTAAATAAACTAACTATTACAGAACTTAAACATGTTGTGCAGAAATTTAAACATGGTCATAGAATTGACAGAAATAACAGAATTGACATAATATACATATAATTCTCCTCCCCCACACTTATAGTTTTCAGTGTCCTCACTGAAACAGTACAGACAACCAATAGTAAAACATAAAAATTCAGAGTGAAGGAGGGTAGAACTAACCACTCACCGAGGCGGCGGCTGGTATGGTGGTGACTGGTACGTCGGGATTTGAGGGTACTGCTGGTAGAAGTAGTAGGCCTGCTCTCTCCGCAACTCCTCCATGTGATAGTTTGTTTCACGCACATCGCGACCGATGTCGTGGAGAGTGAACTCGAAGGAGTCCTGGCGCAAGGAGATACGGTTGAACTCGGTAAGCATGTGGTCCCGCCAGGGATCATCGTCAGCAGAAGAGAAGCGAGGTCCCACAGAAGATCCAGCAGCGTACTGTGCATCCCCCATATGATAGTCTGTCTGTGAAGGGGCATCCTTGATGTCTCTAAAATAGCCATGTTGGAATTCACAATTTAGTTCCATATTCTATACACTTTGCATACTTCGGGTTGGGAATATGTCGAATTTATGTAGTATATGCTTATTTGCCAGAAATGGAGATCCACAAAAGTTTCTGTTTAATATTGCAGAATATGGAGCCATTTCGGGAGAAAACCAAGAAGCGAAGACGGAGCCTAAAGAGTCCTCGATATCGACTTTATTTCGTCGATATCGACAAACCATGTCCGGACACACCCTGATCGAGGAGCACCATGTCGAGAAGCTGAGGAACGAAGTTGCCTGACTCCAGCACACTCCTCGATATCGACTTGGTTACTCGATATCGACAATGCCTTGAGGACTAGCCCGGAGTCGAGGAGAGCCTGATCGAGGATGCCGAGGAGCGCTACCCGACCTGGCCAGACAACCGATGTTGAGCAACACCAGTCCTCGATATTGAGGAAACTCCTCGATATCGACAAGACGAAGTCACCTGGCTGAGCAACATCGAGAAGAAGCTACCTGACATGCCGAGCCAGTCAAGTCGATGGAACCACCCTCCTCGATATCGAGTTATTTACTCGATATCGACAACACCAGAAGCGAGCACCTGAGCCATGTCGAGGACCAGCTAGTCGAGGATGCCACTGGAGCCCAGTCGACGAACCACCTTCCTCGATATCAAGGAGTTTACTCGATATCGAGTTACGCTTCTCTGGGCCGCGACGCCGCTAGGCCTGTCTGAGCATGAATTGGGATGTTGGGTCGCGAGAAGTCCGAGTCTATCAAGATCTATCTGATTCTATCCAAGTTTACCAAGATCCACCTATGGAGGAGAAGATTTATCCACTTGAAGATATTTTAGCCTTTTAGATATAATTTCCTTTTTAGTTTTATTTATGTTATTCCATTTATTTATCTTTAAAGCTTTTAGATATAGATTTAGATATTGATAGAGATTTCTATCCTTGAATAGCAAGGATTAGAAGCCTATAAATAAGGCCTTAGGGGGCTGAGTTTTATAGATTCCATCACACAGCAATTAGTAATAGAGAGAGAGTGAGTGGCCAAGAGGAGTTGTGAAGCGAGAGGAGAATTGGCTTCATTTGGTTGTAAGCTCTGTTTGATTTAATGCAAGTAGTTATTTTCTTTCAATCGATGTTTGCAATTGCGATGAAGCGTGAGTAGTCCACCCACTTCTAGGGTTGGGGCGAGCCCGACGATAGCCATGCGTGTTTGAGGTAAAGATCTGACTTTTATCATTTTTTAAGCATCTACTACTTGTTATGTGTTTATTACCCATCTAATGGAGGTCCATGCTAACAACTTGGATTGTAAACATAAAATCGGTAGATACAATTAGGGTTTCTTGAAAGAGTTGTCTAATTGTTGGAAAAGGCGAAAGCTTAGTCCTTCGATACAATTTACATGATTATCTTTTTTATTTCTGCCTTATGCATGCTTGATTAGCGTTGTTGCAAACCCCAATCTTGGAAGCCTTTCATACATAGTTTATTTCGAAATCCCCACAAGCTTTTGTCTTTTATTTTGTTTCGTTTTAAGTCACTGTCCTCCTCGATATCGATAACCTCTAGTCGATATCGAGTTACTGATCCCCGATCCCAGATCGTCATAGCTTCTCCTGTGCAGGTGTTCGACAAGACCATCATCGACATCGACAACTCTACTCGATATCGAGTAAGGGCTAGTCGATATCGACTAAAACCGCCTATGACTGCTGCTGCGCTGTTCGACTTGTCCGATCTTCTGTTGACTAACCCTAGTCGAGATCGAGGACATCTGTGGTCGACTTCTGTCCGTGAGATTTCTCCGCTGCCTAGGATCCGCTGACACGCTTCCTCGTGGATCGATCCTGACTTCCCACTGCTGCATCGGGAGGAAGTCTTGTAATCCTTTGCAAGGGACGGAATCTGGTTTGCTGTACTTTATTTATATTTTAATTGCAAGTCTCGATTTCCTCCTAACAACAAATTGGTGCCGTTGCCGGGGAAGCTATCATTCGCGCCTTAGGTAGTAAAATCTCACATCTACTTTGAGTTACTTTACAGGTGTATGCGCCGTTTTGGTAAACCACCTGAGTTTGACGGCTTAGACGATCCGAAACGCCTCTTACACATCCAAGCCAAGCTAAAAAGAGCCATGGCGACCGCAGAAACACAGGAACAACTGATACAGAGGCTTACAAGGGAACTGGCCGCTAAAGATGTTGCTATCGCCGCTGAGAAAGCAAGAAGGGAACAAGCAGAAGCTGAGCTTGCCCAATACCCAACCACTGCAGAGGATTATATGCACCCGACTCTCGTCGTGCCTGAATCGGCGATTCTAATCCCTAAAAACTCTTTTGAAATTCGCACTCAATTCCTTATAGAGCTTAAAAATAATGCTTTTTATGGAAAATTTAATGAATGCCCTCTTGAACATATTACAAATTTTTCTGACATGTGTCGTACTCTTGCTGAAGGTACCACTCTGGAATATGTCAAGATGAAGGCCTTCCGTTAGTCTCTCACTGGACCTGCAATGAAGTGGCTCGAAGGACTAAAACCAAGGTCCCTCACGACATGGGCCCAAGTAGAGCAAGAGTTTCTAAACAAATTCTTCCCTCCTGCCAAGACAACACTCATCCGCCAAAAGATCACAACTTTCAAACAGAAGTCTGGGGAGCCGCTAGCAAAAGCATGGGAACGATACAAAGAACTACTGCCATCTTGCCCTACTCATGGACAGCGACCCTACGTCATTTAAGAGATCTTCTTCAACTCTCTTGACCAAGTCACTAAGGACAGGATCAACCAGTACACTCGATATGAGTACCTGACGATGCCACCGATTGACGCATTGGGTGCACTTGACAAGCTCACCAATTATGACAAGTATGGGTCTACTGCAAACTATGAGGAGAACTTCTATGCCAGGCCAGCACCATCTATGCCCCTCTATGAAGCGTCGAAGGAGATTGACCCAGATGTCAGGGAGCAGTTCTACAGAGACCAGAATCGCAAGCTCCTCAAGCAAGTCAAGTATCTCTCTATCAACCAGCCTTGCATCGAATGCGGATCACAGCGGCACACCACTACTGAGTGCCCACACAGAGCAAGTCAGGATGGCAGAGACACACGAAGAGGTAGCCTACGCTGGGGTCCCAATCGCTATCTGGGGGATCAAAGGGTCGATCAACCACAGTGGAACCAAGGTCCTCCTAGGAACTCCCCACCATACAGAGCTCCAGGACATCCAGAAAGGGATCAAAGGAAGGATGATATGCAGCTTATCCTCGACGAGATGAGGAAAAATCAAGTACAAAACCAGCAGTCTACAAGCGCCATCAATAATCAGCTTCAGAGCATCACTACAAAATTTGGAGAGCTAGATGTCTGGAAGAGGAACATAGAGACACAGATGGGACAATTCGCTACACAGATCCCACGACCATCCGGACAACTCCCTGGGCAAACAGAACCAAATCCTAAGGGGAAGACCGGACACGTCGCAGCTATCAAACTCAGGAGCGGGCACCAATTACACGAGCCAGAGGTCGAGAAGCACAAAGACAGAGCAGAGCAGCAACTCAACAACGAACAACAGCAACTCCATATCGAAGAGCCCGTAGTCGATATCGACAAGAACCTCCTCGACACAGACCAGAAGCCAAGCTCGGACTCCACTGCACAGCCCAGCAACTCGAAATCGACAATTCTTATCGATATCGAGGAACCTTTGGTCGATATTGAGGAAAAGATGGCCGATGTCGACGACTCTACAACACCTCCGACGTCTGATCTGACTCCGAAGCAGAAAAAGACATTGCCTTTCCCTTCCAAAGCACTGAAGGATCCCACTGCAGGTAGGTTTAACCATTTTGTTAATATGCTGCAAGAATTGAATGTCCTTATTCCTTTTACAGAAGCCCTGCAAGAGATGCCTGGATATGTCAAATTTCTGAAGGAAATCCTGAGCAAGAAGCGATCCATTTCAGAGATTGCCGGCGAATGCAAAGTGCTCCACTTCCCTGAAAAGAGACCTGACCCTGGTAAGTTTTCTGTTACTGTGGGATTTGGACAATATAAATATGAGTCCTTGTGTGATTTAGGAGCAAGTGTGATCATCATGCCCTTATCAATCTGGTGGAAGGTGAAGATAGGATGTATAGAGCCTCTGGATGCCAAGCTATACATGGCAAACAATACAGTGGTCATCCCTACAGGTATAGTTGAGAATGTGCTTGTCCAGATTGGTAAATTCTTTGTTCCAGCAGATTTCCTTATTATAGACTGTGCTGAAGATCCTACTAGCCTTATTATTCTTGGTAGACCATTCTTAGCTACTACAGATGGCAAGATTAGTGTCAAACAGCGATCGCTCACCTTCACCATAGGCGATGAAGTCTTAGACTTCTCTTTTGGCCCTGCAAAAGAGGAAATTTCATGGCTGGAGGTGAAAAGCATCAGCAACCACGAGATCAAGCAAACAACGGACGAAGGCACCAGAACTATACTCGATATCGACAAGCCTAACTCGATATCGACCAAAGCTATACTCGATATTGACAAAACTTCATCGACATCGACTTCCTCTACTGAGCACCAAACTTGCCAAGAGCCTAAGTATGGGATCCCTGTACTCGATATCGACCAGTCCTGCCCGATATCGACTAACCCCAAGCCCGAAGATTTCTGTTTTGGGTCCGAAAAGGTAAGTTCGGGTATGAGTCCTACTCCTCCTCAGTCCATTAAGAAATTTATCAATAATTTAAGGGGAGGTAAGGCCCCGTGGCGAGAGAATCTGCGGAAACTGAGAGCTAGAAAGAAAAAGAAGATTATTCAAGCAACCACCTGTCAGCTGAGCTTGCATACTACAATCAGGACCTAGATGATCCAGGAAAAGGGCCAAGCACAAGCAGGCCCCACATTAATGGTCCTTGAGCATAAAAGAAGAAGTTGGTCTAGCGACTGTAAAATCTAGAGCATGTACATAAAACTTTTTGAATTTTGGGACTTTGGAACTTTTGATATTGGTTTTGGTTTTTGTTTTTTTGTTTTTTTTTGTTTAGAATATTCATGTGGAAAGTCTAGTCTTTGTGTGCAATCTAACACTTTTAGGTCGGCAAGCATAAAAGGATCGCGAAAGGTGGAAATAGAAGTCCCTGAAAAACAGTCAGAATCGACGAAGGCCATGTCGACAACGACTAAGAGGATGCAGCCCAGAGTACTCGATATTGAGTAGGCCAACTCGATATCGACTAAGCAGACGAGTCTCCTCGACTACAGATTCCACTTGATGCAGACGACAGTTACTCGATATCGAGTACAGTACTCGATATCGACAAGAACACTTACTCGATATGCCCTGATCTGCCCTCCTCGATGTGTTATTCGGTGAGTTCCTTCCTTTACTCTTGTTTTTATTTGATTTTACAGTGGGGACACTGTATGTTTTAAGTATGGGGTGGGGGAAGGGCTCATTATCATTATTATATGTTTTAATCTTGCTTTTGGTTTTACATGGTGAAATTTTATGTTATGCATTCATGTTTAAAGTTTTATGCATTTTAGTCTTTTGTCATACTTTAGTCTTGTTTTGCATTTTAGTCTTTTGTCATGCTTTAGTCTTGTTTTAGTTGCATAAAAAAATGCATGTTTAAATTTTTGCATTGTCTTAGTTTTTATACCCTAACTTAGATGTCCTATGATGATGAATAATGACTAACTTGATCATGTAAATCCTATGGCATGTTTGGAAGGTTTAGCCTAAGTCCTCGAAATTGTTTTTATGTGGATTGTGAACTTGTGATGAAATTGAGCACATATGATCCTAAGCTAAAGGTGAAATCTAACAAAATTTGTCCTCGTGATAATTTTGGCCTTATAGGGAGAACATTAAAAATCCCTCTGCTTTCTTGAGTGTATTTACTCTTCCTATGCATCTCTAAATATTGTGATAGTTATTCAAAGCCAATGCATTTATATGTTTATGTGAATAAGAATTAAATGATGGAGGCACTTTTTAAGCCAATTTTATCCCCTCTTTACCTACTCTGCATTATCCTTGCTTGAAGCCAGAACATTAGCCTGAGACATTTATTATAAACTCCACAAAATTATCCTTAGCCAAATTGAGCCTGACCCCCATTTGGGAATTAAGACATAGAGTTGGTTGAAATAATGGTTTGTGGAAGAAATGAGCTTGTGTTTCATTTCAAGTGAGGAGGATTTTTTTGAACCTATTGAAATATGGGTTGGTTTTATATTTTTATCTTGCTATGCATATTATGTAAAAGGATCTTTGGCTCACCCTATAAATGCACTAGTTATTTTCGTTTTCACAAAAAAAACAAAAAAAAAACAAAAAAAAAAACAAAAAAGAATGTGATTATGAATAAAGTGCATGAGCCAAATTTACCTTATTTCTTTCATTTTCGCAAGATTCATACTTTGAAGGGGTTAATTAAGTTTGAAAGGTTACGTACTTCAGTGAGATAAGTTGGAGAGTTTGGTTGATGCATATGATTAAGAGTTATGGTTTGATTGAGTTGTGTTGGAGATTTAGGAGTCTTGATTCCCGAATTTTATTAAGCACCACATGGCCAAATAATTCCATACCCTTTTATTTCTTACCAAGCCCCATTACAACCCCGCCGAATGGAATCTTCTTTGAAGACTTCTATGAGCGAAGTCCTCCTGATAATTCTTGTTGCATTTACATAATTGGTTGCGAAGTGGATTTATATTTAAATTGCAATGTTTATGAGATTGTATATGGAATTGAGTTGAGAGTTGATCTGCATAGCCTAAACACATTGAGAGTTGAGTGTAAACACATTATCCCTGTGAGGTTGGATTTATAATACCTATGCCTATGGATCGCTCATATATGTGTGATGACGTTAAATTCACTTGTCTTACATTGCTACTACCAGAGATGTTGCTTTTGACAAAGGCAAAGACTTGAAGGATGTATTGTAGGTATTGGTTATTGTTTGGTTATTGCTTGAGGACGAGCAAGTCTAAGTATGGGGTGATTTGATGTCTCTAAAATAGTCATGTTGGAATTCACAGTTTAGTTCCATATTCTATACACTTTGCATATTTCGGGTTGGGAATATGTCGAATTTATGTAGTATATGCTTATTTGCTAGAAATGGAGATCTACATAAGTTTCTGTTTAATATTGCAGAATATGGAGCCATTTCGGGAGAAAACCAAGAAGCGAAGATGGAGCCTAAAGAGTCCTCGATATCGACTTCATTTCGTCGATATCGACAAACCATGTCCGGACACACCCTGATCGAGGAGCACCATGTCAAGAAGCTGAGGAACGAAGTTGCCCGACTCCAGCACACTCCTCGATATCGAGTTGGTTACTCGATATCGACAACGCCTTGAAGACTAGCCCGGAGTCGAGGAGAGCCTGATCGAGGATGCCGAAGAGCGCTACCCGACCTGGCTAGTGTTGTGAGCTGAATCTGCCATGTTTTACAGTAACTTTTATATCGATTTCTGTATACATTGCATTCATTTGGGTTTAGATAGTACAGAATCTATGTAGTTTATGTTTATTTGCCAAAATTATGGAATCTACACCAGTTTCTGTTTAATTCGCAGAAATCGAGGCATTTTACAGCAATTCTACAGAAGGTCGGAAAAGCTCGGAAAACCGCTACAGAAGTCCAAGGTCAAAGCAGCGGAACCAAGCTGAAAGTCAGGGTAACTCGATCTCGAGTTGACCCTAGTCGACATAGACGAGCATGTCCGAGCACCGCCTTGTCGACAGAGCCTGATCGAGAGCCAGACCAACCCGAGCTCCGGACCCTACTCGATCTCGAGGACCACTGGTCGAGATCGAAGACACCTCAGCGCCACGCCCGGAGTTGACGAGAAAAAGAGCTGGTCGACAAGCCGAGGACGGAGCCGAGGACGACCAGGCGGCACTCGCTGCTAGCGACTCGACTCGCTGCAGCGGACCGCTCGCTGCCGCGGAAAAACTCGCTGCCGCGGAAAAACTCGCTGCCAGCGGGATGCACCAAGCCGACGGAGAAGCCAACTCGTTGCAGCAGAAAGCGGAAGCGGAAAGGAAGAACCCCACTCGATCTCGACTACGCCTTGTCGAGATCGACGAGACCCTGAGTCCAGATCCGGAGCCCATCGAGTAGAGCCACCCGAGGAGACCTAGTCGACAGAGCCATCCCAACTCGAGATCGACAAGGCTCTGTCGAGGTCGACGAGCGCCTGAACCAAGTCCGAGCCACATCGAGCAAGATCTCGCCGAGGAGCCCAGTCGACGAACCATCCTTGTCGAGGTCGACTAGACGTGGTCGAAGTCGAGTAGAGCCGTGTCCAGAAACTTCTCGACGAAAACCTGTCCGATAGACTTGGGATTCCTTGAGGCCGAAGGAAGTCGATTCTATCCCAATCCGTCAAGTTCTATCCAAGGAGACAAGATCTATCAACATCATGAAGACTTACCCTATTTAGTTTTATCTTTTCCTAGTAGATTTATTTCCATAAAACATTTTATTTATCCTTGCAAGCGTTAGATATAATTTTAGATAGAGATAGATATCTTCTTTCCTAGATTAGCTAGGGAATGAAGGCTATAAATAAGGCCCTAGGGGCTGAGCATTAGGCATCCAATTCCGATTCCAATTCACAATCAATTCAAGTAAGTAGGATAGAGAGAGAGAGTTTGTAGCAAGCAAGGTGGAGAGGAGAAAGCGGATTTGTCTTGTCGGTTGTAAGCTTTCATTATTTAATTTAATGCAAGTTAGTTTCTTTTGTTATTTGATGTCTTTCTTGATGATGAAGAGCGAGTAGTCCACCCACTTCTGGGGCTGGGGTGAGCCCGACGGTAGTCATGTGAGATATCGCGTTAAAGGTCAGATCTTTTTGTGCAATTCATCTTCTATCCCTATGAGCATGATTCTTTTGCGAGAGTTGAAGGTGATCCTTATTTGTGTTATTGAAGCGAAAGTGATCTTAATGCAACTTGGATTAATTATGTGAAAAAGGGTTAGTAACAATTAGGGTTTATGCGAAAGCCTCTATATGCCTATTTGTTAATGACGAAAGTTATTTGATGGAAAGCATGATCTTTTGTGCCTTTGTGTGTTATTTTGCATGGTTATCGTTGTGGTGTTGAAACCCTGGCTTTGGAAGTCTTTTAATATATTGAAGTTTATTTCTGTCGAAAATCTGCGTTTGTCTTTAATTCTGCGATTTAAAGTTTCTGTCTTTTACTGTTGTCGAGATAGAGGAGAAGCTTGGTCGAGATCGAGTAGTGTCTTGCCGATCTCGAGTACGGCCAGTCTAGGTCGAGTTGGTTTTCTGCTTTCTGTCATCGATTTTCACTTTCTGTTGTTCACTGTCTTGTCGATCTCGAGGAGCTGTTGTCGAGATCGAGTACGCCTTTGCCCTTGCTTTTCGTCTCTGCTTTGCTTTGCTTTATTTCTTGCTTTACTCTTTGCTTTTGTTTGTTTGCTTTTATTTCTGTTTCTTTTATGTGTTTCTATCTTTCTGCTGCTTTGCCTGTGAGAATTTACAGCTACCTGAGAACTGCTGACGTGCTTCCTCGTGGATTCGATCCTGATTTTCTCTTACTACAACGGGAGGAAGTCTTGTATTTATTTGCTGAGACAGGGAAGTCAGTCTGAACTTTATTTCATATTTATTTCATACTTGACCATCCTCCTGCAACAACAAATTGGCGTCGTTGCCGGGGAGGCTATCAATCGCGCCTTAGGTAGTCAGTTCTCACTGTTTCTTTGAGTGAATTTGCAGGTGTATGCGTCGTTCTGGTCAAACACCTGAGTTTGACGCCTTAGACGAACCGGAACGCCTTTTTCACATCAGAGCTAAACTACAAAGAGCCATGGCGGCCGCTGAAACACAGGAACAACTGATCGCCAGGCATACCAGGGAATTAGCCGCTAAGGATGCTGCTATCGCCGCTGAGAAAGAAGCAAGGGAACAAGCACAAGCTGAGCTTGCCCAATATCCAACCACGGCAGAGGACTATATGCACCCAACTCTCGTCGTGCCTGAATCGGCGATTCTTATCCCTAATAACTCTTTTGAAATTCGCACTCAGTTTCTCATAGAACTTAAAAATAATGCCTTTTATGGTAAATTTAATGAGTGTCCTCTTGAACATATTACAAACTTTGCTGACATGTGCCGTACTCTTGCTGAAGGTACAACTTTGGAATATGTCAAGATGAAATCTTTTCGCTGGTCTCTCGCTGGGCCTGCACTGAAATGGCTGGAAGGGCTGCAACCAAGATCACTCACAACCTGGGCCCAAGTAGAGCAAGAGTTCCTGAACAAATTCTTCCCACCCGCCAAAACAGCACATCTACGCCAGAAAATCACCGCCTTCAGACAGAAGCAAGGGGAACCGCTGGCAAGGACATGGGAGCGCTACAAGGAACTTCTGCGATCTTGCCCTACTCATGGACAGCCACCCTACGTCATTCAGGAGATCTTCTTCAACTCTCTTGATCAAGGCACTAAGGACAGAATCAACCATTATACTCGCTATGAGTATCTGACAATGCCTCCACGTGACGCATGGGGTGTGCTAGAGAAGCTCACTACCTACGACAACAAGTATGGGTCTACTGCAACCTATGAAGAGAACCCATACGCCAGGCCAGCACCATCTATGCCCCTATATGATCCCCCTAAGGAGATCGATCCAGACGTTAGGGAGCAATACTACAGAGACCAGAATAAGAAGCTCCTCAAACAAGTAAAGTATCTCTCTGTCAACCAGCCTTGCATTGAATGCGGATCGCAGCGGCACACCACTCCTGAGTGCCCACACACAGAGCAAGTCAGGATGGCAGAGCATCATGAGGAAGCGGCTTACGCAGGGGGTCCCAATCGCTACATGGGGGACCAAAGGTTTCAGCAACCACAATGGAACCAAGGTATCCCTAGGAACCCCCCGCCCTACAGAGCTCCAGGACATCCGGAAAGGGAGCAGAAAAAGGATGATATACAGACAGTCCTGGAGGAAATACGGAGGAACCACTTAGAAACTAGGCAATCTTTCAACTCCGTCTATACTCAGATGCAAGGTGTCGACTCTAGGCTTGGGGAAATTGATATCTGGCGGAAATCAGTTGATACACAGATTGGTCAGCTAGCAGCAGGAATCCCCAGGCAGTCAGGTGCACTCCCTGGATCTTCAGAACCAAATCCTAAGGGAAAGACTGGACACGTCGCTGCTGTAAAACTTAGAAGCGGCCATCAACTGCAAGAGCCAGAGGTCGGAAAGCAGCAGGACAACGAGGAACAGCTGGTCGACCAGAGCCTAGTCGATCTCGACAAGGGCCAAGTCGATCTCGAGGAGAAATTTCCAGAACCCTCGTCTGCGCCACACAGCAACTCGACTTCACCAAACCTGGTCGAGGTCGACAAGGGGGTAGTCAATCTCGAGGAGCACCAAGCCGAGGTCGAGAAATCTGTAGCACCTCCGACGTCTGTTCTGGCTCCGAATCAGAAAAAGAAGTTGCTTTTCCCCACAAAATCTCTAAAGGACCCGGCGGAGAAAAAGTTTCAGCGCTTCATCAAGATGCTTCAGAAGCTCAACGTCACCATCCCCTTCACAGAAGCTCTCAATGAAATGCCATCTTATGTCAAGTTCCTGAAGGAGATTCTGAGCAAAAAGCGATCGATGGCTGAAATCACAGAGGAGTGCAGCCATCTGGACATATTGGAGAAGAGGCCGGATCCAGGTAAGTTTGCTATAACTATTGGATTTGGTCCATACAAAATTAATGCCCTATGTGATCTTGGAGCCAGTGTTAGTATTATGCCTTTAACAATTTGGTCCAAGATTAAGATAGGTGCCTTGGAGCCTGTGGATGCTAGACTTTACATGGCCAACAACACGGTGGTCATTCCCACAGGCATGGTGGAAAATGTCCCAGTACAAGTAGGTAAATTCTTCGTCCCTGCTGATTTCTTAATAGTTGATATGCAAGAAGATCCTGCTTGTCCAATTATCTTAGGAAGACCATTCTTGGCGATGGTGGATGCCAACATAAGCGTAAGGAAAGGAGTGCTCACCTTCAACATCAGCGATGAGGTAATTGAGTATTCCTTTAATAAAACTGAAAGGCATACAGGTCCAATGGAAGAGGTCAAATCTATCTCAGCTGGCTACATCACCTGCGGGGAACCCAAGGTCAGAAATATGACCCCTGAGGAGATAGAAAAGAGGGACATGGAGGCCCAGGTGGAGGATATCATGGCAATCCTCAAGAAGAACACAGAAAATCCAATCGACACAGAACAAGGCACGTCGTTATGGATTAATTATTTTTCGGATGCCTTGACAGGAGCTAAGTATGGGGTCAAGATCGACCAGGGCTCCTCGACTTCGAGTAGAACCCTAGTCGATCTCGACCAGACCAAGGAGACTCCACCAGAGCCAGCTTCGTCGAACAGCAAACCGGAGGAGCCACCCTACTCGACCTCGAGTAGACTTGTCGAGGTCGACCACCAGTGCCCTAACTCGACTCCATCCTCCTCGACACAGAAGCCGCCTGACGAACTAGCCTCGTCGATCTCGACTAAGCTTGTCGAAATCGACCACCACCCGGCGCCACCAGAGCCTGCTTCAACGACGCTGCAGCGACCAGGAGGAGAGCCCTCGTCGATCTCGACTAGTCTTGTCGAGATCGACCACCACTCGGCTCCACCAGATCCGCCTTCGTCGATGAGCAAACCACTAGGAGCGGAGTCCTTGTCGAGGTCGACCAGGCTTGTCGAGATCGACAAGCCATGCTCTTCGTCGACTTCTGCCTCTTCGACCAAACCACCACCAGAACCTGCAGACTCGTCGAGATCGACTATCCCTAGTCGAGATCGACCAAACACAGTGGTCCCCGATTCCGTCTCTGCGAAGGTAAGCCAAGGTATGGATCTTTCTTCTCCTATTTCCATTAAAGATCTATCTATACATGGGAGAGGTTTGCCTTGGTATGTGCGCTTATGTAGGATATCCAATGATGAGCCTAAGGAATATGAAGTTGGAGACAAGCTCTATGTCTCTAAATCTAAGGATCATTGGTTTCCCAACAAATTCAACAAGAAGCGGATGGGACCATTTGTGGTGAACAAGATCCATTCTGGAGGATTACAGCTGATGGACAAGAATGGAGTCTTATTTGAGGCCCAAGCTACATGGGCCCTGCAAATGCCACCTTGAGCATTAATGGAAAGTCGGCCTAGCGACTATAAAATCTAGAGCATGTACATAGACTTTTTAGGACATTTGAGACTTTGTTTTTTGTTTTGGTTTTGCACACTTTTTAGTTTTGCTATTGTGGGTATATGTCTTCTACTTTTCAGATGCATGGATGGAACCAAGCTACATTAATACTCGGCTAGGAGGTGCTCCACTCGATGTTATGAAGCCTTACACATCTGTCTAGTGAGTTTCTTTCTTTACCCTTGTTTTTATACAGTGAGGACACTGTAATATTTAAGTATGGGGTGGGAGAAGGGCTTACATTATGCATATTTGCTATATTGTGACATTATGTGTGCATTATTTCTTTGAATTGCTACATGGCTATTTTGGAATGCATTATTGATTTGTGTGCTTATATGCATGATTTCCAAAATTTGAGAAAAAATGACCGCCATTGAAAATTTTGACAAATGTCATGGAAGCTTATATTGAACTCGACGATGCAAAATTAAGATTCATTAGAGATATAGCATGAAATTGCCTAGTAAAGGGAAGTCACAATGAAGTGCATTATTTATTGAAAACCATGAAAGGAGGTAAATTTGATGTTGCTTTTGACATGTTGCATGATAAGATGATGGAGGACTTTATATTTTCCATATAATGCTCATTGTTATAATCCTAGCCTTACCCATGCTTATGCATCACAAAAGCCATAATATGCCTTATTTCAAATATTGCTCCACATGATCTAAATATTTGCCATTCTCCGGGGATTATGTTGAGAAAGATGTCACATTATGGAGATGTTATATGGTGTTTGTGATGTGTTGTTATTATTATAATGGAGTTTGGCGGAATCATATGGAAAATTTAATGAGTGAAAGAAAATCCGATCAAAGATCGACCCTGCTATCTGAGATAATAGTTTGGAGAGATGGGACACCAGGTGAGGAGTCCGACGCACTAAGTATCCGGGGCCATTCATGACACCCATGTTTGCGACTCGCGAGAAGGCAGTGCTGAGGTCAGAGAGGTAAAAGCATTATTATGGATAAAAGCATTATGAAAGGTGATGAATCAAAGGAAGAAGGGATGTGGAAATTCAGTTTAGAAATGCTCCATTTCCCCGGATCATTAGCACCACATTGCCAAAAATTGCCCACCTTTAGCCTTATACCAATCTACTCCTTATTGAGCTGAAATTAAAGTCCTCTTGATTATTGTTGCTTTGTCACATAAAAATTATTTATGCATAAACCTCCTTTTGTGAGTAGATGTTGCTCTTATATATTTGCGCATGCATGGATCTGTGACACTAGTACCTTTTCGAGGATGGTAATTGATTGCAGGGACATATAAGAATGAATCTGATATGTTGAGAGTTTTGATTTCTTCCCCTGAATGACAACTAAAAGTATTGCTTGAGGACAAGCAAGCTTAAGTATGGGGTTTTTGTTGTGAGCTGAATCTGCCATGTTTTACAGTAACTTTTATATCGATTTCTGTATACATTGCATTCATTTGGGTTTAGATAGTACAGAATCTATGTAGTTTATGTTTATTTGCCAAAATTATGGAATCTACACCAGTTTCTGTTTAATTCGCAGAAATCGAGGCATTTTACAGCAATTCTACAGAAGGTCGGAAAAGCTCGGAAAACCGCTACAGAAGTCCAAGGTCAAAGCAGCGGAACCAAGCTGAAAGTCAGGGTAACTCGATCTCGAGTTGACCCTAGTCGACATAGACGAGCATGTCCGAGCACCGCCTTGTCGACAGAGCCTGATCGAGAGCCAGACCAACCCGAGCTCCGGACCCTACTCGATCTCGAGGACCACTGGTCGAGATCGAAGACACCTCAGCGCCACGCCCGGAGTTGACGAGAAGAAGAGCTAGTCGACAAGCCGAGGACGGAGCCGAGGACGACCAGGCGGCACTCGCTGCTAGCGACTCGACTCGCTGCAGCGGACCGCTCGCTGCCGCGGAAAAACTCGCTGCCAGCGGGATGCACCAAGCCGACGGAGAAGCCAACTCGCTGCAGCGGAAAGCGGAAGCGGAAAGGAAGAACCCCACTCGATCTCGACTACGCCTTGTCGAGATCGACGAGACCCTGAGTCCAGATCCGGAGCCCATCGAGTAGAGCCACCCGAGGAGACCTAGTCGACAGAGCCATCCCAACTCGAGATCGACAAGGCTTTGTCGAGGTCGACGAGCGCCTGAACCAAGTCCGAGCCACATCGAGCAAGATCTAGCCGAGGAGCCCAGTCGACGAACCATGCTTGTCGAGGTCGACTAGACGTGGTCGAAGTCGAGTAGAGCCGTGTCCAGAAACTTCTCGACGAAAACCTGTCCGATAGACTTGGGATTCCTTGAGGCCGAAGGAAGTCGATTCTATCCCAATCCGTCAAGTTCTATCCAAGGAGACAAGATCTATCAACATCATGAAGACTTACCCTATTTAGTTTTATCTTTTCCTAGTAGATTTATTTCCATAAAACATTTTATTTATCCTTGAAAGCTTTAGATATAATTTTAGATAGAGATAGATATCTTCTTTCCTAGATTAGCTAGGTAATGAAGGCTATAAATAAGGCCCTAGGGGCTGAGCATTAGGCATCCAATTCGGATTCCAATTCACAATCAATTCAAGTAAGTAGGATAGAGAGAGAGAGTTTGTAGCAAGCAAGGTGGAGAGGCGAAAGCGGATTTGTCTTGTCGGTTGTAAGCTTTCATTATTTAATTTAATGCAAGTTAGTTTCTTTTGTTATTTGATGTCTTTCTTGATGATGAAGAGCGAGTAGTCCACCCACTTCTGGGGCTGGGGTGAGCCCGACGGTAGTCATGTGAGATATCGCGTTAAAGGTCAGATCTTTTTGTGCAATTCATCTTCTATCCCTATGAGCATGATTCTTTTGCGAGAGTTGAAGGTGATCCTTGTTTGTGTTATTGAAGCGAAAGTGATCTTAATGCAACTTGGATTAATTATGTGAAAAAGGGTTAGTAACAATTAGGGTTTATGCGAAAGCCTCTATATGCCTATTTGTTAATGACGAAAGTTATTTGATGGAAAGCATGATCTTTTGTGCCTTTGTGTGTTATTTTGCATGGTTATCATTGTGGTGTTGAAACCCTGGCTTTGGAAGTCTTTTAATATATTGAAGTTTATTTCTGTCGAAAATCTGCGTTTGTCTTTAATTCTGCGATTTAAAGTTTCTGTCTTTTACTGTTGTCGAGATAGAGGAGAAGCTTGGTCGAGATCGAGTAGTGCCTTGTCGATCTCGAGTACGGCCAGTCTAGGTCGAGTTGGTTTTCTGCTTTCTGTCATCGATTTTCACTTTCTGTTGTTCACTGTCTTGTCGATCTCGAGGAGCTGTTGTCGAGATCGAGTACGCCTTTGCCCTTGCTTTTCGTCTCTGCTTTGCTTTGCTTTATTTCTTGCTTTACTCTTTGCTTTTGTTTGTTTGCTTTTATTTCTGTTTCTTTTCTGTGTTTCTGTCTTTCTGCTGCTTTGCCTGTAAGAATTTACAGCTACCTGAGAACTGCTGACGTGCTTCCTCGTGGATTTGATCCTGATTTTCTCTTACTACAACGGGAGGAAGTCTTGTATTTGTTTGCTGAGACAGGGAAGTCAGTCTGAACTTTATTTCATATTTATTTCATACTTGACCATCCTCCTGCAACAACAGCTAGACGACCGATGTTGAGCAAGACCTGTTGAATGATAAATTTTGGTGAACTATCAAATTATCCCTATTTGTTAAAATTTGGGAGATGTTCCTCCTATGACATAGGTTAAATTTTATTAAAAAAAATAATAATAATAAATGAAATCGGGCTTTATAAATACAAGCCCCCAAAATGATTAGACTAGCCCAAATTTGAGGTCCATATTTAATTCTATTCAATGGAGAAATATGGAATTAAAATTGAATGAAATATATATGGGAATGTGGTCAATCATGCATTCAAACAAATTAACAGTTAAAGAAAAAAATAGAGAACTGTCAAATGGGGAGGTTGAATTCAGCCTCAACTGCTCCCGTTTTCTACTTCCACCAACAAAATATAAATAAAATAATTAATTAAAAAGGGGAGAGTGGGGTGGTGGAGCCGGTTATTTCAATAACTGTGCAAATTTGGCTTATAAAAGGGGAAAGCTACTCATCTTTGGGGTTTTTACAGACACAACACTATCAAAAAGAAAAGAAACAGGCAAACAGGAAAAATCCCAGTAAAGCAAAGGCACAATCAAGGTAGTGGCTTAGTTTGATGTTTGTTCGATTCTTGGAGCCCTGCCCTTGAAAACCTCGAATGAGCTTTTCTCGTGGCCGGGTTCCGGAATCACTAAATCACACAAGCCATATCGAAGTGCTGTCCAAATTCTGTCGTGTATCCTTTCGATTCTGGTAACCCCGCCCATGAAAACCTCGAGAGCTTTTCATGTGGCCTGGGTTCGAGAATCAATGAATTACTCTAAATCAGGGCTGAAATGCTGCCCAATTTTGGCTAGAGCAAAACTGATTCAAGGAAAAAAAGAAAGGGGAATCACCAGTCTCAACTCTTTACATAAAAGAAAATGACCGTGAATGAACCTGGCCAAATTGATTCCAAATAGAACCTCAGGCCAACAACAGTGAATGCAAAAAAAAAATTGAAATTGGTAAAATTAAAATGAACAAATCCAAGACAATGGATTTCACTCAACCAAAAGAAAGAAAGATGAAGGGGTAATCTAATTAAAAGTGGTGTAAAATTATACAGACCACCATATGAGATCAAATTTCTTCTGATTTAAAACTTCCAAACGGTTACAAGTGCTCCAAACTTTGATTCAAGACTTACAAAGTGTTGGATGGGTGAGCAGTACACATTGGAAGAGCAAAATTGTCTCAAAACGAAACCAAAAAAAAGCCCTAAATTTGATGTCATAGCGGAAGCAAGGAATCCAAACCTATGCGAGCCCTGTAGGATTTCTTCTACTCCCCGAGTCGACAAATCCGTTGTTCACCTTGACCTTCTTGATTGTGGCCTCTAAGCTCTTTTCGAAGCTCCAGAAAAGTACCTGCGGCGACTGCAGTCTTCGGTCGTCAAAAATAATCGTCGCTCTGTTGCCCTATTCTTTCTGATCAAAGAAAGAAGCCGATGCTATGTGACAGGCTACACACAAAGAAAGAGGGACATGGGCTGGGTAAACAAATCAGATGGGATATACGGGCTGGGCTAATTTTTTTTTAATTTGGACTGCCCTTTCTTCCAATTGCTTAAGCTAGAACTCACGAAGCTTTTGTTAACCTTGGAGTGTTTGTGCGACAGATCCCGTCGGCTGCTCTGAGTGCTCTCTGCAAAACCTTATGCAGTGAAGAACGGAAATGCTAAACTCCAAAGTTAGGGCTCGGTGGCTGCTAAAAATTGGGTTCAATTAGGAAGAAAATAAAATGGGCTTATGGGCTCAATAATTAAACAAATATTAAGCCCACTTAATAGCCCAAGACTTTTGTTCGTAGTCTTTGTTCAGACTTGGAGATACAAGTGACGTACATGTCATTTCGCACTTGTAGAAAATTTTTTGCCTAATTACAAAACCAACCTACTAAATTATACGAATTATAATTGGCACATGTTAAGAATTCGAGTTTGGAAAAAAAAAATATAAAATTAAACTCGTCAAAAAATTCTTTGCCGATTAATTCGAGTGGGTCAATCTCAAGTTGACTCCTAAACAAAAACGGAGTCAAAACCCTCAAATCAAGTTTCACTAAATATAAACTTGGTTTTAAATAAAAGAACTACATAAGGTTTGATTCCGCTTTGCCGGATATGTAGGAAACCCGATACAAAGCTATAGCTCGTCGGGTTCAATCACATGATCCTTAAACGATCAAAATTTTTTAAAACCAAATCAAACTGTTTCAAAATAGAAGAACTATGTAAAGACTTGACGCCGTAAAAACGGCTACGTAGGTAACCCGATATTAAATCTCAAAATATGTCGTGTACAATCGCTAATCCCTAAATTCACTTTTAAAATGAAAATGGGGTTAAAATTAAATCTAAATTAAATACACATGATTTTCCGTGTAAGTGATAGCCGTTAAGTCGAGAAACCCTCCCAAGAAGGTGTGCTCGATTTATTCGGAGGATAAACGAGAAAATCTCATGCATATGATAGTGTGATTTATGTTAGGGCTACCCTTCCGAGAAGGTGGGTCCCAATACGATCCAATGATGCATGAAAACCTTTAAGGGGGTAAAACACACAAACTCAAACACTCTGAACTTCGTAAGGCTTTATTCTCTTCCAAGAGATACGTAGGCAACCCGTTAAAATTCGGGTGCAGCCCAAATCACCAAAACCACTCAAATCTTGGTATCGATACGACTTCGAATCAAGAGGATAACCAAAAGGGGTCGAACTCAAATATTAAAAATCAAATAAAATGTGTTGTATGATTATTCGCGCATTTTTGTTCAACATATTTTTGGCACGCCCAATGAGACCTTTTTTTGCCTTTTCATCTCTTAGTTTTATTCGATATTAATATTTATCTATTTGTTTTGGTTGCAAGGAAAATGGCACCAAGAGCGATTGTGAAGTTCAACGAGCTGCCGGCGACTTTCCTCGTAGAGGGTGGTCGCTGGTTGAGGAAGAGATCTTTCAAGGTGCAGTTTGAAGTGACGAAGGACTCCATCTCCGCCGAGATCCCAACAAGCAATGTGTTCGAGGCCATCGAGGAGGATGCATCGGTGCAGACTTGGGTCCCAAGAACATCTGTCCCTTCCTCGGGACAAAGTGACAAGAAGCCCGCCAAAGTCTTCATCAAGAGGAAGCCGGCTTATGTCTGAGTCGGGGAGGATAGTGTGGCCAGTAGCAGTGAGAGCAGGCCGACCCGTGATGTTTCCCAGGGGCCTATTATTCGAATTATCAAGAAAAATGATAATTCGGTGAAGGGCTCCATTTCACCGGTGGTTGAGACCAAGAAGAAGAACAAGCCCCGGAGGAGAAGGGGGCGAAAGTGCGGCTCCCAGCGCGGGAAGGCTGGGGTACTTCGCAAGTTGGCCCCATCCCCGGCGTTGGACCTTGCCAACGCAACCCTATGGAAGGCCGCCAAAGACCTCATTGAGGCAAACAAGACTATCATCGCACCTCAAACCGCGAGCTCAAGCCATATCTTCTTTGGTTCAATTCCTTGGGATATGAACCATGTGGAACAAGTCATGGTTACCTCCTATTCGGAGGGAGAGGTCGAAGAAGGATCTGTAAAAAAAAGAGATCGGAAAGCCAAAGCTTCGAAGGTTAAAGTGTTGAAGCCTACGGAGCCTCAAAAGGATGTCCAAGCCTCTTTTCAAGCTCATGAAAAAGGGAAGAGCATAGTGGTGTCAAGAAAAGCTACCTCACTCCCCATTTATATGGAGGGGTACGAGGGGCCAATGACAAGGTCAAGGTCTAAGACCACGTCATATGCCGGCGCAGTTACTCGTTCACCAAGTCCGCCAGCTATACCAAAGAAGAAACAAAGCTCTCCTTTATATGGAGATTCGGATTCGTTGTTTCATGAAGATGAGTTTCCGACGGCAGTTGTCAGCGGTATCGGATCAAATGATGGGTCCGAGGAGGAAGTTGAAAGCATGTCAGTATTAGTTACTGGAGCCTCAACCGTTGAAGAACAACTTCAGGATTTGCAGAAAAAGTTGGAGGAAAGAGATGCTCAAATACAACTCCTCATGGATCAAATGCAACAGCAAAATACCGAAAACAGGCAAGAGCAAAGGCGAGAGGAATGTAGCTCCTCTATCTCACCTCAAGAGATAAAGGATTTAATTGCTCAAGGGATTCGGGTGTTTAAAATCTCCCAAAGTCCGCCAGTGATTGGCTATAGAAAGCCATACCCTACGGATTATGATGCAATTCCTTTCCCTCCGCACTATCAAAGGCCGACTTTTGATAAATTTGACGGCATTTATGGTTCACCTCATGAGCATTTAGCTCATTTTTATTCCGCGTGCGGAAAAACTACTTTAAGCGATCAATTGTTGATAAGGCAGTTCGTCCAATCTTTAAGAGGATCCGCGTTTACATGGTATACGCAGCTTCAGCCAGAGTCGATCCATACTTGGGATGACCTACAAAAGGAGTTTTTGGCCCAATTTGTGAGCTCAAAGGCCAAAGTTTCCATAATGGACCTTGCAAATTCTCAACAAAGGCCAAATGAATCTGCAAATGATTTCATTGCAAGATGGAGAAGCTTGCGACTTCAATGCCCGGAAAAATTGAGTGAAGAAGCATGTGTGCAAATGTGCACTAACAACTTGATTCCCGAGTTAGCGGTGCATGTAGGCAGTGTGGAACCTAAAGCTTTCGATGCTTTAGTGTCGAAGGCCTGCAATGTTGAGCACCAATTGGCTCGGCGTAAAATCGGGGCGAGTCGGCCTCAAGTTAACGAAGTAAGGAAAGATGAGGGTAGAAAACCTGCAAAAAAAGGAGAATCGATGGCCACCTTCATTAAGCCCCAAGGGAAACCCTCCGGGAGTACTTCTAGGGCACATGAGAAGGGTCAGGCCAAAGAAACTTTTAAAAGGCTATCTCTCGAGGAGAGGAAGTAAAAGAAATACCCCTTTGATGATGAAGATGTAAGGGGTATATTCAGCGAATTGGTGAAAGAGAATATGATATCTCTCCCGGAGTCAAAGAGGCCAAATGAAGTCAACAAAACGGGTGATCCGAGGTATTGCCCTTATCACCGTATTGTTAGTCATCCAATTGAAGACTGCTATGTTTTCAAAGACATTGTTAAGAGGATGATCAACAAGGGTGAGATTGAAATCGAGGGAGTAAGCTCTAAAAACCAAACCACTTCGTCAAATCCTATATCGATAGCGGAAGAGGCAGGGAGCAACCCTTCGTTGGAGGTTGTCAAAGAGGATGCCATTCCTACAGTATCATTGCCTCCGAAGGCCATCCCCATACAATTTCAAATGCGCAATGAGATGCGTACTGTATGGGCCTATCCAAATATGCCAAGAGACGGGCCAGGTGGCATGTCTTTATATGGCGTATTGATGCAAAACGTCGAAGAATCGTTTCCGCCGGAAGGTGAGGGCGAGAATGGTTCTAAGTGGCAGGTTTATGTAAGTTGGAAAAGGTCTCCTTCAAAGACCACCCGACGAGCAGGACCTACGGGCTTTAGGATGATCAGTAGGAAGCCCGAAAAGAAAAACAAGAAGAAGAAAAACAAGAAGAGGGGTAAGAAGAATAAGAAGCCCGAAAGTAAGTCCGACGAAGAGTATACGCAACCCGGACGTAAAATGTTCACTCTTATGGATTATATTCCAATAGAGTTCTTAGAGGATGACTCTCCCGATGAAGAATTATTTCGGGAAGGTGAAGTTGTCGATGATTCTTCCGATGAAGAATTATTTTGGGAAGGTAAGGTCGTCCAGTGTTATATGACCTCATGGGCCGACATGGTCGAGGAAGAAGAGGTCGATGAAATTTCTCTTCGGTCGGGAAAAAAGTTGTCTTCTCCTAAACCCAAGGAAAAAGAAAAGGGTAAGGAGTCACCTATTGGTGAGACATCAACAACGGCAAATTTTGAGGAGGCGGTTGACAAAGAAGCTTCCATACCGAACCAAAAAGACAAGGAGGTTGGGGCATCTAATCCAAAAGATGTTGCACCACGAGTTCCGATGTCACTTCGAAAAACTTCTTATAAAGAGAAGGTGAAGTATGATGTTATCGGTCACTTAAAGGGCATTCCAGCACGTCTAAGTGTGTATGATGCTCTACAAATGTCGACCGACCTAAGGAAGGCTTTAATTCAAGCTCTCATGGATCCGGAAGATTATAAAGACCAAGTTGATCATGTAGAGGTCGATGAAGTCACACCATCTCCTCCGGTTCATTGCGCTTCTTGTATGGCATGTATAACTTTCTCCGATGGAGATCTCCAATTGGGGAGCAACGACCATAGCAGACCGTTATATGTAACGGGTATGGTCGGGGAGACAAAATTGAATAGAATCCTATTGGATTGTGGTTCCGCAGTAAACTTATTGCCTTTGCGGGCTTTGGAAGCGATGGGGTTATCCATTGATCATCTATCGCCGACATTACTCACTATTCAGGGATTCAACCAAGTGGGGCAAAAAGCGCTAGGCGCTATCGCCTTAAAAGTGGTTCTGGATGATCTTTACAAAGATGCGCTCTTCCATGTGATCGATGCCGGAACCTCTTATAATGCGTTGCTTGGAAGACCTTGGCTCCATGCTAGCAAATCAATCGCTTCTACACTTCATCAGTGCTTAAAATACACCGATGAGAATGGGAATGAGAGGACTATCCGAGGCGATAGTGATCCTTTTCAAGGTGAAAGTGTTAACTACGCGGACGCCAAATTCTACAAATCGGTGTATTGTAGTCCTAGCACTCGTTCAAAAGCGAAAAAGGACAGTAGAAGTGAAAGTCCTCACAAAGAAGAGATTGGTCGAAAAGAGTTGTCACCACCTAAAATCTCTTTTGTTTGCAAGAAGGAGGTGTAAGTGACTCGTCCGAAGGTGTTGTTCAAATACACACCTAACGACAAGCGCCAACCTGGTCAAAAGCCGTTAAGTGCCACGGAGAAGGCCATGAATTCTTTAATGACAAGTTACACTTGTCCTCTCCGCAAGATTGACCAATCCGTGCCTAAGAAGAAGTTGGTCATTCATCGGCATTTCGGAGAGAAAAGAAATGAAGACATGAGGGTAGTGTTCAAGGGCGAGTCGTCTAAGTTGCCCGATGAACAGGTCCCTTCAAAGCTTGATAAGAAAGTCAAAATTAAAGTGACGAAACCCTCGTGGAAATACAAAAGCCAACCAAATCCCCCTAGCAAGATCTCGATGGATGATTTGCAACTTTCGCAAGAAGGCGAATTGTTGTCGGTCAAAGTCTTAGAGCCTATGACTCTTACAAGTCATGAGCAAAGTATGTTCTTACAAGAGGCAACAAACGCTCCGCGAGTCTCGGTCTTTGGAAGACTAGGAGTAAGTTCTCCAAAAGTTTCTGTGTTTGAGAAACTTGGAGAAGTCACTGTGTCCAAGAACAAGAAGGCCAATGGCAAGAAAAATAAAAAGTGGAAGCTTAAGAAAAAGAAGTCAAAAGCTCCTACTTGCAAGCCGGAGGATCCAATGGATACTCAAATGGAGGAGGTGAATATGGTGTTGGCCTCTAGCGATAGCGAATCGGCCGAAGACTCACAGGATTTTGTTAACATAATCCAGCCGGCTCCACCGGGAATGGAGGATGGTGGTCAAGCCACGGTCGATAAACTTCAAGAGATGAATCTCGGGAGTGTCGAAAATCCTAAACCTGTTTTTGTTAGTGCTTTTCTAACAGACAAGGAAAAAGGATTATATGAGGAGCTTCTCCATGAATATCAAGATGTGTTTGCTTGGGGGTACCAAGACATGGCTGGATTAGATCCAAAGGTGGCAATGCATAAGTTGTCCATCTCGGAAGAAGACAAGCCAGTAAAACAAGCACAACGCCATTTTCGGCCCGAGTTGACTGTACAAATCAAAGTTGAAGTCAATAAGCTCATCGAGGCCGGATTCATTCGGGAGGTCCAATACCCGATATGGTTGGGTAACATTGTTCCCGTGAAGAAGAAAAATGGTCAACTGCGCATCTGTGTTGATTTCAGGGACTTAAATGAAGCATGTCCCAAGGATGAGTTCCCTCTTCCCATAACAGAGCTTTTGGTTGATTCCACTACGGGGTTCCAAGCTTTGTCCTTTATGGATGGGTTTTCGGGCTACAATCAAATCAAAATGCATCCCGAAGATGAAGAACTAACGGCTTTCCGTACACCATTAGGCACGTATTGCTATACAGTGATGCCTTTTGGGTTAAAGAATGCCGGGGCAACCTATCAAAGAGCCATGACGGTCATATTTCATGATCTTCTTCACAACACCATTGAGTGTTATGTGGATGATCTTGTGGTGAAAACGAAGAAGAGGGGGATCATATAAATGATCTTAAAATTATCTTCGAAAGATTGCGCAAGCACCAGCTGAAAATGAATCCTCTTAAATGCGCCTTTGGTGTAACATCGCGAAAGTTTCTTGGTTTCGTTGTTCGAGGTCGAGGAATAGAAATTGATCCCGATAAAGTTAAGGCGATCATGGAAATGCCAGCTCCGAGGAATCTCCGTGAACTGCGAGGCTTGCAAGGCAGGCTTGCTTATATCCGACGGTTCATTTTGAACCTAACGGGGAGATGTCAACCCTTTCTAAGGTTGATGAAGAAAGATGTTCCCTTCGTTTGGGATCAAGCTTGCCAAAATGCCCTCGAGAGCATCAAGAAATATTTGATCGATCCGCCAGTTCTTATGGCGCCAGTTCAAGGAAGGCCTTTGATTTTGTACATCGCAAGTCTTGAGCGATCGTTAGGGGCTATGTTGGCTCAAAATAATGATGATGGAAAGGAAAATGCCTTATATTACATCAGTCGAACAATGGTGGGGGCAGAACAAAATTATTCCGCTATGGAGAAGATATGTCTAGCGTTGATCTTTGCTATCCAAAAGCTACGACATTACCTTTTATCCCACCAGATCACATTAATATCCAAAGCCGATCCTCTACGATACATCTTATCAAAAGCTGTGTTGTCGGGACGATTAGCCAAATTGGCTATGCTTCTAGCTCCTTTTGACATCAAATATGTGCCTCAAAAGGCAGTAAAGGGGCAAGTTATAGCTGATTTCTTAGCGGCCCACCCTACTCCGGACAATGAGGAATTGTCGGATGATTTGCCGGATGAAGAAGTCTTCATGACAGAGGAAAAATCTTGGCAGTTATATTTTGATGGTGCTGCAACAAAGAGAGGGGCTGGTGTGGGTATTGTTTTCATTACCCCAAATGACGGAATAGTGCCTTACAAATTTTCTCTTTTGGAGAATTGCACAAATAACATGGCAGAATACGAGGCACACATTATCGGTTTAGAGATAGCTCTTGAATTGCGTGTTGATCCGTTAAAGGTGTTTGGTGATTCTTAATTAGTCATCAGACAGTTAAATGGGCAATACGAGGTCAGAAACGCAAACTTGATCCCTTTGCATCAAAGAGCTAAATATCTCACACATCAATTCCGTCAAATTGAAGTGGTACATATATCGAGATGTGAAAATGATAAGGCAGACGCTTTGGCAAAATTAGCTTCATCGTTGACATTACCAAATGAAAGGGAAATTCAGGTTACCATCGGTGAACGCCATTTGCTTATGCCATCCTCGGAGCAAAATGAGCCAAAAGAAGAAGTGGAGGTCGCCTACGTTTATGAAATTGAGGAAGAAATGAATTGACGACAACCACTTGTTGAATATCTTTGTCATGGAGTCCTCCCCGATGATGCGAAAAGGAGGGTGGACGTTAAAAGGCGAGTGTCAAGATTCTTACTTAAGAATGATACTTTGTATCGAAGAACATTTGACAGAATCTTGCTAAGGTGCTTGTCCAAAGAAGAAGCTAAATACATTCTAGCCGAAACTCATGCTGGAGTGTGCGGAGCGCATCAAGCAGGTCCTAAATTGGCTAATCAAATCAAACGGTTGGGCTACTATTGGACTACTATGGTGAAAGATGCTATAGACTTCGCTAAAGCTTGTCACGCTTGCCAAATTCACAGTGACTTCATACATCAACCTCCTCAAATGCTACATCCTACTACTTTATTATGGCCTTTCAATGCATGGGATCTTGATGTGGTAGGGAGCATAAAGCCATCTTCTTCCCGAGGTCACCAATATATTTTGGCGGCTACGGATTATTTCTCCAAATGGGCTGAAGTGATACCTTTGAAGGAGGTGGGAGCTAAAAAAGTCGCCAATTTCATAAGGACTCATTTGATTTATCGATATGGAGTGCCTTTGAAGATCATCTCCAATAACGCTCTTTACTTCAAGAATCAAATGTTGGTGAAGTTGAGCGAGAAATTCGGGTTTAAGCATAGCTTTTCATCTAGCTATAATCCGTCATCAAATGGCCAAGCTGAAGCATTTAATAAAGTGCTATGCAAAATTCTTAAGAAGATGGTCTCAAAATCGAAGAGAGATTGGCATGAATGGTTACCGGAGGCACTATGGGCTTACCGGACTACAACCCGAACATCGACAGGTTGTACACCATACAACTTGGTCTTTGGGTCCGAAGCTGTTTTACCACTAGAGATACAATTGCCATCTCTAAGAGTAGCAATTTAACTTACCGACCCCAAAGAGAATGTCAAAATCCGTTTGGCCGAGCTTGAAGCGTTAGACGAGCTCAGGCTAGCGACGCAACAAAAGCTTGAAATTTACCAGGCTCAAGTAGCTGGGGCATTCAACAAGCTGGTCAAGTTTCGCTCATTCGCTATTGGTGACTTGGTTCTTACCATTCGACGACCAATTGTCATTAATCGAAAAGCGCAAGGGAAGTTTGAATCGAAATGGGAAGGTCCTTATGTGGTGACCAAAGTTTTTCCCAAAGGTGCATATGAACTCTCAAATACCGAAGGCGAAGTGGGATACTCATGTGTGAATGGAAAATTTGTGAAGAAGTTTTTCACATGAAGTTTGAGAGTTAAAAGTTCAAGAACTACGTTAAGACTTGATCTCCAAAAAGGAGTACGTAGGACGTTTCACATCAAAATCATTTGTCAAATTCAGTCGAACACCAAAAAAAAAAAATCCGGGTTCGCATATGATAGTCGGGTCATTTGGGAAACCCTTCCTAGAAGGTGGGCCCAGATAATCCGAGTGATGCGGTAAAAAAAAAAGGAAAAGAAAAGAAAAAAAAGAGAAAAAAATCCTGGTGAAAAATGGTGAGTGAAAATATGGACTTCAAAGTTAGTCCGAAATGAGGCACTCTGGAGCATATGTGAAAAAACGAGTGTCCGAAAGAACTACGAATGGCTTGATCCCTCAGAAGAGGGTACGTAGGCAGTCTAGCTAGTAAAAAACGCTAGATGCAGCCCTAAAAACAAACACAATACCAATTGCCCTCTTAAAAGGAGAGTGAGTACATTTCTTGTAAGAGGGTGTCACTCTTAAGGGCTCTTTATGTCGAGTGTTAAACCCAATTTTTCTTAGCTGAATATGCGTTATCGATAGAAGAGTATGGAGAGGAACTGTTTTGAATACATGCAACATACATGCAGGGGCATATACTTGTCCTACCTAAGAAGCAAGGAAGGAGGAATTTTGTCATAGCAATAAGTTGTTTTGATTTGATATTATGTTCTGTAGAGCTCTTGTATCTAAAAAAAAGTGCTTGCATGTATTCATAAAAAAAAATGTATGTGCAAAATCAAATAGGTGCCCAAAAGTTCCTAAAGCATATAAAAAAATGATGATGAAAAAAATCCGCTAACTAAATTGAGGCGAATGAAGTAAAAGTGGCAATTAGAGTCTGGAGGAGAGCTTTCTTCGAATTGAGATCCTCCAGCTTCGCCTTGCGTTCCCGCTTGTTTTATATCGATTTCTGCATACATTGCATGCATTTGGGTTAGAATAATACAGAATCTGTGTAGTTTACACTTATTTGCAATATATGGAGGTCTACACAAGTTTTGGTTATATTTCGCAGAAATCGGACGCACTTTGGAGCTTAAAGGAAACTCATGGAGAAGCTAAGAATGGTGCAGCTGGAGAAAAGGCCATTTTTCACCATTCTTCGTTCTGAATCAAGCTTTGATGTCTTCATGAGAGTTGTAGCCCTCGGAAAGAGCTTTCCAACGCATGGTCATATGCGTCAATCAGACGAACGAGGACTCGGGAAAGTGCGTTTTAAGAACAGAGCGGAAAGCTGAGAAAACTTTACTCGAGATCGAGTACACTCTACTCGAGATCGACCAAAAGTGTTCGAGGAGGGCCTGGTCGAGGAAGAGCTGATCGAGAAGACGAAGACGAGGACAGACCGGGTTACACCCTACTCGAGATCGAGGAGCCCGGAAGCCGTGTCCGAGCATGTCGAGCAGAGTCACCCGAGAAGACCTAGTCGACAAGGCCAGTCTAGTCGAGATCGACAAGGGGTCCTCGAGATCGACTAGACCCGTGAGCCAAGTCCGAGTCTGTCGAGGACCAGCCAGCCGAGACGACGAAGCCGAGCCAGTCGACCAACTTTCCTAGTCGAAATCGAGTAGGCTCTACTCGAGATCGACGACGGTTCCAGAAGCCATGTTACTCGGTTTGACGAATCCTACTCGGTGTGGATGACTTGGGCTCGAAGTTTGCCGATTCTATCCGAATTTATCAAGATACATCATGAAGAAGAGAGTTCTATCCACTTGAAGACTTTAGATATATTTCCCTATTTTGGATTTAATTCCTTTAATTGCTTTTAGTTATCTTTAATGCTTTTAGATATAGTTTTAGATATAGATAAAGATTTCTATCCTTGAGTAGCAAGGTTTAGAAGCCTATAAATAAAGCCTTAGGGGGCTGATTTCTATTCATTCAATCACACAACAATTAGGAGAAGAGTAGAGAGAGAGAGAGAGAGGCCGAGTGGAGCAGGAGAGCGAGAGTGATCCGGCTTTGTTTGGTTTGTACTTTCTTGAGTTTGGTTTAATACAATTAGTTTCCTTTCATCAATCAATGTCTGAGTTTGCGATGAAGCGCGAGTAGTCAACCCACTTCTAGGGTTGGGGCGAGCCCGACGATAGCCCTGTATAATTGAGGTAAAGATCCGACCTTTATCAAGTTTTGAGCATCTCCTACTTGTTTATGTATTTATTACCCATCTAATGGAGATCCATGATAACAACTTGGATTGTAAACATAAAATTAGTAGAGACAATTAGGGTTTCTTGAAAGAGTTATCTAATTGTTGGAAAAGGCGAAAGCTTGTCCTTGATGCGATTTACATGATTATCTGTTTATCTCTGCCTTATGCATGCTTGGTTATCGTTGTTGCAAACCCCAATCTTGGAAGTATTTTACATTAAGTTTAGTTCGAATACCAAAGCCTTTGCCTTTACTTTATTTCTTTGTTTCGTTTTAGTTTCTGTCTCCTCGATATCGAATAGCACTCGTCGATATCGAGTACTGATTCTCGATCTAGCATCGCTGTAGCTTATTCGTGCAGGAGATCGACAAGACAAACCGATGTCGACAAGGGCTCTACTCGATATCGAGTACCCTCTGGTCGAGATCAACTAGAAACTGCCGAGCTGCTGCGCTATGTTCGACTGTCCGATCTTCTGTCGACTACCCTAGTCGAGATCGAGGACCCTGTTGTCGACTTCTGACTATGAGATTTATCCGCTGCCTAGGATCCGCTGACACGCTTCCTCGTGGATCGATCCTGACTTCCCACTACTGCATCAGGAGGAGGTCTTGTAATTATTTGCAAGGGACGGAATCTGGTTTGCTGTACTTTAGTTATATTTTATATTTGCATTCTCGATTTCCTCCTATCAACACCGCTCCAGCTTTTCTAGGCTTCGTTGTCTCTCTATAGTGATCTGGATACGATGCTCAGCTTCAGATCTTCTCTTTGTTAGCGCCTCTTGGTTCCTAGCAAGATTGTTCTTCAAGGTTCGAAGCTTTTCTTCCGCTAGCAAAACCTCCCTTTCTTGCTCTTTAATGGCAAGCTCTTGCCCTTTTATAGCAAGAGAGTCTTCCTCCACCTCAGCTAATGTCTTCTTTTCAGAGGCAAGATCCTCATTACAGTGAGAAAGAGTGGTAGATACCTCATTCAAAGCAGTAGAGTCGATAGTGCTCTCTTCTGCAGCTATAGTTTCTATCTTCTCAATAAGACGGTTGACTTGGGAAACTATCCAAAAAACACTACCATCATCCACTTTGGCAGCCTTGGTAGTGAGCTTCAATACCTCCAACTGGTTAAAAACTTCATCTTGAGTAGACAACAAAGTCAAAGCAGATTGAGAAGCTAGAATAGTTTTAGCAATGGCTTTTATACCTTCCATGACCGCTGTGCGGAGGTAGGGCTGCACCGAGTCAGGAAATAGACTATCCAAGGAGGCCGGTGCATTCTCAATGGGAGCAGATGAAGCTAGTGCATTCTCAATGGGAGCAGATGAGGCTAGTGCATTCTCAATGGGAGCAGAGTCTGGCAAATTCTGTAACGGCTCAAGAGGCTGCTGTTGTAGCCCAGCAATCAAACCATCATCAGCTTCATTGGTTAATGGTGCTAGCATCTCCAAATTGGTAGAGGTCGCTCCGGTAATATCAAAATCAAGTTCCGGATCACTGTCATCGTAGTCCTCTTCATCTAAGTAGTGCTCACTCTAAAAAGTCAATTTCCCTATTGCATTAATATCAAAGGCAGGTGTTAAAAATATGGTCAAAAGCATAACAAAAAAAAATATATATAAAAAAAAAGGGGGAAGAAAAAAAAGATGTGAGAAGTAAAAGGTTGCACCTTTGCTTCCAGTGCCTGAATCCTCCAACAACATGGGGCTTTTATGTCTCGGCTTCTTTCTTTTAGGGTGTAACTCACTACTCGAGGAGCTGTTAGAGTTTTCCCTTGTTGCATTTGCACGCACTAAGGGACTTTTCTGGCTTCCTTCTGCTACCTCGGCAGGCATTGAGATGTGTTTTGGACTACTCTCTAACACATCTTCAGGAATTGGGAAACTTCCTAAATCTTCCTCTGCTACCTTCGACGGCGCTGGTGAACTGGTGATAGGCGAGCAAAACATGCCACTGGAAGGTTCGGCTGCCTTAGAGGTGTTCCCAATACCATGGAACCCACTAATCACTGTTCTCACATCAGCAAGTAGATAGATAGGCTCTCTCAAATGAGTGTCACTACCGGTCAGAGTTGCATTGACCTTTCGAAGTGATTGACTTAAGTAAGGCGTTGAAGCTCCAACCCACCAGGCACAATAGTTCCGAGTACATGCTCCAGCACTACTCCAGTCAGGTATATGGAAAACTTCGTTGGTACCACTCTGGAAGAAACGAGCATAGCACTCAGCAATATCCTTCAAGGATCTCCTGGTTCTGGGTGCAAAACCAAACGTCAAAGCATTTGCAGGAACACCCTGGTAATAGCCAAATTGGCGAGCAAACCTGTTGGGGTAATAGGGTTCTAGAGTTAAAGTCTGACCCATCCGAATAGGCAGCCTAGTAGAGCGTATGCAAAGCAGTCGTTCAAAATTGAGGTGTGAAAGCCCTCCATTATCAACTAGATCTAATTTGGCCCTTTCGCCAAAAGGTATAGTACGGTATCGAACAAACTGGTCATGCCTTAATATCAACCTAGCCTGGTGAATGTCAGGGTTCTCTGGCCGGAGTCCAGCACATCGTATAAGGAGAGGGAGTTCCTGAGGGAAGTCTGCGTGGTCATGGCATTTGTATAGGGAGGGGAAATACTCTGACAACCAGCCAATCACAAAATGAATCCCAAAGCAAGGATTAACTCTACCAGGATGCGATGGATGAGTGGCCATCTCATTAAGGCCATGGTAAATGTGGCCTAAGACAGTAGGAGCCAAAGAGACTTGCGTACCTTGCGGCATAAAGCACGCCTGACAAAGGTCTCAGGACGAACTACTCGAGGATTCTGGGGCAAAACAAATCTGCTAAGCAAAAGAGCTAAAAACGTCGCCAACTCTCCTTGGCTACTCACAGTAAGAGGAGAAAAATCTGTTACACGCGATCTCTCAAAATAACATATAGAGGCATCGCGGATATCCTGCTTCCTTATCAACCCAATACCAGTTTGGTCTTTGATAGCAGCAATATTCCATTCATCCCTGTAGAAGTAATCTATCCAATCCTCCCAAAAAACCCGATTCTTGCTGCGATGTTTACAAATATCAGCATGGATGCGCAAAAGCTCTAAAACAGTGGGAGGGAACTTACTCCCATCAGAAAGGTGCTCGTTCAGTGGTAAGAATTCCTCATATGGGTCACCTAGTATTGGCAAACCTGCGGTCTGCTTTAGATCATTGAGTGAAATCCCAAGTTCACCGCCTCCATGATGTAAAGTGTTCGTTAAAGGGCTCCAAAGTTCACAGAAGGCTCTCCATACATCCTTGTGATATATGTAAGGAAAGCGTGAAACTGCCACAAGACCAAGTATGCCGGAACGACGCAAAGTATCTGCATGATGGTTCATCATCTTCCCAGTCGAATCTGACAAACCAGATATGAAATTTGCGGTTCCGCTAAATCTGAAATCTGCACCCCAATGCAGCTTCTTTGCCAACAAATGCTTGAGAATTGGGTAAAACTCATCACACTCAGGAAGTTTGTTGGTGAATTCCCTATCAGCTTGAAACTTTTTGAGGAAGACACCGTTGAGTAGTTTACTATTCCTCACATTGGTTTGTATGCAACCCCGCACATCCTCACCAGAAAATGTCAAATAGCCGAAAAAGGCATCTTCCCTCTCGGTCCAAACTCGATGTGATGGAACAAGTGGAGGAACATCGACCTCGTGAATGGAGAGCGATCTCTGGTAAAGGGGTCCATGTCCAAGTTCCTGACCATTGTTCCCCAACGCCCTCTGAGAATGAACACCTCCATAAACGTTCATTCTGGTAAGCTGAAAATCAAGCAAACAAAGCGTTAAGTTAAAGAAAATGAGAGGAAAGAAGACAAAGGCAAAGACGAACTTTGAATATGTTCGGTTAATTCCTTACAAATTCAAAGTTCGGGGGCAACTGTTGAATGATAAATTTTGGTGAACTATCAAATTATCCCTATTTGTTAAAATTTGGGAGATGCTCATCCTATGACATAGGTTAAATTTTATTAAAAAAAAAAATAATAATAATAAATGAAATCGGGCTTTATAAATACAAGCCCCCAAAATGATTAGACTGGCCCAAATTTGAGGTCCATATTTAATTCTATTCAATGGAGAAATATGGAATTAAAATTGAATGAAATATATATGGGCATGTGGTCAATCATGCATTCAAACAAATTAACAGTTAAAGAAAAAAATAGAGAACTGTCAAATGGGGAGGTTGAATTCAGCCTCAACTGCTCCCGTTTTCTCCTTCCACCAACAAAATATAAATAAAATAATTAATTAAAAAGGGGAGAGTGGGGTGGTGGAGCCAGTTATTTCAATAACTGTGCAAATTTGGCCTATAAAAGGGGAAAGCTACTCATCTTTGGGTTTTTTACAGACACGACACTATCAAAAAGAAAAGAAACAGGCAAACAGGAAAAATCCCAGTAAAGCAAAGGCACAATCAAGGTAGTGGCTTAGTTTGATGTTTGTTCGATTCTTGGAGCCCTGCCCTTGAAAACCTCGAATGAGCTTTTCTCGTGGCCGGGTTTCGGAATCACTAAATCACACAAGCCATATCGAAGTGCTGTCCAAAATCTGTCGTGTATCCTTTCGATTCTGGTAACCCCGCCCATGAAAACCTCGAGAGCTTTTCATGTAGCCTGGGTTCTAGAATCAATGAATTGCTCTAAATCAGGGCTGAAATGTTGCCCAATTTTGGCTAGAGCAAAACTGATTCAAGGAAAAAAAGAAAGGGGAATCACCAGTCTCAACTCTTTACATAAAAGAAAATGACCGTGAATGAACCTGGCCAAATTGATTCCAAATAGAACCTCGGGCCAACAACAGTGAATGCAAAAAAAAAAATGAAATTGGTAAAATTAAAATGAACAAATCCAAGACAATGGATTTCACTCAACCAAAAGAAAGAAAGATGAAGGGGGAATCTAATTAAAAGTGGTGTAAAATTATACAGACCACCATATCAGATGAAATTTCTTCTGATTTAAAACTTCCAAACGGTTACAAGTGCTCCAAACTTTGATTCAAGACTTACAAAGTGTTGGATGGGTGAGCAATACACATTGGAAGAGCAAAATTGTCTCAAAACGAAACAAAAAAAAAAGCCCCAAATTTGATGTCATAGCGGAAGCAAGGAATCCAAACCTATGCGAGCCCTGTAGGATTTCTTCTACTCCCCGAGTCGACAAATCCGTTGTTCACCTTGACCTTCTTGATTGTGGCCTCTAAGCTCTTTTCGAAGCTCCAGAAAAGCACCTGCGGCGACTGCAGTCTTCGGTCGTCAAAAATAATCGTCGCTCTGTTGCCCTATTCTTTCTGATCAAAGAAAGAAGCCGATGCTATGTGACAGGCTACACACAAAGAAAGAGGGACATGGGCTGGGTAAACAAGTCAGATGGGATATACGGGCTGGGCTAATTTTTTTTTAATTTGGACTGCCCTTTCTTCCAATTGCTTAAGCTAGAACTCACGAAGCTTTTGTTAACCTTGGAGTGTTTGTGCGACAGATCCCGTCGGCTGCTCTGAGTGCTCTCTGCAAAACCTTATGCAGTGAAGAACGGAAATGCTAAACTCCAAAGTTAGGGCTCGGTGGCTGCTAAAAATTGGGTTCAATTAGGAAGAAAATAAAATGGGCTTATGGGCTCAATAATTAAACAAATATTAAGCCCACTTAATAGCCCAAGACTTTTGTTCGGAGTCTTTGTTCGGACTTTGAGATACAAGTGACGTACATGTCATTTCGCACTTGTAGAAATTTTTTTGCCTAATTACAAAACCAACCCACTAAATTATACGAATTATAATTGGCACATGTTAAGAATTCGAGTTTGAATAAAAAATATAAAATTAAACTCCTCAAAAAATTCTTTGCCGATTAATTCGAGTGGGTCAATCTCAAGTTGACTCCTAAACAAAAACGGAGTCAAAACCCTCAAATCAAGTTTCACTAAATATAAACTTGGTTTTAAATAAAAGAACTACATAAGGTTTGATTCCGCTTTGCCGGATATGTAGGAAACCCGATATAAAGCTATAGCTCGTCGGGTTCAATCACATGATCCTTAAACGATCAAATTTTTTTAAAACCAAATCAAACGGTTTCAAAATAAAAGAACTACATATAGACTTGTCGCCGTAAAAACGGCTACGTAGGTAACCCGATATTAAATCTCAAAATATGTCGGGTACAATCGTTAATCCCTAAATTCACTTTTAAAATGAAAATGGGGTTAAAATTAAATCTAAATTAAATACACATGATTTTCCGTGTAAGTGATAGCCGTTAAGTCGAGAAACCCTTCCAAGAAGGTGTGCTCGATTTATTCGGAGGATACACGAGAAAATCTCATGCATATGATAGTGTGATTTATGTTAAGGCTACCCTTCCGAGAAGGTGGTCCCAATACGATCCAATGATGCATGAAAACCTTTAATGGGGTAAAACACACAAACTCAAACACTCTGAACTACGTAAGGCTTGATTCTCTTCCAAGAGATACGTAGGCAACCCGTTAAAATTCGGGTGCAGCCCAAATCACCAAAACCACTCAAATCTTGGTATCGATACGACTTCGAATCAAGAGGATAACCAAAAGGGGTCGAACTCAAATATTAAAAATCAAATAAAATGTGTTGTATGATTATTCGCGCATTTTTGTTCAACAACACCAGTCATCGATATTGAGGAAACTCCTCGATATCGACAAGACGAAGTCCCCTGTCCGAGCAACATCGAGAAGAAGCTACCCGACATGCCGAGCCAGTCAAGTCGATGGAACCACCCTCCTCGATATCGAGTTATTTACTCGATATCGACAACACCAGAAGCGAGCGCCCGAGCCAAGTCGAGGACCAGCTAGTCGAGGATGCCACTGGAGCCCAGTCGACGAACCACCTTCCTCGATATCGAGGAGTTTACTCGATATCGAGTTACGCTTCTCTAGGCCGCGGCGCTGCTGGGCCTGTCTGAGCATGAATTGGGATGTTGGGTCGCGAGAAGTCCGAGTCTATCAAGATCTATCCGATTCTATCCAAGTTTACTAAGATCCACCTATGGAGGAGAAGATTTATCCACTTGAAGATATTTTAGCCTTTTAGATATAATTTCCTTTTTAGATTTATTTATGTTATTCCATTTATTTATCTTTATAGCTTTTAGATATAGATTTAGATATAGATAGAGATTTCTATCCTTGAATAGCAAGGATTAGAAGTCTATAAATAAGGCCTTAGGGGGCTGAGTTTTATGGATTCCATCACACAGCAATTACTAATAGAGAGAGAGAGTGAGTGGCCAAGAGGAGTTGTGAAGCGAGAGCGGAATTGGCTTCCTTTGGTTGTAAGCTCTGTTTGATTTAATGCAAGTAGTTATTTTCTTTCAATCGATGTCTGCAATTGCGATGAAGCGCGAGTAGTCTACTCACTTTTAGGGTTGGGGCGAGCCCGATGATAGCCATGCGTGTTTGAGGTAAAGATCCGACTTTTATCATGTTTTAAGCATCTACTACTTGTTATGTGTTTATTACCCATCTAATGGAGGTCCATGCTAACAACTTTGATTGTAAACATAAAATTGGTAGATACAATTAGGGTTTCTTGAAAGAGTTGTCTAATTGTTGGAAAAGGTGAAAGCTTAGTCCTTCGATGCAATTTACATGATTATCTGTTTTATTTCTGCCTTATGCATGCTTGATTATCGTTGTTGCAAACCCCAATCTTGGAAGCCTTTCATACATAGTTTATTTCGAAATCCCCACAAGCTTTTGTCTTTTATTTTGTTTCGTTTTAAGTCACTGTCCTCCTCGATATCGACAACCTCTAGTCGATATCGAGTTACTAATCCCCGATCCCAGATCGTCGTAGCTTCTCCTGTGCAGGTGTTCGACAAGACCATCATCGACATCGACAACTCTACTCGATATCGAGTAAGGGCTAGTCGATATCGACTAAAACCGCATGTGACTGCTGCTGCGCTGTTCGACTTGTTCGATCTTCTATCGACTAACCCTAGTCAAGATCGAGGACATCTGTGGTCGACTTCTATCCGTGAGATTTCTCCGCTGCCTAGGATCCGCTGACACGCTTCCTCGTGGATCGATCCTGACTTCCCACTGCTGCATCGGGAGGAAGTCTTGTAATCATTTGCAAGGGATGGAATCTGGTTTGCTGTACTTTATTTATATTTTAATTGCGAGTCTCGATTTCCTCCTAACAACAATCCTCATCAGCCTCGTCCTCATCATCCTCATCATCATCTTCCTCAGCCTGCGCCTGGTCAGCTGCGATGTATAGGGTGTTGTTGGAAGGGCCATAAGGTAAGGGCCTAGGAAGGTGCCGTCGGTGCTCTCCATGCCTCCCCGACTTCCAAATCCAGCCTCCGACATCAGAGCTCTCAATCAAGAAAGACCTCCTGAGTTGATCCGTAGTATAAGTGTACCCACCAAACATGGGTGCACCACACTGTTCAGGCTGTAGAAACTGGTAGGCGATGAGGCTAATCATGCCTCCGAAACCAAACCTCCCTGTCTGCTTCCCTTGGATCTTCAAGCAGCTTTCCACAAAGATCTCAACCCAGTCCGGCGTACCACGGGACTGGGGAGCACTAGTACAAAAATCACATTTTAACCCACTGTCTAATAGCCCGTATTTAATATCTCCGGGCTTTAACATGATTAAAAGATAAAATTATGTATTTTTCTTTTATTTTTATAAAAAAAATTAGTACATAGCCCGGACCACAATGATACGCCCGGGCTATTATATTTAAAGAGTTCAAGCCATAACCTATCAAATATCTCGGATCCCCTAAATTCGGCCTATTATAAACACCTAATGACCCGGGCGTTTCTCTACTGAGTTGCTTCCGGCTAAATGAACCCACGCATTTCAAATAGCCCCACTTCAAATAACCCACAAGTGATAGCTCCGGGTTGTAATAAATATTAAATAAAATTCGTCAAGAGTGAATTGGAAAGGGGTCAAAAATTAATGGTCAGATCTGAAACATAGCCAAATTAAAGGAAGAGGGGAGAGAGCCGAGAGGCGATTGCGGTGGCTAGGGTTTCGATTGAAACCACCGTCGGGTCAGAGATTCGCAAAGGAGAGCTTACGGGTTGCCTCTTCAACATCCACCTAGTTAGGTCAGATCTTCACTAGATCTCTCCACATCGACGCCTCGCAATGTTTCTCCTTCTCTCTCCTAATGCGACTCTGAACGAAAGTAGGAATGGCGGATGGAGGCACTGCTAGCCACGCCTCCTTTGTCTGCCATCCATTTCTTTGTCAGTTCCAGGTTCGTCGCTTGTGACTAATTAATGAAACCCTTGATTTGGTATTGTTGCCTTGAATCAAAGATTTTCCCCAAATTCGATTTCTTAATATCATTTGGACCTTTTGAATGTTGTTGTTGTTCAAGCCGCATAAGAAACGAACTAGAGTTAATATCCTTTCAATGTTTTTGTTGTTCAATCTAGATATGAAACGAATTGAGCTTTGTTGCAGAGATGTCAACTGCAAAAAGAGGAGCTAGAATAGAGGTAAAAAAAAGAGTCGGATCTTTTTGCAGTCACATTTTTCTAGGTAATGACTTGATGTAACTTATTTAATGTTTAATTTGTTTGGTTTTCATCATATCAGATCGGAACTAGAGTTAATGTTGCACAAATGGGTAAAATTGAGATTGAGGCATTGTTAGCAAACTCAATCTCTTTCTTTTGTCAGAGTAATATTTGCCTTCTTAATCTAGCAAATCAAGTACTTTAATCTGCTTGTGCTTTTTTGTTTAGGTTTGCACATACAATTCTTATCAGAAAGAGCGCAAACCACTGGTGTAAATTTGACTGATCTCTTGTGCCATCAGTTTATGTTATTTGTGCTTTTAATCTATCTGCGCTTTTTTTTATCTACTTGTGCTTTTTCTTGTTTATGCTGCCTTATGGCTTTTTTGTTCAGGTTTCTTCTTGTGGCAGGTATGAAATGTGAACATAAATCTTTTTTATTCTTTGACTTCTAGGATACATGGGAAGAAGTAGATCCATATGAACCTTCATATGAGGTAATTTAGTTGTTGATTATGTTCTTTTTTAACCATTGGAGGAGTTTATTAAGTATGTCTTCAACTAATAACCTTCCTTTCACTTAATTTTAAATTTTTGAGTGATTTCCTTTTTAACCAATAATTAGCAAGATGTATGCCTCAATTTTACTAGTATATACACTATAGGTGACCATATCAATGGATTGATTCTGGTGGGTCATGAACTATGTCAACTCACACCTCTATTCAAATTTATATTAATCAGTAGTACTTTGGATGAAGATTATACTTCTTTAGCAAAAATAGTGATGAATTTGTTATGACAGTTGCTTAGGTTTTAATGGAGGCCTCACATCTTTATGCTGCAAGTTGGGTGCCGGATATTAGTCTGGAGGTTCAGCCAAATGATTACAAGAAGGGAGAAAAAGCTTGGTGGCAATTTTACTAGGTATCATCTACTTGCTTATTTTTGATTTCCAATCTTGAATATGATTGTGCCTTTAGAAGTGGGATTCTCATAGACTGAAAATTCAGGAATGGAATCAACATAGTAACTCACAAGCATTGATTACTTAGATTTGGATTATAAAATCCCAGGAAAGCAAAGTATGTTTCATGTTTGAAAATAATAATAAATTTATATCTATGTTGTTTCTCTTATTCTGTGTTTTCTTTGATCATTTTATTGACCCTAATCTCTTATTTTGAATTTCTGTTGCAAAAGCACTCGGACGAGTAGCAGAAGTCAAGGATGCCCAAGCTGAATTGGCTAAATGGAAGCACAAATATGAATTAGAGAGGGCAAAAAACTTTAGACTGGAGCGTAAAGGTATTTTGAAGAAATTTAGTGAGACCTTTATATTTGTTCTAAAGTTGCTTTGCTAAAGTGGCAGCTATGAGAAATGGTATCATACTATGGATAAAACAAAATTAATGGCTAGCTGTGTTTTGCTTAGATTTTCTAGTTCATACCGTGTATTGTTGCTTTTGGTCATGAATCATGCTTCAACTATTTCCTTTTTTGTTCTATGAAGTATATGTAATGAATATTGAGTCTGAATCTTTCTGTAAATTGTTTTGATGGATTTGCTATTGTCACTTAAAATAACTCAGTAACTCAAGTTCTCACTTTTAGCATTTTTAAAAGCAGTATAAATACAGGCTCTCAAACCCTAAGTGTATGTCTGCACTTTCAATTGTACCTAGTTGCTCATTTCAAAGAATTTGGCCGATCGTTATAAATCTCTTACCAGGTTTCAGTATCTGTTAAGTGCATGCATTTATAAAAGTTTAAGCAGCGAGAAACTAGAAAGGTGATCCTCAAGGAGTCTAATTCCTAGCCTACAAAGGTAGGTTGTATACTTGTATATGTTTCTTGTCTGAAACGGTAAATATATGTATATGTTTATTGTGAAATAACTTGGTAAGTAGTAATCAAAGAACTTTCGAATTTCATCTCTTCTATTCTAGAGGTTGTATTTGCATGTTGTTAAGTGTTGACAGATACGGAGCTTGCATTGGGTGGTACTAGGACTTGAAATTGAAGGGGATCTCAAGAATTTGAAGCATGTAGTTTATCTAATGTAATTATAAACATTTGATTTCAAGTATGGGCCTCGTTTTGATTTATGTATATGTATGTACTTATGAATTGGAGTGGAAATACAAGGTATCTAATGTCAAAGAAAAATAGTATGCTATTTGCTGGTTTTAATTGGTGGGAGGGAGAGTGCTCAGTGGTACAGCGAAAAAAATATTTTTTTTAAAAAAAATAGACCTTTTAGCCCGGATATGAGATATTCGGGCTAAAAGGCTTTTTTTAAAACATCAAACAAACCTATTATCCCGGATCTATGGAGATCCGGGTTATTTGACCCACTTTAGTTTTTGCTGAAAACGGATATTTAATAGCCCGGGCGTGTCTGAGAATATTCGGGCTGTTTTCCTAATATCACATTGACGTGATGCTCGGATCAATTTTGCCCTATATCCGGGATAAAAACCCAAAAACGCCCGGGCTAAAATGCTATTTGTGTACTAGTGGAGCAAGACTCCATAACCAGGCTAAATCACCAGCAGGCACCTTGTTCACGTCGCCTTGGCCGCTGAAAGACATGGCCAAGACCTTGTGCATAAGACGAAGGCAAGGGTGGACAAAATTGTAGTTATACTCTCCTTTGTGGCCGTCAAATTGAGTTCCAGTCTCTCTGAACCATACATCATGGCATTGCTGCTCTGTCGCCATGAAATACCAATTTGGGGTAGGTGCCCGAGAGATCCCAAAAATCTGTCTCGGCTCGTCATGTGTGCAAACGTGAGGCTGATCCAACAAGTTGAACCGAACCCTCGAGTTGTCCACCTGCTGAAACGTTGCCAGAAACTCCCATGCCAGCTCAGGATACGTGGGGGCACCATGGTCTATGAATCCCTCCAAACCGCCCTGGCTAAGCATCCGCCTTGTAACATCTAACATGCCCAATGTCTGTAGGGCAGGGATATGGAAAAACTTCGTCTATACGAATCGTTTGGGATCGAAGCTCTTAAATATCTTCCTTTGTTCGTCAGACGCATTCCTCAATCGGCGTACCATTTTGTATCAAATCTCAGCAGTAGATTAATACCCCAAATAGATCTAAAATTCAACCTCAAGCTCAACAAACACAACCCAAGCTAACCACCAAAATCCAGATCAAACTCCACAAACCTCAAGCTAATAAGCCAAAACCACAACCAAATCAGCCCACTAACACAATTATTTTCTCAAACAAACCACAAATCAAGGCTTCAATGAACACCCCAAAATCAGAACTTCCAAATCCACCGAAGCACAAATATAACCACTTCTCAATCAACCACACAAAAGCTCAATAGATTTCAAGAGTTCAACACCAAACAATACCAAGAATATAGATCCCACACCTCAAACAAAAAATTTCACCTTAACAATGAGAATCAATAATCCAAAACACCAACCTTGTTCGCAAAGACCAAATCTTTCGGCGAGTAGACGGGCAGCTGGCGCAGCACGGTCACGGCGGCCGCAGCAGGGACCTCGGCAGCGGAATGGCGTCGGTACAACAACAGATCCGGTGAGAGAGTAGTTGCGAGAGGTCGGCTCCGGGGTGGCCGGTGCTTGGTGGGATGTCGGATCCGGCAAGGAGGGGGGTGGGGGATTAGCTAAGAAGGAGAGAAAAGAGAAAGCTTGGGCTGGCTATGGTGATTGAGAAGGTTGAGGAAGAAGAAAGGAGGAAGACAACAATGGAGTCTTGGGCTCTTGAAGGTGGCGGCTTTGAGAGGAAAGAGGTAGGGTTGAAGGAAATAAGGCTCCCGTGATCTATATATCTGTTATTAATTTTTTTTTGTTTTTTTTTTGTTTTTTTTTTAAATCTGGAAAATCCCGGAATTGATGTGTGGCGGGCGCAGCATATGCTGCGGCCGCCGCATCTGCCCCCTCCTTTTATTGATGGGCGGCGGTCGCCGCATGGATGCTGCGGCCGCCGCCAGTGATGTGGCCTTCTATACTTCGTTCGTTTTTTTTTAAAGCTACCTATGTCACTAATCCTAAAGTAATTAACTAAAGAAAAACTACCTAAGAAATAATGAAGATGAAAAGAAAGAAGAACTTACCTCGGGTTGCCTCCCGAGAAGCGCCTTTGTTTCCAGTCGTTGGCTCGACGTGATGGCCCTTGAGTGGCCTAGTCGGTCTGTTCAGAAAGCACCAACTCCTCTTCTTCATTATGTGAGATGTTCTCAAGGTACGGCTTAACTCTATGACACTGGACCTTGAAGGGCTCATTAGACTTAGGGTCATAAAGTTCAATTGCTCCATGAGGGAATATCCTTGAGATGGTGTAGGGTCCTTCCCACCTTGATCTAAGCTTTCCCGGAAAGAGTTTTAGACGTGATTGGTATAGGAGAACCTTGTCTCATACATTGAGTTCCTTGTTGTTAGGAGGCAATCAAGTATGAAATATAACAAAATAGATCAAACCAGATTTAGGCCCACGCAAATAATTACAAGACTCCTCCAATGTAGTAAGAGAATGTCAGGATCGAATCCACGAGGAAGCGTGTCAGCGTATCCTAGGCAGTTGTAAATCTCACAGAAAAGCAAGCAGAAAAACAGAAAGAAAGGAACAAAGAAACAAAGAAGGAAAGACAAACGAAATAACAAACGAAAGCAAGAAATAAAAGAAAAGACAGAAGCTACTCGATCTCGACCAGCAGTAACTCGGGATCGACAACCAACAGCAGAAACAGAAACTCAAAATCGACGACAAAAAGCAGAAACACAACTCGACCTAGACAAGAGCCAACTCGAGATCGACTAAGGTTTACTCGATCTCGACAAGCCCCTCCTCTATATCGACTAAAAATGCAGAAAATATAAATTCCAGATTCGAACACAGATTTCAGAATTTCGACAGAAATAAACTCAATTAATGAAAGACTTCCAAAGCCAGGGTGTCAACGCCACAACGATAACCATGCAAAGTAACATATAAAGGCATAAAAGATCATGCTTTCCATCAAAGTAACTTTAGTTACTAACAAATAGGCATATAGAGGCTTTCGCCTAAACCCTAATTGCTACTAACCCTTTTCACATAATTAACCCAAGTTGCATTAAAATCTCTTTCGCTTCAATAATACAAACAAGGATCACCTTCAACTCTCGTAAAAGAATCATGCTCATAGGGATAGAAGACGAATTGCAGAGTAGAGTTTGAGTCAATTGCTAGCACCCCACGCGCATGTCCGCTTTTGCTGAATCGTCTAGATCCCTCAGAAAGCTCTGAAAACACCTCCCAAGCAGCATTGGGTGTTTCTTTCAAGATATTGCCTCCACAGGCGGAGTTCACCGTCTTGCGCTCTTCGTCAAGCAACCCATTGAATAGAAAAAGCACCAAATCTTTCTTTGAAAAACCATGGTAAGGGCAGCTAGAGCAAAGCTTTTTGAAACGCTCAAAGTACTCGTAAATAGTTTCTGTAGCTTGTTGTTCGATGCTGCTGATCTCCTTTTTCAAGCTATTTAACTTCGTCGCAGGAAAGTACTTATCCAGAAAGAGACGCTTCAATGCAGTCCATGTGGTTACACTACCTGGGGGCAAATAGTAGAACCACTCATTAGCGGTATCCTTGAGCGAGAATGGGAATGGCCTCAATTTGATTTGCTCCTCCGTGACATTGCCTGGCTTCATTCCCACTACGACAGTATGAAATTCCGACAGGTGCTTGTGGGGGTCCTTACCACTCAACCCATGGAATTTGGGTAATAGATGGACCACCCCAGATTTCAGCTCAAAATTCACACCTTCATCAAGTTCGGGGAATTACACCGCCAATGGTTGTTGGGCCAAGTCCGGTGTTGTAAGCTCCTTAAGAGTTCGATTATCTTCGTTAGCCATCTCTATACTTTCTTCTTCTCCTTGGTCGAAAGGTAGCTCGCGAAAGCGATCACGAGCTTCTCGCCTCAATTTAGAGAGAGTCCTCTCGATCTCTGAATCCCAAGACAATAAAGATGAGTTAGTAGAACGAGTGCGGACCATAGACGTGGTCCACACCTAAGTTAGTAATCAAAACACACAAAGTGAACAATAATAGTTCCCCGACAACGGCGCCAAATTTTGACAGGACAAAATCGTTGTGTTTCCTATCAAAAGAATATCCAAACTAACCAACTAGTATAGCTAGTAAGTCCGGAGTCGATCCACAGGGAACTATCGTTACTTTATGTGTTATAATCACCAACAAGAGTAAACAAGGGGGTTGTAGAGATGTAAAGATGCAAAGAATTGAATAACTAAATAATAATGATGGTTGTAAACAATGATGAATGAGATGTTTCACCTACGAATCTTAACTTTGGTTCGTCTCCTTGATCATAGTTCTTCCTTCTAATTGTGTCTTTTCTATCATCTACTCTTTTCTTGATTTAAATAGATTATTAGTCCTATGAGTCCTAATAATCCCTTACTCCTAGGCAATCTTAACACGGATTAAGGTTTAATCCTAGGAATAGCACTAAGTCTCAAGATACATAAAGCTTATAAGCAATATTAATTCCCTAAAGAACTAACATTTAACCTATAGTTAATTTCCTATACAATCAAGCTTTTCTATGAGATCCACTCAATTGTATTTGCTACTTTGGATTAGGTTTCACAAACATATGAATCAAAACCCTAGCAATGATGCAATTCTAACGAGGTCGTGAATCAAGATAGAATCAACACCACAAGCAATTAAAGCAAAAAGAAATTGAAGAAGATAATAGAAATAAACTAGAATTCCAAACTCACAATTCAACAAAACCAAGTCTTGATCGTAGGCAAAACACGATGAGTTTAGTTGCTCATGCTTCTAAACGACGTCTCTAAATTCTTCAAAGGATAAAAGATAACCTAAAAACAACTAATTTAAGTCTTTAAATACCTAAGAATACCGTCATAAAAACCTAGAAAGTGTTTCCCAAAGATAGGCCCAACTTAGGAAAGATGTAAAATCCGCGCTGAGTCGGCCCAGAAAAACCGCGGGTGCTGCTTTTTAGGCCGCGGGTGCTGCCATTGCAGTGAAGCTTGGAATTCTGGCGGCACGTGCTGCCTGGAAAGCCGCGGGTGCGGTTTCCTGTGTTTCTCTTGTTCCTCTTGCCGCGGTTGCGGTTTCTCCTCTTGTACCCACTTTGCTTCATCCTTGTGCATTCCAACTTACTTGTCTAGCTTGTTCCTTGCCTCCATATGACTCTCCTGAATGACCTCCTTACTACTTCGGATCCTCAATCTACAAATAAACACTAAACTTGTGTAGATTCCGAGCTTAAACACCAAATGAACAAACAAGTAAACTAACCCAATAAAATGCAATATATACATCTAAATGACCCTAAAACTACTCTATAATGCCTATCTAAATACGCATTATCATATAGCTTGCTCATCCGTGGTCCTGAAAAGTGCAGAAGACATATACCCATAGTAGAAAAACTAAAAGTGTTCAAAACAAAAGCAACAAAGTCTCAAAAGTCCAAAATTAAATGTCTATGTACACGCTCTAGATTTTATAGTCGCTAGGCCGACTTCTCCATTTAGCTCTAGGTGGCATTTGCAGGGCCCATGTAGCCTGGGCTTCAAATAGAACTCCATTTTTGTCCATCAGCTGTAATCCTCCAGAATGGATCTTGTTCACCACGAAAGGTCCCATCCTCTTCTTGTTGAATTTGTTAGGGAACCAATGATCCTTTGATTTAGAGACATAGAGCTTGTCTCCAACTTCATACTCTTTGGGCTCATCATTGGATATCCTACATAAGCGCACATACCAAGGCAAACCTCTCCCATATATAGATAGATTTTTAATGGAAATAGGAGAAGAAAGATCCATACCTTGGCTTACCTTTGCAGAGACGGAATCGGGGACCACGGTGTTTGGTCGATCTCGAGTAGGGGTACTCGATCTCGACGAGGTTTCAGTTTCTAGAGGTGAGCTGCTCGAGGATGCAGGAGCTGGTGGTTGGTCGATCTCGACCAGCGTAGTCGATCTCGAGTAGGATTCGGCTCCTGGTGGTTTCAGCGTCGAGGAAGCAGGTACCGGAGAAGCTTGGTCGATCTCGACTAGCGTAGTCGATCTCGAGTAGCCTGGCCTGTCTGGTGGAATCAGCGTCGAGGAAGGCGAAGCCGAGGCAGCGAGGTGGTGGTCGATGTCGAGTAGTGTACTCGATCTCGAGGAGCCTAGCCTTTTAGTGTTGCTTCTTGACGACGCTGGTGCTGGTGGAGGCTTCTGGTTTTGGTCGAGATCGACTAGGGTCCTCGATGTTGAGGAGTCTTGATCGACCTTGACCCCATACTTGGTTCCTGTTAAGGCATCCAAAAAATAGTTAGTCCATAACGACGTACCTTGGTCTGTGTCGATTGGATTCTCTGTGTCCTCCTTTAGGATTGCCATGATCTCCTCCACCTGGGCTTCCATATCCCTCTTTTCCAGCTCCTCAGGGGTCATATTTCTTACCTTGGGTTCCCCGCAGGTGATGTAGCCAGCTAAGATAGATTTTACCTCTTCCATTGGACCTATATGCCTTTCAGTTTTATTAAAGGAATACTCAATTACCTCATCGCTGATGTTAAAAGTGAGCACTCCTTTCCTTACGCTTATGTTGGCATCCATAGTTGCCAAGAAGGGTCTTCCTAGAATAATTGGACAAGCAGGGTCTTCTTGCATATCAACAACTAGGAAATCAACAGGGACAAAGAATTTACCTACTTGTACTGGCACATTGTCCACCATGCCTGTTGGAATGACCACCGTGTTGTTGGCCATGTAAAGTCTAGCATCTACAGGCTCTAGGGCACCTATCTTAATCTTGGACCAAATTGTTAAAGGCATTATACTCACACTAGCTCCAAGATCACATAAAGCATTAATTTTGTATGGACCAAATCCAATGGTTATAGCAAACTTACCTGGATCTGGCCTCTTCTCCAGTATGTCCAAATGGCTGCATTCCTCTGTAATCTCAGCCATTGATCGCTTTTTGCTCAGAATCTCCTTCAGGAACTTGACATAGGATGGCATTTCATTGAGAGCTTCTGTGAAGGGGATGGTGACGTTGAGCTTTTGAAGCATCTTTATGAAGCGCTGAAATTTCTTTTCTGCCGGGTCCTTTGGAGATTTTGTGGGGAAAGGCAGCTTCTTTTTCTGATTTGGAGCCAGAACAGGCGTCGGAGGTGCTGCAGTTTTCTCGATCTCGGGCTGACCGTCCTCGATGTCGAGTACACCCTTGTCGATCTCGACCAGATTGGATGATGTCGAGTTGCTATGTAGTGCAGACGATGGTTTCTGTATTTTCTCCTCGAGATCGAGCAGGCCCTCCTCGAGATCGACCAAGCTCTGGTCGACGTCGACTAGCTGCTGGTCGACTTGCTGGTCTCCTTTGTTCTGCTGCTTTCCAACTTCTGGCTCTTGCAGTTGATTGCCGCTTCTGAGTTTTACAGCAGCGATGTGTCCAGTCTTTCCCATTGGATTTGGTTCTGAAGATCCTGGGAGTGACCCTGTCTGTCTGGGGACTCCTGCTGCTAGCTGGCCAATCTGTGTATCAACTGATTTTCGCCATATATCAATTTCCCCAAGCCTAGAGTTGACGCCCTGAATCTGAGTATAGACTGAATTGAAGGATTGCCTGGTTTCTGTATGATTCCTCCTTATTTCCTCTATGACAGTCTGTAGATCATCCTTTTTTTGGTCCCTTTCTGGATGTCCTGGAGCTCTGTAGGGCGGGGGGTTCCTAGGGGCACCTTGGTTCCATTGTGGTTGCTGAAACCTTTGGTCCCCCATGTAGCGATTGGGACCCCCTGCGTAAGCTGCCTCTTCATGGTATTCATGCCAGCCTGACTTGCTCTGTCAGCGTATCCTAGGCAGCTTTAAATCTCACAGAAAAGCAAGCAGAAAAACAGAAACAAAGGAACAAAGAAACAAAGAAGGAAAGACAAACGAAATAACAAACGAAAGCAAGAAATAAACGAAAAGACAGAAGCTACTCGATCTCGACCAGCAGTAACTCCAGATCGACAACCAACAGCAGAAACAGAAACTCAAAATCGACGACAAAAAGCACAAACACAACTCGACCTAGACAAGAGCCAACTAGAGATCGACTAAGGTCTACTCGATCTCGACAAGCCCCTCCTCTGTATCGACTAAAAATGCAGAAAATATAAATTCCAGATTCGAACACAGATTTCAGAATTTCGACAGAAATAAACTCAATTTATGAAACACTTCCAAAGCCAGGGTGTCAACGCCACAACGATAACCATGCAAAGTAACATTTAAAGGCATAAAAGATCATGCTTTCCATCAAAGTAACTTTCCTTACTAACAAATAGGCATATAGAGGCTTTCGCATAAACCCTAATTGTTAATTACCCTTTTCACATAATTAACCCAAGTTGCATTAAGATCACTTTCGCTTCAATAATACAAACAAGGATCACCTTCAACTCTCGCAAAAGAATCATGCTCATAGGGATAGAAGACGAATTGCATAACAAGATTGTACCTTTACCGCATCACCTTACATGGCCACCGTCGGGCTCACCCCAGCCCCAGAAGTGGGTGGACTACTCGCTCTTCATCATCAAGAAAGACATCAAATAACAAAGCGCGTAACGCGGTTTCGGACACGGCGCTCGTCGATCTCGAGTAGGGCTCCTCGACATCGAGTAGGATTCGTCGTCGACTGGGGCTGGCTGGGCTTCTCGGGTGGCTCTGCTCGACAGGCTCGGATCTGGTCTCCTTGGCTCCTCGATCTCGACTAACTCTCCTCGAGATCGAGTTGGGTGTAGTCGAGGATGTGTGGCCTGGTGTCGTCGAGGACTCCTCCTCGGCATGGACTCGGACAGACGCGGTGCTGGTCCTCGATCTCGACAAGGCCTCCTCGAGATCGAGTAGGGTTGGCTCGGCGTCTCCGTCTTCGGCTTCTCGACTTGTCATAACTTCGTCGACCCCGGATATGGCTTTGAGTTGTAGTCGATCTCGACTAGGTGTACTCGAGATCGAGTAGGGTCTCCGGAGTTGGATTGATCTGGCTCTCGACACTGCTCTTGGTCGACAAGGCCTGTGCTCGGACACCGTCGTCGAGGTCGAGTAACTCTGGGTCCTAGCTTGATTCGACTGGTTCCGCTGCTTTTTGACCTTGGAATTCTGTAGTTGATTTCCGAGCTTTTTCGACCTTTCTCAAAACTGCTATAATTTGCCTCGAATTCTGCGAAATTAAACAAAAACTGGTGTAGATTCCATAATTTGGCGAATAAACATAAACTACATAGATTCTGTACTATCTTAGCCCAAATGCATAAAATGTATGCAGAAATCGATATAAAAGTTACTGTAAAACATGGCAGATTCAGCTCACAACATTCCTTCCGCAGGATATGTTTGTCATGCCAAGCCCTTGTCTTCTCGTTGTAGATCATTGCATTATCATAGGCATCCAGACGCAATTCCTCCAGCTCTTGCAATTGAAGTTTCCTGAATTCTCCCACTTCATTCATTGCCATATTACAGTTCTTTACATCCCAGTATGCCTTATGCTGAAGTTCCACAAGAAGATGACAAGCCTTCCCAAACACAATTCGATAAGGAGACATACCAATAGGAGTCTTATAGGCCGTCCGATAGGCCCAAAGAGCATCATTCAGCCTTAGACTCCAATCCTTCCTATTAGGAGCCACTGTTTTCTCCAAAATGCTCTTAATCTCCCTATTCGATACTTTTGCTTGACCATTGGTCTGAGGATGATAAGCAGTGGACACTCTATGCGTGACATGATACCTCTTTGGCAGGTCAATGATGGTCCTATTGCAGAAATGTGTCCCCCTCTCGCTGACTAGAGCTTTAGGTACCCCAAATCTTGCGAAAATAGTGTCTTTTAAGAATTCTGCAACTACTTTGGAATCATTAGTTCTGGTGGCCCTTGCCTCCACCCATTTGGAGACATAGTCCACCGCAAGCAAAATATAGACAATCCCAAAAGAATTAGGAAAGGGACCCATAAAATCAATACCCCAAACATCAAGAATTTCACAAAAAATATTATCTTAGTTTGTGGCATTTCATTTCGAGCTGATATATTCCCAATCCTTTGGCATCTATCGCAAGATTTACAGAAAGCATTCGCATCCCTAAACAAGTGAGGAAAAAAGAAACCTGCTTCTAAAACTTTCCTAGCAGTCTTTTGAGGACCAAAGTGGCCTCCACATTCATGAGCATGACAAAAAGTAAGGACAGATTGTACCTCATTGTACGACAGACACCTCCTAATTACCTGATCAGCACAATGTTTCCAAAGGAAGGGGTCATCCCAAACGTAGAAGCGAGAGTCATGTCGAATCTTGTCCTTTTGAGCTTTTGTATAGTTCGGTGGAAATTCTCCCGTGACCAAGAAATTCACCATATTGGCAAACCAAGATCGAGGAGTATGGACACCCATCAACAATTCAGGAATATCAGAACTTACCTCATCAGATAGGAGGGAAAAAGGTAAAACGGGGGCCTGATCAGAGTGCGGCGGGCGCAGCATGTTTGCTGCGGGCACAGCATCATTGATTGGCCGCGGGCGCCGCAAGGGTGTTGCGGCCGCAACATCCTCCGTTTTCGTACTTTCCTGCAGCTGCAAAGAGAGGGTGTGAGTTATATAAAATAGTGTATCGTCAGGGAACTCACCGTGAATGTGTCTTTGATCTTCCGGCTTGTCATCTCCTTGGACAAGTCTGCTGAGGTGGTCGACTACTAAGTTTTCTGCACCTTTCTTATCTTTGATTTCAATGTCAAATTCACTTAAAAGTAAAATCCAACGAATCAATATTGGTTTTGCTTCTTTCTTAGTCAATAAATAGCGAAGATCAGCGTGATCGGTGAAGACAATTACCTTAGCTCCTAGGAGATAGGAGCGGAACTTCTCCAGTGCAAAGACCACAGCCAGGAGCTCTTTCTCAGTGGTTGAGTAGTTCCTTTGCGCTCCATTCATAGTCATGGAGGCATAGTAGATGACATGAGAGCTCCTTCCTTCCTTTTGTCCCAAAACAGCCCTCACAGCATAGTCGCTAGCATCACACATAATCTCAAAATGTTGAGACCATATGGGTGCTTGAATTATAGGAGCGCTAGTCAGGCGACCTTTAAGCTCATCAAAGGATGCTCTACACCTGTCATCAAACTCAAAAGCTACTTCCTTTTCAGTAAATCACAAAGGGGTGCAGAAATCTTAGAAAAATCCTTAATAAACCTGCGATAGAATCCTACATGGCCTAAAAAGGAACGAATTTCGCGCACATTGGTGGGGTAAGGTAGAGACTGAATGACATCAATCTTAGCCTTGTCCACCTAAAGACCCCTGCTAGACACAATATGACCCAAAACAATGCCTTGCTCAACCATAAAATGACACTTTTCAGAATTAAGAACTAAGTTGGTGTCTACACACCGCCTAAGCACAAGTGACAAATGATGCAAGCAAGTATCAAAATCATCTCCATGCACAGTGAAGTCATCCATAAATACTTCTATAAAGCGCTCTACATACTAAGAAAATATGCTTACCATACACCATTGGAAAGTCCCAGGCGCGTTTACCTCACACTAGGAATGCTTTTGATTAGATTAAGCAAAGGAATGTTTACCTCACACTTACTGAATGTCTCGAAGATTTCCTTGTCATTCTCGTACCTTCTTGTATCCTTCAAGGCTTCCGGGAAGGGCGGAATTGGCTTTTGAGTCTCAATGGGCAAAGAGGAAGAAAGGCGGAGAAGGAGAAGAAAGAGGAATAGGAGAGGAAGAGGAAAGAGAGGAGAAAGGTGGGATATGCGTACCTAACGCTGAATGCTCGGCGGGCGCATCACTTTTGATTGGCCGCGGACGCCGCAAGGTTGATGCGGCCGCCGCACGTGAGTCGTCCCGTCTTCTTCTTCTATTACTTCTATCTTCTCGTCCATTATTTCCTCTTCATTCTTTTGAGGTGTGACAACCAGTTCCTTGCCACTCCTAAGCGTTACAGCACTGACATTCTCCTTCGTTGGATTCTCGATGGTTTGTGATGGAAGCTTTCCTGAATTGTTTGCCTCCTTAGCACTTAAGATTTGAATGAGCTGACTCATTTGATTCTCAAGATTTGTCATCCGATCGGATTGCTGCTTCTCTAGATTTGCCATCCGCTCTGACTGTTGTTTATCATTCCTCATGACCAATCGCGACAGTTTCTGTAGTGGATACTCATTATCCTCATTTGATTGCTGCTGACCTCCCTGTCGAGGTTCATATTGTTGTTGAGGCCTTGCCTGTTGCCCCCCTTGCTGATTGAAAGAAGCTTGGTAGTTCCCATAGCCTTACTGATAGCCCTGTTGTAATTGTCGTTGTTGAAATACCCAGGATTTCCATAATTGCCTTGCCTAGGCCTTTGTTGAGTGAAATTCCCAATGGCATTCAAATCAAAATTAGGATCTTGTAGAAGCGGGCACATGTTCAAAGGATGAGTGTATTGATTGCAAAGACCACATGCCTTCAGTTGTTGAGGAGTTCTATCAATAACCAATTGTTTCATCATCTCCTTTACCTCTGCCATATCAGTCTGAAGTGCAGCCACAGGAGCATCAACAACGAGTACCCCCCTAGCACGAGGGCTCTTATTGAACTGTCTGGAGCCCTCAGATAGCTCCTTAAACACATCCCAAGCTGCGGCAAGCGTCTTGTTCAGCATGTTTCCTCCACAAGCAGAATACCCATGACATGGGCAGCTGGCGTAGAGCTTCTTGAAGCGCTCAAAGTACTCATGTATTGAATCTGTCGCGTACTGCTCAATGCTGCTAATTGACCTTTTCAAAGCATTGAGCTTTGTTGTAGGGATGAACCATTCATTTGCCTCATCCTTCAAAGAGAAGGGAAAAGCTCTCAGCTTGATTTGATCTTCAGTTACATTCTCTGGTTTCATCCGAACCACCACCGTATGGAACTCAGACAGATGCTTGTGGGGGTCCTCCCCACTCAACCCATGGAATTTCGGTAGAAGATGAACTACCCCAGACATCAGCTCAAAGTTGACTCCTTCTACTAGCGCATGGAATTGGATTGCCAAGGGTTGCTGTGCCAGATCAGGAGCAGAAAGCTCCTTAAGAGTGCAGTTCGCGTCGTTAGCCATCTCTGTTTCAGGTTCTTCTTGATCAAAAGGGAGCTCGCGAAAGCGATCACGAGTTTCTCGCCTTAGAGCAGTAAGGGTCCTTTCAATCTCTGAATCTAACGGCAACAAAGAAGAATTAGTAGCACGTGTATGGACCATATAAGACGATCCACACCAAGACCAACACTAAAAACACACAAGAATTAAATAAAATTCCCCGGCAACGGCGCCAAATTTGGCAGAGGGAAAACCTGTCGTTGATCCGCCAAAGAAAAATCAAACCTATAGCAAGTATAGAAATAAGAAAGAGGTCGATCCACATGGAAAGTTATAATTCCAGTTTGATTTAAGTGTCAATCAAAGTAACCAATTTAGGAGGTTTTTGTTTGTGAAAGTTCCGCTTTTTATCAAAGCGGAGTAAAGAAAGCAAAGTAAAGGAATTTGTTTTAGACAATTTGGAGAAGTAATTCTACCTACAATTTTTCACTTTATTGGATTGAAGCGATCCTTGTAACTTCTTCTCGTCCTATTAAGTTTCCTATTAATGCCCTTGTCCCGACCTAATATAGTTACTAGTCCAATCAGTCCTAGAAACCCTTATCAATCGAACAGTCCCTAGAGAAGGATTTAACCCAATTGATAGCTTTAATTGTAGAGATTAGCCAAGGTATTTGTAGTCCCTAAAGAAGGATTTAACAACACATTCAACTTCCTACTCATTCAATTAGTTCAATCAGCCCTAAAGGAACAAGTTTGCCACTTAGGTTAAGGTTCACAATCAGGAATCTACAAAACCTTAGCAATTGAATTGATTCTAACTAGTTGCGCAGGTTAGATAGAACAAAACAATAGACAATCAAGCACAAATAAGTTGAAGCATTCAAATATAGGAAACAAGAAACGAGAATTAGAAACTCACAATCAATCCGAATAAAGCTTCAAATTGCAGGCAAAATAGATGAGTTTAGTTCCTCATGGAAGACATCGCTCAAAATCTCTAAAGTGTCTGATGAAAGAATAAAATAGAAGTGCTGAAAATAACATAAAACTTGGCCTTTTAAAACATCCAATGTCGGCCACCAAATAAACAAATAGATCTAGGGTTTTTTAATTAAAACGCTGCGAATTAGCGTTGACGACCAATGCTGCGGCCACGGCATATGCTGCGACCGCAGCACCAGCATCTCCTCATACCCTGCTGCAGTGGGTCCTGCTGCGGCCGCGGCATCTCTTTTGATGTGTCCTTTTAGCATTCTCTGAGAGTAGCTCCACTTGTTTGCTTTTCTTCTTTCCTTGCTCCTTGCCAATGTTCCTTGTATTCCTCTTTAAGGTATTGCATCTCCCAATTGTGTTCCGATTCAATCTGCACGATAAACACAAATTTGCACAAAATCCGAACTCTTCTAAAATAATCACAAGATGCAATTTAGCAACAAAGCATGAAAGAAATGCAACCTAACTAAACTAAAAATGCCTATAATGCCTATCTAAAATATGCATTATCAAGAGGGTGTAAATTGTTCAGGCTCTCGGGGCAAAGGTATCCAAAAGATCTTCATCCGGACATATAATAATCGAAAATCGGAGGCTCGATGGAAAAGTGGTTGTGTCGTGAAGGGAAAAGAGTGAAATGTTTGCATAAGTGAACGGATGCGACCACACCAGTACTAATGCCCCGGATCCTATTAGAACTCCGAAGTTAAGCGTGCTTGGGCAAGAGTAGTACTGGAATGGGTGACCTCCTGGGAAGTCCTCGTGTTGCATCCCCTTTTGTTTTGCGCCTGTTTAGTTCTGTCGCAGCTATCTCTCTCTTTCGTTTAGTTTAAATATTTAATTTGTTTTTTTATCCTCGGGGCTTCATAGTAGGGAGGGTGTAAATTGTTCGGGCTTCCGAGGCAAAGGTATTGAAAAGGTCTTCGTCCGGACATATTATAATCCAAAATCGGAGGTTCGACGGAAAAGTGGTTGTGTCGTGAAGGAACAAGAGCGAAATGTTGGCATAAGTGAACGGATGCGACCATACTAGAACTAATGCACCGGATTCCATCAGAACGACGAAGTTAAGCGTGCTTGGAGGAGAGTAGTAATAGGATGGGTGACCTCCTAGTAAGTTCTCATGTTGCATCCACTTTTGTTTTGCGCCAGTTTAGTTCCGTCCCAGCTCGCTCTCTCTTTCGTTTAGTTTAAATATTTAATTTTTTTCCCCAGGGCTTCGTAGTGAGAAGGGTGTAAATTTTTCGCGTTTCCTGGGAAAAGATATCAAAAAGATCTTCGTCCGGACATATTATCATCGAATATCGGAGGCTCGACGGAAAAGTGGCTGTGCCGTGAAGGGACTGATGTCTCCAAAGTAGCCATGTCTTTATGCATATTTTAGTTCCATATTCTTTACATTTTGCATATTTCGGGTTGGGAATATGTCAGATTTATGTAGTAAATGCTTATTTGTCAGAAATGGAGATCTACATAAGTTTCTGTTTAATATCGCAGAATATGGAACCATTTCGGGAGAAGACCAAGAAGCAAGAGCCGGAGCACAAAGCTACTCGACATCGACTAACCCTAGTCGATCTCGACAAGACGTGCCTAGGCACCAGCCAGCATCGAGGAGCCTATGTCGAGAAACTGAAGACGAAGAACCAAACTCCACACCCTACTCGAGATCGAGTACGGCTACTCGAGGTCGACAAAGACGTGGAGCCGGGATCGAGCACCTCGAGAAGACTTGCCCGACCAGCCAAGCCAGACCTAGTCGACGAACAATTTTACTCGATGTCGACGAGAGGTCCTCGATATCGACGAGCGCCAGGAGTCACGACCGAGTCTGTTGAGGACCAGCTAGCCGAGACGACGAAGCCGAGCCAGTCGACCAACAATCCTAGTCGAGATCGAGTAGGCTCTACTCGAGATCGACGACGGTCCCAAAAGCCGCGTTACTCGGTTTGACGAATCCTACTCGGTTTGGGATTCCTTGGGCTCGAAGTTTGCCGATTCTATCCGAAATCATCAAGACACATCATGAAGGAAGAGATCTATCCACTTGAGACACCTTAGATATTATTTACCTTTTAGATTTAATTTCCTTGTTACTTTTATTTATCATTAAACCTTTTAGATATACTTTTAGATATAGATAGATGTTTCTATCCTTGACTAGCAAGGTTTAGATGCCTATAAATAAAGCCCATGGGGCTCAATTTTATTCATTCAATTCGAGAGAGAAGTAAGTAGGAGAAGTAGAGAGAGAGAGTGAGCGGCCGATTGGAGTTGTGAAGCGAAAGCGGATTTGGCTTCAAGCGGTTGTAAACTTTGGTTTATTTTAATGCAATTAGTTTTCTTTCAATCGATGATGTCTGAGGTTGCGATGAAGCGCGAGTAGTCAACCCACTTCTAGGGTTAGGGCGAGCCCGACGATAACCATGCATAATTGAGGTAAAGATCCGACTTTTATCATGTTTTGAGCATCTTCTGCTTGTTTATGTGTTTATTACCCATCTAATGGAGATCCATGATAACAACATGGATTATAAACATAAAATCGGTAGAGACAATTAGGGTTTCTTGAAAGAGTTGTCTAATTGTTGGAAAAGGCGAAAGCTAGTCCTTTGATGCGATTCACATGATTATCTGTTTATCTCTGCCTTATGCATGTTTGGTTATCGTTGCTGCAAACCCCAATCCTGGAAGCCTTTTACATTAAGTTTAGTTCGAAATCCCAAAGCAATTGTTTTTACTTCCTTTCGTTTCGTTTTAGTTTCTGTCTCCTCGATATCAAATAGCACTCGTCGATATCGAGTACTGATTCTCGATCTAGCATCGCTGTAGCTTCTGTGTGCAGGTACTCGACAAGACGAGCCGAAGTCAACAAGGACCCTACTCGATATCGAGTAGCCCTGGTCGATATCGACGAGCCCCTGTGCTTGCTGCTGCGCTGTGTTCGACTGTCCGATCTTCTGTCGACTACCCTAGTCGAGATCGAGGACCCTGTTGTCGACTAGTTCTGTGAGATTCCAACACTGCCTAGGATCCGCTGACACGCTTCCTCGTGGATCGATCCTGACTTCCCACTGCTACATCAGGAGGAGGTCTTGTAATTATTTGCGTGGGCAGAATCTGGTTTGATTTATTTTGTTATATTTCATACTCGATTTCCTCCTACAACAGGGACAAGAGCGAAATGTTGGCAAAAGTGAACGGATGCGACCATACTAGAACTAATTCACCGGATCCCATCAGAACTCCGAATTTAAGCGTGCTTGGGCGAGAGTACTACTAGGATGGGTGACCTCCTGGGAAGTCCTCTTGTTGCATCCCATTTTGTTTTGCGCCAGTTTAGTTCGGTCCCAGCTCGCTCTCTCATACGTTTAGTTTAAATATTTTTTTTATCCCCGAGGATTCGTAGTGAGGAGGGTGTCCATTGTTCGGGCTTCCGGGGCAAAGGTATCAAAAAAATCTTGGTCAAGACATATTATAATCGAAAATCGGAGGCTCAACGGAAAAGTGGATGTGTCGTGAAGGGACAAGAGCGAAATGTTGGCAAAAGTGAACGGATGCGACCATACCAACACTAGTGCACCGGATGGGTGACCTCCGAAGTTAAGCGTTCTTTGGCGAGAGTAGTACTAGGATGGGTGACCTCTTGGGAAGTCCTCGTGTTGCATCCTCTTTTGTTTTGCGCCAGTTTAGTTCCGTCCTAGCTCTCTCTCTCTCTCTCTCTCTCTCTCTCTCTCTCTCGTTTAGTTTAAATATTTAAATTGTTTTTAATCCCCTGGGCTTCGTAGTGAGGAGGGTGTCTATTGTTTGGGCTTCCGGGGCAAAGGTATCGAAAAGATCTTCGTCCGAACATATTATAATTGAAAATCAAAGGCTCAACGGAAAAGTGGTTGTGTCGTGAAGGAACAAGTGCGAAATGTGTCGAGTGAGAGGACCGCATACTTAGGCTTTAAGCAGGTCTGGAGCTCAATAGGGGGACTCAACATCGAGTCTGGTGACTCAACGCCGAGTGTGGCAGTCGACGTTGTCGACGTCGAGTGGCTCCTCAGTGCTTACCTTCATCGTTGTATACTCGTCCTCTCGTGTGCCTATGATATTTACCCCTATCCATGGGACTTCCTCATTTGTGGGGCCGAAAGAGAATTCCAAGACCTCGTTCCCTATTGTGAAAGTGTGGAGTATCTTCCCGACGCTTATGTTGGCATCTGCTGTAGCTAGTAAGGGTCTACTAAGAATAACAAGGCTAGCAGGATCTTCCGTGATATCTATTACAAGGAAATCTGTGAAAATAAAGAACTTACCAACCTGGACAGGGACATCATCAACCATACCTGTAGGGATGACCACTATATTTTTTTTCATGTATAACTTGGCATCCACAAGCTCTAGTGCTCCAATCTTCACCTTTGACTATATTGATAAAGGCATGATGCTCACGCTTGCCCCGAGATCACATAGTGCCACATAGCGATGTTGGCCAAATCCCACGCTAATAGAGAAATTTCCAAGGTCTGGTCTTTTCTTAGGGAAATCCATCCTCTTCTAGTCGCTAGCGATTTCTGTAATTGATCGCTTGTTGCTAAGGATCTGCTTGAGGAACTTGACGTAGGCAAAGATTTCATGAAGGGCTTCTCTTAAAAGAATTATAACATTTAGTCCTTGAAGCAATTTCACAAATCATTCAAACTTACCTGTTGTGGGGTCCTTCAGCGCCTTGGAAGGGAATGGGAGTGTTTTCTTTAGTTTTAGAGCCTCAACAGCCTTCGGAGGCGATGTAGTGGAGTTGATGTCGACTGGGGGCGACTCGATATCGACCTGGGCTGACTCAATATCGACTGGTGGAGTCATCATCGAGTGGGCTGGTGCAGTTGGTTCGAAATCGGGTGATTGGGACTCGATATCGACCATTGTTGACTCGATATCGACCTATTGTGGGTCTCTTTCGAGCCGGTTTCCAGCTTCATCGCCCTTGATGTGCGCTCAATTAACCATGTTTTTTTCTTACATCCATATCGATTTCTGTATACATTTAATATCTCTAGGTTAGAATAATACAGGAATTCTATAGTTTATGCTTATTTGCCAATTATGGAGATCGACACTAGTTCTTTTTTAATTTCGCAGAAATCGAGACACTTTATGAGCAATTCGGAGAAGAGAAGAAAGGTCGAGTAGAAGCTGAGCCAGAAAGTATCGAGCAAAAGAAGAGAAGAAAGTCACTCGACAGACCTAGTCGATGTCGAGTACACTTACTCGATGCCGAGTACAAGTCTCATCGACTTCCACCATTGAAGCCGAGATTGAGCACAGATGAAGTCCAGACACGATGTCTAGTCGACATCGACCACTCTGGTCGATGTTGAGTACATTCCAGGAGCAATCCGAGTAGAGATCGAGAACGAATCTGATAAGGAAGTTGCTTACCTATCAAGGCACGAATCTTTTATCAAGAGTGAAGACTTATCAACATCAGTAATTCCCATATTTAGTTAGGGGAATTTTAATTATTTAATTTTACTTAATATTTAAACATTTATCATTAAGCTTTTAGATAGATAGAGATAGATTGTCATTTCCATAGATAGCGATGATTGGACACTATAAATATAGCCCTAGGGGTTGAGTTTTAGGATCATTATGTTCTCAAGCAATTGAGCAAAAACTAGTTAGATAATTTTCGATAGTTTTGGTGAGGCTTGGCCGAGTGGAGTTGGAAGAGTTGAGAGACGATTTGGCCTCGTTCAGTTGTAAGCTTTTGTTTGATTTAATGCAATTAGTTAATTCTTTTATACTATTAATGTTTGTTATGATGAAGAGTGAGTAGTCACCCTTCTTCTAGGGTGTGGGTGAGCCTGACGGTAGCCGTGTAAGGTAATGCATCGAAGGTACAATCTTTATTGCAATTTCATCTTCTATCCCTATTTGCATGATTCTTCTACGACAGTAGCATGTGATCGTTATTTGTGTTATTGAAGTGAAAGTGATCTTAATGCAAACTTGGATTAATTATGTGAAAAGGTTAGTAACAATTAGGGTTTATGCGAAAGTCTCTCTCTTCTTAATTTTTAATGACGAAAGTTATTTGATGAAAAGGCATGAACTTTTATATCTTTAGCATAATTCTTACATGGTTATCGTTGTGGCGTTGATATCCCGACCATGGAAGCTTTTAGTTTATTGAGTTAAATTCTTCAAATTCCTGTTTATTTCTACTTTTATTTTCGCTACAAAGTTACGGTTTTTACTACACTGACACTCGACATCAACTACTTTCTGGTCGACATCGAGTACAACCTAGTCGATATCGAGTACTTTCTGCTCGAGGTTGGCTCTGTTTTATCTTCTGTTGTATGGAGTATGTAGGAGCTCGGGTTCTTCTACTCGACGCCGAGGAGCTTCTGGTCAATTTCGAGGGAGATTTGGAACTTGAAAGGAGAGCGATGACAAGCTTCCTCGTGGATACGATCCTGAATACCCTACCACCACAGCGGGAGGGATTCTTGTATTTTATTTGCTTGGACATGGAGTTGGTTGAATTTATATTTATTTAGACTAGTTTCCCTCCACAACAACCCTCTTCTCCGATCTCTGGCTCTCGCAGGTTTGTAACCCCTCCGTAGTTGAAAAGCAGCAACGTGTCCTGTTTGCCCCTTTGAATTTGGATTTGTATGACTAGGGAGCTTTCCAGATGGCCGTGGAATCTGTGCCACAAGTTGACCCACTTGGGTCTCTATGTTCCGCTTTGAAACATCCATCTCTCCAAATCTCGTAGTGAAGCTCTAAGGTTGAGACTGGATGGCGCTGGTGGATTGCTCGTGCTTAGCTTGGTTCCTCCTCATTTCGTTGAGGACGATCTATAGTACATCCTTCCGCTGGTCTATCTCTGGATGTCTGGGAGCTCGATATGGTGGAGGGTTCCTAGGGGCACCTTGGTTCCATTGTGGTTGATAGAACCGTTGATCGCCCATATAGCGATTGGGACCCCCCTGCGTAAGGTGTTTCTTCGCGAGTCTCCGCCTGATGGACTTGCTTCTCATGTGGGCAATCAGGGGTAGTGTGCCGCTTTGATCCACATTCAATGCAAGGTTGGTTAACAGATAGGAATTTAACTTGTTTAAGAAGCTTAAGGTTTTGATCTTTGTAGAATTGCTCCTTGACGTCGGGATCAATCTCATTGGAAGGCTCATATAGGGGCATGGATGGGGTTGGCCTCGCATATATGTTGTCGTAAGCCACAGGAGTCTCATATGTGTTGTCGAAGTTTGTCAACCTCTCTATAGTTGCCCAAGCCCCCGTTGGTGTAAGCTCGATGTAGCGGTAGACAGTGTATGACTTGATCCATTACCTGCTTGCATAATCAACAGAGTTGTAGAAAATCTCCTGAATGACGTATGGTGGCTGCCCATGAGTAGGGCAAGATCGCAGTAGCTCTTTGTACCGGTGTTGTGGAGGGGAATCAAGTTATAAAATAAATATCAAATATAAATGACAAAACCAACTCCCTGTCCAAGCAAATAAAATACAAGAATCCCTCCCATTGTAGTGGTAGGGTATTCAGGATCGTATCCACGAGGAAGCGTGACAGCGCTCGCCTTTCAAGTCCCAAGGTGCTCTAGAAATTTACTTTATTAGATCACTCGACGTTGACTGGATGACTCGATGTCGACTACTCAATTGATTTCCTGTAAAGTTTCACAACAGAAGACAAGGTAGACTCAACGTCGAGTCGAACTCGATGTCGGGTGGAACTCAATGTCGGGTGGAACTCGTTGAACTCGATGTCGATTTATCAGTGTAGCAAAAACCGTAAGTTTTGTAATAAAAATAAAGATAGAAATAAACACAGATTAAGATAATTCGATTAAATAAGATAAAAGCTTCCAAGGTCAAGGTTTCAACACCACAACGGTAACCATGTAAAAATCATGCCAAAGATATAAAAATCATGCATTTTCATCAAATAACTTTCGTCATTAACAATTAAGAAGATAGAGGCTTTCACATAAACCGTAATTGTTACTACCCTTTTCACATATCTAATCCAAGTTTGCATTAAGATCACTTTCGCTTCAATAACACAAATAAGGATCACCTTCGACTGTCGTAGAAGAATCATGTAAATCAGGGATAGAAGATGAAATCGCAATAAAAGTTGTACCTTTGATGCATTACCTTACATGGCTACCGTCGGGTTTGCCCCGACTCTAGAAGTTGGGTGACTACTTACTCTTCATCATAGTGACAAACATCAATAATATAAAAGAACTAACTTGCAATAAAATAAACAAAAGCTTACAATCGAACTCTCCAATGTCTCTTCAAACTTGGCTCAAGCTCTCTCTCTATCTCTACTCTATGGGTGCATTTTGTGGAATTGAATTGAATTGGAATGACTAAAAGCCATCCCTCTATGTCTTATTTATAGTGTTCAATGCTAGCTAATCTAGGAAAGAACAATATATCTATATATATTTTTTTATCTATCTAAATCCTAAAGATAAGACTTTGATAAATAAAAATAATGGAAACAAATAAATATCCTAGGTAAATTAGGAAATTCACCAACTAGGATAGATGTCTTCAACTTGATAAAATATCGCGTGTCTTGCATCTTAAGTAAAGCCACACTCGGATTCGGACTCGATAGGGCCGTCGGATTGGCTTCTGTGGGACTGGCTCGAGGTGTCTTGATCCGGCTCGCACTCAACCTCGTCTTCTTCACTCGATTTGGGCTCCAAACTTCACTCGACATCGAGTCGGTGACTCGACGTCAACTCCTTCTGCGTCTCGGGTCTTGCTAGCACTCAGTCTCAGCTCTTAAAGGGTATGTGTCGAGTTGATCCACTCGACGTCGATTGTGGGACTCGACGTCGACTCCTCGTGTCGAGTGGTCTACTTTCAGCATTCTTCTCTGTTTTGAAATGCACTTTTCTAAGTCTTTGTTCGTCCGATTGACACATATGAATATGCGTTGGAAAGCTCTTTTTGAAAGATACAACTCTCATGCAGACATTAGAACTTGATTCAGAATGGTGAATGGCGAAAAGTGGTGTTTCCTCCAACTGCAACATCCTGTGCTCTTCCTTAGCTTCTCCAATGTCTTCATGACTTTCCTTTAAGCTCCAAAATGCGTCCGATTTCTGCGAAATTAAACAGAAACTTGTGTAGTCCTCTATATTTTGCAAATAAATATAAGCTACACAAATCCTATGTAAATCAAACCCAGAAATATCAAATGCAGACAGAAATCGATATGAATGTAAGCGAAAAACATGGTTAATTGAGCGCACATCAACACCGCATACTTAAGCTTGCTTGTCCTCAAGCAATACTTTTAATAATCATATAGGGGAAGAAATTAAACTCTCAACATCATATATTAATTCTCATATAACCCCGCAATCAATTACCATCCTCGAAAAGGTACTAGTGCCACAAATTCATGCCTGTGAATAAAAGGTAAAAGGTATTTGATAAGCAAGAGGACTTTTATGTGCATGGTGAAAAAAAGGTAAAAGGTATAGTGGTGGGCTATATTTGGGCAATGTGGTGCTAAATTCGGAGAGAATTCTTCAAACTTGCTTTCTGTTAGGAGGAAAATCAAGTATGAAATAATTAAATCTCCAATTGACTCCCTGGACCACGCAAATAAAAATTACCAGACTTCCTCCCATTGTAGTGGAAGGGAATTAGGATCGTATCCACGAGGAAGCGTGTCAGCGCTCGCCTTTTCAGTCTTAGAATCCTCTCAAAATCGACAAGAAGGCTCCTCGATGTCGACTAGAATACTCGATATCAACTAAACATGTCGACTAAAACCTGCAAAACCGACCAATAGAGAATGGAAACAAGCAGTGTCGAGTAGAAGCGTACTTGACGTCGACCAGACTCCTCGACGTCGACTAGTTTCGTTGATCTCGAGTAGTTTCGCAGAGTAAAAACCGTGAATAAAAACAGAACGGAAACGGAAATAAACGCATAATTGGTGGGATTCGAATTGAATAATATGAAAGGCTTCTAGAATCAAGGTTTCAATGCCACAACGATAACCAGATAAGAATCCTGCTAAAGGTATAAAAGATCATGCTTTTTCATCGAACAACTCTCAATATTAACAAGTAGAAATATAGAGGCTTTCGCATAAACCCTAATTATTACTAACTCTTTTCACATAATTAATCCAAGTTGTACTAAGATCACTTTCTCTTCAATAACACAAACAAGGATCACCTTCAAATGTCGTAGAAGAATCATGCTCATAGGGATAGAAGATGAAATCGCATTAAAAGTTGTACCTTTGTCGCATTACCTTACATTGCTACCTTCGGGCTCCCCCTGACCGTAGAAGTAAGGTGACTACTCACTCTTCATCATAGAAACACATATCAATAATAAAAGGAAACTAACTTGCATTAAATCAAAACAAAGCTTACAACCGATTGAAGCCAAATCCGCTCTCGCCTTTCCAACTTCCTACTCAGCTCCAAGTTTTCTCGAAACTCTCCTACTCTCGCTATCTATGGTGTAAAACACAATTGCTTGTGGCTTGGATAGTAATGAAAATCATCCCCATAGGGCCTTATTTATAGTATTCAATCCTCGCTATCCAAGGAAATAATAATCTATCTATATCTAAAACTATCTTTCTAAACCTTTATGATCAAACTTTGAAATAAAACAAATAATCTCTAAGGTAAGTAAGACTTAAGTGGATAAATATCTTCACTCTTGATAGATCTTCACATGAGTTGATAGAATTCCACGTGACTTAGATTGCAAGTAATTCACATATCTCGGATTCTACTCGATTTTGACTCGGAATGACGTTGGGGAGTACTCGACATCGACTAAAGTAGTCGACTTCGAGTAGTGTTTTCTTCTCCTCCGATTCTGATTGAGCTCGACTAGGATTTGGACACTCGACGGGTGTCGAGTAAACTCCTAGACGTCGAGTAGAATTGTGCTACTCGAGTCATTTACTGCTCGATCTCGGGTGATGATGGTGAAGTTGATCAAATGTTCTCGACATCGACCAGAGTGGTCGACGTCGACTAGTTCTGTCGAGTGCTTTTCTCCTTGTCTTCTGCTTGATACGTTCTGGTTCAGCTGCCACTCAACCTTGGACTTTCTCTAATTCGACCTCAGGCCCCTTCAAGATTTCCTTCTGATGCCGTGCATTTGTCGATGACTCCTGGTGACATTGAGGACAACATGAAGGTTCCACTAGATGGTCCTATCACTCGTGCAAGGGCCAAGAGAATTCAAGATGCAACCAAAGCCCTTCTTGTTCGTTACCAAGGAACAAAAGAGCAAGGGTTCAGGCCACCCTGAATCCCTTTGCTCAAGACTACACCACCGGCACAGGAAGTGAGCTTGCGCCCACAAACGGAGCTGATGAAAACCCTTCAGCATCCTCCATGACATGACCATACTCGGCACCAACATGGCACACTCGAGACCATCTCATGTCGAGTGGGCCAAGAAAGATGTCGAGTGGATGGAGGCCCATGTCAAGCACACCTCTTGTGCTTGGGCCGGTTTATACATTTAATTAATTCTATTATTTTATGTAAGTAGATTTAATAAAGTGGAAGAATTATATCTCCTCTAGATATATTCTTGTCCACTAAGTTATTCAAACTTCTATCTTATTTAGGTTTGCTTATCTTTAGGATTTTAATTATATATTTTATCAACCTAAATAATATCTTGCATGATAGAATTGGTTGTTAGTTTTTCTATTTAACAATGTAGTTCCTTTTGAATTAATCAGATTGAATAGAATTGAGAAACCCCTTTATGGATTATAGGGTTCTTCGATTTCAATCCAAAAAGCACTCTTGCTCTTGTGATCTATGATCTTCGGCACCACAACCATCACCTTCATCATCTTCCTTCACCATCACCGAAACCAAACACATCACAACACAAACCCTAAACCCTAAACCGTCGCAAGAACAGGTATCGGACTCCTTGGCGCTTTCTCGCGGCCTCACGCGACTAGGTGTCTAGCGTCTTCTCTCGCAAGCGCTCGGCACCCTCGGCACCTCACCCTCGCAAGCGCTCGCGCATCCCGGCTCCTTGGCGTCTTTGCTCGCGGTACTCGCTCTAGCTTCCGGACTCCCCGGTCTCGCTCCAGCGATCGCTCCCAGCGCTCTCACACCCAGTGCCGCGCGCCCAGGATTCCCTCGCCTTCCCTTTTCGTCGCTACTTGTTTAGTTTAAATTATTCAAGTGATTTTCGTCGCTTTAATAAGTTCCTTAATTAGTTTAGTTAAATTGTTAATCAGAAGATATTGGAAGAGCATTGTAAGATCGGGCAAATATACAGCGTGGTTCTTGATCCTGCACCAACATCCAAAGGATCGGGTATCCCAAACGTATCATCTTCCTTCTACGAATTGCTATAAATGCCTTGATTTCTGCGAAATTAAACAGAAACTAGTGTAGACTACATAATTTGGCAAATAAGCACAATCAACATAGATTCTGTATAATTCTAACCCAATGATATAAAATGCATGCGGAAATCGATAAAAAGTCAGTATAAAACATGGAAAAATAGGTGCACAACAAACACCACATACTTAAGCTTGCTTGTCCTCAAGCAATACATTTAATGTTCATACAGGGGAAGAATTCAAACTCTCAACATCTTAGATCCATTCTTGTATAACCCTGCAATCAATTACCATCCTCGAAAAGGTACTTATGCCTCAAATCCATGCTTATGAATAAAAGCAACTTCACACACAAAAGGAGGGTTATGCAAGAATAATTCATACGACAAAACATTAATAATCAAGAGTAATTTAATTAAGCTCATGGTGAAGAAATTATTTAACTTTGGTTTCTTGCTTTGATACACTTTCTCCCTTCATATGATATTCCACATCACTCATCCTCTCATAATTTGCTCTTTGTTTTTTCACTATTGACGCTTTACCTCTGTAACCTCAGCACTGCCTTACCGCGAGTCGCAAACATGGGTGTTATGAATGACCACATATACTTAGTGCTTCGGACTCCTCACCTTGGTGTACCATCCTGCGGAACTATTACTTCGACGCAGGCAGGGTCGATCTACCTTTATCTCCTTAGGTGACCGGATTTTCTTTCACTCATTAAATTTTCCATAAATTTTGAAACATTCTTGCCAAACTCCAAAATATGATAATAATCACACAAACACCATATAATAATCTCCATAATATAACATCAATTACCGAACATACTGCCCGGATGGGTAATAAGGTAAAGAAATAGGCAATCTATAGATCATGTGGAACAAATATGAAATAAGGCATAATATGGCTTGTGATGCATAAGCATATGTAAAGGCTAGGATATAAGGTATGTATGGGAAATGAAGTCCTATATCCTCTTATCATCCAACATGTCAAAAGCAACATCAAATTTACCTCCTTTCATGGTTGTCATGAAAATAATGCACTTCATTGTGACTTCCCTTTACTAGGCAATTTCATGCTATATCTCTAATGAATCTAATTTTGCATCGTCGAGTTCAATTTAACTTCCATGACACTAATCAAAAAAATTTAATGGGGGTGATAAAAAATAAACTTTGGAAAATAGCATGTAAGCACATAGATGAATAATGAAATCCAAAGATAGTCATGTGTTTATAATTCGGAAAATATGCACAAATAATGTCAAATATAGTCAAATATGCATAAAGTAAGCTCTTCCCCCACTCCATACTTAAAGTTTACAGTGTCCTCACTGTATAAAAACAAGGGTGAAGAAAGAATCTCACTACACAAATGTGCAGAATGTCGGAATCGAGTGCTGAAGTTGCTGCAGAAGTGGTCGATCTCGAGGAGAGTAGTCGACATCGACAAGATCTACACGATCTTGAGTACAGTGAAGCCTCAGCGCGATCCTCCATCGAGCACAGGCTCCATTTCTCATTGTGGGTGGTTGACGTCGAGTAGACTACTCGACGTCGAGTACTTTTGCAATATTTTTCGTACCTACAAGACTCGTTAGATAGATAATATCCACGATAGCAAAACCCCCAAAATAGTGTTTCAAAACTATAAACCAAAAGCAACCATGTCTAAAAATCCTAAAAACTAATTGTTTTGTTACAAGCTCTAGATTTTATAGTCGTTAGGCCGACTTCTTCCGTTTAAGCTCAAGGTGGCATCTACAGCGCCCATGTAGTCCGGGCCTCGAGTAAGACTCCATTCTTATCCAGCAGCCGTAATCCTCCGGAATGGAACTTGTGCACCGTGAAAGGTACCATCTTCTTGTGATTGATCTTGGTAGGGAACCCATGATTCTTGGATTTGGTGACATAGACCTTGTCTCCTACTTCGTACTCCTTATGATCGTCATTGGAAACCCTGCATAATCGCACATACCAAGGCAAACCTCTCCCATGTATAGATAAATCTTTTATGGAAATAGGAGAAGAGATGTCGTTACCTTGGCTCACCTTCGCAGAATCGGCATTCGGAACCTCAGGATCTACTCGACATCGAGTATGTGTACTCAACGTTAAGTACTTCTGTGTTTCTGGTGGCATGCTCAACAGAGGATGAAAAGTCGGTGTGGTGTGAAACTGGTCGATGTCGAGTAAGGTACTCGATGTCGAGTGCTGCTCGGCTTTGGGTGTGTTGCTCGACGAGGGTGCAGTCGACGGAGGGTGCTGAATCTGGTCGACGTCGACTATAGTACTTGGCGTCTAGTACTTTTGGTCGACATCGACCTCATACATAAGACCTGGCAAGGCATCTGAAAAGTAGTTACTCGACTTTGACTTACCTTGGTCGATCTCGAGTAGATCTTTTGTTTCTTCGTTCAGGATTGCCATGATCTCCTCCACCTGTTCTTCCATATCCCTCTTCTCCAATTCCTCGGGAGTTATATTTCTTACCTTTGGCTCCCTGCAAGTGATGTACCTGGCTTACATTGACTTGACCTCTTCCATGGGACCTGTATGCTTTTCAGTTTTATTGAAAGAGTACTCAATTACCTCGTCGCTGATGTTGAAAGTGAGCACTCCCTTCCTTACGCTTATGTTCGAATCCACCGTCGCTAAGAAGGGTCTTCCTAGAATAATTGGACAAATAGGGTCCTCTACCACATCAATAACTAAGAAATCAGTAGGGACAAACAACTTACCTACTTCTACTGGGACATCGTCCACCATGCCTGTTGGGATGACAACTGTATTATTTACCATGTATAGTCTTGCATCCACTGGCTCTAAAGCACCTATCTTGACTTTGGACCGGATTGATAGAGGCATGATACTTACACTGGCTCCCAAGTCACAAAAAGCATTAAATTTGTGTTGACCAAATCCAATAGTTATAGCAAACTTACCTAGATCTGGCCTTTTCTCTGGAATGTCCATCTTACTGCATTCCTCTACGATCTCAGCCATCAATCGCTTCTTGCTTAGGATTTCCTTGAGGAACTTTACATATGACGACATCTCATGAAGTGCTTCGGTGAAAGGAATGGTGACTTTGAGCTTTTGAAGCGTCTTCACAAACCGCTGAAACTTCTTCACCGCTCGGTCCTTCAAAGATTTTGTTGGGAATGGCAGCGGTACTTTCACCCATTACCAAATAGTAATAATATCTAAACTTAAACACACAACCAATAGGTTAGGCAATCAATCAATTGATAAACCAACTAACTACTAGTATAGCGATGAAGTCCGGTGTCGAACCCACAGGGAGAAGCGATTTCCTATTCAATAACTCTAGACAAATACTCTTAAAGCAAAACAATGATCTTTGAGAAGTAGAAAATATTTAAAAGTAACCAGATTGCAAATCACAAAGAAAATTGATATCAAAGTAGAAAGAACACTTCACCTGTAATTCTCTGACAATGGTTGGAATTCAAGGCCCTCGGATTGATCTATTATTTATTCATATTCATAAGTCTACTTGACTAAAGTTGAGAGATCCGCAGAGATTCACTCATCTTATTAAATATCACTAAAGAATAACATTAAGAACTCAAGTAATGAAGACCAATTGACACGTTGACTCTACACAATCTAGATAGATAGGGGCATACCGAACTCAACCCTAATCGCATATCCTCAACATAGATCAATTAAAATCATCCGCTACAAAGACAAAGAGACATCACTATCATCAGTACCTTTGTTTGCTATCGAGAAAACAACAGGGAATTCATAGTTAGAGATGCAATTCCTAACATTTTGATCAGGCATAGAAAGGAACACAAATATAAATTAAGCACAAGATGATAACTAAGAACATGAATAATCAAATAGAGTCAAATCCTCACAATCCAAACAACCATGTCTTCGAATCATAGGCGAAACTATGAGTTTAGCAAATCATAGGCCAATTCGCTCTCTCTCTCTCTCTCCAATGTTGCTCATCGTCTCACCCAATAGCCACACACACGGCAAAATAAACTTAAAACAACCTTAAAAGGTCTCACAAGGGTCAGTAAAACCCTAGAAGAAATAATAGCAAATAATATAAAATAATAGTCTTCGGATCTAAAACCGCGTTTCCGGGATCAAGGCCAACGACGGGCGTCGTGAAAAGGGCGGGGGCCGCCATGCAAATAGCGGCGGGCACCGTCTCTGCAGTGATTGACGTTCCTCAAATTCCTTCAATGAATTCCAATGGCGTGCCTCCTTGCTCCTCCTTAGCTCTTCTTTAGCCTCCATGTGCTCCAAAAAATGCTTCATAAGCTCTTCCCAAAGTCCATCCAAGGTCGGAATGTCATTCTGTAGAATATACACTAAAAACACATAGATTCCGAACTCGAATACTCCACAAGTAATATACGGAACTAGACTCAAAACATAACAAAACCAATACCTAATAGCAATAAGAAACACTTATAATGCCTATATGAAATATGCATTATCAAATCCTCCCACACTTAACTCTTGCTTGTCATCAAGCAACCATAAGGAAAAACATCATCTACGGATCCCACGAGAAATCTTTCACAACTTTACTCATCAAAAGCAACATCATCAATAGTGTAAAAACAACCAAACATATAAATATCATAGCATGTATATATGGGATCAAGTTGCTTGCATGCTCAAAAATCAACCTTACCAAGGATAAGAATGTGTATCTCTCACTCTCATGTGTTTAGGCTTTAAGGAGACACTCACCTCAATTCCATATACAAGCATCAACTCAAATATTGATATTTATATCATAAAATCTCCACCGGATACGTCAATGCAAAAATAAGAACATCAAGAGGACTTTCCTTCAATGGAAACCGTCATAGACGAATCCATTCAGCGGGTTGTAATGGGGCTTGGTAGAAACATAAGGGCAAGGGATTGTATTTGGTCATGTGGTGCAATAAAATCCGGGAAAACAAGATTCCACAACTCCCAATATAACACAAACCAACTCAATAAATCAAGCCCACAAATGCACAACATCTCTCAATATCATCAAAATAACTCCAAAAATCTAAAATCTCATCTCATCATCTCACACATATCACTAGTACAAAATTGGGGACCAGAGCACGCTTTTTTTATGAACGAGAGCACACTTCTCGTACTGTGCTTATAGTGAGTGCACTCCCTAACAATCACACTTACTATTTAACCGTGATCCCATATTTTAAGCACGGTTTTGTGTTGAGACGTTCTTAAAATTGTCATACGACCAATTATAAGAACGCTTCAATTGAAGTGTGCTAAAAAAAAGTTTTAGCACATTTTTTTTCAAACTGTGCTTAATAATAAGAACGCTTTAAATGAAAAGTTTGCTCTTTCATATTTCTCTCAAGACCCCTTGCACCCTCGAAACAAGAGTCGAACCCAAGACCTCTTGCACCTTCAAACTGAATTCGTCCACTTTACACTCCTGCCACCCGAGCTACGGAATTTTGTTGTAACTTTGTGCATTTACTTAATCTAATTACAAACAAAAACTCTAAATATAAAAAAATATTTTTTTCGAGATTGGTTTATAAAAATAAATGAGAACGCTTTACAAGAAAAATGTGTTCCCTCTAGTTAAATTTTGTTTTGGGAAGACACTTTTCTTATAAAACTGTGTTTGTTTTAATTTTTTTAAGCACGCTTTACATGAAAACTGAGCTAATTATTCCTTTAGAAACAAACGAGAACGGTTCTATAGAAAAGCGTGTTCATTTTAGTTAAAGTTGTTTTTGGGAACACACTTGTAAAATGAAACCGTGTTCGTTTTAATTTATTTTTAAGCACGCTTCACATGAAAACCGAGCTTACTAGTTTTCATAAATAAATGAGAACGGTTTTATAGAAAAGCGTGTTCGTTTTAGTTAAATTTAATTTTGAGAACACACTTTGAGAATTAAACCGTGTTCGTTGTAATTTTTTTAAGCACGCTTTACACGAAAACCGATTTAAATATTTTTTTACAAACAAACGAGAATGGTTTTATAGCAAAGCGTGTTTGTTTTAGTCAAATCTAGTTTTGGGAACACACTTTGAAAATTAAACCGTGTTCGTTTTAAGTTTTTTTAAGCACACTTTACACGAAAACCGGTCTAAATATTTTTTTAGAAATAAACGAGAACGGTTTTATGGAAAAGCGTGTTGCTTGTAGTTGAATTTGGGGTTGGGAACACACTTTTAATATAAAACCGTGTTTAAAATAAAAAAATAAGCACGCTTGTCAAAAACCGTACCCATCTTACCGTGCTCCACCCCCTATATTTGTACTAGTGCATCATGAAATCTCAACACCCAACCAATGTATCTCTTAACCATCATAAATCCCAATTCTTCCTCATTATGCAAACATAAGATAAATGGCTTTTTTTTTTCTTTTTTTTTCGGATTTTTTTTAACTTGAGCCAACATACATGGAAATCAAATGCATAAACATAAGTGACTAAATAAGCACATAACATTACATTTCCTTAAAGTCATAAACCATAAAATCATACTTTAGCTTCATTCTCCTCAATCTCCAAAATAGATTCATAACCCACTCAAAATCTCAATTCCCTCGTAATAAGGGTAAGGCTCATCATAGGCCAGGAATAATAATTTTATGGAGCTACCAATAAAAAGGCTAAATGATACGTAGCAATTGGCTAGGCGAGCCAATTGCTAAAATAAAAGCCCGATGTTGACTTGCAAAGTCGTTGACCTTCAATTGGAATTGGGCGGAAGCAATTGCTGAATTGACTAATTAGCAAATGCTAATTAATTACCGTTGAATTGAGTGCTTTGGTCAACAATTGCGGCTCACAATTGCAATCGAACAATAGGATGGCTTCGAACTTGGAATTGTTTCATAGTAAAAGGTAATGGCGGTGGAATGTATATTTTGAAACAATTCCGATCGCATTCAATGAATAACGAAAGTGAATTGTTGGATGCACACGAAACGAAAGGTGGGTTGAAGATGAACGTGAAATTTAGAACATACGAGAGGCAAAGGCGATTAGGGTTGATGAAGAGAAAGCACTTAACCAAGTGCTTCTCTTTTAATTTCAACCTGTCGTTCCTCAAAGGCAAATAACAACTTAAATAGGATGAGATTAGCCTCCTATGCAAAGGAGAAACTCTAAGCCAACTCATCTTTATCTATCTAGGAATAATTAAAAATAAAACCTAAAATAATATCAACTAAGAATATTCTAGAAATTGTTTTCTTAAGGAGGTTGACAACTCCTTCTTTTTATTTACCTAATTAAATAATAAAATAGCTAAAAATAGGTAAAATAATTCTTCAAGTCAAACCAGCAAGACCTACGGAACTCTCCGCGCCGACCCCAGGACCCTTGACCTCGACCCTTCAACATCGACCCTTCAACAAGCTTGAATCCATGGTGGCGCCTTCTTCTTTCTTGGGATGATCGGGTCCTCGAACCGCCTTAGCCCACAGAGGGTCAATCTTGATGGCATCACTAAAGGCTCAAATTGGCTTCAAAGCAAGATATAACATAGGGTAGATATGGGTAAATAAGTGGGTAAAAGGTTGCCTCTATCATATTTCACATAAAAACTAATTTTCATGATAAGATCAAATCATTCCAGAATTCCATGGGATTTATAAGATCATCCCAGGACAAACTCTAATTAGATGGGTATCTTTGATAACACAACATGCAAAACAACAAACAAGACTCACTTTTTTTTCATATTTTTCAACATTTTTCAATTTGTATTTTCATTTTTGACAATTTTTATTTTATAAAAGAAATAACATAAACGAAATAACAAAGACTCAAAAGAAAAAACTCAAAAACAAACAGAAATTGAAACATGAACTAATCTAACAAATTCACTTCAATCTCCCCCCCCCCCCCACCCCCCCACACTTAGATGTTGCATTGTCCTGAATGCATAGTAACACAAAAAGGAACAATGAGAAAAAAAAATAAAAGGTTTGAAAGAAGCAAATGACTGACCATTTACTGTGAAGGCGGGGTCTGGGGTCCAGACCGTTGATTGATGTCTTGAAGGGAAATCGACACGGCGTTTTGAAGACTAAAGAGCTTCTCCACAAGATTGGCGAGCTTGTCAGCAATGCTCATCTTAAAATCAGCAAATCGACGCTCAATATCAATCAAAGTAGCATATGTCGGCTCAGCGTCTCCTTCAACAACTTCTTCTTTCTTTTTGGCGACCTCAACTTCGTCAGCAGCTTCTGTAATGACAGGAACCTCAACAGGCAAAACACCAACATATTCATCAATAACCTCATCATCTGCATCCTCATCATCGGTGGCCTCATCATCATCAGCAGACCATCGCTTCACTCAACTACGCTTCGCAGGATCTAATGGAAACTTGTTGTGATAGAGGTTGAAATCTGACATCCTTAGGCACTCTAGTATGTCCGCATGCAGATAATTGTGATGCTCCTCTCCTGGTCCCGACTTCCATTCAAAATCTGACATCCTTAGGCACTTTTTATGATAGAGGTTGAAACTTGTTGTGATAGAGGTTGAAATATGACATCCTTAGGCACTCTGGTATGTCTGTATGCATATAATCTGACATTCTTAGGCTGGCAAGATTGTAAACGTTCTTGTCTTCTAGGCGCTGCAAACCATCAAGACAGACAGCTACTTGGTGAGCAATCAACGATATCAAGCCTCCGAAAACAATAACGTGCCATGGCCTCACAAAAGTAGATCAAGTCACCTCCATACAATTTCCCAAAAATAGCTGAACCCAATCAGAGATGTAAACCCCTCCCGGAGTCAAGCAGCAGATATAGCTCCAGGCTCTCATAGTAACAATGGAGTAGTTCTCCACACCCAGGAAAGAGTTATAGAGTACCAAATAACACAACCTCAATGCAGGATGAGTAATCATGGATGCATGGTATTGTTCATCATATTCAGCAAACACTGCTATAGCCTCTTTCCACATATCAAGAGGATTTCGAGTGCCCAACTTATCAGCAAATCTGGCATCAGTAGACCACTTGGTAACACGAAAGGCTTGTGCAATGAGATCCTTAGTTACCGCGAACTTCCGATTCCTCAGCTGAAAACGAATCTTCATATTAGAACGATAATCCAGGGTGGCCAAGAACTCTCTCACTAATGCTGGATAGGTAAAAGCAAACACATCCAAGAAATCTTCCAATCCCCCATCTCGTAGCAGTCGATAGACCTCCTCATATATTCCCAGTTTCTTCAACGTCGGGGGATAAAAGAATATAGTGGATTCATACCGTCTCTCTTCCAGATTGAGCCAACGATCCTTCTCTTCCCAAGATAGAAAATGAGGCATCTTCGTATCAGAGACAGACATGATATAACTCGAGAAAAATCGGAGAAAATCCACAAAAACGACCAAAGTACGGGCTCGTTGTAGAGGTGGCGGGCGCCGTGGCAGGGGCGGCGGGCGCCGTCTACGCAGAGCCATGAATCCGAGTAAAAACGTTGGAAAACCGACATCTACTCCTCTAAACTTCAAATTTTCTCGAACAACTTGGTTTCAAAGGGTTCTTTTGTGATAGGTAAAGGAATGGAATGGGAAAAGAGTGAATTTTGTGGATGTAGGTTAATGGCGGAAAGTGGCTTGGTGGATTGAATCAATTGAAACGCAAGGCTTTAGGTAGTTGGATCGGATTCTAGTAGGCTTTTGGTATTCTTGAGATTTCTCTTGAGCAAGTTGGATTGATCCACAAAAGGAGAAATAATATATGGTGAGTTTGAAGGATTATCTATCACAAAAGAAAAAGAAAAATTATTAGATCTAGATATAATAGAAATAGGAAAGATAGAAAATCTAATCCTAGGAAATAAGGAAACTATTCATAAAAAGAAAAATCTAGTCCTAAAATAAATAGAAAATAAATAAAAGATAAAATACTAACCTAAGATAGATAGAAAATAATCTAACCTAAAAGGAAAAGGAAAACCAATCTAATCCTAGAAAGATAAGAAAAACTAACCTAAACTCGAAAAATAACCAAAAATAAAAAGATAGGAAACTTCCCTTCCAGTTTTACCAAAATTTGGATTCGTCGGGCGGATAGAGGGGTGGCGGCGGGTACCGTGGCTGGGGTGGCGGGCGCCGTGTCAACATTGCACAACTCCTTTCTTTTAAATCAATCAAAACTCAAACCCAACATTGGCTTCACTTACCATAACTTCCGAAACTCGTTGACACGATTGATCCTACTTTATTGAATTAAATAACTAAATGCAAAATAGAAATACTACCTAACTACCTTAGGTTGCCTCCGAAGAAGCGCCTTTGTTTCACATTTTTGGCTCGACGTGATGCATTCTTGATAAAGTTATTTCACCAAAATCTCCCATACTTGTCCTTTTCAGAACAAGGGGTGGAACTTTAGGAACTTCTTCGACATATCCATCCATCGATTCCTTCTTGAAATGAGTAACTCCGGGAGGTCGTCCTGCAATTGCCAAACCTCAGCATTATTAGGAATCGAATTTTCATAGGGAATAGCAATAGAATCATTTGAATGAGACACATTTTCATGCGACTTAAACAAATTCTCAATTTTCTTCTCAATGTCATCTTTCCCCAAACAAATTTCATCTTTGTTAGAAAGCTCAAAATTCATAGATTCATTTTCAACAGAAGCATCTAACAAACTATTTGATTCATTCATGTGATTAGTTTCTTTAGAGTCAAGAACATCTACGAAATCATTGGCAGAAGAAACAATATGCTTAAATATAGAAAACTCAATCTTTCTACCATCAAACTCCATAGTTAGTGATCCTTCAAAACAATCAATCTTAGTCTTAGCCGTTCGCAAGAATGGCCTTCCCAAGATAATTGGGTTTCAAGCGTACCTTGTTCCATGTCTAGAATGAAGAAATCAGCTGGAAAAATGAAATCATTTACCTTAACCAAAACATCTTCAACAATTCCTCTAGGCTTAATACTAGAAGGATCAGAGAGTTATATAGTAACACCAGTTTCAAACAATGAATTGAGACCCAAAACCATGTACAAGTTATCAGACATAACATTGATTGACATAACATTCATTGAAGCACCTAGGTCTAACATAGCTTTGGTGAAGCTAGCATTAACTATTGCACATGGTATAGTAAACATACCTGGATCTTCGAACTTTTCAGGCAATCGTTTCAGAAGCAAAGCAAAAACATTCTCACTTAAACTTACCTTTTCTTTCTTTCTCATCCTTTGCTTGCGCTTCATCGTGCATAACTCTTTCAAGAATTTTGCATAGCGAGGCACAATTTTAATAAAATTAAAGAGTGGAATATTTACCTCATAATGAGCAAAGCTGTCATAAAGAATTCGTTCATCTTCCCACTTACGATCGGATCTTAAGGCATAAGGAAAGGGTGGTGCAGCTCTTGAAACCTCAGAAGACCACTCTTTAGAAGCTTTCTTCGGGGATTGAACTTCGTCAGAAGTCGGATCCGTCAATGGAGGTGGCGGTGGGCGTAGTGGTGAGGGGCGGCGAGCGCTATCTATGCAGTGCGTCTCCAATTTCGTCTCTTCCTCCTTATTTCCCAAATCAACTTCCTCTCTAGGCCTCTCTTTAACATTCCTTGTGGGTACATTCACATGTTTACCTCCTCTAAGGGTCATGGTGCTAACATTCTCCTTCGGATTCACTACCACCTGTGATGGCAACTTACCCGAATCTTTCTCTTTCAATTCACTAATCTCCTTAGACATTTGACTCAACAACTTCTCTTCAGCACTCATCTTGTCCAATAACAACCTCAATGTCTCATCTTTTTCATCTTGTTGAGTGTTTCTAGGACGATTCTCAATTTGTTCTTTTTGAAAAGGGACTTGTTGCTGCTGGCCTCTTCCGTAAAATCCACTTTGGTAGTTTGAATTGTAGCCTTGATTGTAACTGTTACCAAAGTTGCGGCGAGGTCCATAATCCATAGCATTCACTTCAGCGGTGCCCTCCTGAATCAAGGGGCACTTATCATTCGGATGAGTTGGATCTCCACAAACTCCACAAGGTCTAGGCTGATGGGGTTGATTCATTTGCATAGCCATCTTGTTTACGATCCCCATGAGCCTATCGATATCATCCTTTTTTCCATCTTTCAAACTATCCAACTTATAAACTCCTCTAGTAGCATTATCCAACCCTTCAAAAAATGTCATTGCTTCCTGATGTGTTTTATCCAAAATAGCTCATCCACTAGTAGCATTGATGAAACTCATGTCGGTGTCAAGCAAGCCTTCATAAAGATATACCACTAGATCATCCTCGGGTATACCGTGTTGCGGACAACTATCCCTAAGCTTCTTGAACCGCTCAACATACTCATAAAGACTCTCCGTAGGTGATCGCCTAATACTGGACAACTCCTTCTTAAGTTTGTTGCGGCGAGTCGCAGGAAAGTACTTTTCCAGGAAAGCTTTCTTCAATTGCACGCAAGTAGTAATGCTTGTTGGGGGTAGGTAGTAAAGCCAATCGCTTGCAGCATCTTTCAAAGTGAAGGGGAACACTCTCAACATCAATTGGTGGTAAAGACAATCACTTGTAGCATCTTTCTGGGGGTAGGTAGTAAAGACACACAAAGGTAGCAAGGTGCTTGTTTGGTTCCTCCCCTGGCAATCCATGAAAGTAAGGCAAAATAGATGACCAATTCGACTTGAACTCAAATCTTGAACACTCAGAGAGATATGGAAGGCTAATTTTCAAGTGGTTGAGCACTCAAACCAGTTTCCTTCAGGTTCCTAGGGTCCTTCTTGGAGGATTAACAACAACGTTTTCCATCTCTTCGTCTGTCTCAAACGCGAGCCTCCTCTCCGACCGAAAAGATCTTTCAACCTCGGGATCAAAAGACAAAAGCAGTGAATTAGAAGATCTAGTTTGAACCATACAAAAACACAACAAACTCAAAGTAAAGAGTAATTGAAATTAAAGAGTGGAATATTTACCTCATAATGAGCAAAGGTGTCATAAAGAATTTGTTCATCTTCCCACTTACGATCGGACCTTAAGGCATGAGGAAAGGGTGGTGCAGCTCTTGAAACCTCAAAAGACAACTCTTTAGAAGCTTTGTTCAGGGATTGAACTTCGTCAGAAGTCGGATCCGTTGAAAGAGGTAGCGGTGGGCGCTGTGGGGAGGGGCGGCGAGCGCCGTCTATTAAGTGCGTCTCCAATTTCGTCTCTTCCTCCTTATTTCCCAAATCAACTTTCTCTCTAGGCCTCTCTTCAACATTCCTTGTGGGTACATTCACTTGTTTACCTCCTCTAAGGGTCATGGTGCTAACATTCTCCTTCGGATTCACTACCACCTATGATGGCAACTTACCCAAATCTTTCTCTTTCAATTCACCAATCTCCTTGGCCATTTGACTCAACAACTTCTCTTCAGCACTCATCTTGTCCAATAACAACCTCAATGTCTCATCTCTGTCATCTTGTTGAGTGTTTCAAGGACGATTCTCAAATTATCCTTTTTGTAAAGGGACTTGTTGCTGCTGGCCTCTTTCGTAGAATCCATTTGGTAGTTTGAATTGTAGCCTTGATTTTAACTGTTACCAAAGTTGCGGCGAGATCCATAATCCATAGCATTCACTTCAGCGGTACCGTCCTGAATCAAGGGGCACTTATCATTCGGATGAGTTGGATCTCCACAAAGTCCACATTGTCTAAGCTGATGGGGTTGATTTATTTGCATAGCCATCTTGTTTATGATCTCTATGAGCCTATCGATATCATCCTTGTGTCCATCTCTCAAACTATCCAACTTATGAAGTCCTCTAACTCCTTGGTGTCTCCTATATTGTTGCGATGCATTAGCCAACCCTTCAAAAGTGGCATTGCTTCCTGATGTGTTTTATCCAAAATAGCTCCTCCGCTAGTAGCATTGATGAAACTCTTGTTGGTGTCAAGCAAGCCTTCAAAAGGATATAGCACTAGATCATCCTCGGGTATACCATGTTGTGGAAAACTACCCTTAAGCTTCTTGAACCGCTCAACATACTCATAAAGACTCTCAGTAGGTGATTGCTCAATACTGGACAACTCCTTCTTAAGTTTGTTGAGGCGAGTCGCAGGAAAACTTTCTTCAATTGCACCCAAGTAGTAATGCTTTCTGGGGATAGGTAGCAAAGCCAATCGCTTGTAGCATCTTTCAAAGTGAAGGGGAACATTCTCAACATCAATTGGTGGTAAAGACAATCACTTTTAGCATCTTTCTGGGGGTATGTAGTAAAGACAAGCCTTAGGGTCTCAGTCTATCACACACGCTCACGAAGGTAGCAATTAGGTCCTTGTTTGGTTCCTCCCCAGGCAATCCATGAAAGTAAGGTAAAATAGATGACCAATTCGACTTGAACTCAAATCTTGAACCCTCAGGAAGATACAAAAGGCTAATTTTCAAGTGGTTGAGCACTCCAATCAGGTTCCTTTAGGTTTCTTAGGGTCCTTCTTGGCGGATTAACAACAACGTTTGCCATCTCTTCGTCTGTCTTAAACACGAGCCTCATCTCCGACCGAAAAGATATTTCAACCTCGGGATCAATAGACAAAAGCAAACTCCTTTCTTCTCCCCGGCAACGACGCCAAGATTTTGATGCGTGACGAACAACGTTGACACTTTTGCGCTTTACCAAATAGTAATAACATCCAAACTTAACCACATAACCAATAGGTTAGGCAATCAATTAATTGATAAACCAAATAACTACTAGTATAGCGATGAAGTCCAGTGTCGAACCCACATGGAGAAGTGATTTCCTATTCAATAACTCTAGAAAAATACTCTTAAAGCAAAACAATGTTCTTTGACGAGTAGCAAATATGTCAAAGTAACCAGATTGTAAATCACAAAGCAAATTGATATCAATGTAGAAAGAACATTTCACCTGTAATTCTCTGACAATGGTTGAAATTCAAGGTCCTCGGATTGATCTATTAATTTTCCATATTCGTAGGTCTACTTGACTAAAGTTGAGATTCACTCATCTTATTCAATATCACTAAAGAATAGCATTAAGAACTCAAGTAATCAAGACCGATTGGCACGTTCACTCTACACAATCAAGATAGATAGGCACAAACCGAACTCAACCCTAATCGCATATCCTCAACATAGATCAATTGAAATCATCCACTACAAATACAAAGAGACATCACTATCATCAATACCTTTCTTTGCTATCGAGAAAACAACAATGAATTCATAGCTAGAGATGCAATTCCTAACATGTTGATCGGGCATAGAAAGGAACACAAATATAAATTAAGCACAAGATTCTAACTAAGAACATGAATAATCAAATAGAATCAAATCCTCGCAATCCAAACAACCATGTCTTCGAATCACATGCGAAACTATGAGTTTAGCAACTCATAGGCCAATTCCTTCTCTCTCTCTCCAATGGTGGTCATCGTCTCACCCAATAGCCAAACCCACAGCAAAATAAACTGAAAACAACCTTAAAAGGTCTCACAAGGGTCGGCAAAACCCTAGAAGAAATAATAGGAAATAATATAAAATAATAGTCGTCGGATCCAAAACCGTGTTTCCGGGATCTGGGCCAACGGCGGTGATAATGCATATTTCATATAGGCATTATAGGTGTTTCTTATTGCTATTAGGTATTGGTTTTGCTATGTTTTGAGTCTAGTTCCATTTATTACTTGTGAAGTAGTCGAGTTCGGAACCCATGCCTTTTCAGTGTTTATTCTGCAGAATTACAATCCGACCTTGGATGGACTATGGAAAGAGCTTAAGAAGCATGTTTTGGAGCACATGGGAGCTAAGGAAGATCTAAGGAAGAGCAAGGAGACACGACATTGGATTTCGTTTAAGGAAAATGAGGAACGTCGAGCACTGTAGGAACGGCGCCCGCAGCCCCCTGCACGGCGCCCGCCGTTGCCCTAGATCTCGAATACGCGGTTTTGGATCCGAAGACAATTAATTTATATTATTTTCTATTAATTCTCCTAGGGTTTTTGCCGAACCTTGTGGACCTTATTTAGGTTGTTTTCAGTTTATTCCACTAGAGGGTGGTGGCTATTATGTGAAACTATGAACACAATTACAGAGAGAGAGAGAGAGAGAGAGAGAGAGAGAGAGAGAGAGAGAGAGAGAGAGAGAGAGAGAGAGAGAGAGAGAGAGAGAATCAGCCTATGAGTTGCTAAACTCATCGTTTTTCCTGTGATTTAAAGACATGGTTGTTTGGATTGTGAGGATTTGAGTTTGTTTGATCATTAATGTTCTTAGTTATTCTCTTGTTCTTAATTTATATTTTTTAGTTCATTTCTATGCCTGATCAACATGTTATGAATTGCATCTCTAGCTATGAATTCGTTGTTGTTTTCTTGATAGCAAACAAAGGTATTGATGATAATGATATCTTTTTGTCTTTTGTAGTGGATGATTTCAATTGATCTATGTTGAGGATATTTGATTGGGATTGAGTTCGGTATGTGCTTATCTGTCTTGATTGAATAGAGTCAATGTGCCAATTAGTCTTGATTACTTGAGTTCTTAATGCTATTCTTTAGCGATATCGAATAAGATGAGTGAATCTCTGCGGATCTCTCAACTTTAGTCATGTAGACCTAAGAATATGAATAATCGATAAATTAATCTGAGGACCATGAATTCCAACCATTGTCAGATAATTACATGTGAAATCTTCTTTTTATCTTGATATCAATCTGCTTTGTGATTTGCAATTTAGTTACTTTTATATTTGCTATTTGTATAAAGGTTATTGCTTTTTCTTTAAAGAGTCTTGTCTAGAGTTATAGAATAAGAAATCGCTTCTCCCTGTGGGTTCGGCACCAGACTTTCTTGCTATACTAGTAGTTATTTGGTTTATCAATTGTGTGCCTAATCTATTGGTTGTGTGTTTAAGTTTGGATTTTTATCACTGGTTTGGGAAGGGCGAAATTGCCAATGACATTCGTCCAACATCAAACTTCTTGGCACCGTGGTCGGAGAAAAGAAAAGAGTTTGCTTTTCTTTAACTATATCAATTACTCTTTATTTTGAGTTTGTGTTGCCTTTGCATGGTTCAAACTAGATCTTCTAATTCATCGTCTTTATCTTTTGATCCTGAGGTTGAAAGATCTTTCCAATTGAAGAGGAGGCTTGAGTTTGAGACGAACGAAGAGATGTCAGAAGTTGTTGTTAATCATCCAAGAAGAACCCTGGGAAACTTAAAAGAACCTGATTTGAGTGCTCAACCACTTGCAATTAGTCTTCCTCGTCTCCCTGAGGGTTCAAGATTTTACTTCAAGTCAAATTGGTCATCTATTTTGCCTTACTTTCATGGATTGCCTGGGAAGGAGCCAAACAAGAACCTTGCTACTTTTGCAAGCGTATGTGATAGACTGAGACCCCAAGGCCTGTCTGACGACCAATTGATACTGAGAGTGTTCCATTTTACTTTAAAAGATGCTGCAAGCGATTGGCTTTACTACCTACCCCCAGAGAGCATTACTACTTGGGTGCAATTGAAGAAAGCTTTCCTACAAAAGTACTTTCCTCCGACTCGCCTCAACAAACTTAAGAAGGAGTTGTCTAGTATTGAGCAATCACCTACAAAGAGTCTTTATGAGTATGTTGAGTGGTTCAAGAAGCTTAAGGGTAGTTGCCTGCAACCCGGTATACCCGAGGATGATCTAGTGCTATATCTTCATGAAGGCTTGCTTGACACCGATAGGAGTTTCATCAATGCTACTAGAGGAGGAGATATTTTGGATAAAACACCTCTGGAAGCAATGCAGATTTTTTAAGGGTTGGTCAATGCATCGTAACAATATGGGAGACACCAAGGAGTTAGAGGAGTTCATAAGTTGGATTGTTCGAAAGATGGACACAAGGATGATATCGATAGGTTTATGGAGATCGTGAACAAGATGGCTATGCAAATGAATCAACCCCATCAGCCTAGACCTTGTGGAGTTTGTGGAGATCCAACTCATCCGAATGATAAGTGTCCCTTGATTCAGGAGGGCAGAGTTTAAGTCAATGCTATGGATTATGGACCTCGTTGAAACTTTGGTAAAAATTACAATCAAGGCTACAATTCAAACTACCAAAGTGGATTCTACGGGAGAGGCCATCAACAACAAGTTCCTTTTCAAAGAGGGCAATATGAGAATCGTCCTATAAACACTCAACATGATGACAGAGATGAGACATTGAGGCTGCTATTGGACAAGCACTAGTACAAAAAAGATCTTACACAATGGTTATTTATTAACATAGACAACGGTTATTGTATTGTTGTCTATGTCAGTGCGTTTTTAGATGAAACAACGGTTGGACCTATGACAACGGTTCTTATAAACGACGGTTATAACCGTTGTCTAAGATACTATATAACCGTTGGCTATGAGACTCCAAAATTTTCAACAATCAATATTACACAGTTATAACCGTTGTTTATGTGTCATATAACCGTTGATTATGTGTTATATAACCGTTGTTTATGTACAATCTAATTGTTGTCTAGGTGGACTATAACTGTTGTCTTTGTGCTATATAACCGTTGTTTATATCCCATATCCCCGTTGTCTAAATTCCGTTTAACCGTTATGTAAATACAATTGAATTGTTGTCTATATACAATCTGAACGTTGTATATGTATATTTCAACCATTGTGTATGTACCAAATAACCGTTGTCTAAACTCCATTTAGCCGTTATCTAAATATAAGTGAACTGCTGTGTATATACAATATAACTGTTGTATATGTATATTTCAACCGTTGTGAATAACATATTTTTAAATTTGAACGAACTAATGACAACGGTTAAACTAGCTGTTGTCTATCCCTGTTTTTTGCATATTGTTAATTTTAGCATATTTACACACAATAGTGCAAGCACCTGTAATAGATCCGCTCCAAATTATCTTTGAAAAATACCACAAGACAATAACATTAATTACTACTAGTATATAATATCAATCACAAAACAATTAACATTTGTCATAGTCGTGGGAAAAAACGAGTATGTATATATATATAGCTATAACAAACAGTATAAATAAGCAAATATATATATATATATATATATATCAATGATTTAAACTCCTGTGCATACTCCATCAAACTTATATGTTGATAATGTTTGACGATTTCCCTCGATCAATTACCTGCATCGATATCACGATGTAAAAGTATATTTACTAGTCATTTTTAAGTCATTGAAAATAAATAGATAAATAGCTAGTGTGATAAACAAAAAAAATATATGTAAATAAATGTTCATCAGTAAATAGGTGGACTGGAAAATGAATTTCCTTGCAAGCCGAACCTAGCTCTTCAAGTGTATGACAAGCCGAACCTAGCTCTACAAGGTTCATCAGTCATTGAACAACCATTTCGTTTTAAGTGTATGACAAGCCGAACCTATCTCTTCAAGTATGAAATAAAGTTACGTTTATCAGCAAATAGCATAATTTGTTCATTTGCCAAAATAAAGATGGACTGGAAAATAAATTTCCTTGCAATTCTACTTTTTGGCTAAGGAAGAAAAGCTAAATTTCCTTGCTAAAACTAGTAATAGATTCAATTTTCAGGACATAGATCCGTCGAAGATGCATGATCAATTTTAAAAGTTAAAAGTTGCAAATAAGCTTTTTAAGCAAGAACTGGACTGCAGAGAGATGACTTAATGAGGTGTGGCTTAAGGAAGATAGGAGGATAAGAAACCAATGTCATAAATGCAAAAGGAGAGGTGATTGTATGCTTACTGTATTCCCAAGATCACCAAAGTATCTTGTTGTTCCTGAGAAGCTTTTTCCCTTTATATATGCATTCATAAGCTTGAATGTCCCAATGCTCAAGAAGTCAGAGGATTCAGCATGAACATGTAAGCATTAAAAACGTGAAAATGACCAAATTAAGGCAAGCAAATTGATCATGGAGAACTTCACAAGCTTGACAGATTTACAAATTAAACCAACAAATACAAGGGAAACAATATAACAAACACACTTAATTGCATCATATCAAACCAAACGAACAGTAACCTTTACATAAATTACACGAGTACAATAATCTATAAAGCATCTATTAATAACCAAATTCATAACTCAATAAGCACAACAACAAGCTTACAAGTATAGCAAGTTCTACATGACAGCAAAGAAAACTTTTTTAGCTTCAATTCAACTACTCATTTAGGGACAAAACATTTCAGACACCAAAGTTATAAGCAAAACATCTTGTCAAGGTCAAGCTGAAACCTCTAAGCAGGTTACTAACTTGTTTAGAATTCTGGAAATGATTGGCTTCGAATCATATACTCCCATTTTAAGATCACAAGTTAGGGTCATCTAAAGTTCTATTCCAAGTGGAATCACTTCATTTGGAGTAATACCGCTCGAGTTATGACATAATCAAGTCAAGATGGGAAAACAGTTTTCTGGGGAACATGAGGCTTAGTAAATCCTTCATATCTCAAAGTTGACTATAATTCTATCAATTTTATTTTAACACAAGCTGATAAACTCAGTTGGTGAACTATTCCAAGTAGAATCAAGCAAATATGTTGTCTGAAGCTAAAGATCTAACCAAAATGGATCAGCTGCGCAGATTTACTGTTGTCCCAAATTTCGGGAAGACATGAGTGTAACTTATGTTCTTCACAAATCACACAACAAGCAACTCAAAACTAAGCCTAGTCACATATTATATTTCAACAAGGGAGACATTTTCATACATTCAAGCACACAAAGGTCAAGAGGAATAATGCTCACCAGATGCTGGAAAACCTACGAACATGTCCATACCAACGCAGTTTGTACTCCCTCAGTTTATCCACAATGCACGCAACACCCACCTTGCTTCTTATGTCAACATTTTTGATTCTGTCACGTCTCGAATGCCCACTCCTCCAACGCAACATTCTCATCTCAGCCACTTCTAACTTCTGTTCCTGAGCTTTCGTGATAGGCCAACATTCAGAGGCATACAGAAGGATCGGCCTAACCACCACCTTATAGAACTTACCTTTCAGTTTAGCTGGGATTTTCTTGTCACATAACACTGCTGACGCTCTTCTCCAACTTAGCCACCCTGATTGGATTCGATGTTCAATATCTCTATCAATACCTCCATCGCTCTAAACGTACGATCTTAAGTATTTGAAATACTCTTTCCCGTGGAAAAGAGTATCTCCCAAATAAACTTCAGACCTCGGATCTCTGCCCTCTCCAAAACAGAACTGAACATATTCAGTCTTAGACCTACTAAATCTGAAACCTTGAGATTCCAACACCCCTCTCCATTTTTCAAGCCTGCGCTCCAAACCTGATCGTGAGTTGTCCACTAGTACAATGTCGTATGCAAACAGCATACACCACGAAGCCTCTTCTTGCAGCAGAGCAGAAAGGGAATCCAAGACAAGAGTGAACAGATGAGGAGTGAGAGCTGACCCCTGATGAAGCCCCATACGAATATGAAAGAACATAGAATCTCCACTCGGCGTTCTAACAGTACTAGTCAGTGAATCATCATACATATCTCTGATCACCCTGATATACGTCCCTGGCACTCTCTTCTCTACCAAGCATCTCCATAACAGCTCCCTCGGAACTTTATCATAGGCTTTTTCTAAATCAATGAAGGCTATATGCAGATTCTTCTTCCTGTCTTTGTGCATCTCAATCAATCGCTTGAGAAAATGAATAGCTTCCACCGCTGATCTACCAGGCATGAAACCAAATTGGTTTTTAGACAGTTGTACCAACCTCCTCAGTCTCGCCTCGATCAATCTCTCCCATAACTTCATCGTGTGACTCAAAAGCTTGATTCTTTTGTAGTTACTGCAATAATGTACATAGCCCTTGTTCTTGTAGACTGGGACCAACTTACTAAGTCTCCATTTCGCAGGCATCTTAGCTGAACCGAGGATGGCGTTGAAAAGAGCAGTAAGTCATACCAGACCTTTCGCCCCCAATAATTTCCATACATCCTCTGGAATATCATCTAGCCCAGAAGCTTTACGGTTCTTAGATCTACAAAGAGCTCCTTTAACCTCCTCTATAGATATGCGCTTGTAGAAGCCGTAAAGGCGATACGTTCTGGCAGACTAAAACTCTGCTCTGAAGTGCTGAATTCCTCGTTAAGCAATTCTGAGAAGTACCTCCGCCATCTTCCCTTGATCTGTTCATCATCAGCCAACACTTGTCCGCTCTCATCCTTGACGCATCTGACATTGTCAATGTCCCTGCTCAACCTCTCTCTGTGTCTGGCAAGGCAATAGATAACCCGTTCCCCTTCCTTTTCGTCCAAAGCCTTGTACAAGCTCTCAAAGGCTTTGTCTTTAGCCGTAGAAACTGCTCGTTTGGCCTCCTTCTTTGCCTCATTGTACCTGCATCTGAGATCCATACGGTCCACACCACTGCCGTTGTGCAACCATCTGTAGATCGCTAACTGTTTCTCCTTAATCTTAGCCTTCACCTCCTCGCTTCACCATGGTATGCCTTGCCTGGGATCACGTCCCCCTCTAGACACTGCCTACACCTCACGACCAATTCTGCGAATACCCCGCCAAGTAGCTCCACATCGCCTCAGCATTGCTCCGCTTCTCCCCAATCCCCTCAAGCTCTGCTGCCTGATATACTCTATCTCTCATAACAGGCCCAGTAGATGCAGAAAGTCTCCACCACCTGATTTTCGAAGGGACAATGTGAGATCTCTTTCAAACTCGGCCAAGAACCACAAAGTCCAGCACTACAAGACGATGGGGTGTCGAGAGACCGCCGAAGGGGATCACTTTACAGTCCTTGCAACTGCGCCTGTCTTCCTTCTTCAATAGAAAGTAGTCAATCTGCGAATTACCAACCGAGCTATCAAAAGTAATCAAGTGCTCATCCCTTTTACGAAACAACGAGTTGCAGATGACACTCCCGAGCGAGGCAGAGAACTCCAAAAGTGCAAACTCACCTTCATTTCTAACCCCCAAGCCAAAACCTCCATGAGCCTCCTCAAATCCGTCGTTACTCTTACCAATATGAGCACTGAAATCACCTTCAATCACATAATTCTCAATCCCAGGGATAGTCCCAACAAGTGTGTCCAATGCCTCCCAAAAAATCCTCTTCTCCTTAGCACACCGACCAGCATGAGAAGCGTAAGCACTGATCACATGTAGGAAAGAGTCTTCTAACACAAACTTGATGACCATAAGTCTGTCGCTCACCCTAACAACCTGCACCACCCTATCCTTCCAACGATCACTAACCAAAATTCCAACCACATTTTTCTTTCTTTCAAGGCATGAGTACCACAACTTCCACCCATCGACTTGACGGGCCTTACTCCCCACCCACTTGGTTTCCTGCAAGCACGCAATGTCCACTCTGCGGTCCTTCAAAATCCTTACCAGCTCAATCAACTTACCAGTCAAGGTACCAATGTTCAAAGATCCAAACCTCAAAGAAGACCTCAAAGGTCGGGAGCTCCCTTGGAGACCACCACCCATAACCCCCTAACTAGGACCAGAGACCACTTGACGGGCTATACGGGCTACAGATCAAAACAAAAGGACAAGAGATGCAATCCAAGTACTAGACCAAGTAACTCAAAACACTAAAGCAACATAAACGAACGTAATAGATCGAGTATGCAAACAATAGCATTAAAAGCAAAGTATGCAGACAAAAGAATTGATGAATGAATGGATGAAATGAGGCTAATGACTCGAATGAATGCAAAGGAATATTAACGAAAGAGTAAATGATAGTAATATCAAGCCCCTAATCAGTGGCCGAAGAGGCTAACAATCGACAACATAAAAACCGATAAAACTACAAGAAGGGAAGGAACGATGATACCGCGCCCAGATCGCGGGGCCGAAGAAGCTACCCCTCGACCCATTGAGATTGATCCCTGGGACCAAAGGTGTGTTGCTCGAGCCTAGCTAGAAGCCACCACGAGTCGGGATTGGGCCAAGGTTTAGGTCAGGGGTCGACAAGGATATGGGGCCAGGGTCCGGAGCGAGCTAAGGCCGGAGACGAAAGCGGTCGATGGGGATCGGGGATAGTTTGGGTTTGGGTCCACTGGCAGTGGGGCTAGGGCTAGGCTAGAATGGGTTAACCAGAGGGAGGGGGGTCAGTTCAGGGAGAGGGCTAGGGCTTAGGCAGAATGGCTTGGGGTTTCGGGTTAAAGAGGGTCGTTTCAGGTAAGGGTCGGTTAGGGCTAGGGAGGAGGTGGGGTGGGGTGGAGTGGGGCGGATCTGAGAGATAGGGCCGAGAGTAGCAGGCCACGCTGGCAGGGGGAGGGTTGGGTGAGGGAGGGAGGCCGAGAGAGGACGAAGAGGTGTCGGGTCGGGAAGGGATGCGGGGTGAAGGAAGAGAAGGAGAGGGGGAGGGAGAGGGAGAGGAGAGGGGAACCTAGCGGGGTGTGGCCGACGACGGGCTGCTGGTGGATGCCGACGGGCATGGACAACATAGGAGCACCTCTTGAATTGGGTAATCAAGCTCGCAGCTCACAAGGTCTTCACTTGGCGGGCTGGAAAGCTTGTACTAATGGAATGGGGCAAGGGAGCAGCTCTCATGTTATGCATTTAAGTAGGATTAACTCTTGAATTTTGGCATTTGGGCTATGAATTAAATGGGAGAGGTAGGCTTGTCTTTGTTGGTGCTTGAATGTACTAAGACTAGTTTAACCAAGAATTTTTAATTTGGAGGGGGCACAAGAAGATACATAGGAGTTCGCACTATGGGCTAGATCAGCATAGAAAACACTATAAAGTACAAAGTTGTAGAGTCACAATTCATCAAGACCATGACAAGCAACATGTTTTACAGGATCACATGTGAGAGAATTAAAAAAAAAGTGAAATTAATTAAGAAGTTGATACAAAAATCTTCTTCTTTTCTTTTAATTAAAAAAAGTGCAAATATCTCACATAAAGTTCAGTTTTATGTCAAGAAATCAGTAGCCATAACTGACAATGAAAAATGTCATCCATATAAAAAAATCCAACAATCAGAAATTCATACAGCAATGCTTTTGTTGTACATCTCTTTCTCTTACCTGAATAATAGCAGGATCATTATGTATGGAAGAAGTCTGGAGAGATGGAGAAGATTTAACTTGCAAGTCCTGTAATAAGCAAAAAGGCATGATTAAGATGTGTTTGTCAGACTAAAATGTGCCCTTGTAACATGACAACATGACCCTCTCTCATCAAGCAGATAATACATTTTCTAAACACAATGACAGTTATCAAGTGTCAACTGACGTTTCAGCCAAAGCCATCCATTGAATATTAGGAAGCTAAGTTTCCATGTCACTGCGAACGACTTGGAAATTCAAAAATATAGATTTCACATCTAGCTCAAACATTTTTCTACTTAACAAAAACATTTAGTTTAGCAGAATTTTATTCCTTCATGGAACATTCATCCTCCCAGCCTTTTCATTATGGCATCAACTTGGAACCAAAATTTCATATTAACAACTAAAGCATATTGTATACTGCAACTTGTAGTATACACTATGCTTTAGTTGTTAATATGCACCTACTAGTCTACAAGTTGCATCTGAATATGAGATCAGGAGTATATTATACACTCTAAAAGTATGCCTTTTTATAGTTGCAGTTAGGATGCTTTTTTGTGGCAAGATATTCTATGATTTCTGAACCCAATTGCAAAGAAAAAACACAATTAGGCAGGGATCGAAACACTCTACAATGCTGTTGTAGTTCTAGAAAAAAAATCAAAAAACTAATAGTATAAGAAACGTACCTGCTTTCTCTATTTGGGATTAACACAGAACGAGGGGGTGGGTGCTTATCGCCTTCAATTTCATAGATTCTGAAGAAACCTGATGTGGATTAACGCAGAACGAGGGGCTTATCATCTTCAATTGAAGAGAGTTCAGGAGTAGAGCACGATAGAACCCTGTTGCTGCCCATAGATGAGGAAGATCGAATGCTTACCGAAGTTAGTGTGGCTTGAGGAAGAATCTGGACCATGGATGGAGATGAAAGATATTTCGGGAGTAGAGGACGCTCGATTATGCGAAGAAGCTTCAATCCAAGAAGTTGTACTTCGCCGATTGACAGGTTGAAGAGAGCTAGGGCACGTACTGTGCGTTTTCGCAGGAGAAGATGGATTAGTACTAGCAAGATTTTTTTTTCCTTAATTGAATCAAATTTTACTCTTATTTTTTACTTTTTATTTTAATTTTTATTTGAGAAGATAAAACACTTACCATAAATTGGGCATAGACCATGGTTTCAATTGGATAAATACAACGGTTCTATCAACCATATTATTTGAGATGTGCTATATATATATATATATATATATATATATATGACAATGGTTATTTATATATTCACTGTCTTTGTAATTACAAAGACAACGGTTTTAATTGGACATAGACAACGGTTTTGTAAATCATTTTATTTGAGATGTTCAATATCTATGACAACGGTTCTTCCTAGATTCGTTGTCTTTATAATAATAGAGATAACGGTTTTAATTAGTCATAAACAACGGTTCTGTAAATCGTATTATTTGAGATGTCCTCTATATCTATGACAACAGTTCTTTGTATATTCATTGTTTTTGTACTTACAAAGACAACAGTTTCAATTGTACATAGACAATGGTTCTGTCAACCGTATATGTACAATGGTTCTGTCAACCGTATTCTTTGAGATGTCTTCTATATCTATGACAACGGTTCTGTATCTATGACAACGGCTTAAGTATGGGGTGTTTGTTGTGAGCCTAATTCCCCATGTTTTATTCTTACTTTTATATCAATTTCTGCATGCATTTCATACATTTGGGCTAGAATAGTACAGAATCTATGTAGTTTATGCTTATTTGCCAAATTATGGAATCTACACCAGTTTCTGTTTAATTTCACAGAAATCCAAGCAATTTTCAGCAGTTCTGAGAAAGGAGAAAAGCTCAAAGTTAACTACAGAAGCCCGAGGTCAAGGGGCATCGGAACCAGGACAAATCAAGCTGGAAAGAAGGAAATCTACTCGACAATAATTGGTCGACATCGACCAAGCTTAGTCGATTTCGAGTACAAATAGTCGATTTCCACCAGAGTTAGCCAGAATCGAGAAGAGCTGAGAGAATTAGTCGATATCGAGTTGTTTTACTCGATATCGAGTAACCTGAAATCGAGTGAAGACCACGGAGTCGACGAGGAAGCTGGGAGCAGAAGACGTTGCTCGATATCGAGGAACTGTACTCGATATCGAATAAAAATCAAGTCGACAAGCATCCTGGGAGCTGAGATCGACGAAGAAGCTGAAGACGGAGAAAAGTTGGTCGATATTGAGGAAACTACTCGATATCGAGTTGGACTCCAGAAGCTGAAATCGAGTAATCCGGGACTTGTTAAGTTTCTATCCAAATTCCAATGGAGATATTTTCGAGATCAAATTCCATCAAGATCTATCAAGTGCTATCAAGAGGAGAAGATATTTACTTACATTAGATATAATTCCTTTTAGATATAATTATTTATTTCCATGTTTTTATCTTAATAATTTAGTTAGATAGATATAGATATAGATAGGTAATTCTTTCCTAATTAGAGAGGGAATGAAGGCTATAAATAAAGCCTATAGGGCTGGTTTTTATTAAATTCAATCATACAATTCAATTCGATCTAGAGAAGGAGAAGAGGTAGTGAGTAGAGAGAAAGTTTGTGGCGAGAGCAAGGTGGAAAGGCGAGAGCGGATTTGGCTTGTTCGGTTGTAAGCTTTCTTTTTAGTTTTATTTTAAATGCAATTTAGGTATTTCCTGAAATATTTGATGAGTTTCTTGATGATGAAGAGCGAGTAGTCCACCCACTTCTAGGGTCGGGGTGAGCCCGACGGTAGCCATATGATGTGATGCGATAAAGGTTTGATCTTTTTATGCAATTCGTCTTCTATCCCTATAAGCATGATTCTTTTGTGAAAATTGAAGATGATCCTTGTTTGTGTTATTGAAGCGAAAGTGATCTTAATGCAACTTGGGTTAATTATGTGAAAACGGTTAGTAACAATTAGGGTTTATGCGAAAGCCTCTATCTTCCTATTTGTTAATAACAAAAGTTATTTGATGAGAAACATGATCTTTTATCTCTTTATGTGTTACTTTGCATGGTTATCGTTGTGGTGTTGAAACCCTGATCTTGAAAGTCTTTAGTTTATTGAGTTAATTTCGTGTTTACATTCGTTTTCATTCAAAAAAGTTTCAATTTTAGTTTCTGAGTTACTCGATCTCGGGAAGGTTTGGTCGACGTCGAGGTAATTGGTCGATGTCGAGTTAATTTAGTCAAAATCGAGTTGTTTTTCTGAATTTTGGTTTATGTCAGTCGATTTCGTGCACTGTTGGTCGATTTCCTTAGTCGATATCGAGTAACAATGGTCGATATCGACCAGTTTTCTGTGCTTTGCTTTCTTTTCCGCTTTTCTCTGTTATTTCTGTCTGTTTGTGAGATTTGCTGCTACCTGAGATCCGCTGACGTGCTTCCTCGAGGATCGATCCTGACTTCCCGCTGCTACATCAGGAGGAGGTCTTGTAATCATTTGCAAGGGACGGAATCTGGTTTGCTTTACTTTATTTATATTTTGAATTGCAAGTCTCGATTTTTTCCTTACAACAAATTGGCGCCGTTGCCGGGGAAGCAATCATTCGTGCCTTAGGTAGTTAGATCTCACGTTTTTTTTTAAGTTTTTGATTTTACAGTGTATGCGCCGTTCTGGTCAACAGCCTGAGTTTGACGGCTTGGACGACCCGGAATGCCTTATACACGTCCACGCTAAATGGAAAAGAGCTATTGCGGCCGCAGAAACACAGGAACAGCTGATACAAAGGCTTAGAACAGAACTAGCCGCCAAGGATACTGCTCTCACCGCTGAGAGAGCACGCACTACATAGGAAGCTGAGCGAAGGAGGCAGGTGGAAGCTGAGCTTGCCCAATACCCTACCACTGCAGAGGACTACATGCACCCGACTCTCGTCGTGCCTGAATCGGCCATTCTAATCCCTGAAAATAATTTTGAAATTCGCACTCCTTTCATGATTGAGATTAAAGATAATGCCTTCTATGGTAGATTTAATGAGTGCCCTCTTGAACATATTACCAATTTTTCTGACATGTGCCATACTCTTGCTGAAGGTACTACTCTGGAATATGTCAAGATGAAAGCTTTTCGATGGCCTCTGGCCAGTCCAACATTGAAGTGGCTTGAAGGTCTCCCTCAACGATCCTTAACAACATGGGCCGATATAAAGGAGGGGTTTCTCAACAAATTCTTTCCTCTTGCCAAGACAACATTCCTCCACCAGAAGATTACGGCTTTCAAACAGAAGCCTGGGGAGCCGCTAGCAAAAGCATGGGAACGCTATAAGGATCTACTCCGATCCTGCCCTACACATGGACAGCCACCCTACGTTGTTCAGGAGATCTTCTTCAATTCTCTTGACCTGGCCGCTAGGGATAGGATCAACCAGTATACTCATTATGAGTATCTGACGATGCCACCAGCTGACGCATGGGCTACCCTCGACAAGCTTACCAACTACGACAACAAGTATGGAACTCCGAAAAACTATGATGAGAATGCCTATACCAGACCAGCCCCATCCATGCCCAGATGTCAAGGAGCAGTACTACAGAGATTAGAATCGCAAGCTCCTCAAGCAAGTCAAGTATCTTTCTGTCAACCAGCTCTGCATCGAATGCGGATCACAGCGGCACACCACTACTGAGTGCCCATACACAGAGCAAGATAGAATGGTAGAAACCCACAAAGAGGTAGCCTACGCAAGGGTCCCAATCGCTATATGGGGGACCAAAGGTTCTATCAACCACAATGGAACCAAGGTACCCCTAGGAACCCCTCCGCCATACAGAGCTCCAAGACATCCGGAAAGGGACCAGAAAAAGGATGACCTACAGACTATCCTTGAAGAAATGCGGAGGAACCATTCAGACACCAAGCAGACCTTCAATTCCGTCTACACTCAAATACATGGTGTCAACGCTAGGCTTGGAGAAATCGATGTCTGGAGGAAGTCGATTGACACACAGATTGGCCAGCTAGCAGCAGGCGTCCCAGACAGTCAGGTATGCTCCCTGGATCTTCTGAGCCCAATCCAAAGGGGAAGACCGGACACATCGCAGCCGTAAAGTTCATGAGCGGGTACCAACTACGCGAGCCAGAAGTCGGAAAGCAGCAGGACGAAGCTGAAGAACAACTCAATATCGACCAGCAGCAAGTCAATGTCGACCAAAATTTGGTCGATGTCGAGCAACATCAAGTCGACGTCGAGGAGAAGCTTGGCCAAGATTCGTCTGCACAGCACTCCAACTCGACATCGAGGAAACTGGTCGATATCGAGGAAAATCTTGTCGATGTCGAGGAGAACCAAGTCGACATCGAGGAAGCTGCAACACCTCCGACATCTGTTCTGGCTTCGAACCAGAAAAAGAAGCTGTCTTTCCCGACAAAATCTCCAAAGGATCCAGCAGAGAGGAAATTTCAGCGCTTCATCAAGATGCTTCAGAGGCTCAATGTCACCATACCCTTCACAGAAGCTCATAATGAAATGCCATCATATGTCAAGTTTCTCAAGGAGATCCTAAGCAAAAAGTGGTCAATGGTTGAGATTGCAGAGGAGTGCAGCCATATGGACATACTTGAGAAAAGGCTAGATCCAGGTAAGTTTGTTATAACCATTGGATTTGGTCAATACAAATTTAATGCATTATGTGATCTTGGAGCTAGTGTAAGTATAATGCCTCTGTCAATATGGTCCAAGATTAAGATAGGTGCCCTAGAGCTTGTGGATGCTAAGCTTTATAAGGCAAACAACACGGTGGTCATCCCAACAGGCATGGTGGACAATGTGTCAATGCAAGTAGGTAAGTTCTTCGTCCCTGCTTATTTTTTAGTTATTGATATGGCGGAGGACCCTACTTGTCCAATTATTCTAGGAAGACCCTTCTTGGCGACGGTGGATGCCAACATAAGTGTAAGGAATGGAGTGCTCACTTTCAACATCAGCGATGAGGTAATTGAGTATTCCTTTAATAAAACTGGAAGGCATACAGGTCCCATGGAAGAGGTAAAATCTACATCAGCTGGTTACATTACTTGCAGGGAGCCTAAGGTAAGAAATATGACTCCTGAAGAGCTAGAAAAAAGGGATATGGAAGCCCAGATGGAGGAGATCATGGCCATCCTGAACGAAGAAGCTGAGAATCCACTCGACATAGATCAAGGTACGTCGATTTGGACTAAATATTTTTCGGATGCCTTGACAGGATTCAAGTACGGGGTCGAAGTCGGTCAGAGTTACTCGACATCAAGTAACTTGGCCGACGTCGACCAAAATCAGAGCCCTCCACCAACAGCAGCTTCGTCGAGCAACCAACCCGAAGCCAAGAAGAACTCGACATCGACCAAGTTGGCCGACGTCGACCAAATCCCTTCTTCCTCGACTGCTCCTTCCTCGACCAAGAGTCCACCAGACGAGCAAAATTCCTCGACATCGAGCAAGCTGGTCGATATCGACCAAAAACCTCCTTCCTTGACTCCACCTTCTTCGACTAGCAGTCCACCAGAAGAGCCCAACTCCTCGATATCGAGTACTATTACTCAAAATCGACCAGAATCTGAGGTCCCAAAATCCGATTCTACGAAGGTAAGCCAAGGTATGGATCTTTCTTCTCCTATTTCCATTAAAGATTTATCTATACATGGGAGAGGTTTGCCTTGGTATGTGCAATTATGTAGGATTTCCAATGATGAGCCTAGGGAGTATGAAGTTGAAGACAAGTTCTATGTTTCCAAATGAAATGATCATTGGTTTCCTAACAAATTCAACAAGAAGAAGATGGGGCCTTTCATTGTGAACAAGATCCATTCAGGCGGACTGCAGCTGATGGACAAAAATGGAGTCATGTTTGAAGCCCAAGCTACATGGGCCCTGCAGATGCCACCTTGAGATTCATGGAGAAAGTCGATCTAGCGACTATAAAGTCTAGAGCTTGTGAATAGACATTTATGTTTTGGGACTTTTGGACATTGTTGCTTTTGTTTGTTTTAGGTTTTGAACTTTTAGATTTTCTATTATGGGTATTTCTTTTCTAACGAATCTTGAATGGAAGAAAAAGTTGCAGACTTACTCGACATCGAGTAAGTTACTCGAAATCGACCAAACATCTCGAGCAAAAAGGAGCCTGTGGTCGAGAAGGATCACCCTCGAGGCAACAAGTTACTGGATCTCGAGTAGACTTGGTCGACACCGACCAATCTCCTCGAAGTCGACCAGTCCTTGTCGATTTCGACCAGCTCTGCAGCACAATTACACTCGATTTCCGGCATCCTGCACACCTGTCTAGTGAGTTTCTTTCTTTACCCTTATTTTTTATTCAATGAGGACACTGTAATGTTTAAGTATGGGGTGGGGGAAGGGCTTACTTTGTGCATATTTGATTTATTTGACATTATTTGTGCATTATTTCTTGAATTGCTTATACATGGCTATTTTGGAATTCATTATTGATTTATGGGCTTATGTGCATGTTTTCCAAAAGTTTATAAAATGACCCCCACTGAAAATTTTGATAAATGTCATGGAAGCTTTATTGAACTCGACAATGTAAATTGGATTCATTAGAGATATAGCATGAAATTGCCTAGTAAAGGGAAGTCACAATGAAGTGTATTATTTTATTGAAAACCATGAAATGAGGTAAAATTTGATGTTGCTTTTGACATGTTGCATGATAAGAGGATGGGGGACTTTATATTTCCATATAATGCTCATATTGTTATATCTTGGCCTTACCTATGCTTATGCATCACAAAAACCATAATATGCCTTATTTCATATATTGCTCCACATGATCTAAATATTGCCCATTCTTTACCTTATTTCCTATCCGGGGATTATGTTGAAGAACGAAAGTTACATTATGGAGATGTTATATGGTTGTTGTGTTATTATTGTCATTATTGGAGTTTGGTAGGAAATTGTTTGAAATATATGGAAAATTTAATGAGTGAGAAAATATCCGATCACCTCAGGAGATAAAGGTAGATCGACCCTGCTTGCTGAGATAATAGTTCAGTGAGATGGGACACACAGGTGAGGAGTCCAAAGTACTAAGTATCCGGGGCCATTCATGACACCCATGTTTGAGACTCGCGAGAAGGCAGTGCTGAGGTTAGAGAGGTAAAAACATAATATTGAAAAAAACATTGAGCGGTTTAGAAAAAGGTGATGATTCTTATGAAGAAGGAATGTGGAATGAAAGTCTGGAAAAATACCCCATTTCCCCGGATTATTAGCACCACATGGCCAAAAACATCCCACCTTTAGCCTTTTACCAATCTACTCCTTATTGAGCTTAAATTAAAGTCCTCTTGATTATTAATGCTATGTCACATGAATTGTTTTTGCATAACCCTCTTTTTATGAGTAGATGTTGCTTTTTAAATTGCACATGCATGGATTTGTGACACTAGTACCTTTTCGAGGATAGTAATTGATTGTAGGGACATATGGCAATGAATTTAATATGTTGAGAGTTTTGAATTCTTCCCCTGTATGACCATTAAAAGTATTGCTTGAGGACAAGCAAGCTTAAGTATGGGGTGTTTGTTGTGAGCCTAATTCCCCATGTTTTATTCTTACTTTTATATCAATTTCTGCATGCATTTCATACATTTGGGCTAGAATAGTACAGAATCTATGTAGTTTATGCTTATTTGCCAAATTATGGAATCTACACCAGTTTCTGTTTAATTTCACAGAAATCGAAGCAATTTTCAGCAGTTCTGAGAAAGGAGAAAAGCTCAAAGTTAACTACAGAAGCCCGAGGTCAAGGGGCATCGGAACCAGGACAAATCAAGCTGGAAAGAAGGAAATCTACTCGACAACAATTGGTTGACTTCGACCAAGCTTAGTCGATTTCGAGTACAAACAGCCGATTTCCACCAGAGTTAGCCAGAATCGAGTAGAGCTGAGAGAATTAGTCGATATCGAGTTATTTTACTCGATATCGAGTAACCTGAAATCGAGTGAAGACCCCGGAGTCAACAAGGAAGCTGGGAACAAAAGACGTTGCTCGATATCGAGGAACATTACTCGATATCGAGTAAAAATCAAGTCGACAAGCATCCTGAGAGCCGAGATCGATGAAGAAGCTGAAGACGGAGAAAAGTTGGTCGATATCGAGGAAACTACTCGATATCAAGTTGGACTCCAGAAGCCGAAATCGAGTAGTCTCAGTCTTGTTATGTTTCTATCCAAAGTCAAATAGAGATATTTTCGAGATCAAATTCCATCAAGATCTATCAAGTGCTATCAAGAGGAGAAGATATTTACCTACATTAGATATAATTCCTTTTAGATATAATTATTTATTTCCATGTTTTTATCTTAATAATTTAGATAGATAGGTATAGATATAGATAGGTAATTCTTTCCTAATTAGAGAGGGAATGAAGGCTATAAATAAAGCCTATTGGGCTGGTTTTTATTAAATTCAATCATACAATTCAATTCTAGAGAAGGAGAAGAGGTAGTGAGTAGAGAGAAAGTTTGTGGCGAGAGCAAGGTGGAAAGGCGAGAGCGGATTTGGCTTGTTCGGTTGTAAGCTTTCTTTTTAGTTTTATTTTAATGCAATTTAGTTATTTCCTGAAATATTTGATGAGTTTCTTGATGATGAAGAGCGAGTAGTCCACCCACTTCTAGGGTCGGGGTGAGCCCGACGGTAGCCATGTGATGTGATGCGGTAAAGGTTTGATCTTTTTATGCAATTCGTCTTCTATCCCTATAAGCATGATTCTTTTGCGAAAATTGAAGGTGATCCTTGTTTCTGTTATTGAAGCGAAAGTGATCTTAATGCAACTTGGGTTAATTATGTGAAAAGGGTTAGTAACAATTAGGGTTTATGTGAAAGCCTCTATCTTCCTATTTGTTAATAACGAAAGTTATTTGATGAGAAGCATAATCTTTTATGCCTTTATGTGTTACTTTGCATGGTTATCGTTGTGGTGTTGAAACCCTGATCTTGGAAGTCTTTAGTTTATTGAGTTAATTTCGTGTTTACATTCGTTTTTGTTCGAAAAAGTTGTAATTTTAGTTTCTGAGTTACTCGATCTCGATAAGGTTTGGTCGACGTCGAGGTAATTGGTCGATGTCGAGTTAATTTGGTCGAAATCGAGTTGCTTTTCTGAGTTTTGGTTTCTATCAGTCGATTTCGTGCATTGTTGGTCGATTTTCTTAGTCAATATCGAGTAACAGTGGTCGATATCGACCAGTTTTCTGTGCTTTGCTTTCTTTTCCGCTTTTCTCTGTTATTTCTGTCTGTCTGTGAGATTTACTGCTACTTGAGATCCTCTGACGTGCTTCCTCGAGGATCGATCCTGACTTCCCGCTACTACATCAGGAGGAGGTCTTGTAATCATTTGCAAGGGACAGAATCTGGTTTGCTTTACTTTATTTATATTTTGAAATGCAAGTCTCGATTTCCTTCTTACAACAGTGAATTGAAAGCGAAAGATTCGGGAAAGTTGCCATCACAAGTGGTAGTGAATACAAAGGAAACTTTAAGCACCATGATCGTTAGATGAGGTAAACAAGTGAATACACCCACTATGAATGTTGAAGAGAGGCCTAGAGAGGAAGTTGGTTGGGTGTTGAGATTGCACTATATGTGAGATGATGAGAATTGAGATTTTTGAAGTTATTTTGATGATATTGAGAGATGTTGTGCATTTGTGAGCTTGATATGTTTGAGTTGGTTTGTGTTATGTTGGGAGTTTTAGAATCTTATTTTCCTAGAATTTATTGCACCACATGACCAAATAAAATTCCTTGCCCTTATGTTTCTACCAAGCCCCATTATAATCCCGCCGAATGGAATCTTCTATGAAGGTTTCCATTGAGCGAAAGTCCTCTTGATGTTTTTATTTTTGCATTGACGTATCCGGTGGAGATTTTGTGATATAAATGTCAATATTCTATTTGATGCTTGTATAGGGAATTGGGGTGAGTGTATGCTTAAAGCCTAAACACATGAGAGTGAGAGATACACATTTTATCCTTGGTAAGGTTGATTTTTGAGCATGCAAGCAACTTGATCCCATATATACATGTTATGATGTTTATATGTTTGGTTATATTTTCACTATTGATGATGTTGTTTTTGATGAGTAAAGTTGTGAAAGATTTCCTTTGGGATGCGTAGATGATGTTTTTTCTTATGGTTGCTTGAGAACAAGCAAGAGCTAAGTGTGGGGGGATTTGATAATGCATATTTCATATAGGCATTATAGATGTTTCTTATTGCTATTAGGTATTGGTTTTGCTATGTTTTGAGTCTAGTTCCATTTATTACTTCTGAAGTAGTCGAGTTCGGAACCTGTGCGTTTTCAGTGTTTATTCTGCAGAATTACAATCCAACCTTGGATGGACTATGGAAAGAGCTTAAAAAGCATATTTTGGAGCACATGGGAGCTAAGGAAGAGCTAAGGAGGAGCAAGGAGGCAAGACATTGGAATTCGTTGAAGGAAAATGAGGAATGTCGAGCACTGCAGGAACGGCGCCCGCCACCCCTTGCAAGACGCCCACCGTTGCCCCAGATCCCGAATACGTGGTTTTGGATCCAAAGACAATTAATTTATATTATTTTCTATTAATTCTCCTAGGGTTTTTGCCGACCCTTTTGGACCTTGTTTAGGTTGTTTTTAGTTTATTCCACCAGGGGTGGTGGCTATTGTGTGAAACTATAAACACCATTAGAGGGAGAGAGAATTGACCTATGAGTTGCTAAACTCATAGTTTTGCCTGTGATTCGAATACATGGTTGGTTTTATTGTGAGGATTTGAGTTTATTTGATTATTCGTGTTCTTAATTATTATCTGTGCTTAATTTATATTTGTGTTCCTTTCTATGCCTGATCAACATGGTAGGAATTGCATCTCTAGCTATGAATTCGTTGTTGTTTTCTTGATAGCAAACAAAGGTATTGATGATAGTGATGTCTCTTTGTCTTTGTAGTGGATGGTTTCAGTTGATCTATGTTGAGGATATTTGATTGGCATTGAGTTCGGTATGTGCCTATATTTCTTGATTGAATAGAGTCAATGTGCCAATTGGTCTTGATTACTTGAGTTCTTAATGCTATCCTTTAGTGGTATCGAATAAGATGAGTGAATCTCTGCGGATCTCTCAACTTTAGTCAAGTAGACCTAAGAATATGAATAATTGATAAATCAATCTGAGGACCATGAATTCCAACCATTGTCAGAGAATTACAAGTTAAATCTTGTTTTTATCTTGATATCAATCTGCTTTGTGATTTGCAATTTAGTTACTTTTATATTTGCTATTTGTCTAATGGCTATTGCTTTTGCTTTAAAGAGTCTTGTCTATAGTTATTGAATAGGAAATCGCTTCTCCCTGTGGGTTCGACACCGGACTTTCTTGCTATACTAGTAGTTATTTCGTTTATCAATTGCTTGATTGCCTAATCTATTGGTTGTGTGTTTAAGTTTGGATTTTTATCACTAGTTCGGCAAGGGCGAAATTGCCAATGACATTCGTCCCGCATCAGGTGGGCACCGTGAAAAGGGCGGCGGGTGTCGTGCAAATGGCAGCGAGCGCCGTCTCTGCAGTGCTCGACGTTCCTCAAATTCCTTCAACGAATTCCAATGTAGTGTCTCCTTGCTCCTCATTAGCTCTTCCTTAGCCTCCATATGCTGTAAAACATGCTTCTTAAGCTCTTCCCAAATTCAATCCAAGGTCGGAATGTAATTCTAAAGAATAAACACTAAACTCAAAACATAACAAAACCAATTCCGAACTCGAATACTCCACAAGTAATATACAGAACTAGACTCAAAACATAACAAAACCAATACCTAATAGCAATAAGAAACACCTATAATGCCTATATGAAATATGCATTATCATCGACATTGTCAGAAGGGTGGTCGACATTGACAGGAGGGTGGTCGACGTTGAGTACAGTAGTCTACTTCTGGGCAGACTCGTAATTATGCTCGACATTGACCATAGATCCTCGACATCGACCATATCCTGGTCGATGTTGACTGGACTAGTCGATGTCGAGTAGTTTCCTGCCTCTTTCTCCTCCATGTTTTGCTCGGGCGTTTGCATCTGATGCCCACTCCTTAGGTTCATGGAGGTTACATGTCATGTAGATTTATTATTAGGATTATATTCAGAGGATCCAGCGAGCGTACCTGATTTCTTGGGGATTGATGAAGCTTATTGACCCATTTGGGTCTTCATAGATTTTCTCCAAATATCAATCTCCCCAAGTCTAGAGTTGATGTTGTGAAGCTGAGTGTGGATGGAATTGATGGATTGCTTGTTGTCTGAGTGGTTCCTCCGCATCTCCTCAAGAATTGTCTATGGGTCATCTTTCTTTCCTTCCCTGCCAGGGTGACTAGGGGCTCTGTAGGGCGGGGGTCTCTTGGATACTGAGGCTGGCGATAGTGGCTCCAGTTATATTGCTGCAGCTGCAGGTCATCTTGTATGCAGGTCATCTTTCTTTCCCTCCGCATAACGCGCCTCTTCGTGGGTTTCAGCTACTAATATTTGGTCAGCATGTGCACACGCAGTGGTGTTGTGCCTCATAGACCCACATTCCAAACAAGGTTTATCTTTAGAATGGAATTTAACTTGTTTGGTAAGACAACATGCTTGATCATTATGGATCTGGTCTCTGACGTCCGGATCAATTTCTTTAGGTGGCACATATAGAGGCATAGATGGGGCGGGCCTTTCATACCTTTCGTCTGAGGCCGCAAAAGTCCCATAAGTATTGTCATAGTTGGCCAGTGTCTCAAAGGTTTCCCAAGCACGCCATGGGTGTACTTGAGATACCTATAGGCGGTGTAGTTGTTGATCCGATCCTTAGTTGGTGCATCCAGGAAGTTGAAGATGATCTCCTGCCGACATAGGGTGGTTGTCCATGTGTAGGACAGGATTTCAGAAGCCTTTTGTAGCGCTCCCAGACCTGTGCTAGTGGTTCTCTTGGCTTCTGTCTGAAAGCCGTAATTTGTTGTCTTAGTGCAGCTGTTTTGGTAGGAGGAAAGAACTTATTAAGAAACAAATCCCTTAGCTCGTTCCATGAGCGAATGGATCATGCAAGCAAACCCTCAAGCCACTGTGATGTTACTCCTGGAACGGACGAACGAAAAGCCTTTAGTTTTAAATATTCTAGATTAGCATTATCTGCAATGGCTTCACATAAATCTAGAAAAGTTGTGACATATTCTAAAGGGCATATATTGGGTTTCCCCCTAAATTGATTCCTCATAATTTCAGTAATCAAAGAAGGATGAATTTCATAATTAACAGAGGGAAGAATGATCGGTGATACTGGAACTTCTAGAGTAGGATGCGGATACTCATTTGCATTTGCTGGGACGTGCTGAATCTGCTCCTCAAGTTCCCTTCTAGCATTAACTTCACGATCTACCCTTGCTTCCCACCTTTGTTGATTTTGTTGATATTCCGCCTCCCGTTGGGGATACTCTGCTTCTCTGGTGGTGAATTCCTCAATCCCTAGTTGGAGTTGCTCAAGCTCCTGTGCTGGCATGAGCTGAACCTCATTCTCGGTAGTCGTCGACATTAGTCTCCTTATTAGCCTTTGCTGAAGGTGGAAAAAGCATTCAGGTTCGAGAATTGGGTAGATAGGTGTGCCATCAGTTCTTCGTATGCACCTGAAAAACAAAAACAAAAAAGAAAAAAAATAGTAAAAAGGAACTAAAAAGGGCGCGATTGATTGCTTCCCTGGCAACGGCGCCAAAATTTGTTAGGAGGAAAATCAAGTATGAAATAACTGAATCTTAAATTGACTCCCTGGACCACGCAAATAAAAATTACAAGACTTCATCTCGTTGTAGTGGAAGGGAATCGGGATCATATCCACGAGGAAGCGTGTCAGCGCTCGCCTTTTCAATCCTAGAATCCTCTCAAAATCGACCAGAAGGCTCCTTTATGTTGAGTAAAATACTCGATATCGACTAAACCTTTCGACTAAAACCTGAAAAATCGACCAACAGAGAGCTAAAACAAGCAGTGTCGAGTAGAAGGGTACTCGACGTCGACCAGACTCCTCGACGTCGACCAGTGTCGTTGATCTTGAGTAGTTTCGCAGAATAAAAACCGTGACTAAAAGTAAAACAGAAACGGAAATAAACACAGAATTGTTGAGATTCGAATTCAATAGTATGAAAGACTTCCAGCATCGGGGTTTCAGTGCCACATTGATAACCATATAAGAATCATGCTAAAGGTATAAAAGATCAAGCTTTTTCATCAAATAACAGTCATTATTAACAAGTAGGAATATAGAGGATTTTGCATAAACCCTAATTGTTACTAACCCTTTTCACATAATTAATCCATTTTGTACTAAGATCACTTTTGCTTCAATAACACAAACAAGGATCACCTTCGACTGTCGTAGAAGAATCATGCACATAAGGATAGAAGATGAAATCGCATTAAAAGTTGTACCTTTGTTGCATTACCTTACATGGCTACCGTCGGGCTCACCCCGACCCTAGAAGTTGGGTGACTACTCGCTCTTCATGATAGAAACACACACCAATAATAAAAGGAAACGAACTTGCATTAAATCAAAACAAAGCTTACAACCGATCGAAGCCAAATCCACTCTTGCCTTTCCAACTTCTTACTCGGCCCCAAGCTTTCTCGAAAATCTCCTACTCTCGCTATCTATGGTGTAAAAAACAATTGCTTGTGGCTTGGATTGTAATGAAAATCAGCCCCCTATGGCCTTATTTATAGTATTCAATCCTCGCTATCCAAGGAAAGAATAATCTATCTATATCTAAAACTATCTATCTAAAGCTTTATGATAAAACTTGGAAATAAAACAAATAAATCTCTAAGGTAAGTAAGACTAAAGTTGATAAATATCTTCACTCTTGATAGATCTTCAAATGACTTGATAGAATTCCACATGACTTAGTTTGCAAGTAATCCACATATCTCGGATTCCACTCGATTTTGACTCGGAATGACGATGGGGAGTACTCGACATCAAGTAAAGTAGTCGACTTCGAGTAGTGTTTTCTTCTCCTTGGATTCTGATTGAGCTCGACTAGGATTCAAACACTCGATGGGTACTCGACATTGAGTAAACTCCTCGACGTCGAGTAGAATTGTGCTACTCGAGTGATTGAGCTCGACTTGGACTTTCTGTGATTCGACCTCAAGCTCCTTCGTGATTTCCTTCCTTCTCTGAATTGTTGTAAAATGCCTCGATTTCTATGAAATTAAACAGAAATTAGTGTAGACTCCATAATTTGGCAAATAAGCATAAGCCTCATAGATTTTGTATCATTCTAACCCAATGATATAAAATGCATGCATAAATCGATAAAAAAAAAAGTCAGTATAAAACATGGAAAAATAGGTGCACAACGCTTGTGTGATGCATATAAGCATAGGTAAGACTAGGATATGATAAGAATGTATGAAAAATAAAGTCCTACGTCTTCTTATCATGCATATTTCAAAAGAAACTTCAAATTTACCTCATTTCGTGATTTTCAAGAAAATAATGCAGTTTATTGTGTCTTCCCTTTACTAGGTCATTTCATGATATATCTCTAATGAATCTAATTTTGCATCGTCGAGTTAAATATAACATCCATGACACTGATAAAAAATTTTAATGGGGGTGATTAAAAATTAACTTTGGAAAACAACATGTAAGCACATAGATAAAATATGAAATCCAAAGATACCATGCATAAACAATTTGAGAAATAAACATAATATGCACAAATATAATGAAAGTAAGCCCTTCCCCCACCCCATACTTGAAGATTAGAGTGGCCTCACTATATAAAAATAAGGGTAAAGAAAGAAACTTACTAGGCAGGCAGAAGCTCGAAATAGGTGCTGTAAAAGTTGCCACCAGGAGTCGTCATCGACCGTGGATCTGGGATCCAAGCAATGTCGAATGGGAGTTGTTAATTCCTTGGTTCTGTCGTTTGTTGATCCGAGCACCTTCAGCTGTTAATAAAACAAACAAAAACAAAAGCAAACAAAATAAAGTTTAAAACCAAAATATTCAAAACCCTAAAACTACTAGTCTTATTACAAGCTCTAGACTTTATATTCGTTAGGCCGACTTCTTCTTTTGATCTCAAGGTGACATCTTCAAGGCCCACGTGGCTTGGGCCTCGAATAAGACTTAATTCTTGTCCATCAGCTGTAATCCTCCCGAATGGATCTTATGCACCGTGAAAGGTCACATCTTTTTCTACTTGAACATGTTAGGGAACTAATAATTCTCTCATTTAGAGACATACACCTTGTCTTCCACTTCGTAGTCCATTGGGTCATCATTGGAAATCATGCATAAGCGCACGTACCAAGGCAAACCTCTTCAATGTATAGATAGATTTTTACTCGAAATTGGGGAAGAAAAGTTCATAGCTCGGCTTACCTTTGTTGATTCGTCATTAGGCTTCTGAGATTTCACTCGACATCGAGTGGGTTCACTCGACGTCGAGTCCTGTTTTCCTTCTAGTGGATGGCTCGATGCATGATGTAAGGCCGACTCGACCTCAATTACTCGATGTCGAGTTTGACTCGACGTCGAGTGGTCTCTGGATCCTATTGGTGTCAAGGCTGGAGAATACTTGACCTGAATGACTTGACATCGAGTCAAGTGACTCGACGTCGAGTTGATATCTGCTTCTCCTGGTTGCTCAATCGATGGACGGCTGCTTGATTTTGGGTCAATGTCAAATTGCTCACTCGACGTCGAGTGAGTTGGCTTGATGTCGACCCCATACTTAATTCCTGCATTAGAATCTGGAAAAAGATCAGTCGATGTCGACTTACCTAACTCGACGTCGAGTTGATTTTCTGTTTGCTCGTCCCATATTGCCATGATCTCCTCCATTTGGGCTTCCATAGCCCTTCTCTCCAGCTCTTCGGGGGTCATTGCTCTTACCTTTGGGTCCCTGCATGTGATGTACCCTCCTGTAATAGACTCAACGTTGATGGTGAATGTGAGCACTCTCTTTCTTACGCTTATGTTAGCATCAAAGGTTTCTAAGAAGGGCCTACCTAAATTAATGGGACAAGCAGTGTCCTCTACCATATCAATAACTAAGAAATCAGTAGGGACAATGAGATTACCTACTTGTACGAGTACATCGTCCACCATGCCTATAGGGATGACCAGAGTGTTGTTCGCCATATATAATCTTGCATCTACAAGCTCTAGGGCTCTTATCTTGACTTTGGACCAGATGGATAAGGGCATGATGTTGACGCTGGCTCCTAAATTGCATAAAGCATTGAATTTGTATTGATGAAACCCAATAGTTATAGAAAAAATACCTGGATCTGTCCTTTTCTCTAGAAGGTCCATCTTGTTGCATTTCTCTGCAGTCTCGACCATCGACCGCTTTTTGCTCAGGATATCCTTGAGGAACTTAACATAGGATGGCATCTCATGAAGGGCTTCTGTGAAAGGAATGGTGACGTCGAGTCTCTGAAGCATCGTCACGAAACTCTGGAACTTTTTCTCCACTGGGTCCTTCAAAGTTTTTGTTCGGAATGGCAGCGTCTTCTTCTTCTTTGGTGCAGCTGGTGCCGGGTGAGTTGACTCGACGTCGACTGGTAATGACTCGACGTCGAGGGAAGTTGCAGGAGGTTGCTGGTATTTTCGAATGGGTGACTCGACGTCGACATGTGACTCGACGTCGACTGGTGACTCGACGCCGACAAGTTCAGCAGCTTCCTCCTCCGTCATTTGTTCGGGCATTTGCAGCTGTCACCCACTCCTTAGATTCATAGCATCTACCTGTCCTGTAGATTTACCTTTAGGGTTATGTTCAGAGGATCCAGTGACTATACCTGATTGTTTGGGAACGGATGAAGCCAATCAACCAATCTGGGTCTTCATAGTTTTCCGCCATATGTCAATCTCCCCAAGTCTAGAGTTGATGTTGTGCAGTTGAGTGTAGATGGAATTGATGGACTGCTTGCTTTCTATGTAATTCCTCCGCATCTCTTCTAGAATAACATGCAGGTCAGCTTTCTATGTAATTCCTCCTTTTCAGGATGACCAGCAGCTCTCTAGGGTTGGGGTCTCTTTGGTACTGGGGATGGCGATAATGACTCCAGTTTTGTTGCTGATGTTGCCTTGAGTAGTGTCCCCCGCATAACGTGCCTCTTCGTGGGTTTCTACTAGCTGCACTTGGTCGGCATGTGGGCATGCAGTAGTAATGTGCCTCATAGACCCACATTCCAAATAAGGTTGATTTTTAGATAGAAATTTGACTTGTTTGGTGAGACGACGTACCTGATTGTTGTGGAACTAGTCCCTGGCATCCGGATCAACTTCCTTAGGTGGCTCATATAGGGGCATAGATGGAGCAGGCCTTTCATACCTTTCTTCAAAAGCAACAAAAGTCCCATATGTGTTGTCATAATTGGCCAAGGTCTCAAAGGTTTCCCAAACACGACGTGGTGTGTACTCGAGATACTTGTAAGCCGTGTAATTGTTGATCCGCTCTTTAGTTGGTGCATCCAGGCAGTTAAAGATGACCTCCTGGATCACATAGGCTGGTTGTCCATGTGTAGGACATGATTTCAGCAGTCTCTTGTAGCGCTCCCATACCTTGGGAAGTGTTTCCCTTGGCTTCTTTCTGAAAGTCGTGATCTGTTGTCTAAGTTGCGCCGTCTTGGCTGGAGGTAAGAACATGTTAATAAACAAGTCCCTTAGTTCATTCCATGTGTGAATAGATTGTGGAGCCAAACCCTCAAGCCACTGTGAAGTTACTCCTGCAAGGGACCAACGAAAAACCTTTAGTTTTAGGTATTCTAGATTGGTATCATCTGCCATAGCTTCACACAAATATAGAAAAACTGTAATATGCTCTAAATGGCATTCATTGGGTTTCCCCTGAAACTGATTTCTCCTAATTTCAGAAATAAAAAAAGGACGAATTTCAAAGTTAACGTGCGGGAGAACGATCAGTGATTCTGGAACTTTCAGGGTAGGATGCATATACTCCTTCGCGTTTGCAGGGACATGCTGAAGCTGTTCCTCGAGTTCTCTTCTGGCATGGGTTTGATCTACCTTTGCCTCCCACCTTTCCTGATTCTATTGATATTCCCCCTCTCACAGGGCGTACTCTGCCTCTCTGGTGGTGAACACTTCTATCCGTATGCGGAGTTGCTCAAGCTTCTGGGCTGGTGTAAGCTGCCCCACGTTCTCGTTGTTAGTAGTCGACATGAGTCTCCTCCTAGGCCTTTGCTGAAGATGGAAAAAGCGTTCAGGCTCAAGAATAGGGTCGATGGGTGTGCGATCAGTTCTTCGCATGCACTTGTAAAACAAAAACAAAAAAAAAGTAAAAAAGGAACTAAAAAGGGCGCGGTTGATTGCTTCCCCAAAAACGGCTCCAAAATTTGTTGTGGAGGGGAATCAAGTTATAAAATAAGTATCAAATATAAATGACAAAACCAACTCCCTGTCCCAGCAAATAAAATACAAGAATCCTTCCTGTTGTAGTGGTAGGGTATTCAGGATCGTATCCACGAGGAAGCGTGTCAGCGCTCGCCTTTCAAGTACCAAGATGCTCTCGAAATCAACTTCAGAAGATCACTTAACGTCGACTGGATGACTCGACCTCGATTGCTCAGTCGATTCCCTGTAAATCTGCACAAAAGAAGACAAGATAGACTCGACGTCGAGTCGAACTCGATGTCGGGTTGAACTCGATGTCAGGTTGTCAGTGCAGTAAAAACTGTAACTTTTGTAATAAAAATAAAGGTAGAAATAAACACATATTAAGATAATTCGAATCAATAAGATAAAGCTTCCAAGTTCAGGGTTTCAATACCACAACGGTAACCATGTAAAAATCATGTCAAAGATATAAAAATCATGCCTTTTCATGAAATAACTTTCGTCATTAACAATTAAGAAGATAGAGGTTTTCGCATAAACCCTAATTGTTACTACATACCCTTTTCACATAATTAATCCAAGTTTGCATCAAGACCACTTTCGCTTTAATAACACAAATAAGGATCACCTTCGAATGTCGTAGAAGAATCATATAAATCAGGGATAGAAGATGAAGTCGCAATAAAAGTTGTACCTTTGATGCATTACATTTTTTTACTTTAAGGGTTAATATATTGCACGAAAATAAAGTATTTACATTGTACAAAAGTGTGGCATCAGAGTGACTATGAGCCACTCGACCTTTCTACCAAAATCATGGAACATGCTACTTAGTTCCAGTCGATGGGGGTATGTTGAACTCAAAGTTCGGGGTAACTCCTATCTCATCAAGACACGACTATCAGAAGTCGGACCTACCTCCTTATGGTAAATAGATCTTCCTCCATGTGGATAGAACTTGGTAGATGATAGATGCTTCGTGGCTAAGTCTCTTCTTGATGAGCGGTTTTTAGTCGCGTAAACCGTATCAAAATAAATTCGAACTTACTAACTAATGTAGTGTGATAAGTACGAGTCGATCCCACAGAGAATCAAGTTATTCCTAAGTTAAGTTTATTTACCAATTAGTATGAAACGGGGGTTTTTGGGTGAATGAAATAAGAAAGAAAATAAAATAAACTATAAACAAATTAATGGAAAGCAATTTAGAGAAAATCGTTCTACCTACAACTATCCACTTTCTTTGGTTGAATTGATATTGTAACTTCCTCTTGTCCTTTTATGATTCCTATGAATGCCCTTGTCCCGACCTAATATAGTTACTAGTCCAATCAGTCCTAGAAACCCTTATCAATCGAACAGTCCCTAAAGAAGGATTTAACCCAATTGATAGCTTTAGGACCAGAGATTAGCCAAGGTATTTGCAGTCCCTAAAGAGGGATTTAATAACACATCCAACTTCCTACCCATCCAATTAGTTCAATCAGCCCTAAAGGGATAAGTTTGCCACTTGGGTTAAGGTTCACAATCAGGAATCTACAAAACCCTAGCAATTGAATTAATTCTACCAAGTTGATCAGACAAGATAAAATAAAACAATCAATAATTCAAGCACAAAGAAGTTGAAACATTCAATATAGGAAATAAGGAACAAGATTCAGAAACTCACAAATTAATCCAAACAAAGCTTCAAATTGTAGACAAAACGGGAGAGTTTAGATCTCCATAAAAATAAGACAAAACGTAATTAGGGTTAAGAAACAAAACCAGTTCGGCCGGTCTCACTGTATCACATTCGGCCCCCGTATGAATGTGTCTATATATATATATATATAACCTAATCTATCTAATCTACTCCGTAATATAAATATATATTAATATAAATCTAATTCAATCTATCTAACTAAATACTAAACTAATGAAGTCATGGAAAGTAATATGGAGCATTTGTAAGCCGGTGCCTCCTCTCGCGTGAAATCATCAGCCCAGCCCATCATCTAGTCGATCTATAATTTGAGTAGTATGCAACTCGTCCCAATCTCGTATAATGCAATAGTATTCGGTATTTGCACCAAAATACCTGAAATCAATAAAACACGGGTGTAGAGTCCGAAAACCAAATAATAGAAATTAACTATAAAACATGTAAAATATGCTCTAAATTAATATGTAAATCTATACTAAAAACATGACTAAAATAGACCCTATCACTTCTCCTCGTCATTGGATTGGCCCAATTCGTTCTCGACCCAGCAATGTTTCAGTCGACGTCGAGTAAAGTGGTCGACGTCGAGTAGATTGTACTCGATATCGGCCTATCTTGTGGATCTCGACTGCTCTTTCTAGTTGTCCTCGAGTATGGCTTTCATCTCTAGTCAACGTCGAGTATGGTGGTAGACGTCAAGTATCTTAGTCGATTTCGTGTCCTCTGTCAGCTTTCACCATTCTTCTCCGTTTTGAAACGCACTTTCCCGAGTCATTTTTTGTCTGATTGACGCATATGAGTATGCGTTGGAAAGCTCTTTTCGAGGGCTACACCTCTTATGAAGACAACATAACTTGATTGAAATTGATGAATGGAGAAAAGTAGCGTTTTCTCCAGCTGCGCCATCATGTGCTCTTTCTTAGCTTCTCCAATGTCTTCATGACTTTCCTTTAAGCTCCAAAGTGCGTCCAAACTTATCCAAATCAGCTCTAAACTCCTAATAATCACATCAAACTTTGTGTAGACTTCATAACTGGCAATATTAAGCATAACTATACAAATTCCTAATAATTTCATCCCAAAATAATAGAATAAGGAGCAGAAATAAACATAAAAACATGGTGTAAAACAGGGACATCAACGCACCACCCAATAATTATTCGGATTTGAACCCAATGTTTTAGATCCGAGACTCGAAATCGACCCGATCTCGAATGAATTGGGAATTTTATGGTCGATACCCGATGAGATGTTGGGTCAAAATCGACCCAGTGAATCAGCACCATGTAGACGTCATACATATTCACGCACCACATAGACCCCACACAAACTCGTCATGCAATTGTGTTCGTTAAGTTTACTCATTAGTTAAATATCGTTTATATTTTATAATTATAGAATGTTCAGAACACTTATTTGTATAAATATGGTTTTTTATGCTTAAAATATTTATATAATAATATTTATAAATTTATGTATAATATTATTATTTAGTTGAATTTGTTATATTTATATTACAATTTAATTTTGATAATTTTTAAAACTTGGATTTTTTGACCCCTTGAGTCAACCTGAAATTGAGACAAACCCGATTTGACTCGAACTAGAACGCTCAGTAATCCGAATGATCGGACCCGATCTACCCGGGACCTGGTCCGAACCCGATAGTTTTCTCGCCCGAATGAAGCATTTTCAACCTTTCAACCAATGGTAGAAGTGGCTAAATGGTTTTAGAACACTCGCTACAACTTCCCGTACCTCAACCCCAACAAAGCAATAACTACCGCCGCTATCACTTACCTACCAAACGCACCCTAAGCATACAAATCCCATTAGATTTATGTCCAAATAACGCACATTCAATTATTAAAACACACATTAAATAATCCTTTCTTGGCCTTACAAAAGTTTTCTTAAGAAGGAAACACAGAGATGCATTTAAGTTTACACAGCCATAACCCACATCAACAGAACGTATTTTGCTTCTCTAACACCTCTTTCATGGAGTTTTATGTACATCTAACACAAAGTGGGAATGGCTTCCTTAGAAATTTCAACATTAACAGAGGGAAGCAGTTTCAAGACGACCTTCGAGGGAAAGTGGCTATGTCAACTTCTTGTAGCATCTATATGCAAAACCAACAGATACAGCAGCACAAACAACAGCAATTGCTGCAAATGTATCTTCCCTTTCCCAGGTCTCTATCCAAGTTGGCATGGTACATGCCTTCCGTTTCCCGCCCCCCTTGATGCTGTTACTCCGGGAGAACTTCCGGGTTATTTTCTCCATGGTCAGAGGAGTTTCCACGCTCTCACTGCGGCCCGGATTACCCTTAGTTTCTACTGTTATGCGGCTCTGACAGCAAACATCATTTCCGTCAACCTGGGAGCAACCCTGGGTTCCAAAAGACCGAGCTGCACAAGTAGGAGCAACACACCCATGAAGCTGGGAGGATAGTCCAATGCTATTTCCTGTGTTGATACCACTACTTTGGAGCCTCAGCTCCTGGGCTTTCTTCTGCTCCTCTTCGGATAAGCCCATTTGGCCTCTGGCATATGTGATTAGATGACATGGGAAACTCTAGTAAGTGCTTCATCTTGCACACCATCTTGGGGAGGGGGAATCATTAGATCAAAGAGAACTTGGTAGCTAAACTTGATATTGAAAAAAATAGCTTGTTTCATCAGATTAATCTGACAGTTTTCCAGTTACCAAATGAAGGTTGATGATATTGGCCTATACAGAAAACATTTCTGAGTTGAACTGTCAAGTTAAAGATTTTCAAGTTTGGCTAGAGGTAGTTCCTAACTTGTAGAGATGTTCTGGATGATCAAAGTAATGCAGGAAAGAATGTTTTGTTTCTGCAACAAACTACACCTGTGCTCAAGAACTTCATAAATAAGGTAAAAATCAAGGTGAAAGACTAGAGGAAATCTATGTTTAAGATAAACATATTTCAGTTCATCATCTAGGCAGAAAGCATTATTTCCTTCTCCACCATAAATATGTAAACTAAGCCGTCTTACTCCATGGGCCATTTTGTTAGCAAAATAAAATAGGAAGTTATATTATTCATTTATTCAACCACCGAAACAGTAAATCCACAAGTCCCTCAGAATCTATTTAACCATTGATAAACAATGAGAGCCTAATAAAAGTCATTTATCAATGCAAAGCAAAGGAAGTTACCTCCACAGAGGTTCTACAATATCTCCATTCAGAATATGTTGTTGAAGCAATGCAGGTACATCATCTGGAGACACATATCCATACCTGCAGAGAGTTATGAGAAAGTCAGCGGTTATCCTAGAACATGAGGCATGGGAAAAGATCTTGTTTAACATTCTTGAAGTACTATAGGACGGAAAAGGAGGAAATCAAATCTAAATGAAGGATAAATGTTACCCCTTACCAGTGGCCAGGTACTTCTGCAATATTTGATCCGAATATAATTACATTCCCAGCATACTTGTGTCCACCGATGTGAGAACATGGGCTGACAGATACTTTTCCCTGGAGACCATGCAACTCAACCTCTTCTCTAAATCTAGTAACCAACAGGGGTCCACATGTGCCACAACGGCGATCCCGGCTTCCATGGCAGCAGACGAAAACATAGAAACCTTTGAGCTTTTCTGGTGATCCAGGAAGCCATTCACTATCTTTAATAAGAACCTCTTCAACAAACGTATCAACATCAAAATGTGTCAACCTCCTGCATTCCTCAATAATATTGTTGATAAGCCAACATGAATTTATACATAAAGAGAAAACCAGCAACCAAATATATATGTAAGTCAAATTATCATCAACCTGTATCGAACCATGTCAGGGAAGATTAACACATCTCCATTCGATGTTTCAGTTCCATCATGCCCTTCACAAATTGTTAATCGGGTCTTCAATATTCAATATGAAACAAAGACCAAAAAAAAAACTTTTCAGCAAAAGTTCAGCCATAGTCATCGTGTACAGATGCTATAAAATATGAATGGTGATACTCTGAGCAACCTCTCTAACCAAGAATTAAGGGCAAGCAACTCAATAATTCACTCTGAAAAAAAAAATAGTCAGTCCATGCCACAATAGAAGCATCATAGTTTCATTTAGGGAAGTAATGAGTACTTATACAGATCCCCAAGAGCAGAATGTGCAACTGTTTACAAAAATACTTGTTCTAACCATTGTCTCTAGGACCATGGTTAGGATCCTTAGAGATACTAGAAATAGAATATTGAATTTCCCAATGCCAAAAGTACATAATTACGTGAGTACATCAAAAGAGAAAGACACCTATCAAGAGAAGTGTACCTTCAAATATATTGAAAGATGTATTTTCATCGAGAAAATGAATGTTCTTATTTATAGTATGGTTCACTAACATGGAACATGGTCCACAGAGCATTCATTAGCAGTTCCTTTCAAAAAAGCCGAGAAGGCAAGTTCTATCCACCATTGCCTTCTTATATATCAATCCCTAGCAATAAAACCTTGAACATTACTAAACCAAGGTGTCCTTTCAATGACAATGTGAGCAGTACAGTGAGAAACTAAGAAGCCACAAAACTCATTTGTAAGAAGTTAAAGTATTTCCAACTGCAGCTGTTAGCATAAGCAGAGATGAATCAAAAGCACATGTTTTGCATAAACACAAAAGACCATACGCAAACTTAGGGAACCTTGCTTCAACTTCACCCATACCCAAATGCAAAAGGTAAGTAAGTGAGCATAAATCAAACAATTTTAGTAACCATCTCAATACCAAATCTCCAAAGTGTTCTCATCCTACCAGAAAAAATAATAATAATAACAATAATAAAACACTACCCAAGTACACAAGGAAAGAAATCGAGAAAGTACCAAGGAGTGAAAATATTTTGGGCATTGAAATGGCTATTCTGCCAATTTCGCAAAATATTCTTAGATAATACACACTGCAAAATCAACAAAAGGACGCATCAATTCACTGCACTACACATATTTGATCACCGTAGAGTATTTCTTCAACAAAAGTAACATCTGTGGAGCTAAATATTGGACCTAGCAAGACACAAATTTGCCATCACTAAAGCAAGTTGGATTCGGGATTGCAACTTAACCGAAAATCTGAGACCAATTTCAATTCCCGAAATCCACACAGCTCATATCAATTAAAGCATTCAACTTTACCAGAAAAATCGACCAACAAGGAGCCTACAAACCTCTTTCTTCATATCCCCCTTCCTAGCAGCCATGGCAGCGGAGAGGAGCCTAGGAAGGCGATCGAACTCGGCGGCTTCGATTCGCGGAGGCCAATTCCGAGGGTTCTTGTAGCAGAGGAAGACATGTCGATCGTAATAGTCGACAGTACCAGCAAGCAAGCTGTCACGAAAATCGGGCCTGAGGTAGCCGAATTCAAGCTCAGCAGTGGCGGTGTCCACGCCGGAACCTCCGCCAAGAAGGTTGTCACTCTGGAAGCTTCCGGAAGCGCTGCCAATTTGAGCAGCGTTGTGGTCTAAATGGTAGTTGGAGATGTCTCCGTCCAGGACTGGGATCGGCGAGGACGACGGTGGATTTAGGAAGTTCAAGGGGTCGTCTTTATTGCTCGACATTGGATGATTAAAAGAGACAGAGAGAGACTGGGAGTCAAAGGAGTCTTGCCGTCTTGGTATGTATACCACTGCAAATTTTGGGATGGAGATGAGTCTGCAGAAGAAACGGGAGAAAAAGAGAGAAAATAGAACGAAAATGAGTGAATTTGCTAACGGTAGAGCATTCTGAAATGCTAATCAAAAAAATCTCTAAAATAAAGAACAAAATAACAAAATGTCTAAAAAATTTATACCACAACTTCAATTAATTCTCTATTATACAAATTGCTACATTTATTATACATTATAATAGATGCATAAATTCATAATTTAATAAATAAAATTCCAATAACTTCATTAAATCAAAAAAAAAATTGTGAAATAGGCATTTTTTTTGGCTTAATTAATGAAATGTCCATGATTTGGGACAAATTAGTAGAGTGTCCCAAATAAATACCATAATCTCATTCCCAACTGTGTCCAATTCCTCTGTTGTTCATCATCGATCATTCCTCCCCCGCTCGTCTCTCTTGCTCTCTTCTGTCTCGATCTCTCCCTCTCGATCTCTCTTGCTCTGTTGCTTTCCTGCTCTGATCTCTCTTGCACTCTCGATCTCGTCTCTCTTGCTTGCTCAGTCTCTCGACGCCGGGTCTAGAATTTTGCAAATCGACGTCGGATCTGGAGATCCTCATCCGCCGTCGCCGCTGCAACTGATGAAGATGGCGACGTTTTGCTCTCGGTGCTTGCTCGATGTGCGAATTTGACCGATTTCCTTTCAATCGAAGATTCTCCGATCGTCTTCTTCGAGGTTTCATCCAAATCGAGACCGAAGGAAAGGAATCCTCCGGTCCAGATCTGAAGTGGCTCGAGCGAGCGAGTCCAGATCTGAAGTCGAATTCCACCGTCGCTCCTCCTCCGGTCCAGATCTGTAGTGGAGCATCCGAGCGAGGCCGAGCGAGCGAGGCGGCGGTGCGAGCGAGGTCGAGCGAGGCGGCGGAGCGAGTGAGCGAGCGAGCGAGCAATCCAGCCGGAGCGAGGTCGAAGGAGCGGCCGGAGCTAGATCTCCTCCGGGCACTGTGTGCCTATGTTCATCGATTTTCACAAGGTTGAAGATGAAAGTTTGGTTAAATTACAAAACTGACCCCATAAATATGGGAATTAAAAACATTTCTATATATTATTAAAAAAAGAAAATTTTTTCCAAACATGCACTTTTTTTAGACAAATTGGTTAAATGTCCACCATTTTGGACAAATTAGCAAAATGTCCGCTATATATACTAATTCAATTAGATCCCAATACATATTAAAACAAACAGATCCCCAATTCTCTCCCGATCTCTCGACTCTCTCGATATCTCCAGCTACCTCGATCTCTCCGGCCGCTTCCTCGAGCTCGCTCGTCAATTCTCTCCAGTTCATCTTTCCCGTTTGGCAGCCATCGAACACATTCCGGCAGCCATGGCAACATCTGTTGCTTCGACGTCGCCGTCAAGACCCGATGGCGGTCGCATCTGTTGCTTCGTCATCCATGATCGCCGAGATCTGATGCCACTTTTGATTCTAGATCCGAGATCTCAAAATCGATTCATGTCTCCGGCTTCAGATCTCAAAACCGATCCATGAGCGGCGTCGAGGGAGCGATTGCTCAGATCCGGCCGTCGAGCGAGGCGGAGCAAGCGAGCGAGCAGCGGCGAGGCGGAGGCGGAGGCAGAGCCGTAGGCGGAGCGGAGCCGGAGGTGGAGTCGGAGGCGGCCAGATTTATGGCGGAGCGAGCGAGCAATTCCAGATCTATGGCGGAGCGAGCGAGCAATTCCAGATCCCGTCGGTTTCGGGCTCTCCGGCGCCAGATCTAACTCCTCCGGGTGCAATCGGCGCGAGCAAGGCGGCACGAGCTAGCAAGGCGGCGCGAGCGAGCGATGCGGCGAGAGCGAGCGATGCCGCTTCCGGCAACATTGGGGATTTGGGGGGCTGCTCAGATCCGAGATGGCGAGATGAGTCCTGGAGGAGAAAGTGAACAGTAGCGGCGTCCATTAATTAGGATAATTTAAAGAAACTACAAAAATTGTCCATTATTTTATATTGTAAAATTTTTACCCCAATATTACATTTGCACGACATAAAATTATATTTGCACAACAAAGTGTTATATGAGCACAACATACCGTTATAGTTGCACATTGAAAAGAGCTTAAACGGAAAGAAAAAAGCGGAAAAATATATATTCCTTGAATAGGTAAATAAAGAGCGGCCATTCCGGGGTTCGAACCGGGAACCTATGGGTACTACCCACAAGTCCTTTCCGGTGAGCCATTCCGGAATGGTTAAAAAAAAAAAACTAGACTTGGGTCATATTCCATTTACACAACAAAATGTTATATTTGCACAATATACAATTATATTTGCACATCGTACCCTTATATTTGCACGACAAAATAAAAAAACTAGACTTGGGTCATATTCGCACAACTTACGGATATATTTGCACAACGTACTCTTATATTTGCACGACAAAATGTAAAAAATAAAATTAAAAAAAAAACTAGACTAGAGTCATATTTGCACAACTTACGGCTATATTTGAACAACGTACTCTTATATTTGCACAACATTCGAGACTTGTGAAATTGTGTCTCAACATGATCTTACTTTTTGTAAATATAATTTTATACTTTTTTAATAGATTATAGCAAAACATGGTCTTATTTTTGCTCATCAATAGACAATAACTGCACAACATGGGGGATTTGTGAACTTTTGCTCAACATCATCTTATTTTTGCTCAACTATATGTTATTTTTGCACAACAATCGAAACTTGTTAATTTATTCTCAACATGATCTTATTTTATCTCAATATAATTTCGTACTTTCTCAACAAATTATTGCTCAACATGCTCTTATTTTTGCTCATCAATACTTTATTTTTGCACAACATTCAAGACTTGTGAAATTGTGTCTCAACATGATCTTACTTTTAGTAAATATAATTTTATACTTTTTTGATAGATTATTGCACAACATGGTCTTATTTTTGCTCATCAATAGACAATAATTGCACAACATGGGGGATTGGTGAAATTTTGCTCAACATCATCTTATTTTTGCTCAACTATATGTTATTTTTGCACAACAATCGAGACTTTTGAATATATTCTCAACATGATCTTATTTTATCTCAATATAATTTCATACTTTCTCAATAAACTGTAAGCGATTCAGAATAAATTGAAGCAAGTAGATCACCAATCGAGGCACAACAATCGAGGAAAATTTTCTGATATAAATGGGAGGAAGTAGTATGCGATTCAGAAGAGTACGTTGTGCAAATATAACCGTAAGTTGTGCAAATATGACCCAACTCTAGTTTTTTTTTAACATTTTGTCATGCAAATATAAGAGTACATTGTGCAAATATAACCGTAAGCTATGCAAATATGACTCAAGTCTAGTTTGTTTTTTTTATTTCTTTAACATTTTGTCGTGCAAATATAAGAGTATGTTGTGCAAATATATCCATAAGTTGTGCAAATATGACCCGAGTCTTGTTTTTTTTTTTGTTTTTTTATTTTACATTTTGTCGTGCAAATATAACCGTATGTTGTACTTGTGCAAATATAATCATATGTTGTGCAAGTATAACATTTTTTTGTGCAAAAATAAAAACAAAAATATAGATTATGGATCACATAATAAAATATAGATATTTTTTTAATTTCCATATTTATGGGGTAAGTTTTGTAATTTAATCAAAAGTCCTTCTTCAACCTTCGTCTGGGCTCGCTCGACCTCGCTGACGCCCGGATCCACAGCGCTCGCTCGGATCCACGACGCTCGCTCAACATCGCTCCGACTGCTCGATTTCGCTCCGCCGCTCGCTCGACCTCGCTCCGACACTCTCGCTTTTTGGCGCTCTCGATCTCCGTCTCGATTTCAACTAATTGGAACTGTAATTCGAGTAATTGGAACTCAAATTCACCAGATCTCCCCACGCTGAATTGATTTGCCGAATCAATTAGCCGAATTGCGGATCTGCGTCGTCGAATCAATTGGACATAGAATTCGAATTCAGATCTGGCCGGGGGAGGGTGCGAGGCGGCGCGAGGCGGAGCGAGCGAGAGCGGCGGCGAACAGGAGGAGAGGAGGAGCGCACGGCGACGGCGAACGGGAGGAGAGGAGGAAGATGGACGGAGATGGAGGAAGATCTCGCGGCGACGTCGAAGGCTTCGCCTCCAGATCCGGCGAGAGGGAGAGCGAGCTCGAGGGAGCGGCCAGAGAGATTGAGAGATATGTAATTGGGGATCTGATTTAATTAGTATATATAGCGGATAATTCACTAATTTGTCCCAAAACGTGGACATTTCGCCAATTAGTCCCTATTTCGTGGCTATTTCGCAAATTGCCCCTTAAATCAATAGGCAACAACCAATGAACAAATAGGTAGGTATTGAATGGGGTGAACGTATTATATTTTACAGATTCTAACCTTTTCTCTAAATTTAGAGATTTTTTTTCTCTTTCCTCCCATTTCTCTATTTTACAGACTGGTTTAGAGAAGTTGTTGGAGTTAAAAAAAAAACTCATATTTCCTCTAAAATTGTCCATTTTCTCTATTTTACAAGAGCTGTTGGAGATGCTCTTATAGCAACGTTGGATTCCACGTTGCCACAACGTCGGATCCGATTTTGTATGTGTTGGTGTATTTCCCTAAGGGAGAATCCGATGACTTACGCCTTACCATGGCGTTACTCTACCACTAAGTTAAAGGGGCCCTTTAACTAATAGAATTCCCGAACGAGTCACTATGCGGATAAGCTATCTCCCTATATTACATAATATAATAAGTTATTATAGACTATACTATAGAATCAAGTAAATTCATAGCGACTAATGGTTTTTTTATCTTTTTAAACTATCACTTCAATGAACCAAGTCAACCCTCGTTTTTCTTTTCTTAAATCGATGATACCTATCAGAATAAAAAGAACTTGATATATATACCTACCGGTTCGACATAGATCCAAGATATTTCATTAACTTATGTGATGGAGAAGTGCGATTTGCCCCCTCAATTAATAATTAATAAAAAAATTCTAAAATTTTATGGATTGCCGATTTTGCTTTTTCTTCGCTTCTTTTTTCGAATTTCTCAAGTGTTGTGCCGCTACTCGGACTCGAACCGAGATGCTCTAACACTGCTTCCTAAGAGCAGCGTGTCTACCGATTTCACCATAGCGGCTTGTTTGGGAATCCGATGTTTAACAACGTCGGGATTAACGTCGTTATAACGTCAGCGGGCTCTACCGGCCTTAGCAATGTCCATTTGGACGTTGTTACAACGTCTATTCCGACGTTGTTGCAACACCCAGTTTGGACGTTGTATGCCCAATAAGTCAGCAATCCCTATAAAAGGGGACGAGGACCACATTTTAAAATACAATACAACAGTTTCACATTTTCATTCTTTCTATGGAGTCAGTTACAACTGAACAGCGCGGATCAACCCCCCGCATTGATTTTGTAATCAAATGGTTCGGTACCCAATGCCCCGGAGGAGTCCGAATGTTCTTGTCGCAGTCCAGAATACAGTGGCATTCATCCTTGCACGCTCTTTCGAGTAGAGTGTGAAAATGAGAATCACATTTCCGCACCCTTGCAGTTCGGGTGTATGTACTGCAATCGTTTTCACCAGGGCATTCCTGGAGCATATGAGTGGAGGGTTGGAGACCTTCTTCTTCAATGTATTCAGTCAGTCTTCCCTGATTTAAGCAAACACGACCACGTTTATGTAGCTCAACATGCAGGGATACTTGTGAGGGAAGCAAATATGGAGGTCCGAAGCTTTGCATTCAACTAGTTAAAGATTGAACTCATTCTGAAGACGAATTAATTATAGCCTAGTCAATTAATTATAGCCTAGTCAATAGGTAGAAACCATCGAAAACAACAATACAAGCAACACGAACTACACAAATATAGTATATACCCACAAAATGTGAACTGTATGTCATAAAAAAAACAAAATATAATATATCTACTGCAGAGATCTAATGTATCTCATGAAATGCTCGTGCATCTGGTGTAGCTAGGGATGCCCGACCGATGCCTAAATACCCTGGGTCATCTCGTCGACCCGGGCTTGTCGCGCAGCAGCCTCATCTGGTCTGATGACATCATCTGGGTGCATAGGCGCAGTCGGTGGATCATCATCTCGTACCACTGTCGTGGGCAACACATAACCTTGACTCTAGGACTGGAACCATACGTGGTAGTCAGTTGAGACGCCTCCTTGACAATTCTCGTCCATCATCTGGTGACTAGTGACCGGGTAGAATCTATTAGGGTCCTATGATGTCCAATGATGGTGTTGCAGCCTGTGATGTCCTAGTGCAGGGAATTGGATTGCCAAGGGCTGTTGTGCCAAATCGGGAGCAGAAAGCTCCTTCAGAGTGCGATTTGCTTCATAAGCCATATGTGGAGTGCTTTCTCCTTGATCAAAAGGTAACTCGCAAAAGCGATACGAGTTTCTAGCCTTAAGGAATAAACGGTCCTTTGATCTCTGAATCAAATGGCAACAAAGAAGCATTAGTAGCACGGGTACGAACCATATAAGACGGTCCACACCAAAAATCAGCACCAAAAACGCACAAAAATCAATAAATTCCCTCGGCAACGGCGCCAAATTTAACGGGAGCTAAACCTGTCATTGATCCGTCAAAATAAATATCAAACCTATAACTAGTATAACAATAAGTAAGAGGTCGATCTACAAGGGAAATATGATATTCAAGTGTGATTTAAGTGTCAATTAAGTAACCAAAGGGTTGTTTTTAGTGTAAAAGATCCGCTTTTTATCAAAGCGGATTGATGAAAGCAAAAGTAAATGAATTTGATTTAGACAATGGTGAGAAATTGTTCTACTTACAATTTTCCACTTTATTTGGTTGAAATGATCCTTGTAACTTCTTCTTGTTTTTTTGGTTTCCTATGAATGCTTGTTAACTCCACCTTGATGATAAGACCAGATTAATGAAGATTAAGGCCTTGGTTGATGAAAGTCAAAACTCGGGTTTCCAGAGTTTGGTAAGGTCTTACCATAAGGCAACACGAGTTTCTGAAGCTTTGGAGTTGGATGAGTCGGATTTAGGACAATTGGGCCTGATTTCTATTGGGTCTCTAATAGGCCTATTTTATTAGATCCAATATATTATTGGGTCTAAGTAAAAGAATTTGAATTGGGCCTAGAATAGTGTTTCGGACTTGTTGATTGGATAGAGTTGTTAAAATATATCTTTTTCTATCCATATATTTGTTTGATATTGGTTGAGATTGTCCAGGGATTTTCAACACTTTTATCACAGAAGATTCCAACGTATCCCAAGATAAAGGTTCTGTAATTTGGTTCAAACAATACCGAAGATCTCTCCAGGTGAATGCGGCACAAAGGATCTCAACAAACCTGGAGAAAAGTCAGACGTTTGATTTTTGAAATTGAACGTGTTGATCTATATAAAGAGAAGAAGAAGGATTGCAAAGATTAACCGATACACAGTGCTCAATGTTCTTCTGCAAACTTGTCTTCCTCAAGCCTTCGATCTCACATTGCTCTCCTCGCTAAGTGTTGTATTTACTTTGATTGTGCGAGGTTTCATTCGAGCTTTGTAGTACAATTCATTTAGGTTATACTAAGGGTTCTTTACCCAAACGTATAGGGTACTCCGATATCCATAGAGCTTTGTTTCACTAGTGTGCTTGAGTTGCTAGATAGGAAGTTAGTCTAGAAGAGGGAAGGTCTTCTAGAGGTTGTATCTAGGGCTCATAAGATAAAGTGAAATAAAGTGGGTTGAATCGCACGGGTTGGATAACCCTAGGCGGGGACGTAGGCGGTTGTGCCGAACCTCGTTAACAAGTATCGTGTTCTTTATTTTCTGTTCTTTACTTTCACATCATTACTTGTTTGCGTTTTCTTACTAACCTGTTCTTGCTTCTTAGATAAGGTCTTACTTCAGGTGGTAAGGTCTTACAATTTCTGTTATTGCGAAAAGTTTGCATACTCTATTCAACCCTCCCTTCTAGAGTATTTGCGTGCTTTATATATGCCTATTCCGCACTTCAAATGGTATCAGAGCCTAACTCACGTACCTTAGATATTACTATCTGTGAGTCTAACCATGGCAGGCGAAGGACAAGGCGGCTTATGTCAAGGAAGATCTGTCTCTCGTCCACCTCTCTTCATTAGGTACATCTTCATGCATTGGAAATCCCTGATGAAAATGTTTATCATTGATCAGGATCTAGAGCTCTGGCATATCATTATGCGAGGGCCGAATGTACCCAAGAAGGATAAACCCAATAGAACAAAGCTGGACAAGACAGAAGAAGAATACACTCGGCAAGATCTGGAGAGCATGACGAAGAATTTCAAAGTTGTTCATGCACTGTATTGTGTGTTGAGCACCGACGAATTCAACCGTATTTCCTCTTGTAGAACTGCAAAGGAAATTTGGGATATATTGGTCGTAACCTATGAAGGAACTAGCCAGGTCAAAGAGACCAAAATCAGTATCTATCTTAGACAATACAAATTGTTTAAGATGAATCTGGATGAGTCTGTGAAAGTAATGTTCCCCCGTTTTACGGAGATCATTAATAATCTCGACTCATTGGGAAAGACTTTCCAGAATGATGAGAAAGTTCGAAAGATACTTAGGTGCTTACCTAAATCTAAATGGTGTCCCAAGGTGAGGGCCATTGAAGAAGCTCAAGACCTTAGCACGCTAGCTATTGACGACTTATTGGGAAAGTTGATCACCCATGAAATGATCCTCAATGAGGACGATGGGGAGCCTTCCACAAATGTAAAAAACTTAGCGCTGAAGGTTAAGAAAGAAGAATCATCTGAGGGCTCCGAGAATGAAGATGAGGAAGATCATTTTGCTCTTATTACAAGAGGATTGGCTCGCATTCTCAAAATGAAGAAGCATTTCTCCAATAAAGAATTTGGAGGATCATCTAGGAACCAAGGTAAGTCTTCTACCCCCTCCAAAAGAAATCGAGTCCTAACTTGCTATAAATGTGGTGAAACAGACCATGCATATTGTTAAGGAATGTCCTCTCAAGAAGCGAAACAATGATAAGAGGAAAGAGTCCAACAAGAAAGTGATGGCTGCATGGAGTGACTCAGATTCTTCAAGCGACTCGGATTTAGAAGAAGGACACGCCAATCTCTGTCTAATGGCAAAAGACGAGGAAAAAGATCAACATCTAGATGGAGTGGTAAGGAATCTTTTATCTAGTCCTACTGCTATGTTATCTGAATTTCTCAAAATTATGATTTCGAATGAAGAAACTTGCAACAGAGAAATAAGCACTTTGAAAGAGACGGTGATGGATCAAGAAGTATGCATAAGGAAGCTGTCGCATAAATTGCAAGATCTTGACAGCAAGAACACATATCTTATCATTGAAGGTAAGACCTTACGATCGGAAAATTCCGAACTTAAGGCAAACCTTTCATCTCTTAAGGCTCAGATCTATGACCTTGAGAATGAAAAAGTGAAATTATCTGAGAAATGTCAAGATCAACAAATCGCCCTAGTGCAATTTACTTGACAAGATGCTTGGAGAACAACAACTTTTCTTAAATCGAAGTGGTATAGGATACAACAGGAACTTTCCTGTCAAGCCTACCACCAAGTTCGTCAAAGCTAAAGGAAGTTGGAGAACTCCTACGTGCTTCTTTTGTTGCAAGAAGGGTCATGTAAAGGAAACGTGTCATTATAGGAGAAAGGATCCTTACATAATTCGAAACACATTTAATTTCCGGTACGCTTAAAGGAACAGATAAGACAAGTTTGGGTTCCTAAAGGGACAAGGTTGCCAAATATGGTTTACCCCCATAACGGATCCAAATCGGTCTATTGGTCAAGCCGGAAAGGTTGATTTGTTATTTTGCAGGATATCACCAAGACTAAAGATCAAAAGTGGATAATGGATAGCGGTTGCTCAAGGCATATGAGTGGAAAAGAATATCTTTTTCAGAATTTCAAAAGGCAATCCAGTGGCACTATTACTCTTAGTGATAAAGGAAAATGTGACATCATCGGTATCGGTAACATTGATGTTGATCCAAATAATTTTATTAAAGATGTTTATCTTGTTGATGGTCTCAAATATAATCTGCTTAGTGTTTCACAGCTTTGCGATCGAGGCAATCTTGTGAGCTTCAACAAGAAGAAGTGTGTCATACAAAATGAAGAAAACAGGAGATATTGTTCTTACTGCCTTTCGAGACTCTAACATTTATGCTCTTAACACTAATCGTATCTCAGGCTCCAATCTGAAATGTCTCAGGGCCTTATCAGAGGATCCAAGGGTGTGGCACAAGCGACTTGGGCATATAAGTATGCACACTCTCGGTAAACTCCAATCAAGGGATCTTGTACGAGGCCTTCCAGATCTAAATGTTAAGGTAGATGATCTTTGCAAAGCCTGCTGAAGAGGTAAACATACTCGTAGCTCTTTCAAGAAGAAGAAGGTCGTTAGTACTACTAGACCTCTAGAACTTCTACACATGGATCTATGCGGACCTATGCGTGTCAAATCTCCCAAAGGTAAGCAATACATACTTGTTTTTGTTGATGATTATTCTTGATTCACTTGGGTTTTCTTTCTTAAAGATAAATCATATACTCTGTTTTATTTTTCAAAACATTGTAAGGAGTTACAGACCTTGAAAAACCTACCTATCGTTTCTATTAGAAGTGATCATGGTAGAGAATTTGATCAATTAAACTTTGACTTATTTTGGGCGAAATATGGTATTTCTCATAATTTTTCAGTTTCTAGGACACCTCAACAAAATGGGGTTGTGGAACGAAAGAACCGCACCCTAGAGGAGATGTCAAGGACAATGCTACTAGAGAATAATCTGCCAAAGTCATACTGGGCAGAGGCTGTGAATACAGAAAATTATATTCTCAATAGATGTTTAATTCGATCAATTTTACAAAAAACTTCGTATGAGCTTTTTAAAGGAAGAAAACCAAGCATATCGTATTTTAAACCATTTGGATGTACGTGTTACGTACATAACAATGGTAAGGATAATCTTGGAAAATTTGATGCGCGTAGCGACGAAGGTATATTCCTTGGATATTCGACTCAAAGCAAGGCTTATTGAATATACAATAAACGTACCAAAGTAGTCGAAGAAAGCATCCATGTGTTATTTGATGAAGGTGATAACGGTACCTTGAGTGAGGGTTTTGCAGATCTTAACTTGAATACTCATGAGAAAGGCGACTCAGAAGGAGAAGCCAACAATTAGAAAAAGAGCAAGTCAAGAAATAGGCAGGAGACATTTCAAGATCTTACTGAGCTATCTCAAGGCCTTGAAACTCTATCTCAAGGTCTTACTAATGAAGCCAGTCTTGAACAAGGAATATCTCCTGAGCCTCAGGAGCCATTTCCCACTAATCCTCCTGAACCTCAGGAGCCTTTTCCATCTGCTCACAAAGCTCCAGCACCTAATCAAGGATCAACAAGAAGAAAATTCAAACATGCCTCATCTCACCCCTCCTCGGATATTATTTCGAATCCCTCATCTGGTGTCCAAACTCATTCCAAAATTAGAAACTTATGTGCGTTTCACACATTTTTTTCTCTTGTAGAACCAAAGAAATACACCGATGCTCTCAAAGAACCAGATTAAATCATAGCTATGCAAAATGAGCTCAACGAGTTCGAGCGCAATAAAGTATGGACCCTTACGGCTAAGCCGAAAGGTAAGTCGATTATTCACTACTAGAATTGTGTTAATAGACATCGGGTCTTTTCTATCGGTTAGAAAAACGCATGATATTAAAAATAGTTATAATATCGTTTTGAAAATTATCGATGTTATTGAGATTTGATACTTCGGTCATACTTTTTGGACAATGTTAAAACTTCATTTTAAAAAAAATTAAAGCGCGTATAACACTTTGTCAAAATTTGAAGCGGTAAAAAAATTAGCTCCAAGCGCTTTTTCCCAACACTTGAAAAAACATTGAATCCACTTTATAAAAAATTTCACTCAGTAGTTCCCTCCAACACAACAACACTTGATAAAATTTCACCCTCCCCAAATTGAAATTCGAAATCCCTAGTTCTCGTCCATTCTCCTCATTCAGTATCTTTGGTCTCTTATCCTCAACCTTCTCTCAATTCGAGAACTCCTCCTCTCAGCCATTAAAGAATCCCGACCCCATGGGCAGTCTCCTTCCAGTCCTCCTCTCAGCCACGAAGAATCCCGACCCTTGTCTATGCTCCCGTCCCTCCAGACGGTGATGAAGAAGATCCCTCGCCCTCAGATCTGGCGCCTTGTCTTTCTGGTCCTAAATCTCTGTTCAGATCTACAACAATGCCAAGCTAACAACGAATCCAGAGAGAGCTTCAAGCTCGTCAAGTGACGAATACGATGACGACTTCCACCATTACAACAAGTCTGTGCATAACCGGAGGAGGAAGGTTCTAGAAGATGACGACGACGATGAGACTAAGGTGGGAGTAGAGCATGACGAACGAGAATACGCTAATTCCGATGGCAGCGAGAATGAAGAAGAGGAAGGATACGAGGATGTAGGGGTGACGAAGCCGATCGAAGACGTCGTTAGGGTTTCTAGTTCGGGAGAAAGAAAGGTCAGCCAATACAAAGCTTTCGAGTATGTCGGCTGCTACTTTAAGTTGGTGAGCTTTTCAGTTTCCTTAGGTTTTCATGAAATTTTTGTTTCCTCCTTGTTATTGAACTGTCTCATTTCTATGCTGAAATTAGTGGACTAGGGTTTCTTGTATAGCATGTTTATTGGAGTTTTTTATTCCTCACAAACAAAAGCTCAGATTTTTTTTTGTCTAGTTTGGTTGTGGGTTTATGCTAATGGCTTGCTTTCACCCAAAGGGGTCAATTGTGAAGGTAAATTTGACTCTTAATTACTTTCATAAAACTTGATTTTCTCACGTGCGTAGCTTCTACAAGTTCCAGAAAATTAATTGAAGATGGTAAATTTTTCTTTTTCAGTACAAGCTTTGATGGGAATGAAAAGCCTTTTGAGGGATCCCCATGGTATTCTGGATGATTAGGATGCTAATGTTGTTGATCCATGCAGTCGGATTTTGGTTACATGTTCTACTGATAATCTTGTTATTAGCTTGTAAGTCTCTTACAACATGATCTTTGAAATTTAATTTTAGTTTGTGTTAATGGAGTTTGATAACTAATGATACAAGGTTTATCAAAACTAGCAATTATGGGAAACTGATAGTTGCTTTTAAATGACTTTGAATTGCAGGGGGATTCCAAGCCAGGGCTTCAGTGGCTTCTACTTCCGGTATTACTCGTATTCAACTCTTCTAAAGGTATTATAACATGATTTTTACAGCTCCATTTGTAACATTATTAATCGTATCGTTAGGATACATGACACTTGACTGCAAAAAAGTTGTTTTGATGATGGATGGTATAGTGCAGAAAAACACATATTTAGTTATTTTGATAAGCTAATGATAATGGGGTTTTAATTATTAATCTTTTGGCATTATCAAAATGGTCTTAATATGTGGATACATCTAATCGAATGAGGTTGTTTGGTAATGATCTAGCGCTTGTTTTTTGTGGTGTTGCTCTTAACATAAGTTTAGAAACTAATGGCTACGTTAATTCATGTTTGCTTTTGGCAATATCAAGGTGGTCCCTTGATAATGATCATGTTGGCTTCTCCTTGCATCATCTTATGTGATTGATATGTCTTTCTCTTAGCTTTTTCATATGGACATAATGTTCTTGCTTTTCTGCATTTCTGCCCTTTTTTTCCCACGAATGAAGGTTTAAAGAATGGAAAGTGCCGGATTGAGTTGTTATTTGTGTTTCTTGATTATCTAGCTTTCCCCAACTATACATATGATTATTTCAGCATTTCACTGTGATTGAGTGTCACATCTATAGAGCCCTGTTTGGCTGCTAATTATTTGCTGAAGATACAGGTTTCTCCTATTAGTCCCCCCCAATTTGTCAGTTCAGTATACAATATTTTGTAGATTCAAGGATGGATGATGGCTTACTTGATTGGTCTATTTAAAGTAAATTGACCTGAAGTCACAAGTAATTCTATTTCTACCCTATCAACAATGTAGTTAGTTGTCATGATTGCTCCGACACACAAAAAAGAGTTTGTAGTTATTGGTGCTCGTGCATCTCTAGGAAACGTTTGTTTGCATTGCTAAACTAACTAGTTAGTTGAAACTTGAAGCACATGTTTGCAACAAAATGGTTAGGGTCAAGCTCCTATGTTCCTGGCGGGTTAGGTTGGATCTTCATCAACTGCATTCACTCCAAAATGTTGCATAGGAACGAAATGTAGACTTTGCTTATTTTTCCGTTCCAAGAAGCTATTCAATCATCCTTTGAATATCTTTGACACTGATTTATTGCTATTAGTCAGCCTTGTGTTTTGTTGTGATTTGGCTGTCTAGCAGTAGGGTTATGGAGCCTAATGGTAGCAGGAGAGTAAAGATGAAGGCTCTACACCATGAAAATGGTGATTCCAAATCATCGTATGCTGATTATGAACTTGATTGACCCTTGGGCATACAAGCCTCGTACTGTTACCCTCTTACTTGTTGGTGCATGTCTTCTAATGTGAGTTACTAACCTTCCTTTACTTATTTTGCTGTAGTAGAGTAGCTTGAATAACATTTATTGGATTTTTCTCCTTTTCTAAGTTTGTTGATCTGCATTAGTGTCCATATTAGGGTTGATTTGATTCCCTACGTTATTTTTTTGGGTGGGGTTCCCGTGTTCTTTATAGAGTTGGATCCTTCTCTATTGATTCCCAAATTATTTTTCTGGTTGTGAATTGAGTACAACTATTCTGATATGATTCCTTTACTCTTAAAATGGATCAGTCAGATTAATTTAATGAAGAACATTTTTGCAATGTGAACTGAAATTGTCTTAAATGAGGAATATACTTGGGAAATAGATAAAGAGAACACTCTAGGATAAAATATTTGATGTATACTTTCACTACTTTGAGTCAAGGGAGGTATTAATCGACTATGATCTTATTGTACATGTTTTGCTTGTTCCCTTTGACATCGTAAATCTTTTCAAGTAATGTGTAGCTGGAGAGTGAATTTTTTTAGTAGAAACTAGAAATCTATAGACACTGCTAGTCTATATTTTTGAGAACTTGGACGTAACCATTGAGAAACCAGTGATAATCTACTCTAGATGATCTTTAATCATACAAAATTATTCAATAATAGCCTCTTAGACTGGTAGTGTCATCTACTGAGAAAAGTATGGGATGCTTTTGTGAAACCAATAGTAAATATTACAGAGTATATATGTTTTTAATTTTTGAAATCCTTGTGCATTCAGTTTGGTGATGCTTTCTTGTTTATGCCTCACACATTCCTAGTTGGGCTAGTGGTGTTCTTAATCCAGAAAACACTTCAAGTGTTGATATAGAGACTTCAGTTAAGAGGTATGTTATTCTTTCTCTTCCCTTTTTGTTGAAAGACAAAAAGGGGGAGAACTCTGGTTTGTAAGGCTTTACTTTTGGTTTGCTGGCCTTACAGTTTTTAGGCTTTTAAACTCTTTGATCCAATATTATCTATTGCACTATGTTTATATATGCTGCATGTTATTTATCTTCCATTGGAAACAGGTGCACATGTATACAAGTTTTGTCTTTCACCAAGGGGGAGATTGTTAACTCCACCTTGATGAATAGACCAAATTAATGAAGATTAAGGCCTTGGTTGATGAAAGCCAAAACTCGGGTTTCCAGAGTTTGGTAAGGTCTTACCATAAGACAGCAAGAGTTTCTGAAGCTTTGGAGTTGGATGAGTCGGATTTAGGACAATTGGACCTAATTTCTATTGGGTCTCTATTGGGCCTATTTTACTAGATCCAATATATTATTGGGTCTAAGTAAAAGAATTTGAATTGGGCCTAGAATGGTGTTTCGGACTTGTTGATTGGATAGAGTTGTTAAAATATATCTTTTTCTATCCATATATTTGTTTGCTATTGGTTGAGATTGTCCATGGATCTTTCAACAGTTTTATCACAGAAGATTCCAACGTATCCCAAGATGAAGGTTCTGGAATTTGGTTCAAACAATACCGAAGATCTCTCCAGGAGAATGCGGCACAAAGGATCTCAACAAACCTGGAGAAACGTCAGACGTTTTATTTTTGAAATTGAACGCGCTGATCTATATAAAGAGAGGAAGAAGGATTGTAGAGACTAACCGATACACAACGCTCAACGTTCTTTGTTGTGAGCCTAATTTGCCATGTTTTGTATTGACTTTTACATCGATTTCTGCATGCATTTCATACATTTGGACTAGAATAGTACATAATCTGTGTTGTTTATGTTTATTTGCAATATATGGAGGTCTACACAAGTTTTTTTTATATTTCGCAGAAATCGGACGTACTTTGGAGCTTAAAGGAAAGTCATGAAGAAGCTAAGGATGGTGCAGTTGGAGAAAGCGCCATTTTTCGCCATTCATCATTCTGAATCAAGATTTGATGTCTTCATGAGAGTTGTAGCCCTCGAAAATAGCTTTCCAACGCATGTTCATATGCGTCAATCGGACGAACGAGGATTCAGGATAGTGCGTTTCAAGACGGATGCAGAATGCTGAGAACTGAAGAAGTGGTCGATATCGACCTGATTTTGGTCGAAATTCCTCCTAGATCCCAATATCGAGTGTCAGAATCAGAATCCGAGAAGACAGTCAATATCGACTATATTGGGTAGATATCGACCAATCTATAGTAGCCGATTTCGAGCAGTTTCGAGTCCGAGTGCTGAGCTGGCTTTCTTCCACAATAGATATAGTTTCCTTGTTGATTTATTTCTTTTATTGCCATATTTTTATCTTTATGTTATAGATAGATAGTTTTAGATAATGATATAATTGTTCTTTCTAATTACCTAGGGAATGAACACTATAAATAAAGCCTTAGGGGCTGAGTTTTAGGACATCTTACAACACATACATATCGAGTAGTAGAGAGAGAGAGAGAAAAAGAGAGAGCTTGTGGCGAGAGAAGGTGAAGAGTTGAGAGACGATTTGGCTTTGATTGGTTGTAAGCTTTTTTTCATTTTATTAATGCAATTTAGTTCCTTTTTATTATTAACGTCTTTCTTGATGATGAAGAGCGAGTAGTCACCCAACTTCTAGGGTCGGGGTGAGCCCGAAGGTAGCCATGTGAGGTCATGCGGTAAAGGTACAATCTTTTGATGCAATTCGTCTTCTATCCCTACGAGCATGATTCTTTTGCGAAAGTTGAAGGTGATCCTTGTTTGTGTTATTGAGGCAAAATTGATCTTAATACAACTTGGGTTAATTATGTGAAAAAGGGTTAGTAACAAATAGAGTTTATGCGAAAGCGTCTATATTCCTATTTGTTAATAACAAAAGTTATATGATGAAAAGCATGATCTTATATGCCTTTATGTGTTACTTTACATGGTTATCGTTGTGGTGTTGAAACCCTAATCTTGGAAGTCTTTAGTTTATTGATTTATTTCATCAGTTTGGAGTTCTGTTCTGCGAAAAGTTGCGAGTTTTAAGTTTCTATGTTAGTCGATTTCGAGTTTCTGTTGGTCGAGATTACAGGTCGATATTGAGTGCTTAGGTCGATATTGACCGATTTTTGCTTTCTGTTATGTTTTATGCTTTGCTATGTGTTTTACAGTATTTGTCGACGTAGTGGTCGATATCGAGGTAAGTGGTCGATATCGAGCGCTCTTCTGGTCGATTTTCTGCTGAGATCTGGAACTAAAAAGGAGGGCGCTGACACGTTTCCCCGTGGATACGATCCTGACTGCCTTCTACTACAACGGGAGGAAGTCTTGTATTTATTTGCTGAGACAGGGAGTCAGTTTGATTTGATATTTTATATTTATTTTCATACTTGACCATCCTCCTACAACAACATTCTTCTACAAACTTGTCTTCCTCAAGCCTTCGATCTCACATTGCTCTCCTCGCTAAGTGTTGTATTTACTTTGAATGTGTGATGTTTCATTTGAGCTTTATAGTACAATTCATTTAGGTTATACTAAGAATTCTTTACCCAAACGTATTGGGTACTCCGGTATCCATAGAATTTTGTTTTACTAGTGTGCTTGGGTTGCTAGATAGGAAGTTAGTCTAGAAGAGGGAATATCTTCTAGAGGTTGTATCTAGGGCTCATAAGATAAAGTGAAATAAAGTGTGTTGAATCCTATAGGTTGGATAACCCTAGGCGGGGACGTAGGCGGTTGTGCCGAACCTCGTTAACAAGTATCGTGTTCTTTATTTTCGGTTCTTTACTTTCGCAGTATTAGTTGTTCGCTTTTCTTACTAACTTGTTCTTGCTTCTTAGATAAGGTCTTACTTCAGGTGGTAAGGTCTTACAATTTCTGTTATTGCAAAAAGTTTGCATACTCTATTCAACCCCCCCTTCTAGAGTATTTGCGTGCTTTATATCTGCCTATTCCGCACTTCAATGCCCTTGTCCACACCTGATATAGTTACTAGTCCAATCACTCCTAGAAACCCTTATCAATTGAACAGTCCCCAGAAAAGGATTTAATCCAATTGATAGCTTTAAGTTCAGAGATTAACCAAGGTATTTGCAGTTCCTCAGAAAGTAATTTAACAACACATCCAACTTCCTACTTATCTAATTAGTTCAATCAGCCCTAAAGGGACAAGTTTGCTACTTGGGTTAAGGTTCGCAATCAGGAATCTACAAAACTCTAGCAATTGAATTGATCAAACTAGTTGGTCAGACAAGATAGAACAAAACAATTGTTGTAGGAGGAAATCGAGAATGCAAATAGAATACGAATAAAACAAAGCAAACCGATTGGATCCCAGCAAATAATTACAAGACTCCCTCCCGATGTACCAAGAGAAAGTCAGGTTTGAATCCTCAAGGAAGCTGGTCAGCGGATCCTAGGCAGCGGATGAATCTCACGGCAGAAGTCGACTACAGATGCTCGATCTCGACTAGGGTTAGTCGACAGAAGATAGGATAAGTCGAACAGAGCAGCAGCAGCTCCCGGTGGTTGGTCGATATCGAGCAGAGGTTACTCGATATCGAGTAAAGTTCTTGTCGACATCGGGTTCCTGCACACCAGAAGCTACATCGATCTTGATCGATCGAATATCAATACTCGATATCGACCAGATGTAGTTGATATCGAGGAAGAACAGAGTAACCGAAACAAAATAAAGAACAATGCTTGTGGGATTCGAAATAAACTATGTATGAAAGACAACTTCCAAGATCGGGGTTTACAACGACAATAACCAAGCATGCATAAGGCAAGAATAAAACAGATTATCAGGTAAATTGCATCGAAGGACAAAGCTTTCGCCTTTTCCAACAATTAGATAACTCTTTCAAGAAACCCTAATTGTATCTACCGATTTTATGTTTACAATCCAAGTTGTTAGCATGGACCTCCATTAGATGGGTAATAAACACATAACAAGTAGTAGATGCTCAAAAGATGATAAAAGTCGGATCTTTTACCTCAAACACGCAGGGTTATCGTTGGGCTCATCCCAACCCTAGAAGTAGGTGGACTACTCGCGCTTCATCGCAATTTCAGACATCATTGATGGAAAATAAACTACTTCCATTAAACCAAACAGAGCTTTACAACCGATCGAAGCCAACTTGCTCTCGCTCCTTAACTCTTCTCGGCCACTCACTCTCTCTCTCTACCTCTATATAACTAATTGTGTCTTGAATTGAATCCATAGAAATCAGCCCCTAATGCCTTATTTATAGGCTTTCAATCCTTGCTAATCAAGGAAGGAAATCTCTATCTATATCTAAAGATAAAACTTTAATAAAGGAACATTTATCTTAAAAGGGAAATATATCTAAAAAGCTTAAATATCTTCATGTGTGGATAAATCCTCTCTCCATGGATGAATCTTGATATACTTGATAGATCTCGGACTCTTTAGCTCTTAAGAAAGCCCAAACCGCGTCGGACAGCCCAACCGTGTAACGCGGCGCAGGATCCTTCTGCTCGATATCGAGTACTTTCCTCAATATCGAGGAAATGTGTGTCGTCGACTTGGCTTCACTGGCTTGCTCGAGTAACCGGTCCTCGATCTGCTCGGACATGTGCTCTAATCTTGTCGATATCGAGTAACTTACTCGATATCGAGGAAATGCTGCTCGGTGTGTCTAGGTCTTCGGCTTCTCGATCAGGTGCTCCTCCTCGACTCCGGGTATGACTTCAAGTTTGTCGATATCGAGTAAACTCCTCGATATCGAGTAGGGTCCTGGAGTCGGGTAGGCTTTGTCTTCAGTTCCTCGATCTGGCTTGTCCTCGATCATGCTGCGCCCAGACTCTTTGGTCGATATCGACGAAGTGTACTCGATATCGAGTAAGGCTCAGCTTCCGTCTTTGCTTCTTGATTTTGTCACGGAATGGCTCCAAATTCTGTAATATTAAACCAAAACTTATGTAGATCTCCATTTCTTGCAAATAAGCATATATTACATAAATTCAACATATTCCCATCCCGAAATATGCAAAGTGTATAGAATATGGAGCTAAAATGTGCATTTCAACATGGCTATTTTAGTGGACATCAACAATCAATCAATAAGAACAAAGAAGTTGAAGCATTCAATAAAGGAATTAAGTAACAAGAATTATAAACTCACAATCAATCCAAATAAAGTTTCAAATCGTAGGCAGAACAAATGAGTTTAGTTCCTCATGGAAAACATCGCTCTAATCTCTAATTGTTTGAGGAAAGTAGAATAGAATAGAAGTGAATTGAAAACTAGCTATATTCACTCTTTAAAAGTCAAGTCGGCCAAAAACAAACAAAACATCTAGGGTTTCATTTAACAAAATGCGCCGTCTCATTGGCGTCCAATGCAGCGATCGCGGCATGGGTGCTGAATGTTTAGGATTTCTATTTCATTGTGAGATTTCTATTCTTAATACTCTTCTTTGAATATTATTGATTCTCTACGCTGAATGTTTAGGATTTTCATGAATTTCCATTAGCCTGATCAACTGATTCTTTTTCATGATAATATATTGCTAGACATAGGTAATTACTGGTTGAGTTATCTATGTTATTGAGTAGAAAAGTATAAATCTCTGAAACTAGTTGTTATAGGGATTTGTATAGAGACTTGATTTGTAATTGATGCAATAACTAGTTGTGCGTGTCGATTGTCTTTGTTGAATTCCTTTAGTCTTCATCAATTATTGAATTGAATCTTGATAGTTTCAGGATTGTTTAATAATTAGAGTTTTTAGGGACTGGTTATCCTATTAACTAGATTTGAGAAGAAATTGAGTTCAAAAGACATAGTCTTTCCACAATAAAGCATTCAAGAGGAAGTTATATTATTTGATTTTAATGATCAATGGATGAAACATGATTGCTAATATTGATTGGCCTAAGCTATTTCTCTCATATTCATCCATTCAATTTGTTTTATTTTATTGTTTTCCTTACATTTGCATTCTTAGTTAGTTTAAACCTTCACAATCCCCCTCATTTGTGTGTTTAGTTCTTATTTAGCACACTTGACTTGCATACAATTTGTTGACTCTCTGTGGGATCGACCCGTACATGCCAAACTACATTAGTTGGGTTAGTGTCTGATATATTTGATAGGATTAAGGCGACTAAAAATCCCTCATTAGGGACTAATTGCTACTTTCCTCAATATAAAAGAGTTTAGGGATTTAGATAGTGTTATCGGTGAGTGATGGAGGTATTTTAGTCATCTAAAATCCTATCAAATAAATCCGACTAACCTAACTAATGTAGTTTGGCAAGTACGGGTCGATCCCACAGAGAGTCAACGATTTGTATGCAAGTCAAGTGTGTCAACAAGAACAAGAAATAAAGAGGGGGGATTTTGATGATTCAAACTAACTAATTAAGAAACAAAAATATACAAAAGTAGCAAACTAAACAGCTTGGGTGAATGAATATGATAGAATAGCTAAGGTCAATTAATCTCAGCAATCAGGTTTGTTCATTGATCATCGAAATCGAATAGATAATTTCCTCCTGAATACTTTGTTGTGGAAAGATTAAGTCTTTTGAATTCAATTCCTTATCGAATCTAGTTAACAGGACAACCAGACCCTGAAAACCCTAATTATCAAACAATCTTGAAACTATGAAGATTCAATTCAATAATTGATTAAGCTTAAAGGAAATCAACAAAGACAATCGACGCACACAACCAGTTATTGCATCAATTGCAAATCAATTCTTCATACAAATCTCTAAATCAACAAGTTTCAGAGATTTATACTTTGCTACTCGAGAATATAGATAATTCAACCAGAAATTACCTATATCTAGCTATAGATTATCATGAAAAGGCATCAGTTGATCAGACTAATGGAAATTCATGAAAACCCTAAACAATCAGCGCAAAGATTTGATAATATTCAAAGAAGAGTATTAAGAACAGAAATCTCACAATGAAATAGAAAACCTGAAGCTTCGATTAATTTCCCCAAGCAAAGAGGATTAGTTGTTCATAATCGAGAGACTAGAAAAATAAGAAAGAAAAGCTACGTATCAAACTCTGTTCAATTCGTGGTTCGATTCGGAACTCAAACAAGAACTCCCTTATGTTCTTTTTTAAGACCCACCGTTTCACCTATCCTAATTAATCCAAAACCAAAATAAAATAATTAACTTTCAGAAATTAACAAAAGTAACGGCCCACATCCTTGGAAATGCAACATATCTCGGGTGCACCAAAGAACTCGGCCGAGTTGTGTCTACTCCACCCGAGTTCTTTTGAACAGTAATCTTGACGTCCAGATTTCGCTATTTTCAAGGCCGAATTTCGAAAAGTCGTAAACACGAAAGTTTTCGGCCTTCGAATCCTCTTTCCAACAAGTATAAGTACTCCCCGATCCGGTAACTACGGCCTTCGAACGACTCGTTGTAGTGCAGCGTCGTCAGCTTGGACAGCTCCAATCCTTTGTAGGTTTAGCTACTCAATATTCCGATTTATTCTTGCTTTTTACCCTCTTGTTCGATGATAGGTCATTTCCATGTCATCATTTGGCTCCACCAATGCCTGAAAGTATGTGCAAACATATGCAGATTCTGACTCTATACAATTAACTAAAATGCGAAAACTACTCTAATTCATGCACTTTATTATATCTAAATCTATCTAAATGCAATATGTTAACACTACCTAAATGCGTCTTATCAAACTCCCCCACATTTAAACATTTCTTGTCCTCAAGAAAACAAAACCAATCCGATCAAACATCCCACAGACACACTCTTCATGCATTCACCTTGTCAACGATTAAATCTAAATTCAAGTAGGAGACACAAGACTATAATCAACATCATCACATGTATTTGGACAACTCAAAAGCTTAGGCACATTTCAATCCAACCTCACCGGGTATATAAAGTGTTTCACTCTCACTCTTGTGTTTAGGCTAATTCAATTCTGCTTAAACTCAATCCAATGCAACTAAGCTACATAAAAATTGAAATCCACATCACAATCTCCACCATGAGTGACATTACAAGCAATAATCATCATGAGGTCTTGTAAGGGTTGCAATGGGGCTCGGTAAGAAAATCAAGGTAGGGAAAGATTTAGGCTTTGTTGTGCTAAAAATCCGAGAAAAAGAGATCTCAATTACAACCGGAAAAACACTCAAAACCAAACATTTCTTCAACCAAAAGAATTCAAACTTTAACTCCATCCACAAATGAAAAGTTAAGCACAACTCTTGTTAACCTTCTCACACTTTGTGCCTTCTTTTTTCTCTCTTGATTTTTCAATGATTTTTCTTCTTCTCTTTTCTTGATTTTTTTCCCTTTTACAATTTTCCTCTACTTTTACTCCTAAGTGAATTTTCTCATCCTTAGGCCCCGAGTATTAAGCACAATAATCATCCGTATGAAGCTCAAAAAGAATAAATCACCCATACATAACTTCCAAATGCTCAAAACACTCCACTAATACACATTTTCACCAATCTTCTCCCTAATTCCCGGATAGGGTAAGGCTAAAATCGGCTAAAAGACATTTTGTAGGGCTAACAAAAATGGGCTAAAAGGCTAAAATTTGGCTTCAAGCATAGGATAGTATATACGGGTAGATACAGAGTAAGATATGACTAACAAAATTGCCTCAATCATATGAAAATCACAAGTAATAATCAAAATATACGGCCTTGACATGGATATCAATCTCAATTCTCAAGGTAGTCATATTGGAGAGTATCATACACAAGAAGCAAAAAGGACATCAATAAAGCACAGTCCCAATAAGGCCAAAATAAACTCACAAGGTAAATTTTTGTTGGATTTCAATGACATCTAAAACCTAAGAGTTATACATGCTCAATCAATCCATTATCTCATGCTCCAATAGACTAAACAAATTTCACAATGATCAACAATTCAAGCGTATCATGGAACTTGTAATTGGATTAAGAATAAATAAATATAAGACAAGTGGTAAAGATGGGGTCATATGATAAATCCTAAATCTAGAATGCCATGCATGCTATTTTTTCTTTTTATATGATTTTTTCAGTTTTTTTTTTCTTTTTTTTTTAATATGCAAAACTAAGAATAATAACATGAAATGCAAAAAAAAGAAAGAAATATATACAATGCAACCTAAATGCAAACATGTAAATGTTCCCTCCCCCACACTTAATTTACACATTGTACTCAATGTGAAAGATAAAATAGAAGGAGAAGAATACTTACGGAGTCATCTACTTATCAAGCGGAGGTGATGAATTCAAGCACAAGAGTGTGATGAGCCATTGTTCTTTCTCGTCTCGACCTTAAGGAGACATCACTACCTAATCTCCACAAACAAGGCACGACAACACCAACAAAGAAATATTTGTTGTCCAAGCAAGGACAACTCAAAATAATAATTGATGGTGTCAATCCACTTACAATAACACACAACAAAGCCACAAACACCAAAAACTTGCAAATCAATAACAAATAAGCGTAAATTGATCAAAACTAAAATCAATAAACTTAACAAGAAACTCTTATCAAGTTTAATATCAAAAAGTAAGATAAATTCAAATGCTCAACTCATAATTCCCAAATTTGCAATTCAACAATTAAGCACAAGAATCCCAATCCAAGCCAAAACCTCTCAATCAATCTAATTCCCCCAACAAATTCAATGTAAATAAGTTTAAATCACATCCAAACAACTTTTAAATTCCACAATTTTAACAAATTTGTAAAAACCTAGAATTTGGGGATTTTTGAAAACTTACCTCAACACCTTCAATGGAGGAGAGAAGAAGAGATGGCTGACCGGAGGCTGGTGGCCGGAGTCGGAGGGTTTTGCCGGCGTAGATGGGCAGAGTCGGCGGCATGGCCTGGTGGCTGTGCTCGAAACGCGGCAAGAGGGTGTGAGGGCTTGGACGCTCGGAATCTGAAGGATGGGCGACTCGGGAGAGAGTCCCGGGAGTGGCATGAGCAGACGTGCTCGGCTCCAGCGCTCCGCTGCTGGTCAGAAGAAGGCTCGCTCCTGGCGGCCTGATGGGAACTCGGGGAAGAGAGCCGAGAGGGACGGGTTTTCAGCGTTACGTCTCTCCTCTTTTTTTGTTTTTTTTTTAAGTGGGACGGTGAACAACTCGGGCGGGGCTTTAAAACTTGACCAAGTTTTATTCTTCCCACCCGAGTTTTTTCTCGAGACCTGTCTGCAACTCGGCTTGGCCAAGAACTCAGCTGAGCTTCTTACCTGAGTACCTTACTGTAATTCTCTTGCTTTTGGCCCTTTTTTTGACGAACTCTTCTTTTTTTTTTTTTTTGAACTTGAAATTGAAAACTCAACCGAAAAAATGAAAAACTGCAAATCTAAACTACTCACCTTGGGTTGACTCCCAAGAATCGCTTGGTTATGGTCGTTAGCTCGACGTTTTGGTTGTCCATTTAAGACTTATTCGGACATCGTCCATGCCCTCAACAGCAAATCAAACTCTTGTGCACACCATCTAGGTAGGCGGGCACTACATATGAATAAGTTGAAGTCAAAGTATGTCCTCAACTCTTCATATGCTCGAGCATGACTCCCCGCCGTGGGTATGTAGAACCACCAATTCAGTTCCATTGGCGGTATGTCAAAATAATGAGCCCAAGGATCGACATAATCACCGACCTTCTCACCATTGTAGAGGATATCAATTCTTTGCTTAGGAGCCACAGAAATCAGCTCAGGACTTGGTTCCTTGATAGGCGAGCTCGAGACAATCTCATCGAATGAAGGAGACAATAAATCACATGGGATCTCATGCGTCGACTCATGACACTCCATGTCAGGAAGTAGTGTACTCTCCTCTTCATCGCTAAAGAAACTGTCATCATCTGCGAACATATCCTCCTCCGCCAAAACATTGTCATGCTCATACCTCAAGGGCAAGGGAGACGGCGGGGTAGACTCAGATGAACTTAATGGGGGAAGGATAGGAATCAAACACTTACCTTCATCTTCATGGATTTCTGAGCTTCCCTCGGGTGTGACAAACAGGTCCTTGCCCTCCATAGTGTGTTTATGGTGAGGCTCTCTATCGAGTTAATCACCGGTTGAGACGGTAGTTCACCCGCTTCATGTGCTAGAATATCATTCCCCACTTGGACCATTTGGTGCATTTGTTCATCTAGTTCAACGATCTACCGATACAATTGCTCATTCTCCTCGTAGGAGGCCTTGGATAGATCCTTCAAAGGTGCGTCGAAGTAATCCATTGGTTGAGGCTCCAGCATGAAGGACACTTCCTGCAATGCATGGTGACCCATGTAGCATATAAGATCCCAAATTCCCGCCAAACCTAACCATGCTAGACTTCCGCCGCTCATGTATATAGCACGCGCCTTTGTCTCAACAGTCATCCCCTCTACAACACATACAACTATATCTCACAAAATATCGTGGAAACCCCGCTCATTGCGGATGTCCACACACCTCTGCAACCTAGTGAGATATAGGTGAAAGTTTTCAACTTCGAACTGCAACAATCTCAACATCTTAAACTGTTAGTAGTATGTGTTGTGAACCGTAAGATAGGTTCACAACAAAAGTTAGTAGCTAAATTAACACACAAGACAAACACACAAATAACAACTTGACTCCCCGGCAACGGCGCCAAATTTGATGGAGGATTTTTAGTCGCCTTAAATCCTATCAAATAAATCTGAATAACCTAACTAATGTAGTTTGGCAAGTACGGGTCGATCCCACAGAGAGTCAACGATTTGCATGCAAGTCAAGTGTGTCAACAAGAACAAGAAATAAAGAGGGGGGATTTTGATGATTCAAACTAACTAATTAAGAAACAAAAATATACAAAAGTAGCAAACTAAACAGCTTGGGTGAATGAATATGATAGAATAGCTTAGGTCAATCAATCTCAGCAATCAGGTTTGTTCATTGATCATCGAAATCGAATAGATAACTTCCTCCTGAATACTTTGCTGTGGAAAGACTAGGTCTTTTGAATCCAATTCCTTATCGAATCTAGTTAACAGGACAACCAGACCCTAAAAACCCTAATTATCAAACAATCTTGAAACTATCAAGATTCAATTCAATAATTGATTAAGCTTAAAGGAAATCAACAAAGACAATCGATGCGCACAACCAATTATTGCATCAATTGCAAATCGATCAATTCTTCATACAAATCCCTAAATCAACCAGTTTCAGAGATTTATACTTTGCTACTCGAAAATATAGATAATTCAACCAGAAATTACATATATCTAGCTATAGATTATCATGAAAAGGCATCAGTTGATCAGACTAATGGAAATTCACGAAAACCCTAAACAATCAGCGCAAAGATTTGATAATATTGAAAGAAGAGTATTAAGAACAGAAATCTCACAATGAAATAGAAAAACATGAAGCTTCGATTAATTTCCCCAAGCAAAGAGGATTAGTTGTTCATAATCCAGAGATTAGAAAAATAAGAAAGAAAAGCTACGTACTAAACTCTGTTCAATTCGTGGTTCGGTTCGGAACTCAAACAAGAACTCCCTGAATTCCAACAAAATATGAATATTAATGAGGAAAATTATATTGATGAAACTAACACCTTGAAATAAAGCCTTTTGGAACAGGAAGAAATGATGAGTAAAATTTCGCTTGAATTGAAAGATCTCAAGACTTCTCGGTCGGCCCTTGACATTAAAGTCAAGGCATTGAAGTCAGAGAATTCTGTCTTAAAGCAAAATCTTTCTTCTCTAAGTCTTCATAACAAGGAATTGGAGAAAGAAAATATTTCATTGGCTGAGAAGTGTAGGGACCAGCAGCCATCACTCGTTCGTTTCACCCATTCCAAGGCTAATTTAGATAGGATGTTGGGTGAACACCAAACATCCCTCAACAAAAGTGGTATTGGATATAACAAAGAGTTTTCCAAAGAAAATCCCTACCACTTTTGTAAAGTCTAAAGGGAATTGGTGCACACCCACATGTTTCTTTTGTTGTAAGAAGGGTCATGTCAAGACTACTTGTCCTTATCGTAAAAATGATCCTTATATAATTCGTAATACCTTTCCTTTATGGTTAAGAGAACAGGTGAAACAAATTTGTGTTCCTAAAGGGACTAAACAACCTAACATGGTTCCTCCCGATTATGAATCTAAATTTGCTATATGGTCTAGCTGGAAAGGTTGAAGTTTGTTTGTTTTGCAGGATATCACCAAGATTAAAGAGCATAAATGGACTGAAACAATATCTCTTGGTGATAAAGGATTTTTTTTTGTTTTTTTATATGTATACATGATATTTATTATATGCTACTAATGATTCCCTTTCCATAGTATTTCTCTTTGGAGCTTGTTATGTTGAACAAGAAAGCATTATCGTAAGGGGAGTAATTTTTGCTGAATTGTAGATTATATTTCTCTGTTGCAATGCTGTCTGTTAACATCTCAAGAACCTTGAGATGAGTTTCAAAGGGGGAGAAATGTTATATGGTGCTCATGCTTATGCTTGTTATATGATGGTCCACTTGTGCTATATTTATTTGCATAATTGATATTTGTTTTGTCTTCCATCAAGGGGAAGATTTATTGACTCCACCTTGATGAATATCTGTGATATATTTTTGTAGGGATGACGGAAGAAAAGGAAGGTAATATTTTATGCAAATATCAAATATATTATATGGTTATTTCATTTGATTTATTATTCTCGAAATATATTTATTTGGCTCACAAAATTATATATTTGATTTATTATATGGTTATTTTATTTGATTTATTTGTCTTCCATAATCCCATACAAAAATATACATCACATATATTCATCAAGGTGGTTCACATATATTCCCCCTTGATGAAAGACAAACAAAATTATTATAATAAAGTCCCTTCAGATTAGGTAACAGAATATTATAATGTGCCTTCAGATTAATTAACAGAATATTATATAAGCATGCTACCAAATGTTTGGATCATCAGTTAGAAACGTAAAAGCTAGATACCTAAAATCCAAAAACACCAAGCGTCTCCCCCCTTTTGTCTTTCTTCAAGGGAGTGAGGTAGTTCAAACGAGTCTCCTGTAACAGCCCGGGATTATGATTTTCAAGTTACGTTTCGAGAGATGAAACCCTTGTTAGGATCTTACCCCCCGAGTACATGTTGAAGGTTTGAAATTCTAACTAACATTTTCAAAGTGGGATTTCATACCCAAATTCGAATGGATCGTTGGAGTCCTTGGGGAAGCCCTCTGTACCTGTCGTAATTCTAATCGTGGAAACTTATAGTCATGTAAATAATGAAAAGAAAGTGTAATACAAGGGGGTGCCACGACAGATCTGGGTTAAAACATGATCGGAACATTTAAATCCAACCGTACTTAATTTGGTGAAGTCAGAGTCATGAATCTCCCTTTCCGCCATGTTAGACCCCGCGGTCAGGGAACTAATTCAGCAACAATAGTGATAAGCATGATAGATACCTAAAAATGTTAATGGTGAGCGGGATCAGATGACATCTACCTGCTCTTTTCGTTACCCAATGAACATACATACGCTATAGCTAATAAAAACGCTTCTAGATGGAAGACAAAATATTAACACATTATCATGCTCCTAAGATCAAGTGCATAATAATAATAAGGCCTTAACACTGAATACCAAGTGGCATATCCCGCTACCTTACTTCCACCCCCCTTCCCGATGGGGCGGAGACTTGCCAGCTCGCGAATGCATTCCAATTTATAAATGAGGCGAGGCCCATTGTGGTACACGACCCCATGTTTGCATGCTTTTATTAAATCATGAATGTTGACATTGACGAAACACCAAAAAAGAAATAAATATTTATTTTATGTCAAGTAAATAATCAGGTTCCCGCTATATAAATAAAGCCGCTTTTAAGATGATTATAATGTATCAACCAAATGATGGGTAATTTCACCTAAGGCTTATTACATATGAAAGTGTCCACATTAAGGACACGTGTCCCGAACAACGCGACATTTGTCATCTACCTTGGGACGCTTGTTGATAAGGGCTCATGAGCTTGCCCTATAAATATGGGTCGAGACCTTGAGACTCGGGGTTAGTTTTTGATGCCTCGAAGAGCCTTCCCGAGTGGGATTCGTTTTGATCTGCGAGACCCGACATTTGATGAAGCTCGGGGAGGACGGTGGTCCGCGAATGGCTTGATCTCGGATTGGCACAGGTTTTTGGTACGCCGACGGTAATCACGTCGCGTGTCTCAGGTAAGCCCGATCGTCTGAGCTCGCTCGTGTCCAACTTGATCCCGAAATCCGCCAACACGAGATTCTGAAAATCGGGTTTTGTCATTGGCGCCTGTTAGGAGGGAAATCAAGTATGCAAATATAAAGCTATATAAAAGCAAACCAACTTCCTGAACCAACCAAATAAAATACAAGAAACACTCCCGTTGTAGTGGTAGGGTATTCAGGATCGTATCCACGAGGAAGATTGTCAGCGCTCGCCTTTCTCATTCCAAATCACCCTCAAAATCGACTCAGGGACCACTCGATATCGACCATGGTGTAGTCGATATCGACTGAAATCAGTCGAAACTTCTTCATATCAGCAAAACAAAAGCAACCGAGTCAAAATCGAGTGAAGAGCACTTGATATCGACCTTAGTGACTCGAAATTGACCTGTCAGTACTCGATATTGACCTGTCAGTGCTCGAAATCGATTAATGTGCATATACTCGAGATTTGCAGAAAAATAAATAAAAAATCATCAGAGAAGAAATTTAATTCCATAAACTAAAAGACTTCCAAGATCGGGGTTTCAATGCCACAACGATAACCATGTAGGAATCATGCAAAGATATAAAGGATTATGAATTTTCATCAAATAACTTTCGTCATTAATAATTAAGAATATATAAGCTTTCGCAAAAACCCTAATTGTTAATAGAGGCTCCGTGACATAAACTTCCTCTTCTAAAATCCCATTTAAAATGCACATTTTACATCCATTTGAAAAAGTTCAATGTCCACATAAGATGCAAATGCGAGTTTACTTTGCATTGCCATGATCCAATCCGGGTCTTGTTGTGCTTCGGTAGGATTCTTTAGATCTAGTCTAAATACCGGAATTTGGATATGAGATGATGTTCTCCAGTGGATGTGATGATGATTGTTTGAACTTTCTTCTTTTAGGCTCTTGAGATGTTGAGGCTTCTCCAAGACCTTGAGGGTCACTTTCACCACTTGGTTGTTGTTCGGTGTTCCCTGAATCATGGCCTTGGAATCTCTGTTAAAGGTCTTGAACTTGGAGGTCAAGGTCTTGAGACTGCTCGAACGTGTCTTGAATTTGCTCCTGCATGTTTCGACGTCGAATTTTTTCTTTTTCTTCTTCTCCATCAGAACCTAGATCCTCGTGTGGATTCAAATTCCGATCTGCAAAGCTATCACTTAACGCACCATTATTGCTTTCATCAAATATCACATGAATGCTTTCCTCGACAATCTTAGTGCACCATTATTGTTATAAACTCTATATGCTTTGCTATTTAGACAATAACCAAGAAAGATACCTTCATTGCTACGTGCGTCAAATTTGCCAAGATTATCCTTGCCATTGTCATGAACAAAACATTTACATCCAAAGGGTTTGAAGTATGAAACACTAGGTTTCTTCCATTAAAAAGCTCATAAGGAGTTTTCTTCAAAATGAGGCGACCAAAGCATCGATTTAGAATGTAATTGGCTGTGTTAACAACCTCGGCCCAATAGGATTTTGGCAAATCATTTTCTAAAAGCATAGTCCTAGACATATCCTCCAAGGTGCGGTTCTTTCGTTCCAAAACTCCGTTTTGTTGAGGCCTTCTAGGAGCCGAAAAATTATGTGAAATCCCATATTTTGAACAAAATAAATAAAATTTAAGCTGATCAAATTCACACCCATGTTCGCTTCTAATAGAAACAATAGGCATGTTTTTCAAAGTTTGTAACTCCTTACATAGTTTTGAAAACTCAAACAAAGCCTTTGATCTTTCTCTTAAAAATGAAACCCAAGTAAAACGCGAATAATCATCAACAATGACAAGAAAATATTGTTTGCCATTGGGAGACTTGACACGCATAGGCCCGCACAAATCCATATATAATAATTCAATAGGGCGAGAAGTACTTACTACCTTTTTGAGTTTAAAAGACCCTCGAGTTTGCTTACCTCGTGAGCATGCATTACATAACTCATCTACTATTGTTGCAGGAGGATGGTCAAGTATGAAATATAAATAAAATATAAAGCAAACTGACTCCCTGTCTCAGTAAATAAATACAAGACTTCCTCCCGTTGAGGTAGAAGGTAGTCAGGATCGTATCCATGAGGAAGCGTGTCAGCGCCCGCCTTTTCAGCTCCAGAACTCAGCAGAAAATCGACCAGAAGAGCGCTCGATATCGACCTTACCACTCGATATCGACCACACTGTCAACAGAAATGTAAAACCCAGAAACAAGCAAAAACAGAATAGAAGACGAAAACCGGTCCAAATCGACCTTACCTCTCGATATCGACAAAAAATATCGACCAACGGTAGCTCGATTTCAACTTGAAACAGAAACTTAAAACTCGTAACTTTTCGCAAACAGAACTCGAAATTTATGAAATAAATCAAATAAACAAAAGACTTCCAAGATCAGGGTTTCAACACCACAACGATAACCATGTAAAATAACACATAAAGGCATAAAAGATCATGCTTTTCATCAAATAACTTTCGTTATTAAGAAATAGGAATATAGAGGCTTTCGCATCAACCCTAATTGTTACTAACCCTTTTTCACATAATTAATCCAAGTTGCATTAAGATCACTTTCACTTCAATAATACAAACAAGGATCACCTTCAACTTTCGTAAAAGAATCATGCTCGTAGGGATAGAAGACGAAATCGCATAAAAAGATTGTACCTTTTCCGCATCACCTCGCATGGCTACCGTCGGGCTCACCCCGACCCTAGAAGTTGGGTAACTACTCGCTCTTCATCATCAAGAAAGACATTAATAATAAAAAGGAACTAAATTGTATTAAATAAAATAAAAGAAAGCTTACAACCAATCGAAGCCAAATTGTCTCTCAACTCTTCACCTTCTCTCGCCACAAGCTCTCTCTCTCTCTCTCTCTCTCTCTCTCTCTCTCTCTCTCTCTCTCTCTACTACTCGATATGTATGTGTTGTAAGATGTCCTAAAGCTCAGCCCCTAAGGCTTTATTTATAGTGTTCATTCCATAGGTAATTAGGAAAGAACAACTATATCTCTATCTAAAACCATCCATCTATAATATAAAGATAAAATATGGAATTAAAACAATTATATCTAAAAGGAAACTAGGATTTGTGTGGATAAATCCTTCTTTTCTTGATAGAACTTGATAAATCTCCTCTTGAGTTGATAGAATATCTTTTGCTTCATGTAAAAGAAAGCCAGCTCAGCACTCGGACTCGAAACACCTCGAAATCGACCTCTGTGTACCGGTCGATATCGACCCAATATGGTCGATATTGAGCTATTTTCTCATATTAAGATTCTGACACTCGATATTTGGCTCCAGGAGGGAAATCGACCAGTGTTTCACTCGATATCGACCAGTGTGGTCGATATCGACCAGAGTGGTCGATATCGACCTTTAACTTTTTGCTCCATCTTTCTGGTCGATTCCTGGCATCTTGGCTCGAATTGGTCCACTCGATATCGACCATGTGCAGTCGATATCGACCTCTTGTGTCGAGTGCTTCTGTCCTTGTTTCCAACTCTATTTGTCCTGGTTCCACTACTCCTTGACCTTGGACTTTCTGTAGTTGACTTCGAGCTTTCCATCCTTTATCTGAATTGCTGTAAATTGTCTCGATTTCTGCATAATTAAACAGAAACTAGTGTAGATTCCATAATATGGCAAATAAGCATAAACTGCATAGATTATGTACTATTCTAACCCAAATGTATGAAATGCATGCAGAAATTGATATAAAAGTAAGTGTAAAACATGGCAAATTAGGCTCACAACATCTACCTTAAAAATTAAGTGGAGAAGACCACAAACCAAGTCCCTTTAACGAAGCTTATTCATAGTATGCACGTTAACGTGTCCAAGTCTTTTGAGCCAAAGTCTTGGATCTTCTGTCAAGGCCTTGAGACACTTCAAGCTTGTTCCTGCAACTTGGTTAGTACTCATAGAATAGACTTTGTTACATCGAGGGGCGGTGAGAATAAGACCTCTAGAATTTTTGTTTTTAACTTGACATTTCTCGGAATCAAAGATCACAATATTACCTTTATCACATAATTGGGAAAAACTAATTAAGTAGGTTATATTTCAAACCTTCCGTAAGATAGACATCATCAATATAATTAGAGGAATCCTTACCGATTTTACCTATACCAATTATGTTACATTTTCCTTTGTCACTAAGAGTAATTAATGTTCCAGTGGATTGCTTCTTCAAATCGAAAAATAGTGAACTTTTACCACTCAAGTGTCTTGAGAAACCACTATCAAGTATTCACTTGTATTCCTTGGTCTTGGTGATATCCTGCAAAACAACCAAATTCAACCTTTCCGGCTAAGCCAAATCACAAATTTGGATTTATAATCGGGATGGACCATGTTTGGTGGTAGTCCCTTTAGGAACCCAAATTTGTTTTACCCGTTCTCTTAGACATAACGAGAAAGTATTGCGAATTAAATAAGGATCATTTCTACGATAAGGACAAGTAGTCTTAACATGACCCTTTCTATAACAAAAATGACATGTGGGAGTACACCAATTCCCTTTGGATTTCACAAAAGTGGTAGGGGCTTTCTTTGGAAATTTTTTGTTATATCCAATACCATTTTTGTTGAGGGATGATTGGTGCTCAACTAACATCCTATCGAGATTTGTCTTGGAATCACTACTAGAATTGTGTTAATAAACATCGCATCATTTACATTAGTAAGAAAAACGCAGGATGTTGAATATAGTTTAACATCTTTTTTCAAATCACTGATGTTGTTTATGAAATTTATATCGCTTTTACTTTCTAGACGATGTTAATTAAGTATTATTCAAATTTGAAAAAAAATGCAAAATATACTTGTTGTAGGAGGAAATGGAGAATTGCAAATAAAATGTAAATAACGTAAATTAAACCGATTCCGTTCCGAGCAAATAATTACAAGAGTCCCTCCCGTTGTAGCAAAAGGAAGTCAGGATCGATCCTCAAGGAAGCGTGTCAGCGGATCTCAGGTAGCTCACGTTCACGTCGGATGTCGACTCCAGGGAGATAACTCGATATCGACCAAAGGTTAGTCGATATCAACCAATGTAACTCGATATCGACCAATCTCAATCGATTGCTGGTTTTTGCAGCGTTAGTCGATTTCGGCCAAGTTACTCGGTATCGACTAATGTAAGGTCGATATCGACCAAGTGCAACTCGATATCGACCAAATCAGTACCCAATATCAACCGGATCAGAAGACTGCCGGTCGACCAGAAGACTCTATATCGACCTTGTGTAACTCGATATCGAGTGAATTGCAGAAAACGGAACGGAACTAAGAATTGCAGATTTCGAAATAAACAATGTAAAAGAAAACTTCCAAGACCGGAGTTTGCAACAACGATAACCAAACATGCATAAGGCAAGATAAAGAGAGATAATCATGCAATCACATCAAAGGATCAAGCTTTCTCCCTTTCCAACAATTGGACAACTCTTTCAAGAAACCCTAATTGTATCTACCAATTTTATGTTTATAATCCAAGTTGATAATTACCTGAATCTCTATTAGTTAGGTAACAAACATATAAAAGACAGTGGATGATCAAAACACAATAAAGGTCGAATCTTTACCTCAAACATGCATGGATATCGTCGGGCTCACCCCGACCCTAGAAGTGGGTGGACTACTCGCTCTTCATCATAGGAAAAGACATCAATAATAAAAGAAAACTATATTGCATTAATAAACTAAAACAAAGCTTACAACCGATCGAAGCCAATTTCGCTCTCGCCAAATACAACTTCTCTCGACTCGAAGGTCTCTCTCCTAACTCTCCTACTTGTGTTTTCTCTGAATTGAAATTGATGAAAAACTAGCCCCATGGGCTTTATGTATAGGCCTTAATCATTGCTAATCAAGGTAAGGAATATCTATCATCTATCTAAAGATATCATTCTACTTTGAAATAAATAAATCTAATTTGGTAATAAGATAAATCCTATAGGGTAATTAAATGTTCCACCCTTAGGATAGATAAAAGGATAAAAAAGATAAAAAATATCTCTCAAAGCTTCATGTGCAATGAATCTTCCACTCGAAATCTTCAACTCGGAATTAGATAGACTCGAAATCGACTCGTGCTCGATCTAGGAGTTGGTCGATATCGACCAATGTTGGTCGATATCGAGTTATGTTGCTCGGCTTCGGCTCTGATCACTCGATGTCGGCTTCTCGGAGGAATATCGAGTTGGACATTAGTCGATATCGAGTATGTAAGGTCGATATCGAGTTATGTTCCTCCGTCTTCGTGTCTGCTGGTCCATGTCGAGTCTGTCTGGGGAATTTCCACTGACTCTTAGTTGATATCAACCAAGTATGGTCGAAATCGACCAATCTTCAGTTTTCAGCATTCTGCTCCGTCTTGAAATGCACTTTCCCGAGTCCTCCTTCGTCTGATTGATGCATATGAATATGCATTTGAAAGCTCTTTTCGAGGGCTACAACTCTCATGAAGACATCAGAGCTTGATTTAGAATGATAAATGGTGAAAAGTGGGCTTTCCTCCATCTGCACAATCCTTAGCTTTCTTTATGATTTTCCTTTAAGCTCCAAAGTGCGTCCGATTTCTGCGAAATTAAACAAAAACTAGTGTAGACTCCATAATTCGGCAAATAAGTGTAAACTACATAGAATTTGTATTAGTCTAACCCAAATGCATGAAATGTATACATAAATCGATATAAGAGTCAATGTAAAATATGGCACAAAACATGGACATCAAATCACCCCATACTTAAGCTTACTTGTCCCCAAGCAATAACTTGGATGGTCATTCAGGGGAAGAAAGAAAAACACTCAACATCATAGATTCATTCTTATATGTCTCTGCAATTAATTACCATCCTCGAAATGGTACTTATGCCACAAATCCATACATGTGCAATAAAAAGCAACATCTGCTCACAAAAGGAGGGTTATGCAAAAACAATTCATAAGTGACAAGACATTAATAATCAAGAGGACGTTAATTTAAGCTCAATAAGGAGTAGATTGATAAAAGGCTAAAGGTGGGCAATTTTTGGCCATGTGGTGCTAATGATCCGGGGAAATGGAGTATTTTCCAAACTTTCATACCGCATTCCTTCTTCTTTTGATTTCTACCTTTTGTTCATTCGCTCATTGCTTTTTTCAATATTATGCTTTTACCTCTCTAACCTCAGCACTGCCTTCTCACGAGCCGCAAACATGGGTGTCATGAATGGCCCCGGGTACTTAGTGCTTTGGACTCCTTATCTTGGTGTCCCATCTTGCGGAACTATTATCTCAACCCAGGCAGGGTCGATCTACATTTATCTCCTGAGGTGATCGGATTTTTTCTCACTCATTAAATTTTCCATATATTTTTTCAATTTCTGCCTAACTCCCGTAATGATAACAACACAACCACCATATAATAATTCCATAATGTGACATCATTCTCAACATAATCCCCAGATAGGAAATAAGGTAAAGAATGGCAATATTTTGAACATGCGGAGCAATATATGAAATAAGGCATAATATGGCTTTTGTGATGCATAAGTGTTGTAAGCCGAATCTGCCATGTTTAATACTTGCTTTTATATCGATTTCTGTATACATTTCATACATTTGGGTTAGAATAATACAAAATATGTGTATTATATGTTTATTTGCCAATTATGGAGGTCTACACAAGTTTTTGTTATATTTCGCAGAAATCGGACGCACTTTGGAGCTTAAAGGAAACTCATGAAGAACCTAAGGATGGTGCAGCTGGAGAAAAGGCCATTTTTCGTCATTCATCATTCTGATTCAAGTTCTGATGTCTTCATGAGAGTTGTAGCCCTCGAAAAGAGCTTTCCAACGCATGGTCATATGCGTCAATCCGACAAACGAGGACTCGGGAAAGTGCGTTTCAAGAACAGAGCAGAAAGCTGAGAGACTTAGTTGATATCTAGTTGTTTTACTCGATATCGAGTAACCCACATCGAGTTGGAGCACTAGGAATCGACGAGCAAGCTGGATCTGAGACATTCAAGTCGATATCGAGGAACTTAACTCGATATCGAGTAAACACTTAGTCGATTTTCACTTCCTGGAGCCGAGATCGACAAAGAAGCTGAAGACGGACCAAGCCTTGGTCGATATCGATGAAATCTTCTCGATATTGAGGAAACCCCAAGTCAACTTTGCTCATGTTGGCCGGAATTGAGTTGCTGAGCAGAAGACGAGAAAATTCTGGTCGATATCGAGGAATTCTACTCGATATCGAGGAAATTCCAGTGGCCGACGTCGAGTTGTCCGAAAATCTTGTTAAGGTTCTATCCCGAAGCCGATGGAGATATTTTCGAGATCAAATTCTATCAACTTCTATCAAGATCTATCAACTCCATGAAGGATTTACCTACTTTAGATATATTTTCCTTTATGGATTTAATTATTTTATTCCATTTATTTATCTTTAAAGTAAGTAGATAGATAGATATAGATATAGATAGACTTTCTTACCTTGATTAGCAAGGGTTGAAAGCCTATAAATAAGGCCCTAGGGGGCTGATTTTTATTCATTCAAGTCAAGTCGTCTTAGGGCGCAAGGAGAGAGAGAGAGAGAGGAAGGAGGGAGGAGGCGAGAGAGGAAAGAGAGAGAGAGAGAGGGGAAAGGGGGAGAGAGAGAGAGAGAAGGAGGAGGAAGGAGACGAACGGTTGTAAGTTTTAGTTTATTTTATGTTAAAGTTAATTTCTTTTATTATGTTTTGTTTCTAATTTCCTTCTTCTAGGGTTGGGGTGATCCCAACATAGATATGTGTGTTTGATTTATAAATTCATGATTTTGTATGTCTTTATTATCATCTACCTATGTGCTTAATCCTTTGCGAGAGTTGAGGAAATTCCTTATTCATGATATTGAAGCTAAAGTGATCTTATTATGATTTAGATAGTAATTAGGGTTTTCTTGTGAAAGTTGGTTAATCCTAATTAAAGAAAAGGTAGAAACAAATTAGGTTTTTATGCGAGAGTCTCTATCACCTAAATTGTTGGAATTTGCAAAAGTCGATTCTTTGATATAAAGCATGCATCTTTATGTGATTTATGATCTGCACATATGTTTATTGTTGTGGTGATCCCTAACCTTAGAAGTTTGCATCTTTATTTATTTTATTTTATTATTTTTATTCGGCACATATTCTACTCGATATCAAACCACCATTCTCTCTCCATCCCTCGACATCGACCCCTCTATTCTTTGTCGACAGCTACCCTCATCACCTTTTCCTGCTATCCCGGAACCCCAAAACACACTAAACCTAGAACCGCTGACTTCTCTCCTGAGGATGAACCTGACTCCACTATCCTATAGCGGGGTCTTGACTACAAATTTATTTGGTCGAGAAACCCTATCGTCAATAAGCATGGGTAAGGATAGGATATAACAATATGAGCATATATGGAAAATATAAAGTCCTCCATCCTCTTATCATGCAACATTTCAAAAGCAATATCAAATTTTACCTCCTTTCATGGTTTTCAAGAAAATAATGAACTTCATTGTGACTTCCCTTATATTAGGCAATTTCATGCTATATCTCTAATGAATCCAATTTTGCATCGTCGAGTTCAATTAAAGCTTCCATGACACTATTTCTTTAGACATTTTACAAGCTTTGGAAGATGTCTCATAAAACAAACTTTGGGTTTAGCAATTAAGCATAAAAATTTAAAATCTACCCAAATTCACCATGTAAAAGCAAAATCAAGAATAAAATATAAAATAATAATAATGAGCTTTTCCCCCACCCCATACTTAGAATATACAGTGTCCCTACTGTATAAATAAAATAAAACAAGGGTAAAGGAAGGAACTCGCCGAATAACGCGTTGTAGGGTCAAAATTGGGCTGCAGTAGATTGCCAGAAGTCTATATCAACCAAGTGGAGCTCGATATCAACTGTAATTCGTCAGATTCCAAGTTTTCAGATGATCGAAATCGGGTGGCTAAGGTCGATATTGACCAACATACTCGATATCGAGTATATATAGTCGATATCGACTCTCCTCTTTGTCCTCTGCTTCTGGTCGAAATCGCCTTAGAGGTCGATATTGAGTAGTCTTACTCGATATCGACCAAGTTGCCCCGACAGTTCCACTCGATCTCCGTTTTTCGACCTGAAAATTGTTAGTTTTTGCATGAAGACCGGACTTTCCACATGAAGTATTCAAGACCAAAACCAAAACCAAAAGTTTTAAAGTCCTAAAAGAAAATTTTAAAAGTTTTATGTACATTCTCTAGATTTTAGAGTCGCTAGGCCGGCTTCTACGCTTGTGCCTAGGTACCCTCAATGTTGGGCCCTCTTGTGCTTGGCCCTTCTCCTGGATCATCTAGGTCCTGATTGTAGTATGCAAGCAACGCTGATAAGTTGTTGTTCGCATAGATCCCTTTGCCTTCCTTCCTCTTCTTTCCAGTCATAATCCTGCGCAGGTTAGCTCTCCACGGTGCTTGTGGTTGTGGCCCTTTAAAATTATTAATAATGGACAAAGGTGAGGCAGAATATGTACCTGAGCTTACCTTTTCATGCCCAAAACAGAAATCTTTGGGTTGGGAGTCAGTCGATATCGAGTCAGATGACTCGACATTGAGTGCAGCGACCCCATACTTAAGTGCTTGGCCAGGCTTATCGTCATCCTCACTAGTGCCAATGCTCTTTACCTCTATCCAAGGGATCTCCTCCTTTGTGGTGCCGAAAGAGAAGTCTAAGACCTCATTGCCTATCGTTAGACCCGGGTGTTGAACAAAAATGCGCGAATAATTGTAAAACATATTTTATTTTATTTTTAGAATTTGAGTTCGACCCCTTTTGGTTATCCTCTTGATTCGAAGTTGTATCGACACCAAGACTTAAGAGGTTTTGGTGATTTGGGCTGCACCCGAATTTTTGACGGGTTGCCTACGTATCTCTTGGGAGAGAATCAAGCCTTACGTAGTTCAGAGTATTTAAATTGATTTGATTTTTGGGTTTTGGTGATTGAACCCGACGAGCTTGAGCTTTATGTCGGGTGTCCTACGTACCTGTTTGGAACGGGATCAAATCAACCGTAGTTCTTTTAAGGACGAATTTAATCTGATTTGAGATGGACGACTGAATCCAATATATATTGAATTTTAATATTGGACTTCCTACGTAACTCATAAAAGAGCATCAAGTCTTCACGTAGTTCTTTTTTTAAGAACCGTTTGAGTTTGAGGAAATTTGATTTGAGATTTTGACTTCGTTTTCTTTTTCCTCGTTTAGAAGTCAATTTTGGAATCGATCCACTAGAACAAACTGACAATGAAATTTCACGAGTTTAACTTTATGATTTTGTTAAACTCAATTTTTAATTTATGCCAATTGTAATTTTCATATTTTAGTGGGTAAATTTTTATAATTAATTGAATTTTATTTCAAATTCACCCAAGTTTATGTGTGTAGGCTCGTTTCTTCCTCCCTTTTTTTTTTTTAACGAGCCAATGGGCTGACTTAGGCTCTCATAAAAAAATTGACCCCAACCCAAATTTACAATACGGAGTATGTGTTTCCTCCTCCTGTTCACCGTCACTTTCCTTTTGCTCCCTTTTGCTTTCTGTCCGTCGTTTTCTACTGGCAATCTTTGACCATTTGGGACAACCGAAACAGAGGATGGCAGAGCAAGGGCGAAGTGCGGTCGAAGCAAGGGCGAGGCAGAGAAAAGGCGGAGCAAAGAGACTGAAATGGGAGAGATTCCGCGCTGGGGTATGTACTCCTTTTTTTTTCTCTATACGAATTTCTCCCCAAATTTCATACTCAATCCGATTTTTAAGTAATTCTTGGCCCAGATTTTAGATTCTCACATGAATCCTCTTCAATTTAGTGTTTAATTTCCATCCTTGACCGGTTTTTCCCAAATTGTGATTTTAGGGTTTCGAATTTGTGCGATTTAGGGGTTTTTTGATTTGAGGCCGAAATTGGGATCTCCAGGCTCGTTGAGGACGACGACAGAACCTTGAAAGGTGGACATATGCAGCAATTTCGGAGCCGCCACCGCCTTAGCGTCTCAAGCTAGGTACGGCTTCCCCCCTTCGTTTGCTTTTATTCCGTCGAGGTATTAATTGACAGTAGGCGTAACCTGATTTCAATTTGGATGAATTTGGTGACAAAATCAAGCATGTCTCGCCATTACAGTGTCTTAATTTTCTTTTCTGTTTGCTGAATTTTGCATCTCCGATTTGTGCTTTCATTGCCTCATGTGGTGCTCCTCTTGATATCTTGCTTATTTGACTTGAATTGTGCAGTTTGTGCTGCGATGTTTGTTTTAGATTTTTGGTGAAATTCCCTGAGCCTTTTCTCCTTTTATTTAACGAACTTGAATTGCCCTGGGTTAATTATCACCATCTTTCAGCAGATTGGGTTTAGGCTCCTTTGTGTGTAATTTGTCGCCTTTGATTTGTTACTTGGACGCCGAAATTTTTATTCCCCTCTGCATTTGCTACCATGCTTGATTTTAACGAGAATCACCTACTTGATTTTTTTTAGCAGGAAGTTGAAGCTATAGGTACTCTGGATTTAGGAGGGTGAAAGGGAAAGAAGACAAAAGCTTCAGGAGATCTTAGGCAGGCTCTGGGCGATTAGGACACGAATATATTCGATTTGACAGGACCCTTGTTTAGAGGTATGCTTAAATCCTTGAAAATTTTAGACCCAAGTTATGCTTTATGCAAAATCTGAGTCTGCTTAGATGCTTCTTTGTTGTCTGATCTGTGCAGCCTATTGTTTGCTTGTTTGGTTGGACTTGCAATCAACTTCTCTCTCCATTTCTTTTTTTATCTGGTTTCGAGCCTTCTTGGCCAATTTGCAAAAAAAATCTGCATGAGTTTATGAAAGTTTTGACTGCAGTGAAGTTATTTCCTTTCTTTTGTTTATCACCAACTGCTGTGTGTGTATTGTTGTCTTTCTTTGAGTTTTCTTTGAGTTATTCTGAACTGGTAGGTTGTCCAGAAAATCTGTTCTTTGTTTCTAGAAAAACTGCTCCATTTCTTTGCTTCCAATTCCATTACAGCTGCAGCAAGATTGTTTCTTTTATCCGTTTGAAACTTGTTTGCGATTTGTGTTATGCTGATTTCGCCAATTTGAAATAGTTTAGAGAAATTTCAGCAGCATTCCGCCCTCTTTTAGGGCGGTTCGATGATTCCGAAACCCAGGCCACAAGCAAAAGCCTGCAAGGTTTGCTAGGGCCTAAGCCACGAGCGAAAGCTTGAGGGTTTGCAAGGGCGGGGTTTCGAGAATCGATTTTGGCAGCATATCGGCTTGATTTGGAGTGATTTGATGATTCCGAAACCCAGGCCACAAGCGAAAGCCTGCAAGGTTTGCTAGGGCCTAAGCCACGAGCGAAAGCTTGAGGGTTTGCAAGGGCGGGGTTTCGAGAATCGATAGGAATCCCCACGTATAGAGGGAGAGCTACCTTGTTGGCTCTCTTCTTCTTCTTTGCTTGCTTTCTACAGACGTAGTTTTTTTTTTTTTTGCAGCTTTTCCTTTGCTTTGTGCGTACTCTGTTTTTTTTTTTGCGTCTTTTCTTTTTTTTTTAACCCTAGACTTGGCTATCTTTTATAGGGAAAAAGAGGGAATTGAAGATATATCTTATTTCCTTTTTAAGATATATTTTTTCCTTGCTCTGGCTGATATTCTATCCTTTTTTTTAACTGCCGATCTCTTTTTTTTTAGCAGATAAGGATAGATTCTTATTTACCTCAGTGCAATATGATTTCATTATAGAACTCACGTATGACGCATACGGGCTTTTTTTTTGAGTACTTTTCTACCTCTTTTCTTTACTTTCTTCCTTTTCCAGCATATCAAGTTGCTGGGCCACTTTTCAGCCCATGAATGTTGATTTGAGCCCATCATATAAATTCTAGGCATTCATTTAGTTGCACTTGAAAGGAATATAGTATATCTATTATTAGATCCCTTTTTTTTTCTACGCCTGTTTGATTTCGCATGTAATGATTGAAATTGGTTAATTTTGCAGCTAGCAATCCCCTATGAGAGCTCGAGGAAACTGGAGTCATTTGTCACATTTCGAACCGAGTGACTAACAAAGCCACGGGCCATACGATGTAGCGGGTATCGGATGAATCGCCACTGTATCTTACAAACTCAATTACTGTATTGAATGTATAGCTTCAGTTTACGAGCTTGTTAGATATATGTATTTGATATGTAGCACACTCCGCATATGCCTCGCTTGTTCGTAATTATTACAAACCAATTTTAAGTATCCATGAAAGCTTTCACGAAAATGACTTCATGAACACATATGATAACTTTTAATAAAGTGCGAAAATTTACTCCCAAACACCGGGCAAACGCGGGCATAGGTCGGGCTTGGGACGGGCTTTACTCAAGATTTTGTCCTGTTGTTGCGGGCACGGGCCAGGCTAAGCCCGCTTAACGGGTTGGAAGTCGTGTGATAGCACGCATTTAGGTAGGCATATTTGGATGCATTTAGCATGATTTAGATTTATATAATGCATAGATTTTTCTAGATTTGTATTTATACTTGTGTTGTTGGTGGAGTCGGAATCTACATGCTTTTATGGATTATTTCAGGTATATGTGGATCCGACGAGGAATGAGGAAGCTCATGGATGAAGGAAGAATGAAGAGGAGGAGGAAAAGTGAAGAGCCCGAGAGCGGAATCGAAGTTTGAGAGCCTAAGTGAAGAACAAGTCCGTAGAAGTTGTCGCCAGACATGCTGAACTCGTTTCGCACTTTCTGGAGGCCTCGGTGGTCCGATTGACTATTATAAGCATGCCTTGGAAAGCTCTTTCCGAGATCTACAACTTTCATGTTGACATCAAGACCAAATTTGAAGAGGAAAAATCTCTGTGAACAGTAAAATCCGCCCCGCGGCCTATGTAGAAACGCCGAATCTAGTGAATGGGATTTTTATCTCTTTAATTAGGTTTTTTAGAATTATTATTTGGCCGACTCTTTGAGGCTTTTTAATGACGTTTTAGGGTTTTATTTTAATAGTAAAAAGGATCAACATAGTCACCATTAACTTCAAAACTGCAAAAGTTTAGCTTTATTACCTCTTGAACCCCAGCAGATGGCTCTAGACCTGGTTCAACAATGGGCGAGCTCAGAATGGATGATGTAGATGGAATAGGAGACACGTCACATGTAACCTCATGCGTCGACTCATGAGATTCCAAGTCAGAAAGCACTAGACCCTCTCCTCCATCGTCGACGAAACTCTCGTTTTTTTCAAACGTAGCGAGCCATTCTTCATGAGCAACATGGCAATCCATATAACAGAAAAAATCCCAAATCTCAGAGAGTCCCATATCCAATAGGTCTCCATTACTCATGTGCTCAACAAGACTACGCGTTTCAGCAGTCATCCCATCAAATATGCACACACACATTTCCCGCATTTCATATTGATAACCCAATGAACTAAGGTCGTAAACATACGTCTGCAATCTAGTGAAATATTGGTGAAAGTTCTCGCCTTCAAACTGCTCTAATCTCAACATCGTAAATAGTTAGTAGTAAAGGTGTTATGAACCGTAAGATAAGTTAAAAACAAATTAGATATATACAAAAATTGATAATCACACAAAAAAAAGAAATAAACTTGATTCCCCGGCAACGGCGCCAAAATTTGACAGGAGGAAACTGTCATTGTTCCCATCAAAAGTAAAACTCAAACCTACAAACTTGTATAGTAAGCAAGTAAGAGGTCGATCCCATAGAGAATCAAGTATTCCTAAGTAATGTATATTTACCAATTAAGAGAAAAGGGATGGTTTTGTGATTGAAGTAAAGAGAAGAAACTATAAACAAGTTAGTAGAGATAACAATTGAGAAAATAGTTTCATCTACAAATATCCACTTTAGTTTGACTAGTTGATCCTTGATTCTTCTTCAAGTTCTCTTTTCATCCTATTCTTGTTCCTGCCCTGATCTTGTGTAAATTACTAGTCTTACGAGTCGTAGTAACCCTTACTAATTAGGTAACCCTAACACAGTCAAGATTTAACCTAATAGTAGCATTAAGATTAAGGATTAACCAGGATACATGCAACACCAAGCTACGAGTCAGTATTTAACATGTAATTGATTCTCTACACACTAGTTTAGTCCTACGAGTCCTAAAAAGGCATGATTGCTACTATGGATTAAGGTTCGCTACGAGGAATCTACAAAATCCTAGCAATCATGGCTTTTTAGGACTCGTAGGACTAAACTGATGTGTAGCGAATCAATTACATGTTAAATACTGACTCGTAGCTTGGTGTTGCATGTATCCTGGTTAATCCTTAATCTTAATGCTACTATTAGGTTAAATCTTGACCGTTTTAGGGTTATCTAATTAGTAAGGGTTACTAGGACTCGTAGGACTAATAATTTACACAAGATCAGGACAGGAACAATAATAGGATGAAAAGAGAACTTGAAGAAGAATCAATGATCAACTAGTCAAACTAAAGTGGATATTTGTAGATGAAACTATTTTCTCAATTGTTATCTCTACTAAGTTGTTTATAGTTATTTCTCTTTACTTCAATCACAAAAACCATCCCTTTTCTCTTAATTGGTAAATATACATTACTTGGAATACTTGATTCTCTGTGGGATCGATCTCTTACTTGCTTACTATACTAGTTTGTTGGTTTGAGTTTTACTTTTGATGGGAACAACGACAGTTTCCTCCTGTCATCGTGTCCAAGCCCGTCCGCGAATGTGGGTGCAGGTAGCCCGCGGGTACCCGCAAACCTAATTAATTTTTCTTATTAACGTTATACTAAGCCTATTATAATCAATTTTAATATATATCTATATTACATATATTATTTATATACCTCCTACTCTTTTTAATATATATATATATATATATATATATATATATATATATATATATATATATATATATATATATATTACATATAAAATGAATACATATATTATGTACAAAAGCCTACTGTTTTTTTTAAGTGAATACCTACTGTATGTATGTATTACATACATATATATAATACTGTTTTTATTTTTTTTAATGAATAATTAAAATTATTTATTACATATATATATAAACATATATATTAATTTTAATAAAAAGGCGGGTACCGGTTACGGGCCTAGCGGTCCGTAACGGTTAGATTAATATATCCAATCCCGCACCGGCTGCGGGCGCGGGTCGGGCCTAGCAGCCCGCGTGGTCTTTTCTCTATGTCCAAGCCCTCCCACTAATGAGGAAGAGGGGGGGGGGGGGGGGGGGGGGGGGGGGGGCGGGCCGGGCCGGTCCGGGCGGGCCTACCCGCGTTTTCCCAGGTCTACAAAGAATAATAGGGAAGTAGGATCTTCCGCACAGTCTATAACAAGGAAATCAGCGGGAATATAGAACTTACCAACCTGGACAGGGACATTATCAACCATACCTGTAGGGATGACCACTGTATTGTTTGCCATGTATAGCTTGACATCCACAGGCTCTATTGCTCCTATCTTGACCTTTGACCAGATTGATAAGGGCATGATGGTCACGCTTGCTCCTAAATCACACAGTGCGTCATATCTATGTTGTCCAAATCTCACAGTAGTAGAAAACTTACCAGGGTCAGGTCTTTTATCAGGGAAATCCATCCTTTTTGCAGTCGCTGGCGATTTCCGTGATTGATCTCTTGTTACTAAGGATCTCCTTCAAGAATTTGACGTAGGCAGGCATCTCTTGAAGAGCTTCTGTACAATGAATTGAAACGATTAGTTCATGAAGCATCTTAACAAAACGATTAAACCTACCTGCAGTGGGATCTTTCAGCATCTTGGAAGGGAATGGAAGCGTCCTCTTTGGTTTCAGAGCGGAATCAGCCTTCGGAGGTGATGTAGAGTGGTCGATGTTGACTGAAGGGGACATGATATCAACTGCCGGTTGGTCGATATCGACTATATGTTGGTCGATATCGACCTGTTGTTGCTCGATATTGACCGGTGGAGTCGGAATCGAGTTTGCTGGGGTCAGATGGGTCAATATCGACCTGAGTTTGGTCGATATTGACCACTTCTTGGTCGATATTGACCTGTTGTTCAGTGCCGTCATTTTCTTCTCCGATCTCTGGTTCTTGTAGTTTGTGACCGCTGCTTAGCTTTATAGCAGCGACTTGTCCGGATTGCCCCTTAGGATTTGGATCTGTATGCCGAGGGAGACTTCTGGCTGGTCTTGGGATCTGTTGCGCGAGTTGACCTATTTTTGTCTCTATGTTCTTCTTCCAAATGTTCATCTCCCCAAGTCGTGTATTGAGGCCGTGAAGTTGAGCCTGGATGGCGCTGTTGGATTGCTGTTGTTGTGCTTAGTTTCTCCTCATCTCGTCAAGGATCATCTATAGATCATCTTTCCGCTGGTCCCTTTCTAGATGTCCTGGAGCTCTGTATGGTGGGGGGGTTCCTAGGGGCACCTTGGTTCCACTGTGGTTGATAGAACCTTTGGTCCCCCATATAGAATTTGGGACCCCCCTGCGTTAGCTGCTTCTGTGTGCATTTCTGTGGTCGCCGGAAAATCATCAAGAGGGAACCCCGTCCTTTTCCACACAATCATCCTCGCCAGGTGAACCCTCATGCCCCGGGAAAGGCCCCGCATCAACATCGCCTTCAAAACCTGGCAAATCTCGAGGTATTCTCCGACGCCCCTCTCTCCTGGTTTGGAAGTCACACTAAATCCGGGATTTGGAAGGATGGGTACGTCAATCCACCCATCAACTTCTGTGAGCATGTGGATCTAGATTTTCTAGAATCCACAAACCTCCTGTGTGTCAATCTCCTAAAGAACTCACATGTCTGGTCCCTCCTGAACTCTGGCACTGTTGCCTATCCTCGCCTCACTAGACTGTTCTTTGTGAACCTCACTGCCAATAGAGAAAAGGGAATACTTACTCTCTCCTCTCAAGTGAAGCAGCGCCAAATTAACCTTACCCGCTCCTCCTTAGCCCTCATTCTTGTCATCCCTGAAATTTTCAACACTCAAGATCACCCCTCCAAGGCTTACTGTCTTCAAAAAGCTCAAAAAGAGTTCTCTGTGCGTCCTGTCCCTCCTCCTGAATCTTTCAAGCCCAAGCCCAAACACACTCACAATATCCTTTCTCTTGAAGCTAAAATAGTTTTTACTATTCTTGCTCGTTGTGTCTTGCCTAGGAAGAATTCTCACGAGCTTGTCACTGATAAATTGCTTCATGTTCTCTACCTGATCATGGCGGGGCATGAGGTTGACGTCCCTAATATTATTCTCACCTACATGCTTCACACCATCAATACCCCTTTAACCGCTCCTCTTCCTTATGCCAATTTCCTCCCTAAGATATTTGAGTTCTTCGACATTGACACACAAGAGGAGTAACATGTCTCACACACCGGCCGAATTGATGAGGACTGCTGGAAAAGACTAGGGATTGAACAAAATCTGGCTGGTGGCTGGATTCTGAAGACACCGTCCCAGGGAGACACGGTCAAGCTTTATCAGAGAATCAAAGATCTGGAGACTGAGGTCGATGCACTGAGGAAGGATCTGAATGCCTCCAGAGCAAACATTGTGGACCGACAAGATGATAGTCACCAGCGGCTCATGATCATTGATGAAAAGTTGAATCAACTTTTTATGCTTTGTGGCATGAACCACATGGCCACAACTGCTATTATGCCAATGGATGCTGGTGCTGTCAAACACGTTGAGGAGATCGCTAAGAATGTTCTCTTCAACTGTGAATGCAAGGTTCTTAAATGCTACATCCTTCGCCCACTCTTCCCTAAGCCGAACATCCTCACTGTGGAGGAGTAAGACATTGTAAAGAAATGGCGGGATGCTGAAGCAAAGAAACATGCGGAGATGTGTAAGAACCACCATGTGCTGAACACGAAGAACCGCTGGCATGAGAAGATCTTCCGAGGATGCCCAGATGAAAACGGTGTTCCCCCTAAATATGGCGAATGGTATGAGGAGGTGGTTGTGCTCTCTGATGACGAGTGATGGTGTCTGCGGCTCTATCTTTTGCTGGTCTTAAAACTTTGTTGGGTGTTTATGTTGTGAAACTTTCTTCTACTGTCTTTTGAAAACTTTCTCTTCCCTTTTTGTTGAAAGACAAAAAGGGGGAGAACTCTGGTTTGTAAGGCTTTACTTTTGGTTTGCTGGCCTTGCTGTTTTTAGGCTTTTAAACTCTTTGATCCAATATTATCTATTGCACTATGTTTATATATGCTTCATGTTATTTATCTTACATTGGAAACAGGTGCACATGTATACAAGTTTTGTCTTTCATCAAGGGGGAGATTGTTAACTCCACCTTGATGAATAGACCAAATTAATGAAGATTAAGGCCTTGGTTGATGAAAGTCAAAACTCGGGTTTCCAGAGTTTGGTAAGGTCTTACCATAAGACAGCAAGAGTTTCTGAAGCTTTGGAGTTGGATGAGTCGGATTTAGGACAATTGGACCTAATTTCTATTGGGTCTCTATTGGGCCTATTTTACTAGATCCAATATATTATTGGGTCTAAGTAAAAGAATTTGAATTGGGCCTAGAATGGTGTTTCGGACTTGTTGATTGGATAGAGTTGTTAAAATATATCTTTTTCTATCCATATATTTGTTTGCTATTGGTTGAGATTGTCCATGGATCTTTCAACAGTTTTATCACAGAAGATTCCAACGTATCCCAAGATGAAGGTTCTGTAATTTGGTTCAAACAATACCGAAGATCTCTCCAGGAGAATGCGGCAAAAAGGATCTCAACAAACCTGGAGAAACGTCAGACGTTTTATTTTTGAAATTGAACGCGCTGATCTATATAAAGAGAGGAAGAAGGATTGTAGAGACTAACCGATACACAACGCTCAACGTTCTTTGTTGTGAGCCTAATTTGCCATGTTTTGTATTGACTTTTACATCGATTTCTGCATGCATTTCATACATTTGGACTAGAATAGTACATAATCTGTGTTGTTTATGTTTATTTGCAATATATGGAGGTCTACACAAGTTTTTTTTATATTTCGCAGAAATCGGACGTACTTTGGAGCTTAAAGGAAAGTCATGAAGAAGCTAAGGATGGTGCAGTTGGAGAAAGCGCCATTTTTCGCCATTCATCATTCTGAATCAAGATTTGATGTCTTCATGAGAGTTGTAGCCCTCGAAAATAGCTTTCCAACGCATGTTCATATGCGTCAATCGGACGAACGAGGATTCAGGATAGTGCGTTTCAAGACGGATGCAGAATGCTGAGAACTGAAGAAGTGGTCGATATCGACCTGATTTTGGTCGAAATTTCTCCTAGATCCCAATATCGAGTGTCAGAATCAGAATCCGAGAAGACAGTCAATATCGACTATATTGGGTAGATATCGACCAATCTACAGTAGCCGATTTCGAGCAGTTTCGAGTCCGAGTGCTGAGCTGGCTTTCTTCCACAATAGATATAGTTTCCTTGTTGATTTATTTCTTTTATTTCCATATTTTTATCTTTATGTTATAGATAGATAGTTTTAGATAATGATATAATTGTTCTTTCTAATTACCTAGGGAATGAACACTATAAATAAAGCCTTAGGGGCTGAGTTTTAGGACATCTTACAACACATACATATCGAGTAGTAGAGAGAGAGAGAGAGAGAGAGAGAGAGAGAGAGAGAGCTTGTGGCGAGAGAAGGTGAAGAGTTGAGAGACGATTTGGCTTTGATTGGTTGTAAGCTTTCTTTGATTTTATTAATGCAATTTAGTTCCTTTTTATTATTAACGTCTTTCTTGATGATGAAGAGCGAGTAGTCACCCAACTTCTAGGGTCGGGGTGAGCCCGAAGGTAGCCATGTGAGGTCATGCGGTAAAGGTACAATCTTTTGATGCAATTCGTCTTCTATCCCTACGAGCATGATTCTTTTGCGAAAGTTGAAGGTGATCCTTGTTTGTGTTATTGAGGCAAAATTGATCTTAATACAACTTGGGTTAATTATGTGAAAAAGGGTTAGTAACAAATAGAGTTTATGCGAAAGCGTCTATATTCCTATTTGTTAATAACAAAAGTTATATGATGAAAAGCATGATCTTATATGCCTTTATGTGTTAATTTACATGGTTATCGTTGTGGTGTTGAAACCCTAATCTTGGAAGTCTTTAGTTTATTGATTTATTTCATCAGTTTGGAGTTCTGTTCTGCAAAAAGTTGCGAGTTTTAAGTTTCTGTGTTAGTCGATTTCGAGTTTCTGTTGGTCGAGATTACAGGTCGATATTGAGTGCTTAGGTCGATATTGACCGATTTCTGCTTTCTGTTATGTTTTATGCTTTGCTATGTGTTTTTTATAGTATTTGTCGACGTAGTGGTCGATATCGAGGTAAGTGGTCGATATCGAGCGCTCTTCTAGTCGATTTTCTGCTGAGATCTGGAACTAAAAAGGAGGGCGCTGACACGTTTCCCCGTGGATACGATCCTGACTGCCTTCTACTACAACGGGAGGAAGTCTTGTATTTATTTGCTGAGACAGGGAGTCAGTTTGATTTGATATTTTATATTTATTTTCATACTTGACCATCCTCCTACAACAACATTCTTCTACAAACTTGTCTTCCTCAAGCCTTCGATCTCACATTGCTCTCCTCGCTAAGTGTTGTATTTACTTTGAATGTGTGATGTTTCATTTGAGCTTTATAGTACAATTCATTTAGGTTATACTAAGGGTTCTTTACCCAAACGTATAGGGTACTCCGGTATCCATAGAACTTTGTTTTACTAGTGTGCTTGGGTTGCTAGATAGGAAGTTAGTCTAGAAGAGGGAATATCTTCTAGAGGTTGTATCTAGGGCTCATAAGATAAAGTGAAATAAAGTGTGTTGAATCCTACAGGTTGGATAACCCTAGGCGGGGACGTAGGCGGTTGTGCCGAACCTCGTTAACAAGTATCATGTTCTTTATTTTCGGTTCTTTACTTTCGCAGTATTAGTTGTTCGCTTTTCTTACTAACTTGTTCTTGCTTCTTAGATAAGGTCTTACTTCAGGTGGTAAGGTCTTACAATTTCTGTTATTGCAAAAAGTTTGCATACTCTATTCAACCCCCCCTTCTAGAGTATTTGCGTGCTTTATATCTGCCTATTCCGCACTTCAATGCCCTTGTCCAAACCTGATATAGTTACTAGTCCAATCAGTCCTAGAAACCCTTATCAATTGAACAGTCCCCAGAAAAGGATTTAATCCAATTGATAGCTTTAAGTTCAGAGATTAACCAAGGTATTTGCAGTTCCTCATAAAGTAATTTAACAACACATCCAACTTCCTACTTATCCAATTAGTTCAATCAGCCCTAAAGGGACAAGTTTGCTACTTGGGTTAAGGTTCGCAATCAGGAATCTACAAAACTCTAGCAATTGAATTGATCAAACTAGTTGGTCAGACAAGATAGAACAAAACAATTGTTGTAGGAAGAAATCGAGAATGCAAATAGAATACGAATAAAACAAAGAAAACCGATTGGATCCCAGCAAATAATTACAAGACTCCCTCCCGATGTACCAAGAGAAAGTCAGGTTTGAATCCTCAAGGAAGCTGGTCAGCGGATCCTAGGCAGTGGATGAATCTCACGGCAGAAGTCGACTACAGATGCTCGATCTCGACTAGGGTTAGTCGACAGAAGATAGGATAAGTCGAACAGAGCAGCAGCAGCTCCCGGTGGTTGGTCGATATCGAGCAGAGGTTACTCGATATCGAGTAAAGTTCTTGTCGACATCGGGTTCCTGCACACCAGAAGCTACAGCGATCTTAATCGATCGAATATCAGTACTCGATATCGACCAGATGTAGTAGATATCGAGGAAGAACAGAGTAACCGAAACAAAATAAAGAACAATGCTTGTGGGCTTCGAAATAAACTATGTATGAAAGACAACTTCCAAGATCGGGGTTTACAATGACAATAACCAAGCATGCATAAGGCAAGAATAAAACAGATTATCAGGTAAATTGCATCGAAGGACAAAGCTTTCGCCTTTTCCAACAATTAGATAACTCTTTCAAGAAACCCTAATTGTATCTACCGATTTTATGTTTACAATCCAAGTTGTTAGCATGGACCTCCATTAGATGGGTAATAAACACATAACAAGTAGTAGATGCTCAAAAGATGATAAAAGTCGGATCTTTTACCTCAAACACGCAGGGTTATCGTTGGGCTCATCCCAACCCTAGAAGTAGGTGGACTACTCGCGCTTCATCGCAATTTCAGACATCATTGATGGAAAATAAACTACTTCCATTAAACCAAACAGAGCTTTACAACCGATCGAAGCCAACTTGCTCTCGCTCCTTAACTCTTCTCGGCCACTCACTCTCTCTCTCTACCTCTATATAACTAATTGTGTCTTGAATTGAATCCATAGAAATCAGCCCCTAATGCCTTATTTATAGGCTTTCAATCCTTGCTAATCAAGGAAGGAAATCTCTATCTATATCTAAAGATAAAACTTTAATAAAGGAACATTTATCTTAAAAGGGAAATATATCTAAAAAGCTTAAATATCTTCATGTGTGGATAAATCCTCTCTCCATGGATGAATCTTGATATACTTGATAGATCTCGGACTCTTTAGCTCTTAAGAAAGCCCAAACCGCGTCGGACAGCCCAACCGTGTAACGCGGCGCAGGATCCTTCTGCTCGATATCGAGTACTTTCCTCAATATCGAGGAAATGTGTGTCGTCGACTTGGCTTCACTGGCTTGCTCGAGTAACCGGTCCTCGATCTGCTCGGACATGTGCTCTGATCTTGTCGATATCGAGTAACTTACTCGATATCGAGGAAATGCTGCTCGGTGTGTCTAGGTCTTCGGCTTCTCGATCAGGTGCTCCTCCTCGACTCCGGGTATGACTTCAAGTTTGTCGATATCGAGTAAACTCCTCGATATCGAGTAGGGTCCTGGAGTCGGGTAGGCTTTGTCTTCAATTCCTCGATCTGGCTTGTCCTCGATCATGCTGCGCCCAGACTCTTTGGTCGATATCGACGAAGTGTACTCGATATCGAGTAAGGCTCAGCTTCCGTCTTTGCTTCTTGATTTTGTCACGGAATGGCTCCAAATTCTGTAATATTAAACCAAAACTTATGTAGATCTCCATTTCTTGCAAATAAGCATATATTACATAAATTCAACATATTCCCATCCCGAAATATGCAAAGTGTATAGAATATGGAGCTAAAATGTGCATCTCAACATGGCTATTTTAGTGGACATCAACAATCAATCAATAAAAACAAAGAAGTTGAAGCATTCAATAAAGGAATTAAGTAACAAGAATTATAAACTCACAATCAATCCAAATAAAGTTTCAAATCGTAGGCAGAACAAATGAGTTTAGTTCCTCATGGAAAACATCGCTCTAATCTCTAATTGTTTGAGGAAAGTAGAATAGAATAGAAGTGAATTGAAAACTAGCTATATTCACTCTTTAAAAGTCAAGTCGGCCAAAAACAAACAAAACATCTAGGGTTTCATTTAACAAAACGCGCCGTCTCACTGGCGTCCAATGAAGCGATCGCGGCATGGGTGCTGAATGTTTAGGATTTCTATTTCATTGTGAGATTTCTATTCTTAATACTCTTCTTTGAATATTATTGATTGTCTACGCTGAATTTTTAGGATTTTCATGAATTTCCATTAGCCTGATCAACTGATTCTTTTTCATGATAATCTATTGCTAGACATAGGTAATTACTGGTTGAGTTATCTATGTTATTGAGTAGAAAAGTATAAATCTCTGAAACTAGTTGTTATAGGGATTTGTATAGAGACTTGATTTGTAATTGATGCAATAACTAGTTGTGCGTGTCGATTGTCTTTGTTGAATTCCTTTAGTCTTCATCAATTATTGAATTGAATCTTGATAGTTTCAGGATTGTTTAATAATTAGAGTTTTTAGGGACTGGTTATCCTGTTAACTAGATTTGAGAAGAAATTTAGTTCAAAAGACATAGTCTTTCCACAATAAAGCATTCAAGAGGAAGTTATCTTATTTGATTTTAATGATCAATTGATGAAACATGATTGCTAAGATTGATTGGCCTAAGCTATTTCTCTCATATTCATCCATTCAATTTGTTTTATTTTATTGTTTTCCTTACATTTGCATTCTTAGTTAGTTTAAACCTTCACAATCCCCCTCATTTGTGTGTTTAGTTCTTATTTAGCACACTTGACTTGCATACAATTTGTTGACTCTCTGTGGGATCGACCCGTACATGCCAAACTACATTAGTTGGGTTAGTGTCTGATATTTGATAGGATTAAGGCGACTAAAAATCCCTCATTAGGGACTAATTGCTACTTTCCTCAATATAAAAGAGTTCAGGGATTTAGATAGTGTTATCGGTGAGTGATGGAGGTATTTTAGTCATCGAAAATCCTATCAAATAAATCCGACTAACCTAACTAATGTAGTTTGGCAAGTACGGGTCGATCCCACAGAGAGTCAACGATTTGGATGCAAGTCAAGTGTGTCAACAAGAACAGGAAATAAAGAGGGGGGATTTTGATGATTCAAACTAACTAATTAAGAAACAAAAATATACAAAAGTAGCAAACTAAACAGCTTGGGTGAATGAATATGATAGAATAGCTAAGGTCAATTAATCTCAGGAATCAGGTTTGTTCATTGATCATCGAAATCGAATAGATAATTTCCTCCTGAATACTTTGTTGTGGAAAGATTAAGTCTTTTGAATTCAATTCCTTATCGAATCTAGTTAACAGGACAACCAGACCCTGAAAACCCTAATTATCAAACAATCTTGAAACTATGAAGATTCAATTCAATAATTGATTAAGCTTAAAGGAAATCAACAAAGACAATCGACGCACACAACCAGTTATTGCATCAATTGCAAATCAATTCTTCATACAAATCTCTAAATCAACAAGTTTCAGAGATTTATACTTTGCTACTCGAGAATATAGATAATTCAACCAGAAATTACCTATATCTAGCTATAGATTATCATGAAAAGGCATCAGTTGATCAGACTAATGGAAATTCATGAAAACCCTAAACAATCAGCGCAAAGATTTGATAATATTCAAAGAAGAGTATTAAGAACAGAAATCTCACAATGAAATAGAAAACCTGAAGCTTCGATTAATTTCCCCAAGCAAAGAGGATTAGTTGTTCATAATCGAGAGACTAGAAAAATAAGAAAGAAAAGCTACGTATCAAACTCTGTTCAATTCGTGGTTCGATTCGGAACTCAAACAAGAACTCCCTTCTGTTCTTTTTTAAGACCCACCGTTTCACCTATCCTAATTAATCCAAAACCAAAATAAAATAATTAACTTTCAGAAATTAACAAAAGTAACGGCCCACATCCTTGGAAATGCAACATATCTCGGGTGCACCAAAGAACTCGGCCGAGTTGTGTCTACTCCACCCGAGTTCTTTTGAACAGTAATCTTGACGTCCAGATTTCGCTATTTTCAAGGCCGAATTTAGAAAAGTCGTAAACACGAAAGTTTTTGGCCTTCGAATCCTCTTTCCAACAAGTATAAGTACTCCCCAATCCGGTAACTACGGCCTTCGAACGACTCGTTGTAGTGCAGCGTCGTCAGCTTGGACAGCTCCAATCCTTTGTAGGTTTAGCTACTCAATATTCCGATTTCTTCTTGCTTTTTACCCTCTTGTTCGATGATAGGTCATTTCCATGTCATCATTTGGCTCCACCAATGCCTGAAAGTATGTGCAAACATATGTAGATTCTGACTCTATACAATTAACTAAAATGCGAAAACTACTCTAATTCATGCACTTTATTATATCTAAATCTATCTAAATGCAATATGTTAACACTACCTAAATGCGTCTTATCAAACTCCCCCACATTTAAACATTTCTTGTCCTCAAGAAAACAAAACCAATCCGATCAAACATTCCACAGACACACTCTTCATGCATTCACCTTGTCAACGATTAAATCTAAATTCAAGTAGGAGACACAAGACTATAATCAACATCATCACATGTATTTGGACAACTCAAAAGCTTAGGCACATTTCAATCCAACCTCACCGGGTATATAAAGTGTTTCACTCTCACTCTTGTGTTTAGGCTAATTCAATTCTGCTTAAACTCAATCCAATGCAACTAAGCTACATAAAAATTGAAATCCACATCACAATCTCCACCATGAGTGACATTACAAGAAATAATCATCATGAGGTCTTGTAAGGGTTGCAATGGGGCTCGGTAAGAAAATCAAGGTAGGGAAAGATTTAGGCTTTGTTGTGCTAAAAATCCGGGAAAAAGAGATCTCAATTACAACCGGAAAAACACTCAAAACCAAACATTTCTTCAACCAAAAGAATTCAAACTTTAACTCCATCCACAAATGAAAAGTTAAGCACAACTCTTGTTAACCTTCTCACACTTTGTGCCTTCTTTTTTTTCTCTTGATTTTTCAATGATTTTTCTTCTTCTCTTTTCTTGATTTTTTTCCCTTTTACAATTTTCCTCGACTTTTACTCCTAAGTGAATTTTCTCATCCTTAGGCCCCGAGTATTAAGCACAATAATCATCCGTATGAAGCTCAAAAAGAATAAATCACCCATACATAACTTCCAAATGCTCAAAACACTCCACTAATACACATTTTCACCAATCTTCTCCCTAATTCCCGGATAGGGTAAGGCTAAAATCGGCTAAAAGACATTTTGTAGGGCTAACAAAAATGGGCTAAAAGGCTAAAATTTGGCTTCAAGCATAGGATAGTATATACGGGTAGATACAGAGTAAGATATGACTAACAAAATTGCCTCAATCATATGAAAATCACAAGTAATAATCAAAATATACGGCCTTGACATGAATATCAATCTCAATTCTCAAAGGTAGTCATATTGAAGAGTATCACACACAAGAAGCAAAAAGGACATCAATGAAGCACAGTCCCAATAAGGCCAAAATAAACTCACAAGGTAAATTTTTGTTGGATTTCAATGACATCTAAAACCTAAGAGTTATACATGCTCAATCAATCCATTATCTCATGCTCCAATAGACTAAACAAATTTGACAATGATCAACAATTCAAGCGTATCATGGAACTTGTAATTGGATTAAGAATAAATAAATATAAGACAAGTGGTAAAGATGGGGTCATATGATAAATCCTAAATCTAGAATGCCATGCATCCTATTTTTTCTTTTTATATGATTTTTTCAGTTTTTTTTTTCTTTTTTTTTTAATATCCAAAACTAAGAATAATAACATGAAATGCAAAAAAAAGAAAGAAATATATACAATGCAACCTAAATGCAAACATGTAAATGTTCCCTCCCCCACACTTAATTTACACATTGTACTCAATGTGAAAAATAAAATAGAAGGAGAAGAATACTTACGGAGTCATCTACTTATCAAGCGGAGGTGATGAATTCAAGCACAAGAGTGTGATGAGCCATTGTTCTTTCTCGTCTCGACCTTAAGGAGACATCACTACCTAATCTCCACAAACAAGGCACGACAACACCAACAAAGAAATATTTGTTGTCCAAGCAAGGACAACTCAAAATAATAATTGATGGTGTCAATCCACTTACAATAACACACAACAAAGCCACAAACACCAAAAACTTGCAAATCAATAACAAATAAGCGTAAATTGATCAAAACTAAAATCAATAAACTTAACAAGAAACTCTTATCAAGTTTAATATCAAAAAGTAAGATAAATTCAAATGCTCAACTCATAATTCCCAAATTTGCAATTCAACAATTAAGCACAAGAATCCCAATCCAAGCCAAAACCTCTCAATCAATCTAATTCCCCCAACAAATTCAATGTAAATAAGTTTAAATCACATCCAAACAACTTTTAAATTCCACAATTTTAACAAATTTGTAAAAACCTAGAATTTGGGGATTTTTGAAAACTTACCTCAACACCTTCAATGGAGGAGAGAAGAAGAGATGGCTGACCGGAGGCTGGTGGCCGGAGTCAGAGGGTTTTGCCGGCGTAGATGGGCAGAGTCGGCGGCATGGCCTGGTGGCTGTGCTCGAAACGCGGCAAGAGGGTGTGAGGGCTTGGACGCTCGGAATCTGAAGGATGGGCGACTCGGGAGAGAGTCCCGGGAGTGGCATGAGCAGACGTGCTCGGCTCCGGCGCTCCGCTGCTGGTCAGAAGAAGGCTCGCTCCTGGCGGCCTGATGGGAACTCGGGGAAGAGAGCCGAGAGGGACGGGTTTTCAGCATTACGTCTCTCCTCTTTTTTTGTTTTTTTTTTTAAGTGGGACGGTGAACAACTCGGGCGGGGCTTTAAAACTTGACCAAGTTTTATTCTTCCCACCCGAGTTTTTTCTCGAGACCTGTCTACAACTCGGCTTGGCCAAGAACTCAGCCGAGCTTCTTACCTGAGTACCTTACTGTAATTCTCTTGCTTTTGGCCCTTTTTTTGACGAACTCTTCTTTTTTTTTTTTGGAACTTGAAATTGAAAACTCAACCGAAAAAATGAAAAACTGCAAATCTAAACTACTCACCTTGGGTTGCCTCCCAAGAAGCGCTTGGTTATGGTCGTTAGCTCGACGTTTTGGTTGTCCATTTAAGACTTATTCGGACATCGTCCGTGCCCTCAACAGCAAATCAAACTCTTGTGCACACCATCTAGGTAGGCGGGCACTACATATGAATAAGTTGAAGTCAAAGTATGTCCTCAACTCTTCATATGCTCGAGCATGACTCCCCGCCGTGGGTATGTAGAACCACCAATTCAGTTCCATTGGCGGTATGTCAAAATAATGAGCCCAAGGATCGACATAATCACCGACCTTCTCACCATTGTAGAGGATATCAATTCTTTGCTTAGGAGCCACAGAAATCAGCTCAGGACTTGGTTCCTTGATAGGCGAGCTCGAGACAATCTCATCGAATGAAGGAGACAATAAATCACATGGGATCTCATGCGTCGACTCATGACACTCCATGTCAGGAAGTAGTGTACTCTCCTCTTCATCGCTAAAGAAACTGTCATCATCTGCGAACATATCCTCCTCCGCCAAAACATTGTCATGCTCATAGCTCAAGGGCAAGGGAGGCGGCGGGGTAGACTCAGATGAACTCAATGGGGGAAGGATAGGAATCACACACTCACCTTCATCTTCATGGATTTCTGAGCTTCCCTCGGGTGTGACAAACAGGTCCTTGCCCTCCATAGTGTGTTTATGGTGAGGCTCTCTATCGAGTTAATCACCGGTTGAGACGGTAGTTCACCCGCTTCATGTGCTAGAATATCATTCCCCACTTGGACCATTTGGTGCATTTGTTCATCTAGTTCAACGATCTACCGATACAATTGCTCATTCTCCTCGTAGGAGGCCTTGGATAGATCCTTCAAAGGTGCGTCGAAGTAATCCATTGGTTGAGGCTCCAGCATGAAGGACACTTCCTGCAATGCATGGTGACCCATGTAGCATATAAGATCCCAAATTCCCGCCAAACCTAACCGTGCTAGACTTCCGCCGCTCATGTATATAGCACGCGCCTTTGTCTTAGCAGTCATCCCCTCTACAACGCATACAACTATATCTCACAAAATATCGTGGAAACCCCGCTCATTGCGGATGTCCACACACCTCTGCAACCTAGTGAGATATAGGTGAAAGTTTTCAACTTCGAACTGCAACAATCTCAACATCTTAAACTGTTAGTAGTATGTGTTGTGAACCGTAAGATAGGTTCACAACAAAAGTTAGTAGCTAAATTAACACACAAGACAAACACATAAATAACAACTTGACTCCCCGGCAACGGCGCCAAATTTGATGGAGGATTTTTAGTCTCCTTAAATCCTATCAAATAAATCTGAATAACCTAACTAATGTAGTTTGGCAAGTACGGGTCGATCCCACAGAGAGTCAACGATTTGCATGCAAGTCAAGTGTGTCAACTAGAACAAGAAATAAAGAGGGGGGATTTTGATGATTCAAACTAACTAATTAAGAAACAAAAATATACAAAAGTAGCAAACTAAACAGCTTGGGTGAATGAATATGATAGAATAGCTTAGGTCAATCAATCTCAGCAATCAGGTTTGTTCATTGATCATCGAAATCGAATAGATAACTTCCTCCTGAATACTTTGTTGTGGAAAGACTAGGTCTTTTGAATCCAATTCCTTATCGAATCTAGTTAACAGGACAACCAGACCCTGAAAACCCTAATTACCAAACAATCTTGAAACTATCAAGATTCAATTCAATAATTGATTAAGCTTAAAGGAAATCAACAAAGACAATCGACGCACACAACCAATTATTGCATCAATTGCAAATCGATCAATTCTTCATACAAATCCCTAAATCAACCAGTTTCAGAGATTTATACTTTGCTACTCAAGAATATAGATAATTCAACCAGAAATTACCTATATCTAGCTATAGATTATCATGAAAAGACATCAGTTGATCAGACTAATGGAAATTCACGAAAACCCTAAACAATCAGCGCAAAGATTTGATAATATTCAAAGAAGGGTATTAAGAACAGAAATCTCACAATGAAATAGAAAAACATGAAGCTTCGATTAATTTCCCCAAGCAAAGAGGATTAGTTGTTCATAATCGAGAGATTAGAAAAATAAGAAAGAAAAGCTACGTACTAAACTCTGTTCAATTCGTGGTTCGATTCGGAACTCAAACAAGAACTCCCTTTTGTTCTTTTTTAAGACCCACCATTTCATCTATCCTAATTAATCCAAAACCTAAATAAAATAATTAACTTTCAGAAATTAACAAAAGTAACGGCTCACATCCATGGAAATGCAACATAACTCGGGTGCACCAAAGAACTCGGCCGAGTTGTGTCTACTCCACCCGAGTTTTTTTGAACAGTAATCTTGACGTCAAGATTTCGCTGTTTTCAAGGCGGAATTTGGAAAAGTCGTAAACAAGAAAGTTGTAGGTCTTCAAATCTTCTTTCCAACAAGTATAACTACGCCCCGATACGATAACTACAGCCTTCGAACGACTCGTTTTAGTGCAGCGTCGCTAGCTTGGACAACTCCAATCCTTTGTAGGTTTAGCTCCTCAATATTCCGATTTCTTCTTGCTTTTTACCCTCTTGTTCGATGCTAGGTCATTCCCATGTCATCAATTGGCTCCACCAATGCCTGAAAGTATGTGCAAACATATGTAGATTCCGCCTCTCTATATAATTAACTAAAATACGAAAACTACTCTTATTCATGCACTTTATTATATCTAAATCTATCTAAATGCAATATGTTAACATTACCTAAATGCGTCTTATCAGTAAGTTCGGCCTATCACTTTATATTGACTCCACCTTGATGAATATATGTGGCATATTTTTTTAGGGGTGTTGGAAGACAAATAAGGTAATATTTTATGCAAATATCAATTATATTATATGGCTCTTTTATTTGATTTATTATTCTCGAAATATATTTGTTTGGCTCACAAAATTATGCTATATGTTTTAATTGAGCGAATGTTATAGAAGATTTGTTTTTTGAATATATGCTTATTTTTTTGTTTTATTTTTTATATATCAAATATTTATAAATCAAAGATGGTTGAGAATTGGTTATGAATTCAAAAATCACGGATGGAAAGATTTGTTCAAAGTAGTTGAATTGTATAAGATTTGTTTTATTTAAAAGGAGTTAAAATCATATTTTGTTATTAGACATATCTAAATCCTTTTTGATTAAATTGCTTTTAGATTTGTTTGAAAAGCGGTTATCTAGAAATTTGTTTGAGATTAACATGTGCAAGATTTAAGCTACAAATGGCAAGATTTGTTCAGCACACATGCACCTATTTTCTGGGTGAAATTGAATTCAAACGGGTTGATTTTTTGTGCAACCAAAAATCAGATTTGGTGGGATTTATTTCAAATTCAAACTGATTGAAATTCAAGCTAAAAGCAGGGAATTCCAATAATAACATATTAGCCCCTACACCTATAAAAGACGAGAGCAAGTGGTGAAAAAAACAACAACAAAAGCACGGTTCTACAATGCAAAGACTTCACCATTGTCATCGCCTTCTCACTGATTTATCCTTCTTTCGTTGTGATTGCTTTTATTTTAGTTGAGAGAGAAGAAAAATCACGAGCGTTATAGGATAAACCATTCTTGTTATACTAAGAGTATCCTATACTCAAACGTATACACATGTTGGTGTGGTTAGGGCTATTATTTCACGAGCGTTTTGGGTTGACTAGATAGTAGCAAATGAGGGTACAAGAAGGGTTGTTCTTCTAAATTGTATCTAGGACTCTAAGGGATCCGAGTTGACTAGATAGAAGTGGGTGAGGCTTCAATTGGGATAAGAGCTTAACTGACACTTATTTGATTTAACCATATGTGAGATCGATCATGAGTATTGTAGGTGATGGTGGGTTTTGCACAAGAACGATCAACCTATCGTCTACCCCTTTTCCGCGGCAATAATTTTGTGCATTGGAGATCACTAATGAAAATGTTTATTATTGATCAAGATATGGAACTCTGGGATATCATCAAGAAAGGACCCAAAGAACAAAAAAGCTTAATATGGCAGGAGGCAAGATGGCTAAAGAAGAAAGCGAATACAACCAAACAGACTTGGGGAATGTGCCCAAGAATTACAAGGTCATGAATTTGCTTTATTGTGGATTAGATGCTAATGAATTTAACCATGTTTCTTATTGCAGAAATGCTATTGAGATATGGGATAACTTAGTAGCAACCTACGAAGGGACGAGCCAAGTCAAGGAGACTAAAATCATGATCTTCCTAAGGCAATACGAGCTATTCAAAATGACTACCAATGAGACGGAGAAGGAGATGTTCACAAGATTCACTCAAATTGTGAACAACTTGGACTCCCTCGGCAAAACCTTGACAATCGAAGAGAAAGTCTGAAAGGTCCTAAGAAGCATACCTAAGGGTGAGTGGGTCCAAGGGGGACTGCCATTGAGGAAGCTCAAGACCTTAGAACCCTGCCACTGGATGATCTACATGGAAATATGATTATACAATAGATGGTCCATCAGAAGATGAAGAGAGTGAGGATGACGAAGAATATGACTCTCAAAACAGAAAAAAAGGACAGTCCATTAGAAGATGAAGAGAGTGAGGATGGCGAAGAAGATCCATTTGATCCTACGAAGAAGAAATTCTCAAACAAAGAATATCCTAGATCATTAAAGGATAAAGGTAAGTATTCTAACTCTTCAAAAAGTTCTAAGATACAAACATGTTTTGAGTGTGGTGAATTAGATCATTTTTGTCAAAGACTGCCTACAGAAGAAAAGGACCAAGTGTCGAATGAAGAAAGCAATGAGTGATTCTAATTCATCTAGTGAATCAGACATTGAGAATGATCAAGCCAATCTATGTCTGATGGCCCATGAAGAGGAAAACCCTAAGAGACATCTTTGAGCTACGGTGAGAAATTTGATTTATAGTCTTACTGTTTTGCTACCTGAATTCCAACAAAATATGAATATTAATGAGGAAAATTATATTGATGAAACCAACACCTTGAAATAAAGCCTTTTGGAATAGGAAGAAATGATGAGTAAAATTTCGCTTGAATTGAAAGATCTCAAGACTTCTCGGTCGGCCCTTGACATTAAAGTCAAGGCATTGAAGTCAGAGAATTCTGTCTTAAAGCAAAATCTTTCTTCTCTAAGTCTTCATAACAAGGAATTGGAGAAAGAAAATATTTCATTGGCTGAGAAGTGTAGGGACCAGCAGCCATCACTCGTTCGTTTCACCCATTCCAAGGCTAATTTAGATAGGATGTTGGGTGAACACCAAACATCCCTCAACAAAAGTGGTATTGGATATAACAAAGAGTTTTCCAAAGAAAATCCCTACCACTTTTGTAAAGTCTAAAGGGAATTGGTGCACACCCACATGTTTCTTTTGTTGTAAGAAGGGTCATGTCAAGACTACTTGTCCTTATCGTAAAAATGATCCTTATATAATTCGTAATACCTTTCCTTTATGGTTAAGAGAACAGGTGAAACAAATTTTTGTTCCTAAAGGGACTAAACAACCTAACATGGTTCCTCCCGATTATGAATCTAAATTTGCTATATGGTCTAGCTGGAAAGGTTGAAGTTTGTTTGTTTTGCAGGATATCACCAAGATTAAAGAGCATAAATGGACTGAAACAATATCTCTTGGTGATAAAGGAATTTTTTTTGTTTTTTTATATGTATACATGATATTTATTATATGCTACTAATGATTCCCTTTCCATAGTATTTCTCTTTGGAGCTTGTTATGTTGAATAAGAAAGCATTATCGTAAGGGGAGTAATTTTTGCTGAATTGTAGATTATATTTCTCTGTTGCAATGCTGTCTGTTAACATCTCAAGACCCTTGAGATGAGTTTCAAAGGGGGAGAAATGTTATATGGTGCTCATGCTTATGCTTGTTATATGATGGTCCGCTTGTGCTATATTTATTTGCATAATTGATATTTGTTTTGTCTTCCATCAAGGGGAAGATTTATTGACTCCACCTTGATGAATATCTGTGATATATTTTTGTAGGGATGACGGAAGAAAAGGAAGGTAATATTTTATGCAAATATCAAATATATTATATGGTTATTTCATTTGATTTATTATTCTCGAAATATATTTATTTGGCTCACAAAATTATATATTTGATTTATTATATGGTTATTTTATTTGATTTATTTGTCTTCCATAATCCCATACAAAAATATACATCACATATATTCATCAAGGTGGTTCACATATATTCCCCCTTGATGAAAGACAAACAAAATTATTATAATAAAGTCCCTTCAGATTAGGTAACAGAATATTATAATGTGCCTTCAGATTAATTAACAGAATATTATATAAGCATGCTACCAAATGTTTGGATCATCAGTTAGAAACGTAAAAGCTAGATACCTAAAATCCAAAAACACCAAGCGTCTCCCCCCTTTTGTCTTTCGACAAGGGAGTGAGGTAGTTCAAACGAGTCTCCTGTAACAGCCCGGGATTATGATTTTCAAGTTACGTTTCGAGAGATGAAACCCTTGTTAGGATCTTACCCCCCGAGTACATGTTGAAGGTTTGAAATTCTAACTAACATTTTCAAAGTGGGATTTCATACCCAAATTCGAATGGATCGTTGGAGTCCTTGGGGAAGCCCTCTGTACCTGTCGTAATTCTAATCGTGGAAACTTATAGTCATGTAAATAATGAAAAGAAAGTGTAATACAAGGGGGTGCCACGACAGATCTGGGTTAAAACATGATCGGAACATTTAAATCCAACCGTACTTAATTTGGTGAAGTCAGAGTCATGAATCTCCCTTTCCGCCATGTTAGACCCCGCGGTCAGGGAACTAATTCAGCAACAATAGTGATAAGCATGATAGATACCTAAAAATGTTAATGGTGAGCGGGATCAGATGACATCTACCTGCTCTTTTCGTTACCCAATGAACACACATACGCTATAGCTAATAAAAACGCTTCTAGATGGAAGACAAAATATTAACACATTATCATGCTCCTAAGATCAAGTGCATAATAATAATAAGGCCTTAACACTGAATACCAAGTGGCATATCCCGCTACCTTACTTCCACCCCCCTTCCCGATGGGGCGGAGACTTGCCAGCTCGCGAATGCATTCCAATTTATAAATGAGGCGAGGCCCATTGTGGTACACGACCCCATGTTTGCATGCTTTTATTAAATCATGAATGTTGACATTGACGAAACACCAAAAAAGAAATAAATATTTATTTTATGTCAAGTAAATAATCAGGTTCCCGCTATATAAATAAAGCCGCTTTTAAGATGATTATAATGTATCAACCAAATGATGGGTAATTTCACCTAAGGCTTATTACATATGAAAGTGTCCACATTAAGGACACGTGTCCCGAACAACGCGACATTTGTCATCTACCTTGGGACGCTTGTTGATAAGGGCTCATGAGCTTGCCCTATAAATATGGGTCGAGACCTTGAGACTCGGGGTTAGTTTTTGATGCCTCGAAGAGCCTTCCCGAGTGGGATTCGTTTTGATCTGTGAGACCCGACATTTGATGAAGCTCGGGGAGGACGGTGGTCCGCGAATGGCTTGATCTCGGATTGGCACAGGTTTTTGGTACGCCGACGGTAATCACGTCGCGTGTCTCAGGTAAGCCCGATCGTCTGAGCTCGCTCGTGTCCAACTTGATCCCGAAATCCGCCAACACGAGATTCTGAAAATCGGGTTTTGTCATTGGCGCCTGTTAGGAGGGAAATCAAATATGCAAATATAAAGCTATATAAAAGCAAACCAACTTCCTGAACCAACCAAATAAAATACAAGAAACACTCCCGTTGTAGTGGTAGGGTATTCAGGATCGTCTCCACGAGGAAGATTGTCAGCGCTCGCCTTTCTCATTCCAAATCACCCTCAAAATCGACTCAGGGACCACTCGATATCGACCAAGGTGTAGTCGATATCGACTGAAATCAGTCGAAACTTCTTCATATCAGCAAAACAAAAGCAACCGAGTCAAAATCGAGTGAAGAGCACTCGATATCGACCTTAGTGACTCGAAATTGACCTGTCAGTACTCGATATTGACCTGTCAGTGCTCGAAATCGATTAATGTGCATATACTCGAGATTTGCAGAAAAATAAATAAAAAATCATCAGAGAAGAAATTTAATTCCATAAACTAAAAGACTTCCAAGATCGGGGTTTCAATGCCACAACGATAACCATGTAGGAATCATGCAAAGATATAAAGGATTATGAATTTTCATCAAATAACTTTCGTCATTAATAATTAAGAATATATAAGCTTTCGCAAAAACCCTAATTGTTAATAGAGGCTCCGTGACATAAACTTCCTCTTCTAAAATCCCATTTAAAATGCACATTTTACATCCATTTGAAAAAGTTCAATGTCCACATAAGATGTAAATGCGAGTTTACTTTGCATTGCCATGATCCAATCCGGGTCTTGTTGTGCTTCGGTAGGATTCTTTAGATCTAGTCTAAATACCGGAATTTGGATATGAGATGATGTTCTCCAGTGGATGTGATGATGATTGTTTGAACTTTCTTCTTTTAGGCTCTTGAGATGTTGAGGCTTCTCCAAGACCTTGAGGGTCACTTTCACCACTTGGTTGTTGTTCGGTGTTCCCTGAATCATGGCCTTGGAATCTTTGTTAAAGGTCTTGAACTTGGAGGTCAAGGTCTTGAGACTGCTCGAATGTGTCTTGAATTTGCTCCTGCATGTTTCGACGTCGAATTTTTTCTTTTTCTTCTTCTCCATCAGAACCTAGATCCTCGTGTGGATTCAAATTCCGATCTGCAAAGCTATCACTTAACGCACCATTATTGCTTTCATCAAATATCACATGAATGCTTTCCTCGACAATCTTAGTGCACCATTATTGTTATAAACTCTATATGCTTTGCTATTTAGAGAATAACCAAGAAAGATACCTTCATTGCTACCTGCGTCAAATTTGCCAAGATTATCCTTGCCATTGTCATGAACAAAACATTTACATCCAAAGGGTTTGAAGTATGAAACACTAGGTTTCTTCCATTAAAAAGCTCATAAGGAGTTTTCTTCAAAATGAGGCGACCAAAGCATCGATTTAGAATGTAATTGGCTGTGTTAACAACCTCGGCCCAATAGGATTTTGGCAAATCATTTTCTAAAAGCATAGTCCTAGACATATCCTCCAAGGTGCGGTTCTTTCGTTCCAAAACTCCGTTTTGTTGAGGCCTTCTAGGAGCCGAAAAATTATGTGAAATCCCATATTTTGAACAAAATACATAAAATTTAAGCTGATCAAATTCACACCCATGATCGCTTCTAATAGAAACAATAGGCATGTTTTTCAAAGTTTGTAACTCCTTACATAGTTTTGAAAACTCAAACAAAGCCTTTGATCTTTCTCTTAAAAATGAAACCCAAGTAAAACGCGAATAATCATCAACAATGACAAGAAAATATTGTTTGCCATTGGGAGACTTGACACGCATAGGCCCGCACAAATCCATATATAATAATTCAATAGGGCGAGAAGTACTTACTACCTTTTTGAGTTTAAAAGACCCTCGAGTTTGCTTACCTCGTGAGCATGCATTACATAACTCATCTACTATTGTTGCAGGAGGATGGTCAAGTATGAAATATAAATAAAATATAAAGCAAACTGACTCCCTGTCTCAGTAAATAAATACAAGACTTCCTCCCGTTGAGGTAGAAGGTAGTCAGGATCGTATCCATGAGGAAGCGTGTCAGCGCCCGCCTTTTCAGCTCCAGAACTCAGCAGAAAATCGACCAGAAGAGCGCTCGATATCGACCTTACCACTCGATATCGACCACACTGTCGACAGAAACTGTAAAACCCAGAAACAAGGAAAAAACAGAATAGAAGACGAAAACCGGTCCAAATCGACCTTACCTCTCGATATCGATAAAAAATATCGACCAACGGTAGCTCGATTTCAACTTGAAACAGAAACTTAAAACTCGTAACTTTTCGCAAACAGAACTCGAAATTTATGAAATAAATCAAATAAACAAAAGACTTCCAAGATCAGGGTTTCAACACCACAACGATAACCATGTAAAATAACACATAAAGGCATAAAAGATCATGCTTTTCATCAAATAACTTTCGTTATTAAGAAATAGGAATATAGAGGCTTTCGCATCAACCCTAATTGTTACTAACCCTTTTTCACATAATTAATCCAAGTTGCATTAAGATCAATTTCACTTCAATAATACAAACAAAGATCACCTTCAACTTTCGTAAAAGAATCATGCTCGTAGGGATAGAAGACGAAATCGCATAAAAAGATTGTACCTTTTCCGCATCACCTCGCATGGCTACCGTCGGGCTCACCCCGACCCTAGAAGTTGGGTAACTACTCGCTCTTCATCATCAAGAAAGACATTAATAATAAAAAGGAACTAAATTGTATTAAATAAAATAAAAGAAAGCTTACAACCAATCGAAGCCAAATTGTCTCTCAACTCTTCACCTTCTCTCGCCACAAGCTCTCTCTCTCTCTCTCTCTCTCTCTCTCTCTCTCTCTCTCTCTCTCTCTCTCTACTACTCGATATGTATGTGTTGTAAGATGTCCTAAAGCTCAGCCCCTAAGGCTTTATTTATAGTGTTCATTCCATAGGTAATTAGGAAAGAACAACTATATCTCTATCTAAAACCATCCATCTATAATATAAAGATAAAATATGGAATTAAAACAATTATATCTAAAAGGAAACTAGGATTTGTGTGGATAAATCCTTCTTTTCTTGATTGAACTTGATAAATCTCCTCTTGAGTTGATAGAATATCTTTTGCTTCATGTGGAAGAAAGCCAGCATTGCACTCGGACTCGAAACAGCTCGAAATCGACCTCTGTGTACCGGTCGATATCGACCCAATATTGTCGATATTGAGCTATTTTCTCATATTAAGATTCTGACACTCGATATTTGGCTCCAGGAGGGAAATCGACCAGTGTTTCACTCGATATCGACCAGAGTGGTCGATATCGACCTTTAACTTTTTGCTCCATCTTTCTGGTCGATTCCTGGCATCTTGGCTCGAATTGGTCCACTCGATATCGACCATGTGCAGTCGATATCGACCTCTTGTGTCGAGTGCTTCTGTCCTTGTTTCCAACTCTATTTGTCCTGGTTCCACTACTCCTTGACCTTGGACTTTCTGTAGTTGACTTCGAGCTTTCCATCCTTTATCTGAATTGCTGTAAATTGTCTCGATTTCTGCATAATTAAACAGAAACTAGTGTAGATTCCATAATATGGCAAATAAGCATAAACTGCATAGATTATGTACTATTCTAACCCAAATGTATGAAATGCATGCAGAAATTGATATAAAAGTAAGTGTAAAACATGGCAAATTAGGCTCACCACATCTACCTTAAAAATTAAGTGGAGAAGACCACAAACCAAGTCCCTTTAACGAAGCTTATTCATAGTATGCACGTTAACGTGTCCAAGTCTTTTGAGCCAAAGTCTTGGATCTTCTGTCAAGGCCTTGAGACACTTCATGCTTGTTCCTGCAACTTGGTTAGTACTCATAGAATAGACTTTGTTACATCGAGGGGCGGTGAGAATAAGACCTCTAGAATTTTTGTTTTTAACTTGACATTTCTCGGAATCAAAGACCACAATATTACCTTTATCACATAATTGGGAAAAACTAATTAAGTAGGTTATATTTCAAACCTTCCGTAAGATAGACATCATCAATATAATTAGAGGAATCCTTACCGATTTTACCTATACCAATTATGTTACATTTTCCTTTGTCACTAAGAGTAATTAATGTTCCAGTGGATTGCTTCTTCAAATCGGAAAATAGTGAACTTTTACCACTCAAGTGTCTTGAGAAACCACTATCAAGTATTCACTTGTATTCCTTGGTCTTGGTGATATCCTGCAAAACAACCAAATTCAACCTTTCCGGCTAAGCCAAATCACAAATTTGGATTTATAATCGGGATGGACCATGTTTGGTGGTCTAGTCCCTTTAGGAACCCAAATTTGTTTTACCCGTTCTCTTAGACATAACGAGAAAGTATTGCGAATTAAATAAGGATCATTTCTACGATAAGGACAAGTAGTCTTAACATGACCCTTTCTATAACAAAAATGACATGTGGGAGTACACCAATTCCCTTTGGATTTCACAAAAGTGGTAGGGGCTTTCTTTGGAAATTTTTTGTTATATCCAATACCATTTTTGTTGAGGGATGATTGGTGCTCAACTAACATCCTATCGAGATTTGTCTTGGAATCACTACTAGAATTGTGTTAATAAACATTGCATCATTTACATTAGTAAGAAAAACGCAGGATGTTGAATATAGTTTAACATCTTTTTTCAAATCACTGATGTTATTTATGAAATTTATATCGCTTTTACTTTCTAGACGATGTTAATTAAGTATTATTCAAATTTGAAAAAAAACGCAAAATATACTTGTTGTAGGAGGAAATGAAGAATTGCAAATAAAATGTAAATAACGTAAATTAAACCGATTCTGTTCCGAAAAAATAATTACAAGAGTCCCTCCCGTTGTAGCAAAAGGAAGTCAGGATCGATCCTCAAGGAAGCGTGTCAGCGGATCTCAGGTAGCTCACGTTCACGTCGGATGTCGACTCCAGGGAGATAACTCGATATCGACCAAAGGTTAGTCGATATCGACCAATGTAACTCGATATCGACCAATCTCAGTCGATTGCTGGTTTTTGCAGCGTTAGTCGATTTCGGCCAAGTTACTCGGTATCGACTAATGTAAGGTCGATATCGACCAAGTGCAACTCGATATCGACCAAATCAGTACCCAATATCAACCGGATCAGAAGACTGCCGGTCGACCAGAAGACTCTATATCGACCTTGTGTAACTCGATATCGAGTGAATTGCAGAAAACGGAACGGAACTAAGAATTGCAGATTTCGAAATAAACAATGTAAAAGAAAACTTCCAAGACCGGAGTTTGCAACAACGATAACCAAACATGCATAAGGCAAGATAAAGAGAGATAATCATGCAATCACATCAAAGGATCAAGCTTTCTCCCTTTCCAACAATTGGACAACTCTTTCAAGAAACCCTAATTGTATCTACCAATTTTATGTTTATAATCCAAGTTGATAATTACCTGAATCTCTATTAGTTAGGTAACAAACATATAAAAGACAGTGGATGATCAAAACACAATAAAGGTCGAATCTTTACCTTAAACATGCATGGATATCGTCGGGCTCACCCCGACCCTAGAAGTGGGTGGACTACTCGCTCTTCATCATAGGAAAAGACATCAATAATAAAAGAAAACTATATTGCATTAATAAACTAAAACAAAGCTTACAACCGATCGAAGCCAATTTCGCTCTCGCCAAATACAACTTCTCTCGACTCGAAGGTCTCTCTCCTAACTCTCCTACTTGTGTTTTCTCTGAATTGAAATTGATGAAAAACTAGCCCCATGGGCTTCATGTATAGGCCTTAATCATTGCTAATCAAGGTAAGGAATATCTATCATCTATCTAAAGATATCATTCTACTTTGAAATAAATAAATCTAATTTGGTAACAAGATAAATCCTATAGGGTAATTAAATGTTCCACCCTTAGGATAGATAAAAGGATAAAAAAGATAAAAAATATCTCTCAAAGCTTCATGTGCAATGAATCTTCCACTCGAAATCTTCAACTCGGAATTAGATAGACTCGAAATCGACTCGTGCTCGATCTAGAAGTTGGTCGATATCGACCAATGTTGGTCGATATCGAGTTATGTTGCTCGGCTTCGGCTCTGATCACTCGATGTCGGCTTCTCGGAGGAATATCGAGTTGGACATTAGTCGATATCGAGTATGTAAGGTCGATATCGAGTTATGTTCCTCCGTCTTCGTGTCTGCTGGTCCATGTCGAGTCTGTCTGGGAATTTCCACTGACTCTTAGTTGATATCAACCAAGTATGGTCGAAATCGACCAATCTTCAGTTTTCAGCATTCTGCTCCGTCTTGAAATACACTTTCCGGAGTCCTCGTTCGTCTGATTGATGCATATGAATATGCATTTGAAAGCTCTTTTCGAGGGCTACAACTCTCATGAAGACATCAGAGCTTGATTTAGAATGATGAATGGTGAAAAGTGGGCTTTCCTCCATCTGCACAATCCTTAGCTTTCTTTATGATTTTCCTTTAAGCTCCAAAGTGCGTCCGATTTCTGCGAAATTAAACAAAAACTAGTGTAGACTCCATAATTCGGCAAATAAGTGTAAACTACATAGAATTTGTATTAGTCTAACCCAAATGCATGAAATGTATACATAAATCGATATAAGAGTCAATGTAAAATATGGCACAAAACATGGACATCAAATCACCCCATACTTAAGCTTACTTGTCCCCAAGCAATAACTTGGATGGTCATTCAGGGGAAGAAAGAAAAACACTCAACATCATAGATTCATTCTTATATGTCTCTGCAATTAATTACCATCCTCGAAATGGTACTTATGCCACAAATCCATACATGTGCAATAAAAAGCAACATCTGCTCACAAAAGGAGGGTTATGCAAAAACAATTCATAAGTGACAAGACATTAATAATCAAGAGGACGTTAATTTAAGCTCAATAAGGAGTAGATTGATAAAAGGCTAAAGGTGGGCAATTTTTGGCCATGTGGTGCTAATGATCCGGGGAAATGGAGTATTTTCCAAACTTTCATACCGCATTCCTTCTTCTTTTGATTTCTACCTTTTGTTCATTCGCTCATTGCTTTTTTCAATATTATGCTTTTACCTCTCTAACCTCAGCACTGCCTTCTCACGAGCCGCAAACATGGGTGTCATGAATGGCCCCGGGTACTTAGTGCTTTGGACTCCTTATCTTGGTGTCCCATCTTGCGGAACTATTATCTCAACCCAGGCAGGGTCGATCTACATTTATCTCCTGAGGTGATCGATTTTTTTCTCACTCATTAAATTTTCCATATATTTTTTCAATTTCTGCCTAACTCCCGTAATGATAACAACACAACCACCATATAATAATTCCATAATGTGACATCATTCTCAACATAATCCCCAGATAGGAAATAAGGTAAAGAATGGCAATATTTTGAACATGCGGAGCAATATATGAAATAAGGCATAATATGGCTTTTGTGATGCATAAGTGTTGTAAGCCGAATCTGCCATGTTTAATACTTGCTTTTATATCGATTTCTGTATACATTTCATACATTTGGGTTAGAATAATACAAAATATGTGTATTATATGTTTATTTGCCAATTATGGAGGTCTACACAAGTTTTTGTTATATTTCGCAGAAATCGGACGCACTTTGGAGCTTAAAGGAAACTCATGAAGAACCTAAGGATGGTGCAGCTGGAGAAAAGGCCATTTTTCGTCATTTATCATTCTGATTCAAGTTCTGATGTCTTCATGAGAGTTGTAGCCCTCGAAAAGAGCTTTCCAACGCATGGTCATATGCGTCAATCCGACAAACGAGGACTCGGGAAAGTGCGTTTCAAGAACAGAGCAGAAAGCTGAGAGACTTAGTTGATATCTAGTTGTTTTACTCGATATCGAGTAACCCACATCGAGTTGGAGCACTAGGAATCGACGAGCAAGCTGGATCTGAGACATTCAAGTCGATATCGAGGAACTTAACTCGATATCGAGTAAACACTTAGTCGATTTTCACTTCCTGGAGCCGAGATCGACAAAGAAGCTGAAGACGGACCAAGCCTTGGTCGATATCGATGAAATCTTCTCGATATTGAGGAAACCCCAAGTCAACTTTGCTCATGTTGGCCGGAATTGAGTTGCTGAGCAGAAGACGAGAAAATTCTGGTCGATATCGAGGAATTCTACTCGATATCGAGGAAATTCTAGTGGCCGACGTCGAGTTGTCCGAAAATCTTGTTAAGGTTCTATCCCGAAGCCGATGGAGATATTTTCGAGATCAAATTCTATCAACTTCTATCAAGATCTATCAACTCCATGAAGGATTTACCTACTTTAGATATATTTTCCTTTATGGATTTAATTATTTTATTCCATTTATTTATCTTTAAAGTAAGTAGATAGATAGATATAGATATAGATAGACTTTCTTACCTTGATTAGCAAGGGTTGAAAGCCTATAAATAAGGCCCTAGGGGGCTGATTTTTATTCATTCAAGTCAAGTCGTCTTAGGGCGCAAGGAGAGAGAGAGAGAGAGGAAGGAGGGAGGAGGCGAGAGAGGAAAGAGAGAGAGAGAGAGGGGAAAGGGGGAGAGAGAGAGAGAGAAGGAGGAGGAAGGAGACGAACGGTTGTAAGTTTTAGTTTATTTTATGTTAAAGTTAATTTCTTTTATTATGTTTTGTTTCTAATTTCCTTCTTCTAGGGTTGGGGTGATCCCAACATAGATATGTGTGTTTGATTTATAAATTCATGATTTTGTATGTCTTTATTATCATCTACCTATGTGCTTAATCCTTTGCGAGAGTTGAGGAAATTCCTTATTCATGATATTGAAGCTAAAGTGATCTTATTATGATTTAGATAGTAATTAGGGTTTTCTTGTGAAAGTTGGTTAATCCTAATTAAAGAAAAGGTAGAAACAAATTAGGTTTTTATGCGAGAGTCTCTATCACCTAAATTGTTGGAATTTGCAAAAGTCGATTCTTTGATATAAAGCATGCATCTTTATGTGATTTATGATCTGCACATATGTTTATTGTTGTGGTGATCCCTAACCTTAGAAGTTTGCATCTTTATTTATTTTATTTTATTATTTTTATTCGGCACATATTCTACTCGATATCAAACCACCATTCTCTCTCCATCCCTCGACATCGACCCCTCTATTCTTTGTCGACAGCTACCCTCATCACCTTTTCCTGCTATCCCGGAACCCCAAAACACACTAAACCTAGAACCGCTGACTTCTCTCCTGAGGATGAACCTGACTCCACTATCCTATAGCGGGGTGTTGACTACAAATTTATTTGGTCGAGAAACCCTATCGTCAATAAGCATGGGTAAGGATAGGATATAACAATATGAGCATATATGGAAAATATAAAGTCCTCCATCCTCTTATCATGCAACATTTCAAAAGCAATATCAAATTTTACCTCCTTTCATGGTTTTCAAGAAAATAATGAACTTCATTGTGACTTCCCTTATATTAGGCAATTTCATGCTATATCTCTAATGAATCCAATTTTGCATCGTCGAGTTCAATTAAAGCTTCCATGACACTATTTCTTTAGACATTTTACAAGCTTTGGAAGATGTCTCATAAAACAAACTTTGGGTTTAGCAATTAAGCATAAAAATTTAAAATCTACCCAAATTCACCATGTAAAAGCAAAATCAAGAATAAAATATAAAATAATAATAATGAGCTTTTCCCCCACCCCATACTTAGAATATACAGTGTCCCTACTGTATAAATAAAATAAAACAAGGGTAAAGGAAGGAACTCGCCGAATAACGCGTTGTAGGGTCAAAATTGGGCTGCAGTAGATTGCCAGAAGTCTATATCAACCAAGTGGAGCTCGATATCAACTGTAATTCGTCAGATTCCAAGTTTTCAGATGATCGAAATCGGGTGGCTAAGGTCGATATTGACCAACATACTCGATATCGAGTATATATAGTCGATATCGACTCTCCTCTTTGTCCTCTGCTTCTGGTCGAAATCGCCTTAGAGGTCGATATTGAGTAGTCTTACTCGATATCGACCAAGTTGCCCCGACAGTTCCACTCGATCTCCGTTTTTCGACCTGAAAATTGTTAGTTTTTGCATGAAGACCGGACTTTCCACATGAAGTATTCAAGACCAAAACCAAAACCAAAAGTTTTAAAGTCCTAAAAGAAAATTTTAAAAGTTTTATGTACATTCTCTAGATTTTAGAGTCGCTAGGCCGGCTTCTACGCTTGTGCCTAGGTACCCTCAATGTTGGGCCCTCTTGTGCTTGGCCCTTCTCCTGGATCATCTAGGTCCTGATTGTAGTATGCAAGCAACGCTGATAAGTTGTTGTTCGCATAGATCCCTTTGCCTTCCTTCCTCTTCTTTCCAGTCATAATCCTGCGCAGGTTAGCTCTCCACGGTGCTTGTGGTTGTGGCCCTTTAAAATTATTAATAATGGACAAAGGTGAGGCAGAATATGTACCTGAGCTTACCTTTTCATGCCCAAAACAGAAATCTTTGGGTTGGGAGTCAGTCGATATCGAGTCAGATGACTCGACATTGAGTGCAGCGACCCCATACTTAAGTGCTTGGCCAGGCTTATCGTCATCCTCACTAGTGCCAATGCTCTTTACCTCTATCCAAGGGATCTCCTCCTTTGTGGTGCCGAAAGAGAAGTCTAAGACCTCATTGCCTATCGTTAGACCCGGGTGTTGAACAAAAATGCGCGAATAATTGTAAAACATATTTTATTTAATTTTTAGAATTTGAGTTCGACCCCTTTTGGTTATCCTCTTGATTCGAAGTCGTATCGACACCAAGACTTAAGAGGTTTTGGTGATTTGGGCTGCACCCGAATTTTTGACGGGTTGCCTACGTATCTCTTGGGAGAGAATCAAGCCTTACGTAGTTCAGAGTATTTAAATTGATTTGATTTTTGGGTTTTGGTGATTGAACCCGACGAGCTTGAGCTTTATGTCGGGTGTCCTACGTACCTGTTTGGAACGGGATCAAATCAACCGTAGTTCTTTTAAGGACGAATTTAATCTGATTTGAGATGGGCGACTGAATCCAATATATATTGAATTTTAATATTGGACTTCCTACGTAACTCATAAAAGAGCATCAAGTCTTCACGTAGTTCTTTTTTTAAGAACCGTTTGAGTTTGAGGAAATTTGATTTGAGATTTTGACTTCGTTTTCTTTTTCCTCGTTTAGAAGTCAATTTTGGAATCGATCCACTAGAACAAACTGACAATGAAATTTCACGAGTTTAACTTTATGATTTTGTTAAACTCAATTTTTAATTTATGCCAATTGTAATTTTCATATTTTAGTGGGTAAATTTTTATAATTAATTGAATTTTATTTCAAATTCACCCAAGTTTATGTGTGTAGGCTCGTTTCTTCCTCCCTTTTTTTTTTTAACGAGCCAATGGGCTGACTTAGGCTCTCATAAAAAAATTGAGCCCAACCCAAATTTACAATACGGAGTATGTGTTTCCTCCTCCTGTTCACCGTCACTTTCCTTTTGCTCCCTTTTGCTTTCTGTCCGTCGTTTTCTACTGGCAATCTTTGACCATTTGGGACAACCGAAACAGAGGATGGCAGAGCAAGGGCGAAGTGCGGTCGAAGCAAGGGCGAGGCAGAGAAAAGGCGGAGCAAAGAGACTGAAATGGGAGAGATTCCGCGCTGGGGTATGTACTCCTTTTTTTTTCTCTATACGAATTTCTCCCCAAATTTCATACTCAATCCGATTTTTAAGTAATTCTTGGCCCAGATTTTAGATTCTCACATGAATCCTCTTCAATTTAGTGTTTAATTTCCATCCTTGACCGATTTTTCCCAAATTGTGATTTTAGGGTTTCGAATTTGTGCGATTTAGGGGTTTTTTGATTTGAGGCCGAAATTGGGATCTCCAGGCTCGTTGAGGACGACGACAGAACCTTGAAAGGTGGACATATGCAGCAATTTCGGAGCCGCCACCGCCTTAGCGTCTCAAGCTAGGTACGGCTTCCCCCCTTCGTTTGCTTTTATTCCGTCGAGGTATTAATTGACAGTAGGCGTAACCTGATTTCAATTTGGATGAATTTGGTGACAAAATCAAGCATGTCTCGCCATTACAGTGTCTTAATTTTCTTTTCTGTTTGCTGAATTTTGCATCTCCGATTTGTGCTTTCATTGCCTCATGTGGTGCTCCTCTTGATATCTTGCTTATTTGACTTGAATTGTGCAGTTTGTGCTGCGATGTTTGTTTTAGATTTTTGGTGAAATTCCCTGAGCCTTTTCTCCTTTTATTTAACGAACTTGAATTGCCCTGGGTTAATTATCACCATCTTTCAGCAGATTGGGTTTAGGCTCCTTTGTGTGTAATTTGTCGCCTTTGATTTGTTACTTGGACGCCGAAATTTTTATTCCCCTCTGCATTTGCTACCATGCTTGATTTTAACGAGAATCACCTACTTGATTTTTTTAGCAGGAAGTTGAAGCTATAGGTACTCTGGATTTAGGAGGGTGAAAGGGAAAGAAGACAAAAGCTTCAGGAGATCTTAGGCAGGCTCTGGCGATTAGGACACGAATATATTCGATTTGACAGGACCCTTGTTTAGAGGTATGCTTAAATCCTTGAAAATTTTAGACCCAAGTTATGCTTTATGCAAAATCTGAGTCTGCTTAGATGCTTCTTTGTTGTCTGATCTGTGCAGCCTATTGTTTGCTTGTTTGGTTGGACTTGCAATCAACTTCTCTCTCCATTTCTTTTTTTATCTGGTTTCGAGCCTTCTTGGCCAATTTGCAAAAAAAATCTGCATGAGTTTATGAAAGTTTTGACTGCAGTGAAGTTATTTCCTTTCTTTTGTTTATCACCAACTGCTGTGTGTGTATTGTTGTCTTTCTTTGAGTTTTCTTTGAGTTATTCTGAACTGGTAGGTTGTCCAGAAAATCTGTTCTTTGTTTCTAGAAAAACTGCTCCATTTCTTTGCTTCCAATTCCATTACGGCTGCAGCAAGATTGTTTCTTTTATCCGTTTGAAACTTGTTTGCGATTTGTGTTATGCTGATTTCGCCAATTTGAAATAGTTTAGAGAAATTTCAGCAGCATTCCGCCCTCTTTTAGGGCGGTTCGATGATTCCGAAACCCAGGCCACAAGCAAAAGCCTGCAAGGTTTGCTAGGGCCTAAGCCACGAGCGAAAGCTTGAGGGTTTGCAAGGGCGGGGTTTCGAGAATCGATTTTGGCAGCATATCGGCTTGATTTAGAGTGATTTGATGATTCCGAAACCCAGGCCACAAGCGAAAGCCTGCAAGGTTTGCTAGGGCCTAAGCCACGAGCGAAAGCTTGAGGGTTTGCAAGGGCGGGGTTTCGAGAATCGATAGGAATCCCCACGTATAGAGGGAGAGCTACCTTGTTGGCTCTCTTCTTCTTCTTTGCTTGCTTTCTACAGACGTAGTTTTTTTTTTTTTTGCAGCTTTTCCTTTGCTTTGTGCGTACTCTGTTTTTTTTTTTGCGTCTTTTCTTTTTTTTTTAACCCTAGACTTGGCTATCTTTTATAGGGAAAAAGAGGGAATTGAAGATATATCTTATTTCCTTTTTAAGATATATTTTTTCCTTGCTCTGGCTGATATTCTATCCTTTTTTTTAACTGCCGATCTCTTTTTTTTTAGCAGATAAGGATAGATTCTTATTTACCTCAGTGCAATATGATTTCATTATAGAACTCACGTATGACGCATACGGGCTTTTTTTTTGAGTACTTTTCTACCTCTTTTCTTTACTTTCTTCCTTTTCCAGCATATCAAGTTGCTGGGCCACTTTTCAGCCCATGAATGTTGATTTGAGCCCATCATATAAATTCTAGGCATTCATTTAGTTGCACTTGAAAGGAATATAGTATATCTATTATTAGATCCCTTTTTTTTTCTACGCCTGTTTGATTTCGCATGTAATGATTGAAATTGGTTAATTTTGCAGCTAGCAATCCCCTATGAGAGCTCGAGGAAACTGGAGTCATTTGTCACATTTTGAACCGAGTGACTGACAAAGCCACGGGCCATACGATGTAGCGGGTATCGGATGAATCGCCACTGTATCTTACAAACTCAATTACTGTATTGAATGTATAGCTTCAGTTTACGAGCTTGTTAGATATATGTATTTGATATGTAGCATACTCCGCATATGCCTCGCTTGTTCGTAATTATTACAAACCAATTTTAAGTATCCATGAAAGCTTTCACGAAAATGACTTCATGAACACATATGATAACTTTTAATAAAGTGCGAAAATTTACTCCCAAACACCGGGCAAACGCGGGCATAGGTCGGGCTTGGGACGGGCTTTACTCAAGATTTTGTCCTGTTGTTGCGGGCACGGGCCAGGCTAAGCCCGCTTAACGGGTTGGAAGTCATGTGATAGCACGCATTTAGGTAGGCATATTTGGATGCATTTAGCATGATTTAGATTTATATAATGCATAGATTTTTCTAGATTTGTATTTATACTTGTGTTGTTGGTGGAGTCGGAATCTACATGCTTTTATGGATTATTTCAGGTATATGTGGATCCGACGAGGAATGAGGAAGCTCATGGATGAAGGAACAATGAAGAGGAGGAGGAAAAGTGAAGAGCCCGAGAGCGGAATCGAAGTTTGAGAGCCTAAGTGAAGAACAAGTCCGTAGAAGTTGTCGCCAGACATGCTGAACTCGTTTCGCACTTTCTGGAGGCCTCGGTGGTCCGATTGACTATTATAAGCATGCCTTGGAAAGCTCTTTCCGAGATCTACAACTTTCATGTTGACATCAAGACCAAATTCGAAGAGGAAAAATCTCTGTGAACAGTAAAATCCGCCCCGCGGCCTATGTAGAAACGCCGAATCTACTGAATGGGATTTTTATCTCTTTAATTAGGTTTTTTAGAATTATTATTTGGCCGACTCTTTGAGGCTTTTTAATGACGTTTTAGGGTTTTATTTTAATAGTAAAAAGGATCAACATAGTCACCATTAACTTCAAAACTGCAAAAGTTTAGCTTTATTACCTCTTGAACCCCAGCAGATGGCTCTAGACCTGGTTCAACAATGGGCGAGCTCAGAATGGATGATGTAGATGGAATAGGAGACACATCACATGTAACCTCATGCGTCGACTCATGAGATTCCAAGTTAGAAAGCACTAGACCCTCTCCTCCATCGTCGACGAAACTCTCTTTTTTTTCAAACGTAGCGAGCCATTCTTCATGAGCAACATGGCAATCCATATAACAGAAAAAATCCCAAATCTCAGAGAGTCCCATATCCAATAGGTCTCCATTACTCATGTGCTCAACAAGACTACGCGTTTCAGCAGTCATCCCATCAAATATGCACACACACATTTCCCGCATTTCATATTGATAACCCAATGAACTAAGGTCGTAAACATACGTCTGCAATCTAGTGAAATATTGGTGAAAGTTCTCGCCTTCAAACTGCTCTAATCTCAACATCGTAAATAGTTAGTAGTAAAGGTGTTATGAACCGTAAGATAAGTTAAAAACAAATTAGATATATACAAAAATTGATAATCACACAAAACAAAGAAATAAACTTGATTCCCCGACAACGGCGCCAAAATTTGACAGGAGGAAACTGTCATTGTTCCCATCAAAAGTAAAACTCAAACCTACAAACTTGTATAGTAAGCAAGTAAGAGGTCGATCCCATAGAGAATCAAGTATTCCTAAGTAATGTATATTTACCAATTAAGAGAAAAGGGATGGTTTTGTGATTGAAGTAAAGAGAAGAAACTATAAACAAGTTAGTAGAGATAACAATTGAGAAAATAGTTTCATCTACAAATATCCACTTTAGTTTGACTAGTTGATCCTTGATTCTTCTTCAAGTTCTCTTTTCATCCTATTCTTGTTCCTGCCCTGATCTTGTGTAAATTACTAGTCTTACGAGTCGTAGTAACCCTTACTAATTAGGTAACCCTAACACAGTCAAGATTTAACCTAATAGTAGCATTAAGATTAAGGATTAACCAGGATACATGCAACACCAAGCTACGAGTCAGTATTTAACATGTAATTGATTCTCTACACACTAGTTTAGTCCTACGAGTCCTAAAAAGGCATGATTGCTACTATGGATTAAGGTTCGCTACGAGGAATCTACAAAATCCTAGCAATCATGACTTTTTAGGACTCGTAGGACTAAACTGATGTGTAGCGAATCAATTACATGTTAAATACTGACTCGTAGCTTGGTGTTGCATGTATCCTGGTTAATCCTTAATCTTAATGCTACTATTAGGTTAAATCTTGACCGTTTTAGGGTTATCTAATTAGTAAGGGTTACTAGGACTCGTAGGACTAATAATTTACACAAGATCAGGACAGGAACAATAATAGGATGAAAAGAGAACTTGAAGAAGAATCAATGATCAACTAGTCAAACTAAAGTGGATATTTGTAGATGAAACTATTTTCTCAATTGTTATCTCTACTAAGTTGTTTATAGTTATTTCTCTTTACTTCAATCACAAAAACCATCCCTTTTCTCTTAATTGGTAAATATACATTACTTGGAATACTTGATTCTCTGTGGGATCGATCTCTTACTTGCTTACTATACTAGTTTGTTGGTTTGAGTTTTACTTTTGCTGGGAACAACGACAGTTTTCTCCTGTCATCGTGTCCAAGCCCGTCCGCGAATGTGGGTGCAGGTAGCCCGCGGGTACCCGCAAACCTAATTAATTTTTCTTATTAACGTTATACTAAGCCTATTATAATCAATTTTAATATATATCTATATTACATATATTATTTATATACCTCCTACTCTTTTTAATATATATATATATATATATTACATATAAAATGAATACATATATTATGTACAAAAGCCTACTGTTTTTTTTAAGTGAATACCTACTGTATGTATGTATTACATACATATATATAATACTGTTTTTATTTTTTTTAATGAATAATTAAAATTATTTATTACATATATATATAAACATATATATTAATTTTAATAAAAGGGCGGGTACCGGTTACGGGCCTAGCGGTCCGTAATGGTTAGATTAATATATCCAATCCCGCACCGGCTGCGGGCGCGGGTCGGGCCTAGCAGCCCGCGTGGTCTTTTCTCTATGTCCAAGCCCTCCCACTAATGAGGAAGAGGGGGGGGGGCGGGCCGGGCCGGTCCGGGCGGGCCTACCCGCGTTTTCCCAGGTCTACAAAGAATAATAGGGAAGTAGGATCTTCCGCACAGTCTATAACAAGGAAATCAGCGGGAATATAGAACTTACCAACCTGGACAGGGACATTATCAACCATACATGTAGGGATGACCACTGTATTGTTTGCCATGTATAGCTTGGCATCCACAGGCTCTATTGCTCCTATCTTGACCTTTGACCAGATTGATAAGGGCATGATGGTCACGCTTGCTCCTAAATCACACAGTGCGTCATATCTATGTTGTCCAAATCTCACAGTAGTAGAAAACTTACCAGGGTCAGGTCTTTCATCAGGGAAATCCATCCTTTTTGCAGTCGCTGGCGATTTCCGTGATTGATCTCTTGTTACTAAGGATCTCCTTCAAGAATTTGACGTAGGCAGGCATCTCTTGAAGAGCTTCTGTAAAATGAATTGAAACGATTAGTTCATGAAGCATCTTAACAAAACGATTAAACCTACCTGTAGTGGGATCTTTCAGCATCTTGGAAGGGAATGGAAGCGTCCTCTTTGGTTTCAGAGCGGAATCAGCCTTCGGAGGTGATGTAGAGTGGTCGATGTTGACTGAAGGGGACATGATATCAACTGCCGGTTGGTCGATATCGACTATATGTTGGTCGATATCGACCTGTTGTTGCTCGATATTGACCGGTGGAGTCGGAATCGAGTTTGCTGGGGTCAGATGGGTCAATATCGACCTGAGTTTGGTCGATATTGACCACTTCTTGGTCGATATTGACCTGTTGTTCAGTGCCGTCGTTTTCTTCTCCGATCTCTGGTTCTTGTAGTTTGTGACCGCTGCTTAGCTTTATAGCAGCGACTTGTCCGGATTGCCCCTTAGGATTTGGATCTGTATGCCGAGGGAGACTTCTGGCTGGTCTTGGGATCTGTTGCGCGAGTTGACCTATTTTTGTCTCTATGTTATTCTTCCAAATGTTCATCTCCCCAAGTCGTGTATTGAGGCCGTGAAGTTGAGCCTGGATGGCGCTGTTGGATTGCTGTTGTTGTGCTTAGTTTCTCCTCATCTCGTCAAGGATCATCTATAGATCATCTTTCCGCTGGTCCCTTTCTAGATGTCCTGGAGCTCTGTATGGTGGGGGGGTTCCTAGGGGCACCTTGGTTCCACTGTGGTTGATAGAACCTTTGGTCCCCCATATAGAATTTGGGACCCCCCTGCGTTAGCTGCTTCTGCGTGCATTTCTGTGGTCACCGGAAAATCATCAAGAGGGAACCCCGTCCTTTTCCACATAATCATCCTCGCCAGGTGAACCCTCATGCCCCGGGAAAGGCCCCGCATCAACATCGCCTTCAAAACCTGGGAAATCTCGAGGTATTCTCCGACGCCCCTCTCTCCTGGTTTGGAAGTCACACTAAATCCGGGATTTGGAAGGATGGGTACGTCAATCCACCCATCAACTTCTGTGAGCATGTGGATCTAGATTTTCTAGAATCCACAAACCTCCTGTGTGTCAATCTCCTAAAGAACTCACATGTCTGGTCCCTCCTGAACTCTGGCACTGTTGCCTATCCTCGCCTCACTAGACTGTTCTTTGTGAACCTCACTGCCAATAGAGAAAAGGGAATACTTACTCTCTCCTCTCAAGTGAAGTAGCGCCAAATTAACCTTACCCGCTCCTCCTTAGCCCTCATTCTTGTCATCCCTGAAATTTTCAACACTCAAGATCACCCCTCCAAGGCTTACTGTCTTCAAAAAGCTCAAAAAGAGTTCTCTGTGCGTCCTGTCCCTCCTCCTGAATCTTTCAAGCCCAAGCCCAAACACAATCACAATATCCTTTCTCTTGAAGCTAAAATAGTTTTTACTATTCTTGCTCGTTGTGTCTTGCCTAGGAAGAATTCTCGCGAGCTTGTCACTGATAAATTGCTTCATGTTCTCTACCTGATCATGGCGGGGCATGAGGTTGACGTCCCTAATATTATTCTCACCTACATGCTTCACACCATCAATACCCCTTTAACCGCTCCTCTTCCTTATGCCAATTTCCTCCCTAAGATATTTGAGTTCTTCGACATTGACACACAAGAGGAGTAACATGTCTCACACACCGGCCGAATTGATGAGGACTGCTGGAAAAGACTAGGGATTGAACAAAATCTGGCTGGTGGCTGGATTCTGAAGACACCGTCCCAGGGAGACACGGTCAAGCTTTATCAGAGAATCAAAGATCTGGAGACTGAGGTCGATGCACTGAGGAAGGATCTGAATGCCTCCAGAGCAAACATTGTGGACCGACAAGATGATAGTCACCAGCGGCTCATGATCATTGATGAAAAGTTGAATCAACTTTTTATGCTTTGTGGCATGAACCACATGGCCACAACTGTTATTATGCCAATGGATGCTGGTGCTGTCAAACACGTTGAGGAGATCGCTAAGAATGTTCTCTTCAACTGTGAATGCAAGGTTCTTAAATGCTACATCCTTCGCCCACTCTTCCCTAAGCCGAACATCCTCACTGTGGAGGAGTACGACATTGTAAAGAAATGGCGGGATGCTGAAGCAAAGAAACATGCGGAGATGTGTAAGAACCACCATGTGCTGAACACGAAGAACCGCTGGCGTGAGAAGATCTTCCGAGGATGCCCAGATGAAAACGGTGTTCCCCCTAAATATGGCGAATGGTATGAGGAGGTGGTTGTGCTCTCTGATGACGAGTGATGGTGTCTGCGGCTCTATCTTTTGCTGGTCTTAAAACTTTGTTGGGTGTTTATGTTGTGAAACTTTCTTCTACTGTCTTTTGAAAACTTTCTCTTCCCTTTTTGTTGAAAGACAAAAAGGGGGAGAACTCTGGTTTGTAAGGCTTTACTTTTGGTTTGCTGGCCTTGCTGTTTTTAGGCTTTTAAACTCTTTGATCCAATATTATCTATTGCACTATGTTTATATATGCTGCATGTTATTTATCTTACATTGGAAACAGGTGCACATGTATACAAGTTTTGTCTTTCATCAAGGGGGAGATTGTTAACTCCACCTTGATGAATAGACCAAATTAATGAAGATTAAGGCCTTGGTTGATGAAAGTCAAAACTCGGGTTTCCAGAGTTTGGTAAGGTCTTACCATAAGACAGCAAGAGTTTCTGAAGCTTTGGAGTTGGATGAGTCGGATTTAGGACAATTGGACCTAATTTCTATTGGGTCTCTATTGGGCCTATTTTACTAGATCCAATATATTATTGGGTCTAAGTAAAAGAATTTGAATTGGGCCTAGAATGGTGTTTCGGACTTGTTGATTGGATAGAGTTGTTAAAATATATCTTTTTCTATCCATATATTTGTTTGCTATTGGTTGAGATTGTCCATGGATCTTTCAACAGTTTTATCACAGAAGATTCCAACGTATCCCAAGATGAAGGTTCTGTAATTTGGTTCAAACAATACCGAAGATCTCTCCAGGAGAATGCGGCAAAAAGGATCTCAACAAACCTGGAGAAACGTCAGACGTTTTATTTTTGAAATTGAACGCGCTGATCTATATAAAGAGAGGAAGAAGGATTGTAGAGACTAACCGATACACAACGTTCAACGTTCTTTGTTGTGAGCCTAATTTGCCATGTTTTGTATTGACTTTTACATCGATTTCTGCATGCATTTCATACATTTGGACTAGAATAGTACATAATCTGTGTTGTTTATGTTTATTTGCAATATATGGAGGTCTACACAAGTTTTTTTTATATTTCGCAGAAATCGGACGTACTTTGGAGCTTAAAGGAAAGTCATGAAGAAGCTAAGGATGGTGCAGTTGGAGAAAGCGCCATTTTTCGCCATTCATCATTCTGAATCAAGATTTGATGTCTTCATGAGAGTTGTAGCCCTCGAAAATAGCTTTCCAACGCATGTTCATATGCGTCAATCGGACGAACAAGGATTCAGGATAGTGCGTTTCAAGACGGATGCAGAATGCTGAGAACTGAAGAAGTGGTCGATATCGACCTGATTTTGGTCGAAATTTCTCCTAGATCCCAATATCGAGTGTCAGAATCAGAATCCGAGAAGACAGTCAATATCGACTATATTGGGTAGATATCGACCAATCTACAGTAGCCGATTTCGAGCAGTTTCGAGTCCGAGTGCTGAGCTGGCTTTCTTCCACAATAGATATAGTTTCCTTGTTGATTTATTTCTTTTATTTCCATATTTTTATCTTTATGTTATAGATAGATAGTTTTAGATAATGATATAATTGTTCTTTCTAATTACCTAGGGAATGAACACTATAAATAAAGCCTTAGGGGCTGAGTTTTAGGACATCTTACAACACATACATATCGAGTAGTAGAGAGAGAGAGAGAGAGAGAGAGAGAGAGAGAGAGAGAGAGAGAGAGAGCTTGTGGCGAGAGAAGGTGAAGAGTTGAGAGACGATTTGGCTTTGATTGGTTGTAAGCTTTCTTTGATTTTATTAATGCAATTTAGTTCCTTTTTATTATTAACGTCTTTCTTGATGATGAAGAGCGAGTAGTCACCCAACTTCTAGGGTCGGGGTGAGCCCGAAGGTAGCCATGTGAGGTCATGCGGTAAAGGTACAATCTTTTGATGCAATTCGTCTTCTATCCCTACGAGCATGATTCTTTTGCGAAAGTTGAAGGTGATCCTTGTTTGTGTTATTGAGGCAAAATTGATCTTAATACAACTTGGGTTAATTATGTGAAAAAGGGTTAGTAACAAATAGAGTTTATGCGAAAGCGTCTATATTCCTATTTGTTAATAACAAAAGTTATATGATGAAAAGCATGATCTTATATGCCTTTATGTGTTAATTTACATGGTTATCGTTGTGGTGTTGAAACCCTAATCTTGGAAGTCTTTAGTTTATTGATTTATTTCATCAGTTTGGAGTTCTGTTCTGCAAAAAGTTGCGAGTTTTAAGTTTCTGTGTTAGTCGATTTCGAGTTTCTGTTGGTCGAGATTACAGGTCGATATTGACCGATTTCTGCTTTCTGTTATGTTTTATGCTTTGCTATGTGTTTTTTATAGTATTTGTCGACGTAGTGGTCGATATCGAGGTAAGTGGTCGATATCGAGCGCTCTTCTAGTCGATTTTCTGCTGAGATCTGGAACTAAAAAGGAGGGCGCTGACACGTTTCCCCGTGGATACGATCCTGACTGCCTTCTACTACAACGGGAGGAAGTCTTGTATTTATTTGCTGAGACAGGGAGTCAGTTTGATTTGATATTTTATATTTATTTTCATACTTGACCATCCTCCTACAACAACATTCTTCTACAAACTTGTCTTCCTCAAGCCTTCGATCTCACATTGCTCTCCTCGCTAAGTGTTGTATTTACTTTGAATGTGTGATGTTTCATTTGAGCTTTATAGTACAATTCATTTAGGTTATACTAAGGGTTCTTTACCCAAACGTATAGGGTACTCCGGTATCCATAGAACTTTGTTTTACTAGTGTGCTTGGGTTGCTAGATAGGAAGTTAGTCTAGAAGAGGGAATATCTTCTAGAGGTTGTATCTAGGGCTCATAAGATAAAGTGAAATAAAGTGTGTTGAATCCTACAGGTTGGATAACCCTAGGCGGGGACGTAGGCGGTTGTGCCGAACCTCGTTAACAAGTATCATGTTCTTTATTTTCGGTTCTTTACTTTCGCAGTATTAGTTGTTCGCTTTTCTTACTAACTTGTTCTTGCTTCTTAGATAAGGTCTTACTTCAGGTGGTAAGGTCTTACAATTTCTGTTATTGCAAAAAGTTTGCATACTCTATTCAACCCCCCCTTCTAGAGTATTTGCGTGCTTTATATCTGCCTATTCCGCACTTCAATGCCCTTGTCCAAACCTGATATAGTTACTAGTCCAATCAGTCCTAGAAACCCTTATCAATTGAACAGTCCCCAGAAAAGGATTTAATCCAATTGATAGCTTTAAGTTCAGAGATTAACCAAGGTATTTGCAGTTCCTCATAAAGTAATTTAACAACACATCCAACTTCCTACTTATCCAATTAGTTCAATCAGCCCTAAAGGGACAAGTTTGCTACTTGGGTTAAGGTTCGCAATCAGGAATCTACAAAACTCTAGCAATTGAATTGATCAAACTAGTTGGTCAGACAAGATAGAACAAAACAATTGTTGTAGGAAGAAATCGAGAATGCAAATAGAATACGAATAAAACAAAGAAAACCGATTGGATCCCAGCAAATAATTACAAGACTCCCTCCCGATGTACCAAGAGAAAGTCAGGTTTGAATCCTCAAGGAAGCTGGTCAGCGGATCCTAGGCAGTGGATGAATCTCACGGCAGAAGTCGACTACAGATGCTCGATCTCGACTAGGGTTAGTCGACAGAAGATAGGATAAGTCGAACAGAGCAGCAGCAGCTCCCGGTGGTTGGTCGATATCGAGCAGAGGTTACTCGATATCGAGTAAAGTTCTTGTCGACATCGGGTTCCTGCACACCAGAAGCTACAGCGATCTTAATCGATCGAATATCAGTACTCGATATCGACCAGATGTAGTAGATATCGAGGAAGAACAGAGTAACCGAAACAAAATAAAGAACAATGCTTGTGGGCTTCGAAATAAACTATGTATGAAAGACAACTTCCAAGATCGGGGTTTACAATGACAATAACCAAGCATGCATAAGGCAAGAATAAAACAGATTATCAGGTAAATTGCATCGAAGGACAAAGCTTTCGCCTTTTCCAACAATTAGATAACTCTTTCAAGAAACCCTAATTGTATCTACCGATTTTATGTTTACAATCCAAGTTGTTAGCATGGACCTCCATTAGATGGGTAATAAACACATAACAAGTAGTAGATGCTCAAAAGATGATAAAAGTCGGATCTTTTACCTCAAACACGCAGGGTTATCGTTGGGCTCATCCCAACCCTAGAAGTAGGTGGACTACTCGCGCTTCATCGCAATTTCAGACATCATTGATGGAAAATAAACTACTTCCATTAAACCAAACAGAGCTTTACAACCGATCGAAGCCAACTTGCTCTCGCTCCTTAACTCTTCTCGGCCACTCACTCTCTCTCTCTACCTCTATATAACTAATTGTGTCTTGAATTGAATCCATAGAAATCAGCCCCTAATGCCTTATTTATAGGCTTTCAATCCTTGCTAATCAAGGAAGGAAATCTCTATCTATATCTAAAGATAAAACTTTAATAAAGGAACATTTATCTTAAAAGGGAAATATATCTAAAAAGCTTAAATATCTTCATGTGTGGATAAATCCTCTCTCCATGGATGAATCTTGATATACTTGATAGATCTCGGACTCTTTAGCTCTTAAGAAAGCCCAAACCGCGTCGGACAGCCCAACCGTGTAACGCGGCGCAGGATCCTTCTGCTCGATATCGAGTACTTTCCTCAATATCGAGGAAATGTGTGTCGTCGACTTGGCTTCACTGGCTTGCTCGAGTAACCGGTCCTCGATCTGCTCGGACATGTGCTCTGATCTTGTCGATATCGAGTAACTTACTCGATATCGAGGAAATGCTGCTCGGTGTGTCTAGGTCTTCGGCTTCTCGATCAGGTGCTCCTCCTCGACTCCGGGTATGACTTCAAGTTTGTCGATATCGAGTAAACTCCTCGATATCGAGTAGGGTCCTGGAGTCGGGTAGGCTTTGTCTTCAATTCCTCGATCTGGCTTGTCCTCGATCATGCTGCGCCCAGACTCTTTGGTCGATATCGACGAAGTGTACTCGATATCGAGTAAGGCTCAGCTTCCGTCTTTGCTTCTTGATTTTGTCACGGAATGGCTCCAAATTCTGTAATATTAAACCAAAACTTATGTAGATCTCCATTTCTTGCAAATAAGCATATATTACATAAATTCAACATATTCCCATCCCGAAATATGCAAAGTGTATAGAATATGGAGCTAAAATGTGCATCTCAACATGGCTATTTTAGTGGACATCAACAATCAATCAATAAAAACAAAGAAGTTGAAGCATTCAATAAAGGAATTAAGTAACAAGAATTATAAACTCACAATCAATCCAAATAAAGTTTCAAATCGTAGGCAGAACAAATGAGTTTAGTTCCTCATGGAAAACATCGCTCTAATCTCTAATTGTTTGAGGAAAGTAGAATAGAATAGAAGTGAATTGAAAACTAGCTATATGCACTCTTTAAAAGTCAAGTCGGCCAAAAACAAACAAAACATCTAGGGTTTCATTTAACAAAACGCGCCGTCTCACTGGCGTCCAATGCAGCGATCGCGGCATGGGTGCTGAATGTTTAGGATTTCTATTTCATTGTGAGATTTCTATTCTTAATACTCTTCTTTGAATATTATTGATTGTCTACGCTGAATTTTTAGGATTTTCATGAATTTCCATTAGCCTGATCAACTGATTCTTTTTCATGATAATCTATTGCTAGACATAGGTAATTACTGGTTGAGTTATCTATGTTATTGAGTAGAAAAGTATAAATCTCTGAAACTAGTTGTTATAGGGATTTGTATAGAGACTTGATTTGTAATTGATGCAATAACTAGTTGTGCGTGTCGATTGTCTTTGTTGAATTCCTTTAGTCTTCATCAATTATTGAATTGAATCTTGATAGTTTCAGGATTGTTTAATAATTAGAGTTTTTAGGGACTGGTTATCCTGTTAACTAGATTTGAGAAGAAATTGAGTTCAAAAGACATAGTCTTTCCACAATAAAGCATTCAAGAGGAAGTTATCTTATTTGATTTTAATGATCAATGGATGAAACATGATTGCTAAGATTGATTGGCCTAAGCTATTTCTCTCATATTCATCCATTCAATTTGTTTTATTTTATTGTTTTCCTTACATTTGCATTCTTAGTTAGTTTAAACCTTCACAATCCCCCTCATTTGTGTGTTTAGTTCTTATTTAGCACACTTGACTTGCATACAATTTGTTGACTCTCTGTGGGATCGACCCGTACATGCCAAACTACATTAGTTGGGTTAGTGTCTGATATATTTGATAGGATTAAGGCGACTAAAAATCCCTCATTAGGGACTAATTGCTACTTTCCTCAATATAAAAGAGTTTAGGGATTTAGATAGTGTTATCGGTGAGTGATGGAGGTATTTTAGTCATCTAAAATCCTATCAAATAAATCCGACTAACCTAACTAATGTAGTTTGGCAAGTACGGGTCGATCCCACAGAGAGTCAACGATTTGGATGCAAGTCAAGTGTGTCAACAAGAACAAGAAATAAAGAGGGGGGATTTTGATGATTCAAACTAACTAATTAAGAAACAAAAATATACAAAAGTAGCAAACTAAACAGCTTGGGTGAATGAATATGATAGAATAGCTAAGGTCAATTAATCTCAGGAATCAGGTTTGTTCATTGATCATCGAAATCGAATAGATAATTTCCTCCTGAATACTTTGTTGTGGAAAGATTAAGTCTTTTGAATTCAATTCCTTATCGAATCTAGTTAACAGGACAACCAGACCCTGAAAACCCTAATTATCAAACAATCTTGAAACTATGAAGATTCAATTCAATAATTGATTAAGCTTAAAGGAAATCAACAAAGACAATCGACGCACACAACCAGTTATTGCATCAATTGCAAATCAATTCTTCATACAAATCTCTAAATCAACAAGTTTCAGAGATTTATACTTTGCTACTCGAGAATATAGATAATTCAACCAGAAATTACCTATATCTAGCTATAGATTATCATGAAAAGGCATCAGTTGATCAGACTAATGGAAATTCATGAAAACCCTAAACAATCAGCGCAAAGATTTGATAATATTCAAAGAAGAGTATTAAGAACAGAAATCTCACAATGAAATAGAAAACCTGAAGCTTCGATTAATTTCCCCAAGCAAAGAGGATTAGTTGTTCATAATCGAGAGACTAGAAAAATAAGAAAGAAAAGCTACGTATCAAACTCTGTTCAATTCGTGGTTCGATTCGGAACTCAAACAAGAACTCCCTTCTGTTCTTTTTTAAGACCCACCGTTTCACCTATCCTAATTAATCCAAAACCAAAATAAAATAATTAACTTTCAGAAATTAACAAAAGTAACGGCCCACATCCTTGGAAATGCAACATATCTCGGGTGCACCAAAGAACTCGGCCGAGTTGTGTCTACTCCACCCGAGTTCTTTTGAACAGTAATCTTGACGTCCAGATTTCGCTATTTTCAAGGCCGAATTTAGAAAAGTCGTAAACACGAAAGTTTTTGGCCTTCGAATCCTCTTTCCAACAAGTATAAGTACTCCCCAATCCGGTAACTACGGCCTTCGAACGACTCGTTGTAGTGCAGCGTCGTCAGCTTGGACAGCTCCAATCCTTTGTAGGTTTAGCTACTCAATATTCCGATTTCTTCTTGCTTTTTACCCTCTTGTTCGATGATAGGTCATTTCCATGTCATCATTTGGCTCCACCAATGCCTGAAAGTATGTGCAAACATATGTAGATTCTGACTCTATACAATTAACTAAAATGCGAAAACTACTCTAATTCATGCACTTTATTATATCTAAATCTATCTAAATGCAATATGTTAACACTACCTAAATGCGTCTTATCAAACTCCCCCACATTTAAACATTTCTTGTCCTCAAGAAAACAAAACCAATCCGATCAAACATTCCACAGACACACTCTTCATGCATTCACCTTGTCAACGATTAAATCTAAATTCAAGTAGGAGACACAAGACTATAATCAACATCATCACATGTATTTGGACAACTCAAAAGCTTAGGCACATTTCAATCCAACCTCACCGGGTATATAAAGTGTTTCACTCTCACTCTTGTGTTTAGGCTAATTCAATTCTGCTTAAACTCAATCCAATGCAACTAAGCTACATAAAAATTGAAATCCACATCACAATCTCCACCATGAGTGACATTACAAGAAATAATCATCATGAGGTCTTGTAAGGGTTGCAATGGGGCTCGGTAAGAAAATCAAGGTAGGGAAAGATTTAGGCTTTGTTGTGCTAAAAATCCGGGAAAAAGAGATCTCAATTACAACCGGAAAAACACTCAAAACCAAACATTTCTTCAACCAAAAGAATTCAAACTTTAACTCCATCCACAAATGAAAAGTTAAGCACAACTCTTGTTAACCTTCTCACACTTTGTGCCTTCTTTTTTTTCTCTTGATTTTTCAATGATTTTTCTTCTTCTCTTTTCTTGATTTTTTTCCCTTTTACAATTTTCCTCGACTTTTACTCCTAAGTGAATTTTCTCATCCTTAGGCCCCGAGTATTAAGCACAATAATCATCCGTATGAAGCTCAAAAAGAATAAATCACCCATACATAACTTCCAAATGCTCAAAACACTCCACTAATACACATTTTCACCAATCTTCTCCCTAATTCCCGGATAGGGTAAGGCTAAAATCGGCTAAAAGACATTTTGTAGGGCTAACAAAAATGGGCTAAAAGGCTAAAATTTGGCTTCAAGCATAGGATAGTATATACGGGTAGATACAGAGTAAGATATGACTAACAAAATTGCCTCAATCATATGAAAATCACAAGTAATAATCAAAATATACGGCCTTGACATGAATATCAATCTCAATTCTCAAAGGTAGTCATATTGAAGAGTATCACACACAAGAAGCAAAAAGGACATCAATGAAGCACAGTCCCAATAAGGCCAAAATAAACTCACAAGGTAAATTTTTGTTGGATTTCAATGACATCTAAAACCTAAGAGTTATACATGCTCAATCAATCCATTATCTCATGCTCCAATAGACTAAACAAATTTGACAATGATCAACAATTCAAGCGTATCATGGAACTTGTAATTGGATTAAGAATAAATAAATATAAGACAAGTGGTAAAGATGGGGTCATATGATAAATCCTAAATCTAGAATGCCATGCATGCTATTTTTTCTTTTTATATGATTTTTTCAGTTATTTTTTTCTTTTTTTTTTAATATGCAAAACTAAGAATAATAACATGAAATGCAAAAAAAAGAAAGAAATATATACAATGCAACCTAAATGCAAACATGTAAATGTTCCCTCCCCCACACTTAATTTACACATTGTACTCAATGTGAAAAATAAAATAGAAGGAGAAGAATACTTACGGAGTCATCTACTTATCAAGCGGAGGTGATGAATTCAAGCACAAGAGTGTGATGAGCCATTGTTCTTTCTCGTCTCGACCTTAAGGAGACATCACTACCTAATCTCCACAAACAAGGCACGACAACACCAACAAAGAAATATTTGTTGTCCAAGCAAGGACAACTCAAAATAATAATTGATGGTGTCAATCCACTTACAATAACACACAACAAAGCCACAAACACCAAAAACTTGCAAATCAATAACAAATAAGCGTAAATTGATCAAAACTAAAATCAATAAACTTAACAAGAAACTCTTATCAAGTTTAATATCAAAAAGTAAGATAAATTCAAATGCTCAACTCATAATTCCCAAATTTGCAATTCAACAATTAAGCACAAGAATCCCAATCCAAGCCAAAACCTCTCAATCAATCTAATTCCCCTAACAAATTCAATGTAAATAAGTTTAAATCACATCCAAACAACTTTTAAATTCCACAATTTTAACAAATTTGTAAAAACCTAGAATTTGGGGATTTTTGAAAACTTACCTCAACACCTTCAATGGAGGAGAGAAGAAGAGATGGCTGACCGGAGGCTGGTGGCCGGAGTCAGAAGGTTTTGCCGGCGTAGATGGGCAGAGTCGGCGGCATGGCCTGGTGGCTGTGCTCGAAACGCGGCAAGAGGGTGTGAGGGCTTGGACGCTCGGAATCTGAAGGATGGGCGACTCGGGAGAGAGTCCCGGGAGTGGCATGAGCAGACGTGCTCGGCTCCGGCGCTCCGCTGCTGGTCAGAAGAAGGCTCGCTCCTGGCGGCCTGATGGGAACTCGGGGAAGAGAGCCGAGAGGGACGGGTTTTCAGCGTTACGTCTCTCCTCTTTTTTTGTTTTTTTTTAAGTGGGACGGTGAACAACTCGGGCGGGGCTTTAAAACTTGACCAAGTTTTATTCTTCCCACCCGAGTTTTTTCTCGAGACCTGTCTACAACTCGGCTTGGCCAAGAACTCAGCCGAGCTTCTTACCTGAGTACCTTACTGTAATTCTCTTGCTTTTGGCCCTTTTTTTGACGAACTCTTCTTTTTTTTTTTTGAACTTGAAATTGAAAACTCAACCGAAAAAATGAAAAACTGCAAATCTAAACTACTCACCTTGGGTTGCCTCCCAAGAAGCGCTTGGTTATGGTCGTTAGCTCGACGTTTTGGTTGTCCATTTAAGACTTATTCGGACATCGTCCGTGCCCTCAACAGCAAATCAAACTCTTGTGCACACCATCTAGGTAGGCGGGCACTACATATGAATAAGTTGAAGTCAAAGTATGTCCTCAACTCTTCATATGCTCGAGCATGACTCCCCGCCGTGGGTATGTAGAACCACCAATTCAGTTCCATTGGCGGTATGTCAAAATAATGAGCCCAAGGATCGACATAATCACCGACCTTCTCACCATTGTAAAGGATATCAATTCTTTGCTTAGGAGCCACAGAAATCAGCTCAGGACTTGGTTCCTTGATAGGCGAGCTCGAGACAATCTCATCGAATGAAGGAGACAATAAATCACATGGGATCTCATGCGTCGACTCATGACACTCCATGTCAGGAAGTAGTGTACTCTCCTCTTCATCGCTAAAGAAACTGTCATCATCTGCGAACATATCCTCCTCCGCCAAAACATTGTCATGCTCATAGCTCAAGGGCAAGGGAGGCGGCGGGGTAGACTCAGATGAACTCAATGGGGGAAGGATAGGAATCACACACTCACCTTCATCTTCATGGATTTCTGAGCTTCCCTCGGGTGTGACAAACAGGTCCTTGCCCTCCATAGTGTGTTTATGGTGAGGCTCTCTATCGAGTTAATCACCAGTTGAGACGGTAGTTCACCCGCTTCATGTGCTAGAATATCATTCCCCACTTGGACCATTTGGTGCATTTGTTCATCTAGTTCAACGATCTACCGATACAATTGCTCATTCTCCTCGTAGGAGGCCTTGGATAGATCCTTCAAAGGTGCGTCGAAGTAATCCATTGGTTGAGGCTCCAGCATGAAGGACACTTCCTGCAATGCATGGTGACCCATGTAGCATATAAGATCCCAAATTCCCGCCAAACCTAACCGTGCTAGACTTCCGCCGCTCATGTATATAGCACGCGCCTTTGTCTTAGCAGTCATCCCCTCTACAACGCATACAACTATATCTCACAAAATATCGTGGAAACCCCGCTCATTGCGGATGTCCACACACCTCTGCAACCTAGTGAGATATAGGTGAAAGTTTTCAACTTCGAACTGCAACAATCTCAACATCTTAAACTGTTAGTAGTATGTGTTGTGAACCGTAAGATAGGTTCACAACAAAAGTTAGTAGCTAAATTAACACACAAGACAAACACATAAATAACAACTTGACTCCCCGGCAACGGCGCCAAATTTGATGGAGGATTTTTAGTCTCCTTAAATCCTATCAAATAAATCTGAATAACCTAACTAATGTAGTTTGGCAAGTACGGGTCGATCCCACAGAGAGTCAACGATTTGCATGCAAGTCAAGTGTGTCAACTAGAACAAGAAATAAAGAGGGGGGATTTTGATGATTCAAACTAACTAATTAAGAAACAAAAATATACAAAAGTAGCAAACTAAACAGCTTGGGTGAATGAATATGATAGAATAGCTTAGGTCAATCAATCTCAGCAATCAGGTTTGTTCATTGATCATCGAAATCGAATAGATAACTTCCTCCTGAATACTTTGTTGTGGAAAGACTAGGTCTTTTGAATCCAATTCCTTATCGAATCTAGTTAACAGGACAACCAGACCCTGAAAACCCTAATTACCAAACAATCTTGAAACTATCAAGATTCAATTCAATAATTGATTAAGCTTAAAGGAAATCAACAAAGACAATCGACGCATACAACCAATTATTGCATCAATTGCAAATCGATCAATTCTTCATACAAATCCCTAAATCAACCAGTTTCAGAGATTTATACTTTGCTACTCAAGAATATAGATAATTCAACCAGAAATTACCTATATCTAGCTATAGATTATCATGAAAAGACATCAGTTGATCAGACTAATGGAAATTCACAAAAACCCTAAACAATCAGCGCAAAGATTTGATAATATTCAAAGAAGAGTATTAAGAACAGAAATCTCACAATGAAATAGAAAAACATGAAGCTTCGATTAATTTCCCCAAGCAAAGAGGATTAGTTGTTCATAATCGAGAGATTAGAAAAATAAGAAAGAAAAGCTACGTACTAAACTCTGTTCAATTCGTGGTTCGGTTCGGAACTCAAACAAGAACTCCCTTTTGTTCTTTTTTAAGACCCACCATTTCATCTATCCTAATTAATCCAAAACCTAAATAAAATAATTAACTTTCAGAAATTAACAAAAGTAACGGCTCACATCCATGGAAATGCAACATAACTCGGGTGCACCAAAGAACTCGGCCGAGTTGTGTCTACTCCACCCGAGTTTTTTTGAACAGTAATCTTGACGTCAAGATTTCGCTGTTTTCAAGGCGGAATTTGGAAAAGTCGTAAACAAGAAAGTTGTAGGTCTTCAAATCTTCTTTCCAACAAGTATAACTACGCCCCGATACGATAACTACAGCCTTCGAACGACTCGTTTTAGTGCAGCGTCGCTAGCTTGGACAACTCCAATCCTTTGTAGGTTTAGCTCCTCAATATTCCGATTTCTTCTTGCTTTTTACCCTCTTGTTCGATGCTAGGTCATTCCCATGTCATCAATTGGCTCCACCAATGCCTGAAAGTATGTGCAAACATATGTAGATTCCGCCTCTCTATATAATTAACTAAAATACGAAAACTACTCTTATTCATGCACTTTATTATATCTAAATCTATCTAAATGCAATATGTTAACATTACCTAAATGCGTCTTATCAGTAAGTTCGGCCTATCTCTTTATATTGACTCCACCTTGATGAATATATGTGGCATATTTTTTTAGGGGTGTTGGAAGACAAATAAGGTAATATTTTATGCAAATATCAATTATATTATATGGCTCTTTTATTTGATTTATTATTCTCGAAATATATTTGTTTGGCTCACAAAATTATGCTATATGTTTTAATTGAGCGAATGTTATAGAAGATTTGTTTTTTGAATATATGCTTATTTTTTTGTTTTATTTTTTATATATCAAATATTTATAAATCAAAGATGGTTGAGAATTGGTTATGAATTCAAAAATCACGGATGGAAAGATTTGTTCAAAGTAGTTGAATTGTATAAGATTTGTTTTATTTAAAAGGAGTTAAAATCATATTTTGTTATTAGACATATCTAAATCCTTTTTGGTTAAATTGCTTTTAGATTTGTTTGAAAAGCGGTTATCTAGAAATTTGTTTGAGATTAACATGTGCAAGATTTACGCTACAAATGGCAAGATTTGTTCAGCACACATGCACCTATTTTCTGGGTGAAATTGAATTCAAACGGGTTGATTTTTTGTGCAACCAAAAATCAGATTTGGTGGGATTTATTTCAAATTCAAACTGATTGAAATTCAAGCTAAAAGCAGGGAATTCCAATAATAACATATTAGCCCCTACACCTATAAAAGACGAGAGCAAGTGGTGAAAAAAACAACAACAAAAGCACGGTTCTACAATGCAAAGACTTCACCATTGTCATCGGCTTCTCACTGATTTATCCTTCTTTCGTTGTGATTGCTTTTATTTTAGTTGAGAGAGAAGAAAAATCACGAGCGTTATAGGATAAACCATTCTTGTTATACTAAGAGTATCCTATACTCAAACGTATACACATGTTGGTGTGGTTAGGGCTATTATTTCACGAGCGTTTTGGGTTGACTAGATAGTAGCAAATGAGGGTACAAGAAGGGTTGTTCTTCTAAATTGTATCTAGGACTCTAAGGGATCCGAGTTGACTAGATAGAAGTGGGTGAGGCTTCAATTGGGATAAGAGCTTAACTGACACTTATTTGATTTAACCATATGTGAGATCGATCATGAGTATTGTAGGTGATGGTGGATTTTGCACAAGAACGATCAACCTATCGTCTACCCCTTTTCCGCGGCAATAATTTTGTGCATTGGAGATCACTAATGAAAATGTTTATTATTGATCAAGATATGGAACTCTGGGATATCATCAAGAAAGGACCCAAAGAACAAAAAAGCTTAATATGGCAGGAGGCAAGATGGCTAAAGAAGAAAGCGAATACAACCAAACAGACTTGGGGAATGTGCCCAAGAATTACAAGGTCATGAATTTGCTTTATTGTGGATTAGATGCTAATGAATTTAACCATGTTTCTTATTGCAGAAATGCTATTGAGATATGGGATAACTTAGTAGCAACCTACGAAGGGACGAGCCAAGTCAAGGAGACTAAAATCAGGATCTTCCTAAGGCAATACGAGCTATTCAAAATGACTACCAATGAGACGGAGAAGGAGATGTTCACAAGATTCACTCAAATTGTGAACAACTTGGACTCCCTCGGCAAAACCTTGACAATCGAAGAGAAAGTCTGAAAGGTCCTAAGAAGCATACCTAAGGGTGAGTGGGTCCAAGGGGGACTGCCATTGAGGAAGCTCAAGACCTTAGAACCCTGCCACTGGATGATCTACATGGAAATATGATTATACAATAGATGGTCCATCAGAAGATGAAGAGAGTGAGGATGACGAAGAATATGACTCTCAAAACAGAAAAAAAGGACAGTCCATTAGAAGATGAAGAGAGTGAGGATGGCGAAGAAGATCCATTTGATCCTACGAAGAAGAAATTCTCAAACAAAGAATATCCTAGATCATTAAAGGATAAAGGTAAGTATTCTAACTCTTCAAAAAGTTCTAAGATACAAACATGTTTTGAGTGTGGTGAATTAGATCATTTTTGTCAAAGACTGCCTACAGAAGAAAAGGACCAAGTGTCGAATGAAGAAAGCAATGAGTGATTCTAATTCATCTAGTGAATCAGACATTGAGAATGATCAAGCCAATCTATGTCTGATGGCCCATGAAGAGGAAAACCCTAAGAGACATCTTTGAGCTACGGTGAGAAATTTGATTTATAGTCTTACTGTTTTGCTACCTGAATTCCAACAAAATATGAATATTAATGAGGAAAATTATATTGATGAAACCAACACCTTGAAATAAAGCCTTTTGGAATAGGAAGAAATGATGAGTAAAATTTCGCTTGAATTGAAAGATCTCAAGACTTCTCGGTCGGCCCTTGACATTAAAGTCAAGGCATTGAAGTCAGAGAATTCTGTCTTAAAGCAAAATCTTTCTTCTCTAAGTCTTCATAACAAGGAATTGGAGAAAGAAAATATTTCATTGGCTGAGAAGTGTAGGGACCAGCAGCCATCACTCGTTCGTTTCACCCATTCCAAGGCTAATTTTGATAGGATGTTGGGTGAACACCAAACATCCCTCAACAAAAGTGGTATTGGATATAACAAAGAGTTTTCCAAAGAAAATCCCTACCACTTTTGTAAAGTCTAAAGGGAATTGGTGCACACCCACATGTTTCTTTTGTTGTAAGAAGGGTCATGTCAAGACTACTTGTCCTTATCGTAAAAATGATCCTTATATAATTCGTAATACCTTTCCTTTATGGTTAAGAGAACAGGTGAAACAAATTTTTGTTCCTAAAGGGACTAAACAACCTAACATGGTTCCTCCCGATTATGAATCTAAATTTACTATATGGTCTAGCTGGAAAGGTTGAAGTTTGTTTGTTTTGCAGGATATCACCAAGATTAAAGAGCATAAATGGACTGAAACAATATCTCTTGGTGATAAAGGAATTTTTTTTGTTTTTTTATATGTATACATGATATTTATTATATGCTACTAATGATTCCCTTTCCATAGTATTTCTCTTTGGAGCTTGTTATGTTGAATAAGAAAGCATTATCGTAAGGGGAGTAATTTTTGCTGAATTGTAGATTATATTTCTCTGTTGCAATGCTGTCTGTTAACATCTCAAGACCCTTGAGATGAGTTTCAAAGGGGGAGAAATGTTATATGGTGCTCATGCTTATGCTTGTTATATGATGGTCCGCTTGTGCTATATTTATTTGCATAATTGATATTTGTTTTGTCTTCCATCAAGGGGAAGATTTATTGACTCCACCTTGATGAATATCTGTGATATATTTTTGTAGGGATGACGGAAGAAAAGGAAGGTAATATTTTATGCAAATATCAAATATATTATATGGTTATTTCATTTGATTTATTATTCTCGAAATATATTTATTTGGCTCACAAAATTATATATTTGATTTATTATATGGTTATTTTATTTGATTTATTTGTCTTCCATAATCCCATACAAAAATATACATCACATATATTCATCAAGGTGGTTCACATATATTCCCCCTTGATGAAAGACAAACAAAATTATTATAATAAAGTCCCTTCAGATTAGGTAACAGAATATTATAATGTGCCTTCAGATTAATTAACAGAATATTATATAAGCATGCTACCAAATGTTTGGATCATCAGTTAGAAACGTAAAAGCTAGATACCTAAAATCCAAAAACACCAAGCGTCTCCCCCCTTTTGTCTTTCGACAAGGGAGTGAGGTAGTTCAAACGAGTCTCCTGTAACAGCCCGGGATTATAATTTTCAAGTTACGTTTCGAGAGATGAAACCCTTGTTAGGATCTTACCCCCCGAGTACATGTTGAAGGTTTGAAATTCTAACTAACATTTTCAAAGTGGGATTTCATACCCAAATTCGAATGGATCGTTGGAGTCCTTGGGGAAGCCCTCTGTACCTGTCGTAATTCTAATCGTGGAAACTTATATTCATGTAAATAATGAAAAGAAAGTGTAATACAAGGGGGTGCCACGACAGATCTGGGTTAAAACATGATCGGAACATTTAAATCCAACCGTACTTAATTTGGTGAAGTCAGAGTCATGAATCTCCCTTTCCGCCATGTTAGACCCCGCGGTCAGGGAACTAATTCAGCAACAATAGTGATAAGCATGATAGATACCTAAAAATGTTAATGGTGAGCGGGATCAGATGACATCTACCTGCTCTTTTCGTTACCCAATGAACACACATACGCTATAGCTAATAAAAACGCTTCTAGATGGAAGACAAAATATTAACACATTATCATGCTCCTAAGATCAAGTGCATAATAATAATAAGGCCTTAACACTGAATACCAAGTGGCATATCCCGCTACCTTACTTCCACCCCCCTTCCCGATGGGGCGGAGACTTGCCAGCTCGCGAATGCATTCCAATTTATAAATGAGGCGAGGCCCATTGTGGTACACGACCCCATGTTTGCATGCTTTTATTAAATCATGAATGTTGACATTGACGAAACACCAAAAAAGAAATAAATATTTATTTTATGTCAAGTAAATAATCAGGTTCCCGCTATATAAATAAAGCCGCTTTTAAGATGATTATAATGTATCAACCAAATGATGGGTAATTTCACCTAAGGCTTATTACATATGAAAGTGTCCACATTAAGGACACGTGTCCCGAACAACGCGACATTTGTCATCTACCTTGGGACGCTTGTTGATAAGGGCTCATGAGCTTGCCCTATAAATATGGGTCGAGACCTTGAGACTCGGGGTTAGTTTTTGATGCCTCGAAGAGCCTTCCCGAGTGGGATTCGTTTTGATCTGTGAGACCCGACATTTGATGAAGCTCGGGGAGGACGGTGGTCCGCGAATGGCTTGATCTCGGATTGGCACAGGTTTTTGGTACGCCGACGGTAATCACGTCGCGTGTCTCAGGTAAGCCCGATCGTCTGAGCTCGCTCGTGTCCAACTTGATCCCGAAATCCGCCAACACGAGATTCTGAAAATCGGGTTTTGTCATTGGCGCCTGTTAGGAGGGAAATCAAATATGCAAATATAAAGCTATATAAAAGCAAACCAACTTCCTGAACCAACCAAATAAAATACAAGAAACACTCCCGTTGTAGTGGTAGGGTATTCAGGATCGTCTCCACGAGGAAGATTGTCAGCGCTCGCCTTTCTCATTCCAAATCACCCTCAAAATCGACTCAGGGACCACTCGATATCGACCAAGGTGTAGTCGAGATCGACTGAAATCAGTCGAAACTTCTTCATATCAGCAAAACAAAAGCAACCGAGTCAAAATCGAGTGAAGAGCACTCGATATCGACCTTAGTGACTCGAAATTGACCTGTCAGTACTCGATATTCACCTGTCAGTGCTCGAAATCGATTAATGTGCATATACTCGAGATTTGCAGAAAAATAAATAAAAAATCATCAGAGAAGAAATTTAATTCCATAAACTAAAAGACTTCCAAGATCGGGGTTTCAATGCCACAACGATAACCATGTAGGAATCATGCAAAGATATAAAGGATTATGAATTTTCATCAAATAACTTTCGTCATTAATAATTAAGAATATATAAGCTTTCGCAAAAACCCTAATTGTTAATAGAGGCTCCGTGACATAAACTTCCTCTTCTAAAATCCCATTTAAAATGCACATTTTACATCCATTTGAAAAAGTTCAATGTCCACATAAGATGCAAATGCGAGTTTACTTTGCATTGCCATGATCCAATCCGGGTCTTGTTGTGCTTCGGTAGGATTCTTTAGATCTAGTCTAAATACCGGAATTTGGATATGAGATGATGTTCTCCAGTGGATGTGATGATGATTGTTTGAACTTTCTTCTTTTAGGCTCTTGAGATGTTGAGGCTTCTCCAAGACCTTGAGGGTCACTTTCACCACTTGGTTGTTGTTCGGTGTTCCCTGAATCATGGCCTTGGAATCTCTGTTAAAGGTCTTGAACTTGGAGGTCAAGGTCTTGAGACTGCTCGAATGTGTCTTGAATTTGCTCCTGCATGTTTCGACGTCGAATTTTTTCTTTTTCTTCTTCTCCATCAGAACCTAGATCCTCGTGTGGATTCAAATTCCGATCTGCAAAGCTATCACTTAACGCACCATTATTGCTTTCATCAAATATCACATGAATGCTTTCCTCGACAATCTTAGTGCACCATTATTGTTATAAACTCTATATGCTTTGCTATTTAGAGAATAACCAAGAAAGATACCTTCATTGCTACGTGCGTCAAATTTGCCAAGATTATCCTTGCCATTGTCATGAACAAAACATTTACATCCAAAGGGTTTGAAGTATGAAACACTAGGTTTCTTCCATTAAAAAGCTCATAAGGAGTTTTCTTCAAAATGAGGCGACCAAAGCATCGATTTAGAATGTAATTGGCTGTGTTAACAACCTCGGCCCAATAGGATTTTGGCAAATCATTTTCTAAAAGCATAGTCCTAGACATATCCTCCAAGGTGCGGTTCTTTCGTTCCAAAACTCCGTTTTGTTGAGGCCTTCTAGGAGCCGAAAAATTATGTGAAATCCCATATTTTGAACAAAATAAATAAAATTTAAGCTGATCAAATTCACACCCATGATCGCTTCTAATAGAAACAATAGGCATGTTTTTCAAAGTTTGTAACTCCTTACATAGTTTTGAAAACTCAAACAAAGCCTTTGATCTTTCTCTTAAAAATGAAACCCAAGTAAAACGCGAATAATCATCAACAATGACAAGAAAATATTGTTTTCCATTGGGAGACTTGACACGCATAGGCCCGCACAAATCCATATATAATAATTCAATAGGGCGAGAAGTACTTACTACCTTTTTGAGTTTAAAAGACCCTCGAGTTTGCTTACCTCGTGAGCATGCATTACATAACTCATCTACTATTGTTGCAGGAGGATGGTCAAGTATGAAATATAAATAAAATATAAAGCAAACTGACTCCCTGTCTCAGTAAATAAATACAAGACTTCCTCCCGTTGAGGTAGAAGGTAGTCAGGATCGTATCCATGAGGAAGCGTGTCAGCGCCCGCCTTTTCAGCTCCAGAACTCAGCAGAAAATCGACCAGAAGAGCGCTCGATATCGACCTTACCACTCGATATCGACCACACTGTCGACAGAAATTGTAAAACCCAGAAACAAGCAAAAACAGAATAGAAGACGAAAACCGGTCCAAATCGACCTTACCTCTCGATATCGATAAAAAATATCGACCAACGGTAGCTCGATTTCAACTTGAAACAGAAACTTAAAACTCGTAACTTTTCGCAAACAGAACTCGAAATTTATGAAATAAATCAAATAAACAAAAGACTTCCAAGATCAGGGTTTCAACACCACAACGATAACCATGTAAAATAACACATAAAGGCATAAAAGATCATGCTTTTCATCAAATAACTTTCGTTATTAAGAAATAGGAATATAGAGGCTTTCGCATCAACCCTAATTGTTACTAACCCTTTTTCACATAATTAATCCAAGTTGCATTAAGATCACTTTCACTTCAATAATACAAACAAGGATCACCTTCAACTTTCGTAAAAGAATCATGCTCGTAGGGATAGAAGACGAAATCGCATAAAAAGATTGTACCTTTTCCGCATCACCTCGCATGGCTACCGTCGGGCTCACCCCGACCCTAGAAGTTGGGTAACTACTCGCTCTTCATCATCAAGAAAGACATTAATAATAAAAAGGAACTAAATTGTATTAAATAAAATAAAAGAAAGCTTACAACCAATCGAAGCCAAATTGTCTCTCAACTCTTCACCTTCTCTCGCCACAAGCTCTCTCTCTCTCTCTCTCTCTCTCTCTCTCTCTCTCTCTCTCTCTCTCTCTCTCTCTCTCTCTACTACTCGATATGTATGTGTTGTAAGATGTCCTAAAGCTCAGCCCCTAAGGCTTTATTTATAGTGTTCATTCCATAGGTAATTAGGAAAGAACAACTATATCTCTATCTAAAACCATCCATCTATAATATAAAGATAAAATATGGAATTAAAACAATTATATCTAAAAGGAAACTAGGATTTGTGTGGATAAATCCTTCTTTTCTTGATAGAACTTGATAAATCTCCTCTTGAGTTGATAGAATATCTTTTGCTTCATGTGGAAGAAAGCCAGCATTGCACTCGGACTCGAAACAGCTCGAAATCGACCTCTGTGTACCGGTCGATATCGACCCAATATGGTCGATATTGAGCTATTTTCTCATATTAAGATTCTGACACTCGATATTTGGCTCCAGGAGGGAAATCAACCAGTGTTTCACTCGATATCGACCAGAGTGGTCGATATCGACCTTTAACTTTTTGCTCCATCTTTCTGGTCGATTCCTGGCATCTTGGCTCGAATTGGTCCACTCGATATCGACCATGTGCAGTCGATATCGACCTCTTGTGTCGAGTGCTTCTGTCCTTGTTTCCAACTCTATTTGTCCTGGTTCCACTACTCCTTGACCTTGGACTTTCTGTAGTTGACTTCGAGCTTTCCATCCTTTATCTGAATTGCTGTAAATTGTCTCGATTTCTACATAAATAAACAGAAACTAGTGTAGATTCCATAATATGGCAAATAAGCATAAACTGCATAGATTATGTACTATTCTAACCCAAATGTATGAAATGCATGCAGAAATTGATATAAAAGTAAGTGTAAAACATGGCAAATTAGGCTCACAACATCTACCTTAAAAATTAAGTGGAGAAGACCACAAACCAAGTCCCTTTAACGAAGCTTATTCATAGTATGCACGTTAACGTGTCCAAGTCTTTTGAGCCAAAGTCTTGGATCTTCTGTCAAGGCCTTGAGACACTTCAAGCTTGTTCCTGCAACTTGGTTAGTACTCATAGAATAGACTTTGTTACATCGAGGGGCGGTGAGAATAAGACCTCTAGAATTTTTGTTTTTAACTTGACATTTCTCGGAATCAAAGACCACAATATTACCTTTATCACATAATTGGGAAAAACTAATTAAGTAGGTTATATTTCAAACCTTCCGTAAGATAGACATCATCAATATAATTAGAGGAATCCTTACCGATTTTACCTATACCAATTATGTTACATTTTCCTTTGTCACTAAGAGTAATTAATGTTCCAGTGGATTGCTTCTTCAAATCGGAAAATAGTGAACTTTTACCACTCAAGTGTCTTGAGAAACCACTATCAAGTATTCACTTGTATTCCTTGGTCTTGGTGATATCCTGCAAAACAACCAAATTCAACCTTTCCGGCTAAGCCAAATCATAAATTTGGATTTATAATCGGGATGGACCATGTTTGGTGGTCTAGTCCCTTTAGGAACCCAAATTTGTTTTACCCGTTCTCTTAGACATAACGAGAAAGTATTGCGAATTAAATAAGGATCATTTCTACGATAAGGACAAGTAGTCTTAACATGACCCTTTCTATAACAAAAATGACATGTGGGAGTACACCAATTCCCTTTGGATTTCACAAAAGTGGTAGGGGCTTTCTTTGGAAATTTTTTGTTATATCCAATACCATTTTTGTTGAGGGATGATTGGTGCTCAACTAACATCCTATCGAGATTTGTCTTGGAATCACTACTAGAATTGTGTTAATAAACATTGCATCATTTACATTAGTAAGAAAAACGCAGGATGTTGAATATAGTTTAACATCTTTTTTCAAATCACTGATGTTATTTATGAAATTTATATCGCTTTTACTTTCTAGACGATGTTAATTAAGTATTATTCAAATTTGAAAAAAAACGCAAAATATACTTGTTGTAGGAGGAAATGGAGAATTGCAAATAAAATGTAAATAACGTAAATTAAACCGATTCCGTTCCGAAAAAATAATTACAAGAGTCCCTCCCGTTGTAGCAAAAGGAAGTCAGGATCGATCCTCAAGGAAGCGTGTCAGCGGATCTCAGGTAGCTCACGTTCACGTCGGATGTCGACTCCAGGGAGATAACTCGATATCGACCAAAGGTTAGTCGATATCGACCAATGTAACTCGATATCGACCAATCTCAGTCGATTGCTGGTTTTTGCAGCGTTAGTCGATTTCGGCCAAGTTACTCGGTATCGACTAATGTAAGGTCGATATCGACCAAGTGCAACTCGATATCGACCAAATCAGTACCCAATATCAACCGGATTAGAAGACTGCCGGTCGACCAGAAGACTCTATATCGACCTTGTGTAACTCGATATCGAGTGAATTGCAGAAAACGGAACGGAACTAAGAATTGCAGATTTCGAAATAAACAATGTAAAAGAAAACTTCCAAGACCGGAGTTTGCAACAACGATAACCAAACATGCATAAGGCAAGATAAAGAGAGATAATCATGCAATCACATCAAAGGATCAAGCTTTCTCCCTTTCCAACAATTGGACAACTCTTTCAAGAAACCCTAATTGTATCTACCAATTTTATGTTTATAATCCAAGTTGATAATTACCTGAATCTCTATTAGTTAGGTAACAAACATATAAAAGACAGTGGATGATCAAAACACAATAAAGGTCGAATCTTTACCTTAAACATGCATGGATATCGTCGGGCTCACCCCGACCCTAGAAGTGGGTGGACTACTCGCTCTTCATCATAGGAAAAGACATCAATAATAAAAGAAAACTATATTGCATTAATAAACTAAAACAAAGCTTACAACCGATCGAAGCCAATTTCGCTCTCGCCAAATACAACTTCTCTCGACTCGAAGGTCTCTCTCCTAACTCTCCTACTTGTGTTTTCTCTGAATTGAAATTGATGAAAAACTAGCCCCATGGGCTTCATGTATAGGCCTTAATCATTGCTAATCAAGGTAAGGAATATCTATCATCTATCTAAAGATATCATTCTACTTTGAAATAAATAAATCTAATTTGGTAACAAGATAAATCCTATAGGGTAATTAAATGTTCCACCCTTAGGATAGATAAAAGGATAAAAAAGATAAAAAATATCTCTCAAAGCTTCATGTGCAATGAATCTTCCACTCGAAATCTTCAACTCGGAATTAGATAGACTCGAAATCGACTCGTGCTCGATCTAGAAGTTGGTCGATATCGACCAATGTTGGTCGATATCGAGTTATGTTGCTCGGCTTCGGCTCTGATCACTCGATGTCGGCTTCTCGGAGGAATATCGAGTTGGACATTAGTCGATATCGAGTATGTAAGGTCGATATCGAGTTATGTTCCTCCGTCTTCGTGTCTGCTGGTCCATGTCGAGTCTGTCTGGGGAATTTCCACTGACTCTTAGTTGATATCAACCAAGTATGGTCGAAATCGACCAATCTTCAGTTTTCAGCATTCTGCTCCGTCTTGAAATACACTTTCCTGAGTCCTCGTTCGTCTGATTGATGCATATGAATATGCATTTGAAAGCTCTTTTCGAGGGCTACAACTCTCATGAAGACATCAGAGCTTGATTCAGAATGATGAATGGTGAAAAGTGGGCTTTCCTCCATCTGCACAATCCTTAGCTTTCTTTATGATTTTCCTTTAAGCTCCAAAGTGCGTCCGATTTCTGCGAAATTAAACAAAAACTAGTGTAGACTCCATAATTCGGCAAATAAGTGTAAACTACATAGAATTTTTACTAGTCTAACCCAAATGCATGAAATGTATACATAAATCGATATAAGAGTCAATGTAAAATATGGCACAAAACATGGACATCAAATCACCCCATACTTAAGCTTACTTGTCCCCAAGCAATAACTTGGATGGTCATTCAGGGGAAGAAAGAAAAACACTCAACATCATAGATTCATTCTTATATGTCTCTGCAATTAATTACCATCCTCGAAATGGTACTTATGCCACAAATCCATACATGTGCAATAAAAAGCAACATCTGTTCACAAAAGGAGGATTATGCAAAAACAATTCATAAGTGACAAGACATTAATAATCAAGAGGACGTTAATTTAAGCTCAATAAGGAGTAGATTGGTAAAAGGCTAAAGGTGGGCAATGTTTGGCCATGTGGTGCTAATGATCCGGGGAAATGGAGTATTTTCCAAACTTTCATACCGCATTCCTTCTTCTTTTGATTTCTACCTTTTGTTCATTCTCTCATTGCTTTTTTCAATATTATTCTTTTACCTCTCTAACCTCAGCACTGCCTTCTCACGAGTCGCAAACATGGGTGTCATGAATGGCCCCGGGTACTTAGTGCTTTGGACTCCTTATCTTGGTGTCCCATCTTGCGGAACTATTATCTCAACCCAGGCAGGGTCGATCTACATTTATCTCCTGAGGTGATCGGATTTTTTCTCACTCATTAAATTTTCCATATATTTTTTCAATTTCCTGCCTAACTCCCGTAATGATAACAACACAACCACCATATAATAATTCCATAATGTGACATCATTCTCAACATAATCCCCAGATAGGAAATAAGGTAAAGAATGGCAATATTTTGAACATGCGGAGCAATATATGAAATAAGGCATAATATGGCTTTTGTGATGCATAAGTGTTGTAAGCCGAATCTGCCATGTTTAATACTTGCTTTTATATCGATTTCTGTATACATTTCATACATTTGGGTTAGAATAATACAAAATATGTGTATTATATGTTTATTTGCCAATTATGGAGGTCTACACAAGTTTTTGTTATATTTCGCAGAAATCGGACGCACTTTGGAGCTTAAAGGAAACTCATGAAGAACCTAAGGATGGTGCAGCTGGAGAAAAGGCCATTTTTCGTCATTCATCATTCTGAGTCAAGTTCTGATGTCTTCATGAGAGTTGTAGCCCTAGAAACGAGCTTTCCAACGCATGGTCATATGCGTCAATCCGACAAACGAGGACTTGGGAAAGTGCGTTTCAAGAACAGAGCAGAAAGCTGAGAGACTTAGTTGATATCGAGTTATTTTACTCGATATCGAGTAACCCACATCGAGTTGGAGCACTAGGAATCGACGAGCAAGCTGGATCTGAGACATTCAAGTCGATATCGAGGAACTTAACTCGATATCGAGTAAACACTTAGTCGATTTTCACTTCCTAGAGCCGAGATCGACAAAGAAGCTGAAGACGGACCAAGCCTTGGTCGATATCGACGAAATCTTCTCGATATTGAGGAAAACCCAAGTCAACTTTGCTCATGTTGGCCGGAATTGAGTTGCTGAGCAGAAGACGACAAAATTCTGGTCGATATCGAGGAATTCTACTCGATATCGAGGAAATTCCAGTGGCCGACGTCGAGCTGTCCGAAAATCTTGTTAAGGTTCTATCCCGAAGCCGATGGAGATATTTTCGAGATCAAATTCTATCAACTTCTATCAAGATCTATCAACTCCATGAAGGATTTACCTACTTTAGATATATTTTCCTTTATGGATTTAATTATTTTATTCCATTTATTTATCTTTAAAGTAAGTAGATAGATAGATATAGATATAGATAGACTTTCTTACCTTGATTAGCAAGGGTTGAAAGCCTATAAATAAGGCCCTAGGGGGCTGATTTTTATTCATTCAAGTCAAGTCGTCTTAGGGCGCAAGGAGAGAGAGAGAGAGAGGAAGGAGAGAGGAGGCGAAAGAGGAAAGAGAGAGAGAGGGGAAAGGGGGAGAGAGAGAGAGAGAGAAGGAGGAGGAAGGAGACGAACGGTTGTAAGTTTTAGTTTATTTTATGTTAAAGTTAATTTCTTTTATTATGTTTTGTTTCTAATTTCCTTCTTCTAGGGTTGGGGTGATCCCAACATAGATATGTGTGTTTGATTTATAAATTCATGATTTTGTATGTCTTTATTATCATCTACCTATGTGCTTAATCCTTTGCGAGAGTTGAGGAAATTCCTTATTCATGATATTGAAGCAAAAGTGATCTTATTATGATTTAGATAGTAATTAGGGTTTTCTTGCGAAAGTTGGTTAATCCTAATTAAAGAAAAGGTAGAAACAAATTAGGTTTTTATGCGAGAGTCTCTATCACCTAAATTGTTGGAATTTGCGAAAGTCGATTCTTTGATATAAAGCATGTATCTTTATGTGGTTTATGATCTGCACATATGTTTATTGTTGTGTTGATCCCTAACCTTGAAAGTTTGCATCTTTATTTATTTTATTTTATTATTTTTATTCGGAACCTATTCTACTCGATATCAAACCACCATTCTCTCTCCATCCCTCGACATCGACCCCTCTATTCTTTGTCGACAGCTACCCTCATCACCTTTTCCTGCTATCCCTGAACCCCAAAACACACTAAACCTAGAACCGTTGACTTCTCTCCTGAGGATGAACCTGATTCCACTATCCTATAGCGGGGTCTTGACTACAAATTTATTTGGTCGAGAAACCCTCTCGTCAATAAGCATGGGTAAGGATAGGATATAACAATATGAGCATATATGGAAAATATAAAGTCCTCCATCCTCTTATAATGCAACATTTCAAAAGAAATATCAAATTTTACCTCCTTTCATGGTTTTCAAGAAAATAATGAACTTCATTGTGACTTCCCTTATACTAGGCAATTTCATGCTATATCTCTAATGAATCCAATTTTGCATCGTCGAGTTCAATTAAAGCTTCCATGACACTATTTCTTTAGACATTTTACAAGCTTTGGAAGATGTCTCATAAAACAAACTTTGGGTTTAGCAATTAAGCATAAAAATTTAAAATCTACCCAAATTCACCATGTAAAAGCAAAATCAAGAATAAAATATAAAATAATAATAATGAGCTTTTCCCCCACCCCATACTTAGAATATACAGTGTCCCTACTGTATAAATAAAATAAAACAAGGGTAAAGGAAGGAACTCGCCGAATAACGCGTTGTAGGGTCAAAATTGGGCTGCAGTAGATTGCCAGAAGTCTATATCAACCAAGTGGAGCTCGATATCAACTGTAATTCGTCAGATTCCAAGTTTTCAGATGATCGAAATCGGGTGGCTAAGGTCGATATTGACCAACATACTCGATACCGAGTACATATAGTCGATATCGACTCTCCTCTTTGTCCTCTGCTTCTGGTCGAAATCGCCTTAGAGGTCGATATTGAGTAGTCTTACTCGATATCGACCAAGTTGCCCCGACAGTTCCACTCGATCTCCGTTTTTCGACCTGAAAATTGTTAGTTTTCGCATGAAGACCGGACTTTCCACATGAAGTATTCAAGACCAAAACCAAAACCAAAAGTTTTAAAGTCCTAAAAGAAAATTTTAAAAGTTTTATGTACATTCTGTAGATTTTAGAGTCGCTAGGCCGGCTTCTACGCTTGTGCCTAGGTACCCTCAATGTTGGGCCCTCTTGTGCTTGGCCCTTCTCCTGGATCATCTAGGTCCTGATTGTAGTATGCAAGCTACGCTGATAAGTTGTTGTTCGCATAGATCCCTTTGCCTTCCTTCCTCTTCTTTCCAGTCCTAATCCTGCGCAGGTTAGCTCTCCACGGTGCTTGTGGTTGTGGCCCTTTAAAATTATTAATAATGGACAAAGGTGAGGCAGAATATGTACCTGAGCTTACCTTTTCATGCCCAAAACAGAAATCTTTGGGTTGGGAGTCAGTCGATATCGAGTCAGATGACTCGACATTGAGTGCAGCGACCCCATACTTAAGTGCTTGGCCAGGCTTATCGTCATCCTCACTAGTGCCAATGCTCTTTACCTCTATCCAAGGGATCTCCTCCTTTGTGGTGCCGAAAGAGAAGTCCAAGACCTCATTGCCTATCGTTAGACCCGGGTGTTGAACAAAAATGCGCGAATAATTGTAAAACATATTTTATTTAATTTTTAGAATTTGAGTTCGACCCCTTTTGGTTATCCTCTTGATTCGAAGTCGTATCGACACCAAGACTTAAGAGGTTTTGGTGATTTGGGCTGCACCCGAATTTTTGACGGGTTGCCTACGTATCTCTTGGGAGAGAATCAAGCCTTACGTAGTTCAGAGTATTTAAATTGATTTGATTTTTGGGTTTTGGTGATTGAACCCGACGAGCTTGAGCTTTATGTCGGGTGTCCTACGTACCCGTTTGGAACGGGATCAAATCAACCATAGTTCTTTTAAGGACGAATTTAATCTGATTTGAGATGGGCGACTGAATCCAATATATATTGAATTTTAATATTGGACTTCCTACGTAACTCATAAAAGAGCATCAAGTCTTCACGTAGTTCTTTTTTTAAGAACCGTTTGAGTTTGAGGAAATTTGATTTGAGATTTTGACTTCGTTTTCTTTTTCCTCGTTTAGAAGTCAATTTTGTAATCGATCCACTAGAACAAACTGACAATGAAATTTCACGAGTTTAACTTTATGATTTTGTGAAACTCAATTTTTAATTTATGCCAATTGTAATTTTCATATTTTAGTGGGTAAATTTTTATAATTAATTGACTTTTATTCCAAATTCACCCAAGTTTATGTGTGTAGGCTCGTTTCTTCCTCCCTTTTTTTTTTAGCGAGCCAATGGGCTGACTTAGGCTCTCATAAAAAAATTGAGCCCAACCCAAATTTACAATACGGAGTATGTGTTTCCTCCTCCTGTTCACCGTCACTTTCCTTTTGCTCCCTTTTGCTTTCTATCCGTCGTTTTCTACTGGCAATCTTCGACCATTTGGGACAACCGAAACAGAGGATGGCGGAGCAAGGGCGAAGTGCGGTCGGAGCAAGGGCGAGGTAGAGAAAAGGCGGAGCAAAGAGACTGAAATGGGAGAGATTCCGCGCTGGGGTATGTACTCCTTTTTTTTTCTCTATACGAATTTCTCCCCAAATTTCATACTCAATCCGATTTTTAAGTAATTCTTGGCCCAGATTTTAGATTCTCACATGAATCCTCTTCAATTTAGTGTTTAATTTCCATCCTTGACTGATTTTTCCAAAATTGTGATTTTAGGGTTTCGAATTTGTGCGATTTAGGGGTTTTTTGATTTGAGGCCGAAATTGGGATCTCCAGGCTCGTTGAGGACGACGACAGAACCTTGAAAGGTGGACATATGCAGCAATTTCGGAGCCGCCACCGCCTTAGCGTCTCAAGCTAGGTACGGCTTCCCCCCTTCGTTTCCTTTTATTCCGTCGAGGTATTAATTGACAGTAGGCGTAACCTGATTTCAATTTGGATGAATTTGGTGACAAAATCAAGCATGTCTCGCCATTACAGTGTCTTAATTTTCTTTTCTGTTTGCTGAATTTTGCATCTCCGATTTGTGCTTTCATTGCCTCATGTGGTGCTCCTCTTGATATCTTGCTTATTTGACTTGAATTGTGCAGTTTGTGCTGCGATGTTTGTTTTAGATTTTTGGTGAAATTCCCTGAGCCTTTTCTCCTTTTATTTAACGAACTTGAATTGCCCTGGGTTAATTATCACCATCTTTCAGCAGATTGGGTTTAGGCTCCTTTGTGTGTAATTTGTCGCCTTTGATTTGTTACTTGGACGCCGAAATTTTTATTCCCCTCTGCATTTGCTACCATGCTTGATTTTAACGAGAATCACCTACTTGATTTTTTTTAGCAGGAAGTTGAAGCTATAGGTACTCTGGATTTAGGAGGGTGAAAGGGAAAGAAGACAAAAGCTTCAGGAGATCTTAGGCAGGCTCTGGGCGATTAGGACACGAATATATTCGATTTGACAGGACCCTTGTTTAGAGGTATGCTTAAATCCTTGAAAATTTTAGACCCAAGTTATGCTTTATGCAAAATCTGAGTCTGCTTAGATGCTTCTTTGTTGTCTGATCTGTGCAGCCTATTGTTTGCTTGTTTGGTTGGACTTGCAATCAACTTCTCTCTCCGTTTCTTTTTTTATCTGGTTTCGAGCCTTCTTGGCCAATTTGCAAAAAAAATCTGCATGAGTTTATGAAAGTTTTGACTGCAGTGAAGTTATTTCCTTTCTTTTGTTTATCACCAACTGCTGTGTGTGTATTGTTGTCTTTCTTTGAGTTTTCTTTGAGTTATTCTGAACTGGTAGGTTGTCCAGAAAATCTGTTCTTTGTTTCTAGAAAAACTGCTCCATTTCTTTGCTTCCAATTCCATTACGGCTGCAGCAAGATTGTTTCTTTTATCCGTTTGAAACTTGTTTGCGATTTGTGTTATGCTGATTTCGCCAATTTGAAATAGTTTAGAGAAATTTCAGCAGCATTCCGCCCTCTTTTAGGGCGGTTCGATGATTCCGAAACCCAGGCCACAAGCAAAAGCCTGCAAGGTTTGCTAGGGCCTAAGCCACGAGCGAAAGCTTGAGGGTTTGCAAGGGCGGGGTTTCGAGAATCGATTTTGGCAGCATATCGGCTTGATTTGGAGTGATTTGATGATTCCGAAACCCAGGTCACAAGCGAAAGCCTGCAAGGTTTGCTAGGGCCTAAGCCACGAGCGAAAGCTTGAGGGTTTGCAAGGGCGGGGTTTCGAGAATCGATACGAATCCCCACGTATAGAGGGAGAGCTACCTTGTTGGCTCTCTTCTTCTTCTTTGCTTGCTTTCTACAAACGTAGTTTTTTTTTTTTTTGCAGCTTTTCCTTTGCTTTGTGCGTACTCTGTTTTTTTTTTGCGTCTTTTCTTTTTTTTTTTAACCCTAGACTTGGCTATCTTTTATAGGGAAAAAGAGGGAATTGAAGATATATCTTATTTCCTTTTAAGATATATTTTTTCCTTGCTCTGGCTGATATTCTATCCTTTTTTTTAACTGTCGATCTCTTTTTTTTTAGCAGATAAGGATAGATTCTTATTTACCTCAGTGCAATATGATTTCATTATAGAACTCACGTATGACGCATAAGGGCTTTTTTTTTTAGTACTTTTCTACCTCTTTTCTTTACTTTCTTCCTTTTCCAGCATATCAAGTTGCTTGGCCACTTTTCAGCCCATGAATGTTGATTTGAGCCCATCATATAAATTCTAGGCATTCATTTAGTTGCACTTGAAAGGAATATAGTATATCTATTATTAGATCCCTTTTTTTTTCTACGCCTGTTTGATTTCGCATGTAATGATTGAAATTGGTTAATTTTGCAGCTAGCAATCACCTATGAGAGCTCGAGGAAACTGGAGTCATTTGTCACATTTCGAACCGAGTGACTGACAAAGCCACGGGCCATACGATGTAGCGGGTATCGGATGAATCGCCACTGTATCTTACAAACTCAATTACTGTATTGAATGTATAGCTTCAGTTTACGAGCTTGTTAGATATATGTATTTGATATGTAGCATACTCCGCATATGCCTCGCTTGTTCGTAATTATTACAAACCAATTTTAAGTATCCATGAAAGCTTTCACGAAAATGACTTCATGACTTCATGAACACATATGATAACTTTTAATAAAGTGCGAAAATTTACTCCCAAACACCGGGCAAACGCGGGCATAGGTCGAGCTTGGGACGGGCTTTACTCAAGATTTTGTCCTGTTGTTGCGGGCACGGGCCGGGCTAAGCCCGCTTAACGGGTTGGAAGTCGGGTGATAGCACGCATTTAGGTAGGCATATTTGGATGCATTTAGTATGATTTAGATTTATATAATGCATAGATTTTTCTAGATTTGTATTTATACTTGTGTTGTTGGTGGAGTCGGAATCTACATGCTTTTATGGATTATTTCAGTATATGTGGATCCGACGAGGAATGAGGAAGCTCATGGATGAAGGAAGAATGAAGAGGAGGAGGAAAAGTGAAGAGCCCGAGAGCGGAATCGAAGTTTGAGAGCCTAAGTGAAGAACAAGTCCGTAGAAGTTGTCGCCAGACATGCTGAACTCGTTTCGCACTTTCTGGAGGCCTCGGTGGTCCGATTGACTATTATAAGCATGCCTTGGAAAGCTCTTTCCGAGATCTACAACTTTCATGTTGACATCAAGACCAAATTCGAAGAGGAAAAATCTCTGTGAACAGTAAAATCCGCCCCGCGGCCTATGTAGAAACGCCGAATCTACTGAATGGGATTTTTATCTCTTTAATTAGGTTTTTTAGAATTATTATTTGGCCGACTCTTTGAGGCTTTTTAATGACGTTTTAGGGTTTTATTTTAATAGTAAAAAGGATCAACATAGTCACCATTAACTTCAAAACTGCAAAAGTTTAGCTTTATTACCTCTTGAACCCCAGCAGATGGCTCTAGACCTGGTTCAACAATGGGAGAGCTCAGAATGGATGATGTAGATGGAATAGGAGACACATCACATGTAACCTCATGCGTCGACTCATGAGATTCCAAGTCAGAAAGCACTAGACCCTCTCCTCCATCGTCGACGGAACTCTCATTTTTTTCAAACGTAGCGAGCCATTCTTCATGAGCAACATGGCAATCCATATAATAGAAAAAATCCCAAATCTCAGAGAGTCCCATATCCAATAGGTCTCCATTACTCATGTGCTCAACAAGACTACGCGTTTCAGCAGTCATCCCATCAAATATGCACACACACATTTCCCGCATTTCATATTGATAACCCAATGAACTAAGGTCGTAAACATACGTCTGCAATCTAGTGAAATATTGGTGAAAGTTCTCGCCTTCAAACTGCTCTAATCTCAACATCGTAAATAGTTAGTAGCAAAGGTGTTATGAACCGTAAGATAAGTTAAAAACAAATTAGATATATACAAAAATTGATAAACACACAAAACAAAGAAATAAACTTGATTCCCCGGCAACGGCGCCAAAATTTGACAGGAGGAAACTGTCATTGTTCCCATCAAAAGTAAAACTCAAACCTACAAACTTGTATAGTAAGCAAGTAAGAGGTCGATCCCACAGATAATCAAGTATTCCTAAGTAATGTATATTTACCAATTAAGAGAAAAGGGATGGTTTTGTGATTGAAGTAAAGAGAAGAAACTATAAACAAGTTAGTAGAGATAACAATTGAGAAAATAGTTTCATCTACAAATATCCACTTTAGTTTGACTAGTTGATCCTTGATTCTTCTTCAAGTTCTCTTTTCATCCTATTCTTGTTCCTGCCCTGATCTTGTGTAAATTACTAGTCTTACGAGTCCTAGTAACCTTACTAATTAGATAACCCTAACACAGTCAAGATTTAACCTAATAGTAGCATTAAGATTAAGGATTAACCAGGATACATGCAACACCAAGCTACGAGTCAGTATTTAACATGTAATTGATTCTCTACACACTAGTTTAGTCCTACGAGTCCTAAAAAGGCATGATTGCTACTATGGATTAAGGTTCGCTACGAGGAAACTACAAAATCCTAGCAATCATGGCTTTTTAGGACTCGTAGGACTAAACTGATGTGTAGCGAATCAATTACATGTTAAATACTGACTCGTAGCTTGGTGTTGCATGTATCCTGGTTAATCCTTAATCTTAATGCTACTATTAGGTTAAATCTTGACCGTTTTAGGGTTATCTAATTAGTAAGGGTTACTAGGACTCGTAGGACTAATAATTTACACAAGATCAGGACAGGAACAATAATAGGATGAAAAGAGAACTTGAAGAAGAATCAATGATCAACTAGTCAAACTAAAGTGGATATTTGTAGATGAAACTATTTTCTCAATTGTTATCTCTGCTAACTTGTTTATAGTTTTTTCTCTTTACTTCAATCACAAAAACCATCCCTTTTCTCTTAATTGGTAAATATATATTATTTGGAATACTTGATTCTCTGTGGGATCGATCTCTTACTTGCTTACTATACTAGTTTGTTGGTTTGAGTTTTACTTTTGATGGGAACAACGACAGTTTCCTCCTGTCATCGTGTCCAAGCCCGTCCGCGAATGTGGGTGCAGGTAGCCCGCGGGTACCCGCAAACCTAATTAATTTTTCTTATTAAAGTTATACTAAGCCTATTATAATCAATTTTAATATATATCTATATTACATATATTATTTATATACCTCCTACTCATTTTAATATATATATATATATATATATATATATATATATATATATATATATATTACATATAAAATGAATACATATATTATGTACAAAAGCCTACTGTTTTTTTTAAGTGAATACCTACTGTATGTATGTATTACATACATATATATAATACTGTTTTTATTTTTTTTAATGAATAATTAAAATTATTTATTACATATATATATAAACATATATATTAATTTTAATAAAAAGGCGGGTACCGGTTACGGGTCTAGCGGTCCGTAACGGTTAGATTAATATATCCAATCCCGCACCGGCTGCGGGCGCGGGTCGGGCCTAGCAGCCCGCGTGGTCTTTTCTCTATGTCCAAGCCCTCCCACTAATGAGGAAGAGGGGGGGGGGGGGGGGGCGGGGCGGGCGGGCCTACCCGCGTTTTTCCAGGTCTACCAAGAATAATAGGGAAGTAGGATCTTCCGCACAGTCTATAACGAGGAAATCAGCGGGAATATAGAACTTACCAACCTGGACAGGGACATTATCAACCATACCTGTAGGGATGACCACTGTATTGTTTGCCATGTATAGCTTGGCATCCACAGGCTCTATTGCTCCTATCTTTACCTTTGACCAGATTGATAAGGGCATGATGGGCACGCTTGCTCCTAAATCACACAGTGCCTCATATCTATGTTGTCCAAATCTCACAGTAGTAGAAAACTTACCAGGGTCAGGTTTTTCATCAGGGAAATCCATCCTTTTTGCAGTCGCTGGCGATTTCCGTGATTGATCTCTTGTTACTAAGGATCTCCTTCAAGAATTTGACGTAGGCAGGCATCTCTTGAAGAGCTTCTGTAAAAGGAATTGAAACGATTAGTTCATGAAGCATCTTAACAAAACGATTAAACCTACCTGCAGTGGGATCTTTCAGCATCTTGGAAGGGAATGGAAGCGTCCTCTTTGGTTTCAGAGCGGAATCAGCCTTCGGAGGTGATGTAGAGTGGTCGATGTTGACTGAAGGGGACATGATATCGACTGCCGGTTGGTCGATATCGACTATATGTTGGTCGATATCGACCTGTTGTTGCTCGATATTGACCGGTGGAGTCGGAATCGAGTTTGCTGGGGTCAGATGGGTCAATATCGACCTGAGTTTGGTCGATATTGACCTGTTGTCCAGTGCCGTCGTTTTCTTCTCCGATCTCTGGTTCTTGTAGTTTGTGACCGCTGCTTAGCTTTATAGCAGCGACTTGTCTGGATTGCCCCTTAGGATTTGGATCTGTATGCCGAGGGAGACTTCTGGCTGGTCTTGGGATCTGTTGCGCGAGTTGACCTATTTTTGTCTCTATGTTCTTCTTCCAGATGTTCATCTCCCCAAGTCGTGTATTGAGGCCGTGAAGTTGAGTCTGGATGGCGCTGTTGGATTGCTGTTGTTGTGCTTAGTTTCTCCTCATCTCGTCAAGGATCATCTATAGATCATCTTTCCGCTGGTCCCTTTCTAGATGTCCTGGAGCTCTGTATGGTGGGGGGGGGGGTTCCTGGGGGCACCTTGGTTCCACTGTGGTTGATAGAACCTTTGGTCCCCCATATAGAATTTAGGACCCCCCTGCGTAAGCTGCTTCTGCGTGCATTTCTGCTAGGTGTACTTGCTCCGTATGTGGGCACTCAGTAGTGGTGTGCCGCTGTGAACCACATTCAATGCAAGGTTGGTTAACAGAAAGATATTTAACTTGTTTAAGAAGCTTACGGTTTTGACCTTTGTAGAACTGCTCCTTGACATCGGAGTCAATCTCCCTAGGGGGCTCATAGAGGGGCATGGATGGGGCTGGCCTCGCATAGTTGTTGTTGTTTTTCGTCGTAATTCGCAAGAGCCCCATAGGTGTTGTCGAAGTTGGTTAGCCTTTCGATAGTAGCCCATGCCTCTGCTGGTGTCTGCGTGAGTTACTCGTATTGCGTGAACTGATTGATCCTTTCCTTGGCGGCCAGATCAAGAGAATTGTAGAAGATCTCCTTAATGACATAGGGTGGCTGCCCATGAGTAGGGCAGGATCGCAGTAGATCCTTGTACCGATCCCATGCTCGTGCTAGCGGCTCCCCAGGCTTTTGTTTGAAAGATGTGATCTTCTGGCGGAGGAGCGCTGTCTTGGCAGAAGGAAAGAATTTATTAAGAAATGCATTCCTTACCTCAGCCCATGTCGTCAGGGATCGTGTAGGTAGTCCTTCAAGCCAATTCAATGCTGGACCTGCAAGAGACCAACGAAAACCTTTCATTCTTACATATTCAAGAGTAGCACCTTCAACAAGAGTCTGACACATGTCAGCAAAGATAGTAATATGAGCGAGAGGGCATTCATTAAATCTCCCTTCAAATGCATTATTTTTTATTTCAGTAAGGAAGAGAGTGCGAATTTCAAAATTATTAGGAGGGACTAGAATATCCGATTTAGGCACGACAAGAGTCGGGTGTGTGTAGTCCTTAGCGGTGGTTGGATATAGGGCAAGCTTAGCCTCTGCTTGCCTCCTTTGTTCAGCTTCTCGCTCAGCGCGTGCTCTCTCAGTGGTGAGAGCAGCATTGTTGGCTGCTAGTTCCCTTTGAAGCCTTTCGATCATCTATGCTTGTGTTTCGGTAGTCGCCATGAATTTCTTTAGTTTCAAGTGGATGCAAAAAAGGCGTTCAGTTCTTCTAAGGCATCACACTCAGATGGTTGACCAAAACGGTGCATACACCTGTAAAGTAACTCAAAGGAAACGTGAGATCTAACTACCTAAGGCGCGAATGAAGACCTCCCCGGCAACGGAGCCAATTTGTTTTAGGAGGAAATTGAGAATTGCAAATAAAATATAAATAACGTAAAGCAAACCAATTCCGTTTCGAGCAAATAATTACAAGACTCCCTCCCGTTGTAGCAAAAGGAAGTCAGGATCGATCCTCGAGGAAGCGTGTCATCGGATCTCAGGTAGCTCACGTTCACATTGGATGTCGACTCTATGGAGATAACTCGATATCGACCAAAGGTTAGTCGATATCGATCTATGTAACTCGATATCGACCAATCTCAGTCGATTTCTGGTTTCTGCAGCGTCAGTCGATTTCGGCCAAGTTACTCGATATCGACCAATGTAAGGTCGATATCGACCAATCCTCATCGATTTCTCCTGTACCTGCAGAGACAAAAAAAAAGCAAAAGTCGATATCGACCAAGTGCAACTCGATATCGACCAAATCAGTACCCAATATCGACCGGCTCAGAAGACTGCCGATCGACCAGAAGACTCGATATCGACCTTGTGTAACTCGATATCGAGTGAATTGCAGAAAACAAAACGGAACTAAGAATTGCAGATTTCGAAATAAACAATGTAAAAGAAAACTTCCAAGGCCGGGGTTTGCAACAACGATAACTGAACATGCATAAGGCGAGATAAAGAGAGATAATCATGCAATCACATCAAAGTATCAAGCTTTCGCCCTTTCCAACAATTAGACAACTCTTTCAAGAAACCCTAATTGTATCTACCAATTTTATGTTTATAATCCAAGTTGATAACCTGAATCTCTATTAATTAGGTAACAAACATATAAAAGGCAGTGGATGATCAAAACACAATAAAGGTCGAATATTTACCTCAAACATGCATGGATATCGTCGGACTCACCCCGACCCTAGAAGTGGGTGGACTACTCGCTCTTCATCATATGAAAAGACATCAATAATAAAAGAAAACTAAATTGCATTAATAAACTAAAACAAAGCTTACAACCAATCGAAGCCAATTCCGCTCTCGCCAAATAAAACTTCTCTCGACACCAAGGTCTCTCTCCTAACTCTCCTACTTGTGTTCTCTCTGAATTGGAATTGATGAAAAACTAGCACCATGGGCTTTATTTATAGGCCTTAATCCTTGTTCATCAAGGTAAGGAATATCTATCATCTATCTAAAGATATAATTATACTTGGAAATAAATAAATCTAATTTGGTAACAAGATAAATCCTATATGGTAATTAAATGTTCCACCCTTAGGATAGATAAAAGGATAAAAAAGATAAAAATATCTCTCAAAGCTTCATGTGCAAGGAATCTTCCACTCAAAATCTTCAACTCGGAATTAGATAGACTCGAAATCGACTCGTGCTCGATCTGGGAGTTGGACGATATCGAGTTATGTTGCTCGGCTTCGGCTCTGATCACTCGATGTCGGCTTCTGGGAGGAATATCAAGTTGGACATTAGTCGATATCAAGTATGTAAGGTCGATATCGAGTTATGTTCCTCCATCTTCGTGTCTGCTGGTCCATGTCGAGTCTGTCTAGGGAATTTCGACTGACTCTTAGTCAATATCGACCAAGTATGGTCGAAATCAACCAATCTTCAGCTTTCAGCATTCTGCTCCGTCTTGAAACGCATTTTCCCGAGTCCTCGTTCGTCCGATTGACGTATATGAATATGCGTTGGAAAGCTCATTTTGATGGCTACAACTCTCATGAAGACATCGGAACTTGATTCAGAATGATGAATGGCGAAAAGTGGGCTTTTCTCCAGCTGCACCATCATTAGCTTTCTTCATGATTTTCCTTGAAAAGGTAAATATAGAGATGTGGTAAAAGAAACACCAAGTTACAAAAGATGAGACTAAACGAGAGTCTCATGTAAAAGGGGATCTGTATAACCCAAGGAAACCCCTCTATGCCCTCCAACTAATCAAAAGTGTCACTCTATACTCCCATATCACTAGGCCTTCCTATATCCCAACTCCTAGCGATCCCACATGCCCTCAGGCACTCAAATTTCTACTCAAAATCCTACTTTTCATGATTTTCCTTTAAGCTCCAAAGTGCGTCCGATTTATGCGAAATTATACAAAAACTAGTGTAGACTCCATAATTCGGCAAATAAGTGTAAACTACATAGAATCTGTACTATTCTAACCCAAATGCATGAAATGTATACATAAATCGATATAAGAGTCAATGTAAAACATGGCACAAAACATGGACATCAATACTATCTCTTAAATTTTGAAAACAATAATGTGAAATCCAGTAGCGAGATGCCAATTTTAAAACCCGCCTAACCCTTTCCAAAATTTTCACCCCTTTTAACTCTATTTCCCTTCCATACTTGGAATAATTCAATCCCCATCTCTTTCTCCTTTATTACAGATCTAGATCTAGAAGGCCGACAAACTCATAGAGCCTCAAGAGGTTCGTCTCTTCGATTGATCAGAAGGAGGAGAGCCATGGGAACGAGGACCATGTTTCCTTGACTGCATCTGCTAACTCCTCCCAGAACGAGAATGGAAAGGTAACCTCCCTGAACTCACCCTTCAATGCATCTTTTCTCATCTCTTTCGCTCTACCTAGCTACTTTTCTTCAATTGCTACTCATATCTTGGCTTTTCGCAAAAAAAAAAAAAAAAAAAACCCTAGAATGGGCTAGATCTAGATTTAGGTTTTTTTTTTTTTGGTTTTATGTTGGTTTTTAGGGTTTGTGCTCATTTGAACTCCAAATCCATTACCATTAACATTTCCATGCCTTCTAGGTTGGGGTTTCCCTCTTCTCAATTATCGTAGCTTAGCTCGCTTGGGGTCTCTCTCTTTCATTTTCGTTCTGTATTTCTCTCAGGGTTTTTGTTACTCGATGTGGAGTTCGTCAGAGAATGTCTTCGTCAGGTCAGAGTCGTTCAGGGACGTAGGAAACGATGACGAGGCGCTCAAATGGGTCGCTCTTGAGAGCCTGCTTACCTTATTTCTTTTTGCATGGTTTGTTTCAATGCATCTCAAAAATGTGGTATTGTGGTTAAAGGTGTGGCCTTTTTTGTTTGTGGAAGCTTGTTCTTTTGCCAATTGTTGGGTGTTTCTTTGCTTTTTCTTCTGGAAATTTAAACTGATTGGTGATACTGGTAATTGAATCTTGGTTTCAACTATTGCCTTATTTCTGAAATGTAGGGTTTTTTAGTATTGGAAAACAAGGATTCAGATTGTAAGGATTATTAAGGACCCATGATTTTCGTTTGGTCCTAATCATTTGTCCCAAATGATTTGTTGTCCCACTAAACACAAAGTTATGTTGTAGATATTATGCTTTCAGGAGTATGAACTAGGGCCCTCTCCTAGATCAAGTTTATGGGCATCAAAGGTAATCCATGACTTGCTTGTTTTTCTGCTATTACTTTTCTATACTTCTTATGTCTATCTACTTTGTAGAGACCTTAAATGGCATGTGTGTTTGATATCTATATGAAAGAACAAGACGATTAATAGTTCATTGAATATTCCTTCGATAGAAAAAGCTATCTTGAACTTAAGTCTTTCTTCCCTATTCCCTCTACATCTGAAGCATTAAGTCATTCCTAGATTACAATAGTAAAAATAAATTTATATTATTCCCTATCAAATAATGACACATAGCTACCTTAAACACAACAAAATTATAAGAAGTGCAGTTAAATTAGACTGTATGAGCGGAAAAATCAAGGGACTGACTTAGGTATCTGCTCCTTATTCTCGTAGTTATCAAATATGTCCCTATGTATGTCTTCTCATTTACTTCTGCATGGTTTGATAAAGTTTGTACATTAGCTTTTGAGCCGAGGTTTGTGAATTTAACCATTACTTTTTGATATAAGACAACAAGCATAAGTTTTCTGGTTTTCATACATGCTTTCAAGTTGTATATTGCCGAAAATATATATGTTAGGGATGCCTAGTAAAGAGGTCTTGAGTCGAATCCGAGCTAATTTCGAGTTGCAATCCGATTTTGAGTCTAAATCCAGATTCCGAGTGAAGTTATTCCAAGTGGAGGATTCCTTGCACATGAAGACTTGAGAGATTATATCTTTTATATCTCTTTTTCTATCCTAAGGGTTGGTCATCATTTTACCCTAGGATTTATCTACTTTTACCATGTTGGATTTATTTCCCTTTAATTATAATTATATCTATAGCTAGATAGAGATAGATCGAGATAGATAGATTCCTACCTTAGATAGCAAGGACTTGGGTCAATAAATAAAGCCCTAGGGGCTAGTTTTTATTCATTCCATTATAGAGAAAACACTTTACATACATTTGTAGGTTTTCAAGGCTTTTAGGGCTTTGAATTTAGTTTAATGCAAAGTTATTTCTTATCAATTATGTCTTCAATTACGATGAGCGAGTAGTCGACCTACTTCTGTGGTCAGTGTGAGCCCGACGATAGCCATGCGCGCCTGAGGTAAAGTTTTGATATTTATTATGTTTGATCATCCACTACCTTTTATATGTTTATTGCCTACTCAAAAGAATAGATATTCATGTTAACAACTTGGATTATAAACATAAAATTGGTATATACAATTAGGGTTACTTGAAAGGGTTATCTAATTGTTGGAAAAGGCAAAAGTTTTCTCCTTGATGTGATTGCATAATTATTTTTATTATCTTACCTTATGCGTGTTTGGTTGTCATCGTGGTAAGCCCCGGTCTTGGAAGTTTTATTTCATGTTTGTTTACTTCGAATCTGTCAACCTTGGTCCTCTTTTGCTGACATAAAAGTTACTACATGTGACAAAACTCGTTTCTCAAGTTTCCACTTTTGGTGGCACACAAGGGTTGACCCCGGGGGACCCAAGGTGCTCTCAACGGACTTACCTGACCCGCTTCGGTAATCTCGACGCGGCCCAACTTGTGCCGCGAGTAGGGTGGGGTTCTTTGGATCTCCACTATCGTGGAGTTTCCATCAACGTGATGGAGATTTCTCATTTACCTGTCGTCGACCGTTTGATCTGAAGAATTGATCGCGACTTTGTGAATCCTCTCCTCAGACTGATGGCTTTGTACTGGAGCTCTACTAGTGAGACGCAGATGTGGCCCTATTTCATCGGCGGAGCGGACTTCGCTATTATGTGTTAGCCTCTAAGTTTTTTGGGAAAGTTTAACTAATTCTCAACTTTTATCCGCTCTTCTCTTTATCTTTTCTCTCTCTTTTCCCCACCAAAAGTCCTTTCTCACTATTTAGCCTTCCCCTATTATACGGCGCGCTGGAGGGGAGTCCTATTGTCTTTACGCTGTAGACGGTTGTTTGGATTTTTCCTCCCTTTGACCCCCTTTCTTATTGCTTATTATTATTTTTAAGTTTTCATTACTTTTTAGATATTTTACAGCCGGTTTCGTCACAGCTCCTCGGAGTGGGTCTATTCCATACGGAATTGACGCGAGCCGACTTACCTTCCGCGGAAAATATCCAGGCTTAAATGTTTTTTCCCTTTCTTAGGCCTTATGGACGATATGGGTTGAAATTCCCCTTGAGGTCCATTAAGGGCCCATTAGGCCCAAAGGTATTTGGATGGTCAATGGTCGGTAATTTTCCTATGAATTACCCCATTCCGTTTTTACTTCTCATTTGTCTTATTTCGCTTTTCGGATTTTTGGCTTTACTGCTTTTTGCTTTCAGGTGGTATTCCTTCGTTGGCGGTCTTCTTCCATTTGAGCTTTCCGGTAGTGTTATTCAAGATCAAGGTTTTTCTTCTTGTTCTTCATTTTTGTTCTTGCACTCCTCGAATATTTCTTGTTTCTTGCTTGAATTTCCTAAGGGTTTCTTGTGTTTAGATGGAAAACAGGATTAGTTTTCTTTGTCAGATTTGTTTTTTCTTTGCTAGAGATCTTTGATCCGCGTGTACAATTCTTCACTCGATTTTTCTCTAGCTTTTGGGAATGGCTAATCCTAGTGGGGGACGCGACATGCTGGATGAGTTTGAGAGGGAGGAGGGATGGAGGGACGATGCATCATGACCTTGAAGTTTTAGGGTCATCATCCTCTTCTTCTGAGAGTTCTTCCTCTAATTCAAGTGGATCATCATCATCGGAGTCATCTACTTCTTGTACCGCATCTACCCCAGCTCAGACGGGGCCTACTGGTAGTCCTGTCAAGGTGAGAAGGCGTTGGAAGCGCTCTGACCCTGATTACTATTCTTCTCCTTACACGGTTTCTTCTTCTTCGAAGGGAAGCGAGGGAGATGATGCTTCCACGAGAGCGGGGGATTTAGGACTTCACTCTTCTCAGGACGTGGGCCCCTCCTCTACTTCTCATCCAGAGGTTGTTGTTCGAGATCTTGAATTACCTTGGGTCCCATATGCGGAATCCCCCATCGGTAGTGCAGAGATCCCTCTCAGGATTCGTTCTAAAGAAAACCTGGGTGATCTAGATACCCCTCTCTACGAACTTCAAGACTTAGATACTTATTCTTTTCGTGGGGATTTTTCCATCCGCACCCCTCTGACTCATGCTTTGATTATTGCTAAGAGAGTTCGCCCGCGACGATCTCTTGTTAAGAAATTGCAGAGTTGTATAACTTTTCTGGACCTGGTTGATCTTGATGTGATCTCTCAAATTTTCCCGTGGCCTGCTGTGTTGGAACTATGTCTTCCTGTTGAAGGTAGAGGTTATCTTGGCGCGTATGAGGATTGCTTGGTCGTTTATGCCGCAAGTTTGTCTCAAGGATTCCGCTTTCCTCTTCATCCCTTTTTCGCGGAGTTTCTGAAAGGATACAACTTAAGCCCCGCGTAGATAGCTCCAAATTGCTGGATGTTCTTCACCGGCTTCATCATGAGGTGTTTGGAGATCTGGGTTTCCCCGTCTGTGGAGTTGATGTTTTGCATTTTTTCCATGAAGAAGGGTCCCCAAGATTTGAGGTTTTACCAGTGTAATTCTAGTTGTAGCTATGTGGAAAGACTTTCTAGTAAGATGAACTGGAAACATAAGTGGTTTCTTCTTCGCGACAAGACTGGGAAGAGTTTGAACTACCGAACTGTTCCTGGTTGTTTTAGCGTCGTGAAGAGGCCTGCGGTCACTGGTCTTTCCAAATTCAAAGAATCCTTTGCTGACAAACCAAAATTTCCTTGGCGTGGAATGATCTCGGCTCTTCGACTTGAGATGGCTGGGTTAAGCCTTCCTCATCCATGTCTAGGTGTTTCCTTAGTTTCGGCCTTTTTTGTTTGTTTTCTTTAGTTCTTCAAGGAAACCTTCATTTATAGGTGCTCTTTTCGTGCCTTTGTTTTTACTCTTCTGATATTCTCCTTTTAGATAAAATGGATCTAGAATCCCTCTTAAAGCACCACAAATCAAAGGCTGGAATCGGAAGAAAAGTTCGGCCGGTCGCGGGCCTCTCCAGGCCCCAGTTGTGCCCCCGGTCGTTGATCTTGTTGCGGAAAGGGGCGCGACAATTGATGCCGAGGGGACTACTGTAGCCCGTGAAGCACGCGAGAAGCGTGCCGGTTCGTGTGATTCATATTCCTCTAGGAAAAAGAAAAAGAAGGCCAGTAGTGCTGTCGGAACAACGGTCGGAAGGGAAAAAGACCAGCCCCTTTTTCTGGAGGGAGACGACACGCTCCCTAAGTTTCCTATCCCAGGATTTGGGATGCATGAGCTCTTCAGTCTCAAACTTCACGAAATATTCGTGCGTAACGAAGAGGCTTGCATCAAGCGCTTGGATGCCCGCAACTTCTTGATGGAGTTTGACCGAATTACTCAATGGGGGAGTTGAGGTCATATTATGCTTATTTATTGATTGAGTAAATTGTTGCTGCTTGATGCATTTGTTGTTTGTTTCTTTCGCAGCTGAGGGCGATACAAACTGACACCGAAAGGCCTCTGGTTTGTCAAGAGATGGATATCCTTATGAAAGACACTAACATCAAGGAGCTGGTTCACCAGGTGTGGATTGTTGGGAACACTGTTGGAGATCCCGCCTCAGTTGAGAAGTTTAGGAAACGCTCTGCGGAGCTTCATGAAGAGTTGCAAGTGGCCAAGGAAAAAATGACGGTGTTGACCAAAGAACGAGACGATGCGAGGTCTGCTCTAGGTGTTGCCCATTTAAAAACGGATGAGCTTAGGTCCACGGTTGAGAAATTGTAAGAGCAACTTCGTACGAGCCAGGCCTCTATCCACAAACTGGAAGAGGATTACTCAATCCTCCGTGAGGAGCAGTCTATTTTGAAATAATACCTGGAGGGGGCTCAATCTCGTTCGGACCAGGCTCGAGCTCTTCAGTGGCTTCAGACTCCTGAGGGGTTAAAGCATTTGTCTTCGGAATGGATCAAAATAGAGGCCGACTCTTTTTTCCTATCATCAGTGGCCAAAGCTTGGCTCCAAACTCCAGAGGGTGACGGGATCCTGAAGGACAAATGCTTTCCGTACTTTCAAAAGGGAATGACCGCGGGAATCAATCAGAGCGTGACCCGCTCTTCTTCTAATCCTAGGGTTTCCTTATAGAAGTTCAGCCCTACCATGGAGATCGAAGACTAAGGATTCTCCAAAGAAGAACTGGCCCTGGAAGAATCTGAAGCTGAGGATGAAGAAGAAGAGATTGATGACGAAGAAGAGACTCCAGCCCGGATCGACTGATCTTTTTTTATTTCTCTTCTTACCTTAATGAAAAACAAACTCTTGCTCTAGGCGCCGGCCATGGCCACTCATGTTTGAAAATATTCACACTTGTAAAGTTTTTTATGTCGTTGTTAGCCGCTTAATCTGACCTTACTGCTTTTGCCAACGTTCTATTTACTCTTGTTATTTTGTATGGAGGCATTGGTTTCCCAAGTGTTGTGGTATCTGCCCCAGGTGTGGAGGGACTTCACTCTAGATGTAAAAAGTTCCTCTTCCACCTGTACGTTGCCCGTGGGGCATTACCATCTTTTTTAGGGTCATATTTTCTTAGGTGATTCGCCATTTTCGTATTTTAAAATTTTTTGGTTGTCTGAATAACCTCGGTGACCATGGCTCCGGGGAGCTTCAATCTTTGGGTTTTTTCCAGATATTGGGGACCGTTGGGCAGCTTTCTTGACTCGTAAGCCCTCCCTCTTAGTTGCGAAGTCTTCGATTTTATGAAGAGAAAGCGAGCTCTAACTTAAACTTTCTATTTTTTCACTACTAGAAAAGCAGAATTAGACATCTGTTGTGAACAGATGTCTTTCAAAAATATTTTTGATCTCTATGTGAGTGTAGTATAAGATCAACTTTTTCCACATCGGTTTTAAACCGATCTGTTTTCAACGTTAAAACATCTGTTTTATTTTGAATATAGATATAAATCAGCTCCTCAAATTTATTTTTGAGATGGTAACTTGTTGTTAAAGCCTCATTATTTTTCATTTATAGGCTTTGGAGGATGTCCACACCAAGCCTAAATTTTACATTTACATCACTATATTTAAAATAATCAATGTATTAGAACAAAATAGACATCTTTTTTATTATATTGATTTTGTGTATATTAATTTCATATATATAATTTGTGATTTTTTATTATTCTAAAATAATCTATCGTATGAAACATGTACATAACCGATGTATTAGTATGATATGGACATCATTTTAGATTTTTATAAAGATGTTATAAGCAATATATATCTATTTATATTAGCATTGTGATGTAAAAATATACGTTACACATTGATTTAGATTATTTAGACGATGTCTATAATGACACTAACATCTGTTTTTATGTAATGGTTCGATTTCGTAACTACTAAGGCACATCACTTTTCATTTATTATCCGATGCTTTATTGTTTGATAAACGCAAAATGATAGGGACTTGAAAGATACACAACCAAAGAGACTTGAAAGATACACAACCAAAGAGACCCTCATTGTTCTCTCCACGACCAAAGAGGAAGCTGTCAAGGTTGACAATGTATACAAGACCTTAGCAACCCACAACCGCTTCTTGACATGTGCAAAGAAGACTGATATAATGTTAACTACTACGAGTTTTACATACACAACAAACAAGTTATCCATGACATCTCATTGATAACACTATCCCATAACGTTCTTTGTATCCACAACTAACTCAAGGCTAAGATTTGGGCATAAAACATCAAAGTCCTAAACAAAACAAGTTAATTTGGGCTGAACTTCAAAGATTCAAGTATATTTACCCGGAAATACTAAGTTGTTATTCATTTCTGCTTAAGTATGACTGATACTTCTGCTTACCGCTCTCTTCTTCCTACCTAATTGTCGTGGCTGACTTTGGGCTCGACAATGATCAAGCCTGCCGAATTTCCCTTGTTGTTTTTGCTTCTTGATAACTCGGACCTTACAAGTATGAATACTGTTGAGAGGTTGTGGCACTCACACATGTATGATTGTAGAAGTGGGTCTCTTAGTAATTCTGTAGCCTTTACACAAAATCAATCAAAATCAAAATTCAGCTAAAGTTGCAAACTAAAACAAGGGGGCGTAAATCCATATATGGTCCCTCAACATTGGAATATAGTTACAAATCAGTCACTGTTAGTTTTTTTTGGTAATTTAGTTTGACAGAAGGACTATTGACATCAAATTTCATGACTCAAGAACTTTTTAAAAATTTCAGCGATTTTAACGGAGCCGTTTATTTTTCCGTTTATAACTTTCTATAAATCAATTGATAGACAATAAGGAAATGTACTCACTATTGGTCTATTTTTCAGGCTATTCCATAGCATTCCCTTGATCAGGCGTTTCCTTACGAATAGGAACATATAAACAACACCTACAATCAGTTTATGTTTTTAGGTTTTTTATTTGCAGCAAGTTACATCACTTACAATGCAGCAGAGTAGGTAGGTGGAAGAGGTGAAATCGAGCCTCGGTTAATTTTGTTTACCAGCGTCACCATATCCTGCTCAAAATCAAGTTCTGAAATTGTACATAAGCTTCATTTTGAAAAAAAAGGGTATGCAAATTGCAGATTTGCCAGTTAATACTTACATGAGCTCTAAATGCAAGTAATGTACAACTATCTCAAACATACAACCTAGATAAGCGAAGAAACATCAACATAAGACAAGGTTTTTACACATTATGAAAGAAAATAAATTGTTTTCTAAAATCTAAATTAAAATTTCCCACCTAGAGACCATATATCTGACTTGTAACCATATGGTATATCAGCAAGCAGTTCTGGACACATGTAGTTTTGAGTTCCCACAACCTACCATTTTTTTAATGACCACTAGTAATGTTAAAAAGGGATGTTTGTGGATGTATTTTGTTTCCATAATAAAGATGATATGTTACCGAGAATGCAAGGTCATCATGGCTGAGAAGCTTTGCAAGTCCAAAATCACCTAGCCAAATATCACCTTTCTTTAGTGAGGAAGATGTTTGAGCACTGCAAAGAAATCACAAAGACAAAGAAACTTTTCAACTCGACTACTTTGCTCTGTCGAGTGTTCTCTTAAACAAAATGCGAATGGGCGATGAATGAACCTTTATGTCCCTGTGCAAGACGCGGCTGGAATGGAGATAGTCCAAGAAATGAGGGGGATCATGGTCTGATGCCCTGTTCATGTGCCCTTCCCTTCTAGAAAGATGACGAGCTCTCCCCATAGTAGTAGCAGCATCCAACTGATGAATTATCCACTCCTCCAGCTTAGTGTCGTTGACACCAACTGGCAGCTGTATATCAAAAAAGAAAACGTAAGATGAAAAGAATATGATACAGTCTGTCAAAAAAGAGCAATGTCTAGAGGTTTCCAAATCATTTACTACACATATGCTATATTTCAAAATCCCCTAGAGCTGGATGATGAAATATAGCTGCATTTCTCGGTGGCTTAAGTCTGATATTTCTTTCCAGTACCACTACATCCACTAATTCTTGGCTGTAAAAAGATCACACAAAATGTCAGGGAAAAGTAGCTAACCAACCAGAACCACGAAAAGAAAGCCGCTTTATAGAAAGAATAAAATGAAGTGCCTAGCAGGGTCCTTTAGATTAATGGGCTGCTAACACATGGGGCATTGAGAGCTTCTCTTGCACCTGATATTATCCAATGGGAAGTCATATTTCTTTATCAGTAGTACTGTAGAACTGTCCCAATAGAAACTTATTGATATCCAACTAGTCACTCTCACTCAACTCTTCTAGCAATCATTTTCGAGTAAATATCTCTATCTTAGCAATCATTTTCAAATTGATAAGTGAGCAGACCATGTAGCGCAAGCACTTAAAATCGCTCAGTATATCTCATGACATGCCTCATCTTTTGCTTCAGAAATTCTAACAATTAGCTAGGTGAAAGCAGTATTATAGAAAGAATAAATAAATTTAAGGCTAGCTGACGTCCAACTAGAACAACCTTTTCAAGAGGATCTTTTGCTTCCTAAATTGAGATGAAATCATAAGATGCAAAAATTAATATGCGCAGAGATAAATTCTAACAATTAGCTAGGTGAAAATAAAAATAAAAATAAAATGTTGACTAACCTTCAGATCAGCTTTGGCTCTTTTTCAAGCATCCTCTGGATTTTTAGCTTCAATTAAAAGGTAGCACATTAATGTCCGCCCAAGAGAAGCAAAACTTGGTTCAATGGTCTGCATTGTGCAACAGCATGAGTCATTTTCTCATTTTTGACATTGTTTTTGCAAATGAATGCTTGAGCAATGGTAAATGCTCATATATATCCATTGATATGATAGATTGACACTTACCAGCTTCATAAAAGTTTATTCTCTCAGCTGTTGAGAATAGGAACCAGAATAGCACATCAAGGATATACAGGAAAGATGTGAGCCACATGAATCCTTTGAAGGATCCAATGAGTTCACAAGCAGAACGGCGTAGCAAGGATATACAGAAAGGATGTGTAAGACCTGAGCATACCACCAACCTAGATGTTTACAAGAAAACCAGAATGGCTGAAAGATTTCAACCCATCAGCTAAATTTAGCTAAGCAGAAGCAATTAATGGATTCTTTGATGCAGTCAAGTCGTATAGAGCAATACAGACCATCTTTGCTCACCAGAACCAAAGACGTATAAGGCACATGAGATGGAAGTTATAATAATGCCGGCAAATTAACATGATTAACCTATCCTAAGATATTTTCATTGTCATTAGATCAATACAGACCATCTTTGATATCCTTTTGCAAGTCAAGAACTATAAACAAACTTAAATATTACGTAGTACAAACTAGAAACCACAAATAATGTCCCAAAGTATCAAAGTAACCCAATGGCTATCCCATATCCCATGGACAAGCTCAAAACTCACATTTCGCCACAAAACATGGCAAACATGAAAGTACTCTTATCCTAGCAACTTTAAGCTCTGAGCACTCAGTCAAGCACACACACAAATCTCGAAATAGGTCACTAAAGCATAAAGTTGCAGGAGATAAGATGTGATCAAATGTGTTTTTCGTAGTAGTGCCTCCATGATCCGGAAACTCTTTTAGTATTGCATCAAATGCTTTCAAGCCCTTTTTATCTTGTTTAGTTTCATATGATTTCTGCATGCAATAAATCAAAAAATCAGGCTTACACAAGCATTCCTAGTAATTCAACATAATTAAGTACTAAAATAGAGAAGTCTAGTTTGTTATTGCTCTTTGGTTCAATCAAAATATTCACAGACATTCAATACCTTTCTTTGTTGGGAATGTGGCTGCAACTACTCGCCGCTCTTTTATGGATGTACTTATTTAACCGTTAGCAAAAGGAAATTGAAGCAAGGTAATGTAGAGTTATAAGTTACAGTGATAACAAAAGAGTATTTAACTAGATATATCTGCTGATGGAACATTCAACCAATGTTGATCACAACTAATGCAGAGAAGGAACTGTCAAAGTTATGTAACATTCAACCAATGCAGAGAAGGAAGACAAGGGGAAATGACAGGTGTTAGGAGTATAGATAAAAGAATTCAGAATTCAGAAAATGATAGATTAAGAAAGAACTTCTAGTGCATCAGTGGTAATGAGACTAAAAAAAGGGCAATAGAATTCCCTTATAGAGGAATCAATGCCACAGTTACAATCCAAGATAGTACTTGATTAGAAGACAAACAGGAGAAGTACAAAGCATTGATGCTTACTGGCTTAGAAAACATTCCCTTGAGCAATAACGGAAAATAAAGAGTATAATAAATTTTAACTTTCTATGTTTTATTTGTATATTTGAAACAACTCTAACAAGAGCTTTCACCATATTCTCTAAAGCATTAATGTTTTTGGTATTCCGCAAATTCAGGGAAACTGAACTATAATTAAGGACATTAGAAAGCAGTGATCGTTCCATAACCTCTCGCAGATTGAAGCAGTGAAACCAATAGCTCAACTGGAATAATGAACTACAAGGACATTAGAAAGGGGATAAGAAAACGAGTACCTTGTGGGTTATGAAGCAGAACCACCGGTTCAAAGCCTTCTTCTGAGAGCCAACACATATAGGGTTAGGGTTAGGGATTCATGAAAATAAACAAGAAAACAAAGGAGAATGAAGATGGGAAAACAAATCAAACCAAGCAAAAGTCGGATACCTTGTGGAAGCAACCGATTCAAAGTACGACTAACAGAAGCGATACAACCTTCTTTTATGACAGTAGATCTGGGATTAGGGATTTAGGCATACTAAAGAGAAAAGAAAGGAGGACGAAGATTGGAAAACAGATGAAGCCACAAGGAGGCCAAATACCTAAGGAGTTGGCGATTTAGGGTTCTTCAAATCCCATCCATTTTCGCAGCGGCCGGGTAGTACTCGTCGGGATGGGCTTTAGAGAGATGATGGCCTGAGGAAGAGCACTGAACCTAGGAGGAAAATTGTCGGAGAGGAAGTTCGGATCTGGAGAGAGATGATCGAAGATGGAGTTGGGGATTTGGGCTCGGGTCTGCAGAGAGAGAACGAGGTTGGAGGCAGTGAGGGGAGAGAGAAGAGAGAAATGTTTCGAGTGTTATAAATTTTAAGAAAGTGAATAAAATAGGTAAAAAAAAAATTGAAGTGGTTTGACCTTACCTCTAAATTTGAAAAGTAGGGCTACCATTTTTTTCTAAGTTCAAAATTTTTTGAAGTGGTTTGACCTTACCTTCAAATTTTTTTTTTGAGCTCACCCTACCTCTAAATTTGAAAAGCCGGGCTACCAATTTTTTCTAAGTGTTTTAATCTCGCTTCTTCTCATAAAGGCGCACGTTTTTTATTTTTTCAAAACTCACATATGTTCAAATATTTGACCAATGTGTAAAATGTTTAAACATTACAAAAAAATTATTGATGTAATAAATTAATTTAACATCTGTTGACTTTTTGACAGACTTAAATCACCTAATGTCTAATTGCAGTATTCTAGTAGTGTTTCGTCGTTTGTTTGAGTGCATATAGGTTTTTCCCCCTCAGTTCGAGGCCGAACACGGGCCTCTGCTGCCAGAGTGGGTCTTCTTGTCCTCATATCTAGTTCACAATTTTCCAGTAGTGGTTACTTGGAGTGAAAATGGTGTTTTTCAACTTGACTGCGGATGGGAAGACTTCGTTAACCTGCACGGTTTTGGCGTAGGGAGTGACATGATGTTCTTTCACACAGGCAATGCTACTTTAAAAGTCTGTCCACGATGTGATGTTGGTAATGACGCAGACGACAACCATTCGGTGACCTCTTCAAATGGATCTTGCTAATATTTCTTTCTGTGGACGAGCTTACATTTCAACTTGGGTTGTTAGTGCGTTCTAGCTTATTCTCAGTTTTTATATCTCCGCGTGTAATCTTAATCAGAATATGACTTCCCTTTTTCGATTATCCTTATTTCGTCTAAAGGTTTTTCACGAGAAAGATAACCCTGTTGCAAACAAGGGGATTCTTTATTCGACATTACAAACAAAAGTTTTCGACGCGCGGAGGATAATGTCCGTGCTAGGCCAGTACCTTAGACAAGGGTTGTCTGTGCGGCTACATAAATTTTTAAAGCGTTAGAGGTGTCCCATCTCACCATTGTCATCACTGTCGGGGTTCACCACGTTGACTTCGAAGATGGAGTCTCCCTGATAGGTGAAGATTAGGGCTGATCCGACGCGGCCCCTGTTTTCTTGCGTGAATTCCGGCCATCCCTGGGTTAACCAGAAGAAACCGTCTTCGTCTCTTTCCACCTTGACCTCATGTTCCCGGTTGCAGCGAGACCATAGTCTGGCCAGAGTGTGAGCATCCTCTTCGAACTGTACGTACATTAGAGGGAGCCGGAGTGTTTGAAGTTGTTCCTTCCTCATGATGACTCGATAGAAGGCTTTGGGTGGCTCTTCAGTGTCCATTCTGTTGGAGGATATTCATTACCCTTATCCTCTCGGTTTCTATACTCGTCAAGAGTGGCTTTTACTTAGTTATTATCGCTTTCAGCCACGTGTTGGCTTTTGCCCTCCGCGTGGCTTCATGTGCTATTTTGTTGTTTGAAGATTCCTACCTTTGGACAGAGGCCCATGCAGAGCCTGGCCGTGTCTATCTGTCATTTCCGACGGGGGGTTTCACTGTTTGAAGTGGACGTGTTTTTCTTCTGCCTTTCTAAAACGATGGCCCGTGTCAGGAATGCGCCTTATGTGAAGGATTTACTGCTTTCACGTGAATGAGAAGACAAAAATGCGAGTGGTCTTAGTTCTTTCCAACTTTCAAAATGTGAGGCTCTACTATTGTCCCTCCGCTTACCATTAGAGTTGTCATGGATCCTTCGAGGGAAGCACAATGGACTTTTTTGCAAGCAATCGATTACCCCGAGCAAATGGAGCGCATGGTAAGGTTCTCTTTTCTTTTATTTTTATTCCTTTCGCACCTCTCGCTTAATCTTATACCTTCACTTTCTTACAGCTTTTTCCACTAAGATTTGAGTAAGAATACGAGGGTGCCATCCCGGAGCAGGTGATGTTTTCTTCTCGTTTGCTAAGAGGTTTTCCAGTCTTGGTGGAGCGGTGAGATTTTGGCCTTCTTTATTTGGGCCGCGGATTGAATGACTTTGCTGAGTCACATGGCTTCGAGATTGGCGCTTCCATGGTCTTTATTCATAAAGCCAACGCACATTTTGAAGTTCAGGTGATGGATTCGGACGATGGTGAGGGGATAGTTAACCGTACTGAACCATCCTTCCAAGATCTAGTCACGAACGGTTTCTATCCTTAGCGGAACCTTTGTTCGGGCCGCTAGTCTTGTCTTGATTGTAAAATAGAATAAAACCAAAGACTTCTTTGACTATTTTCAGTCCATGTTACCTCGTGCGTTTGGGCTTTCGTGTACTTTGCTTCTTTTTGCGGTCCTTATGCGGTGTTTTTCGGAGTTTTGACGCAAGGCTTTAAACCAAAGTTGAGAATTTAAGAAAAAAGTCAAACTCTCACTACTAATCCCTACCAACTTATGTTGGTCCGCAGGCGACGAGGTGACCATTCCATTTGTAAACCTTACACGGTTGATTTTGGCGTGGTGAATTCTCGACTAGGATCGTCCGCGAAAGATTTGAGGATCAACTAGATCCCTTCTTAATCCTGATTGGGGTTAATTGAAAAGGTTCATTTGATATTAACTTACTAATCTTTCCTGGATTCCTTCGATCATGGGTTCTCCTTCTCCTAGGGAGAAGTTCTTCTATCGACACGGTCTTCGCGTTCTCCGAGACAACATTCGCTGCATTTTTAGAGTTGCGCATGGCTAGGCACGTGTCTTTCATGCTGGATCCGCTGACTGTCTTTTTCTTTTGTAATTTTGGATCTTTCACATCGTCATTTGGGCTTGTGTCGCATAACTTCCAGTCGCTCGTGACTCTGGGGTGATTTTTGGCAGATTGCTCGGGCGACCCACATAAATGGAGAGCCCCCGGGTGCTTTCACTTACTTGGCTTTGTATTTCATCGATACGTCTTCCCCTAGTCAGGCTAACTAGGTGTTCTTCCATCCCTTCCGCTATCCAGAGCAATTGCATCGTTTGGTTAATTTTCAGTTCTTAAGTTAACCTTCTCCTTCTCTGGAGTTTATGATTTACTAAACTTTCTTTTCTTTTGTGTTCATGCAGTCGTTGTCGTTGCGCTTTGAGGATGAATTCCACCCGGACCTCCCCGGAGGTTACTCCTGTCATCTCGAATCCTACAAGATTTTCCTGTAGACGTTGCCCGCGGTCATTATAGAGTTCCTTATCTGGGTTATGGGTGGAACGATTTTTCTTGTTCACACAATATTGATGTGGGTTCTTCCTTAACCTTCCGACACAGGGGAGGTGTCCGCTTCGAGGTTCGCATATTAGATGCGGATGGAAACGAGGTTGATGAGGAATAGGCTAACCCTCACCCCGAGGGACCATTAACAATCAGGTCTTGCTTAAGCCAAGACAGGACTTGATTAGTCTCAAACAGACCCCGGTCGAGATGTGTTATCCATTTTTTGATCAATGCTTCCAGTTTCCCCTCTATCATTATGTTTAGGGTTCTCCCTGCTTGTATCGTCAAAACCCTTGCTATGTCGAATACTTTTTCCATCTCTCCATGTTACATTTTGAAGTGGTTTTTACTTCGTTCTGGTATTTGTTGAATAATTTTGATGGAGTATCGGGTTTTGTTTCATCGTTTTGATGGCCGAATATGCGTTTTTGTGTCAAAGGACGCCATTATTGTGATCACAAATCTGACACGGAGCTGAGCTCCTATATCTTACGGATTTATGTATTTTTCTCCGAGAGACCAATGCTACGATCGGAGGCCCGATGCGTAGCCAAGCTCCAGCATCTTTAAGGAGTTATATATGCATTTTTCTCAAAGATACTAATGCTACATTCGGAGGCCCGACGCGGAGCCGAGCTCCAGCGTCTTTAGTGACTTATGAATTTTTCTCCGAGAGACCAATGCTACGATCGGAGGCCCGACGCGGAGCCAAGCTCCAGCGTCTTTAGGGACTTATGAATTTTTCTCCGAGAGAATAATGCTACGATCGGAGGCCCGACGCGGAGCTAAGCTCCAGCGTCTTAGGGACTTATGAATTTTTCTTCGAGATACCAATGCTACGATTCGAGGCCCAACGTGGAGCCAAACTCTAGCGTCTTAGGGACTTATGAATTTTTCTCCGAGAGACTAATGCTATGATCGGAGGCCCGACGCGGAGCTAAGCTCCATCATCTTAGGGACTTATGAATTTTTCTCTGAGAGACTAATGTTACAATCGAAGGCCCGACGCGGATCCAAGCTCCAACGTCTTTAGGGAGTTATGAATTTTTCTCCGAGAGACCAATGCTACGATCGGAGGCCTGATGCGGAGCCAAGCTCCAGCGTCTTTAGGGACTCATGAATATTTCTCCGAGAAACCAATGCTACGATCGGAGGTGATGTAGTGCAATTATCGATGACTCATGGTGACATTGAGGATAATATGAAGGTTCCATTCGGATGTCCTATCACTCGTGCAAGGGCCAATAGAATTCAAGATGCAACTAAAGCCCTTCTTTTCCGTTACCAAGGAACTATGGAGCAAGGGTTAAGGCCACCCTGGATCACTTTGCCCAAGTCTACACCACCAGCACAAGAGTTGAGCTTCCGTCCACAAACAGAGCTCATGAAGACTCGTCAACATCCGCCATGAAAAGCCTTCCCTTGCCTCGGTACACACTCGGTACAAACACATGCCGAGTGGGCCTTGGGTCCATGGCCGAGTACCTCTCTTGTATTCGCCTGAGTTGTCTAGTTACTTAATTAATTTTATTATTTCATGTACTTAGATTTAATAAAGTGGAAGATTATATCTACTCTAGATAGAAGTATTGTCCACTAAGTTTTGAATTTATATCTTAACTAGGTTTACTTTATCTTTAGGATTTAAATTCTATCTTTAAGAAACCAAAACTCCACTCTTGCAAGGTGTAATTGGTTCATAGCTTTTCTATTTAAACATTGTAGTTCCTATTGAATTAATTATATAGAAATAGAATTGAGGAACCCCTTTTAGGATTAAATGGGTTCTTCGATTATCAATCTCAAAGTTTTAAAGTCTCTTATGTTCTTGATTAAACTCGGCACCCTCTCAAACATACCCAAACCATTTGATCAAACACAGCAACAAACACACCGAGTGGGCCTCAGCACCTGTCCGCGGTCCTCGGCGCCAGATGCTCAAGAGCTCGCGTGCTCTCCTACTCTCGCTCTCACAAGTGCTCGCGCACCCCCGTCACCTCGGCGTCTTTGCTCGCACACCCTCGCTCTCGCTCCCAGGATTCCGCGCATCCGTACACCCAGACTCCGCGCGCGCAACCTCATCGCTGCTCCTTTTTCTTCCGTCGCTTTAGTGTTTAAATATAATTGAGTTTTGTTTCGTTACATTAATTAGTTTATTAATTTAGTTAATTAATTTGTTCAATCAGGAGATATCGAAAGAGCATTGCAAGATCGGGCAAATATATGGCGTGGTTCTTGATCTTGAGCCCACATGCGAAGGATCGGGTATCCCAAACGTATCAAGTAGTTTCGGATTCTCAGGTTTATGCAAGTTCTTTACTCTCTTGATTCTATTACGAGTGATTTATTTCGTGCCATGTTTTTCATTATTCTCGTTGAATAAAGTTTTGATTTTTATTTTTCACCCTTCAAATTTGGCACTTTATTTAGGATCTATAATTAGGAAGATATTGAGTTCTTGATTGCAAGTTTTGATTTATATTTCTTTTTGCTACATATCATGCCTATGAATGTGATTCTTGGATTAAAGCATTATATGAACTTGCACCACTAAAGAACCCTAATTTTCTTTATTTTCGCTTACTTTTAGATCATCTTAGCTTAGTTTCTTTTTCTTTTCTTTTATTCTCCATTGCTGTCACTATTACTCCCATTACAGCAGGAGTTTCGTAGTTAAAAAAAAGCATTCATCTTTTTCTTTGTTTGAGTTAGTAACTCATTGCATATTGTTATTTCCTTTCTTCGCTACTTGTTAGATGATCTGATTGGTTTTAAGCTTCACAAAAGAACCCCCTTTGTGTGATTTTGTGCTGTGCTGACACGGGAGCCTTGGTCACACCCCTCTTTTTCTGATTCGTGTTGCAATCGTCAAATAATAGTTGACGGAGAGTGTGCACTTGCTTATCCTTGTGATTGCATTGATTATACTTTCATATTGCTGAATTTTTATTGCATCACATTGTATTCTTTTTCCTACACATTAGCCGCTTGTTCTTACTTTCTATCCTTGTTATCCGCCTTGTGGCTGATTCAATTTGCAATTTGATCTTACCTTGCTATCTTCAATATTGCATAATTCTGTGTCCAGGGAAGATTGCTTGAATATTGTGCCTTGTTTTCTCGCCTCTTTGATTTCTAAAACTGAATCACTCTTAGGATCAAAAGGGCTTGCATTACTTGGTTTCTGGTCTTTGCTCCGTTTACTTGTTTCTCTTTTGATATTGTAGGAACATGACTAACGACAATGATCTCAACTCTTCCCTACCCCTCCTAAGCCCCTTACTGCAGTTGATGTGCAGTCCATCGTTGCGGCTGCAATGTCACAACTCACAATTGACCAATCGCTTGGCCATTAAAAGGGCGCAAGAGCGTACTGATTTCACTGTCCAGGTCAACCAAGCCATTGATCAGAAACTCAAGGAGATGAAACAAAATGAGGCTTTTGGATCTACACCGCCAGGTGGTAAGCCGCCTACATCAGGTAATACACCTCCCTCAAGTAATACACCCCCCCTTCTAGTCAATTGCATTTTAAAATTAGATCTGCTACTCCTAATCCTTTTCATTGGTAGAATGAAAATGATGATGTACTATCATCCTTCAACATAAATCATCACCATAAGCAGCAGCAAAATTGGCAACAAAACCAGAACTTCGGGAACCCCCACTTTTCCAAGGGTAATTGAGAGGATAGTCGTTACAACATTGATCTGAACGAAATGCCACATTTTGAGGACACTTACCAAGAGGTAGACCCTAATCTTGATCATATTCCTCATCCTCATTTTGGTCGTCCTATACTTGATAATGCACAGGCTATCCAATGGAGAGATGTTAAAATTAAATTAGAAACTATTGATGGTGCTAATGATCTTGATGCTTATATTATCTGGGAGGATCATACTAATTATGTGCTTGACCATCTTAGATATGATTAAAAAAATAGGTTGGAGGTTGTTACATTGCATTTGACAGGTATGGATCGTTCTTGGTAGTTTCGCACTCGCAAAATCCGACGTCGTCAAGGTAAGCAACATCTTGAAACTTGGCCTCAACTGCGCTATCTCCTGAAGAAGAGACACGTTCCAGAGGAGTATACAGAGACTATGAGGATGTGTTTGGCTTCATACAAACAAGGCTCTCGTTCCCCTATGGAGTACAAAGTTGAGCTCGAACGCCTCGCTCATATGGCTAACATTTACCTTACTGGACGTGGTTTATGCACTCAATTTCTGGTTGGTCTTAATATTTCTATTAAAAATCCTTTAGCTATTCATTCAATTAGAGATATTAATACCTTTACTCATTAAGCGCAGCTTCTATATGATCAGCAGCAATAGCAGAGGGCCAGAACAGACCAGTCCTCACAGGGTCGCAGGTTTGTTCTCTTTAATTCTTCTGGTCAATCTAGATCTACTACTAACCCTTCTATGCAGAAAAAGAGGGTTATCGACTCACCTAAACAGAGTAATCATGTGGAAACTAGGAGAGTTGCTGCACCATCTAAGGAAAGCACTAAAGGCATCTGTTGCTTCACTTGTGGTGGATCTAGACATGTCTCTTGCGAATTCCCTTATAAAACGAAGGTCCTTCTCAATGATTTGGGAGACTATTACTATGAGGAGGAGACTGTGGAGGACCATGTAATTTCAAGTGAAGTGGAGGAGGACCAGTTGATTTAGCCCGAAGACGAGATCGACACCGGCACCTTTCAGGATACTCTCTGTCTTGTCAGTCGTCGGGTCCTACACATTCAAGAAGCTCCCATGACTGATCAAAGGGAGAACATCTTCCACACCAAGTGTGTGGTTCGCGAAGTGTTGTAGGAGAAAATCGAGTTCAAAATATAATAAAATAAATCAAACCAGGTTCGTGCCCACGCAAATAAGTACAAGACCTCCTCCTGATGCAGTAGTGGGAAGTCAGGATCGATTCTCGAGGAAGCGTGTCAGTGGATCTCAGGTAGCGGAAAGATCTCAGTGAAGTCGACCAGAAGATTCCTCGATATCGAGTAAAGTACTTGATATCGACTAACCTATCGAGTAAAACAGAAAGCAAAATGAAACAGAAACGAAGACCAACAGAAAGTACTCGATCTCGACAAAATCAACTCGACATCGACAAGATTTCCTCGATGTCGACTAAAACTCCTCGATGTCGAGTAACAACAGAAACTTAAATTGCAACCTTTCGCAACACAGAACACGGATTTGGACGAAATAAATCAATAAACTAAAGACTTCTAAGATCAGGATTTCAACACCACAACGATAACCATGCAAAATAACACATAAAGGGATAAAAGATTATGCTTTTCATCAAATAACTTTCGTTATTAACAAATAGGAATAAAGAGGCTTTTGCATAAACCCTAATTGTTACTAACCCTATTCACATAATTAATGCAAGTTGTATTAAGATCACTTTCGCTTCAATAACACAAACAAGGATCACCTTCAACTTTCGCAAAAGAATCATACTCGCAGGGATAGAAGACGAATTGCATAAAAAGATCAAACCTTTACCGCATCACCTCACATGGCTACCGTCGGACTCACCCTGACCCTAGAAGTGGGTGGACTACTCGCTCTTCATCATAAAGAAACTCATCAAAGATTTCAGGAAAATAAATTGCATTAAAATAAAACTAAAGAGAACTTATAACCAATCGAAGACAAACCGTCTCTCAACACCTTCTCTCCCTCTCGCCACAAGCTCTCTCTCTCTCTCTCTCTCTCTCTCTCTCTCTCTCTCTCTCTCTCTCTCGCTCTCTCTCTCCTACTTACTTGATGTAATTGAAACTAGAATTGAATGAATAGAAATCAGCCCCTAAGGCTTTATTTATAGGCTTCATTCTCTCTCTAATTAGGAAAGAATTACCTATCTATATCTATATCTATCTATCTAATTACTTAAGATAAAATAAGGAAATAAATAATTAAATCAACTAGGACTATATCTAATGTGGATAAAATATCTTCTCTTTTGACTTGATTGCACTTGATAGATCTTGATAGAATTTCATCTCGAAAATATCACCATTGGACTTTGGATAGAAACTTAACAAGATTCGGATAGCTCGACGTCGGCCATTGGGGGTTCCTCGATATCGTGTAGAATTGCTCGATATCGACTAGTATTTTCTCGTCTTCTGCTCAGCAACTCGATGTTGGCTCCCAGGATGCATGTCGATTTGAATTTTCCTCGATATCGAGTAGATTTCCTCGATATCGACCAAGGTTTTCTCCGTCTTCAGCTTCTTCGTCGATCTCGGCTCCAGGAAGTGAAAATCGACTAGATGTTTACTCGATATCGAGTTGAGTTACTCGATATCGACTTGAATCTCTTAGGTCCAGCTTCCTTGTCGATTTCTGGGGTCTTTACTCGATTTGGGCTTGGTCGACTTTGACCAATTTGGTCGATGTCGAGTAACATTCAGCTCTCAGCATTTTGCTCTGTTCTTGAAACGCACTTTTCTGAGTCCTCGTTCGTCGGATTGACGCATATGACCATGCGTTGGAAATCTCTTTTCGAGGGCTACAACTATCATGAAGACATCACAGCTTGATTCAGAACGATGAATGGTGAATAATGGCCTTTTCTCCAGCTGCACCATTCTTAGCTTCTTAATGAGTTTTCTTTAAGCTCCAAAGTGCGTCCGATTTCTGCGAAATATAACAAAAACTTGTGTAGACCTCCATATATTGCAAATAAATGTAAACTACACAGATTCTATATTATTCTAACCCAAATGTATGAAATGCATGCAGAAATCGACATAAAAGTAACTATAAAACATGGCGAATTAGGCTCACATCATGAAGCTACCTTGAGCGTCATCATCGATGGTGGGAGTTGCTGCAACTTCATCAATGAAAAGGTAGTGGATTTCTTACATTTGACTACTACTCCTAGAGCTACTCACTATGGACTACATGGTATTACTAATGATGGATCTGATATTATGGTTACTAAACAGTGCTTAGTTTCTTTTTCTATTGGATCGTATCATTATAAAGTTTTATGTGATGTTGCTAGAATGGACTGTAGTCATATTTTGCTTGGTCGTCCTTGGTTGCATGATCGTTCTGTTATACACGATGGTCGTGCCAATACATATTCCATCACTTTTGATGGGAGGAGAGTTACTCTCCTACCCTTGTCACCACAAGCTATTTTGAAGGATCATGTTCGTAAACGCCAGCAACAAGACGCTCAAAAAGAGGCCCAACGGAAGGAGATGGGATGTGAGGGATCCTCCAGGCATACCGCTCCCGCGGCCAAGCCACCTGCGCCCACAGCTCCTAAGCCCGCACCCGCGGCCGTCCCCACGCCTACCCCTCCTTCTTCTGCTTCGACACAACCCTCTTCTACTTCGCTTAAGGGCTCTGTTGAACGACGATCTTTGGTCTCTCAACCTCAGAAAGAGACCATCACCTGGAATGCTCATCGACCTCACATCCTATTGGTAATGAAAGAGGTATTACTTAACGTTGTGGATTTGAGTCATATTCCTGCACCTATTGCTGCTCTTTTGCAGGATTATTTAGATATCCTTTCGGTTGATCTACCACAAGGATTGCCGGCTATTCGAGGGATTGAGCATCAGATTGACTTCTTCCCTGGCACTGCCTTTCCTAATCGTGCCGCCTATAGAGCTAGCCTTGAGGAAACAAAGGAGCTGCAACGCTAAGTCATGGAGCTGATGGTCAAAGGATTTGTCAGAGAGAGCATGAGCCCTTGTGTCGTGCCTATCATCTTGGTTCTAAAGAAGGATGGCTCTTGGTGCATGTGTGTTGATTGCCGGGAAATCAACCAAATAACGGTTAATTATCGTCACCCTATTCCTCGTTTAGATGATATGCTTGATTAATTATATGGTGCATGCATTTTCTCTAAAATTGATCTTTGAAGTGGCAATTATCAAATTAGGATGACACAGGGAGATGAATGAAAAACGGCTTTTAAAACTAAGTATGGATTATATGAATGGTTAGTAATGCCTTTTGCTTTAACTAATGCTCCTTCCACTTTTATGAGGCTTATGAACCATGTGCTTAGAAGATACTTAGGAAAATTTTTCGTTGTTTACTTTGACGATATCTTCATCTATAGCAAGAACATGCATGATCATCTTAGTCACTTAAAATTGGTTTTTGATTGTCTTAGGAAAGAAAAATTATATGCCAATTTGAAAAAGTGCTTTTTTGCTTCCGAATCTACTATTTTTCTGGGATTTGTTGTTTCTGCTTCTGGTTTAAAACTAGATGAGGAGAAGGTTTGCTCATTCTTGGGCTCAGCCACACACTCCCACTCATGTCCGCTCATTCTTGGGCCTTGTTGGCTTCTATCGAGGCTTCGTCAAGGACTTCAGCACTATTGCCGCCCCCCTCCATGAGCTGACCAAGAAGGATGTGACGTTTCGCTGGATAGACGCACATCAGAGAGGGGTGTTCCAAAAAACACGAAACGAGTGATACGACACGAAAAAACACGAAACCAAAAAAATACGACACGAACTGAGAAAACACGACATTAAACGGTTCGTGTTCAGATCGGGCATATATCCTTATCGGATACCCGACACGAACTATTTAATTTTTTTAATTTATATTAATGAAATATAGAACTAGTGTAAATATACTCCCTAAATTTACATTGAAGCCCGCTAGCCTAGTTGGTAGTGTCCATGTGCGTGTCGGCATGTCTTCAATTCTACCTAGGTTCGAGGCTTGGGGAGGCCTTTTAATTGTTATACCCATTCTCGGCATTTTTTTCCCTTCTCAATCTTAGCCCTTTTTTTTCATTCCCCAAAAAAATGCACTCTAAGCTCCAATAACCACATAAGCATTCTTAAGATCCAATTACCACATGTTTGAGTAATTTAAAATGCACTCTAAGCCATAAAATGAAACACAGTATTCAATATGCAGAAAATCAGAGAAGGAAAATTGAAAGGGAAAGGCCTTACGTTCCATTCACCAGTTGAATCTGCACTTTTCTGTTCCACCTACTAGATTCGTCAGTTGCTATGACAGCCTCTTCTTCTGGGTTTTGAGAAATTGCGGGATCTGCAAACCTTGAAGATGACTCCCCCTCATTTATCGATACATTACCAGGGGATGACAGCGCAGTACCTCTTGAGGATGGCGATGGCCCAGGTTGAGAGGTGGTGGGTTGGGAGGACGTAGAAGGTTAGAGGCTAACCGGCACAGAGGGTTCAGTGACAGCAGAAGGGGGGACGCGAGAGGTCTCGCCGGTGGAGGAGGCACAGTGGTTTGATTTCTTCGGGGTGACGCCCTGGTGGGAGCTGTGCTCCGGGGTGCTGCCCTCGTAGGAGAGTTGACTGGTGGAGATGGCGCAGTGGGGGGTGGAGCGGTCACCGGTGGAGATTGGGCAGCCGGTGGAGCGGTCACCGGTGGAGATTGGGTAGCCGGTTGAGCATTTGTCCTTCCTGCTGGAGGTTGTCTCCGGGGCGAAGCCCTTGTAGGAGAGTTGACTGGTGGAGATGGCGGAGTGGGGGGTAGAGCGGTCGGCGGTGGAGATTGGGCAGCCGGTTGAGTAGATTCCGGTTGCGTCTTCGTTCTTCCTATGGTCGGAGCCAGTGGTGGTCTCGCGCTTCCAGATGTGCGTGAAGACCTCCTCAGTCCCCCTCCCCGCATGATTGGGTTTGTGGTTTGTGGTTAGGGTTTCAGACGCGAGAGGAAAGAGAAGAGAGGGTTTGTGGTTTCAGACGCGAGAGGAAAGAGAAGAGAGGGTTTGTGGTTTGTGATTAGGGTTTGTGAAATTGAAATGGAAAGTGAAAACAAAAGCCGGGTTTGATTTTGGACTTTTCGATTTCCCTCTACAAATTTTGGGTTTCCCTCTAAAAAATTGGGTTTCCCTTTACAAAAGCCGGGGGCTGGGCTGGGCTCGGGTTGGGTACAAGCCCAAATCGAAAAAGGCCCAAATCGAAACAATTGTTTGAATCACTTGTAAATTGGGTTCTAGGGTTCGTTCCGAATCCGAGAATGGGACGCCATTCTTGTTGCAATCATCAGAAGGTGAAGAGAGGGCTCTGGTCTCCGGAGGAGGACGACAAGCTCATGGCTATGGCTGCTGGAGCGAAGTCCCTGATAAAGCCGGTATGTACTTATTCGATCAATCAGTTGTTAATGTAGATCAATGTATCGTGTTTTGCGTGATTGATTTTAGGGCTTCAAAGATGTGGAAAGGGTTGCCGGTTAAGATGGATCAACTACCTTCTACTGTGTGATTTCTCTTTCTGTCTGTTATCTTGATGCTGCAAAATGGATTCTGCGAGGTGTTCTCCTCATGTTTCAATTCGTGATTTCTCTTCTATTGTGGGAATTCTCTTGTACTGTGTGATTTCTCTTTGTTTGTTATGTTGTATGGATTTGTATGTGATCGTTCTCAGTTGAGTTACTGAAATTGGGGTATTAAAATTGAGAATTTGTTAATGGGTTTTCAGTTGAGGGTTTCATGAGTTTATTAGTCTGCCTTCAAAGATTTCATGAGTTTATGAATCTGAAAATTGGGAATTCATAGATATCAAGAGTTTTCGAACTATCTGCCTTCATACATTTCGAGAGTTTATGAATCTGGCAATTGGGAATTCAAACTGATGCAATAATATATAAACCAATTTAACTCAGTCCGAAATCTACCTCAATTAGAAACCGATTTGCGATTGCATAATGTGAAATTTCCATTGGAATGCCTGTTAGCTCAATGGAAGAGCGTTGTGCATCGCATAAAGATGGGGGTTCGATTCCCTCATAGGCCAATTGTACATGTAGAACAAAATGACATTAGTTCATAACCTACTGCAGCAGCGCACCATACTTGATATTGCTCCTGATTGGTAACTGTCAGTGCATATATGCTCTGAAATCCTGTAAGAAAGTATAAGTCCAAAGCAAATTAGTAAATGCTCCTGATTGTTTTATATATCTACCTCAATTAGAAAATGTGTATGTGCATATGAGAGTGTTAAGCATATAACAATCCACACACAGATTTTTTTTGTAACATTATTTGTGCTAAGATAGATTTTTTGGTGAAATTATTAAACTAGTTCAACAGTGCATATGACAGACCTTGCAGTGCACTGAAGTGGTCAGTCCGAGCCTTCTTCGCAGCTTGTTGTCCCCTCAAACTCGTCGTCTTCTTCATCATTTAATTCATCAATTCCCGCATCATTTGGTACGACAAATTGATCATGTTGACCCCCCTCGGAGTCCATCATGTAGCTGGTGTCATCGCATACTTCAAACGCACCTGAAGGATCTTGCAAGGTTGTCGGTGATTCTCCTACTCCTATGTCGATGGATAATTCTGGGGTGATGACTTCATCAGACTGATAAGCCTCTATGTCAGCTTGGCCCGTGGATGCCCACCTTTGTTCTATCCTGTTTTGAGCCCTTGTCTTGCACACATGCCACCAATCCATCCTATCACGGGTGGCTCCTGGATATTGAACATAATAAACCTGCAGAGCTTGTTGCGCGAGCACAAAAGGCTCATACCATCTATACATTTTCTTGTGATTAACTTCAACAAACTGGTAGATGGGATGAACTTGTGTTCCTCGTGTCGTTGGATCAAACCATCGACACTTGAACAGGGTAACTGTCAATGGGTGATCAAGTGTCCTTGGGTAGTCGAGCTCGATGATTTCTTCGAGGAGACCAAAAAAATCTGATTCGGTAGTCGAATAGTGGGACCCTCGAACACAAACCCCACTGTTCATTGTAGATTTCCCTTCACCGTGTTGTAGAGTGTGGAACTTATAGCCATTGGTAAAGTATCTTGGCCAACATCTTGCTTTCACATTAGGACCCCATGCCAAACTCCACAATAGATCAGTTGGTCCCAATCCGCTTCCTTTGTCTAAGGCCTAACCAGCAAGCATGTGCATAAATAAATATACATGTTATATAAAAAGATGTATAAGAATTCTGGTCAGGTACACTTACATATTGCTTCTACCAGTTCGCAAATTCCTTTTTAATGAGGTCATCTCCCACATTACCCCCATGACACTCTCAAATATCCTACACATATATAATAAAAGCAAAAAAATGGTAAGTAAATATATTCATGACAATAAGAACTAAATTGTATGTACTCGGTTTCCTTACTCAAGGTACGGTTGTACTTCCGGACAGTTGAGCAACACGTATGTGTGTGCGGCCATCCACTCTTCCTCTTCAGTCAACCACCTTACTTTCTGCTTCCCCTTACCCTTGCCAGGGTAATTGAAAATAGATAAGGCACAACATTCCCCCTCGGGGACATCATTTCTGGCGGGTCTCCTCAAGCTGGAAGGAACATGCGAAGGGAAGTAGTGCACGGAGAAATTAGCTATTTCTTCCCGTAAGTACGCCATCACGATCGACCCTTCTACATTACTCTTTTGAACGATCTTCTTTTTCAGCTTAAATAAAAATCTCTCGAACGGATACATCCATCGATAATGAACCGGACCTCCCACATGGGCCTCATATGGAAGATGGACAATGAGATGCTCCATAGAGTCAAAAAAGGATGGAGGGAAGATACGCTCCAACTTGCATACCAATAGAACAATCATGGATATCAGCTGCTCCATGACAGAAACTGACAATGACGACGAACAAATTGTTTGAAAGAAGATACTCAACTTGGTTAAAGGACCCCACACGCTTGGATGCAACACCTCTTTGAAAGCAATCGGCAAGAGTCGCTCCCTAAACACGTGACAATCATGGCTCTTCATCCCACTAAGACTGCAGTCGTCACTCTGTACACCTCTTCTTATGTTGGAAGCATAGCCATCGGGAAATTTGACAGTCCTCAACCATTGACCCACCTTTTTCTTCGCATTTCTTGTCAAGGTATATATTGCTTTAGGTTTCGCACCCATGTAATCATCAGCTACCTCCAGCTCAGGTCGGTGGCAATATAGGCGAATGTCCTTCCGGGCATTCAAGTTATCCTTCGTCTTCCCAGGGACATCCATCACAATGCCGAATACATTGTCAAAGACATTTTTCTCAATGTGCATAACATCGAGATTGTGTCGGATTAGAAGGTCCTTCCAATATGGAAGTCTCCAGAAAATGCTTTGTTTTGTCCACTTATGAGAAATCCCGTACTCATCGGACTTGTAGGAAGGATCCTCCATGACCGTTGGTAAATCACGAACCCGCTCCCATATCTGCTCCCCCGATAGCAATGGAGGTGGCGATCCTGTTTCCACATGCCCTTTGTAGAAGTCCTTCTTGTTTCTACGGAAGGGATGATCACTCTCTAAAAATTTTCGATGGCAATCGAACCAACAAGCTTTCAGACCGTTTTCGAGGCGAAATGCATCAGATCCCGATTCCATGCAAATCGGACAAGCCAACTGACCTGCAGTGCTCCATCCGGACAACATAGCATGTGCAGGGAAATCACTGACAGTCCAGAGTAAAGCCGCATGCATAATAAAGTTTTCTCTCCTCGAGGCATCATAGGTAGCAACTCCAACTTCCCACAGCTGCATCAACTCATCAACAAGAGGTTGGAGGCAAATAGCTATTAACTTCTTTGGGTTTCGAGGACCTGGCACTATCAAGGACATAAGCATGTGCTCGGCCCTCATGCACAAATGAGGTGGAAGATTGTAAGGAGTGACAATCACCGGCCAACAGGAATAATTACGAGTCAATTGGTTAGCTGTGCATAACCCCAAACGAATATTACGAGGCTCAGAAGCAAAATCAGGATGCTTCATGTCTAACCTTCTCCATGCATCTCCATCCGAAGGATGACACATCATCCCCTCCTCTGCTACGTGTTCTGCATGTCAAGTCATATGGTTGGCTGTCACCTCTGAAGCATATAATCTCTGTAGCCTCGGAATAAGAGGCAAGTAGAATAAAACCTTTTGTGCACGACGCCTGCCTGCACCCACAACATATCTTGCTTCACCAAAAAACTTACATGATTCTTCATTGGCATCATTCTTCCAATACAACATACAACCGTTGGGACACATGGCTATTCTTTCCACCGGTAACCCCAAATTTCGAACTATCTTCTCAGTTTCATAGAAGCTGGTGGGAATCTTGTGGTCAGAAGGTAACACTTCATCATACAATTGCACGAAACCATTAAATAGGCTTTGGGGAACATTATAATCGCACTTCAAGCTCATAAGTCGGCTCACAAAGGACAACTGTGTATGTGTAGTACACCCTGGAAACACCGGTTCATCAACGGCTCTTAGCACGTCTGCAAACCGCATGGACAACAAATCAGCCTCCTCGGTCGCTACTGGATCTTCCCTCATTTCATCTACTTCATTCACTTCAGCTGGTTGGAATTCATCATTACCATCGACATTACAAACACTAAACCATGAAGGAGGAACAAAGCTCGGCCCTGCAATGTCAAACACCATCCTTTGCTCCGCAGTTAACTAATCATACTTAGCCCACTGGTTGCCCCAAACCATTTGCTCATGGTTTGGATGTGCAATAGGTTCGCCGTGTGCCGTCCAACGATAATAATCATACATAAACCCACGGCGGTATAAATGCTCCTTCACATCATCTATTTTCTCGAAATAACAATTCTTACATCTCCGACATGGACATTTTATCTTACCTTCACCGACATAATAAGTTTGAGCACAAGCAAAATTTATAAACCTATCCACCCCTTCGTAATATTCAGGCTTTAATCCTCTACGATCCTCCAAGTACATATCATACATCCATGTACGATCCTCCATTTTATCAAATTCGATCAAACTGTACGGTAGATATAATAAAGCACGTACATTACTAATTATAATATAATAATTGAACATTCCTACATTTCTATTTAAACACACATTACTAAATTTCCAAATAATTAATTACAAGTGTAAACTTACAACAAATTGAATAAAATTGTATTAATTGAGCATACAAATGTAATCCCAAAACCCAAACCATTTTTAAATTCTTCCAAAACCCGAACCATTTCCTAACTCGTTGTAATCCCAAGTAAATCTATATTATTATTTCCCATTATATATATAATCTTAACTGTATATATTTAAATTAATAAGGAATAATATAAAATGTAATACATATGTAAAGTCAACAAAACTACCTAGCTAATTACACCTTATTTCGTGACATCTTTAAAAAAAAAATACTTACCTTCAACTCTCCAAGGACATACAGAGAGAGGCCTGATTTTGAATGGTCTTCCTCACTATGCAAATGCCCAATGTAGACAGTGGAAGCTAGAAGACAACCCAAGTGGGTCGGCCTCAATTAATGCACCCAACCATATGGCAGGTAAAGTACAAGCGCTTTAATGTTGGCCTCATCCGTAATAGCAACGGATTTAGCCACGGATAGAATCGTCGCTAAATTACCATTTCATTCTTTGGGCCAATAAGCTAATTGGACCTTTTCAATTCTGATGGGCTATTGACCCATGACGCGCCCATTAAGTTTGGGAGAAGTTGTGCCACGAATTCAGCTACGGGGTTCTATGTTTGAACCATGACAAGCCCATTAATGATCCAAGCCCATAAATTTCGATTAGTGATCCAAGCCCACTCACCACAAGTTGCTGAATTTCCGATACTGAATAGCCATGGCGTTAGCTACGGATATTGTGTTGTGGCTATATCAGCGTCGAATACAGCCACAAATAACCAATTCGTAGCTAATTTCGTGGCCATTTTCCAAAGCCACCGACCCACCGAGCCACGAAATCAGCCACGGACAAAATGTTCATTGCTATTAGCCACGAATTTCCGGACTTGGCATCCCAGGATGAGTGTCAGCCACGAATATAGCCACGGTCAGGATCAGTCGTGGCTGTTGTGAGCTGAATCTGCCATGTTTTACACCTACTTTTATATCGATTTCTGTATGCATTTCATGCATTTTGGTTAGAATAATACATAAATTGTGTAGTTTATGTTTATTTGCAATATATGGAGGTCTACACAAGTTTTTGTTATATTTCGCAGAAATCGGACGCACTTTGGAGCTTAAAGGAAACTCATGGAGAGGCTAAAAATGGTGTAGCTGGAGAAAACACCATTTTTCACCATTCTTCGTTCTGAATCAAGCTTTGATGTCTTCATGAGAGTTGTAGCCCTCGGAAAAAGATTTCCAACGCATGGTCATATGCGTCAATCCGACGAACGAGGACTCGGGAAAGTGCGTTTCAAGAACAGAGCAGAAAGCTGAGAGAACTTTACTCGATCTCGAGTACAATTACTCGATCTCGACAAAGGCTGTCCGAGCACACCTGGTCGAGCAGAGCTGATCGAGGACACTGAGTCAGAGACAACCCGACTCCGGAAGCCAACTCGATCTCGACTAACTCTTGTCGAGATCGACCACACTTCGACGCCATGTCCGGAGTCGACGAGCTGTGCCAAGTCGAGAAGCCGAAAACGGAGAAAGCCGAGCACCACCTTTACTCGATCTCGAGGAGGCTTATTCGAGATCGAGGAGCCCGGAGCCAAGATCCGAGCCTTGTCGAGCAGAGCTACCCGACCAAGCCAGTCAGCCCAGTCGACGACCACCGTACTCGATATCGAGGAGCCCTAGTCGAGATCGAGGAGAGCCGTGTCCGAAGCTGCGTTACGCGGTGAGCTGTCCGTGTCGAGTTGGGAGTCCTTGGAGCCGAAGGAATCCAAGATTGCCGAGATACATCAAGTTCTATCCTTGGAAGAGAAGATCTATCAACAAGAAGACATCTTACCTATTTTAGATTTATCTTTTCCTTTTAGATTTAATTCCTAAATTGCTTTTATTTATCTTTTAAAGTTTTAGATATAATTTTAGATATAGATAGATATATTCTATCCTAGAATAGCTAGGGAATGAAACCTATAAATAAAGCCTTAGGGGGCTGATTTTCATTCATTCAAGCAAAGCCGTCTTCGGGCACAAGGAGAGAGAGAGAAGGCGAGAGAGGAGAGAGAGAGAGAGAGAGAGAGAGAGAGAGAGAGAGAGAGAGGCGAGAGAGAAGAAGGAGGAACGTTTGGAAGGTTTTGTAAGTTTAAGTTTTATTTTGAATGTTAAAGTTAATTTCTTTCATTATGGTTTGTTTCTAATTTCCTTCTTCTAGGGTTGGGGTGATCCCAACATAGATATGTGTGTTTGATTTATAAATCCATGAATTTATGTCTTTATCATCATCTACCTATGTGCTTAATCCTTTGCGAGAGTTGAGGAAATTCCTTATTCATGATATTGAAGCGAAAGTGATCTTATTATGAATTTGGATAGTAATTAGGGTTTATTTGCGAGAGCCGACTAATCCTAATTAAGAAAAGGTAGAAACAAATTAGGTTTTTATGCGAGAGCCTCTATCACCTAAATTGTTGGAATTTGCGACAGTCGATTCTTTGATATAAACCATGCATCTTTATGTGATTTATGATCTACACATATGTTTATTGTTGCGGTGATCCCTAACCTTGGAAGTTTGCATCTTTATTTATTTTATTTCATTATTTTTATCCTGCAAAGTTACCCGACACCGACCACCTCTTCTTATATCATTCCCTCGACATCGACCAAGTCTTAGTCGACATCGACACCAACCTCCCCACCTTTTTCCCGCTATCCCTGAACCCCAAAACACACTAAACCTAGAACCGCTGACTTCTCTCCTGAGGACGAACCTGACTCCACTATCCTATAGCGGGGTCTTGACTACAAATTTATTTGGTTGAGAAACCCTCTCGTAAAATTGACGCCGTTGCCGGGGAAGCTATCATTCGCGCCTTAGGTAGTCAGTTCTCACTTTTTCTTTGAGTTACTTTACAGGTGTATGCGCCGTTCTGGTCAACCACTTGAGTTTGACGGCTTAGATGAACTAGAACGCCTTCTACACATCAGAGCTAAACTACAAAGAGCCATGGCAGCTGCAGAGACACAGGAACAGCAGATCGAGAGGCTCACGAGGGATCTAGCCGCCAGGGATGCTGCTCTCGCCACTGAGAGAGCAGGCAGGCAACAGGAAGTTGAGCGTGTGAGGCAGCTGGCAGATGAGCTTGCCCTCTACCCAACCACTGCAGAGGATTATATGCACCCGACTCTCGTCGTGGCTGAATCGGCGATTCTAATCCCTGAAAACAACTATGAAATTCGCACTCAATTTCTTATTGAAATTAAAAATCATGCATTTCATGGTAGATTTAATGAATGCCCTCTGCGCCATATTACCAACTTTACTGACATGTGTCGTACTCTTTCTGAAGGTACCACCTTGGAGTACATCCTGATGAAAGTTTTCCGTTGGTCTCTGGCTGGGCCTGCACTGAAATGGTTGGAAGGGCTGAAACCACGATCTCTCACGACATGGGCTCAGGTGAAGCAGGAATTTCTGAACAAGTTCTTTCCTCCTGCCAAGACAGCACTCCTGCGCCAAAAGATCAAATCTTTCAAACAACAGCCTGGGGAGACACTGGCAAAGGCATGGGATCGCTATAAGGATCTACTGCGATCCTGCCTTACACATGGACAGCAACCCTGCGTGGTTCAAGAGATCTTCTTCAACTCTCTGGACTTGGTTGCAAAGGACAAAATCAACACATATACTCACTATGAGTATCTGACAATGCCGCCTCCTGACGCATGGGCTGCTCTAGACAAGCTGACTATTGAGCGTTATATGTACATATTCCTAATTTATGTGTAATTATGGTTTTAGTTTGTTTTATCTTTCATATTTATCTTTTAGGCTGTTAGGATTTCCTTTCAAGACATATATATTGTAAACTCTCTTTCAAGTTCAGCAAGAAAAACAAGACGACAAATTGCCTTTCATCATGGTATCGGAGCGTTAACCTAGTTTTTCCAGAAAATACAATTTTTTTTCTTCTTGATCGATTGTTCCGACCATGGCCAGCAGCAGCAGTGATGATGAAAACCCTATGGCGGTTGCGCCGAAGAAACCATTGACGTTGGATCCGACGTCCTACTATTACCTTCATCCCTCGGATCATCCGGGGATGAACATCACACCCGTGATCCTAAAGGGCAGCAACTTTCAGGAGTGGGAGAAAGGCGTGCGGAACTCCTTTCGAGCGAAGCGCAAACTCAAGTTTCTCGATGGTTCTCTCCAAAAACCAGATGAGGATTCCGATGAGATTGAAGATTGGTGGAGTGTTAACTCCATGTTGGTTGGATGGATCTTACAGTCGATAGATCCGTCTCTACGTTCCTCTATTTCATACAACGACACTGTGAAAGATTTGTGGGATTCCCTTCGTCAACGATTCTCCGTTGGGAATGCTCCACGGATTCATCAATTGCGCACGGAGATCGCACGCTTTGAGTTGAATGGACAGTCTATCGATGCTTATTTCGCTCGTCTTCAACACCTTTGGAATGAATTAAACACTTACGTTCCACTCATCTCTTGTGAGTGTGGCGGATGCACTTGCGCTTTGAAGGCTAAGTTATAGAGAAGGCGCGATGAGGAGTTTGTTCATCAGTTTCTCATGGGCCTAGATGCCACCACCTATGGAACCATACGATCAACGGTTTTTGCCATGGAGACTCTTCCTGGTATCAATCGGGTGTACTCTTTAGCTGTCCAAGAAGAACAATCCCAATCTTCTAATTTGGAGAAGAAGGCTCGGGCAGATGCAGTTGCGTTTGCGGCTGCGCGTCAACCTTATGGGGGTGGCCGGAACACTAGCAAATCCGACGCCGACAGATCGATTGATCGATCAAAGCTTACATGTACTCATTGTCAAAAGTAGGGCCATGAGGTAAGTAGTTGTTTTAAATTAATTGGTTATCCTGAGTGGTGGGGGGACCTTCGTCAAAACAATTCCCCTGCCTCTCAATCTCGCTCTCGGGATCGAAGTGGTTCCTCTTCAGCACCCACTTCAGCATCGACAAGCCAGGGCAGTCGGCCTAAGTCCCAGGCGCGCTCTCCGGCTGTTGTCAATGCTGCTGGGCATATCTCTGCACCCAGGTCTGCACCTTCCAACTCGCAGACATACAATTCTGACGATCGAGCTGCACTCAATCCGGCCATGACTGATGCTCAGTGGACATCCATGATGGAGATGTTCCGTAATTTTCACGCCTCCAATCCTTCTTAGGATCATCTGATGGGTAAGGCTTCTGATCGATGGATATTGGATACAGGTGCCTCGTTACACATGACTGGTCGTCGAGACTTACTTCATGATCTCCATCCGATTTCCCCTATTCATGTTCTTTTACCTGATCGATCTATCTCAGTGGCTACGCAGGCTGGTTCTGTTGCAATTGGCCCAAAATTGATTATTTCCAATGTTTTGTTGGTTCCTTCATTTCACTACAATCTTATCTCGTTTCTGACATTGATCACTGAACAACGGTTGCTTGTGACCTTAACGGACAAATTGTGTGTGATTCAAGACCAGTTTATGAGGACGGTGATTGGAGCAGGTGAAGCCGGGGGTGGAGTCTTCTAGCTAGTTGGCACTTGTGATGGGTCGCCTATTCTTGCTGGGTCTGCATCAAGTTCTTCGGCTGATTCTGTTCTTTGGCACAAGCGGATGGGGCATCCGTCATTTCAGTCTATTTATAATCTACCTGGTCTTTCTTTTGTTAAACCAACAACAAGTGAACATTGTGCTATTTGTTTTGAAGCCAAGCAAACTCGTGCTCCTTTTCCTATTAGTTTCAATAAAGCAGTTGCCCTATTTGAATTGATTCATGTTGATGTTTGGGGACCATACAAGGTTTCGTCTACTACTGGTGCCCATTATTTTTTGACCATTGTTGATGATCTATCTCGTTATGTTTGGGTTTATTTGATGGTCTCTAAAACTGAGGTTGCTCATCTTTTGCAAAAATTTTGTGCTCTCACCCAAACCCAGTTTAACAAAGGTGCTAAACGAGTACGGGCAGACAATGGAACGGAGTTCTTGGCCTTGCGTGCTTTCTTTGCTTCCGCCGGCATTATCTTTGAGACATCTTGCACTTATACACCTCAGCAGAATGGGAGAGTTGAACGGAAACATCGACATCTTCTCAATGTTGCCCGAGCTTTGATGTTTCAAGCTTCTTTACCTACACGCTTATGGGGGGAATGTGTCCTCACTGCGGCTTATTTGATCAACAGAACACCATCAACACTCCTTAAAGGTCTATCTCCTTATGCTATTTTATTTAATCGTCCGGCTGATTACTCTCACATTCGGGTCTTTCTGCTTTGCTTCGGTGGTTCCTCGCAGCAGTGATAAGTTCCAGCCTCGTGGCGCTAGATGCATATTTTTGGGCTATCCTTTTGCCAAAAAGGGATGGCGTGTTCTTAATCTTGAAACAAATAAGGTTTGACCAACTATGATAACAAGTATGGGACTCCAGTCAACTATGAGGTGAACCCCTACGCCAGGCAAGCACCATCCATGCCCCTATATGAGCCCCCTAAGGAGATTGATCCAGATGTTAGGGAGCAGTACTACAGAGACCAGAATAAGAAGCTCCTCAAACAAGTAAAGTGCCTTTCTGTCAACCAGCCTTGTATTGAATGCGGATCGCAGAGGCACACAACTACTGAGTGCCCACACACAGAGCAAGTCAGGCTGGCAGAATACCATGAAGAGGCAGCTTACGTAGGGGGTCCCAATCGCTACATGGGGGACCAAAGGTTTCAGCAACCACAATGGAACCAAGGTGCCCCTAGGAACCCCCCGCCCTACAAAGCTCCAGGACATCCAGAAAGGGACCAGAAAAAGGATGATCTACAGACTGTCTTAGAGGAAATAAGGAGGAATCATACAGAAATCAGGCAATCCTTCAATTCAGTCTATACTCAGATTCAGGGCGTCAACTCTAGGCTTGGGGAAATTGATATATGGCAAAAATCAGTTGATACACAGATTGGTCAGCTAGCAGCAGGAGTCCCCAAACAAACAGGGTCACTCCCAGGATCTTCAGAACCAAATCCAAAGGGAAAGACTGGACACATCGCTGCTGTAAAACTCAGAAGCGGCCATCAACTGCAAGAGCCAGAAGTTGGAAAGCAGCAGAACAAAGGAGACCAGCAAGTCGACCAGCAGCTAGTCGACGTCGATCAGAGCTTGGTCGATCTCGAGGAGGGCCTGCTCGATCTCGAGGAGAAAATACAGAAACCATCGTCTGCACTACACAGCAACTCGACATCACCCAATCTGGTCGAGATCGACAAGGGTGTACTCGACATCGAGGACGGTCAACCCGAGATCGAGAAAACTGCAGCACCTCCGACGTTTGTTCTGGCTCCAAATCAGAAAAAGAAGCTGCCTTTCCCCACAAAATCTCCAAAGGACCCGGCAGAAAAGAAATTTCAGTGCTTCATCAAGATGCTTCAAAAGCTCAACGTAACCATCCCCTTCACAGAAGCTCTCAATTAAATGCCATCCTATGTCAAGTTCCTGAAGGAGATTCTGAGCAAAAAGCGATCAATGGCTGAAATTACAGAGGAGTGCAGCCATTTGGACATACTGGAGAAGAGGCCAGATCCAGGTAAGTTTGCTATAACCATTGGATTTGGTCCATATAAAATTAATGCCTTATGTGATCTTGGAGGTAGTGTGAGTATAATGCCTTTAACAATTTGGTCCAAGATTAAGATAGGTGCCCTAGAGCCTGTGGATGCTAGACTTTATATGGCCAACAACGCAGTGGTCATTCCAACAGGCATGGTGGACAATGTGCCAGTACAAGTAGGTAAATTCTTTGTCCCTGCTGATTTCTTAGTTGTTGATATGCAAGAAGACCCTGCTTGTCCAATTATTCTAGGAAGACCCTTCTTGGCAACGGTAGATGCCAATATAAGCGTAAGGAAAGGAGTGCTCACTTTCAACACCAGCGATGAGGTAATTGAGTATTCCTTTAATGAAACTGAAAGGCATACAGGTCCAACGGAAGAGGTAAAATCTATCTCAGCTGGTTACATCACTTGCGGGGAACCCAAGGTAAGAAATATGACCCCTCAGGAGCTGGAAAAGAGGGATATGGAAGCCCAGGTGGAGGAGATCATGGCAATCCTAAAGGAGGACACAGAAAATCCAATCGACACAAACCAAGGTACGTCGTTACGGACTAATTATTTTTCGAATGCCTTGACAGGAACCAAGTATGGGGTCAAGATCGACCAAGAATCCTCGACATCGAGGATCCTAGTCGATCTCGACCAAAACCAAGAACCTCCACCAGCACCAGCGTTGTCGAGCAGCCAGACAGAAACTGAGTCTTCCTCTAGATCGAGTACAGTACTCGACATCGACCACCATAGCCCTGCCTCGAGTTCGCCTTCCTCGACGCTAACTCCACCAGACGGCCAGGACTCCTCGAGATCGACCACCCTAGTCGATGTCGACCACCACCTTGCTGGCCCAGCTCCTTCTTCCTCGACGCTGAAGCCACCAGAAGGAGAATCCTACTCAAGATCGAGTGAGCCACTCGAGATCGACCAGCCCTCGCCTCCACCAGCTCCTGCATCCTCGAGCAACTCACCACCAGAATCTGAATCCTACTCGAGATCGAGTACCCCTACTCGAGATCGACCAAACACTGTAGTCCCCGATTCCGTCTCCGCGAAGGTAAGCCAAGGTATGGATCTTTCTTCTCCTATTTCCATTAAAGATCTATCTATACATGGGAGAGGTTTGCCTTGGTATGTGCGCTTATGTAGGATATCCAATGATGAGCCCAAAGAGTATGAAATTGGAGACAAGCTCTATGTCTCTAAATCAAAGGATCATTGGTTCCCTAACAAATTCAACAAGAAGAGGATGGGACCTTTCGTGGTGAACAAGATCCATTCTGGAGGATTGCAGCTGATGGACAAGAATGGAGTCCTATTCGAAGCCCAAGCTACATGGGCCCTGCAGATGCCACCTTGAGCTAAATGGAAAGTCGGCCTAGCGACTATAAAATCTAGAGCTTGTACATAGACATTTAGTTTTGGACATTGCTTTGTTGCTTTTGTTTTGAACACTTTTAGTTTTTCTATTATGGGTATATGTCTTCTGCACTTTTCAAGACCATGGATGAGCCATATTCATACTCGGCCCAGGAGATTCTTTCATTCGAAATTATGAAGCCCCGCACACATGTCTAGTGAGTCTCTTTCTTTACCCTTGTTTTTTATACAGTGAGGACACTGTAATGTTTAAGTATGGGGTGGGGGAAAGGCTTACTTTATGCATATTTGCCATATTTGACATTATTTGTGCATATTTAGAATTTATTTCTTTGAACTGCTACATGGCTATTTTGGAATGCATTATTGATTTTTGTGCTTATATGCATGATTTCCAAAATTTGAGATAAATGACCCCCATTTGAAATTTTTGATAATGTCATGGAAGTTTATATTGAACTCGACGATGCAAAATTGGATTCATTAGAGATATATCATGAAAATTGCCTAGTAAAGGGAAGTCACATTGAAGTGCATTATTTTCTTGAAAACCATAGAAGGAGGTAAAATTTGAAGTTGCTTTTGACATGTTGCATGATAAGAGGATAGAGGACTTTTATATTTCCATATAATGCTCATATTGTTTATAATCCTAGCCTTACCTATGCTTATGCATCACAAAAGCCATATTATGCCTTATTTCATATTATTGCTCCACATGATCTAAATATTGCCCATTCTTTACCTTATTCCCTATCCGGGGATTATGTTCAGAATGATGTTACATTATGGAGATATCATATGGTGATTGTGTTGTTGTTATCATTATTGGAGTTTGGCGGAATTGTTTGAAATATATGGAAAATTTAACGAGTGAAAGAAAATCCGATCAAAGATCGACCCTGCTCGCTGAGATAATAGTTTGGCGAGATGGGACACCAGGTGAGGAGTCCGACGCACTAACTATCCGGGGCCATTCATGACACCCATGTTTGCGACTCGCGAGAAGGCAGTGCTGAGGTTAGAGAGGTTAAAGCATTATTATTGAGAAAAAGCATTATGAAAGGTGATTGATCTTATGAGAAAGAATGCGGTATGAAACTCAGTTTGGAAATACTCCATTTCCCCGGATCAAAAGCACCACATTGCCAAAAACTGCCCACCTTTAGCCTTTTACCAATATACTCCTTATTGAGCTTAAATTAAAGTCCTCTTGATTATTAATGCTTTGTCACATGAATTGTTTTTGCACAACCCTCCTTTTGTGAGTAGATGTTGCTTTTGTATATTTGCACATGCATGGATCTGTGACACTAGTACCTTTTCGAGGATGGTAATTGATTGCAGGGGACATATGAGAATGAATCTAAGATGTTGAGAGTTTTGATTTCTTCCCCTGAATGACAAATAAAAGTATTGCTTGAGGACAAGCAAGCTTAAGTATGGGGTGTTTGTTGTGAGCTGAATCTGTCATGTTTTACACCTACTTTTATATCGATTTCTATATGCATTTCATGCATTTTGGTTAGAATAATACATAAATTGTGTAGTTTATGTTTATTTGCAATATATGGATGTCTACACAAGTTTTTGTTATATTTCGCAGAAATCGGACGCACTTTGGAGCTTAAAGGAAACTCATGGAGAGGCAATGGTGTAGCTGGAGAAAACGCCATTTTTCACCATTCTTCGTTCTGAATCAAGCTTTGATGTCTTCATGAGAGTTGTAGCCCTCAGAAAAAGCTTTCCAACGCATGGTCATATGCGTCAATCCGACGAACGAGGACTCGGGAAAGTGCGTTTCAAGAACAGAGCAGAAAGATGAGAGAACTTTACTCGATCTCGAGTACACTTACTCGATCTCGAAAAAGGCTATCCGAGCACACTGGTCGAGCAGAGCTGATCGAGGACACTGAGTCAGAGACAACCCGACTCCGGAAGCCAACTCGATCTCGAGTAACTCTTGTCGAGATCGACCACACTTCGACGCCATGTCCGGAGTCGACGAGCCGTGCCAAGTCGAGAAGCCGAAAACGGAGAAAGCCGAGCACCACCTTTACTCGATCTCGAGGAGGCTTAGTCGAGATCGAGGAGCCTGGAGCCAAGATCCGAGCCTTGTCGAGCAGAGCTACCCGACCAAGCCAGTCAGCCCAGTCGACGACCACCGTACTCGAGATCGAGGAGCCCTAGTCGAGATCGAGGAGAGCCGTGTCCGAAGCCGCGTTACGCGGTGAGCTATTCGTGTCGAGTTGGGAGTCCTTAGAGCCGAAGGAATCCAAGATTGCCGATATACATCAAGTTCTATCCTTGGAAGAGAAGATCTATCAACAAGAAGACATCTTACCTATTTTAGATTTATCTTTTCCTTTTAGATTTAATTCCTAAATTGCTTTTATTTATCTTTTAAAGTTTTAGATATAATTTTAGATATAGATAGATATATTCTATCCTAGAATAGCTAGGGAATGAAGCCTATAAATAAAGCCTTAGGGGGCTGATTTTCATTCATTCAAGCAAAGCCGTCTTCGGGCGCAAGGAGAGAGAGAGAAGGCGAGAGAGGAGAGAGAGAGAGAGAGAGAGGCGAGAGAGAAGAAGGAGGAACGTTTGGAAGGTTTTGTAAGTTTAAGTTTTATTTTGAATGTTAAAGTTAATTTCTTTCATTATGGTTTGTTTCTAATTTCCTTCTTCTAGGGTTGGGGTGATCCCAACATAGATATGTGTGTTTGATTTATAAATCCATGAATTTATATGTCTTTATCATCATCTACCTATGTGCTTAATCCTTTGCGAGAGTTGAGGAAATTCCTTATTCATGATATTGAAGCGAAAGTGATCTTATTATGAATTTGGATAGTAATTAGGGTTTATTTGCGAGAGCCGACTAATCCTAATTAAGAAAAGGTAGAAACAAATTAAATTTTTATGCGAGAGCCTCTATCACCTAAATTGTTGGAATTTGCGAAAGTCGATTCTTTGATATAAAGCATGCATCTTTATGTGATTTATGATCTACACATATGTTTATTGTTGCGGTGATCCCTAACCTTGGAAGTTTGCATCTTTATTTATTTTATTTCATTATTTTTATCCTGCAAAGTTACCCGACACCGACCACCTCTTCTTCTATCATTCCCTCGACATCGACCAAGTCTTAGTCGACATCGACACCAACCTCCCCACCTTTTTCCTGCTATCCCTGAACCCCAAAACACACTAAACCTAGAACCGTTGACTTCTCTCCTGAGGACGAACCTGACTCCACTATCCTATAGCGGGGTCTGGACTACAAATTTATTTGATTGAGAAACCCTCTCGTTAGTGGCCAATGTCATCGCTAGCTGCCACGAATTCAGGGTCACCTATAATCCGTGTCTAAAAATCCATAGCTATTTCCTGTTTTTTTTAGTAGTGATAATGGTTACTTGTTTAAGATCGGCAAGGTTTGTATCCCATTTTCTTCCATTAGACGACTGTTAACTCAAGAAATACACGAATTTAGGGGACATGGTGGTTTCGAAAAAACCTTAGCTGGATTGAAGGAATATTGCTTTTGGCCTAAAATGTCTAATTATGTGCTTAGATTTGTCAAAAGTTGTGTCACATGTGCTAAGGCAAAATCAAAGGCTAATTCGAATGAACTCTACCAACCATTACCTATTTCGAATGCACCCTGGGAAGATGTATCTATGGATTTCATTGTTGGCTTGCCTAGATCTTCTAAGGGTCATGATTCTATTTTTGTGGTGGTAGACAGATTTTTCAAAATGGCTCATTTTATTCCATGTCACAAAATTGATGATGTTATTCATGTTGCTCATTTATTCTTTAAAGATATTGTTCGCTTACATGGATTGCCTTTGTCTATTGTGTCTGATCGTGATTCTAATTTTTTAAGTTGTTTTTAAAAAACTTTGTGGTCTAAGTTAGATACAAAGCTTTTATTTTCTACTTCTTGTCACCCTTAAACTGATGGTCAAACTGAGGTTACAAATAGAACACTTGGGGCTCTCCTAAGATTCATGTTGCGAACTAACCTCTGGAGGTGGGAAGAATGCCTACCATTTGTTGAGTTTGCTTATAATAGGTCTAGGCACTCAGCAACCAAGCAGACTCCCTTTGAGGCGGTCTATGGCCGAAATCCACTTACACATGTGGATATGATGCCACGGCCCCTCAAGGAGAAAGAGAGCATGGATGCAGCTAAGCAGGTGGACTTCATCAAGCGCTTGCATGAGCTTACCAAGGCGCAGCTGGAAAGGAAAATTGTGCAATACAAGGCAGCGAAGGACAAGCATCGCAATGATGTGCAGTTCAACGTTGGTGATCTTGTGTGGATGCATCTCAAGAAGGAAAGGTTTCCACAACAACGGAAATCTAAGCTGGACCCCAGGGGAGATGGACCATTTCGAGTGGTTCAGAAGATGAGTCCTAATGCTTACAAGCTGGATCTCCCTGCCGACATGTACAGTGTTCATTCTACCTTCAACGTCGCTGATCTATCTTTGTTCGTGCCTGACGATGACTCTGACGACGATTTCAGGACAAATCGAAATCAAGTGGAGGAGAATGATGCAGTGCAATTGTCGATGACTAGCTCCTGGTGACATTGATGACAATATGAAGGTTCTATTCGATGTTCCTATCACTCGTGCAAGGGCCAAGAGAATTCAAGATGCAACTATATCCCTTCTTGTCCGTTACCAAGGAACTATGGAGGAAGGGTTCATGCCACCCTGGATCACTTCGCTCAAGTCTACACCACTAGCAAAAGAGTTGAGCTTCCGTCCACAAACAGAGCTCATAAAGACTCGTTAACACCCGCCATGACAAGCCTTCCCTTGCCTCGGTACACACTCGGTACAAACACATGCCGAGTGGGCCTAGGGTCCATGGCCGAGTACTTCTCTTGTGTTGGCCTGAGTTGTCTAGTGACTTAATTAATTTTATTATTTCATGTATACTTAGATTTAATAAAGTGGAAGATTATATCTACTCTTGATAGAAGTCTTGTCCACTAAGTTTTGAATTTATATCTTAACTAGGTTTACTTTATCTTTAGGATTTAAATTTTATCTTTAAGAAACCAAACCTCCACTCTTGCAAGGTGGAATTGGTTCATAGCTTTTCTATTTAAACAATGTAGTTCCTATTGAATTAATTATATGAAAATATATTTGAGGAACCCCTTTAAGGATTAAAAGAGTTCTTCGATTATCAATGTCAAAGTTTTGAAGTCTCTTATGTTCTTGATTCAACTCGGCACCCTCTCAAACACACCCAAACCATTCGATCAAACACAACAACAAACACACCGAGTGGGCCTCGACACCTGTCCACGGTCCTTGGCGCCAGGCGCTCCGGCGCTCGCGTGCTCTCCTACTCTCACTCTCGCAAGCGCTCGCGCACCCCCGGCACCTCGGCGTCTTTGCTCGCACACCCTCGCTCTCGCTCCCAGCAAACGTTCACAGGACTCCGCGCATCCGTACACCCAGGCTCCGCACGCGCAACCTCCTCGCTGCTCCTTTCTCTTCCATCGCTTTTGTGTTTAAATTAATTGAGTTTTGTTTCATTGCTTTAATTAGTTTATTAATTAAGTTGATTAATTTGTTCAATCAGGAGATATCGAAAGAGCATTGCAAGATCAGGCAAATATACGGCGTGGTTCTTTATCTTGAGCCCACATGTGAAGGATCGGGTATCCCAAACGTATCAAGTGGTTTTGGATTCTCAGGTTCACCACAACATTGCATCTTCGATAGACTATACATGAAACGAAACATTCCAGAGTCAAGGTTCACCACAACAATGCATCTTCGATAGACTATATAATTTTCATGCATGAACAAATTGAAAAGAGATATTTGAAGGTAAACTATCTAAAGTCATTATCCCTCAGCCTACGCATGTTGCAATAACTATGTCCGTTTCAATTAATTACCACTTAGCTTGCGCATGTTGCAAATTAATCAATCAAATTGGACTCTTTAAGCACTTAGACCCTAGCGAGCAAATCGATCAAACATTCGCAGACGCGATCCGCATAATCAATTCAAACCTAGGTTGTCTACAATAGTTTATTATCCTCAAGAGAATTAAATAGATTGCTCATAAACAATTCTCAAATTCAATCCATGTTTTCCAATAAAATCAACAACTTTATCTACATATCCAATCTCAATTCGCAGCTGACGTGTGTTGAACATAAAAAGGATTCCAATCAATCATAGCATTAATCAGATTAAGCACTCACGGATCAAATCAAACAAACAATAGAATTCATTCAGGCAATCTTCACGCACATGTCTATCTCAGCATCGTTGGGATCACCCTAACCCCAGAACAAGAAAACTAGCCAGACATGTATTCAGACACAATCAAAGAACTCATGATGAAAGAATATAAGACTAGATTGACATAACTTATTCTTGAATCCAGGAAAACAAACGTTCAAGAGAAAATATCTAAAAGAGCCTTAAACTCTCAATGTCTGCAACTAGCGTTTCTGACGTGAAAATTGGATGTTCTCTATATATATTACCCAAAACAAAAATGTGAAAATAATCCTAAAAATAATAAAATATACCAAAAAGTCGTCCAACAATAGATAAAATATCCTGACAAAATAACGCGGAAAAGAAGGTATCGAGTCGATACTTCAGAGTATCGACTCGATATTCATGGGTATCGACCCGATATTTCGTGTTTTCTCCTTTGCTCATTCTATCGATTCAGAATGTGTGGGTTCCAACTCGATACCTTAGGATTCTAGGCCGATACTTTGACTCACCATCAGCTTCTTGGCTCGATTTCTCTATATTTGAGCCGAATTTGCAAAAGTGCTCAACATGAAAGTTGTAGCTCTCTGAATCAGCTTTGCAACAAGCTATAGAACATCTTAATCTGAATTTTGTGGAGCTCAAATGACTCATTTTGCCGAGATGTCGCCAAACAAAAACTGTCCGAAATATGTCGGTTCGACAATAGGCTCTTCCTAGCTTGATTTCTAGCACTTGAGACCGCTATGCAAGGCTCTATCGGTGTCCATGAACATCTTGAACTTGGCTTCACTAAGTCCCATTCCATCGTGACTCTACCGCTATGCAAAAGTGGTCAACATGAAAGTTGTAGGTCTTTGAACATGTTGAACTAAGACACGCACCCCTGCTCCCGCGCACTCGCTGACTCTCGCTCCCTTGCTTTCCCTTTCATCGCTATTTAATTAGTTTATATTTGGTTAAGTTATTTCTGTCGCCATAATTAGTTTAGTTAATTTGTTAATCAGGAGATATTGGAAGAGCATTGCAAGATCGGGAAAATGTACGACGTGGTTCTTGATCTTAAGCCCACAGGCGAAGGATCGGGTATCCCAAACGTATCAAGTGGTATCGGATTTCAAGTGTATGCAAGTTCTTTACTCTCTTGATTCTTTAATTGACTGATTTATTTTCGTGCCTTATTTTTCACCATTCCCGCTGCATAAAATTTAAATCTTTATCATTCACCCTAAAAATTGGCACTTTATTTTAGTTCTTTTCTTGTTTGGATCTTTAATTTGGAAGATATTGAGTTCTTGATTGCAAGTTTAGATCTTTTATTCCTTGTTGCTACATATCATGCCTATAAATGTGATTCTTGGATTAGAGCTTTATATGAACTTGCACCACTAAAGAATCCTAAATTTTCCAGTTTCTAGCCTATTTCCGTTATTTCTTAATTTTCGCTTACTTTTACATCATCGTAGCTTAATTTTAATTTTGATTTTCTTTATTTTATTTTTCTGTCGCATTACAGCAGTACATTACAACGACAATCTTAGTCAAAAAAAAGAGAAAAAACCCGAGAGCTTAAAAAAAAAACATACATTCATCTTACCTTTGTTTGAGTTAGTAACTCATTGCTTATTGCTCTTTCTTTACTTGCTACTTGTTACATGATCTATTTGTTTTAAAGCATTACAAAGAACCCTACTTTTGTGTGATTTTGTGTTGTGCCGAAACAGGAGCCTTGGTCACACCCCTCCTTTTCTGAACCGTGTTGCAACCGTTAGATAATAGTTGAAGGAGTGTGTGCACTTGATTGCCCTTGTGATTGCATCGTTACTACTACTATCTCTTGCTGAAATATCGTGCATTACATTGTAGCTTTATTCCTTCTATAATTAGCCGCTTGTTTATACTTTCTTTCCTTGATATCCGACTTGTGGCTGATTTCTTTTGCAATTTGATCTTTTCTTGTTGTCTTCAATATTGCAAAATTCTGTGTCCAGGGAAGATTACTAAATATTGTGCCTTGTTTTTCTCGCCTCTTTGATTTCTAAAATTGAATCACTCTTAGGAATCAATAGGGCTTGCATTACTTGGTTTCTAGTCTTTGCTTCGTTTATCTGTTTCTCTTCTGATATTGTAGGAACATGTCGAACGACAATAACCCCAGCTCTTCCCCTACCCCTCCTACGCCACTCACTGCAGCCGAAATACAGTCCATCATTGCGACTGAAATAGCCCAATTGACCAATCGCTTGGCCATTGAAAAGGCTCAGGACCGTGCTGATTTCTCGGCTCAGATCAACAATGCCATTGCTCGAGTGCTCGAGGAGTTGAAACAAAATGAGGCTTCTGGATCTACACCGCCCTCTGGTGGTAAGCCGCCTCATTCAGGTAATATACCCCATATAGGTAATACCCCTCCCTCAGCTAATACTCCCCCTTCAGGTAATCCAACCCCTTCTGGTCAGTTACATTTTGAGCTTAAGTCTCCTACGCCTAACCCTTTTCCGGAGATAATGATAATGATCATCTAGCAGGCTTCAGTGGTAACCAGGACCGCCGAGAACATACCCCCTGGGCATCACCAGCAGGTCCGGCCACATCATCAGCACCAGCAGGACACGAATCCACTGTACATCAGATCTAACTGGAATGATAGTCGCATCAACGTTGATCTGAACGACATGCCCCACTTGGAGGACGCATACCAAGAGGTAGATCCTAACTTTGTTGATTTTCCTCCCCCTAATTTTGGTCGTCCTAGATTTGATAATGCACAAGCTATCCAAAGGCGCGATGTTAAAATGAAATTAGAAACTTTTGATGGTACTAATGATCCTGAATCTAATCTTGTTTCGGAGAATCATACTGACTATTTGCTTGAACATCTGCGCTATGAGGAAACAGAGCAGTTGGAAGTTGTTATATTACATAGGACTGGTATGGCTCGCACTTGGTGATTCTGCACTCGTGAGATGCGCCGTCGTCAAGGTAAGAAACCTGTTGAAACCTGGCCTCAAGACAAACCTTCAAGAAGAAATCTCTAAAAGAGACTAAAACTCTCAATGTCTGCAACTAGCGTTTCTGACGTGAAAATTGGATGTTCTCTAATCTAACCATAATTCTCTATATATATTCCCCGAAACGAAAATGTGAAAATAATCCTAAAAATAATAAAATATACCAAAAAGTCGTCCAACAATAGATAAAAGCGGATAAAATATCCCGACAAAATAACGCGGAAAGGAAGGTATCGACTCGATACTTTAGAGTATCGAGTCGATATGTTGATACTCTAAAGAATTATGGCTCGGTAGGTGAAGATAACGACTCGATATTCATGGGTATCGACCCAATATTTATTGTTTTCTGCTCTGCTCGTTCTATTGACTCGGAATGTGTGGGTTCCGACTCGATACCTTAGAATTCCGGGTCGATACTTTGACTCACCATCACCTTCTTGGCTCCATTTATCTATATTTTAGGCCGAATTTGCAAAAGTGATCAACATGAAAGTTGTAGGTCTTTGAATCAGCATTCCAAAAAGCTATAGAACACCTCCATCTGAATTTTGTGGAGCTCAAAGGACTCATTTTGCCGAGATGTCACCAAACAGCAACTGTCCGAAATATGTCGATTCAACAATAGGCTCTTCTTAGCTTGATTTCTAGCACTTGAGACCGCTATGCAAGGCTCTATCGGTGTCCATGAACATGTTGAACTTGGCTTCACTAAATCCCATTCCATCATGACTCTAATATCGAACAAGTCTCAAATCACCTGAAAACAAATAAAACACAAGTGTAGACATCTATTTTAAAAACAAAACCAAAAACTATATAAAAGACATGCAAAACATATAAAATGACTTAAAAACGATTATAAACTATTTCCTATAACATGTAGAATATGATGATATCAAAATACCCCATACTTAGACCTTGTTTTTCCCCAAGCAAGACTAGTCAAATACTGCCACAAGTGCAAGACATAATATTGGCCACAACTTATTCAACTCCTTTTGAAAATAATAATGCAATCGAAATCTCAAGACAAGTGCCATCATATCATGTTTCCTCATTACCAAAGACAAAACAATCAAAAGTCTCAAAACCTCACAATGATATTTTATGTGAATCACTCTCACTAAAATGTGTATAAGGAATGAAATTTATGCTCGGTCTCAACAATTGCGCTTATCTATACCATAAGTGATGCAGTGCAATTGTCGACGACTTCTGGTGACATTGAGGACAACATGAAGGTTCCATTCGATGGTCCTATCACTCGTGCAAGGGCCAAGAGAATTCAAGATGCAACCAAAGCCCTTCTTGTCCGTTACCAAGGAATGATGGAGCAAGGGTTCAGGCCACCCTGGATCACTTTGCTCAAGACCACACCACCAGCGCAAGAAGTGAGCTTGCGTCCACAAACGGAGCTCATGAAGACTCGACAAACACCCTCTTTGAAGACACCACTCGATACAACACATGGGCCACTCGGTCTCCATGCAGGCCGAGTGCATACAAGCCCCATGTCGAGTGGGCCATAAGCCATGTCGAGTACTCTAGTGCTTGGGCCGGTTTTTAGCTAATTCTATTATTTATTGTACTTAGGATTAATAATGTGGAAGACTATATCTCCTTTAGATAAGTCTTGTCCACCAAGTTTTAAAGTTATATCTTCTTAGGTTTACTTTTATCTTTAGGTTTTAAATTATGTCTTTTATCAACCTAAATTATATCTTGCATGATTAGAATTGGTTGTTAGTTTTCTATTTAAACAATATAGTTCCCTTTTATTTAATTAGATTGAATAGAATTGAGGAACCCCTTTATGGATTAAAGGGTTCTTCGATTTCAATCCCAAAAGCCTTATTGCTCTTGTGTTCTAAATCACAACCGAAACCAAACACAACCTAAACCCTAGTCAAAATCGTCGCATCAAAGGAGAAGAAGACCGGCGCTGTGACCCTCGGCACCCGGTTCCCTGGGCTTCGGCGCCCAGCGCCCATAAGCTAGCGCCTCGCTCTCACCCTTGCTCTCTCGCTCGCGTCCGCGGCCTCGCTAAGCTTGCGCTACCAGTGAGCGGAGTCCTTGCCTCACGCGCACTCACTCTAGCCATCCCTCGCACACCCGTGCCCGCACCCTGAGGATTCAAAGCTCCTGCGCTCGTCACCCGTGTCCGCTTCCGAAACCTCGGAACCCCTGCACTCACGCTCTCTCTCTCGTCTCTACTTTCGTCGCTCTTATTTATTTTAAATTGTCTAAGTTTAGATCGTCACTGTAATTAGTTTACTTAATTAGTTTAATTAATTTGTCAATCAGGATATATTGGAAGAGCATTGCAAGATCGGGCAAATATACGACATGGTTCTTGATTTTGAGCCCACATGCGAAGGATCGGGTATCTCAAATGTATCAAGTGGTATCGGAGCTCAGGTGTATGCAAGTTTATTACTCTCTTGATTCTTGAATTGAGTGATTTATTTCCGTGCCTTATTTTTCACCATTCCCGCTGCATAAAATTTAAATCTTTATTGTTCAACCTAAAAATTAGGACTTTATTTTATTTATTTTCTTGTTTGGATCTTTAATTTGGAAGATATTGAGTTCTTGATTGCAAGTTTTGATCTTTTATTCGTTTTTGGTACATATCATGCCTATGAATGTGATTCTTGGATTAAAGCATTATATAAACTTGCACCACTAAAGAACCCTAAATTTTCCAGTTTCTAGCCAATTTCCCTTATTTTCGTTCTTTTTGCCTACTTTTAGATCATCGCAGCTTAGTTATATTATTTTTCTTATTGTTCTTGATTTTCGTCGCTATTGCATACCTTTACAGCGACAGTTTAGTTAAAAAAATAAAAATAAAAGGAAAAAGCCGAGAGCTTCAAAAGAAAAGCATTCTTCTTTACCTTCTTTTATTGAGTTAGTAACTCATTGCCTCTTGTTATTTCATTTATTAGCTACTTGTTAGATGATCTGATTGGTTTTAAGCATGATAAAAGAACCCTACTTTGTGTGATTTTGTGCTGTGCCGACAAAGGAGCCTTGGTCACACCCCTCTTTCTCTGAACCGTGTTGCAACCGTCAGATAATAGTTGACGGAGTGTGTGCACTTGCTTACCCTTGTGATTGCATTGCTTTTACCATCATCTTGTTCGTTTATTATTGTATCACATTGTATCATTTTTCTTTCACATTAGCCGCTTGTTTATACTTGATATCCTTGATATCCGACTTGTGGATGATTTCTTTTGCAATTTGATCTTTTCTTGCTGTCTTCAATATTGCAAAATTCTATCTCCAGGGAAGATTACTAAATATTGTGACTTGTTTTTTCTCGCCTCTTTGATTTCTAAAACTGAATCACTCTAGTCTTAGGAATCAATAGGGCATGCATTACTTGGTTTCTGGTCTTTGCTCCGTTTACTTATTGCTCTTCACATATTGTAGGAACATGTCTGACGAAAATGACCCCAATTCTTCCCCTGCCCCTCCTACGCTACTTACTGCAGCCGAAGTACAGTCCATCATTGCAACCGAAATAGCCCAGAGACCAACCGTTTGGCCATTAAAAATGCTCAGGACCGTGCTGATTTTTCGGGCCAGATAAACCAAGCCATTACTCGGCAGCTCGAGGAGTTGAGACAGAATGAGGCTTCTGGATCTACACCGACGTCAGGTAATCCACACCCTTCTGGTCAGTTACACTTTAAGCTTAACTCTGCTACGCCTAATCCTTTTGCCGGAGATAATGATAACGATCATTTAGCAAGGCTGGCCTCATCACCAACAGTCGCACACGAATCCGCTATTCATCATATTTAACTGGGATGACAGTCGCAGCAACGCTGATCTGCACGACATGCCCCACTTGGAGGACGCATACCAAGAGGTAGATCCTAACTTTGATTATTTACCTCCCCTTAATTTTTGTCGTCCTAGATTTGATAATGCACATGCTATCCAAAGGCGCGATGTTACAATTAAATTGGAAACTTTTGATGGTACAAATAATCCTGAATCTTATCTTGTTTGGGAGAATCATACTGATTATTTGCTTGAGCACCTACGCCATGAGGAAACAGAGAAGATGGAAATTGTTATATTACATCTGACAAGTATGGCTTGCACTTGGTGGTTCCGTACTCGTGAGATGCATCGTCGTCAAGGTAAGCAACCTGTTGAAACTTGCCCTAACTTCGCTATCTTCTGAAGAAAGGACATATGCCTGAGGAATACATGGAGACCATGCGGATGCACCTAGCCTCTTGCAACTAGGGAGCTCGCTCACCCATGGAATATAGAGATGAGCTTGAATGCCTCGCTCATCAGGCTAATCTTTATCTTACTGAACGTGCTTTATGTACACAATTTCTTGTTGGTCTTAATATCCCTATTAAAAATCCTTTGGCTATTCATTCTATTAAGGATATTAACACTTTATCTCATAATGCATAGCTTCTGTATAAGCAGCAGCAGCAGCAACTGCAGAGGGCCAGAACCGATCACACCTCCCATGGTCGCAGGTTTGTCACTTTTAACTCTTCTAGTCAATCTAGATCTTCTCCTAACCCTTCTATGCAGCAAAAGGGAGTTTCCAACTCACCTCAAAAGGGTTATCAGGTTGAAACTAGAAGGGTTGATGCACATCTAAGGAACGCACCAAAGACATCCGCTGTTTCACTTGTGTTGGTTCTGGGCATCTCTCTCGCGAATGCCCTCAGAAAAGGAAGGTCCTTCTCAATGATTTGGGAGACCATTCCTATGAGGAGGATACTATCGAGGACCATGTAATTTTGAGTGAAGTGGAGGAGGACCAGCCGATTGAGCCTAACGACGAGATCAACACCAGCGACTTCCAGGACGTTATCTGTCTTGTCAATCGCCGGGTCCTACACATTTAGGAGTCTCCCATGGCTTATCAAAGGGAGAACATCTTCCACACCAAGTGTGTGGTTCGTGAGGCTACCTTGAGCGTTATCATCGATGGTGGGAGTTGTTGCAATCTCATCAATGAAAAGGCAGTGGATTTCTTACATTTGACTACTACTCCTATAACTACTCACTATGGGTTAAATGGCATAATTGATGATGGATCTGATATTATGATTACCAAAAATTGTTTAGTTTCATTTTCTATTGGATCATATCATGATAAAATGTTATGTGATGTTGCTAGAATGGATTGAAGTCATATTTTACTAGGCCGTCCTTGGTTATATGATCGTTCTATTATTCATGATGGTCGTGCGAATACATATGCCTTCACCTTTGATGGGAGGAGAGTTACTCTCCTACCCCTTTCGCCTCAAGCTGTTTTGAAGGAACATGTTCGCATGAAACAACAGCATGACGCTCAAAAGGAGGCACAATGAAAGAAGAAGCAACATGGGAGCTCGGCAAGCCACACCGCCCCCGTGGCCCAGACACTCGCGCCCGCGGTCTACCCACCCGCACCCGCGGCCCCCTCGGCTTCAACCCCATCTCCTTCTGCATCGACACAGCCCTCTCATACTCCACTTAAGGGCTCTGTTCAACGCCGTTCATTGGTCTCTCAACCTCATAATAGGACCGCCACCTGGAATGATCATCAACCTCACATCCTATTGGTAATGACAGAGGTATTGTTAAATTTTGTAGATTTGAGTCATATTCCTACACCTATTGCTACTCTTTTGCAAGATTATCTTGATGTCCTTCCAGCTTATCTACCACAAGGATTGCCGCCTATTCGTGGGATTGAGCATCAGATTGACTTCGTCCCTAGCGCAGCCTTGCCTAATCGCGCAGCCTATAGAGCTAGTCATGAGGAAACTAAGGAGCTGCAACGCCAAGTCATGGAGCTGATGGATAAGGGCTTTGTGCGAGAAAGCCTCTTCTCATGTGTCGTGCCTATCATCTTGGTTCCAAAGAAAGATGGTTCCTGGCGCATGTGTGTTGATTGTCGTGCAATCAACCAAATAACGGTTAAGTATCGTCACCATATTCCTCGTTTAGATGATATACTTGATGAATTATATGGTGCATGTATTTTCTCTAAAATTGATCTTAGAAGTGGCTATCATCAAATTAGGATGAAAAAGGGAGATGAATGGAAAATGACTTTTAAAACTAAGGATGGCTTATATGAATGGTTAGTAATGCCTTTTGGATTAACAAATGCTCCTTCTACTTTTATGAGGCTCATGAACCATGTGCTCAGAAGATACTTAGGAAAATTTATCGTTGTGTATTTTGACGATATCTTAATCTATAGTAAGAACCTGCATGATCACCTTAGTCAGTTAAAATTGGTATTTGATTGTCTTAGAAAAGAAAAATTATATGCCAATTTAAAGAAATTTTCTTTTGCATCCGAGTCTACCATTTTCCTTGGTTTTGTAGTGTCTGCATCTGGACTGAAGGTAGATGAGGAGAAGGTTTGTGATATACAGGAGTGGGCCCAGCCGCATACACCCACTCACGTCCGCTCATTCTTGGGCCTTGCTGGCTTCTAACGACGCTTCATCAAGGATTTCAGTTCAATTGCCGCCCCCTGCATGAGCTGACCAAGAAGGATGTGACGTTTCGTTGGAATGACGCACATTAGAGGGCATTTGATGCTCTCAAGAATCGCCTCACTGACTTCCAACAACCCTTTGAACTCGAGTGTGATGCTTCTGGCACTGGCATTGGTGGAATTCTGCTTCAAAATAGGCGCCCCATTGCCTTTTTAAGCGAAAAGTTTGGCCCAGCAGAGCTCAACTATTCTACCTATGACAAGGAGCTGTTCGCGCTGGTTCGCTGCTTACAGACATGGTAGCACTATCTCTGGCCTAAGGAGTTTGTGATTCATTCGGATCATGAAGCCCTGAAGTGCCTCAAGGGACAAGCAGTGCTCAACAGATGACTTACTCGATGGGTGGAGTTTCTGGAGACCTTTTCCTATGTGGTTCACCACAAGAAGGGAAATGATAATGTGCTGGCCAACACGTTATCACGCAGGTATGTCCTCTTAAACCATATGTATGCACATGTTTTGGGTTTTGCTTTGATAAAGAAACTGTATGCCTCTTATGGTTTCTTTAAAAATACATATGCTCAATGTGTGTCCAAAGGTGAAGTTGATTCATATTTTCTTGATAATGGTTCCTTGTTTAAGACTGGCAAGCTTTGTATCTCATCTTCTTCTATTCGACGATTGTTAACTCAAGAAATTCATGATTCTAGAGGGCATAGTGGATTTGAAAAAATATTAGCTGGACTTAAGGAACATTACTTTTGGCCTAAAATGTCTAATTATGTGCTTCGATTTGTCAAAAGTTGTGTTACTTATGCTAAAGCAAAATCAAAAGCTAATACAAATGGTCTATATCAACCTTTTCCTATTTCAAATGCACCCTGGGAAGATGTTTCTATGGATTTCATTGTTGGCTTGCTTAGAACTTTTAAGGGTCATGATTCTATGTTTGTTGTTGTGGATAGATTTTAAAAAATGGCTCATTTCATACCATGTCACAAAAACTGATGACGTTATTCATGTTGCACAGTTATTCCTTAAATATGTTGTTCGCTTACATAGATTGCCATTATCTATTGTTTCTGATCGTGACTCTAAATTCTTACGCTGTTTTTTGGAAAACTTTATGGTCTAAGTTGGGTACAAAACTATTATTTTCTACTTCTTGTCACCCCCAAACTGATGGCCAAACTGAGGTTACAAACAGAACTCTTGGGGCTCCCCTTAGAGTTATGCTGCGAACTAACCTCCGGAGGTGGGAAGAATACCTACCATTTGTTGAGTTTGCTTATAACAGGTCTAGGCACTCAACAACCAAGCAGACCCCCTTCAAAGTAGTGTATGGTGGAAACCAACTGACCTCAGTGAACATGATGCCTCGGCCTCTCAAGGAAAAGGAGAGCATTGATGCAGCTAAGCAAGTGGACTTCATCAAGCGCTTGCATGAGCATACAAAGGCGCAGCTAAAAAGGAAGACTGCACAATACAAGGCAGCGAAGGACAAGCATCGCAAGGATGTGCAGTTCAATGTTGGTGATCTGGTGTGGCTGAATCTCAAGAAGGAAAGGTTTCCGCAATAACAGAAATCTATGCTAAACCCCAGGGGAGACGGACCATTTCGAGTGGTTCAGAAGATAGGCCCTAATGCATACAAGATGGATCTCCCTGCTGACAAGTACAGTGTGCATTCTACCTTCAACGTCGCTGATTTATCCTTGTTCGTGCCTGACGATGACTCTGACGACGATTTGTGGACAAATCGAAATCAAGTGGATGAGAATAATACAGTGCAATTGTCGATGACTCCTGATGACATTAAGGACAACATGAAGGTTCCATTCGATGGTCCTATCACTCTTGCAAGGGCCAAGAGAATTCAAGATGCAACCAAAGCCCTTCTTGTCCATTAACAAGGAACGATGGAGCAAGAGTTCTAGCCACCCTGGATCACTTTGCTAAAGACTACACCACCAGCACATGAAGTGAGCTTGCGTCCACAAACGGAGCTCATGAAGACTTGACAACACCCTTCTTGAAGACATCACTCGATACAACACATGGGCCACTCGGTATCCATGCATGCCAAGTGCACACAAGCCCTATGTCGAGTGGGCCATAAGCCATGTCGAGTACTGTAGTGCTTGGGCCGGTTTTAGTTAATTAAATTAATTAATTATATTATTTTATGTACTTAGGATTAATAATGTGGAGACTATATCTCCTCTAGATAAGTCTTCTCCACCAAGTTTTAAAGTTATATCTTCTTAGGTTTACTTTTATCTTTAGGTTTTAAATTACGTCTTTTATCAACCTAAATTCTATCTTGCATGATTAGAATTGGTTGTTAGTTTTCTATTTAAACAATGTAGTTCCCTTTGATTTAATTAGATTGAATAGAATTGAGGAACCCCTTTATGGATTAAAGGGTTCTTCGATTTCAATCCCAAAAGCCTTATTGCTCTTGTGTTCTATGTTACTCGGCACCTTTATCATCACCATCACCTTCGTTCTCAATCACAACCGAAACCAAACACATCCTAAACCCTAGTCAAAATCATCGCATCAAAGGAGAAGGAGACCGGCACTATGACCCTCAGCATCCGGTTCCCTGGGCTTCGGCGCCCGGCGCCCAGGAGCGCCTCGCTCTCGCTCGCGTTCGCGGCCTCGCTTGCTCTACCAGCGAGCGGAGCCCTTGTCTCGTGCGCACTCACTCTCGGCATCCCTCTCACACCCGTGCCCGCGCCTTGAGGAGCCGAAGCTCCTGCGCTCGTCACCCGTGTCCGCTTTCGAGACCTCGGAACCCCTGCACTCGCTCTCTCTCTCTCTCTCTCTCTCTCTCTCTCTCTCTCTCTCTCTATCGCTTCTCTACTTTCGTCGCTCTTGTTTGTTTTAAATTGTCTAAGTTTAGATCGTCGCTATAATTTGTTTACTTAATTAGTTTAATTAATTTGTCAATCAAGAGATATTGGAAGAGCATTGCAAGATCGGGCAAATATACGACGTGGTTCTTGATCTTGAGCCCACAGGCGAAGGATCGGTTATCCCAAACTTATCAATAAGCTTGCCCAACGTTCTACATCTCCACTGCTTGAGATCATGCACATAACAAAAATCATGAGGACTTATATAATAAGGTTTGTAATGGGGCTAAGGTAAACGAAAATAAGGTATGGAAATATTTCTGCTATGTGGTGCAAAAATCCAGGAAAAAGGCATGCCAAAGAGCAACCAATAAAACACCAATGCCAACAACTTCACAAACCAAACCAAATCACACCCAACTCCATCACAAATAATGCATTCTCAATTGAGCACTTCAGACTTCAATCAACCATTTTCTTTCTTTTTTTTCTTTCTTTTTCTCTCTTTTCTTACCTCTTTAGCTTCAACACCATTTTACGCGAATACAAACATTTGTGATGAATGCACCCGGTTACTAAGTGTCTCAGCCACCTCACCTGTATATTTTCCTCCTTGCGTAAATTTTATCCTCCACAAGCAGGATCGATTACTAACCGTATTTTTTTCTTCTTGACTTTTGCTCAAGTGTGAATTTTATCCTCCTCCTGTCCCAAGAAATTTCTGCAACATCGCATAAATCATTCAAAGCAGAATAAATTAAACACATGACACCAATGATCTCCACCCCATACATGGCTTTTTGTCACTCCATCATCACAACCATTCAATAATCTCAGACCAATTTCCCAGACAGGTAAAAAGGCTTAAATAATATGGCTTAGATAATTTTGTGGAGCTTCCATTGAATAGGGTATAGGCTCAAAGGGGTTTCAAGTAGAGGGGACATGTAAAAGGTGAGTTAAGAGAGGGAAAAATGGCTAATGAAATCAATACCTCAATCATTTTAATGTCATGTACACAAATCAAATAATGCAGCCTCAAATAAGAGTCTAAAGCAAGTTCTGAACATAGCAACAAAAGTGAGTGTCACACATGAAAACGAATAAGAGGACCCATATAAACGTTAGTTCTTTAGGCTCGAATCTCACAAGGCTTTTGGTTAATGACTAAATCATGTTTATCTTAACAAATAACTCCATGCTAGACAATTTATCAAAAGATAATGACATATAAATATAAGGCAAATGTTAGCATCGTAGGCAAATATACCATCATTGTGGTATTTATGAATTTTTTTAGGATATAATCCATCAATAAAACATTTAACATAGACTCAAAATAAAAGACTCAAACTAAAACAGACATGAGACAAAGATGCAATTTTTTTATGACATTTTTTTTTTGAATTTTTCTAATTTTTCATATGCAAAACATAAAAATAAAAGGAAGGAATATGACTATACCCCATAATTAAATTCTACATTGTCCCCAATGTAGAACTCAACCAAGAGGTAATATCCTAACTATATGCAAATGAATTAAAACAAAATAAAATAAAAAAGAAAAGTATAGAAAACTAACCTTGGGTTGCCTACCAATCAGCGCTTCTTTATTGGTTATTAGATTGACCATTCAACACTTCCAAAAATGCTTGAACCTCCCAGAGTGAATCTTCCATGGTTCTCTCCTTCCATCTAGTAGAGTCCTTTTCGAGCAGCAAAACATAGATCGTTCGATGCACTTGCTCTCAAAGTATGTGCTCTCCTTTCTCTTCTTGACTTTTGATCCCTTTTTGCTTTCATTATGTAATTCTTGCAACTTGGATTAATGTGGTCCATCAGTGAAGATTTCTATTTGTGGGTCATCCGTGTGCCACTTTGCAAGCATCCCTGAAAATACCCCAAATTGTTGTTCCTTGTGTTCTTGCATCACCATTGGAGAGATGGGAAAGGGTGATGGGTAATCTGTGTGATCCGCGTATGAGTAGTCTTGATGTTCCGTGAATGAGTAATCTTAATGAACAACCAATTTGGGCTCTTCATCGGGCTTTTCTTTTATGGACTTCTTTGTTGTTAGTGCGACTACATTTAATAGAAATCTCTCTATTGATTCCCACACTTCAGAGTCGATGAGTTCCTCATCATCCTCAGGCTTTTCAAAACTAGGCTCTTGCGGCTTATCTACATGGTGTTCCATCTCAACCTATGTGCCAATGTAATTGTAAGAATCATTGACCTCTTCCTGGCTACTAGGAGCCTCTGGTAATTCCTGAAAATCCGTAGATAATTGAGCTAATTGAGACTCAAGCATATCAAACCTTGCCACCTCCCAAGCTTGTGCTGCGAGGATTTGCTTGCACATTTCCTCTACATTCCCCATTGACTGACAATCATGTTGAAAATGCCCAAAAACCTTGCAGAAGTCGCAAAAAGGCTCAACTGCTAATCGATTGGTATTTTGGTTGGCTAGACGTTTCCCTAACGTCTGCTCCCCATTAGTTTTAGATTGGCAGGTTGGGCGACCCCACAAACCACAATAATAGCAATAAGGAACGCAAGTCAGATGACCCCATATTTGACAATATTCACAAAAAGAAAGAAAAAAACAAAAAGATTCATGTTTTAGAGAGCACCTGGAAAAAAAAACAAAAAGAAAGAACATCAAAAATAACAAAAAGACTTAGAAAACTGATTGTTGTTACACAACTGATATTATCGACAATCCCTGGCAACGGCGCCAAAAACTTGATCGGTCTAAAACCAACACCCCGCAAGCGTACGGTGTCAACTGTAGCAATCGGGTGTCAAATCTCAGAGACTGTGTGAATATCAATTGCAGAACCTCAACTAGTTTACTAAGCCAAATAGAAAATGTTATTTTTGAAGAAATAAGAAAATAAGAAGAAGAAAAATAACAAATTGCAAGTTTTGCGAATATATGAAGCGAAACATTCCAGAGTCAAGGTTCACCACAACAATGCATCTTTGATATACTATATAATTTTCATGCATGAACAAACTGAAAAGAGATATTTGAAGGTAAACTATCTAAATTCATTATCGCTCAGCCTACGCATGTTGCAATAACTATGTCCGTTTCGATTAATTACCACTCAGCTTGCGCTTGTTGCAAATTCATCAATCAAATTGGACTCTTTATGCACTTAGACCCTAGCGAGCAAATCGATCAAACAATCGCAGGCGCGATCCGTATAATCAATTCAAACCTAGGTTGTCTACGATAGTTTATTATCCTCAAGATAATTAAATAGATTGCTCATAAACAATTCTCAAGTTTAATCCATGTTTTCCAATAAAATCAACAACTTTATCTATATATCCAATCTCAATTCGTAGCTGACGTGTGTTGGATATAAAAAGGATTCCAATCAATCATAGCATTAATCGGATTAAGCACTCATGGATTAAATCAAACAAACAATAGAATCCATTCAGGCAATCTTCACGCACATGTCTATCTCAACATCGTTGGGATCACCACAACCCTAGAACAAGAAAACTAGCTAGACATGGATTTAGACACAATCAAAGAACTCATGATGAAAGAATATAAGACTAGATTAACAAAACATATTCTTGAATCCAGCAAAACAAACCTTCAAGAGGAAATCTCTGAAAGAGCCTAAAACTCTCAATGTCTTCAACTAGCGTTTCCGACGTGAAAATTGGATGTTCTCTAATCTAACCCTAATTCTCTATATATATTCCCCAAAAAGAAAATGTGAAAATAATCCTAAAAATAATAAAATATACCAAAAAGTCGTCCAAAATAGATAAAAGCGGATAAAATATCCCGAAAAAATAACGCGGAAAGAAAAATATCGAGTCGATACTTAAGAGTATCGAGTCGATATGTTGATATTGTAAAGTATTCTGGCTCAGTAGATGAAGATATCGACTTGATATTCATGGATATCGACCCGATATTTCGTGTTTTCTACTCTGCTTGTTCTATCTACTCGAAATGTGTGGGTTCCGACTCAATAACGTAGGATTCCGGGTCGATACTTTGACTCACCATTAACTTCTCGGCTCGATTTCTCTATATGGTAGGCCGAATTTGCAAAAGTGCTCAACCTGAAAGTTGTAGGTCTCTGAATTAGCTTTCCAAAAAGCAATAGAATATCTCGATCCGAAATTTTGGAGCTCAAATGACTCATTTTGCCGAGATATCGCCAAACAGTAATTGTCCGAAATATGTCGGTTCAACAATAGGCTCTTCTTAGCTTGATTTCTAGCTCTTGAGACCGCTATGCAAGGCTCTATCGGTGTCCATGAACATGTTGAACTTGAATTCACTAAATCCCATTCCATTGTGACTCCAATTTAGTATCGAACAAGTCTCGAATCACCTGAAAACAAATAAAACACAAGTGTAGAGATCTATTCTAAAAACAAAAGCAAAAATTATATAAAAGACATGCAAAACATATAAAATGACTTAAAAACGATTATAAACTACTTCCTATAACACGTAGAATATGATGATATCAGCTCTCGCTCTCAGCGAGCGCTCCAAGCACTCCGCGCATCTGGACACCTAGGCTCCGCGCGCGCAACCTCCTCGCTGCTCCTTTCTCTTTCATCGCTTTAGTGTTTAAATTAATTGAGTTTTGTTTTGTCACTTTAATTATTTTATTAATTAAGTTGATTAATTTGTTCAATTAGGAGATATCGAAAGAGCATTGCAAGATCAGACAAATATACGACGTGGTTCTTGATCTTGAGCCCACAAGCGAAGGATCGGGTATCCCAAACGTATCAATATGCTCGATGTGGAGCCAAGCTCCAGTATCTTTAGGGACTTATGAATTTTTCTCCGAGAGACCAATGCTACAATCGGAGGCCAGACGCGGAGCCGAGATCCAGCGTCTTTAGGGATTTATGAATTTTTCTCCGAGAGACCAATGCTACGATCGGAGGCCTGATGCGGATCCAAGCTCCAACGTCTTTAGGGACTTATGAATTTTTCTCTGAGGGACGAATGCTACGATCGGAGGCCCGACGCGGAGCCGAGCTCCAACGTCTTAGGGACTTATGATTTTTTCTCCCAGATACCAATCCTACGATATGAGGCCCGACGCGGAGCCAAGCTCTAGCGTCTTTAGGGACTTATGAATTTTTCTCCGAGAGACTAATGCTATGATCGGAGGCCCGACGCGAAGCTAAGCTCCAACATCTTAGGTCTTTATGAAATGACACGGTCGTTATTTGAGACAGCGCCCACTAACCGCTTATTACAACCGTGGCGGGGGAGACTACGACGGTTTTCATTCTAGTGGTCTTGACTTATTACACATAGTACTTTTTCAAGTTCTCTACATTCCAGGTCTTGTTTAGGACCGCACCCTCTGGGGTGCTAAGCTTGTAGGCTCCCTCGTGGATTACATCCATGATGACTTAAGGCCCTTCCCAATTCGCGTCAAGCTTTCCTCCAATTAAAACTTGGCGGAGCACTGGGTCACCCTTTTGGAATCATCGCGGTTGCACTCGCCTGTCATGTTATCTTGACTAGGGGTGGAAATGGGGCGGGTTATGGGTGGATGAAACCACTCCATCACCCACCCCGCGGGTAAATAATCTCACCCGCTTCACCCATCACCCGCAAACTTCTTCACCCTCATCCGCCCCGCGGGGGTGGAGCGGGTACCTAATGGGTGTAGTGATGATTTTTTGAGTAACTTTGAAAGATGAATAAAAATTTAAATTTTAGTTTATAAATACTACAAATATAAGTTCGTGGAATTAAAATATGTTTTATACACTCATACATCACAATAACGTGTTACCTAAAATTATAAAATGAAACTCAAATATATGAGAATGGAACTGGAAAAGTATATTGTAGCAGAATCGCATGTATTCCCTTTTCAATAATTAAACCGATCCACCACAATATCCTAGCATGCACATGAACAAGTAAAATTATATGTTCTCTATTAAACATGTAAAAAAATTAAGATAGACAACTACAATTAGAGAAAAATAACTTATATTTTTAATTGGAAGGGTAAAATACTAAAATCACACCCACATATAGATGTATTTTTAGGGTTTTATGCGAGTATGCGGTGCGGGTGAATGGTGTGGGTTAATGGGTGGACTATTGGGGAGGGTGATGGGTGAAAAATCTTCACCCATAATCCATCCATCACCCGCTTCACCCGCACCTGCCCCACCCGTCACCCACTTTTTTTGCGGGTTTTCACCCGCAAAATTAATGCGGGTGGGGTGGGTGGAGCGGTTACCCGCGGGTAATTTCCAGCCCTAATCTTGACAGTTGTCTCTTGTACTCTTGACCTTTTAAAACTGCCACCATCCTGCGCTCTTCTTTGAGGTGCATTTCAATTTCAAGAGCCTCGTCATTGGCCTTTTCTTCGTATGCGAGGACGCGTGCTGATGGAACCAATCTTTCGATTGGTATGACTGCGTCTACCTCGTAGACTAAGGCAAATGGAGTCTCCTCAGTTGGGGTCTTTGCTGAAGTCCTGTAAGACCATAGAACCAATGGCAGGAGTTCGGCCCAACATCCTTTTGTTGTGGTCCCCAACTTCTTTCGTATCTCATGTAGTATCTGCCGGTTAGTTGTCTCCGCTTGGCCATTGGTCTGGGATGTGCCACGGATGAGAATTTGAGATTGATAGCGAGGCCCGCACTAAAGTCTCTGATAGATTCACAATCAAGTTGTGGATCATGATCAGTGATTATTGTATCTGGCACCCCAAAACGGCATACTATATTTTTCTAGAGAAACCTTCTAACTTTCTCCGCGGTTATAAGTTCCATGGCTTCAGCTTCCACCCACTTAGTGAAGTAGTCCAATAGGACAAGCACATATTTCAACTGTCCCGGGGCTGTCGGGAAAGGGCTCAAGATGTCCATTAGCCATACAGAAAAAGGGCATGCCCCAAATATGCCTTTCATAGGTTCCGCGGGCTGATGCTTCAAATCCCCATGTCGTTGACATGCGTCACATTTCTCAATGAATGCCTAGACGTCTTGCTTAATTGTGGGCAAATAGTAACCAAGTATCATGGCTTTTTGCAGTTAACGCTCGCCATCCCTGGTGGTGAGCGCAGACGCCCACGTGCAGTTCTTCCACGATGGTTCCCTTCCTCCCTCGAGACACATAATAAATCTGGAAGACAATAGCCTCTTTTATAGAGCCTTCCTTCTCTAATGGTGATGTGATCCGAGCTCTTTCGACACATGCCCGGTGTTTTAGTCATAACAGGAGCTATATTTGTCCGATGAAGGTCCATGAGTACTTGTTGAAAAGCTAATTCGAAGGGCTACATCTTTTATGAAGACCAAAATGCCGAAATCATCCAAACAGAGGTCCGAAATTAGCAATAATCTAGCAGTTCGAAATCTGGACAGTTTTCCCGACGCATTGAATGAAGTCGGAATAGATGAAGAGATGTTGAACGGGATTCATTCAATGGAACTTGATGGTTTTGACACTTTATAATGACATCCAACCCTCCATTTTCCACTAGGGGGTTGGCCAACTTTCTCCATCAGTTCCCGAGAGACTTTTCATATTTTCCGTCTTTAATTTATTGTTTAATTGTTGCTTAGTTTATGGCTATAAAATGCCTCAACCTTTGTCATGAGAAATAAGATGAGTTGAGAATTTTTGGAAAAAGTGTATGTGTCTTGTTGATTTGGTGAGATGCCATTTTGACACCCCATTCCGGAGTGAGAGGCCGAGGAATGGTTCCGTTTGTTTAACTCTTTCCGGTGAGATCCTTGTTAAAGTTGTTCAATCAAAGGCTTGATTGCTCGGGAGTGAGATGCCGACGAGTGAGAGAGCGAGTTTGGTAAGTATATGGGTGAGATGCTCATAGATTTAGCCATCCATATCTTGTTTTTATTTTCCCATAAATCTAGAAAAATCCAAATAAAAGAGTCGTGTATGTCAAATTTTATACTCGTGCTCGGTTGAAGCTTTGAAACTTGTTGGTTCGATCCTTCGGGTCGTATCAAATGGTGAATCGAGCGACCTTTGTGACGACTTGCTTTGCCTCATCCTTTTTAGGTGGTAGAATCCCTTTTCCTAGGCAGTCCGCGAGTGGGGTTCTCCAGTCCCTTTTCTTGTTTATTCGGACGCGGTATACCTCTTGGATGAGCCTGCAACAACTCCTTTTTTTGAAGAAGACTTCTTCCCCAACTTCAGTTGGCATGATTGCTCCTACTCGGGCTAGCGCGTCAGCCAGAAGATTTTCATCCCTAGGGACTGCTGTCAGACTGAACCCTATGAACGCCCTTTTCAAGGCTTGAATCTTTCTCAAGTAATCGGGTATTAACCCAGTTCTTGCTTCATACTCTCCTGCGATTTGCCGTGACATAATTTCTGAATTTGCGTAGGCGGCAACTTGTCTCGCACCTCAGACCAAGGTTATCTCCAAGCCCGCGGCCAGAGCCTTGTACTCAGCTTCATTGTTTGTAGCATGGAAATCCAGCTTATAAGCATAGTTTAGTTGTTTCCCATCAAGTGTGGTGAGGGCGACCCCGGCCTCACATCCATCTTTATTGGTAGCTCCATCGACCTTGAGAACCCATTCATTCTTTTCTACTTAATCTCCTTCCTCAAAGCTATTTTCATAGATAAAGTCCACCAAGGTTTGTGCTAGTGCTGCTCGAAGTGGGACGTATTCAATCTCAAATTCCGTTAACTCCACCGCCCATTTTGTCATTCTTCCTGATAAGCATGGTGAGTGAAAATTTTGCATTAGCGATAAGTCTGTCACCACTCAGATGACGTGGTCTTGGAAATATGGTCGTAGTCTTCGAGCTGCAAACACTAAACACAAGATCATCTTTTCGACCGGCTCGTACCGCGTCTCAGCATCCTACAACACCCTACTGATGTAGTATACCAGGCATTTCTCGTTGCGGGTGAGGACCACGCTAATAGTGTTGCTTTTTACTTCCATGTACATATGTAAGACATCATGCTTTTCTGATTGTTGTAGAGTGGGTAGCGTTGATAAGAAGCATTTCAGCCCTTCGAACGCGTCTTGTAGCTTTGGGGTCCACTGTATTGGCCCCTTCTTTTTTAGTAGTGAAAAGAAAGGTATAGACCTATCCGTGAGACACGAGCAAAACCTGCTCAAATAGTTCACCGCCCCATTCAGAGATTGTACCTCTTTCACGGTCCGCGGTGGCTGCAGATTTTGAACTGCCGCGATTTTCTCGGGATTCACATCTATTCCACGATGGTTGACCATGAAGCCAAGAAACTTGCCAGAGTCTACTCCAAAAAACACATTTTTTCTGCGTTGAGGTTCAGAGCTCCCCGTCGAAGTGAGTCATACGTCTCCTGTAAGTCAGCGGCAAGATCTTCCATCCTTTTTCTTTTCAACACAATATCATCAACATATATGGACACATTTCTCCCGAACTGTCCGTGGAAGATTCGATCTACTTCCCTTTGGAAGGTCGCCTCTACATTACTGAGTCCTAGAGGCATGAATCGGTAACAGAATATCCCTTGGTTGGTGATGAAAGTTGTGGCCTTCTTATCAAGTGGATCCAGACGTATTTGATTGTACCCTGAGTACGCGTCCAGAAAACTGAGAACCTCATTCCCCGCGGTTCCGTCAACAAATTCATCTATGGATGGCAACAGATAACTATCCTTCGAGAAGGATTTGTTAAGATATGAGAAGTCAACGCACATCCTCCATTTTCCATTGGACTTTTTTACTATGACTACATTTGATAACCAATCAGAGTCTTCTACTTCCTCGATGAAACCCACGTCTAGCAGCTTATTAGTCTCTTCTTTTGTGGCCGTTGCTTTTTCGGGAGCCATCTTCCTTTTCTTCTGTGCAATGGGTCTTGCGACCTGCCGAATCCTAAGGGTGTATATCGCGATCGCGGGTGGTACCCCTAGAAGGTCTCGCATAGTCCACGCGAAGATATCCCTTGATCTTGTTATGATTTCCAGAGCTCGCTCTTTCTCCTTCGGTTCTAGAGCATGTTCTAAGTAAACCTTCTCTTCGGAATTAAGAAAAGGTAGACAAATAGATCTTTCATCCGCGGTTGGAACTTCCCTCTAACCTCGAGCTCTGCCTCTGATGATTTGGCCGGGGAGCTATCTTCTACCTGGGACACACATCGCTCTTCGATGTACATTATTTCTTTCTTCTTTTTAACATAGGTCAAATAGAAACTCTGGCTTTCAGGCTGTTGACCATGGACTTCTCATACCCCACCTCTTGGTAGTGGGAATTTTCTGATAAAGTGGTAGATCGACACAACCATCTGGAATTTATAGAGTGAGACGCGTCCTAGGAGTGCGTTGTAGACAGTCGAAATTCTGACTACTGTGAAGACTATGTTTTCCACGCGTCTCCTTCGGATCGTCCCTAATACCACTGTCAACTCTATTGTTCCAGCTACTTGTACTTCATCTCCGGAGAAGGTGACTAGTGTGCCCGCGTAGGGCTTAAGCGTTGTTGCGGAGATTCCCAACTGGGCGAATGCTACCAACGAGAGGATGTCTACTAATCACCCGGTGTCTATAAACACCCTTCTCACAGTCTTGGTGGCTATCTGGGCGTGGATGACCAACGGATCTGAATGTGGCAATCTTACTTCTTCTGCATCCTTCGCGGAAAATGCGACCTCTGTATGCGATAATAAGGATATTCTCCTGCTCATGGCGGATGGAGGTTGCTTTCCTTCCCACTCATAGTTCCTTCTTTGCTGCCTAATGGACCCCAATATTGAAAGTCCCCTAACTAGGGTATTCATGAACCCTTCAGGTTCCGATATTCGGTCCTCCTCCGGCCTTCTGACTTCCTCTGGGTTCCTTGGTGCTTGGTGGACTGACCCTTGCATGGTGGGAAATCTGTTGTGTCGCCCTCCACGCAACCTCCGCCCTCTGCCCCTTCCTCAATTGAAGACTAGGGGTCCCCTCTGCTGACCCTGGGGCTCCTGATTCTGGTCTTGTTGGCATGGATGGTCCCCTGCCCGTGGGCCGTAATTTTCTCAAGCTCGCCCTCTATCCACTCCTTCTTCCCGATGCGGCTGGTACCCCCGCTCAAAATCTCGGTAATTATCCCTCTACGGGTGATATGATTGTGGGTGGTCCATTTCCTGTCTTCTATCATTGTCTCTCAGTCGGGATCCTTGACCTTTTTGGAATTCATATGTATTTCATCTCGTCATGAATGGTGCCCTTCGCCTACCAACTGGTGTTTCGGGGGTTGAACTCCCCCTTTGTCTTTTCTGAATTTACCAGCGATTTTCCCGAAGAATCCTTAGTTGCCGGCCTTTGCTCTTGAACTGGACGCGACTGCTTATTCGGCTTCGATCTGCTTTGACACCCGATCCCTCAGGTCATCATAGCTCGTGGGCTTCTTCCGAAACAAGTAAGTCTTGAAGTCACCTTCTGCCAGGTTCCCCACGAGAATGATGGTTGCAGATTCATGATTGAAGTTGGGAATCTACACCACCACACAGGTGAACCGTACGAAAATGTATCCCAAAGTTTCTCTAGTTCCTTATTTGATTGAGTTTAAATCGAGCATTTTTTTCTTCTGCGAGCGAGCGCTCGAAAAGTGAGACTTGAAGATGTGAGTCAACTGAGCATAGCTAGCCATCGAGTTTTTTGACAGGCTGGTGAACCAGGTGAGAGCTCTCTTTGTCAGTGTCGAGGGGAAGGTTCGATACATCATGGCGTCGTTGTACTCATTTATACTCATTGCAGTTATAAAGTGACATAAATGGTCTTTTGGGTAAGTCGTTCAATCATATTTCATCCGGTTTACATCCCTCCATTTTTTCGGGACTGACGCGGAGCAAATTTCCTTAGTGAAGACGGAGGGCAAGGTTTCTAAACCGTCCGTCTTCATATTAGCTGAATATGACTTGGTGGAGGTAGAAACATCTGACGATCGCTCCCCTCGCCGGTGTTTGCTCACATGATGCTCTCCCTCGTTTTGCCACTTTTGATGCGGCATTGCATGGCCCTGGCCTTGGAACTCATAATATAGATTGCCAAAAGCATTGGTTGGGTTGTTGTATACTGTCGTCCATACGCATCATACTGATATCTCTAGTAGGTTATTCCTTGTTGATGCACGTGGGGGCCACCATAATCGTAATATTAGTAATACGCCTGCCCAGGCTGCTGGTAGTGAGGTTGCTCGTGAGGAACTTCATAGTGCTGAAAGTTCAAGGGAATGTAAGCTTTCTCAAACTTATTGTAATAATGATGGATGGGCGGATCTTGCGGTGGCTCCCAAGCGTCACCCTATATGTCTTGTTGGGAGGATGGTGGAGCGTATATGCTTGAAACTTCCTGCTCGTGATGGACGCTCTGGCTCATCTCATCCGTCGCATCATTTTGGAAGAAACTCGTCTTTCTTGTCACATAATTGTGTTTGATGAGAGAATGCACTATTGATTTAACCTTTTCGGCAAGTTTCTTTCTGTGACTTGACGCGGACTCCCTTCCGTTTGTTGGTGTCGGTAGTCCGATTTATCTTTCGTTTAAAAGTATATGGGAACCCCTTAGTGTGAGAGGGTTCCCACAGACGGCGCCAGTGATGAAACTCGGATTTCAGGTTTCCACTTTCGGTGGGACCCAAGGGTCGACCCCGGGGAACCCAATGCGCTCTCAGCGGAAAGTCTTGTATTTATTTGAGCAAGCTAGAATTTGGTTTGATTTATATTTATATTTATTGAACTTGATTTCCTCCTACATCAGTAGGAATTCAGATAATACTGCATTAGGCTAGAGATTAGATTTCTCACCATAGCTCCGAGATGTTTCTTGGGGGTTTCTTCTTGGTCGGCCCTTAGACATAAATTGGATTATTTGTTCTCGGATTTTAAGTAAATTGAGGAGTTGGAATCACTCCATGCAGTCATTATAGCCTTCTTCTTTCGGTTGTCCTTTCAAAATTTATTCTTCTTCTTTTGTGGATAATCTTTGACTAAATGTTATGTATCACCACATTCAAAACAAACCATTGATTTAGTCTTTCTAATGGAATTGTAAGACTTACCTTTGTATTTTGATGAGGCATTGTATTCTCGGTTTGCAAATTGCTTCTTCATCTTAAGTATTCGGGCTAGCCCTCCCGTGATTAGTGCAAAAGGATCCTCATCATCTTCACTCTCGTCGTCGTCTGAGGATGCTTCTTTCTTCTTAGCTTTTAGGGCCAAATTCTTCACACTACAGGCCATTTCCCCATCTTCTTCACCAAGGATCATCTCGTGGGTAATAAGCTTACCAAGAAGATCATCCAGGGGTAAAGGTGATAGGTTCTGAGCTTCCTCTATTGCTGTTACCTTTTGTCCCCATTTTGGTTTTGAGCTCCTCAAGATCTTCCTGACTTTTTCTTTATTGGTGAATGTTTTACCGATATATTCAAGGTTGTTCACGATCTGTGTAAATCTTGTAAACATTTCTTTCGCTGTTTCCATGGGCAGCATCTTGAATAACTCATACTGAGATGCAGGAATATGCTTATCTTTGTCTCCTTCACTTGTCTCGTACCTTCATAGGTTACTACCAGCTTATCCCGGATTTCATTAGCACTTCTGCAAGATGAAATATAGTTAAATTCTTCAGCATTTAAATCACAATATAATATGTGCATGGCCCTAAAGTTATTGGCCACATTTTCCAAATCTATTTGGTTGAACTCGTCCTCTTCCTTGGTTGAAATCTGTTTGGGGACCCTTCTTGATGTGCTCCCAAAGCTCCATATCTTGGTCAATGATGAACATCTGCATTAATGACCTCCAATGCACAAAGTTGTCGCCACAGAAAAGAGGTGGACGGTTGACCGATCTTCCTTGAGCGCAAACTTCATCATCTACAATACTCATGATCGATCTAACAGATTGTTAAATCAATTAAATATGAGTTAAGCTTTGATACCAATTGAAGAACGGAGTAGGTAATCTAAATAAGAATAATATAAATAATCTATTGTGGAGGGGGGGTTGAATAGAGTATAGGTAATTTTCTTAAATTTTCTTCAGACTCGACTTCAAGGGTCTTGAAAAGGATCTCAAGGTTTTGAATTGAACTTCAAGGGTCTTGAGATAGTACAAAAACCTATTTTGCTATGAAAATTAAATACTAAATATAAGTGTGGAAATAAAATATAAATGATATGTGAATTGTTAACGAAGTTCGGCTCTTTACTAGCCTACGTTTCTGCATAGGGTTATCCAACCCGTATTATTCAAACAAATTTTATTTCCCTTTTTCTTCTACCTCTCGAAGCCTTACGCGCTCCTCTCTTGTCAACCCAAATTTCTGAGAAATAAAAGTCCCTTTGTCCACACCTAAGTGTGATACGTTTGAGTATAAGATACTCTTAGTATAACGGGGATTGACTTATACTATAAAGCTCGGATTTTTTCCTATCTCTCAAAGCATAAAGCAATTACAACAAGAGTAAGAAAAATAAATGATCAGCAGATGACAATGGTGAGCAGGAGTGAGAGTTTTTCTTTTGCAATGAGAGCTGGAGAGATGTGTGTCGATGATCATGGATAATCTTTGTATTTATAGGCTAGGTTTCACTCCACTATTGCCGATCTTTTTCCACGAATTTCTCACTTGCTTGAACCTCTTTTTGAATTTGAAACTCTTGAAGCCGTTTGACCAAATCAATGATCAGGAGCCTCGCTGATCTTGTAACGTTGAGATGTCACTCGGGGACCCACCCAAGATTGGTATTTCATGGCATCAGAACAGCAACGCCATGATGTCTGATACGCGGCGACTAGAACTAGATTTGACGGACACAAGGACGAGTACAACTACAATTTCGTCCACCCATGCCTCCGTCTGGTTCACAAGGTCTTGGCCATGTCTTTTAGCGGCCAAGGCGACATGAACAAAGTGCCTGCTGGTGATCTATCCTGGTTGTGGAGCCTTGCTCCCCAGTCCCGTGGTACGCCGGACCGAGTTGAGATCTTTGTGGACAGCTGCCTGAAGATTCAAGGAAGAAGTCAGGGAGGTTTGGTTTGGGAGGCATGATTAGCCTCATAGCCTACCAATATCTGGAGCTTGCACAATGCGGTGCACCCATGACTGGTGGGTACACCTATACAACAGAGCAGCTCCGGAGGGCTTTCTTGATTGAGGGCTCTGATGGATCGGGCTGGATTTGGAAGTCGGGGAAGCATGGAGAGCACCGACTGAGCCTTCCTAGGGCCTTACCTTATGGCCCTTCCAACACCACCCTATACATCGCAGCTGATCAGGATCAGGTCCAGGATGAGGATGATGATGACGAGGCTGAGGAGGATGCCCCTACACAGACAGACTATCATATGGGGGATGCACAACATGCTGCTGGCTCTTCTGAGGGACCTCGCTTTTCTTATGCTGAGGATGACGCCTGGCGGGACCACATGTTCACCGAGTTCCACCATATGTCCATGCGCTAGGACTCCTTCCAGTTCACTCTCCACGACATCAATCGCAATGTGCGAGAGACAAACTATCACATGGAGGAGATGCAGAGAGAGCAGTCCTACTACCTCCGCCAGCAGTATCCCCACATCCCGCCGTACCAGTCTCCACCGTACCAGCCGCCGGCTCAGTGAGTGGTTAGTGTTGTCTCCTTCACACTGAATTTTTTATGTTTAATTTTGGTTGTCTGTACTGTTTCAGCGAGGACACTGAAAACTTTAAGCGCGGGGAAGGAGAATTATATGTATATTATGTCATTTCTATCAATTTTTAGACCATGTTTAAATTTCTGCACAACATGTTTAAGTTTCCGTAATAGTTATTTAGTTTATTTAATTTCTGTTGAGTTTAATTAATTTTTTACCAATTTAATTACTGCTGCATTTTCGGATTTTAAAAAAAATCGGAAATCCAAAAAATAAGCATGCATTGCATACATATGTGTTATTCAAATACCCATCTGGCTTAGTTTGTCCTCTAATTTAAATTTCAAGCATGTTCATAAAAATCCCATGGAGTTCTAGATGTTTTAATTTTGTCTTTATTTAATTTTTGTGGAACGTGAGCTAGCAAATATAATTGAGCATGTATGATTGAGCTAAAGTATGATTGAAGTCCTCAAAACATGACCCTTTGAGAATGTTTGGCCTTATTTGAATTATTTTGCTCAATTGTGTGAATTACTCTCCTAATGTTTGGCCTTATTTCAATTATTCATGACACCCATGTTTTCAACTTGCGTCAAAAGATGTTCAAGTGGACTTCATATTAGTGGGTTGAAGTGTTGATAGACTGGGGCCATTCATGACAGCCATGTTTGCACCTCGCGTAAGGAAAGCACCAAGACAAGAAAAAGGAAAAGAAAAAAAAGAAAGGAAAACAAAAGAAAAGAAAAAAGTGTCACATTTTATTGTCTTTATTGTGTCCCGCAAGTAATGACATTTCGGTAGAGAATTGGTGATATGGTGGTCAATGTCTATGAGCTTAGTGCATGATTGGTTTGAGTTGATGAGTGAAACACATATTTCTGGTGAGGTTGGATGATGTCTACTTCTAAGCTTTGATCACTAAAATACATGCTATGACGTTTGTTTGCTAGGTTTATGTTTTCACCTGCTATGATGTTGCTTTTTGATGAGGTTGAAACTTGAAGGGATTTCCTGTGGGATACATTGATTCATGTTCATTCTATCATTGCTTGAGGATAAGAAAAGGTTAAGTGTGGGGGAATTGGATAATGCATATCTTAGATAGGCATTATAGGCATTTTTAGTTTAGTTAGGTTGCATTTCTTTCATACTTTGTTGCTAAATTGCATCTTGTGATTATTTTAGAAGAGTTCGGATTCTGCGCAAATTTGTGTTTATCTTGCAGATTGAATCGGAACACATTTGGGAGATGCAATAGCTCGAAGAGGAACACTAGAAACATTGAAAAGAAACAAAGAAGGAAGAGAAGCAAGACAAGTGAAGATACTCGCGAAGCTAGACGAGAAGACACGGCAACAAGTGATGTCGCGGCCGCAGTATGCATGCCACGGCCGCAGCAGGGCTGCTGCAGCGGGTAGCCAGAAGCTGCTGATGCCGCGGCCGCAGCATTGGTCATCAGCGTGTATACGCTGCGTTTTGATTACAAAAAAAAACCCTAGATGTTCTTATTTTGTTTCATGGCCTACTTGGGTGTTATAAGGCCGACTTTTAGTTATTTTTCCAGCACTTCTATTCTATTCTTTCATTCATCAGACACTTTAGAGATTTGAGCGATGTCTTCCATGAGGAACTAAACTCATCTATTCTGCCTGCAATTTAAAGCTTTATTTGGATTGATTGTGAGTTTCTAATTCTCGTTCCTTGTTTCCTATATTGGAATGCTTCAACTTCTTCGTGCTTGATTATTTATTGTTTTATTTTATCTAGCCCGTGCAACTAGTTAGAATCAATTCAATTGCTAAGGTTTTGTAGATTCCTGGTTGTGAACCTTAACCTAACTGGCAAACTTGTTCCTTTATTTTATCTAGCCCGTGCAACTAGTTAGAATCAATTCAATTGCTAAGGTTTTGTAGATTCCTGGTTGTGAACCTTAACCTAAGTGGCAAACTTGTTCCTTTAGGGCTGGTTGAACTAATTGAATGAGTAGGAAGTTAAATGTGTTGCTAAATCCCTCTTTAGGGACTACAAATACCTTGGCTAATCTCTGAACTTAAAGCTATCAATTGGGTTAAATCCTTCTTTAGGGACTGTTCGATATATAAGGGTCGCTAGGACTTGTTGGACTAGTAACTATATTAGGTCGGGACAAGGGCATTCATAGGAACTTAATAGGACGAGAAGAAGTTACAAGGATCGCTTCAATCCAATAAAGTGGAAAATTGTAGGTAGAATTGCTTCTCCTAATTGTCTAAATCAAATTCGTTTACTTTGCTTTCTTTACTCCGCTTTGATAAAAGGCGGAACTTTCACACACAAAAACCCCCCAAATTGGCTACTTTGATTGACACTTGAATCAAACTGGAATTATAACTTTCTCTGTGGATCGACCTCTTGCTTATGTCTATACTTGCTATAGGTTTGAGTTTTCTTTGGCGGATCAACGACGGGTTTTCCCTCCGTCAAATTTGGCGCCGTTGCCAGGGAATTTTTTATTAATTCTTGTGTGTTTTTAGTGTTGATCTTGGTGTGAACCATCTTATATGGTCCATACACGTGCTACTAATTCTTCTTTGTTGTCGTTTGATTCAAAGATTGAAAGGACCCTTGCCGCTCTAAGGCGAGAAACTCGTGATCGCTTTCGCGAACTCCCTTTTGATCAAGAAGAAACTACAACAGAGATGGCTAATGATGCAAACTGCACTCTTAAGGAGCTTTCTACTCCTGATCTGGCACAGCAGCCCTTGGCGATCCAATTCCCTGCGCAAGCAGAAGGAGTCAACTTTGACCTGAAGTCTAGGGTAGTTCATCTTCTACTCAAATTCCATGGGCTGAGTGGGGAGGACCCCCACAAGCATCGGTCTGAGTTCCATACGGTGGTTGTTGGGATAAAACCAGAGAACGTAACTGAAGATCAAATCAAGCTGAGAGCTTTTCCCTTCTCTTTGAAGGATGAGGCGAATGAGTGGTTCTTCTATCTACCACCTAGATCTATTTCTACTTGGGTTGAGATGAAGAGGGTCTTCCTAGAGATGTACTTCCCTACAACAAAGCTCAATGCTTTGAAAAGGTCAATCAGCAGCATTGAGCAGTACGCGCGACGGAGTCGATACTTGCGTACTTTGAGCGCTTCAAGAAGCTCTGCGCCAGCTGCCCATGCCATGGGTACTCTCAAAAAGATCTGGTTCTCTTTCTCTTCAATGGGCTGACTGATATAGAGCGCAAAACAGTGAATTCTGCTTGTGGAGGAAACGTGCTGAACAAGACGTCTGCCGCAGCTTGGGATATGTTTAAGGAACTATCTGAGGCCTCTAGACAGTTCAAAAAGAGCCCTCGTGCTAGGGGTGTACTCTCTGTTGATGCCTCTGTGGCTGCACTTCAGACTGATATGGCAGAAGTAAAGAAGATAATGAAACAATTGGTCATTGATAGAACTCCTCAACAACTGAAGGCATGTGGTCTTTGCAATCAATTCACTCATCCTATGGACATGTGCCTGCTTCTGCAAGATCCTAATGTAGATTTGAATGTCATTGGGAATTTCGCTCAACAAAGGCCTAGGCAAGGCAATTATGGAAATCCTGGGTATTTAAACAACAACAATTATAACAGAGGCTATCAGCAAGGCTATGGGAACTACCAAGCTTCTTTCAATCAGCAAGGGGGGCAACAGGCAAGGCCCCAACAACAATATGAACCTCAATAGGGAGGTCAGCACCAATCAAATGAGGATAATGATGATCCACTACAGAAACTATCACGATTGGTCTTGAAGAATGAGAAACAACAGTCAGAGCGGATTGCAAATCTAGAGAAGCAGCAATCCGATCGAATGACAAATCTTGAGAATCAAATGAGTCAGCTCATTCAAATCTTAAGTGCTAAGGAGGCAAACAATTCAGGAAAGCTTCCATCATAGACCATCGAGAATCCAACGAGGGAGAATGTCAATGATGTAACGCTTAGGAGTGGCAAGGAACTGGTTGTCACCTGAAAAGGACGATGAAGAAATAATGGACGAAGAGATAGAAGTTATAGAAGAGGAAGACGGAACGCACACTGTGCGGCGGCCGCGGCCAATCAGTTGTGCTGCGGCCGTAGCACCCTGCCGCGCCCGCCGCCAGTGGGCCCGCCGCCACCTCGGTGTCAGATACCTCTCTTCCTTCTTCTTCCCCTCTTCCTATTTCTTCTCCTTCTCCTCCTTCTTCCTCTTTACCTATGGAGACTCCAAAGCCGGTTCCGCCCTTCCCGGAAGCTTTGAAAGATACACGAAGGTATGAGAACGAGAAGGAGATCTTTGAGACATTCAGTAAGTGTGAGGTAAACATCCCTTTGCTTAATTTGATAAAAAGCATTCCTAGATATGCTAATTTTTTTAAGGAACTTTGCACTATCAAGCGGAACCAGAAGCTAAAAGGTAAGCAAAAGGTGAAGGTAAGCGAACATGTCACTGCTGTATTTCAAAAGCGTATGCCTGAGAAGTGTAGTGACCCCGGTATATTTGCTATTACATGTGTGCTAGGTGATACTAAATTTGACAAAGCCATGTTAGATCTAGGAGCATCTATTAATGTTTTGCCTTCTAATGTTTATCATGCTTTGGGGTTGGGACCTCTGAATGATACTCGGGTAGTAATTCAACTTGCTGATCGATCTACTATCTACCCGAAAGGGATTGTTGAAGATGTCTTGGTTATGGTTGACAACTTGATATTCCCTGCCGATCTCTTTGTGATTGACATGGGTCCTGGTAACAATGAAGGCCCTATTCTGTTGGGCAGACCTTTTCTGAAAACCGCTAGGACTAAGATAGATGTCTATTCAGGATCTCTTACTATGGAATTTGATGGTCAAAGAGTTGAATATAATATTTATGATTCCATGAAATTCCCATCTGATGATCCTTCTTAGTGCTTTGTAGATGTTATTGATACTATGACACAAGATTGGTTTGACTTGGAATGTGTTGATGAGATGGAAGTCGCCCTGCAGGCCCCTATAGATGAAATTTCTAGAGATTATGTCTTGTCATCTAACTTGTAGGAGGCTATAGTGGCTCTAGACCATCGATCTCCCACCTATGTGCCACCAAGGGGAGACCGCATCGAGCCGACCATACCTATTGAAAAGCTTCTTCCATCCATTATCCAAGAGCCTGATGTGGAATTGAAGCAACTTCCTAATCACCTTAAATATGCTTTTCTTAGTGAAAATGATATTCTGCATGTCATTATTTCTAACAAATTGACTTTTGGGCAGGAGGAGCCATTGGTGACTATTCTAAAGGAGGACAAGGAAGCGTTAGGATGGACGATAGCAGACATTAAGGGCATCAGTCCTACCCTCTACATGCATAGGATACTATTGGAGGATGATGCCAAGCCATCTAGACAACCTCAGCGGAGACTCAACCCGCCAATGATGGAAGTGGTAAAGAAGGAGGTGTTGAAGCTCCTTCAGGCACGTATGATCTTTCCCATATCTGACAGCAAATGGGTGAGTCCTACTCAGGTTGTCCCTAAGAAGGGAGGTATTACTGTTGTTGAAAATCAGGATGGTTAGTTGGTCCCTAGCAGGGTACAAACTCGATGGAGAGTTTGTATTGATTATCGTAAATTGAATGCAGTTACTCGCAAGGACCACTTCCCCCTCCCCTTTATTGATCAAATTCTTGAGTGCCTTGCCGGCCGCTCCTTTTACTGCTTTTTAGATGGCTACTCATGATATTTTCAGGTACCAATAGCACCGGAGGATCAAGAAAAAACCACATTTACATGCCCCTTTGGCACTTTTGCATATCGCATAATGCCTTTTGGGTTATGTAACACACCTGGGACCTTCCAACGGTGTATGGTAAGCATATTTTCTGAGTATGTAGAGCGCTTTATAGAAGTATTTATGGATGACTTCACTGTGCATGGAGATGATTTTGATACTTGCTTGCATCATTTGTCACTTGTGCTTAGGCGGTGTGCAGACACCAACTTAGTTCTTAATTCTGAAACGTGTCATTTTATGGTTGAGCAATGCATTATTTTGGGTCATATTGTGTCTAGCAGGGGTCTTAAGGTGGATAAGGCTAAGATTGATGTTATTCAGTCTCTGCCTTACCCAACCAATCTGCGCGAAATTCGTTCCTGCACCTCTTTGTGATTTACTGAAAAAGGAAGTAGCTTTTGAGTTTGATGACAGGTGTAGAGCATCCTTTGATGAGCTTAAAGGTCGCCTGACTAGCGCTCCTATAATTCAAGCACCCATATGGTCTCAACCTTTTGAGATTATGTTTGATGCTAGAGACTATGATGTGGGTACTGTCTTGGGACAAAAGGAAGGAAGGAGCTCTCATGTCATCTACTATGCCTCCATGACTCTGAATGGAGCGCAAAGGAACTACTCAACCACTGAGAAAGAGCTCCTGGCTGTGGTCTTTGCACTGGAGAAGTTTCGCTCCTATCTCCTAGGAGCTAACGTAATTGTCTTCATTGATCACGCTGCTCTTCGCTATTTATTGACTAACAAATAAGCGAAACCAAGATTGATTCGTTGGATTTTACTTTTAAGTGAATTTGACATTGAAATCAAAGATAAGAAAGGTGTAGAAAACTTAGTGGCCGACCACCTCAGCAGACTTGTCCAAGGAGAGGACAAGCCGGAAGATCAAAGACTCATTCACGGTGAGTTCCCTGATGATACATTGTTTTATTTAACTCACACTTTTTCTTCGCAGCTGCAGGAAACTACGAAAACGGAGGGTGCTGCGGCCGCAGCAACCATGCCGCGACCGCGGCCAAACAATCGTGCTGCGCCCGCAGCTTATATGATGCGCCCGCCGCATGTTGTTCAGGCCCATGTTCCATCTTTTTCCCTCCTATCTAACGAGGTAAGTTCTGATATTCCTGAATTGTTGATGGGTGTTCATACTCCTCGACCTTGGTTTGCCAATATGGTGAATTTCTTGGTCACGGGAGAATTTCCACCGAAATTCACAAAAGCTCAAAAAGACAAGATTCGACATGACTCTCGCTTCTATGTTTGGGATGACCCCTACCTTTGGAAACATTGTGCTATCAGGTAATCAGGAGGTGTCTACCGGACAATGAGGTACAATCTGTCCTTACTTTTTGTCATGCTCATGAATGTGGAAGCCATTTTGGTCCGCAAAAGACTACTAGGAAAGTTTTAGAAGCAGGTTTCTTTTGGCCTCACTTATTTAGGGATGTTAATGCCTTCTGTAAATCATGCGATAGATGCCAAAGGGTTGGGAACATATCTGCTAAGAATGAAATGCCACAAACAACTGTCATATTTTGTGAAATTTTTTATGTTTGGGGTATCGATTTTATGGGTCCCTTCCCTAGTTCTTTTGGGAATGTTTATATTTTGCTTGCGGTGGACTATGTCTCCAAGTGGGTGGAGGCAAAGGCCACTAGAACTGATGATTCTAAAGTTGTTGCAGATTTCCTAAAAGACACAATTTTCGCAAGATTTGGGGTGCCTAAGGCTATAATCAGCGACAGAGGGACACATTTCTGCAACAGGACGATCACTGCCTTGTTAAAGAAATACCATGTCACACAGAGAGTGTCAACTGCTTATCATCCTCAAACCAATGGTCAAGCGGAGATATCAAACAGAGAGATAAAGACCATTATGGAGAAAACAGTGGCACCTAAAAGGAAGGATTGGAGTTTAAGGCTGAATGATGCTCTTTGGGCCTATCGGACGGCCTATAAGACTCCCATTGGTATGTCCCCTTATCGAATTGTCTTTGGAAAGGCATGTCATCTCCCTATGGAGCTTCAGCATAGAGCATATTGGGCTGTAAAAAATTGCAATATGAGGCTGGATGAAGTAGGTGATTTCAGAAAGCTTCAATTGCAAGAGCTGAAGGAATTGCGTCTGGATGCTTATGATAATGTAGTTATCTAAAAGGAGAAGACCAAGGCTTGGCATGACAAACACATCCTTTGGAAAGAGTTAACAATAGGAGACAAGGTCCTTCTATACAAATCACGCCTGAAACTCTTCCCTGGAAAGCTTAGATCAAGGTGGGAAGGACCCTACACCATCTCAAGGATTTTCTCTCACGGAGCAATTGAACTCTATGATCCTAAGTCTAATGAGCTCTTTAATGTCAACGGTCATAGAGGTAAGCCATACTTTGAGAACATTCCGCATAACGAAGAAGAGGAGTTGGTGCTTGCTGAACCAATCAATTAGGCCACTCAAGGCCTATCACGTCGAGCCAACGACTGGAAACAAAAGCGCTTCTCGGGAGGCAACCCGAGGTAAGTTCTTCTTTCTTTCTCATCTTTATTATTTCTTAGGTAGTTTTCATTAGTTAATGACTTTAGGATTAGTTGACATAGGTAGTGGAAATAAATATAAAAAAACGAAACATAGAAGGCCACCTCATTGGCGGCCGCAGCATCCATGCGGCAGCCGCCGCACATCAAACCCCCAGCACACCCCGCTACAGCGCCCGCAGCATCTATGATGCGGCTGCCGCATCTCAGGTCCGTGACGGTTTCAAAAAAAAAGATAAATACATACATATAGATCACGGGCACACTTTTTCTTCAACCCTACCTCACTGTTCTAATCACCTGCCGCCATTTTCTAGATCCCAACCCCCACCATTGTCTTCTTCTTCAACCTTTCAAATCACCATAGCCAGCCCAAGCTTTCTCTTTTCTCTCCTTCTTAGCCACTCCCCCACCTCCTCCTCGCCGGATCCGCACTCGGCACCACGGATCTACGTCGGTTCTGACGCTTCAGCGCACAACCCCGCCGCCGACCCAGCTGTCGTGGCCGCCGCTTCCCTGCTGCGCCCGCCGCTTCACCCGCCGCCACCAGGTTCGATTCTGTTCATTTGGATTGGTGTTTTTTGGTGTTGAATTCTTGAGATCTAGTGAGCTCTTGTGTGGTTGATTGAGAAGTGGTTATATTTGTGCTTGGGGTGTTGATTGAAGAATTGATTTGTGGTGGTTTGCTTGAGAAATATTTTTGTTATTGGGCTGATTTGGTTGTGGATTTGGTTTATTAGCTTGAGGTGTGTGGAGTTTGGTTTGGATTTTGTTGATTAGCTTGGGTTGTGTTGGAGGTTTGTTGTTGGATTTTGGAGTTTTTGGGTTAATATCACTGCTGAGATCTGATAAGAATGGTGCGCCGATTGAGGAATGTGACAAAAGAACAGAAGAAAGCATATGAGGGCTTCGATTCGAAGCGATTTGTACAGACGAAGTTCTTTCATATCCCTGTCTTACAGACATTAGGCAGTTTGGACGTTACTCGTCGGATGCTTAGTCATGGCGGTTTGGGGGCATTTATAGACTGTAGTGCCCCCACGTATCCTGACCTGGCAAGGGAGTTTCTGGCCACGTTTCAGCGTGTGGATAATTCGAGGATTAGGTTTAACTTGTTGGACCAGCCTCACACTTGCTCATATGACCAGCTGAGACAGCTTTTTGGGATCACTTGGGCACCCACCCAAGATTGGTATTTCATGGCGTCAAAACAGCAACGCCATAATCTCTGATACGCGGCGACTAGAACTAGATTTGACGGACACAAGGACGAGTACAACTACAATTTCGTCCACCCATGCCTCCGTCTGGTTCACAAGGTCTTGGCCATGTCTTTCAGCGGCCAAGGCGACGTGAACAAAGTGCCTGCTGGTGATCTATCCTGGTTGTGGAGCCTTGCTCCCCAGTCCCGTGGTACGCCGGACTTGGTTGAGATCTTTGTGGACAACTGCCTAAAGATTCAAGGGAAGAAGTTAGGGAGGTTTGGTTTGGGAGGCATGGTTAGCCTCATAGCCTACCAATATCTGGAGCCTGCACAATGCGGTGCACCCATGACTAGTGGGTACACCTATACAACAGAGCAACTCCGGAGGGCTTTCTTGATTGAGGGCTTTGATGGATCGGGTTGGATTTGAAAGTCGGGGAAGCATGAAGAGCACCGACTGAGCCTTCATAGGGCCTTACCTTATGGCCCTTCCAACACCACCCTATACATCGCAGCTGATCAGGATCAGGTCCAGGATGAGGATGATGATGACGAGGCTGAGAAGGATGCCCCTGCACAGATAGACTATCATATGGGGGATGCACAGCATGCTGCTGGCTCTTCTGAGGGACCTCGCTTTTCTTATGCTGAGGATGATGCCTGGCGGGACCACATGTTCACCGAGTTCCACCGTATGTCCATGCACCAGGACTCCTTCGAGTTCACTATCCACGACATGGATCGCAATGTGCGAGAGACAAACTATCACATGGAGGAGATGCGGAGAGAGCAGACCTACTACCTCCGCCAGCAGTATCCCCACATCCCGCCGTACCAGTCGCTACCGTACCAGCCGCCGCCTCAGTGAGTGATTAGTTCTGTCTCCTTCACCCTGAATTTTTTATGTTTAATTTTGGTTGTCTGTACTGTTTCAGTGAGGACACTGAAAACTTTAAGTGTGGGGGAGGAGAATTATATGTATATTATGTCATTTCTGTCAATTTTTAAACCATTTTTAAATTTCTGCACAACATGTTTAAGTTTCTGTAAGATTTATTTAGTTTATTTAATTTCTATTGATTTTAAATAATTTTTGTCCAATTTAATTACTGCAGCATTTTCGGATTTAAAAAAAAAATCGAAAATCCAAAAAATAAGCATGCATTGCATACATATGTGTTATTCAAATACCCATCTGGCTTAGTTTGTCCTCTAATTTAAATTTCAAGCATGTTCATAAAATCCCATGGAGTTCTGGATGTTTTGATTTTGTCTTTATTTGATTTTTGTGGAACGTGAGCTAGCAAATATAATTGAGCATGTATGATTGAGCTAAAGTATGATTGAAGTCCTCAAACCATGACCTTGTGAAAATGTTTGGCCTTATTTGAATTATTTTGCTCAATTGTTTGAATTACTCTCCTAGTGTTGCTACCTCTTGGCATTGACTGCAGTATCCATTTTTAAAGATCGATGCACATGTTTGTTTGCTTGCGGAGTCTAGGTTATATTTTGAGTCTTTTGTTTGAATTTGTACATATTTAGTGAATAAGGTGGCAATGGTTGATGCGCTTAGTAACCGGATCTATGCATGACACCCATGGGTATGATTCGCGCAAAAAGGTGTTGAAAACTATCCACTAGGAAAGAAAGCTTGATCATTGAGTAACCAGGTTCATTCATGACACCCATGTTTTCAACTTGCGTCAAAAGATGTTCAAGTGGACTTCATATTAGTAGGTTGAGGTGTTGATATACCGGAGCCATTCATGACACCCATGTTTGCGCCTCGCGTAAGGAAAGCACCAAGACAACAAAAAGGAAAAGAAAAAAAAAAGAAAAAAAAAAGAAAGGAAAACAAAAGAAAAGAAAAAAAAAGTGTCGCATTTTATTGTCTTTATTGTGTCCCGCAAGTAATGACATTTCGGTAGAGAATTGGTGATATGGTGGTCAATGTCTATGAGTTTAGTGCATGATTGGTTTGAGTTGAGTTTTGTATCTTAAAGCCTAAACACATGAATGAAACGCATATTTCTACTGAGGTTGGATAATGTCTACTTCTAAGCTTTGATCACTAAAATACATGCTATGACATTTGTTTGCTTGGTTTATGTTTTCACCTGCTATGATGTTGCTTTTTGATGAGGTTGAAACTTGAAGGGATTTCCTGTGGGATACATTGATTCATGTTCATTCTATCATTGCTTGAGGACAAGAAAAGATTAAGTGTGGGGGAATTTGATAATGCATATCTTAGATAGGCATTATAGGCATTTTTAGTTTAGTTAGGTTGCATTTCTTTCATACTTTGTTGCTAAATTGCATCTTGTGAAAGGATTCTTCCAATGTATCATTTCTGGACCCAAGAGAATTCATAGGTATAGGAAGAAGCCCTATCAAATAGATATTTTTTTTCGACCATATTTCGATTGTTAATACGATATATAAGATTATTTTAGAAGAGTTCGGATTCTACGCAAATTTGTGTTTATCTTGCAGATTGAATCGGAACACATTTGGGAGATACAATATCTCAAAGAGGAACACAAGAAACACTGGAAAGAAACAAGGAAGGAAGAGAATCAAGACAAGTGAAGATAACCACGAAGCTAGACGAGAACACACGGCAACAAGTGATGTCGCGGCCGCAGCATGCATGTCGCGGTCATAGCAGGGGCCGCTGCAGCGGGTAGCCAGAAGTTGTTGATGCCGCGTTTTCCCTCCGTCACCTACCACTAATAAGTGGTATACCTAGGTATTTTTCCATTGATTTTGTAACTGGATTATTTAGCTGTTGAGCAAGGGACTAGGCTTTACTGAAAGGAATATTTTTAGAAACTTGTAGAGAACTTTTATTATAATTTACAGTTAATCCAGACATATTGGATAAAGTATTCAAAAGATTTCTAATCGTATGAAGACTTAAATCATCAGCGCGTCCAAAAATTAGAGTGTCATCTGCAAAGGAAATGAATAGAATAGGATCATTGTTATTTGTAAGTTTGATTTCAACCAAAGGGTCACATTCCAAAGATTCCTGTTGCAACATTCTCCCTAATAGTTCTATAACCAATACAAAAATATATGGAGCAAGAGGATCTCCTTGTCGAATTCCCCTATAAGTATGAAATGTACGGCCCGATAAATTATTAACTAAAACAGAGAAACTAGTTTTAGTTAGACAGGTCATAACCCAATTAATCCATCTGGAATCAAAACCAAATTCATTTAGAAGATACGAATAAAACTCCAGCTTGTTTTGTCATAAGCTTTCTCCATATCTAGCTTTAAAACCATCCACCCAAGTTTTTTTTTTGTTATGAAAAGAGTGGAAAACCTCATGAGCTATTAGTATGTTATCTTGAATATTTCTACCTTAAACAAAAGCTCCTTGAAATGGATTAATAATACGTGGTAAAATAGGCTTCAAATGATTAGCCAAAAGTTTTGAGATAACCTTATAAATAGTTTACACAGGCTAATCCAACGGTAGTGGTTAATGTTACTAGGTGTATCAATTTTTGGAATAAGTGAAATAAAAGTTGAATTTACTTCATTGAGTAGCACACCAGAATGAAAGAAAGATTAAAGAGCTTTGCAAACTAATTTATCGACAATATCCCAGTATTTTTTTAAAGAACTCTGGTGGAAACTCATCAGGACCTGGAGACTTGTCATCTGTCATTGAGAATAGGGTATTCTTAATTTCTTTATCTAAAAAAGGTTGTGTTAAAATTCTGTTTTCAGATTCAGTAATGATCTGATCAATTAAATTTAGGAAATATAGATTACTACTAATCGGTGCATTATTAGAAATGAATCTTTCAGCCAATTCAGTCGTAATTTCATCTCTAATTTGATCATCATCCTCAATCAATAAACCATGTTTATTTGTAAAATTACGAGTGATATTTTTAGAATTTCTTATTTTAGATATTGATTGGTAGTATTTGGTATTTCTGTCTCCAAACCTTTGAAAATTTGATTTAGCTCGTTGTTTCCAAAAAGTATTATTAAAGTCCATGAGAGCTTCACACTTACTTAACAATCTATTACGTTTAATGTTTATTGTATCGTTTGAATTTCTACTAATTTGTTGTGTTTGAAGTAACAACAGCTGATTTTCAATATCTGTTATCTGTCGGAATTTATTATTTGGGTGAGACTTACACCAGATCTTTGTATTTTTTTTTAAGAAGTTTCTGTTTTTGTAATAGTGTAAACATAAACGACCCATGAAGTTTATTCTGCCAAGTTGATTTCACTAATCTGTTATAGTTATCAATAGGATTTTGACCCATGAAGTAACAACAGCTGATTTTCAATATCTGTTATCTGTCGGAATTTATTATTTGGGTGAGACTTACACCAGATCTTTGTATTTTTTTTAAGAAGTTTATGTTTTTGTAATAGTGTAAACATAAACGACCCATGAAGTTTATTCTGCCAAGTTGATTTCACTAATCTGTTATAGTTATCAATAGGATTTTGACTTTTTCTCCACATAATTGGACTACCTATACAAGGGATCGTATGAACATCTAATTCTGCCATAATCTGTTGAATTCGCTGAAATCTATTATGTTATAATCATTCATAATCTGTTAAATAAACCCTTTTAAATTTATGCCATTGATCAATGATTTTGTACTATAGTGTATATAGGATTTGAAAATTCATACGCCCTATAAAACCAGCAATAATAAACAATTATCCAATGAAAGCCCCAATACCCATTATTATAATTTACATCCATAAAAGTATGGATGTTAGTATATATATACCTTCCTGAATAATTCAAACAAAACCAATTAAGAAGAATCGATTATTACAAGAATTAGCTATATATATCCCCAAAAGACAACACATGAATTTCGCAATGAAAGCATATATCCAAAACAAATTATACCAAATTAAGCTCAGTTAAATAGCTGTCATTCTTGAGGCATGTATTTTCGGAGCTCGATCAGACTCATGGCGCCTTATGAGCTGCACCCGAAGGCCATGCTTGATGTACATGGTGAGGGCGAGCTTTGGGGCGACTGGGTGGCCGGGAATGACCTTGATACGGTAGCGAAGTAGAATAGAGGCGGCGACAAACTTCATCTGGAAGTAGGCGAAGTCCTTGCCGAGGCAGAGCCTTGGGCCACCGTTGAAGGCAGGGAACTTGTAGGCCGACTCGCTCATGAAGCGTCCGTCTCGTGCGAGCCACCTCTCGGGGTTGTAATCGCGGCAGTCAGGGCCCCAGATGGACTCCATCCTCCCCATGGCGTAGATCGCGTAGATCACCTTGGTTCCCTTCTTCAGCACCGTTCCGTCTGGAAATACTTCGTCTTCTGCCACCTGAGTTCCGATTAAATTCAAGTGTCGCAATATTTAATTAAACTCTGAACTCAACTCAGGGAGAGAGCGGTAATTAACTAATTTAATGCATGTAAAATATGTTTAGAAAGCATTTGAATTGTTAACGCGTTAAACCGTGTTTTATAATTAAATTTTGGTAAAATGTAGTCTAATTTATTTTTTTAATTAAAATTAAAAAAAAAAAAATGAAGTCGCGCTTCATGTTCATATAGCATCCCCATCCCCATCTACTTGCAGTCAAACCGTCAACCTCGGCGTACTTGCGGTCCACCACCAACTCCCCTTCGCAGCCCACCGTCGACCCTCTGAGCTCCTCAGCCTCGTCTGCATGCTCCTCCTCTGCATGTGCTCGTGTGCTCCTTTTTATGTAAATGATAAAAGAGCATATGGGCAGGTGCAATTTTTATTTTTCTGTGAATTTTTCAATCCGCGTTTCATTTGTAAGCCGCCCCTATGCTACTTCTTCTCCGCTCCCTCATCCATGGCGCCCCACGTCTCCTCTTGTTCCTCTTCTTTCACCTTCTCCGCTCCCTCATCCATGACGCCCCCAACTTTCATCGCCGATGGGAGACCGAGGTCGAGACAAGAGAGAGGCGGTCATGGAAAGAGAGTTTTATCGATCATCAAACCTCGCATCCCACGGATCCACGAAGTTTTATCGATCTCCATTCGTATATCGCAGCCCACAGATCGATCGATCCCCATCAATGGAGGCCTCTACCATTTTCGATCCCATTCTGTTGAAAGAATGAAAGATGTGAAGAGACCAAAAGAGTCTCACATCGACAATATGAACAAAGAAACATTAGTATATAAGCTAGTGGTTATTCCTCCTATTGCCAATTGGCTTTAGGATGAAACCTCGCTCGGCTTATGTGTCAGGCTATTAGTGCAAGGGCGCACGTGTGCACACGACCCCTGATCCCGAGTCCCAACGGACTTCAGTATGGTATCAAGGTGAAAAAGTCAAACGGTCCGACTCTCAATCATGGGCTCTCTAAAAAGAGAATGAGATGCTAGACCCATTCTCCAAGTGTCAACTAGAGGCGAAAAACGACCCTAGTTGCACTTGCGGGGGCGTGTGAGAGAATGAAAAATGTGAAGAGACCAAAAGAGTCCCACATCGACAATATGAACAAAGAAGCCTTAGTATATAAGCTAGTGAGTTACTCCTCCTATTGCTAATTGGTTAATAATAAGTATCATATTATTAAAAAAAAATTGTTTTAAAAATTAATATTTTATATAGTTTTTAGCTCTTTAAAAAACGTGTCAAAAAATCTAATGACATCTATTTCAATCTTTCTATCAAAACTACTACTTTTTATTTGATTTACTGCCATTGAATTATTTGAAGAAGACTATATTATCCTCTAGTCAAAGACCGTATAATAGAACTTGAATCAAGAAAAATATATTTCTTGACCCTAAACAAAACAAAAATTATATAAATTCTAGAGGGATGGACTCCTCCCTTTCTTTATAACTTTTTGTTATGTTTTATTTTCGTCTGTCGATTTTACCAGGCTCTCGAGAATCACATTTGTCTAATATCAAATTATTACTTTTTTTTAAAAAAAAACAAAAATTATATGTGCATGCAGCGCGGTCAAATTTTTATCATATTAAATGAACTAATCAATTAAGATTGTTTATAGCGTAATATATTGCATTATGTGCTCAAAAAAAATTGCATTGCGTGTAATTTTTTTACTATATTAATCAATAAATTTAATTACAAGTTTCATAATAAAATATTTTCTTTTTATAAATAAAAAAATATTGTATAAGAATAAATCTTGTCGATGAAACGAAACTACATATTATATATACATGATATATCATCTAAATTTTGGAGTGCATCCCTATCAAAAAAATAAAAATAAAAATTGGTGCGAAACAGAAAAACAAGTATAAGTTACGTTTGTCTATATCCACATCATTCGGATCACCGAGTCTTCGAATCTCACTTTGCGGGACTTCTATTTGGTTTATAGATTGAGAATTGTTTTCTTTTATATTGTGTTAATTGATTGGTTTATAGATTATGATTTGGTTTTTTTTTTTTTTGTTAAATCAGAATTGTATGTCCATTTAACACTCTGTGCCAACCGATTTACCAGACTTTTTGTATAGCATTTCGAAATTTTATTTGTTAAACAAAAAAAAAATTAGGTTTGCACATACCTCCTTGTGATCAACCGGCACCGAAGGGTAAAGCCTGAGAGCCTCCGAGATGGCCGCCTGTAAATACTGCATCCTCCTCACCTCCTCCGCCGTAAAGACCACCTCTCCTCCGCCTCCTCTCCCGCCCAAAACCCTCCCAATCTCCTCCAGAACCCTCTCCTCCACCGCCGGATGCGCGTCAAGCAGCGAAAAGAACCAAGACAGCGCCACCGACGACGTGTCCCTCCCGGCCAGTATGAAGTTGACGCAAATGTCCCTCAAGAACCTGTCCGAATAATACGGGTCCCCGTTCCCGTCCTTCATCCTCGTGAACACTGTCAGCAGGTCCGACCTCTCCTTCTCCTTCATTTCCCCGCTCTCATCGTAGTTTGATAGCTCTTTCTTGCGGGTCCTTATGACGCCGTTCGCAAACTCATCGACCACCTTGATCGACTCCTTCAGCTTCCTCTCTGGCCCGATGTTGGCCCATTGCATCGCACGCCACACGCACGTGGGCATCATGAACCGGAGCACGGTTGCTTCCGTCGCGTCCTCGAAGGCCCGAGCGAATGGGATGTCCGGTAGCCCGAGGCTGAGGCAGCCTGGGTCCACTCCGAACGCGATCATACATACGTTGTCGAATGTTAGCCTTAGTAGCACATCCTACGTACCCAAAACACATAATTAATGGATGCACATAAATTAATCCACTCACATTTTTTATGCTTTATATATAGAAAAAATGACCAATAATAATATCAACTATCACTCATTAATAAAAATAATAATATAAACTTTAATTAGAAATTATCAATTCATATACAAAATATATCCTGAACCAAAAATAATTGTGTTTGATTAATTCGTAACCATTTTTTGAAAAATTATGAACTCTGGCCCTATATGTGCCTTATTTCTATATATGATTAGAGATGCTTGTTTAACTCTTGCTTGAACAATATTACAAACAAATTGAATAACATATATATATATAACAGGTGTATTATTTGTTTCATTGACCATTGGTTTTGAGATATAAATTTATAGAATTTATTCAAATTGAAACAGGAAAAAAGGTCATATATATAAATGTGTACCTGAAGATCAATGGACGCAGCTTTGATGAAAGAATCCTCAAGGACGGGGATGAGCCTCGAGTGAACAAGCTCAACCAGAGACTGCGTTGTGAGCTGCCGGAACCTCGCGGAGTGGAACTCCACGCTGGCCGCCTTCCGCTGCCGCTGCCACGTCCCATGGTCGGCGTTGAAGATGCCGTCACCGAGGAGGTCCGTCAGGGTGCTACGGAAGTACTCCCCCTTGGGGAAGCTCCCAAACTTGGTCTTCAGCAAGTGCTCGAGGTTCCGAGGATCCGCGGTCACCACGCAGTTGAGGCTACTCAAGGCCGGGCCCTTAAACCGAAACGTCCCGTTTTGGCGGTGGAGCACGTCTGAGATCCACTCATATAAGTTACTACGAAGGCCAAGGGCAAGCGACGGGAGCATGCCAAGAACCGGCCACACGGGGAGCCCATGTTGCCGTTTCTGCCGGAGGGAGTGGATGGTCACAAACATGGAGAGGGCGATGAGAATCTCAAGGATTTCGACGTTGACATTGTTGACCAGCAATGTGGAGATGGAAAACGGGGATGGAGATGAGGAGAGGGAGTTAGGAAGAGTCATGTTCATTGTAATTGGATGATGTGTAAGAGATGTGAGAACGTAATGCATGTGTGTTATAAGATGGGAGGGTTGGGACATGCTTTTATTGATTTCAATATCAGACTTTGATTTGGTGAGCTGAAAAGTTATGTGCAAAGGAATTGGGGTTTGTGAAGGGGAACAAGAAAGCAAGAAGTGTATTTTTGGTGTTTCTTTAATTGGATGTGCGCTGATCAGTGGGCCAGGTTTCTTTTTTCCCTAGCTCTTGCGGGGTTTTGCTTTAAGGGTGAAGGAGGGTTTGAATTTGATGGGTTTGGGGTTTTACAAAGTTTTATGAAGACCAAATTTGAGAGGGAGAGGGTGGTTGAGTGGGTTACCTACGCATGTAAGGTTATATATTCCTTATCTTCCCACCTAACAAAACACTTGTTTGAATATAATATTCAAAATTTAATTGTAAGCAGCAAAACATGGTTATCATTGTATATGTAAGAAAGGATATATTGTCTTTTTACTCTAATTCTTGTTTTTAAAAATTAAATATATATTCAACTTTTTAGGTAGCCAATAACACCGTATAATGTATAGAATACTGTTGTGAACATTGTCTTGATTCAACCCTTGTGTCAAGGTCTTGTAAGGCTGTGAATGTTGGGGCCGGGGAGTAGAGTAGATGATCTGGGTTTTTTTTTTTTTTGATGGTTTGTTTTTTGGACATGGTTTTATGTTTTTGGTTTTAAGGTGTTAAAATTAGCTATGTTGATCCAACATGGTATGGTGTTATATTGTATGTTAACTAATCTGTAGGTCTGGTCGAAATCAAAAATCCAATTTGTTTTGTTTTTCATTAAGGGGGAGATTGATAACTCCCTTTGATGAAATACATAAGTTATGATAGGTTTATTTGAAGGAGGATGAAAGACAAAGGTATAAGGTTTTATAACTTAGACAAATTGGATATATTATTTGTAGATTTGATTAAGATTTTAGTTGGATTTAAATTGAAGAACCAGGTACTTAATATAAATAACAGTAAGACAAATACTCTAGAAGGGGAGTTGAATAGAGTATGGAAGATTTTCGCAAAGTCTCCTGCAGTAGCAACTTCAAGGGCTTTATATTGAATCTCAAGGTCTTGAGCTGAACTTCAAGGGTCTTGAGATAGCTGCAGTGTTCTATTTGTCTACGAAAATAATAAGATAAATATGAATGCGAAAATAATAAATAATAACACTTGACTTGTTAACGAAGTTCGGCTATAACCAGTCTACGTCTCCGCCTAGGATTATCCAACCCGTAGGATTCAAACAACTTTTATTCCTCTTTCCTTATGAGTCCTAGATACAACCTAGAAGAGCTTCCTCTCTTCTATATCTGAAGCCTACCTTGCTTCTATCTAGTCAACCCAAAATACCAGAAAATAAAAGTCCCCTTGCCACACCTAAGTGTGATACATTTGAGTATATGATACTTTTAGTATAATAGGGATTAACTTATACTATGTAGCGCACATTCTTCCTAACTCTCAAAATATAAAGCGTTTACAATAAGAGAGACAAAAGAACAGGAGATCAGCAGATGATGATGATGAAGAGCAGAGATGAGAGCTTTTGGTTCGCCAATGAATGCTTTGTAAGATGTGTATCAATGAATCACGGAGGGCTCTGTATTTATAGTCTCGGTCCTACTCTTCCTCGGCTGATCTTGCTCCACAAAGTTCTCCTTGCTTAAACAACCTTTTGAATTTGAACCTTGGAGCCGTTTTAATTGAATGATGATCGGAAGCCCTCGCTGATCTTGTTGCCTCAAATTCTCACCAGACTAGAGCGGCAATTTAAATTCAAATTGTTTGAGTTTCAATCTGAATTACTCTAAGAATTTCGGTCCTTGTTGCAGGGATTTCGTTGAGTTGATCTTCTGCTTGATTTTCGGACTATCTATTCTAGAATACTCATAGAATAGATAATTTATATCAATATTACTGAAAATATTGGATTTAAATTAAGCTTTAAATCTAACTAAAATCTTAATCAAATCTGCAAATAATATATCCAATTTGTCTAAGCTATAAAACCTTATACCTTTGTCTTTCATCATCCTGCAAATACATGTGTCATAACTTATGTATTTCATATCAAGGGAGTTATCAGTAGATATAAATATAAATCTTGGTTATTTGCTACAAATCATTGCTTGGTCATAAGAGTTTTTGTAAAGAGTTATTGAATAGAAAATCGCTTCTCCTTGTGGGTTCAACTCCGGATTTAATTGCTATACTAGTAGTTGTTTGGTTTATCAAGTGATTGATTGACTAATCTATTGGTTTTGTGTTTGAGTTTTGATTATATTACTATTTGGCAAAGGGCGAAAGTGCCAACGACGTTCGTCCCGCGTCAGGGGGTATCTCGAAACACATCCGGTAAGGAGGGAGGATAAAGAGTGTTGTATCATCAAGGAAAGCAGTGGGAGGTACGAGCTCGTTCTCATTGAACACAAGGAACGTACACTAGGGGCTCAGCGGGTGGGAGAAGCACCACATGAGAAATCCAATGTTGGTAGAATGGTCAACGGATTTCTCCGAGAGCCTCAAAGACGAGGACTCCCACTTGTACCAAACATTAATCCCAACATTTTTTTATTAGCTCTGCTTTAGAATGGGCGAACTTGGAAGGATAAGTAGCATTTTGCTTAGCCACACTTGCCCAATTGTTTGGGCCAGTCAAGTGATCAGACACTGAGGCAGAGGGCCCTGATGATACCTTTTGTTTTGTAAAAACCACATCAATTTTAGAGATGTTGTGCTTTCTCGGGGACACTATTCAAAAGAATGCCCAAGTTACCCACACGAGCCACATCCCTCTGGGAAATCTTCAAACCATATTGGGTATGCCAGACGCTCTTCTTTTTCATTTAGGACATAAATCTTTCTTTCAGGGATAAAGGCAAGATCAATAGAGATACATACACGGGTGTATCGGAGACGAGCTCATTTGGGGTTGGACACAGCGACCATGAGCACCTTTCCGAGCACATTCTCCTCAATGATTGAGATAAGCATGTCCTCACTGAGATACTACACAAGTAAGCAAGGGTACCTCACCCAAGTGTCAAGAGCAGTGATCGACTCGGTAGTCGAGTCAAAGTCGATCCTCCATGGATGGAGGAGCACGATTTGAACGAGGATGTGGTAAGGAATCCCAGCCCAGGCCTTGTTTCGGTCCTTTGGAAGGTCGAAACGCGGCTCAAACTACTTGTTTGACAATGGAATGAGCTGGAACCCTGGGAAAGGAATTACCAATAAAACCAAAACTTTTTTCCGATCACCCTTGCTTCTGAAGGATCACTAACAATCATAGCATGGAGGGTGATGTTGTAGAGAGAAGTGATTCCCTTGTACTTTCGCCAAACGGAGGAGGACTTTTTTGATTGCTGGTTTCCAACACTAGCCTTCATTTTGCCCTTCTGGTGTTTCCCTTTTCAATCATTGGGGCAAAAATCCCTCTCAAGATTTGTTTTCTTGACAGAAGTAGTCGAGCCCTTGATCGATAGGAGGGGGGAGGGGTATTGGGGTGAAGGCGGTTGCTCCCCTTCAACCAATTTTTCTTTCCCATTGTTTGCCATTGTTGAAGATGTAACACCAAAAATAAAACACAGAAAGTGGTTAGACGAAATACATTTTGAGAGGGTTTGAGAGATTAAGCTGATTTTTATTGTGAATCTCCCAAAAGGGGAGCTCTTCATTTATAGACGAAATTTTGGAAAAGGGGTAGATTACACCTCGGATGATTTGGGAGCAAAGCGAAACTGAAGTTGTAACATAATGATCGAGAGCACCTACTCCATACATAGAAACGAGAAGCCATACCCCGAAAATCAGGAAATATTACGAAGATGATCTCCAAAAGGAACATAATTAGAGGGGGTTCTCCTAGCACCCGATCCCCACCAACTAAATTGGACGAAAATCCAAGGGATCCCACATTGATTTCACTCGAAACACTTTCGCCGAGCATATTTGGGGCTTGTACAATTGGTGGCACAATGCTAGATTCTAATCAAAATTGCGTAGAGAGGTTTAGACACAAGATTTGAGTTAATCAAAATCGCCCTTTCATGTTGGGATAATAAGTCAGCTCTCCATTTCGATAGTTAAGTTATGGTATTAGATACTATTTCCTCAAACGTTTTTTCATTGACCTTCCCATTGACAATAAAACAACCAAGATACTTATCTAGCTTTACCTGTTTGGATATATTTAGACATCCCTCGATATATGAAATTCGAGATCTAGGAATCCCCAATGTTCCCTGAAAAGCCGATTTGTGATAATTGACCTTCTACCCTGAAATTTGACAATATTCCTTAATTATGTCTAACTTTGTAAGCTCATTGTTTACGAGGACTGAAAATGAGACAGAAGTGACACACTCCATCAATAACGCAATAAATTTCTCATGGTATCCAAATTTTCGAAGAACATATTCAGTGAATGTCTAGTCTACACGGTCATAAGTAGACCTGTCAAAACATAACCCGACTCGAAAACCCGACCCGACTGCCCGGAATTTTTTGGGTCAAGACCCGAAAATTTTGACTCGGAAAATTTTTCCGACCCGAACCCGAAAACCCGGAAATTGTTCGGGCAATCTGGGTTTCGACCCGGTGACCCGATTGACCCGGTAATTTTGACCCGATTTACCCGATTGACCCGGTGACCCGATTTACCCGGTTGATTTATAATTAAATATAATTAAATTTTTTTATATATAATAAAAATTTATCGCAAAATTATCAAATCATGATTTTTTAATTTAAAAAAGAAAAAAATTGACAAACCCGAAATCGACCCGAAATGACCCGAAACCCGGGTTCTAGTCAACCCGAAATACCCGGAACCCGTTTTACCCGGGACCCGTTTTACCCGAAACCCGAAGTGACCCGACCCGAACCCGGCCCGAGTGACCCGTTTGACAGGTCTACTCATAAGCTTTTTCCATGTCAAGTTTGATAGCAAGTCATCCATCCAAACCCTTTCTCGTTTTGAACGAATGAAAATTTTCATCGGCAACGAGAACATTATCATGTATGACTTTGTCCGATACAAAGACTTCTTATAGCGGGTGGATTAGTTTACCCATAACATCTTTTAATCTATCAGTGAGTAATTTCGATATAATTTCGTATATCGTGGAGCATAGGTTGATTTGTCTATAATCAGAAGCTTTCATTGGGTTGCTGCATTTAGGTAAAATTTATATAAACGTATGCTTGATTGGTCTTAAAAGTTTTCCACTATGAAAGAAAACTTTTACAGCTCGGGTGATATCAGTGCCAACGATATCCCAATATTTTAATTCAATATGTTTTTATACATGAAAAAATACATTAAATTTTTTTTAAAAAAATTCATAATTAATAAAATAATTTTAAATTTTAGTAAAAAAATTGTAAATTTATATATATATAAAAAAAATTTAAAAGGGTGTTGAAAAATTAAATGATTTAAATGATGAGTATTATAACCTATTTAAATCATTTAATTTTTCAACACCCTTTTAAGAAATTATGAGTTATGGACCAATTCAACTCATACAAGTTACATGTTGTGCAGAGGAATTTCGTTTCTTTCCATGTAGGTATAGAAGGGTAGGTGGCTTACCACTGGAATCTTGAATAACCAAAATTACAATTAGACGTTGGTATGATCGATGCTTTGGTCTATATGCACGTTGGTATGATCGATGCTTTGGTCTATATGCAATTTAATTTTTTTTTATTAACCTCTACTTGGCTGTATTCTTATGGATGTGGTCTAAAAGATTAAAATCATTGTAAATATCGACACATTGGACAAAGTGGTAAATGTGTGCAACCTTATCAGTCACTCTATTGCATAATCAGAGAATATGAAAGAATAAAACTTTTTTCATTGTCGATAATAAGAGTTTAACATCAAACAAGTTTAGTTTAATTTTTCAAGGACATTTAAGTATTTATTCCATTGGTTTATTATTATAATGTAATCAGAGTCAATACACTAATATTGTAGTTACTCCGTATTTATTAACTGTGATAGGGCGTACACACCTAGTGCAAATCCTCTACACCAAACCCCTACCCCAACTCCCTACCCCACAAAATTATTTTACATCTAAATTAATATTAAAAAAAATTAAAAAAAATATATTTAGCTTCTACATACTTATGATAACATATTTGGAAAAACAAATCTTAAAAAATCAACTTATATTTTTTTTAAAAAAATATATAGTAAACTCACATCTTTTTAAAACTTAAAAAAATCTTTCTATCTCTTGTGAATTATTATAATTTTTGTAAGTTGATTTTTTAAGATTTTTTTTTCAAATATGTTATCATAAGTATGTAGAAGCTAAATATATTTTTTTTAATTTTTTTAATATTAATTTAGATGTAAAATAATTTTGTGGGGTAGGGAGTTGGGGTTGGGGTTTGGGGTAGAGGATTTCCACCGGAGAGTTGGGGTAGGGGTTTGGGGTAGAGGATTTACACCGGTACACACCATATATATTCCATCTCTAAAAAGGTTTTTGTTTTGAAATTAATTGAATTTGACCAAAAGGAAAAAAAAACGTTAATGGAAGGAAGAAATCTCAAATCTGCATATTAGAAGGGAATTCATGGATAGGGATGTGACACTTGGTTTTCGATTGGGAATTGGGATGTGTGGTGTAGTAGGAAGATGGACAGTGATTCTCTTACCCTCTGGTAAGCTTACCTGGGGGTAAAAATGTAATCTCTTTTTGGTTAAAAAGTAAGTCAGTCCAAAAAAAATAAATTGAAAATAGAAGTAGTAGGGCAATAATGAGAATTAAAGCACTGTAATCCTTCTCTCTCCAAACACTCCAACGGTAATTTCAAATTTTCATCTACATCTCTTCAAACGGTCGGAATTGGAATTGGAACTGTTAGATTGCTCAATTGAAGAAGTCTTCTAAAGGAATCCGGCGACAATCGATCATTGAAGGTACTAGGATTTAGGGTTCCGTCGTCAACTGCTCGAGATCGAAGAACATGCAATCGATCGTTTTCCGATCGCTGAACTCGCCGGACACCGAAGGTGAGCGATACATATATTATTCGATTGGATCTATATTCGTGAATAAGGGATTGTCGTTAATTTGCATTTTGAAACTGATTAGAGTGTAATTGTAGTTCGAACGCTAAATTAATTAGGATTTCGGATTTATCCTGCAGATTTACCGATCATCCTCTTTTCTTAGCTACAATGAGCCAGAACAGGGATTTCGATCTTAACGTGGGATACGAAGATGGGTCCGGCTCCGATGATTCGATCAATGGGTCAGGCCAGCTGGACTTGAACTTGGTCGAAATTTCGGATGATGACAGCGCTAGCATTTCGTCGAACAGTGAAAACCACATCCCGGAAGACGGTGATGAAGGAGACGGTGAACAAGGAGACGATGATGAAGGAGACGATGCTGAGCCTCACCAGATTTCCGATAACCAGAAAATGAATCCTCTCCATGTCGGGCTGATGTTGGAGCAGAAAGCAGATTTTATGCGGTTAATCCACGGATATGCGAGAGAAAATGGATTCCTGGTAAGAATTCGGAGTTCGGAAAAGTTACCCCCCGCGGAAGGAGGCGATGGGAATACGGGCGACAGGTACAAGTCAGTTATGATGGAATGTACAAAGGCGGGTGTGTCCAAGTCAAAAGACCCGAGCAAGGGATCCACTTCAACCATAACAGGTTGTAAGTTCAGGGTGAATACTGTCCGTGATGGACCTGGTGTATGGAGGGTAACCGCCGTTGAGCTTGAGCATAACCACGAGTGTGATGCGGAGAATTCAAAATACCTTACAAATGACAGATACATCACCGAAGGCAACAAGAAACGGATCTTGGATATGGATAGGGCCGGCGTACCAATAGCTAAGAACTTCACATCCTTTATGGTTGCCAACGGGAGCCATGATAAAGCGGAACCTGGTTGCCAAAAACAGAAGCCGGCAAATGAAGAAAGGGGACTTTCTTGCAATGAGGGATCATTTCATTGCAATGGCTTCAACCAACTCGAACTTCTTCTACAGTTATGATGTGGACGAAGGCAACAGATTGAAGAATGTGTTTTGGGCTGACGGAAGGAGTAGGGCATACGTCTCAAACAGATACAAGATGCCATTTGCACCATTCATCGGGATCAATAACCATGGGCAGAGCGTGTTGTTTGGGTGTGCCCTACTCGTCGGAGAGGAAACCGAGCACTTCGTGTGGTTGTTTAACACTTGGCTCAGCTGTATGTCCGGGAAGGCGCCAAAAGCAATCTTAACCGACCAAGCCCAATCCATTGGTAAGCTACTGTAAAATCTTGTATCTACATATGTAGTTAAAATAGTCTTATTTATCGATAATGTCCATTCATTTGTTTTCAGGCAATGCAGTGGCGCAAGTGTTTCCCAATGCTTCGCATCGTTGGTGCATATGGCACGTGATGCAGAATGCTAAAAAGCACTTGGGGAGCAACCCCAAATGGGATGCAATACTAAGTGCACTCCAAGATGCTCTACACGACTCCTTGAGTGAAGGGGAGTTCGAAGAGGCATGGGATGCGATGCTGGAGAAGTTTGATTTGCGTAACAACAAGTGGTTATGCAAGATGTACGAGAAGAGAAGGCGTTGGGTTCCTATATACTTCAAGAACAGCTTCTGGGCCGGGATGTCAAGCACCCAGAGGAGTGAAGGTATGAACCATTTCTTCAAATCGTTCCTCAATATAAATACTACGTTGAAGTTGTTCGTTGAGCAGTACGGTCTAGCATTATCAAAAAGGGTAAGGGAGGAGGAGACGTCGAACTTCACATCGATAAATAAGCCCCTCAGGTGCATGACCGACCATGTGTTTGAGCTCGTGTTCCAAGAGCTGTACACTACTGCAAAGTTCAAAGAATTTCAAGTTGAGGTGCGGAACCTCGTGTACACCAATGCACTGAGGGTCGAAGACGATGTCAATGTGTGCACTTACGTCGTTACGGTAAAGCTGCCTTATTATCGTCGTACACGGTGCTACAAATATAGGGTTACCCTTCAAAAAGACAACACCGACGTAAAGTGTGAGTGCAAAAACTTTGAGTTCCGCGGGATATTGTGCACCCACATTTTGCGTGTCTTCAGCGAAGAAAATGTGTATTACGTTCCGCAGAGTTATATTCTGGATCGTCGGCGGAAGGACCTGCCCCGGGAACACTTGAAGGTTCCAGTCCCTTACTATAAGCTGATAGAAAAGAAGTCAGACGGGATGAAATGGTATGGGGATATTCATGGTAAGGTGGACAAAATCGCCGGATTGGCGATGTACGATGAGGATTTGTACAAGGTTGTGATGTCTGACCTCCAGGAATTGGAAGACACGGTCAAGGAGGCTGCGCTGAGGAAGAATCGCCTAATTTTTCACAACCTGGATGACATTGGTAAAGTGTATGGGCGGCGAGTGGTGATCCCAACTAAAACGGCCATGAACGACGACGGGGATGTACCGGATAACGATCTATCCCCCGTGGTAGATCCAAAAGCCAGAAGGGGTACAGGCAAACCTAGAACTAGGAGGTTAGGCTATAGGAGGCAAATTGCGCGGGAGCGTACTGAGCGTCAACGTAGACAGGTGGGCCAAGCAGCCCTACGGAGAGCCATGTAGGTCCCAACAATGGTATTTGCCAGCAAAACATGATGTCCATGCCTAACCCTCATCTTTATTACAATTCGGTACGTAATTGGGATTCCAAACATGCTTTCTTGTCAGATTCTTTTCGTTGGCATCATACTTATGATCGTCAATTCCCCTCTTCTTTGGTAGATGATGCATACACAAGCCATGCAACACAGTGGCCTGGGCAACTATGGGTTTAGCCCATTACATGGTGCACGTGGTCTTCCTTTGAGGGTTACATAGGTGAGTGACAACATATTACTCTTCTCTAACTTTGGACTCTTTGGAACCACTTATCAATAAGGTATTTTTCTTATGCAGCTATACCAAACACATACGTCGGGATCTTCGTCGTTTCAGTAGGAACCGTATCAACCCGTCCGGAAGACTCAATGAGTTGGGCACTCCTTGTGATGTTACTTAGTTTAATTTTTATAGTACTTCTAAGTTGGAACATTTAATTTGTATACCCAATTTGTAAACAATCTTCTTTGTATTTTGCATCGGATTACAAGTCTAACTTTTAAAACGTTAGGCCCAATTACCAGTCAATTACACTGGTAGTAGTTACCGGCCCAGTCTTCAACAACATGATGCATTTTGCATCAACCAATGCAGCGTCTAAGTGGGTATATGACTATATGTCAATTGTCAAGTGCAATAAAATAGGAATCGAACCCGAGTCCTATTTGCCTATTTGGTGTGTGGAGAGCAATTCTAACTCATAAGAGTCATGAAAAAAAAAATCAAATGCATGTCTACTATGTATATTTATGAAGAAATTAGTTATAGGATAAAATTGTAATTAATTTTTAAAATATGTTCAAGTTAAAATTTTCTTCGAGAACCATAAAACTTGTCCAGAAAAAGGCACATACCATCAAACTTGTTTATCACACACACAAAAAACTACCATTGTTTATCACACACACAAAAAACTACCATCAAACTTGTCCAAAACAACTTGTCCACAACCACATACCCAAAACAAAGTTTCCAAACACTCAAAATAAAAACCTTAAAATACTACAAAAAAACAACACAGGAGAGCTTCACTTGAAGAGGTAGGCCACCACCGATGTCAAGGTGATCCAGGCCATGACGACAATGACTTAGATCAAGGACATGATCACCGCGCCCGACTTGGCCTGACTTTGTCGTGACTTGGCCGCCTCCTCCTTGGCGATCAGCATCAGCCTATCTTTCTTCGCTTCCGACCCCTCCCACTACAGCAGGAGCTGTTTTGTAGCCGTCAGCGCCGCTTCGTTCTCCTGTAGGCGGTCCTTGAGGGTGGCGATCATTGCAGTAGCCATCTCATGCTGCCCATCACGAACCTCTAGGTTCCCGGCTACACACTCAGCTCCCCGTTCCGCTGCATTCAATTCAGACTGCAGCTCCCTGTTTCTATCTTAAAGCTCTATGACCCTCGTGTTCTGCGTGCTCTCGGAGGAGGCCGAGGTGTAACTCGGCTCCGGCTGCTCAGGAAACTGCAAATATAACAGAAATTAGAGGACCTGGACTAATGAGTAATGAGTAATCGAAATGAAACACAATTGTTTTAAAAAAAGTCGAGTAACTTACCCCAGGTGGGTGGTGTGCGAATGGGTTCGTGTTAGCCCTGCTGCTGTCTGAAAATGATGTTCTCCGGGAATTCTCAGAGTCAGACATCTTAAGCCTGCACCACATACATTGAATCAGACATTCCATAAATAGCATAAACAAATTAAACACCTAGATTTTGTTGATTGAAATCGAATTTGCAATGAATAAGATAGGAACTCAGAAAGAAACGGTTATTTAAAATGCTAAGTCACGAGTTGCAATCAAACATTCAACCAGTACAAACCCCTAACATCTATTTTGCCCAAAAGTAGTTGCAATCAAATTAACATGCAGCCAGTAAAAAACCCAAAAAACCTAAGTCCCTAACGCGCGCACCAATTACAAGTTCATACCAAAATCCAACCAATAAAACCCAAAGCTCCAATTCGAAGTTCATACCGCACCAATTACAAAGTTTATACAAAACACATAACTAAACCGGTACAAATCACAACAAGCAACTTCAAAATACACATAAACCCTAAATCTACAGTTCGAAACCCTAAAATCCCTAACTCTACACATGCATCAATGTAAAATCCGAAGTGCTTTACCACAGATGACATATTACAACAATTGGGGTAGGGGTTTAGATGTGAGAAAGAGCCTAACCTTGTTTATCGTCGAATCAGAGATAGATTGAAACTTCACTCTTCTGTAGACAAAAACCTGCATCAGAAACCACCTAGCGTCAGCACAAATTCACCGATAATCAGAAGGTTAGGATGAGGGGAAAGACCAAAAACGATCGGAGAGTAGGGGAGGCGTTACCTTTTCCGTCGATTCGCTTCGCTTTCGTAATGATATCTACTGTCGTCGTCGCTTTTAAAGGGGGGAAATGGGAAAACTGAAAGGGAAGGGAATTTGGTGAGGCTCTTGTATGGGGGATTGGTATTTGATATGGGGAGTGAAAAAGTCATCATTGATCCCGCCCTAATCCCAAACAGATTAATCTGTCTGCACTGCAGTACTGTATTTTTTTTTAAAAAAAAGATACATTCCCCCTTCCCTCCATTCAGAAATCAGAAATGGTTGTTGTTAAAAACATTTTATGCATTTTTTTTAATGATTATGTTATTTTATAAAAAATTTACAGTACTAACTAAAGAAATTAATTTGAAGTATTATACGGAGTAGTATTATGTATTAGTTTTTAACTCTTTAAAAAAACGTGCACAAAGTTCATCACAGTTGAAATATGGAGGGAAATGTGTATCAAAACTTCTTCCTTACGTTGTCGTCCCACATGCGTGCCCTTAATTAATGCGGATGACTGCTGCTTGTGGTGACGCATGTGAAAAAGAAACTACAGATAATCATTTCAGCTTTTCAACATCAATCAGTCACCCTTCTTTGCCATAGTGGTTTACCCCTTACCTCTTTACACATAGGTCCCAATTTCGAGTTCCATTTTATGCATCCCATTGTAGACCAATTTTAATGTGGAACAACTTTTTTCTTTGTACAATTATTATTTGGCAAAATTACAGAAAACCACCCTTTAAACATTGGTGTTTTAACTTAACCACCCCTTAAATATAAAATTACAGAAAACCACCCTTTAAATGGTATTTATTTACAACTCACCACCCATTCAACTATTTTATTTAATTTATCATTAAATATATTATATTTTAATATTTTTGTAATCAAATTTGAGTTTACAAAAAATTTTAATATATTATATGTAATGATAAAGTAACAAAAATAGTTGAAAGGGTGGTGAGTTGTAAACAAATACCATTTAAAGGGTGGTATTTTTTAATTTTTAATTTAAGGGGTGGTTAAGTGAAAAGACACATATTTAAAGGGTGGTTTTCTATAATTTTTAATTTTTGTAATTTTTAATTTTTACTAATAGGAAAGAAGTAGACAATTACGGGAAAAAATAATACAGAAAGGAGAATTGAAAAAGTAGACAATTACTTGTCTAATTGTCTTATAACAAAACAGCATGATGCATTTTGCATCAGGCAATGCAGCGCGTCTAAGTGGGTATATGTGAATTGTCAAGTGCAATATTTAATTTTTTTTAGAATAACTCTTATATGTGTAATTCTAACTTATAAGAGTTATTCTAATAAAATAAATTCAAATGCATGTCTACTGTGGATACTTATGAAAAAATTAGCTATAAGAGAAAATTGTAATTAATTGTGAAAAAATATTTTTGAAAAACGAATACGGTTTTAAAAAAAAATCTTTAAGTTAAATTTTTTTTAGAACCATGAAACTTGTCCAGAATATTAACATTAAACCATAATATAATATTCACGTTAAACCATTAAACCATAATATAATATTCACATTAAACCATTCAACCATAATGTATTCACATTAAACCATAACAATTGTTCTTCAACCTTGTCCGAAATTTCACCATAACAGTTATCCAAAAAATGATGTCCACAAACTGACAAACCCACAACAAGTTTCCAAAAATCTAAAAACCTGAACGTAACAAAGAGTTTAAACTTTAAAACAAGACAGAGCTTCACTTCTTCAGGAGGTGCGCCAAGAAGGTGGAAATGGATATCCAGGAGAGGACCACTATGATCTGGACCATGACCTGGTCACAGCGCACGTTTTGGCCTGGTTCTCTCTCGACTTGGTCGCCTCCTCCTTGGCGAATACCAGCAGCTTGTCCTTCTTCGCCTCCAAACCCTCCTTCTCCAGCAGCAGCTGTTTTGCATTAGCATGGGTCATTTCATTCTCCCTCTTCTGGTCCCTGAGGGTGGCAATTAGCGTTGTCGCCATCTGCAGCTGGTGGTCCCAAACTGCTAGGTTCCCGGTGACACGCTGAGCATCCAGTTCGGCTTGCCGAAGGTTCGATTGGAGCTCCGCGTTTCTATCTTGAAGCTCCATCACCCCGATGTTTTGGGTGCTGGACGAATTGGAGGAGCTGTTGTATTCCTGTGAGCCGGCTGCGCTGGAAACTACAAATATGACAGAAATTAGAGGACCAGGACTAATGTGTTATGAGTAATCGCAATGAAACAGAATTGATTTAAAAAAAGTCGAGTAAACTTACCCCAGGTGGGTGGTGTGCGAATGGGTTCGTGCTGGCCCCGCTGCTTTCTGAAAATGATGATGTCCGGGAATTCTGAGAATCAGACATCTTAAGCCTGCACAACATACATTGAATCAGACATTCCATAAATAGCATAACAAATTAAACACTTAAATTTTGTTGATTGAAATCGAATTTGCAATGAATAAGATAGAAACTCAGAAAGAAACGGTTATTTAAAACGCTAAATCACGAGTTGCAATCAAACATTCAACTAGTACAAACCCCTAACATCTATTTTGCCCAAAAGTAGTTGCAATCAAATTAACATGCAGCCAGTACAAAACCCAAAAAACCTAAGTCCCTAACGCACGCATCAATTACAAGTTCATACCAAAATCTAACCAATAAAACCCAAAGCTCAAATTCGATGTTCATACCGCACCAATTACAAAGTTCATACCAAACACATAACTAAACCGGTACAAATCACAACAAGCAACTTCAAAATACACATAAACCCTAAATCTACAGTTCGAAACCCTAAAATCCCTAACCCTACACATGCATCAATGTAAAATCCGAAGTGCTTTACCACAGATGACATATTACAACAATTGGGGTAGGGGTTTAGATGTGAGAAAGAGCCTAACCTTGTTTATCGTCGAATTAGGGATAGATTGAACCTTCACTCTTCTGTAGAGACAAACCTGCATCAGAAACCACCTAACGTCAGCACAAATTCACCGATAATCAGAATGTTAGGGAGAGGGGAAAGACCAAAAACAATCGGAGAGTAGGGAAGGCGTTACCTTCTCCGTCGATTCGCTCCGATTTCGTACTGGTATCTCCTGCCGTCGTCGCTTTTAAAGGGGGGAAATGGGAAAAAGGAAAGGGAAGGGAAGGGAAGTTGGTGAGGCTCTTGTATGGGGGATTGGGATTTGATATGGGGAGTGAAAAAGTCATCATTGGTTTGCAGTACTGTATTTTTTAAAAAAAAAGATACATTCCCCCTTCCCTCCATTCAGAAATCAGACATGGTTGTTGTTAACAACATTTTATGCATTTTTTTTAATGATTATGTTATTTTATAAAAATTTACTTGCTCAAAAAAAATAAAACATTTACAGTACTAACTAAAGAAATTAATTTGAAGTATTATAGTATTATGTATCAATTTTTAACTCTTTAAAAAACGTGCACAAAGTTCATCACAGTTGAAATATGGAGGGAAATGTGTATCAAAACTTCTTCCTTACGTTGTCGTCCTACATGCGTGCCCTTAATTAATGCGGATGACTGCTGCTTGTGGTGACGCATCGGAAAACGAAACTACAGATAATGATTACAACATTTCAACATCAATCAGTAGTCCTTCCTTGCCATAGTTGTGTATCCCTTTCCTCATTACCCATAGGTCTCAGGTTCGAGTTCCATTTTTATACATCCCAGTTTAGGACTTCTTTTTTTTTACAATTATTATTATTATTATTATCTCTTACATACAATTTGGATTTTTCTAACTATTACTAGTGGACTACCCCGTGCTACGCACGGGATTATCGACTTTTGTACTATCAATGAATATATATATATATATATTCATATATTAATTCAAATAAAAATAAATTCAAATTAAAAATTAATTTGTTTAAATAAATTAAAATTAAAAATTAAATTGTCTAATTATTTTTTTAGAAATAATTGATTAGATAGTTAAAAATTGTATTTCAATAATTAAGCTTTTGAGAAAAATTATAAATAACCTTTAAAAAATAGGTTATTTCTCGTAATTAAAATAATTAAACGCATATTTTAAGTTGAAAAATGTTTAAAATATAATTTATTAAACGGAATTAAAATAATTACTGAAGCAGCGTGTGCCGCATCAGCCATTCGCATGGCTTGTATTCGATCGTGGCCCTTGATTTCCTGAAATCCAACGGTGTAATAATAATAACTGTGGAGTATTCTTTTTTACTGAAGCAGCGGGTGCCGCATCAGCCATTCGCATGGCTTGTATTCGATCGTGGCCCTTGATTTCCTGAAATCCAACGGTGTAATAATAATAATTGTACAACGTATAATAACTTAAGCTTTTCAATATGAATCAGTACGAACTTTGAAGATAATATCAAATTTGAAGCGTATAAAACTAGTACCAACTATGAAATTTAGACTTTATACCCTAAAAATTATTGAACATTGATCAAATCCACCTCTTCTGTTTTCAAATACACATCCATAATTTAATATACCAAAAAAACAAAACACACACTTTATCCTTAAATTGACGTAGTTTGGACTAATCCAGCTCTTTTGTTTTTAAAGATATGTAAAATACTATTTAGTTTACAGTAGGTGCAAAACCCACTTTTTCCTTAACTTAGATAAAAAGAAAATCATATTATATATTTCATTACAACTTAGGAAGAATTTTAAACACTTATGTTCATAGAAATACTTGCTATTTAATGATATCATATATATATATACACACACACGAATGTATTCGTACTTTAGTGTTTTTTAAGTTCTTCCTAAGTGATTATTTAATTTTAAACTAAAATATCCCAAAACACATACTCAGTACTAAATATTAAAATTCATTTAAAAAAATTACATAGGTAGCGGGAGGCTGTCTCTCCCGTGAATTGAAAAACATAAAAAGAAAAAAAAACTAAACTTAAAAGGAAATGATAGATAGGGGTTCGGCTGGGGCTTGCACTCTGTCCCGTCCGGCGCATAGGATCTCCGAGGACCTCAATCGATCAGAATGAAATTCTTGCATGGACTAGAAGCTGTGGGGCGAGTCTGGCCAACCTCACTGGAAGGGCTCTCTGCAGGGTCTACGATCCTGACTCGACGACTTGACGTCGGAGTCCCTTCTAAGACCAGCTTCCTTGCAAGCTGAGACCCAGTGGCGCCGTCGTCCCCATCCCCAACCGGACACTGCATTGGCCCCTTGATGGCAGTGTGCTCTGCATCAAAGAAACACAGAACGTCCGATAGGGGCGCATCTCCAGCCAACAAGGACCTGATCAGAGCCCCGTTCCCCGTGTTGATGGCCCGTCGGCACAACATCCTGCAGCAGAACTCCAACCCGGAGAGCTTGATATCAAGGGTCTCGTTGTGGAAGGACAACCCCTGGATGGAAATGGGGGACATCGCAGTGTGCTTCATGACCGGTGGGGTGGCCTTGGGTGAGTTGAGAGGTGTTTTTGGAGTTGATTTCGAAGCTGACTTCTGGGCGGTGGCCTTCTTCACCATTTTTTCTTAGATGTGTTTTATGGTAGTTTGTAGAAAGGGGGTAGATTGAGTCAGAGAGCGATTGAGTGTGAGTAGCAGCAGTGAGTTCCAACCCTTATTTATAACATCCATGGACGTCAATCACTCTTTCGCGCGCTAGGGTTTTTTCGTTTTTCTGAACGTTACTGTAGAAGTCGAGGAGACTCCTACTTTTGAATTAATTAGGCGCACATGGGTAGCTGCATTTAGGGTTTCAAATAGGTTGGAAACCCCAAAAAAAAACATGCAGTTCAAACCTAGTATTTTCATTGGGCACCCCATATATGCCCAATGAAAATTGTTATTTTGCAATCATAATCAAAATTTATTTTCCTTCCATTTGCTTAGTTTTTTTAATCTGAATGCAAAATTGTGTAAATTAAATTAGCATTTCAAATTTAACCAGTCCGTTTTAACTATCTTTACAAAGATAGACATATTAACGAACAACTATATCTTACCATTTAAAATTTAATGACTGAAGTTTAAAAACCATTAATCATCTCAAAGCCTCAAAGGCAATGTGACTAATAATATAATTGTAAAAACTTTTTAAACTACCATGCAAAATTTAAACAGTATATTTAAAATCCTAACATCTATTTCTATATATTTATAAAAATTTGAACGAAGAGTATTGTTTTCTAATTTTTAAGTAATATTTTTGAAAATTAAAATTAAATAAGTGTGAAAATATAAGTGAGGAATATACCACATCAACTGAAACTCCATTGACTAATTAAAACGACATTACACCAAGTGAAACTCGAAATCTCACAAACATAAGGACTTTGAGAAAATGAAACAACAACACAAAATACAAGCGAGCGATAACAAACATATTAGTCAATGCTCCCGTCAACGATCTTCCCTATCTTTGGTATCTTCACTCGCAGCTTGTGATTCTTCATTGCTAGCTTCGACATTTTTTCCGTAAGCTCCTGAATATGGTCGTCCTTATCAGCAATTTTATATTTGAGGTCCGAATTATCCTTCTGCAGTCGGTGCTTCTTATCACGCAAAGTTGAGATCCGACGATGAAGAATGTCCATGGCTTCGCGGCTTCCATCGTATAAAATGTCTTCAAACTCCTCTTTGCGTAGTCGCTTGAGTTGATACTTGTCCTCTGCGTCGACCCATGGCTAATTACAATATCTCTTCCAATTACCATCCATTTCAGTGAGGAGATTAAGTGGAAGTGAGGACTGAACAAAGTCTTGTGTTGAAGTATAAGATGGAAGAAATGGTGAGTTTTGACATAACATACGATGTGTATTTATAGGCGACTATTTCAAATTTCCGTGTTTTGTTCAAATTTCAAATTTGAAATTTGAACGTTTGAGTTAAGTTAATGTTGTTTATGTGATTATAAATCTTTTCCATATGGTATACTTAGCGAACTATTTTTTTCCCAACCATATGCAACATCATGGGTGTGATCGGATAGACAAATCTTATTCGTATTAAAAAATAATTTTTTAAAAATACATAATTATATAGTATCAAATAAATGGGGGACCACATGCCATGTGGGTTACCACCATTGGCTACCAAAACATAAAGAAAAACATAAATTTGGATGAACCGAATCAGCAATAACATTTAGGAAACTAAATGTGGGTTCCTAAAATACAATATGCCCTATACATTATACTTTGGGTTGAAGAACCAGCTACCATATTTGTAATCGACATGGGCACGCAGCTGCGTGACTTCGGCCCATATGGCATCAGGGTAAAGGTCAAACATAATCAGATAATTTGGGTGATCCAAATTCATAACGTGCCCTTGCCACCAAGTATCTCTCCACAATACGTCTATTTCCTCGTTCAACTCGTATTCTGCCATTGCTGATATAGGCGGCACTGGACGCACCCGGCAGAAGTGAGCAATTTCCAGCAGATTCACGTCTCTCCCCCTCCTCTGTAAAATGGACGAACTCGACCTCAGCGTAATAGGCACCGTAGAATTTGAGGATTCTTGCCATACTGTATGATCAGATTAGGCCTTTTGAACTCCCTAACAATTCGACATCCTGGTTGACGGTGAAACACCCCTACACATTGAAAACATCGCCATCTACAACACACACAAATTTCAATTATTTGACCTCCGACCATCAAATTATTTGGACCAAACACGGGTAAACAGTACAATTACCTAATTCAATGAGTTGGTACTTTGTGTCCATTCTCCATTTGTTCCCGAACTATTTGAAGTGTGGGCGAAGGAAACTGTTGTGGTACCAACCATCATCTACGAATGGTGTAGCAAGACGGTAATGTTACCCTCGCCTTTCAACCACCCTGCGGTGACGCCACCCTTCGTCACTTTCAACGTCCACGTCGTCCCCTGTTTCAAACAGCTCCGCCGGCCTCGACGATGGGAGCGGTCGAATTTGTGTCAGTGGAAGGACTTCGACTACCGGAACACCAATGGAATTGGTCAAACGGGTGTACTTCACTTCAACATACGTCGACCCTATAAGCTTCTTGAATGTTGCCTTGTGGAAGAACCCAGGCAGTTCGGTCTCAGTCCCGGCGCCGATCACCTCGATCCTCTGGTATTTGGAAAACAAGGGATCCATGATGGTGTTCTACGAAATGAACGATCAATCGGGATGCCTGATTGCCTGATTGCCTGGAATGTGGATGAATGTTGTAGAGGGTTAATGTGCATGGGAGTACTTTTGACACAGAGGAACCCTTCTCTCTTAAGCTGAGGAGATTACAACTGCTATTTCTGAAATCTTGTAGCGGTTTAGCCGTTTTGGCATATTAGGCCAATTACTAAAATGCCCTTCCGTGGTCAGGATATTGACGGATTCTGCCACACGTTACAAAGTCCAAACTCCAAACCCTAAACTTGTCTAATACGGAGTATTTGTATAAATTTGGTTTATAAATTAATTGGTCCATAAATCAATTTGGTCCGTCCACAATATATATTACAACAATATTTCACAATCAATTTGAATTTGAATAATACGAATAGAGTTATTGAAAACTTCACAACATATCCTATCGAGTAAGCTTTGTCCGTCCACAATATATATTACAACAATATTCATATTCAACACACTAAATATTCATTTAACATACATCATATATTCATCACCGCTCATATACTAATGAATTTTAATTACGTTATTTGTACTTGTATTAATTTAAATGTTTTGTTTGTGACCCAAAAAATAATGTGTTGGCTTCCTTATTAAAATTTATTGTTATAAAATTTTTGATGGGGTGAGAATGTAATTTACTCCGTATAGCTGTTATACTTTAATTTAGGTAATTATTGAATTGTTGACTAATTCCTAGTATTTCTCATCTAATGGCAATAATTATGTTACATGTTACACCGTATTTTTTATTTCATTAGAACGCTTCCCTATATATATAATGAACAAAAGCGTTAAAATACTTCAAACATAACGTTATGCATATGGATATAGTAATAAAGTACTCTGTATTTGTTAAAAGATTTGATAGAAATATTTCAGGTAAATATAATCAAAATATGGATAAATATATTTTGAATATTCATTTAAAATATAACTCAATCAATCACGTTGATCTTGAATGTCTAACAAACCACATCTTCATTGACAAATACAATTGATCACCCCTCAAACCTCCATCCGGTATTGAACCAATCTCCGTGGTGTCGTATTTGGTTGGCCATAAACTGTTGTCCTTTGTACCTAGGTAGGTCGAACTAGACGATGTACTTCGCACCGTTGTTCATCCGCATGATCGCGTGGCCGTGCCACCAAACATCATGCCACCATACATCTACTTCCCCTTATCGGAATGTGGTGGGGTCCACATGCATGCTTGGCGGCTCTCTCCGCAACCGGCTATGGTGGACAATCTCCCGGAGGGGTGTGATCTCATCTTCTAGGACGAAGAATTTATACTCCACCCGAGCATATGTTCCATCTACCAAGACCATGATGACGGCAGGTTGGTACGTTCCAACCAACCGTCACCCGACCCCATGACCTCCACCGAATCGCCTTCCCTCAAGAGTTCTATCACGTCTTTTATGCCCTGAGGCCCAAAGCCTTTTGACGCTCGTACATATATAGCACATGAAAAAATTGCGTTATCGCTTATTTTGTTACCAAAAAATTATAATAAATGTCGACAAGGCGAAGTTAATTACATATGGGAGGAGATGTGTTACCTGGCGGGGGCGGCCGCCATGGGTTAATGGCCCACCGATCGATGATCCACTCCTAATGACATCTCAGTTCCTCGTGATGAAACCACTTTTCTTGCTGATCAATTACACTCGCTACACAATACATCTTCTCATGCACAATTCGTACCCTTCCGTGCCACCACCCGTGGTCCCTAGGGAAGTCCACATCTTCACCTACATTGAACGGTACGTCCGGTAGATGGATCCTGGGTGGAGTTGGCCTCACCATACATGCAGGGATTAGTTCGGATCGTAATACACCCATCGGTGCCCGGTGTGTGTAATTGACTTCGACATATAACCCCCCGATCTCCATATTCACCGCTGCCTCGTAGAAAGACCCAAGCATGTAATCTGTTCCAACTACCTCAACTGGCTGCCCAAAGTAGAGTCCGAATCGCGACATCCCGCACACTTTTACAGGGATGATTGAAGAAGGAAGAAGTAGGGATGGTCTCGATGATGTTGGGAAATGAGGTTTTTTTATATATGGATGCCTTAGGAATGAAGAAACGGTTACGTTGAGAGTTGAGAGATGAGGGAAATAACTTAACCGTGTGAAGATTTACAAAAAAAAAAAAACGAAAGACAAAAAAAAACGGAAAAGAAACTGAAGTTGTAAATGTGGGAGTAAATTGTCTTAATTCTCCCCCTTGTCAATTGTGAAACGCTGCGTTTTAACAGGATGAAAAAAAATTCCCAAGCCTATTCTCACTCAGTTGTTAACAAATTCTCCCCAATTTGCAACGCTGAATAAAAATAAAAATAAAAATAACGGTGTAGATGGACCTCACACAGATTGCCAACCGGATCTATCCAGTTGGCCAATTATAACTGAACGGAGATAACTACATGTGAACCGTTGGATTGAAATTAATCTAACGGCAATACACGCGCTAAGCTTTTCTTTTCTTTTTTTCTTTTTTTGGGAGTCAGTTAACCTTGCACCATGCACCACTTTTTCGAGATTCAGTTATTCTTTTTTAATTCATTTACTGTGTAATTTATTTTATTGAGTCACAACATCAATCGGACGCCCCCATGGGCAAACGTCTATCAATATGATATACCAACCCGGGTTCGAATCCTTCCAGTTCTTATTTTTCACCCTCTAATTTTTGTGCTCCATTTTGTCACCCTCTAATTTTTCCCTTCCCCTCCATCTTCTCCTAATTGATTTTGTTGACCCGAGTTTGACCTCCCTTGGAAATAGCTCCATATCTTTCACCATCCAATCAATGATGGTTGAAAATTTAATTTCATTTTTTTTGTAACAACAAAATTACATATGAAATAATATTAATAATAATAATTTCAGTTAGTTCATTACATATGAAATAACCAACTAGTATTAGACATGGTTGGTATTATGTTGACATAATTCTCCTGCTAGTTATAATAATACTAAGAATAATAATAATAAAATAATTATATAATAAGAATAAGAATATGAATAAATATAATATTTATATTAATAATCAAAATAAGAATAAGAAAAATATGCAGTAGAGTAATTATTATGACCAAATAGGCGAATATAACTGTAAATACAATTTCTGTTTTTTTTTTCAAAAAGAAAAGTACTAGCATTCATGGATTATGGGACATGCGGTGCGCTGTGATTGGCTGGGACCAATGTGGGTCCGGCGCAGCGTGTATAGCATCAGCCATTCGCATGGCTTGTACTCAATCGTGGCCCTTAATTTCCTGAAATCCAACGGTGCAAGTTTTCAATCTGTTCTCTCAGCCATGGACCAATGGAGATGGGGATTTCCTTCAAAAAAAATTTTACATTACATACACACACAAATAACCTACTGTTGTTGTAAATACTGCAATTATATTGTTTCATAAAATAAAATTTCTAATAATCTAAACTACTATTGTTTATAAATAGTTTTGTTTAATAATACTGGATCTTTTTTTTAAACATCTAAAAGTTGCTCCAACTGTTGGATATGAACCTAATTAAAATAATAACTGAGGGTATTATTTCTATTATTTTTCAAAATATAAATAATAATAACCGAGGGTATATATACGTTATTTTTTATTTTCCTATAGATGATTCCAAGATATATTCTACCTCATAATCTCCCAATTTTTCAAATATTCCAAGATATATTCTACCTCATAATAATAATAATATTAATATTAATATATTTTCATAATTTTTCGTAATCTACAAAAAAATATTTCCTTCCAAGCCTCAACATTTTTCCTTCAATATTGAAAATCTAAATGTGTGGAAAAACCAATTGAAAGAAAAATATATATTGAACAATGAAAATCTTTTAACTTTTGTTATATCCAAAGTGGTTATTTCCAAGACAATAATGATGGAAGAGTGGGTCCCTCAAGCCGCCTCCCTCCCTCACTCCACTTCAAAACGGCCAAATTCAAAATTAAGGAAATCTGAAATCCCTATTGTCTTGGAAATCCGGGTTAGACAAAAATTTAAAAGTGGTTAAATTGTTTAAAAAAATGCGGGGATGGAGGTTCGAACCTGGGGCAACTGCATGCTAGGATAGGGGTTTAACCAATGGAGCTAGGATAGATTACATTGCTATGTTCAACGGCGTTTTATATATATCTCATACGTCCCATAAATCCTAAACCCTAAACCTAAACCCTAAACCCTTAACCGTAAACCCTAAAGCGTAAACCCTAAACCCTAAACTCCCTATACTAAAATTTGTTTGTGTGTGAAAACTATTCACATATATATAAGATAGATTACATTGATATGTTCAAAGGCGTTTTATATCCCATACCTCTCGTAAACCCTAAACCCTAAACTCCCTCTACAAAAATTTGTTTGTGTGTGAAAACTATTCACATATATAAGATAGATTACATTGATATTTTCAAAGGCGTTTTATATATATCCCATACCTCCCGTAAACCCTAAACCCTTAACCTTAAACTCCCTCTACCAAAATGTGTTTGTGTATGAAAACTATTCACATATATAAGATGATTATATATTGGCCACTTAAGTTTTTTTTATCTTATATAGGTATAATTCGATGTCCGAGACTATGTCGAACGAGGATTCCGACCACTAATATCAACTCGATCAAACATATGTTTGGGTTTAGTTACGAGTGATCTTAAGGTTCACATATGAGTGATATACGATCTTATGGTTCGCGGATGAGCATTTGGCTATGATTCGATCCAAGAGTCCCGATCTCATTAATTAACATGAATGTCACTTTGTTATATCTCTACATATCAAATTCCATTTTTTGTAATGAAAAAACCAATTGATCGAGTGAAAAAAAAAAGAGATTTAGCCAAATTGAATGAAATGCAAAAAAAAAAAATTGAGACCAACTTAATTAATTGAGAAATCTTGTGGTTTTTTTAGCATCATCAATCTCTTTATATTAAATTGAGATTACCATGGGTTAAATTGAAAAAAAAAAAGAACAAGGAGAGATGGGGGGGAGTTAAAGGGGATCCGTTTTATGTGTTTTTTAATTATTTTCATTTTGTTTAAAATTAAAAAACCATTACAAGTAAAAAGAAAAAGGGAGGGAGAGAAAAAGGGGGCCCGGGAAAAGGGGGCGATTAGGGTTTTAGGGTGAGTTCCTCTCCTATCAGCCATCATCGTCGCCGGCGAACTCCACAGCAAACTACATAGCCTCACCGTCGTCGTCTGCCACACAGCCACGTCACCTCTTCAGCGGTTCTTCTCCAGGTTACAAGTTCTGTGTTTTTGAACTTTTAATTCAGCGCTTCTTCACCGTGCATTTGGTTCATAGGCATTTGGATTTGTTTTTAATTTCAGTTTCTTGAGTTGAAAACCATTTTAGATTCGTAGAATCATGTTAAGTTTGTGTTGTATTTCAAGTTTAGGAATTGTAAATTTAGTGATTTGGGAATATATTGGCATTTGGAATGAGGATTTTGCGTTAGGTATTGGCAATTGGATTGATAGAGGATTTGGGGACATATTGTTTTGGGTTGGATTTCATTAGGCATATATTGACATTTGGATTGTAAGGGATTTCGATTTTTGTTCAGATTTGTCTTTGGTGTATTTTCCCGTGGATAGTTTTGTCTTTGGTGAAATTAGAGTTCCATTGCTTGAGATTTGTTGGGAATCAATCTAATTTTGGGTTACATTTCTTGAGAATCAATCTAGTTTAGGAATTGTAAATTAGAGTTCAGGTTTTTTGGGAATCAATCTAATTCGATTTTTGTTCAGATTTGTCTTTGGTGTATATTAGAATTCTTTGGTGAAATTAGGGTTCAATTGCTTGAGGTTTGTTGGAGATCAATCAGTTGAGGATGTTAAAAATGTTGTGAAATTAGAGTTCAACTGATGATAATCATCAGTTGAGGATGTTTTATTAGGATTATTTGGCCCTTTTAGGCAATGCACGTTAGAGGTCATTTGGTTCAGATTCTACTAGCATAAAAATGTTTTAGGATGAAAGATAAAATGTCACTTGAGCTGGTTTACAAGAATATATACATTAATCAATATGAAATAAGGTTTTTAAAACCACAAACCTCATTATAGATGAATCAGTCATACTAAGATAAACTGTTCATTAAAGATTTTGAACTAAGATCCATTTTATGCCTTTTCACTTCATCTGTGGTATGTTCTTATTTATCCATTTGTTGTTTGCTTCACGTTTGTGTTTTCAATCAAATTGTTTGATGCGTAATCGACATATGTTTTTTTTATCTTGCTGCACTACAACAGTTTAGATATGGCAACACCAGACCAACCAATCAACATAGATTCTGAATCTGATGGCTTGGAGTCAAACAACTCCGATGTAATCGAAGTTAGTGAAGGTGAGTGATGCGTTGGTTAAACTAGGTTCATAGGCACTTTCAGTACCAAATTAGAGTATAGATAAAAAAAATTGGAATTCTTTATCACTTGCAGAATTACAAGACTGGCATTTACTTGATGGATCATGGATAGAAGTGATAGGTGTGGAGAAAGACTTTTTGGGATCCTTCTTTTCTGGCTATATCGTCGAGAGGTACTGGAAGACGCACTAGGTGGTTCAGTATGATTTTCTATTCGAGGAAGAGGACAGCGACGAACCTCTCAAAGAAATTCTTCCAGGCTGCCAACTGCGTCCTACACCGCCTACTGGGGAATTTGACGATTACGAGATCGGTGACGAAGTCGATGCCTGGCACGAAGGCGGCTATTGGTCATGTGAGATCACCAAGGTCGTGGGCAATAGGAGGAACAAGAGGTTTGAAGTTTTATTTCCATTGACTGGTGATAGAAAGCGTTATCCATATTATTATCTGCGACCGCATTTGGAGTATCACACTAGGGATGCTAGGTGGTATGGCCAAGACAAATATGCCTTCTTGTGGGATGTTTAGTAAATTCTAATGTGGAAATCTGCTGCTGTAAAGCTTGTGACAGTTCGCATTTTGTAAGGACTTCTTATATAATGGTTTGAAACTTCTAATGTATTGTAATGGTATGTAATCTGCTGGTGAAAAGCTTGTTTGTAATGGTTTGTACTTCCGGATATACACTAATGGGCGGGGAATTAATGGGTCAGGTTTTGTGTGTTGTAATGACTTAGCATAATGCTTAAGGTGGGCTTAAAATTTTCTGCATACAAGTATTTGATCAACTACCAATTTTAAATATAGAAGTGATAAGAGGTCATTAAGTAATGCAAGGTTATTCAACTAACAACACATTCAAGGTAATGCAAAATTATTCACACAAGTACTTCATAAAACTTCCTCATAAAACAGTCATAAAAGTCATAAACATCGATCAACAACAAAACATACAACATGAAACTAAACATCCACAACATGCATAAATAAACTTTCACCATCCAATCAATGATGGTTGAAAATTTCATTTCATTTTTTTTGTAACAACAAAATTACATATGAAATAATATTAATAATAATAATTTCAATTAGTTCATTACATATGAAATAACCAACTAGTATTAGACATGATTGGTATTATGTTGAAATAATTCTCCTGCTAGTTATAATAATAATAATAATAATAATAATAATAATAATAATAATAATAATAATAATAATAATAATAATAATAATAATAATAATAAAATAAGAATAAAATAAGAATATGAATAAAAATAAAAATAATATTTATATTAATAATCAAAATAAGAATAAGAAAAATATGCAGTAGAGTAATTATTATGACCAAATAGGTGAATATAACTGTAAATACAATTTCTGTTTTTTTTTTCAAAAAGAAAAGTAGCATTCAAGGATTATGGGACACGCGGTGCGCTGTGATTGGCTGGGACCAATGTGGGTCCGGCGCAGCGTGTATAGCATCAGCCATTCGCATGGCTTTTATTCAATCGTGGCCTTTAATTTCCTGAAATCCAACGATGCAAGTTTTCAATCTGTTCTCTCAGCCATGGACCAATGGAGATGGGGATTTCCTTCAAAAAAATTTTTACATTACATACACACACAAATAACCTACTGTTGTTTTAAATACTGCAATTATATTGTTTCATAAAATAAAATTTCTAATAATCTAAACTACTTTTGTTTATAAATAGTTTTGTTTAATAATACTGGATCTTTTTTTTAAACATCTAAAAGTTGCTCCAACTGTTGGATATGAACCTAATTAAAATAATAACTGAGGGTATTATTTCTATTATTTTTCAAAATATAAATAATAATAAAAATAATAATAATAATTTCTTCTAATAATAAGACTACTACTAATAATAATAATATTATTTATTATTATTATTATTATTTTAATAATAATAATTATTAATTATTATTGTTATTATACAAATTAGTAATCCGTAAGTATTAAAGTAGTAATACTGAATCACTAATAATAATAACAATAAATTTGACACTCCATTTGAACTCTATAAAACAATTTGTGATTTTTTTAAAAGTAAAAGTAGCATTTATGGTTAATGGGACACGCGCTGGGCTATGATTGGCCGGGACTGTTGTGGGTCCGAAGCATCTAGGGATGCATCAGTCATTCGCAGGGCTTGTATTCAATCGTGGCCCTTTATTCCATGAAATCCAACGGTGCAAGTTTTCAATCCGTTCTCTCAGCCATGGACCAATGGAGATGGGGATTTCCTTCATATTAATTTTATTTTGTACATTACATGTGAAACAACTCAACTAGATGCTTCGGATAATATATAAAAAATCAATCTAAACTACGGATATTATAAATCAATCTAATCATTTAATTATTATTATTATTGTTATTACTATTCTTTGATTTTCTCCATTAATTATTATTAATGTTGTCCTTTGTTTATTATTTTTCACTTAAATCCCTATTTAATTTCTTTACGATGATGTGTACGTGAATCTTAGAGGAATTTTATGAGTCTTGACCGATAATGAGCTCGTGTTCCAATTTTCTTTGATTTTGTTTCATTATTCTTTGTTTCTTATTTTTCACTTAAGTCTCTTTTTAATTTCTTTATGTTACAAACTATTGGTTTTAAATCAAAACATTCAATTCAATCTTCGGGCTTAACTCATATTGTTTTTTTAGTAACTATCTATGTGAACTCTTAACCAAGAAGAGTTTACGATGATGTGTAAGTGAATCTTAGAGTAATTTTACGAGTCTTGACCGATAATGAGCTCTTGTTCCAATTTACTTTCATTTTGTTTCATTATCCTTTGTTTCTTATTTTTCACTTAAGTCTCTTTTTAATTTCTTTATGTTACTAACTATTGGTTTTAAATCAAAACATTCAATTCAATCTAATATAACTATCGGGCTTAACTCATATTGTTTTTTTAGTAACTATCTATGTGAACTCTTAATCGAGAAGAGTTGACGATGATGTGTAAGTGAATCTTAGAGTAATTTTACGAGTCTTGACCGATAATGAGCTCGTGTTCCAATTTTCTTTGATTTTGTTTCATTATCCTTTGTTTCTTATTTTTCACTTAAGTCTCTTTTTAATTTCTTTATGTTACTAACTATTGGTTTTAAATCAAAACATTCAATTCAATCTAATATAACTATCGGGCTTAACTCATATTATTTATTTAGTAACTATCTATGTGAACTCTTAATCGAGAAGAGTTTACGATGATGTGTACGTGAATCTTAGAGGAATTTTACGAGTCTTGACCGATAATGAGCTCTTGTTCCAATTTTCTTTGATTTTGTTTCATTATCCTTTGTTTCTTATTTTTCACTTAAGTCTCTTTTTAATTTCTTTATGTTACTAACTATTGGTTTTAAATCAAAACATTCAATTCAATCTAATATAACTATCGGGCTTAACTCATATTTTTTTTAGTAACTATCTATGTGAACTCTTAATCGAGAAGGGTTTACGATGATGTGTAAGTGAATCTTAGAGTAATTTTATGAGTCTTGACCGATAATGAGCTCGTGTTCCAATTTTCTTTGATTTTGTTTCATTATCCTTTGTTTCTTATTTTTCACTTAAGTCTCTTTTTAATTTCTTTATGTTACTAACTATTGGTTTTAAATCAAAACATTCAATTCAATCTAATATAACTATCGGGCTTAACTCATATTATTTATTTAGTAACTATCTATGTGAACTCTTAATCGAGAAGAGTTTACGATGATGTGTACGTGAATCTTAGAGGAATTTTACGAGTCTTGACCGATAATGAGCTCTTGTTCCAATTTTCTTTGATTTTGTTTCATTATCCTTTGTTTCTTATTTTTCACTTAAGTCTCTTTTTAATTTCTTTATGTTACTAACTATTGGTTTTAAATCAAAACATTCAATTCAATCTAATATAACTATCGGGCTTAACTCATATTGTTTTTTTAGTAACTATCTATGTGAAATCTTAATCGAGAAGAGTTTTCGATGATGTGTAAATGAATCTTAGAGTAATTTTACGAGTCTTGGCTGATAATGAGCTCGTGTTCCAATTTTCTTTGATTTTGTTTCATTATCCTTTGTTTCTTATTTTTCACTTAAGTCTCTTTTTAATTTCTTTATGTTACTAACTATTGGTTTGAAATCAAAACATTCAATTCAATCTAATATAACTATCGGGCTTAACTCATATTGTTTTTTTAGTAACTATCTATGTGAACTCTTAATCGAGAAGAGTTTACGATAATGTGTACGTGATGTTTCATAAAATAAAACTTTTAATAATCTAATATACTTTTGTTTAATAATACTGGTTCTTATTATTTTTTGTGTATATTGTAATAGTTGCTCCAACTGTTTAATATGAACAAAATTAAAATAAAAACTATGCTTATTACTTTCACTAATTTTTCATAATAGTAATAGTAATAATAATTATAATAATAATAAACATATTATGATTAGTATCATTATTATTAATATAATCTTATATTAATTATTATTATTATTATACAAATTAGTATTGTACTCCGTAATAATACTAATAACAATAAAAATAAATCTGACCGAATTGAACTCTAAAAAACAATTTGTTAATTTTTTCGAAAATAAAAGTACAATAGCATTCTTGGATAATTTGTGATTCTGAAGCATCAAGGAATGCATCAGCCATTCGCATGGCTTGTATGCAATCTTGGCCCTTTATTCATTGAAATCCAACGGCTTGTATGCATGGGTGCATCTAGCAATGCATCAGCCATTCGCATAAATGCTACTTTTCTTTTCTTTTTTTTTCCAAAAATAAAAGACACGCGTTGGGCTATGATTGGTCGGGACTGTTGTGGGTCTGTGGCAGCGTTGTAAGCATTAGCCATTCGCATGGCGTGTATGCAATCGCGACCCTTTATTTCTTAAATCTAACGGTCCAAGATTTCAATCCGTGTGCTAAGCCTTGCACCAATACGGATGGGCCTCGAAAAGAGGGAGGTACACACAAAATTTTTTTTATTGCACCGTTGTGCATAATCATTTTATGTTTCATTCCAAATCGGCACCCTGTTTATCGCAATTATCGCCCACATTTTCATATATTTGAATAATTGGCACCCTGGATGTGGAAAAATTGACTATGCACAACATTTTCGAATTAATAACCGATTGTACAGAGTATAAATTGTGTTAAGGCAACGACAAGCATCAATAACTTATGAAAAAATAACCTAATTGAGTAAATGTGGAATAATTGATTGTGAAATTCATTTTTCGAATAATATCCCAATGTGCAGAATAATATTTGTTTTAACGTGAAGCCATTCATCAATCATTTTTTTTATGAATAGAAATAATGTGGGATTATGGACTATGAGATCCAATTTTGAAATAATAGTCTAATGTACAAAGTACACATTGTTGCAAGCAATATACCAAGGGATATGAAAACCATTTTACGTGAAGTCGTGAACTAACAAAAATTCAAGGACAGAGTTAATGAAATCGTTACATATAAAAACTTAGATTAATCCTTATTGGTTGATTTTAAAGGCACGTAACACACTTTTATAATCGTATAGTTATCTTTTGCAAGAACATCTTAACTTCTCCAGTATTTCAAGTTAATGGTAAAGTATTATATAGATCTTTTGCAAGAACATTATAAGTATTCAAAGTGGGAGTATCTTAACTTATCAAGTATCTCAAGTTAATAAAACACTTGTCTAACTCACGTAGCCAATAATTTCATTTGGTAGTTGAAATCGGAGGAAACTAAGATCTTTTGCAAGAAAAATAATGAATAAGATGGTATTTTTATTTTATATATGCACTTATGTTATTCACTTATTAGATTAATCCGGATGTTGATTTTATATGGAACGAATCTTCACTTAAGTATGCTTCATTGAAGAATTTCATAATAAAGGTTCCTTGGAATACTTTTAATTTTCACATTTTAATGAAAAATAATAGTTCAACATAGATTATCGTGGGCTTCCGCAATGGGTCTCAAATGGGCTTTTTGGTTTGTAACAAGCCAACATTGTTTAAACGTCATGGGCCAGCCTGAATCCATTCACAAGTTAATTGTCCCAATATATACTCTATATTGTACGTTTTCGACAATGCCATAGAATCATCAATCATAGATAATAAAATGTGCTAGATTTAGTAGATTACATAACAATGCCATAGATAAACACAAAAATCATCAAAGTTAACCAATTGTATCAAACATAAAATACAGAAGTGTCATAATGTTTTCAAAAGTGTCAACCCCAGCCCCCAGCATGACGACGACCTCCACCGCGACCACCATACCGAAATCCTCCTCTACCACCATTCTCATATCCTCCTCTACCACCATTCTGAAGTCCTCCTCTAAGTCCTCCTCTACCACCATCCCGACCTCCACCGCGCCCTTCAGATGGACCCCTTGTGCCCTCCGGCCAACGTACAGTTCTTCGGCCGTTGAAAGGCCTTTCCCTGGTAAATTTTCGCGTGGCAACCGCATCGAGCATTTGTGGAGTCGGTGCGTACAGATCAGTATAATAAGGGTAGAAGTCGCGGGCGTTTTTGTACATTGCCTGAACATATAACACCGTAAGCTCTTGTTGATCCCGAACTGACTCCATCTCACCATCCATCTGGTGCGACCAGATTCGAAGATCATCTACTTGGCAGGCGATGTGGTGGACCTTATCAAACATCGACTGTTGGTTGGCCGACACGTCCCGAAGACTCATCTCCACGTCTGTCTAGTGGTTGTGATGCAAGTCCTGACTTAGACGCATCTCCTCAAGTTCTTCCCTCAAACGATCCTGCCTATCGGATATTTTGTTTATCCTATCCAAGATGTATCTTTGAGTGTCCGCCATCTCCAGAAGTTTCGTGTCCATATCGGACTGTCGGTTTGCAATTCCTTGTATCCCTTGTAACACCAGCTCCCAAGGAACAGAAGAGCTGGATTCACCTTGGTGCAAATGCACACCTTCTGGCCCTGGATGTGATGAGGTGAAGGGCTTGTATTCGATCAGACAAACGGCATCCGTGTGCAGATCCTCAACGGGTGAACTAGTTGGACAAAGCCATGTATCATACTCCATACCATCTTCCGTTGGCACTACCATCTGATCCTTTATTTCTCGGGCAGGGGGGGCGTCCAAGTCCATTGGTGTACTCCGTTCATCCCGATCCGATCTACGCTTATCTTCATAGTGGGTCATACAGAAGTCCGTAGCTCTCTTCCCATACGGCAGGGGACATGGCAAATATATCGCGTTATGGTAAGATTTTGTCGGTTTCCAATGCAACTCCGGCTCTAGTGGGTTGCTCAACAGACTGGCTATGTTTAGACTCCTCTCATCGTACACATGAGATCCATGTATCTGCTGCAACCATTCTGGCGGCTCTGGTTCCCACTTCCTAGCGATCAGTGTGATCATACCTTCCAACTCTAACTTCCCCTTCGTGCTCCCGCTTGTTGCATCTCGAATGCAAGATGCAACAAACATAGAAGTCCAGTCAGGCACGTTGCTCCATTCTTTGAAAAAGCACCGGAACCATATAAAATTTGAGGCCATGAACTTGCTGGTCTCTCCCTGGCCCATAAAAGCCATCCTAATCACTTTATGTGCCAAGACCAAGCACGGATGCCCAAGCCAAGAGTTAGTCTCGCCCTTGTGACCGTAAAACTGTCTGCCTGTAATGTCAACCCAGAGATCTTTCAAATTGTGGCCCGATTTCTTCCAGCCAGGGGTAGGTTGACGAGAAATCCCGAGGATGTCCCGCAACTCGTCGTAGGATAGCAACCTCTCCACATCATTGAGGTGAAATGAAATCTGGTTGCCATTGTGTACCGATAAGGTCGAGAGGAATTCCAGTACATATCTTAGATATGTTGGCGCATTCTTGTTCAAAAATCCCGAAAGCCCTGCCTGATCAAACATTGACTTCGTAATTTCGAACATTCCTAGTCGTTTCAGTGTCGCAACATCGTAAAATTTAGTCGGTACAATGTCCATTTCCGCTAACTTTGACCATTTCGCCTTCTGCTCCGTTGTCAGGGTAGTAAGTTGGTGATAGTTACGCTCCATTGCAAACTGATTTCCACACTAGGAATTATACTCGTTTCATAACACATCTACTGAAACCCTAGGCCTACCCAGAATCACCCACTGCCCACCCCAAGTACAATCAACATCTAATGAACATAAAATCAAACATAACTGACCGATTAAAAGCAGAGAGACTTACCAATTCGGAGATTGAGTCGCGGTCTGTGATATTGAAACGTAGGAGACGCCTCGCCCGACTGACGATTCTGGTTCTCAATAGCGAGATTCGCTGTTCGATTGTCGCCGTGCTGTTCCGGGGATGATTGTGTTTTGAAGTTGACGGTCGAGACTTGGGATGGAGGGAAGACTTAATTTCGAAGAGGGCGGGTCACTGTCTTACGGTTTGCGGTTTCACACAGGTAAACTCCAACGTCTCCAAGCATTAGGGTGAAGCAGATGGAGTAGGGTGATGCACTTGGAGCAATTGGGCCGAGCCGAGGTCGCAATTGGGCCGGATTATTTGAGTTAGGTATATAGTAGTATTATGTGAGTTAGGTATATACAGTATTATGCAAGTATATAGGAATATATAATACGAAAATAATCATTTATTTAAAACACAATAATTACTTTAATTATACAGTATAAACTAAGCCTAATTTTTTTATATTTACACAGTGTAAATATCCAAATTTAAACAAAGTATAAAAATTCTCCAAATAATACTTTCGTAAAAAAGTTTATAAACGGACTATTCATTACCGCCATAACTAATTACATTCAAAATAATAAAATATAGGAGCTAGAACTAATTAAGTTGTACAGTATATTATAAACTAAGTCTATAAATTATTTATGTATAAAGTACCGCCATTTTTTAATTATAGGAGCTCGAACTAATTAAGTTGTATAGACCAAGTATAAACAGAGTCTAAAAATTAGTATTTCATTAAACTAATTAAGGTGTACGGTATAGTATAAACTAAGTCTATAAATTAATTATGTATAAAGTACCGCCATTTTTTTAATTATAGGAGCTGAAACTAATTAAGTTGTATAGACCAAGTATAAACAAAGTCTATAAATTAGTATTTCATTATAGGAGTTGGAACTAATTAATTAAGTTGCATACTACCCGTTGTGTTACTTGTGTAGTATTTCGGACAATCCCTTACCGCCCAAAATCAGTTAACAAACTCCATTTATTAGGGGAGAGAAGTAATATAGGTGTAGTAATTATGACATAGGGGTGAATGGAACCTCACAAAAAAGCAAACCTATTTATCCCCTATTAAAACATTTCTTTTTAGTCCACTTTTTCCTTGGATATGGGAATACCCTTAGGTGAGCTTACCAGAGGGTAAGACAAGTAATTTCCTAGGAAGATGTGACACTTGGTGTTCAATTGGGGGAAAATACTTGGCTAACCCAAATTTTGGGTTACCCAGGGGTAGTTATGTAAAATCCACAAAAAATTAAAATGAATAAAATAAAACTAAAATGTGAAAAGTAGGTAATGAATACCCTACTTCTAGCATAGGTTAATAATGATGTCTTTTTACTTTTACTTTTCCTATAAAAGGGTTTGAATTATAAATTCACAATTTATTCAATTACAAATTCATAAGTTATTCTAACACCTCATCTCCAAACGGTAAAATTGTAATATCAATTAGTGTTCTTAAAAATAAAATTTAAATAATACGGAGTATAACAAATTAATATTTTTAAAACATAAAAGAAAATATATTTTATGTCCAACTTACATCATATGATGCATATAATATAAAGTTGGGAATATATATTGGAAATGGATTTATTTACTACAGTATTAATTATAATTTATATTTATTTACTACAGACATTGTAACAAAAAAAAATTGCCTCTACCCGGAATCGAACAGTAGATCAACTAGCAGCAGCCTGCGGACCTACCCGCCGGCTGCTACATAGGCTTTCTAAGAAAGAGGTCTCTTTTTAAAAAAAAAATGTCAAACATTGAACAAATAAATACTTGCCTCTACTAAGAATCGAATTGTAGATCAAAGAGTAGGTCAAGTAAACATCATACCGCTATGCCATCTATTCTTGTTGCTTATTTCACCAGCTTTTTTTTTATTGACATTACCTAGGTAAATGGAGAAGGGAGAAGCAGGTCGCGAATCTACCCGCAGGCTGCTACATAAGACTTCTCCAAGAGAGTGGTTACTTTTTATTAAAAAAAAAATACAATTTCTAGTATTGGTGGACAATACTTCACAAGGATCTAGATTGTGGGCCATTAGATTGATTCAAACGGACGATCAAGATGTGAATATATAATTGAAATTTGAGTTTTTTCTAGGGTGTGAATATACAATTTTATTTGAATATATAAGTGGTATAAAATTAAAAAAAAAGATTATACAAATAAATGTATAAAGATGCCCGAACCGGACCTATCTTCTTCTTCCTTATGCCATGTAATCACGTTAATTATAATTATATTTTGAGTTTACATGTGTATATTCAAAATAATTAAGTTTCATGCGTTTATTAATAAAGTTAAGGGAAAATATTAAAGGTGCAGCAAGCCGACCGGCTATCCGCCAACGAATATTCTTTTTTCCTGCAGCATTGCTTTGGAAATTGAAAAAAGTCTCTTTAAAAAAATACATAAAATGGTATTGGTGGAAAGTAGTTCACATGGATTTTTAATGTGGGCCGTTAGATCAATGTAAACGAACGATCAATATCTCTTCCCACCCATACAAAAATTGTTTTTGGCTGATTTTTTTAAAATGGGTTTTCATGATTGTTATGTAGTCACCCATACTTTATTGTTTTTGTTAAAATCAACACCCTAAGTCTTTAATAATTGTCCATACTTTTCTTTTTATTCCAAATCAGCACCCTAAACGTAATAAATTTCTTATCAAAATTTTTAAACTTAAAAAGCTAGCAAAGATAATTCAAATTCATAAAATATATAGTTTTGTACTTTGATTGATCGAGGTAGTTTAATTTGATCAACATAGTTTTGAGATTTGTCATTGAGATTTGAAATCAAGATTAAGATCAACAGTTTTGATATATGACATTGAGATTCTAAATCAAGATTAACATCAAGATAGACATTTAATATTGAGATTTTATATTATATATTTGAGAATTGAGAGTGAGATTTGATATTTGAGGAATTGAGATTAAGTTTGAATCGAGATTTGAGACTGAGATCGTGATTTGAGATTGAGCTCGCGATTTGAGATTTGTCATTGAGATTTGAAATTAAGAATAAGATCAAGATCGACTTTTGATATTGAGATTTTATATTTGAGAATTGAGAGTGAGAGTTGATATTTGAGATTGAGATTAAGTTTGAGACAGAGATTTGAGATTGAGTACCTATAATGTGTGCGGTTTTTAAAATAAAATTATTCGGATATATACATAGTTACTAGTTCAGTACTCGTAACGTGTGCGGTTTTTTACAATTTAAATAAATTTGATATAAATACACGTTCATAGAGCTAATTAATTTATTTCAATATTTTTTAGTTGTTACACAATTAAAATAAAATTACCATTGATTCGCAGTAATATATTGAAAGTATTATCGAACTTTTATATAATTATTATCAAAGTGTTAAAAAATTGGGTAAAATCTTTCCAAAATATATTTATGTCTAAAAACTTATGAAAAATATTGCCTTAAGATTGTTTAAGGTGGAGATAACTTTTTTTTATGGGTTATTGCTATTAAGATAAGTAGAAGATGTTATATGTCACATACGACTTATCATTTATTATATAGTATATAATTGATAGATAGATAGATATGATTACCAAACATAAAAAAATATAAAATTACATAATTGGATAGAAATTAATAATTACATGAAAGCACCATTCTAGAAGAACAAAATAATAGATATTCCATAAAAAAATATGATTAAACTATTCCAAAATTATATCCATATCTAAAAAAAAATGGGAAAAATATATTAACAAAAATTGTATTCCATGAGTTGATAACCTTTACACGGCTAAGTGTTATTTCAATTTCATCAAAACCTTTTATGTTCTACAAATATATTCATATTGATAAAGTTATTTAATAAGTATGACCATGTAATATATTGATAAAATTATTATCTTCTAACAATATGTTCCTATATAACAAAAATAGGTAAAATCTTTTCTTATATAATACGGAGTAGTATTTAAAATTGGTTAATATCTTATAAAAATATTTAAGATGTTTTTGAGTAATATAATTGACGAATTTTTTAATTGTCCAAGTAAATGTGATAATTTTATTTGGCGGAATCTTTTGGCGCCCAAAATTTGGCCCAAAGTTTGTAAATACCACCAAACGATTAAACCTAAATCTATCCCTACTTTAACCCTAGCCGCATCTCGCTCTCGCTGTCTACCGCCATTGAAGTCGAAGGCATCCTACGAGCTTCCATGGCTACCTTTCTCCCTCCTTCTTCCATCGCTGCCTCCTTCAACTTAAAGCAATCTCCTTCAACTTAAAGCAGCCTCCTTCACCTTCCTTGAACCTCGCCTCCTTCTACAGCTCCTCGCCCTTTCTCGTCTGTCGCCCCTATTTCTCTTTCCCTCTCGCATCAGCCCTGGTGAACGAAGATGGTTTCCTTTCTCATTCTCTCTTATGGAATTTCAATTTATAGCATGTGGTTATTGTGGATATGGATAGGGACTCAATTCCTGCGTTTTGAATCTCTCTTAAGGGAGCAGCAGGCCGCCCGACTATCCGCCCACAAATCTTCTTTTTCCTGCAGCGTTGCTTTGGAAATTGAAAAAGGGCTCTTTTTTAAAAACTACATAAATTGGTATTTGAGGAAAAGTAGTTCACATGGATTCCGAGTGTAGGCCATTAGATCAATGTAAACGGACGATCAAGATCTCTTCCCACCCATAAAAAAATTGGTTTTGGCTGATTTTTTTTATATAAAAAAAATAGTTTTCCCTGATTGATATGTAGCCACCCATTCTTTATTGTTTTTGTTAAAATAAGCACCCTAAGTCTTTAATAATTGTCCATACTTTTCTTTTTATTCCGAATCCGCACCCTACACGTAATACATTTCTTAGCAAAATTCGTAAACTTAAAAAACAAAGATAATTCAATTTCATAAAATATATATGAATGAATAAAATCTAATATCATAAATCTTACTCATGTAAAAGTTAAACTCAAAATCTTTAATGGTCAAATTAATAACAAGAAAAAAAAGAAGGAATCAAAACTGTACAATTGATACTTATAAACTCAAATTAATAATTCTGATATTATATATGTATTTTTATTATATAAAATCAAATTAATAATAAAGACAAGAAGATAAAATTATTTGTGTGATAACATATGTACTTTTTTATTATATAAACTTATAAAAACGAACTTAGTTTTATAATTATTACCTATATAAACTCAAATTCATAAGAAATATCCAAATTGTACAATTGATACTTATAAACTGAAATTAGTAAAAAAAAAAAAATGCATACACTCTAAGTGTATGACTTTATGAATAAATTAGCTTTTAAATTATATTATTTGAAGATCAAGTTGTATGTTTTCCTTCACAATAGATATGGATTTATAATTTATCTTAATTTACGTAAAATGTATAATATAACTTTTGGGAAAAATGTTTTTACGAAGGAAATAAAATGTATATAAGTGAATGTTTTGTTATGTTATTATTTACTTTATGTGGAATTTTGAAAATAAAATTATTCAGATATATACATAGTTATATGTGGTAAACCGGGTTTTTCTTTTGGGTTCACGCAAACGGAACCGGCCCCATACAAGAAAAAAAATGCTGAACCGGGTGGCCTGAACTAGACTTGTCAAAACACAACCCGACCCGGTGACCCGACCTGACCCGACCCGAAAAATTCCCGACCCGAACCCGGAAATTTCGACCCGAATTTTTTTTCGACCCGAACCCGAAAAATCCGAAATTTTCCGGGTAATCTGGGTTTCGATCCGGTGACCCGATTGACCCGGTAATTTCGACCCGATTGACCCGGTGACCCGATTGACCAGATTGATTTATAATTATATATAATTAAATTTTTTTATATATAATTAAAATGTATCACAAAATTATCAAATCAAGATTTTTTTTAATTTAAAAAAGAAAAAATTGACAAACCCGAAATCGACCCGAAACCCGGTCAAACCCGAGTTCGAGTCAACCCGAAAAACCCGAAACCCGTTTTACCTGAGACCCGTTTTACCCGAAACCCGAAGTGACCCGACCCGAACCCGACCCGTTTGACAGGTCTAGCCTGAACCCATCTTCATCCTCTTCCACTGCCGGAACCACTGTTGAACAAAGATAAAATGCCATCCCCTCAAATCTCGCCTGAAGCTCAACAATTTTGCTTCTAGAATGTTGCCCACGCTCTATTATGTCCATATCTATAATCAATTCGTGATTTCGGTTGCAAACGATCTCAAACGAGTTTATCCCCAAATTCAAAATTTTCTCCTATCCGGCGAAATAGGATAGATTTTCTCAAATTAATCAATTAGATAGCATTTATATAGATTTGTAGTTATCTTTAGAGATTCGATTCGATCCAATTCGGCACCAGTTAACATCAATTATAAATATAGGGATTTGGTATTCGTCGAAACTCAGCCATTAGAGAAAAAAAACGAGCATCTAGACTACCCCATTCGTCGAAACTCAGCCATTATAGATATAGGTTATGGGTATAGAAAGCCCATATCTATATACCATGTTTGGTATATCTACTCAAATTATTATATGGATATCAATCATATATCCCCATCTACTCATTCTAGGGTTTTTTTATCCTTTTGGATATCTGACAAAATTGGGGGCTATAGGAAAACATACGAACGACCGAGCAGATACCTCTTCTCCTCCTCTTCTCATCTGCTCGCCATTGCATCTCTGTGAAACTTGCATCTGCTCTGTTCTTCAATCTGTATGAAACTTGCATCTGTTGTTCGTCACTTGCTGAAACTCGCATCTGATGTTCGTCCCTTTCTGAAACTTGTATCGAAAATTCCGCATCTGTTCAAATTTTTATGATTTGCCGCTGTATACCCTTTCCAACTATTCGAAAATGAGGAATTAGGGTTCGAAAATTCTGCATATGTTCAATTTTTTATGCTTTGCAGCTGTATACTCTTCCCATCTGTTCGAAATTGAGGAATTCGTTCGAAATTGCAGCTGTTCGAAATTTTTATGTATCTAGTCGAAATTGAGGAACCCTAAAATGCATCTATTCGATTAAAAAATTAGGGTTCAAACATTATAAGGTTCCCTAATTTGTTCGAAAATTAGAACCATTTTTTGGTTGCATCTTTCAAAAGTTATAAGGTTTTGGTTCATTTTTATAACATTTTCTCTTTTTATTTTATTTTGATATCTATATATACCCTTTCCAAACAGTAGATATAAGATACAGATATCAATCTCATACCCATACCCAATACCGATAGCTTGATATCTATATCTCATACCCATAGCCTATATCGTATATCTATATACCCTTTCCAAACGGGCCCTTAGTGTTTTATACTCTAACTAATCTTTTATGGAGTATTGTAATATTTTTCTAAGCATGCTTACACCTCCTGAATGTTTTTTCGGAAATTTCACCGGTTACCCCTGAGGTATAGCGAAATTCATGGGATGTACAAAAGTTTTACATATTTCGTGTGGTCCCCTTAAGGTTTGTAAATTTTTTGCCTCGTGCCCCTTCCGTTAAAAGGGTAATCTCACCGTTAAGTTTTAGAACACTGTGCTCCTTCCTTTTGATTGTGCAGGAGAGGAGAGTAGGCGACTCCAGAGAAACCCTGAATGAGAGAGGAGATGGCACAGAGGAGTCCGACGCCCACCAACTGGAGAAGCTCGAGAAAGGGAGGGAGATAGGGAGAATCTGGCGAGAGGGTTTCTCGACCAAATAAATTTTTAGTCAAGACCCCTCTATAGTATAGGGGAGTCAGGTTCGCCCTCAGGAGAGAAGTCAGCGGTTCTAGGTTTAGTGTGTTTTGGGGTCCAGGGATAGCGTGTAAAGACCGGGAAATTTTAGAATATTAAATTATTAAAATAGTGATTTATAATCATCCAATTTCTAAGATTTGGGAGGTTTGGAATTTCCGTCATTGAGCTATTAGTTTTATTTTAAATATTTCAAAACGAGTTCCGGCATTATTTAATTGGAAACTTAATATATGTTATACTCTGCTTTTATATACCGAAAATTGAAAAATAATGTTCGGATTTCATTTATTAAATTCGGATTTAGAAAATTGAGGAGTATTTTAAACGCGTCGGGATAAAGTCGGGTGAACGGGTTTTGAGATTTATTTTCGAGGTATTTGAAATTTTATTTTGGGGATCCATGGTTATTTGTTTCTACCTTCTCCCCACTCGGTTTTGTAGCTAGCACAACCTTTCTCTTGCTCCCCTTTGACCAACAAGATGCAGCTGTCTCTTTTGTCCTCTTCCCCTTCCCCTTATCCGATAGATCAGCAGGCTCTCCTCCTCATTTCTTTTGCTTTCCCCAACCTCAATTGCAGGCTCTGCAACCTCCCTCCTCTCATGTAACCTCCAAACACAGCCTCCCTTGGATCTCTGAAAATGCAGACAACCCTTACCCATTTTCATTTGAATTCCAAAACCCACACAAAACACCCCTTTTTCCTTGCTTCCTGTTTCGCCGAGGCCAAGCCGAGCCACGCCGTCGCCGAGCTGCCCGGAAGTCGAACTCCTCTGTGCACCGATTGAGGAGGAGCCGAGCTCTCCTCCACCCTTCGCCTCAAGCAACAGCAACCTCCCTCCATTTAACGTCGAGCATCCCTGAGCCCCGAGCGCCACCACTATTACCGTCCCCTCACCCTCCTCGTCTCCACGAGCAGCAACAACAGCATCTCCGTTCCCCCTCCTTCCTCTGCGAGCCACACCAGCAGCACCTCCCGACCTACTCGGAGCCCACGTCGAGCCAGGCGGAGCAGCCCCAGAATCGAAGTCGCTGGCATCGTTTCCCCGGAGCACACCCCTCCCTGTTCCGATCTAGCTCTGGTAAAGTCCTTTCCTTCCTTTGTTTCGACCCATAGCTCGATAAGAAATCCACCTTTTGACATCCTATTGTCGTCCTAGGCCAATCGTTGATTCAGATTCCGACGGGGCCGGATCAAGCATTCCGGCGAACCTTCGAGACCTCTCGGTGAGCTCGCTTTCCTCCCTCTTTTCTTAGTCGTGTTTGAGTCTCCTTGCTTGGGTTGTGGTCGGGATCGGATTTTCATCTGTTTGGGGTCGGTTGGGGTTGAGAACGCCGTCGGCAAGGCCTGGATTCCTTCTCCTTCTCTGATTTCGTTCGTCGGCGCGCAGAGCAGAGCCCTTGTTCTATTTGCTTGAGGAAGATGGGTTCTGGGCTTTTGGGCCTAATTGCTTGGGCCTGTTTTCTCGGATCCGGGTTCTGATTTGAGAGGCTTGAGTGCTGAGCGGGCCTGTTTTCCTGGGTAATTGGATCCTCACATCCGGGTTGTTTTGGGCGAGGGAGTTAGTGAATCGGGTTGAGTTTTGAGCTGGGCCGGATCCTATTCTTTCTTTCGGGTTATATTATGTGGGCTGTTGGGTTGGGTTTTGTTATTGTTAAGGTTAAATATTTGTCAAGTGTTATTTGTTGTTTTGTTTTGGCTATTAGATACATGTGCTTTATATTATGTATGATTATGGTATAAACTATATGTTATGATTTTAGATAATTATTGGTTTTCTGAAATTATTATTATTATATTATAAAATAGGTTAAAAGTGATATTGTTTGGAATAGGTATTTTTATGATGTTTTAATATGTGATTAGGAATTCTAAAGTGATTTATTGAGGTTAAGTGATAAAGTAATTTATTTAATATGTTTTATAAATGGGGATTATAAAGATGGATTTATTTTAGATAAACATTGTTGCTAAATTATTTAGAAGAGGTTTTAAGTCGTCCGAAAATGATTCTTAAAGGATTTGATGTGTTGAAATCAAAATGCCGGAATTAATTCTATAATATGATTTTGAGGTATTGGTTTTAAGGTTTAAATGTTTAATGTCGGGATTCTTTGTCTTGGTTTGATGATGTTGGTTTTGAGAAGGAAATGAGAAGAATGATTTTGGTTGATGTTGATCATATCGGAAAGGTTTTGGAAAACGGTTTTACCATCGGTTGGGTTTGACTATGTTGAGGACTTGGGTTCGTATGTATGAATGATGGATCGATAGCTTATGGAAATGGCTTGATGATAGGTGTGTATTGCTTTTGGACTTGCATTGGGCCCTTGCTTGTATTATCCTGCTGTTCTGCATTTTCAGGTAAGTTCCCTAGGGGGCTTACTCAGGTTGGACATTCATGCCTGTTGTTGCATTTTATGTTAGGTGTTGCATATGCATAAAAGCATGCCATGTAGTATCATGTTTAGGTTGCACTAATTGATTGAGCATCTGTTTACTTTATGCGTTTGAAATAGAACGGCCGTTATCTGTGATAGTCCTAGAGTCTTTGCTAGGGTCATAGGGTAGCCCAGCCTCATCGGGTACCCTGAGTCAATCGAGTCATGAACTTCCTTATATTATGATATGCCTGCGGGCTTTATTATGGAGCGGGTTAGGCATGCGTGCCTCCCCGATTATGATGGAATGCATTCACGAGCTGGCCAGTCTCCACCTATCGGAAGGGGTGGAGGTAGGAGAGGGATATGCCACTTGGCATTGTCTTGGGCCCTTTACAGTATTTCTGCACATTATTATGAACTAGGAGCATGCTAGTGTGTTTGAATTTCGTACTGCATTAGAGCATCTTTATTAGGTATAGCACATACTATGTGGCCTCAGCGAGTACTGCCGGTCCCGCATGAGTGGCTCGATCTGATTCCTTTCCCCGTTCTTTTTTTAAAGGTATTCTCTACATATTTGAGTGCTCGATGTCTATATGACGGGGTTTCTTTTTGGCAAATCGAAGAATCTAGCTAATATCCTAATTTAGTAAAATGGTAATCACCCACTTATGATTTGGTTTTGACCCGGCTCTGCCGTGGCGCTTGTATCTTTACCTTGCTTCCGCTTTACTTCCGTTTGAAATGGATTTCACGACGTAGTCTTAGGACAGGTTAAGGGTACCCAATGGCCCTTCGAGGTTTTTAGGGTTTGAAATCCCTCTTTTTACTAATTTTAAATGAGTTTGAAACCTCGACCCGTACCTGGATTGCAAGATCCGAACAAGGGGTTTTATCCCTTGAAACGTAACCCGGAAATCATAATTCTGGGCCGTTACATAGCGGAAAAAGGTGGGGAGGTTGTTGTCGATGTCGACTAAGACTTGGTCGATGTCGAGGGAATGGTAGAAGAAGAGGTGGTCGGTGTCGGGTAACTTTGCAGGATAAAAATAATGAAATAAAATAAATAAAGATGCAAACTTCCAAGGTTAGGGATCACCACAACAATAAACATATGCGCAGATCATAAATCACATAAAGATGCATGCTTTATATCAAATAACTTTCGTTATTAACAAATAGGAATATAGAGGCTTTCGCATAAACCCTAAGTGTTACTACCTTTTCTTAATTAGGATCAACCAACTTTCGCAAGCAAAGCCTAATTACTATCCAAATTCATAATTAATTCACTTTCGCTTCATAATTGCAAATAAGGAATTGTCCTCGACTGTCGCAAAGGATTAAGTACATAGGTAGATGATAATAAAGACATACAAAATCATGAATTCATAAATCAAACAAACATATCTATGTTGGGATCACCCCAACCCTAGAAGAAGGAAAATTAGAAAGCAAACATGATGAAAGAAATTAACTTTAACATAAAATAAACTAAAACTTACAAAACCTTCCAAACGTTCCTCCTCTCTCTCCTCTCTCGCCTCCTCTCTCTCTCTCTCTCTCTCTCTCTCTCTCTCTCTCTCTCCTTCTCTCTCTCGCCTCCTCCCTCTTCTTGCACCCGAAGACGGCTTTTCTTGAATGAATGAAAACCAGCCCCCTAGGGCTTTATTTATAGCCTTCTATTCCTTGCTAATCAAGGATAGAATCTTCTATCTATATCTAAAATTATATCTAAAATGTTTAATGCATAATAAAAGCAATAAAGGAATTAAATCTAAATAAGGGAAATATATCTAAAGTCTTCAAGTGGATAGATCTCCTCCTTCCTTGATGTAACTTGATAGATCGGATAGAATTCGGTCTCGAAAATATCACCATTGGCTTCGGGATAGAACCTTAACAAGATTCGGACTACTCGACGTCGGCCACTGGGGTCTCCTCGACATCGACTAGGACTCCTCGATATCGAGTAGCAGTTTCTCGACGTAGACCAACCTCCTCGACATAGAGTAAATCTCCTCGACGTAGAGCAACCTCCTCGACATAGAGTAAATCTCCTCGACGTAGAGTAACATTTGTCTTCATCTCGTGCTCGATCTCGTCCTCTGGAGCAAATGTCGAGTAAGCCTTTGTCGATGTCGACCAATTTGGTCGATTTCGAGTAACGCTGTTGCTTTCAGCATTCTGCTCCGTTCTTAAAACGCACTTTCCCGAGTCCTCGTTCGTCGGATTGACGCATATGACCATGCGTTGGAAAGCTCTTTCCGAGGGCTACAACTTTCATGAAGACATCGAAGCTTGATTCAGAATGATGAATGGTGAAAAATGGCCTTTTCTCCAGCTGCACCATCCTTAGCTTCTCCATGAGTTTCCTTTAAGCTCCAAAGTGCGTCCGATTTCTGCGAAATATAACCAAAACTTGTGTAGACCTCCATATATTGCAAATAAGTGTAAACTACACAGATTCTGTATTATTCTAACCCAAATGTATGCAATGTATGCAGAAATCGATATAAAAGTAACTGTAAAACATGGCAAATTAGGCTCACAACAGAATCCGACGTACTAGACTCTCTGTTGTAAGCTCGAAATCGCAGTCCTTGCCCTCTCTCCGGCACAATCAAAAGGAAGGGTCCATTGAAAATATCAACACAGACAAATTGCTAGTTATCGACAGCGCCGGGGAGCGACGATGACCTTCTGGTGGAGCGTGAGCGACTACATTGTGGTTGAGGTAATCTCTTTTCCCAAAACTATAATTTGAAAGTTAGGGATTTATGGTATTTTCACATTGTGGGGGGTTTTGGGTTGGATTATAGTTTTAGAATCATTAAATTGGGGTTTGGGGGTGAATTTAGAATCATTAAATTGGGGCTTGGCTGTAAATTAATCCGAGGAATCGGGCACAGGTTAAGAATTAGGAACAAATAGCTATTTCTAATCCTCATCAAGCTTCGGCATAAGATTGAAGGTACGAGTGAAATCTGAAATCATTGATGATCTCAACCTTTTAATAGCATAGGTAACTAAAACATTCTTTTGCCTTTCAGTTATTATAAAATTACTCCATCATATGCCTTACCTGTAGGCTGTATGAATCATGAAGATAATATGAGAATTGCAAACCTTTATTCTTGGCTGAGGTACTAATAATGCTATTGAATTTTCATTTTTATAAAGTCTATTAGCTCAATTGGAAGAGCAATGTATTCATACACAAAGACGTGGGTTCGACTCCCACATAGGCTAATAAAAAATTCCAATTTTCCCATAAAAATGATAATAATCCTTATATGAACCCATGATCTAAATCTAAACATAATTTTGTCAATAACTCACAATACAAACCTATCATAGCACATCAAATTTTGTCAGTAACTCTCAAAATCAGTTGTTGAAACATGTTGTAACATGCTACAAGCTGAAAATCAGTTTCTGTAAACTGCATTAAGTTTCTATAAATTTGCAAGTTGTATAACTTAGTTTTTGTAAATTTACATTCAGATTGGATCATTGGAAATATTCGGTATAAACAGTTTCTGTAAATTTGCGAATTGATAAAAATATCAGCTTTGAGCTAAAAAGGTTTGTTTTGTTAACTGCATTCAGTTTTTGTATTTAGATTTTCACCATAAATCAGTTTATGTAACCTACATTTAGTTTTGTTGTCATCAGCTGCTGTCATAACTCCTTACAAATCCATATTCTATTCAACGAAAATTCTTTACAAAGCAACAGCTTCCTTGTACTGAATGAATGGCTCTTTCTAGAAAATTAAAGGGGGCACGGCCTAATATCACTAGCACAAAGCCACAAACTCACTCATGTTGGGCAAGCTTCCTTGTACTGAATGAATGTATACTTTCTGGGGGCCGAGTTAGCATTACCCATTCTTCTTTAACAACATTAGAGAATAACCACATGTAATGCCCATTTGAAGCCATCAACATTGAGCTGATTGGTAGCTTAGTGAGAACATGCCAGATTTAGAAGCTAACAGTTGAACTGTTCCAATTTATTTTCTCAAATTCAACCGACAAATTACTTAAGCCCATGTGGGATTCGAACCCACGCCTTTGTGCACGAGCACAATGCTCTCCCGTTTGAGCTAATAGGCTAAAAAGAACACATACTCTCATAGTAATACATGGAATCAAGTTTGCTATTATCTTTCTTATGTCAGGCTTGTAGGGAGAGGATTAGAGGAAACACTGAGTACACATTCAACCAGGCCATGATTCTAATTCCATTTGTGTTTGCTTAAGCTACAAAAAATCACTCTGCGATATCTAAAGGAGCACAAGGGAGTCTAGTGGAGAATATAGGAAAAGTATGAATACATGAATAAATATTTCACATGATGACTGGACTTGTTACGATTTTTAAAAATAGTCAGGGTCTAACTCTTTGTTGCAACCTACTGACAGAATTGTGAGAGTTGAATCATAAACGCTTAGTATTTCTTTCTTGTATAGTTTTAACTAGAAGAAATAGATATGAGCATATTCATATATACATGGCAAGCAACTTTAAAGTTTAAACACTAAAACCAGACAAGCCAACTCACAAATTATATGCCCCTGCACAGCGCTGTGAAATCCTCTTTGTGAAAGAACCACTTTCAGAAAGTCATCAAATTTAAGGTTCTAGACCATGATTTTGAAAATGAAATGCAGCGAGAGGATTTATTAACTATTACAAATCGTAATCCTGAGGAATTCATAGCAAGAGGATTTAACTATCATTTGTTTGAACCTAATGACTTAATGAGCCTTGAATAGCCATTGATCTCAGCTACAAATTCACAAAACTCAGAATCCCTAGGTTTTTGTTCATTTCCCCTGTATAAAATTTGAATTCATAGATAAAGCATGGGCAATCAATTCCAGAAGCCATAATGCATGAATGTAATGCACCTTCATCAAATTCCAGAAAATCAATTAGAGATATGAACAAATTGGAATTCGAATGAAAAAAAAACCCTAATTTTGGCCCCAAATTCAATAGCAAAGAAATCCCTAAAGTCGAATGAAAAGAACCAACCTATATTTCATAAGAGGAACCATCCATGCCTGTTTATGGTCACCGTCTTCAACTCTAGTCGTTGAGTCGGACTTCTCTTCTTCGTCTTCCACCCACATAGCCTGCGTTCTCCACCTCTAGTTCTCTTTCTGACAGAACGCGTAAGTTGAATAGTCGGACTCTCTATGTCACCCTATCTCTCGAGTTTCTTCCTCACTGGTGTCGCCTTCTCTTCTTCACCAGTCGGGATCGCCTTCTCCCCTTTGGTTCGTATGTTCTGTGTGTTTTATTTTCCATTTTCCATTATTTTTAAAACAAACAGACGGAGCTGTTAAGTTTAACGTTGAAAGGGCACGACGCGGAATATATTTAAACTGAAGGGTACCAAGCGAAATAAGGCAAAGTCTTGTACCCCGCGAATTAAGCTTTACCTCAGGGTACCTCGCGAAATTTCCGATGTTTTTTTAAGCTCTTCTATACCCCTTCCCCAACCTCAGATCTAAAAAACCATTACCATGAATCCTCCTCTCTAGATTGATGATGCATGTCGGTCTTTGGAAGTACATGTCCAACTGGTAAGACGAAGTTCCATAACCTGATACTTGGAATCGACAAGGCTGGAAAAATAGTAAACATCAATACTCTTTATCATGCTGGTTGATTTTGATAGTTTAAGGTAACAAATTCAATCTCTTTTGCATATATAAAGAAAAAAAAGGTATATGAAAAATAATGGATGATGAAATCGGTTCCTTGTGGAAATTCAACATCCGACAGAGTGAGTCCTTCCCGGAAGGTAAATTCATAAATCCTTCTATGATTTGAGTCAATGTAATGACAAATTCTTGAATTCAGATAGGCTGAGTATTCAACTCGGTAAATCGCATAAGGATTTGGAGATTGAGAATAGTTGGATTGATCTTAAATTTTCTGAAATCTTGCTGTCTAAAGTTGCCCACCAAGTGTTTGTGAAAATGTCTAGACAAGAATATTTGGTTACTTTTTATGTCCTACATGGTGAGCTGGGTGAAGGCCGGGTAATCAGCAAGGTCTTGTCTAATCAGGCTGCTTACAACTTAGCTGATATTGATATTATAGATTGTGAGATTGGTGATGATCGAGTAATCGACATGGATTCGATTGGTCATGTTGGTTATAGCCCATCCACTCCAGCTCCGTTCAGCCTTAAGAGTCATCAAAGATCATCCGATTTTGATGCCATTTGATAGAGGAAGAGTCGTCCATGTTGGTTATAGCCCATCCACTCTAGCTCCGTTCAACCTTAAGAGTCATCAAAGATCATCCGATTTTGATGCTATTTGATAGAGGAAGAGTCGTTGCTATCAATATCGTTGTATATTGGGTGTGTGTTAGTATGGATACCTCTTCTCCATATGTCAAGAATAGACGTAGCGTTGCTCAAGTTACAGATTTTGATGATTGAAATGCAGCACTTGATGCATCTATTTTCTTTGCTTTGCCACTTTGAAGCATTTGTTCCTCAGAGCCATCTACTCCAACAAAATGGGGGTGTAAAATGTGTCTTGTTGCCATGTACACCTTTCATCTATTTTATCTTGACGATGTCCAACGCCTATATTTTCTTTGATATATACAACTATTTTTCATGACTGTCTTTTTCATCCTCCTAGTCAAGCATAAAATGGTATACTAGAAGAAGATTGATCCAACTGTTTGATTAACATTGATCCAACTGATAATCTTAAAAAATAGCATTGACTTTGGAAACATATTTCATCAACTAAATGAGATGGAAAACGAATTGCTTAAGATCCAATCGTCCGGGTATGTGGTGAACCCAAATAAGACCAATAGAAAAGAATATCGTCTTCTCAAAAAGAAGGAAAATCTTCTCCTCTTCCGGAAAACGTTCTAGAATCGGAGGGCCAAAACAAAGCACCTAAAGTTGTCTGATTCCAACACATCTTATTTCCACCGTTTGACATCGGGGAGAAGGCACAGGAAACAAATTCGTAACATTCTCACTGCCAAAGACACCTTGATAGTTGGAGAAGAAAATGTGAGAAAGGAAATTAAAATGATTTCAAAAAGCGTTTTAAAAAGGGCAAACTGATGAAAGACTGCTTAATGAAATGCTTAACCTGATCCAACCCTCCATTATTACAACTGAAAATGAATTCCTCATTCGACATCCTTCCAATAATGAAATAAAATATATATTGTATAGTTTGGGTAATAATAAATCCCCAGGTCCTGATGGATTTACAGCCGAGTTCTATAAAAAATATTGGGATATGGTAGGTGTCTCTATCATTAGAGTTGTAAAGGGTTTTTTTCATTTCGGGAAAATTCTTACACAAATAAACCACACATTCATTTCATTACTACCAAAGCGGGATAACCCTACTACTACTAGTCGCTACCGCCCAATCAGTTTATGTTCTACACTATACAAAATCATTTCAAAACTTTTGACATAATGAATCAAAACAATTATCGATAAACTAATTCACCCACTGCAGGGTGCTTTTGTGTCAGACAGGGTCATTCAAGATAATTGTAACGACCCAAAAGTATAGATATCCGAATATGCCTCCATAAATCCACTTAGAGGATTTATAAGGTTCGGACGATCCGGTTATTCGAGGAACGTTATAGAAGAGTTTTGAATTCTTCCGTGAGCTTTAGATCTTACGACCGAGTACGAGTTATTTAGCTAAATTATTTGTTTTTAGCGGAAGCAATGGTTTTCGAAAGTGGGGATTTTGAACCCCTAGAAATGCGTGCGCCCGTTGGAGGCGTTCACCTGTCCTAGGTACTATCGTGCAAATGATTTTCAAGTCGGAAATATAAAGTGCGGAAATAACGTACATCAAAGTCGTCGCGGCATAGCCAGGTCAAAACCAAATCAAAGTAAGCGAGAAAGTAAAGAGTGCGTAAGTCATGCCTCACTCGCTCTAATCGTCCCAAAAGGTATGGCCCGACAACCATCAACATAAATAAGTCATATCGGGTAAGGGGTACCTGAATCTAAAAACAAGAAATAAATCGGGGTCAATCATCAGAAATATGCACACTCAATGCCATATAAAGAGGCATACTTAAACTACATGAATCTTAAAATGTAACACATAAGCAAGTATATAGATATATATAAATGCGAAATAAACACACAAGGGCCCGTATCATCATCATAATCATCATCATCATCACCATCATATCATAATATCTTCTCAAACGTACTCATCCGTCTCAAACGTACTCATCCTTCTCAAACATACTCATTCTTTCTCATCATAAGTCTTTCATCATTTCATTCGTGTTCCATCTAGTATAAGTCACTTATTCAGATTTTGACGGCCGTCCTACCATAGAGACATAGCATACATATGAAGCGTTGGATTTACTAAGTTCATCCTACGTCATATTACCGGTTTATAATCCTAAACATGTTACTAGGTCGCGTGATGCATGAAGACTCTCGATAAGACAAAGAGTATTACATAAATCCATCATGAGTAAGTCCAGAGGACTTACTTGGAGTCCGAAGAATAAGCAAGCAATAAAATGCGCAACCAATGATCCAATCAACGAGAGCCTAGTAATTTCATTAAGCTCTCATTATGTGGTATTATAATGCATGGTGCCCAACCTAATAATCAACATACATCCATATGAGGTTCACGATTCTATAGATTATGCACTTTGGTTAAGTGATCCGGACTTAACCAGTTATAATCTATATCGTATTATCACATAATCGATTTTCTTCTTATCGGATCATAAGCCAAGTTATGGGTATACTTCATATCTATATTTTATATGCTCTAAGTTTCGGTTATGCCATCATATATTTAACCATATTCATAGCATTCCCATAACCAAGTTTTTTAATCGAGTCATTATAAACACTGGTTACTAAAATTATAATAACTCTTGATCCAACTGTTGGATCGCCCTAATTTTTTAAGGACAGTTAGATAACATTTCCATGAACATCATATTAAGATTTCAGCCTGATCAGATTGTTGGATTGAAAATAAAGTCCAAATTACAGAGGCATATATATCCATTTTGTTTCTTGACATTTGCTACAAAACGCAACCAAAAACACATAGAGGCTCCACTTCCTAAGCCCTTTCCAAGAACACAAGATCTATTCCTAGAGAGGGGGAGGCGGATGAGGGATTACCTTCGAAGAATCCCACACAAACGACTCAAGAACACCCTCGGGAGTCCTTCGGAACACCTTTCAAACACCTTGCCATTTTGTCACCAAAAATCCCAAAACATGATTTAGATTCTCACTCAAAGTTGAATAAAAGGAGTTATAACACATGTTTGAACTCAGTTTTGGAAGAAAGGAAGGGTTCTTACCAAGAAATCAAGTCAAACTCTCAAGACCCTTCAAAAATAGTTTTTTGCAGCTGCAAAGATGGACGATTTTGGCTGGGCAAACGACCTTGTATTTTTGTGTTTGAGATTAGTATGGAAAGCTGGGTTCAAAACGGATCCATGGCCACTGATGTTGCTCAATTTGGATGAGTATGGAGGGAGTTATGCTATTTCTTATGAAGGCTGTCCAAAATGGACCTAAAATGGAGCAAGGCTCTCCTTCTCTCTCTCCTCTCAAGTGACGGTGGGGCTTATTTGGATGAGCTCCTCATGAGTCTTGGAGTCAGGCTTATAGAGGAGAGGGGTGGTTGGCTTCATGAGTCAAAGCATGGGTGTGATGGGAAGGAAGTGATGGGAGTGGTTGAATGTCTACATTCACAAGCAAGCCACAAGTCAAGGGTTTGGTGGCTTATTTCTGGGCAATTTGGGTGGATGACCTCTTTAAGATAATGTAAAACCCAAGCTCGCGAAGCGTTAAAATCCGTTACATTTATGAGATACGAGAAAAGTGGCTTGGGTATATTTTTCCCATCATTGAATCCATGTAAAGCTAGGCATAAAAATTTTAAATTTTTCGGGTTTTCATAATTATAAAGGAGGATAATATTCGGATTATCCTACGGATATTTTATAAATATTAATTAAATTCCGGTTTTTACAATCATCCACCTCTAAAAACAAGTCTCGTCCCCGAGACAAAAGGTTTACACCGGTGAAGAAGGTTTTAAAACATGAGTCCTTGAATCGTAACAAAAGGCACACGATCATCCTGGATGCGTCGTCCAAGAATCTCACGCCACCTTTGTCATGACCGTAATAATCTCGAAGGTTTCATCAAGCATGTGATGGGCGCCCCCATCACATCTCGCATCAACCTTGAAACTATCACAGCTCGAGAGGATAATCACACTACCGCTCGGACTTAGCGAAAATTCCACGAGTGCCCCGTGGAAAGCTCGTATCCACTTCGCGGAGTATAATAGGTTTACCCGGACATTGGAACCTTATATTGCTCATTTCCGAACTAAATCTCAAAATCAAGGTGTTTGGCGTCCCGACTCGACATTAGACCTAGACCCTATCTAGTCTCGACGCATCTCCCTCTCGGGAGGTGGTTATCCACCTCTAAGGATCAAACACACGATCTCACTATGATCTATTCCTCAATCAAGAGGGTGAACTTCATCCAGCTCTAAGGCTAAGCCTTATTCCGTCTGTCCTATGTTCGTCATCTCGTCATCATAAATAGGGAGTAGCACGCACTCAACTGCCTATCGGGCAAGTTGTACTCAACGATGTAACTAGTGCGTGCTAATACTCCATCATGTACTCATCTATCGAATCGTAATCACATTCATGTCATCACATAATCATCTATCATAAAATATCACTAAACAGTGATAACACGTCATATTAGACCACTCATGGGCCCACCACACATATAAATCATCAAAAGTGCACACTCAGCACCAAGGTAAACATCAAATCAATCAAGAGTACAACTAAAGGATAGACATCCTAGGGGTACTCACCAGCCAACTCATGAGGTAAAGACTATATCCTCACGTGGCTCTACATACTTGGCTAACAACTCGTCTAACACTCCCCCATAACTGGCACATATGCTATCATCGGTCTCCCAGGTGGCCTCCTCGGGACTCCTCCTATCCCACTGAATCAAGACCAATGGCACGTCTCGTCGTCTCAGATTCTTGACCTGGCGGTCAATAACAGCTATCGGTCGCTCCACATAGGTGTGGTCAGGCTCTATATGAAGACCAGAATGATCTAGGACATAACTCGGATCAGGCTCGTATCGCCTCAGTTGCGAAACGTGGAAAACGTCGTGGATGCCAGCTAAGGTAGTCGGTAGAGCCACTCTATAGGCTACCTCTCCTACTCGGTCCAGGATCTCGCAAGGTCCTACATATCTAGGGCTCAGCTTGCCCTTCATGCCAAAGCGCCGGATCCCTCTCGTCGGCGATACTCTCAGCCATACATGATCTCCTACATCAAAAGCCAGCTCATTCTTGCGGCGATCTGCGTACTTCTTCTGGCGGTCATGTGCGATCCTCATATGCTCACGAATACGTCTGACCTGATTTGTAGCCTCCTGCACATACTGGGGCAACGTCCCAAGCACATCCCCCGGCTCATCCCAACATATCGGCGACTTGCATCGCCTCCCGTACAACGCCTCAAAAGGAGCCATCCTAATCAAAGAATGATAGTTGTTGTTGTACGAGAACTCCACTAGCCGAAGGTGTCTCACCCATAGGTTCCCCCACTCTAACACGCATGCTCTCAGCATATCCTTTAATGTCTGGATCGTCCGCTCACTCTGTCTGTCTGTCTGCGGATGATATGCGGTACTGAAATGCAGCTTGCTCCCTAGAGCCTCGTGCACCTGCCTCCAGAATCTCGAGGTAAACCGACCATCTCGATCTGAAACAATCCTCTCCAGGACTCCATGTAACCTCATGATATGCTGCACGAATGATTGCATTAGTGTGGATACCGGCCATGTCTCCTTAATCGGGATAAAATGGGCGGTCTTGGTCAACCTATCGACCACCACCCATATGGCATCAAAGCCTCGGACGTCCTTCCTGAGTCCAGTGACAAAGTCCATGGTAATATCGGTCCACTTCCACGCGGGGTCGGGAAGTGACCTGTTCATCCCTTCGGGTCTCTGGTGCTCAATCCTCAACTGCTGACAGACCTGACATCTCGCTACACATCCTGCAATGTCGGCCTTCATTCTACGCCACCAAAAGGTCCTCCTCAGGTCCTAATACATCTTATTCGATCCTGGGTGGATCGAATAAGGAGTAGAATGCGCCTCTCGCATAATCCTCTGCCTTAGATCGTGCACCTCTGGCACTGCAACTCGACCCTGTAGCGTCAACATCCCATCTTCTCTGACAGAAAATGCTCTATAGTGACCCTAGGTCATACGCTGTCGGATGTTTGCTATCCGTGGACACTCTGCCTGGGCTCGGCGAATCTCATCCATCAACTCATATTGTATCTCGAGGAAACTCAGCTGACCACTCTCTCCCCGTGACCAGACCTCGATGCCGCAACTCATCAGATCTCTCTACAACTCTGGCTGGGTTGTCAACCTCGATAAAGTAACCTCCGGACGAGTCTTCCTACTCAGCGCATCGGCCACTACATTGACCTTCCCGGGATGATAAACAATGTCAAGGTCGTAGTCCTTGATCAACTCGAGCCACCTCCTCTGACGCATGTTCAGCTCCTTCTGCGTGAAAATGATTTTCAAGTCGGAAATATAAAGTGCGGAAATAACGTACATCAAAGTCGCCGCGGCATAGCCAGGTCAAAACCAAATCAAAGTAAGCGAGAAAGTAAAGAGTGTGTAAGTCATGCCTCACTCGCTCTAATCGTCCCAAAAGGTCTGTCGCGACAACCATCCACATAAGTAAGATCCACATAAGTAAGTCATATCGGGTAAGGGGTACCTGAATCTAAAAACAAGAAATAAATCGGGGTCAATCATCAGAAATATGCACACTCAATGCCATATAAAGAGGCATACTTAAACTACATGAATGTTAAAATGTAACACATAAGCAAGTATATAGATATATATAAATGCGAAATAAACACACAAGGGCCCGTATCATCATCATAATCATCATCATCATCACCATCATATCATAATATCTTCTCAAACGTACTCATCCGTCTCAAACGTACTCATCCTTCTCAAACATACTCATTCTTTCTCATCATAAGTCTTTCATCATTTCATTCGTGTTTCATCTAGTATAAGTAATTTATTCAGATTTTGACGGCCGTCCTACCATAGAGACATAGCATACATATGAAGTGTTGGATTTACTAAGTTCATCCTACGTCATATTACCGGTTTATATTCCTAAACATGTTACTAGGTCACGTGATGCATGAAGACTCTCGATAAGACAAAGAGTATTACATAAATCCATCATGAGTAAGTCCAGAGGACTTACCTGGAGTCCGAAGAATAAGCAAGCAATAAAATGCGCCACCAATGATCCAATCAACGAGAGCCTAGTAATTTCATTAAGCTCTCATTAGGTGGTATTATAATGCATGGTGCCCAACCTAATAATCAACATACATCCATATGAGGTTCACGATTCTATAGAATATGCACTTTGGTTAAGTGATCCGGACTTAACCAGTTATAATCTATATCGTATTATCACATAATCGATTTTCTTCTTATCGGATCATAAGCCAAGTTATGGGTATACTTCATATCTATATTTTATATGCTCTAAGTTTCGGTTATGCCATCATATATTTAACCATATTCTTAGCATTCCCTTAACTAAGTTTTTAATCGAGTCATTATAAACACTGGGTACTAAAATTATAATAACTCTTGATCCAACTGTTGGATCACCCTAATTTTTGAAGGACAGTTAGATAACATTTCCATGAACATCATATTAAGATTTCAACCTAATCAGATTGTTGGATTGGAAATAAAGTCCAAATTACAGAGGCATATATATCCATTTTGTTTCTTGACATTTGCTACAAAACGCAACCAAAAACACATAGAGGCTCCACTTCCTAAGCCATTTCCAAGAACACAAGATCTATTCCTAGAGAGGGGGAGGCGGATGAGGGATTACCTTCGAAGAATCCCACACAAACGACTCAAGAACACCCTCGGGAGTCCTTCGGAACACCTTTCAAACACCTTGCCATTTTGTCACCAAAAATCCCAAAACATGATTTAGATTCTTACTCAAATTTGAATAAAAGGAGTTATAACACATTTTGGAACTCAGTTTTGGAAGAAAGGAAGGGTTCTTACCAAGAAATCTATCAAACTCTCAAGGCCCTTCAAAAACAGTTTTCTACAGCTCCAAAGATGGACGAATTTGGCTGGGTAAACGACCTTGTATTTTTTTGTTTGAGATTAGTATGGAAAGCTGGGTTCAAGACGGATCCATGGCCACCAATTTTGCTCAATTTGGATGAGTATGGAGGGAGTTATGCTATTTCTTATGAAGGTTGTCCAAAATGGACCTAAAATGGAGCAAGGCTCTCCTTCTCTCTCTCTCTCCTCTCAAGTGACGGTGGGGCTTATTTGGATGAGCTCCTCATGAGTTTTGAGGTCAGGCTTATAGAGAAGAGGGGTGGTTGGCTTCATGAGTCAAAGCATGGGTGTGATGGGAAGGAAGTGATGGGAGTGGTTGAATGTCTACATTCACAAGCAAGCCACAAGTCAAGGGTTTGATGGATCAATGTTGGGCAATTTGGGTGGATGACCTCTTTAAGGTAATGTAAAACCCGAGCTCGCGAAGCGTTAAAATCCGTTACATTTATGAGATACGAGAAAAGTGGCTTGGGTATATTTTTCCCATCATTGAATCCATGTAAAGCTATGCATAAAAATTTTAATTTTTCCGGGTTTTCATAATTATAGAGGATAATATTCGGATTATCCTATGGATCTTTTATAAATATTAATTAAATTCCGGTCTTTACAATAATGCTCTGATAGCTCAGGAAATCTTCCACTCATTCAGATCGTGTACGGGTTGTGAGGGATGGTTGGCAATAAAACTAGACATGGAGAAAGCGTACGATTGAGTAGATTGGAATTTCACACCAAAAAAAAAATTAGATAAATTCAGGTTTCACCCTACTTTCATCACTTGGGTTATGGAATGTGTAACGATTGTTTCCTTCTCAGTGTTAGTTAACAACGGCCCTACAAATATGTTCTTCCCCTCTCGTGATCTTCGCCAAGGGGATCCTCTATCCTCATTCCTGTTTATCCTAGGAGCAGAAGTCTTAGCTCGGAAACTCTCAGTTGAAACAAATGTGGATAATAGTCGAATTGGATTCTCATTTGGTAGAAACAACCCTCGGGTCCCTTTCCTATCATTTGACGATGACATCATTATTTTCACAAGAGGTAGTGTTGCTGTGGGGCACAATGTTATAACAATAGTTGATACATACTACAAAGTTTCTGGACAAAAAGTTAATTATCATAAATCCAGCTTCCAAGCTACAAAAGGCATTCCGAATTCTATGATCTCAAAAATCAACAGTTACTTAAATATTACGAATGAAAACTCGTTGGAAAAATACCTCGGATGTCCGATTATTAATGGTAGAGTAAACAAACACACTTTTGAAGACATCATTTGTAAATCTAAAGAACAACTAAGTAAATGGCGAGTCAATGCTTTATCACAACATGGACGTGCAATCCTAATTAATACAAACTTATTAGCCAAACCGTTGTATACAATGCAAAATTTTCTGTTATCCTCGTCGATACATAAAGAACTTGATCATGTTAACATAATGTTCTTCTAGAATAAAGATCTTCAACACCGGCCGCTTATTAGCTCGGATAGGATTTGCAGACCGAAAAAATGTGAGGGAATAGGTCTTAGGAAATCGAAAGAGATGAATGAAACCCATCAAATGAAAGTACTATGGAAAATATTGGCTGAACCAAATAATGTATGGGTTACTTTAATCAAACACAAGTATCTAACATCCTTGAATATAAGAAAAGAGGATACTCCCCATGGCAATGTGTCAAACTAACAACTCTCATAGATAAATTTAAGTTAGGGCTAATTTGGTCAGTTGGATATAAGACTCTCAAATTTTGGACGGATAATTGAATTACAACTTTCTCTCTACATGCTAGATAGGATTGCCCCCAAATTAATAACATAGAGGAAACTGTTAGTGATTATATTTTGGGGTAGATGGTGGATGAAAAAACTTAATAAGGCGTTACCAAATGATATAGTCAAAGAAATACTGGACATTCCACATCTCGTTTCTCCCTTTGAGAATCGGTTATATTACCTTACAGAGCGGGTTGGTTCACCACTTCGAGTGCATACAAAATAATCACAATCCAATCCTCTTTAAACTTAGACAATAACACCTGAATCTGGAATTTGGATGTTTTGCCAAAGGTCAAAAATTTTTTATGAAAAATTTGCCAAAATGGTCTCCCAACTGCCTCTATGCTTGCTCAACATGGGGCTTCTTTTCCTTCCACTTGTAGCTTGTGCAACTGCGCGGTAGAAGATGATGTTTACTTCTTGTTTGAATGACAATATGTGCGCTCTCTCTTTCGTCTCTCTATACTCCTAAACTCAACAATATCCAGTATGATAAATCAATCACGAGATATAAAACCTATAGTTTCTTTCATTGGAAACAACTTTACCTCTGTGGCCAAAGTGGAACTTGCTTTCTCTTGGTGGACGGCTTGGTACACCCAAAACCAACATGTGTTTAGGCAGATCCACATCCCTCAAAATTACTGTTCTTTACGCACTATTAAAAGTCATAAGGAGAATTAGAGAGATGAGGACCCCCCTTACACAAACAAAACCCCAATCAACCAAAGAAGAAAAAGAAGTAAGGTAAGATTACGTGACGCAAACCCCCAAGGGGAACCCTCTGGTTAAATTTTGATGGATCCACAATTGCAAACATTGGCAGCTCGACTGAAGCCATAATCCGAAACTAGGAAAGACGATCGATACACATTTATTATCAAAAACTTGGTATCAAAGCCCTCTAAAAACGGAAGCTCTTACTCTCAAGTTCGGAATCCAAGATGCGCGCTACAATTCCGTATCGACAAAATCCACATTAAAGGTGATTCAATTATAAACCACCTAAACAATATATCTAAATGTCCTTGAGAAATTGAACTGATATTGTCAGATGTTAAACTCTTATTATCGACTATGAAAGAAGTTTCCTTCTTTCATGTTCTCCACTTAGACAAAAGAGTGACTGATAAGGTTGCACACCTTTACCACTCTGTTTGGGGTGTCGATATTTACAACGATTTTGGTCTTTTAGACCTCATTCGTAAGGATGATTCCGGGTAAAGCTCGCTCGCCCGATTTCTTTCCTAATCAAAAAAAAAATGTTGGAAGAAAACGTGGTTCTCAAGATAGTTGTGTGCAAGCCATAATGAACAGATGACAACAACGCTCATACTCGTTACTACTAAAAGCATGAATGAGTAATTTAAGGAGAAATTCCATGTGATCTTTGAGGCACATAACTTGGTTCGAGGCCCATAACTTCGTCAGCTACCTTGTAGATGCACTTTTGAGTGTTAACGGAACAGTTTCTTAGCTCAGATGTCACTAAACAGCACAGAGATCAAGCTATGAAACTCTGAAGTGAGTTCAGCAAAAACTTGACTGGGAACACGATTTACTCAATAATAGTCCTTGTACTTGGATGTTGCCATCAAAACTCAAAAATTCAAAACCTCTCTGTGATTCCTAAAGTGAAGGAGCTAGCCACAGCTTCACTTTCTTGTCCAAGCTGGATGTTGCCAATATGAACGCCTGTTCATTCCCTGGAAGCAGAAAGACAGATGAGTATGACTGTGCCAGTCCTGAAGTTCCAAGGGCCTCAATTGGAGAGTAAAGACAACACATGCAAGTAAGCTTGTTTTTACATCTCGTACAGAAATGGGCAAGTTAGAATGCATAATCAAGAATGCCAATTTGGTTACTTAGGCATAGCCATTAATGCTTTTATTTTTCTTTTGGGAAGAAATGAGCAAGTGTTTCAACATACAGCAGATCTTGATATTCCCTTATTGTATGCCAAAGGCATCACAGAAGATGTAAGTCACATACCAGTAGGATGAGGCCTGGGCGACCATGCAACCCACGTGATTTCATCTGCAAGGAGACAGGTATCAGTCTATTGCTAACATCCTTTGAATTGTAATTTGTAGATAAATATAGCATCATGGTGTCCTCAACATTACAGCATTCAACCAGATATCAGAAAAATGAAATGCAGTATACACAATGCCCAAGTGGGAAAATATTGTTGATCTCCAAATTTGAGTATTTTCCTCTTTCCGTAGTTGGTTATATTTGATTAATGCATTCAGAGGAACTAAAGAGTAGTCATGTACCGTCATGTGCTTTATCAGCAGTGTCCAACACCCTCCCAGTGTCAGCACATAACCATTGTAATGTAGAGCCATGAGTAGCAGCCAATATCTTTCCATCAGGAGAAATACAGAGCCTGTCATAATGAAGTGTAGCACCACTTGGATCACGAAGTGGGATAGGCAATGTCTTCAAAACCTTGGGATCCTCGTCAAGGTGGTACCTAACTGATAGCAAAAGTATAGAGGCTTGTTAACACACAGGAATACAAGGAATCCTCTTATGAACAAAAACATACGATGACATTGTGATTTATGGAGTTATTATAATGTTTTCACCATAAGCTTGTTTACGTTTGTGCTTCTCTCTCTTACTGCTCAATTGCTCGTGTAATAAATGCTAAATCATTCAGAAATTTATTCATGTGATTTAGAACAGACTAGTTAAAGTGGGATCGGCAATGTCTTCAAAAACCTTGGGATCCTCGTCAGGATGTTACCTAACTCATAACATGTACATAGTAGACCCGTCAAAACACGACCCGACCCGATTGATCCGACCCAAACGCCCGAAAAATTTAGGGTCAAGACCCGAAAATGTTTTCCATCTCGAACTGAAAACCCAGTAATTTTGACACGATTGACCCGATTGATTTATAATTATATATGATTAAATTTTTTATGGAGATTTCAATTTATTATATTTTATAATTACAATTACTTGATCTTTCATTTTCAAATCAACTTTTATATTTATTTATATCGTGTAATACTCTCTCCGATCGATATTATTTGATTTTTTATTTCTCATCACATTTTTTAATAAGATAACTCTAAAAAATATTAAAATATTAAAACAATTCTATGCTTATTACTAATTGCATGAAATTTTTTTTTTAAATTATTTAAAATTTTGATATTTTATATATTTTAAAATTTTATTAAAATTTACGAGAAATAATAAAAATCAAATATTTTAGATCAGATATAGTATATATTTACAAGCACTAGAACTTATGAACCACGTCTTTAATTTTAACATTTTAAAATTATCGCAAAATTACCAAATCATGATTTTTTTAATTTAAAAAGGAAAAAATTGAAAAACCCGAAATCGACCGGATTTGACCCGAAACCGGGTCAAACCCGAGTTCAAGTCAACTCGGATCTACCAGAGATCCGTTTTATCCAAAACCCGAAATGACTCGACCCGAATGACCCGATTGACAGGTCTAGTATATAAGCAATACAAGGAATCTTCTTAAGAACAAAAACATACGATGACATTGTGATTTATGGAGATTATAATGTTTTCACCATAAGCTAGTTTAAGTTTGTGCTTCCCACTCTTACTGCTCAATGGCTTACGTATTAAATACTAAATCATTCAGAAATTTATTCATGTGATTTAGAACTGACAAGTTCCAATTGGCCCATACTAAATAATCACAACAGAGTGTTTGGTTTCAATTATAAATTCAGAATTATACTCTATCATTAAAGTTAGAACAAGTGATTACCTTGAAGTATTTTTGTCCCTCAAAAGCACTACCGATGAAAAAAAAATGCAGTACATATACCATGAAGAGATTTCCTAAAAGACAATGTGTAGAATCCACTCACCATTAATATTCCATATTTTAATAGTGCCGTCCTTAGATGCTGTTATAACGTGTTCTGAGTTAGGATCAAAGCATAACCAAGTTACAGCACTCTGAGAGAAAGGAAATTGGGTTAAAGTATATCAGAGCAACATAAAAAAAATAACCAAAAAAAACAAAAAAATAACAATGAAGGCGTAAGCTGCAGTAATTTATGCATCATCATTAATTACATTTGAAACCACATGAGAAAATGCCATCTACCTTTTCAGAGCATATCAAACATACAGGACTAATTTAAGATCATATCCAAACCTTGTGTCCCTTGAGCTGCATAGCTTTAACAACCTCCTTGACTGAAGCATCTTTCGAGTATACAATCTCCCAAACCTGCAATTGAACCATCTGAGCAAACCTCAAAAAAAATTTCCAACACTTGAATATTTATGATGCGATTATTTTTTAAGATACAAGATAAAAAAAATAGCTGACAGAAAATCAGAAACAGTGTACAACTTTTATGGGAAAAAACAAACAATCTGTCTCAATGTTGATGTTATTAAAATATGAAAAGGCGAAGTAAAATTGATTGGATATTCATGACCTAGTACACTCATTTATACTTTGGGACCAACTTTAAGAGGATATCTAGGCAAAGGGGCAATTAGTGACCGGAGATAACTGAGCTTACAAATACATGCTAGGGAAATAATTGCTGGTGGTTGGCAGGATCAAGATTCCTGCAAGAGATTTATTGCTATGCTAATACTAGTAAATTAGAGCACTTCATTTGAGAACCTTTTTCAGTATAACAATAATACAACCATATTAACCCAAAACAGCACCTTCACATCAGCAGTGAAAGCTGCTGCAGCAATAAAACGTCCATCTGGGGATATTGCAGCCATGTGATTCTGCAGCTGGTTTGTGTCAACTGTCCCCAGTAGCTTTCCAGTTTTACCATGCCAGAGTTTGATGTCGGTGCCTGAAAAGAAAGAAAGAAAAGAAACTTCAAACAGTTAAATGGGCCTAATAAGCTATGACAACAACAATATGGTAGGCCAAAATGTAATAAAAGGGTAAATTACATTCAGCCACAATATTTTGCATTGTTTCGTTTAACCACCCTTAATCCTAAATATTACACAAATGTTGCCCTAAGGTTATCAAAGTACCATCCATTTTCTTTTCTATTAAAAATCCCATTAACATGAGCCTAGAAGTATGAATTTAAAGCAAATTGAATCCATACCATCAATTACGAATTGAACTCAGATGACTACAAGGAGAGGGCGAGAGGAAGCCCAAATTGTAACCCCATGGAACACCCTCCAACAATTAAAGCTCTTATACGAGCCGAACAAGCCAACTATTATTGCTTGATCATTTTTCGCTCATTTAGAAACGAGTCAAGTTTGAACCGAGCCTAGATGAACAAAACTCGGACCAAGCTTTCTTGCTCGGACTCAAGCTTAAAATTATGTTCATAATTGCTTGTTTAGTAAATGAACAAGCTCGGACCAAGCTTCTTGTTTTTTTTTAGTATACCCAACTTGTTCATTGCATAGTAACTTATAGGAAATTTTGTAAATTCCACCAAATTTGAGCTATTCGAGCTTGAATCGATTCAAACCGAGCTTTTATTGAGCTGAACCCGAGCGGCACTCCTTACCTACAATTCACAATCTAGCACCCCTCATAAACCCTAGCATACTCGTACATAGTAAGGGTGAAGTCCTACAACTATCCTTCTCTACCACATCATTCTTCCATGCTGCTCTCTTGAATGCAACACCAACAATAACCGCATTCTGTCCCACAATAAGTGGGTGAGGGGTCGAATTATATGCACCTTTCCTTGACTACATGTTTCCAAGGGACCAAGGGTAATTATTCAAGATGAACATAAAAATAAATAAATACATAATTAAATAGCTAAATAAAGAGCAAGAAAGACGGAAGCAAGGTACAAAATACGCCTCCATACACTCCGACACCACCCATAGCTAGTCCTTCTCAACGTGGATAACACTTCTCCATTGTATCCTATCACATGTCATCTAATCCGTTAGTCCAAGTGGAGTTGAAGCCTGAAAGTGTCAATGCCAAAGATTGGGGTATAGAGTTTAGGCATCGACGAATTGAACTTCGTAGACAGCAATGATTAGGGGTGCATGACAGCATCACTAACACATTCAGTCTGTGGGTAGTTTTGGAGGCAGAGGTGATTCTCAACAAGCTGTAGATGATGGTAGGAGAATAAAGAGTGTTGCTTCTAGTGTTATCAAACTGGACTGTGGTTAATTTGCTTTTAATTCTCAGAGACATTTGACTTTTAAGCCCCATTTAATAGGATATTTAACAGAAAAGACAATGGGTGTTTGTTAAAACGGTAGAGCAATAAAGGGTGGTTTTTGGTAATTTTTAGGACTTCCGGTGGTTAAATTAAAACACGGTAAAAAAAAAGTGGGTGATTAAATGTTATTTACCTAGATAAAACTAAGGAAATTTCTAAGGACGATGGACAAAATATATAACCCACTATTCCCTAGAATCGGAAAATATTTGTTGTTTTGGCTTTTAGAACATTTAGAACGTATGAAATAGGAACACTCTTATTTGCTACTCTATATTTATCTCTCAACTATTACGATTACCCATTCATACCTCATTTAATTGTTACTACTTATAAACTTGAGATAGAAAGCTAAAATGAAAGCTTTTTTGATGAAAACTAGTGCTAAACCCACGCCTTAGGCACGAGTATTTCAATTTACATATTACAGTTGTAATAAATTTTAATTTATTTTTTTAACATAAAATGAACAAACTTAGTATTACGATTTAGTATATTTTATGATATGGAAACGAGATTGTATAATGCTAGCATATGAAAATGGAAAAACACAATCAGTGTTAGTATTTAATATTGTTTTTTACAAAATAAAATTATTATTTAATGTAGTTAATAATATGGATGAGCATTTGAGAGTGGAATGTAATTTTTATTTTTAGTAAATAAAATAAAAATTGCGCTAGATGAGTGGACACACAAGACTGGACAAAATCAGAAACGAGGACATCAGGAGCAAGGTAAGAGTGGCGAGTATAGTGGACAAGCTGCGGGAGGGCAGATTGTGTTGGTTTGGGCACGTGTGCAGGAGACCGTCTTCGGTCCCGGTTCGCAGGTGTGAGAGTTTGAATCTCGGAGATATCCGTAGAGGGAGAGGTAGACCAAGGAAGAGCTGGTTGGAGGTTATTCGTTAGGATCTTAACCTTCTAAACCGGTCGGAAGACCTCACTTCAGACAGGGACCAGACCACTGGAGGCGGTGCATTCGGGCTGCGGAGGGATAGTGTTTCGTGTTGTTATGTTCTGCCCTTTTTCCCTTGCATCTTTCTACCTTTCCCTTGCTTCGTCTATGTTTAGGCTTCCTTTTTATGAGTCTTGCTCGCCCATAATTCTAATTTTCTATTATTCAAGGTCTTTCGGAAACACTCTCTCGACTTGTTCGGGGAATAAGTGCGTACATCCCGACCCTCCAGACCCTGCTTTGGCGGGATATACTGGGTAGTAGTTGTTGTTGTAGTAAATAAAATAAATGATAAGTAATTGGATAAGTAGTGGGATAATTATTGGAGTAAGTAGTGGGATAAGTAGTGAAATGAATAATAGGATCATATAGCAAACACATCAATGTAGTGGATGTTTTTTATTGGTTCACATAGTAAGAGAAAGTGAATGAATGATGTGGCAAGCCCCAAGCGCTGCCTACGGGACGAAGCATTATGGTGATTCATGGGATAACTTTGCTTCTATTTTAATACTCCCTCCGTTTAAATTTAATTGTCATTCTAGTGTTTTTTTATGTGTTGCTAAATAAATGTCGTTTGGAAACTCATGACTTGACTCACTTAAATTTACAGAGTACTTTTTTTTTTAATTTCTACAATTAAAAATTAATATGTAGTACCAAATGTCTGCAATTTGGGAAAGCAATCATAGCTCCTTCCCCATAATTCAAATGGGATTTCCAGTCAACCGTACACATCTGATATAAAAAAATCAAAAGAATGGGGTGATTCGTACACAGTGTAGTGCTCAAGCTTCCGTCCATAATTTGTATGTTATCTACCTAGAACGACAAGTAAATTAAAACGGAGGGTAGTAATAGATAGATAAAGGGGCGGAGCCAGGGAGGTGCTTGGGGGTGCTCGAGCACCCCCTGGCCGAAAAAAAATACAAAAAGAATTAATTTTTTTTTGCATATATTTAGTATTTTTGAGGTAATATAACATCTTTAAATGATACTTAAAACAAGAGGGCTATCTAGCTCAAGTGATAAGGAAATGAGGGAAGGAGAATCAAAATCAAAAGGTCTTGGCTTCAAATCTAAGCACCTTCACTTTTTATTTGTTTTACTATATCATTTTTTTTATTTCTCTCTATATTTTTTGTTTCTATCAACTATTTCATTAAAAATTCTCTATATTTTTTTGTTTCTATAAACTATTTCATTAAAAAAATGTCATATTTATGTTTAAATTATACGTTTAGCCTTTTCTTTCAATATTGTTTTAAAAGTAATTCTTCGTGATTTACATTTTAAAAAATCACAATTTTTGTGTTTTTTCAATATTTTTTTTTTATAAAATCTTCTTAATAGGTATACACCAAAAAAAATATTTCACGGAATTTTTTTAGCACCCCTGACTGAGATCTGCCACTGGATAAATAGATTTAATTTATATCCTAAAACATTTATGATAAGAGGTAGTACTACCTCCTTTTCACAAAACTTATTGTTTTACTTTTAACACGCTTTTTAAGGACGATAGAAATCAATAAAATATTAATTATTTTATTAATTTTTTAAAATAATTTCAAACTTGTTACAATCACATATGAAATTATCAAAAAATTGATACTACTTTATACGGAGTAAAGTTTTTAGCTTCTTAAAAAGCGTAGGGAAGGAAATACAGATTAGGAGTAGGATGTACCTTCGGAACATGAGGCAACAACGGTACTTCCATCAGCAGTTCCAAAACTAGCAACAACTCCAAACAAATTAAGAATTGCACGTTTCTCATGAACTTTTTGATGCTCCCATTTTATTTCTGGCAGAGGAAGCTTCTGATTTCCACTCTGAGATTTGGTCTTCTCTTCACCAAACATGTGCAGTGAGGAACCAGAAAGTGTCTGAGTAGCCACTACAAAAGATGATCCATCTTCCAAGAATGCTACTGATGTTGGATGTCCTCCAGCAGGTACATTGATCCGCAGGAATCTGCATAAGTCGTGTGCAAGAAACGATCATCAAAATAGAAAGAATGTTCCATCACAATATTGATATGGTAGGTAAGTACTTCATATTCTAACAATGTAGCAATATCATACTTGAAACTTTTGCTGGAGACATCCTCCAGCTTAAAGACCCGCACCACCCCATCAGCGCAGGCTGCACAAGCATGTGAATCAAATAATTGACATTACAACTTTCAACTGTGGTTCAAACTCGAAATAAAGCAGCCCGTATTTGATTAGATGAGGAGAATGTATTTCTGCAAGCTTCGGCTACTTTACCTTACCCAAATTCAGATAGTAGTGCACCAATACAAAATTCAGGTAGAATATAGAAGATTACCTGTTGCCAAATTCCGTCCATCCAGCGAAAAACATAACCCGCCAACAGCATCACCATGACCCTTCAAAGTATTCAAATCCAGAGGATGATGCTTCTTGTTATGGTCCTGAAACAACCAAAATCCGCACGAAATCATCTAAGCAGATGGACAGAAATTTGATACCCCTTCATAGGTGACGATAGCTTCATCAGTTTCTAACTTATCAGAGGCAAACGTAACAAAAAAAATAATAATAAATAAATAAAGCAAATCTGAAGAGCACTGGAAGGAGAAAAAACCCTAGATCGCAATTACGGCAAACCTTATCAGAGGCATGGGAATGGTGCTTCAGCTGAGACTTCTTGGGTGCAGATTGCTGAGACCTAGATGAAATCTTCTTCGGTTTATGATTCGGATCGTTGACCTCAGCTTGCGCTAACGATTCCACCTCCGATTTCTGCTTCCTGAAATAGTTTCCGAAAATGAGAAAAGCGATCAATCCTCCCAGAATCAACGACAATGCCAAAATCGGAAGCATAGGATCCATCTGCGTATGAAATCGTGCAGTCCTGCCCTGATTTTGAACGATCGATTGCCCCAAAAAGATGATCAGCGATTTTCTCTTCTAGAGGATTTGAGAACAGCAAGAGTAGAGTGCAGACCAACTCCGGACATTTACATTAGGTCAGGACAGAAAGCCCACTGGCCCAGTCTGGTAAGGGTCCAAACAAGCAAGAACCGATTTCAACCTCTAAAGTTTGACTTCCCGAGTATATTACACGAAAACTTATCCCAGTCAACCAATCCAAATCCAAATCAACCCATTCTGAATCAACTCAAACTAATCCAAATCCAAATCAACAGATTTTTTGAGTAACTCTTGGAGTAAACTAATCAAAAAAACTGAAATTCATTGAGATTCGAACCTACTATAGTAAAAATGTGTCAGCTTGAGGCAAATTAATTTTAAATTTTAAACCAGAATTGTCTAAAGTATCACAAAAGTACTACATGCAAGCCTAAAGCATAAAAGAATAAAACAAAGAGGATGAATGGAGTATATAGTTAGGTAGGGCTGTTCATTTTCGGTTCGAACCGAAATTTTGGGTCGAACCAAACCGAAAAAACCGGAACCTAACTGAACCGATATGTTTCTGTTTAGGGAATTTTTATTTTCGGTTTTAGGTTCGGTTTAGGCTCGGTTCGGTTAAACCGATTGAAAACCGATATTTTTTTTAATTTACCCTTCTTAGTTCAGCAGTTCCTACTTTCCCAACCCAATTCGTCTTCATCCCTTTTAATGTCAGCTACTATTTGCAGCCACTGTTGTACATTTGTGATGTGCAAAGCAAATATTGAAAGCAATAGGTTCTTTCTCATGTGAGTCACATTTGGTAGCCCAAAATTCAATTTTAAAAGGGTCATGTGTAATTGATATGTGCTATACTGCTACCTACTGTCGATGAACAACCCTAGTCAGTCCAGCACTGTTGTACAGTACTACAGTGTACAAGTTTTTTTTAAAATGCTAAAATAAAATCGATAAAAATTGGTCAAATAAAATCGGTTCACTTAGGTTTATAACCGAACCGAACCGAAACCAAACCGGTCAAAAATCGAACCAAACCTATTAGTTTCGGTTCGGTTTTCGGTTTACGTTTTTTGAAATTTCGGTTTTAGGTTCGGTTCGGTTTGGCCAGGTTCGGATCGGTTTTGAGCCGATGAACAGCCCTATAGTTAGGGAGTGGTTAAAGTAATATCATTAATATCATCTTCATTTTCTTCTTCCTCAACGTTGATACATGGAGCAAAGTCCTCATCACCTTCTTCTATGATCTCAAATGTTAGTTTTGTCACTTTTGTGGGAGCAACAAGCCAAAGTACAACAAAACATCAAGCCAGCAACTTCACACCAACTTTAAAGAGTAGCAATTAAGCAAAAACTCCTTAAAGAATAACACCTCGATATCAACTCCATCAGAAAGAAGAAGAAGAAGAAGAGAGGGGGAGAAGTAGAGTAAAAAAAAGGGAGAGGCAGACAGACGTTTGTGAAGTTTCTAAAATCTTCAAAATTATTTACAATATACTGTATTATACAAAATACAAGGTATGGAAAGATTTTACCCAAGACAAATTTTAGAAGTTGATATATGCATGATTTCTTAAGAAACCAAAATATTGAAAAAAAAATAGCCTATTGTCTTACGCCTTGGGCACTTGAACCTAAGGCGCTTAAGTGCATCTTGAGTGTTTTCCTTTCCACCCAAGTAGTTTCTGGCCCGAGGTTGGTATAAGCCTTGTCAATACATGCCTACACTAGACTTTTTTTTAAACTATCTGGTCATATTCCTAATATTTTTTACTTAATAACTTAATTTTTTTCTTAGCCTATTTTCTCCTTTTGGCATCATAAAAAAGTGTTCAAGATTGATATCTTTCTAGAGAGAGGAGAAAGTGCATCTCTCTATAAAGCTCAAATTCCCTTAAGAGAAAAAAACTACTTCGAATCACCGACTTAACACTAAAACACCCTCAGAAACCACTAATCTTCCACCGCCACCACATGATCAACATCATGGCTTACATAACCAAACAACAACAAATTCAACCCAATCGGGGGATAAAAGAGATTGAATCTCAACCATTTGCTTGGGATTGAATCTCAACTCCCTCTTGACATTGAATCTAAGAAATTACAATAACAAATTCAACCAAGACTAGGGATCACCGTCCACCATCCACTACTAGAAGTACCAAACACTCTCCCATCATCGTCTATCAGTCCGCTTGACTTGATCCCGATGGCGTTTCTTGCTCACAGATCTCAATATCCATCCTCCACCTTTGTCACCGTCTCACCCTTGTTGGTGCCACCCTAACTACTACCTTTGCCCCATCACTAGCCAAGTCAGTTTGGGCGCCGTCTTTTTTATTTTTTTTATTTTCTGAATTGGACTTGAGAGAGAGAGAGCCGATAGAGGTTCGGCCTAAGCCGATTTGGACCTTTCTCTCCTTTCTTTTCTTTCTTTCTTATTTTCAGATTGAATTGCGCCTTCATTTTTCTTTCTTTCTTTCCTCTATTTTCCTTCTTTCTAAATTTGAAATGGGCTGACCCGGTTTCTTTTTGGTTTGGTTCGGTTTTAAAATAAAAAGGTTCGGTTTGGATTAAAACCATTGGTTCAGTTTTGCTTAAGGTTGGTCCGGTTTTGGGGTCGGTTGTATTTAACTAATTATTTATTTATTATTGATTAGATATTATTTATTTATTTATTTAACTATTATTTATTAATTTTCTGATTATTTAATTGTTTAATTAATTAAACAATTATCAACGTGCTGAAATTTATTAAAACATTAGAATAAGATTTCGACGTGCTAAAATATTTTATAAATTGTTTAATTATTTAACTAATTATTTAATTACTTAACTGCTTATTTGATGATATTTAAATTGTTAGAGAAATTAATATATATTATTGACGTGCTGAAATTTATTAAAACATTAGAATAAGATTTCGAAATATACTAACTTATACTATAATTATTTTAATATTAAAATACTGTAAAGTAGTTTAAAGGTTAAATACTTTGAACCATCCTGCACTTAGATCCGAACAAGTTAGGATTTCAAGAAGCATGTCAATGAAGAGAACTGTTACGAAACCACAAGCCACAAATATAAACATCTCCATGAAATGGAGGAACAATGATAGGGTTTTACCCATTACAAATTGAGTTGCCAGAAAAACTTCAGAACGCCGTAAAAATCGCATCAACTGCACCTAGTAATAGCTAGCAGAAGGTGCTTTTATGCCTACACGTATAAGAATAGAAAATGTATTAAGTTACCTTGTTATTGTATCTAGAAGAACTAATGACATCTCGCACTAGATGCGCAAACACAATCCCAAAAACATGCACAGAAGGTTCTTTATATCCTTGAGGCATCAGATGTAACACAGCTCAGGGCAATGGCAGTCTTGGAGGTAGGCTGGGGACCCAGATGCTTGCAGATGAACTCTCCAGCGGAGAGGAGCTTTCCAAAATCCACATTCGTCTTCGCACAAAGCCCGTGCAGCATGTATCCCACATCTTCTGTGGCAACGTTTCCTTATGCTCCCTTTGCATATAGGCAGCCTCCAAGGCCTGCTATGGAGGAGTAAACAACATTGATCCCCATCTGTTTCGGAAGAACAAAACGCAACAGAAAACAGCATAATTAATTGTTGATTGCTTCAGTTTAAAGGTTTGAATAAATCAAGATCTACAGACATTCATTCAGGATTCAAAAGAATCAAACTTACTTGGAGGGAGACAAGAATATTAGGAAAAGATTGCCCGTAAGTGTCATGGAAATGCACAGCGAGCTTCTCAGCAGGCACAACGTCCATTACAGCTTCAAGCATGGGAATGACAGTACCTAAGAATACAGAATGACAGAATAAAGCAAACGATGAGAAAAGATATAAATAAATCATAGAAGTTGCCCTTAGGCCTCAACGGTCACTCTTAAGCTAAAACATTTTCCCCAAAGTTGGTTGCCTAAGGAGCTGATAATGCATATTTCATATAGGCATTATATGCGTTTCTTATTGCTTTTAGGTATTGGGTTTGCTATGTTTTGAGTCTAGTTCCGTTTATTACTTGTGAAGTATTCGAGTTCGGAATCTATGCGTTTTCAATGTTTATTCTGTAGAATTACATTCCGACCTTGGATGAACTATGGAAAGAGCTTAAGAGACATGTTTTAGGAGCTAAGGAGGAGCAAGGAGGCACGGCATTGGAATTCGTTGAAGGAAAATGAGGAACATCGAGCACTGCAAGAACGGCGCCAGCCGCCCCTTGCACGACGTCCACCGTTGCCCCAGATCCCGGATACGCGGTTTTGGATCCGAAGACAATTAATTTATATTATTTTTTATTATTTCTCCTAGGGTTTTTGTCGACCCTTGAGGACTCTATTTAAGTTATTTTGAGTTTATTCAGCCGTGTGTGTGGCTATTGTGTGAAACTATGAACACCATTAGAGAGAGAAGAGAGAGAGAGAGAGAGAGAGAGAGAGAGAGAGAGAGAGAGAGAGAGAGAGAGAGAGAGAGAGAGAGAGAGAATTGGCCTATGAGTTGCTAAACTCATAGTTTCGCCTGTGATTTGAAGACATGGTTGTTTGGACTGTGAGGATTTGCGTTTATTTGATTATTTATGTTCTTAGTTATCATCTTGTGCTTAATTTATATTTTTGTTCCTTTCTATGCCTGATCAACATGTTAGGAATTGCATCTCTAGCTATGAATTCGTTGTTGTTTTCTCGATAGCAAACAAAGGTATTGATGATAGTGATGTCTCTTTGTCTTTGTAGTGGATGATTTCAGTTGATCTATGTTCAGGATATTTGATTGAGATTGAGTTCGATATGTGCCTATCTGTCTTGATTAAATAGAGTCAATGTGCCAATTGGTCTTGATTACTTCAGTTCTTAATGCTATTCTTTAGTGATATCGAATAAGATGAGTGAATCTCTGCGGATCTCTCAACTTTAGTCAATTAGACCTAAGAATATGAATAATTGATAAATCAATTCGAGGATCATGAATTCCAACCAATGTCAGAGAATTACAGGTGAAATGTTCTTTCTATCTTGATATCAATCTGCTTTATGATTTGCAATTTAGTTACTTTTATATTTGTTATTTGTCTAAAGGTTATTGCTTTTGCTTTAAAGAGTCTTGTCCAGAGTTATTGAATTGGAAATCGCTTCTCCATGTGGGTTCGACACTGGACTTTCTTGTTATACTAGTAGTTATTTGGTTTATCAATTGCTTTATTGCCTAATCTATTGGTTGTGTATTTAAGTTTGGATTTTTATCACTAGTTTGGGAAGGGCGAAATTGCCAACGACATTCGTCCCGCATCAAACTTCTTGCCAACGACACTGACTATGATGAACCGTACCATGAATCAGTGATTACTCACCCTGCGTTGAGGTTGTGTTAATGGGTACTTTGCAACTCTTTCCTTAGTGTGGAATTTCCATCTATTGTTAATATGAGAGCCTGGAGCTATATTTGCTACTTGATTCCGGGAGGGGTTCACATCCCTGACTGGGTTAAGCTATTTTTGGGAAACTGCATTGAGGTGATTAGAGCTACTCATGTGAGGCCTGAGCACTTTATTGTTTTCGGAGGTTTGATATCGCTGATTGCTCGCCGAGTAGGTGTCGGTCTAAGCGCTTTGGTGCCTCTCGATAATAGACACGTCTACAATCTTTCCAACCTGCAATGGTGGGGATTGATTGAGTGGGCCGAGCGACTGAATAACACTTGGTTTTTTAAATGGAAGTCGGGACCAGAAGAGGAGCATCACAATTATCTGCCTGTGGATATACCACTGTGCCTGAGTATGTCAGATTTCAATCTCTATCACAACAAGTTTCCAATCGATCCTGCAGAGAAGAGTTGGTCAAAGCAGTGGTCTGTTATCAATAATGGTGCCACTGACGACGAGGATGCGGATGAAGAGGTTGCAGTTTATGATATTATTGATGAAAATGCTGTTGTTTTGCCTTCTGAAATTCCAGAAGCTGCAGAAGACATTGAGGTCGTCAAAGTGGAAGAAGGAGTTGATGATGAAGACGTCGAGCCTACATATGCTACTTTAATTGATATGGAGCGTCGACTTGCTGATTTTGAGGCAAGCACTGCTGATAAGCTTTCCAAACTTGGGGATAAGCTCTCTAGTCTTCAAAATGTCGTGTTGATATAGCCCTTCAGGACATCAATCAGCGGTCTGGAACTCAGACCCTACTTTCACAGTAATTGGTCAGTCATTTGCTTCTTTCAAACCCTTTATTTTTATTTTTTCATTGTTCCTTTTTGTGTTTTATGCATTGAGGACAATGCAACATGTAAGTGTGGGGGGGGGGGGGGGGAGATTGAAGTAAATTAGTTAGGTTACTGCATGTTTGAATTTCTGTTTGTTTTTGAGTCTTTGATTATTTCCTTTATGTTATTTCTTTTAGGATATATAAAATGTCAAAAAAAACAAAAGAAAAAAAAATAGAAAATGTCGAAAAATATGAAAAAATAAGTGTTTTTGTTTTGTTTGTTTTGCATATTGTGTTGTCAAGGATACCCATCTTGATTTGAGTTTGTCCTGGCATGATCTTATAAATCCCATGGAATTCTGGAATGATTTGATCTTATCTTGAAAATTGATTTTTATGTGAAATATGATTGATCATATATAATTGAGCATGTATGATCTAAGTTTGGGAGTATGCTTGAAATTCAACAAAAATTTATCCTAGTGAGATATTTTTGGCCTTATAAGGGATACATCTTTATTTCCTTTTGCTTTTCTTGTGTGATATACTCTTCCTATGCATTTATCATTGAGTATTGCCATGGTTATCTATTTTCAAGGCCAATTATATACATGTTCAAGCATGTTATCTATTTTCAAGGCCGATTATATATATGTTCAATGCTTGATAAGTTCAAATGATAGAGGCAAACTTTTAGCCACGTATATATTTATCCATATCTACCCTATGTTATATCTTGCTTTGAAGCCAATTTGAGCCTTTAGCCTTTTTATTGTTAGCTCCACAAAATTATTATTCCTAGCCTATGATGAGCCTTACCCTTATTCCGGGTAAATTGAGATTTTGAATGGGTTATGGAATCTATTTTAGAGATTGAGGAGAATGAAGCTAAAGTGCGAGTTTATGGTTTATGGTTTTGAGAAGATGTAATGTTATGTGCTTATTTAGTCCCTCATGTTTATGCATTTGATTTTCATGTATTATGGCTCAAGAAAAGAAAAAGAAATAAAAAGCTTGGACCTAGGGAGAATAAAATTCACCTATAGGTAAAAGTAAGGTAGAAAAGAAAAAGAAAAAAAAAACAAAAAAAGAGAGAAAGAATAAAGAGTCATTTATATTATGTTTACATAATGAGGAAGAATTGGGATTTATGTTGGTTATGAGATACATTGGTTGGGTGTTGAGATTGCACTATATGTGAAATGTTGAGATTTGTGATTTTTGGAGTTATTTTGATGATATTGAGAGATGTTGTGCATTTGTGAGCTTGATATATTTGAGTTGGTTTGTGCTATGTTGGGAGTTTTGGAATCTTATTTTCCCGGAATTTATAGCACCACATGACCAAATACAATTCCTTGCCCTTATGTTTCTACCAAGCCCTATTACAACCCCGCCGAATGGAATCTTCTATGAAGGTTTCCATTGAGCGAAGGTCCTCTTGATGTTTTTATTTTTGCATTGACGTACCCGGTGGAGATTTTGTGATATAAATGTCAATATTCTAGTTGATGCTTGTATATGGAATTGAGGTGAGTGTATGCTTAAAGCCTAAACACATGAGAGTGAGAGATACACATTTTATCCTTGGTAAGGTTGAATTTTGAGCATGCAAGCAACTTGATCCCATATATACATGTTATGACGTTTATATGATTGGTTATATTTTCACAATTGAAGTTGCTTTTGATTGGTAAAGTTGTGAAAGATTTCATGTGTGATGCGTACATGATGTTTTTCCTTATGGTTGCTTGAGGACAAGCAAGAGTTAAGTGTGGGGGGATTTGATCATGCATATTTCATATAAGCATTATAGGTGTTTCTTATTGCTTTTATGTATTGGTTTTGCTATGTTTTGAGTCTAGTTCCGTTTATTACTTGTGAAGTATTCGAGTTCGGAATCTATGCGTTTTCAGTGTTTATTCTGCAGAATTACTTTCCGACCTTGGATGGGCTATGGAAAGAGCTTAAGAAGCATGTTTTGGAGCACATGGGAGCTAAGGAAGAGCTAAGGAGGAGCAAGGAGGCATGACATTGGAATTCATTGAAGGAAAATGAGGAACGTCGAGCATTGCAGGAACAGCGTCCGCCGCCCCTTGCACTGCGCCCGACGTTGCCCCAGATCCCGGATACGCGGTTTTGGATCCGAAGACAATTAATTTATATTATTTTCTATTATTTCTCCTAGGGTTTTTGCCGACCCTTGAGGACTCTATTTAAGTTATTTTGAGTTTATTCAGCCATGTGTGTGGCTATTGTGTGAAACTATGAACAACATTAGAGAGAGAGAGAGAATTGATCTATGAGTTGCTAAACTCATAGTTTCGCCTGTGATTCGAAGACATGGTTGTTTGGATTGTGAGGATTTGAGTTTATTTGATTATTCATGTTCTTAGTTATCATCTTTTGCTTAATTTATATTTGTGTTCCTTTCTATGCCTGATCAACATGTTAGGAATTGCATCTCTAGCTATGAATTCGTTGTTGTTTTCTCGATAGCAAACAAAGGTATTGATGATAGTGATGTCTCTTTGTCTTTGTAGTGGATGATTTCAGTTGATCTATGTTCAAGATATTTGATTGAGATTGAGTTCGATATGTGCCTATCTGTCTTGATTAAATAGAGTCAATGTGCCAATTGGTCTTGATTACTTGAGTTCTTAATGCTATTTTTTAGTGATATCGAATAAGATGAGTGAATCTCTGCGGATCTCTCAACTTTAGTCAAGTAGACCTAAGAATATGAATAATTGATAAATCAATCTGAGTCTAATGAATTACAACAATTGTCAGAGAATTACAGGTGAAATGCTCTTTCTATCTTGATATCAATCTGCTTTGTGATTTGCAACTTAGTTACTTTTATATTTGCTATTTGTCTAAAGGTTATTGCTTTTGCTTTAAAGAGTCTTGTCCAAAGTTATTGAATAGGAAATCGCTTCTTCATGTGGGTTCGACACTGGACTTTCTTGCTATACTAGTAGTTATTTGGTTTATCAATTGCTTTATTGCCTAATCTATTGGTTGTGTGTTTAAGTTTGGATTTTTATCACTAGTTTGGGAAGGGCGAAATTGCCAACGACATTCGTCCCGCATCAGGAGCGTACAAGATAAAGCTAATATAATTTTTATTTGTCTGAGATGGTCCACATGGTCCACGTATAACTTTCTATTTCATACATTCTCAACAACAGGAACAACTTTTGTGGCTGACCAATAATCTTCCTCTAGTTTGGCATATTACAGATACAAAGTGTTTACAAATTCAGGTGGCGCCTAAAAAGAAATTGTAACATTATTACAAGATAATTTTCAGCCTTCATAGAATATAATAAATACAAGCAAAATCTGGAATTCGCTTCGCATACTAAAACTGAAAAATCCGGAGTAGAAAAATACAATAAAAAGAAAAAACAAAATAGTTTACATACCGTTTTGACCTGCCCAAGCGTAAGAAGGGTGTGTTGGCAAGAGCAAGCAGCTCTTGTATGCAGGTCCTCTTTGGCAGAGTTGACTTGAGCAAGGAGAAACAGGCAAAGATTGCAGGAGTGGACTTGAGCAAGGAGAAACGGGCAACGATGCAATTTTTCTTGCATTTTCCCTGCAAATTGAAGATTGAATTTCATTATTAGACCAAAAAAGAAATCATGATGCAACTTCGGCAAAAAAGCAAAAAAGAAGAAGAAGAAGAAGAAGAAGTTAAGAACAATTTACATCACATGAAAGACACATATGTATGAGTCATATTACCGTAACTCTCTTGAAACTAGGGCAACGAGTTCCTAACTTTATCTACTTCATATGAACTAATGCTTCTCCTGGGTGGATGGATGTCCAAGACTTTCTGCTCCAACAGAAAATCCAATAACAAGAAACACCACAAATGTAAAAATATGTAGCAGGTAATTCTAGAATAGATGGTTTTTAACTCGTGTACTTATACTAAGAATCGGGTCATATATGCAAAATAAAACAGCCAGAAAGCACTTTGTGATCATGAGAAAGTATAAAGAGTACAAATGAAATGGCATGCCTTTGAATGGATTCATGATATCAGGAAGAATTGAATTTAAACAACTTCCCATTGAAAATGTCATCTCAAAAATATGAACATTACTAGCCTGTTGGTTCCATCATGTGTCAAAGGAAATGCTTCATTTGTCACATTATGGGGGATCCTCGTAGTTGAATGGTCTGCAAGAAAGGGGTGTTCGAGTAACTCTGCAGCTGAAGGTCGTATTGATGGATCGCGTTGGAAGCATAACCTCAAGAAACTCTTGGTGTTACTGGAGAGGTGATTAGGGATTTCAGGTATGTCTTTTCTATTTCCAATTTTAAATATTGCAGCAACCTGTTAAGTGAACATGAAACTACAAGTTGTAAATCCAAATGAAAAGTTCTAAAACCAATCTAGCTTTTCTATTTCATTAGACAATATCATACCTCGTCATACTGGCTCCAAGGTGGCTTGGCAGTTGCCATTTCAAGAATGGTACATCCTAAGCTCCATATATTTACTGCGAGACCAAAGCCACTAATATTCATCACCACCTGTTATTGGACAAGGGTTTGAGATTGCTAAACCAAGTAAAAACAACACAAAAAGATACAACTTCTATTACTATCATTCATGTAAGTTTTAGTAAACTTGGTTGAGTGTATGTTAAGAGGGATGGGAGACAGGGTAGAGAGCAAGACCTCAAGTGCCATCCAGTATGGACTCCCCTTGAAAGAAAGTACTGAAGCACAATTTGTTATCTGCAATAAAGGAAACACCACAGGTTATAAACAAGCTTTTCAGAAAAATGAAGAGAATTTGGCATAAGAATATCTATCTGGATTTTGATATTAAAAGTGTGGACGAAGTATAGAAAAAATATATTGTACATGTTTTACCATGCCAAAGTTTGCAAGCTTAATTTCACCGTTGGGATCAACCAATATATTGGCTCCTTTTATGTCCCTGTCAAACATAAATGATATCAAATGAATGTGGCCAGATGATGCTATAAGGTGTAGAGCATGGAGGCCTAACTTCTTCATTCATGTAAGTTTTAGTAAACTTGGTTGAGTGTATGTCAAGAGGGATGGGAGACAGGGTAGAGAGCAAGACCTTAGGTGCATGCCATCTAGTATGGACTCCCCTTGAAAGAGAGTATTGAAGCACAATTTGCTATCTGCAATAAAGGAAACACAACAGTTTATAAACAAGCTTTTCAGAAAAATGAAGAGAATTTGACATAAGAATATCTATCTGGATTTTCAGATTAAAAGTGTGGACGACGTATAGGAAAAATATAGTGTACATGTTTTGCCATGCCAAAGTCTGCAAGCTTAATTTCACCGTTGGGATCAACCAATATGTTGGCTTCTTTTATGTCCCTGTCAAACATAAATGATATCAAATGAATGTGGCTAGATGATGCTATGAGGTATAGAGCGTGGAGGCCTAACTTCTCCAATCATGATCAGCAATGCAAGTTACCGATGAACTGTATTTCTAGCATGCAAGTATGCAAGCCCGGAAAGAATCTGCCTCATGTAATTCTGGATTACGGGCTCTTTGAAGGGGCTATATTCTTGTAGCAACTTGTGTATTGATCCACCAGAAACATACTCTACATAAACTGATAGTGCTTTCTTACCCTGTAACCAATAATAATAATTGATTTTTCTTCAGTAGTTATAGACATTGCCTTCAATCAACTCCCATGAGGAAAAAAAAGTTTAAATCTGTGATTACTTCACTTCATAAAAAATGGGTGGTAAAATTATGAGAAGCAATTGAGATGAACTTTATTTCATACCAGTTCACTTCAATAGCATCAGACAATATTTAGATGTGACAATTGACTGAGCAAATTAATCTCCTGTTTCATAGCAATATTTGTCAAAGTTCATCAAATACACAATCATTACGGGCTTTTCAAACTTCTTAAAAGGAATTCAAAATTTAATATGTATGATGAGTAACCATGAGGTTGAAACTATATAAGGAAACGCTGACCTAGTTGAGTTGCTTCAGGCACTCTCTTGCATTGAGCTTCATTGAACATTAATCCAAATAGCTAAATTAGTTTCATCATTTACAACACTAATTACAAATTAAAGAGACAACCTAAACTATTCGACAAAATTTCGTCAACAAATTCAGCAATGTAAATATGTCAAATTGTATTCCATTAAAGCAAAACTCTAAAATCTGTAAAGCAACGCATACAACTACGAAAACAAAGGAAAATAGTCTAACTCACCTCTGGTCTCGCAAAAGGTAAGGACTAGAGGAGAAAAAGAGGATACGGTGGCACAATTCATCCGACCAATTTGAGATCCATCATTAGGCTTGCCCAATTCACCCAATTCAAACCCAGAATAGAAAAACCTGGAATGAGATTGAAAACTCGTAAAGTAATTAATCAAGATTTGTGAGAAATTTACAATCCCGATTCATTGTAAACTTTGAGATTTTTTTTTATCTCTTTCCCTTAAGCGAATCTACAAAAAGAGAGAAAATATAGATAACCACATGCTGAAATGATTTCAAGCAACACATTATGTAAAGAGGGCCCAAATGCAAGTTTTTCAGACTGATCCAATCGAGTTCTCAGATGAAAGTCTGCAAACAGATACAAATGTATATAAAAAGGAATTCTCAGAATTTCAGAAGCAATTGCAAGCCAAATCAATGTACTTAAAACATCGAATAATACAATAAAATTGTATATTTTATCATTGTACAACATAATTCAAATAGATGAATTAATAAAGAATGTGCACAATCAATGAAATGATGTATTTTCACATATCAAAGTTCCGGTAAAATTTCCAGTGAGCGACAAAAAAATAACAGTCAGTAACTGGCCTTTGCTTAATTCAATATGAACAACTGGATAGCTATTGAATCATGGGCTTGAAGGAAACTTAAAAAGGAAACATTTTCATTTGGCTTTGAATATCATTTACCTTTACAGTGACTCTTTTTAGGCCCATGATAGCCTTGATGTGGGTTGCAGCAGTAACTTTTGCTCTTTTTTGGTTCTTCTACCGATATACTACATTTTTGAATCCCTTTGTTTTCTTGGATCTCTGGTGGTCAAAAACCAAACGTGGCCATTGCTTAGAAAACCAGCACTGCGTACACATAAGGATGCTGCCAACATGAGGTACATGCTTGGAATAATTGTCCCGTTAGGATCATGGAGGGGATCAGCATTGGCAAGCCAACGACGGAAGCGTTGGAAATATCTTTGTGCATGGCTCTCATACAGCTTAGCAAACGCAACCCACAACGTATGAGGCTCTCCCATAGCTTTGATAGGATCCAACGTCCTAACCGCCTCAGTGAAAGTCAATATTTGCCTAGCTGGATGGCCCTCAAAGAACTTGACCCTTGTACGCCATTGTTTCACATTATGAGGGTTCTGCATGAGACACACATAGTTAGCTAACTCAGGCCGCTAATTTATCAGATTCTCCAACCTTGCCAATTGCAAATTCAAATCAATGAAGCATTCATCTAAATATTCCAGAAATGAATTAGTGATACATGCACCTTGAAGAACATAATCAATTAATCCAAGTATTTTAGCAAGAGGAGTTGTATCCTTCTGTACATCATCTTTATATTTGAAAGTAAGGGATCCAATGAAGCACTATCCTAAAACATCATGTAATTAAAGATGGAAGGAAAAAAATTTTGCAATTAATATCCATAAGCAAAGTTCACAGTTGAACCAACAAAGACACATTAAATAATGTTGCCGAACATCATATTAAGATTAAAGCAAATTCATTCAGGAGGTATAAATTATCTGATGCTTGTGATGTCAATATTTTAACCCTATAGTAATATGATTAAGAGCTAGGAAGACTTGACACAAACACCAAGCCTAAAAATAAGGGGAGGAAACTCATAATGAACAAGAATCTCTAAACCAAGGTCGGAGTTGAAATGATTTCAAGTTGAAGGGAGGATAAAAAAATTGGCTACTAAAAAAAAGAGTGCAAATCAATGAGCAGTCCATAATGAAGTTTCTATGAAGATAGAGTTTACCGAGAATGTACATGGTATAGCATGGTAAAATTTGTCAACACACTACACTGGCTTGCCCACTTTAACTCAACTCCATGTTTGTCATTAAGATTTGTTCAAATACATGTGAAAAATGTCATTTTCGTTGCAATGACGTTGATGACGCGCACTCTAGGAAAATTTGTGTTTGTACATTAAAAAACAAGCAACTTGTCAAAATATGTATATTATTAGAGGCTATTAACTATGTTAATCATGTAGGATACAATACTCTAGCTTTGAGTAAAATATCAAAACAAACAATATTTAGAACTTGCTTTCGAGTAATATCAGTCGGTACAGATGTGGGTAAGAAAACTTGTAATGCATCACGATTCCGTACTCTTGAAAAGGCTACATACAACTGACCATGAGAGAAGCAAGGTTCATTCAAACATAAACTTTTTCCAACATTTGGCCCTGTGATTTGTTAATAATCATTGCAAAACACAATTTGATTGGAAATTGTTTCCGTTCAAATTGGAAAGGATAAGTTCCTACAATAGGTCTTATATTGATTCTTGGAAGTAAGACTTGTGTACCTTTGTAATAGCCACTCGAAATTTCACATAAGATGACCTGGTTTTTAAATTTTTGACATATCAATCTAGTACCATTACACAATCCATTAGCAGGATCTAAATTACGAAGAAGTATTACTGGACAGTTGATTTTCAATACTAATTCATGAGGGCTCATTCTCGAAGAACACAAAGTATGTAAAAATTCAGATGGATATAGATTGCAATTATCATCAACAACCGAATCGAAACTTGTGTACACCTGGGAAACACCTGGGAAGGTTGAAATAATGGAACGGTTGATGTCATCAACACCCTCATTAGTAGGAGTTAAAATTGCACGACCACTAAATATATATGGGTCAAAATCAAGCACGTTTATTTCAGGAAACATTGCCTTTGTTAATATATCAATAGAATCAGGCTGAATATAAAAACAGTTTAAAGAATCAAGGAGTAAAATCATCGAAGTGTTTGGTGTTTGTAAGCTCCCATTTCCAAGATCTAAGAGAAATTTTGCAAAATCGAGATCATCTTGTGCTCTCATATTCATACATTCGATATTTCTTCAAATGCGGCCAAAGATAAGAATTGACCAAACTAGAATTGACAATTTCTGCTTGCGATTTATGAGGAGCATGCAGGTAGCACTTGCCGGAAATCACCACCAAATATAACTATTTCCCGCAAAAAAGTATATTCCAATCACATACATCTTGTAGAAGAGAATCAACTACTTCAAAGTTCTCTTTTTTACCCATAGAAGCTTCATCCCAAATAATAAGAGTAGTAGCCCACAACAAAGCAGCTAGGCTACTCTATTTTGATACACTACAAGTCATACCGGTAGTGTCAGCCATAGGGATCTTGAAACTCGAATGTGCAGTTCGGCCTGTAGGTATATTTGATGCCGCAATACCAGATGATGCTGTTGGGAGCACAATTTTCCCCATTCCTCTAACGGTTGCGTAAAGAGCACAGTAACAGTCTTACCAGTTCCACCGGGACCATCTATGAAAAATGCACCAGGAAGCTCATGTACAACATGATGCATAATAATATCATATGCAGCACGTTGTTCAATGTTAAGACTTGAACATGCATTAACATATTGTAGGGGGATGTCGGCATCAAGAGCGTCACTAATGTCTCTTGTCATTCTATTCCCTATCATATCAGGATGGGTAGGAAGTTGGAGATTATAAAAAGCCATATTTCAACCCATACCTTCTAAATACTTTTCATCTTCGAAAAAAGTCAATTGGAGAACTTTAGCACACTGATTCTTGTTTTTATGAGAGAAATCTTTAGATAGATAAGGGTAGAATTCATCCCAAAGCATTTGAGGGTGAACCGATGCACAAAAGTTTAATAAGGTTGCAAATAGACGACGCAAACACAAGGCATCTGGACTTCCACAGCTTCCCGCATACAAGCCACATCATAATTATCCTTCTCCAATAACAATCGTCGTTCAGCAGATTCTTTGAAAGTCGCACAAATAACTCCATCAACTAACAACAAATCTTCAAATGATGTTGATCCTTTCACGTCCATTAACAGAAGACTTAAGAAGTACCTTTCACCTTCACAAGGATAAAGATACGTCAATCTACCAACACTTTTAGGGCCTTTTCTTTCTTTCCATGCTTTCAATGCACTATTCCAAGTGAAAAACTCAGTGAATTCGGACAGATAGTGTTTAGCCTTTTCAAGTGTACGATTAGCGGTGAAGAATTATGTTAGCATTATTATATGCCTATATTCATTGTCAATGAGATTTTGCAAGTTCTCTCGTTCACTAAAGCTAACAAGATGCATATGAGGTAAATGTATTTGCAATGAACAAACAGATGGCGACATTGAATACAAGGGGAAACCAAATATTCTCCAAGCTGATTCGGGCGGACTAATCCATCTTCTTGACTGGTAAGATGTTATTTCATTTTCAGCATTGTTTCTCGCCACATTAATATCGAAACATACTTTATCATGACCTTTATAAACATATTTGTATATATATTTAACGGCCTGTATGGTGGAACATATTTTGACATTCATATGACAATCAAAAGCAGCTAAAAGTTAAGGATTATACAGAACAACAGATCGATTATTCAACTTCGCACAACGTACCACCACCACATTGCCATTATTACGTCTTCTATAAATAGGATATGCATCATTTGTCTGTGTAGTGACATTTGTAAAACACCGGGGATAGGCTGCTTTACACTTTGTAACAAGTCCAATCGTTTGCATACATGGACAATTGGGATTCTTCTCACCACAAGGGACATGCATCATATGTTGGATAACTAAACACCTTAAATGAGGGAAATCATGGGGTGGTAATTCTGCGGACACATATTGATCAAAACAATCTGTCGATAGTATTTTAGATCTCGGTGCAAAGATAAGCAACATGTGTAAATGGGGCAGGCCACGCTTTTGAAATTCAATAACGTCGACACTTGCTGCAACAGGTCCTAAAACATTGTCCTTCAATATCAACTTCTTTAGGAGCCTCACCTTTGCACAGAAGATGCGTGCAATTAAATCAGGCCTAACTTCGGATGGTTCACCGGGAAGAAGATCGTTTTTTTATCTCAGGCCAGTTAGGATTAGAAGCCATGTTGATATCAGGTTTACAAACTTCTGAACCAAAGCCATTGCATTCAAATGACGAGCTTTCATATCTCGAGGGCCACCTATAAATGAAGCAGGTAGATTCGTCAAACAGGTCGGGCGGGTCGGGTCGTCTCGGGTTCGGGTTCATTCCGGGTTACGGGTCATGAAATACTCAACCCAGACCCAAATTTAACGGGTTCGGGTCAACCCAACTGGTCAAGAACGTTACTCATCCATAATTTTTTAAATGTCATTTACTAATATAGACGTTATTTAAAAATGATAAAAATATCTAAAATATCAATAAAAATTTATTACTTGTTATAATTTCACTCTTTTTAGTTTTTGAAGTATGAAATTATATATAATATATAAATTGATATTTTATATAATTATTATCATTCTTAAAACCATACATGAATAGTAAACGATATTTAAAAGTAAAGGGAAAACTAATTAAAATACCCCAACCTTTGGGGGTATGCTAACAATATATCCTCAACTTTCAAATGTAATAAAAATATCCCGACCTTTGACAGAAGTGGTAATATATTACCACGGGTTTTTCACGGATAAAAAATGTTGACAAGGCAGCCTGCGTAGTTTTTTTTTACGAGGGTTTTCTTTAATGGTTTCCTTAGGAAAAAAATAAAGAGTTAGACCGAATTCATACCCAACACCTTTTCATCCCTCCTATCTTCTTTCGTGGACGCCTCTTGAAAAAAATAAACAGATGGAGTATTTTTAACGACTATTTACATAGTTCCTAAATCTAAAATTGTTATATCATCCTAATAATAGTTATATTATTGAAAAAAGTAATTAATTAATGTTGCTACAATAGTAATATGTAATTTTATATACATAAGAATTTGTAATATAAATTATAAAGTAAAGTTAATGATGAAAAATATAATATCCAATCCTAATTATTATTAGTAATAAATTTAAATACTAGGATAAATTGTAATTTATTTATGTTTTTATTATCTTAAAGCTTGACCCAACGGATGACCCACGGGTTGACCCAACCTGACCCAGAAATTTGCGAGTTGAACGGGTTCGAGTTGCTTCGGGTTTCGGGTTGAAATGTTTGCGCCAAAACCCACGTTTTATGGGTCGGGTCGGGTCCTCTAGTCGGGTCACGTTTTGACAGGTCTAGAAGCAAGTAATATTACACGCCGCCCAACATTAGAGGTCGTGCAGTTTCCGTCATTCACGTTACTATGCCTTGATAAAGTTCACTTCGTAAAAGCAGTTGATTACACCTGATAAAATCTAGTCTCATATTCTCTAGTTTGACGTACATATTAACAATGTAATGTAAGAATAAACGACCCGCGTGAATGAGGAAATTTCCAACACGAATCTGGAACATGAATGCATAGTATTGGCGACATGAGACCTCTTGGCCTTTTCTTGGAGGTTGCATTGATGATGTTGTAGATGATATATATTTAAGATATGTTAAAGCAAAAAGTAAAGAGAAAGAGCCAGAAGAAAGTAGGTATGAAAATAGTAAGGCTGACTCGTACCATTGGCTTCACAAACTAAAAGATCGTCAACATTTTCATGGGCAACATCAGAAATTGGAAATGGTGTGGTATTACAACATTGTTCACTATCAGAATGAACAAATTGGAGGCCCTGATGCCACCCAGATTCCTCTATATTAAACAAAAGAGGATATTGGAGAGGGTCATAGCAACCGTAGTAATGGAAAATTCGGTGCTCGTGGCTGGACTTTCCAAATAGTAAGATATGCGGACTATTGATACGATTTTAAGAACAATCATCAACGATAATGGCAGCAACTTCATCAGAAGTTAGCAAATTCTAAACGCGCTGGTCTAAAGTAGGAGATTGGAAGATCCTAATTTCTGTATTGGCTTTTAAAGGAATGGTTCGTAATGATCTGAAAAAGGTTGCATATGTATTAGAAGACATTACACCGATTCAACGTTCTATTATAACTGGTCGGAGATCATCAAAATTGCTACAGCGAGTTTCATATTCAGACGTGCCATCATAAAAATAGAGTTGGAGAAATTTAGGATGGTCGTCTGTAGCCAAGAGATTTGGTAACAAATGATAGATTTGGCCTTTCAACACAAATGTGTAGATTCCTTTTGAAATGCCTTTCATGAAGTTACCAACCAGACAACTAAAAGCAAAGAAACTATTGTATGCTGATGTCTCCAAAGTAGCCATGTCTTTATGCATATTTTAGTTCCATATTTTTTACATTTTGCATATTTCGGGTTAGGAATATATCGAATTTATGTAGTATATACTTATTTGTTAGAAATGGAGATCTACATAAGTTTCTGTTTAAAATTGCAGAATATGGAAACATTTCGGGAGAAAACCAAGAAGCAAAGACGGAAGCAGCAAGTCTACTCGATCTCGACCCAGGTCTCATCGAGATCGACAAGTGCCAGACCCCATTCCCCGAGCCATGTCGAAGAAATGCTGCTCGACAACACCAAGCCAAGCCATGATCTACTCGAGATCGACAAGACCCTTGTCGAGATCGAGGAAGCCCAGGAGCCCGTGTCCGAGCATGTCGACAAGAGGCCGCTCGACAACACCAAGCTGGCCAAGTCGATGATCCGTTGTCGTCGAGATCGAGGAGCGTCATCGATGTCGACAAGCCCACATCCGAGCATGTCGAGAAGGGTGGCTAGGCAACCTCGGAAGACCAAGTCGAGAACACATCACTCGTCGAGATAGACGAGCTCTCCTCGAGATCGACTAAGGCCAGAGTCATGACCGAGCCACATCGAGGACCAGCTAGCCGAGACGACGAGCCAAGCCCAGTCGACCAACAATCCTACTCGAGATCGACAAGACCTTTGTCGAGATCGAGGAGACTTCCAGAGCCGCGTTACTCGGTTTGACGAATCCTACTCGGTGTGGGATTACTTGGGCCCGAAGACTGCCGATTCTATCCGAATTTATCAAGATATATCATGAAGAGAGAGATTTATCCACCTGAAGACATTTAGATATATTTAGATTTAATTTCCTTGTTGCTTTTATTTATCCTTAAGAATTTTAGATATAGATAGAGATTTCTATCCTTGACTAGCAAGGATTAGAAAGCTATAAATAAAGCCCTAGGGGCTGGTTTTTCATTCATTCAATTTCAGTGAGAGACAAGTAGTTCACAGAGACGGTTTAGGAGTTCAGAGGTTTTAGGGTTTTGGCGTTCAACGAGAGTTGGGTCGCCGGGATTGTAAAGTCTTTGAATTTAGTTTAATGCAAGTTATTTCCTTTCAATCAATGTCTGAGTTTGCGATGAAGCGCGAGTAGTCAACCCACTTCTAGGGTTGGGGCGAGCCCGACGATAGCCCTGCATAATTGAGGTAAAGATTTGACCTTTATCAAGTTTTGAGCATCTCCTACTTGTTTATGTGTTTGTTACCCATCTAATGAAGATCCATGTTAACCACTTGGATTGTAAACATAAAATTAGTAGAGACAATTAGGGTTTCTTGAAAGAGTTGTCTAATTGTTGGAAAAGGCGAAAGCTTGTCCTTTGATGCAATTCACATGATTATCTGTTTATCTCTGCCTTATGCATGCTTGGTTATCGTTGTTGCAAACCCCAATCTTGGAAGTCCTTTTTGTACAGTTCTAGTTCAAAATCCCAAGGCCTTTGCATTTATTTTCTTTCGTTTTTATCCTCTGTCTACTCGAGATCGAATAGCACTACTCGATCTCGACTACTGATCCTCGACCAAGTCGCCGTAGCTTCTCCTGTGCAGGTACTCGACGAAGACAAAGCGAAGTCGACCAGACTCTACTCGATATCGAGTAGGCCTTGTCGATATTGACGAGCCCAGTGCCTGTGTCTGCTACTCTGCTCGACTGTCCGATCTTCTGTCGACTACCCTAGTCGAGATCGAGGACCCTGTTGTCGACTTCTGACCGTGAGATTTCACCGCTGCCTAGGATCCGCTGACACGCTTCCTCGTGGATCGATCCTGACTTCCCGCTGCTACATCAGGAGGAGGTCTTGTAATTATTTGCAAGGGACGGAATCTGGTTTGCTGTGATTTATTTCTATTTTATTATTGCATACTCGATTTCCTCCTACCAATAAATTGGCGCCGTTGCCGGGGAGGCTATCATTCGCGCCTTAGGTAGTTGAATCTCACATCTACTCTGAGTTACTTTTCAAGTATATGCGCCGTTCTGGTCAACCACCTGAGTTTGACGGCTTAGACAACCCAGAATGCCTTATACAGGCCCACGCTAGACTGAAAAGAGCCATGGCCGCCGCTAAAACACAAGAACAGCTGTTTGCCAGATTTACAAGGGAGCTAGCCACTAGAGATGCTGCTATCGCCACAAAACATGCTGCTATCGCCGCTGAGAAAGCAGCAAGGGAGCAAGCAGAAGCTGAGCTTGCCCAATATCCAACTACAACAGAGGATTATATGCATCCAACTCTCGTCGTGCCTGAATCGGCGATCCTTATCCCTGAAAACTCCTTTGAAATTCGCACTCAGTTTCTTATAGAACTTAAAAACAATGCTTTTTATGGAAGATTTAATGAGTGTCCTCTTGAACATATTACCAATTTTCATGACATGTGCCGTACTCTTGCTGAAGGTACAACTCTGGAATATGTCAAGATGAAAGCTTTCCGCTGGTCTCTCGCTGGGCCTGCACTGAAGTGGCTCGAAGGGCTGAAACCAAGATCACTCACAACATGGGCCCAAGTAGAGCAAGAGTTTCTGAATAAATTCTTCCCACCTGCCAAGACAGCACTTCTCTGCCAGAAAATCACCGCCTTCAAACAGAAGCAAGGGGAACCGCTGGCAAGGGCATGGGAACGCTACAAAGAACTGCTGCGATCTTGCCCTACTCATGGACAGCCACCCTACGTCATTCAAGAGATCTTCTTCAACTCTCTTGATCACGTCACCAAGGACAGAATCAACCAGTATACTCGCTATGAGTACCTGACGATGCCGCCAGTTGACGCATGGGGTGTGCTAGACAAGCTCACTAATTATGAAAACAAATATGGGTCTACTGCAAACTATGAGGAGAACTCCTATGCCAGGCCAGCACCATCTATGCCACTCTATGAGCCAGCAAAGGAGATTGACCCAGATGTCAGGGAGCAGTTCTACAGAGACCAAAATCGCAAGCTCCTCAAGCAAGTCAAATATCTATCTGTCAATCAGCCTTGCATCAAATGCGGATCACAGAGGCACACCACTACTGAGTGCCCACATACTGAGCAAGTCAGAATGGCAGAGACACATGAGGAAGCAGCCTACGCTGGGGGTCCAAATCGCTACATGGGAGATCAAAGGTTCTATCAGCCTCAGTGGAACCAAGGTCCTCCCAGGAACCCCCCACCCTACAGAGCTCCAGGACATCCAGAAAGGGATCAAAAGAAGGATGATCTGCAGCTGATCCTTGAGGAGATGCGTCGGAATCAGGGCACCATCAACAACCAGTTCCAGAACATCACTACAAAATTTGGAGAACTGGACATCTGGAAAAGAGGAATAGAGACGCAGATGGGTCAAATCGCTGAACAGATCCCACGACCATCCGGACAGCTCCCTGGGCAAACAGAACCAAATCCTAAGGGGAAAACCGGACACGTCGCAGCTATCAAACTCAGGAGTGGGCATCAGTTACACGAGCCAGAGGTCGGGAAACAGCAAAGCAAGGCAGAGCAGCAACTCGAGACAGAGCAGGCCCAACTCGACCTCGACGAGCCCGTACTCGATCTCGATAAGACCCTACTCGACACAGACCAGAAGCTGAGCTTGGATTCCACTGCGAAGCCTAGAAACTCGGGGTCGACAACCCAAGTCGAGATCGACAAGCCTCAAGTCGAGATCGACAAGCCCCTGGTCGAGATCGAGGAGCAACATCTGGCCGACGTTGACAACTCTGCAGCACCTTCAACCGCTGATCTGGCTCCAAAACAGAAAAAGCCACTGCCTTTTCCTTCAAAAGCACAGAAAGACCCCACTGCAGGTAGGTTTACCAGATTTGTTAATATGCTGCAAGAACTGAATGTTTCTATTCCTTTTACAGAAGCCTTGCAAGAGATGCCTGGATATGTCAAGTTTCTAAAGGAAATCCTAAGCAAGAAGCGATCTATCTCAGAGATCGCAGGCGAATGCAAAGTACTCCACTTCCCTGAAAAGAGGCCCGACCCTGGTAAGTTTTCTGTTACTGTGGGTTTTGGACAATATAAATATGATTCTCTGTGCGATTTAGGAGCAAGTGTGAGCATCATGCCTCTATCAATCTGGCGGAAGGTAAAAATAGGATGCATAGAACCTGTGGATGCCAAACTATACATGGCAAACAATACAGTAGTCATCCCTACAGGTATAGTTGAGAACGTCCCTGTCCAGGTTGGTAAATTCTTTGTTCCAGTAGATTTCCTTATCATAGACTGTGCTGAAGATCCTACTAGCCCTATTATTCTTGGTAGACCGTTCTTAGCTACTACAGATGCCAAAATAAGTGTCAAGAATAGATCGCTCACCTTCACCATAGGCGATGAGGTTTTGGATTTCTCTTTTGGCCCTGCAAAAGAGGAAATTTCCTAGCTGGAGGTGAAAAGCATCAGCAACCACGGGACCAAGCAAACAGCGGAGGAAGGAGCCAACACTGTACTCGAGATCGACAAAGCCAACTCGATCTCGACAAGGGCCCTACTCGATCTCGACAAGACTTTGTCGATCTCGACAACCACTGCTGAACCAGAGGCTTGCCCAGAGCCTAAGTATGGGGTCCCTATACTCGAGGTCGACCAGCTGTACTCGATCTCAACTAGCCCCAAACCCAAAGTTTCCTGTTTTGGGTCCGAAAAGGTAAGTTCAGGTATGAATTCTACTCCCCCTCAGTCCCTAAAGAAATTTTTTAATAGTTTAAAGGGAGGTAAGGCCCAGTGGCAAGAAAATCTGCGAAAGCTAAGGGCTGGAAGGAAGAGAAAGAAAGAGAAGAGAGATGATGCAAGCAACCAACTATCAGCTGAGCTTGCATACTACCATCAGGACCTAGATGATCTAGGAGAAGGGCCAAGCATGAGCAGGCCCCACAATAATGGTCCTTGAGCGCAAACGGAGAAGTCGGCCTAGCGACTCTAAAATCTAGAGCATGTATATAAACTTTATGAATTTTTGGGACTTTTGAACTTTTTAGTTTTTGGTTTTATGTCTTTTAGAATAGTTCATGTGGATAGTCTTGTTTCTTGTGCAATCTAACACTTTTAGGTCGGCAAGCATATAAGAATCGCGAAAAGTGGAATAAAGAAGTCCCTGAAAACAGTCAGAATCGACAAAGGCCAAGTCGATTACGACAAGGAGGAGAAGCCCAGAAGTACTCGACCTCAAGTAGACGTACTCGACATCGACGAGCCAAGACACTCCTCGACTTCAGAAACCACTGGACGCAGATAAGCTACTCAAGATCGAGTAACATGTACTCGAGATCGACGAGCAACCTACTCGACATACACTGATTTGCCTTCCTCGATGTGTTATCCTGTGAGTTCCTTCCTTTACTCTTGTTTTTATTTCATTTTATACAGTGGGACACTGTAAATTTTAAGTATGGGGTGCGGGAAGGGCTCATTATCATTATCATATGTGTTAGTCTTGCATTTGGTTTCACATGGTGGAATTTTAATTTTTATGTTATGCATTCATGTTTAAATTTTATGCCTTTTAAATCTAACAAAAAAAAATACAGAAAATGTCGAAAAAAATCAAAAAAAATATATATGCATGTTTAAATTTTGCATTGCTTTAGTTTTTATACCCTAACTTAGATGTCCTATGATGATAAATAATAATTGATTTGATCATATAAATCCTATGGCGTGTTTGGAAGGTTTAGCCTAAGTCCTCAAAATGGTTTTTATGTGGATTGTGAACTTGTGATGAAATTGAGCACATATGATCCCAAGCTAAAAGTAAATATCCAACAAAAATTGTCCCAGTGAGAATTTTGGCCTGATAGGGAGAACATTAAGAATCCCTCTGCTTTCTTGAGTGTATTTACTCTTCCTATGCATCTCTAAATGTTGTGATAGTTATTCAAAGCCAATGCATTTATATATTTATGTTGATGAGAATTAAGTGATGGAGGCACCTTTTAAGCCAATTTTATCCTCTCTTTACCTACCCTGCATTATCCCTGCTTGAAGCCAGAACATTAGCCTTAGACTTTTATTGTAAACTCCACAAAATTATCCTTAGCCAAATTGAGCCTGACCCCCATTTGGGAATTAAGACTTAGAATTGGTTGGAATGATGATTTGTGGAAAGAATGAGCTTATGTTGCCTTTCAAGAAGGATCGTGGAAATTATTGAGATATGGGTTGATTGTACATTTTTATCTTGCTAGACATATTATGTAAAAGGATTTTTGGCTCACATTATAAATGCACCTCTAGTATTATTTTATATTTTCGTTTCAAAAAAAAAATCCGAAAAAAAAGAAGAAGAAAAAGTACATATGTTTGTGAATAAAGTGCATGAGCCAAATTTACCTTATTTCTTTCATTATTTTGCAAGATACTCCATTGAGACAAATTGGAGAGTTTGGTTGATGCATATGATTGGGAAGTTATGGTTTGGTTGTGTTGGAAGATTTAGGAGTCTTGATTCCCGAATTTTATTTAGCACCACATGGCCAAATAATTCCATACCTTATTATTTCTTACCAAGCCCCATTACAACCCCGCCGAATGGAATCTTCTTTGAAGACTTCCATTGAGCGAAGTCCTCCTGATAATTCTTGTTGCATTTTCATAATTGGTTGCGAAGTGGATTCATATTTAAATTGCAATGTTTATGAGATTGTATATGGAATGGAGTTGAGAGTTGATCTTCATAGCCTAAACACACTGAGAGCCGAGTGTAAACACATTATCCCTGTGAGGTTGGATTTATACTGCCTATGCCTATGGATCGCTCATATATGTGTGAGGACGTTAAATTCACTTGTCTTACATTGCTACTACTTGAGATGTTACTTTTGACAAAGGCGAAGACTTGAAGGATGTGTTGTAGGTCTAGGTTATTGTTTGGTTATTGCTTGAGGACAAGCAAGTCTAAGTATGGGGTGATTTGATGTCTCCAAAGTAGCCATGTCTTTATGCATATTTTAGTTCCATATTTTTTACATTTTGCATATTTCGGGTTAGGAATATATCGAATTTATGTAGTATAGACTTATTTGTTAGAAATGGAGATCTACATAAGTTTCTGTTTAAAATTGCAGAATATGGAAACATTTCGGGAGAAAACCAAGAAGCAAAGACGGAAGCAGCAAGTCTACTCGATCTCGACCCAGGTCTCATCGAGATCGACAAGTGCCAGACCCCATTCCCCGAGCCATGTCGAAGAAATGCTGCTCGACAACACCAGGCCAAGCCATGATCTACTCGAGATCGACAAGACCCTTGTCGAGATCGAGGAAGCCCAGGAGCCCGTGTCCGAGCATGTCGACAAGAGGCCGCTCGACAACACCAAGCTGGCCAAGTCGATGATCCGTTGTCGTCGAGATCGAGGAGTGTCATCGATGTCGACAAGCCCACATCCGAGCATGTCGAGAAGGGTGGCTAGGCAACCTCGGAAGACCAAGTCGAGAACACATCACTCATCGAGATAGACGAGCTCTCCTCGAGATCGACTAAGGCCAGAGTCATGACCGAGCCACATCGAGGACCAGCTAGCCGAGACGACGAGCCAAGCCCAGTCGACCAACAATCCTACTCGAGATCGACAAGACCTTTGTCGAGATCGAGGAGACTTCCAGAGCCGCGTTACTCGGTTTGACGAATCCTACTCGGTGTGGGATTACTTGGGCCCGAAGACTGCCGATTCTATCCGAATTTATCAAGATATATCATGAAGAGAGAGATTTATCCACCTGAAGACATTTAGATATATTTAGATTTAATTTCCTTGTTGCTTTTATTTATCCTTAAGCATTTTAGATATAGTTTTAGATATAGATAGAGATTTCTATCCTTGACTAGCAAGGATTAGAAAGCTACAAATAAAGCCCTAGGGGCTGGTTTTTCATTCATTCAATTTCAGTGAGAGACAAGTAGTTCACAGAGACGGTTTAGGAGTTCAGAGGTTTTAGGGTTTTGGCGTTCAACGAGAGTTGGGTCGCCGGGATTGTAAAGTCTTTGAATTTAGTTTAATGCAAGTTATTTCCTTTCAATCAATGTCTGAGTTTGCGATGAAGCGCGAGTAGTCAACCCACTTCTAGGGTTGGGGCGAGCCCGACGATAGCCCTGCATAATTGAGGTAAAGATTTGACCTTTATCAAGTTTTGAGCATCTCCTACTTGTTTATGTGTTTGTTACCCATCTAATGGAGATCCATGTTAACCACTTGGATTGTAAACATAAAATTAGTAGTGACAATTACGGTTTCTTGAAAGAGTTGTCTAATTGTTGGAAAAGGCGAAAGCTTGTCCTTTGATGCAATTCACATGATTATCTGTTTATCTCTGCCTTATGCATGCTTGGTTATCGTTGTTGCAAACCCCAATCTTGGAAGTCCTTTTTGTACAGTTCTAGTTCAAAATCCCAAGGCCTTTGCATTTATTTTCTTTCGTTTTTATCCTCTGTCTACTCGAGATCGAATAGCACTACTCGATCTCGACTACTGATCCTCGACCAAGTCGCCGTAGCTTCTCCTGTGCAGGTACTCGACGAAGACAAAGCGAAGTCGACCAGACTCTACTCGATATCGAGTAGGCCTTATCGATATCGACGAGCCCAGTGCCTGTGTCTGCTACTCTGCTCGACTGTCCGATCTTCTGTCGACTACCCTAGTCGAGATCGAGGACCCTGTTGTCGACTTCTGACCGTGAGATTTCACCGCTGCCTAGGATCTGCTGACACGCTTCCTCGTGGATCGATCCTGACTTCCCGCTGCTACATCAGGAGGAGGTCTTGTAATTATTTGCAAGGGACGGAATCTGGTTTGCTGTGATTTATTTCTATTTTATTATTGCATACTCGATTTCCTCCTACCAACATATGCTCTTGAATAATGCCGAAAGTGATCTCTGATGGAATCGGTTCGAGTAATTAAATAAATCATATAAGTCAGGATGTAGCTCTATGTTTGCCAATTTAACAAGACCAGTATATCAACAAAATGTAGGGCATTCAAATGAAAATTTAGTGGCAGCGCAATATTTGCATTGCGAGGGCAAAGGCAAACACATAGGGACAGTTACAAGACTACACATACCTAATCCCACTGGAAGTTGAACATGACGAACTGAATATGATTTAGAATAGGTAGAGACACCGGTAGGCATAGATACAGCGTCAAGCTGATGTAGATATAAAAATAAATGCAGATTAGCGTGTTTGCATATAAGAAATAAATTTTGGTGGTTCTAACTGAAATTTTAGGTAGTGGTAGCACAAACTACAATGAATAGTGAGGAAATAACCTCAAGACGAGTATGTCTTTGATGAGGAATGGTACAAGTGGATAGTGCATTAGATGCCTATATTACATGATAATAGATAGGGTAAACAAATAACATTAAGTGTCATCGTCATGGGGGAGAAAATAAACTAACAAACATACCGATGTGTTTTCTGTTGAACTCGCGGGATTTGCAAATAAAGAGATCGTATTAATAAAGTTACTTCCAATGACATGAGGTTGCAAATCAGCAAAATAACGTAGAAGGAGGTATAAGCTTTTGTTCAGCAGAGGTCATCTGGAAATGAGGAAATGACAACATAAGCTATACAACCTAAATGAATACAATACAGGCTAAAGCAAAAGGCCGATTCATAAACTTAGCAAGAAAAAAAGGAGGGTACATATAAGCAACTAAAAGACATAAGGTTAACACCTCAGCTCAGGTTCTTCGTCGACGACGAGTTCGCTTCTCACCAACCTGAAAAATATAGTGGAATTTACCAAAGCCAGGAGTAGCAAACATGAAACAAGAGGGAAATGAAGACGCCAATTTGTAAATGAACACCAATTAAACATAACATTCAATGGAGAACATGCTAACCTTGTCAAGGGGAGTCTCAACAACAAGTGATACAGCCTCATTTCCAACATCTATAGAATCACTTGTTACGTGTAGATTTGAAGTGTTAAGAGAGGAAAAAAGAATAAACAATTCGAAGGCATTGAAATAATAAGAGTTATATGAAATAAATTGGCAAGAACACATCAATACAATTACCCTAGTAGTAGGGTGATGTGTCTTACGAGCACCACGAGAAGAGGATGTTAAGGCCAGAGAATTCGTTGAAGTTGAGGGCATATCCAAAGTCATCTACAAATCAGCAAGAGATAATGGGTTACAAAAAGTGTGGGAGAAGAAAAAAAACTATACATCTCAAGATACAAACTTCTAAATGGGTTCAGCGGCGTCGACATGTGATGTAGTCAGTATGGACAGAAGGTGAGTCTTCGGCTGCATTGTCGGCAGCAATCTAAAACCACAACAAAAGCATCAACTAAACAATTTCCAATATGGAGATGACATAGATAGTAGCTAAATCATAACCTGAGCATGGCTTCGCTGACGACGGCGGATTACAAACTCTGGCAACCCAGATGAACTCAGGAGTTGTTAAGGAATCAGCCACTCGGATCTGAGGAGTTATCGAAGAAGTAGAATTGGGAACCTCGACCTCAGAGATTGCATAAAACATTTCCAAAGCATCTTCAATCCTCCACTTCCCTTCCTATAATATAACATTTGAACATAATGGAAGAATAAAAAAACTAAAAAATGAACCATAACATATCAAAGGCGGATAAAGGAGGAAGAACCCAACTTGTAGAAAATGTTTAGCGGTTGAAATGGGTGCACCAAGAGCTATTTTGACAAAGGAGATTATCTGATCATCCATTTCTGTCGCCGATGGAATAGGGTCCATGATCCTATATATATGTAAAGTTTAAACGAACATCAGTTAATTATGGTAGGACAATAGGTAACTCAGTACACATGAGTAACAACTAAAATTCAAACATCATAGTAGGTAAATCAGTAAACACAAAAGCAACAAGTCAAATCCGGACATCATAATAGAATAGACACAGAAGACACCACACTAGCGGTTGCTAGAATACATACGAATACTCGTGTGATACGAACCCCATTATAATTTTATTATGTTTTAATTAGTATATTCACTTTCCTGCAGAAATTAGTTAGTTAACTTTGTTTCTCATCCAACTTTCCTAGTTTTTAGGCACATCTCCCACTTCTCCCATGTTGTTTTCCTTTTCCTGCATTTTAATTAATTAGTTTTACGAGTTAGTTATTTAGTTTTTCTATCATAAAAGGAGGAGAGCTGCATCTTGTAAGGGCAGACTGGATTGTGATGAATTGAACACAAATTTTGAGATTCTCCACTAATTTCCTAATACAAGATACTTTCAATCAGTGGTTTTCCTAGGAGTGATCCTAGTGGTTTCTATCATTTGTTATTAGAGCCATCGATCCGATGGTGACTACCCATTCCGCTATCAATCCACAAAACATCAATCATCAAAACACCCACCCACCAGCCACTATAATGGAGATTAGGGAAGAAGCGTTCATGTTCATCCGTAGTTGGATAGAAGAAGCAAGGGAATTATTGTTGTTCTAGATTGAAGATGGGGAGAGCAGACCAAAGTTTCCTGGGAACGAATTGGAGTTTGAATTAAGGCATTTGGAGAACTGCTGGGAAGCAGTAATGGAAGAGATCCAAGACGAAGAAGACGGGGATGAAAAAGAAAAAGAAATCAGCGAAATGGTTAGCCTTAAGGCCGATGTAGAGACTTTGTCATCTGAGGTGGAGAATTTTTGGAAGAAGGTTAAGAAGTCTTCAACTAAGGCAGTCAAAGCTGCTGCAGTGGTCTTAGAGGAGGAAAAGACTACTGCGGCAGAAGAGGATATGAAGCCGGCACCAATAGATGGGATTAAGGTTGCTGCAATGACAACAGATGATGTGAAGGCTGTTGTAGTGCCAGAAGAAGAGGACATTGAGGATGCCACAGTGACTGCAGAAGAAGTTGAAGGTATTGTGGACAAGGAAATGGAGGTTGCTGAATTGACAGTAGAATCAGCCCAAACAAAAATCCTAAAAATGCCCAATAATCCTTCAAACCTGCCAGACCATTCATACCCATTTGGATTTACTTCTCCCTCTACCTTTCTACAACCACAAACCAACTTTCACTCTCTACGAACCCAAAGTCCCATCTCCGACCCCCAAACCAACAACCCTCAATAGGGTAGGAACCCTCAACTGATCTGCAACATCCTAATGTTAACTATGCTGGAGACCATTGTGCATCCCATTAAATCCTCTCTTGGCCCCGAAGGCGATGCAATAGGTGCGGTCACATAGACGGGAGGAAAGGTGATGCAGTGCAAATGTCGATAACTTCTGGTGACATTGATGACAACATGAAGGTTCAATTCGATGGTCCTATCACTCGTGCAAGGGCCAAGAGAATTCAAGATGCTACTAAAGCCCTTCTTGTCCGTTACCAAGGAACGATAGAGCAAGGGTTGAGGCCACCCTGGATAACTTTGCTCAAGACTACACCACCTGCACAAGAGATGAGCTTGCATCCATAAACGGAGCTCATGGGGACTCGTCAACATTCACCATGACAAGACTATACTCGGCCAACATGGGACACTCGGCCCAAGATCCACGTCGAGTACAAGAAGCCCATGTCGAGCACTCTAATGTGTGGGCCGGTTTTTTGGTACTTATTTATTTACATTATTTTATGCATCTTAGGAATAATAAAGTGGAAGATTATATCTACTCTAGATAGAAGTCTTGTCCACTAAGTTTTGAATTTATATCTTAACTAGGTTTACTTTATCTTTATGATTTAAATTCTATCTTTAAGAAACCAAACCTCCAATCTTGCAAGGTGGAATTAGTTCATAGCTTTTCTATTTAAACATTATAGTTCCCTTTGAATTAATCAGATTGAAATAGAATTGAGAAACCCCTTTTAGGATTAAAAGGGTTCTTCGATTATCAATCCCAAAAGCTTCCATTGCTCTTGTGATCAAGTTACTTTCGGCACCTTCACAACCAACATCATCGTCACCGTCAACCAACACAACCGAATCCAAAACACAACCCTAATCCCTAGATCGTCGCAAGAAGGAAGACCGGCACTTGGGCTCGGCATCAGGCTCCGCAGTCTTCGGTGCCAAGCGCTAGGGCGCTCTAGCTCTCGCGCGCTCCCTCACTCTCACCCCGCGGCTTCGCTCTCGCACTCCCAGAGTCTCGCGCGCCCTGAGGAGCTTCGCTCGTGCGCATCTGAGATCTCGCACACACCTGGCTCTCGCTCCCAGCGAGCGCTACCAGCTCCGCTCCCAGTGAACCGTTCCTAGACCTGCGCACCATGTGCCGCTCACCCGGGATCACTCCCGCTTCTCTCTTTTCGTCACTTTTGTTATTTAAATTGTCTAAGTCTTTTCCGTCGCTTTAATTAGTTTATTAATTAAGTTGATTAATTGTTCAATCAGGAGATATCGAAAGAGCATTGCAAGATCGGGCAAATATACGGTGTGATTCTTGATCTTGAGCCCACAGACGAAGGATCGGGTATCCCAAACGTATCAAAAGGGGCTGACGTTTCACCTTGAGGACAAGGCGATTTTTCTGGGAGGATGCATTGATACGAACCTCATTATAATTTTATTATGTTTTAATTAGTATATTCACTTTCCTGTAGAAATTAGTTAGTTAACTTTGTTTCCCATCCCACTTTCCTAGTTTTTAGGCACATCTCCCACTTCTCCAATGCTGTTTTCCTTTTCCTGCATTTTAATTAATTAGTTTTACGAGTTAGTTATTTATTTTTTCTATTATAAAAGGAGGAAAACTAAAAATGACCCCGTCCCCTTGAGGAGAACGCGCTCCACGCGCCCTGAGAAATCCCATTTCGAGCCCCCTTTTGGTAAACTCTTCCCTAAAGCAAAACGAAACGTTTGAAACGCTAGGCTATTCCCTATTCATCATCGCCCTCAATATGATCTTCCTCTCTAGTGTACCCAATGGTGGCCCTATTCTTCTTTTTCCTCTCGCTACCGATTGCCATAGTTGGCTCTGTGATGGCGAGTTCCTATTGGGTCAAAGTACTATTTCAAATCAAGGGTTTTCGTGTGGAATTAAGATTAATCCATCCTCGTGTGATATCTGTGCATCTTATTGCGGTTTTAAGTGTTTGGGTGCGATGATTGTTCTTGTTAGGTCTAATCGACCTCCTCCCTGGCCTTGCTTTGTGATGTAGTGCAATTGTCGATGACTCCTGGTGACATTGAGGACAACATGAAAGTGTCATTCGATGGTCCTATCATTCGTGAAAGGGCCAAGAGAATTCAAGATGCTACTAAAGCCCTTCTTGTCAGTTACCAAGGAACGATGGAGCAAGGGTTCAGGCCACCCTGGATCACTTTGCTCAGGACTACACCGCCAACACAACACTTGAGCTTGCGTCCATACATGGAGCTCATGAAGCCTTGTCAACACCCGCCATGACAAACTCATACTCGGCACACACATGGGCACTCGAGACCTGCCTATGTCGAACGGTCCACAAGGGCATGTCGAGTGGGCCTGTCGAGTACACCTCTTGTGACTGGGCCAGTTTTAATTAATTAATTAGTTCATTATTTTATGTATTTAGATTTAATAAGGTGGAAGAATTATATCTCCTTTAGATAAATTCTTGCCCACTAAGTTATTCAACTTCTATCTTATTTAGGTTTACATTATCTTTAGGTTTAAAATTCTATCTTTAAGAAACCAAACCTCCACTCTTGCAAGGTGGAATTGGTTCATAGCTTTTCTATTTAAACATTGTAGTTCTATTGAATTATTCATATTGAATAGAATTGAGGAACCCCTTTATGGATTAAAGGGTTCTTCGATTTCAATCCCAAAAGGTTCAAATGCTCTTGAGTTCAAGTTACATTTGGCAATCACACCATCACATCCAAACCCATCCGAAACCAAAACCAAACACAAACCCTAGCGCAATCCGTCGCAATACGGAAGAAGAAGACCGGCGCTTGGACATCAGCATCAGGCTCCGCAGTCCCCGGGCGCCAGGCGCTTGGGCGCTCCAGCGCTCGCGCGCGTCCCCATCCCGCGGCTTCGCTCTCGCATCCAAGTTCTCGAGTGCCTTGAGGAGCTACGCTTATGCGCTCCGAGCTCGCTCCCTTGTGTCCTCGCTCTCGCTCCCAGCGAGTGCTCCGGCCTCCTCGCTCTCACGCTAGCAAACACACCGGGCACTCCCGCGATCAGTGCCGCGCGCAACTCAGAACCCTCTCGCTCCCTTCTTCCATCGCTTTTAATTATTGTTGGTATTATTCTAAGTCTTTTGTTCCGTCGCCTTAATTATTAAATTAATTAGTTGAATTAATCTGTGCAATCAGGAGATATCGGAAGAGCATTGCAAGATCGGGAAAATATACGGCGTGGTTCTTGATCTTGAGCCCACAAGCGAAGGATCGAATATCCCAAACGTATCACTTTGGGCGTACGGACTCCAAATGGGGACTGATTTGGTTGATTTCGATTGGCTCTCCGTTCTCTGAGGCTACCGAAATTGATTTGGGGCTATACATTGTAGTAGCCTCCACTGGCCTTCTACATGCTTGCTTCTGGGTTTGTGATCTCCTTAACCCTCTTTTCTCTCCTATTGCTCATATTTCCCTCTATATAAATAGTAGATGGTTTGTGTGGATTACTCACACATCCATCTTTCTCCTCTTTCACTACAAACTCTTCAGTTCTATTTTCTCTAACAAGTTTATTTGGTTTTTGTTTGTGATGGCTCCATCCACGGTCAATAAGGGGAAAAACCCTTGGTTGCAGATGATCCTGCTCCTAACATGTCCAAACACCCTAAGGGGAAGACCAAGCCGAAGGGCTCTAACCTTCTTGAGGAGATTCGCCACTCCAATGATGGCTGCGATGCTATGCAGAAAGCAAAGGCAGAGAGAAAATTCAAGAGGAAGTCCCTAAATAGAGAGAAGCTCCTGGCTTTGCAAGGCAAAGTGCAAGAGAACATCTCACTGTTGAATCAATCCTCGCTGTTTGCTACAATCATTGGCAAAGCAATGGAAGCCAAGGATGTTAGAAAGAAAATGAGGTATGTGTGGAAGTCTCTCTCTGGTGGTTTTTAACTCATTCCAGTTGCTCATAACTGGTTTGAATTGCATTTTGACAAGCATGAGGATCGGGCATGGCTCTGGGACAATTGTCCCTTCCATGTCTCTGGGCAGCTTATCCTTCTCCGACCCTAGAGATTGGATTTGATCCTCTGTCAGAATCTGTTACTCTGCTAGACTTGTGGATCAGGTTTCCTGGTTTATCTACTAAATATGTCCATGAGAGTATTCTTAGGGACATTGTGAAAGCTAATAGCTTGGGGAATGTCATTAAGGTGATGGATTTTAACTCTAAGGGGGCTCGATTTAGATATCCAAGAGTTTGTGTGTCTATGGATGTTACTAAAATTGTCAGTAGGGAAATCTTTGTGATCAATGAAATTGGTGAAGTGGAGTCCTAACCTATGTGGTTTGAGGCCTTCCCTATGGGTTGTGGAAGTTGTGGTGCAATTGATCATCTTTTTTAGGTATGTCCGAGCAAGAATTTATGCAATTTTGGTGCCACTCCCGGTGTGCAGGCACCTGTGGTGAATCCTCATCTGGCTAAGGAGAATGACAATGTTGCTGGTGAGGGTGATTGGGTGCGAGGTGTTGCTAGGAAGCCTCCTGTGCGGCCTCCACCCATGTTTGGTCACTCTAAGGAGGATCTTATGATAAGCTTTGGGAAGAATGTCACAATCTCCTCTGATTCTTCTACCTCTAACTCTTCTGGTAGTTCAGCTAGTAATTCTGTTTCTGCCACACCTATCTTGGTTGCTGAAAACGCCATTGCCTCTGTCCCTTTATCCATGGTGGTGCCTACTGTGCTCCCCTTCAACAATGCACCCCGAAGTGATGAGAACTCTAACCTCAAGGTGGAATTGCAACCCGGTCTTCAAGCTATTGCTGCCGACGATGAAGAATGCTTGGATTTTGATGAAGACGAGGTCATGGAGGAGTGCTTGGTGACAGATGGGCTAGCTGATCCTAGGGTTACACAAGCTGATTAAGAGGTTATCTTTAGAGATGTTCCTCCATCTATGAAATTCAATTTGCCTAATCTAAGCAATCTAGATCGCCTTGCCGAGTCCCTCCATGAGCAGTTTGTGTTCCCTGTAGCCTCTCCTACTATGGCTGAGCACCCAGCGCTTAGTGGCACATCCAAATCCGAGTCGGGGAAGCGAAAGATGAAGAACGAGGAAGGTGATTCCACTTGCTCCACCATGACTCTAATGGGTGGTAGCATTAAGAAGGGGAAGCATGTGTAGCTCATCTTTTTTTTTTTTTAAGGTAAATATATTAAATTGGAAATAAATATATACAAGAGTTTCAAAAAGCCCATAGGCATCACTAGAGTACTTAGCTAGCCTATTTGGTGAGTAAGGCTCACATCCTCGAAATCCAATGGGGTTGTGTAGGACGAGGTCCTTGTGCAGATCCTATCTCATCAAGCCAAAGCTATCAGAAGTCGGACACACACCTCAAGTGTAGCATAATATACCCTCCCCTTCGGCTATGCCATCAAGGAGGTTATATCATACTACACCGAGCACCCCAAAAAACCATCCACTCTGCATGCCTTAAGTATCTCCAATATCTAGCGTCAAGGATACAAACACATGAAAGTAGGCAACTGGATACAAAATGGTTGCCTAAACTTGTAACATCCAGGGCTATGCAAGGGCCTAACACCACTGTAAAAGCAATGTAGGGATGCAAAAAGTGGTGCCTACATTTCGGAGTTACTGCTCTTATGGTAAGATATTGAAATCCTCCCGTATTAAACCTTCCTAAAGTGTGGTGGGTGAGATGAAATGCAGTGAGTGGGTGTGGTTCATCACTTTGTAGACATGAAGCTTTATGAGATGTATGATTTCTTCCGGGCTCTTTGCTATATTCTCGAACACCCTCTCATTTCTTGTTTTCCAGAGGTAGTACACTGTTGCTCCAAGTCCAGCTCTCTTTGCCTTTGAGATCCAGCCTTTTCCTCTTGCCTCTTTCTTCATCCATTTTAGTGCTCCGTGCATGGTACTCATGTTTCTCCATATGTCCAGCCATGCCTTTATCTGTGACCATATTAGGGAAGAAAAATCACAAGCAAAGAAGATGTGTTCATGTGATTCGGGTGCTTGGTTACATAGGATGCAATTTAGATTAACTTCCCTGGCTTTTATTTTGTCTTTTGTGGATAGTCTTCCTCTAGAAGCTAGCCATAGGATGAAGGATTGTTTGGGCACTATACTGGAATCCCACACAACTTTTGGCCATGGAGGCATAGGAAATTTCTGTCTGAAGTGATCATATGCTGCGTCAATTCTGAATTTATTTTCTTGGAACCGGGAGGTAAGGAGTTGTGTGGCCAGTTCTTCGGTACCTGCATATGAAAGAATCTGGTTTTTTATGTACACTACCTTTTTTTATTAGTGGGGAGTCATTGGTTTTGTGAGCCTCCCATTCCCATATGTCAGTATGTTGGAGGTATTGATGATGCACCCATCCGATCCAAAGAGAATCTTTCTTTCTCCATATATCCTAAAGCAGGCGTGATAGGAATGCTGTGTTCCATGCTTTGAGATCTTTTAATCCTAGCCATCCTTCTGCTTTAGGTGCACATACATGTTTCCACCTGATTCTGTGAGACTTCCAAAGAAACTTTGCACACATGCTATTAATTTTATCAATCAAAGTAGAGGGGGAGGGAAGGATAGAAAACCAAAAAGCTTGTATCCCCTGCAAAACAGACCTTATGAGCTCAACCTTCCCTGCATAGGAGAGAGTTTTGGAGTTCCAGTAACTAATATTTGTGAGCATTTTATCCAGAAAGGGAGAGTATTGTGAGATTGTAAGACTTCCTGAGGAGATTGGTATTCCCAGGTACCTGAAGGGGAAGGTGCCTTGAGTGAAACCTGTCCTATTTACTAGAAAATCTTTAGTTTCCCCCATTAACCCCAGCTAGGAAATAGGATGATTTTGAGGCACTTACTTCCAAACCTGATACTGCTGTAAAATGTTCTATTGCATCCAGTAGAATTTTAATTGATCCAGTGTCCCCTCTTGACATTAATATGATATCATCAGCATAAGTTAGATGACTAATTTGCAACAAACCACATTTAGGGTGAAAATTAAAAGAGGGGTCTCTTGTCCTGCAATTTAAAACTCTGGAAAGATAGTCCATAGATAAAACAAAAAGGAGGGGGGGAGAGGGGGTCTCCTTGCCTTAAACCCCTCTTCCCTATGAAAAAACCATGCATACTTCCATTTAGATTCATAGAGAAAGAGGCAGTGGAAATGCATTCGAGAACCCAAGAGATGAATCTGAAAGGAAAATATAGAGCATGTAATATTTGTTCTATAAACTTCCATGAGATAGAGACATAAGCTTTCTTAAGATCCAGATTTAAGATGCATCTTGGACTAATCCTTTTTCTAGTGTACTTTCTAATCAGCTCTTGGAGTAGCATCACATTTTCACTCATCAATCTCCCTTCTATGAAACCAATTTGGGAGGGGGAGATAAGAGAAACTAGTAAGGGCCTAAGTCTTGTAGCTAGTATTTTAGTGATAACCTTGTAAGTAACATTGCAACAAGAAATAGGCCTAAACTCCCCTACAGTTTTAGCATTTGCAGATTTGGCAATTAAAGCAATACTCGTATGGTTAATCTACTTTAGGAGTTGTCCTGAGACAAAGAATTCCTGCACTGCTTTTGTGAACTGTTCTCCAGTTATCTTCCAGGTATCCTTGAAGAATTTTGAAGTAAAACCATCTGGCCCATGTGATTTATCTTCTCTAATGTCCCATAGGGCTGTTTTGATTTCTTCTGCACTAACTTGCTGTGTAAGCTCTTTATGCCTGTCACTACTCAGAAGCGCACCCCCATCCCTTACAAATCCCATATCAATGTAGCCTGTGTCTCTGAAAGTTCCTAAAAGCCCCTTATAAAAGTCTTCAAACTGGGTTGCAACTTCCTCTAGCGACACAGTTTCAGAACCGTCTTCTTTAGTCACCACACTGATGTGATTCCTCCTCATATTCTTTTTCATCAATCCATGAAAATATGCATTGCATTTATGTCCTTGGAAGGTATGCTTGGCCCTAGCTAAATGTGAATTAAACTTGAACTCAACCTCTTTCAATCTTCTAGTTTCCTTCTTGGACATCTCCATGGCCTGCAAAAGCTCCTCCGAATCAGGATCCTCTCTCAGGGCCTGAAACTTCTGTTCATATTCTTCTTCTGCTTTCCTAGCTCTAGATGTGATATCAGAGAAGTGTTTCTTATTCAGGTCCTTCAGTGGCCTCTTTAAGTTCTTTAGTTTCTTGCACAACAAATACTGCTCAGCTCCTGTACCTTGAAACTGCCAATTTTCAATCACTGTATCCTTGAAGTGTATATCCTGCCCCCACATGTTAAAGTATTTGAAACTGCTTTTCTTGACCCTCTGCTGCTCAAAGATTTCTACCACTACCTGAGAGTGATCAAAATAAGCCTTGGGAATCAGATAGTTGGCTCTACAGAAGTAGTGATATTCTCCCCAGTCCTCATTCATCATAACCCTGTCAATCTTGGTAGATTTCTTCCCTTTGAACCAAGTGTGCTCTTGCCCTGTCATGGCTGCATCCCTTAAACCAATCTCTGCACAACAATCCCAAAGGTCTGATATTTCATAAGCTGTCACTGTTGAACCATGCTTTCTCTCACATGATCTCATAATAGCATTGAAATCCCCCTGTATGAGCCAAGGTCCATGTTTTGCTTCTATTTCTGCCTTCAAATCATTCCATAGAGCCCTTCTCCTGACTATAGTATGTAACCCATATACCTGAGCAAATTCAAAGGTTTTACCCGTGGCCTTGCATCTGACCTAACCGCTTATCAACTGATCTGTACTCTTTTTGTGTTGAAAATCCACTCTTGAAGCATCCCAGATGATTACAATTCTCCCTGCAGTGTTAAATTCAAAATTATGCATATACTGCCATTGACTGAAACCCTTTTTCATTATATCATCTAGTTTCCTTATATCCAATTTTGTTTCCACTATTCCTAATAGGGATATATTTTTCTCCCTTAGGAAGGATCTCACAGCTCTTTGCTTAGGGGAGCTATTTAAACCGCTGACATTCCATGAGCCAAGTATCATTAAGAGGTATCTTGAAGGGTGCTAGGCCCTTTATCATAAGGTATCCTCTTATCTCTCCTTCCTGTTGGCCAATACTTTGATCCCGAAACCAGCTTTTTGTGCTCTTTGTCAGTGCAGCTCTCTAGCGGTTCCTCATCACTACAATCTGTAAAAGTGCCTTCTTCGTAGATGATCCAGCTACTCTAGGGGTTCTTATTTAGTCTTTCACTCCTTCTAACCTCCCGATGTTCTTCCTTGGAGTGGAATTTTCCATGTCTTGAGTCTTCAATTCTGTTGTTTGTCTCAGTCTCTTTCTCTTTTCCATGCTTGCTTCTGTATTTTTCTTTTTCCTTTGGTAAGACTTGCTCTAAAGGCACATTTTGTAGTCGATCATCACCTTCCTGTTCTGTCTGTATAGTGTTTCTCTTCTCATGGTTTCCTTCCAAATCTGTGAGGATCTAGAATCTATTTTCTTCCCTGAATGTGACCTTTTTCTTCTTCTGTTCCTCTATTTTCTTCTGAATCAGCCTCATATCTTCATTGTTCTTCCTTGTAGCCTCTTTGTGCATCCTCTGAGTATCCTCTAGATCAATAGCTGTTAAGGGAGGAGGGGGAGAGGCTAACTTCTTTTGGTATGAACTATTAATTCTCTTGATGGGGGAGAAAAGAGAAGTTTTGACACTGCTCCATGTTGTCTTTGAAATGGATGAGTGAGCTCTAGGGGAAGGTTGTAGCTGGGAGGGAGGGGCAATGGGGGAGGGATTGAGTTGGTGTGCTTGTGGTTGTGGTTGGGAATTGGTTTGTGGGGGAGGGTTAGAGCTTTCTCCATTGGTCGGAGAGAGAAACTCTCAAAGAAGGAACTTTCCTTCTTGCCTTCCCCCTTGCCTTGGCAAACTCTACTCGGACGGCAAGCCTCCGGTGGCGCCCCTAGCCCCGACGAGTGGACTGGTAACACCTCGGCTCGTACAAGGACCAACTCTTGGTCTGTTTTCATCGTTCTTTCATCAAAGTTCCACCACCCACCACCGACAATGAGTTAATGCCCCACCTACCACCCCACTTTCCACCGACCAGCTAGCTTATTGCATTTATTGCCCCACTTCTCTTCTCCTTGGTTTTATTTCGTTTTAAAGAGGAAACCTTTTAAGCTAGCTCGACCCCTTCTCAGGGGTTTTACCCCGCCGGTGAAGGCACTGGCGCCGGAGCCGGAATCCTCTGTCCAGAAACCCAGAGGAAGGAGACAGAGCCTGGTCCGTACAAAATAAAGCCGTTACTACCCCCAACGGTAAGATTTTCAAAACTTTCAAAACTCGTTTTGACCGTTGGAAGTGTTTGACCAAAGTTTGACTCTCTACCTAAAACCAGTTCGCAGTTCGAAGATCACATTTCGGTGAGCGTAAAAGTATAATCTGTCCAGTTCCGACTTCCTGGTGGCTCCAACACCTCCCCGTCTTGAACCTGAAGCTGCTGGGTTTCATCCTGAATTCTAAGTCGTCCTCACCCCGATGAGGATGATGAATAGTATCTGCGCAGACTGACATCTCATAAGGGGCTCCTTTCTGACCCTTTCTACCACCCTTTATACCCTGATTTCACACTTTCTCTCCCTTCCGACCTCGAACACTTGAAATCCATATCTAATTTGGACTGTCGAGAAAAGCCCCTTTCTTAGGGTTATCTGGTTTGGGACGCTAAAAAGGCTTACCTCCTGACCTCCGAATCTCAAATTGGCCCTGGTTTCAAGCCTTCCTATGACCCACTGTCCTATACCCTTCGCAATTGAAGGAGCTATGGTGCACTAAAGAAAGCCCCAATAGCTAGGATTACGTCTGAACACAGAGTTCGACATGGATGGAGCAGACTCCTCACAAAGTCAAGGACGAAGGGCCTTAAACTTTACACCGAGTCCCTTAATTGGAGCTGGGAAAGACACTTTTAATTCCAAGATGACGGTTTTGGGCACGATACCACGGCCTTCCTTCCTTGCACAGTTACAGAGTCAGCAAAGCACTAGCATTCTCCAACAAACGCAAGGTAAGGACGACGCTAATGAAGCTGTGGAAGATAAATCATCTAAGGACGCTCAGGTACGCCACTCATCCTCCCTCCCCCCGGAGCTGGCCGGGTCTGATAGCTTAGGCTCTGATATGCAGAAGATCCCAAAGGAGGGACAATTACATGCTTCTACTTCTACTGTTTTGCTCATTGATGATTCAAAGAAGATCCCTAGGGAGGGACAAATTGATGTGATTAATGCACCACCCCTATTTTCTGAATTATTGCAAATAAATCTTGAAAAGACCCCAATGGAGGGGCAAGACATGTTAGTTAAGGCATCTGTAGCATCTGGCTTAAAGCAAACTCAATACCAATCTGCTGATAAGGGTAATCCTGAGACTGAAACTGAGAATGTTGAGACTGGTAGCCAGCCTACCCAGAACTTGGAAGAAAACACCGTTGTGACAGATGTGATGAATGTGTTATTTAAAACTGCTAAGAATGCTCAGAGATTAGAGAACCCCCTCAATGGCCCCAATGGTGAATGGTTTAAGCCTGACAGTACCTTTTCCCATCACCCAAGCTCAGGCAGCACTGGATCCCGCCTTCCCTCACAGCACCACAACAGCAATAACCAAAACCAAACCCCTTACCCCACTAGTGAAGGATTTCAGGCACCTCCACACCTGACCCTCACCTCTAATGGCTTGAACGAAGACCCAACCCCTGCTGAAGCATATAATGGTACCTCTCCTGCTCCCCCACCCCATCCCCAACCTGGACTGAACTCCTCTACACTGAAAGGTGCATGGGCTGCTAGATCATCTACATCAGGCAGAAATCAGAGAACTAGAGGGTATAAACTTGAATATGAGAACTCTGGTGAAGGAGATACAATAAAGGCAAAAAGGAAGATTGCCTTAGCTTGGATGAAGCATGGGGTTTCTCCTCAGTTGGATATTTGGTAGGCCGGTTCCCTGGTTTTCAGACAATAGGAAAGATCAAAGAGGGATGGCCAAAACATCAATTTAATGCACAAGGGGGATGGTTTATGTTCAAGTTTTACTCTGGAGAAGATAGAGACCAAGTGTTGATGAAGAGCTATTCTGGCCCAGGCTACACCCTACTCCTCAAGTGTGTTCCTGAGAGGTTTATTTTTGACAAGGCATTATTCTCCACCTTTCCTATTTGGGTCAGAATTCACAAATTGCCTACCGAGTTTTGGACACCCACAATGCTCCAAAGAATTGCCTCTAAACTAGGTGATCTAATAATGAGTGATGCATACACTGAAGATAGATCAAAGCAACTGTTTGCCCGAGTGTTGGTGGATATGGACTGCACAAAAGAGTTGAAGAATGCCATCCATATTGAATTTGAAGATGCCCCCGACCATACCTGCCTTTTAGAGTATGAGAATTTACCTCCTAGATGTAACAAATGCATCTCATATGGTCATGAAACCTCTACTGTCCAACAAGCAGGACCAACAACAGAGACAAGGGCAAGATTGCAATTCCCGACAAAGGAAAGGCACCAATGTATGACAAAGGGTACTCCTCTAGATCAAACCAATCCTTCTCTAAAAAGGTGTACCAACCTCGCCACCCTCCCCCTCCTCCACCACAAAACTACCCTGTTTCCTCTAGCACCCCTTCAAACCCCACCCCTTTCTCTAATACAGGAGATAGCCTCAACCCCCAAAGTGAACTGTAGCTCATCTCTAGTGTGGTTGATGGGAGTCCTCTTTGGTGGCGATGAGTCTCTCCCTTCCAATTCCAGAATAAAGCCAAAATCTTTGAAATGTGTCTTGTGTTTGTCTATCATTGTTGGGTCGTGTGTAAGATGGATCAATGTTGGGGGTTAGGTCTTTGGTATCAAGTCTACTGGATGTAATATTTACTTTTGCTTGACTACTCTTAATTATGTTATGTTGGATTGTGATGTTAAGAAGACTATGTAGATGTTAAGTCTAGTTGTGTAACCTTCTATGAATGGATCTTGATTAATGAAATAAAGTTTAGTGCAAATCATAGGTCAGACAAGTCAAGTCTACCCCTTCTCTATAGTTGTCAACAAGAGGATAATTTGGTCACTTGTGTATTCCATTCCTTTAATCTTAGAAAACACTCAAAGGCTCATAGCTTTGTCATGACTACAATCAATCATAAAATGAGTAATCTTATAGAAACAACGAAATGGGCACAAATTCTTTGTATGAAGAGCTTACCATGCTCCTTCATACAACATACAGTTATCAAATGAAAATTTGTTTTTGGAATGTTAGGGGTATAGGAAGACCAAATCTTTGGACGTATATCAAAGCAATGAAAACAAATGAGCACATAGCCTTAATGGTCGTAGCAGAAACTAAGACGGACAAAATTCCTGTAGAAAAAACTTGGTCCGGAAACGGATTTAATAAAGCTGTATGGTCAGCTGACAATGGTAAATCGGGTGGAATAGGCCTAATGTGAAAAGAAAATTACCTCTTGAACGAAACAATCACAGGGGAAATTCATATGCCAAGAATTATTGGTGTCAAATATTCTTGTGTTAACAACAATTTCGTTGGAATGATTTTCTATGTATATGGACCACCGAACGCGTCAGATAAAGAAGCATTATGGAGTGAGCTCACATATATTATCTCAAGAGAAACATTACCATGTATGGTGATCTCAACGAGATCTGTGATAATAATGAGAAAATGGGTGGAGTAACACATAATCATAGCAGATTTCAAAGGCTAAATGAATTCAAAAATCAATGTGCTCTTTTAGATATCCCGACAGTAGGAAACGCATTCACATGGAGGAAAAAAGTGGAGGGAATGGACAATATTTTGGAGAAACTCGAACGTGTGCCTGTGCAACACCAATTTCTCGACATGTACCCAGAAATCATGACCATAAACGGCGCCTTCACGTCTTCTGATCACTGCCCTATTACTATGACCCTTTATAGTCAAACAACGTATAAGCCACCGCCATTAAAATTCGAGAATATGTGGACCAAGAGAAATGACTTCCAAAATGTTGTCAAACAAGCATGGCGGACTAACTGTCATGGTTCTGCTATGTTCAGATTAATAACTAAAACAAGGATTCTTAAGAAAAATGCCAAGGAATGGAATAAATATACGCTAGGAAATATTATCAGACAAATACAAAATGTGGAGAGAGATCTTATTGCAATACAAGATGCTAATATTCTCAATCAACCAAACGTTCATGGGACGAAGGAAAAGGCACTCATTAGGAAAAAAGAGTCGCTATTAAAATACCAGAAAGATTATTGGGGCCAGCGAGCAAAATCTAAACATATCAAAATGGCAGACTGCAACTCAGCATACTGTCATAAAATAGCCTCTGGGGGAAGAAATAGGAAAATAATACGGCAAATTACAACTTCTGAAGGAACTTTGATCTTTGGTGAGGAAAATATCCAAAATGAAATCCGCAGGGATTTTTTGACACGTTTCTCCAAAGAATAAATTAATAAGAGCTTATTAGATTAATACTTGGAATTAATTCCAACATCCATTTCAGATGAGGAAAACTACCGCCTAATTGAGCAACCATCTAATGGGGAAATCAAGAATGCGGTGTTCTCCTTGGGTCAAAATAAATCCTCATGACCAGATGGAATGACAGCTGAGTTATATAAATCATACTAGGATATAGTTGGGATTGATGTTATACGAGCCGTCAAAGCTTTCTTTCATTCGGGCAAGCTCCTCCGACAAATCAACCACATGTTTATCACATTATTGCCAAAATGTGACAATCCCACTAAAACCGGAGATTATAGACCTATAAGTTTTTGTTCTACCATCTATAAAATCATTTCAAAAATTCTTACAGAAAGGTTGAAATCGGTGATTGGAAAACTTATCCATCCACTTCAAGGCGTGTTTGTGTCAGACAAGGCCATACAAGACAATGTGCTAATTGCACATGAGATATTCCACTCATTCAAAACCCGAAAAGGCGCAGATGGGTGGCTTTTTCCATTAAATAAGATATGGAGAAGGCATACGATCGTGTAGATTGGGAATTCACTACTAGTGTACTAAAAAAATTCGATTTTCACAACAAATTCATTGAACTAATAATGGAATGTGTAACCACCGTATCCTTCTCGGTGTTAGTCAATAATGGGCCTACTGATATGTTCCCAGCCAATAGAGGTCTAAGACAAGGAGATCCACTCTCTCCCTTTCTTTTTATTCTTGGGGCCGAGGTGCTTGCAAGAAAATTGTCTGATGAGGCTAATCAGAACAAATCCGGAATTGTGCTCTCGTTTGGACGATCGAGGACTAGTATTCCCTTTCTATCGTTTGCAGATGACATTATCATTTTCTCCAAAGGAAATGTTGAGGTGTGTGACAAGGTCAAAACCATTATGACTGAATATTGCCAGATCTTAGGCCAAAAAATTAATTACGTCAAATCAGCATTTCAATATTCGTCGGGGATTGCGAGAAGCCGTGTTCCGATTATAAAAGGGTCCTTAAATATAGCCAATCAGGCAAAATTAGACAAATACCTTGGTTGCCTGATTGTAAACGGTCGAGACCACAAGACCACTTTTGAAGAAATTATGAGCAAAACAACGGCACAACTTGCTAAATGAAAAGTCAATACTCTATCGCAACAGGGTCGTTTTGTTCTAATCAACTCAAACTTGGCAGCAAAACCTTTATATACAATGCAAAGTTTCATGCTTCCGGTGTCAATGCATTCCAATCTTGACAAAATAAATAGGACTTTGTTCTGGAATAAGGATTTACAATACAAACCGCTGATCAGTTGGGAGAAAATTTGCAAGCCAAAAGAATTCGGGGATTTGGGTCTAAGGAAAACAAGAGAAATGAATATTGCTCTACAAATGAAGCTACTATGGAAAATATTAGTCGAACCAGACAACATATGGGTTAGCATTGTGCAGACCCAACAAATATAAATTTAAATACAAGAGTAAATGAATTTATAGTCAATAATTCCTGGTGTAGCGGAAAATTGGAACAAGTCCTCCCAAATGACATTGTGCAACAAATATGCAAGATCCCACTCCATATCAGTAGTATCGAGGACATATTGTATTGCTGGCTAGATAATAAAGGTTCGTTCACAACATCAAGTGCTTACAAATTTGCTACCAATTCCATAGAACCTATAAAAGACGATAATGCTTGGATTTGCCAAGATGGTCTACCTACTACCGGACGACTAGCAAATAAAGGGCTGTCAATTCCACCATAATGTGCTCTGTGTAATCATCACTAGGAAGATTATGTGCACTTTTTCTTTGAATGTAAATATAATTCATTCGCTAAGAATCTCAAAGATAGAGTAAGAAAGGAAATTGAAAACGAGATTAGATCCTCTAGAAACATCAAATTACCAATGACAAAGCTTTGAGCCATGTTAACACAAGATGAAAAAGAGCAGATGACTTTTCACTGGTGGACAATCTGGTTGACCAGAAATCTTTTCATCTTTCAACAAAAGAAACTGCCTTCTAAAATAGGATTCGCCCAAAAAGTGGAAGTCAATAGACTGAATTGGGTTAAGGCCAGTAAGTTTCACGGAGAAATAAAATATGTAAAACAAAGAAGGAATGGGAGGTCAGAAGGAGCCAGAATAAAGAATAATAAGGTTAAGTGGAAGAAACCCCCGGTTGGGTGGGTAAAACTTAATTTTGATGGCTCAGCTAGCCCGAATTGACAAAGCTCAATAGGATTTATCATTCGTAATGAAAGAGGAATATTAGTGGCAATAGGCGGGGGGAAATTTGGAACACAAACGCCTTTGATGGCAGAAGCCCTTGCTCTCAGAAGGGGTATCATAAATGCTAGGCAAATGAGCGTCGAAAAACTCATCATTGAAGGTGATTCTCTCGTAATTATCAACTACCTTAGCAAAGTAATTAAATGCCCATGGGATATTGAACTTGTCATGTCTGACATCTGCTCCCTCATCAATGGGATTAGCGAAGTTTCGTTTTTGCACATTCTTCGTTCTGGTAATTGCGTGGCTCATCGGGTTGCACACCTCGCCCACGTAACCAATAATCCCAATCTACATACTGATCGTGGTCTCGCCGACCTCATCCGCAAGGATGCCATCGGATAGCGACTTTGTCGTATCCGAATTCTTACCTAATAAAAAATAGGAGAATTGCATCTTGTAAGGGCAGACTGGATTATGATGAATTGAACACAAATTTGGAGATTCTCCATCAATTTCCTGGTACAAGATACTTGCAGTCAGTGGTTTTCCTATGAGTGATCCTAGTGGTTTCTATCATCATCAAGCATTGAAGCTCTTACATGGGCAAATTCATATATTAAAGAATGACTTGAATATTAAAAGATAGAAAGTTGGATATTATAATAATGCATTACACACCTTTGACTTCATATTATGGGAAAAAATTGAATTTGTCATCTTCTCATTAGACATCAAGAATGTATTTTTAATGGTATAAAGGAGGCATCAAAACCATTTTTTAATGTAATAATTAGCAAAAGAATAAACCTAAGAGCATCTTCCCCTGTAGGCCATAATGGCCAAGGGAATATTCTCTTTTGGCCTATTAAAAGGTTTTGTTGTTCCGACCATAGGCCAATTTCAGTAGGAAAATTTTCTATAAATAGTCAGATAATTTAGAACTTTCACACTCATTTCCGTCACTCGATTCTATCGTTATCTTTTCGATTTGAATCAACAATGAATTTTTCTTAAATATCATCTTCATCTCACTCTTCAAATGAAACTATTGAGATTTCTAATTCAATCTTTGATTCATTTGAACAGGATCAAAATGTCTTATATCGTATGTATGCTGATAACAATCTACTCATGGCGGAATATATCAACAATGAAGAAGATGATGTTCAATCAAGACGAAGAGGTGGAGTTCCTGGTCACATTACCATTTATCGTGATCGAGAAGGTGCTGCAAATAATCTATTTAATGATTATTTTGCGGAGATCCCCCGATTTGGTGAGGAAAAATTCTGCAGTCGTTTTCGTATGAATAAAAGTTTATTTCTTCAAATCGCAAACTCAGTAAAAAAATCATGATCAATTTTTTATGCAACAACGAGATGGAATTGGTAGGCTTGGGTTGTCAACCTTTGTTAAAATAACAAATGCTTTTAGGATGCTAGCATATGGTGTGCCTACTGATTCACTTGACGATTACTTAAAAATTGGTGAATCAACTGCCATTAGATGCTTGCAAAAGTTTTGTCGTGCAGTTATAGAGATATTTGGGGAGCAATATCTTCGAAAGCCAACAACCAATGATATTTCAAGACTTCTTTATGTTGGTAAGAAACATGGATTTCTAGGAATGTTAGGAAGCTTAGATTGCATGCATTGGAAGTGGAAAAATTGTCCTGCAGCTTGGGCAGGTGCATATGCTGAGCGTAGTGGATCGCCTACAATTATTCTTGAGGTTGTTGCTGATTATGATCTTTGGATATGGCATGCATATTTTGGCTTACCCGGTTCCATCAATGACATCAATGTGTTGGAAGCATCTAACTTATTTGCGGAGCTAGCTGCATGTAAAGCTCCTCCTTGTACATATTTTATCAAGGGTAAGTAATATGATGTCGAATATTATCTAGAAGATGGAATCTATCCTAAGTGGTCCACACTTGTTCAGACTATTCATGATCCTCAAGGGCAAAAAAAAACAATATTCTGCGAAGAAACAAGAATCATGTAGAAAAGATGTTGAACGAGCTTTTGGTGTGCTTCAATCGCGTTGGGCAATAGTTAAGGGTCCATCACATTTCTGGAATAAACGTGTTCTACATGACATCATGACTACGTGTATCATTATGCACAATATGATTATTGAGGATGAGCGTGACTTAACAACTCCAATTACAAAATTCAATCACGAGCCTACACTGTCAGTTGAATCGGGTGACGACGAGGATGAACAATTTGCACAGTTTCTTGCTCGCAATAGGAAAATCAAAGACAAGAAAGCTCATTTTGAACTTAGGGATGCTTTGATTGATCATCTGTGGGATCGTCATGGTAGAGGCGAAGTTTGAATAATTTTGTAGAAGTTTAATATTTTATTTTGTATTTGTTCTAGTATGTTTTTTTTTTTGACATTTAGAGCTATGTATTCTTCTTCAGTAGTATAGTTTTAGTATCAAATTCAATAAAGAAAGCTAATATTATTTCAATAAAATGATTCACATGTTCTCGTATATTGCATGCAATGTATACATATGACATATTCTCGTATATTGCATGCAATGTATACATATGACATATTGCTTATCTAATTGCTCTCCAAAGTCTACCGATTGATGTAAAGATATCTCTTCATGCAAGTTAAGTTGTATTTAATTATTCAAACACCACCTAAGGCAAAAAAAAAAAAGTAATTGAGGAGCTAGTTCATTGGAGGAGATCTCGATCAATATCTTAATTGAGGAGCTACCGAGCTAGTTCATTGGAGGAGATTTCGATCAAATTGCAAACACTAGCTAGGATATCTCAACTAAGGAGCTACAATGTAGGAGGTCAAACACCATCTACAATATCTCAACTAAAGGTGGTTGTTGGAGAAGATCACGGGGCTAACAACATTTGACTTTCTAATAAAAATAGATCTCACTTAATTGATAATCATAAATACACTAGTTGGCATTCCCACAATCACAATACACGTACAACACACATTTTTCTACTCCTCCAATGTCTTCTAAACGTGGCTTGAATTTTCTACCAGACGAGGATGTGCAATTGTGTCATATATATTTTGATGTTTCTCAATGTCTAATTAATGACATTAACCAAAAAAAAAAGATGCAATGTGGGAGAGGGTTGCTTTTGCTTACAATGAATGGAAGATTGCGGAAAGAGTGAGAACCGACCAATCCCTTCAAAGCCAATTTTCTGATCTATGTTTACCAGTCAGTAAACTTCGTGGTCATGTTCGTCAAATTGAGCATCAAAATCCTAGTGGTGCATCCGAAGCATATATTGTAAGTACCATATAATTATAAACTCTACTATTGTTAACTTTAATTTATTCCAAATATTAATGTATTGAATACTTCTTTTTACTTCGTGTTTAAGTTAAAGAAAGCCAAAGAATCTCTACTAGATGATCCCACTTATAACAGGAAAAGGTTTCATTTTGATCACGTATGACCCATTTTAAAAGATGCTTTGACAATGTTATCGGGCAAGTCGCTAAACCACGTAAGAGAAATGATTCATCCGCAGGATCTCAAGCGGGTTCTCACACATCAAATATATCTGAAACTCCAACAGTTTGTATTGATATCGATGCAGATGAAGATGAGAAAGAGTACATCAATGATGAAGTCGCTTCAAAAGGACGTCCAATGGGAACGAAGATGGCAAAGGCAACATGGAAAGTTATCAATGAGAGAAAACGACGTTATGAAAAGATTATGGCTGACAACCAAGTGATGAAAGATTTACTTGAAAAGAATATGATGCAGAAAGCAAGCTTTGCTTCTAAGATGGAGCATTACACATCAACCAAATTGAATATCCAACGCTAGCACGATGAATATAAAATAATGCTAATGAATCCTGATTCCATAACTGATCCAATGGCCCGAGATTACTTAAATATGAGAAAGGCGGAAATTATACATCCTCATCCTCCTTCGGCACCACCGACTACATTTGGTTATGGTAACTTTAACCAATTCCAAAGTCAATCAGAAGCTGCATGCACTACTAGAAAACATCAATTAGACATCTGTTGCCAACAGATGTCTTTCAAAAAAATTTCCGATCTCTTTGTGCGTGTAGTAAAAGATCCAAACTTTTCACATCGGTTTTAAGCAGATGTCTTTTCTTAATTACAACCCCTAAATTTTGGTTATGACATATTCACTTGTTGATGAATATCCATGATTTGTCATTTGAAAACATGTGAAGATGTCCTCCTAAAGCAAAAAAGTGACATTTACATCTTTATTTATAAAATAAATAATGTCATAAGGCAAGATAGACAACAGTTTTTGTTTTAGTGATCACGTTTATAATCATGTCCGATATATAATTTATGATTTTATATTGTTTTAATTTAACCGACCACATGAAATATAGGCATAATTAATGTCGTTTCTCACATTTATATCAGTTTTTTCAAAATAAAATGATATTGTTGCTGCAATGACACATCGATTTATTTGGTAGATAACAATGTTATTTTGATAAATATATATCAGTTTATATATCATTTTAATGTTGAAACTGGTGTTGCACATTGATTTAGATGAATGAACTGATGTGTATAATTATACTGGTATTTGTTTCCATAAACCATTCTGATGTTAAACATATGAACGCACTACAATTTTCATATATAATCTAATGTCTTTTATTTGGATACACAACACGCTTTTATCAATAGAACATCGCATTTTGTTTGTTCTTCGAAATGATAGGCCGTTTAATGAAAACATGTAAATAAATACTAGCATCATATTATAACATTTACAAAATACGATGCTGCTATTCATAGCCACAAAATTGGCTAGCCACATCTCAAAATAAGGTTAAGGCCAACACCATCTTCACTTGAAGATATTGGTAGAAAGAAGACCAGTACATTGAATAAAATGTTATCAGTTTTTCATCTGCCTTCATTCGATCTCCAGCTACTTCTCCTTTTCATAAAGCTCCTGCAACAGAAGAATAACACTAGCCAGAATATCATGAAGATAATAATCCATTGAGGATCAAGTATTACCTAGATTGTATGAAGATAATAATCCATTGAGGATCAAGTATTACCTAAATTGTATGAACAATTTCACAAAATGCTTGGATCTCCACATTTATTCATTTATCGAAAAATATCACACATCGCACATACAACATGTATATGTGTCACTAATCTAGCATGTTATTGCTTGGTTCATGTTGTTTGATTAGAATGTGCTACTAATCTTGTCATTCAGGTTTTTTTGGTTAATAAAATTCTGCGAACAGGTTTTCTGAACCATATTATTAATCAAGAAGCATAACATGATAACAATACACTCCTAAAAGCAACTAGTAAGTTTTCAAGAAGCTTGAATCGTGACTAGCATGTAAAGCTTCTCCTAAGCCTCTCATGATTAACAAGGGCTTAGCCACAAGTATACATGAAAAGGAAAGAAGTCTCTTCAAACATACTCCAAAGAACAAGCTTATCGCATCTAAAAGCATTTCAACAAAATAAGCTGCAAAAAGTGCAAGAACATAGTCATACATATACGAACACTTGCTTGTAGCTGCAAATAATCGTTTCCAGTCTGCCCAAGATGAACCAATTAGTATGCAGGCAGCAGAATTAACCTATAGGAGAGCACATGCCTTCAGTCACTTGGCTAGTACATACATGAAGAGAGGGGAGAACCAAAGAACTCTTCAAGGTAACATTAAAAGAAGAGAAAATGGTTTTAAAGTGAAAGAAGGATGAGTAGATAAACAGATACTCACTGTGAACAATGACATCAAAAGTGGCCAATGAATCGTAGCCAATAAATACCTGATCCAGTGGAAGGGGTTTTGATTAGTTTCAGATCCTTCAACAATGTTTAATTAGATCAGCAGAGGACAAAATAAGAGATGAGAATAATAGATATTCAGCAATAAGATATCAATTATTGTATTCTGATTTCTGATACAAACAGGTGAAGTTCGAAGTTCTATTATATCATTCGTCACTAGAGAAAAAGGAAAGAAGTAGCATCTTCACATGAGAAGAACAAATACACAAAATGAGAGATATAAGTACAGGATTTTTCTGACACGCATTAAAATCCCCTAGAGTTCGTGCACTTACACCTAGGGGTATTCTTTTCTCACAAGAGGCAAACAGAAAATACAGATATCACAAGAACTGCTTGAGGAAAGCATAAAACAGCTGCCTCTTCTCAGCCTATAATGAAGGGGCATTAGCATTTGAAGAAAAGAAAGGACATAATAATATTTAAAAAAGGCAGAGTTGTGAAGAAATCAAATTAACATCGTGACAAGGCCATAAATGAATGATAAGAGCTCAAAAATAACGAAAATAAACAAATTGCGAAAATACCGAAGAGTTCACATGTATATAAGATCAAAAACCATAAAGGTCTTACTTTCTAGAAAATACTGGATGAGTCATTTCTTCATAAATCTAAAATCCAAATGCATTGTAAATATAATTTTCCATTACAATATTTTAAAGCATTAAAACAATAGTTTAAATTGAGTAAAACCCCTATTAGATTAGTCTAGTTTTATGAAGGATTTTCAAACATGTGTAGAGCTTTTAGCATAGAAGGCGCATAATTATGGATAATGTTTCAATATCCAACAACATATGCACTCCCTCCGATCAACTTTAACTATCGTTTTAGGTTTTCTATGCACGTAATTAGCATTGAGTTTCTTGAATTATTTTTATTGGCTAAATTTTTCTCATATTGTTCACTTTTTTTATTTTTTATTTTAATGTTAAAATTATATTAATACTATTAAGTTTTTTACATAGGATAGGGGAAGGGGAAGGTCACCCCTAGCTTAGCCTAGGACTTAAACTAGGGAGCTGACAATAGGTCATATTGTTCACTGATTAGCTTAAAAGAGAGGTGGACATTTAATGATGTGATAAGATTTAAGTAATCATAACAAAAATAAGTGAATTGCTACTTTTCTTAAAACTTGTGCTCAAGCCTAAAGCGGAACTTATTGTTCATTAGGAGTACTGAATAACAATAAATAAACGGAAACTCTAGCTGCCTAAATGTGAACCCAATAAAAAAATATTTCACTCCTAGTGTTCCGCAAAGGAGAAGCCATAGATAACAAGAGCTCTCTCAGGATTCATTTAAGTAGAGATACTAAACATCTAGATTTGCAATATGAGTAACTAGGATCCAGGGAATTGAGGATAATGGTTATGTTGAGAATATAGCTAGCTCAAGTTCAGGAATCCAATAAGCTGGAAGGGAAGTTCAAATAACAAGGTAAGAAGTAAACAAAAAATCCCTAAAACAATCTTACCTAATATACACACAAAATTTTCCCTTCTCATTTACATCTTTTTTGAGAAGGATAGCACAATATTGTCAAGAAAAATCATAGAAGAAGAAACATGTCCAAGAATAACTAATATGCTGATAGCAGCAAACTAATTAATCCAAATACCTTGTCATGTGTATTCTCGTATCTCTGCCACAGTGAATTTAAAATAGACTCAGCACCAACCTCACTGAAATGGAAATGATGAAGAAAAATAAGAAACAACAGATATGAACAAAAGCATGCATTTGCATAAATATATTATATGCATAGTTGTCTATTCAATGAATCAAACTCATAACACTTCACAATTTTTAAAGAATTAATTATTTAAGCATGAGAAATGAAAATATCATGCAAAAAGGTAGTTATAAATCATAATTGTCTAGAAAGGAAGGTATCTTCAGCATGTCTTTTGTGAATCCAGTTAGTTATCGATTGGCTTCGAAAATAATTCAAATGCTCCATCCAAATCAAAAAGGGAAGAAACATGTGACATAGAAATAGTACCTGAAATATACTTTGTTTCTAGGCAAGTTTAAACGATCTACTTTGTATGTAGACCCTCCATGATGTTCATGATTCCTCCTCAATCTATACGACCCAAAGTTTCTGGAGCCAAGACCAACTGAGCAGCCAAGCACTGTGACCCATCAAGTCAATCAGGGCCACCAAATGACCATGCAATCAAATGTAATAGATTTCATTCCATTGATGCACAGCTTCAGTTTGATAGTACATGCATAAAAAGAACATCAAAAAAGATTTGAGAAGAAAGTTCCAATGATTAACAACCACGTCGTTTCAAAAGAGATGTAAACAACCTCTTTTTCCAAAATGGCATTTCTCCTGTCCATTTTGGCTCCAATTCTTTAAAACCTAGCCTAAATCTAATGTATAGTTATGAGTAAAAGATGAATACCATTTCCAAGTTCAACTCTCTGCTTTCTAACATGTAAACAAATAGTACAATTGTGGAAATTTCATAATCTACAAGGAGAAAACCAAAAGTAAACATCTAATTAGAACAGTAGTGGTGCTAAAAGAAAAGTGAGATGGGCAATGTCAAATCTGCATTCTCAATAAGGTTCTTCAATATGCCAATACTTTCAAATCCTTAAAAAAAAGTTCACAGGACATAGGAACAAAGTTAAGGGATGAAAGATTTTACCATGTCCCCAATCCAAAAGAAGGAATTAGGATGAGCACTGACTTACTAAGGACTTGATTTACAACCTCTGAGATATTAGACTTGTCCCCTACAAGACTGACACCTCGGGGTTCTAAAGGAATAGTGTTACAGTTTCCTTTTTCTGGCATATAAATATTGCATATGGCTAATAATACGCATTTGAGCATACAAAAAAAATCTCAATCATTTGAGTATAAACACAAGAAAACACAAAGCCATTGCATACTAATCAATATCCAACCGATAAACTATAAACTTCTGACTGCTTTGGTTTGAGGTTTTATGTTTTTATGTTGGATATTGAATTGAGGTAATACAAAGCCAGATTATCCATAAAAAAAAAAGCTATAAAGTGTAAACAGAAAAAAAAAAAAAAAAGACAAAGCCATTGCATTCTAATCAACAAGCACAAGGCAGCATTCACACACATCTCTCCTGATATATAAAAAAACCAACTGAAATCCAAAAACAAAAAGTTGGATCTAGGAGAACCGAACTCAAATACTCTCGGATCCACTAAAATTCAGATCAAGCATGAGATGCGAGGCATATAATAGATTAATGAGGGAAAAGCAAGTAAGAGTAGGGAAACAAAAAAGGTAGCTACATGAGCTTGCATAATGGTCTTTGTTGGACCCACAAGAAGCTTGGTATGTGTTAAGTGAATAAAATTAGATACTGAGATGTCCATGTACACATGAGTCATATAATCAGTGCAGAAACAAAAAAGATTAAAATGATATACTTTAAAAGAATGGATAATTTCAAAGGCTGCTACTTTAGGAGTCCAATAAAGTTATAAAGATATCCTTAACTTCATTCAAAGGCAATTAAGACCTTCTCTTTTCCCTCTCTTCAACCTTGACCATAGTTGGATCAATCACCTAAACACTAAGATTCTATGAACGTGAAATTTACACACCGAAACAATTCATGAAACATTTGAACATCTATCAAATGGTTCCTAATTCGGGCTATACACTCATGACTCACCATGTAAGAAAGTATATCCTTTAGTCCGTCTAGACATTATCTTCAAACTGTAAGGTCACCAGAGAAGCAGCAACCACTTAGTAACATGTCTGAAAGAAACATCCATTTAAAAAATTATTGCAATGTGCCTGACATTGTGCTCAAATTCAGGAGTTTCAGAAGGATTAGATTCAACACACAACAAAGTTCAGCAATATACACTTATATTCAGAGGATGCATAAACCAAATATTCCGCTCTAAACAATCTTCTAGCCCTTGGGAAGGAAAACAATCTATTTAAGTTTTCGAGCCCCAAAGTCCCAATTCAAACCCTAACAGTAAGTCCCTAGGTGAAACCCCGACTGAATTCCAAATCAAGTAATTAGGGCTCGCGAATTGAAAGGAGATGGATTCACATGGGTTACCTGAATTTCACCAAGAGGTGTCACACAGAACGATGGAAGTGGCGACCGGCGAGGAGAACATCGGTGAAAACAACCACCGGAGCTGGCTAGGGTTTCGAATGGGGGCAAGATTTCAGATCTAGAAGGAGGGAGACGCCGGCGAGAAGGAGGTGAAGAGATGATGTCAGTGGTCGTCGAGGAGGAGGAGATCTCGGATCTGGAGGGAGGGAGATGGCGGCGAGGAGGAGGTGAGGAGATTGTGCAGGTGGCCGGTGAGCAGAAAGAGATCCCAGATCTGGAGGGAGGAAGACGGAAGCAAAGAGGAGAACTGAACCCAGGAGGACGGTCGCTGGAGATCAGAAAGCTCGGGTCTGGAGAGAGAGAGGATCGAACATGGAGGATCTGGAGAGAGAGGATCGAAGAAGGAGTTGGGGATTTGGGGGCTTGGGTCTGGAGAGAGTGGAAGTGTAGAACGTGGTTTGAGAGAGAGAGAGGAGAGAGAAGGCTCTAATTTTTTTTTGAAGTATACCTCCAAATGTGGAAGCCCGGGCTACAAAAAATTTCTAAGTGTTTTAATCCCACCCTTTCCCGCTTTTTTACCTTTTTTCGAATTAACAATTTTACATCTGTCTATAAATTTGACCATTGTGTAATCTGTTTTAAACATCAAAAAAAAAATTATTGATGTCATAAATTAATTTAACATCTGTTGATTTGATGACAGACTTAAATCATATGATGTCTAATTGCAGTATTCTAGTAGTGATGTGATAATGAAAATTTTGGTAGTGAAAATTATGGTTTTGGTAGCTTTTGAACGAGCAATGACAAATATATGCATGAAGATGATCAATGTGATGACTTCGGAACAGGAAATGGTTATGAAGAGAGTAATGCGGATCTACCAGAATATTAAATGTAACCATGATTCAATAGTTGGTTGTTTCATTTTATATTTGTTTTTTCTTCTTTAGTACTTTAAGTAACTTAATATTTATTTTTTATTATAATTTTGATGAATCTATAACAAAAAATATTAATGTCATTTTCTAAAAATATTATTTATGCAATAATAATTCAAATATGTCAAATATTATAGTCATATCGAAGAACTATTGAATATCTTAACAATACTAAAAAAAAAATTTTAATTTGAAATCATAACTATATAATATATAGATTTATAATTGTATTATTTATAAATTTACATAAATATTAAACACTTAAAAATAAATAAATAAATAGGATTTGGCCTTCCAATAGTGGAAGCCAAATTTGACCTTTGTTTTGAAAATAGGTCAAATACAAAAAGACTAAAATTGGTTTTGACCTAAGGTGGGAGCAAAATTTGACCAAAACCCATTTTTTGGCTTACCATTGGAGATGCCTTAATCGAGTGTTATTAATTTTGGTAAGCAAAATTCATTTTTCCACTTATCATAATAACCTAATTTTTTATATATATATAAATTAGAACTTTTGCACAAAAGAAGCCGGCTTCTAATTTACTTAATATATTTTCCTTTCCTGTTCGCCTTCTCAACCCCTCTTCGGAGGCTTAAAAACACCTCTTTGGAGGATGAAAAACACCTCTCCGAAGGTCAAAATCAGTCCCGACCGGTTGTCGAGTTTCCCGTTCGTGGGACTCCTCGCCTCTGTCGGCCTTACCAGATCTGCTTGATCTTGGTTTAATCCTCCTTTCCTGTCCCCACTTCGTCGGATCAACCCCTCCCTAACTACCAATCGCTGGTGTTTGGGATCTATTTCCCCCGGTCTTCCTTTCCTAGTGTATCTGGGCATCTTGTCCCTTCGATCCGTCAATTTGTTACTCCTCCTCTACTCCTGGTTTCGGTTTTGGGGAGCTCCTTCTCCGCCCCAAGCCTGCTTCTCCCCTTTCTCGTCCGATTTGGGGTCTGTGGTGGCCTTCCTCTGGGTGCTCTGTGGATCCGCAGCTCCGCTACCTTGCCTCCATGTGGTCTGGCTCTCTTGTCGAACCCTTAGCCCCCAATTCTACAATTTCCCTTCGACAATTTGGACGACCATCGTCTCCGCCGTCCTCCTTGTTGGTTGCCTTAGTCGGCGTTGATGGTGGTCTAGCCTTTCTCTGACCTCCTTGCCTAGGCCCGATTTTCGGACTTATCTTGGTCCTTTCGGCCCAAGGTAAACCCTTGGGCCCAAAGGAAACCCAATTTAAAAAAAAAATTCGTGTTCAAAGCCCACGTAGGCAATTTTAAGAGGAAATAAAAATTTTTCTTCCAATCTTGCACCGTAAGATTGGGTATGGAAAGTATTTTTTCTTTTTAAAAAAAGAAAACATAAGTAATCGTGATAATTTATGAGTAAATAGTATCTAATATACCACTTTGTTGGGCTCTTTGCAAAAATGACAACCCTCTTCAAAATTTGCAAAAGTAGCAATTAAGCCCAAAATTTGGCAAAAATAACCGGTTATCTTGACCTCTTTTCACAGGTCACCTGTTGAACCAAACCCTCGCCGCCTCCACCTCCTTCTTCTCTCCGGTCGTTCCCAGCCCTCCACGAGCCACCTCCGGCCAACCCCTCCTGCCAGACCGTTTCATTGTAGAGAAGCGAAGATTGAAGAAGCGAATCGTTGTTCCCCCAGTCTCCATCGCCATCTTCATTTCTTCGTCCTCGGAATCTCCAATCTCCAGATCGAAGATGGGGAAGAGCCACAAGCCATGGATCTTCTCTCTCCTTTGTGCTCTCCTCTTCTTCGTCGCTCCGTTGCTCTCCTTTTTCAATTTGTTCCATCTTCATATGTTGTTGGCTTGAGGATTTCGAAACAATGTCGATCTTTCACGAAATTCTCTTTCCGGTTCTCGTGTACAAGAACCCTAATTCCTCTGCTGGAACCACAACAAATGGATCCCGATGAGAAGGTCCTTAATCCCGCTGGTGATGGCGCCAATCCGAACCCTGATATTATCGAGGATTTCGGGGAGGTGTTGGTAAGGTCCTTAATCCCTAATCAGTAAGCACCACCTACTAATTCATCTTTTCGATTCGAGTTGTTTAAATCTTATAATAGTTTGCAATTTTAGTTTGAATTGGGTTGCTTTCACCCCTTCTTTCAATTTAAAATTTGCATATTTTCGAATTTGGATTGTTTGTAGACTACATAGGCTCGCAATTTCAGTTTGATTTGGGTTGGTCATAGCTCATAAAAGCTTGCAATTTTAGGCTAGGAATGTGAAATTTATTACGCACGCAAGGTGCTCGATGAAATGCTAACTAATTAATGGGGTGTAAATAGAGAACGTTGGTGTTATATTGTTACATTTTGTTTGACGTGGATATTTAACTATGTTTTTGAATTATACTAACGCATGATCATGTTATTAGTAGAAGTGACTTGGTCTAAATTACAATTTTGGATCATTAGTAATGTTTTACATCTCATTTAGTCCATGAGTGTACCGAACAATACAAGAAATCAAGATAAATGTTAATAGGAGCAGCTGAATGTGACATAAATTGATCCCAAAGGTTTAACTTTAGCACTCGCAAATCAGAAAATTCCCAAAAAGCTTGCTAAATTATGTAATAACATATCCAACATCTCAAAGGAGTGTGGGAAGATTATCTTGCTTTGTATCTTCTTTCCCCTCACAAACCGATATTCATGTGATGTTAAAAAGTTATGATGCTAGTTTGAAAATTTTTAAATCATACAGTATTGAAGTGTGATGCATTGAGATTTGTTCAGTAGGCTGCACATGGAAAGACGGTTGTGTAGTTGTGTAGTTGTGTCATTTGTGTAATGTTATATGTTTTGGCAGACGTATTATTTTGATTGGCTAGACATATGTATATATTGGCAAGGATTATTGCTAAAATGGGTATTATTTGAACACATGTATGACAGATTAAGGAGACAATGAGAAAAATGAAAGGAAAAATTGTATTTCATAATCTTGTTAATGCAGCTGCAAAAGTAGTCATACATTGTTTCCCTTTGTTGCATAATGCATTGTTGTGACATGAGCATATGAGCATCTGAGCATTTCTATCATGGCAGACATTTTTTTTTTGCATGGCAAGAATTATTTCATGACTGACTAGCTTTTTTTATTTACTGTCATTGGTGTTAACAACCTCTGAACATGTTATTCAATCATGCATGTGGACTCGTATGCAACTTCATATTGTTGAATTTGTGTTGGTGATATTAATCGTGAAGTGGGATATATGTGCAGCCGACATTAGCTTTAGAGGGAGGTCTAGCCACTTCTCGAAGATGGGCCTCCTGGATCACATGAACCAAGCCCTCGTTGCTGCATACTGGAAGATGTTGAAGGAAAGCAGCCGACATTAGCTTTAGTACTTCGTTGTGTTTGTTTTAGGTCTAAAACGTTTTCTCCTTTTTGATGACTGGTCCCTTATGTTCTGGATTTATGTATGGATGGTTTTATGGTTGGTTGTTTTGAATGGTGTTCTAACTTCTATAGTTTGTGCTTAATATTGTCTATCCAGCTGTTGTGAAGATTCTAAGATTGACAAGATCCGACAGGGATTAGTCTTATATTGGCTAAGACGAGATCCGGCAGGGGTTACTTCTACATTGGCTAAGACATCGTTGTGACTAGCTAGATAATAGTATTTACTGGCTAGTAATTTACATCGCAAATATTCGGGTTTTGCATCTTAGGCAAACAAAATAGACAATACTCTACTTTGAGTTCATGCAAAATAACAAAAATCATCCTTCGCCGACTGAAAAGAAAAGGTGTCCGTACGACGAGCGGCATATGATGACCTTACCATTCCACACTTACTTAGGTTTTAATTGTTTAATCGTTTCCACCTTTTGGATGACTTGTGTTTGATTACTGATAAGGTATGTTGTGGTCTTGTGGTCACTTGTTTATATGTGTTATGGATGGTTATTGTGAATTCTGCATTATGACGCATTTCGTTTGAGTTTAATGGTCGATATACTTAGGATGAGAAGTTTATGAGATAGATAAGATATGTCAGGGGTTATTATCTTATTGGCATAGACTTTGATTTTATTGGCTAGGGAAAATCATATACTGGCTAGTAAACAAAAAATCGCATACATTTGTCTTTTGCATCGTCGACAAACTAAACGGTCAGTTATGTACATTCAAAACCACCAAAACCCCAAAGTGTCATTGAGTTACAAGCAAACTAACAAAATACTACATTCGACTACGCAAAAGAAGAGTTACCCAACTAGACATCAATTTCTTCACCTTGCCACGCCACGCTTGCTTATGTCCTCCGACGCTTCCGGCGAAGGAACTCTCCCCAAGACGGGTACCTGCTTGTCTCCATTATCTTGCTCCTGACGGACCCAAACGACATGCTCTCCTCTATGACCATTGCCCCCTCCTCCATGTCCACGTCGGGAGCTTTACCTTTCATCTCCGGAGCAACGATTGTCAGTGCTACCCATTATGTTGTTTTGTACTTAACTTGTTATGTATTGGTTAGGAAATTTAGTACTTTGTAGTTTTTGGTTTAGGTCTTAATTTTTTAATCGTTTCCACGTCGGGAGCTTTACCTTTCATCTCCGGAGCAACGATTGTCGGTTTTGCCCAGATTTTCTTGTTTATCTTGCCAGTTGTGTGAATTTCTGTGCCAGCTGAATATTGTATTTGTCATCCAAATGGTTATCCATGCCATACTCCAAATTGAGATCAAGATGCGATATAGACCAAACTTTACTTCAAAATATTTTTTTCCATAAACATATACAAAGTGGGTGTCTATAGATAGAAAAAATTAAATTAAGTTCAAAACTAAATTTATTTTTTAATTTTAACAAATAAAAATGGATGAAATTTAGTTTAAAACAATTAAAATTTAAGTTGAGTCACTTGTCACCATTTCATTTGCCCCCTTTCAAATTTGGTGGGAAGGAGCCCTGACGCCATTCTTCCTTCTTTTAACCGGATAAGGGTTGAATAGGTAACTTTTTTATTTGCAAAACTAACCTTCCACTAACACTTTGCAATTTGTGCTATGACAATGTCATTTTTGCAAAGTCCAAATTTTTTTGGTATATTCATGCAAAATGGCCATAATTTATATATATATTATTTATATATAGATTTTCACATTGAGATATTTACTTTGAACCAATTCCGAACGGATTTAATATATCCCCGAAAGGGTTTACCTAAAATCCCGAAAGGGTTGAATAAATCCCGAAAGGGCTTGGAAAATATTAATAAGTAATAATAAATCTCACCGGACTTTATACTGGGTCCCGGGATTTCTGCTCACAAATTTTCGTCGGTGGATTGATCTTCCTTGTTTTGGCCCGTATTTTGCTTCGTCGTTTGGCTTCGAGTCGCTGCCTTGGTGTCGTTGCATTTAAATCCGAGTTGGGTTGCAGTATCGGGCGTCCTGTATGATCGAGAGGATCTTGGCTGTGTTCGTGGTCTTCAAATATCCCTCATTAAGGTGGGGGCAACGTCGGTGGTCAACACATCTCCAGGATTCGCCCTTTCCGATGGTGGGTTACTATTCTCCACCTTCTCGGCATCGAGACGTCGTGTGAGTCGTCGCACTCGCCCGTGTTCTCGGCATCCGTAGCTCGTCTAGGATCTTCATCAACTCCTCCGCTGACCGGCGTCTTTGATGGGTTGTTGGGGTTTTTCTTTCTTCCTTGTTGATTTGTGTTGCTTATGGTTGTATGTTGACGGTTAGTCCGTCTGCCAATTCGTCGGCCTCTCGAGCTTCAGGCTTGTCTGAGCTCGAATTTTTACCTAATAAAAAAAACGAAATCGGCTTCCAATTGCTCGGAATTGCAATGATACGCCTACATCCTATCATCATAGTTGTCTAACAGCAAAAAAAAAAAAAAAAAGAAGAAGAAGATAAAAAAAATTATGTAGATTTTTAAGATTATGTAGATTTTTTTAGCTAAAATATTTATAAAATAATTTAAGGTAAAATGATAGGTTTTGTAAACACTTCACATATGAGTAAAAATTTATTGTAATAACTCATATTGATAAGTTTAAGAATCTATATGATAGAATTTATAACCACTTACGATTTAAGAATTAATTATAATAATCAATAAAGGTAGTCAAATAGGATGACAGGTGTATAAATAGATGATGTAATTGTCTGACGTGGCTTAAATATATTGGATCATCATTAATTGATGTGTTAAAGACCTGGACCAGATTGTACCAAAATACGACAAGTAAGCGAATTGCACCAGAACCCGCCATATAGAATTTGTTACCCGCACAGTTGCGCGTTTTGTTAATGAATTATATTTTATTAGATTACTAATTGAGGTGGCTTAAAAAAATAAAACCAAAATTGACGTGGCTCGCAAAAATAAAACCATATATAAATATATTATATTCAATTTGATCTAAAAGGTAGAATAATTGACCAAATATTTATTTTTTATCATGTCTTTTAAGAAGTTAAAAAATATTAATTTTTATGTACTAATAATACTATATAATTTATTAAAAAAAACTGTGAACGATGCGAGCAACTAAGATATGATTTTTAAAGATTTTTACTATTTACACACATTTAGTAGTGTAAAAATTATATAAATATTATATTTTGATTAATGTTTTTAACAATTTTATACTTATTACTAATCGTAGGAAATCATCAAAAAAGAATTACTAAAATATTAATATTTTATATAATTTGTAACCTCCTAAATTTGCATGAAGAGTAGATGACTTATAAAAAAAAGGGTATAAGATGTCTATATACTCACGGACTTATACAACTTACCATCTCTCTATATTATTTGAACTTTTAAAAATAAACTTTTGCATAAAATCAAATCGGCTAAATTGATTCGCTTAAATCAAATCGGCTAAATTCTAAGAGATTTTCATTTAGTTAATTGAAAATCTATCAAGTATCAATCTAATTAAGATAGGAATATATTTTTTTTCTAAAAAAAAGGATATGAATATATATAAATCTCACGTACTATTTATTTGATCTAAAACGATAACTTTTTTACCTAACTATATTGACTTATTAATTGTTGTGGCCCAAAAATATAATACAAATTTAATTCAGAAAATGATACGTAAGCAAAAATAATCTCATTTAATCCAGAAAATTTCATGGACGCGAGATCGCATCAACGGCCTTTGCTTTAGTATATTATATATTATTACTAGTATTCGGTACCCGCCCGTTGTGCGGGTTTTTTAATAAATTTTAGTATATAAAATATCTTTGAATTAATATAAATTTAGGTTTTTAAATATTTTTCGGAGTTTAGATTGATTTTGTTTTAACCTATTCAGTAGATCGAATTATTTGATCAATATCCATGACGTCAAATTATACTAAAAAATATAATACACCGTAGTACATAATAAACAATCTTTATATATATAGAAAATAATTAAATTCAATCTCTTCACTTACTAATTCTATCACTTATCACTCATCACTTACTAATTCTTGAGAAATTTGGATTTCACCCGACTTGGATCAGCTGGGTTATAAAGTGTATCACGACTACCTCTTTCTCTGTTCTAGTCAATAACACCCCTGGCCCCCTCTTTAAACCCAATAGAGGCATTAGACAAGAAGACCCCCTTGCCCCTTACCTATTTGTTCTTATTATGGAAGGCTTGTCCAGATAACTTCACAAAGAAGCCTTGCTAGAAGATGCTCTTATAGGCATTAAGCTCAAAAAGAATGGTACTCCTATCATTTTCTTAACCTTTGCTGACGACACTATCATTTTTTCTAAAGCGGCCCATACTAGCCTAAATACGATCCAGAATATCATAAATAACTTCTCAAATCTTTCTGGTCTCACAATCAACTATAACAAGAGTTCTCTACAATGTTCTAGGAACGTTAACCCAAATCTGATTAAAGACTTATCTGCCCATATGGGTGTTCCAATTTCAAAGACTCTTGAAAAGAATCTTGGAATCCCTCTAGTTAATGGTCGTGTCAAAAACTGTGTTTTTAATGAAGCGGTGGACAGTTTACGAAAACAACTAACCAAATGGAAAGCGTCTAGCCTCTCTCGGGAAGAGTGGTCCTTATCCAATCCAGACTTAACTAAAAAACAAATTATCTCATGCAAAATTTTTTACTTCCAAAGGGTATTCTTAATCAAATTGATAACAGAAACTTTTTCTGGAATAAATCTCAATCAGATAGATACATCCCTCTCATCAGCTCGGATCACATTTGTAAACGTAAATCTCAGGGAGGTCTGGAACTTAGAAAAGCAGAAGATCTCAATATTTGTTTACAGATGAAACTCCTTTGGAAAATATATAACAATGAGGATAATATTTGGGTGAGAGTCATAAAAGAAAAATACCTTCAACATGAAAATATAAGGAACTATAGCAACAGGGAAACCTCTTGGCAATTTGGTAGACTTCTCTCACTTAGGCAGAAGTTTGAAGAAGGCCTTCTCTGGCTGGTTGGAGATGGCACAAGCATAAATATTTGGAATGACCCTTGGATCCCGGCACTCAACCTAAAGAACTATATGAGCTCCAACAACCCGTCAATGAAAGTTAAAGATCTTATCACTGATAGAAACCATTGGAATGAAGATATCCTGAAACACTTGTTTTCTCAAGAGGTAATTCAAAAGATTCGATATATTAAAATTCCCTCCTCTCAGGTTCAGGACAAGTTGATTTGGAAGCCTGATCCAACAAGGAATTTCACCACAAAATCAGCAAGGGACATTCTAGCACCACCTTCGCATGAACCAGATGCACACACCTGGATATGGAAGCTAAAACTACCCCCTAGAATCAAAAACTTCCTGTGGAAAATAAAAATAGATGGACTCCCGACGGCTGCTCGGCTCAACAGGTATGTTAACAGGGTACCAAGTCAATGCTCTCTGCAATCAGTCAGACGAAGATGCGACTCATCTTTTTACAAAGTGCACTTTTGCTAGAGAAGTAATAGTCCAATATGAGCAACAAGGAGGTATGTTTTTCCCTGAACTTAATAATCCAGGTCCGCTCCATGTAAATTTAGAAAATATTATAAAAGCAAATAGCAGATTCGAAGATCTTGCCTGCACCTGGCAAGTTATTTGGGAAATTAGGAATGAGCAAATCTTCAGGCAGAAGAGTTCGAATGACGTAGCCCAAGTAGTCCAAAGAATCAGACAGACACTTCTTGATTGGGACGAGGGGTATGGTAGCACTTTACCAGCCAATAAACTAAGAAGTAGAATGGCTACTGCTAAGTGGAGTAGACCACCCAGAACTATCTACAAAATTAATGTAGATGGTTCTATCGCCCTTTCTGGCAAGTGTCAGATTGGAGGAATCATTCAGGATTCCGATGGCCAGATTATTGATGTATTTCATAAGGAAATAAGCGAAGGCTCAGTCTTCCAAACGAAGGCTTCATCAATCCTTTTTGGGCTGCAACGTGCAAAGGAGAAAGATATTACGAAGATCATCCTTGAGAGTGATAACCAAGTTCTGGTTAAGTCTATTAAGCGACTGCAACAACCAAGATGGGATGTTATGCGACAAGTTGAAGACATTATCAAGCTTCTATCAGAATTCACGATGGCAGATATCCACCATGTCTATAGAGAGTCAAACATGTCAGCGGATTATATAGCTAGAAAAGGAATTATCTGTAATTTGCAGTCTATCCCCTATCATAGGGATTTTTGTAACAGCATCCTTCAGGATGATTCTGGAGTTAGGCTACTATCTTAGGTAGCAGCTCCTAATGTTTGCCTACTGTAAAAAAAAAAATTCAACTACAGTAAACTATTTTCTAAGGATATGATAAATCATGAAAAAGAAGCCGAGAAAATTAATTAATATATATTAAATATAACATACTGATATTTTTGTATGATATATTTGTAAGATTCTTTAGTTTGTTAAAATTTATTAGATTTATTCAAATAAGTCATAAAATGCTATCAAAATGTAACTAATCTAAATAGAAGATTATATTGGATAAGATTATTTGATATAAAAAGACAAGTTTTTTACCTAATTATATTGACCCCCAAAAATATAATACCGCCTTAATCCAAAATATGACACGTAAGCAAAAATAATTCTGTTTTAATTCAGAAAATCCCGTGAACACAAGATCGCACCAGCGGCCTCTGCTTTATTATTTTATATAGATATAGATAGATATATAGATAGATATGGATTTGGATCCTCTCCTAATGACTACTTGCCTAATATTTTCCTAATAGGCTAATCACAACCGTCCAAATATATCAATGGTTAAGATTAATTCCCTTATTGATAAACTTCATTAAATGAATAAATTAATTAAACAACCGACCTAATCACAACCGTTCAAATATATCAATGGTGAAGATTAATTCACTTCTTGATAAACTTAATTAAATGAATTAATTAATTAAACAACCCATCGTCCATTAAGCAAATTCATCAGTTAACTCCTTATCAAAATAAATTTCATCAGTTAACCTGCTTAACCATCGATCAAAACAATTTCATCAGTTAATTAATTAGACTTCGGTTACTAATTGAAACTCATTCTTCTTGCTTGATTGATTTAGACCAAGTTAGTGTGTAAAGTCAAATTATTTGACATAAGGAAGTACTCTATATAGAGACCGGTAGGAAATCGATCGACGTCGTAATTAAGGATTTTGAGTGCACGGTTGGAAGGAAAAGGCATAGAGTGAGATCGGAAGCATAGAGCGATAAGCAATTGACGAAAAGGCAGAGAGCAAGACTGGCGGCAGAGAGCGATTGACGAAAAGTAGAGAGCGAGACCGGAAGCAAATCGATGGATGTCGTAAGGATTCCGATGTGCACGGTTGGAAGGAAAAGGCAAAGAGCGAGAGTGGAAGAAGAGAGCGATTGACGAAAAGAGCGAGACCGGAAGCAAATCAATCGAGGTTGTGCAGATTCCGATGTCCACAGGCCCACGACTGGAACTTGGAAGGAAGAAGATTAGTAGTAGTAGAGAGTTTTGAGAAATTAGGTTTAATTAATAGGGGAGTTAATCTTAACCATTGATATATTTGGACGGTTGTGAGTCATTGGAGAGGATCCAAATCCCATAAGGATAGATGGATAGATATTGATGATTGATATATTGATATTTGAAGCCACAAAGATTTATAAGCCACAAATCATCACATACATTCCTTTTCGATATTTTTTTTAAATTAATGATTGGGTTTTAATTTAACAACTTTCAAAATGTTAGCAGATTTGATGAATACTCTATAAGGTGATACAGTATATCATAATATTCTCCGACCATGCCAGTAGCAAATGAAAAAAAAAAAAAAGAAAAACATTTAGAGATACAGTTTTATACCGGAAAAATTGATTTTAAGGCAAAGATACAATGGAAAAGATGAACAATAAGCATGAAGGGAAGTGAAATCATACCTGAACTGCGAAGCGTGAAGTGAAGCCAAAGGGAAGGGTAGGAAATGGTTAAGGCTGTTTGAGAGAGGCGATGGCGAAATGCAAAAAGAAGGCCAGGGGTAGGTTTTATAGGCGAGGAGGCTGGTGCAGCTAGGGCTGGCAAATGGTACGAAAATTACCATACCAACCACGTACCAACCACAAACCGACTGTGTTGGTAACCACACTTGTGGTAACAAACATGGTGGTAACCATCTTGGTGGTAACCACGTGAAGATGGTACGGTAATGGTAATGAAATCTGAATACCATGGTTACCATGGTTACCAAGTATATATATTAATTTTTTTTTATTTAATGTTTTGTTGTTATTACCTTTAAGTTTTAAGTTTTTAATTTATATTTTGTGTTTTAATTTTGACCTAAATTGGTCATTTCTACATTTTCTACTAGAAACAGTAGGAACATTTTAAATGTTTGTAGACTTTGAACTTGTTTTGTTTGAACTTGTAGGAACATTTTGAATGTTTGAACAATTGAACTTGGTTTGTTTCAAGACTTTGAGCTTGGTTGATTTGAATTGGTTTGTACGTTAGGTTGTGAACTTGATTTATTTGAAGTTTTAATAGGTGGTAATCATATTATTTTTTGTAACCATATTTTTTCGTTCGATAACTTTGATGACTACCGGAAAGTAGCTAAGGGGTTTCAAAAAAATACAAACAGAATTACAGCTTGGTCACCACGGTAATGTACCGACGGTAACCACAAGTTGTGGTTACCACATATGCGGTAACCATGACTTGTGGTTGGTACGTGGTATGAAAATTTACGTACCACCAGTTTGTGGTTGGTACGTGGTAATCACCATTTTTTGGTGGTTACCGTACCATGCCAACCCTAGGTGCAGCTACAGACTTTCTGAAACCGCGCACCGACAGTCTGCATCCGTGAATCAGTGGGCCAGCTTTTAAGCAACTTTGACCCACTTTGCCGTGCGTGAATGTCAAGTCCCATCCGCGCATCCATATTCCCTGATTGCATTTAACAGTGCATCCGGAGTCCATGGTTGAGGTTTCTGTTTTTCAATTGCGCATCCGGAGTCCGGGTTGCGAAGGTTGACCTTGTGTAGGGTTATAAATTCACCGTGTGAATAGCAAATCCGTAAATAATCCAATGGCCCGAAAGATTCGGATATTTGCTGCAATTTTCCCTATAAAAGGGATAAAACTCTCATCCAGGGTCATTCCCATGTCCCTAGCAGAAATCAGACAGCTACACTTTTCACATACCATACAACTAGCGCCTGGATCTGCACTGAGAAACCAACATGATGAAGGGTGGAATTCAGCTGACTTGAATGGAGGGGAACACTGGATTGATCTTAACATATAACCCTTTCAAATGCTACAGTTGCGTATAGTAAGGAAAAAGAATGTTTGAATTACAATAATTCCCATCATCTGTCTGTAAATTACAGTGTAAGGGAAGTGTACGTGTGTTTATACCAGCCTATAGAAATGCGAAGCTCAAGTTCCTTAAGGGGTCAGTAGGTTGAGGCATGAACTCTGACTCAGACAAGATCAGTCTTCTGTGTGTCTTGATTTGTCCACCATTATAATCGTCTGGGAGGAAAAGAGGGAGATGAATAAGGACAAAAAAGCAGCTCATACTACAATGGCAATGTATTCATTGGCTGTATTGGCAATTGAGGCATACCCATCGACCAAAAATTGCTGCTAATTTAGTATGAAGTGAGGTTTTCATACCCTTTTGAAAAACTTGCCACCCTTCTGTCCAACTTCTGTGCCGGAAAGGCTCGAGGACAGAAGCGACTTGGAATCTGGTCGCCATTTGAGCAACTTGAGACTGCATAACAAGGTTGCGAGTGCAGCAGGAGTTTCGCCGTCTTTTATGCTTTTACAGGATACTACTTCAAGCTTCTCAAGCTCCTTCCACAACAGAATCACAGAATTTAACCCTTCTACTGTCAGCAACGAGCATCCGTTCAGAGATAATGACTTTACTCTCCTGTAAGGGAGTGTATCACCCCAAGTTGAGTTCATCATTATGAAATAAAATGAATCTTCGCACTGTTAGTAAGGAAACAAAACAACAGGAGAAGCAAGCAATAGAACATTATGAATATTTGTCAATTTTCAACTCAGACGACGTGAAGGACTTTCAAGCATGGGTAAGCTCAAATAAGAACACATTCATGGAACAAATCAAGTTACAATCACAGACATAATTACGGCAATCAACCTATAACTGTGTTTGTTTGCTACAACCCTACTCGGAAGCCTAAAAACAGAAATGAGTAAGTTTAGATGACTGGCTAGCCCTTCCCCAATGGAATACATAACATAACAACACAAAGTGAACGTTTGAGAACGAAGTTCATACCTAATTGAACTAGCCAAAAGAAACACGTCATCATCCAATCCCCAACACTCCTGTATAGTGATCACCCTGATGGATTTACAAACTAGAAATAGAGCCTTTAGGCTTTGTTTATCCCCTATATAGCAACGCTCCAAGTACAACTCCTCGAGTGCAGGACAAGAACCCAAGTACTCATCCGCCCCTGGACTGGAATCAATACAAACGCAAGATTGAAGCTTCAGAGTCTTCAAATTGTCACAGTATGAAAGAGCTGATAGCCAACCTCCATCCATCCTGTGGTCACAAATGCTCAACTCCTCCAACATTTGGCAGCATTGACCTATAGCTTTAATACCATCATAGCTTCCCTCACACCCAGTAAGCTCCAGCTTAACTAATCTCCTACACCCCTGAGCTAAAATCGTCAACCCAATATCTGAAATTACAGTATCATACAACCCATCTACACGACTGACCAATTTCAGTATTTGCACGTTCCTAAACCGCGAGAGACCATTAAGAAGCATGTCATCGCAACGATGAATCTCCAATTCAACTAGGGTCACGCACTGCTCGGCCACAAAACCTAACCCGTACTCAGTGGCATTGATCACAGCCAATTTCTTCAGGTTAGGGCACCCAGATGCAAGCAATTTCAACCCCTCATTTATCTTATTCGAATCAAACAGAGCGCTTTCATGAATAAATTCGCCATCACTCACAAACTCTGAATCAATACGAATTGAAACTAGCCTATGAGACAACGAAATCCCGGAATTCCAATCATTGGGAAAACACGCCCGGATCAAATAAACTTCGGTTAGATTGGGGAACCGGGTGGTCAATCTACCGGATTGGAGGAACTCCCAGTCCAGAAGATAGATGGACCGAACCAAACGGCCCTGAAGAGAATGCCACCGCTTGCAGACGAGTGAATTGGAAAGGTGCTGGGAGATTGGGAGCTTGGAGAGGATGAGAGAGAGAACCTCGTCGGTGATGAGAGAGAAAGGGCCCTCCCCAAACCCTCTTCCAACGCCGACAGCTATGGTTTTGCTAAGGTTGCGGGATTGCATATGCATCCTGAAAACGGGGTTCTTGACCTGCTGATCCTTGAACCAGAGCTCCGTTAAGCTCGCACGACGCTTCCTTGAATTAACGCTCCTTGGGGCCCTAGGGCTCTTCGGTTCGTCGTCCGACATGTCTTCGATATCAGTCCTTCTGGAGTCTGGAGTCTGGCGGCGGCGGTGGCGGTGGCGGTGAGTATTTGGGGATTAGGGTTAGGTTTTCGAACCCGATTGAACTGGGGGAAGGGGCGGATCGGAATCGGATTTGAACTGAATTTCAAAATTGGAGAAAATGCAATGGAGATCACCTACAATACACCGTGTATCATTCGGTGTGTCACAAAATTAGTTTCTATAAAAATTATTGTTAAAAAAAATTTCAAAAATTATAACAATATTGTATTTGATAATACATACATATTTCTAAAAAAATATTTTGAAAAATCATAAAAATATTTTTCTAAAAAATACATATGAGTGAAAGTCACAAAATAACAACATTTTAGCAAAATAAAATTTTTTCTAATGATTTTTCAAAAAAAAAAAATTTACAAACTGTATGAATTATCAAATACAATATTGTTATAATTTTTGAAATTTTTTTTAACAATAATTTTCATGTAAACTAATTTTGTGATACACCGAGTGACACATATTATGTTACAGGAGATCTTTACTGGAGAAAATGGGTTCCACTATTGGAGGTTCCACGCTGGATCGGTCATCGACTGCACCACTAAATTATACTTAAAAAAAAAAGGCGAAAATGCATAAAACCATCCTTTATTTACCTTTGTTTGCAATTAACCACCCCTTATTAAAAAAATTTCACTTAACCACCATTTATTTACCTTTGTTTGCAATTAACCACCTCTTATTCAAAAAATTTCACTTAACCACCCCTTATAACAAATTGTTTGCAAATAACCACCCATCCTCCCATTTTTCTTTAAATTCAACTTAAAAGTAAAAGACGAAAATGCCCCCAAATTTGGTCATTTCGGGTTTCGCGTAAAACGGGTCCCGTGTAGATCCGAGTTGACTTGAACTCGAGTTTGGCCCAATTTTGGGTCAAATCGGGTCGATTTTGTGTCAAATCGGATCGATTTCGGGTCAAATCGGGTCGATTTCGGGTTTGTCTATTTCTATTTTTTAAATTAAGAAAATCACGATTTGGTAATTTTGTGATAATTTTAAAATGCTAAAATTAAAGACGTGGTTCTTAAGTTCTAGCGCTTGTAATTATATACTATATTTGATCTAAAATATTTGATTTTTACTATTTCTTGTAATTTTTAATAAATTTTAAAAATATCTAAAATATCAAAATTTTAAATAATTTTTTTAAAATAAATAATTTCATGCAATTAGTATTAAGCATAGAATTGTTTTAATATTTTAATGTTTTTATCTTCTTAAAAATTAAATATTATCGATCGGAGAGAGTATTATACAATACAAATAAATATAAACCCAGATGACCCAAAAAATTACCCGGTTTTCCGGTACGGGTAGGAAAAAAATTTTGGGTCAAAATTTTTGGCTCTTGACCAAAAAATTTCAGGTCATTCGGGTCAGGTCGACCGGTTCAGATCGTGTTCTGACAGGTCTACTATCAAGCATTGTCAGAGAAAATATATAAAATGATAAAGCGTCAATGACCGAAAGAGGTATGACTACATCTGACCTACTAGCAGAGGTGGGCATAACTTGAATACATTAATGATAATTTTGTATAAATAATAATAAATAAAAACTGTAAAACCAAATTTGGGTGCATTTTCGTCTTTTACTTTTAAGTTGAATTTAACAGAAGTTTAATTTAAAGAAAAATGGGAGGATGGGTGGTTACTTGCAAACAATTTGTTATAAGGGGTGGTTAAGTGAATTTTTTTTAATAAGGGATGGGTAATTGCAAACAAAGGTGAATAAAGGGTGGTTAAGTAAAATTTTTTTAATAAGGGGTGGTTAATTGCAAACAAAGGTGAATAAAGGGTGGTTTTATGCATTTTCGCCAAAAAAAATGTTTTAATAGGTGGAAGTATAATACTCCCTCCGTTCGCGAAAACTTGTTCTTTTAGCATCGGGCATAATTATTAAGAAATATATTACACTACCTAATTGGCCCTTAACTTTTGTCTTTATTATCCCCAAAACAAAGTACAATGAAACATTTTTCATCTTCAAATTGGAGCCAAGATTTAAATTAACAAATTCAAATTATGGGTAAATTGGGAAATAAATGGAGAAAATATATAAAATGTCATGTTTTGTTGAATAAAATCAAAAGTCTAAAACGACAAGTTTTCGCGAACGGAGGGAGTAATAGAGTGGAGAGGAGGAAGAGAAAGAGAGAAATCATCTATATTGCTTGTGTGTCTCTCAAATGAGAAGTACAAGACCTTATATAGACATAGATAGAGATAGGTTACAAGTTAATGATAAGAAAGCCATAAATAATGATCCTTTGATTTTCCACCATGTGGGAGTTAAAGGAGGTGAAGAGACATAGAAGTGAAACATCCACCTAAATAATACTCCCCCTTGGATGTACACCTCTAACATTACAAAATGTCTCGTTAAAAACCTTGCCTTGAAAATCCCAGTGGGACAAAAGCTAGGGCTAAGGGAAGAAGAGTACAAATGTCGTTTGATACGCTTTGGGATACTGCCTCGTTAAAAAACCTTGTTAAGAAAACCCAGTGGGACAAAAGCTAGGGCTAAGGGAAAAAGAGTACAAATATCGTTTGATACACTTTGGTGATACTGCCTTGTTAAAAAACCTTGTTAGGAAAACCCAGTGGGACAAAACCTGATCGAATAGAAAAAGAGTGCAATGCGTATATTTTCCCCCTGAATTCAACATTCTCTCTGCAGCTTTCTCATTCCGATAAGCTCATCGAATTTCTTGATAATTCTGACTTCATGAGCTTCATGGTCGCGACTCTGAACATTGTCTTTGATGTATACAAACCTAAATGTCTTCATATATTACAATTGACATTGACGTATTTGACTTATATGTCTTGGTGTTGAGCTGCTTTTAATGCACAATCATAAGGTACTTCAGTACCTAACGTGCTCTTCATCATTTGATCGGGGGGGGGGGGGGGGGGGGTCTATTGTATTAATTAAAGGGTGCGTAAGTAGCCTCGTTAAAAACCTTACCTTGAAAAAACCTAGTGTGATAAAAACCAAGATTAAGGAAAAGAGTACAACCTTTAATAGGCTTTTGTGTAATCAACTTGGCTTTATATTTTCTTTTGTACGAACACCCACTTACAACTAATTGATATTACACTTTCAGTATTGGAACTACGGGTCCAATACTATCACGCTTTAAGAATCCATATTTACATGAAGTTGCTTCTTTCTAGCTCTTAATCATCATTTCAATGTCGACATCTTTTCTTTGTTTGATGATCGTCATATTCTCATGAGCTCTTTCCACTTCTCGGGAAATGATATACTAAGAGTCTAATGATCTTCATCACTTCCGACGTATTTGAGAATCACTTGATATTCATTGGGTTGGAGTTACTTCTGGAACTTCCAAATGAGCTAGTGCAATTTATGTGTCTTTGTCACTTTCTTGGCTTTAGTAAATGCGTTTGATAGCCTTTTGTTAAACCATGAATTTTCATTTGGTGTATATATGTATTGAACTTCGTTCTTGTTCCCTTTCGTTTATCCGCGGATACCAAATGATAAAGAAGGTGCTTTTATGCAATCTCTTTCGTAATACAGTCTCATTTCATCTCCCCCTAAATACCGAGCATTTGATCACCTTTATGAAGCTCGAGGTATTTGATATCATTGGGGACTCAAACCCCATGTATCATTCAACTTCTTTGTGGTCTCTACGGAGGAATTCGGAACATATACTCTCTTCTGGAGATAATTTGGGAGATGTTATTGTGTCAAATTCGAAATGCAAAATAACATGGGCCCTTTTGACTAACAACTCCTCTAGGTCGTTATGAGCTACTTTATGCTAAAAAAATGTGATTAATAACATTCTCTACCTTTTCATATAACTAATGTGTTAAAGCATCTATACTGGAATAACACTTGTCCATATGACATTGTTTTATGTTTGTAGTTGTCTCATTATGGATGATTTTCCTATTTATTGTTCTTCTTTTGATACATGTCTTGCCAACCTAGCTAGAGTACTTATGAAATGTGAAGAAACCAATCTAGTGCTTAATTGGGAGAAAGGTCACTTTATGGTTCATGAATGGATTGTGTTAGGACGCCTAGTTTCTAAGAGAGGGATTGAGGTTGATAGAGCTAAGATTGAACTTTTAGAGAATTTACCTCCTTCTTATGTGAAAGATATTAAGAGCTTTTTAGGAAATGCAGGCTTTTATAAACGATTTATTCAGGACTTCTCTAAGATTGCCAAACTGTAACGAACCGAAATTTAAGTACCCGAATTAACCTCTATAAACCTACTTAGAAGGTAAATAAGGTTCGGAATACTAGATTATCGGGGAACGTTATAGGAGAAGTTTGATCTTCTCCCGTGAGCTTTGAATCTTACGACCGAGTACGAGTTATTATTAGGTTCATTTAAGCGGAAGATTTAGTTGTCAAAAGATGGGGATTGCGAACCCCAAAAAGGTCGTAAGCCCGTTGGAGGCTTTACCTGCCCTAGACTATCGCGAAAACGTTTCGAACAGAAATAAAAGCGGAAATCACAAATACAACAAAACGACACGGCCGCGCCGGGTCAAAACGATAAAACGTATGAGCAAAAGAGTACGAATGTCAAGCACCTCCCTCACTCTAATCGTCCAAAAGGTCTGTCCCGAAAACCATCCACATAAGCAAGTCATATCGGGTAATGGGTACCTGAATCTAAAAAACAAGAAATAAATCGGGGTCAATCATCGGAAATATGCACACTCAATGCCATATAAAGAGGCATACTTAAACTACATGAATGTTAAAATGTAACACATAAGCAAGTGTATAGATATATATAAATGCGGAATAAACACACAAGGGCCCGTATCATCGTCATAATCATCATCATCATCACCATCATATCATAATATCTTCTCAAACATACTCATCATTCTCAAACATACTCATTCTTTCTCATCATAAGTCTTTCATTATTTCATTCGTGTTCCATCGAGTATAAGTCATTTATTCAGATTTTGACGGTCGTCCTACCATAGACACATAGCATACATATGAATTATTGGATTACTAAGTTCATCCTAGGTCATATTACCAGCTTATATTCCTAACATGTTACTAGGTCACGTGATGCATGAAGACTCTCGATAAGACAAAGAGTATCACATAAATCCATCATGAGTAAGTCCAGGGGACATACCTGGAGTCCGGAGAATAAGCAAGCAATAAAGTGCACAACCAAGGATCCAATCAACAAGAGCCTATTAATTTCATTAAGCTTTTATTAGGCGGTATTCTAATGCATGGTACCCAACCTAATAATCAACATATATCCACATGAGGTTCACGATTCTATAGATTACGCACTTTGGTTAACTGATCCGGACTTAACCAGTTATAATCTATATCGTATTATCACATAATCGATTTTCTTCTTATCGGATCATAAGTCAAGTTATGAGTATACTTCATTTCTGTATTTTATATGCTCTAAGTTTCGGTTATGCCATCATATATTTAACCATATTCTTAGCATTCCCTTAACCAAGTTTTCTAACCGAGTCATTATAAACACTAGTTACTATAAAATTATAATAACTCTTGATCCAACTGTTGGATTGCCGTAATATTTGAAGTGAAGTTAGATAACATTTCCATGAACATCATATTAAGAGTTCAGCTGAATCAGACCGTTGGATTGGAAATAAAGTCCAAATTATAGAGGCACATATATCCATTTTGTTTTTTGACGTTTGCTACAAAATGCAACCAAAAACACATAGAGGCTCCACTTCCTAAGCCATTTCCAAGCACACAAGATCTATTCCTAGAGAGAGGGAGGCGGATGAGGGATTACCTTCGAAGAATCCCACACAAACGGCTCAAGAACACCCTCGGGAGTCCTTCGGAGCACCTTTCAAACACCTTGCCATTTTGTCACCAAGAATCCCAAAATATGATTTAGATTCTTACTCAAAGCTGAAGAAAAGGAGTTAAAACACATGTTGGAACTCAGTTTTGGAAGAAAGGAAGGGTTCTTACCAAGAAATCAAGTCAAACTCTCAAGACCCTTCAAAAACAGTTTTCTGCAGCTCTAAAGATTGACGATTTTGGCTGGGCAAACGACCTTGGATTTTTATGTTTGAGATATGTATAGAAAGCTGGGTTCAAGACGAATCCATGACCACCAAGTTTTCTCAATTTGGATGAGTATGGAGGGAGTTATGCTATTTCTTGTGAAGGCTGTCCAAAATGGACCTAAAATGGAGCAAGGCTCTCCTTCTCTCTCTCTCTCCTCTCAAGTAACGGTGGGGCTTCTTTGGATGAGCTCCTCGTGAGTCTTGGGGTCAGGCTTATAGAGGAGAGGGGTGGTTGGCTTCATGAGTCAAAGCATGGGTGTGATGGGAAGGAAGCGATGGGAGTGGTTGGCTTCATGAGTCAAAGCATGGGTGTGATGGGAAGGAAGTGATGGGAGTGGTTGAATGTCTACATTCATAAGCAAGCCACAAGTCAAGGGTTTGGTGGCTAAATGTTAGGCAATTTGGGTGGATGACCTCTTTAACATAATGTAAAATCCGAGCTCGCGAAGCGTTAAAATCCGTTACGTTTATAAGATACGAGAAAAGTAGCTTGGGTATATTTTCCCCATCATTGAACCCATGTAAAGCTAGGCATAAAAATTTTAAATTTTCCGGGTTTTCATAATTATAAAGGAGGATAATATTCGGATTATCCTACAGATATTTTATAAACATTAATTAAATCCCGGTCTTTACAATCATTCATCTCTAAAAACAAGTCTCGTCCCCGAGACAAAAGGTTTAAACCGGTGGAGAAGGTTTTAAAACTTGAGTCCTTGAATCGTAACAAAAGGCACACGATCATCCTGGATGCGTCGTCCAAGAATCTCACGCCACCTTTGTCACGAACGTAATAATCCCGAAAGGCGTCGTCGAGCATGTGAACGGGCGCCCCCGTCACATCTCGCCTCAACCCCCGAAAGTATCACAACTCAAGAGAATCATCACACTACCGCTAGGTCTTAGCGAAAATTCCACGATGGCCGTCGTGGAAAATCCGTATCCACTTCGTGAAGCACAATGAGCTTACCCGGATCATGGAAGCTTAAACTCAATCATTTTCGAATCAATGCCAATTAAAAGGTGTTGGCGTCCCGACACGACTTGGTCTAGACTCCTCTACACTCCGCTCGACTTTCTCTCTCGGGAGGTGGCCATCCACCTCTAAAGTTCAAACCCGATTCCCGACATTCTATTCTCCCAACAGGAGGGTGGATAAAAAATCCACCTCTAAGGATCAAACATATGATCTCATTACGACTCAATCAAAATAGAGGGTGGATTAACATCCACCTCTAAGGCTAAGCCTTATTCATTTTCCTAGGTTCAATATTCCGACATACCATCATTTATCAACCATACTCACAACAATCACATAATCATAACGATATCATATCAGTCATATATCATAAAATATCACATATAAATGATAATCACATCATATAGGACCGCTCATGGGCCTCACCACGCATATCAATCACAGAAATGCGCACTCAATCACAGAGGTAAATACCCAAATCACACATAGTACGGCTAAGGGTCCCCCTCCCAGGTACTCACCGGCTACTCACGCAGTCAAAACTATATCTGCCCGTGGTTGTACATACGACGCTAGCAATTCATTTAATACATCTCCATAGCTCGCCCGTATACTCTCCTCTGTCTCCCAAGTGGCCTCCTCGGGGCTCCTCCTAGCCCACTGTATAAGTACCAACGGTACCTCTCTACGCCTCAGCTTCTTGACCCGGCGGTCAAGAACAGCAATCGGATGCTCCACGAAGGTATGGTCAGGTGCCATCTCTAATCCGGAGTAGTCCAATCTGTGACTCGGATCTGGCTCGTACTTCCTCAGTTGTGACACGTGGAAGACATCGTGTATACCAGCCAAACGGGGCGGTAAAGCAACTCTGTAAGCAACCTCTCCTACTCGCTCGAGGATCTCAAAGGGGCCCACATATCTAGGGCTCAGTTTGCCCTTCATCCCGAATCGTCAAATCCCTCTCGTCGGTGACACTCACAGCGAGACATGATCTCCAACCTCAAAGGCCAACCCAGTCCTGCGTCTATCAGCATACTTCTTCTGTCGGTCGTGCGCAACCCTCAGATGCTCTCGGATCCGTCTAACCTGATCTGTCGCCTCCTGCACGTACTGTGGTAGTTAGGGGTGGCCACGGGTTACGGATCGACCCGTGACCCGACGGGTCGTACGGGTCAATGGCTCGGCGGGTCATGACCCGACGGGTCAACCCGCCATCCCAATTTTTTTTTTTTGAAAATTTTTTTTTTTTATGTTTATAATAATTATTATGTATATTATTCTTAGAATAATTCATAATATATAAACATAAACTAGTTTGCAATGTGCAATGTGGGTCAAACGCACTATCACCCTTCCCTTTTTATAGATTTGGAAGACATCCCCTATTCTCTCAACTTTCAATGTGGGACAAGACTCTTGTCCCACATTGAAAGTTGAGAGATAGAATGAGAAGGGATGGATGTATATATATGTGTACTCCATCCTCCCTTAACCCCACTCTTCACTTTAAGCTTTATTTCTTATATTTCTTATAATGAAATGAAGTAAAGTTTGAGAAGTTTTATATCCCTACATTATATTGTAGTGGATGAAGGAAGTTTTATAAAAATATAAAATTTCTCATGTTTTTTTCCACTTCATATTAAAATGAAATGGATATAAAAAGTGATATGTATAAAAATTCTTTACCTATCATTTTTTTAAAAAATTTTTTAGTCCAAAATATTAAAAAAAATAATTTTTTTTTTAATTTGGGAATCCGGCGGGTCAACGGGTTGACCCGGCGGGTCAACGGGTCGACCCGAACCCGCCAACCCGTGGAATTCCCGGGTTAGGGTTCGGGTCGCCCTTCCCTGACCCTTGACCCGGCGGGTCGAACCCGTCGACCCGCCGGGTCCGACCCGTGGCCACGCCTAGTGGTAGTGTCCCAACTCGGTCTGCAGGCTCATCCCAGCAGATAGGCGACTTGCATCGCCTCCCGTACAACGCCTCAAAAGGAGCCATCCTGATCAACGAATTATAGCTGTTATTGTACGAGAACTCTACTAGGGGAAGATGTCAAACCCAAAGGTTCCCCCACTCCAAAACACAAGCCCTCAGCATATCCTCCAGCGTCTGAATCGTCCTCTCGCTATGCCCGTCCGTCTGCGGGTGATAGGCCGTGCTGAAATGCAACTTGCTCCCCAGAGCCTCGTGCACCTGCCTCCAGAATCTCGAAGTGAAGTGGCCATCTCTATCGGATACTATCCTCTCGGGAACCCCATGCAACCTCACTATATCCTGTATAAAAACTCGGACTAAATTAGACACAGGCCATGTCTCCTGAATCGGAATGAAATGGGCGGTCTTGGTCAACCTGTCGACCACCACCCAAATCGCATCAAAGCCTCGTATATCTCTCCTCAATCCTGTCACGAAGTCCATCGTGATATCCGTCCACTTCCACACAGGGTCGGGAAGTGATCTTGTCATCCCTCCGGGCTTCTGGTGCTCTATCCGCACCTGCTGGCAGACCTGACATCGCGCTACAAACAAAGCGACGTCAGTCTTCATCCCGCGCCACCAGAACGTCCTCCTCAAGTCCTGGTACATCTTATTTGATCCTGGATGGACTGAATAAGGAGTGGAATGTGCCTCTATCATGGTCTTCTGCTTCAGGTTGTGCACATCAGGCACAACAACTCATCCCTGCAACATCAGCATCCCATCATCTCGGACGGTAAAAGACCTACAGTGGCCCTGGGCCATGCGCTGTCGGATATCGGCAATCCACAGACACTTTGCCTGCGCTCGTCGGATCTCATCCATCAACTCTGATTGAACCTCCAGGAAACTCAGCTGTCCACTCTCTCGCTGTGACCAGACCTCTATCCCACAACTGATCAGATCCTGTTGCAACTCGGGTCGAGCCGTCAATCTAGACAAAATAATCTCCTGACGAGTCTTCCAACTCAAGGCGTCGGCCACCACATTGGCCTTCCCCGGGTGATACTCAATCTCCAACTCGTAGTCCTTGATCAACTCCAGCCACCTTCTCTGACGCATATTCAGCTCCTTCTGCGTGAAAATGTACTTCAGATTTTTGTGATCGGTCATGATCCTCACTGACGTGCCACACAGATAGTGCCTCCAAATCTTGAGCGCATGTACCACTGCGGCTAGCTCAAGATCGTGCGTGGGATATGACTCCTCCCCTGGCTTCAGCTGGCGTGAAGCGTAAACGATGACCCGATCCCTCTGCTGTAGCACACAACCTAAACCTGAACTCGAAGCATCCGTGTAGACCACGAAGTCCTCCGTCCCCTCTGGTAGTGCTAACACTGGCGCGGATGTCAACTTCTGCTTCAGCAGATCAAAACTGGCCTGGCACGCCGGGCTCCACTCGAAGGCTACTCCCTTCTTCATCAGCTGCGTCATTGGCCTAGCTATGCTGGAGAAGCCCTCGACGAACCGTCGGTAATAGCTAGCCAAACCTAGAAAAGACCTGATGTCTCTAACGTTCTTGGGGACCTCCCAAGCAACGATAGCATCAACCTTCGATGCGTCTACTAATATCCCTGCTGCAGATATAACATGACCAAGAAACATCACCTCGGAGAGCCAGAACTCACACTTGCTAAACTTCCCGAACAGTTTATGCTTCTGCAGAATCCTCAGCACAATCCTCAGGTGCTCAGCATGCTCCTCTCTGCTCCTCGAGTAGATCAAGATGTCGTCGATAAATACCACCACGAATCTGTCAAGTAAATCGATGAACACCCCATTCATCAACTCCATGAAGGCGGTTGGCGCGTTGGTTAGCCCGAACGGCATAACCACAAACTCGTAGTGTCCGTATCTAGTCCTGAAGGCCATCTTCGGGATGTCCTCTGCCTTTACCCTCAGCTGGTGATAACCCGAACGCAAATCTATCTTCGAGAAGATAACAATGCCCTGTAGCTGATCCATCAAGTCGTCTATTCTCGACAACGGGTAACGGTTCTTCACCTTAGCCCGGTTCAACTCCCTGTAATCTATGCATAGCCTCAACGACCCATCCTTCTTCTTCATGAACAACACTGGTGCTCCCCACGGCGAAGCACTCAGCCTGATGTAGCCCTTCCCGGCTAGCTCCTCCAACCGTGCCCTCAGCTCGGCCATCTCTATCGGCGCCATCCTGTACGGGACCCTCGAAATCGGCCTGGTGCCCGGCTCTAATTGTATAGCGAAATCAACATCTCGCTGTGGCGGAAGTCCTGGTAGCTCGTCTGGGAAAACGTCAGCAAACTCACTAACAACAGGGACATCTGTCAGGCTGGGTCGCTCGCGATCCACCTCTAAAGCGTAACACCAGTAGCTCATGCATCCCTGGTCTAGAAGTCTCGCCGCTCGAACGGCGCTGATCTGGGCTCTGTTCCGTTTGGGGTCGTTCCCCCACACCTCGTGCTCAGTCCCATCCTCTGCGAGGATGGAAACTGTACGGGTCCTCAGGTTGAGGATTGCCCCGTAGAAGTTCATAAAATCCATCCCCAGGATCATCTCGTTTGTCCTCATTGGCATGACTATCAAGTCAGTGGGCCATTCTTGCTCTCATATCCGAATGGGGCATCCTAGGATCTCTCGCCCCGTCCTAACCCTAGCCCCATCCGCCATACGTACTACTAACGCGGGACATATCGAACATATAAGTTTAAATCTAGCTACGCATGAATCTGCTAAAAAGCAGTGGGTTGCCCCGGTATCGAACAGAATGCGAAGAGTAGAGCCATAGAACGATATCATACCTATGGAAGTCGGAGCTGTCGAATCGCTGTTCCGCATCGGGAACACGCGGGTTGGCGCGGGGGTGGTAAGAAATCAGTGTCTACAGCTATCGCTGCCAGCTGTGCAGAACCTCTGCCCTGGCCTGGTCCTGCCGACGACTGTGCTTGCTGATGCTGGTAAAATCCTCGGCCGGCTCGACCTCCTCCTCTACCTCTACCTCCACCTCCACCTCGGCCTCGTCCTCCTCTAAAGCTGTTGTCTCCTTGGCCACCTCCGTAGCTACTATCTCCTCGGCCAGCTCCCGAGGGAGTCCCCCTCCCCTGACCCTGTGCATAAGAAATCTGAGCGGGTCTCGGTGCCTCTAGAAGGCGTAAAGCTGAAGCTGTAGGAGTGACTGAAGATCTCTCGCCCTGCGGGCACATGATAGCACGATGTCCTACCCCTCCACACGTGTAGCAGGAAATGAACTTCCTAGGGCAGTCTGTCTGGTAGTGGCCCTCCTCACGGCAACTGTGGCAGATAATAGCTCTCACTCTATCCTCGCGGTATGATGATACAGGTACAGCTGGAATGGCCCAAGTGGTCCCGCTAGTCGATCCTCCTCTCGCTAGCCCCTTCCATGGGCCCTTATCAAATCTGTGCTCCGCGGGTCGTGGCCTCTTTCCGCCAGATGGAGTGTGGAAAGCTGAAGACGGGGCAGCTGTCAGACGTAGTTGCTGGTCATAGCGGAGGATCATCTCTAGAAATCTGTCATATGTCATTCCCTCCATGCTGGTAGAGATTAGAAGAACGTCTGGCGGAAGCCTCATAGAAAGCATGCGGATGCGCATCTCGTCGGTGTTACAGACCTTTCCCTAATAGACGAGCTCCTTCTTGAACTGGCAGACGATCTCGGAGATAGATAGCCGTGGGTCATAGCGGCTGCTGAAGAACGCAACCTCTCGTGCTGCTTGTGTCCCAGATGGACAGTACTCTCTCAGCATCAACTTCCTGAACTCCTCGTAGGTCCATGCAGTACAATCATCACAGTAGACAAGCCATCTGTCAAAAGCATCTCCTCGAAGCTGCCCAACCGCAAGCCTCTGTCTCTCCGCATCGGGTACTCCAATCTAGCTGAAAACTCCCTCGAGTCCTCTGAAGAACTGCTCGATATCCTCTCCGGGTCCGGCCTCGAAGATAGGCGGGCTACTCTGTGATAGTCTCTTCACCCAGTCGGTGACGCCATCTGATCTCTCTCGCTCTAGCAACGCGAGTAATGCCCTCTCTATCGTTGATTCCTGCTGCTGCCTATCAGCCTCTCCCTCGTGCTGTCCAGGGATCTTGACCTCAACATCGGTCTCAGTCTCAGTCTCTGTCTCGGGAATGCGGCCACGACCTCGGCCACGTGGTCTCCCGCGTCCTCTACTAATCTGGGTGTCGACCATGCTGACAACTGGACATTTAAGTGTACTCAATATACAACTAAATAAAACGTCTTCTTCAAGGAAGACGGCCCTCAGGCACATTCATTTCACATAATTACATCCCTTCAAGGAGATGGCCCACAGACACAGTTTTATATCGCACGGAAGCTAACTAGATAGCTATCCTTCGAGGGATAGCTTGGCGAGCCCACCTCTAAATCCTATCCTGCTCCAACCACCTTGGTTGCTCCCTTGGAGTCTTCCAGGCCCGTATGTAAGGAAAAGCTAGGCAGTCTACCCGAACCCTTCTACATCTCTAAGGATGCCTATCGCCTTGTCTCTACCCGTCGATCCTATCTCTCGTCTATAAAGATCCTAACCATTTTCATTTTCCAAAGGGTTTTCATCTTTGCCCTTTAAACACTTCGAAATCCTTGAAAATTTCCAAAACGGTGGGCGGGTTTTAAAAATTAATTTTTTAACTCGTGCGTACTCAGGTCGAACAACCTTGGCTCTGATACCAAATTTGTAACGACCCGAAATTTAAGTACCCGAATTAACCTCCATAAACCTACTTAGAAGGTAAAAAAGGTTCGGAATACTAGATTATCAGGGAACGTTATAGGAGAAGTTTGATCTCCTCCCGTGAGCTTTGGATCTTACGGCCGAGTACGAGTTATTATTAGGTTCATTTAAGCGGAAGATTTAGTTGTCAAAAGATGGGGATTGCGAACCCCAAAAAGGTCGTAAGCCCGTTGGAGGCTTTACCTGCCCTAGACTATCGCGAAAACGTTTCGAACAGAAATAAAAGCGGAAATCATAAATACAACAAAACGCCACGGCCGCGCCGGGTCAAAACGATAAAACGTATGTGCAAAAGAGTACGAATGTCAAGCGCCTCCCTCACTCTAATCATCCAAAAGGTCTGTCCCGAAAACCATCCACATAAGCAAGTCATATCGGGTAAGGGGTACCTGAATCTAAAAAATAAGAAATAAATCGGGGTCAATCATCGAAATATGCACACTCAATGCCATATAAAGAGGCATACTTAAACTACATGAATGCTAAAATATAACACATAAGCACGTGTATAGATATATATAAATGCGGAATAAACACACAAGGGCCCGTATCATCATCATAATCATCATCATCATCACCATCATATCATAATATCTTCTCAAACATACTCATCCTTCTCAAACATACTCATTCTTTCTCATCATAAGTCTTTCATCATTTCATTCGTGTATTTTATATGCTCTAAGTTTTGGTTATGCCATCATATATTTAATCATATTCTTAGCATTCCCTTAACCAAGTTTTCTAACCGAGTCATTATAAACACTAGTTACTATAAAATTATAATAACTCTTGATCCAACCGTTGGATTGCCGTAATTTTTGAAGGGAAGTTAGATAACATTTCCATGAACATCATTTAAAGATTTCAGCCGAATCAAACCGTTGGATTGGAAATAAAAACCAAATTACAGAGGCACATATATCCATTTTATTTTGTAACGTTTGCTACAAAACGCAACCAAAAACACATAGAGGCTCCACTTCCTAAGCCCTTTCCAAGCACACAAGATCTATTCCTAGAGAGGGGGAGGCGGATGAGGGATTACCTTCGAAGAATCCCACACAAACGGCTCAAGAACACCCTCGGGAGTCCTTCAGAGTACCTTTCAAACACCTTGCCATTTTGTCACCAAGAATCCCAAAACATGATTTAGATTCTTATTCAAAGTTGAATAAAAGGAGTTATAACACATGTTGGAACTCAGTTTTGGAAGAAAGGAAGGGTTCTTACCAAGAAATCAAGTCAAACTCTCAAGACCCTTCAAAAACAGTTTTCTGCAGCTCCAAAGATGGATGATTTTGGCTGGGCAAACGACCTTGTATTTTTGTGTTTGAGATTAGTATGGAAATCTGGGTTCAAGACGGATCCATGGCCACCGATTTTGCTCAATTTGGATGAGGATGGAGGGAGTTATGCTATTTCTTGTGAAGGCTGTCCAAAATGGACCTAAAATGGAGCAAGGCTCTCCTTCTCTCTCTCTCCTCTCAAGTGACGGTGGGGCTTCTTTGGATGAGCTCCTCATGAGTCTTGGGGTCAGGCTTATAGAGGAGAGGGGTGGTTGGCTTCATGAGTCAAAGCATGGGTGTGATGGGAAGGAAGTGATGGGAGTGGTTGGCTTCATGAGTCAAAGCATGGGTGTGATGGGAAGGAAGTGATGGGAGTGGTTGAATGTCTACATTCACAAGCAAGCCACAAGTCAAGGGTTTGGTGGCTCAATGTTAGGCAATTTGGGTGGATAACCTCTTTAACATAACGTAAAATCCGAGCTCGCGAAGCATTAAAATCCGTTACGTTTATAAGATACGAGAAAAGTAGCTTGGGTATATTTTCCCCATCATTGAACCCATGTAAAGCTAGGCATAAAATTTTAAAATTTCCGGGTTTTCATAATTATAAAGGAGGATAATATTCGGATTATCCTACGGATATTTTATAAATATTAATTAAATCCCGGTCTTTACACAAACCTCTAACTAATGTACTGATGAGACGCATTTAGGTAGTGTTAACATGTGTATTATTTAGATAGATTTAGGTATAATAAAATGCATGAGTTAGTTTAGTTTTCATATATTTAGTTAATTATGCATGGAGTCGGAATCTACATCATTTTGTGTATAATTTCAGACATTGATTGTAGTTGTCCAAGTTGGCGATGTTACACTAAAAATGATCGTTTCAAGGCTGTTGTCGTCGGATTGGTGTGTACTTATTAGGGGTGGGCACGGGACGGGACGAGACGGGATTGAGCCGGGACGGGACTCATCCAGCGAAATTTTTACAGGACGGGATTGACACTTTTTTTCCGGGACGGGACCGGACGGGATCGGGACGGGACGGGCCTTGTCCCGCAAATAAAAATAATAAAATATTATATAAAGTTGCAAAGTGAAAAATGCTTTCATAATTCATTAATTTGTATAATATGTTGAATACAGTATTCTTCTCAACTATATTATTCAATAATAATAATAATAAAAATAATAATAATAATAATAATAATAATAATAATAATAATATTATTATTATTATTATTATTATTATTATAATACTATTATTAATTCATATAATGATTGTATAATTAATTATAATGTTCAACATATTTGGCTATATTATCTTACTAGATCAAGACGGAAAGGGATTGAGACGAGATTCACCAAATACTGTCTCATTATCGATTGATAGTTGGGAAGAATACCGTATTTAGCTATTTGCCTCTTGTAGCTCTAAATGAGTATAATAATAATAATAATATTAATATTAATAACTTTATATAATAATAATAATAATAATAATAATAATAATAATAATAATAATAATAATAATAATAATAATAATAATAATAACAACAATAACAACAACAACAACAACAATAATAATAATAATGCCGCGTTATAATTAAAAAATATATATATTATTACTTATTTTTATTGTTATTATTATAAAATAATTATACTTTACAAGAAAAAAATATAATATGATATAATAATAATAATATAATAATATAATATAATAATAATTTTATTATAAAGTAATATTATTATTAAATTAAATTATAATATTATATAATAATAATAATAATATTATTATAATCAATTGTTATTATAAATTGAAAATTATTATTATAATTATAAATAATATTTGCTCAAATAATAATAATAATATTATTATTATAAACAAATATTATTATTATTATTATAAATGGAAGATTATGATTATAATTATAATTATAATATTTGCTCAAAAGAATAATACTAATAATATATTATTATTATTCTATAATATTATTATTATTATTATTATTATTATTATTATTATTATTATTATTTTTATTATTATTATTATTATTATTTTATGCGGGATGGGACGAGATTCGCTGTTTTGTCCTAAATCCCACCGGGATCGGGACAGGACCGGGACGGGATCGGGATTTGCGGGATTTATGCCCACCCCTAGTATTTATACTTTTTAGAAAGAGGAGTCGAAGTCCTACAACTTTTGTGTTTACAACTTTCCCAAATTCAGCCTCGAAGAAAGCAAAATTGAGACATCGACGTGACTGCATAAAATAACTCGGGTGGAGAAGAAGAACTTGGCCAAGTTCTATGTGCCGAACTCGAGTTTTGTAGCGTGTGCATAGTTCTAAACATGGATGTTGGCTGTTACTATGAGTTGGGCTTGGGCCTTCTATTTAAATGTGTTAATTTATGAAACATATCCTCATCATCATCATATTCTTCTTCTTCTTCTTCTTCTTCTTCTTCTTATTATTATTGTTATGATTATATAATAATAATAATAATAATAATAATTACGTACTACAAGAAATTAGTGGGTAGCCGAGATACTATCTGGGGACCCACTCGCTTAGCAATAACAAAGCTAAGTCTAGTGAAAATAAAAGTTGCAGAGCGAGCTTCGGCATCCTGAGATATTGAGAATTTATGAATCCGCGTTAGCAAGGCAACAACATCTGTATCCAGCTCCCCCAACGAAGAGAAGGAGAAGGGTAAGAAACCATACCCAACCGGCGTGCACAAATCTCGATACTTGACACACTTACGTTGAGATGCATCAACAACAACACGACCGGGTACAAAGTCAGACAACCCCGACTGAGTCAAGGAGGACGATCCCGTCAAATAAACGCACACATCCCGCCCCCTGTCCCACGAATAAAGAAGCAAATCCGTCGGACGAAGAGGCTTATCAAGCTTATCAACCGAACCAATATCAACCTCCTTAGCAGCAGAAATCCCAGCCCTGTAACAGATATCCAATAAGGTATCGTGCACGAGGTTATGTCGATGTTTAATGCCCACGGTACCAGCGCAGGACACGACATGATCTCCATAGAAATCACCATCAAAGACCCGAGAACAAGCCGGACAGGACCTAGATACCGTGAACAACGGAACACCCAGTCGATAGCTAAGCACACTACGATAGGTCCTGCCGTTCATAGTCTGCCCCAAACCAGAAATAGGAACTACACGCAACCAATCGGAGGAGTGAGCACCCTGCTGAGACTTCCACAATGCCACCTGTCGTGGAGTCAAAGAGAAAACAGAGTTCGATATAGCAGCAACCTTCACGAAATATATGTCTGCCAATTTCTTCATAAGTTTGGGGGCAGCGATTTCACTAGGATCACGTAGAAGATCAAAACCTGTAGCCTCAATAAAAGCACGACAAGCGTCATCAAAAGTAGGACAAGCATCAATGATACCAGAAAGACGTAGGAGCTTAGCCTGCAACTCAGCAGACTGCAAACGAGACGCCAAAAAAGCATAATGTAGGACATCCCCATCAGCCTACACTCTGAGCCCACCAAAATGGAAAGGGAATGTGGCAACCCGCCACTGCCAATCACCCACTCTCTTAGCGAGATACTACCGAGATACTACCTAGTCACCCACTCTCTTAGCGATAACAAAGCTAAGTCTAGTAAAAATAAAAGCAGCAGCATGAGCCCTAGCATCATGAGATACCGAAAATTTCTGAATCCGCGTCAACGAAGAGAAGGAGAAGGGTAGAAAACCATAGCCAGCCGCCATGCACAAATCCCGATATTTGACACACTTACGCTAAGCAGCATCAACAACAACACGACCGGGCACAAAGTCAGACACTCCAGACTGAGTTAAGGGAGAGGATCCCTTCAGATCGACACACACATCCTGCCCCCTGTCCCAAGAATAAAGGAGCAAGTCCGTCGAACGAAGAGGCTTATCATGCCCATCAACCAAACCGATATCAACCTCCTTACCGATAGAAATCCCAGCCCTATAGCAAATATCCAATAAGGTGTCTAGAACGAGGTTATGCCTATGTTTAATCCCCACAGTACCAGCACACGATACGACATGATCACCATAGACATCATCCTCAAAGACTCGAGAACATACCAGACAAGGCCTAGACACCGTGAACAATGGAACACCCAGTCGATAGCTAAGCACACTACGATAGGTTCTTCTATTCATAGTCTGCCCCATCTTAGAAATTGGAACTGTACGCAACCAATTAGAGGAGCACCCTACTGAGCCTTCCATAATGCCATATGTCCCTGAGTCAAAGAGAAAACAGAGTCCTATGAAGCAGCAACCTTTGCAAAATATATATCTGCCAATTTCTTCATAAGTTTAGGGGCAACGATTTCACTAGGATCACGTAGAAGATTAGAACCCATGGTCTCATTAAAAACACGCCAAGCATCATCAAAAGTAGGACCAACAACAATGATACCAGAAGGACGTAGGAGCTTAGCCTACAACTCAGCATACTGCAAACGGACGCCAAAAATGCATAATGTTGGACATCCCCAATAGCATACACTCCGAGCCCACCAAAATAAAAACGGAATGTGGCGAGCCTCCACTGCCAATATCCAAACCCAAGCCTAGACGCAGTAACAATATGTTCCAAGCTAGAACATAGTGCCTCGTCAAAGGAAAGTTGGGCCAACCCAAAGACACATGGGGAACAAGTACGCAAAGCAAAGTAAAGTTTAGAAATACCCATACAAGCTCGAACCAGAAGCAACTCGAATTGTGGATCATCAATCCTTGCAAGAGAATTCATAAACTCTATGGTCATATTCACTCTCTTTACCATAAGTTTGCTGCCGAAAACAGAGCATGCACTAACATGCCCACCCAAAACTTTGACACCATGCAAAGGTCGAGTAATAGAGGGGGGGGGGGGACACTAGGTAGCTGACTCATTTGGTCTTCTATAGGCCAAAAAACCACGGTCGTATCAACATTAAGATGAAGGCCAAATAGGGGACCATCCTCCATAAGCAGCTCCAAAACCTTCCCCACAACCAAATTGTCCCCAACAACAGTGTCATCATCTAAGTACCATGCCTGCAAAATCAGGGCAAAAGAGTCTCTAATCTTGCACACCAAAGGATGCAACACCAAAGAAAAAAGCAGAGGACCCAAAGGATCCACTTGCTGAACCCCCGACAAGATCATAAGCTATGCTCCCCATAATACAGTCGTGCAGGACTAGAGTAACAAAACTCCATTCATCGGGATAGAACCAAACAGTGAAGACAAACTTCTTGTATTATGGCCACACGATCAACTAAATTGAAAGCGTTTTGAAAGTCGACCAACAACATGGAAAGACCTCACTACCACGAGCCTCAACGAATCGATTCAAGGCATGCAGAATAGCCTCTCACCCATCGGATACCCCGAACCTAAACTGAAGACCTTCAAAATAACTAGACAAAGAAGGACCGACCAAAGAACCCCTAACCTTAGAGACAAGGCACCTCCAAATAGTGTCACCAGCAATAGGACATATACCACCACCTGGTTTAACAAGTAGCGTGAGCGGGGCACTAGCAATGTATTCACCCAGAGCATGCGGACAACGACCCTCAAGGAAAAGATTAACCACCTAAGTAATAGAAGCGATCAAATGATCTGAAATAGCAATAACTGCTCCCCCCAAACAATCCAACAAATGCTGAGCACGGAACCCATCCCTCCCACATGATGTGCCATGTGAAAAACTCCGAATTATATCCAAAACAATGGTGGAAGAGGCAAGAAGAGGATGGTGAGCAACATGCAAAGGTGGCAAGGTAGAAGATGGGGCAATAAGGTGCTTATCCTGCAAAATTGCTAGAGTGGCATCAAAATAAGGAAAAATACCCGATGAAGAGAGCACCCAAATAGCGGCAGTGTAATGACCATCACAAATCAAGGTCCTCTTCGACATCAAAAGAAGGGGGAACCTCAACTAAGGTCTCCTCTAAAACCTGTAGTTATTCTTCTTCTTCTTCTTCTATTTTTTAATAGTAATAATTTTACTAAAGTATTAAAGTATCTACATGAAATTAGATCGGAGTCGGCTAACAAGCTGATCTCCGCATCCCCTTTGAATACTAAACGCTATCCTAGTCAAAGTGTGACAATAACCCCTACTATAGCCAGCTAACCCCTTAGCGACCCCACATACCCGCTTGAGAAGTCCCATAGCATCATCCTCTAAGTCACCAATAGTGGAAAAGGAAAACAGCAAAAAGGGATAACCTTTGGCCCTACAAACCTTCTCGTACTTCTTCCTCTTGTTATCAGCAACCACTCTAGCCGCTTTACCCGGAATGAAACTTGAAAGACCAACCGAACTGAAGATAGATGTCCCTGTGATGTCCACACAAGTGTGTTTACCCTGGAACCAGTTGTAGAACAAAATATCGGCTGGTCGAAACTCCCCTCCCTTGTCATCAACCATACCGGTAGACGCCTCTTTACGAAGAGAGATTCCAGCCTTCAAGCACTCATCGTACAAAGCATCACGCACCACATTATGTCGATGCTTAACACCAATATCAGCCGCATAAGCAAGTGCGTGTTCCCCCCACACATCCAAAATGCCTCTCTCACAAACAGGGCATTTGTATCCTGCACTAAACAACTCAATTCCCAAACGATATTTAATTACTGAGTGAAAGGTAACAGGATTCATAACCTGACCAAGACCGGGAATAGGAGCAGCCTTCAGCCACTGTTGGGCCATAGGGAGCTTCAGATTCGCAATAAGAGCTTCTTCCCTCCTAGTAAGAGCAAAGTCCACCTTGAGGTGCTTGCCCACAATTTTGTAGTAGCAGCTAGCCATTTTCTTCATTAGGCAGGGGCTAGCTGTAATACACACATGTCCAAGTCATCCTTTTCGATAGCACAAGCCCAATTGGAGACCGCCAATTCGAAAGAGGTCCCATCCCCAGTCACTCCATAACTCATCAAAATACAATCCTGCAAACTACGAGACTGGACCCTCGAAGCGAGAAAAGCATACTACAGTGTGTCTGCAGCGGTGTATACCCCAAGACCACCGTAATCGAGGGGCACAGTAGACAGACGCCACTGCAAAGGACCAAAGCCTAATCCTCCAAGCATAACTATCTGTTCCACTGAAGACCTCCAAGAATCATCAAAAACACGGTGGACATCTATAAAACATGGGGGGGGGGGGGGGGGGAGGTTGTCCGCATTGCAAAATAAAGACGAGAGACTCCTGAGCAGGCTCGCAGGAGCAATAACTCACATTGAGGATCTTCCAACTTCTTGATGGCTTCCATCAGGGCATTGGTTTTCAAAACTCTTCTCATCATCACCTCGTTGCAGAAGAAAAGATCCAAGCTAACAGCTCCACCAAGGAGCTTAACTCCCCCCCACCGGGCGTGAAATATGCTCGGGGAACAACCCGACTTCCCTACAACGTGGGTCCTCTCTTGGCCAGAATATTTCTGTTTATCAACATTGAGGTGTAGACCTAGAGTCGGGCCATCCTCCTGGACTATGGCAAGTGCTTTGCTAACCATAAAAGTCTCTCCAATTAGTGTTCCATCATCAAGGTACCAAGCATTAAGCTTCAACTCACAATTATCCTTAACCTTAGAATTAACGGGTGTAGTGTAAGTGAGAAAAGTAGAGGTCCAAGAGGGTCACCCTGCTGAACTCCCTAGCATGAATATAGAACCTGATCACCATAATATAGGCAAGCGGGACGTGCATAGCAAAACTGAACCTAGTGGGATAGGAAAAGGCACATACGATGAACCTCCTTAATCATAGCACTACGATCAACGAGATTAAAGACATTTTTGAAATCAACCAGAAGCATAGACATGCTATTATTATATCCTTGAGCTTCTACTAATCTGTTGACAACATGCAACACTGCTTCTCCGCCTCCAGAAACACCCACTCCAAATTGCATATCTTCCAAATACGACCCAAGGGTTCTACCAGCCGAAGAGGCAACCATTTTGGACACCAAGCGCCTCTAAATCGAACCGACAGCTATGGGTCGAAACCCCCCTCCCCCCACCCGACTTAAGGAGAGGCGTGAGAGGAGCACTCGCGACAAATTCACTCAAGGAGGCAGGACAACGACCACTAAGAAATAAGTTAACCACATTCATAATAGAATCAACTACCTCCTCAGCGATGGCCACTACCGCGCCGCTAAGAGCGTACAACAAATGTTGGGCACGAAGCCTATCTTTCCCAAATGAAGTGCCCTTCGGAAAACTTCTAATTCTGTCTAAAACCAAGTTCCTGGAAACATGTAAGGCATCACAACCAATAGGCTCATGAAGCAAATAAGGTGCCGGAGAAACCGAATGTTTGTCAGCAAGCTCTTTTAAGGTTTCATTTGTCTGAGGAGCAACACCTGAAGACGTGAGAATACGAATGGCTGCAGAAAAATGACCATCACCAACCTTTCTCTTGCATAGCTTAGTGGATTGCTCCTCTCACTACCACTAGAAGAGAAATCAAAATCAGTGGACAACAAATCAGACACTAGGCGATGAATACCCCCAGGGTCCTACCACACCCGGATAGCCTTTCAAATATTATCAACCTGTAGACTTCTCTTCAACCCTGAACGGTTTTCAACACTAGTTTTGGGCTTGTACCTATGAAGGATACAAAGTGGCATAATGAAAAGACACACCCACACTGACAAGTTCGTCGGATCAGATGTAACACCATCAAGGGCATCTTTGAAAACTCTAGCAAAGGCCAAAGGGGCCACACTGGTCATTCGAAAGGGCTATATCAACCGTAGGACCACCAATACCAATACTAGGACGAGGCAACCCGTGAACAAAGAAGGCAATAGTTCCATCCTTAGACAAGGGAGCTTCGACAATGTCTCCATCATGAAAGCAACTCTTTGTCACCATGTGAGTAACACAACAATGTCCACAAAACCAAAGGCCAAGCTGCTTAAGAACCGCCTCAAATTTCCAAAAGATATCAAGGTTGGACCCAATAAGCGTTTTGAAGCCAGGAAACGCATCGGTACTAAAATGAATATCACGTAATAATTAGGTTAAGTTTGAGTTTAGTTTTATATCAGACGAGATCAGACGTTGAAATTAGATTTTAGGTTTTCTCATTAAGCATGAACAACTAAACTCCTTTGCTTGGGGAAATTGATCGAAGCATCGGGTTTTCAATTTCATTGTGAGATTTCTATTCCTTATACTCCTATTTGAATATTATTGATTCTCTGCGCTGAATGTTTAGGGTTTTCATGAATTTCCATTAGCCTGATCAACTTATGCTTTTTCATGATAATTTATAGCTAGACATAGGTAATTACTAGTTGAGTTATCTATGTTATTGAGTAGCAAAGTATAAATCTCTAAAACTGGTTGATTTAATTAGGGATTTGTATAGAGAATTGATTCGCAGTTGATTCAATAAATGATTGTGCGTGTCGATTGTCTGTGTTGATTTTCTTTAGTCTTCCTCAATTATTGAAAGGAATGTTGATATTTTCAGGATTGTTCGATAATTAGAGTTCCGGGGAATCAATCTTTTGAGATTGTCCGATCATACTGCTAACTAGATTTGACAAGGAATTGGGTCCAAAAGACATAGTCTTTCCACAACAAAGTATTCAAGAGGAAGTTATCTATTTCTCTCATATTTATTCACTCAATCTGTTTTACTATGCTATTTTGCTTACTTTTGCTTTTTACTCAGTTAGTTCGAGTCATCAAAACATGCCTTCTTTGTTTCTTATTCTTATTTGCACACTCTGACTTGCATAAAAATCATTCTCCCTATCGGATCGACTCATACTTGCCAAACTACATTAGTTAGGTTAGTTGGATATATTTTATAGGAATAAGGCGACTAAAAATCCTCCGTCAAATTTGGTGCCGTTGCTAGGGATTCAAATTGTAATTTATATGCTTGTTTATGTGTCTTAATTGGGTTGTAAACCTGTCTTATGGTTCACACCCGTGCTACTAATTCATCTGATTTGCATTTTGATCCAGAAATTGAGAGAACACTTTCCAGGCTTCGTAGAAAATCTCGTGGAAATCAGAATCAGTCAAGAATAGTTGAGGTGCTTAATTAGAATCGGACCTTGATGTGCATGTTTTTAGTTGTATTTTATAGTCTTTTTCTATCAAATTGGGTCTTTTCTTAGATTTTGTGTTGGGATTAGTATTGTTTGAGTAGATTTGCGCATTTTGCAATATATGGAGGTCTACACATGCTTTGATAGTGTTTTATAGGATTTTGAGCCAATTTGGAGAAGATTTGATGCACTTTAGAGATGAATGGAAAGTCATGAAAACATGGGAGTAACTAAGAAAGAGCAAAAGTGTTAAAGCATGGAGAAAACCCCTATTTCTGCCATTTGGCATTTCGAATCAGATCTAGACATCTTCATGAGTGTTGTAGTCCTCGAAAAGGTCTTTTCAACGCATATTCATATGCGTCAATTGGACAATCGAGGACTCCGGAAAGCGCGTTACAAGTCGGAGCTCAAACAAGGAGAAAACAAAAGTACCAAGTCGATACCACAATTTACCGAGTCGATGCATGGGAGTATTGGGTCGATACTTTCCATCTGAAGAATCCAAGATTAGCACCATCATATCGACTTGATACCTATCACTACCGACTCGATACTTGGGCGTTGGAAGTTTCGGCTGAAGAATTTATTTCCTAAAATAATTTTATAAATTATTATTTTAATTATTTTCTTTATTTTTGTCCTAGTAGTATAAGTAGAACATTATGTGGAAAACCTAAGGGCGGATTTTTGGGGAGGCTTTTCGCAACCCTTGGAGGTGTTGAGAGGAGAGGAGAGGGAGAGAGAGAGAGAGAGAGAGAGAGAGAGAGAGAGAGAAGAAGAAGAAGAAGAAGAAGAAGAAGACGAAGAAGAAGAAGACTAGGGGTTGAAGTGAGTTTGAGGACGAATTTGAGACGATTTTTGAAGTTTATGCAAGGTGTTTTCTTTCTTATTTCTTTTGTTTATGTTTCTTTTAATGAATTGTGAGCAATTCTTCCCTTTTCTAAGGTTGGGATGACCCCGAAAATGGTCACGTGTGTTGATTGATGATGAGTTGTAGAATTCTTCTCCTTTGTCGATATGTCTCTATCTTTGTGTGCTTAATTCTTTGGATGAAAGTCTAGGGATATGTTTGATTGACAATTTGAATTGAAAGTTTGAATTGTTGATTAGATTGCATGATTTAGGGTTTTGAAATGGAAGTGGAATTATCCTAATCGGGAAGGACATAGATTGAAATTGTTGATTGAATCAACAAAAGTTGATTCGATTGGCTTGATATTAGATGCAAAAGTTAAATCTTTCTTATTGATAAAGGACTGATTTTTGATGATTCATTTTTGATTGACATGCATGATTGTGGTTTTGGTAAAACCTTAATCCCGGAATTTCTTTAATATTGATTTAAGTCTTTTTAATCAACAAAACCCCCCAATCTCTACCTTACGCAACTAAACAAGAAACGCTGACTCTCTCCCGTGGACGATCCTAACTCCCTATACTATAGTGGGGTCTTGACTATAAATTTATTTGGTTGAGAAACCCTCTTATCAGACTTTGAGGCAGTTGATTGCTCTGAATCAGACACAACATCCGCTTGTTATAGAGTTTCCAGAGCTTGTTGACGGTGTGAGTTTTGAGTTGATCTGGACTGATACATTTGTTATCGAAGTTTCATGGTCTTAGTGGAGAAGACCCTAATAAGCGCATGTCAGAGTTTCATGTCGTCTGCACAAGCCTGAAGGCGAAGAACGTAACGAATGATCAGATCAAGTTAAGAGCCTTCCCTTTCTATCTAAAAGATTTGGCCAATTACTAGCTTTATTACCTCACTCAAGGGAGCATAAATACATGGGTTCAGATGCAGAAAGCCTTCTTGGAAATGTACTTTCATGTGACAAAGTTGAACAGTCTCAAGAAGAGCATCAGTAACATTGAACAACATGCTACGGAGAACTTATATGACTAGTATGAGAGGTATAAAAAGCTAGTGGAACGCTGCCCTTACCACGGCTACTTTGATCAGGACCTCGTTCTCTACCAACATGGAGGTCTATTAGATGATGGGAGAAGGATAGTTAACGTTGCTTGTGGCGAGAACATCCTGAATAAGACGCTTGCAGAAGTATCTGAGATGTTTTCAGAGCTTGCATAGGGGTCAAGGCAATTTCGGAAGACATCCTTGAGAACCGTGAGCGATGGCGAGACAAACTAATTACTTCAGTCGGATGTGAATGAGTTGAAAGAGATGATGCGAAAATTAATCCTTAATGGGACTCAGCAGCAAGTTAAATCTCGTGGAATTTGTTAAGGTTTTCAGCATCCCACCGATGCATGCCCCATCCTTTAAGAGACAAGTGTTGAACTGAATGCAGTAGGAGACTTTGTACCATACAGGCCGAAGCATGAACCTTACTCAAAAAGCTATAACCCCGGTTGGAGGGATCATCCAAACTTCATTTATGGGAACCCTCAACAACAACAATTCAATCAGCATGGAGGTCCACCATTTAGACAGCAGTATGGACCAGGCCTCAAGGGCAGAACTCAAGCTCATCCATGTCAACTGAGGACATGATCAAGGCCCTGACGGAGAACATGACTACGATGCCGAGCAACATGGTGCAGTTCCAACAGGAGACCAAGTCTAGCATTCAGAAGTTGGAAAATCAGGTTGGACAGATTGCTGGTGCGTTGGACAAATTGGAGGCAAAGGTTTCGGGTAAGCTACCATCACAGATTGAGATGAACCCGAGAGAGCACGTGAATGCTATCACTCTAAGGAGTGGTAGAATACTAGAGACTCAAGCTAAAAACACAGTCCTCCTAGCTGGTGAGGATGAGGAGATGGTGGAAAAAGACTCTACAGTTGTAAAGAGTCCTAAAGAAGCCGATTTGGAAGAGAAGGAGACCAAGAAAACTGATGTCAGACCAAAGCTACCACCACTCAGATCCTACAAGTCAGTAACACCATTCCATGAGGTGATGAAAGACACTCGCAAGCCAGAAACTGACAAGGAAATGTTTGAGACATTCAACAATTGTGAGATAAATGTTCCCTTACTTAAACTCATTAAAAGTGTTCCCTGTTATGCAAAGTTTCTTAAGGAACTGTGTACCATTAAGGGAAAACAAAAACAAAAGGGAAAGCCAAAGATTAATGTAAGTAAATATGTGTTAATTGGGCTTCAGAAGCGTTTGCTGAATAAGTTTAGTGACCCTGGCATGTTTAACACCCATGTGTTATTGGTGAAACTAAGTTTGAAAAAGCAATGCTAGATCTAGGTGCATCAATTTATCTTCTACCTTATTCTTTGCATAAGTCTTTAAAGCTAGGTCCATTACATGAAACCACGGTTGTGTTACAAATGGCTGATCACTCTATTTTTTTTTTTGATTTTAAAGGTTAATATATTACAAGAAATGAAATATTTACAATGTACAAAAGTTGGGACTAGGCGGTATGACCCACCTTGTCCAAAGCTGCCAAAATCAAGGAACTCACTAGGTCGTTCTTATCCATGGGTGTGGTGAGCACAAGGCTCGGGGTAACTCCAGTCTCTTCAAGCCACGGCTATCGGAAGTCGGACCTACCCCGTAAGGTTGTGTGAGTATAAGTCCCCCTTCGGCTCGACCATCAAGGGAATTACACAAACACCACCTTAGCATACCTAGAACTATAATCTACCTATCTACTTGCTGGACTTAACTATTACAATATAGCATCCAACGCAAGATAAACTTGTAGGACGACTAGGCCATAGAAGGTTTATGAATGATCAAAAATTACATGTTGAATCACAGGCCTTCTAACTTTCTTTAAAGTCACCAGGGACTATTCTTGGCCATTTTCTCCATTTCCTTGATCAAAACCACCTTGCAAGCTTGCAAAGGATGTGAATTGAAGTGAAAAGTCGTGGCATAAGACTTTGTATACATGAGTTTTGATAAGGTGAAAGATCACTTCGGCATTCTTGCTTGTTCCCTTAAAGACTTTTTCATTCCTTGCCTGCCATATGTGGTATACCGTGGCTACCAAAGCAACTCTCTTAGCTTTAGAGAACCATCCCTTTCCTCTTGCCTCCTTTTTGAGCCATTTCAGTCCACTGCTAAGCGTTCCCATTCTTCTCCATATTCCTAGCCAATTCTTTACCTGGTTCCAAATATTTGAAGAAAAGTTACAAGCAAAGAAAATATGCTCATGGGATTTTAGTTGCTTGGTTATAAAAATGGCAGTTGAGGTTAACTTCCCTTGTCCAGATCAGATCATTAGTAGCAAGCCTTCTTTTTGAAGCCAACCATAGTATAAAAGCATGTTTAGGGGTTATGGCTTTGTCCCACACCACTGTCGTCTAGGGAGGCTTTGGAGCTCTTCTTCTGAAATGGTTGTAAGCTGCTCCTAGGTTGAACTTACCACCAATACACCAGCTATTGAGCTTTGCAGAGGCATCGTGTATGCTTCTTGTGGATGTTGTAAAGCATCTCGAATAGATAGTACTACCTCCGTCCAACAATACATGGACTTTTAGATGTAAATTTTTGTCCAACAATAGATGGTCTTTTAGGTTTTCTAGGTAAAAAGTTGTAATGATTTGTATTGGTTTGTGTGTTGTTGACTTTTTAAAATAATTTGATTGGTTAAAATGTGTAGTGGGTGTTAAAAAATAATAAAATTTATGAAAAAGTTAGTGCAATGATGATGTTTTTTTAAAAGTAAGGTGTTTTATTAAAACTTGTGCAAAATGCTAAAAGACAATGTATTTTTGGACGGAGGGAGTAACTTTTTAAGCAAGGGAGAGTCATTTTTGTCATGCACTTGCCAATTACATATGTTTCCTTGTTGTAAGTATTGGTGGTGTATCCATCTTACCCAAAGGCTGTCTTTTTTTTCTCTCAATGTCCCATAGCATTCTCGAGAGGAAGGCAATGTTCCAAGTTTTCAAATTTTTTAAACCTAATCCACCTTCCTCCATAGGCAGACAAACATCATTCCATTTAATTCTATGTGATTTCCATAGGAATTTGGCACAAAGACTATTTACCTTATCAATAAGAGTAGAAGGAGAGGGAATAATAGAAAACCAGATAGCACTGATACCTTGAAGCACCGTTCTTATAAGTTCCACTCTACCTGTATATGATAATGTCTTGGTGTTCCAGTAGTTGATGTTAGTCAGAATCTTGTCAAGAAAAGGGGAAAATTGGGAGACAGTAAGTTTTCCTGAAGAGATAGGGATTCCTAGGTATCTAAAGTGGAAAGAACCCTGTGTAAAGCCAGATCTCGTAGCTAGGAAAACCTTGTCTTCATTCTTAACACCTGCAAGGAAGTAAGAAGATTTATGTGGACTGATCTCTAAGCTTGAGACTTCAGAAAAGTGAGAAAGTGCATCCAATAATATAGTCATAGAACCCCTATCTCCACGGGACATTAAAATTATATCATCAGCATAAGCAAGATGGGAGATCTGTAATCTTTCACATTTGGGGTGAAATTTAAAACTTGGAAGCCGTGTCTTACATCTCAAGATCCTAGACAGATAATCCACTGATTGATCAAAAATGAGAGGGGAGATAGGGTCACCTTGTCTTAAACCTCTCTTACCATAGAAATAACCCTGCAAGGATCCATTGATACTAATAGAGAAAGAAGTAGAACAAACACATTCAAGGATCCAATGTATAAACTGTGTGAGAAAGTTCAGGTATATGAGCATTTGTTTTATGAACTTCCAAGAGATAGTGTCATAGGCCTTTTTTAGATCGAGGTTTAGAATGCACCGAGGACTGATTCTCTTCCTAGAGCATTTCCTTATCAGTTCTTGAAGTAACATGATATTTTCAGTCATAAGTCTATATTCAATAAAACCAATTTGAGATGGGGAAATGATTAGTTTCAGGATAGGAGAGAGTCTAGCAGCCAATATTTTGGAGATGATTTTGTAAGAGACATTACAACAAGATATGGGCCTATAGTCACCTACATGCTTTGCATTGGTTTTTTTTGCTATTAGGGCAATAGAGGTGTGGTTAGTTTGCTTTAAGAGGCTGCCTGAGGAGAAAAATTCCTTTACTGCTTTGGTCAGTTGGTCTCCAGTGGTGGCCCAAGAGTCTTTGTAGAATTTTGAGGTGTATCCATCAGGGCCAGGAGATTTATCATCTCCAATACTCCACAAAGCTTATTTGATTTCCTCTGGTGTGACTTCTCTCAGGAGTTCTGCATGCTTGTCTTTCTTCAGTATAGCTCCCTCATCTCTAACAAATCGACTATCCACGTCTTCAGTTTGCTTTTCTGTTCCAAGGAGCCCTGTGTAGAAGTTCTCAAATTCCTCTGCAACCTCATTCGGTGATAATGTTTCCAGGCCATCATCTTTAGTCAGAGAGCTAACATGGTTCCTCTTCATAATTTCTTCATGATTCCATGAAAATAGGCAATGCATCTGTCTCCTTGAAATGTGTGTTTGGTCTTAGCTAGATGTGACAAGAATTTGACTTCAGCATCCTTGAGTTTGTTGGCTTTTTTCTTGGCTATCTCCAGAGATTGCAGCAGTTCAGGGGAGGTAGGATTATTTCTCAAGTATATAAAAGCTTTCTCATAATCCACTTCAGCATTTTTAGCTCTTTCATTTATATTCGAGTACTGGGACCTATTTAGCAGAGTTAGAGGCCTTTTCAGGTTTTTCAATTTCTTACAAAGGAGGAATTGCTCTGATCCAGCACCATTGTAGATCCAGTGCTTAGTGACCAGCTGTTGGAAATCCTCACTCTGACTCCACATGTTGAAATACTTAAAAGGACATCTTTTGACTCTTTGTTGCTCAAGCACCTCCACTAGCACTTGACTGTGATCACATAAGGACTTTGGCAATAAGAAGGTTGCTTTACAGTAGAGGCTAAGTGTATCCCAGTAACCATTGACCATTACTCTATCAATTTTTGTTGATTTTGACCCTTTAAACCAGGTATGCTCAAGCCCATCACTGACTGCATCATGTAGATCTAGTTCTGAACACACTTCCCACAAGTCTGAGATTTCATAACCTGTCACAGTAGCTCCATTCTTTCTTTCATATGATCTTATGATTGCATTGAAGTCTCCTTGTATTAACCATGGGGAATTTGTATTGCCTATTTCTTATACTAGGTTTCTCCACAGACCCCTTCTCGTTACTATAGTATGGAGTCCATATACCTGAGCCAACTCAAAACTTTTCCCTGTAATCTTGCACTGAATATTTTCACAAATAAGCTGCTCAGTTATACGCCTGCAATTGAATTCCACTCTCAAAGGATCCCAAATAATGACAATTCTACCAGCTGCATTTTGTGCAAAATTATGTATATAATTCCATTGGCTGAAACTTTTCCTCATTATAGACTGCAATTTGTTCTCATCTAATTTAGTCTCAAGGATTCCAAGGAAACAAATATTCTTCTCCCTCAAAAACTTCATAACAGCCTTGTGTTTGGGGGTGCTGTTGAAACTCCTCACATTCCAAGAGGCTATTATCATTTGCTCCTTTTAAGAAGGGTGCTAGGCCCTTTCTCTACCATTTGTCCCTCTTCACAGTTCTGTACTAGCCAATTGTTAAGTGCTAGTAACAAATCCTTTTTCCCTCTTGCTTCAAAATCTCGGTCTGTTTCTTCCTCAATATCACCTTCTTCCACCTCTTGTACTGTTATCCCATTGACAACATTACCTTGTTTACTCAGTCTTTTACTTCTCTTAACTTCACTCAAATGAAGCTCCTTTTCTCTTTGCCTTTGCTCTGATTTTCTTTTGTCATAGGTCCCAGTAGCTTCTTTGTTGCTGCATTCCTTTCCTCTGTCAACAGTAGAATCCCTGAGTCTTTCTCTTTGATCATCAGCTTACTTATTTACCATTTCTAAGACCTGGAAAGAGTTCTGACTTGCAAATGTGACCTTTTTCTTTTTCCTATCCCCTGTCTCTTTCTGTTCTTCAATCCTTCTTATTTCTTTTTCCAGTCTCATAGAAGATTTTATGTAGGACTTCTGAATCCCTTCTAACTCCTCTACTCTGGCAAGGGGTGGGGAAGGAGCTTTTTTCTTTTGATAGGCTTAGTTAATCCTCTCTATGGATGAAAAAAAGGAGGATTTTACATTGTTTCTTGTGGATTTGGACACTTGGGGTGAAGATTTTAGTTGGGGTTTAGAAACTTGTCCTTGAGGGGGTTTGTGGAGGTTTTGAGTGGGTATCCTTAGGTCAGGGGAGGGGGTTGGAAGGAAAGGAGGGCAGGAGGAGAAGGAGAGGGAAGCAGAAGGGGAAACCCGATCAGGAGTGGGAGCAGATTGGCTCTGCAAGGAGAGATCAAGGTTAGGATAGGTGGAAAAAGTGTTAGAAAGAGGAGGAGGTGAAGGGGGGGGGGGGGGGGGGGAGGGGGAGAAGGAGGTGGAGGGGGTGGGTCTGTCTGATTTGGGATAGAGGTGGAGGGAGGAGGGGTGGTGGCTGAAGAGGGAGGGAGAGAGGATTGGGTTCCTGCTGTAGAAGAAGTAGATTTTTCTTTGTAAACTCTCTGGTTACCATTGGAAGGTCTCATTATTGTAGCTCCTTTAGCTGCATGACATTTTGTTGTTTCATGTCCATAGGTTGAACACCTGTTGCACCTTGGTGGTAAATTTTCATACTCAATATAACAGGTATGGTCTGGTGCATCATCAAATTCTATTGTCAGCATTCTTTTAAGCTCTTTAGAACAGTGTATATCCACCAGTATTCGAGCAAAAAGTTGCTTGGACCTGTGCTCAGTGTATCCATCACTCATTATTGGATCACCTATCTTTGATGCAATCTTCTGGAGCAGACCTGGTGTCCAAAATTCAGTAAGGAGTTTATGTATTCTTATCCAAACAGGTAGGCTTCAGAAGAGTGCCTTATCAAAAGTAAATCTTTCAGGCACACATTTGAGTAGCAGGGTGTAGCCAGGTCCTGTAAAAGGGCCCTTCATCAACACAACATCTCTATCTTCTTCACTAAAGAACTTGAACATCAACCAGCCACCCTGATCATTATAATCATGTTTGGGCCAATTCTTCTTTAGGTTTCCAATTGCCTCAAACCCTGGGAACCTGCCTACAACATACCCCACTAATGCATAACCCCATGCTTCTTCTAGACTTAAGCAATCCCCTTTTGAATCATTGACAATATCTCCTTCTCCGGATTTCTGGTAGGACAATTTGAAACCTCTTGTTCTGGAGCTCGTTCCAATCCGTGGAGAATTAGTAGTCCAGGCTCCTTGTACTGGATTTGGTTGACTAGGCTTGGGAAGGATGAGAGGTGAGGAATGGGTGTTGGTTTGGTGTTTATACGCCTCTTTTGGTGTGGGATCTTGGTTTGGAGGAGGCTCAGTTGTGGAAACATTGTTATTGGGTGGAGGGTTAGGATCAGGAGGTAATTCTGGATCAAGGGTTGGGGTTGCACTGGTTGCTGGAGATACAATGCTCACTGTTGCTTCAGCTCGTGTTTCAGTACTCTGATTAGATCCTTTATTGCCAATGTTCTGAAAGGTTGGAGTGGGTAAGGGAGGGTGTCCAGAAACAGATAGCAGGGTGTTGGCTTTTGAATTTTCGATCTTAGCATTATCACACACAGATTGTTGCCCCTTCATAGGGGTCTTTTGAGCTTGAACAACACAATCAATGGAAATACGAGGATCAATAGAAGAAGAAAAGTTTTGTCCCTCCATTAGGATCTTTTTGACCATAGAACAAGCAATGTGTCCCTCCATTGGGATCTTTTGCACCTCAGAATCTATCCTAGAGGACCCAGCTGGCTCCGGGGGAAGGGAGGGGGAGTTAATTACCTTTGTCGCATCGTAGGGTCTGAAGAGAGAGGAGGGGGAAGAGCCTGGAGGGATGGAGGCACCCAATTGATTTTGCTCGCTTGTCCTTTGTCCCATAGGGGAGCTTTTAGGTAGATAACCTAGCACCGTCATCTTCGAGGGGGAGCTTGCTTCCTTCGCTGCTGCTATGGGTGTGGGGGTGAGGCAGGTAGCCTTCATCTTTGCCAGGTAATCATATTTGAAGGCTCGCCGGCCAGACCCAGGGGGTCTATCCTTGCTCATCACTGTGTTCCTTTAAGAAACCGCCCTTTGACTGCACGAACCCTAGATTTTGGGGGTTTTTAGTACTCTTCACCTTTTGGTAAATTGGTAAGGCTCTGAGTAGATTAGGAGGAGGAGATTTAGAATCTGGAATCAATTTCTTCAGAGAGAGGTTTAGGAGGACCCCCTCAACGGAAAAGTAATGGGCATAGCAGTTCTCACACAAACCCTAGTTCGAAAGGGGCTTTTATACACAATAGGCAAAAGCACAAATTCGTAAGGGGATAGCAAGGGAGGGTAGTCTGGAGAGAAAAACAGGTTTAAATTTTGTAGGAGGAGGTGTGTGGACGGCCCCCCAAGCGAAGTTTTGTCGGGAACCCTGTTCACTGGAGCAATAGTTTGGAAAAGAAGAGAGGGGGGATACGGGAATCAGAAAGGAGAGAAAAGGAGGGAGAAGAGTTTAAGAAAGGGAAAAGAAAGTTTTTCGACGTCGGAGAGTCAACCAAGGTATTTGCAGTCCCTAAAAAGGGATTTAACAACACATCCAACTTCCTACTGTTGTTGCAAGAGGATGTGTCAAGTATGAAATAAATATAAAATATAAAATCAAATCGACTCCCTGTCTCAACAAATAAATACAAGACTTCCTCCCGTTGTAGTAGAAGGCAGTCAAGATCGATCCACGAGGAAGCATGTCAGCTCCCATCTTTTCAGTCCAGAAACCCTCAAAATTGACTCAGGAAGTACTCGACGTCGACTAAGGTCCTCGACGTCGACCACTCAGTCGAACAAAAACTGCAAAACAGAGAAAACAAAACGCAAAACGAAGCAAATACAGTCGATGCCGAGTAAATCTCCTCAACGTCGACCACAACTTACCCGAAGTCGACTACCTGTTGTCGAAATCGAGTACTCAGCAGAATGAAAACGTAACTTTCTTGCAACAAACGAAGGACAGAAACACGAAATTTATGGGAAATAAATCCATAAGGAAACTAGAACTAATGTGGATAGATCCCTCTTGGACTTGATAGATCTTCATGTGGATGGATAGAATTCCACATCTCTTCTCTTGGCAAGCACTCTATCTTCTCGGACACCACTCGATCTCGGACTCGGAATCGGACTGGCGTACTCGACTTCGATTAGAATTAATCGACGTCGACTAAAGTTTTTCTCTCCTCGGATTGTACTCGAGCTCGGCTACCATCTGGACTCGACAGGTGCACTCAACTTCGAGTTGGCTTACTCGACGTCGAGTAGCTCTGGGCTCCTCGAGTGGTCTGCTCGACTTCGTGTGAACTTTTGGCTCCGGTGTACTCGACTTCGACGTCGACTAGAACCCTGTCAAGTGCTTTTTCTTGTTCTCTGCTCGAATCGTCTTGGTTCAGCTCCGGCTTGATCTTGAACTTTCTGTAGTTGACTTCGAGCTTTTCATCCTTTTTCCGAATTGCTGTAAATTGCCTTGATTTCTGTGAAATTAAACAGAAACTAGTATAGACTCCATAATTTGGCAAATAAGTGTAAACTACATAGAATCTATGCTATTCTAACCCAAATGCATGAAATGCTTACAGAAATCGTTATAAAAGTCAATGTAAAACATGGCAAATTAGGCTCACAACACCTACCTATCCAATTAGTTCAACGAGCCCTAAATGGATAAGTTTGCTACTTGGGTTAATGTTCGCAACGGGGAACTATAAAACCTTAGCAATTGGATTGATCTAACAAGTTGGCCAGACAAGATAGAACAAAACAACCAATAATTAAGCGCAAAAAAGTTGAAACATTCAATATAGATATTAAGGAACGAGATTCAGAAACTCACAATCAATCCAAATAAAGTTTCAAATTGTAGATAGAATAAATGAGTTTAGTTCCTAATGAAAACATCGCCCAATCTCTCTAATTGTCTGATGAATGTAGAATACAATAGAAGATGATAGAAACTAGGTAAAAATCGATCTTTAAAAGTAAAAGTCGGCCAAAAAGAATCATCCAACTAGGTTTAGAATTAGATGAAACGACGCGTTGCTGACGCCCAATGCGGTAGCCGCTACACAGATGCGGTGGCTGCTGCATATGTATTCTCCAAGGTGCTGCATGGAAAGCCTTGCGGCGGCCCCTGCATCTAGGGGGCGGACGCTACATCCAAATACTGCGGCTAATGAGGTCCCCGCTGCATCCATACAGCTGCTCCAAATACTTGTCTTTCTTCACTTCTTGCTCTTTGTATTCCAATCCAAGGTCCTTGCATCCTTTTGCGACGTTCGAATCTAACTCTGCAAAATAAACACAAATTCACGCAGAATCCGAACTCTTCCAAAATAATCATAAGATGCAAATTTACTCCAAATCATGCACCAAATGCAACCTAACTAACCTAAAAATGCCTATCTAAGATATGCATTATCAAATTCCCCCACACTTAACGTTTGCTTGTCCTCAAGAAATGACAGAATAAACATGAATCAATGCACCCCACAGGAAATCCCTTCAAGCCTCAACCTTATCAAAAAGCAACATCATAGCAAGTGCAAACATAAACCAAACAAACAAACATCCTAGCCATTATTTAAGTGATGAAAGCTCAGAAGTAGAAATCATCCAACCTCACCAGGAATATGTGTTTCACTCATGCTCTCATGTGTTTAGGTTTTAAAGTACAACTCTCAACTCAATCCAAAATGCACTAAGCTCATAGACATTGACAACAAATAAATTTATAGTCAAGACCCCGCTATAGGATAGTGGAGTCTGTTGTAGGAGGAAATCGAGTTTAAAATATAATGAAATAGATCAAACCAGATTCGTGCCCACGCAAATGATTACAAGACTTCCTCCCAATGCAGCAGTGAGAAGTCAGGATCAATCCTCGAGGAAGCAAGTCAGTAGATCTCAGGTAGCGGATGAATCTCACGGGCAGAAAATCAAACAGACAGACAGAAATAACAGAGAAAAGCAGAAAAGAAAGCAAAGCACAGAAAACGGGTCGATATCGACTACTATAACTCGATATCGAGTATGAAAATCGACCAACAGTAAGTCAAAATCGACTAACAGAAACAAAACTCAACAAACTCAACTCGATCTCGACAAACTTTCCTCGACGTCGACAAAAGTCCTCGACGTCGACCAAACTTCTCGAGATCAAGTAACAACAGTAACTGAAATTGCAACTTTTTTGAACGAAAACGAATGCAAATACGAAATTAACTCAATAAACTAAAGACTTCTAAGATCAGGGTTTCAACACCACAACGATAACCATGTAAAATAACACATAAAGGCATAAAAGATCATGCTTTTCATCAAATAACTTTCGTTATTAACAAATAGGAATATAGAGGCTTTCGCATAAACCCTAATTGTTACTAACCCTTTTTCACATAATTAACCCAAGTTGTATTAAGATCACTTTCTCTTCAATAACACAAACAAGGATCACCGTCAACTTTCGCAAAAGAATCATGCTTTTAGGGATAGAAGACGAATTGTATAAAAAGATTGTACCTTTACCGCATCACCTCACATGGCTACCGTCGGGCTCACCCCGACCCTAGAAGTGGGTGGACTACTCGCTCTTCATCATGAATAAACTCATCAAGGATTTCAGGAAAATAAATTGAATTAAAAATAACCAAAACTTACAACCGATCGAAGCCAAAACCGCTTTCGCAAACTCCAACTCTTCTCGGCTACAAGCTCTCTCTCTCTCTCTCTCTCTCTCTCTCTCTCTCTCTCTCTCTCTCTCTCTCTCTCTCTCTCTCTCTCTCTCTCTCTCTCTCTCTACTTACTACCTCTTCTCATTCTCTAGAATTGAATGAATAGAAATCAGCCCCTAAGGCTTTATTTATAGGCTTCATTCCAAGCTAGTCTAGGAAATAAACTCTATCTATATCTATATCTATCTGTCTAAAATATTAAGATAAAAACATGGAAATAAAGGAAATAAATCTAAAAGGAATTATATCTAAAGTAGGTAAATATCTTCTCTTAACTTGATAGCACTTGATAGAATTTGATGGAATTTGCTCTCGAAAATATCTCCATCGGATTCGGGATAGAAACTTAACAAGACCCGGACTCCTCGATTTCGGCTTCTGGGGGTCAACTCGATATCGAGTAATTTCCTCGATATCGACCAACTTTTCTCCGTCTTCAGCTTCTTCGTCGACCTCGGCTCCAAGAAGTGAAAATTGACTTGATGTTTACTCGATATCGAGTTGAGTTACTCGATATCGACTTGAATCTCTTAGCTCCAGCTTCCTTGTCGATTTCTGGGACTCCAGCTCGATTTGGGCTTGGTCGACTTCGACCAATTTGGTCGATGTCGAGCAAATGTGACAGCTCTCAGCTTTTTGTTCTGTTCTTGAAATGCACTTTCCCAAGTCCTCGTTTGTCGGATTGACGCATATGACCATGCGTTGGAAAGCTCTTTTCGAGGGATACAACTCTCATGAAGACACCAGAACTTGACTCAGAATGATGAATGGCGAAAAATGGCCTTTTCTCCCGCTGCACCATCCTTAGCTTCTTCATGACTTTCCTTTAAGCTCCAAAGTGCGTCCGATTTCTGCGAAATATAACAAAAACTTGTGTAGACCTCCATAATTGGAAAATAAACATATACTACACACATTTTGTATTATTTTAACCCAAATGCATGAAATGCATGCAGAAATCGAGATAAAAGTATGTGTAAAACATGGCAAATTAGGCTCACAATAGAGTCATGTTTGTCATCAGGAGAGAAGTCAGCGGTTCTAGGTTTAGTGTGTTTTGGGGTTCAGGGATAGCTAGAAAAAGTGGCGAGGGTTGCTGTCGGCGTCGACTAAGACTTGGTCGATGTCGAGGGATGGAGAGGAAATGGTGGTTTGATGTCGAGTGGTTGTAAAAACTTTAAAATAATGAAAATAGAATAATAAAGGTGCAAACTTCCAAGGTTAGGGATCACCACAACAAAAAACATATGTGTAGCTTATAAATCACATACAGACGCATGCTTTATATCAAATAACATTCGTCATTAACAAATAGGAATATAGAGGCTTTCGCATAAACCCTAAGTGTTACTACGTTTTCTTAATTATGATTAGTCGGCTTTTGCAAATAAACCCTAATTACTATCCAAATTCATAATAAGATTGCTTTCGCTTCAATATCACAAATAAGGAATTTCCTCAACTCTCGCAAAGGATTAAGCACATAGGTAGATGATGATAAAGACATAAAAATTCATGGATTTATAAATCAAACACACATATCTATGTTGGGATCACCCCAACCCTAGAAGAGGGAAATTAGAAAGCAAACATGATGAAAGAAACTAACTTTAACATTCAACTCAAACTAAAACTTACAACCGTTCGTCTCCTTCCTCATCCTTCTCTCTCGCATCCTCTCTCTTTGCTATCTCTCCTCTCTCGCCTCCTCTCTCCTTGCGCCCGAAGATGACTTGGCTTGAATTAATAAAAAAAACCAGCCCCTAGGGCTTTATTTATAGGGCTTAATCCTAGCTATTTTACGAAAGCAATAGCTATCATCTATCTAAGGATATAATTCTAGATAAAAGAGAAATAAATCTAAATTGGTAAAAGTAGATAAATCCATAGGATAATTAATTGTTCAACCCTTTAGGATAGAAAGTACATAAAATAGATAAAATATCTTCTTCTTCATGTGCAAGTTTCCTCCACTCGGATTAGGACTCGGTATGGATCGAAATCGGCTTCTGGGGTTCACTCGATATCGACCATGTTCAGTCGATATCGACCTGTCTTCTCGGCCTCACTCTATCTCGGCCTCTGAAGGTGATTTTGACAATGTCTTGACTCGATATCGACCTCTACAGTGCTGCTCCCAGTGTTTTGGTCGATTTCAGGCATTCCTACTCGACGTGCTCCACTCGATATCGACCACGTTAGGTCGATATCGACCTTCCTTGACAGTTCTCAGCATTCTGCATCCGTCTTGAAACGCAGTTTCCCGAGTCCTTGTTCGTCCGATTGATGCATATGAATATGCGTTGGAAAGCTATTTTCAAGGGCTACAACTCTCATGAAGACATCAGAACTTGATTCAGAATGATGAATGGTGAAAAGTGGCGTTTTTTCCAGCTGCACCATCATGTGCTCTTCCTTAACTTCTCCAATGTTTTCATTACTTTCCTTTAAGCTCCAAAGTGCGTCCGATTTCTGTGAAATATTACAGAAACCTGTGTAGACCTCCAAATATTTCAAATAAATATAAACTACATATATTCTGTACTATTCGAACCCAAATGTATCAAATGCATACAGAAATCGACATAAATGTTAATGCAAAACATGGCAAAATAGGCGCACATCAGATATGCTCGCCGCAGCTGGTCCTCAGTATATGCGAACCTTCTAGAAATATGAGCACCGCTTTGTGATCTATCAATAAAGTGTTGGGCGATGAGAGTGATCATGCCACCCAAGCTAAATCTGCTCGTCCTCTTCGCTGCAACTCTCTTGCAGCCCTCCAGAAATAAATCAACCAAATCAGGAATGACAAGTGACTAGGGAGGCGAGAAACACCACAACTAAGTTAATTCAGTAGCTGGAACCTTGTTCAACTCGCCCTGCCCAATTATAGCCATAGAAAGGACCTTGTGAATCACGCGCATGCATGGATGGACAAACTTGTAGTTATACTCTCCCCAATGTCCATCAAAAGCCTCACTAGTCGTCGTAAACCAGAAATCATGTGTCATCTGATCGTTTCCATGCTCGGTCCAATTCTCGGTGGGCACCTCAGTAATACCAAAGGTCTCCCTCAACTCAGCAAACGTCAGAGAGTACACATGATCAAGAAAATGGAACGTAATACTCCCATTAGTCACAACCAAAGTCGACAGAAATTCCCGTACTAACTCAGGATAGGTGGGGGCACTCAAATTGATAAAATCTTCCAATGCCCCATGCATCAAAATCTGCTGAGTACATCCCAACATCCCCAATCTATGTAACATTGGAACGTTAAAGAACTTCGTTTGCATGAACTTCTTCGCTTCAAATCCATCCCAAACCCTCCTCTGACTTCTCGATAGGTTATGCAATCGTCTCACCATTCTCAACCAAATATCAACAACAATAAACAATCTCAACCAACACAAATCCTCCAAATACCACACCAATCACTGATCTGAATCTAAACAACACCAATCCCACTGGAAAATAGCCAAAAACGAAGGAGAGAGATAAACTAGCAGCGGGATGGAGCCGGCGACTGCTACAACAGGTGGGGCGGTTGCAACAAGTGAAGTCTGCAGTGAGCAGAGAGGCGGCGACCGCTGCTTGATGCGGCGGTCGCTGCACTGGTCTTTGCCGGCTCATGATAACATCTATTTTAGTCATATTTTAGGGTTGCATTTGCATATTAGTTTAGACCATTTTCATGCATATTTATCATATTTTATGCTTTATTTATTTTATTTTGCATTTTCGGAGTCTACACCGGGTTTTTATGTGTTTTAAGCATTTCAAGGCTAATATGGAGGAAATTCAAGAGTTAATACGAAGCGGCAAGCATAATGGATCGGACCCGAGGAGCTAAATTGGCAAGTGCGAAAATTGCAAAATCTGGAAGCTGTTTTGTGGAGTTAATTTATAATTAGGTGTTGGGCTTCAATTTAATTATTTAATTTTATGGGCCAAAATTGTAATTTTCTTTAATTACAAATATGTTATGCCGATTGGAATTAACGGAGGAGGCCTTTTGAGATTGGAGCCACACAACACAGGCTTCGGCCAACTCTTTAGTTTAGGTTTGGATTTTCATTGTTTTCGGTATATTACAATTTGGATCGAAGACGAAATTTCGGTTTGCATTCTATTTTATTTCGGCGATTTAATTTTGTTTATGATTTATTTCGTTGATTATCATATCATGCTTGCTTGAATCTTCGATCTAGGGTTTCGGTGATCCCGATGATGTTTTGGTAGTGTTAAAATTGATATTCGTTTGTCTGATTATTGTTAGATTTAATCCTATTGCGACAGCCCTAATTGATGAAAATTGGTTAGAACTGATTTAGGGATTGAAATCGAAAGTCTAAAACCCTATGTTATAATTTAGATGGTGAATTTAGGCCGAAAAGCTATTGGATCCATCGGAACCATAGGATTAAACCTGAAGTTTGGTTTATCGAAAGATAATCCAATTTCTTGAAGATTTATAGATTGTCATAGATATGTAAGATGATTTTGATGTGGATCGAGACCGAAAGGCGACGTTGATATGATTATCATCTAAAATTCAACGAAATTAAAGGGTCTAAATTCGTTGCTTGGGTCCGAAAGGTGATTGTTAACCAATCTAGACACATTCGCTTGATACCAAAAGGAGATTTGCGATTACCTTAGACAATCTACCTTCAACAAATTCAGACAAGTTAACACGAATATTGATTTCAATCTACTAAAGCATCGTTGTGGTGATCCTTACCCTAGATTTGCCTCGTATCCGTTGTTTTAATACCAATTCTGTATAGTTGTTTCCTTTTTAGTTGGTTACTTTCTCCATTTCATATAAACATTTATTCTCTTGTATTTTCTTGGCTTAGATAAATTTGTTTGAATTAGCAATCGATACCACATAAACCCTGTGGATACGACACTAGATATACTACAACTGAACCCGTACACTTGCGGTGTAGGTTTTAGCCTATCAGCTCCTTCTTTCTCTTCTTTCGTCAATGGTGGACAGATCTTGGCTCGAATCGCTCGATGTGGACAGCAGAGGTTGCGGCTGAGCAATGAAGGGTTGGAATGCGTTTGGATGGAGGGAAAGAAAGAGTTTAGGGCTGGTTGGGGTTGATTTGTAGAAATTTGAGGGTTTAGAGAGGTTGAAGGTTAAAGGGGATGTAAGTTTTAGTTAGTGATGGTGATGGTTAGAACGTCTCGGCCAGATGGGAGGGGTAGGGTTAGAAAGAGGTTTTTTTTAAGAATAAGAAAATAAGACTTGGGGTAAAAATATGCGGCGGACGCTGCATCGGCTAGTTGCTGCAAGTTGGGTGTAGCGGTCGCTGCCTGTTGGCGGCGGCCGCTGCACTATGCAGTAGCGCCCATTCTTGGATCGACGTCCAATGGTGCTCTGATTTCCTGTCTTGTTAGTACGCATTCTAACCCAAACTAAATAAAAAGCAAAAATTGAAAGCTAACTAAACATATTTAATTGAAATGAAAAGAAAACTTACCTCGGGTTGTCTCCCGAGCAGCGCCTTTGTTTCACGTCATTGACTAGACATAAAGGTCTTTGAGTGGCCTAGGTTGCTTCACCAGGGCCACCTATACTTTTCATCTCATTAACAAGTGTGGGCACCCTCGGAAGATGCAACTTTCTGTCCAAGCATTCATCCATTACCATTAGCTTCTCTCCTTGAGCTAATCCTGGGGGTTGTCCTGAAATCGCAAAAGCTTCCACACCATTTGAAATTAGTTTCTCATAAGTTGAAAGTATAAGGTCCGCCACAACATTGCCAGAACGATGGACATGATGTATACTCCAATGCCTTATTCTGGTGAGATATCGTAGAGAGTCTGATATTATCATTTCAATTTCCCAAGGCGGACGCCAATGGTTTCGGATGCTGTTAACTACAGTTAAGGAGTCTCATTCAAATTCAATTTTATCGTAACCGCATCGCACGACCCTCCACGCGGCCAAAGTCTCAGTGGTAAGTGGGCTTTGAATCCCATACTTAGAGTGTTGTATGTGTATCACTTTGCCCTCAGCATCCCTGACAACAAATCCAATATCATTATCTCCGTTCATTTGAGTGGATCCATCAAAATTAACCTTGATGTAACCCATACTTGGTTTTGACCATTTGCAATTCCTTTGTTACTTTGCTTGCGAGGAACTCTCTAAGCGCACCAGTGAGCAGAGTTAACCTCATACACTTTAGCTTTACTCCAATTATGCATCATAATCTTAATAAGGTTTTCAAACTCCGTTAATGTTGGGATCTTGCTTTCTTGAAAGCTTATCTTGTTTCTTACATGCCATATTGCCCACCAGGAGACCACAAGACAACTCATATCTGTCGTTGAGAGTGTTGTCGCAACAACAGTAAGCAACTCAAAGGCGTTGTTAACAGGAGCTGAATTATTCAGTATAATGTTCCTAACAGAGGCCATCTTGTAATTGCAGTGTCGGGCAAATGCACACTCGAGGAAAAGGTGGTTTGTATTTTCATAGGGAGCCTCACAAAAGACGCAGTCATCAGGTAGGTGAATACCGTTACGCATCAAATGTTCCTTCGTAGGCAAACCATCATGGCTCAGCTACCAGATAAAGGATTTTATTTGAGGTTGTACGTCAAGTTTCCAAATCCAAGAGTAACTCATTCCATCGTCGTGAGGATGTTCAGCAAGGAATTTCATGGCACTATTCGTAGTGAACCAACCATGTTTGTTAGGCCACCAGTAGAGCCTATCTTCCATTCCATGTTTGTCAGGCCACCAGTAGAAACTCTGCATGGTATAGACCGGTTTTGTTGCTAGATTTTCCCGGATAAGAACAACACGTCCTTCCTGCAATAGAGTGTTAGCTCTCCATTTTTATAATTGGCACTTTGATTTTGTGACTATGTCTTCAAAGATGTCCTTATTTACTCGACCGTTTATTATTGGACAACCAAGGTATTTTTCTAGAGTGGTTGACATAGGTATTTGCAAAATTCGTTGAATGGCGTCCTTGTTTCGGTCTGGGATTTTTGAAGACGTTTGGAAAACGGACTTATGGAAATTAACTCTTTGACCAGAAAAGCGACAGTAATCATCTATAATTGATCTCATAGTATGTCACGCTTCGGTGCTTCATTTGGAGAATATGAGCATGTCGTCAGCGAAGGCCAAAAAAGGCACACACGAGCCATCTCACCTACACCTGAATCCGATCATATTGTTTTCAGTTGAAGCCACCCCCGAAGCTTCCTAGCTAAGACTTCAGCAGTTAGGATAAAGAGGAAAGGGTAAAGAAGGCCCCCTTGACGAATGCCTCTTTCAGGGTGGAAAATATCGGTCGGATCATTGTTCACAAGAACAGAATACGACATAGTCACGACACATTCACTTATCCAAGAGGTGAACCGAGAGCTGAATCCAAAGTTTGTAAGAACAGATCTTAGGAATGCTCAATCAACTCTGTCGTAGGCCTTTTCCATGTCTTACTTAATCGCCAAACGCCCTTCTTTCTCAGTCTTTAATCTGAAAGAATGAAAAATTTCATGAGCAATTAGTACATTGTCTTGAATGGATCTATCCGATCCAAAGGCACCCTGTAGATGGTGAATTAGTTTTTCAATTACTGTTTTTATTCTTTTCGTTAGGATAAAAAATCTTACATTTAAGAGAGTATAAACTTTTTTTCAAAATTGTAAAAATAATTTCTAGTAATAATTTTAAAATTATTTTCAAATTAAAAAAATATTTTAAAAAAATATTTTATAGAGTTTTAACCTACCAAAAAAACGTATTAAAAAGTTAAATCAGAAGGTATTAACAAATACATTATGAGTGGGGGACAGAAATATCAAGGCAGACTAATTAATCCTCTCTCTCTCTTACTACTGCAGTCAACCATCTCCATGGAGCCCATCTCCATTATTCAGCTCACTGTCGGCGGGTGAAAATCCCATAAAAATAAAATAAAACTAATGGAAAGCCCACAAGAAAAATAAACTAATTTATTTTTCACTTTCAATTATGAGTTCGTTTTTATATCAGGTGGGGAAAAAAAAAGTACAATGTATGCAGCTACTTAAAACTGTTGTCTGCACAGCGGTATCAACACAAGGAGGCAAAGATCTTATTTTCATGATTCTATCTTTCTTTCCACCCGGTTTCCCTTTTGTCCGATTCCTCTTTCTCCACTTGTTTCCTTTCCATTTCACCACCAACCACCTTTGTTTTTTATTTTAAAATTTTAACCAAACGCTTTTGTATAAATCCCCTCACCCTCAAGCTATCAATTTGGGCATCCATCTTTCCAATTTACACAAACCCACCATCTCATTTCCTGGAGAATCAATCAAAATCCGTTTGAAGTTTGATGATAGCAAGCAACCACCAATCAAAAGACCCACAAAAACCAACCTCTAATTTCCTAAAATTTAATTTTGAGGCAATAGAAATGGCAGGCAATTCATCTTCATTTGCAATTTCCCCAAGGAAGCTAAGGTCAGACTTGTACTCGTACAGAGACAAGCAAGAGGAAGAAAGCATTCCATTGGTGATAACAGTGTTAGCCTCATTGATAGAAAGAAACCTGGCAAGAAATGGGAGGATTGGAAGCAAGAGCAAATGGGGATCAGTACTGTCAAGGGACTGTAAAACAAGGGCCTTTGATAGCCATGAAGCCCCTGACATGAGCATCCAATCCTACCTTGAGAGGATCTTCAAGTACACAAGGGCAGGCCCATCTGTGTATGTGGTTGCCTATGTGTACATTGACAGGCTTTCTCAAAAATATCAGGACTTCAGAATCAACCATTGGAATGTCCATAGGCTCCTCATCACAACCATCATGGTTGCATCCAAGTATGTTGAGGACATGTGAGTTTTCCTCTCTCTCTCTCTCTCTCTCTCTCTCTCTCTCTCTCTCTCTCTCTCTCTCTCTCTCTCTCTCTCTCTCTCTCTCTCTCTCTCTCCCAACCCGATCGACTTTATGTATATGTGTATATACAAACACACACAAACCTAGCTTATCAGCTTCTTCAATTCATTTGTGGTCTGCAGGAATTACAGAAACTCCTATTTTGCAAGAGTAGGGGGATTGACCACCAAGGAGGTGAACAAGCTAGAGCTTGATTTCCTCTTCATGACTGGTTTCAAACTACATGTGAATGTGAGTGTTTTCCAGAGCTACTGCAGCCATCTGGAGAGGGAAGTTAGCATTGGAGGAGGGTATCAGATTGAGAGGGCTTTGCGGTGTGCTGAGGAGATCAAAATCAGACAGAGTTTAGTGCAGGGAACACATGATCAGATTGCTCGTATCGCCCTGTAAATTGAGGGATCTAAAAACATAACCCCGCCTACATTTCAAACTACACCCCTGAGACCTTTATTACAGAGCTCATGTTCCCGGGGTTGATTGCCCTGTAAATTGCGACTGCTTCAAGTGTTAGGTGTGTAGTACTAGTGTAGTAATAGTGAGTGTAGAGGCCTTCATGTAGGATGAATATTACATATGAGCTGAAGCTACATCTTGTACACGTCAGTGTAATTGAGTAGTTATGAGGTTACAACCGATTGCAACTTGTTTGTAGCTCTATAAATACTCCTTCATGTGCATAATAAGAAAGACTATTTCAGTTTCCCCAATTCATCTTCTCTCTCAATCAATCTCTTCCTTCTCTAATTATAACATGGTATCAATTTAGGGATTTCGATCCTTGCTCTTCCGCTTCGTTTCCATGGCGTTTCAGCAAGCTCAATATCCGCGCTTTCATCCGCCGTCACCGGTGGATCCTCTCAGTTAGTTGTATCTGCACAACTCCGACCATCCGAGTTACGTCCTCTCTACAAACTTGCTTGAAGGTCACAATAATCATCAATGGCGGCGCTTGACCGAGGTTTCTCTTCTTGCGAATAATTAACTCGGTTTCGTCACAAGCACTTGCAGACCTCCCGTTGACGATCAGATTCTTTCGACGCAATGGGAGTGATGTAATAACATGGGGCTCTCTTGGATCTTCCATTCGGTGAACAAGGACATCGCCGAATCTATCTTGTACTGTCGCTCCGCTTCACAAGTCTGGAAAGAATTAGCTGCGAGATTTGGTAAACCTAATCGTGCTCGGTTGTATCAAGTTCAGCGAGATCTCAGTTCACTCGCTTAAAGAACTTCCTGTGTCTCCGACTATTTTACGAAAAGAAAGAAACTCTGAGATGAGTACATGGTTCTTCTTGATGATAAAGTATGTTCATGTGGCTTAACGGCGATTGTAGTTGAGATTCTCCAAGATCAACCGGTTGTTAAATTTCTTATGGGCCTAAATGACTCTTACTCTGCTGTTCGTATGAATATTCTCTTGATCCATCCTCATCCTCAGCTTGATGATGTTTATCAAATAGTTCTTCAAGAGGAGGAACAACGGGCTATTCATGTCCCTGATGCGAAGGTGGATCTTGATTCCACTGCTCTTGCTTCCTAGCAGTCCACCAAGAATGGTTATGGCAGAGATTCTCGCCCCACATCTCAGAAAGGAACTCAGAAAGATTCCAGCAAGAAAAACAATCTCTATTGTGATCATTGCAAGCAAACCAATCACAAGATTGATCGTTGCTCGAAACTTCATGGCTATCCGCCCAATTTTCAGTCCACTCGCCCTAATCATACAGCAACTACAACCACTTATGATTCTCCTACATCTGGTTCACTTGGTTCGAGCTCTGGTTCTACATCTGGTTTGGGTGTTGGTGCTGCCAATGGCTCGTTTTGTCTTTCTGTTAAACAGTACAATCAACTACTATCTTTCTTGGTGGGGATGGCAATGGGTCAGGTGGTGGATAGATAATCCAAATTTTCACCCGATCCATCACCCAGAAACCACCACCCGACCCGCCCTACCACCCGCCTACCCTATCACCCGCCCCGTTTCATCCGTCACCCATCGGGTAATCGGGTGAATCGGGTGAAAATTCGGATGAAAAACATCTCCTGCCATTTAACAAATTTTTTTTAAAAAAAAACAACCCCCTTTAACAAATTTAAAAAAAAAACATGTTTTAACAAATTTAAGGTTAAAAAAAAAACAGTCCTAATTAACAAAATTCAGCATTTTTAACAAAAAAATTCAGCCCTTTTAACACATTCAAAACACTTTAAAACAAATTTTTTTTAAAAAAAAACTTGTTTAGCTAATTTAAAAAAAAAAAGCCCCTATTTATTAGGATTTGATGAAATATATATATGTATATATATAGACATATATTTATTTATTTATATTAAAAATATGCCGGGTGATGTACGGGTCGGGTGATGGGTCGGCTGACGGGTCGGGTGACGGGTGAAATTACTACTACCCGAATCCGACCCGACCCGTCACCCGTTTAATACCCACCTTATATCGGATTTTCACCCGTTTTTTTGGATTGGGTGAAGCGGGTACCCGTCGGGTGCGGGTCAGATTGCCACCACTATTTCTTGGGTAAGTTTTTGCCATCTCAGTCATCTGACTCATGTGCCTTCTTATTAGGTAGTGCTTCTTGCCTTGTTTCTTCTCGTCATACTTTTTCTTGGTTCATTGTCAGTGGTGTGACAGACCATATCACCCCAAACCTCTCTTTTTTGACCTCTTTTAAGAAACCTTCTAGTTGCACCACCATTACCTTACCAAATGGCCACAGATCTCATGTTCATCATCTTGGTACTTCCTGTTTTAATTCCCAATTTTCAATTACTGATGTTGTTCATGACCCAGAGTTTTGTTTCAGCCTTTTATCCGTCAGCAAACTCACCAGAAACCTTCAGACTAATGTATTATTTACTACTAATGCTTGTTATATTTAAGACCCTTTGACGAAGAAGCAAGTTTTGATTGGTAAAGAAGGCAGAGGCTTGTATGTGTTAGATAATCTTGCCACTACGGGTGTTCCTTTATCCTCTGTTGGTTCTTCTATGGTTGTTGCTTCCACTTCTGTTGGTTCGTTTGAAAACAACATTGATCTCTAGCATTGCAGGTCGGGTCATGTTGCTTATGATAAGCTCAAGCACATCCCTTTTCACAGTACTTCTTCTAAACCTACTTTCATTTGTATAGTATGCTCATAGGCTAAGCATCATAGAAAACCCTTTTACTCTTCCTCTACTAGAGCTCTTGCTCCCTTTGATGTCATACACATTGATACTTGGGGTCCTTACAAGACTCCCACTTACAATGGTTTGCGTTTTTTTCCTCACAATTGTTGATGACTATTCTCACTGTACTTGGTTGTTCTTAATGTCTCATAAAAGTGATGCCCTTACTGTCATTAAATCTTTCCATACTCTTGTTCTCAATCAATTTCATACTCACATAAAGATCATATGCTCAGATAATGCTCTTGAGATTGATGAAGCTTCAACTAGAAACTTTTATTGTGGTCAAGGGATAACCCACCAAACTTCGTGTGTTGAATGTCATCAACAAACGGCATCGTTGAATGCAAAGATAAACATCTGCTTGTGGTGGCTCTGGCATTGTCTTTTCAATCCAACCTTCCTGCCCAGTACTGGGGCCATTGCGTTCTTACAACCGCATTCTTGATCAATAGGACCTCTCTTTCTTCCCTTAACAACAAGTCTCCTTTTGAGGTCCTATTCAATCGTCCTCCCAATTACAATTTTTTCAAAGCATTTGGCTATCTTGCCTTTGCTTGTACTCTCAAACAAGGAAGAGATATGTTCATACCCTGCGTATCCCCTTATGTTTTCCTTGGTTACTCCTTTGGAAAAAAGGCTTATGTTGCCTTGGGTCCACACAAAATGTGTATTTCATTCCCAATATATGGCCTTCCATGAAAAACACTTTCCATTTTACTATATCTCTTCCTTCAATTCAGCTACCTTACCTACTCTCACTCTTGATTACCCTGATAACATTTTGGTGCCTACTGACACCACAATCCTTGGTGATACCTCTATTGCTAAGGTTCACCCAAGTACTTTCTCCACTTCTCCTCCACCACCTCCACCTCCTCCTCCACCCCCTCATTCACCCCCTCCTCCATCTCCTTTGTGTCATTCCAACATAGGTCACTCTACTCCAAGCTACTTAAAGGATTATGTCTCCTCACCAAAAAAAAAAAAAAAAGGATTATGTCTGTACATACAAGCCTCCATCGACTACACCATCAATTCACTAGCTTGGTAACTTCTAACCTTTTACCTTCTTCACATTTTGCTCTCATTACCACCCTTTCTGCCTATACTGAACCTTCTTCTTACCTTGAAGCTTCCAATGATCCAAATCGGGTATTGGCCATGAAAAAAGAGGTTGATGCACTACATGTTAATGGTACTTCGGACTTGGTTTCCTTACCCAAAGGCAAGAAATCTATAGTTTGCAAATGGGATTTTAAAGTCAAACTTAAGGCTGATGGATCATTTGAAAGGTATAAGGCTAGATTGGTGGCTAAAGGTTTCAGCCAAAAGTATGGCATCGATTTTAATGAGACCTTCTCACCTATTGTCAAAATGCAAACTGTTCGTAGCCTCATTTTAGTTGAAGCTTACAGGAACTGGATTGTTCACTAATTAATATTAGACGTGAATAATACCTTTTTACACGACAATCTATACGAAGATGTCTATATGAAGATGCCTGAAGGTATTCCTAACCCAGAACAGCTTGTTTGTAATCTAAAAATCTCTGTATGGCCTTAAGCAGACCTCCAGGCAGTGGTTTCATCGTTTGACATCTTCACTGGAATCACTTGGCTTTGTCCGGACCAAAAATGACTACTCTCTCTTCATTTTCACTCATTACAGTTTGATCACTCTTGTTGCTGTTTAAGTAGATTATCTCCTCATCACTGGTTCTGACAATGAGTATATTCAGAATCTAAAAGCTTTCCTAGATAAGGACTTTAGTGTCAAGGATATGGGGAGGTTGAATTATTTGCTAGGATTAGAGGCTTCTTATTTGCCAAATGACATTGCTCTGACTAAAAGGAAGTTCACTCAAGAATTGCTTGTTGAGATTGATTTGAAAGATCATTCCACTATTTGCACACCTCTCCCTTTGCATTGCAAACTCCTTCCTGACTCTGGCACCCCTCTTATTGATCCTTCGGTTTACAGACGGCTAATTGACAAGATCAACTTCCTCACACACACTAGACCTGACTTATGTTTTATTGTCGAAACCTTAAGTCAGTTTATGCAGTCTCCATTTCTGACCATCTTGATGCTTTATATCATACTCTGAGGTATGTTCAAGGAATTGTGGGTTATGGTATTCTTCTCAATGGTTATTATAAGCATATCCTCAGGGCCTACTTCGACTTTGATTGGGCATCCTGTGCCACTACTCGTCGGTCTGTCACATGTTATCTCTTCTTCTTGGTTCTCCCCTCATTAGCTGGAAGTCTAAGAAGCAATCTCTGGTTTCTAGAAGTTCAGTTGAGGCTGAATATCGTGCCATGGCTCAGGCTTCTGCAGAGGTCAAATGGCTTGTTCACTTGCTTCATGAGATGGGCATTCAAATCGCTCGCAATCCCGTCTTCCATGAAAGGACAAAGCATATAGAAATTGAATGTCACTTTACTCGTGACAAAGTGCTTGAAGGACTCTTTTAACTCTCTTACATTCCTACCACTTAACAACTTCTAGACGTTTTAACAAAGACCCTTCTTTCAACTCAGCAATGTCTTTTTCTCTCCAAGCTAGGCATGTTCCACCTATTGCAACATCTTGTACACGTCACTGTAATTGAGTAGTTAGGAGGTTGTTACAACCTATTGCAACTTGTTTGTAGCTCTATAAATACTCGTTCATGTGCATAATAAAAAAGACAATTTCAGTTTCGCTAATTCGTCTTCTCTCTCAATCATTCTATTCTCTCTAATTATAACTATGTATGATATGTATTTTGGTGTTTATATTATCAAGTGGTTAACAAAGTAAGTATGTTTTTGGAATTACATCTGTGTATTATTGTTTTCTATGCACAAAATCATTTAGTTTGGTTAGTTTTGATAAGTAAGAGAGGAATGTCTTTATTAGGGTAGAAAAGGCAAAAATTTTTAGGGGTGGAGATTATTTTCAACGCTTCATTGGCGTCGTCTGTGGAAACTTTCAACGACGAGAGTTTCCTCGAAGAAATTAGATTATGGTTTCTTTTTTTTTTTTTTGCAAAAAGGTTTCTTATTTTTCTGCCCAACCTTAATACGCGACTAAATTACACTATGTACCTTATTGCCTAACTTTTAGTTACATAGAATTTATGAATATCAATTCCCAACTATTTGGAGATGAGGTTGACCAGCAGCACTACCCAAAGGCGGAGGGAGGAAATCATGTGAATCTTGGCAACAATCGTGTAGGAGAGAACATTCCCTCTCAAGAAACCAAGCCTTTCCCTCAACAATATTGGAATTATGCGGCCGCAACAGCCCCCAACCAGTATTGCGCGTGGGGTGGTTACCCTTATGTTTCTCTTTATGCTTCTTATTACACGAATCCATACCCGCAATATCCTCCTTATGGCCAAGCAGCAAAGATGGAATCCCCTCCAAATGAAGCACCTGCCCAAGCTTATTATGAGCAGAATGGTCTTGAATATAATCGCGAGGATAGAGGTAACAACAACATGCATTGTGATCTAAATGCCATGAATATCTCGTTTCACTACTCTCAGTCTAATTCATCAGATAGGGCAGAACCATCCAGTGAGGAAGGTGTCTCAACTTTTCCTTCTGCATTTTTCAGAAGAATACGTGATACTCCCATCCCAAAGAGGTGGAGGGATATTTCTATCGCAAAGTACATGGGAGATTCAGATCCCAATGATCACATGGATCAGTTTACCACGTCAATGGGAATGAACGAGAACAACGATGCGATGTTTTATCGGTTGTTTCCGTCTACATTGAGCGGTATGGCTTTGACATGGTTCACCAACTTTCCTCGATCGTCTTACAACAGCTTTGATCAACTATCTGAAAATTTTGTGGCTTATTTCGATAGTACTTGCACGCGGAAACGCACCATGCTGGACTTAAATTCTAACAAACAAGAACCTTTTGAATCATTTGGAAGTTTTTTCAGCAGGTTCACGACAATAATAGTATAGATCCCCATGTTTAATGAGCAATCCGCCATCATCATTCTTATGGGTAACATGGCAGAGGGCGACTTCAAGACGTATTTTTTCAGAAAAAAGCCAACCATGCATTTATGATAAACTACATGCCCTTGTGACCCAACAAGTCCACACAATGGAAGCAATCACATCTAGTTTGCGGACCAATGAATGAAAGCTTTCTTTCCTCAGCAAAATTGCTAACAAGTTCCAAGGCAAAGGAGGGCAAGATGCTCCCTCGCATGATAATTGACCCTAGTAACCACCTATACTCCCTCCTCAGCCGGCAGTCCGCGATGAAGTGCAATATAATCAATACGCGGGTTCCTGTCCAATATTGGATCCATCCAATCCAATGATGGCTCATCCACAAATGACGCGACCCCCTGTTTATGGAATACCACCAGCTCCACTCTTTCATTGTGAAGGACCTCCTCAAGCCTAGGGTCCTCCTCTATTTCGCGGTCAGTAGGTTGTGCCCCCACCCCCACCATACAGTCCTCCTTATGTTCCCGATGAAGCAGTAGGGGTGGATATAATAGACGCTCTTATGGAGGACAATACAAGCAAAAAGGTTCGCATGCTTCGCCCCTAGAGAGTCTCAGGGTGTTCAGGAAGAAAGATCTTCAACAAACAGGAACTCTCATTCAAACAGGGATATAAGAAATCCCCCTTCCCATAATGGGTGCATTCATACCATCGAAGGGGGGGGGGGGACTTTTTCGTCTGGTATGAGCATGTAGAAGAGGAAGAATTATGAGAGGAAGGTGTTTTGATCAGGATAGTTCGATGCTTATGCTCAATCAATCAAATATATTTATTTCAAAATCCCTATGTAATATAGTGGAATTAAGGTCGGTCCAAGGGAGCTGGTTAGTGGTTCTATCCTAGTTGTTTTTTATGTTGAAAGTATAAGAAATAGATGGAAAAAGGGATGAAAGTAGCAGATGTGACTGGGTAGCAAACACAGACGATGGCTCAAGTAACTCGAATGCAGTATATGAAGGAGAACTTCCAAGGTTAGGGATTACCAAAACAATAAACATATGTATGAATCAACAAACCATACAAAGAATCATGCCTTTATCAATTAACAAGTAAATCAGTTCACTTTCGCATAAAAGACCTACTTGTTTCTACGTTATCTTAATTAGGTTCCTTTAACTTTCGTTAGAAAACCCTAATTACTATCAAAGTTAACAATTTCCTTTTTCAAGTTCAATTGCAACTAAGAATTCCTTTAGACTTTCATCAAAGGTTAAACATATAGGTAGAAGAAAAAGATAACAAAATGATCAAACATTCATATGTTTATTCATCCACACACATGTCTATTGTTGGGCTCACCCCGACGCAAGAAGATAAGGGGACTACTCACACATTTCCATGGAAAACAAAAATTCGGAAGAAGAAAACATAAACTGAAATTGCAATAATATAAAACCTCAAAATCAGGTTTAAACTTCTTCAACAAAAATCCAAATGTTCGCTCCTAGGTTGCTGCAGTAGTTTCCTGGGTATGGTATCTTTTTTTGTCCTTAAATACCTTAGTGTTGCGTGATCGGTGTAAACAGTCACCTTGGAGCCAACCAAGTAGGAGCGGAACTTCTCAAAGGCAAACACTACGGCTAGAAACTCTTTCTCCATGGTGGTGTATCTTGTCCTTCCGTTGTCCAAGAACCGCTCCTATGGCATAATCACTTGCGTCACACATGATTTTAAATGGAAGTGACCAATCCAGTGACTACATGATAGGCATTGTGACTAATGTTTCTCTCAACCTATTAAATACATTAAGGCACTCTAAAGAAAACTAAAAAGCAACGTCTTTTATTAATAGGTTAGTGAGTGGTTTAGCAATTTTAGAGAAATCTTGAATAAAATTCCGATAAAACCCATCATGTCCAAGAAAGCTACATAAATCTTTTACCGGCATGGGGGGAGGTAGCCTCTCTATAAGCTTTATCTTGGCTCTATCAACTTCTATGCCCCTCTTGAACACCAAGTGTCCGAGCACGATTCCTTCTTGTACCATGAAGTGACACTTCTCCCAATTAAGCACAAGGCTTGTCTCTTCACATCGCTTAAGTACCATGGCCAAGTTAGCTAGACAAGTATAAAAGGTAGTACCATAAATGGAAAAGTAATCCATAAATACCTTCACATGTCCCTCTATCATGTTAGAGAAGATTGCCATCATGCATCTTTGAAAGGTGGCTGAAGCGTTGCATAGGCCAGAAGGCATTATCCGATAAGCGAATGTCCCATAAGGATATGTGAATGTGGTCTTCTCTTGGTCATCCGGATGAATGGGAATCTGCCAAAACCAAGAGTAGCCATCAAGATAACAAAAATAATCATGCTGGGCTAACCTTTCTAACAATTCGTCGATGAATGAGAACGGAAAATTACCCTTCCTAGTGGAACTGTTGAGTTTCCTATAGTCGATGCACATACACCAACTAGTGGTGGTTCTTTTAGGAACAAGCTCTCCCTTCTCATTCTCTTCCACGTTCATTCCTCCCTTCCTTGGCACCACATGTATAGGGCTAAGCCGGCCACTTGCTATCTGAGACGGGGAAGATGATTCTTGTATCGATCATCCTCAAGATCTCCTTCTTCACCACATCTTTGATGTTTGGATTTAGCCTCTGTTGTTGCTCGATGGAAGGCTTATAACCTCTTTTGAGAGCGGAAGTTGTCTGGCTTTGTTCGGCTTATACTTTCTTCAGTTTATTTTAATGAAATTAGTTATTTCTTTTATTATATTGATGTTTGTTATGATGAAGAGCGAGTAGTCACCCAACTTCTAGGGTCGGGGTGAGCCCGACGGTAGCCATGTAAGGTAATGCGATAAAGGTACAATCTTTTGATGCGATTTCGTCTTCTATCCCTACGAGCATGATTCTTTTACGAAAGTTGAAGGTGATCCTTGTTTGTGTTATTGAAGCGAAAGTGATCTTAATACAACTTGGGTTAATTATGTGAAAAGGGTTAGTAACAATTAGGGTTTATGCGAGAGCCTCTATCTTCCTACTTGTTAATGATGACAGTTATTTGATGAAAAGGCATGATCTTTTATACCTTATGCATTATTTTATATGGTTATCGTTGTGGTGTTGATACCCCGATCTTGGTAGTCTTTTAGTTCATTGATTTTATTCCCAATTTCGTGTTTACTTTCGTTTTATTGCAATTTAAGGTTACGGTTTTTGTTTCTACGTTACTCGATTTCGACCAAAGCTAGTCGACGTCGAGTACACCATAGTCCACATCGACCATCTTTCGTTCGTTTTCGTTATGTTTTCTCTGTTTTGCAGTTTCTCTTCGACTGAGTGGTCGACGTCGAGTAACTCTACTCGAAGTCTAGTTCTTACTGAGTCAATTTCGAGAGTTTCTGAACTGAGAAGGCGGGCGCTGACACGCTTCCTCGTGGATCGATCCTGACTGTCTTCTACTACAACGGGAAGAAGTCTTGTATTTATTTGCTGAGACAGGGAGTCGGTTTGATTTTATATTTTATATTTATTTCATACTTGACACATCCTCCTACAATAACAGTAGACTCCATATCTTTGAATAATACAAAAACTAACAGAAACGACACACTTTTCTGACACAAAAGCTAATAAAGAGACTCAAATGGAATGAAAACACTTTCTTAATCTAGTTTCAAAATGCGTATGTGGAGCACACAGTTTTGGATATCTCCTCAACAGATGCACGCGATTTGAGAATGCCAGACTCAAATCCTTTGGTTATCCATGTTCAAATTGGTAAGAAGTGTGAAATGTATTCTTGTGGACACCAGCTCTTTTGTGGATGTCCTATATTGGAATACCTTCGAGAAACATGGGATCACGGAGAGTGCCCTCTGCTCATATTCAAGCAGATTTGTCTCTTTTTCAGGAGATGAGGTTGAGGTGGTCGGGAGCATTGAGCTTGCCCTAATACCTGGGATGGCTCCTAATCAACGAACGAGCATGGTAGACTTTAATGTGGTCTTCCTACCTTCTCTGTATAATGCCATCATGGGTCGGGTGAGTCTTTTCCAATTTCCAATAGCTTGCTCTGTCTATCTCTCCGGCATTATGTTCCCATGTGCAGATGGCAAGGTTAGAGAAATCCGAGGTGAACAACTAGAGAGCAGAGGTGGCTGAAAATCATGGTGACGAGAATGATTCTATGAGCTTGGAAGCGGACTTAGAAGTGCGACCTGAGAAGGTCACGGATATTGATGCACGCAAGATAGGCCTTCTGTGGGCCAACTTAATGTTAGGATCAAATCATTCCAAGGAAGAAGAAGGCTCCACCCTGGCTTGAGAATTCTTATAAATATTTAATTATTATTATTATTTTTAGTTCTTTCCCTATTTAGTAACTCCTATGTTAGTTGGAGGCTATTTATGGAATGTCTTATTTTAGTATTACTTAGTTAGGTGAATAAGGTGGTTGGAAAATTCTATTTTTAAGGATTACTAATTATCATGCTTTTATATTTATATCTTTAAGATTGTTTTTAATTATTTTTAATTAGATAAAACGGACCGGGACTCTCCTTAGCATAGGATGTGGTCAGCCCAACCCTAGTTAGTTCTATTATATATACTTGTTATTTCACTCAATAAACTCATGGTTAAAATTATTGGAGAGCACTTGGCTAAGTGCTTTTCGAATATCAACCCTTTCTTCTAAATTCCTGGCTGGGTTCTTCATCAATCAAACAAACACATCCCCCATCATTCCAACTGCATCAATCGGCACTTGCTTAGACCTAAACCCTAGACGACGCCTACTCTCAGCCCTAACCCTAAACCGACCAGCCCTAGGGCAAGGTCGGTGCCTGCCCAGGCCAAGCTGTCCTCCCTTGGCGTCGCTCTCTCCTTGGTGGTGATCGGTTTCATTGATGATCTTCTAGGCCCTTGTGTGTCAATTCAAGAAAGATCCAAGATTTGAATCAAGACTTGGAAAGAATCAAGAGTTCATCAAAGAATTTGCAAGATTCGGCTTTTACCATATATTAGATAGAGTCGCGGAGGAAAGGGTTGCTTTTTTCCCTTTCTCAACGATCGTGGAAACTTTGTACCTCAGATAGAGCTTGGAGGGTGGTACCCTTGATCGGGTCAAGAGTATCATTCGAGAGTCACGAGATGTTTTTGTGTGGTCGACCTAAAAGGCTTTCCCCATGAAATCGCGGAGCATTCTTTGAGATTGATCACGGAGTAAGATCTGTGTGCCAAAGAAAGAAGAAAATGGCATTGGAGAAAGCCGAAGAGGCCAAATAAGAGGTTGATAAGCTTTTGCATGCGAGGTTCATCCGTGAGATCAATGATTCCACATGGCTCGCAAATGTTGTTTTGGTCAAAAGAAGCAGCGACAAGTGGAGGTTGTGTGTTGATTTTTAAGATTTGAATAATGAATGCCTAAAGGATAGTTACTTTGCCTTCCATTGATGAGTTAATGGACACCACCGCTGGACACGCGACGCTCAGCTTTCTGGACGAATACTCCCGTTACAATTAGATTTAAATGATCCCTCGGGATGAGAAGAACACAACTTTTATTACTAATCAAGGAAAATTCTTTTACAAGGTTATGCCCTTTGTCCTAAAGAATGCGAGTACCACCTTCCAGCGAATGATTGAGAAAGTTTTTTGATCTCAGATTGGGATGAACATCATGTTTATGTCGATGATATTATTTTCGAGATCCAGGAAAAGGAAGATCACCCTACGGATCTTCAAAAAACCATCGATGCTTTTAGATTGACCTGTGTTCGCCTGAACCCTGAAAAATGTTTGCTTGGTATTGACTTAGGGAAATTCTCATGCTTTATGATTAGAAGCAAAGGAATTGACGTAAACCCTTCGAAGGTCTACACCATTCTTTCTATGAGTCCACTAAAATATTAATGGACATCCAGAAGCTGAACGGATCTGTAAATTATGTCAATAGGTTTTGTTCACCATTTGCTGATCATGCTCTTTCTTTCTTTGCTCACCTAAAAATGAAGGGGTTAGTTGAGTGGGATTCCAATTTGGATAAAGCATTCACTGGACCTCAAAGTGTACCTAGTTGCTCTGCCTACACTACATTACCCCCGAGAGCACGAGGACCTCCAACTTTACCCCACGGTGGGTTCAACCACCATAGGTGCGATCCTCACAAGGGGGTCCTAGTTTCTTGTTTATTTTGTCAGCAAGGTTTTGCAACCCACCGAATCAAGGTACACCTTGGTTGAAAAAATGGCTCTATCTATAGTTTTCATAGTTAGGAGATTGAGGTCATATTTTCGAGCTAAAAAAATTAAGGTTCTTTCAGATTTACTCCTTCATCAGATTTTGCATTCTCCTTCACTGTCAGGCATAATGGTTAAGTGGGTTGTTGAGTTGTTGGAATTTGATGTGCATTTCAAACCACAAAAACCCATCTACCCCAGGCTTTAGCTGATTTTGTTGTCGAAGCAACCTTCGCAAAATCTCAAGATCACAAAGTTGAAAGGTGGGTGGTCATTGTTGATGCCTCTTTCTCTGATGATGGATGTGGAGCCATAGTCAATGTGATCGTGATATAATTGAATGCCGGTAGACACGAGGAATCCACAAGGGGTTATTCAAGATTTCAATATTTTTATTGGCGGGAACCCTACCTGAATTTCATCAACAAAGGGAAAACAGGGGAGCCTTGCCATGAAAGAGACCAGCAAGTCAGAAAGTGGGCTGCTCGGTTCTGCGTAAGGGAGGGTTGTTTGTACAAAAGGGATTTTCATCTTCCTGACCTTCTTTGCGTGTTCAAGGAAGAAGGACATCTGGTTATTCGCGAACTTCATGATGGGGTATGCGAAAACTACCAAGGGTGGAGGGCCATTGTAGTCAGAATATCGCATTTGGGATTATTGGCCTTCTATGAAGACAGACACTGAGAGTTAATCCGATCCTATGACCCCTGTCAGAGACACGCTTCCCTCAAGCATCAAACTGTGGTTCAAAGGCCCCGGGGCAACTATGGTTCATCCTAGTTGTCATGGATTACACAAAGATGGTTAAGTCAGCAACCATGGCTCTAATTACAGCAGAGAAGGTACGCTAGTTTCTGTGTAAAAACATGATATATCGCTTTGGGTTCCGCGGGTTATTATGACAGATCACGGACCATAATTAGATTGTGAAGTCATTCAAGATTTCTGTGTGGGACTCTACAATGATCTTGGTTTCTCTTCCATCGTGTACCCCAAGTTAAATGGCCAAGCTGAAACCACCAACTGTCAAATATTGGAAGCACTCAAGAAAAAGCTTGGAATCGCCAAGGGAAAATGGGTGAAAGTGTTGCCCCCAGTCCTCTGGTTTTATAGGACATCTATTAAAACCCCAACTGAAGAAACATCTTTTGTGATGACATGTGGAGTAGATGCTTTGATTCTTGTGGACTTGTTGAGTTGATCTACTCGTGTGTATGATTTCAATGAAGAATCCAATAACGAAGCCATGGAAATCGAACTGCATTACAGGAGGAAATAAGGGATATTGTCGCCTTTAAAGCGCATGAATAGCAACGTCGATTATTTAAGGGGCACAATAAACATGTATAAAATAGACCCTTACAAAAGGGAGACCTGGTGTTCCGATAGTTGACTATTGGTGGAAAGCTTGAACCTAAGTTGGAGGGGACGTACAACCTTTTCAATGAAGTAGATAGAGGTTCATACAAACTACATAACACGGATGGCGCTATCCTCGTGAAGGCTTGGAATGCCATGAATCTCAAGGCCTATTTTGCATATACTTTAGCACAATCCCCAAGGTTTTTTTATATGGTTTATTTAGTTTTTTTTATCCACTGACACCTGATGACTTAGTGTTTTCACTATGTATAGGAAAAGCCACAGGATTCCCATGTAATATTAGATTTCACGGTTCAGGTAGTTGGGTTCGACACTTGATATTTCAAACACGTAGTTGAGTAGTCGGAATTAACACCCTATCCTATCGTGTATAGAAGTAGTCAGAATCGACAATAGGTTTATACTTCAATAGTCGGGATCGACCCCAATGGCCTAAAGTAAGCCTGCATGTTAGGAACGTCAAGAATAAAATTTAGCGTTTGCATGTGATATTGCATATGTTTTAATCTATTTCTATATCTTTCTTGTGAAGTATTTGAGTTCGGACTCTACGCCTTTTAGTGTATATTCCACAGTTTTACATTCCAAGTTTGGATGGAATCTTGGAGCCGCTTAAAGGACTGATTTTGAAGCATAAGGAAGGCTAAGGAAGGAGCATCAAGGGAGCAATGAAGTACAACATCGAAGCTAATTAAGGAAGGATCGTGGAGCCTGAGGAGTGGTGCCCGTCGCTATTCATCCGGCGTCCGCCGGTCTTCTGTGTTAGCAATTACGGAATTAAGTCCGAAGCTAGATTCTATTCCATTATTATATTATTATCTTATTCTGTAAGGTTTTGCACGCCTATATTTAGGTTATATTCATCTTATTTCAGCTGTATGTTAGCGTATGACATTGGAGACATGTTTTTTTAAGAGAGAGAGAGAGAGAGAGAGAGAGAGAGAGATGAGCGTTACTTTGGCTATGAGTTGCTAAACTCATAGATTCGCCTGTGATTCGAAGACATGATTGAATAAATTATGAGGATTTGATTTCAATTAGTTATTTATGAGTCTATTTATCATCTTGTTCTTATTGATATGCATTTGTTTTCCTTTCTATGCTTGATCACCATATTAGGAATTGCATCCATGCTATGAACCCCTTGTTGGTTTCTCAATAGCAAACGAAGTCATTGATTTAGTGATATTTCTATGCCTTTGTAGTGGATGATAAGAATTGATCTATGTCGAGTAGATGTGTTAGGGCCGAGTGGGTTGTTCCCTCAATTTCTAATTGCGTTGAATTGATGTGTTAATTGGTCTTAAGTACTCGAATCGTTAATGCTATTCTTGAGTGATGTCGTCTTGAATAAGAGAGTGTATCTTTCCGGAAAAATCGATATTAGTTTAGTCGACATAAAATCTATAAATAATATTGAAATCAATCCTACGACCCATTGTACGGTCTTGGGGCTCACCCAAGAGTCGGACCCATTGTATGGTCTTCCCCTAGCAAAGTCCTTAGACCTTGCTAGAGGTTACACCCCCCCTTGCTTTATTTATCGTATTTCCTTGTAAAAATTATATTATATTAATACAATTTTAACCCTTAAAAAAAATCAATCATAGGATCTTGAACCTCAACCGTTGTCGAGAATTAAAGGTGAAGCGTTTTTCTATCTTATTATCAATACTTTGCAATCATTACTCTATTTACTTTATTTTGCTATTTCATTAAATTGTCATAATCTACTTGTTATTGTCATAATAAATCATCGATAAAATTAAATAAGTGAAACCTTTTCTCGTGTGGGTTCAACTACGGACTTTATTGCTATACTAATCTTTTGGTTGAGCATTGAGTTATGATATTATTACTGTATAGGAAATGGCGAAAAGACAACAACGTTCGCCTCACACCAAACACTTGACACCGTTGCCAGGGAGAAAAGAGAAGCTTATTCGCTTTCTTTTTCGTTTTTTGATTTCTTTTTATCTTTATTTTTGCTTTAGTTTTTGTTTTTCATTAGATTTGGCCTACTCTGTATGGTTCAAACGCGCTCTACTAATTCATCACCTTTTTCTTTTGATCCTAAGATTGAAAGATCTCTTTCTAGGTTGAAAAGGAGACTTGATTTTGATCAAGAAAAGGAGATGGGAGAAAACAACAACTATAACGGAAACATCATCAATCCGCCAAGAAGGACCCTGAGAAGCTTGAAGGAGCCTAATCTTAATGCACAACCGCTTGTAATTAGACTTCCTACTCTCCTTGAGGGTTCGAGGTTTGAATATAAATCTAATTGGTCTACTGTTTTGCCTATTTTTCATGGATTGCCTGGGGAGGAACCAAACAAACACCTTGCAAACTTTTCCAGTGTCTACGATAGACTTAGACCCTAAGGCCTAACCAATGACCAATTAATACTTAGAGTATTCCCCTTTATCCTAAAAGATTCGGCAAGCGATTGGTTATATTACTTTCCCCCCGAAAGCATTACTAATTGGGTTGAATTAAAAAAAGCTTTCATTCAAAAGTATTTTCTTGCTACTTGCCTCAACAAACTCAAAAAGAAGTTGTCTAATATTGAGCAATCACCTATGGAGAGTCTTTATGAGTATGTTGAAAGATTCAAGAGGCTTATGGGTAGTTGTCCACAACATGGAATACCCGAAGACGATTTAGTGCTATATCTATATGAAGGCTTGCTTGATAGAGATAGGAGTGTTAATAATGCTACTAGTGGAGGAGATGTTTTGGATAAAACACCTCAAGAAGCAATGCAAATTTTCGAAGGTTTGGCCAATGTTTCGCAACAATATGGGAAATACCAAAGAGTAAGAGGAGTGCATAAGTTGGATAATTCTAGAGACAATCGCAGGGATGATTTTTGATAGGCTTACTAAGATCGTCAATAAGATGGCTATGCAATTAAATCAATCACAACAGCCTAGACCCTGTGGAGTTTGTGGAGATCCAAATCATCCTAATGATAAGTTCCCATTGATTCAAGAGGAAGTTGTTGATCGTAATGCTATAGATTATGGACCTCACCGCAACTTTGAATTGGTAACAACTTCTACAATCAGAGATACAACTCAAACTATCGATGTGGGTTCAATGGTAGGGGCCATTAGCTACAAGTACCATATCAAGGAAGGGGCCAATATGAAAACCGTTCAAGAAATCCTCAACATGAGGATAAAGAAGAGACTCTAAGATTATTTTTGGACAAGATGAGTGTCTAGGAGAAGTTTTTAAGTCAAATGGCTAAAGATATTGGAGAATTGAAAGCTAAGGATTCGGGCAAGTTGCCATCGCAAGTGGTGGTTGATGTGCGCCTATTTTTCCATATTTTGCACTAACTTCTATTCCATTTTCTGTACATATTTTATATTGTTGGGTTAGGAAAGTATGTGATTTGTATAGTTTATTATTATTTACAATATATGGAGGTCTACACAAGTTTCTATTTCATTTCGCAGAAATCAGAAGGGTTTTGAAGCAATTCGGAGAAGAAGGAACGAAGCTGGACTTTCACTCGATGTCTACTGATCCACTCGACATCTATTGGAGTGAAACCAGAATATGGCTAAGTGTTGGAGCAAGCAAATCTATTAAAGTTGACTCGACGTCTACTGAAGTTGACTCGACGTCGATTCCATATGCAAAACTTAGAGCCAGGAGAAGAGAAGACCACTCGACATCACAAATCTCACTCGATGTCGAGTGAATGTCACTCTAGACAGAACACGATGACTCGATATAGAGTCAACCACTCGATGTCGAGTAAAGATGCAGAGCCCTTTGATGCGTTTGACCAGTCCGGATCCGAGGAGAATTACTTAATTGTGAAGATAGAGATCTTTTTATCTCCTCTTGTTGGACTTCTATCCTCAAGGGTTAAACTCTATTTTACCCTAGGGATTTTTATTTCTTTTATTTGTTTTAATTAGGAACTTTTTATCTTTAAGAAATAGATAAATTGCTCTTTCCTTGGCTAGCAAGGATTGAAGCTTATAAATAAAGCTTTAGGGGCTGAGATTTAGTCATTCAAATTCAATTCCAATTTCATTCCACAAGCAATTGTGCACTCATATGTTAGAGAGAGAGAGAGTTAAGGCCGAGCTTGGTGAGAGAGAGAGAGAAAGACGGTTTGGCTTTGTTCAGTTGTAAGCTCTCTTTTATTTCAATTAAAGTTAGTTATTTTATGTCAATTATTATGATGTTTGCTATGATGAAGCGCGAGTAGTCACCTTACTTCTAGGGTCGGGGTGAGCCCAACGATAGCCATGTAAGTATGCAAAAGGTATGATCTTTATATGATTTTCATCTTCTATCATATATACATAATTCTTCTATGAGAGCAGTAGGTAAGTCTATATTTATGATATTGAAGTGAATGTGATCTTATTAAGAATTTGGATTAATTATCAAAAAGGGATAGTGACACTTAGGGTTTATGCGAGAGCCTCTATATTCATAGTTGTTAATAACGAAAGTTATTTGATGAAAAACACATATATTTCATAATTTGAGAATATTACTTGCATGGTTATCGTTGTGGTAAATTCTCCGGCTTTGGAAGTCTTTTTTTATATATTGATCTCCACAACCCCTACGTTATTTCTTTTCATTACTTTCCCTTCATCCTATTACTCGTTGGACGTTCTTTTCCGACTTTTATTTTACGTTCAGTTTTTCTACAAACTTGACTCGACATCGACTCTCTGTAGCCGATATAGAGTGACATTGACACGATATCGAGTGCTTCTACTTGATGCGAGTTTGTTTGTGTCGTTTTGCATGTTGGCACTACAAATCAACTGCCTTGACTCGACATCGACTGATCTCAGTCGATATCGAGTGGCTTCTGGTCATCGACACAGGGGCTGTTTTACGTGACTAGATCAGCGAGTGCTGACACGCTTCGTCGTGGATCGATCCTAACCTCTTCCACTACAGAGGGAGTGAGTCTTGTATTTTATTTGAGCGGATAGGAGTTGGTTTGGATTTATATTCATATTTGTTTGATCGATTCTTCCTTCTTCACCAAATTTTGGCGTTGTTTCCGGGGAAACCATCAATTGCGCCCGCTCTAGCCTATTTTACGCCCTTTTCTTTAGTGTTGTGTTTGTAGGTGTATGCAAGCGCTGATTGCACACCGGAGTTTGAACCTTTACTCGAACCAGAAGCTTGAGAAGACTAAGGAAAAGCTAAGGAAAAGACTCATATCCGACAATGAGAAAGCTGAACTTACTACGGAGCAGAAGCTTGAGAAGCTCTGCAAGCAAGTAGAGGAGTGTTGTGAGTTGAATCTGCCATGTTTTACAGTAACTTTTATATCGTTTTCTGCATACATTTCATGCATTTGGGCTAAGATAGTACAAAATCTATGTAGTTTATGTTTATTTGCCAAATTATGGAATCTACACCAGTTTCTGTTTAATTTCGCAGAATTCAAGGCAAATTACAGCAGTTCTGAGAAAGATTGGAAAAGCTCGGAATTCAACTACAGAAGTCTAAGGTCAAGAAGCAGCGGAACCAGTCGAATCAAGCTAGGAGCCAAGGTTACTCGATCTAAAGTAATCCAACTCGATTTCGACGATGGTGTCCAAGCTCAGGCCATGTCGACTAAGCACTGATCAAGAAACTGAGTCAGAGACAACCCGACTCCCGGAACCCTACTCGATCTCGAGTTCCCTTGTCGAGATCCATAACACCTCAACGCCAAGTCCGGAGTCGATGAAGCTGTGCCATGTCGAGAAGCGGAGGACGGAGACGCCGAGCCAAACTTACTCGATCTTGAGGAGGCTTGTCGAGATCGAGGACCCCACAACGCCAATCCAAGTCCGTGACGAGCACCAGTTCCTCGACATCACCAGCCACACATCCTCGACGACTTCCCAACTCGATCTCGAGTTGCTTAGTCGAGATCGAGGAGCCAAGGAGCACCAGTCCGAGCCTAGTCGAGCAGAGCCACCCGAGAAGCCCAGCCAGCAAAGTCGACGTCAATGCTACTCGATCTCGAGTAGCATTTGTCGAGATCGACGAGAGCCGTGTCCTAAACCGCGTTACGCGCTTTGGTTGTCCGTGTCGAGTTGGGAAATCCTTGGGGCCGAAGGAAGCGGAGTCTATCCGAAATCCATCAAATTCTATCTATGGAAGACAAGATCTATCAACATGAGAAGACATACCTATTTAGATATTATTTCCCCTTTATAGATTTAATTCCTAAAGTACTTTTATTTATCTTTTAAACTTTTTAGATATAGATAGATATTTTCTATCCTTGATTAGCAAGGAATAGAAGGCTATAAATAAAGCCTTAAGGGCTGAGCATTAGGCATCTTATTCCAATTCAATTCCATTCAAGTAAGTAGGAGTAGAAAGAGAGAGAGTTTGTGGCAAGCAAGGTGGAAAGGCGAAAGCGGATTTGTCTTGTTGGTTGTAAGCTTTCTTTATTTAATTCAATGCAAGTTAGTTTCTTTTGTTATTTATGTCTTTCTTGATGATGAAGAGCGAGTAGTCCACCTACTTCTGGGGCTAGGGTGAGCCCAACGGTGGCCATGTAAGGCGATGCGGTAAAGGTACAATCTTGTTATGCGATTCTTCTTCTATCCCTATGAGCATGATTCTTTTGCGAGAGTTGAAGGTGATCCTTGTTTGTATTATTGAAGAGAAAGTGATCTTAATGCAACTTGGATTAATTATGTGAAAAGGGTTAGTAACAATTAGGGTTTATGCAAAAGCATCTATATGCCTATTTGTTAGTAACGAAAGTTATTTTGATGGAAAGCATGATCTTTTATGCCTTTATGTGTTACTTTGCATGGTTATCGTTATGGTGTTGATACCCTGACTTTGGAAGTTCTTTCATATATTGATTTATTTCGGTCGAAATCTGAGATTCTGTGTTCGAAATTTGCAATTTACAATTTTCTGAATTTTTAGTCGAGATAGAGCAGTTCTTGTCGAGATCGAGTAGGCCCTTAGTCGATCTCGAGTAGGGTCTTGTCTAGGTCGAGTTGAGTTTCTGCTTTCTGTCGTCGATTTTTAGTTTCTGTCTTTACTGTTGTTAGTCGATCTCGAGTTATCTGTTGTCGAGATCGAGTTAGTTTCTGTTTTGCTTTTATTTCTTGCTTTCGTTTGTCTTTCTTTCTTTGTTTCTTTGTTTCTGTCTTTTCTGCTTGCTTTTCTGTGAGATTTACAGCTGCCTAGGATCCGCTGACACGCTTCCTCTTGGATTCGATCCTGACTTCCCATTACTGCATTGGAGGGAGTCTTGTAATTATTTGCGTGGGCCTAAATCTGGTTTGATCTATTTTATTATATTTCATACTCGATTTCCTCCTCACAACAAGGAGCTCACCACCAAGCAAATGGAATACACCCAGAAGGAGGCTGAATACATGCGGAATCAGCAAAGGTGGGTGGCGAGGGCAGATCGCGACGCCTAAGCCTGAAGAGAGCTCGAGGAACAACTGTAGAATATCCCTCAGAGTGCGAAAGAATACTTGCATCCTACTCTGGCAGTGCCAGAATCTCCTATAATTCTTCCTCGCATCTCTTTTGAAATTAAGCCTTCTTTTATTTATGAAATTAGGAGGAATAAATATGTGCGAAAGCCCAATGAATGCCCCATTGAATACATTACTACATATTTAGATTTGTGCGAAACTATTGCTGACGGCCATAGTCTAGAATAGGTTAAACGAAAGGCTTTTTGTTGGTTACCTGTAGGCAAAGCTTTACATTGGCTAGAGGTTTTGACATCACAATCCATCCGCACGTGGGGAGAACTTAAAGATTTGTTTCTCAACAAGTTCTTTCCACCAGCAAAGATGGCACAACTCAGGCAAAAGATCATGGCTTTCAAGTAAAAGCTAGGGGAAACACTCGCACAAGTCTGGGAACGCTACAAATGTTGTAGGAGGACCTCGAGTTCAAAATACTATAAAATAAATCAAACCAGATTATGCCCACGCAAATGATTACAAGACCTCCTCCTGATGCAGTAGTGGAAAGTCAGGATCGATCCACGAGGAAGCGTGTCAGCGGATCCTTGGTAGCGGACGAATCTCACGAACATAAGTCAACCACAGCGCTCGATCTCGACTAGGGTGAGTCGATAGAAGATCGGGCAAGTCGAACAAAGCAGCAGCAGCTCTCGGCTTTTGGTCGATATCGAGGACACCTTACTCGATATCAAGTAAAGATCTTGTCGACGTCGGGTACCTGCATAGGAGAAGCTACAGCGATCTGGGACCGAATATCAGTACTCGATATCGACCACAGTTAGTCGATATCGAGGAAGGCAGAAACTTTAAAACGAAATAAATAAAAGACAAGACTTGGTGAAACTCAAAGTAAACTATATGAAAGGAAACTTTCAAGATCGGGGTTTGCGACAACAATAACAAAGCATGCATAAGGCGGGAATAAAACAGATAATCATGTAAATCGCATCGAAGGACCAAGCTTTCGCCTTTTCCAACAATTAGACAACTCTTTCAAGAAACCCTAATTGTATCTACCGATTTTATGTTTACAATCCAAGTTGTTAGCATGGACCTCCATTAGATGGGTAATAAACACATAACAAGTAGTAGATGCTCAAGACATGATAAAAGTCGGATCTTTACCTTAAACATGCAGGGCTATCGTTGGGCTCACCCCGACCCTAGAAGTGGGTGGACTACTCGCTCTTCATCGCAATTGTAGACATTGATTGAAAGGAAATAACTTGCATTAAACCAAACTGAAGAAAGTACAAACCGAACAAAGCCAGATCACTTTCGCTCCTTTGCTCTACTCGACCTCTCTTTCCCTCTCTACTACTACTTCTCCTACTAAAATTGAATGCATAGAAATCAGCCCCTAAGGCCTTATTTATAGGTTTCTAATCCTTGCTAATCAAGGATAGAAATCTTTATCTATATCTAAAGATAAAACATTAATAAAAGGCATATTTATCTTAAAGGGAAATATATCTAAAAAGGCTAAATATCTTCATGTGTGGATAAATCTTCTTCTTCATGGATAGAACTTAGTAGATCTTGGATAGAATCAGATTCCTTTCGTCACAAGCAAGCCAAAACCGCGTCGGACAACTCACCGCGTAACGCGGCCCATGATAGCGCTCCTCGATATCGAGTAAACTCCTCCATATCGAGTAACCGTGTGTCGTCAACTTGGCTTCACTAGCTTGCTCGATATCGAGTAACATTTCCTCGATCTGCTCGGACATGTTCTCTGGTCTTTGTCGATATCGAGTAACCTACTCGATATCGAGGAAGGGCTGCTCGGCATGTCTTCGTCTTCTCGATCAGGTGGTCTTCCTCGACTCCGGGTTGGTCTTCAGATCTTGTCGATATCGAGTAAAGTACTCGATATCGAGTAACTTTCTGGAGTCGAGTTGCTTCAGTCTCTTAGTTCCTCGATCTGGCTTGTCCTCGATCAGCCTTGCTCGGAACTCTTTGTCGATATCCATGAATTATACTCGATATCGAGTAAAGTGCAGCCTCCGTCTTTGCTTCTTGGATTTGTCCCGGAATGGCTCTGAATTCTGTAATATTAAACCAAAACTTATGTAGATCCCCATTTCTTGCAAATAAGCACATACTACAAAAATTCAACATATTCCCATCTCGAAATCCAAGTTATTCCCATCTCGAAATAACTTGGATGGCTATTTTAGTGGACATCAAATCACCCCATACTTAAGCTTGCTTGTCCACAAGCAATAACTTGGATGGTCATTCAGTGGAAGAATTTAAACTCTCAACATCATAGATTCATTCTCATATATCCCTGCAGTCAATTACCATCATCGAAAAGGTACTTATGTCACAAATCCCTGCATGTGCAATTTAAAAAGCAACATCTACTCATAAAAGGAAGTTTATGGAAAAAACAATTCATGTGACAAAGCATTAATAATCAAGAGGACTTTAATTTAAGCTCAATAAGGAGTAGATTGGTAAAAGGATGAAGGTGGGTAATATTTGGCAATGTGGTGCTAATAATCCGGGGAAATGGAGTACTTTCCAAACTTTCATACCACATCCCTTCTTCATAAGATTCATCACCTTTCATAATGCTTTTTTCTCAACAATAATGCTTTTACCTTTCTAACCTCAGCACTGCCTTCTCGCGAGTCGCAAACATGGGTGTCATGAATGGCCCCGGATACTTAGTGCTTTGGACTCCTCACAATGTGTCCCATCTCGCCAAACTATTATCTCAACGAGCAGGGTCGATCTACCTTTATCTCCTGAGGTGATCGGATTTTTTCTCACTCATTAAATTTTCCATAATTTTCAAACTTTCCTTCCAAACTCCATATATGATATATAACAACAACACAAACACCATATAACATCTCCATAATATAACATCATTGTCAACATAATCCCCGGATAGGAAATAAGGTAAAGAATGGCAATATTTAGATCATGTGGAGCAAAATATGAAATAGGGCATATTATCGCTTTTGTGTAATGCATAAGCATAGGTAAGGCTAGGATTATAAAAAATATGAGCATTATATGGAAATATAAAGTCCTCCATCCTCTTATCATGCAATATGTCAAAAGCAACATCAAATTTTACCTCCTTTCATGGTTTTCAATAAAATATGCAATTCATTGTGACTTCCCTTTACTAGGCAATTTCATGCTATATCTCTACTGAATCCATTTCTGCATCGTCGAGTTCAATTAGAGCTTCCATGACACTATTTCTTTGAACAATTTTCAAGCAAAGGGAGATGTCTTATAGAATTTCGAGTTTAGCAATTATTCACAAAAATTTAAAATTTACTCAAAATTTCACCATGTAAAACCAAAAACAAGAATAAAACATATAATAATGATAATGAGCTCTTCCCCCACCCCATACTTAAAAAATACAGTGTCCCCACTGTATAAAATCAAATAAAAACAAGAGTAAAGGAAGGAACTCACCGAATAATGCGTCGAGGAAGGCAATACAGGGCATGTCGAGTAAACTGATTTGGTCGATATCGAGTAAAGTACTCGATATCGAGTAAGCTGTCATCGTCTAGTGGAATTGCTGAAGTCGAGGAGCCTTCTGACATGGTCGATATCGAGTTGGCCTACTCGATATCGAGTAAACTGGGCTGCTCCTCTTTGGTCGTTCTCGACTTGGCCTTCGTCGATTCCGACTGTTTTTCAGGGACTTCTTATTCCACCTTCCGCGATCCTTTTATGATTGCCGACCTAAAAGTGTTAGATTGCACACAAAGACAAGACTTTCCACATGAAGTATTCTAAACTAAAAAAAAACAAAAACAAAAACCCAAAAACAAAAGTTCCAAAGTCCCCAAATTCAAAAAGTTTTATATACATGCTCTAGATTTTAGAGTCGCTAGGCCGACTTCTCCGTTTGGGCTCAGGGACCGTTAATGTGGGGCCCGCTTATGCTTGGCCCTTCTCCTGGATCATCTAGGTCCTGGTTTTAGTATGCAAGCTCAGCTGATAGGTAGTTGCTTGCATAATCTCTCTTTCCTTCCTTTTTCTTCTTTCCAGCTCTTATTCTCCGCAGATTCTCTCACCATGGGGCCTTACCTCCCCTTAAATTATTTATAAATTTCTTAATGGACTGAGGAGGAGTAGAATTTATACCTGAACTTACCTTTTTGGGTCCAAAACAGAAATCTTTGGGCTGGGGGTTGGTCGATATCGAGCAAGACTGGTCGATATCGAGTACAGGGACCCCATACTTAGGCTCTTGGTAAGTCTGTGAGCAGAGGAAGTCGATGTCGATGAAGCTTGGTCGATATCGAGGACAACTTTGGTCGATATCGAGGACAGCTTGTCGATATCGAGTTGGCCTCTGGTGCTTTCCTCCGTTGTTTGCTTGATCCCGTGGTTGCTGATGCTTTTCACCTCCAGCCATGAAATTTCCTTCTTTGCAGGGCCAAAGGAGAAATCTAATATCTCGTCGCCTATGGTGAAGGTGAGCAATCGCTGTTTGACACTAATCTTGGCATCTCCAGTGGCTAAGAATGGTCTACCAAGAATAATAGGACTAGTAGGATCTTCAGCACAGTCTATAATAAGGAAATCAGCGGGAATAAAGAATTTACCAACCTGGACAGGGACATTCTCAACCATACCTAAAGGGATGCCTACTGTATTGTTTGCCATGTATAGCTTCGCATCCACAGGTTCTATACATCGTATCTTCACTTTCCGCCAGATTAATAAGGGCATGATGCTCACACTTGCTCCTAAATCACACAAGGACTCATATTTATATTGACCAAGTCCTACAGTAACAGAAAACTTACCAGGATCAGGCCTCTTTTCAGGGAAGTGGAGCATTTTGCATTCGCCGGCGATTTCCGAGAGTGATCGCTTGTTGCTCAGGATCTCTTTGAGGAATTTGACATAAGCAGGCATCTGTTGTAGAGCTTCTGTAAAAAGAATAGAGACATTCAGTTCTCAAAGCATATTAACAAAACGTTTAAACTTACCTGCAGTTGGATCCTTTAGTGCTTTGGAAGGGAAAGGCAGTGTCTTTTTCTGCTTCGGAGCCAGAACAGTTGTCGGCGGTGTTGCAGAGTCCTCGACATCAGCCTGCTTCTCCTCGATATCGACAAGGGCTTCCTCGATATCGACTAAAGTTGTCGACTTCGGATTGCTGTGCTGTGCAGATGAGTCCGAGCTTGGTTTCTCCTCTATATCGGGTAGATTTTTGTCGATATCGACCAAGGGGTGGTCGATATCAAGTTGCTGCTGCTCATTGTCGAGTTGCTGCTCTGCTTTGTCTTGGTGCTTTCCGACCTCTGGCTCGCGTAATTGGTGCCCGCTCCTGAGCTTTATAGCTGCGACGTGTCCGGTCTTCCCCTTAGGATTTGGTTCTGTTTACCCAAGGAGTTGCCCGGTTGGTCGTGGAATCTGCGCCGCAAATTGACCCATTTGAGTCTCAATGTTCCTCTTCCAGATATCCAGCTCTCCAAATTTTGCATTGATGTTCTGGAACTGGTTGTTGATGGTGCCTTGATTCCGACGCATCTCATCAAGGATGAGCTGTAAATCATCCTTGTTTTGGTCCCTTTCTGGATGTCCTGGAGCTCTGTATGGCGGGGGGTTCCTAGGAGGACCTTGGTTCCATTGTGGTTGATAGAACTTTTGATCCCCCATATAGCGATTAGGACCCCCTGCATAAGCTACCTCTTCCTGGGTTTCTGCCATCCTGTCTTGCTCTGTGTGTGGGCACTCAGTAGTGGTGTGCCGCTGTGATCCGCATTCGATGCAAGGCTGGTTGACAGAGAGATATTTGACTTGCTTGAGGAGCTTGCGATTTTGGTCTCTCTAGTACTGCTCCATGACATCTGGGTCAATCTCTTTGGAAGGCTCGTAAAGAGGCATGGATGGGGCTGGCCTGGCATAGGAGTTCTCATCATAGTTTGCAGTAGCCCCATACTTGTTATCATAGTTAGTGAGCTTGTCGAGTACACCCCATGCGTCAGTTGGTGGCATCGTCAGATACTCATAGCGAGTATACTGGTTGATCCTGTCCTTAGTGACTTGGTCAAGAGAATTGAAGAAGATCTCTTGAATGACGTAGGGTGGCTGTCCATGAGTAGGGCAAGATCGCAGTAGCTCCTTGTATCATTCCCAAGCTTTTGCCAGCGGCTCGCCAGGTTTCTGTTTGAAAGCTGTAATCTTTTGGAGGGGGAGTGCTGTCTTGGTAGGAGAAAAGAATTTGTTGAGGAATTCCTGCTCTACTTGAGCCCATGTTGTGAGGGATCGTGGTTTCAGCCCTTCTAGCCACTTCTATGCAGGACCAGCGAGAGACCAACGGAAAGCCTTCATCTTGACATATTCCAAAGTAGTACCTTCAGCAAGAGTACGACATATGTCAGTAAAATTGGTAATATGTTCAAGAGGGCATTCATTAAATCTTCCATGAAAAGCATTATTTTTTAGTTCAATAAGGAAGTGAGTGCGAATTTCAAAGTTATTTTGAGGGATTAGAATCACCGATTCAGGCACGACGAGAGTCGGGTGCATATAATCCTCTGCAGTGGTTGGGAATTGGGCAAGCTCAGCTTCTGCTTGCCTCGCACGCTCAGCTTCCTGTTCCCTGGCTGCTCTCTCAGTGGCGAGAGCAGTATCTTTGGTGGCTAGTCCCCTCTAAAGCCTCTCAATTAGCTGTTCTTGTGTTTCTGCGGCCGCCATGGCTCTTTTCAGTTTAGCGTGGACGTGTAAGAGGCGTTCCGGTTCGTCTAAGCCGTCAAACTCAGGTGGTTGACCAGAACGGCGCATACACCTACGAAGTAACTCAAAGCAGACGTGAGATTTAACTACCTAAGGCGCGAATGATTGCTTCCCCGGCAACGACGCCAATTTGTTGTAGGAGGATCTCGAGTTCAAAATACTATAAAATAAATCAAACCAGATTATGCCCACGCAAATGATTACAAGACCTCCTCCTGATTCAGTAGTGGGAAGTCAGAATTGATCCACGAGGAAGCTTGTCAGCGGATCCCAGGTAGCAGACGAATCTCACGAACAGAAGTCGACCACAGTGCTCGATCTCGACTAGGGTGAGTCGACAGAAGATCGGGCAAGTCGAACAAAGCAGCAGCAGCTCTCGGCTTTTGGTCGATATCGAGGACACCTTACTCGATACCGAGTAAAGATCTTGTCGACGTCGGGTACAGCGATCTAGGACCGAATATCAGTACTCGATATCGACCACAGTTAGTCGATTTCGAGGAAGGCAGAAACTTTAAAACGAAATAAAGAAAAGACAAGACTTGGTGAAACTCGAAGTAAACTATATGAAAGGAAACTTCCAAGATCGGGGGTTCTAAGGCCTTATTTATAGGTTTCTAATCCTTGCTAATCAAGGATAGAAATCTTTATCTATATCTAAAGATAAAACATTAATAAAAGGCATATTTATCTTAAAGGGAAATATATCTAAAAAGGCTAAATATCTTCATGTGTGGATAAATCTTCTTCTTCATGGATAGAACTTAATAGATCTTGGATAGAATCGGATTCCTTTCGTCCCAAGCAAGCCAAAACCGCGTCGGACAGCTCACCGCGTAACGTGGCCCAGGATAGCGCTCCTCGATATCGAGTAAACTCTCGATATCGAGTAACTGTGTGTCATCGACTTGGCTTCACTAGCTTGCTCGAGTAACATTTCCTCGATCTGCTCGGACATGTTCTCTGGTCTTTGTCGATATCAAGTAACCTACTCGATATCAAGGAAGGGCTGCTCGGCATGTCTTCGTCTTCTCGATCAGGTGGTCTTCCTCGACTCCGGGCTGGTCTTTAGATCTGGTCGATATCGAGTAAAGTACTCGATATCGAGTAACTTTCTGGAGTCGGGTTACTTCAGTCTCTTAGTTCCTCGATCTAGCTTGTCCTCGATCAGCCTTGCTCGGAACTCTTTGTCGATATCGATGAATTATACTCGATATCGAGTAAAGTGCAGCCTCCGTCTTATGTAAATCCCCATTTCTTGCAAATAAGCACATACTACATAAATTCAACATATTCCCATCCCGAAATATGCAAAATGTATAAAATATGGAGCTAACCTGTGCATTTCAACATGGCTATTTTAGTGGACATCAACAAACGCCTGCTCAAATCTTGCCCTACGCATGGGCAGCCGCCATATGTCATCCAGGAAATCATCTACAACTCTCTGGACGTGCCTACAAATGATCGGATCAACACCTATACCTCTTATAGGTATCTTGAGTACACACCACAACGTGCTTGGGAAACCCTTGAGAGGTTACTCAACTTCGACAACACCTATGGGACTCCTGAGGTCTCCGACACGAGGCCTGTCCCATTTATGCCAGTATACGAACCATCGAAGGAGATTGATCCTAACGTAAGGGAGCCATTTACGAAGGATCAGGTGCGGCGGTTATAGAAACAAGTTAAGTTCCCCACCAACAATCAGCCTTGTTTGGATCGTGGGTCAATCAGGTACAACACCACCGCCTGCCCACATTCCGAGCAAGTCCAAGTTATAGAGACACACGATGAGGCACGCTACATGGGGGGGGGGGGGTCCTAACTATGGAGGACCACATCAGCAGAATTGGGGATACCATCAACCTCAATACCAAAGGAACCCCCCACCTTATAGAGCTCCAAGACACCCTGAGAGAGAGTCAAAGAAAGATGACCTGCAACTCATTCTCAATGAGTTGAGGCGGAACTACGTTGAATTTAAACAAGCCAACAATTTTTTCCACACTCAGCTGCACGATATCAACTCGTGATTGGGAGAGATCGACGTCTGGAGGAAAAACATTGAGACCCAAGTGGGTCAATTGGCTGCACAGACTCCTAGATCGTTCGGATCCCTCCCTGGATAATCTAAGCCCAATCCCAAGGCCAAATCTGCTAGACACGTGGCTGTTATGAATCTAAGAAGTGGGCGTCAACTACAAATGACTGAACAAACGCCGGAGGACGAAGCTACTGGAAATCTAGTCAACGTCCAGTCATATCTACTCGCTATCGACCCAAGTTCACTCGATGTCAAATCCCCTTTACTCGATGTTGAGTCATCTCAGCAAGAGCAACAGAAGCCTCCTGTTTCACTCGATGAAAACTCCACATCAGTCGATGTTGAGTCAACTCATTCGACACCAGCTGCAAAGAAGAAGAAAACATTGTCGGTCCCAATAAAATCTTTGAAGGACATCACCGACAAGAAGTTCTAGCGTTTCGTGAATATGCTTCAAGGGCTCAATGTCACCATACCCTTCATCGAAGCTCTTCATGAGAGGCTATCCTATGTAAGATTCCTCAAAGACATCCTCAACAAGAAGTGGTCAATGGCTGAGATCGTCGAGGGGTGCAACAAGATAGAGTTTCCCGAAAAGAAAGCAGATCTATGGAGATTCACCATTACCACGGGGATAGGCGAACATCGCTACAAGGGTCTCTGCGACCTCGGGGCTAGCGTAAGCCTCATGCCGTTGTCCATCTGGAAAAAGGTGACCGTCAGAGCTTTGGAGCCTGTGGATATGAGATTATATATGGCCGACAACAACTATGTTATGCCCACTAGAGTTATTGATGATGTCCATGTCAAGGTGGGTATGTTCTGTATGCCCATGGATTTTATTGTGCTCGACATGGCGGAGGATCCTGCATGCCCTATCATTCTTGGTAGGCTGTTCTTAGCTACTTTCGACGCCAACATCAGCGTGAAGAAGAGACTTCTTACTTTTACCATTGGTGATGAGTTGATTGAGTTATCTTTCAACAAAACAATGGAGAAGCTCGATAGGGTAGAGGTCAAGTCGCTACATATCAAGGGCAACTATATCCCTTGTACAGAACCAACGACAAGAACTATGATCTCATAGAAGCTAGAGGAAAGGGCTATGGAGGCCCAATTAGAGGAGATCTTAGAAATCTGGAACCACGGCGAGCAACACACATAGCACCCACTCGATATCGACTTATCCCAGTCGATGTCGAGTGCATCAGAGGATCTAGAGCACATGCGAAAAGGCTAAGTATGGGGTTGAGTCTCACCACTCGATATCGAGTGGTTTAATTGATGTCGACTACTCCACATTCTCAGCTACACCTTCTCCTGCATCGACTAAACATCAGGGAGCCAAAACTGACTCGACGTCGACTGACCCCAGTCGATGTCGAGTGAATCCTCAGACTGAAGAAGCAACAAAGGTAAGCCAAGGTATGTATATCTCTTCCCCTATTTCAATACATGATCTATCTATTACAAATGGAAGAGGTTTGCCTTTGTATGTGAGACTTTACAGGGTTTCCAATGATGATCCAAAGGAGTACGAAGTTGGAGACAAGGTGTATGTCCAAGTCCAAAAGTCATTGGTTCCCGAACAAGTTTAAAGAGAAGAAATACAACTAAAAGACAAGATGTGCTCTAGCGAAATACAACTAAAAGACAAGAACGGAGTCCTATTTGAAGCCCGAGCCACATGGGCCATGCAGATGGCCCCTTGATCAAGAAAATGAGAAGTCGGCCTAGCGACTCTAAAATCTATAGCTTGTACCTAGACGATTAGTTTTTAGGTTTTGGATATTTTGTTTTTGAGTTGGTTTTGGATATTGTTTTGCTTTGGTTTTGTTTTGTTTCTTTTCTTTCTAACCATTATAGGTGCAAAGAAGCTATCAAGATCACTCGACGTCGAGTGAAGCCTTGCTATGATAAAATGGGGATCACCTTGAGCAAAGACTACACTAGAAGTCGAGTGGAACCCAGTCGATGTCGATTGGTCCACTCGAGATCGACTGAAACTACAGAGCTCCTATTTTGAGATTCTACGCACACGTTTAGCAAGTTTCTTCCTTTAACCTTGTTTTTATACAGTGAGGACACTGTAATGTTTAAGCATGGGTGGGGGGAAGGCTTACTTATGTGATATTTATGATTATTTCTTTGTATGCTCTATGCATGGTACTTTGGATATGATTATTTATCTATATACTTCATGTTTTCATTCAAAGTTTATTTTTATCACCCCCGTTGAAATTTTTTTATTAGTGTCATGGTGTTTTAATAGAACTTGACGATGCAAAAGTAGATTCATTGGAGATATAGCATGAAATTTCCTAGTAAAGGGAAAATACAATGAAGTGCATTATTTCTTGAAAACCATAAAAGGAGGTAAATTGAAGTTCATTTCGACAAATGCATGATAAAAGGATGGAGGACTTTATTTTCCATATGAGCTTAATTTCTTACATATCCTAGCCTTTACTTATGCTTATATGCATCACAAGCCATATTATGCCTTATTTCATATTTCCTCCACATGTTCTATATATGGCCTATTTCTTTACCTTATTACCCATCCGAGATGTATGTTGAGAAATAGATGTCATCTTATGGGGATTATTATATGGTTGTTGTGTTGTGGAGTTTGGCAAGAGAAAGATGATATTTATGGAAAATTTAATGAGTGAAAGAAAATCCGGTCACCTCAGGAGATAAAGGTACGTAGATCGACCCTACTCGTTGAGATGTTAATTCGGAAAGATGGGACACCAAGGTGAGGAGTCCGAAGCACTAAGTATCCGGGGCCATTCATGACACCCATGTTTGCGACTCGCGAGAAAGCAATGCTGAGGTTAGAGAGGAAAAAGCATAAATAGTGAAAAAAAAAGTGACATTATGAGAGGATGAAGGATGTGGAAATATCATATGATGGGAGAAAGTGCATTAAAACAAAGTCTGAAGAATTCTCCCCGGATTTAGCACCACATTGCCCAAATATAGCCCACCACTATACCTTTTACCTTTTCTTCAACATGTGCATAAAATTCCTCTTGATTATTAATGTTATGTTGCGTATGAATTGTTTTTGCATAACGCTCATCTTGTGTGCGATGTTTCTTATATTCCCAGCCGTCGATTTGGTGACATTAGTACCTTTTCGAGGATGGTAATTGATTGCAGGTTTATACGAGAATGGATCTATATGTTGAGAGTTTAGTTTCTTCCCCTGTATGACCAGTAAAAGTATTGCTTGAGGACAAGCAAGCTTAAGTATGGGGTGTTGATGTGCACCTATTTTACCATATTTTGCACTAACTTCTATTCCATTTTATGTACATATTTTATATTTTTGGGTTAAGAAAGTATGGAATTTGTGTAGTTTATGATAATTTTCAATATATGGAGGTCTACACAAGTTTCTGTTTAATTTCGCAGAAATCGAAAGCCTTTTAGAGCAATTTGAAAAAGAAGGAATGAAGATGGACTTTCACTCGATGTCTACTAATCCACTCGACATCTACTGGAGTGAAACCAGAATTTTTGTAAGTGTTGGAGCAAGCAAATCTACTGAAGTTCACTCGACGTCTACTGAAGTTGACTCGACGTCGTGTTCATATGCAACACTTAGAGCCATGAGAAGAGAAGACTACTCGACATCGCACATCTAACTCAATTTCGAGTGAATACCACTCGAGATAGAACATGATGATTCGATATCGAGTCAACCACTCGATGTCGAGTAAAGATGCAGAGCCCTTTGACGCATTTGACCAGTCTGGATCTGAGGAGAATTATTTAATTGTGAAGCTAAAGATCTTGTATCTCCTCTTGTAAGACTTCTATCCTTAAGGTTTAGACTGTATTTTACCCTAGGGATTTTTATTTATTTTATTTGTTTTAATATGGAACTTTTAATCTTTAGGAAATAGATAGAATTGTTCTTTCCTCGGCTAGCAAGGATTGAAGCCTATAAATAAAGCCCTAGGGGCTGAGATTTAGTCATTCAAATTCAATTCCAATCCCATTCCAAAAGCAATTGTGCACCCATAGGTTAGAGAGAAAGAGTTAAGGCCGAGCTTAGTAAGAGAGAGAGAGAGAGAGAGAGAGAGAGAGAGAGGCGGTTTGGCTTTGTTCAGTTGTAAGCTCTCTTTTATTTCAATTAAAGTTAGTTATTTTATGTTAATTATGATGATGTTTGGTATGATGAAGCGCGAGTAGTTACCTGACTTCTGGGTTCAGGGTGAGCCCGAAGATAGCCATGTATGTATGAAAAAGGTAGGATCGTTATAGGATTTTCATCTTCTATCCTATCTTTGGGGTGAGCCCGAAGATAGTCATATTTATGATATTGAAGCGAAAGTGATCTTATTATGAATTTTGATTAACTATAAAAAAGGGATAGTAAAACTTAGGGTTTATGCGAGTGCCTCTATATTCCTAGTTGTTAATAACGAAAGTTATTTGATGAAAAACATGTATATTTTATAATTCGAGCATATTACTCGCATGGTTATCGTTGTGGTAAATTTCCTGGCTTTGGAAGTCTTTTTTTATATATTGATCTCAACAACCCCTGCGTTATTTCTGTTCATTAATTCTCATTCATTCTATTACTCTTCGGATGTTCTTTTTCGACTTTTATTTTTTGTTCTGTTTTTCTGCAATCTTAACTCGACATCAACTCTGTTCAGTCCATATTGAGTGACATTGACACGATATCGAGTGCTTCTACTCGACGTCCAGTGTGTCTGTGTTGTTTTGCAGGTCGGCACTAGGAATCGACTGCCTTGACTTGACATCAACTGATCTCAGTCAATATTGAGTGGCTTTTGGTCGACGCAGGGTCTGTTTTACGAGACTAGATCCACGAGCACTGACACACTTCCTGGTGGATCGATCCTGACCTCTTCCACTACAGCAGAAGGAAGTCTTGTATTTTACTTGAGCGAATAGGAGTTGATTTGCTTTTATATTCATATTTGTTTGATCAATTCTTCCTCCTTCATCAGTAGTTAATCCAAAGGAAAATGTAAGTGCCATGATCCTTAGAGGAGGTAAAGAAAAGAAATTAACCACTGAAAGATTAGAAGAAAGACCAAATGAGGTGATTTACGTGGGTGAATAAGGAGAAAGCAACTCGGAAAACACAACATCGTCAACCGGCGCTCACCACCCTGAAAATCGGCGCCCACCGCCCCTGTAAATGAGTAATCCGATTTTTGACGTTGATTCATCTGTGAAAAAATAGTCAAATGAATGGTCTTCTAAGGTTTCTAGACCTACAACACCCTTTCCTCATCCCTTAAAACCTGATCGTAGGTGGGAGGATGAACAAATTCTATACGATACCTTTGCTCGTTGTGAGGTAAACACCTCTAGAATTTTGTTCATAGACATTGGGTATAAACCGATGTTAATAAAAAAAAATTCAATGTGTTAGTGGGAGGCGTTAAAGATCTCAACTTTACCACATCGGTTTATAACCGATGTCTTTCATAATTTATAACATCGTTTTTCATTTTAATAATGACTTAAATGCATGAATATAATTACTTTTTGATTGATTCATCTAATGTTAAACCATTATCATTTTTCATTTCTAGCCATTTGGAGGTATGTAGAGTAATACAAAATTTCAAATTAACATCGCTATTTTTTATAAACCTGATGTCTTATATTGCTACATACATCAGTTATTTATTATTTAATTTGTGAATACTCTTTTTTTCATTTGTAATTTGTGATATTATTTTATACAAATATAATATACCATAATGAATATTTTTAAAGTCAATGTTATTTATATTTTTTCAAATCAGTTTTTTCTTTGCAAATGATGTTTTGATTATTTACAACATCATTTTATATATTTTTAACGATGTAAATGCTACATATACACATCTGTTTTTTTTATTATAATTTTCATATATGCTGGGTTTAGAAATCGATTTGTATCATAATGGTCGACATATTTACTAACATAGACATCGATTTTCGCTCTCAAGTTCGATGTGTTTCATCAAATAAACCTACTAATCTATATTGTGTCACTGTTTTGACAAATAGAAAATTAAGCAATGCAAAAAACCATAATCAATACATTAAATAATGACCATAGAGTCAAATACAAGATGACAACATGGCTATATACAAAACAAAATACATCAATAGTCTGTTTCTAAGCTAGACATAATATCACTTGGGCGGTTGTAAACTTTCACCTTGTAACAAAAAAAAATATCACTTGAAAATAAAGTGAATGGATTCCAAGGCACAACATATCATTATCAAAGGCACAACTATCCTTTATAACTAGTAGCTATACTAGTTATAAAGACTGCTCCAATCCCTCATCTTGTTCTGGTCTAGATGCAAGATGCACAACCCATTTAAGCATTAAATACCCTGACTAGAGGTGTTGCTCCCCAACTGAATTCCAGTATCATGTAAATAATTTAGAGTTGTTGTTCTGATCAAGTTTGCCTACTAGAAATACAGAGAAGTACAAGGTGAACACAATCCATTTAAGCATCAAAATCCTGAGATAAAGAAGATCAAAATTGTTCAGGCAAAATAGTTAGAACTTTTCAAACATGCTCAATCGCTAAAGATTAAATAACAAAATTAGAACTGCAGAGGAAGTGTAAATGAAAGAAATAGAAGGCAAGCAACATGAGAGTTTGCCAAGCACAACAAAGAGCACACTCAAATCTCTTTATCCAAATCCCCACAACTCATGAGTTACACTAGCTGAAAATTTTCCATCAACAAATCCTCCCTAGCAGCAAAAGTTACAGCAGCCTAGGAAGGGCTTCATCTCACGCTCAATCTCACTTGATAAAAATAGAAGAAAAGGGAAGAGCTTCATCTAATAAGCTCATCGATTTCACTTTCACCAAGACAACACAAGCATGACAAACAAAAGGCCTATAAAAAATTCAGTTTTCTCTCTCGATCGATCACTCAGGTACAAATCTTATATAACTAACTACATCAAACATGGTTAGGAAAACCCATAAAAAATATATCTAACAAGTATTTTGACAAAAGTAGTAACTTGCGTTGAAGGCGCTTGTAGCAAATAGCAAGAAAGACATCAATCATTGCCCAGACACCCCTACACATTGGGAGGATTTGATAAGTAGTTCTTCAAGTTCATATAAGCTAAAAAAAAAACCCATAAATGCCAATATGTCTGACGAAAGAATAGCATACCTCTTAACTGAAGTCTCTATATCACCACTTGAAGTGTTTTCTGGATTAAGAACTCCACTAGCCCAACTAGGAAAGTGTGAGATATAAACAAGAAAGCATCACCAAACTGAATCCACAAGGATTTCAAAAATTAAAAACATACTCTGTAATATTTACTATTGGTTTCACAAAAGCATCCCATACTTTTCTCAGCAGATGACACTACGAGTCTAAGAGGCTATTATTGAATAATTCTGTATGATTAAAGATCATCTGGAGCAGATTATCACTGTTTCCTCAATGGTTACATCCAAGTTCTTAAAAATATAGACTGGCAGTGTCTACATTAATTTCTGCTACGAGGCGTGTATGCCCAAGCTGTCCAAGGGTCACGTTCATCATCAACATCCGATGATTCGGAATCAACGTTTTCATGGTGTAGAGCCTTCATCTTTACTCTCCTGCTACCATATTAGGCTCTATAAACCTACTGCTAGAAAGTCAAATCACAAGAAAACATAAGTAACGCTGACTAATAGCAATAGATCAGTATCAAAATATTTTACTGAACATCACAAGGAACTATATTACAGGAAAACTATATTCAAATGATATGCATTATGTAAAATTGCCTTCATTCCACTATACTATCCAAATATGTTTCCAAAGGTATCATAGACCCTATAGAACCATGACCCATCTACGCCATCACACGTTAATTCCTGATAAAAACAAGTTCCCAGTCAGTAACATCATGCACCTACAAAGTTGATGAGCACCAGAAAAGGAAGAACAAAGCCCCCAACAAAAATGCTCAGCCTCAAAATCAACTCAAACACATAATTGCCAAGTGATCGATTTTAAAAATAAAAATAAAGGTGCTTATCGAATTCAGTATCACAAAGGATTAATATGAGAAGGAAATAGAACAGAAGCTACAACGGAATAAAAAAGATGCAAACACTAGTGATCCAAAGCGTGAAGGAAAAATTAGGATTAGAAATAACACGATGTGAAAAGAGTAAATTGGTTTATTGGCGCCTGATAAATAATTAGTTAGTAAAACAAGTGATAACTCGTGACATTAAAACATTCAACAGAAAAATAGAAAGAGAAAGATAAGCTAATTAATTATAATCACCTGATATGATTTCCTTCTGGTTACCATTTGCTAATACACAATACCATTTAATTGAACAAGCTGCCAGGTCAGAAGCATCATTTGAACATGGTTCAATATGTAAACGAGAACCAAAGATTGAAGGCCCATCAAGTCTATACACGCAAAGTCGATTTTTCTCCACCCTCTTGGTAATCATCAGCTATAAAAGGAGGACTTCTTGTTTAGATGTCAAATGAAGTTCTAAAACTAATATCACATCATCTAAAAACATACCTCTTTCTGAAGCTTAACCGAGAATATTGCCTTTTTATGATTCTTATTATGAGTTCTTGAAGCTCATGCTTCATTTCCATGACTTGGGAAGAAAAGGTCCAAATTTCATAAGCAAGCACCTTTCTTGGTCACACATCACACATTATACGGATTAAAGAGTATACAAGAAAGAAGCATGGAGCCTCTTTCGTTTTGACTAAGGCAATTAAATCCCAAACTAATTGCACCACTCAGTGATAAGTGTTTAGACTTTAGAGACTAGTAAATTTTGAATCAAGGAATATAAGCAAATTAAGCGCTATAGAAAATAAATAAGCAAACGAACATTCTTAGTTAAGCTATCTATGGCTGGAAAACTGATCATGCGACTAATACATTGCACTATGTTCAACATAGCCAAATAGTCATATACATAAAAGCATATGTTCAACAACACAATTTAGCTCCTAAAAATTTGTTAAGATAATTATACATCATAGAACATCACATATCTTGATTTCACCCAACCTAATCCAGTATATATGAAAATGATTACCAAGGCAAAAACATAAGTAAGATCACCCAACATATTTTGTATCTCATTCTCGATGAAACCCTAAAGTTCATAATCTGGCTAAGATTACTAATATACAAGTTTCAATAATCAAATCACATAGATTTCTCTTCTCTATATTGCACAAAAATTAAACATAGGTTGAATAGGAATAAAACATAATAACAAGATATACCTACCTACCTATTTTGGTGAACAAAATCGATTAGAGAGAGGGCAAACCTAAACGGCTAAACCACCATAGAGATGGCAAAAAAAAAAAATTGTTGACATCTAATTTAGTAATATTTTAGGATTGCATTTGCATATTAGTTTAGATCATTTTCATGCATATTTATCATATTTTATATTTTATTTAGTTATTTTGCATTTTTGGAATCTACACCGGGTTTTTATTGATTTCAGGCACTTTGAAAATGATATTGTGAAAATTCGAGACTTGATACGAAAGGACAAACTGGATTGAATCGGACTCGAGAAGCCGAATGACCAAGTGTGGAAATTGCTAGATTTGGAACTAATTTATGTGGGTTGAAATTAGAATGATGTTTTGGGTTAGTTTTTAATTCTATAAATTGCTGGGCTGAAATTGTAATTTGGTTCAAATTGTTATTATATATACTCGTATGATCAGAAGAAGGGGGCTCTCTCTTCGTTTGTTTTTTTTGGGGGGGGGGGGGGGGGGGGGGGGGGGGGCGACGCCGCACAAGGCTTTGGCCGTCTTTAGATTAGGTTTTAGGTTTTGTTTATTTCTTTTCGGTATTACACTTTGGATTCAAGACGAAGATTTCTGGTTTGCATTTTATTTTAAGCATGTCTTTAATTCATTCTATTGTTGTCTATATTATGTTTAGCTAAATTTTCCGTTCTAGGGTTAGGGTGAACCCGACAATGTTGCGAATTGTTTGATTTCGATGTTCGCTTGAACTTAGTCTGAATTTTATAAATTGATTTGATCCTAGTTGCTTAACCTAATTGATGTGAATCGATTAGAATCGTTTTTAGATTCAAGATGCTACCGCTGCGAATTGAAATTGGATAAATAGATGAAATTCATGACGTCGAAAGGAGAATTGGTTTCATTGGAACCCTAGGATTGAACTTGAGGAATCAACAATTGTTATTGTGACATTTAAACGATTTTTGATGAATCTTGAGGATTAATAAATTATCGTAGATTCTTAGGTGTGAATCGGTTAGGCGGAACGCGACAGCGAAAGTTTAATTGATTTTCTTTTAAGGTCTATAAAGAACTTAAAGGGTCTAGATTTTGTTAATTTAGACACAATCACTACAACATGCGACAGCTGAGTAGTGATGACTTTAGACAATCACTACAACATTCTTTGTGGCATTGTCGTCGAAATCCTTAACCCAGGAATTATTGCTCATATATATTTTATTCATAACTTTTGCTTGTTTTTCCTAGTTTAGTTGAAAAATCAAATCCCCCTTTATTGGCTTAGCTTATTAGTTCTAGATAACAATTGATACATATATAATCCCCGTGATCGATATCCGTATACTGCAATTGATCTCGTATTCTTACGAGGTTGGTTCAGGCTACACTATTCTTGTGTTGGTTTAGACCACATCAAAAATCAAGGTTAACAATGGGGATCTGCGGGATATGGGTAGTTTCGTAACAAGAGGAGCGAAGATATTACATGTCGATCTGCGAGAAGTCTCTTTGCAAGGTTCAATTTTTTAAGACCATCCAGTGTCCGTGTCACTCATCTGCCCCTATGAACTCTAGAATCCAGATCCCCTATTTCACAAAATCAAACCCTAATTAAGCTCGTAAATTGAGCAACCTCCATAATTACTTGAACTCGGAGCCAATGAAGAGATAAGGGGAACATCCCCTTTTAAAGGGTATAGAGAGACAAAACCAGATCTAAAACCTCCGATATGAAAAGGGTTGAAAAATCTATGAGAGAATGCTTACCGGTTAGGGTTTTGAGATAAAGCGGCCATCTTTTGGTCAGAGGAAGAGAGAAGGGATGAGACGATGAATGTAGTCGTTGTCGACCATCTTCTTTGTAGTCGCCACCCAGAGGGAAAGGGGAGGAGAGGGAGACGACAACTGAATCGCCAATCAGAGACGCCTTCCCCGCCACAACGCCTTCCCAGAACACTACCCTCAAAGATTTTAGGAACGGATGGCGGAGCGAATGAGGGCAAAGGTGTTTGATCTCCTGCGGGCACAGACGATGATGGTGGAGAAGGGCGTTCTCAGAGGTAAAGAAGAAGAGGATGAGGATCGGGTTGAATGATTTTGTGTGTGTGTGGGTGTCTGAGAGAGAGAGATGAATGGATGGGATATTTTATTGAGTGTTAAATTTCTCTAAAAATTTGAAACACTGCTTTTTTTTTAACTTTTCCCATCCCGGGCATTTCAATTTTGGGAATCCAATACTCCGTGTGTTTCAATTTTTTTTTGAAATTAAGTATTTAGCATCGGTCAAAAATAATAACTGTTGTTAAATTTTGTTTTAACTTCAAAATTTTAATAACTGATGTAATATAATCATTTATCATCATGCGTATTTCTGACTAATGTAAATAATGCGATGTCTATGAACAGAATTCTAGTAGTGAAATATTCCACTTTTGTATTTTTTTTTTGATAAGGTAAAGATTTGGATGGGGTCAGGCCCTGCTGGACCACCATCCAAGAGCATCCTTGCGGATGAGGACGCGCAGAGGAGAATCAGCGAGGAGGTCCTGCTTGGGCGTAGTGTGGATGAGTCGTGCGATCCTGTTCGCGGTCGAGTTGACCTCTCGGAAGACGTGGCCAAACTGCACCCTTGTGAAGTGTTGGAGAAGGCATAGGGTGTCGGAGATCAGCATCTCGATCTCCCACGGGCAGCGCCACAAACCACGCAAACAGTTGATGATGGACAGACTGTCGCCTTCGATCATGATGTTGGATAATTGAAGCTCCTTCGCCTTGGCGATGCCACCTTTGATCGCTAGAGCCTCAGACGCCAAAGCTGAGATGTGCCCACATTTGAATCCGCCACAATCAATGATTGCCCCGTTGTGGTCCCTGATGATGAAGCCTGCAGAGGCTTCACCTGAAGGCAGTTTGGATCCGTCAAAATTAATTTTGAAAAATCCCTCATCTGGTTTGCTCCATCTCAAATTTCTTCTTCGTGGCTCAGTTGTTCGAGTTTTCTGGTGATGGTATGTGGGCTCCTCTTCAAAGGTCAATTTAGAGGCAACCCAGTTCTGTAGTTGTTGTTTGGTATAATTCTCCATAATGTGGATGGCCGTTGTATTGAGGTTTTCAAATACTTTCCGATTTCGGCTTGTCCATAAGCTCCACCATGTCGTCGCAAGCTTTCCTTTTTGCTCAGGGTTGAGTTTATTAAAAATTTCGCATACAATGTCTTTGATCGATGTGTTTCTAGTGTCGATTTCTCGAATCACTTTTTCAATGTTTGGGTCAATTTTTTGAATCAGTTGTAGGGTGTGGGGGCATTCAGTAAAGAGATGGATTGGGCTTTCATCCGTTCGATCACACAGAGCGCAAGTTAGTGGAACATGTATACCTTTGTTTGCTAACCTGGTCTTCGTCGGGAAATGTGTCTAGGTTCCATATCCATGCCGTATCGATGGTTTCTGCTGTATTTTGCCCTGTGATGTGTGCTAGGGCACTATCCGTGCTGAACCAACCATTTTTACTTGCTTTCCAGTATAGTCTGTCTTCTATGTTGTGTTCTGGTATGTAGATGTTCTCGATCTTATTGACCACATCCATCGGAAGGATGTTGGATAGTTCATAGATATTCCATTTCTTGTTAATGTCAATGTATTTTTCCGCCTTGTCATTTTCATTGATTGTGATGTTGGGATGTTGTCTACCTTGTAGTGGTTCTCCGTCTAGCCAGATATCCTTCCAGAAATTGATAGTCTTTCCATTTCCTATTTGCCATATTAGCCCTTTGCAAAATTCTTCTTTTAGTTCTATTAGTTTGGCCCATTGCCAAGATGCATTACCTTTTCGGTGGTATTCAAGGAGGGGAGTTTCTTTCAAATATTTTTGTTTGATTACTTGAACCCACGGGTTACATGGCTCTGCTAAGATTTTCCACAACAATTTCATTTGTAGTGCTTGGTTCATATCTTTTGTTTTATGTATTCCTGCACCTCCCAGTCGTTTCTGCTTGCAAACCTTGTCCCAACCGATAAGGGGAGAAAAGGTTTGATCTTTGTTCCAGAAGAAGCATCTATTTATCTGGTCAAGTTCTTTATGGATTGTTGTGGGGAGCATAAAATTTTGGATGATATAATTTGGCTTAGTTGCCAAGTTTGATCTTATAAGGGTCGCCCTTCCTTCTTGTGAGAGGGAGTTTGCTTTCCATTTCGTGAGTTGTTGCCTGGTTTTGCTTACTGTTTCTTCAAATGTGTTTCGGTTGACACGACCATTGATAATTGGACAACCGAGGTACTTATCAAGTGCTATCTGATTTGTTATATGGATCGTACTTTGGATCAACTGTTTTGCACTGTTCGGTACTTTTGGGGTAGTTTGAAAGGCCGATTTGTGGAAATTGACCTTTTGTCCTGATATGGCACAGTAGTCATCAATAATATTCTTTACCACTCGACAAGAATCTTGGTTTGCCTTGGCGAATATCATCATATCGTCCGCAAAGGATAGGAATGGGATTTTCATTCCTGATCTACATATTTTGAACCCGATGGAACTATCTGTCTGGTTCGTCGTGGCTTGTAGCTTCCTTGCAAGAATTTCTGCTCCTATGATGAATAGATAGGGTGAGAGCGTGTCTCCTTGTCTGATGCCTCTCCCTGGTATGAAAGGGTCCGTGGGGCTGTCATTTACCAGGACTAAGAAGGAGACAGTCTGGACACATTGCTCTATCCATGTCCGGAATTTTTGGCAGAAGCCAAATTTTTCTAAAACTTTGAATAGAAAGTCCCATTCTACTCTATCATATGCTTTTTCCATATCTAGTTTGATGGCAATCCATCCTTCTTTTCCGCGTCTACTTTTAAATGAGTGAAAAATTTCATGGGCTATTAGGACATTGTCTTGGATAGCCCTTTCAGATACAAAGGCCCCTTGGAGGGGGTGAATAATTTTCTTTAAAAATGGTTTCATCCTTTCAGCAATGATCTTGGCAATAGCTTTGTAAATCGTTGAACATAGGCTTATTTGTCTGAAGTGGTTGGTAGTTGTCGGATTGTCACATTTTGGGATCAGGGTGATAAATGTGTGGTTGATTTGTTTTAGGATTTTACCAGAATGGAAGAATCCTTTGATTGCCTTTATGACTGATGGGCCTACAATATCCCAGTATTTCTGGTAAAATTCTGCTGTCATTCCATCGGGACCTGGGGATTTATCCTTTCCAATCGAGAAAAAGGCATTTTTGATTTCCTGATTTGATATCTTTTCAGTTAGCTTCGAATTGTCATCGGCAGTAATTTCTGTGTTGATGAGTGAGAGGTAATCATTTAGAAGGTTATGGTTGATGGGTTGCATCCTAAACCTTTTTTCGAAGTTGTTTTTTATATCTCTTGTAACATTTTCTTCTCCTGTGACTAGTGTGCCATCTATTGTTTGAATTTCCTTTATGAATTTTCTATTCCTCCTTCCTGATGCCATTCGGTGGAAATATCCTGAGTTTGAGTCAGTCAGTTTAAGGTGTTTGGTTTTTGCTCGTTGGCTCCAATACATTTTGTGGTATGATAAGATTTTTTCTCGTTTATTTATGAGTCTGGTCTGCTTTTGGGTATCGTTTCCAGTTTGGGATATTCCATTTCTGTTTTGTAGATCGATGAGTGAATCATCGATTTCTTTTAATTGACGGAATATATTTCCAAATGTTTTCTTATTCCATTCTTTAGACAATCGCTTAAGTATTTGTGTTTTTTTCACTAGGTTATACATATGTGATCCCGCGGCATTTGATCTCCAAGCCTGTTGGACCACGTGTCGGTAATCTTTTCGTGTAGTCCACATTTTTTCAAATTTGAATGGTTGGGCCTTGTATTGTTCTTGGTTATCTAATTCTGTTACAATAGGGCAGTGATCTGATGATGTAAATGCATGATTTTTCGTTGTAATATTGGGGAACCAGGTGAGTATTTGCTCTTGTATTAAGGTTCTATCATGTTTTTCCATGATGTTATTGTTATTGGATCTGTTTTTCCTCCATGTAAAAATGTTTCCAATCGTAGGCACTTCATGTAGTAAGCAATTATCTTTGAATTCTGTTAATATTCTATATCTATTCGGATGTGGTTCCATCCCTCCTTCTTTTTCTGAGCTATTTTGAATTTCATTTAGATCTCCCATGATCATGAATGGGCGTTCCAAGGTTTGGACGTATCGTTGTAGTCCAGTCCAGAAGTTTGATTTTTCGTTCTCATGAGGTGGTCCGTAGACGAAAACAATGTTCATAGTAATGTTTCTATTTTTATTTTCATACTTGATTACTATGAATCGTTGATCCGTATACATCATTTCTAGTGATTCATTTCGAAGATTATGACTTTTCCATAGGACACATAATCCTCCAGCCTTTCCTGTCGCCGGGGCCCAGATCATATGATCAAACCCAGTTTTTTTCCAATCTGTCTCATTTGGTTGTCGTTCAGTTTTTGTTTCTAATAAAGCAATTACTTGGATTTTCTCTATTTTACAAAATGAATCTATTTCCGTCCATAGGTTTTTGCAGCCTATACCGCATATGTTCCATGAACATAGTCTCATATTAACCTTTTTGGTTTAGGAGTTTCTGTTCTATCATCTTTTCTTTGATCGAAGTATTGGTTCATGATGCAAGTAAGAGGATTCATACCAAAAGTTTCAAGAGAGAACAAATTAAGGTCGAACCAGATGATAAAAGAGGAAATACAAGTGTCGATCCGGCTATCAAAATTCAAATCAAACCACGTCACTAAGGTTTCAAGTGTATGAATATCAATCTTATCACATTGAGTCATAGGAACAAAGCACCAACCGGGACAAAGGAAAAGAACCATATCCCGATACAAGCACAAGTTCTTAAGTGGGCAATTCAAACACACTTCAGTTGTCTGCTCATGCTTACTTATCCATAACATTGAGGTCTCAAGAAAATTGCACCTATCGATAAGGAGCATAAGAGCATGGTCTTCTTTTAATATTTATTCAGGTTGTCTATGATTCAATGCTTTTGATTCCCTTTTCCTGGTTTTGGAGGCTTCTAAAGTCTTCTTAAGATTATTATGTGAGAACCCATTTTCAATTCTTTTCCTGCTTTTTACCAGGACATAGTGGTGCCATTTCAAATGGATCTCAGAGAGCTCCTGCAATATCTTTTGTACTTTTTTATGACTCTGTTTGCTTCCTGTGCTAGACATCAAAATGTCAACCCAGAACCATCCGTAGAGTGCCTGCTCAGTTACAATGAAAAAGAAGTACCCAAGAGATGGTACGGGATTCACAATACAGTTATTGTTTTTTGATCTTTGCTCAAATTTCTTCAGATCAGGGCTGGATTTATGTTCCAATTTCTTCAGATCAGGGCTGGATTTATGCTCCAATTTCTTCAGATCAGGGAGTTTCTTATTGTCTTTAGATTCCTGTTTGCTGCATATAAACACCAAGTATTTTGTAACAAGACTGAGAACTATGTTAATCCGTTCAAATTCTTTAGTCAGGATCCTAAAAATCCAGCAGTTTAAGAACATTTCATGCTTCATTTCTATTTTTCCTATTGAGCACCAAATCTGTTTGTTGTATACAGATCCGAGGTTTGAATCGAAGGCAAGCCAACATACTATTAACATAGGGAACTCGCCGCAGAGCACCGAATTACTTTGATGTTTACTTCTTGTCCTGTGATTCTTACCTTTCTCATTTCGTCTTTTCCCCAATTTTCTTTTTTCTTGTTCACAAATTGATTCACCACCAAAAGTTGGAAAATCAGATTCTTGTTTCATGGGCTCTATAAGCCCATGATCTTTTTCATCTTTCAAAACAGTTAATTTCTGGTCGTTTCTCACAGGTGACACACATGACATCTTAGATCGATAGTAACAGGAAGGGTATTCACAGTCCTCAAATAATTTATAGCACTGTTGATTCATTCCCATCCACAACCAAATAAAGGAAGGGAGAGGAAGGGATCGACGGTACCTGAATATCGGATCTGGTTTCGCCTTGTCTCCGTTCTTGTTCGATTTAGTGAAAGTGACTTTCACCGATAGATTCAGGAAGCCAGTACACCAAGCGAGCCACGAGGAGGGAGGGCACAAGCCCGGAAACACCAGGAGAAAGGTGCCGCTGCCAGAAGGGAGGGCAAGACGCCGCCGGAAGACCCACCCCGAATCACCCCGCCACAGCCGAAGCCACACAGATCGATCCATCCACCCCTAGATCAGGACAATCTTTTTCTTTTTTCTGAGCTTCTTTCTTCCTCTTTTGCTTTCTATCTCCATTGCTCTCGGAAAACCCCATTTTTGACGGGTTCTTCTCCAGTCCGAACATAACACTCTCTGTTTGTTTGTTTTTTTCCGAATCTGAACCTTTTTGAGGGTGGAAATGGCGAATTCTGGTTTGGATTTCACGGCTCGGTGGCGTTTTGTGGGAGGTTTCTTTGATCGGTGCTCTTCCTTGTGGCTGGGGGTTGAGGTTTTCGGGGGTCGGCGGATAGGGTTTGTGTTTTGTGTTTCCTCTCTCTTCTCTCTCATTTCTCTCCAAGTATACCCTTAAACCTTGCGTCTCCTTATTCCACTTTTATATTTGATTAAAAATGTGTCTCGCTATGCTAAGTTTTTAAAAGAATTATGAACTATGAAAAGAAAGAAAAGGATGCTAAGAAAGGAAAAGGTAGGTTTGAATGAGAATGTTTTCGCTATGTTATATAAAAGATAGCCTGAAAAGTGTGGTGACCCAAAGCAACCTCCAGGAGAAATTCATATTGAGGAAAAGGGATTAATTAATGAAAAGGATGAATGCATTAGAGAAATTCCTAAGTTCCCCCTCTTTTCAAGAAAAGGACAAGCGTTGAGGATCTTGATGGGGTAACTTGATCAAGTTGAGCAACACGTCGAGCCAAAGACGTGAACCAAAGACAATGCTTGGGAGGCAGCCCAATGTAAAGTAGGTAATATTATTTAATTTTCATATTAGTTTTTCAATTCAATAAAGTAGAACTATTCTATTTGCTGCATATTGGTATGGCTTTGTGTGAGAGCTAACTTGTAGGCAAATTTGATCGATCAAAATGACAGATTGAAAATCCTAGTTGACCGGCGCTTGCCGCTCCATAACCGGCGCCCGCCGTTATTGCTGTTGTGGAAGGAAACTAGTTATAAAATAAAAGTGAAATATAGATCAAACTAACTCCCTCTCCAAGCAAATAAAATACAAGAATCTCTCCCGCTGTATTGTAGGGTATTCAGGATTGTATCCACGAGGAAGCTTGTCAGCGCTCACCTAAATAGTTCCAAATTCCTCAGCGAAATCGACCAGATGCTAACTCGACGTCGAGTACAGTACTCGATGTCGACCTAAGCTGTCGATCCCTATAAAGTTGCACAATAAAAGACAAAACAGACTCGACGTCGAGTAAAAGTACTCGATGTCGACTAGGGTTTACTCGATGTCAACCACAATAGTTGATGTCGAGTTCGTCAGTGCAACAAAAACATAACCATTGTAATTAAAGACAGAAACAAACGCAGATTGGTAAAATTTAATTCAATAAACTAAAAGCTTCAAAGATCGGGGATTCAACACCACAACGATAACCATGTAGAAATTATGCCAAAGTATAAAAGATTATGCCTTTTCATCAAATAACTTCCGTCATTAACAATTAAGAATATACATGCTTTCGCATAAACCCTAATTGTTACTACCCTTTTTAATGATTAATCCAAATTTATATTAAGCTCATTTTTTCTTCAATAACACAAATAAGGATTTACCTACTACTATCCTAGAAGAATCACAAATAGGGATAGAAGATGAAATCGCATATAAAAATCATACCTTTGATGCATTACCTTACGTGACAATCGCCGGGCTCACCCCGATCCTATAAGTTGGGTGACTGCTCGCTCTTCATCATAGTAACAAACATCAATAACATAAAAGACACTACTTGCATTAAATTAAACAAAAGCTTACAACCGAAGAAAACCAAAATGTCTCTCGAAACCTCCACCTTACTCGGCCTCAAGCTCTCTCTAACTCTCTACTCTATGGAAACACAATTGCTTGTGTGCTTGATTGATTGGATGATCCTAAAACTCAGTCCCTAGGGCTTTATTTAATGTGTTCAACCCTTGCTATCCAAGGAAAGAACAATCTATCTCTATCTAAATTTATCTATCTAAAACCTTAATGATAAATGTTTAACAATTAAGTAAAATAAAGAAATTAAAATTTCCTTAATGTAAATGTGGGAATTCCTAAAGTGGATAAATCCTCCTCCAACTTGATAGATCTCTCGTGCCTTGGTGTGTAAGAAATCAACACATCGACTAAAGTGTTCGACGTCGACCAGATCTTGTGTCTCGGCTCAATCTTTACTCGACCTTTGGTGTCCTGGTTAATTTCTAGTGAAAAGTAGTCGACGTCGAGTAAGTTCAGTCGACGTCGAGGGCTTCTGTCAGCTTCCAGCATTCTTCTCTGTCTTGAAATGCACTTTCCTGAGTCCTTGTTTGTCCGGTTGATGCATATGAATATGAGTTGGAAAGCTCTTTTCGAGGGCTACAACTTTCATGAAGACATCAGAACTTGATTCAAAATGATGAATGGCGAAACATGGCCTTTTCTCCAGCTGCACCATCATGTGCTCTTCCTTAGCTTCTCCAATGTCTTCATGACTTTCCTTTAAGCTCCAAAGTGCGTCCGATTTCTGCGAAACTAAGTAGAAACTTGTGCAGACCTCCATATACTTTAAATAAACATAAACTACACAGATTCTGCATAAATCAAACCCAGATATATGAAATGTATACAGAAATCGATATGAATGAAAGCAAAAATCATGGTTATTTGAGCACACATCAATTGCCCAGTGACGCGTATTTCTTTTTTGGTAACTTGGAACGGGAGGTTATAGTTATCCTTATATTTATATTTATATTTATATTTATATCTATCCATATTTAGGTAAATTAGGTCATTTATATTTCTATATATATATATATATATATATATATATATATATATATATATATATATATATATATATATATATATATATATATATATATATCATATATATATATATCATATATATTTAGCTATAGCTGGGATTTATTTATCTTATGCATATTTAGATCTATCTATATATTATTTATCTATATTTATATCTATATAATATATCTATCTATTTATATATTTTCCTATATATGAAGAATATCTATCTATCTAAGTATATTATATTTAGTTTATTATATTGTTTCTTTTATCTAATTTTCTTATTTTCTTATTTTCTATCTTATAGATGATTTCCTTTCCTATTCCAAAATCATATATTTACCCATTCCTTATTTTGTGATCAATAAAGCCTTTTTCTTCAAGCAAACACAAGAACCCTAATTTTCCTACTTGAATCTAAATTCCAAAACCTAAGCTTTGTGTTTCAATCAAAAGCCTTTTTTTCAATCACCCATCAAACATATTCATCACTACCCTTCATCCATCAAAATTGGATTCTTTTCACATCATCACTGATAATGCATATTTCATATAGGCATTATAGGTGTTTCTTATTGCTTTTAGGTATTGGTTTTGCTATGTTTTGAGTCTACTTCCGTATTACTTGTGAAGTAGTCGAGTTCGGAATCTATGCGTTTTCAGTGTTTATTCTGCAGAATTACATTCCGACCTTAGATGGTCTTTGGAAAGAGCTTAAGAAGCATGTTTTAGAGCACATGGGAGCTAAGAAAGAGCTAAGGAGGAGCAATGAGGCTTTGTTGAAGGAATATGAGGAACGTCGAGCACTGCAGGAACGGCGCCCGCCGCCCGCCGCTGCCCCAGATCTTGAATACGTCGTTTTGGATCCGAAGACAATTAATTTATATTATTTCTTATTAATTCCTCTAGGGTTTTTGCCGACCCTTAGAGACTTTATTTAAGTTATTTTTAGTTTAGTTCCGCCGTGTGTGGCTATTGTGTGAAACTATGAACACCATTAGAGAGAGAGAGAGAGAGAGAGAGAGAGAGAGAGAGAGAGAGAGAGAGAATTGGCATATGAGTTGCTAAAATCATAGTTTCACCAGTGATTCGAAGTTATGGTTATTTGGATTGTGAGGATTTGAGTTTAATTGATTATTCATGTTCTTAGTTATTATCTTGTGCTTAATTTAGATTTGTGTTCCTTTTTGTGCCGGATCAACATGGTAGAAATTGCATCTCTAGCTATGAATTTGTTATTGTTTTCTTGATAGCAAACAAAGGTATTGATGATAGTGATGTCTCTATGTCTTTTTAGTGGATAATTTCAGTTGATCTATGTTGAATATATTTGATTACGATTGAGTTCGGTATGCACCTATTTGTCTTGATTGAATAGAGTCAATGTGCCAATTGGTCTTGATTACTTGAGTTCTTAATGCTATTCTTTAGTGATATCGAATAAGATGAGTGAATCTCTGCGGATCTCTCAACTTTATTCAAGTAGACCTAAGAATATGAATAATTGATAAATCAATCTGAGGACCATGAATTCCAACCATTGTCAGAGAATTACAGGTGAAATGTTCTTTCTATCTTGAATCTTGATATCATTCTGCTTTGTGATTTGCAATTTAGTTATGTTTATATTTGCTATTTGTCTAAAGGTTATTGCTTTTGCTTTAAAGAGCCTTGTCTGGAGTTATTGAATAGCAAATCGCTTCTCCCTGTGGGTTCGACATCGAACTTTCTTGCTATACTAGTAGTTATTTGGTTTATCAATTACTTGATTGCCTAATCTATTGGTTGTGTGTTTATGTTTTGATTTTTATTACTAGTTTGGGAAGGGCGAAATTGCCAACAACATTCGTCCCGCATCAAACTTCATGGCGTCGTTGCCGGGGAGAAGAAAGGAGTTTGCTTTTCTTTAACTCTATCAATTACTCTTTATTTTGAGTATGTTTTCTCTTTGCATGGTTCAAACTAGATCTTCTAATTCATTGTCGTTGTCTTTTGATCCCGAAGTTGAAAGATCTTCCCGATTGAAGAGAAGGCTTGAGTTTGAGACGAACGAAGATGGCAGACGTTGTTGTTAATCCGCCAAGAAGGACCCTGAGAAACTTAAAGGAACCTGATTTGAGTGCTCAACCACTTGCAATTAGTCTTCATGATCTCCCTGAGGGTTCAAGATTTGAGTTCAAGTCAAATTGGTCATCTATTTTGCCTTACTTTAATGGATTGCCTGGGGAGGAGCCAAACAAGCACATTGCTACCTTTGCAAGCGTATATGATAGACTGAGACCCCAAGGCTTGTCTGACGACCAATTGATGTTGAGAGTGTTTCCTTTTACTTTGAAAGATGCTGCAAGCGATTGGCTTTACTACCTACCTCTAGAAAGCATTACTACTTGGGTGCAATTGAAGAAAGCTTTCCTAAAAAAGTACATTCCTGTGACTCGCCTCAACAAACTTAAGAAGGAGTTGTCCAGTATTGAGTAATCACATGCGGAGAGTCTTTATGAGTATGTTGAGCAATTCAAGAAGCTTAAGGTTAGTTGCCCGCAACACGGTATACCCGAGGATGATCTAGTGCTATATCCTTATGAAGGCTTACTTGACACCGACAGGAGTTTCATCAATGCTACTAGCGGATGAGATATTTTGGATAAAACACCTCAGGAAGCAATGCAGATTTTTGAAGGGTTGGCTAATGCATCGCAACAATATGAGAGACACCAAGGAGTTAGAGGAGTTCATAAGTTGGATGGTTCAAAAGATGGACACAAGGATGATATCGATAGGCTTAGGGAGATCGTGAACAAGATGACTATGCAAATGAGTCAACCCCATCAGCCTAGACCTTGTGGAGTTTTGTGGAGATCCAACTCATCCGAATGATAAGTGCCCCTTGATTTAGGAGGGCACCGCTGAAGTGAATGCTATGGATTATGGACCTCGCCGCAACTTTGGTAACAATTACAATCAAGGCTACAATTACAACTACTAAAGTGGATTCTACGGGAGAGGCCAGCAGCAACAAGTTCCTTTTCAAAGAGGACAATATGAGAATCGTCATAGAAAGACTCAATAAGATGGCAGAGATGAGACGTTGCGGTTGCTATTGGACAAGATGAGTGTTCAAGAGAAGTTGCTGAGTCAAATGGCTAAGGAGATTGGTGAATTGAAAGCGAAAGATTCGAGGAAGTTTCCATCACAAGTGGTAGTTAATCCGAAGAAAAATGTTAGCGCCATGACCCTTAAAGGAGGTAAACAAGTGAATACACCCACTGGGAATGTCGAACAGAGGCCTAAAGAGGAAGTTGATTTGGGCAAAGAGGACGAAGAGACGGAATTGGAGACACATTGCGAAAACGGCGCCCGTCGCCCCTCGCCACAGCGCCCACCGCCATCTCCTTTGACGGATCCGACTTCTGACATTGTTCAAACCCCGAAGAAAGCTTCCAAACAGTGGTCTTCTGAGGTTTCAAGACCTGCATTACCCTTTCCTCATGCCTTAAGATCTGATCGTAAGTGGGAAGATGAACAAATTCTTAATGACACCTTTGCTCATTGTGAGGTAAATATTCCACTCTTTAATTTAATTAATATTGTGCCTCGCTATGCGAAATTTTTGAAAGAGTTATGCACGATGAAGCGCAAGCAAAAGGATAAGAAAGGAGAAAAAGGTAAGTTTAAGCGAAAATGTTTCTGCTTTGCTTCAGAAACGATTGCCTGAAAAATGCGAAGATCCAAGTATGTTTACTATACCATGTGCGATAGGTAATGCTAGCTTCACCAAAGCTATGTTAGACCTAGGTGCCTCAATTAATGTTATGTCCTATAACTTATACATATTTTTGGGTCTCAATTCATTATCTGAAATTGGTGTTACTATACACCTCGCAGATCGCTCTAGTATTAAGCCTAGAGGAGTTGTTGAAGATGTGTTGGTAAAGGTAAATGATTTGATTTTTCCAGCTGATTTCTTCATTCTAGACATGGAACAAGGTACGCCTAAAACCCCGATCATTTTGGGAAGGCCATTCTTGCGAACGGCTAAAACTAAGTTTGATTGTTTTGAAGGTTCACTAACTATGGAATTTGAGGGTAGAAAGATTGAATTTTCTATATTTGAGCCTATTGTTTCTTCTACCAATGATTCTATAGATGTTAATGACTCTAATGAAAATAATCACAGGAATGAATCAAACACTTTGTTAGATGCTTCTGCTAAAAATGAATCAAGGAGTGTTGATTTTTCTAACAAAGATGAAAATGGATTAGGGAAAGAGATTGAAAAGAAAATTGAGAATTTGTTTAAGTCGCATGAAAATGTGCCTAATTCAAATGATTATATTACTATTCCCTGTGAAAATGCGATTCCTAATACTGCTGAGGTTTTTTAATTGTAGGACAACCTCCCAGAGTTACTTATGTCAAGGAGGAATCGAAGGATGCTATTGATGGCTATGTCGGAAAAGTTCCTAAAGTTCCACCACTCGTTCTGAAAAGGACAAGTGAGGGGGATCTTGGTGGAATAATTTGATCAAGATTGCATCACGTCGAGCCAAAGACGTGAAACAAAGGCGCTTCTTGGGAGGCAACCCAAGGTAGTTAGGTAGTATTTCTATTTCTTTTGCATTTGTTTTTCAAATTAAATAAAGTAGGATCAACTCATATCAACGGATTTTGGAAGTTACGGTAAGTGAAACCGATGTTGGGTTTAAGTTCTGATTGATTTCAAAGACGGAGTGCATCCTGTGGACACAGCGCCCGCTGCCCCTACCACGGCTCCCACCACCTACGTGTCGGCCTGACGAATCCGAATTTTGGTAAATTTTGGAAAGGGAAGTTCTATCTTTATTATTTTCCGAATTATTTTTCTTAGGACTAGAATATTTCTTCTATTTTTGGTTTTAGGACTAGATTATTTCTTATTTACATTAGGTAATATTGTATTTTTTCTATTATTAGGATTAGTATTTTATCTTTTATGTATCTTCTATTTTGTTTTAGGATTAGATATTTCTTTTTAGGATTAGTTTCTTTATTTCCTAGGATTAGATTTATATTTACTTCTATTCTATTATATCTATATCTAATGTTTTCCTTTTTTTTTTCTTTTATAGATTTCCTTCCAACTTACCATATAATATCTCTCCTTATTTGTGGATCAATTAAACTTGCTCAAGCGGAGTCTCAAGAACACCACAAGCCTTCTGGAATCCTCTTCGACTACCTAAGAGCCTTGCGTTTCAATTGATTCAATCCACTAAACCACTTTCTGCCATTACCCTACATCCAAAAACATCGATCTTTGCCATTCCATTCCCTTACCCATCATAAAAGAACTTTTTCGAAACCAAGTTGTTCGAGAAATTGGAAGTTTGGAGGAGTGGACGTCGGATTTCCAACGTTTTCACTCGGATTCGTGGTTCTGCTTAAACGGCGCTCGTCGCCCCTACCACGGCGCCCGCCGCCTCTACAGTGAGCCCGTCTTTTGGTCATTTTTGGTAATCTTTGTCAGTTTTTCCTCCAGTTTCGTGAGCCATGTCTCGTACTCCCACTATGGATGCCCCAACCAACTTGTCTAAGATGGAAAAGGAGCGGTGGTTTTAATTGAGGAATGTTAGTTATCATTCAACGTGATTCTTTTATCTGAAAACACTGTAGATGCTTGGTCTTTATATTTCGGTATCTCAGATGTTGGAGATGGGAGGCCTTGCTAACTTTATTTCAATAAGCACGCCAACTTATCCTGTCTTGGTGCGTGAGTTCCTGTCAACTCTAGAGGTGCGTTCTGATAAGGACATCCGTTTCATACTAAGGGGTACTGAATGCTCAATTCAGAAACGATTGTTATCTCATGCTTTGGGAATGAACATTCCTTGGTCAAGTCCATTGCATCGGAGCTTATCGACTTCTACACCCGCCGAGACTTGGGATATTGTGTTAGGCCATGCTGAGTTGGCAGACAGCTATCACGATTATTCAATTACGCACCCGGGCCTTAGACTTTGCCATAGGGTGTTAACTCCTGCCTTCCATGGTTCTGCTGATCCGACGGTGATCCCCAAGAGGATGTGGCTGTAGTTACAATGCTTGACACTAGGGGCCGCGTATGTTCCAGATTGGATACAATTGTTTTTATCTGCTTGTGGGAACGTATTTCAAAGATGGGATAATCTGAGTTCTCCGGTGGTTACTTTTGGTGGAATGATTACCTTGATAGCACGTTATTTGGGTATGGATTTGAGCTCCCTGCAACCCTTATCAAAGCCTTACTATTTTTACATATCAGCCTTGCTGAACGCTCGTTTGGTTGAAAGAGTTAACCACTATGACATCGACGGGCGTTTCCATTGGCCATCCGGCGAAAAGGGTGAGCACCACTTGTATCTTCCTGCGCATATACCTGTTGGCCCTACACTGGCTGCTTTCGTGATTCGACATGCTCCAGCACCTGCTGGGCTGGTTGCGGATCCATTCTCTTGACGCAGTTTGTTTCTGGGAAATGAGACCGATGACGATCTTGATATCCCCACTGAGAGAAGTTCTCTATTTGAGCTTATGGCGATTATTGATAGTCGCTTGACTAGAATGGAAGACATGCACCTAAGAAGTTTTCGTCGATTACATGAGCATCAGCTAAATCCAAAAAAGAAGATCGACAAAATTGAAGCATGTCTTCGTAAGCCCTGGGCATATGTGTCCTTGGATTTGATCAATCAGCGGTCTGGAACCCAGACCCCGCCTTCACATTAATTGGTCAGTCATTTGCTTCTTTCAAACCTTTTATTTTTATATTTTCATTGTTCCTTTTTTTTGTTTTATGCATTGAGGACAATGCAACATGTAAGTGTGGGGTGGGGGGGTGGAGGGAGATTGAAGTAAATTATTTAGAGTAGTGCATGTTTGAATTTTTGTTTGAGTTTTCGTATTTGTTTTTGAATCTTTGTTATTTCCTTTATGTTATTTCTTCTATGTTATAGAAAATGTCAAAAAAAGGAAAGAATTTTTTTAGAAAATGTCGAAAATAAGAAAAAAAAAAGAGTGAGTTTTGTTTGTTTTGCATATTGTGTTGTCAAGGATACCCATCTTGATTTGAGTTTGTCCTGGCATAATCTTATAAATCCCATGGAATTCTGGAATAATTTGATCTATCCTGAAAATTGGTTTTTATGCGAAATATGATTAAGCATATACAATTGAGCATGTATGATCTAAGTTTGGGAGTATGCTTGAAATTCAACAAAAATTTGTCCCAATGAGATATTTTTGGCCTTATAAGGGATACATCTTTATTCCCTTTTGCTTTTCTTGTGTGATATACTCTTCCTATGCATTTATCATTGAGTATTGCCATGGTTATCTATTTTCAAGGCCGATTATATACATGTTCAATGCTTGATAATTTCAAATGATAGAGACAAACTTTTAGCCACGTATTTATCCATATCTACCCTATGTTATGTCTTGTTTTGAAGCCAATTTGAGCCTTTAGCCTTTTTATTGTTAGCTCCACAAAATTATTATTCCTAGCCTATGATGAGCCTTACTCTTATTCCGGGGGAATTGAGATTTTAAATGGGTTATGGAATCTATTTTGGAGATTGAGGAGAATGAAGGTAAAGTGTGAGTTTATGGTTTATGGTTTTGAGAAGATGTAATGTTAATTTTGTCCTTATTTAGCCCCTCATGTTTATGCATTTGATTTTGCATTGACGTATCCGGTGGAGATTTTGTGATATAAATGTCAATATTCTAGTTGATGCTTGTATATGGAATTGAGGTGAGTGTGCGCTTAAAGCTTAAACACATGAGAGTGAGAGATACACATTTTATCCTTGGTAAGGTTGATTTTTGAGCATGCAAGCAACTTGATCCCATATATACATGTTATGACGTTTATATGTTTGGTTATATTTTCACTATTGATGATGTTGTTTTTGATGAGAAAGATGTGAAAGATTTCCTGTGGGATGCGTAGATGATGTTTTTCCTTATGGTTGCTTGAGGACAAGTAAGAGTTAAGTGTGGGGGATTTGATAATGCATATTTCATATATGCATTATAGGTGTTTCTTATTGCTTTTAGGTATTGGTTTTGCTATGTTTTGAGTCTAGTTCCGTTTATTACTTGTGAAGTAGTCGAGTTCGGAATCTATCCGTTTTAAGTGTTTATTCTGCAGAATTACATTCCGACCTTGGATGGACTATGGAAAGAGCTTAAGAAGCATGTTTCAGAGCACATGGGAGCTAAGGAAGAGCAAAAGAGGAGCAAGGTGGCACGACATTGGAATTCGTTGAAGGAATATGAGGAACATCGAGCACTGTAGGAACGACGCCCGTCGCCCCTTGCACGGTGCCCGCCGTTGCCCAAGATCCCGAATACGCGGTTTTGGATCCGAAGATAATTATTTTATATTATTTCTTATTAATTCCTCTAGGGTTTTTTGCCGACCCTTAGAGACTCTATTTAAGTTATTTTCAGTTTAGTTCCGCCATGTGTGGCTATTGTGTGAAACTATGAACACCATTAGAGAGAGAGAGAGAGAGAGAGAGAGAGAGAGAGAGAGAGAGAGAGAGAGAGAGAGAGAGAGAATTGGCCTATGAGTTGCTAAACTCATAGTTTCGCCTGTGATTCGAAGACATGGTTGTTTGGATTGTGAGGATTTGAGTTTATTTGATTATTCATATTCTTAGTTATTATCTTGCGCTTAATTTATATTTGTGTTCCTTTGTGTGCCGGATCAACATGTTAGGAATTGCATCTCTAACTATGAATTTGTTATTGTTTTCTTGATAGCAAACAAAGGTATTGATGATAGTGATGTCTCTATGTCTTTGTAGTGGATAATTTCAGTTGATCTATGTTGAGGATATTTGATTACGAATGAGTTCGGTATGCACCTATCTGTCTTGATTGAATAGAGTCAATGTGCCAATTGGTCTTGATTACTTGAGTTCTTAATGCTATTCTTTAGTGATATCGAATAAGATGAGTGAATCTCCGCGGATCTCTCAACTTTAGTCAAGTAGACCTAAGAATATGAACAATTGATAAATCAATCCAAAGACCATGAATTCCCACCATTGTCAAAGAATTACAGGTGAAATGTTCTTTCTATCTTGATATCAATCTGCTTTGTGATTTGCAATTTAGTTACGTTTATATTTGCTATTTGTCTAAAGGTTATTGTTTTTTCTTTAACGAGTCTTGTCTAGAGTTATTGAATAGGAAATCGCTTCTCCCTGTGGGTTCGACACCGGACTTTCTTGCTATACTAGTAGTTATTTGGTTAATCAATTGCTTGATTGTCTAATCTATTGGTTGTTTGTTTATGTTTGGATTTTTATTACTAGTTTGGGAAGGGCGAAATTGCCAACGACATTCGTCCCGCATCAATCACCATCCCTACCATCTAAGGAAGACCTTAAAATCAAGTTTTGATCATCAATTTGCAAATTTGAAGGAGTTTGGACTCTACAACACCGCGCCCGCCGCCCCTAAAACCGGCGCCCGGTGTCATTGTAGTGAGGAGTTTTTTCATCGTTTCTTGAGAGTTCTTTTACATTCTTCATTGGTTTTGTGCATCATGTCTACTATTCCCGATATGGAGAAGCCCTTCTACTTGACGAAAAAGTAGGAGGATCGTTGGATCAATCTTGGAAAGAGGAATTATCGCTTTACGATGTTCTTCGATCCGAAGACTTTGCATCGTTTGGGATTGTTTCAACAGATTTCTCGGCTTCTTTAGAAAGGTAGTTTGGGTGATTTCATGGATTTAAGCGCAACTACTTATCCTGAGTTGGTTAGAGAATTCCTGGATACCCTAGATTACGGTTCTGACTTGGAGATTCGATTCCATATGAGGGGTAAGGAATTCATGGTTACTAAGGACATCATTGCACAAGCTTTTGGATTCACCAAGATGCCTGCAGATTTGTGTGGATTTGAACTGACTGATCCGCCTGCACATGATTCTTGGATGGAGGCCACTGGTTGATGTGCGCCTAATTTTCCATGTTTTACGCTTACATTTATATCAATTTCTGTTCATATTTTATAATTCTGGGTTAGATTTATACAAGAATTTTATAGTTTATGCTTAGTTGTCAATTATGGAGATCTACACTAGTTCTTGTTTAATATTGCATAAATCAGGACATTTTACGAGCAATTCGGAGAAGGAGAGAAAACTGTAGAAGCACTCGATATCGAGTACAACAAGTCGATATCGAGTAGGGACTGAACCAGAAATCGAGCAGAGCACAAGAAAAGGATTTCGACCCAGTCAGAGGTCGATATCGAGTACCTTTACTCGATATCGAGTACAACACGTCTGAAATCGACCAGAACATTGGGAGCAACACTTCAGAGGTCGATATTGACCATCCTTGGTCGATATCGAGTAGAGCATGATCGACATCGAGTAGAGTATGATCAACATCGAGTAGAGCATGATCGACATCCACTTCTGGGCCGAGATCGAGTTAAGCTGAGAAGACAAGTCTATATCGACTGAACATGGTCGATATCGAGTGACCAACAGAAGCCGATTTTGAGCCAATCCGAGTCCTAATTCCGAGCTGGATTACTTGCATTGGAAGGAAAGATCTTTTATCCACTTGGAATATATTTATCTACTTTAGTAATTCTCTAATTTACCTATGGGGAATTTCATTATTTTATTTTATTTATTTATCATTAGGGTTTAGATAGGCAGAAGTAGATAGAGATAGAGTTGCTCTTTCCTTGGATGACTAGGATTGTAGCCTATAAATAAATCCCTAGGAGGCTGGTTTTTATTCAATTCTATTATCAAGCTATTGAGCAAACACTAGTAAGGCAATTTAGAGTTTTTGGAGAGCTTGTGGCTGATTAGAGTTGGAAGAGTTGAGAGACGTTTTGGCTTCGTTCGGTTGTAATCTTTTCTTTATTTTAATGCAAGTAGTTATTTCTTGTATATTATTGATGGTTGTTATGATGAGAAGCGAGTAGTCGCCCTACTTTCGGGGTCGGGGTGAGCCCGACAGTAGCCATGTAGGGTTATACGATAAAGGTATGATTTTTATATGCGATTTCATCTTATATCCCTATTTTTCCATGCTTTACATTAACTTTTATATCGATTTCTACAAGCATTTCATATTTCTGGGTTTGATTTATAGAGAATCTATGTAGTTTGTATTTATTAGCAATATATGGAGATCTATACAAGTTTTTGTTTAATTTGGCAGAAATCAGACGCACTTTGGAGCTTAAAGGAAAGTCATGAAGACATTGCAGAAGCTAAGGAAGAGCACATGATGGTGCAGTTGGAGAAAATGCCACTTTTCACCATTCATCATTCTGAATCAAGTTCTGATATCTTCATGAGAGTTGTAGCCCTTGAAAATAGCTTTCCAACTCATATTCATATGCATCAATCGGACGAACGAGGACTCAGGAAAGTGTGTTTTAAAGCAGAGCAGAATGCTGAGAACTGTCAAGGAGATCGATATCGAACTAACATGGTCGATATCGAGTGGAGCACGTCAAGTGGGAATACCTGAAATCGACCAGAACACTGGAAAAAACACTGCTGAGGTTGATACCCCCTTTGGTCGATATCGAGTCAAGACATGGTCGAAATCATCTTCAGAGGCAGAGATCGAGTGAAGCTGAGAAGTTAGGTCGATATCGAGTGAACATGGTCGATATCTAGTGAACCCAAAAAGCCGATTTCGAGTCAATCCGAGTCCAGATTCTGAGTGGGCTTTCTTCCACATGAAGCAAATGATATTCTATCAAGATGGGAGATATTTATCGACTGTAGTAATTCCCTAATTTACCTAGGGGGAATTTTAATGATGTTATTTAATTTATTTATAAAATAGTTATCATTAAGAAAGAGATAGATAGATATAGATAGAGATAGAGTTGTTCTTTCCTTGATTAGCGAGGATTGAGCACTATACAAAAGGCCCTAGGGGTTGAGTTTTAATAATTCTATTCTCAAGAAATTGAGCAAAACCTAGTTATGCAATTTAGAGGTTTTATTTGGAGCTTGTGGTCGAGTGGAGTTGTAGGAGGCGAGAGCGGAATTGGCGTTATTCGGTTGTAAGCTTTTGTTTCATTTAATGCAAGTTAGTTCTTTTATATATTGATGTGTGTTTCTATGATGAAGAGCGAGTAGTCACCCAACTTCTAGGGTCGGGGTGAGCCCGACGGTAGCCATGTAAGGTAATGCATCAAAGGTACAATCTTTATTGCGATTTCATCTTCTATCCCTGATTTACATGATTTTTCTGCGACAGTCGAAGGTGATCCTTATTTGTGTTATTGAAGCGAAAGTGATCTTAATGTAAACTTGGATTAATTATGTGAAAAAGGTTAGTAACAATTAGGGTTTATGCGAAAGCCTCTATTTTCCTATTTGTTAATGACGAAAAGTTATTTGATGAAAAGGCATGATCTTTTATACCTTTCGCATGGTTCTTATATGGTTATCGTTGTGGCGTTGCAACCCCGATTCTAAGAGCTTTTAGTTTATTGATTTACACCCGCCAATTTCGTGCTTGCTTTCGTTGCTTTTATTTCATAAAGGTTACGTTTTTTTTCCTGCACAGACACACTCGAGATTGACTACTGCTTAGTCGACGTCGAGTACTATTGGTCGATATCGAGTAGATTTCTACTCGACATTGGCTTATTTTTGTCTTATGTTATGCAGATTTGCAGGAAAGCCGATAGCAGTGGTCAATGTCGAGTACTTTACTCGACATCGAGTACTCTTCTGGTTGATTTCGAGAGCATCTTAGAACTTGAAAGGCGAGCGCTGACACGCTTTCTCATGGATTCGATCCTGATTCCCTACCACTACAGCGGAAGGGATTCTTGTATTTTATTTGTTGTTGTAGGAGGAAATCGAGAATTGCAAATAAAATACGAATAAAATAAAGCAAACCGATTGGATCCCAGCAAATAATGTTCAAGACTCCCTCCCGATGTAGCAAGAGAAAGTCAGGTTCGATCCTCGAGGAAGCTAGTCAGCGGATCCTAGGCAGCGGAGGAATCTCATGGCAGAAGTCGACCACAGATTACCCGATCTCGACTAGGGTTAGTCGACAGAAGATCGAACAAGTCGAAACAAGCAAGCAGCAGCTCACGGGTTTTGTTCGATATCGAGGAAATTCCTCGATGTCGAGGAGATTTTTCGTCGATCTCGAGTACCTGCAGTTCAGAAGCTAAGGCGATCCTTGTTGATCGAATATCAGTAGTCAATGTCGACCAGTTTGGTCGAAATCGAGGAAGACAGAAATTCAAAACGAAATAAAATTAAGAACAAGGCTTTGCAAAACTCGAAATAAACTATGTGAAAGAACGATAACCAAACATGCATAAGGCAAGATAAATAATGATAATCATGCAAATCGCATCGAAGGATCAAGCTTTTACCTTTTCCAATAATTAGACAACTCTTTTAAGAAACCCTAATTGTATCTACCGATTTTATGTTTACAATCCAAGTTGTTAGCATGGACCTCCATTTAATGGGTAATAAACACATAACAGGTAGTAGATGCTCAAAACATAACAAAGGTCAGATCTTTACCTCAAGCTTGCATGGCTACCGTCGGGCTCACCGCAACCCTAGAAGTAGGTGGGCTACTCGCGCTTCATCGCAATCGCAGACATCGTTGATGAAAAAGAAACTACTTGCATTAAATCAAACTGAAGAAAGTACAAACCGAACAAAGCCAGATCACATTCGCTCTCTTGCTCCACTCGGCCTCCCTCTCTCTCTACTCTCTACTTACTTCTCCTTCTGAAATTGAATGCTTAGAAAATCAGCCCCATGGGCTTTATTTATAGGGCTTAATCCTTGCTAATCAAGGAAAGCAAACTATATCTACTTTCTAAAGATAAAATTTTAATAAAAGGAACATTTATCTTAAAAGGAAATATATCTAAAATATCTAAATATCTTCATGTGGTAGATAAATCCTCTCTCCATAAATAGATCTTGATAGAACTTGATAGATTCGGCCTTGCTTCACTCCCAAGCAATCAACTCGTACTCGGATTAGCCCAACAGCGTCACGCGGCCCAGGAACATTTTGGTCGACATCAAGGAAAAATCTCGTCGACTTCGGCTTGTCTGGCTTTCTCGAGTAGCTTCTTTCTTCCTCGGCTCGGACATGTGTTTCTAGTTTGGTCGATGTCGATGAATTTACTCAACATCGAGTAAAATTGCTACTCGAGTTGGGTTCTTCACTCAGCTTCTCGATCAAGCTTCTCCTCGACCAGGCTTTGGTGCACATTTTTTTCGATATCGAGGAACTTTCCTCGACATCGAGTAAAAGTCAGCTCTCGTCTTCTCTTCTTGATTTTGTCCCGAAATGGCTCTAAATTCTGTAGTATTAAACCAAAACTTATGTAGACCTCTATTTCTTGCAAATAAGCATATATTACATAAATTCAACATATTCCCAGCCCGAAATATGCAAAGTATATAGAACAAGGAGCTACAATGTGCATAAAAACATGGCTATTTTAGTGGACATCATTTGCTTAGACAGGGAGTTGGTTTTGTCATTTATATTTGATATTGATTTTATAAATTGATTCTCCTCGACAACAAATTTGGGTGCCGTTTTCGGGGAAGCAATCAATCGCGCCCTTTCTAGTTCCTTTTTACTCTTTTATTTTTCTTTTTGTTTTACAGGTGTATGTGAAGAACTGATTGCACACCCATCGATCCTATTCTCGAAAACGCAAAAGAGTATCTGCACCCTACTCTGGAAGTTCCAAAATCAACGATCGTTCTCCCGCGCGTTAACTTTGAGATTCGTCCTTATTTTATTTATGAAATTAGGAGGAATCAATTTAAGGGGAAACCCACTGAATGTCCTTTAGAGCATGTTACTGTTTTTCTAGATTTGTGTGAAGCTATTGCAGATGATCCAATCTAGAATATCTTAAACTAAAGGCTTTTCGTTGGTCCCTTGCAGGAGTAGCTTCACAATAGCTAGAGGGTTTGCCTCCACAATCTATTCACGCGTGGAACGAACTAATGGACTTGTTCCTTAACAAGTTCTTTCCTCCAGCCAAAACAGCGCAGCTCAAGCAACAGATCATGACTTTCAAGCAGAAGCCAGGGGAACAGCTTGCCAATGTCTAGGAGCGCTACAAGAGACTGCTGAAATCTTGTCCTGCGCACGGACAACCACCCTATGTAACCCAGGAGATCATCTTCAACTACTTGGATGCGCCAACAAAGGAGCGAATCAACAACTATAGGGCCTACAAGTATCTCGAGTACACACCATGTCGTGCTTGGGAAACCTTTGAGACCTTGGCCAACTATGACAACACATATGGGACTTCTGCGGCCTTTGAAGAAAGGTATGAAAGGCCTTCCCTATCTATGCCCCTATATGAGCCACCTAGAGAAGTTGATCCGGACATCAGGGACCAGTTTCACAATGATCAGGTATGTCGTCTCACCAAACAAGTTAAATTCCTGTTTAAAAACCAACCTTGTTTGGAATGTGGGTCTATGAGGCACAATACTACTGTGTGCCCACATGCCAACCAAGTACAGCTTGCAAAAACCCACAAAGAGGTGCGTTGTGCGGGGGGACATTACTCAAGGCAACATCGGCAACAGAACTGGAGCCATTATCACCAGCCCCAATACCAAAGAGATTCCCCGCCCTACAAAGCTCCTGGTCACCCTAACATGGAAGGTAAGAAAGATGATCTGTAGGTTATTCTTGAAGAGATGCGGAGGAATCACACAGAAAGCAAACAATCTATCAATTCCATCCACACTCAACTGCACGGTATGAACTCTAGACTTGGGGAGATTGACATCTGGCGGAAGACTATGGAGACCCAGATTGGTCAATTGGCTACATCCGTCCCCAAACAATCAGGTACGCTCCCTGGATTATCTGAACCTAACCCTAAGGGTAAGTTTGCAGGACAGATAGCTGCCATGAATCTAAGGAGTGGGCGAAAGCTACAAACGCCCGAACAGAAAATGGAGGAAGAAGCTACTAAGGAGTACTCGATGTCGACCAAACCACTCGACGTCGAGCAGGATCTACTCAACATCGAGGAACCTGTAGTCAATGTCGACCAGAACGCAGAACCTGCCCAGAAGTCGACCACTCCAGTCGATGTCGACCAGCCCCCAGTCGACGTCGACCAGCCTGTACTCGATGTCGACCACACTCCTCCAGCACCCCCAAAGAAGAAAACGCTGTCATTCCCAACAAAATCTTTGAAAGACCCAGCGGAGAAGAAGTTTCAGCGTTTCGTGAAGATGTTTCAAAGGCTCAACGTCACTATTCCCTTTATAGAAGCTCTTCACGTGATGCCATCCTATGTCAAGTTCCTCAAACATATCCTAAGCAAAAAGCGGTCGATGGCTGAGATCGTAGAGGAATGAAGCAAGATAGATCTACCAAAGAAAATGCCAGATCCAAGTAAGTTTTTTATAGCTATTGGATTTGGTCAATATAAATTCAATGCACTATGTGACTTAGAAGCCAGCGTCAGCATCATGCCACTATCAATCTGGTCCAAAGTTAATATAAGAGCTTTATAGCCTGTGGATGCCCGACTCTATATGGCGAACAACCCTGTAGTCATCCCAACAGGCATGGTGGATGATGTACCGGTCCAAGTAGGTAAGTTCTTTGTCCTTGCTGATTTCTATGTTATTGATATAGCAAAGGACCCTGCTTATCCAATTATTCTAGGAAGGCCTTTCTTAGCAACTGTGGATGCAAACATAAGCGTAAGGAAGGGAGTGCTCACTTTCAACATCAGCGATGAGGTAATTGAGTACTCTATCAATAAAACTGAAAGGCATACAGGTCCTATGGATGTCAAGTCAGTTTCAGTCAGGTACATCCCTTGCGGGGAGCCCAATGTAAGAAATATGACTCCCGAAGAGCTGGAGAAGAGAGATATGGAAGCCCAGGTGGAGGAGATTATGGCAATTCTGAACGAAGAGACCGAAGATCTACTCGACATCGACCAAGGTAAGTCGATGTCGACTAACTTTTATTCATAATCTTTGCCAGGTCATAAGTATAGGGTCAAGGTCAACCAGAAGTACTCGACGTCGAGGATTCTAGTCGACATCGACCAAATTCAGCAGCCTCCATCGACTTCTCCCTACTCAAGCAACGCACCAGAGGCCGAGAAGTACATGACCTTGGGTACCCTACTCGATGTCGACCAGATCCACACCACATCAACTTCTCCTCCTTCGTCGAGCAAGCTACCAGACACAGAAAAGTACTCGACGTCGACTAGTCCTACTCGACGTCGACTAGAATCTGAGGTTCCCAATGACGATTCTGCGAAGGTAAACCGAGGTAAGGAAATCTCTTCCCCGATTTCAATTAAGGATTTATTTATACATGGGAGAAGTTTGCCTTGGTATGTGCGCTTATGCAAGGTTACCAATGACGATCCGAAGAAATACGAAGTAGGAGACAAGGTGTATGTCTCCAAATCAAAGAATCAATTGTTAACCAACAAAATCAATAACAAAAAGATGGGACCATTCACGGTGCATAAGATCCATTCCGGAGGGCTACAGCGGATGGACATAAATGGAGTCTTTCTTAGAAGTCATCTAACGAACTGACAAGAGTTTCTGTTTAATTTCACAGTGCATAAAACCCTACATATGCAGGGTTACCAATGACGATCCGAAGAAATATATGGAGGTCTATACAAGTTTCTATTTAATTTTGGAGAAATCAGACGCACTTTGGAGCATAAAGGAAAGTCATGAAGACATTGGAGAAGCTAAGGAAGAGCACATGATTGTGCAGCTAGAGAAAACACCACTTTTCACCATTCATCATTCTGAATCAAGTTTTGATGTCTTCATGAGGGTTGTAGCCCTTGAAAAGAGCTTTCCAACGCATATTCATATGCATCAATCGGACGAACGAGGACTCAGGAAAGTGTGTTTCAAAGTGGAGCAGAATGCTGAGAACTGTCAAGGAGGTCGATATCGACCTAACTTGGTCGACATCAAGTGAAGCACATCGAGTAGGAATGCCTGAAATCGACCAGAACACTGGGAGCAACATTGCAGAGGTCGATATCGACCACCTTTGGTCGATATTGATCAAGACATGGTCGAAATCACCATTAGAGGTCGAGATCGAGTGAAGCCGAGAAGTTAGGTCGATATCGACTGAACATGGTCGATATCGAGTGAACCCAGAAGCCGATTTCGAGCCAATCCGAGTCCAGATTTCGAGTGGGCTTTCGTCCACATGAAGCAAAGGATATTCTATCAAGATGGGAGATATTTATCGACTGTAGTAATTCCCTAATTTACCTAGGGGGAATTTTAATGATGTTATTTAATTTATTTATAAAATAGTTATCATTAAGAAAGAGATAGATAGATATAGATAGAGATAGAGTTGTTCTTTCCTTGATTAGCGAGGATTGAGCACTATAAATAAGGCCCTAGGGGCCGAGTTTTAATAATTCTATTCTCAAGCAATTGAGCAAACACAAGTTAGGCAATTTAGAGGCTTTATTTGGAGCTTTTGGCCGAGTGGAGTTGTGGGAGGCGAGAGCGGAATTGACGTTATTCGGTTGTAAGCTTTTGTTTCATTTAATGCAAGTTAGTTCTTTTATATCATTGATGTGTGTTTCTATAATGAAGAGCGAGTAGTCACCCAACTTCTAGGATCGGGGTGAGCCCGACGGTAGCCATGTAAGGTAATGCATCAAATGTACAATCTTTATTGTAGGGGTGGGCACGGGACGGGATGGGACAGAGGTCGTCCCGGGTAATTTTTACGGGACAAGACCGGGACCGGGACATGACGGGCTTTGTCCCTCAAATAAAAAAATTAAAAAAAAAAACTCAAATTTTTCATGTATATATTGCGATTCTCAAAGGCGTAATAAATATATATGTATACTTTTTTATATTTTGCAGTTACCATATATACGTACGCATATATACGTGTGTACATGTATATAAAGACATATGTAGTGTGTATATATATGGCCTTACAGTGGAGGATGTAGTGTATATATATACATATGGCTAAATTACAGTATGTAGTATATACATACATTATATAGTATTACAGTGTGTACGTACGTAATATATATACACACTATATCTATATAGATATACTATAATACATACTATATATCCTAATATTATATATATAGTATTACATTATTATTTTTATTATTATTATTATTTTTATTTTTATTATTATTATTATTATTATTATTATTATTATTATTATTATTATTATTATTATTATTATTATTATTATTATTATTATTATTATTATTATTATATGTATGTGCGGGACGAGACGGGATTTGCGGGATCCCGACGGGTCGTCCCGATTCCCGCCCAACATAATTTTTGCGAGACGGGACCGGGATTTGCAGTATTTGTGCCCACCCCTACTTTATTTCGATTTCATCTTCTATCCCTGATTTACATGATTCTTCTGCGACAGTCGAAGGTGATCCTTATTTGTGTTATTGAAGCGAAAGTAATCTTATTGAAAACTTTGATTAATTATATAAAAAGGCATGATTTTTTATACCTTTGGCATGATTCTTATATGGTTATCGTTGTGGAGTTGAAACCCCGATTCTAGGAGCTTTTAGTTTATTGATTTAGACCCACCAATTTCGTTTTTGCTTTCGTTGTTTTTATTTCATAAAGGTTACGTTTTTTTCCTACACCTACACACTCGAGATCGACTACTGCTTAGCCGACGTCGAGTAGTATTGGTCGATATCGAGTAGATTTCTACTCGACATTGGCTTGTTTTTGTCTTCTGTTGTGCAGATTTGCAGTCGACAGAAGTGTTCGATATCGAGTACTTTACTCGACATCGAGTACTCTTCTGGTCGATTTTGAGAGCAAATTAGAACTTGCAAGGCGAGCGCTGACACGCTTCCTCGTGGATTCAATCCCGATTCCCTACCACTACAACGGGAGGGTTTCTTTTAATTTATTTGCGTGGTTCAGAGATTCGGTTTTCTTTTATAGTTTTATATTTGCATACTTGATTTCCCTCCTAACACTGGTCGATCTTGTGGGTCGGGTGGCAACCATTGTGACTACATGATTACCCATCCTGCTTTGAGATTGTGTTATAGAGTGTTGCGAAAAACTTTCTTTAATGCGACGGATTTTGAATTGGATACTATGAGAGCCTGGAGTTATACATATTCTTGGATGTAGGCCATTGGTCGACCATTGATACGTTTGGGATACCCGATCCTTTGCCTGTGGGCTCAAGATCAAGAACACGCCGTATATTTACCCGATCTTGCAATACTCTTCCAATATCTCCTGATTAACAAAATTCAGTAAATTAATTAATAAACTAATTCAAGCCAAAAGCTCTTAACTTAAGAAAATTAACAACTAACATATATATCGATGTAACAAATTAACTAATTTAAACTAAGAATTAGCGACAAAACAAAGGGAAACAAGGGACTGGTGCGCGCTAGGAAGCCTCGGACTGCGCTGAAGCAAAGGACGTATCAGGGGACTTGCTCGCCGGGAGCAAGGCCAGACGATAGGAGCGGAGCCGAGGGTTGCCGGGGTGTTCGCTGGAAGCAAACGGGGGCCTGTGAAGCGGAGCGCGCACAAGAGCGAGCACCGGACATACCGCGGGTGAGATCGCTGGAAGAGAGCGGGGCCGCGACAGCGAATGCGAGTGCGAGAGCAAGACCAGGGCGGTGCCGGGAGCCCGAGCGCCAAGCGCCGAGGCCTGCGGAGCTTGGTGTCGGTGTCCACAAGCGTTGTAGCCGGTGTCCTTGAGGCGTCGACGAGGTTGAGTTCGGTTGAGGATTTGGTTTTGATCAAGGATCAAAGTAACGATAATGATGATGATGGGTGCCGAAGGATTTTAGAACGAACCGAAGGTGGTTGGGATTGATAATCGAGAACCCTTTAATCCTATAAAGGGGTTTCTCAATTCTATTCAATCTGATTAATTCAAAAGGGATTACAATGTTTAAATAGAAAACCTAAGAACCAATTCTACCATGCAAGATAGAGTTTTGGTTTCTTAAAGATAAGTAAACCTAGAAGATAAAACTTAATCTAAAATCCTAATATATAAAATAATAAAATATGATAATTAAGAAAGCCTAAATATAGACTCTCCTAACGATCTTATTTAACCTAACTAAGAAATACTAAAAATAAGCAATTCTATAATTAGACTCCAACTAACATAGGAGTTACTAAAAATAGAATATATTAAAAACAAGAAATATAAATAATAAAATAATTAACGTCGTTTCTTAAACGACTCCCAAGGTGGAGCCTTCTTCTTCCGCTTGAGGATGACATCATTCTCCTCCAATTGAAATCGACTCGTCCTCGAGTCGTCGCCTGGATCTCCTCCAATTGAAATCGACTCGTCCTCGAGTCGTCGCCTGGATCAAGATCGTTGTTTGACCCACAAAAGGCCATCTTGACCCGCATCATTCTCCCCCTCTTATCTTCAATTCGTTCTCGAATCGAGTCATTGAAGAGCAGTAGGGAAGGAGCAACCACCAAAAAGTAACTTCCTTGACAATCAACTTGAGATGGTGCCAGCAGAATTTGAGGCAAAGGAACCTCAAAAACAACACCTGTCATAGGGATCATCGAGCAGTAAAAAGGAACAAAATCAAAAGGCTCAATAACCCTATGAACCCCAGAATTATCAACATTAGGAACATTCTCAAGAGGTACAATAGCTAACTCAAGAGAAGTGTCCCCAACGTCCTCATCGTTGTCGTCAAAAGCACCCAACACATCATGCGCAACATTGCAGTCCACTTGCAGAGCAGTTTCGGGTGCCTTAACGGAAGAGTCCTGCAGCATGCGACTCCTCGTTGGAAGGCTCGTCGAGTCAGCTTCGCAACAAGACTGAGGTGACTCAATTCCGATGTCGGAGTCAACGAGCATCTGCGAAACAAGTTCGACGTGCTGTGCTGAATCTGGGCCCACGACTTTGATCTCATCCTGGGCTGCGGGCGCGACTGAATCAGGGGTGCCAGATGGTATGGCCGCGGGTGCAGCCTGATTGGTGTATGTGTCGCAGTGCGCTTCCTGTCTTGCCGCAGCCTCCTTCTCGGCTTTGTATTGGCGCTGTCGTGCCTGTTCCTTCAAAATAGCTTGAGGCGAAAGGGGTAGGAGAGTAACTCTCCTTCCATCAAAGGTGAAGGCATATGTATTCGCACGACCATCATAAATAACAGAACGATCATATAACCAAGGATGGCCTAGCAAGATATGACTACAATCCATTCGAGCAACATCACATAACACTGTATCATGATATGATCCAATAGAAAATGAAACTAAATATTGTTTGGTGACCATTATATCAGATCCATCATCAGTTATGCCATTTAAGCCATAATGAGTAGCTCTAGGAGTAGTAGTTAAATGGAGGAAATCTACTACCTTTTCATTGATGAGATTACAGCAACTCCCACCGTCGATGATGACACTTAAGGTAGCCTGGTGAACCACACACTTGGTGTGGAAGATGTTCTCCCTTTGATCAGCCATGGGAGACTCTTGAATGTGTAGGACCCGTCGATTGACAAGGCAGAGAACGTCGTCGAACTCTGTGGTGTCGATCTCTCTAGCGTGTGGCTTAAGAGGGGTATGGGAAGGGTTGGGGTTATTGTTGTTTGACATGTTCCTACAATATCAGAAGAGAAACAAGTAAACGGAGCAAAGACCAGAAACCAAGTAATGCAAGCTCTATTGATTCCTAAGAGTGATTCTGGTTTAGAAATAAAAAAGGCGAGAAAACAAGGCACTAAATTCAAGCAATTCCCCTGGACACAGAATTTTGCAATATTGAAGCCAGCAAGTAATAATCAAAATTGCAAATTAAATCAGCCACTTCTAGAATAAGATATGTAGCAATCAACAATAGCAAGTATGAACAAGCGGCTAATGTGTCTAGAATAAGATATACAATGTGATGCTCGAAATATATGAATATGTAGCAATCAACAATAGCAATCACAAGGGCAATCAAGTGCACACACTCTGTCAACTATTATCTGACGGTTGCAACACAGTTCAGAAAAAGAGGGGTGTGACCAAGGCTCCTGTGTCGGCACAGCACAAAATCACACAAAGTAGGGTTCTTTTGTAATGCTTAAAACCAATCAGATCATCTAACATGTAGCAAAGAAAAGAAATAACAAAGGAAGAGTTACTAACTCAACCATGTAAGGTATGCTATGCTTCTTCTTTTTATTTTATTTTTTTAATGTTGCTCTCGGCTTTTCTGTTTTTTTTTACTACTAACTAGCTACGGCAATATGGTTGTAATGCGACAGAATTGCCAAGAAAAGAACAAAAATAAAAATAAAATTATGCTACAATGATCTAAAAGTAAGCAAAAATAAGAAAAATAAGGGAAATAGGCTAGAAACTGGAAAAAATTAGGGTTCTTTAGTGGTGCCAGTTCATATCATGCTTTAATCCAAGAATCACAGTCATAGGCATGATATGTAGCAACAAGGAATAAAAGATCAAAACTTGTCATCAAGAACTCATTATCTTCCAAATCAAAGTTCCAAACAAGAAAGAACTAAAATAAAGTGCCAATTTTTTTTTAGGGTGAATAATAAAGATTTAACTTTTATGCAGCGGGATGGTGAAAAATAAGGCACGAAAAACAAATCACTCAATTAAAGAATCAAAAGAGTAAAAAGCTTGCATACACCTGAAATTCGATACGACTTGATACGTTTGGGATACCCGATCCTTCGCCTGTGGGCTCAAGATCAAGAACCACGCCGTATATTTAACCGATCTTGCAATACTCTTCCAATATCTCCTGATTAACAAAATTCACTAAATTAATTAATAAACTAATTCAAGCCAATAGCTCTTAACTTAAGAAAATTAACAACTAACATATATATCGATGGAACAACTTAACTAATTTAAACTAAGAATTAGCAACAAAACAAAGGGAAACAAGGGACTGGTGCGCGCGAGGAAGCCCCGGACTGCGCTGAAGCAAAGGACGTCTCAGGGGACTTGCTCGCTGGGAGCAAGGCCAGACGCTGGAAGCGGAGCCGAGGGTTGCCGGGGTGTTAGCTGGAAGCAACCGGGGGCCTGTGAAGCGGAGCGCGCACGAGAGCGAGCGTCGGACATACCGCGGGTGAGATCGCTGGAAGAGAGCGGGGCCGCGACAGCGAACGCGAGTGCGAGAGCGAGACCAGGGCGGTGCCGGGAGCCCGAGCGCCAAGCGCCGAGGCCTGCGGAGCTTGGTGTCGCTGTCCACAAGCGTTGTAGCCGGTGTCCTTGAGGTGTCGACGAGGTTGGGTTCGGTTGAGGATTTGGTTTTGATCAAGGATCAAAGTAACGATAATGATGATGATGGGTGCCGAAGGATTTTAGAGCACAAGAACCAAAGGTGGTTGGGATTGATAATCGAGAACCCTTTAATCCTATAAAGGGTTTCTCAATTCTATTCAATCTGATTAATTCAAAAGGGATTACAATGTTTAAATAGAAAACCTAAGAACCAATTCTACCATGCAAGATAGAGTTTTGGTTTCTTAAAGATAGAATTTTAAATCCTAAAGATAAAGTAAACCTAGAAGATAAAACTTAATCTAAAATCCTAATATATAAAATAATAAAATATGATAATTAAGAAAGCCTAAAGATATACTCTCCTAACCATCTTATTTAACATAACTAAGAAATACTAAAAATAAGCAATTCTATAATTAGACTCTAACTAACATAGGAGTTACTAAAAATAGAATATATTAAAAACAAGAAATATAAATAATAAAATAATTAACGTCGTTTCTTAAACGACTCCCAAGGTGGAGCCTTCTTCTTCCGCTTGAGGATGACATCAACCTTGAGGGTCGAGTGGTAACCATTGTGACTACATGATTACCCATCCCGCTTTGAGATTGTATTATAGAGTTTTGTGCAAAAATTTCTTTGGTGCGACGGATTTTGAATTGGTTACTATGAGATCATAGAGTTATACATATTGTTTGACTTCTTATGCAATGCAAATTCCTAACCGGGTTCAATTATTTCTAGGGAGTTGTGCTGAGATGATTAGGGCTACTTGATAATGCACATTTCTAATGGCCATTATAGGGTAGTTTAGATGCATTTGCATTGTAAAATATGCATGTTTAGTGTCAATTTAGATTAAACTCTTTTCGTGACAAAGTTCGGAATCTACGTTATTTCGGTTGAATTGTGTAGAATCGTAGTTCCGACATGGTGGAATGCAAAGGAAAGGTGAACAACATGTCCAAGTTAAGTTAAGAAAGCAAGCTAAGGAAAGAAAGAAAAGAGGCAATAAAGAATTGTTGATAGGAGGAAATCGAGTATGCAAATAAAATATAAATAAACTAAGGCAAACCAGATTCCGTCCCTTGCAAATAATTAAAAGACCTCCTCCTGATGTAGCAGCGGGAAGTCAGGATCGATCCACGGGGAAGCGTGTCAGCGGATCCTAGGCAGCGTTGGAATCTCACGAACAGAAGTCGACAACAGGTGCTAGATCTCGACTAGGGTAAGTCGACAGGAGATCAGGCAAGTCGAACAGCGTAGCAGTCGCAGAAAATTTGTACTCGAGATCGAGTAGACCCTACTCGAGATCGAGTAGGCTTCGTCGACTTCGGGTTGGTCTTCGTCGAGTTCCTGCACACAGAAGCTACAGCGACCTTGGTCGAAAATCAGTAGTCGAGATCGAGTAGTGCCAGTCGATCTCGACGAGGGCAGAAAGTAAAAACAAAATAAAATAAAAACAAATGCTTTGGGATTCGAACTAAACTTAATGTAAAAGATTTCCAAGATTGGGGTTTGCAACAACGATAACCAAGCATGCATAAGGCAGAACCAAACAGATAATCATGTGAATCGCATCAAGGACAAGCTTTCGCCTTTTCCAACAATTAGACAACTCTTTCAAGAAACCCTAATTGTCTCTACCAATTTTATGTTTATAATCCAAGTTGTTATCATGGACCTCTATTAGACGGGTAATAAACACATAAACAAGTAGTAGATGCTCAAAACTTGATAAAAGTCGGATCTTTACCTTAATTATGCATGGCTATCGTCGGGCTCGCCCCAACCCTAGAAGTGGGTGGACTACTCGCGCTTCATCATAATTAAAGACATCAATAATAAAAGGAAATAAACTTGCATTAATAAAATAAAATAGAGCATACAACCAAAGGAAGCCAATTCCGCTCTCACTTCACCAACTCCTCTTGGCCACTCACTCTCTCTTTCTCTCTACTTCTCCTACTTGTTCTTGTGTGATGGAATGAATGAAAAACCAGCCCTCTAAGGCTTTATTTATAGGCTTCTAAACCTTGCTACTCAAGGATAGAATATCTATATCTATATCTAAAACTATATCTAAAAGCATTAAAGATAAATAAAAGAAACAACATAATTAAATCTAAATAAGGAAAATATATCTAAAAGTCTTTAAAGTGGATAGATCTCTCTCTTCCTTGATGTATCTTGATAGATCGGATAGAATCGGAAAACTTCGAGCCCAAGGAATCCCAATTCGAGTAGAATTGCCCCAAATCGCGTAACGCGTCTTCTGGAGGTCTACTCGATCTCGACAAAGGTCTACTCGATCTCTAGTAGGATTTTCGGTCGACTGGGCTTGGCTCGGCATCTCGGCTAGCTGGTGCTCCACAGGCTCGGACTCTGGCTCACAAGTGTACTCGATCTCGGGTACCTCTCATCGATCTCGAGTAGAATGGCCTTATCGACTAGGTCTTCTCGGCAGCGTCGGGTAGATCTCCTCGATGTGCTCGACCATGGCTAGGTGGCTTTGTCGATCTCGAGGTATGGCACTGGATCTCGACGAGGGTGTCCGGGCATGGTCGGGTAGTCTCTCAGTCTCCTCGGATATACTCTCCTCGACTCCGGGTTGTCTCCGAGGTCTTGTCGATCTCGAGTAGCCCTACTCGATCTCGACGAAGGTTCGGGAGTCGGGTTCTTCGTCTTCAGCTTCTCGACATAGGCTCCTTGATCCTGGCAGGTGTCTAGGCATGGCTTGTCGAGATCGACTAAGCCTTGTCGATGTCGAGTAGCTTTGTGCTCCGGTTCTCGCTTCTTGATTTTCTCCCGAAATGGTTCCATATCCTGCGATATTAAACAGAAATTTATGTAGATCTCCATTTCTGACAAATACGCATATACTACATAAATCCGACATATTCCCAACCCGAAATATGCAAAATGTAAAGAATATGGAACTAAAATATGCATAAAGACATGGCTACTTTGGAGACATCAAATCACCCCATACTTAGACTTGCTTGTCCTCAAGCAACAACCAAACAATAACCAAGATCTACAACACATCCTTCAAGTCTTCGCCTTTGTCAAAAGCAACATCTCAAGTAGTAGCAATGTAAGACAAGTGAATTTAACGTCATCACACATATATGAGCGATCCATAGGCATAGGCAATATAAATCCAACCTCACAGGAATAATGTGTTTACACTCAGCTCTCAATGTGTTTAGGCTATGTATATCAACTCTCAACGCAATTCCATACACAATCTCATAAACATTGCAATTTAAATATGAATCCACTTCGCAATCAATTATGAAAATGCAACAAGAATCATCAGGAGGACTTCTCTCAATAGAAGTCTTCAAAGAAGATTCTATTCGGCGGGGTTGTAATGGGGCTTGGTAAGGAATAATAAGGTATGGAATTATTTGGCCATGTGATGCTAAATAGAATTTGGGAATCAAGACTCCTAAATCTCCAACACAACCAAACCATAACTTCTCAATCATATGCATCCACCAAACTCTCCAATTTATCTCAATGAAGTATGTAACCTTTCAAACTTTCTCAACCTCTCCGAAGTATGTATCTTGCAAATAATGAAAGAAAATAAGGTAAATTTGGCTCATGCACTTTATTCACAATTGTAAACTATTTTTTTTTTCTTTTGCTTTTCTCTTTTTTCTCTTTTTTTTTCTTTTTTTTCTTTTTTTTTTCGAAAATAAAAACTAAATAACATTAATAGTGCATTTATAATGTGAGCCAAAAATCCTTTGACATAATATGCATAGCAAGATAAAAATTTAAAACCATCCCATATCTCAATAATTTCAACAATTCTTCCTATTTGAAATGCAACATAAGCTCGTTCTTTCCACAAATCATCATTCCAACCAACTCTAAGTCTTAATTCCCAAATGGGGGTCAGGCTCAATTTAGCTAAGGATATTTTTGTGGAGTTCATAATAAAAGTCTCAGGCTAATGTTCTGGCTTCAAGCAGGGATAATGCAGGGTAGGTAAAGAGAGGATAAAATTGGCTTAAAAGGTGCCTCCATCATTTAATTCTCATTAACATAAACATATAAATGCATTGGTTTTGAATAACTATCACAATATTTAGAGATGCATAGAAAGAGTAAATACACTCAAGAAAGCAGAGGGATTTTTAATGTTCTCCCTATAAGGCCAAAATTCTCACTGGGACAATTTTTGTTGGATTTTAACCTTTAGCTTAGGATCATATGTGCTCAATTTCATCACAAGTTCACAATCCACATAAAAACCATTTTGAGGACTTAGGCTAAACCTTCCAAATACGCCATAGGATTTATATGATCAAGTCAGTCATTATTTATCATCATAGGACATCTAAGTTAGGGTATAAAACAATGCAAAAATTTAAACATGCATTTTTTCTTTTTTCGACATTTTTTATTTTTTTATTATTTTTTATTTTTTATTTTTTTTATTTTTTTCTTATGAAAAAAAGACAAGACTAAAGTATGACAAAAACTTAAATGCATAAAATTTAAATATGAATGCATAACATAAAAATTAAAATTTCACCATGTAAAACCAAAAGCAAGACTAAAACATATAATAATGATAATGAGCCCTTCCCCCACCCCATACTTAAAATTTACAGTGTCCCCACTGTAAAAAAATCAAATAAAAACAAGAGTAAAGGAAGGAACTCACAGGATAACATATCGAGGAGGGCGAATCAGTGCTGGTCGAGGAAAGTGTCTCGTCGATCTCGAGTACAAGGTACTCGATCTCGAGTAGTTTCGTCTGCGTCTAGTGGGTTCTGAAGTCGAGGAGCTTCTGGTGGCTTAGTCGAGCTCGAGTTGGCCTACTCGAGATCGACGAGTGTCTGGGCTGCTCCTCCTTGTCGTCGTCGACTTGTCCTTCGTCGATTTTGACTGTGTTCAGGGACTTCTTTATTCCACTTTTCGCGATCCTTATATGCTTGCTGACCTAAAAATGTTAGATTGCACACAAAAACAAGACTATCCACATGAAGTATAAAACCAAAACCAAGCACAAAAAACCAAAAACTAAAAAGTTCAAAAAAGTCCCAAAAATTCATAAAGTTTATATACATGCTCTAGATTTTAGAGTCGCTAGGCCGACTTCTCCGTTTGCGCTCAAGGACCATTATTGTGGGGCCCGCTCATGCTTGGCCCTTCTCCTGGATCATCTAGGTCCTGATGGTAGTATGCAAGCTCAGCTGACAGGTGGTAGCTTGAATCATCTCCTTTCTCTTTCTTCTTCTTCCTTCCAGCTCTTAGCTTTCGCAGATTTTCTCGCCACGGGGCCTTACCTCCCCTTAAATTATTGAAAAATTTCTTTATGGACAGAGGGGGAGTAGGGTTCATACCTGAACTTACCTTTTCGGACCCAAAACAGAAAACTTTGGGTTTGGGGCTAGTCGATGTCGAGTACTGCTGGTCGACCTCGAGTACAGGGACCCCATACTTAGGTTCTTGGCAAGTCAGTGGCTCAGCAGAGTTTGTCGACCACGACAAAATCTTGTCGAGATCGAGTAGGTGGCTAGTCGAGATCGAGGAGGACTCGTCGACCTCGAGTACAGTTCTGGCGCTTTCCTCCGCTGTTTGCTGGGTCCCGTGGTTGCTGATGCTTTTCACCTCCAGCCATGAAATTTCCTCTTTTGCAGGACCAAAAGAGAAATCTAAAACCTCATCGCCTATGGTGAAGGTGAGCGAGCGATTCTTAACACTAATCCTGGCATCTGCAGTTGCTAAGAATGGTCTACCAAGAATAATAGGGCTAGTAGGATCTTCAGCACAGTCTATGATAAGGAAATCTACTGGAACAAAGAATTTACCAACCTGGACTGGGACATTTTCAACTATACCTGTAGGGATGACCACTGTATTGTTCGCCATGTATAGTTTGGCATCCACAGGCTCTATGCATCCTATTTTTACCTTCCGCCAGATTGATAGAGGCATGATGCTCACACTTGCTCCTAAATCGCACAGAGAATCATATTTATATTGTCCAAAACCCACAGTAACAGAAAACTTACCAGGGTCAGGTTTCTTTTCAGGGAAGTGGAGTACTTTGCATTCGCCTGCGATCTCTGAGATGGATCGCTTCTTGCTCAGGATTTCCTTCAGAAATTTGACATATCCAGGCATCTCTTGCAGGGCTTCTATAAAATGAATAGAAACATTTAGTTCTTGCAGCATATTAACAAATCTGGTAAACCTACCTGCAGTGGGATCTTTCTGTGCTTTTGAAGGGAAAGGCAGTGGCTTTTTCTGCTTCGGAGCCAGATCAGCTGTCGGAGGTGCTGCAGCGTCGTCGACCTCAGTTTGCTGTTCCTCGATCTCGACCAGGGGGTCCTCGAGATCGAGTGGGGTGGTCGACTTCGGCTTGCTGGGCTTTGCAGTGGAGTCCGAGCTCAGCTTCTGGTCTATGTCGAGCAGTGGCTTGTCGAGATCGACCAGAGTCTCGTCGAGATCGAGTAGGTTCTGCTCTGTCTCGAGTTGCTGCTCCTCCTTGCCTTGCTGTTTTCCGACCTCTGGCTCGTGTAATTGATGCCCACTTCTGAGGTTGATAGCTGCGACGTGTCCGGTTTTCTCCTTAGGATTTGGTTCTGTTTGCCCAGGGAGCTGTCCGGATGGTCGTGGGATCTGCGCAGCGATTTGACCCATATGCGTCTCTATTCCCCTTTTCCAGATGTCCAGTTCTCCAAATTTGGTGTTGAAATTCTGGAGCTGATTGTTGATGGTATTGGTAGCCTGCAGGTTCTGTTCATGATTTCGGCGCATCTCATCAAGGATCAGTTGTAGATCGTCCTTCTTTTGATCCCTTTCTGGATGTCCTGGAGCTCTGTAGGGTGGGGGGTTCCTGGGAGGACCTTGGTTCCACTGAGGCTGATAGAACATTGATCTCCCATGTAGCGATTTGGACCCCCAGCATAGGCTGCTTCCTCATGTGTCTCTGCCATTCTGACTTGCTCAGTGTGTGGGCACTCAGTAGTGGTGTGCCTCTGTGATCCGCATTTCATGCAAGGCTGATTGACAGATAGATATTTGACTTGCTTGAGGAGCTTACGATTCTGGTCTCTGTAGAACCGCTCCCTGACATCTGGGTCAATCTCCTTTGCTGGCTTATAGAGTGGCATAGATGGTGCTGGCCTGGCATAGGAGTTCTCCTCATAGTTTGCAGTAGACCCATATTTGTTGTCATAATTGGTGAGCTTGTCTAGCACACCACATGCGTCAACTGGCGACATCGTCAGATACTCATAACGAGTATACTGGTTGATTCTGTCCTTGGTGACTTGATCAAGAGAGTTGAAGAAGATCTCCTGAATGACGTAGGGTGGCTGTCCATGAGTCGGGCAAGATCGCAGCAGTTCTTTGTAGCGTTCTCAGGCCTTTGCCAGCGGTTCCCCAGGCTTCTGTTTGAAAGCGGTGATTTTCTGGCGGAGGAGTGCTGTCTTGGCAGGTGGGAAGAATTTATTCATAAATTCTTGCTCTACTTGGGCCCATGTTGTGAGTGATCTTGGTTTCAGCCCTTCAAGCCACTTCAGTGCAGGCCCAACGAGAGACCAGTGAAAAGCCTTCATCTTGACATATTCCAAAGTTGTACCTTCAGCAAGAGTACGACACATGTCAGAAAAATTGATAATATGTTGAAGAGGACACTCATTAAATTTGCCATAAAAAGCATTATTTTTAAGCTCTATCAGAAATTGAGTGCGAATTTCAAAGGAGTTTTCAGGGATAAGAATCGCCGATTCAGGCACGACGAGAGTGGGATGCATATAATCCTCTGCAGTAGTTGGATATTGGGCAAGCTCAGCTTCTGCTTGCCTTGCGCGCTCAGCTTCTTGTTCCCTCGCTGCCCTTTCAGCGGCGATAGTAGTATCCTTTACGGCTAGCTCCCTAGTAAGCCTCTGTATCAGCTGCTCCTGTGTTTCTGCGGCTGCCATGGCTCTTTTCAGTATAGCGTGGGCTTGTATAAGACGTTCTGGGTTGTCTAAGCCGTCAAACTCAGGTGGTTAACCAGAAAGGCGCATACACCTGTAAAGTAAACTCAAAGAGAATGTGAGATTTTAACTACCTAAGGCGCGAATGATAGCTTCCCCGGCAACGGCGCCAATTTGTTGATAGGAGGAAATCGAGTATGCAAATAAAATATAAATAAACTAAGGCAAACCAGATTCCGTCCCTTACAAATAATTACAAGACCTCCTCCTGATGTAGCAGCGGGAAGTCAGGATCGATCCACAGGGAAGCGTGTCAGCGGATCCTAGGCAGCGTTGGAATCTCACGAACAGAAGTCGACAACAGGTGCTAGATCTCGACTAGGGTAAGTCGACAGTAGATCAAGCAAGTCGAACAGCGTAGCAGTCGCAGGAAATTTGTACTCGAGATCGAGTAGACCCTACTCGAGATCGAGTAGACCCTACTCGAGATCGAGTAGGCTTCGTCGACTTCGGGTTGGTCTTCGTCGAGTTCCTGCACACAGAAGCTACAGCGACCTTGGTCGAAAATCAGTAGTCGAGATCGAGTAGTGCTAGTCGATCTCGACGAGGGCAGAAAGTAAAAACGAAATAAAATAAAAACAAATGCTTTGGGATTCGAACTAAACTTAATGTAAAAGATTTCCAAGATTGGGGTTTGCAACAACGATAACCAAGCATGCATAAGGCAGAACCAAACAGATAATCATGTGAATCGCATCAAGGACAAGCTTTCGCCTTTTCCAACAATTAGACAACTCTTTCAAGAAATCCTAATTGTCTCTACCAATTTTATGTTTATAATCCAAGTTGTTATCATGGACCTCCATTAGACGGGTAATAAACACATAAACAAGTAGTAGATGCTCAAAACTTGATAAAAGTCGGATCTTTACCTTAATTATGCATGGCTATCGTCGGGCTCGCCCCAACCCTAGAAGTGGGTGGACTACTCGCGCTTCATCATAATTAAAGACATCAATAATAAAAGGAAATAAACTTGCATTAATAAAATAAAATAGAGCTTACAACCAAAGGAAGCCAATTCCGCTCTCACTTCACCAACTCCTCTTGGCCACTCACTCTCTCTTTCTCTCTACTTCTCCTACTTGTTCTTGTGTGATGGAATGAATGAAAAACCAGCCCTCTAAGGCTTTATTTATAGGCTTCTAAACATTGCTACTCAAGGATAGAATATCTATATCTATATCTAAAACTATATCTAAAAGCATTAAAGATAAATAAAAGCAACAACATAATTAAATCTAAATAAGGAAAATATATCTAAAAGTCTTTAAAGTGGATAGATCTCTCTCTTCCTTGATTATCTTGATAGATCGGGTAGAATCGGCAAACTTCGAGCCCAAGGAATCCCAATCCGAGTAGAATTGCCCCAAACCGCGTAACGCGTCTTCTGGAGGTCTACTCGATCTCGACAAAGGTGTACTCGATCTCGAGTAGGATTGTCGGTCGACTGGGCTTGGCTCGGCATCTCGGCTAGCTGGTCTCGACAGGCTCGGACTCTGGCTCACAAGTGTACTCGATCTCGGGTACCTCTCATCGATCTTGAGTAGAATGGCCTTATCGACCAGGTCTTCTCGGCAGCGTCGGGTAGATCTCCTCGATGTGCTCGACCATGGCTAGGTGGCTTTGTCAATCTCGAGGTATGGCACTCGATCTCGACGAGGGTGTCCGGGCATGGTCGGGTAGTCTCTCAGTCTCCTCGGATATACTCTCCTCGACTCTGGGTTGTCTCCGAGGTCTTGTCGATCTCGAGTAGCCCTACTCGATCTCGACGAAGGTTCGGGAGTCGGGTACTTCGTCTTCAGCTTCTCGACATAGGCTCCTTGATCCTGGCAGGTGTCTAGGCATGGCTTGTCGAGATCGACTAAGCCTTGTCGATGTCGAGTAGCTTTGTGCTCCGGTTCTCGCTTCTTGATTTTCTCCCGAAATGGTTCCATATCCTGCGATATTAAACAGAAATTTATGTAGATCTCCATTTCTGACAAATACGCATATACTACATAAATCCGACATATTCCCAACCCGAAATATGCAAAATGTAAAGAATATGGAACTAAAATATGCATAAAGACATGGCTACTTTGGAGACATCAAGAACGAGGGAAAAATGAAGAGAAAACAAGCTTCTGGGTATCTGTCGCTGTTAGTGAGTGCAGCTGTCGCTACCAGCGAGTGGATTCAGCGGGAGCATGTCCAGGAGTAGCACGTCTCTCTGTCAGCGAATGGAGTTCGCTGCCAGCGACTCAAGTCAGCCCCAAAGTGAGTGAACAAGCAGCACGACTCGCTGCCAGCGAAAGGAAACTCGCTGCCAGCGAATGGAGTCGCTTCAGCGGACGACTTGACTCGCTGCATCGGATGGGCACTCTCGCGGCAGCGGAAGGGTGGACCGCGGAAGCGGAAACGAAGGAACCAAAGAAGCTTGAAAATATTCTAAGGCATGGACATTCGCTGCTAGCGAGTCTGGTAGTAAGGTGGTAGCGAAAATCCAACAGTAGCTTGTTTAAGGCCATTTGCTGCTAGCGGAAATTCTCGCTGCCAGCGAAATCTGACGTTGAACTATACATGGAAAGTCTATCTTCTATCTAGTTTGTTTAGGAAGTTTTTATCTTATTTGTCTATCTTTTACCTTGTTTATTCAAGACTTTAGGCTTATAAATAAGATGTTTAGGGTTAGTTTTCCTAAGGATTCAAATAGACAAATCACCATTAAAGAGAAGAAAGCTTAGGTAAGCCATGTTTGGCTAATTTTCTAGTTTCCGCCTAGACTTTCGAGACTTGGTTGGTGATTTATAAGTTTCTAATTTAAGTTATGGGGGATTTTGTAAAATAGCCACAAAAATGGGCTTATTTTGCGAAATATCCGTGTTTTGGGACATTTTTGTAAAATGGCCGCAATAAAAGGCTCCACCGTCTCTCCACAAGCGCTTTTCTCTCTCCTCCAGCTCTCCATCTCCGGACGCTCTCTCTTTCTCCCTCCCGACCTGCTCGTCGGCGATTGCTAGGATTTCGGACAGATTACAACTCCGACATCATCAAAGCGATCGATTTTGAAGTTTATTCTAGAGAATTAGGTAAGCAAAGTATTCGATTACAATTTATAACAAACGCTACCATGAATTATTCGAAAATTTGCGCCAAAGGCGCAAATTTTACTTGAATTTGGATGATTCTAAGTGAATACTCAATTATACTGAAGAATAATATTAAATTTGCGCCGAAGGCGCAAATTTTCGAGAATTTTTGGATTACTGCTTCAGTTTTGCGATTACTGCTTCAATTTGCGCCGAAGGCGCAAATTTCCTTCGATTTTTGGATTACTGATTGGAATCGTGTGATAACAAATGTAGATTACGTCAAATTTTTGGATTACTGCTTCAGTTTTGCGATTACTGCTTCAGTCTGTGTTTATCTATGCTTCAGTTTTGCGATTACTGCTTCAGTTTTGCGATTACTGCTTCAATTTGCGCCGAATGCGCAAATTTCCTTCGATTTTTGGATTACTGATTGGAATCGTGTGATTACAAATGTAGATTACGTCAATTTTGTGTTTATCTATGCTTATATATGCTATAACAGTATGGATATATAGTTGAACATAATGATTACTGCTATTGAATGCATCAAAATCTGTGACTTTTGCGAAAACTTTGATTCATTTTTTATGCATCAAGTGATTGAGGTTATGGAGTCACACATACAGTAGAATCAAATGAATAATGTTATAGAATGCATCAAAATTTGCGCCTTTGGCGCAAATTTTGATTGATTTCTTAAGCATAAATTAATGTTTATGAGCATTTTTTTTCTATATATGTGTAATCTTCAAGTTTCCAATTGAATCTGTGTATGATTGAATCTGTATATGTGTAATTTGATTGAATATGTATATGTGTAATTTGATTGATTTCTTAAGCATAAATTAATGTTTATGAGCATTTTTTTCTGTATATGTGTAATCTTCAAGTTTCCAATTGTGTCTGTATATGTGTAATTTGCGCCTTTGGCGCAAATACAATGTTCAAGCATAAATTAATGTCAGCACTGTATTTGACTCATAAAAAATTTGCACCATAGGTGCAAATTTTGTAAGAATTTTTTTCATAATAGGTGTATTCTACTCACTTTGGTTGCTCGTGTCATCGTTTTTGAACATTGATTGAACCATGTCAGCACTATAAGTGAGTCATAGAAAAATTGCACAAGGGGTGCAAATCTAGTGTTGCATTTGACAATACAATGATCTATAGATTCCTTATTACACTTTGAAAGTTTTAATGTCACCGTTGTATTTGACTCATAAAAAATTTGCACCGTAGGTGCAAATTTTATAAGAATTTTTTTCATAACAGGTGTATTCTACTCACTTTGGTTGCTCGCGTAATCGTTTTTGAACATTGATTTAGCCATGTAAGCACTACAATTAATTCATATAAAAATTGCACAAGGGGTGCAAATGTATTGTTGCATTTGACAATACAATGATCTATAGATTCTTTATTACACCTTGAAAGTTTTAATGTCAGCACTGTATTTGACTCATAAAAAATTTGCACCGTAGGTGCTAATTTTGTGAGAATTTTTTTCATAACAGGTGTATTCTACTCACTTTGGTTGCTCATGTCATCGTTTTTAATCAGATTGTGTTTGTTATTACTTCAATGTATTTATCCTCTTAAATTCATACTCTGCAGATTACAATGGCAACCCACGTTATTACAGTTGTATGTGGTGGGAAATGGTTGTTTGATGATTCATGCCCAACCTTTGTTGGAGACACTACTTCAAAGGTGTTTATGATTGACGAGTCAATAACATTACAGGGTTTAACCGAAAAAGTGCACAACAGATTCAATATAGATAGTGCATTAGAATTGAAATTCAATCATTTACACCCTTTCAAAATGTTGAGAGCTCCGCTTCTTGTTGAATGTGATGCTGATTTGAAAGAGTTTTTAAGGTTGTCCGACCTACAGGATGTTAAATTTGCTATGGAGTTGTGTGTCAGCATTAAATCAGATAGTGAACAAGTTGAAGATCAACAACCATTCCCAGCTGACAGTTTACAGTTGGTGACATGCAATCCAACTATTACCAACATTGTTACAGGGGAAAATAACATGACATTGATTGGTGACACCACGATGAAAGGTGTATTGTTGGAAGATACTGGAAATGACATGAATTCTCTAAACAGTGACACTGCAAGTGATGAAGATTCTGCAGATGAAATATGGAGAGCATTCTATTCTACAGCACACAGGATAGAAACTACACTAGAAGATTGGGATGCTGATAGCTCTACTGTGCCTAGTGTGAATCTCAATTCACAAAACTTGATTTGCGTAGGCAAAAGCTTTGCATCAAGGAAAGCAGTTAAGCATGCTTTGGGAGTCTTGTCAATAACCGAGATATTTGGTTTTCGTGTGGCAAAATCAGATACAAAGTATTATAGGGTGCATTGCGTAGATCCTAACTGCATATGGAAAGTGCATGTCAAAACTTTTGGTCCAACTTGGCATGAGGTCATAGTGTATGTGGACATGCACACCTGCACATGGGATTTCAGGACAAAACACTGCAAACAGCCTTCATCTTCTTTGATTGCAAGGAACATCGAATCAAGGTGAGAACTTTTTTTAAGGAATAGTATATATATTTAATCTTGCTTTCTAATATATGATTTATTCTAATTTGACTATAATTACACAGTGTTGATGCTGGAGACAGACCAGCACAGATAATGGATAAGATGAGAACAGAAAAAAAGATGCAAATTACCTACTGGAGAGCATGGAAGTCATCAAAAATAGCTCACGAAATGGTTAAGGGGACACCAGAATCAAATTATGCAGATTTACCATCATTTTGACATATGCTCATGGAGAGAAACAATGGGACTATAGCTTTAATTTCAAAAGACAAAGAAGATAGATTTCAGTACTTCTTTCTGTCCTTTGGACAGTGCATCAGAGCATTCCCAATCTTAAAGAAGGTATGTCTTAAACAATGTCGGCACAAATTTTGTTGTCATCGATTTCCTTAACTTCGATAACATAAGTAATTTTATTTCTTTATATACCAGGTTATTGTTGTTGATGGAACATTCCTAACTGGCGAATATAGAGGAACGTTGCTTGGCGCAGTTGCACAAGATGCCAATAGACAAATTTTTCCACTTGCCTTTGGTGTTGTTGACTCCGAAAACAACAGCTCTTGGGAATGGTTTATGTATCGGCTGCTGCAGGTTGTGCCTCCATCAAATGACTTAGTGTTTGTCTCTGATAGACATGCTAGCATTTCAAGGGTTGTATCTTTAGTTTACCCAATAGCTACACACTGCATATGTATGTGGCACTTGAAATTAAACATCAAAGCGACGTTCGGGAAAAAAGAGCTGGGGAAAATGTTCAAAAAAGCAGCAGAGAGTTACACTATCCAAGAGTTCAACAACTACCTTGCACAAATCGAAGCAACCTGCCCAAAACTATCAGAATATCTGGTGTCAGCAGGTTTTGATAAATGGGCCAGAGCACATTCAAAGTGTGATAGATACAACATGATGACATCAAACAATGCTGAGAGCTTGAACTCCGTTTTCAAAGGCAAAAAGGAGCTGAGATCCTTAAGGTGATAAGAGAATCACAAGCGCAAGTTGGGGTATGCAGAGTAGAAAGGATGAATGAATTACAATTTGAGATCAATGGTCAAGGAGTTATAGCTATAGTTGATCTATCAGCGAGGACATGTACGTGTAGAGTATTTGATGTCGAGAAAATACCTTGTGTACATGCTCTAGCAGCCATTACACACATAAAAGCAAATGTGTCTGGTTTTGTTGCAAAATTTTACAGGAATGACGCTTGGCGTATGGCATATGCAGAAACAATATATCCAGTGTTGGATGAAGATGAAGGAAACATCCCTGATGTGATCAAATCTATCAACTATTACCCCCCAGTAGTAAGAAAGAGAGCAGGAAGATCACCTACAAATAGAAAGCTTTCATTGGGAGAGTACAAGAGGAGGTTGAAGCATTCAAAATAAGGCTGTCAGCACAATTTCTATCATCAGTATTGTATAAGAATAATGTTAGTAGATAATATAGTTTATAAATTTGTGAATGACATTTATGTTTCAAAATAAACATTAATTCAATACTATAGAATAAAATTTTAGATTTTATCATGTAATAATACAAATTTGTATACTCTTTTCCATCTATGTCAGCGCAATTTTACCAATGGTCCGAATGAAATTTCAAATTTATATCATTGTTGTTCACTCAAAACACAACAAAAAGTTGACAAAGTGATGCCGTTGTGCAAATAAAAACTATTGTTGAGCAAAAATAAGATGATATCAAGCAAGTATTTACCACCCATACGATCTTGTGCAATTTTATTCTATTGATGAGCAAAAATAAGACCATGTTGAGCAATAATTTATTAAGCAACTATGAAAACATAATTAGATAAAACTAAGATCTTGTTGCAAGCAAAGTGTTGTTGTTGTGCAATATATGTACTATCGTTGGGCAAAAATAAGGTGATGTTGAGAAAGTTCTCCCCAATCATAATATGTTGTGCAATTTTATTCTATTGATGAGGAAAAATAAGACCATGTTGAGCAATAATCTATTAAGCAACTATGAAAACATAATTAGATAAAACTAAGATCTTGTTGCAAACAAAGTGTTGTTGTTGTGCAATATATGTACTATCGTTGAGCAAAAATAAGGTGATGTTGAGCAAGTTCTCCCCAATCATAATATGTTGTGCAATTTTATTCTATTGATGAGCAAAAATAAAACCATGTTGAGCAATAATTTATTAAGCAACTATGAAAACATAATTAGATAAAACTAAGATCTTGTTGCAAGCAAATTGTTGTTGTTGTGCAATATATGTACTATCGTTGAGCAAAAATAAGGTGATGTTGAGCAAGTTTTCCCCATTCATAATATGTTGTGCAATTTTATTCTATTGATGAGCAAATATATGACCATGTTGAGCAATAATCTATTAAGCAACTATGAAAGCATAAATAGATCAAAATAAGATCTTGTTGCCAACAAAGTGTTGTTGTTGTGCAAAATATAATCTATCGGTGAGCAAAAATAAGGTGATGTTGAGCAAGTATTTACCACCCATACGATCTTGTGCAATTTTATTCTATTGATGAGCAAAAATAAGACCATGTTGAGCAATAATCTATTAAGCAACTATGAAAGCATAAATAGATAAAAATAAAATCTTGTTGCAAACAAAGTGTTGTTGTTGTGCAAAATATAATCTATCGGTGAGCAAAAATAAGGTGATGTTGAGCAAGTTTTCACCAATCATAATATGTTGTGCAATTTTATTCTATTGATTAGCAAAAATTTATTAAGCAAATATCCAACCGTATATAAACAAGGTAAGATCATGGTTCTAACAAATTCACAAGGGTCAAGTGTTGTGCAAATATAAACTATTGTTGAGCAAGATTTATACAATGTTGAGCAAATTTAAGGTATGGAATTATATGTTAAATAATAAGAAATAAATAAAGTATCACACAATTCTCGATTTTTGGCAAACAAAAAAAAAAGAAAAGGAAAACGGTTTTCCTAAAAAAAATATAAAAAGCAAACAATGTAAATGCCTAATACGCTTTTCACGTTCGAGAAATTATACATCACCTTCGTTTAGTTTCATTCTCCAGCTAAATCTACTCTCTCCATTTCTCTGCGAGATTTCTTGAGGCTTGATTGTAGGCTTGTAAGGAGGAGATCTATCATATACATCAATATGTCTTTAGATCCGAAAGGTTTGATTTCGTGTTTTCTGTGTATTAAAGTTTAAATTAGAACGAGTACTGTTTAGGGCTTAGTTTTTCACGAAAATTAGGTAAATCGCACTTATTCAAGAGAATTTAATGTTTATAATCAAGCAGTTATTCAGCCTTAGAAGAGCTACCATTGCTATTTCAATTACTTTCGCATTATAAATTGAAGTTAATGTGATTAATCTGGAGGCTCAATTTGGGAATTTGAGAATTTGGGAATTTGGGAATTTGTTCGGCATAAAGTACTATCTCTTACAATGTCATTTCTTCAATTATATTTGTAGAAATTGATTGTAAGTGTTCATTCTATAGGTAAACGTCCGCAAAGTGTAAGTGATTCACCTGTTCTACACAGTCCAAGTAGAATTTTGAAGAGATCAAAAAGATCTGGAGTTAAACCTCCAGTAGTTGATTTATCTAGAGATTCACCTCCCTTCAAGGATGAACTGTCTGTTGATACTGAGCCTGGTAAATCCTACGAAGTAGGGGAGGGTTGTCGATCACTTGAATCCAAAGATTCGCAACCGCCTGTAAGAAAAAACAGTAAGAGAGAAGTTCGCCCTGGGATTGATCTTCTTGTTAGCAGTGTTGTTGTTGAGACCATTGAAATTGCAAGGTTGGAAAACCATTCACCTAATGAGATGGTTGTTCAACATGTAAACCCAACTGTGCATATCATAACATCTGATGAGCAAAGAGATACCACGGACATACAACCTATCGCAGAAAACAGGCAGCTGATTGTGAGGAACGAGAGAAACACTAGACAAAAAAATCTCCCGTCATTGAAATCACGGTCAAGCCCACGCTTGCTGGTGTCATCCTTGAAAAAAATGAATGCCAAGCAAAAGAAATTGATTGAAGTTATTGGCTTTCGATTTTTGTTCAACTTGGATATTGTTACCCTACCACTGCTTCTTTCATATTGGTTAGTGGATCGGTTTGACCCTAACAAGTGTTGCTTGGTGTTGGGTGACCTGAAAGACCTAAATTGGTGTGCTCTTGTGTTGGAAAGTTTGGTCGATGCAAAGATCTCCTTCGACATCTCACCAAACACTTGAAGGTTCCCATTCAACTCAACAATCTTTATTTCAATTGCATCAACCCTCGCAGACAATAGATGCATAAATTTAGGGACCTCTTCAAGCTTCTCAATCCTCCTAAAAATCTCCTTCAGCCAGTCAGGATGAGATGGGAGAGAAGAAGCAAAAGCATCACCATGCGTTTTTTGGAGGCAACTCAAAAGTTGAATCATTGTTGGCATCCATCTGAGGAGAAACATCTTCAATACCTTCCACTTTCTCTACTGACACTGCTATTGTGCCAGCTTCAACACTTGAAACGCGAATGTCTTCATTTTCACAAGCAGTAGATGTTTGCCCAAACACAGACCTCCCATCAACAAAATCATGTGCTTCAACACTCGCCAGGGGTGACCTCTGCACAGAAGGCGTCGGTACATCACCCTCTCCATCGTTGTCACCAGAAGGTGTCTCAACTCCTTCAATAGTGTCACCACAATCAATCCCATCTGCAAGATCAGCCAAAACATAAAGCCTCGCAGTATGACAAGCATCTAATTTGTCGGATTTAGGCGAATGGGTGTCAGCGGTAACAACATCAACATTGTCATCACAAGCACAGACTTCACAACAAGATTTGGAAGAATGGGTGTCAGCAGTAAAATCATCAGCCTTGTCATCACCAACACTGACTTCACCATCATATGTAGAGACTGCAACATGAATATCTACGGTCTCTACTCCATGGGTACCCTCATTATCAACACTAGGAACTGAAGGAAGAACAGAAGACCTGTCAGCAGTAATATCATATAACGGCATCCCACTACCTACACGACTGTTCTTCTTCATCTTATACCTCCGCTGATAGACAATATTCAGCGGGACATCATCTTCTAATAGATCACATGAATCACTACCCAACCGACATCTCTTTGAAGGTGAAGCAACCACATCAACCTCCTTATGCAAATCTGTGTCAGCAGTAACTCTCTTCACCTCCTTAGAAGGAACAACTCTACCACCTGTCCTCACTACTGAAGCCTTCTGTCTAAGCGTCTTTACATCACTCTTGACAGATTTTTTACGGTCTAAAGCAATGTATGGATTGAATAGAACACGGCTTTCAGAACGACCCCTCCTCAGGGGAACCCGTTCATCAGAGGTATCGCTGGACGCCACCTTCTGTTTCTTTTTATCACCAATCCCTCCAGTGGAAGATTTCCTCTTCTTTGAGGTCCCTACATCTTCTTTATCCCCCTCAGGGAAAACTTCAAAAGGAGTTTCAAAGGACTTACCATCCTGTTTCTTTCTAGCAGATTTGCCTCACTTCACAGGTGTCTTCTTCTTTGAGGTCTCTCCTTCATCATGTTTCTGCAAGACATTAGCTTCTTCAACCTCAGCCTGGAGAGCCCTATTTGAAAACTTAGCTTCATATGCCCTTGTACGAACACGACGACCCTCATACAAAGTTGCATCAACAGGTCCAAAAACTATGTCTTCAACTGATGAATCAACTATTGCATCAACTACAACATCAACTTTTTCATCAGCAAATGCCATCCTTTCAGTGCGTGCAAACTCCCCATAAATAGGGAACAACGGAGTCTAGAGAAAATGCAGATATCAGAATAAAACCCCAAAGATGCATAAAATAAAAATTTTCTTAAAGAGAGAAAATAGAAAATTATTACCAAATCACCATGAAAGAACTTCTCAGCGTCAGCGTATACATGACTATAATCACATTGCCAGTGCAATAAGTATGGATCTCTATCAGGAATCTTAAAATTACAGTCAAAATTAACGGAGATAGCTGGGAAAGCTTCTAATATCCAAGCCTGTTACAAAAGAAAACTTGTTATGACACTACAAAACAGTATTTAAATAATGCTCACATAAACAACAAAGTTGTGCTGACACAGACAAAAAAATGATGACATAAGACATGCAAACACTAAAGCACAATACCTGGAATGCAAGGCAATACCCATACAGTTGATAAGAACCCCTAACACCATTCTGATCTACAACAGAAGAACTCTTCAATGACTTCAACAAACGGGTGTATGACTCTCTACCCCAAGGATATACTTCAAACTCCTTCTCATTGCACGCAAGAGATAAGAATTGTGCACTTACAACATCTGACCTCCTATAAACAATTATCCTCTCAATCAGGAACAACTTTGCCATAATCAACTTCTTCTTAGACTTCTTTTTCTCAGATTTGAAACGATCAAGTAACTCATCATGAGTCATCTTCTTCTGCCCAAAAAATTCAAATATTGACACTTTCTTTGGGATATTACAAACACGGTCTTCACAAGGAAGGCCTGTAATCACATGAAACTCAGCAATTGAAAAACGTGCGAGATGTCCACCAACTCTAAACCACAATTTATTCTCTTTTTGTGTTTGTACTTGATGGAGCACCATTTGATGCATAAGCTGAACATTGGTAACCATTTTGGTGCCTTGCGTCAGCACCCATCCAAGGCAACTTTTTTGCAGAGTATTGTAGTCAGAAGGACACAAATGATCCTTGATCAAATCACAGACAGAAGGATATGAATATATGTTGGATCTAGAATGAAATCGCTCAGAAACAGGAATGCAATATTCCAAACCCTGATCAATCACAGACAATTAAGCACAACAACAACCATCAGATTCAGAAAAAATTACAACTTGCTCATCAAAAAAAGTATTCCAAATGGAAAACTAAAAATAACTTACATCAGAAGCAGGATAAGAGGTGGATGATTTAGAAGATTGATCTCCTGCAAGAAACAACATACAGAACAATATAAATATACATTAACAGAATCTGTGATGACGCAAACAACCATAGACATATAACAACAAAATGTCACCAAGACATAGCAAAATAACATAAACATCACAAACACATCACAAAATACCAAATCCAAAGACAGACATTCTTAGAACTACAATAAACTAAGACAATAACATATAAAAACAGACAGTGTCAGCAACGATACACATGAACATAGCAGCAGATAAGTACAATATCATCAACACAAACAAAGCATGGAAAACAGATTGACATACACGAAGAACACTAAAAAAGCACTTGCAAAGTGCCACACCACAAAATTGACGAAAAGAAACAGTTAAAATCAACGCATTTACATATGCAACTTGCATAAACTATGGAAAATACTAAAAAACGCACATAAGTATGCATATCAAGCATGGAACTAACCATAGATTGTCAAAATTATAATGCAAAAACAATAAAATCAACATAAACAAACTTAATCTAAAACCCTAGCACGACAAAGTTCGCAAAAAGAAGCAAAATTTATACCTGAGCTACTGGATGACGACATTGAAGCAAAGGACGAAAACTCGGAACTTTAGCGAAGCAAGGAAGAAGAATCGACCGAACCAAGCCGGAAAAAACAGCAACCGAAAACGCACGACGAACCAAGCCGGAAAACGAACGACGAAGAACTTCGAGCGAAGAGAGAGTTCGAAAGAGGAGGAAATCGGATTTCACGGAAAGGGGAAAAAATGTCCGTACAAAGCGAAAATAGGTATAAATAGCGGCCATTTTGCGAAATTGTCCAAAATCGCGACCATTTTGCAAAAACGTCCAAATAAAGTGCCTATTTTGCAAATTTTTTCTTAAGTTATTTTTCCTCTATAATTCTTTCAACTTCTTTGTGTGATATTAATTATGTTATTGGTGTTATCTTGATTAGCTACCTTGATAATATTGATTTCATGCTAGGATTTAATACTTTCGAATTTGTGTTATTTCCATAGTAGCACGCATAAGAATGTGGATTCCGTGTTTGAAGCATGATTATGTAGGGAGTTGACATATATCTTAAACATTGATTTACCGTATTTAATTGGTGTTATTTATATGCTCAAGTTCTTGGGACGTTGTGTTATCTCTTTGTTAAATCTTGACCGTGTTAAGGTTGCATTGAGGTGTAAGGGCTTAATTGGACTCGTAGGACTTTTAATCTACTTAAACCAAGACGAGAGGAACTCATAGGAAAAGATAATAACTTGAAAAGGATTCGATGACCAATAAAACCAACCAAAGTCGAGAACTTGTATGTGGAAACGCTTTTCGTCTATCCTTTATTTGCTTTTGTCAATATTATTTTCTTTTATTTTCATTCATAAAAATCTTCTCTTTTTATATTGATAAATTCACAATATTTAGAAATAGTTGATTCTCTAGGGTGCGACCCCTTACTTCCATACTATACTAGTTTGTTTGTTTGGGATTTATTTTTGACGAGGTAAATCAACGACTTTTCCTCCGTCAAAATTGGCGCCGTTGTCGGGAAATCAAATTTATTTATTTATTTGTGTATTTATTAATATTTGTATATATATATATAACCCCGTCGTGGACCTATCTTACGGTTCGCGACACCTCGTTACTAATTATTTCCAATGGAGTTGGAGTTATGGCAATACCAGGGAGAATACTTTCACCATTACCTCGCAAGAGTGCAAGATTTGGTGGACGACCGTGCTTCACGGGGTATCCAAGATGATTTGATAAAACGAGTACTTTGCGTTCACGATGGCATGCTTCCCGAGATACGAGAATTCGCACAATCTTTGAAAGAGGAAGGCTTTTACGGTTTCGATTGGTCAAAATTGTGGGATCTTTTCCTTTGCGTGGGTGACATGGCGAATGTGGAAGAAGATTACAAGTTGGCATCCATACCCTTACCTTTCAAACCAATGGCGGCCGAGATACATGAGGGAAGCCAAGACGCAAACACCAATGGTTCAATCAAAGATGGAGAAGGGAGCTCGATGCCCCTTGACATGGAGTCTCATGAGTGCACGCATGAGGAACCATGTATTTTGGCACCTACTTCATCCATGGAAATCATCCCCAAGTTATCTATCGAGGAACGAAGTCCAGAGCCGATTTCTGTGGCTCCCGAGCAAGGTAATTATATTTTTGACACTTTTGTGGATTTTGGTGAATATGTAGATCCTTGGGAAAATTACTTCGACAAGCTACTATCGGAACTGTGTTGGTGGTACTATATACCCTCAGTGAGAGGTCACGCTCGAGCCTATGAAGAGTTGGAGACCTTCTTCAACATCACATAATTTGACTTCGGCTTCTTCATATATATGTGGTGTTCGCCTACGTAAATGGTGTGCACCGGAGTTTGATTTGCTAAAGAGGGCATTAGCGATGTCCGAGTAAGTCTTGAATGTGCGAATAAATAAACCGTCGAGTCTATGACGATAAACAAGGACGCTTCTCGGGAGGCCACCCGAGGTAAGTTTTCCTAAATCAGTTATTTCAATTCCTACTTAGTTAATTAGTTTGGTCATTTAATAAATTAGAATTCCTTTATATGGTAGATAGATGCTTTCGGATATTTTGAGCTAACCATGAAGGGAGAATGGAACAAGATCGAATAATAGATATTCTGGGCAGTATCTGCTACCAGCGAATCATGATTCGCTACCAGCGAGTCCAACAGCCCAGATGACATAGGAGCTGATTTCATTCGCTACCAGCGAACCAAAACTCGCTGACAGCGAATCCAGCAACTCATGCTTAGTCTTCGTCCATTGTCGTCATCGTTGATCTTATTCTTTCTTCGTCATCTTCATTCATCCGTGCTCATGGTTCGTCAGTCTTCGTCGTTGTCGTTCTTCACCGTTCTTCTTCCAAGCTTCTTCACCTTCCCCATTGAAATTTTTCCACAATGTGAGTTATTCTTTGCCCTCTTTCTCTCATATTTTTATGATTTGTTGTCTTTGATTTTCATTGAGGACAATGAAGAGTTTAAGTGTGGGGGAGGGTTGCATTCATATATTCATGCATTCATGTTTATTTTGTTGTTATTTTATTCATCGATTCATGTTTATTTTTTGTTAAATTATTTCATTAGAAAATTATATAAAAAATTGAAAAAAAAAATTAAAAATATAATGCATTGCATATATGTGTTATTCAAATACTCATCTTGGCTTAGTTTGTCCTCTATTTTATTTTTATGAGTTTTACCATATATGTTCGATAATATGATTGAATTACGTACCTAGCCTTGTCACATACTTGAGATGATTTTTATGGGAGCATGACTTGTTAGTTCAATTGAGCAAGTATGATTCTTAGTGTTGGACATTATTGAAATCCAACAAAACTTGTCCTAGTGAGAAATTTTGGCCTTATAGGGATTTTCATCATATTTATTCCCTTTTCCTTTCTTGTGTGACATTATACTCTCCTTATGCAATTACCTCTTGAGATTGACATTGTTATCTATATTTGAGGCCGAATTTATGTCTATTCCTTATGAGTTTCAAATGATAGAGGCGTGATTTTCTTACCCATCTTATTATCCATATCCACCCTACATATATGTCCTTTGCTTGTAGTCAAATTTGAGCCTTAGCCTTTTCTTTGAAGCTCCACAAAAGTTATCATTATCCGATGATAAGCCTTACCCTATCCGGGAATTGGGATTAGAGTTGGTGAATGATTGATCTAGTAGGTTGAGTGGAAAAGAAAATATTGTTAAGAGAGTTATAAGTTTTGAATGCTTATGTAATTTTGGTTTTATTCCTCACATTGTGCATTATTGTATTTTTGGCTTCAGAAAAAAATTGAAAAAAAATAAGAAAAAAGGTGAAAAGAAAAAAAGAAAAAGCATGAATAAGAGCCTTTTATCTTTATTATGAATGTGAGAGTTGGAAATAATTTTTGGTTGAGAGATGAATGTCTTTTGTAAAGTTGTAGTGAGAGTTTGAGTTTAAGATGATATTTTTGAGAGAGTTTATGGTTGATGTTTGATTGTCTAGGATCGTGATTCTCGGATGTTGAGCACCACATGACCATAAATTCTCCTTGCCCATAATTCCTTACCAAGCTCCATTACAACCTTGATAAAAGACCTCTTGATGTTGCTTGTGAGTGATGGCATCCGCGGTGGAGAATATATGATATATGTGTCAATTTCTATGTAGCTTTTTGCATTTTGGATTGAGTTGAGAGATACATTGTTAAGCCTAAATGATGAAGGGTTTATTTTCAATCAAATAAATTTATAAGATCGAAACCCCGCTATAGTATAGTAGGGTCAAGTACGTCCGCAGGAAGAAAGTCAGTGACTCAATTCTAGTTACCAAAGAGCAAGAAATAGCAAGAAGAGATGACAAATGTAGAGATTTTTTGGGGTTTTAAAGTTGCTGAATTTTTGGAAGAAAATCAATAATAATAAAAGATCTAGGGCATAGGGATCACCACAACGATAATCATACACGCATTGCAATGAATCAAGTAAAAATTATGTTTTTATCTATTAAATAGGTCAACTTGCATCAACCCCAGCAAAGCAATCAATTTATTTTCACAAATTAATAAACTTTACTAACAATCTTAATTAGGTTATCAAACTTTCGTTTCAAAATCCTAATTACTATCAAATTCACAATTCAATCTTTCAATTTAATTGCAAAAAGGAATTTTCCCAATTTTCATTGAGTACTTAAGCACATAAGATAGATAAAACCAATCAATTCATCAATTCATAGCAAAATTGCAAGCATAACTATCGTTGGATCTCCCCAACCCTAGAAAAGGCGACTACTCACGCACGCATAAACATGGTAGACATTGCAAAATTCATGAAATAAATAAAAATCAGAAAATTAAATTGCATAAAAACCTGAGAATAATGTCAACAAAGCGTCCCAAAGCCTCACAAAACGTTCTCCAACTTTCGCCGAAGAAATCGCTTCAAAAAACTCTCAAATCCGCTCCCAAACGCTCTCTAAACGTGTGTTCCCAATTCTAAAAGTGCTGAAAAAGTGGTGGAAGGAAGAAGCCCATCCTCCAAACCCTAAAAATCCTATTTATACTTAATAGCCCATAAACTAAATTAGGAAATAACAAATAAATGAATTTTATCTAAAGTCTATCTAAGGAAAAGGGGTAAAAATAATTAAATCCGGGTAAATAAGCTTCGCTGGAGCCCATACCGAGGCGGGTGACCTCGGTACCGACCCCCCTTAGGGTCGGTATGAGCACTGTTGCCTTTTCTTGCTTCGCACTTCCAGATTGAGCCTCGGTACCGACCCCCCTGAGGGTCGTTATGGGGTCGGTATGACGGTAGTCCATCTCGGACTTAGAGAAACGCACGTATCTCCTTCGTTATAACTCCGATTGCTTCCGTTCGTTTTCCTATGCGCTCTAAATTCTCTTCCGCATCTTTTCCCTCTTGAAAATTTCTTCAAAAACAGCTTCCAAAATTCTGTAAAACACACAAAAGCTAGTGAAGACATCTATTTCTCATGAAATATGAAAACTTATGCAAAAGACAATACACCCAATGCAAAACCTATGAAAATGACTCAAATTGACATCAAAACATATGGGAAAATATAACTAAAAACATGCACATCACTAAACACATGAGAGTGAGAGTAAAGACATGATCTCAGTGAGGTTGGACTAGATGTGCCTTTGACTTTGAATCGCTCATATACGAGAATTCTTTCAACTTCTTTGTGTGATATTAATTATGTTATTGGTGTTATCTTGATTAGATACCTTGATAATATTGATTTCATGCTAGGATTTAATACTTTCGTATTTGTGTTATTTTCGTAGTAGCACACATAAGAATGTGGATTCCGTGTTTGAGGCATGATTATGTAGGGAGTTGACATATATCTTAAACATTGATTTACCTTATTTAATTGGTGTTATTTATATGCTCAAGTTCTTGGGACGTTGTGCTATCTCTTTGTTAAATCTTGACCGTGTTAAGGTTGCATTGAGGTGTAGGGGATTAATTGGACTCGTGGGACTTTTAATCTACTTAAACCAAGACGAGAGGAACTCATAGCAAAAGATAATAACTTGAAAAGGATTCGATGACCAATAAAACCAACCAAACTCGAGAACTTGTAGGTGGAAACGCTTTTCGTCTATCCTTTATTTGCTTTTGTCAATATTATTTTCTTTTATTTTCATTCATAAAAATCTTCTCTTTTTATATTGATAAATACACAATATTTAGAAATACTTGATTCTCTAGGGTTCGACCCCTTACTTGCATATTATACTAGTTTGTTTGTTTGGGATTTATTTTTGACGAGGTAAATCTACGACTTTTCCTCCTTCAAAATTGGCGTCGTTGCCGGGGAATCAAGTTTATTTATTTGTTTTGTGTATTTATTAATATTTCTATATATATATATAACCCCTTCGTGGACCTATCTTACGGTTCGCGACACTTCGTTACTAATTATTTGCAATGGAGTCGGAGTTATGGCAATACCAGGGAGAATACTTTCACCATTACCTCGCAAGAGTGCAAGAATTTAGTGGACGACCGTGCTTCATGGGGTATCCAAGATGATTTGATAAAAAATGAGTACTTTGCGTTCACGATGGCATGCTTCCCGAGATACGAGAATTCGCACAATCTTTGAAAGAGGAAGGCTTTTATGATTTGGATTAGTCGGAATTGTGGGATCTTTTCCTTTGCGTGGATGACATGGCTAAGGTGGAATAAGATTACAAGTTGGCATCCATACCCTTACCTTTCAAACCAATGGCGGCCGAGATACATGAGGGAAGCCAAGACGCAAGCACCAATGGTTCAATCGAAGATGGAGAAGGGAGCTCGATGCCCCTTGACATGGAGTCTCATGAGTGCACGCATGAGGAACCATGTATTTTGGCACCTACTTCATCCATAGAAATCATCCCCAAGTTATCTATCGAGGAACGAAGTCCGGAGCCGATTTTTGTGGCTCCCGGGCAAGGTAATGATATTTTTGACACTTTTGTGGATTTTAATGAATATGTAGATCCTTGGGAGCATTACTTCGAAAAGCCACTATCGGAACTGTGTTGGTGGTACTACATACCCTCAGCGAGAGGTCACAATCGAGCCTATGAAGAGTTGGAGACCTTCTTCAACATCACATCATTTGACTTCGGCTTCTTCATATATATGTGGTGTTCGCCTACCTAAATGGTGTGCACCGGAGTTTGATTTGCTAAAGGGGCATTAGCGATGTCCAAGTAAGTCTTGAATGTGCGAATAAATAAATCGTCGAGTCTATGACGATAAACAAGGACGCTTCTCAGGAGGCCACCCCAGGTAAGTTTTCCTAAATTAGTTACTTCAATTCCTAGTTAGTTAATTAGTTTGGTCATTTAATAAATTAGAATTCCTTTATATGGTAGATAGATGCTTTCGGATATTGTGAGCTAACCATGTAGGGAGAAGGGAACAAGATCGAATAATAGATATTCTGGGCAGTATCTGCTACCAGCGATTCTTGATTCGCTACCAGCGAGTCCAACAGCCCAGATGACATAGGAGCTGATTTCATTTGCTACCAGCGAACCAAAACTCGCTGACAGCGAATGTAGAGATTTTTTGGGGTTTTAAAGTTGCTGAATTTTTGGAAGAAAATCAATAATAATAAAAGATCTAGGGCATAGGGATCACCACAACGATAATCATACACGCATTGCAATGAATCAAGTAAAAATTATGTTTTTATCTATTAAATAGGTCAACTTGCATCAACCCTAGCAAAGAAATCAATTTATTTTCACAAATTAATAAACTTTACTAACAATCTTAATTAGGTTATCAAACTTTCGTTTCAAAATCCTAATTACTATCAAATTCACAATTCAATCTTTCAATTTAATTGCAAAAAGGAATTTTCCCAATTTTCATTGAGTACTTAAGCACATAAGATAGATAAAACCAATCAATTCATCAATTCATAGCAAAATTGCAAGCATAACTATCGTTGGATCTCCCCAACCCTAGAAAAGGCGACTACTCACGCACGCATAAACATGGTAGACATTGCAAAATTCATGAAATAAATAAAAATCAGAAAATTAAATTGCATAAAAACCTGAGAATAATGTCAACAAAGCGTCCCAAAGCCTCACAAAACGTTCTCCAACTTTCGCCGAAGAAATCGCTTCAAAAAGCTCTCAAATCCGCTCCCAAACGCTCTCTAAACGTGTGTTCCCAATTCTAAAAGTGCTGAAAAAGTGGTGGAAGGAAGAAGCCCATCCTCCAAACCCTAAAAATCCTATTTATACTTAATAGCCCATAAACTAAATTAGGAAATAACAAATAAATGAATTTTATCTAAAGTCTATCTAAGGAAAAGGGGTAAAAATAATTAAATCCGGGTAAATAAGCTTCGCTGGAGCCCATACCGAGGCGGGTGACCTCGGTACCGACCCCCCTTAGGGTCGGTATGAGCACTGTTGCCTTTTCTTGCTTCGCACTTCCAGATTGAGCCTCGGTACCGACCCCCCTGAGGGTCGTTATGGGGTCGGTATGACGGTAGTCCATCTCGGACTTAGAGAAACGCCCGTATCTCCTTCGTTATAACTCCGATTGCTTCCGTTCTTTTTCCTATGCGCTCTAAATTCTCTTCCGCATCTTTTACCTCTTGAAAATTTCTTCAAAAACAGCTTCCAAAATTCTGTAAAACACACAAAAGCTAGTGAAGACATCTATTTCTCATGAAATATGAAAACTTATGCAAAAGACAATACACCCAATGCAAAACCTATGAAAATGACTCAAATTGACATCAAAACATATGGGAAAATATAACTAAAAACATGCACATCAAAATACCCCATACTTAGACTTGCTTGTCCTCAAGCAATAACCAATACCTACAACACATCCTTCAAATCTTCGCCCTTGTCAAAAGCAACGTCTCAAGCAGTAGCAATGTAAAACAAGTGAATTTAACGTCATCACACATATATGAGCGATCCATAGGCATAGGCAATATAAATCCAACCTCACAAGGATAATGTGTTTACACTCAACTCTCAATGTGTATCGGCTATGAAGATCAACTCTCAACTCAATTCCATATACAAACTCATAAACATTGCAATTTAATTGTAAATCCACTTCGCAACCAATTATGTAAATGCAAACAAGAACTATCAGGAGGACTTCGCTCAATGGAAGACTTCAAAGAAGATTCCATTCGGCGGGGTTGTAATGTGGCTTGGTAAGAAATAAAAGGGAATGGAGTTATTTGGCTATGTGGTGCTTAATAAAATTCAGGAATCAAGACTCCTAAATCTCCAACACAACTCAACCAAACCTCAACTCTCAATCATATGAATCACCCAAACTCTCCAACTCATCTCAACGAAGAACACAACCTCTCAAACTCAATAAACCTCTCAACAATATGAATCTTGCAAAAGTAAAGGAAATAAGGTAAATTTGGCTCATGCACTTTATTCACAAACATATAAACACAATCCTTCCTTCTTCTTTTTTTCTTTTCTTTTTTTCGATTTCCTTCTTCTTTTTTTTAGAATGAAAATAAAACCACATAAATAACAATAGTGCATTTATAGGTTGAGCCAAAAATCCTTTTACATAATATGCATAGCAAGATAAAAATATAAAACCAACCAATAACTCAATAAACTCAAAAATTCTTCTCACTTGAAATCAAACACAAGCACTTTCCTTCCACCAAATCATCATTCTAACCAACTCTAAGTCTTAATTCCCAAATGGAGGTCAGGCTCAATTTGGCTAAGGATAATTTTGTGGAGCTTATAAATAAAGGTCTCAGGCTGATGTTCTGGCTTCAAGCAGAGATAATACAGGGTAGGTAAAGAGAGGATAAAATTGGGTTAAATGATGCCTCCATCATTTAATTCTCATTCACATAAACATATAAATGCACTGGCTTTGAATAACTATCACAATATTTAGAGATGCATAGGAAGAGTAAATACACTCAAGAAAGCAGAGGGATTTTTTTATGTTCTCCCTATAAGGCCAAAATTCTCACTAGGACAAATTTTGTTGGATTTCAACCTTAAGCCTAGGATCATATGTGCTCAATTTCATCACAAGTTCACAATCCACATAAAAACATTTTCAAGGACTTATGCTAAACTTTCCAAACATGTCATAGGATTTACATGATCAAGTCAGTCATTATTTATCATCATAGGACATCTAAGTTAGGGTATAAAAACCAAGACAAAACGAAAATAAACATGCATTTTTTTTTCTTTTTCGACATTTTTTTTTTTGTAATTTTTTTTTATGAAACTAAAAGCAATACTAAAGTGACTAGAACATAAAATGCATAAAGCTTAAACATGAATGCATAACATAATCCAACTAAAATAGAATGCAACACATAAACATAATCCAAAACACATAAAAAGGACACAAATAAGTTTTCTGAATCCCCCACCCCATACTTAAAAATAGACAGTGTCCCCACTGTCAAAAGAAAAATCAAGTAAAAGGGAAAGATTCAGAAACTCACAAAAGAAATTCAGAAGCTGTTGAAGACATCCATAAACTCAAACTCTACGGAGAAGGAGGTGGTGGATCAGGAGGAGGTGGTGGATCTGGTGGCTCAGCCGGAGGAGATGGTGGTGGGACGTCCTTGGGTGGTACACTATAATAGGCCCTCAAATGACATGATCCTTGCTCATTCGCTTTGTGCTTCCTTAGACCATCTTTAATAGCCTTACGAATAAGCTTGAATCTTCCTGAGTGGACGCTCCAATCTTCCACCCATTCATCTTTCCTTAGAAAGCACTCAGCAGGTGTGCTTTCCTCATATATAAGCCTCTTCCTCTTCATTGAATTGACTTCTTGAGCTTCCCCACCGTCATACACAAATAGTTGTATTGCATTGCTGAGTTAGGTGTACAATGGCGGAGGGGGAATAGATTCCAACACCTTGTCTTCTATCGCCTCATCTTTGATGTGCCACTTCGCAAGAACCCCATACTTAAATGCGACTGTCGATTGCTCGAGATCATCGGGAATCGCCTTCACATCGAATGGAAAAGGTGGTGGTGGCTCGGTAGGAATGGTAAAGCACACTTGTTCAACATGAGAAAAGAGGTTAGGGATCATACCTGAGCTTACCTGTGGCTCGGTAGGATCTTGGCAGTTCTCTTCTGGAGTTTCCTCTTTCTCTTTAAGCACTTCTTCCTCTTGTTGGGGTTCCTCACATGGCTCCTCCTGTAGCTCTGTAGGATCTTTGCAACTCTCTTCTTCCTCCTTAGGAGGCGCAATCGAATCATCAAGAGCCTGAGTAGAGTCAGCACAAGTGTATGTTGACTCGGTGGGGAAAGGTACCAACTCATCCTCATGCTCTTCTCCACCTATAAGCTCGCAAAATATAATGTTATCATATGAACCAACCTCATACCTATATGATGTCTCTATTGATTGTGAGGTTGCGTCTTGTGACGGTGATACTGACAAATCCTCCTTCTCTGCGGTCAAATCTCCCAATTGCCCTTGGATACCCTTCAATTGGAAACTTATATCATCGCGAAGCCCATGGAGTTCCTTTTTGAGCTCTTGTACCCATGATGGTGGTTCCTGATGCTTAGGATACCAATATGATTCTTCCGGAGGCGGCTCCCATTGCTCATAAGGAGGAGGTGGTTCATGATAGAGATTCCAGGGTTGGGAGGGCTCATACGAGTCCATATAATCATGTTGAGCATAATACCTCTCTGTTGGATGATAGGAACCATATTGCTCTTGGGCTTTGGTTGAATCATCGGAGGACTTCTTTGCTTTCCAAGTATCAAAATCAATGAAATCTTCATCCTCCTCATCAATCTCGGCTAGATAGCTCGCATACTCCTTTTTCATTGCTTGCCGTCTTTCTTGTTCAGCCCTTGTTTCAAAATAATCATATGCATACTGCATCTTGTACCTAATCTTGAAAACTCAAACAAGTGCACATATCAAATAGCAAGGGTTTGGCACCAAGTGGGAGGTGTGATGTTCGAAAAATAAAAACTAACTAAAATAGAAGAAAAGAAAAGAAAAGAAAATAATATTTACAAAAGAAAAGAGATGGGCTATTCCCAAATCCTATCAGTAACTAAAACTTTGGCACAATTGAAATCTCCCCGGCAACGGCGCCAATTTGATGAAGGGTTTATTTTCAATCAAATAAATTTATAAGATCGAAACCCCGCTATAGTATAGTAGGGTCAAGTTCGTCCGCAGGGAGAAAGTCAGTGACTCAATTCTAGTTACCAAAGAGCAAGAAATAGCAAGAAGAGATGACAAATGTAGAGATTTTTTGGGGTTTTAAAATTGCTGAATTTTTGGAAGAAAATCAATAATAATAAAAGATCTAGGGCATAGGGATCACCACAACGATAATCATACACGCATTGCAATGAATCAAGTAAAAATTATGTTTTTATCTATTAAATAGGTCAACTTGCATCAACCCTAGCAAAGCAATCAATTTATTTTCACAAATTAATAAACTTTACTAACAATCTTAATTAGGTTATCAAACTTTCGTTTCAAAATCCTAATTACTATCAAATTCACAATTCAATCTTTCAATTTAATTGCAAAAAGGAATTTTCCCAATTTTCATTGAGTACTTAAGCACATAAGATAGATAAAACCAATCAATTCATCAATTCATAGCAAAATTGCAAGCATAACTATCGTTGGATCTCCCCAACCCTAGAAAAGGCGACTACTCACGCATAAACATGGTAGACATTGCAAAATTCATGAAATAAATAAAAATCAGAAAATTAAATTGCATAAAAACCTGAGAATAATGTCAACAAAGCGTCCCAAAGCCTCACAAAACGTTCTCCAACTTTCGCCGAAGAAATCGCTTCAAAAAACTCTCAAATCCGCTCCCAAACGCTCTCTAAACGTGTGTTCCCAATTCTAAAAGTGCTGAAAAAGTGGTGGAAGGAAGAAGCCCATCCTCCAAACCCTAAAAATCCTATTTATACTTAATAGCCCATAAACTAAATTAGGAAATAACAAATAAATGAATTTTATCTAAAGTCTATCTAAGGAAAAGGGGTAAAAATAATTAAATCCGGGTAAATAAGCTTCGCTGGAGCCCATACCGAGGCGGGTGACCTCGGTACCGACCCCCCTTAGGGTCGGTATGAGCACTGTTGCCTTTTCTTGCTTCGCACTTCCAGATTGAGCCTCGGTACCGACCCCCCTGAGGGTCGTTATGGGGTCGGTATGACGGTAGTCCATCTCGGACTTAGAGAAACGCACGTATCTCCTTCGTTATAACTCCGATTGCTTCCGTTCGTTTTCCTATGCGCTCTAAATTCTCTTCCGCATCTTTTCCCTCTTGAAAATTTCTTCAAAAACAGCTTCCAAAATTCTGTAAAACACACAAAAGCTAGTGAAGACATCTATTTCTCATGAAATATGAAAACTTATGCAAAAGACAATACACCCAATGCAAAACCTATGAAAATGACTCAAATTGACATCAAAACATATGGGAAAATATAACTAAAAACATGCACATCACTAAACACATGAGAGTGAGAGTAAAGACATGATCTCAGTGAGGTTGGACTAGATGTGCCTTTGACTTTGAATCGCTCATATACGAGAATTCTTTCAACTTCTTTGTGTGATATTAATTATGTTATTGGTGTTATCTTGATTAGATACCTTGATAATATTGATTTCATGCTAGGATTTAATACTTTCGTATTTGTGTTATTTTCGTAGTAGCACACATAAGAATGTGGATTCCGTGTTTGAGGCATGATTATGTAGGGAGTTGACATATATCTTAAACATTGATTTACCTTATTTAATTGGTGTTATTTATATGCTCAAGTTCTTGGGACGTTGTGCTATCTCTTTGTTAAATCTTGACCGTGTTAAGGTTGCATTGAGGTGTAGGGGATTAATTGGACTCGTGGGACTTTTAATCTACTTAAACCAAGACGAGAGGAACTCATAGCAAAAGATAATAACTTGAAAAGGATTCGATGACCAATAAAACCAACCAAACTCGAGAACTTGTAGGTGGAAACGCTTTTCGTCTATCCTTTATTTGCTTTTGTCAATATTATTTTCTTTTATTTTCATTCATAAAAATCTTCTCTTTTTATATTGATAAATACACAATATTTAGAAATACTTGATTCTCTAGGGTTCGACCCCTTACTTGCATATTATACTAGTTTGTTTGTTTGGGATTTATTTTTGACGAGGTAAATCTACGACTTTTCCTCCTTCAAAATTGGCGTCGTTGCCGGGGAATCAAGTTTATTTATTTGTTTTGTGTATTTATTAATATTTCTATATATATATATAACCCCTTCGTGGACCTATCTTACGGTTCGCGACACTTCGTTACTAATTATTTGCAATGGAGTCGGAGTTATGGCAATACCAGGGAGAATACTTTCACCATTACCTCGCAAGAGTGCAAGAATTTAGTGGACGACCGTGCTTCATGGGGTATCCAAGATGATTTGATAAAATGAGTACTTTGCGTTCACGATGGCATGCTTCCCGAGATACGAGAATTCGCACAATCTTTGAAAGAGGAAGGCTTTTATGATTTGGATTAGTCAGAATTGTGGGATCTTTTCCTTTGCGTGGATGACATGGCTAAGGTGGAATAAGATTACAAGTTGGCATCCATACCCTTACCTTTCAAACCAATGGCGGCCGAGATACATGAGGGAAGCCAAGACGCAAGCACCAATGGTTCAATCGAAGATGGAGAAGGGAGCTCGATGCCCCTTGACATGGAGTCTCATGAGTGCACGCATGAGGAACCATGTATTTTGGCACCTACTTCATCCATAGAAATCATCCCCAAGTTATCTATCGAGGAACGAAGTCCGGAGCCGATTTTTGTGGCTCCCGGGCAAGGTAATGATATTTTTGACACTTTTGTGGATTTTAATGAATATGTAGATCCTTGGGAGCATTACTTCGAAAAGCCACTATCGGAACTGTGTTGGTGGTACTACATACCCTCAGCGAGAGGTCACAATCGAGCCTATGAAGAGTTGGAGACCTTCTTCAACATCACATCATTTGACTTCGGCTTCTTCATATATATGTGGTGTTCGCCTACCTAAATGGTGTGCACCGGAGTTTGATTTGCTAAAGGGGCATTAGCGATGTCCAAGTAAGTCTTGAATGTGCGAATAAATAAATCGTCGAGTCTATGACGATAAACAAGGACGCTTCTCAGGAGGCCACCCCAGGTAAGTTTTCCTAAATTAGTTACTTCAATTCCTAGTTAGTTAATTAGTTTGGTCATTTAATAAATTAGAATTCCTTTATATGGTAGATAGATGCTTTCGGATATTGTGAGCTAACCATGTAGGGAGAAGGGAACAAGATCGAATAATAGATATTCTGGGCAGTATCTACTACCAGCGATTCATGATTCGCTACCAGCGAGTCCAACAGCCCAGATGACATAGGAGCTGATTTCATTTGCTACCAGCGAACCAAAACTCGCTGACAGCGAATCCAGCAACTCATGCTTAGTCTTCGTCCATTGTCGTCATCATTGATCTTATTCTTTCTTCGTCATCTTCATTCATCCGTGCTCATGGTTCGTCAGTCTTCGTCGTTGTCGTTCTTCACCGTTCTTCTTCCAAGCTTCTTCACCTTCCCCATTGAAATTTTTCCACAATGTGAGTTATTCTTTGCCCTCTTTCTCTCATATTTTTATGATTTGTTGTCTTTGATTTTCATTGAGGACAATGAAGAGTTAAAGTGTGGGGGAGGGTTGCATTCATAGATTCATGTTTATTTTGTTGTTATTTTATTCATCTATTCATGTTTATTTTTTGTTAATTTATTGCATTAGAAAATGAAAAAAAAATTGAAATTTTTTTTTAAAAAAATATCATGCATTGCATATATGTGTTATTCAAATACTCATCTTGGCTTAGTTTGTCCTCTATTTTATTTTTATGAGTTTAACCATATATGTTCCATAATATGATTGAATTACATACCTAGCCTTGTCACATACTTGAGATGATTTTTATGGGAGCATGACTTGTTAGTTCAATTGAGCAAGTATGCTTTCTTGTGTGACATTATACTCTCCTTATGCAATTACCTCTTGAGATTGACATTGTTATCTATATTTGAGGCCGAATTTATGTCTATTGTTTATGAGTTTCAAATGATAGAGGCATGATTTTCTTACCCATGTTATTATCCATATCCACCCTACATATATGTCCTTTGCTTGTAGCCAAATTTGAGCCTTAACCTTTTCTTTGAAGCTCCACAAAATTTATCATTAGCCGATGATAAGCCTTACCCTATCCGGGAATTGGGATTAGAGTTGGTGAATGATTGATCTAGTACGTTGAGTAGAAAAGAAAATATTGTTAAGAGAGTTATAAGTTTTGGATGATTATGTAATTTTGGTTTTATTCCTCACATTGTGCATTATTGTATTTTTTGCTATAGAAAAAAATTGAAAAAAAAGAAGAAAAAAGGTGAAAAGAAAAAAAGATAAAGAAAAAAAAAGCATGAATAAGAGCCCTTTATCTTTCTATTGAATGTGAGAGTTGGAAATAATTTTTGGTTGAGAGATGAATGTCTTTTGTAAAGTTGTAGTGAGAGTTTGAGTTTAAGATGTTATTTTTAAGAGAGTTGATGGTTGATGTTTGATTGTCTAGGATCTTGATTCTCGGATGTTGAGCACCACATGACCATAAATTCTCCTTGCCCTTAATTCCTTACCAAGACCCATTACAACCTTGATAACAGACCTCTTGATGTTGCTTGTGAGTAATGGCATCCGCAATGGAGAATATTTGATATATGTGTCAATTTCTATGTAGCTTTTTGCATTTTGGATTGAGTTGAGAGATACATTGTTAAGCCTAAACACATGAGAGTGAGAGTAAACACATGATCTCGGTGAGGTTGGACTATATGTGCCTTTGACTTTGAATCGCTCATATACTTGCTAGGATGTTAACTTTCATGTTCATGACTACTCCACTTTGATGTTGCTTTTGACAAGGTTAGTGCTTGAAGATTATATGTGTGGGATGATGGTTTTGCTCTTCTTTATTTTGCATTGCTTGAGGACAAGCAAAAGGTTAAGTGTGGGAGAGTTTGATAATGCACATTTCTAATGGCCATTATAGGGTAGTTTAGATGCATTTTCATTGTAGAATATGCATGTTTAGTGTCAATTTAGATTAAACTCTTTTCGTGACAAAGTTCGGAATCTACGCTATTTCGGTTGAATTGTGCAGAATCGTAGTTCCGACATGGTGGAAAGCAAAGGAAAGGTGAACAACATGTCCAAGTGAAGTCAAGAAAGCAAGCTAAGGAAAGAAAGAAAAGAGGCAAGAAAGAACGAGGGAAAAATGAAGAGAATGGAGCACGTCTCGCTGTCAGCGAGACGAGCTCCATTCTCTTCATTTTTCCCTTACGTGGGTGACATGGCGAAGGTGGAAGAAGATTACAAGTTGACATCCATGCCCTTATCTTTCAAACCAATGGCGGCCAAGATACATGAGGGAAGCCAAGACGCAAGCACCAATGGTTCAATCGAAGATGGAGAAGGGAGCTCTATGCCCCTTGACATGGAGTCTCATGAGTGCACGCATGAGGAACCATGTATTTTGGCACCTACTTCATCCATAGAAATCATCCCCAAGTTATCTATCGAGGAACGGAGTCCGAAGCCGATTTCTGTGGCTCCCGAGCAAGGTAATGATATTGTTTACACTTTTGTGGATTTTGGTGAATATGTAGATCCTTGGGAGCATTACTTCGACAAGCCACTATCGGAACTGTGTTGGTGGTAGAGGTCACGCTCGAGCCTATGAAGATTTAGAGACCTTTTTCAACATCACATCATTTGATTTCGGCTTCTTCATATATATGTGATGTTCGCCTACCTTAATGGTGTGCACCGGAGTTTGATTTGCTAAAGAGGGCATTAGCGATGTCCGAGTAAGTCTTGAATATGCGAATAAATAAACAGTCGAGCCTATGACGATAAACAATGACGCTTCTCGGGAGGCCACCCCAGGTAAGTTTTCCTAAATTAGTTATTTCAATTCCTAGTTAGTTATTTAGTTTGGTCATTTAATAAATTATAATTCCTTTATATGGTAGACAGATGCTTTCGGATATTTTGAGCTAACCATCTAGGGAGAAGGGAATAAGATCGAAGAATAGATATTCTGGGCAGTATCCGCTACCAGCGAATCATGATTCGCTACCAGTGAGTCCAGCCGCCCAGATGACATAGGAGTTGATTTCATTCACTTCTAGCGAACCAAAACTCGCTGACAGCGAATCCATCAACTCATGCTCAGTCTTCGTCCATTGTCGTCATCGTTGATCTTATTCTTTCTTCATCATCTTCATTCATCCGTGCTCATGGTTCGTCAGTCTTCGTCGTTGTCGTCCTTCACCGTTCTTCTTCCAAGCTTCTTCACCTTCCCCATTGAAATTTTTCCACAATGTGAGTTTAAGTGTGGGGGAGGGTTGCATTCATAGATTCATGCATTGATGTTTATTTTATTTTTATTTTATTAATCGATTTATGTTTATTTTTTGTTAATTTATTGTATTAGAAAATGGAAAAAAAATTTAAAAAAAAAAATTTAAAATATCATGCATTGCATATATGTGTTATTCAAATACTCATCTTGGCTTAGTGTGTCCTCTATTTTATTTTTATGAGTTTTACCATATATGTTCCATAATATGATTGAATTACGTACCTAGCCTTGTCACATACTTGAGATGATTTTTATGGGAGCATGACTTGTTAGTTCAATTGAGCAAGTATGATTCTTAGTCTTGGACATTATTGAAATCCAACAAAACTTGTCCTAGTGAGAAATTTTGGCCTTATAGGGATTTTCAACATATTTATTCCCTTTTCCTTTCTTGTGTGACATTATACTCTCCTTATGCAATTACCTCTTGAGATTGACATTGTTATCTATATTTGAGGCCGAGTTTATGTCTATTGCTTATGAGTTTCAAATGATAGAGGCATGATTTTCTTACCCATCTTATTATCCATATCCACCATACATATATGTCCTTTGCTTGTAGCCAAATTTGAGCCTTAGCCTTTTCTTTGAAGCTCCACAAAAGTTATCATTAGCCGATGATAAGCCTTACCCTATCCGGGAATTGGGATTAGAGTTGGTGAATGATTGATCTAGTACGTTGAGTGGAGAAGAAAATATTGTTAAGAGAGTTATAAGTTTTGGATGATTATGTAATTTTGGTTTTATTCCTCACATTGTGCATTATTGTATTTTTGGATTTAGAAAATAATTGAAAAAAAAAGAAGAAAAAGGGTGAAAAGAAAAAAAGAAAAAAGATTCTTTAGGGTTCGACCGCTTACTTGCATACTATACTAGTTTGTTTGTTTGGGATTTAATTTTGACGAGGTAAATCAACGACTTTTCCTCCGTCACTACTCATGTGAGGTCTTATTGTACTATTGCTTTTGGATGTTTGGTGCCGCTAATTTCTCGACACTTGGAAGTTTGTCTTGATGGATTGCTGCCTTATGATGGTGGCACGGTCTACAACATTGTTGCTCTGAACTGGTGGGGCATTATTGTGGCCATTCGGCGTCCCAGTGGAGCTGAGTATTTCAGATGGATAGCAGGAGATTACAAAAAGCATCATCTGTACCTTTTTGCAGAGCTACCATATTGCTTCAAACTGGTTGATTTCAAGATAGACCATAATAGCTTTCCCTTTCCACTTGAGCCACTGGAGGATGATTCTGAGGGACATGGTCCTGAGGATACTAATTTGGCAGTAGGGGAGGAGCAGAATGAGAACGAAGAAGAAGCAGATTTTGATTATGATGAATCTGACCCGGTCTACGCTACGATGGATAATCTTGAGCGTCAATTTTTGGATTTGGAAAGGAGGAATGAAGATAAGCTCGCGAGTATTTCTGCAAAGATTACTGGTCTTCAGACATTGCTGTTGCGAATAATGGATACTCTTCATCAGCACTCTGGATCCCAGACCCCATCTTCACATTGATAGGTTAGTTATTCGCTTTCTTCACCCTCAATTTTATTTTCATTGTTCTTTTTGTTTATGCATTGAGGACAATGCAACATTTAATTGTGTGTGTGGGGGGGGGGGGGAGTGGTTTATGTGGTTTAGTTCATTTAGTTTAGTTCATGTTTAAATTTTATGTTTCATGTTTATTTTAAAGTTATTATTTATGTTTAGTTTTTAATTCAATTCATGCATTATGTTGAACTTATTTGTTACTCCCTCCGTCTCAAAATACATGTCTTTTTATGACTAAGCACGAGAATTAAGAAGTAGGTTAAGTGTAATGATTTGATGTAAAAGTAGGTTTAGTGTAATGATTAGACTTTTTTATTAGAGTATTTGTTTCTTTTTTTATTAATTTGTAAGGAAGATAGTAGAGGTGATGTAAAAATAATAGTAATGATTAGATGTAAAAAGTAGGTTAAGTGTAATGATTAGACATGGTTTATGGTTTTTGAGAAGATGTAACGTTATGTGCTTATAGTTGTCCTCATATCATATTGTATTGCATTTTATATGGCTCAATAAAAAAAACAGTAGCATTAGAAAAAAAAATCAAAAAGAATAAATCCGAAAAAAAAAACAGAAAAAAAAAAAGCCGAATAAAAGGAATAAAAGAGTCATTTTATCTATTTTTGCATATTAGGAGTTGGATGGATGTTTGGTTGAGAGATTTATTTTAGATGGGTGTTGTTTACACATAATTGAGCATATTTGAGACTATTGGAGATTATTGATATATTTATGAGAGTTTATATATTTTTTAGAGTTATGAGCATATTGTTATATTTTGAGAGTTGTTTTATATTGTGAGCTTGATGTATTCTTGAGTTGGTTTGTATTATATTGGGAGTTTTTAGGAATCTTATTTTCCCGGAATTAATAGCACTACATGACCAAATACAATTCCTTGCCCTTATGTTTTTACCATGCCTCATTACAACCCCGTCAAATGGAATCTTCTATGAAGGTTTCCATTAAGCGAAAGTCCTCTTGATGTTCTTATTTTTGCTTTGATGTATCCGGTGGATATTTTGTAATATAAGTGTCAATATTTGATTTGATGTTTGTATATGGAATTGAGGTGAGCCTTAGCCTTTTCTTTGAAGCTCCACAAAAGTTATCATTAGCCGATGATAAGCCATACCCTATCCGGGAATTGGGATTAGAGTTGGTGAATGATTGATCTAGTACGTTGAGTGGAAAAGAAAATATTGTTAAGAGAGTTATAAGTTTTGGATGATTATGTAATTTTGGTTTTATTTCTCACATTGTGCATTATTGTATTTTTTGCTTTAGAAAAAAATTGAAAAAAAAAAAGAAAAAGAAAAAAGGTGAAAAGAAAAAAAGAAAAAAGATTCTTTAGGGTTCGACCCCTTACTTGCATACTATACTAGTTTGTTTGTTTGGGATTTATTTTTGACGAGGTAAATCAACGACTTTTCCTCCGTCACTACTCATGTGAGGTCTTATTGTACTATTGCTTTTGGATGTTTGGTGCCGCTAATTTCTCGACACTTGGGAGTTTGTCTTGATGGATTGCTGCCTCATGATGGTGGCACGGTCGACAACATTGTTGCTCTGAACTGGTGGGGCATTATTGTGGCCATTCGGCGCCCCAGTGGAGCAGAGTATTTCAGATGGATAGCAAGAGATTACAAAAAGTATCATCTGTACCTTTTTGCAGAGCTACCATATTGCTTCAAACTGGTTGATTTCAACATAGACCATAATAGCTTTCCCTTGCCACTTGAGCCACTGGAGGATGATTTTGAGGGACACTGTCCTGAGGAAACTAATTTGGCAGTAGGGGAGGAGCAGAATGAGAATGAAGAAGAAGCAGATTTTGATTCTGATGAATCTGACCCAGTCTACGCTACGATGGATAATCTTGAGCGTCAATTTTTGGATTTGGAAAGGAGGAATAAAGATAAGCTCGCGAGTATTTCTGCAAAGATTACTGGTCTTCAGACATTGCTGTTGCGAATAATGGATACTCTTCATCAGCAGTCTGGATCCCAGACCCCATCTTCACATTGATAGGTTAGTTATTCGCTTTCTTCACCCTCAGTTTTATTTTCATTGTTCTTTTTGTTTATGCATTGAGGACAATGCAACATTTAAGTGTGTGGGGGGGGGGGGGGGGGGAGTGGTTTATGTAGTTTAGTTGATGTTTAAATTTTATGTTTCATGTTTATTTTAAAGTTATTATTTATGTTTAGTTTTTATTTCAATTCATGCATTATGTTGAAGCACGGGAATTAAGAAGTAGGATAAGTTTAATGATTTTATGTAAAAGTAGGTTTAGTGTAATGATTAGACTTTTTTATTAGAGTATTTGTTTCTTTTTTTATTAATTTGTATGGAAGATAGTAGAGGTGATGTAAAAATAAGAGTAATGATTAGATGTAAAAAGTAGGTTAAGTGTAATGATTTGACATGATTTATGGTTTTTGAGAAGATGTAATGTTATGTGCTTATAGTTGCCCTCATATCATATTGTATTGCATTTTATATGGCTCAATAAAAAAAACAGTAGCATTCGAAAAAAAAAATAAAAAAAAAAAATCGGAAAAAAAAAACAGAAAAAAAAAAGCCGAATAAAAGGAATAAAAGAGTCATTTTATCTATTTTTGCATATTAGGAGTTGGATGGATGTTTGGTTGAGAGATTTATTTTAGATGGGTGTTGTTTATGCATAATTGAGCATATTTGAGACTATTGAAGATTATTGATATATTTATGAGAGTTTATATATTTTTTAGAGTTATGAGCATATTGTTATATTTTGAGAGTTGTTTTATATTGTGAGCTTGATGTATTCTTGAGTTGGTTTTTATTATATTGGGAGTTTTTAGGAATCTTATTTTCCCGGAATTAATAGCACTACATGACCAAATACAATTCCTTGCCCTTATGTTTTTACCAGGCCTCATTGCAACCCCGTCGAATGGAATCTTCTATGAAGGTTTCCATTAAGCGAAAGTTCTCTTGATGTTCTTATTTTTGCTTTGATGTATCCAGTGGATATTTTGTGATATAAGTGTCAATATTTGATTTGATGTTTGTATATGGAATTGAGGTGAGTGTATGCTTAAAAGCCTAAACACATGAGAGCGAGATAAACACATATTTTCCCATGTGAGGTTGGATTGATAAGCATGCAAACTAGTTGATCACCTATATACATGTTATCCCGTTTTTATGCCTTGTTCATATTTGCACTATGGATTGAAGATGTTTTTGATGAGGAAAAATTGTGAAGGAATCTCTTGTGGGATGCATTGATTATGTTTATGTTTTATGGTTCCTTGAGGTCAAGCAAGACCTTAAGTGTGGGGGGATTTGATAATGCATATTTTAGATAGGCATTATAGGTCTTTTTTGACTTCTTCTCCTACATCAATCATCTCCTTAGTCCTCTCTTCCAAAAATTTATTGGAAAAATTCAAATCATTACCTCCAAGAACCAGAGCCATAGAGTCTCCTCCAGACAAATCCTTTCTCCAATTTCTCAACTTCATTTCTTGTAGCTCTTGGGCCATTTGTCGCATGAGCTCTCCTTGATTCTTTACCATCATCATCAAATCTTTCAAAACACCTCCCTTGAGAATTTCAGAACTTGTATGACGCGATTCTTGAACTTCTTACCTCCCTTGAGTAGTCGATACCGCCATTTGAGTAGCCATCTTCATTACAACCTCCGTCAATTTTGCAACTTTCTGCTCGCAGCCCTTCACAGGATCTTTCAATGCAAATGGATCTCCAAATCCACTAAACATCTTGTACTATTGAGTCGAATTTGCTAATCCATCGAATATTTGCATAGCCTCTTCAAGCATCTTATCCAGAATATCACCTCCACTAGTAGCGTTGATGACAGTGCGCTCATGATCAAGCCACACCTCATAAAGGTAGAGAATCAAATCCTCTTCAGGAAATCCATGTTGTGGGAAGCTTGCCTTCAGTCACCTAAATCTCTCAAGGTAGTCATAGAGGCTCTCTCTAGGGAGTTGTTCTATGCTAGTTAATTGCTTCTTTACTTTGCTCAGATGTGTAGCAGGGAAATATTTCTGCAGAAAAGCTTTTTTCAATTCCAACCAAGTAGTAATGCTTCCTCTAGGCTGACAGTGTAACCAATCAATCGATGCGTCTTTCAGGGTGAACGAAAACAACTTCAACATGAGTTGATCATAAGTAAATCCTTGAGGTCTGAGTCGGTCACACACACTAACAAATTTAGTAAGATGCTTATTAGGCTCATCTCTAATCATCCCATGGAAAACTGGAAGAATCAATAACCAATCAGCTTTGTATCCCAATTTGGAGCCTTTGGGAAGTTCAGATAATGTAATCGCAAGGTGTTGTGAATTCAGATTACGTTCTCTTAACTCTCTCAATGTCCTTTTGAGAGGGGATTCAACATTTTCAAACACCTTTCCTTAACTTTTTAAAAGACAACAAAGATTGATTAGCAACCAAAAAGTAATCCACTAAGGGTGAATCACTATAGATAGCAAAGAAGAATAAACAAAAGAAATAAACTAATCTCCCCTGCAAGGGTGGCAAAATTTGGTGTGGTGCAGAATGTCGTTACCTTTCTACAACACCAAAAACAATATCTCAAACTAACAACTCAACTAGCAACCTAGTAACTAGTACAGTGGAATAGTAAGGGGTCGATCCCACAGAGAGAATACCTTTCTTGTTTATCAAATTGTTATCAAAAGGGAACAATATCAAAGAGTAATGGAGTAATAAGACAATTGAATGTTGTAAAAGTAACATTGGTGAATTGGTGATAATTATGAATGAGATAGTTTCCCCTACAATTCATTAAGAATGCTTATGGCTTTGATCCTTGACTTTATCCTATCCTTTCTTGTTTGATTCATCTAATGGTGGATCACTCCAACCCTAAGCAATTTAACAATGTCAATAACATAAACAACCAAAGATAAAGGCACAACTCTCAAACCCTAATCGATGCAATTGATAAAGTAGAATTGTCAATATCCCCTACACACCCAATTGATGCTTTCACGGGATCAATTGACTATGTTGTGCTACTAATTCAATTAACTTATAAGGGATAACCAAACCTTTAGCAAGAAAGAAAATTCCATCAAGGTGGCCAATCAAGAGGGATTGCATGCAATCAATCAATGAAGAACAAAGATATTGAATCAATCAAATTTAGAATAGATAGAAATTATGTCTCACAAATCATATAACCATGCATGTCTCTGAATTGCAGGCGAAACAAAAGAGGTTTAGTTCCTCATGGAAGGTTTTCCTCTTATAATCTCCATTGGAGCCTTCTCCATTAGGTCTCTCTACTCTTAGGTAAAAGTCGGCCAAAAAGATATATAAAACTTAACCTAATTAGTTTCCAAAAGAAAGGAATCGTAATCCTGTATCGGCACGGGCGGCGGGCGCCGTGACCACAGTACGTGTTCTTCATCTTAATCGCTTCTGAATCCAAGCTAGCTCCTTCCTAAACCTCTTCTTGACTTCTTCATTGGTTTCCTCAGGTTCCTAGGTCTCCATACTCAACCTTGGCAATGCCATAAATGCATCCTTCCAAGCGTCGGAACGTAAATATGCGAATAAGCACAAAAAGAGCGTAGATTCCAAACTTGCAAAACAAACTACTATTAATGTGAACTACTCAATAAACATGATATAAACTATCCTAAATGCAATAACAACTACCTATAATGCTTATATAAAATATGCATTATTAGCCTCTCAGAGTGTGTTTACGCACGAGCATGAGTGGCCCGATGATTGACCCTGATCCCCCTCTTTTTTTTTTAGATTCAGGTAACCGCAAGCCGCTATCTTTGCTTATATGGATGCTTGGCGGGTTCAGATTTTTGGCGTTAGTCCGAGAGATCGAGTGACCACTAAACTTCCTCTCTTTTATACTCTTTTACGTTGTTTTGACCCGGCTCTGTCGTGGTACCCTTTTGGATTGTATTTTGATTTAAACTTTACTTCCGCTTCCGCTCAATTTCATGATTAGACTAAGTCATGTAATTGGTCCCCAATGGACCTGCGATCTTTAAGGGTTCAAAATCCCTATTCCAAAACCTTGCTTCTTTTATTTTCTAAACTTGCGACTCGTATTCGGGTTGTAAGATCTAGTTCAAAGGTAACCTTGCCTTCTTAAACGTAACTCGGATAATTAGGTTTTCTTTCTTATGCCCAAGGGATGGGAAAATAGGGGAATTAAGATCCTTACCTTCCAGGTCGTTATAGTAAAAGTCCTCTTTTACGAAGATTTAGACCAAAACGAGCAAGAACGAGGGAGATTTTGCTTACCTTCGAAAAACAGGGAAGAGAGGGAAAATGGGAATCGATCTTGCACTTCCAGGCATTAGATCCACTCCGATTTGACCTTAAAAGGTGGAAAACTCAGTAAAGGTACGCCTTTAAAAGATTTGGAAGGGAAAGGAAGCAAGAGAAGAGAGAACGAGCTAGATTACCGCGAGAAACCGACGAACAGGGTCTCCTGGGCTCCAACTCGCGGCTGCGAATCTGAACTTGCGCTGGTGAAAGGCTCATGCGGGCTTCTGGGTTATGGCTCGCGGCGGCAAAATGTCTCAAAAACTTCTATTTTGGCTTGAATCAACGGCTGGCCTTCTTCGTCTTCACTTGATCTTCGAGGAGAATGGGGAGGAGGTGTTTATGGTGGTGTTTGAGCTGAGAGAAACACAAAGGAGGGGGTTTGGAGGTGGGTTTAAAGATTGAAGGAGGAGGAAATGATGAAAGTGTCTAGGGCTTCTCTTGTGGATTTTCAAAATGGGAGAGAGAGTTTTAGGGTTTTGTGTTTGGCTCAGATTTCCAAGTGGATTTTTTAGGGTTTGGAGATTAGTGCTTACTATATATAGGGGAGGCAAGGTGAGTTATTAGGGTTAATGGAGAAAAAGACAAAAGAGTGAAGGAGAGAGTGGGAGGGAGGTAGGGAGAGAGAGAGAGAGAGAGAGAGAGTCCCGCTAGGTCCGACACAATATCCCGACAATTCAACCCAAATCCCCGACTCTCAAAACATCCAAATCGAATTTCAAACCGTTTCAAAATGGCCCACGAGATTCTATGTTTTCAAATCCAAAACTAAATAGCGGAAGACCCGTCAAGTCTTAAATTCAATGGATGCCGGAATTATTTTAAAGAATTTCCAAAAATAACAACTTGCTCGAGGACGGATTTCCGAAAACTTTCCAAATTTGGTAATTAAATAATAATTCATTTTTCGGTCTTTACAGATAAAATTCACTTAGGGGTAAAAGTCAGGTGGGTTAGACCTGGGGAGGATAAAATTCACCTAGGGGTGATGTCCGCATTTTTGGTCTTATTTTGCATCATATTTTTATTTCATTTGAGTCCTTTTTATTAGCTTTTATATTGGAAAAGTATGGAAAATGTGTAGTTATGTTTAATATTGCAAGATATGGAGTCTACATAAGTTTGGTGTGATTTTCAGGTATTTGGAGTTGATTTGGAGGAGTTTGGATGCACTTTGGAGCTTAATGGAAAATCATGGAGGCATTGGAGAAGCCAAGCAAGAGCAAAAAAGTGGTGCAGCTGGAGAAAATCCTTATTTTCACCATTCATTACTTTGAGTCAAGTTCTGGTGCCTTCATGAGAGTTGTAGTCCTCAAAAAGAGCTTTTGAATGCATATTCATATGCGTCAGCCGGAAGAACAAGGAATCGGGAAGTGCATTTGAAGACAGAGTCGAAAAGCTGGAGGAAATAAGAAGTTACTGCATTTGTACAGGAGCCTCGACGTCGACCCCTTTGACCTCGACGTTGACCCAACGCAGATCAGTTGGAAGTTTCTGCGGAAGAGATAAATGGGTTGTTTTGGGCTTTTTAATTAGGGTTTTGATAATGCATATTTCATATAGGCATTATAGGTCTTTCTTATTGCATTTAGATATTGGTTTTGCTTATGTTTAAGTCTAGTTTCGTATATTGCTTGTGAAGTATTCGAGTTCGGAATCTACGCCTTTTTAGTGTTTATTCTGTAGAATTACATTCCGACCTTGAAGGGACTTTGAAAGAGCTTAAAAGACATGTTTTAGAGCATATGGAGGTTGAGGAAGAAACTAGAGAGGAGCAAGGAAGCACGACATTGGAGATTATTGAAGTCAATCGAGAGAATTCCGTCACTGTAAGGGCGGCGCCCGCTGCCATTTACATAGCGCCCGCCATGGGCCGGTTTCCAACGATTGCGATTTTAGATCCGAAGACCATATTTCCTATTATTATATTCTTATTTCTATTAGGGTTTTACTAACTCCTTATGAGTCTATATTAGGTTTTATTCAGTTTATTCGTTGTGTGGAGTGGCTATTGTGAGACTATGAACACCATTATAGAGAGAGAGAGAGAGAGAGAGAGAGAGAGAGAGAGAGAGAGAGAGAGAGAGAGAGAGAGAGAGAGAGAGAGAGAGAGAGAGAGAGAGAGAGAGAGAGAGAGAATTGACCTATGAGTTGCTAAACTCATAGTTTCGCCTGTGATTCGAAGAAATGGTTGTTTGGATTGTGAGGATTTGATTCAATTTAGTTATTCATATTCATAGTTATCATCTTGTGCTTATTGATCATATTTGTGTTCCTTTCTATGATTGATCACCATGTAAGGAATTGCATCTTAGCTATGAATTCGTTATTGTGTTCTTGATAGCAAACAAAGTACTGAAGTAGTGATATTTCTTTGTCTTTGTAGTGGATGATTTCAATTGATCTATGTTGTGGATGTGACAATTAGGGTTGATTAGGGTTGTACCAGTTTGTCTTAATTGCATTAAATCAATATACCAATTGGTCTAATTACTTGAGTCCTTAATGCTATTATTTAGTGATAATTAATAAGGTGATTGTATCCCTGTGGATCTCTCAAATTTAGTCAAGTAGATATGTGTTTATGAATAATTGATGGATCAATCCTAAGAACATGAATTCCAACCATTGTCAGAGAATTACAGGTGAAATATTGTTTCTACTTTGTTATCAATCTACTTTGCAATCATAAAGTTGCTTAATTTTACGTCTTGATTATTTGCTACAAATCATTGCTTGGTCATAAGAGTTCTTGTTAAGAGTTATTGAATAGGAAATTGCTTCTCCCTGTGGGTTCATGATACGTTTAGGATACCCGATCCTTTGCCTGTGGGTGTAGGATCAAGAATCACGCCGTATATTTGCCCGATCTTGCAATGCTATTCCAATATCTCCTGATTGAACAATTAATTAAACTAATTAAGAAACTGAATAAAGCGACGGTACTAACACTTAGAATAATTCACTAAAATAAAAGCGACGGAAGAGAGGGAAGCGGGTGATCAAGCGCACGCGGAGTCAGTGGTGTCCGGGTGTGCGAGGTCTGGGTTGCACTCGATGGGAGCGAGAGCGAAGGCGAGGAAGCGGAGCGAGGGAACGCGGGAGCAAGCGATGCGGGCGCAGGAGCAATGCTCCTCCGGGCGCGGCGTCGAGGGTACGAGCGAGAGCGAAGGAGCGCGCGAGCGCAAAGGCTCCCAGGTGCCAGGCGCCGAGGAGTGCGGAACCTGTGCTCGGCGTTCTTCCAGCGACGACTTCACCTTCTTCTTGTGACAAAACTGGTTTAGGGTTGTGTTTGGTTTGGCGATTGCAAAGGGGTGTGATGTGTTTGTGTAAGGACCGAAAGTTGTCAAGAAAATGTGAGACTTGAGAACTTTTGGGATTGAAATCGAAGACCCTTTAATCCATAAAGGGGTTCCTCAATTCTATTCAATCTAATTAAATCAAAGCTTCCAATGTTATTTAATTAGAAAACATACCAATTCTATCTTTGCAAAAGATAGAGCTTTGATTAGCTAAAGATAAATAAAATATCTAAAGATAGATAAATCTTTCCTAAGCTAAACTAAACTAACTAAGGATAGAAAACTAACAACTTGGTGGACAAGAATTATATCTAGATGAAATATAATTATTCCACATTATTTTCCTAAATAAAATAATTATATCTAACTTAATCAATATATTATAATACTAAAACAGAGGCGTGGAAATCCTATGTGGCGGGCTCTGGTGCGATTCGCTCACGTGTCGTACTCTGGTGCAATCTGGCCCGGGTCTTTGACACGTCAATTAATGATGATCCAATATATTTAAGCCACGTCAGACGATTATATTATCTATTTATACAAGTGTCATCCTATGTGTCTATTTTAATTGAAGATTAAATTTAATTTTTAATATAAATATTCAACATCATATCTTACAAATCTTATCATTTTACCTTATGTTATTTAATAAATATTTTATGTAGAAAAAAATCTAAATTAGATCAATTTATATGAAAAAAGGTTAGAATATTTTTATCACTAAAGAAAATTGATTAAATTATAAAGAGAATCAATTTTAACAACCGGCTCAATTTTGTTTCAAATCACGTTAAAAAGGATTGCCATATCTTAAACAACTTACATGTAAACTAATTAAATGATCATTCAAGGTAAAATTATTAACAATAAACCAAAATATTTGAAGATAGAATTTTTCGTCTTTTGATTGATTTTTTTATGCGGGTCTCACATCCATTAATTAGTTAATCACTTTATTTATAGTCAATAAATAGAAAAAATAATTATATGCATATATATTTCATAATAAATATTATCTTACTTTTTGACACGTGTTTTAAAGATGTAAATTTTTTTAAAAATATTATTTTTTCAATCAATTTTTTTAATAATTTAACAACATTTAATTTGAGACGGAGAAAATTACATTGCTGATAATAATAATAATAATAATTAATAATAATAATAATAATAATAATAATAATAATAATAATAATAATAATAATAATAATAATAATAATAATAATAATAATAAAAAATCATCTACATATAATTTGGGGCAATTGACCGACCGTCCAATCAATTGGAAAAAAAATAGTTAGTACAAAAGAAAAAAAAGGTTGCACATCTAAAGTAAATCCTAAGCAAGTTTAATTTAAAAATTGGTTTCAAAGTTGAAGATTTTTTTTACTTTATTTACTTTTTAATGTCAATTTAATTACCTACTCTAGATATGTATATCAATCAATCAATATACAACACAATATACATATAATATATATATATATATATATATATATATAAAATAAAACTTATCTTTTTAAAATAAGCCAATATTTTATATATATATATATATATATATATATATATATATGTTGTATATTGATATGAACTAAAAATACCCTTAATTTAGTTTATATTGTTATTAAAGACCCAAAGATTTCAACCAAACTATTATAATCTTCAAATTTCATAAAGAAAATATAGATTAAATATTATTTTATTTATTAAGAAGCCGCACAACGGGCGGGTAAAGAAACACTAGTTAAAGTAATAAAACCGAAAATAATTAAATAAATATGTAGAAATTCGTCCAAACAGTAACAGTTTCAAAGATGATGAATTTCGGCCAACTTCGAGTTTGATTCTGGAAAAACCTTCAACAGAAAAGTTGTAGATCTTTTCGTCCTCGTTCCAACAAGGTATGGCACGATCTCATCCGATAAATATTGGTTCCGAACGACTCATTTTACTGAGATGTCGAAAAGCTGTCAAACGATTCTGAACGAACGAAAAACGTGACCAAGCTTGCACCTTTGGACCTTCTTCCATGTTGGAGCCTTCTTCTTTCTCTTGAGGAGGACATGCTCTTCTTCTAATAGCCCTCGAATCGATCTTGATAGCTCGCCTGGATCAAGTTCATTGTTTGAGCCACAAAAGCTCATCCTTGATTGCATCATTCTCCCCCTCTTATCTTCGATTCGTCCTCGAATCGAGTCGTTGATGAGCAGCGGGGAAGGAGCAGCAACCCTCAAATATGGTGATGGAGGGGTGGGTGGAATGGGTGCTAGCTGAATTCGAGGTATAAAAACACCAAAAACAACACCTTTAGACACTATCAATGAACGGACATCATCTTCGAGTTGAAGAGGCTCAACAATCACTTGAACTCCAGCATTGGCAACATCATGAAAATTCTCAAGAGGTACAATAGCTAACTCAAGAGAAATTTCCTCAATTACCTCATCTTCGTCAACAATTAAGACATCCACCACATCCTGCACAACACTACAGTCCACTTGTAGCACAGATTCGGAAGTCTTCCAGGGGGAGTCTTGCAGCGTATCAACCGTTGGAAAGCTTGTCGAGTCAGCTTCGCAACAAGACTGAGTTGACTCAATTCCGAGGTCGGAGTCAACGGGAATCTGCGAAACAAAATTGTCGCGATGAGCTGTCTTCTAGGCAACGACTTCGTTCTCTTTCTCTTTTTGTCTTTCGCGACGCTGATATGACGCATACCAAACATCCCAATTGACTATGTCAGATCTTCCACTTTGAAATTCCTTCTCTTTATATTGTCGCAACCAATTTCGCTTGTACTCTCGTTGACGTTCTAGTTGAAGTTGTTCCCTAGCACGTCGTTGTTCTTCCTCTTGACGTTGAAGCCAAAGTTGGGGACTTTTGGCTTCGTGTTGACGCTCTAGGGTTTGTTGTTGTAACCAAGCTCTCCAACGTAACTCTTGTTGGCGTCGTTGTTGTTTAGCACGTTCCAAAGCAAAAAATTCATCCAATGGATCGGGATCATCATCCCAATCGCTCCAAATTTCCCAAGACATCAAATCAAAACATCATTAATCATCAAACTAAAAGAAACAAAGAGCGTAGCATAACCTGTCTCTGAATACCAATTGATGTATAGCAATTGGTTAGGCCAGCCAATTGCTAAACTAAACGCGCGGTTTTGCTTAGCTCCTTGATTTCTCTTGATTGAGAACGATTTAAACAAGTGAATAAGAATCTGATTTGGCGACAGTTTAGGACTTGGTAAAATTCAGCAACTTGAAAACCAGTAAATAGCGACAACTTCCTGCATTTGGTGAAGGTTCTGCAGCTTTTGTGGTTACCGATTGAATTGGTGGAAGAATGTGTTTAGGTTTGTGATTGCCGAATGTAACAAAGCATAAGAGAGTTTGTGAGCCTTTGGATTGGCAAATTGTAGATCCTTTTTGATCCTAAAAAGGATTCCACAATATTAATTCCAATCTAATTAAATCAAAGCTTACAATGTTGTTTAAATAGAAAACATACTAATTCTATCTTTCCAAAAGATAGAGCTTTGGTTAGCTAAAGATAAATAAAATATCTAAAGATAGATAAATCTTTCCTAAGATAAACTAAACTAACTAAGGATAGAAAATTAACAACTTGGTGGACAAGAATTATATCTAGATGAGATATAATTATTCCACATTATTTTACTAAATAAAATAATTATATCTAACTTAATTAAAGTAATAAAACCGAAAATAATTAAATAAATATGTAGTTTCAAAGATGATTAATTTCGGCCCACTTCGAATTTGATTCTGGAAAAACCTTCAACACCAAAGTTGTAGATCTTTTCGTCTTCGTTCCAACAAGGTATGGCACGACCTCATCCGATAAATAAGGACTCCGAAAGACCAATTTTACTGAGACGTCGAAAAGCTGTTAAAGGTTCGATAATGTATAAAAAAGTAATATAAAGATACTCTAGAAGGGGGGTTGAATAGAGTATGCCAACTTTTCGCTGATAATCTCAAGACTTTTGAAATACTTGCAAAACCCTTTGAGATTGAACTTAATTCTTTCCTCTGGAAAACCTGAATCACAGAAGAGTTATACAAGTCGAAACAAGTGCGGAAATATGGTAAAGCAATAAGTAAAGGATGCAATGAATTGTTGACGAGGTTCGGCACAAACTTGGCCTACGTTCCCGCCTAGGGTTCTTCCACAACCCTAGGGTTCAACCGACTTTATTGATTTACAAGACATATGATCCTAATAGCTCACTGAGAAGCCTCTCTCCTATACAATTGCAATCTAGTCAACTCACGTTCCCTTGGAGTCCTATACCAATCTAGAAGAGCCCCACCTCTCTCAGCTATCTAGTACAATCCTCTTACACTTCGTGAATCAATCGCCTAGTGTCCACTTCCTGAGTTACAAACTCTCGAGTATAACACTTTCTCGAAATATATCCTATAAGCTCACTGTGTAACTCTCAAATGCTTTGAAACAAAAGATACGACTCTTAACAACTAACTGAGAGCACACGAAGAAGACAGATTGACTTGAAGGCTTGAGTGCGAATGAATGCTTGTGTTCAACAACTGTGTATCTGTCTTCCCTTCTTCATTTCCTTTATATTGAACAAATCGCCGCCTCTTTCAAAGAAGGATCTTCTCTTCAACGACTAGAACAGATCATGGCAATCTTCATAATCTTCTATTTTGGGAAACTCTGAAGTCATAATCTCCGATTTGATTCTTCCCAACTTCAAGCTTAAGGAAGGAGATTTCATTCGAAAATCTTGCTGCATATGTTAGTGCATAATATATAATAATGTCTGGAAATATATTTAATAATAATAACATATAATAACATCCGGAAATAATATGCACATAATACAGGTTTTGTGTTTCATCAACACAGCTGTAGCTTCAAGACCTTTGACACAAGCCATGTGTCAAAGCCTTTGAAACCATTTCCGATTTTCATCAAGGGAGTGGAGTTATCAATCTCCCCCTTGATGAAAGACAAAACCTGTGCATCCATGTAACTTAGTCAAGCAAATATATTATAAGGAAAATCAGACTAAGTACCTGCATGGGTTAGACAAATGTTGGATCATAAGTTTTTAAAGCCAAAGAGAAATATCCAACAAAATAAAACAAAACCAGGTCTTCCAAGACACTTGGTTCACATCAGTTTCAAAGTCTAAACCATCAACAATCTCCCCCTTTTTGTCTTTTAACAAAAGGAGGAGGATAAAACAGTAACCAAAAGTTTTAAAATAGCAACCAGCAGTGTTTAGATTAAGGGTTTGGGTAAGGTAGGGGTTTAGGATTCATCATCAAGAGCACCATCCGTGAACAGCAACTTCAGCTCATGCAGCAACATAGCCACCCCGCCCATCTCCAGCGAAAACTCTCTATGCAGCTCCTTGATGTCCAGGCGAACTTCCTCCAAACCCAAATCCAGATTTTCCATGCGCTCATCGATGGCAGAGGCAGTGGGAAGAGTTTTTGAGGGAGAGGCAAGACTCCAAGTCTCTTGGGGGGACTGAGTGATGCCAATCTTCTCAAAGCTCTTGGAGTCGAATTTACCCATATGATGTTGTTGTTCTTCATTTTTGAAATCAATTTCAGAAGCTTTGAAGACATGGGTCAAAAGGTTTGCGAAGGGGAGGGGAGTTCTTTTTCTGGCTTTGCGGGTGTGAGCCATGGATCCTAGAATACTATTGGCCAGATCAAGATCATGTCCATTCAAATTTTGGTATAAAAGGACCATAGCGTTGTCAGTGAGTAGGGAGCTAGAGTTGATTCGGGGTAAGAGGCATCTCACAATGATGTTGAAGATGATTTTTGCCTCGAGTGTAGAGGACGAGTGGGTAAGCTGTTTGGTGGTGCTGTTTGATGCTTCGGGGAGCAAGTATTTGGATCGGGCAAGAGCAACGCACTGATCTTTTGTGGGGGTTTCAGGAGAGGGTGGACAAGGTTTAAGAAGGCCAAGGAGATCAGCGAAGTCAATGGAGTTGAAGGTGATTCTAACTCCCTTGACGACTGATTCCAAAGACCAACCATCAGGAGTGTGTTTGGCTTTGAGGTTTATATAAAATAGGCGAGTGAGTTGGGGGTAGTATACGGATTCAAGGTTTAGAAGGGTCCAGGCAGAGGTTTGTTTGAGAAGAGAGATGCAGGGTAGATTCAAAGCTTTCAAAAAATCAAGATCAATAAAATCTGAACAACAAATCTTACGAGTTCCAAAATCGTCTACCCACTTTCCAGCCATCTCAGCATTCTCAAACCAGGAGGAGGGTAAGGATTGGTTTACCTGGATAAGTGCAGGCGGATCGGCGTTCTTCCTTCGAGCTTTTGTGGGAGCAGTCGTCTTGACAGGCGCGTCAAAGCTTCTGAGAGTGGCTTTCCTTGAGCGCTTGGGAGATGAAGGCTTTGCTTTAGTGGCTTTGCGCTTCTTTGGAGACGGGGGAGGAGTAGGACATGGAACAAGTTCTGGCTCCTCTTCCTCTTCTTCCTCAGACCCCGAGTCCTCAGCAGACACTTCAGTATCGTCTCCCTCAGCCTCCTCGTCGTCATCTGCAGTCTCATCGTCCTCCTCTTCCTCTTCCTCTGGTTGCTCTTCAGCAGGAACCTCCTTCTCAGCTACTCTTTGGGCCTCTTCCTCGGCCTCTTTCCTTGCTTTGTCAGCCTCTTCCTCGACCTTTTTCTTTCTCTAGGCCTCTTCCTCGGCCTCCTTTGCAGCATCTCGCTCTAGAATCTCATCAAGATCCTCCTCTTCCTCCTCTTCATCAGCAATGATTTCAGCAATGGTGCTCTCAGGGACGGTGCTCGGGACAATGCTTGGGACAATACCTTGAGGAGTAGGTTCGGGTTGAGAGGAGATCACAAGAGTGGCCTGGCGTCCTTTGGGGGTAGCGCCAAGGCGTTTGGGTGTGGAGGTCTTCTTGGATTTGGGTGCCATGGATGGAGTTCGGTTAAACTTTTAGAGAAATGTTGAAGGAGAAGTTTAAGAGACATAGGGTTTAGGTAATTCTGGAGAGGTGAGGAATAGTTAGGGTAAAAATGTGTGGTTTAAAAAGGGGCAAGAGGGTAAGTCGATGGGATGGGTTTAGGGTTCCAATGGAGATAATCATGACACTACTGCCCAAAATTAAAAGATCCGATTTGCCAAAAAATTTAAAATTCAAATCATCTTTTCACATTTCAAATTCAAGAAGGAATATTTCCGAAAAAATATTTTCCATAAATAAAAATACTCGGATATAAGTATTTTGGGAAATAAAATGAGTAATGCATAAAGAAGGTTAAAAACCATTAAAACTATATTTGATCAAGTATCTAAAAAGATATTAACCAAATATATGATTCGTTATATGTGCTCTACCATTCAATTCACAAACTTTGACATGAATCTCAAAGGTCTTGATACTGAGTAGAATTTATCTTTCGTAAAGAGAAAGCTCCCCCTACGAAAGTGCATCCCTGTTAAGCATTCCAATCTCACATCTAATGAAGGTGAACCTGTCCTCTGCCAAAGGCTTAGTAAAAATGTCAGCCCATTGATAATCAGTTGAAATAAAGGATATGGACACATCACCATTTTCAACATGGTCTCTAATGAAATGATGCCTTACATTAATATGTTTGGTCCTTGAATGATGAACAGGATTCTTTGTAATGAAGATGGCGCTTGTATTGTCACACTTAATGGGAATGCCTTTGAGGTTAATGCCAAGATCTCTCATTTGTTGAGCTATCCAAAGGATTTGGGAGCAACATGCTCCAGCTGCTATGTATTCGGCTTCGGCGGTGGATAGAGCAACTGAGTTTTGTTTCTTTGAGTGCCAACTAACCAAGGATGCTCCTAAGAATTGGCAACATCCCGACGTGCTCTTCCTATCCACCTTATAGCCTGTAAAGTCTGCATCAGAATACCCAATTAGTGAAAAACCTCTTTGCTTTGGGTACCACAAGCCAAGCTCCTTAGTGCCATTGAGATATCGAAAGATCCTCTTCACAGCTACGAGGTGAGATTCTTTAGGGTCAGCTTTAAACCTAGCACACATGCAAACACTAAACATGATGTCAGGTCTACTAGCAGTAAGGTATAATAAAGATCCAATCATCCCTCGATACTCCTTTTGATTGACACTCTTCCCAGTCTTGTTTTGATGTAGAGATAAGGTTGAGCTCATGGGTGTCTTGGCTGCTTTGGATTGATCCATCTTGAACTTCTTCAAAAGATCCTTAGTGTACTTGCTTTGATTGACAAAGATCCCTTTCTTAGATTGATGAACATGTAATCCCAAAAAGAAGTTGAGCTCACCCATCAAGCTCATATCAAATTCACTGCACATAATGTTAGAAAATTCCTTGCAAAAAGATGTGTTAGTAGCCCCAAACAATATATCATCAACATAAATTTGAATAACCAAAATGTCCTTTCTTTTGGTCTTGATAAAAAGAGTCTTGTCGATCAACCCCCTTTTAAAATCATTTTCTAAAAGATATTTTGACAAGCGCTCATACCAAGCTCTTGGGGCTTGTTTCAAACCATATAGCGCTTTGTCTAGTTTGTAAACATGATTAGGAAATTCCGAACTTTAAAAACCTGGGGGTTGAGCCACATAGACCTCTTCCTCTAAGAAAACATTAAGAAAAGCACACTTGACATCCATTTGATATAACTTTATGCCCATAAAAGATACAAATGCTAATAATATGCGAATGGCTTCAAGCCTGGCTACGGGAGCAAAAGTCTCCTCGTAGTCAATACCTTCCTCTTGATTGTAGCCTTGAGCAACAAGCTTTGCTTTGTTCCTCACGATCTTACCATTCTCATCTAGCTTGTTCTGAAATACCCAACGTATGCCAATGACTGATTGATGTTTTGGCCTAGGCTTCAAGGTCCAGACCTTGTTCCTTTCAACTTCGTTAAGCTCACTTTGCATAGCAATGATCCAGTCTGGCTCTTGAAGGGCCTCATCTACCTTCTTTGGTTCTATAAGAGAAACAAACGCATGAAAAGCACAAAGATCTTTAAGTTTAGAACGAGTTTGAACACTAGATGTAGGGTCAGAGAGGATATCCTTTAATGAGTGTGATGAGGAGTATTTGAACTTTCTCTTGCTGGTATCAGCTCCTTGATTCGTCACACCAACAGGATTGATTTGTGGTACATCCGACTCCGTGGATCTGTTAGGTTCAGTTACAACAATTTCTGAAGTCTCAACACTTTTGGATTGGTCGCCAAGGGCTTTGGACAGAGCTTCAACACCTCGGGCCAATTCTTTAGTGTTAAGAATCTGCTCCTGCATGTTCCTCTTCTCTGTGTTCTTAGTAGAAATATCATCACCATCCTCATTCTCTGTATGGCTGTTAAGATCTAGATCTGCAACACTTTCACTTAAAGAATCGTCATTGCATTCATCAAATATAACATGTATACTTTCCTCAACCAACTTGGTCCTTTTGTTGAAGATTCTATATGCTTTGCTGCTTGTGGAGTAGCCAAGAAATATACCTTCATCACTACGCGCATCAAATTTCCCAAGGTTATCTTTTCCATTGTTATGAATAAAACAAGTACAGCCAAAGTGTTTAAAATATGATATAAGGGGTTTGCGGCCTTTGAAAAGTTCATAAGGAGTTTTCTTTAAGATGGAACGAATAAGACAACGATTCAAAATATAGTTAGTTGTGGAAACAGGTTCAGCCCAATAGGTTTTAGGTAATGCATTTTCTAAAAGCATAGTCCTGGCCATGTCCTCTAGGGTGCGGTTCTTTCGTTCCACAACACCATTTTATTGAGGTGTCCTAGGAGCAGAAAAATTATGGGAGATGCCATATTTAGCATAAAACAAATCAAACTGAAGTTGATCAAACTCCCTACCATGATCACTTCGAATTGACACTATGGGCTCGTTTCTTAAAGCTTGCAACTCCTTACAAAGTTTTGAAAACTCAAACAAGGCCTCTGATTTTTCTTTTTAAAAATGCAACCCAAGTATATCTCGAAAAATCATCAACAACAGCAAGCATGTACTTTTTACCATTGGGAGATTTTACTCGCATAGGACCACATAAATCCATATGTAAAAGTTCAAGGGGTCTAGAAGTACTTACAACCTTCTTGGGTTTAAAAGAGCTACGTGTTTGTTTACCTCGTGTGCATGCTTTGCACATATCAATACCTTTGAAGTCCATCTCAGGTAGTCCTCTTACAAGCCCTTTGGACACAAGCTTCTGCAGTGTATGTGGGCTTACATGACCGAGTCTCATATGCCAAAGCTTTGGATCGTCCGTCAAAGCCTTTAGATAGGATAAGCTTCCTTGTGCCACTTGCTCAGCATTCACATCATGGATGTTGTTATAGCGATAGGCAGTTAGAACTACTTCACATGTATCTTCTCTGCGCACTAGACATCTTTTCTTGTTAAATCCAACATTATTACCACTATCACATAGTTGAGAAACACTAAGCAGATTGTATTTCAAACCATTAACAAAATAAATATTTTTAATGCTATGGTTAGGATCACTCCCAACACGACCAATGCCAATGATGTCACACTTTCCTTTGTCACCAAGAGTGATTGTTCCAGTGGATTGCTTCTTTAGATCATGGAAGAGAGACCTCTTCCCACTCATATGTCTCGAGCATCCACTATCAATAATCCATTTTTGCTCTTTCACCTTGGTGATCTCCTGCAAGACAAACATCAACCTTTGTGGCTAGACCAATAAGCAAATTTAGATCCATTATTGGGATAAACCATATTTGGTAAAATAGTGCCTTTGGGGACCCAAACTTGCGTTATCTGTTCTTTTCTCAAGTGAACAGGAAATGTATTGCGAATGATATGTGGATCCTTTCTTCTATAGGGGCAGGTCTCTTTTACATGTCCCTTTCTCACACAGTGGTGACATATAGGAGAGGTTATGCTTCCTTTTGCCTTTACAAAAGTGGTAATGTGCTGCTTCTTTAAAAACCTTGGATTGTAACCAATACCACTTTTTTTTAGAGAACTTTGTTGCTCACCCAACATCCTATCAAGAGTGCCTTTGGATTTGGTAAAACTTATGAGGGCTGTCTGTTGGTTTTGAATCTTCTTATTCAGGGAGATCTTGAGTAAGAAGTTTCAAGACTTTTGACCCTCATAGACAGATCCTCAATAGTTCTTTCCTAGTCCACAATTTTCTTAATAAGAGTGTTGGTTTGGGCAATAAGTTTCTCTTCATTGGCAATCATATTAGAAAGGAATTCCGATAGTACCTCTTTTGGACTTGCCATAAGCTCTCTTACTGTTACCTCAAGTTGCTTATCGTGGGATTCATCTCCTGAGGCCATGAGACAGACATTGGCCTTCTCATCATCGGAGTCTGTGTCAGAATCGCTCCAAGTTGCCACCATGGCTTCCTTTTTCCATCTATCACCTTTCTTGAACTGGCTCTTTGTCTTTTGAGGGCAGTCTTTCACATGATGATCTGTTTCACCACATTCAAAATAAGACAAAGGTTTAGTCTTCTTGTCATATTTGTTGTATTGAGACTTACCTCAAATTTTAGAAGACTCTAATCCATCCTTATTGTTGAATTGCTTCTTCATTTTGAGGATTCGAGAAAGACCCCTTGTAATAAAAGCAAAGGGATCGTCCTCATCATCGTCCTCCTCTTTAGAATCAGACACATCTTTGGGCTCGTCCTTCTTAGACTTGAGTGCCAAGTTCTTAGTGCTTGTTGGAAGTTCTCCATCGTCTTCATTGAGAATCATCTCATGTGTGATCAGCTTCCCAAGCAAATCATCAAGGGGTAGAGTGGTGAGATTTTGGGCTTCTTCTATGGTTGTCACTTTCGGACCCCATTTGTCTTTTGGGAGGCACCTAAATATCTTCCTCACTTTCTCAACATTCTCAAAGGTCTTGCCGAGAGAGTCAAGGTTGTTTGTGATTTCCGTGAACCGTGTGAACATAGCCTTGATAGACTCATCTGCTTCATTTTGAAGAGTTCATACTTTCGAAGGAAAATGCTGATCTTGGTGTCCTTCACTTGACTGGTTCCTTCGTAGGTGACAACCAACTTGTCCCAAATCTCTTTAGCCGACCTACAAGATGAAATACGGTTAAACTCATTAGTGCTAAGACCATAGTATAGTAAGTTAATGGCCTTGTAGTTCTTGGAGACGAGTTCAAGATCCGCTTGGATGAATTCAACCTCGGTCTTCGCGACTTTGGTTCCATTTGGTCCATTTTTCACTGGAACCTTTGGACCATTTTCTATAATGTTCCAAAGTTCCAGATCTTGATCTATAATGAACATTTTCATCAAGGACCTCTAGTGGACGAAGTTGTTTCCTACAAAGAGTGGTGGTCTACTGGTAGACCTTCCTTGTGCAAATCCTCCACTTGCTTCACCAGACATGATCAAAACTCACAAGATTGTTAGATCAAAAGCAGTGAGTAAGGCTCTGATACCCATTGAAGGTTCGATAATGTATAAAAAAGTAATGTAAAGATACTCTAGAAGGGGGGTTGAATAGAGTATGCCAACTTTTCGCTAATAATCTCAAGACTTTTGAAATACTTGCAAAACCCTTTGAGATTGAACTTAATTCTTTCCTTTGGAAAACCTGAATCACAGAAGAGTTATACAATTCGAAACAAGTGCGAAAATATGGTAAAACAATAAGTAAAGGACGCAATGAATTGTTGAGGAGGTTCGGCACAGACTTGGCCTACGTCCCCGCCTAGGGTTCTTCCACAACCCTAGGATTCAACCGGCTTTATTGATTCACAAGACTTATGATCCTAATAGCTCACCGAGAAGCCTCTCTCCTATACAATTGCACTCTAGTCAACTCACGTTCCCTTGGAGTCCTAGACCAATCTAGAAGAGCCTCACCTCTCTCAGCTATCTAGTACAATCCTCTTACACTTCGTGAATCAATCGCCTAGTGTCCACTTCCTGAGTTACAAACTCTCGAGTATAACACTTTCTCGAAATATATCCTATAAGCTCACTGTGTAACTCTCAAATGCTTTGAAACAAAAGATACGACTCTTAACAACTAGCAGAGAGCACACGAAGAAGACGGATTGACTTGAAGGCTTCAATGCGAATGAATGCTTGTGTTCAACAACTGTGTATCTGTCTTCCCTTCTTCATTTCCTTTATATTGAACAAATCGGCGCCTCTTTCAAAGAAGGATCTTCTCTTCAACGGCTAGAACAGATCATGGCAATCTTCATAATCTTCTATTTTGGGAAACTCTGAAGTCATAATCTCCGATTTGATTCTTCTCAACTTCAAGCTTAAGGAAGGAGATTTCATTCGAAAATCTTGCTGCATATGTTAGTGCATAATATATAATAATGTCTGGAAATATATTTAATAATAATAACATATAATAACATCCGGAAATAATATGCACATAATACAGGTTTTGTGTTTCATCAACACAGTTGTAGCTTCAAGACCTTTGACACAAGCCATGTGTCAAAGCCTTTGAAACCATTTCCGATTTTCATCAAGGGAGTGGAGTTATCAGCTGTCAAACGATTCTGAACGAACGAAAAATGTGACCAAGCTTGCACCTTTGGACCTTCTTCCATGGTGGAGCCTTCTTCTTTCTCTTGAGGAGGACATGCTCTTCTTCTAATAGCCCTCGAATCGATCTTGATAGCTCGCCTGGATCAAGTTCATTGTTTGAGCCACAAAAGCTCATCCTTGATTGTATCAGTTCAACTCCGGACTTAATTGCTATACTAGTAGTTGTTTGGTTTATCAAGTGATTGATTGACTAATCTATTGGTTTTGTGTTTGAGTTGGTATTATATTACTGTTTGGCAAAGGGAAAAAGTGTCAACGTCGTTCGTCCCACGTCAAATTCATGGCGCCGTTGTCGGGGAGAAGAAAGAAATTTGCTTTTCTTTATCTCTTTCAATTACTCTTTCTTTTTATTTTGCTTTCATTCTTTACTTTGAGTCTTTTGGGTCCTTGTATGGTTCAAACTAGATCTTCTAATTCATTGTCTTTGTCTTTTGATTCTAAGATTGAAAGATCTCTTAGGTTGAAAAGGAGGCTCGTGTTTGATACAAACAAGGAGATGACAGACGAAGTTGGTGATCCGCCAAGAAGGACCCTGAGAAACCTAAAGGAACCTAATTTGAGTGCTCAACCACATGCAATTAGTCTTCCTGATCTCCATGTGTGTTCAAGATTTGAATACAAGTCGAATTGGTCTTCTATTTTACCCTATTTTCATGGATTGCCTAGAGAGGAACCAAACAAGCACCTAGCTACCTTTGTGAGTGTGTGATAGACTTAGACCCCAAGGTCTTACCGATGACCAAATGATGTTGAGAGTGTTCCCCTTTACCTTGAAAGATTCTGCAAGCAATTGGTTGTATTACCTACCCCAGAAAGCATTACTACTTGGATGTAGTTGAAGAAAGCTTTCCTACAAAAGTACTTTCCTGCGACTCACATCAACAAGCTTAAGAAGGAGTTGTCCAGTATTGAGCAATCACCTACGGGGAGTCTTTATGAGTACGTTGAGCGGTTCAAGAAGCTTAAGGGTAGTTGTCCGCAACATGGTATACCCGAGGATGATCTAGTGTTATATCTTTTTGAGAGCTTGCTTGACACCGATAGGTGTTTCATCAATGCTACTAGTGGAGGAGATATTTTGGATAAGACACCTCATAAAGCAATGCAAATTTTTAAAGGGTTGGCTAACGCAAGATGGCTATGCAAATGAATCAATCTCATCAGCCTAGACCTTGTGGGGTTTGTGGAGATACAACTCATCCGAATGATAAGTGTCCCTCGATTCAAGAGGATATCGCTGATGTGAATGCTATGGATTATGGACATCGCCGCAACTTTGGTAACAATTACAATCAGGGCTACAATGCGAACTATCAAAGTGGATTCAATGGCAGAGGCCAGCAACAACAAGTTCCTTTTCAAAAAGGACAATTTGAGAATCGTCCGAGAAACACTCAACAAGATAATAGAGATGAGACATTGAGGTTATTGCTGGATAAGATGGGTGTTCAAGAAAGGTTGTTGAGTCAAATGGCTAAGGAGATTGGAGAATTGAAAGCGAAAGATTCGGGGAAGTTACCATCGCAAGTGGTAGTGAATCCGAAGAAGAATGTGAGTGCCATGATCCTTAGAGAAGGTAAACAAGTGAATGTGCCCACTAGGAATGTTGAAGAGAGGCCTAGGGAAGAAATTGATATGAGAGAAGAGGACGAAACAAAATTGGCGACACACTGTAATGACGGCGCCCGCCGCCCCTCACCACGACGCCCGCCGCCCCCTCCAGTAAAGGAACCGATTTTGGACGTTGTTGAATCCCCAAAGAAATCTTCCAAGGAGTGGTCTTCTGAGGTTTCAAGACCTGCACCACTTTTTCCTCATGCCTTAAGATCTGATCGTAAGTGGGAAGATGAACAAATTCTTTATGACACCTTTGCTCATTGTGAGGTAAATATTCCACTTTTCAATTTGATTAAAATTGTGCCTCGCTATGCGATATTTTTCAAAGAACTGTGCACTATTGAAACGCAAGTAAAGGATGCGAAGGAAAGAAAAGGTAAGTTTAAGTGAGAATGTTTCTGCTTTACTTCAGAAAAGATTGCCTGAAAAGTGCAGATACCCAGGTATGTTTACTATCCCATGTGCAATAGGTAATGCTAGCTTCAATCAATGTTATGTCTTATAACTTGTACATGTTTTTGGGTCTCAATGCATTATCTGAAACTAGTGTTACTATACAACTCGCTGATATTTCTAGTATTAAGCCTAGAGGAGTTGTTGAGGATGTTCTGGTGAAGGTAAACGATTTGATATTTCCAGCTGATTTCTTTATTCTAGATATGGAACAAGGTACACCTGAAACCCCAATTATCTTGGGAATGTCATTCTTGTGAACAGCTAAGACTAACATTGATTGTTTTGAAGGTTCACTATGGAATTTGATGGTAGAAAGATTGAGTTTTCTATATTTGAGCCTATTGTTTCTTCTACTAATGATTCTGTAGATGTTCTTGACTCTAATGAAAGTGATCCAATGAATGAATAAAATGGTTTGTTAGATGCTTCTATTGAAATTGAATCTTTGAATATTGAGTCTTCTAACAAAGATGAAATTGGATTGGGGAAAGATGATATTGAAAGGAAAATTGAGAATTTGTTTAAGTCACAGTACAATGTGTCTAATTCAAATGATTCTATTACTATTCCCTATGAGAAATCGATTCCTAACAGTGTTGAGGTTTTTACAATTTCAAGGCAAACTCCATAAGTAACTCATTTCAAAAAGGAATTGATTGATACAATTGATGGGTATGTTGGAGAAATTCCCAAAGTCTCCCCTCTTGTCTTGAAAAGAGCAAGTGTGGAGGATCTTGATGGAATAACTTAATCAAGACATGCATCATGTCGAGCCAAAGACGTGAAACAAATGCGCTTCTTGTGAGGCAACCTAAGGTAGTTTAGGTAATATTATTTCAATTTTGCATTTAGTTTTTCCATTCAATAAAGTAGGATCAATCGTGTCACTGAATTTCGGAGTGATGGTAAGTTAGAACTTTTGTTGGAGTTGAGTTTTCCTTGATTTGAGTACGGAGTCACATTCTGTGGACACGGTGCCCGCCGCCCTTCACACGGCACCCCGCCCCTGTTTTCTTGAAGAGTCCAGATTTTTGGTCAACTTGGAAGGGAAGTAACTTTATCTTTTATTTTTGGTTAATTCCGGTTTTGTTAGATTAGTTTCTTTATTTTCTGTCTTATTAGGATTATAATTATTTCTTTTTATTTTATTTTAGAATTAGATTACTTTTATCTATCTTTAGGTTAGATTTATTTTCTATCTTAGGTTAGTTTATTTATCTTATGTCTATTTTCATCTATCTTAGGATTAGATTATCTATCTAGGGTTAGTTTCCATTTATCTTAGTTCTAGGATTTATCTTTGCTATTTTTCTATTTTCTATTTATCTAGTTCTAATATCTTCTTATTTTCTTTTTGATAGATATTCCTTTCCAATTCACCATATATTTCCATTCTTTATTGTGAATCAACCAAGCTTTCTCCAAAAGAATCTACAAAACCCAAAAGCCTACTTGAATCCATTCCAAAAACCTAAAGCCTTGTGTTTCAATTGTGTTCTTGCCATCAACACACTTTCCACCATTACCCTACATCCCCAAAAATCAATTCTTTCCCATACCATTCCCCTACCTATCACCTGAGAAGTTGTTGAAACCAAGTTGATTGTCAAAGCTTCAAGTTTGGAGAGTGTGGACGTCAGTTATCCAACATTTCCACTGGGAATCAAGGCTCGGTATACACGGCGCCCGCCGTCCCTGCAGAGAGCTCGTCTTTTGGTTGTTTTCGTGGTTTTCTTCTTCAATCCTGTGAGTTATGTCTCGTGCTCCTAAAATGGATGCTCCCACATATTTATCTGCAGTTGAGAAGGAGTGTTGGTTCCAGCTAAGGGATGTGAGTTATTAGCCAACTCAATTCTTTCATCTGGAGAGATTGTAGAGGCTTGTTCGTCGTGGTCCAGTATCTTTGTTGCTGGAAAAGGGAGGTCTAGCCAATTTCATATCGATGGGCGCGCCGACTTCTCCTGTTTTGGTGCGTGAGTTCCTGTCAACTCTGGATGTGCAATCGGATAAGGACATCCGTTTTATATTATTGGGTACCGAATGCTTGATTCAGAAAGAATATCTATCCCTTGCTTTGGGAATGCATGTACCTTGGTCTACCCCTTTGCGGCGCAGCTTGTCTTCTACTACACCTACTGAGACTTGGTCTATAGTTGTAGGCCATTCTAGAGGGCCTGAGGACTTTCATGATTATTTGATTACACACCCTACCCTTCGCCTATGCCACAGGGTGTTGAGCCCTGCGTTCTATGGTTCTGCTGATCCGACGGTTATTCCCAAGAGGATGTGGTTTTATTGTTTAACGCTAGAGGCTGAGAGTATACCAGATTGGATAGAGTTGTTTTTAGTTGCTTGTGTAGACACGCTTCGGAGGAGAGATGATATGAGTGCCCACATTGTTACTTTTGGTGGACTGATTACTCTCATAACACCCTATATGGGTATGGATTTGAGCTCCCTGCAACCCTCGACATCGCCTTTCTATTATGACATATCGACCCTACTGAGAGCTCGTCTGATTGAAAGGGTAGTCCACCTAGACAGTAGCGAGTGTTTCCATTGGACATCTGGCGAGAAGGGTGAGCACCACCAGTATCTTCCTGTGCAGCTACCTGTTGGCCCTACTTTGGTTGCTTTCTGTATTCGTCATGTTCCAGCACCTGATGGGATGGTTGTAGATCCGTCCTCTTCAAGTAGATTCCTGCTGGGAGATGAGGTCGATGATGATCTTGATATCCCCACTGAGAGTAGTTCTTTGTTTGAGCTTATTGCAATCATGGACAGTCCCTTGTTGAGAATGGAAGATCAGCATCTTCGAAATTTTCGTCGGCTACATGAGCATCAGTTGACTTTAGAAAAAAAAAGATAGAAGAGATCCATACGTGCCATCTGAATCCTTGGGCACAGATATTGCAGCAATAATTTCAGCGGTCTAGACCCCAGACCCCGCCTTCACAGTAATTGGTTAGTTATTTGCTTCCTTCAAACCCTTATTTTATTTTTCATTGTTCCTTTTTGTGTTTCTATGCATTGAGGACAATGCAACATGTAAGTGTGGGGGGAAGATGTTAAGTGAATTAGTTAGTTAGGTTAGTCCATGTTTGATTTTTTGTTCCATGTTTTGATTTATGTTATTTCTTTTATGTGATAGAAAGTGTCAAAAAAAATGAAAAAAAGATTGAGAAAATGTCGGAAAAAATATGAAAAAAATGTGAGTCTTGTTTTCATGCATTGCATATTGTGTTATCAAAGATTTCCATCTAATTTGAATTTGTCCTATTTAACTTTATACGGGCATGATCTTATAAATCCCATGAAATTCTGAAATGATTTGATCTTGTCTTTAAAAAGTTGGTTTTTATGTGAAATATGATTAGGCATATAGGTAATTGAGCATGTATGATCTAAGTTGTGAGCATGCTTGATATTCAACAAAAATTTATCCTAGTGAGATATTTTTGGCCTTATAAGGGATACATCTATATTCCTTTTGCTTTTCTTGTGTGATTTACTCTTCCTATGTATTTATCATTGAGTGTTGCCATGGTTATCTATTTTCAAGACCGATTATATACATGTTCATTGCTTGGTAAGTTCAAATGATAGGGGCAACCTTTTAGCCACATATTTATCCATGTCTACCTTATGTTATATCTTGCTTTGAAGCCAATTTGAGCCTTTAGCCTATTTTATTGATAGCTCCACAAAATTATACTATTCCTAGCCTATAATAAGCCCTACCCTTATTCCGGGGGAATTGAGATTTTGAGTGGGTTATGGAATCTATTTTGGAGATTGAGGAGAATGAAGCTAAATTATGATGTTATGGTTTATGGTTTTGAGAAGATGTAATGTTATGTGCTTAATTATCCCCTCATTTTTATGCATTTGTTCTTACATTTATTTCGGCTCAAGGAAGAAAAAAATAAAAAGCTTGGAGCTAGGGAGGATAAAATTCACCTAGGGGTAAAAGTAAGTAAAAAAATTCCGGAAAAATAAATAAATAAAAGAGCCATGTTATTTTATTTTGCATAATGAGGAAAAATTAGATGTATGTCGGCTAGAAGTTACATTGATTGGGTGTTGGAGATTTCATGATATGTGATGTGATGATGTGATGATGAATATGAGTTTATTGAATGATTTTTGGAGTTTTTATGATGATATTGAGAGATGTTGTGTATTTGTGAGCTTGAGTATTATTGAGTTGGTTTGCGTTATGCTAGGAGTTGTTGGAATCTTATTTTCCCGGAATTTATAGCACCACATGACCAAATACAATTCCTTGCCCTTATGTTTCTTTACCAAGCCCCATTACAACCCCGTCGAATGGAATCTTCTATGAAGGTTTCCATTAAACGAAACACCTCTTGATGTCCTTATTTTTGCATTGACGTATCCGGTGGAGATTTTGTGATATAAATGTCAATATTTCGGTTGATGCTTGTATATGGAATTCAGGTGAGTGTATGCTTAAAGCCTAAATACATGAGAGTGAGAGATACACATTTTATCCTTGGTAAGGGTGGATTTTTTAGCATGCAAGCAGCTTGATCCCATATATACATGTTATGACATTTATATACCTTGATTATATTTTCACTATTGATGATGTTGCTTTTGATAAGTAAAGTTATGAAAGAATTTCCTGAGGGATGCGTAGATGATGTTTTTGTCTTATGGTTGCTTGATGACAAGCAAGAGTTAAGTGTGAGGGGATTTGATAATGCATATTTCATATAGGCATTATAGGTATTTCTTATTGCATTTAGATAGTGGTTTTGCTTATGTTTGAGTCTAGTTCGGAATCTACACCTTTTTAGTGTTTATTCTGTAGAATTATATTCCGAACATGAAGGGACTTTGGAAGAGCTTAAGAGACATGTTTTAGAGCATATGGAGGTTGAGGAAGAAGCTAGAGAGGAGCAAGGAAGCACGACATTGGAGATTATTGAAGTCAATCGAGGGAATCCCGTCACTGTAAGGGTGGCGCCCAGCGCCATTTACACGGCGCCCGCCGTGGGCCGGTCTCTAGCGATTGCGATTTTGGATCTGAAGACCATATTTCCTATTATTATATTCTTATTTCTATTAGGATTTTGCCGACTCCTTATGAGTCTATATTAGGTTTTATTCAGTTTATTCGCCGTGTGGAGTGGCTATTGTGAGACTATGAACACCATTAGAGAGAGAGAGAGAGAGAGAGAATTGGCCTATGAGTTGTTAAACTCATAGTTTCACCTGTGATTCGAAGACATGGTTGTTTGGATTGTGAGGATTTGATTCTATTTAGTTATTCATATTCATAGTTATCATCTTTTGCTTATTGATCATATTTGTGTTCCTTTCTATGATTAATCACCATGTTAGGAATTGTATTTTAGCTATGAATTCGTTATTGTGTTCTTGATAGCAAATAAAGTATTGAAGTAGTGATATGGTTGATTAGGGTTGTTCCGGTTTGTCTTAATTGCATTAAATCAATATACCAATTGGTCTAATTACTTGAGTTCTTAATGCTATTCTTTAGTGATATTGAATAAAGTGATTGTATCCCTGCGGATCTCTCAACTTTAGTCAAGTAGACATGTGTTTATGAATAATTGATAGATTAATCCTAGGACCATGAATTCCAACCATTGTCAGAGAATTATAGGTGAAATATTCTTTCTATTTTGTTATCAATCTTCTTTGCAATCATAAAGTTGGTTACTTTTACATCTTGGTTATTTGCTACAAATCATTGAATGGTCATAAGAGTTCTTGTGAAGAGTTATTGAATAGGAAATCGCTTCTCCCTATGGGTTCGACTCCGGACTTAATTGCTATACTAGTAGTTGTTTGGTTTATCAAGTGATTGATTGACTAATCTATTTGTTTTATGTTTGAGTTTGGATTATATTACTATTTGGCAAAGGGAAAAAGTGTCAACGACGTTCGTCCCGCGCCAGGTTTCTAATTAATTCCTTTTAAGATAAAATCTCTATTCCTTAGAGATGAAGTCTTAGTTTTTATCTATAAAATAAAGCCTAATAGGGGCTACACAACACACAATACACGGCTAAATTAACAGCAAGGAGGAGACGGTTTTTAAGGTTTGTTTGGAGTAAGAGTGTTGGTGTTTGTTGAACTATTTTCTAGGTTTTGTTTATGCAATTTCATATTATGTTTTATTCAATTTTCAGCATGTTTTCTATAGCTATGTGTGAGTAGTTCCCCTTCTTCTAGGGTCGGGTGAGCCCGACAATAGCCATGTATGAAAGCTTGAATCTATGATGTTATTATGAGTTTATCAGCATCTATCTTGTGGTTAAATCCTTTGCGAAATTCGAGGACAATTCCTTGTTTATGATTACGAAGCAGAAGTGGATTTAATTATGAATTTGGATAGTAATTAGAGAACTTTGACGAAAGTAAAAGGGATCTAATTAAGAAAATGTAGAATGAATAGGTTATATGCGAAAACCCCTATTCTCTATTTGTGGAGTATGCGAAAGCTATCTTTTGATGATAAAAACATGATCTTTGTTCTATGATTCTTGTGTGGTTCATGCATGGTTATTGTTGTGGTTATCCCTTGACCTTCGAAGTCTTTTTCATATTGTTTACAACCCTAAATTCCTTTAATTTCTCTTTTTATATATTGCTGGAAACCTACAATTCACTCGACATTCATCACTCCCTCGACCCCATCCCCTAGATATCAACCTCTCTAGTCGATATCGACACCCTTGCTACTGATTTTTGTGCTATTAAGATTTGTAGGAACCCTATATATCCGAAGAGCGAAACTACTATAGAAATTAAGAGTTGACTTCTCTCTAGTTGAACGATCCCGGCTTCCATTATCTATATAGTGGGAATTGAGGTATTTATTTGTGGTCTATTTCCCATCGCAATAAGGGGCAAAAGCAAGCATAAAAAAAACCATCATCATTATACTCGAAAGAATTAAAAAGTTGTATTGGCTATTGAAAAATGAAGAGCTCATTGTTATGTAATGGAGTTTATGTTATTGGAATGGTCTTGCGAAGTATGGAAGTTTTAACGTTGTAAATAATTAATCCTTTGTTGTTAGGAGGAAATCAAGTATGAAATATAACAAAATAGATCAAACCAGATTTAGGCCCACGCAAATAATTACAAGACTCCTCCAATGCAGTAAGAGAAAGTCAGGATCAAATCCACGAGGAAGCGTGACAGCGGATCCTAGGCAGCTGTAAATCTCACAGAAAAGCAAGCAGAAGACAGAAACAAAGGAACAAAGAAAGAAAGACAGAAATAGCAAACGAAAGCAAGAAATAAAAGCAAACACAGAAGCTACTCGATCTCGACAAGCATTAACTCGAGATCGACTAACAACAGTAAAGACAGAAACTAAAAATCGACAACAGAAACTCGACTCGGACAACACAGTAGTCGATCTCAACTAGGTGCAACTCGAGATCGACAACAAATAGCAGAAACAGAAATTGCAGAATCGAAAACAGAAACAGAAACTCAACTCGACGTAGACAAGAGCCAACTTGAGATCGACTAAGGTCTACTCGATCTCGACAAGCCCCTCCTCTGTATCGACTAAAAATGCAGAAAGTGTAAATTGCAAATTCGAACACAGATTTCAGAATTTCGACAGAAATAAACTCAATTTATGAAAGACTTCCAAAGCCAGGGTATCAACGCCACAATGATAACCATGCAAAGTAACATATAAAGGCATAAAAGATCATGCTTTCCATCAAAGTAACTTTCGTTACTAACAAATAGGCATATAGAGGCTTTCGCATAAACCCTAATTGTTACTAACCCTTTTCACATAATTAACCCAAGTTGCATTAAGATCACTTTCGCTTCAATAACACAAACAAGGATCACCTTCAACTCTCGCAAAAGAATCATGCTCATAGGGATAGAAGACGAATTGCATAACAAGATCTGACCTTTACCGCATCACCTTACATGGCCACCGTCGGGCTCACCCTAGCCCCAGAAGTGGGTGAACTACTCGCTCTTCATCATCAAGAAAGACATTAAATAACAAAAGAAACTAACTTGTATTGAATTAAATAAAGAAAGCTTACAACCAACAAGACGAATCCGCTTTCGCCTTTCCACCTTGCTCGCCACAAACTTTCTCTCTCTACTCCTACTTACTTGAATGGAATTGTGTGTGTAATTGAATGAATGAAAAACCAGCCCCTAGGGCTTTATTTATAGCCTTCTATTCCTTGCTATTCAAGGATAGAATATATCTATCTATATCTAAAAAGCTTAAAAGATAAATAAATGTAATTTAGGAATTAAATCTATAAGGGAAAGATAAATCTAAAATAGGTAAGATGTCTTCTTGTTGATAGATCTTCTCTTCCAAGGATAGAACTTGATGAAATCGGATAGACTCGGATTCCTTCGGCTCCAAGGACTCCCAGACCGCGTAGGATAGTCAAACCGCGTAACGCGCTCCCGGACACGGCTCGTCGATCTCGAGTAGAGATGGTCATCGACTTGGTCTGGCTGGGCTTCTCGGGTGGCTCTGCTCGACAAGCTCGGATCTTGGCTCCGGGCTCCTCGATATCGACAAGGCAGCTCGAGATCGAGTTGGGAAGTCGTCAAGGATGGCTCGGTGGTGATGTCGAGGACTCCTCCTCGGCATGGACTCGGACAGACGTGGTGCTGGTCCTCGATCTCGACAAGGCCTTCTCGAGATCGAGTAGGGTGGCTCAGCGTCTCCGTCTTCGGTTTCTCGACTTGTCTCAACTTCATCGACTCCGGACTTGGCGCTGAGGTGTTGTCGATCTCGACTAGGTGTACTCGAGATCGAGTAGGGTCTCCGGAGTCGGGTTGATCTGGCTCCCGACACTGCTCTTGGTCGACAAGGCTTGTGCTCGGACACCGTCGTCGAGGTCGAGTAGGCTTACTCTAGATCGAGTAACTCTGGGTCCTAGCTTGATTCGACCGGTTCCGCTGCTTCTTGACCTTGGACTTCTGTAGTTGATTTTCGAGCTTTTCCGACCTTTCTCAGAACTGCTGTAATTTGCCTCGAATTCTGCGAAATTAAACAGAAACTGGTGTAGATTCCATAATTTGGCGAATAAACATAAACTACATAGATTTTGTACTATCTTAGCCCAAATGCATGAAATGTATGCAGAAATCGATATAAAAGTTACTGTAAAACATGGCAGATTAGGCTCACAACAAACACCCCATACTTAAGCTTGCTTGTCCTCAAGCAATACTTTTAATTGTCATTCAAGGGAAGAATTCAAACTCTCAACATCTTAGATTCATCCTCATATAACCATGCAATCAATTACCATCCTTGAAAAGGTACTAGTGTCACAGATCCATGTATGTGCAAATATACAAAAGCAACATCTACTCACAAAAGGAGGGTTGTGCAAAAACAATTCATGTGACAAAGCATTAATAATCAAGAGAACTTTAATTTAAGCTCAATAAGGAGTAGATTGGTAAAAGCCTAAAGGTGGGCAGTTTTTGGCAATGTGGTGTTAATGATCCGGGGAAATGGAGTATTTCCAAACTGAATTTCATACCAAATTCTTTCTCATAAGATTCATCACCTTTCATAATGCTTTTTCTCAATAATAATGCTTTTACCTCTCTAACCTCAGCACTGCCTTCTCGCGAGTCGCAAACATGAGTGTCATGAATGGCCCCGGATACTTAGTGCTTTGGACTCCTCACAATGTGTCCCATCTCGCCAAACTATTATCTCAGCGAGCAGGGTCAATCTACCTTTATCTCCTGAGGTGATTGGATTTTCTTTCACTCATTAAATTTTCCATATATTTCAAACACTTTTCCGCCAAACTCCAATAATGATAAACAACACAAACACCATATAACATATCCATAATGTAACATCATTCTCAACATAATCCCCGGATAGGAAATAAGGTAAAGAATGGCAATATTAAGATCATGTGGAGCAATATTTGAAATAAGGCATATTATGGCTTTTGTGATGCATAAGCATAGGTAAGGCTAGGATATAAACAATGAGCATTATATGGAAATATAAAGTCCTCCATCATCTTATCATGCACATATCAAAAGCAACTTCAAATTTTACCTCCTTTCATGGTTTTCAAGAAATAATGCACTTCATTGTGACTTCCCTTTACTAGGCAATTTCATGCTATATCTCTAATGAATCCAATTTTGCATCGTCAAGTTCAATTAAAGCTTCCATGACATTAATCAAAAATTTCAATAGGGGTCATTTTTTCAAATTTTTGGAAAACATGCATGTAAGCACATAAATTAATAATGAATTCCAAAATAGCCATGTATAGCAATTCAAGAAATAAACCTTAAATATGCACACATAATGTCAAATATGGCAAATATGCATAAAGTGAGCCCTTCCCCCACCCCATACTTAAATATTACAGTGTCCTCACTGTATAAAAACAAGGGTAGAGACAGAAACTCACTAGACAGATGTGCAGATCGTCGGGAATCGAGTGCTATGCTCTGGGCCGAGTCTGATTTAGTTTACTTTTATCCCCTTGGACCTGAAAAAATGTAGAAGAGAAATACCCACAATAGAAAAACTAAAAGTTCAAAACCAAAAACAAACAAAAGCAACAATGTCCAAAAGTTCAAAAAATAAATGTCTATTTACAAGCTCTAGATTTTATAGTCGCTAGGCCGACTTTTTCCATTTAGCTTTAGCCTGGATCATCTTTGTCCGGAGGTATAGGTGGATCTGGTGGTTCCTCCGGTGGTGGGAAACGTGGGATGTCATCCGGTGGTTCCTCCGGTGGTGAATACTCCATGACTTCACCCATTCATCTTCCTGGGCTCCAGCTAGCATGTATAAGGGAAGATATAAAGAAAATATGCATAACTCATCATCATACCTCTTCCGCTTCATAGGTTGACATGATTGTGTATCTCTACCACAGCAGAACGGTGGAGAGGGAAGAGATATTTCCTCCTCATCCTGCAGAGCTTCATGCCACTTTGCTAGGACCCCATACTTGAATATGAACATCGGTTGCTCAAAATCATCGGGGATAGCCTTCACCTTGTAAGGTAAAAGCGATCTTGGAATGCCCTGGTCAACAATGTCCAACTTCTTCTCTTCTAGTGCTATTTCGCCTTGGGATTCTTCATATGATTCTTCAAAGATAGATTGCAAAGGTGGAATCGAGATCGGGGAAGGACATACCTGGGTTTCTGTAATGTGGTCGACGTCGACTATGGGGTAGTCGACATTGATTGGCGTTGTTGCTCTCATGTACCATGGGAGTACCCATTGTTCGTTCCAATCTTCTTCTTCCTCATCACTTTCCATAGCTTCAATTTCCTCTTAAGAAGGAGGCTCTAATCCTTGAGAACGATAGGAAGCCTCAAGTCTTCGGACTAAGTCCTCCAGCCGGGCTATTTCCCTTAATCGTGACTCCTCCACTGCGATCCTATTCCTCCGTCTCAAATCTCGGACCCATCTATCCCATTCGCAGCCCCCTTCCCAAAAGTCTTCCATCTTTTTACCTAAACTTTTGAAATCACAATCAATAACACAAATTAGTGGCAAAAGCTTGGCACCCAGTTGGTACTGGTGAGGTAGGTGGTGGTAGGGTATGTGATAGGGTAAGAAAAAGGGATGGGCTTTTCTGAACCTTAAACACAATTAAACTAGGCGCGATTGATATCTCCCCGGCAACGGCGCCAATTTGTTGTTAGGAGGAAATCAAGTATGAAATATAACAAAATAGATCAAACCAGATTTAGGCCCACGCAAATGATTACAAGACTCCTCCAATGCAGTAAGAGAAAGTCAGGATCCAATCCACGAGGAAGCGTGACAGCGGATCCTAGGCAGCTGTAAATCTCACAGAAAAGCAAGCAGAAGACAGAAACAAAGGAACAAAGAAAGAAAGACAGAAATAGCAAACGAAAGCAAGAAATAAAAGCAAACACAGAAGCTACTCGATCTCGACAAGCATTAACTCGAGATCGACTAACAACAGTAAAGACAGAAACTAAAAATCGACAACAGAAACTCGACTCGGACAACACAGTAGTCGATCTCGACTAGGTGCAACTCGAGATCGACAACAAATAGCAGAAACAGAAATTGCAGAATCGAAAACAGAAACAGAAACTCAACTCGACGTAGACAAGAGCCAACTTGAGATCGACTAAGGTCTACTCGATCTCGACAAGCCCCTCGTCTGTATCGACTAAAAATGCAGAAAGTGTAAATTGCAAATTCGAACACAGATTTCAGAATTTCGACAGAAATATACTCAATTTATGAAAGACTTCCAAAGCCAGGGTATCAACGCCACAATGATAACCATGCAAAGTAACATATAAAGGCATAAAAGATCATGCTTTCCATCAAAGTAACTTTCGTTACTAACGAATAGGCATATAGAAGCTTTCGCATAAACCCTAATTGTTACTAACCTTTTTCGCATAATTAACCCAAGTTGCATTAAGATCACTTTCTCTTCAATAATACAAACAAGGATCACCTTCAACTCTCGCAAAAGAATCATGCTCATAGGGATAGAAGACGAATTGCATAACAAGATCTGACCTTTACCGCATCACCTTACATGGCCACCGTCGGGCTCACCCCAGCCCCAGAAGTGGGTGGACTACTCGATCTTAATCATCAAGAAAGACATTAAATAACAAAAGAAACTAACTTGCATTGAATTAAATAAAGAAAGCTTACAACCAACAAGACAAATCCGCTTTCGCCTTTCCACCTTGCTCGCCACAAACTTTCTCTCTCTACTCCTACTTACTTGAATGGAATTGTGTGTGTAATTGAATGAATGAAAAACCAGCCCCTAGGGCTTTATTTATAGCCTTCTATTCCTTGCTATTCAAGGATAGAATATATCTATCTATATCTAAAAAGATTAAAAGATAAATAAATGTAATTTAGGAATTAAATCTATAAGGGAAAGATAAATCTAAAATAGGTAAGATGTCTTCTTGTTGATAGATCTTCTCTTCCAAGGATAGAACTTGATGAAATCGGATAGACTCGGATTCCTTCGGCTCCAAGGACTCCCAAACCGCGTAGGATAGTCAAACCGCGTAACGCGCTCCCGGACACGGCTCGTCGATCTCGACTAGGGCTCGTCGATCTCGAGTAGAGATGGTCATCATGGTTTTTAGGATCGAGATCCTAATGTAGGATCGATGCAAGGATCTAGGATCGGATCGTAGGATCGGATCGTAGGATCGTAAGATCCTAGCAAAAAGTGAAAATCAACTAAAAAATCAAATATAAATAAGTCATACTAAACAAATTACCTTAATTTTTAAACAAAACTAGTCATTTCCTCCTTTAAATAAACTAAGTAACTAACATATGCCAATAATAACTCCTTACCATTCATAATTGGTCAAGGATAATATGTCAAAAGGTATAATACGATACTTAAAATGTTTAAATAAGTCACTTAACATCCATAAACCAAACAAAAAAGGGTCTAAGAAACAAGATTAACAAAATGCACATCAAAGAATAAACAATCTTCTAGTACACTTGCATATTAAAGAAACTAGTATGATCCTCGCGCCATGGCGCGATTTTTTTAAAATCAAATCTTACTAATATATTAAATTAATATTATAACATAATTGTAAAAATTTAGATAATTAAATATATTGAATTAAACTCATGGGTTGAGGAAACGATTAAAGTAGTGTATATATATATATATATATTACTAATATTCATTTTATGTTTTCTTATTATTAATTTTATATTTTGAATTAATCCCATTATTTTTTTTACAAAAAAACTAATTAAATTATAATTTAGGCTAAAATCAATGTTTTGAATTAAGCCCAATAGTTATTAAAATTAAAGCAAAAAGAGAATTAAAGGAAAAAGAAGAAAAAAAATAGAATCAAAGAAAATCAAAGAAAAATGAAAAAAAAAAACAAAAATTAGTCAAGACTCCTAAAATTCCTCTAAGCTTGACACATCATCCTAAACTCTTCTAAATTAAGAATTTATATAGATAGTTATTAAAATTAAAGCAAAAAGAGAATTAAAGGAAAAAGAAGAAAAAAAATAGAATTAAAGAAAATCAAAGGAAAATGGCAAAAAAAAAAACAAAAATTGGTCAAGACTCCTAAAATTCCTCTAAGCTTGACACATCATCCTAAACTCTTCTAAATTAAGAGTTTATATAGATAGAGTTGCAACTTGCAAGCACCAGGTAAAAACCAATTTCAGTAAGCCTATTTAACCACGATTCAGAGACATCAATAGAAGAACATGATTCAAGAGAATCAAGACTTTACACAGACTCACCTCGTCACACTTCACAGTTCACACAGACTGTGTTCAAGTGGTTTGCTGTAGAACATTAAGGGAATAAGGGCTGTGTTCGGGTTTGAACAGATCGTTCACACTTCACACAGACTCACCTCGTCAAGAAAAGAGGGAAATCAGTAACCACTAACCAAAACAGATCCAAACACATTCACACAGACTCACCTCGTCAAGACGTTAAGGGTTGTGGAACGTTAGGGGCTGCTACGGTGTTGTCGTGCTGCCTTCTGCCTGCTCGCCGCCGCACTGCCACCAAGAGTCGCCACCGCCGGAGTGACTGTTGTCACCGGATTGTTTTTAGGGTTCAAGCTTCACTTCACCAGTTCACCCGTTCACCGCTTCAGACTTAGAAAACAATCGACATTAGGGATTTTAGGGTTAAATTTCCCCCAAAAATTAAAACACAATTAAAAAAAATAGAAATGGGCCTAATTTCATCAAAAAAAAATAATATGGGCTTTATACAAATTGGCCTAATTTCATAAACATCAGAATTTACTAGGATCGGTTAGGATCGTTAGGATCGTAAGATCCTAAGGATCCTAACCGATCCTAGCGATCCAAGTCCCGATTCTAGTATAAACGACTATTTACCATCGATCCGGATCAGAACACTCCCTAGGATCGTAGGATCGTACGATCCTACCGATCCGGATCGCGATTCTGATAACCATGATGGTCATCGACTTGGTCTGGCTGGGCTTCTCGGGTGGCTCTGCTCGACAAGCTCGGATCTTGGCTCCGGGCTCCTCGATATCGACAAGGCAGCTCGAGATCGAGTTGGGAAGTCGTCGAGGATGGCTCGGTGGTGATGTCGAGGACTCCTCCTCGGCATGGACTCGGACAGATGCGGTGCTGGTCCTCGATCTCGACAAGGCCTTCTCGAGATCGAGTAGGGTGGCTCGGCGTCTCCGTCTTTGCCTTCTCGACTTGTCTCAACTTCATCGACTCCAGACTTGGCGATGAGGTGTTGCCGATCTCGACTAGGTGTACTCGAGATCGAGTAGGGTCTCCGGAGTCGGGTTGATCTGGCTCCCGACACTGCTCTGGGTCGACAAGGCTTGTGCTCGGACACCGTCGTTGAGGTTGAGTAGGCTTACTCTAGATCGAGTAACTCTGGGTCCTAGCTTGATTCGACTGGTTCCGCTGCTTCTTGACCTTGGACTTCTGTAGTTGATTTCCGAGCTTTTCCAACCTTTCTCAAAACTGCTGTAATTTGCCTCGAATTCTGCGAAATTAAACAGAAACTGGTGTAGATTCCATAATTTGGCGAATAAACATAAACTACATAGATTCTGTACTATCTTAGCCCAAATGCATGAAATGTATGCAGAAATCGATATAAAAGTTACTGTAAAACATGGCAGATTAGGCTCACAACACCCTTTTCCCCGGATTTTAAGCACTACAAGCCTAAACATTTCTCATACCATATTTCCTACCAAAACCTCATTACAACCCTATAAAAAAAGTCATCATGATGTTGTTTGCAAGTAATAACTTTACAGTAAATAGAGCATTTTGGATAGAGTTGAGAGTGTACCTTAAAGCCTAAACACATGAGCATGAGTGAAACATATTATCCCGGGGAGGTTGGACTAAATTTTCCTTTATTATTGGATCGTTAATATACTTGTTAGGACGTTTATTCTCTTATTCATGGCTCCTACTTGATGTTGCTTTTATAAAATTATAGCAAGAAGATCTTATTTGTGGGATGATCAATTCTATATTTGTTTTTCATTGCTTGAGGAAAAGCAAAAGCTAAAGTGTTGGGGAATATGATAACACACATTTAGGTAGGCATAATAGGTTGCATTTAGGTTAGTTAAGATGCATAACATGCATGATTTAAGTATAATTTGCATATTTACTCTCTATGTTGGAGGAGTCGGAATCTCCACGTGTTTATTGATTATTTCAGGTAAATGTGGATCCAATGAGGAGACATGGGTTGATAATGCATTGATTGAGAAAGCCAAGTTGATCTAAGAAGCTCAATGAAGATATAAGGAGGTCCTAAGAAGAAGAAGAAGAAGAAGAAGAGAGCTTAAATGAAGAACAAGTCAGCAGAAGTTTTGGACCTTATGTAAGACCCGAGGTCTTAAGAGGCGCCAGCCCATGCCACCTAGCCCTTTCAGGTCTGTTGTCCTCACTTAGAGACTGAAAAGGAAGAGCTCTTGTTGAAAGGTCATAAGTGAATATCTTGTCTTCCTAGATATTGTGGACCTTATGTAGGTCTACAAGGCTGGGCATTTCAGACTCTATTACGAGATGTTACAGATTTGGTATCAAAGCCAGGTTGACAGTAAGGCACTTATATTACAAGACAATAGCCAAATCAAGATTTTACATTTTATTTACAAATATAAAGAGATGTGCAACCTATTTTCCTTGCTTTTTGGTTATCTATTTGACTTCATTTGAAACAAAAAAAAAAGAGAAATTAAGATTGCATTGCATGTAAATGGGTTTTGGGATAGGAAGGCTCAAGGCTCCCATGGCAAGTACACCACCTCGGTTACTCTATGCGTTTAAATTCTTCGTTGATTAATTTAAATATTTACTTAACTAATTTAACTTAGTGGGTAATTTAGTGTATATTTATGTTGGCATAATAAGATAAGGGATTATTATGCTCAGATATGCCTCCGAGGAGAGCTGTCAGAAGGGGGCAGGCAAGGCGACCCCCAGTACCCCCTATAGAAAGTCGAGCGAGTGGTAGGGGTAGGGGAAGAGGTAGAGGAGTGCACCAACCAAATCCTCACCCTACTGAAAGTAGGGCAGAAAGTTGAGGATCAGCAGGTAATGCGATACCCTAAGGTTCACAACGATCAGATGGTCCCACCCAACCTGCGAAGGGCAACCAATTTATCCCACCAAGGATAGATCCTGCCGTGATAGCAGCTGTGTACCAGGAAGTATTGACAAGGTTACTACACCAGTCGCATCGGTCGTATCTCAATAGCCACATACTCAGGTTCAGTCTCAGAGTTTACAACAAGAGGTGAGAGGCAACCAGATCCTAGACCAGACCGTTATATGAAGGAGTTTATGAGTTTTAGACCCCCTATGTTTACTGGAGAGCCTGGTGGGGCGATTGATGATTAGCTCGCAGAGATAACTTTTATACTTGAGGGGATGAATGTTCCAGATAACATGAAGGTCTTCCTAGTGCAAAATCGGTTGAAAGAATAAGCTTTTCATTGGTGGAATGCAATGACACCCACTGGTAGAGTTGTTACATGGGAGGAGTTTATGAGGATGATCCGAGTCGAGTACTGCCCTTCCGCTGTTAAAGAAGCAAGGGTTTGAGAATTCTTTGCTGCTCAACCCGAGGATATTTCAACATTGGATGCAATCAAGAAGCACAAAAAGGAGATGACTTATGTTGCCCATGTAGTAACAACGGAGGAGCATAGGATTGCTACTTTAGCCTAGCGGTTGAAGGAGGATGTCATACGATATGTTGCTGGATTTGAGTGTGCTACGCTAACTGAATACCAACACAATGCGTTAGCATATGAGATGTTAACTGCCAAAGCGCAAAGTGGCCCGAGCAATAAAATGCAAAAGACACTAACCAGTCAGAGAAGTTCGGGGAGAGATACATCGGCCCTAATAAACATGGCTTCGGGAATGCAGTCTCATCAAGGAGGAATGGGTCACAGCCAAGGCTCCAAATCAGTGACTAGTCGCCGATGTTGCTACAATTGTGGTAGTGAAGGTCACCTTAGGGACACGTGTGGGGCACCGAAGAAAGCGTTGTCACCGGTGCGGAATGGAAGGACACATTGCAATCTTCTATCACCAAAAGACAATTGCACCATCTCAGGGCTCCTAACCAGGCTCAAGGATGTATAGGGATCAAGCACAACAGTAGGCATCTGTGCCTTTTCAACAAGGACACGGCAGGGGTCGCGATCGCAACAATGGTAGCGGCAACGGGGGAAATGGGCAGGCCAGACATTTTGAACTTAGAGGAGGTGACCCACGTGCACCAACTGCTATAGGTACGATTCAGAACCAATCTGAGCCAATTGTTTATTTGTTTGATACCGGAGCCACACATTGTTTTATTTCCGAGTTCTACGTGACAAGGTTGGGATTACATATTAGCATATGTGAACCATTCGTGGTTAGATTTCCTGATGAGAGTAGAGCACAAAATGATAGAGAGATTAAGAGGTGTTTAATCAAGGTGGAAAAGGGGAGCTGGTATGTTGACTTCATGGTTACCGAGCTCCCAGAAGAGGAGGTGATCTTAGGAGTAAATTGGATGGACCACTACAATGCGATCTTAGACTTCGAGAAGCGGACTATCACTACCATCGTAGAAGATGGGAAAAGGCACGTGTTGTGGGGACCAAATAGGAAGTCGGGAACTATAATTAGTGGAATGGCAGCAGAGAAGAGAGGTTACTGCTACTTGGGTGCTTGGGGTACTGGTGCTTTATAGCAAAGGAAGAAGAGGCAAATTCCGGTATTGCTACCATCGATGTGGTGAAAGAATTCAAAGATGTGTTTCTAGATGAGCTACATGGGCTCCCACTTAGGAGAGAGGTTGATTTCACCATTGATCTTGAGTCTAGCATGAGCCCAATCTCTAAGGCATTGTATAGGATGGCTCCTATAGAGATGTAGGAGTTGAAGAAGCAGTTGGAAGACCTCAGCGAGAAGGGATACAAACGCCCGAGCGCTTTACCATGGGGTGCTTCAGTATTATTTGTGAGGAAAAAGGATGGATCACTTCATCTTTGCATTGATTATAGAGGGTTGAATCAAGTAACAATTAAAAACAAGTACCCGTTACCGAGAATTGATGATTGATTAGATCAACTCCAGGGAGCCGTTGTATTCTCGAAGATTGATCTCAGATCAGGCTACCATCAATTGAGGGTTAGAGATGAGGATATACCAAAGACGGCTTTTTATACACGGTATGGTCATTATGAGTTTGTAGTGATGCCATTTGGGCTAACGAATGCATCGACAGTGTTCATGGAATTGATGAACAGGGTTTTCATCGATTATTTGGATCAATTTATGGTGGTATCTATAGATGATATCTTGGTGTACTCGAAAAGTTGGGAGGAACATGCTGATCAGTTAAGAGCAATGTTGAGTAAATTAAGGCAGTACCAACTATATGCCAAGCTCTCAAAATGTGATTTTTGGATGACCGAAGTGTTGTTTTTGGGTCATGTGGTATCAGCGGAAGGGGTTAAGGTTGACCCACAAAAGGTGGAGGCAGTAGCTGCCTCGGAACCTCCTAATTAAGAATGTAAGGGAGGTAAGGAGCTTTCTTGGACTAGCAAAATACTATAGACGATTTGTGGAGGGATTTTCTACTGTAGCTAGACCATCGACCCAATTGTTACAAAAGTCCCAGAAATTTGTGTGGGATGATGATTGTCAACGCAGTTTCACAGAGTTAAAACGAAGACTGACTACAGCACCGATTTTGACATTGCCACAAGGCAATGATGGGTCCGTGGTCTACAACGATGTGTCCAAGCAGGGACTAGGTTGTGTATTAATGCAGAATGACCGGAGGATTGCATATGCCTCATAACAATTGAAGCAGTTGTTGTTGCAGGAGGATGGTCAAGTATGAAATAAATATAAAGTATAGATCAGACTGACTTCCCTGTCTTAGCAAATGAATACAAGACTTCCTCCCGTTGTAGTAAGAGAAAATCAGGATCGAATCCACGAGGAAGCACGTCAGCAGTTCTCAGGTAGCAACAGGTCTCACAGACAAAGCAGCAGAAAGACGGAAACACAAAAAATAGCAAACAAAAGCAAAACAGAAATAGAAGCAAAGACAATAAACAGCAAACGAAAAGAAAGAACAAAGCAAGACAACAGGCTACTCGATCTCGACCACAGCCTACTCGAGATCGACAAGAAAAGCAGAAACAGAAACTGAAAATCGACGACAACAGAAGAAAACTCAACTCGACCTAGACGAGCCCCTACTCGAGATCGACAAGAGCTGTACTCGATCTCGACAAAGCTCTCCTCTGTATCGACTAGAATGCAGAAATTTAAATTGCAAATTCTCGAACCCAAACTCAGATTTTTGACAAAATAAATCAATATATAAAAGACTCCCAAAGCCAGGGTATCAACGCCACAACGATAACTATGCAAAGTAACACATAAAGGCATAAAAGATCATGCTTTCCATCAAATAAATTTCGTTATTAACAAATAGGCATATAGAGGCTCTCGTATAAACCCTAATTGTTACTAACCCTTTTTCACATAATTAATCCAAGTTGCATTAAGATCACTTTCGCTTCAACAATACAAACAAGGATCACCTTCAACTCTCGCAAAAGAATCATGCTCATAGGGATAGAAGATGAATTGCATAACAAGATCTGACCTTTACCGCATCACCTCACATGGCCACCGTCGGGCTCACCCCAGCCCCAGAAGTGGGTGGACTACTCGCTCTTCATCATCAAGAAAGACATTAAATAACAAAAGGAACTAAATTGCATTAAATTAAATAAAGAAAGCTTACAACCGACAAGACAAATCCGCTTTCGCCTTTCCACCTTGCTTGCTACAAACTCTCTCTCTCTATCCTACTTACTTGAATGGAATTGATTGTGTTTCTGAATGAATGAAAAACCAGCCCCTAGGGCCTTATTTATAGTGCCCAAACCCCGCTAATCAAGGAAATAATCATCTATCTCTATATCTAAATCTATATCTAATTTGCTAAAAGATAAATAAAATGCTTTAAGGAAATAAATCAACAAGGAAAGGATAATTCTAAAGTGGGTAAGTCTTCATGATGTTGATAGATCTTCTTCCATAGATAGAACTTGCTCAAAAATCGGATAGAATCTTCCTCCTTCGGCCCCAAGGAATCCCAGCTCGACTAGGATAACTCTCGACGACGCGTTTCTGGAAACGGGGTCTACTCGACCTCGAGAAAGCCTTGTCGACATCGACTAGGACTCGTCGTCTTGGCTCCTGACGCTCGATGTGGCTTGGTCTTGGCTCCTGACGCTCGTCGACCTCGAGTAAGCGTAGTCGACCTCGAGTAGGAAAGTCTTGCCGACTAGGTCTCCTTGGGTAGGTGTACTCGACAAGCTTGGACCTGGGCTCTGGGCTTCGTCGATCTCGACAAAGACTCCTCGAGATCGACTAAGGTGTGGCCTTCTCTGGTCGAGCAGCTTCTCCTCGGCACGGACTCGGACTGGCGTTGTGGGGCTTGTCGATCTCGACTACGGCTTGTCGAGATCGAGTAGGGTTGCTCGGCATCCTCGTCCTCGGCTTCTCGGTCAGCTTCTCTCCTCGACTCCGGGTGTGGTGTCTGGGCTTCGTCGATCTCGACCAAGGTCTTGTCGAGATCGAGTTGGGTCCGAAAGTCGGGTTGGTCTGGCTCTCGACGTTGCTCCTGGTCGACAAGGCTGTGCTCGGACATGCTCGTCGAGATCGAGTAAGACCTACTCGAGATCGAGTAACCTTGACTCTCAGATTGATTCGACTGGTTCCGCTGCTTCTTTGACCTTGGACTTCTGTAGCTGATTTCTGAGCTTTTCTGAACTTCTGTAGAATTGCTGTAAAATGCATCGAATTCTGCGATTTAAACAGAAACTGGTGTAGATTCCATAATTTGGCAAATAAACATAAACTACATAGGTTCTGTACTATCTTAGCCCAAATGCATGCAATATATGCAGAAATCGATATAAAAGTTAGTGTAAAATATGGCAAATTAGGCTCACAACAAACACCCCATACTTAAGCTTGCTTGTCCTTAAGCAATACTTTTATTTGTCATTCAGGGGAAGAAATCAAAACTCTCAACATATTAGATTCATTCTCATATATCCCTGCAGTCAATTACCATCCTCGAAAAGGTACTAGTGTCACAGATCCATGCATGTGCAATTATACAAAAGCAACATCTACTCACAAAAGGAGGGTTATGCAAAAACAATTATTGTGACAAAGCATTAATAATCAAGAGGACTTTAATTTAAGCTCAAATAAGGAGTAGATTGGTAAAAGGCTAAAAGGTGGGCAATTTTTGGCAATGTGGTGCTTTTGATCCGGGGAAATGGAGTATTTCCAAACTGAATTTCCACATTCCTTCTCTTTGAGATTCATCACCTTTCATAATGCTTTTATCCATAATATTGCTTTTACCTCTCTAACCTCAGCACTGCCTTCTCGCGAGTCGCAAACATGGGTGTCATGAATGGCCCCGGATACTTAGTGCTTCGGACTCCTCACCTGGTGTCCCATCTCGCCAAACTATTATCTCAGCGAGCAGGGTCGATCTTTGATCGGATTTTCTTTCACTCATTAAATTTTCCATATATTTCAAATAATTCCGCCAAACTCCAATAATGATAACAATCACACAAATACCATATAACAATCTCCATAATGTAACATCATTCTCAACATAATCCCCGGATAAGGTAAAGAATGGAAATATTTAGATCATGTGGAGCAATAATTGAAATAAGGCATATTATGGCTTTTGTGTAATGCATAAGCATAGGTAAGGCTAGGATTATAACATATGAGCATTATATGGAAATATAAAGTCCTCCATCATCTTATCATGCAACATGTCAAAAGCAATTTCAAATTTTACCTCCTTTCATGGTTTTCAAGAAATAATGCACTTCATTGTGACTTCCCTTTACTAGGCAATTTCATGCTATATCTCTAATGAATCTAATTTTGCATCGTCGAGTTCAATATAAGCTTCCATGACATTAATCAAAATTTTCAATGGGGGTCATTTTTCTAAATTTTGGAAATCATGCATGTAAGCACATAAATCAATAATGAATTCCAAAATAGCCATGTAGCAATTCAAAGAAATAAATTCTAAATATGCACAAATATGGTCAAATATGGAAAATAATGCATAAAGTAAGCATAAAGTAAGCCCTTCCCCCACCCCATACTTAAACATTACAGTGTCCTCACTGTATAAAAACAAGGGTAAAGAAAGAAACTCACAAGACAGGTGTGCAGTGCCTCAAAATTTCGAATGGAGCACCTCCTGGCCGAGTTTGATTGTAACTTGCTTCTATCCATGGACCTGAAAAGTGTAGAAGACATATACTCACAATAGCAAGCTAAAAGTGTTTCAAAACAAAAGCAAAAGCAACAAAGTCTCAACAAGTCCTAAAAAAGTCTATGTACATGCTCTAGATTTTATAGTCGCTAGGCCGACTTTTCCATTTAGCTCAAGGTGGCATTTGCAGGGCCCATGTAGCTTGGGCCTCAAATAAGACTCCATTCTTGTCCATCAGCTGTAATCCTCCAGAATGGATCTTGTGCACCACGAACGGTCCCATCCGCTTCTTGTTGAATTTGTTGGGAAACCAATGATCCTTTGATTTGGAGACATAGAGCTTGTCTCCAACTTCATATTCCTTATGCTCATCATTGGATATCCTACATAAGCGCACATACCAAGGCAAACCTCTCCCATGTATAGATAAATCTTTGATGGAAATAGGAGAAGAAAGATCCATACCTTGGCTTACCTTCGCAGAGACGGAATCGGGGACCACTGTGTTTGGTCGATCTCGACTAGGGCTAGTCGATCTCGACGAGACTGCAGGTTCTGGTGGTGGTCGGCTCGCATATTCAGAAGTCGATGAAGAAGATGGCTCGTCGACCTCGACAAGGCTGGTCGACCTCGAGTAGGCTTCTGCTCCTGGTGGCTGCAGCGTCAAGGAGGAAGAATCTGGTGGAGTCGAGTGGTGGTCGATCTCGACAAGGCTGGTCGAGATCGACGAGCTTGGTCCTTGCTCTGGTGGTCTCAGCGTCGAGGAAGGCGGTGCCCGAGGATGCTGAAGTTGGTCGACATCGAGTAGGCTACTCGAGATCGACAAGGGCTCTGGCTCTGGAGTCGTCAGCGTTGAGGAAGGCGGTGTCGAGTTGGCCGAGTGGTGGTCGATCTCGACAAGGCTGGTCGAGATCGACGAGCCTGGTTTGTCTGGTTTGCTGCTCGACGATGCTGGTGCTGGTGGAGGCTCCGTGGTTTGGTCGAGGTCGACTAGGGTCCTCGATGTCAAGGAGCTTTGGTCGATCTTGACCCCATACTTAGTCCCTGTCAAGGCATCCGAAAAATAATTAATCCACAATGACTTACCTGGGTCTGTGTCGATTGGATTCTCTGTGTTCTCCTTGAGGATTGCCATGATCTCCTCTACCTGGGCCTCCATGTCCCTCTTTTCCAGCTCCTCAGGGGTCATATTTCTGACCTTGGGTTCCCCGCAGGTGATGTAGCCAGCTGAGATAGATTTGACCTCTTCCATTGGACCTGTATGCCTTTCAGTTTTATTAAAGGAATACTCAATTACCTCATCGCTGATGTTGAAGGTGAGCACTCCTTTCCTTACGCTTATGTTGGCATCCACCGTCGCCAAGAAGGGTCTTCCTAGAATAATTGGACAAGCAGGATCTTCTTGCATATCAACAACTAAGAAATCAGTAGGGACGAAGAATTTACCTACTTGTACTGGAACATTATCCACCATGCCTGTTGGAATGACCACCGTGTTGTTGGCCATATATAGTCTAGCATCCACAGGCTCTAGGGCACCTATCTTAATCTTGGACCAGATTGTTAAAGGCATTATACTTACACTAGCTCCAAGATCACATAAGGCATTAATTTTGTATGGACCAAACCCAATAGTTATAGCAAACTTACCTGGATCTGGCCTCTTCTCCAGTATGTCTAGATGGCTGCACTCCTCTGTGATTTCTGCCATCGATCGCTTTTTGCTCAGAATCTCCTTCAGGAACTTGACATAAGATGGCATTTCATTGAGAGCTTCTGTGAAGGGAATGGTGACGTTGAGTTTCTGAAGCATCTTGATGAAGCGCTGAAATTTCTTTTCTGCCGGGTCCTTTAGAGATTGTGTGGGGAAAGGCAGCTTCTTTTTCTGATTCGCAGCCAGAACAGACGTCGGAGGTGCTGCAGGCTGCTCTATGTCGACTAGGGGCTCCTCGACATCGACTACAGTCTTGTCGACATCGACCAGGTTGGGCGTAGTCGAGTTGCTGTGCGGTGCAGACGAAGATTTTTGCAGGTTCTCCTCGAGATCGACGAGGCCTTCGTCGACATCGACTACAGGTTTGTCGACATCGAGTTGCTGTTCCTCGTTGTTCTGCTGCTTTCCGACCTCTGGCTCGTGCAATTGATGACCGCTTCTGAGTTTTACAGCAGCGATATGTCCAGTCTTTCCCTTAGGATTTGGTTCTGAAGATCCAGGGAGCGAGCCTGACTGTCTGGGGATTCCTGCTGCTAGCTGACCAATCTGTGTATCAACTAATTTCCGCCAGATATCAATCTCCCCAAGCCTAGAGTTGACACCTTGCATCTGAGTATAGACGGAGTTGAAAGATTGCCTAGTTTCTGAGTGGTTCCTCCGTATTTCCTCCAGGACTGTCTGTATATCATCCTTTTTCTGGTCTCTTTCCGGATGTCCTGGAGCTCTATAGGGCGGGGGGTTCTTAGGGACACCTTGGTTCCATTGTGGTTGCTGAAACCTTTGGTCCCCCATGTAGCGATTGGGACCCCCTGCGTAAGCTGCCTCCTCATGGTGTTCTGCCAGCCTGACTTGCTCGGTGTGTGGGCACTCAGTAGTGGTGTGCCTCTGTGATCCGCATTCAATACAAGGCTGGTTGACAGAGAGATACTTTACTTGTTTGATGAGCTTTTTGTTCTGGTCTCTGTAGTACTGCTCCCTAACATCTGGATCAATCTCCTTAGGTGGATCATATAGGGGCATGGATGGTGCTGGCCTGGCGTATGGGTTCTCTTCATAAGTTGCAGTAGACCCATACTTGTTGTCGTAGGTAGTGAGCTTCTCTAGCACACCCCATGCGTCACTTGGCGGCATTGTCAGATACTCATAGCGAGTATAATGGTTGATTCTGTCCTTAGTGACTTGATCAAGAGAGTTGAAGAAGATCTCCTGAATGACGTAGGGTGGCTGTCCATGAGTAGAGCAAGATCGCAGAAGTTCTTTGTAGCGCTCTCATGCCTTTGCCAGCGGTTCCCCTTGCTTCTGTCTGAAGGCGGTGATTTTCTGGCGGAGATGTGCTGTTTTGGCGGGTGGGAAGAATTTGTTCAGGAACTCTGGCTCTACTTGGGCCCAGGTTGTGAGTGATTTTGGTTTCAGCCCTTCCAGCCATTTCAGTGCAGGCCCAGCGAGAGACCAGCGAAAAGCTTTCATCTTGACATATTCCAAAGTTGTACCTTCAGCAAGAGTACGGCACATGTCAGCAAAGTTTGTAATATGTTCAAGAGGACACTCATTAAATCTACCTTAGAAGGCATTATTTTTAAGCTCTATAAGAAATTGAGTGCGAATTTCAAAAGAGTTATCAGGGATAAGAATCGCCGATTCAGGCACGACGAGAGTTGGGTGCATGTAGTCCTCTGCCGTGGTTGGGTATTGGGAAAGCTCAGCCTGTGCTTGTTCCCTTGCTGCTTTCTCAGCGGCGATAGCAGCATCTTTAGGGGCCAATTCCCTGGTAAGCCTAGCGATCAGCTGTTCCTGTGTCTCCGCAGCTGCCATGGCTCTTTGCAGTTTAGCTCTGATGTGTAGTAGGCGCTCTGGTTCGTCTAAGCCGTCAAACTCAGGTGGTTGACCAGAACGGCGCATACACCTGTAAATTAACTCAAAGAAAAAGTGAGAACTGACTACCTAAGGCACGATTGATAGCTTCCCCGGCAACGGCGCCAATTTGTTGTTGCAGGAGGATGGTCAAGTATGAAATAAATATAAAGTATAGATCAGACTGACTTCCCTGTCTCAGCAAATGAATACAAGACTTCCTCCCGTTGTAGTAAGAGAAAATCAGGATCGAATCCACGAGGAAGCACGTCAGCAGTTCTCAGGTAGCAACAGGTCTCACAGACAAAGCAGCAGAAAGACGGAAACACAAAAAATAACAAACAAAAGCAAAACAGAAATAGAAGCAAAGACAGTAAACAGCAAACGAAAAGAAAGAACAAAGCAAGACAACAGGCTACTCGATCTCGACCACAGCCTACTCGAGATCGACAAGAAAAGCAGAAACAGAAACTGAAAATCGACGACAACAGAAGAAAACTCAACTCGACCTAGACAAGCCCCTACTCGAGATCGACAAGAGCTGTACTCGATCTCGACAAAGCTCTCCTCTGTATCGACTAGAATGCAGAAATTTAAATTGCAAATTCTCGAACCCAAACTCAGATTTTTGACAAAATAAATCAATATATAAAAGACTCCCAAAGCCAGGGTATCAACGCCACAACGAGAACTATGCAAAGTAACACATAAAGGCATAAAAGATCATGCTTTCCATCAAATAACTTTCGTTATTAACAAATAGGCATATAGAGGCTTTCGCATAAACCCTAATTGTTACTAACCCTTTTTCACATAATTAATCCAATTTGCATTAAGATCACTTTCGCTTCAATAATACAAACAAGGATCACCTTCAACTCTCGCAAAAGAATCATGCTCATAGGGATAGAAGATGAATTGCATAACAAGATCTGACCTTTACCGCATCACCTCACATGGCCACCGTCGGGCTCACCCCAGCCCCAGAAGTGGGTGGACTACTCGCTCTTCATCATCAAGAAAGACATTAAATAACAAAAGGAACTAAATTGCATTAAATTAAATAAAGAAAGCTTACAACCGACAAGACAAATCCGCTTTCGCCTTTCCACCTTGCTTGCTACAAACTCTCTCTCTCTATCCTACTTACTTGAATGGAATTGATTGTGTTTCTGAATGAATGAAAAACCAGCCCCTAGGGCCTTATTTATAGTGCCCAAACCCCGCTAATCAAGGAAATAATCATCTATCTCTATATCTAAATCTATATCTAATTTGCTAAAAGATAAATAAAATGCTTTAAGGAAATAAATCAACAAGGAAAGGATAATTCTAAAGTGGGTAAGTCTTCATGATGTTGATAGATCTCCTTCCATAGATAGAACTTGCTCAAAAATCGGATAGAATCTTCCTCCTTCGGCCCCAAGGAATCCCAGCTCGACTAGGATAACTCTCGACGACGCGTTTCTGGAAACGGGGTATACTCGACCTCGACAAAGCCTTGTCGACATCGACTAGGACTCGTCGTCTTGGCTAACTGGTGCTCGATGTGGCTCGGTCTTGGCTCCTGACGCTCGTCGACCTCGAGTAAGCGTAGTCGACCTCGAGTAGGAAAGTCTTGCCGACTAGGTCTCCTCGGGTAGGTGTACTCGACAAGCTTGGACCTGGGCTCTGGGCTTCGTCGATCTCGACAAAGACTCCTCGAGATCGACTAAGGTGTGGCCTTCTCTGGTCGAGCAGCTTCTCCTCGGCACGGACTCGGACTGGCGTTGTGGGGCTTGTCGATCTCGACTACGGCTTGTCGAGATCGAGTAGGGTTGCTCGGCATCCTCGTCCTCGGCTTCTCGGTCAGCTTCTCTCCTCGACTCCGGGTGTGGTGTCTGGGCTTCGTCGATCTCGACCAAGGTCTTGTCGAGATCGAGTTGGGTCCGGAAGTCGTGTTGGTCTGGCTCTCGACGTTGCTCCTGGTCGACAAGGCTGTGCTCGGACATGCTCGTCGAGATCGAGTAAGACCTACTCGAGATCGAGTAACCTTGACTCTCAGATTGATTCGACTGGTTCCGCTGCTTCTTTGACATTGGACTTCTGTGGCTGATTTCCGAGCTTTTCTGAACTTTTGTAGAATTGCTGTAAAATGCCTCGAATTCTGCGATTTAAACAGAAACTGGTGTAGATTCCATAATTTGGCAAATAAACATAAACTACATAGGTTCTGTACTATCTTAGCCCAAATGCATGCAATATATGCAGAAATCGATATAAAAGTTAGTGTAAAATATGGCAAATTAGGCTCACAACAGCAGTATGAAGTAAACTATGCAACACATGATCTTGAACTAGCGATTGTAGTGTTTGCCTTTAAGATTTGGAGACACTATCTGTACGGCACCCCTTGTAAAATATATATCGATCATAAGAGCCTCAAATATATCTTCACACAAAAAGAGCTCAATATGAGGCAAAGAAGGTCGTTAGAACTGATAAAGGATTACGATTTGGAGATTTAGTATCACCCAGGGGAGGCGAATGTGGTGGCGGATGCTCTCAATCGAAAGTCTGCCCAAGAGAAGATGGTATCAAAGCCGACTCCGGGCCCGGAGGTACTCCGACAGTATGCTCAGGTACGCTGCTCTCGGAGGACAGTCCCTTGGGCCTGACGGGGTTGTCAGTGCTTTAAGTGGGAGAGAATGTAACACCCCGGTCCCACATCGGATATCATAAGGATGTTGGGAGTGTTTTATAAGTGATTCAAGCCCTACCTATGTCACAAGAGCTCTTCCTTTTCAGGCTCCAAGTGAGGACATAGGACCTGAGAGAGCTAGGTGGCATGGGTTGGCGCCTCTTAAGACCCCGGGTCTTACAGCATAACATGCATGATTTAAGTACAATTTTCATATTTACTCTCTATATTGGAGGAGTCGGAATCTCCACGTGTTTATTAATTATTTCATGTAAATGTGGATCCGAGAAGGAGACATCAGTTGATAACGCATTGATCGAGAAATTCAAGTTGATCTAAGAAGCTCAATGAAGATCTAAGGAGGTCCTAAGAAAAAGAAGAAGAGGGCTTAAACGAAGAACAAGTCAGCAAAAGTTGTCACCCGACAAGCTGAACTTATTTCGCACTTTCTGGAGGCCTCGATTATCCAAGTAATGATGACTATAAGTATCTGTTGGAAAGCTCTTTCCGAGATCTACAACTTTATTATTGATTTCGAGACCAAATTTGAAAGGGAAAAAATGCAGTGAACAGTAGAGTCGCGCCCGCGGCCCAAAAACCGTGCTCACGGCCTATGCCGACTCTGAAATCCTTAATTAAAAACCAACTATTTTTTCTTTTTATTAGGATTTTTTATATAATTTTGGGCCGGTTTTGATGACCTATTTAAGGATTTCTTGGGGTTTATTTTAGAGGGATCTAATTCATATTTTGAGGATTAATTTACATACTTTTGAGAAACCTTAGGGAGAGAGACTCTATGGTTATGGAGTGCTAAACGTTCTTTAGTTTGATTGGTTAATTGAAGTTTTCGACTTCTAAATTATGTGAGATTTTCCTTACCATTGTTGTTCAAAGTAATTTCAATTCTTTACATTGATTGCTTATGATTTTTTTTTTGTTGTATTGGAGTAGCTACCCAATAGTTGCTTGAATTCAATCTATTGCTAGATCTACAGGGATGCTAGTTGAAGAACTTGGATCTTAGTAGCAAATTGTGATCTTCTAGGGCTAGTTGACTTAGTTGATTGCATGAGAATTGAAATACAATTGGTTTATTGCTAGTTGCTTTAATTCAATTGTTCCTATTAAATTTCCTTGGTGTGTATTACTATTGTTGAATTGAATCTGGATAATTTCTAGGCTATTCATCAATAAGGGTGTTTAGAGTCTGGTTGACATAATCACTAATTGTCGGGAAGGAATTGAAAGTTATTGTGAAGGTACAACTGATTTTCACAATAGGTTGCTCAAGAGTCATAAGTTTAAGGGATCCCAATGATCGAAATAAGAGTTGAAAGTGGATATTAATTAATCAAGCGAAACTATTTTCTTAGTTGTTAACACTTTACTATGTTGTTTAATGTTTATTTTGTTCTATCTAATTTCAATACTCAACCACCCCATTTTCTCTTGATTGGTAGATAGATTTTACTTAGAAATAATTAAATTCTTTGTGGGATCGAATCCTTACTTCCTATACTTAGTTAGTTTGGATTTATTTTGATAGGGATTGAGGCAACAAAAATCCCTCCATCAATAAACTATCAACATGCTTGCGTGTTTAAAATTCCAGTACGCATTAAATCATCATTTATTCTAGGTATAGACATATTATATGCCCTCGGCGAGGTCTTTAGGACCCGCATGAGTGGCTCGGCCTCACTTCGTGGTATAATTTCAGGTATATGATCCTTGCTTGTTGTTTGCTTCCATGACGAGGGTTTTCTTTTCGGTCTATGATACATTACTCATTTTCCCTTGTATTTGGTTTTGACCCAGCTCTTCCGTGACAAGTTATACCTTAGATTACTTTTCGTTATGTGTTTTCAACTTGAATGGTTTTGAGAGACTTAGAAAGTAGGACAAGTTCGGGGGATCCAACGGCTCTATCGCGTACTTTGGGGTTCGAAATCCCCTCTTCAAAACTTGACACTTTGGTTTTGAAACCTCGACCCATACTTGGATTGCAAGATCCGAACGAATGTATCCAACCTTCAAAACGTAACCCGAATATTATATTCGGGCCGTTACAATTTGAAATATTGTGCTATTAGTAACTTAATACTCCATCCGATCAGAAATAAACGATGTTTGACTTTTGTGCACGTAGTTTTAGGAGCTAAAAACTATATAAATCTTATTTATTTTTAAATAATTTTTTTCATAGTTTAATATTTATTAGTAATAAATATTAAATTGTGAAAAAAATTAATTAAAATAAATAAGATTTTATATGATTTTTAGCTCCTAAAACTACATGCATAAAAGTCAAACATTGTTTATTTCCGACCGGATGGAGTATCAATATTGTTAGATTTTTGGTTTCTTTCTATTATAATTTTTATTTTCTAAACATCAGATGTCTCTATACCCTTTCCAAATAGCAGATATATGATATCATATATCAATCTCATACCCATATCTTTATATCTATATCTCATATCATTTCCTATATCTTATATCTATATACCCTTTTTCAAACGGCCCTAAGACAATCCGTAAATATAAGGTTACCTCTTCTCAATTTTTTTCCTCTCTCTTCATAATATTTTGACACTTCATTTATTTTTTATTTTAAATAATTTTCCACTTTATCAACCTCTTTCTTTAAGATTATTCATATTTTTACTCTACAACCATGAGTTTACCTCATCCTTCTATTTTTGGGGGAGGGTGGTCGTAGATCAGGATTCGAAGTCACTACGAAAAGGTCGGTCAATGGTATAGCTCTTTCTTTCCCCGGTCTCCTTTCGAAGGAAAGGCCTTCGCATTCCTAATCTGGTAGGGCCGGGCAGCTTAGTTTCTCATTTATCTGTATCCATCATATAGTTTCCACCAACCATAATATTATAAGTTAAATATAAAAAAAATAAAAAATAAATAAAGCATCAACTTTTGCACATGATCCAAAATACTATTTACCTCTCCACACCAAGGTAACCTATTCTTCCCCTTTACCTTAAGGTTTTGTCTACAACTATGATATTACCTTATAATTACATTAACTTAGTGGGTAACCCTTTGGTTGTGGATACTATAATTACCTTGATAGGAAAAAAAATAATTTTGGTTTGTCTATTATGTTCCCTAAGGGTATATGATAAGAATTTTTTTTTTTTAGGAAATATGATAAGAATTATTTATTAGGAAAGAAAGCATAAAAGGAAATGGGTGAACCCCATAATCTAATTTAAAAATGGCTAAACGGGTACATCTAGGGAAAGTATTTTTCAATTTAGCTTCTTATCCTATGCCCCGACACCCCCCCCCCCCCCCCCCCAAATTCAGAAGAAGAAAAAAAAGTCAGTTTGTCTATTATGTACCCTAAGGGTATATAATAAGAATTATTTATTAAGAAAGAGAACCTAAGGGGCCGTTTGGTATTGATATCTAGATATTGATATTAGTATATCGATATTAGTTGATACCTTGATATCCTTCAATTGGTAAATAAAGAGCGGTCATCCGGGGTTCGAACCGGGGACCTATGGGTACTATCCACAAGTCCTTTCCGGTGAGCCATTCCGGAATGGTTGATATCTTGATATCCTTGTTTGATATATTGCAGGATATTACATATCAGATTCGATATTTGATATATGCTATTTGGAATGAAATTTCATGATATCAGATATCATGTATGTATATTTGCCGTTAGTTGAAACAATAGCATGAACGATCCAATTCAATCAACACACATTTATAGAATATGTAATGATTCAAGCTCATATGAATCCATTTCTATTCATAAGAAAATCAAAATAAAACACAAATTTCAGGACAACTATATCACAACTGAACGAAATAAATCTCAAACAAAACAACATTAGCATAGAAACAAATTTCGATTACAAGGGCTGCAAATTTCGATTACAAGGGAGAGCACACAAAAAGAAAAATCAGACTAGACAACTATTTCGATTAGAAGGGCTGCAAATTTTGATTACAATGGAGAGCACACAAAAACAAAAATCAAACTCGATAGCTATAAGGGCACACAAATTTCGATTGTACAAGGGCTGCATATCGATTTTAGTTTTCATATTTCATGCAAAGAACAACAAGCCAGAAATCGCCCCAAATAATGCATAAACCCTAATCTACAAATAACACATCCCTTGCCCTAGATTTCGAAATTGGGATTGCCTATAGATTCCAACACACCATATACGAGGAAAAGAAATAGGAGAGAAGAGAAGAGAAGAAGAGGAGAAAAGAGAGTGTACCTGAGAGAGCGAGCAAGCAGAGAGAGCGAGCCAACAAAGGGAGCGAGCGAGCGAACGGACGGAGAGAAGAAAGAGTCAGATATCAGTATATCATCTAATATATACCACCCAAAAAATGGGTATATCACTTTGGACCTCCTCTAGTTAAAAGTTGATATCAAGTATATCACTTGATATCGATATCTTTTCATACCAAATACCAATATCAGATAACAAGGGTTGATATCTATATGTGATATACTAATAGGGATGACAATTTCACCGGCACCCGACGGATATCCGTCTCACCTGACCCGAAAAAGTGGATGACAGTCCGAAATAAAGCGGGTATTAAATGGGTGATGGGTGAACGGGTGATGGGTCGGGCCGGATTCGGGTGAAGACATTCCCCACCCGTCACTCAACCCATCACCCGACTTGTATTATATATTTATATTATATATGTGAAATTACTAATATAATATATGTGAAATTACTAATATAATATATGTGAAATTACTAATATAATGAATATACATAATCATTAAATTGGAAATGGGTACCTACTGTAATTTGCTCATGAAAACAATCAATTTCCACTAACTTATATATATATATATATATATATATATATATATATATATATTGTATTTGAAGGCAATTGGCTCATGACAACTAGAGCTGGCAAAATCTGACCCGACCCGAGAAACCCGACCGACCGACCCGGGAATCCGAAAATTTAGCATTATGCATAACCCGAACCCGAAACCGAGCCCGACCGACTTTGACCCGAAACCCGAAGTGACCCGAATACAGACAAACCCGACTCAACCCGGATCCGACTCAAATAAGACCCGACCCGAATTCCAACCTGACCCGAATTCCAACCCGACCCGACGCCCAACCCGACCCGACTCCCAACTGACCCGAGTCCCAACCCGACCTAATTTTAGATAGGGAATCAAGTATGATTTTGATAACAATATATTGCCAAATTTCAATGAAATTAATGATAAATAGAATGAGCTTACCAATGTTATTAAAATTGGGATTCTAAATTGGATCGGTAAAAAGGTGTAAGGATCGGATCATATAATCGAATCGTAGGATCATAAGATCCCACCTTATGGATGAATTTTCTTTTAAATGAAGTTACTATGTTTAATATTAGATAAATATTATGTTAAATCATAAAAAATACCCATAAAGATGTAAAATTTTAAAAATAAACTAAATATAATATAGATAAAGGGTAAATATTAGAAATTTCTTATAATAGACATTTTATAGGATCGTTCTAATCGCAATAAAGGATCGGGATCATTTTTCCATTTTTAGATATTGTAGGATCGAATCGAGAGTTTAACAACATTGAGTTTACGAGCCAATGAGTAGATTATTTATTGAATCATATTTAATTTTACTAAAATGCTTTTTGAAATCCATAAATAACATGAATTACATATTCAATTTAATAAAATTGATTACCCAAAAGCAATGTTCTAACATCTAAATATCGCTTATCGGGGTCGTATTATATTTATACTTCAAATTTTAAAAATAAACATGAAAAATTAATATTTAAATTGTAAAATTACCCATAAACATGATAAAATAAAAAGTTTAAATTTTGATCCGATATACATAATACGGTATGATATATGGCTATATGGTAAATTGGTAACGGATTCTAAATTATATCTCCGATATATAGGCTGATATATCGGGGACCGACCCGAGTACCGACCCGAAACCCGAACGAGACCGACCCGATTCTGACCGAAAACCCGAATGGGTCCAACCCGATTCTGACCGAAATCCGACCAATCTGAATTTCATTTTGACCGAATCCGACCCGACCAAGTCCGACACAGAAATTTTGACCGAGTTGACCCGACTCATCAGTGACCCGACCCGAATGCGATCGACCCGAACCCGACCGGATAACCCGAATTGCCAGCTCTAATGACAACAATCAATTGGCCATGAATTAGAAAGCTGCAGTAAAATCTAGAGAGGGGAGCTCTGCCCTCTCTTTAACTTCCTGTCTTCCTCATCTTGTGAACCTAGGTCTCAGACCTTTCCAAATCTTTTTTTCTGGTGTAGACTTGATAGAAATTGATTAGGGGCTTTTTTTCCTCTCGTCCCTTTGTGTGATTCCCCTGTAAATTAGGGGTTTGGATTTTTGTGGATCTGGGCGAAGGTTTGCTTTTCCAGTCTTCCTCATTGTCTTGTTTTCCCCTATCTGATTTACGTCGCCCTTGTTCATCGATTCTGATTGTTTATGTGTTGAATTAATTTTGTGTGTTTCGATTGAGTCTCCCTGGTTTTCCACCCCCGGAGTCATGGCGTTTCGTTTATTTTCAGTTCGTTCTACTTCTTCCCTCCCTAGTCGGACCTTTGGTCTTGTTCCCCCGACTTCGCAGTTTTCCGACCGGTCAATTTTGGGGCGTGCTGGTGTTGGGAGTTGTGTTCGCTCCGGCGCCTCCCTCCTATCATCCTCTTCCTCCTCGTCGTCTTCGTCTCGTTTCGGTGGCGGCTTATCGGATTTGATTTTCCTGGTTCACCGTTCCCGACCTCCCTCTTTCGTCCTTCCCTGGTGTTGGGAGTTTTGGTCACCTTGTTCGATCGTCTCGGATCATCTCTCCCCTGGCTCCCCTCTCTTCCACCATCGTCTCAAATCACATCGTCGATCCCCTCTTTTCCACCACCGTCTCAAAGCTTGTCGTGGGCTCTTCCTTGGGCTTCAAGGTGTGCCCTGGGAAATCCGGGATTCTCCCTGGATTTTCTGAGCTCTTGATCATGCTTGGGCCCATAGGAACCCGATGGAGGAAAAATTATATATATATAAAAAATATCGTGTAGTATTTTTTACAGCTTATATTTATAAATATATATATATATATATTTTGCGTAACCACCCGAAAGGGTTTGACCAAAATCCCGAAAGGGTTTGATCAATATCCCGAAAGGGATTAGAATATAATATTATTAATAATAATTTCTCCCCGGACTTTTCAGTTTGGTTCCGGGTTTACACTTAAATCTCCGTGTGATGATTGATCTCCTCCCTAGTTTTGATCTCTTATATTTCACCCGAATTATCACCCGATCCACCCGATCACCCGGTGGGTGATGAGTGGATGGAGCGGGTGAAATATTTGGTGGGTGATGGGCCAGGTAGGGTGAAGGGTTTTAGGTGGTAGGTCGGATGACGGAAGTAGATCATCCACCCATCACTCGACCCATTGCCATCCCTATATACTGATATCGATATCAAACGACCCTAAAGGAAAATGAGTAAACTCCACAATACATAGGGAAAATATTTTCCAATTTAGCTTTATCGTATGCCCCGATCGAAAATCCGTAAAATAATTTCAAGTAGAGTTGTCAAACAGGTCGGGCGGGTCGGGTTTGGGTCAGGTCGTCTCGGGTTCGGGTTCATTACGGGTCGAGTCCTTTCGGGTTACGGGTCATGAAATGCTCAACCCAGACCCATATTTAACGGGTTCGGGTCGACCCAACGGGTCAAGAGCGTTACCCATCTATAATTTTTTAAATGTCATTTACTATTCATATACGTTATTTAAAATGCTAAAAATATGTAAAATATCAATTTTTTTACTATTTGTTATAATTTCATTCTTTTTAGTTTAAAGTATGAAATTATACATATAAATTGATATTTATATAATTTTTATCATTCTTAAACCATACATGAATAGTAAATGGCATTTAAAACTAAAAAGATGGAGTTTTTTGAATGATTATTTACATAGTTCTTAAACATAAAATTGTTATATTACCCTAATAATAGCTATATTAATGAAAAGAAGTAATTAATGTTGCTGCAACAGTAATATGTATTTTTATATACATAATAATTTAAAATGTTAAATTATAAAGTAAAATTTATGATATATAAAAAGATAATATTCAATCCTAATTATTATTAGTAATAAATTTTAATATTAGGTTAAATTGTAATTTATTTATGTTTTTATTATCTTAGAGCTTGACCCAACGGGTGACCCACGAATTGACCCAACCCGACCCAGAAATTTGTAGGTTGAACGGGTTCGGGTTACTTCGGATTTCGGGTTGAAATATTTGCACCAAAACCCACATTTTACGGATCGGTTTGGGTCGGATCCTCGGGTCGGATCACGTTTTGACCGGTCTAATTTCAAGAGGCGTCGGACTCATCACAGGATTCACAGCAATACCCTCCCTACGTTCTTCTTCCAGAATCTCCCATTCCTCCCCCCTGCGATTCTGAACTCAGATCTCTCTCGCTGCTCATCTCATCAATGGCGACCGGCGAACTCCTGGGGGTGGAACCTATGGAGCTTCAATTCCCATGTGAGTTCCTAGGATCTCCTTACCAGATTTCCAATTTCTCGCTCTTATTCCGTATGACTGCTCTCTAATTTGGCTGAATCTCTCTTCTCCTTGTTTTTCTCTTTGGATTCCCTGTTTTTAAAGTTGAGTTGCACAAGCAGATCTCTTGCTCTATGTACCTCAGCAACAAGACAGATAGCCATCTCGCTTTCAAGGTTTCTTTCCCCCCGACTTTTTTTTTGTCTTGTTTTCTCCTTTCGTTTCCATTTGTCAAATCCAATCTCCTGCTTCTAATCCGATTCTCCACGATCGTTGTTCAATTTTCTTGCCACAGGTGAAGACGACGAATCCAAAGAAGTATTGCGTTCGGCCAAATACCGGATTTGTCTCGCCTCGCTCTTCCTGTGAAGTCGTTGGTTTGAATCTCTTTCCCCACTTCCGCAAATTTCTCTTTATGTCTATCGATTTTTGCTATTATTAGTAAAAAAAAATTAAGTATATAAAATTTTAAACAGTAACAATGCAAGCACAGAAAGATGCTCCTCCTGAGCTGCAATGCAAGGATAAATTTCTGGTTCAAAGCGCTGTTGCAAGCTCTGGCAGTAGCCCTAAGGACATCACTCCTGAAATGGTAATGCTTCAAAATTTTGCTGATTTGTGTTACATCTCCCTTGATTGATGGATGGAGGGATTTACATACATATCTGGTCTTAAACCTATAATGGAAATCAATACATAAGAAAAAGCTACCAGTACTTAGTGCTCAAATTCCTCTGATTATGAGATTGCTGTGTGAAAATTATGATACTTTTTAAAAATTTAACATAACTGTATAAGAAGAATGTCTGATACTGGTTGTAGATCACGTCCGGTCTTACTGTTTTTGCCTTCCTACAGTTTAGCAAGGAGTCTGGCAATCTTGTTGAAGAATACAAATTGCGAGTAAGTTATGTTTCACCACCTAGATCACCTGCACCAGTAGAGCAGGGTTTAGAGGATTTGTCATCAGGAGCAGGTGCTAATGTATTGGACAATGGAAGTGTGAATAATTCTGAATTTACCGTTGTAAGATATAAGTTTTCTTTTGAGCAGAATCTTACCTGATGCCTTCTTTCGTACGAAAACTAATTGCCATATGATTGATTTTGCAGGCTCCGAGGGCTGACAATGATCACGAAGATAACTTGGCCAAGGTCTTTTTTGAATTTCACTTCATAAGTTGGGCATTTTAGGGCTTCTGTGGTTCTAATCTTAAATTAAGCTATGAAATGGATGTAACTTCAAATGTTAATCTTATGCCTTAAACTCAAAATTGACTATGCCCATACTTTAAACTCAGTTCCATGACATTTGATTTGAAATCATGAATTTTATTCGTCATAATGCAGTTTTTTGTATGTTTGCAACCTGCATTAGCTAACATAATGATAGTCATTGATTTGGTACAAAGGCCTTGTGCACGATGTGATTTCCATTTGGTATTGCCTCCCTTGACCCTTGCCATCTAGCCCCCAATGATTTTTCTATGTACAGCTTTTTCTGTTGTCTTTCCTCTTAAGTGATATAAGGTCTTAACTTCAATATTCCCAAAAGTTAAAAAGAATTGGTCTTCCAATCACTCTTAAGCAATAACATATCACTGGGCCAGAACTAAGTTTGTTGAGATTTTAGTTATAGTTAAATTTCATGATTGACTGAAGGATAAGACAACTTATTTTGTGATTCGGTTCATCTTCTAATAACACCTTGGCATCTTAATGCTTCATACATGTAACAGATCCATTTTGAGAATCTTCTAACCATCATAAGAGGGTTATACCTTGATGAATAAATATTTTATCTTTGCAGGGTGTAATAAGTATTTGGATTACCATTTGCCATCTTGTACATTAGTGCTTAATTCTTTCAATTAGCAGATCTATTTGAATGTTCCTGATCTCACTGTTGTTCTAGAACATCTTCAAGAGTGTACTATCATTGAAAATTTCCATTTGGTATTACAGGAAAAGGCTTTGGTTGAAAGGTTGAAACAAGAGAGAGATTCTTTCATTCAGCAAAATAACAAACTACGTCAGGAACTGGTAACTATAATTGTCTTCAACTGCTTTTTCACTTGTGTCATCCTTCTAAAACAATATCCCATTTCCCAATATATATCCCATCAGGGGCGGGGTCTAGGTGTATGCATCCATTCCCTGAGCAAGTCAGGAGAATGTATCCGAATGACCCACAGCCCGTGCAAAGCAAATATATACAATAGATGGAGAATTGGAGATAAAATAGAAATGAAAAAGATAAGCGATGGAAAATAAAATATAGGGAGATAGCAGGAAAGAATCACACCACAATCCCTAAGACACTCGTAGAGCATATCTATACACGTAGAAGACATAAACAACATTCAGCCACATTGTTGCTTTAAACTGGCTAAATTTAGCCAACGGGGTTTGAATACTACTATTTACCAACTAGGCTAAGTAAATTTTGTGATTTATTACTCTTTTTGTACTTTTTAGTCCTAAAATTAGTAAAAATAAAAACACATTTTTTTTCGGTATTCTTTTTAGTCCAAAATTTTTGTGATTCATTCACTCAGTTTATAACAGGGAGAATGGTGTTCTAGGAACCAATAGGATCAAAGTCTTTTAAACCGATGAAATATTTATATATCAAGGCATTACAATGTGCTACATTAAACAGCATTTAAACCCACTTTATGTGCTTTGCAATATTGAAATTTAGTGTAGTTTATCTAGCAGTTAACATAACCCATCAATCATCAATGATTCAACAATAACGGGTATCCTACACTATCAATTCGTTCATAAAAGTTTGCATGTGAGTGTGGGTATAGGTGACAACTAGAACTAGGTGTACTGTGTGCCACCTTACTGTCGCTAATGCTGAAGCTACCTGTTATCTATGTGCAAGTTAAACACAATTTGCAACTTTGAGCGGTAAACAGTGTCTCATTATATGCAGGAGCTACTGAGACGCGAATCCACAGGAAGGCAGGGCGGTATCCCTCTAATGTATGTTATAGTTGTGGGCTTGATTGCCCTCCTTTTGGGGTATCTCATCAAGAAGACATGAATGATAGTTGTGCCAGAAACCATTCTACTCGATTGAATTCCTATTTAACCCTGTATCAGGTAATTTCTAGAATAGTGGACCTAGTGGTTAGATTGGTTTTTGCATATTCTGAATTTGTGTGTAAGGAATCGAATGAATTGGTAAAGTGATTTGTGTAACTTTACAACCTTGGGGTGGATTTTAGTTGATCTTCCTGGTGACGAATCATCTTGTGAGCTTAATCCTTCAACCGAACAGGATTATATTTGTTTGATGCTGCCCAGAAGGTTAGTAGGCAGAAGAGATTGCATTCTTGTATGGTTCTTTTTGTGTGTAAAAGTGTTCGATCTTTGATATTTTTCTTTTGGTTGGATGATGAGTAAAGGTTGTAAACTCTCTGTTAATTAATACTTATCGTTTACTATTTATGCACGCTTTTTTAAAATGATAAAAATTATATAAAATATTAATAAACAAGTTAATATTTTATATAGTTTTTAATACCTAAAAAAGCGTGCATGAATAATAAAACGTTAAGTTTTAATTAACAAAGAGAGTATTTAATAAGGAAAAAAAAAGTAATTGTCCATATGTAAAATTCCAATTAAGTATATATCTATATTGAGTCGCGACGTCAAGTTTTAATTAACGGGGTGAGCTCGATGATAGCCATGTCGGTGGATTATTGAGTCGCGAAAGAAAGGTACTTTATCTTGCTCTATTCTTTGTGCTTCATTTTTAATTGGAAAATTAAAGAACTCATGTTGTGAAACTTGGGTAGTAATTAGGGTTTCTATTCGGAAGTTTATAAATTCTAATTAAGAAAAGGATCAACGCAATTAGGGTTATTTATCGAAAGGTTTATATTTCTATTTACCGGATTTGGTGAAAGTCTTGCACTTTATTGATAAAGTTCTTGTCTTTTGCGATTTTTGAATTCTCTTGCATGGTTGTTGTTGCGGTAAGCCCTGACATTGGAAGATCTTTTTATATATTTGTTTACAATCGTTATTCTGTCGTTCGTTGGGTCATCGACAAACTCAACATCCTTGGTTATTTTTGTCCATCATTCTTCTCCATCCTTTTATTCTTCGGCCTTCTTTGCTGATGCACACACAGGTCACTGCATTTACACTCGATATCGACTGTTTTGAGTCGAAATCGAGTCACTGGGATCGACTGGCAATCTTTTGAGCTAGCCGACATTAGGCACTAACCACTCGACGTCGACTCTTGTTTTTATTCTTGCAGGTGCAACACTCGGAATCAACAGACTTGAGTCGATATCGAGTCTAGTGGTCGATATCGAGTGAACTACATAGTCAAAATAGAACGTGATTTTCTCACTGCTTAGGATCCGCTGACCCGCTTCCTCGAGGATCGTACCTGATTCCCTTCCACTACAACGGGAGGAAGTCATGAATTTAATTGCGTGGACTTGGATTTGGTTTCAATTTATATTTTATATTTATTTAATTTGATTTCCTCCATATCAAAATTTGGCGTCGTTGCCGGGGAAGCGATCATTCGCGCCCTAGGCAGTTATCTTCACGTTCTATTTAGTGTTTATTCCACAAGTGTATGCGACGTGGTGATCGCACGCCAAAATTCGAAAGATTAGACGAGCCTGGGCGCTTTCTACCTATTCATTCCAAGCTACAAATAATCATGGCGACTGCTGAAACTCGGGCTCAGCAGATTGAGAGGCTGCGGAAAACAACTTGAAGAAGCCAATGCACGAGGCGATCGGGAGGAACAATAAAGGAGGCAGTTTGAGGCTCAAATCAACCAGTTGCCTAAATGGCCAAGCAATACATGCACCCGACGCTCACTGTGCCTGAATCGGCCATTCTTATCCATCACTCTGATTTTGAAATTCGAACTTCCTTTCTTTCCGAAAATAAAAAACATACTTTTAAATGAAGAATTAACGAATGCCCTCTCACTCATATAACAACGTTTGTTGACTTATGTGAAACTATCACCAATGGCAAAAATCTCGAATATGTCAAACTAAAAACTTTTCGTTTTTCTGTTACAGGGAAGACATTGCAATGGCTCGAAGGACTAACCCCACGATCGCTCACTACATGGACAACGGTTAAGGACGTGTTCCTCAACAAATTCTTTCCTCCTTCCAAGACGGGGATGATGCGATAGAAAATCACGGCTTTTCGACAAAAGCCCGAGGAGACACTGGCACAGGAATGGGAGCGGTTCAGGGACCTTTTGCGATCTTGTCCTACTCATGGGCAGCCACCCTACGTGATTTTGGAGATTTTCTACAATTCTTCTGGCCTACCCAACAGAGGCTTGGGCAACTATAAAGAGGTTAGTCAACTTTGACAACACCTCTCTTGTGGCCTCCGACAACACATATGCGAGGTCAGATCCATCCATGCCCTTGTATGAGCCCTCTAGAGAGATATATCCGGATGTCAAGGAACAATTCTACAAGGATCAAAACTAGAAGCTCCTAAAGCAAGTTAAGTTTCTCTCAGTGAACCAACCTTGCACCGAATGCGGCTCTGAGCGGCACACCACCCGTGAGTGCCCACATGCAGAGCAAATCCACCTAGCAGAGACTCACGAAGAAGCGGCTTACACGGGGGGGGGGGGGGGGGTCCCAATCGCTATTGGGTGACCAACAGTTCTATCATCCACAACGGAACCAAGGTAAACCTAGGAACCCCCCATACCTTATCGAGCTCCAGGACATCCAGAGAGAAACCAGCGAAAGGATGATCTTGAACTCGTCCTTGATGAGTTAAGAAAGAACCAAGCAGAAAGCAAGCAAGCCAACAACGCCATCGAATCTCAACTCCATAGCTTTACCACGAGGTTTGGAGGTATGGACATTTGGAAGCAGAACATAGAGACCCAATGGGTCAACTTGCGGCACAGATTCCACGACAGTCCGAAAAGCTCCCTGGGCATACAGATCCAAATCCCAAGGGGCAGAACGGACACATCGCCGCCGTAAAAATAAGGAGCAGTCACAAGTTGTGCGAACTAGAGATCGGAGAAGAGGACGATGCCACTAGAAATCCACTCGATGTCGACTCAACCCCAGTCGATATCGACCCAGCACTCGACGTCGAGTCTTCACCACTCGCTGTTGAGTCTTGATAATTAATGCATAGTTTATATGGTAATTTATAGGTAGTCTTAGGTGCATTAAGTATCCATATTGTATGTTTAATAATCTTATTCACATTCGTCATCATTTGATATTCGAAGAGTGGAATCTACGGTTTTTAGTGTTTATTTGTAAGTTATAAGATCCAACCTCAAAAGGAGGAGAAAGCATGGAGAAAATGGATAAAGAAGATCTAAGGAACAAGAGCAAAAATGGAGAACATGGAGAAATCCCATCTTTAAGGTTATGAGAAGTTGGAATTAGCTTGTGAGGTCTTCATGAGAATCGTAGTGCTTGGAAAGATCTTTCCAACTCATATTCATATGCGTCAATTGGACGAAGGATGACTCCAGAAAGTGCATTACAAATTTAGTCTGTCGAAGCTGTCAAGCTGTAAGGAGCGGCGCCCGCCGCTAAAATACTAGCGTCCGCCGGTCTCGTCAATTCCGGATTTGCGATACGCGACCCAAGTCTATTTTTGTTGGATCTTTTATCCAAACTTATTCTAGGGTTTGATCGACGAAAGGAGGCTTATATTAGGTTATTTTCAGTAGCTTTCATTTATTCAGTTATTGATTAACTAAAAGAGAGATGAGAGGATTTAAGTTTAGGGATTCAAGGTACGTTATGCTTGCCTAGAATTCTTGTGGTTTTGCTGATAAAATAGCTATGTAATCACATCGAAGGGACAAGTTTTCGCCGTTAATAATTAGATCTAACTCTTCCAAGTAAAACCTAATTGTATCTACCAATTTTATGTTTATAATTCAAGTTGTTGACATGAATCTCTTTTTTTATCAAAAAGGGAATAAACATAATAAGGTAGTAGATGATCAAAACATAATAAATATCAAAACTTTACCTCAAGCGTGTGTGGCTATCATCAGGCTCACCCCCGACCCTAGCTAGAAGAAGGGCGACTACTCACTCATCTAGCAAAAGACATCATTGATGTAAAATAAACATGCATTAAACTAAACTCGAATCCTTTACAATCCCGACGCGCCAACTTTCGCAAGAATGCAAAAACCCTAAAAGATTCGAAACCCTAAACTCTCTACTTGACTTGGAATTGAATGCTATGAATTGAATGAATAAAAAACCAGCCCCTAGAGCTTTATTTATAGGCCTTAATCATTGCTAGACAAGGACGAGGATTTCTATATAAAACTATAAGATATAAATTTAGATAAAAAAAATATATAAATCTAATTTGGTAAATTAAAAATCTTCATAGGGTAAAAAGAGTCCTCAACCCATAAGGATAGAACTAAGTAGATGATAGAAAGTCTTCTCTTCATACTTAAGTCTTCTCTTCTCGGATTCGGATCGGCCCAAATGCGTCTCGACCCAATTGTAATTTCAGCCAACGTCGAGTAGGTCCACTCAACGTCGAGTCATCCACTTGATATCGAGTTATGGTGGTTGATATCGAGTCGTGCTCTCAGCTGCTAAGTGTTGTGCTAAGTGTTCACGTACTCGAGATCGGGTGCTCTTTAGTAGACATCGAGTCAGGCAGTCGATGTCGAGTCCCTTTCAGTAGATATGGAGTGCCATTCCAGTGCTTCTGGGTTTTGCTCTGAATTCGCTCCAAATTATACAATATTAAACAAAAACTTGTGCAGACCTCTATTTCTTGCAAATAAGTATAAACTACACAAATTCGCTAAGTTCCCAACCCAGAATATATAAAATAATAGAATATGGAGCGAAATTAACCACAAAAACATGGCATAAAACATGGACATCAACCATCAACGAGACATGCCTCCTCTGTCTCTTGTTCGATCGTCTCATGATCAAGCGACCGACTCTCCAACTTATGTTTGAAAAATGTTTGTTTGTCCTTTTTTATCAGACTATACTTTTCGGTGCTACATGGATCGTTGTTCTATGGGTGTTGTGAACAGTTAACTCTGCATTGTGGGTGAATATTTATCGCCGTATATATTTTTGGTTTAATTTCGTACGTGGGTATATTTTTGCAATTATGTTTCTGTTTCATACTATTTTGCTTGCCTGTGTTTCCTGCCTGCGATACCCTTACCAATCTCTTGTTGTTGAGTGTTTTATAAAATAAATCATGATAGAACAAAAAGAAGGATTTGCTGGCTGAAGTAGACTAGGTAATTTTTTTAAAAACGGTAGAGATGATGCTTTAGAGATGCTTTAAATTTCAGTTTTTGTTTATAGCGACAGAAGTGGGTTTGAAAGAGTCAACTACTTTCCTTTTACAAGGGGTTGATACGGGTTGATATATGAGATAATGCACTTTTGATTGCTTATGATTCTTGATTTGAATTGAAACCGATAGATTTGCCTTTACTCTAGAAATTAGGAAGAAAATATGTGATTAGCCCTTAGAGGTGGATATCTCCACCTCTCGAGTCTGAGATTTGATTGGCCAACATGGGATTGAAGGATTTTTTAACGATATTGGAAAGGGACTAACCTGGATTTTGAAAGGTTTTGAATAGTTTTGAAAGTTGAGAGGCTTGTTTGGTTTTGAAGGTTTCAGTCTCGGGAATGAGACTTGTTTTTAGAGGTGGATGAATGTAAAGACCAAAAATTTAATTACTATTTAATTACCCGATTTGGAAAGTTTTCAAAAAATCTGTCCTCGATCAACTTACCATTTTAGAAATCCTTGGAAATAATTCCGGCATCCCTTTGAATTTTAGAGTCGGACCTAGCGGGACCATCTCTCTCTCTCTCTCTCTCTCTCTTCTCAGCTCTTTTGTTCTTTTCCTCATTATCACCCATTAAACCCTAACAAAGCCCACTTGCCTCCCTATAAATAGAATGCATCAATCCCAAAAAATCTAAAAAATACACTTGGAAATTTGAGCCACCAAACACAAACCCTAATCCCTTTCTTTTATTTAGAAACCAAAGGAGAAACCCTAAACACTTACTTCCATCCTCCATTTCAATCTTCAAGCCTCCACTAAATCTCTTCTTTTGTGTTCTTCTCATCTCAAACATCCTCAAACACACCTTCTTTCTCTACTCCTTGAGGATCTAGTGAAGCAAAGAAGGAGTTCCCGGTCACCGCCGCAAGCTAGAACCCAGAAACTGCATGAGCCAGTCATCGCTGTGAGTTCCCCGTCGCCGCCGCTAGAAGGATCCCAGCCAGCACCCTGCTCGTCTTTCCTCGTGGTAATCCAACTCGTTCTCCCTCCTCTTGCTTCCTTTTCCTTCCAAATCTTTTAGAGGTGTACCTTTACTGAGATTTCCATATTCTATGGCTGAGAGGAAGCAGATCTAACCTCTGAAAATGTGGAATCGAGCCTCTTCTTTCCTCTGTCCCCTATTTTTCGAATGTGAGCTAAAACTCTCTCATTCGTGCTCATTTTGGTCTCAATCCTTGTAAAAGAGGACCTTTACTCATCATCTACCTTTCCTAGGCTTGATCGCTCACTTTTCTCGTCGATCCGGGGCTTGGGAGGCAACCATCAAAGCTTGAGAAGTTCCCCTCGACGACCTTCGGTAATCCCTCTTCCGCTCTCCCCCTCTGGTCCTCGTTTGAGTCATTATTTATTGTTTCTATGGTCGGGAAGGGTTTTGCTTTAGTTTGGTTTTGGTTTGATAAAGAACGGAGTTGATTCAAGTCAAAAATAAACCAAAATATTCGAATCTCGCAGCGGCAAAACCATGGTTGCCGCGGCGAGTTAGAACAGAACTCAGAGGATGAAGAAGGGCATTTTGCGGCCACCAGTGTGGCTTCACTGTGGAAAAAGTGGCCTCTCGTGGCCAGCGAGTGCCCCATCTTCACGGGGAGCCTAGGATGGATTTCACCGCGGCGAGTGGCCATTTCGCTGCGGCGAAACCTATCCCAGCAGCCTTGGTCGAGGCATCTCCCCCTTGATCTATTGGGTCCATTGGCTTGGTTTTTGGGTTGAACCAACCTATGTTGGGTTGTTGTTGATTTTGACCTTAAGACGTGGATTTAAAATATAATTTTAATGGATTTTGAAAAGTGGTTCATTGTATCGCTTTGAATGTCTCATAGATGCTTTTGGAAAGACTTAGTGTCTTCAAACCGAGATGCCGGGATTCCTTTAACGATAACTTTGATTAATCAACTGGACTTAATGATTTGAGAACGACCTTAAGTTAACTGTGTTTCACATACCTTATTTAATGGATTGACATAACTTGATTGGAACTGGACTAGAGATTTAGTTGGCATGTGAATGATGGTGAGTATGAGAACTGATATGAATTGGTAATCTTTGGATATCTCGGCTTTCAGATGGTTCTCGTATTTCGAAATGGTTTTGAGACGATTTGACTTATCGAATGGTTTTGGAAATGTTTTGGGTAGATCTCATTGTGAGTAGTTAGTAGAATTGTTTAGCTTATCGCCCTTATTATTTATATTAGGTTCTTGTTCACTTGTGGACTTCTGTTACCTATAATTGCCTTTGCTGTTCGGCTTTGAAAGTAAGTTCCCTCACGGAGCATACTCAGATTGATTCTCATATGCATGTAGTCACATGATATACTAGGTGATGCATAAGCATAAAAGCATGATTCGTGTAGTATCATGTTTAGGTTTGCACACTTGAATGAGCATTCGTTTACTCAATGTGTTTGGAAAACAAAACGGTCATTATCTATGAAGTTCTAGAGTCTTTGCTAGGGTCATAGGATAGCCCAGCTCCATCGGGTTTATTCTGAGTCATTATTTTCACGAGACACAATATGAGCTTGATTATGATCATGAGAATGATTACGATATGAGCATGATGACGATATGATGATGATATGCATATATATATATATATATATATATATATATATATATATATATATATATATATATGATGGAATTGCTATGCTACAACACCGCCGTACTGGCCTGGGTTTGCCCTAACGGGAAGGGGTCAGAGGTAGGAGGTAGGAGAGGGATATGTCACTTGACATTATTTATTTTATGCATATAATATATCTTAATAAGACCGACTTGTGTGTTTAAATTTCTCTCTGCATTAGAAGCATCTTTATTTAGGATTAACGTATATGTGTGCCTATAGTGGGACCTAGTCATGTGTCTGAGCCTCAGTCTATCCCACGTCATGTATTATTTTTAGGTTTGTATGCTGATTGGTGTTTGCTCGATGCCTCTATGATGGGGATATCTATTGGACGAACGTCGATCGAGAGACTAACTCCTACCAGGCTTGACTTGAATGCTTTCAATACTCGTACTTTTCATATTTTGATTTTGACCCAGCTCCGCCGTGGCAAGTGGTATCCTGATTTTAGTTTTGCATGTTTTCATTTTAAAACGAAATTGAGCGGCAGATGGAGGATCTGAACGAATGATGTATAATTGTCGTTGTCACTCAGTTCCAACAAAAGTAAATATTCTAACTCAATGCTCAACCAAAATATTAGTGCAGCAAACAAGTAATGAGTCGATCCCACAGAGAAGACTATTCGCTTATATATTTCTATTGATGATTTCTTAAGATAATAGCAATAAGTTGTAGCAAACTAATGAAATAGCAAGATACATTAAATAAAGTAATGGTTGCAAAGTAGTGATAATATGATAGAAAAGCGATTCACCGATAATTCTTCACAATAGTTGGGGTTAATGATCCTTAGGTTGATTTCAATATTATTTATAAGGTTATGTTGACTACCTATTGTCGATTGTTCCACAAAGATACAATCACTTATTCAATGCGGCATCACTAAAGAATAACATTAACAAATCGAGTACTTAAGACCAATTGGCACATCAATTCAATGCAATTAGGAATCAAAGGAGCAACCCATTTAACCTTAAAAACATCTACTCGACGTAGATCAATTGTTATCATCCACTACAAAGACAATAGAAACATCACTGAATCAATGACTTTGTTTGCTATCGAGAAACGAACAACGGATTCATAGCATAGATGCAATTTTTAATATGGTGATCAAGCATAGAAATGAGCACAAATATATATCAATAAGAACAAGATGATAAATAAACTCATAATTAACTAATTGAAATCAAATCCTCACAATTTATCCAACCATATCTTAGAATCACATGCGAAACTATGAGTTTAGCAGCTCATAGCCAAAGTAAAACTCATCTCTCTTTATTCTCTCAAACGACACACACAACCACAATATGCCTCTCTCTCAAACAATAGAATGAAAATAGCCTAAATAAAGTTGTGCAAAACCCTTGGGGAAATAATAATAATATAATATATTAATAGAATCTACAGACTAAATCGAGAGTTGTTGAACACGGTGCACCGGCGGGCGTTGCTATTCAGGCTCCGTGATTCTTCCTTTGCTTCAATGTTGTGATGTCTTGCTCCCTTGATGCTTCTTCCTTGGCCTTCCTTATGCTCCAAAATCAGTCTCTAAGATTTTCCAAGATCGCCTTCAAGCTCGAACTGTAAAAATGTAGAATAAACACTAAAAAGGCGTAGATTCCGAACTCGAATACTTCACATGAATGATTTGGAAATAGACCAAAACATATGCAATATGACTACTAAATGCAATAAGACCTACCTATAATGCCTACCTAAAATATGCAATATCAAATCCCCCCACACTTAAGCTCTTGCTTGTCCTCAAGCAATCATGAAACATAAGCACAATTAATGCATCCCACAAGAGATTCCTTCATAATTTTTCCTCATCAAAAGCAACTTCAATTCATAGTGCAAATATGAACAAGGCATAAAAACGTCAAAACATGTATATGGTTGATCAAGTAGCTTGCATGCTTATCAATCCAACCTCACAAGGGAAAAATATGTGTTTCTCTCACTCTCATGTGTTTAGGCTTTAAGCATACACTCCACTCAATTCCATATGCAAACATCAAAATTAAATATTGACACTTATATCACAAAATTTCCAACGGATACATCAAAGCAAAAATAAGAACATCAAAAGGACTTTCGTTCAATGGAAACCTTCAAAGAAGATTCCATTCGACGGGATTGTAATGTGGCTTGGTAAAAACATAAGGGCAACACAAACCAACTCAAAAATACATCAAGCTCACATAAGAACACAACTCTCAACAATAACCAATAACTCTTAAAATATAGCAATAAGCTCTCAAAAACTCTCAAATAACATAAAAACTCATATAAACTCCATATAATCTCAAATAACTCAAATATCTCATCTAACTCAAAAATAGATAAACAAGGCTTTTTATTCTCTTTTTTTCTTTTCTTTTCTTTTTTTCGACTTTTTTTTCTTTCGGATGCTTTTTTTAGCCAAATAAAATCCAATATAATATGAGTGGAAATATAAGCACGTAACATTACATCTTCTTCAAACCATAAACCATAATAACTCACTTTAGCTTCTTTCTCACAACTCCAAATAAACATCCATAACCAACTCTAAATATTAATCTTGGAGGGGGTAAGGGTTATCATAGACTAGGAAACATGAATTATGTGGAGTTACAAATAAATAAACTAAAGACTCAAATTGGCTTCAAAGCAAGATATAACATAGGGTAGATATGGATAAGAAGTGGCTAAAAGATGCCTCTATCATTTGAAACTTATCAAGCAATGATCATGTATATAATCAGCCTCGAAAATCGATAACCATGTCAATACTCATAGATAAACTCATAGGAAGAGTAAATCACACAACAAAAGCAAAATGGAGTATAGATGTCACACACATGCAATGCATAATATTTTTTTTTATTTTTCGACATTTTTCAACTTTTTTTTGTTTTTGTATTTTTAAACAACAAATAAAACATAAACATGATGCATGAATTAAACTAAAAACTTAAACATAATAAACTCAAAATAAATTACAAACTCAAAATAAACATGAAACATAAAACATAAGCATGAACTAAACTAACAAAAACCACTCCCCCACACTTAAATGTTGCATTGCCCTCAATGCATAAATAAAAAGAATAATGAAATAAAACTGATGGTGAAGGAAGGGAATAAATAACCTATTGATGTGAAGGTGGAGTCTGAAGTCCAAACTGACGCGACCCAAAGGATCGATCCAACAAGTTATAAAGCTTCAACCGAGCACGAGAACAAAATTTGACACACACGACTCTTTTATTTGGATTTTTCTAGATTTATGGGAAAATAAAAGCAAGATATGGATGGGTAAATCTATGAGCATCTCACCCATAGACTTACCAAACTCGCTCTCTCACTCGTCGGCATCTCACTCCCGAGCAATCAAGCCTTTGTTTGAACAACTCTAACAAGCATCTCACCGGAAAGAGTTAGACAAACGGAACCATTCCTCGGCCTCTCACTCCGGAATGGGGTGTCAAAATGGCATCTCACCAAATCAACCAAACACACACACTTTTCTTCCAAAAATTCTCAACTCAATCTTATTTCTTATGACAAAGGTTTAGGCATTTTATAGCCAAAAAACAAGCAACAATTAAACAACAAATTAAAGACGGATAAGATGAAAAGTTTCTCGGAATCGATGAAGAAATGTGGACAGCCTCATGTCGGAAAATGAAGGGTCGGTTGTCCTCATAAAGTGTAAAAAACCATCAATTCCCATTGGATGAAGACCCTTCGATACATCTCATCTATTCCGACGTCATTCAATGCATCGGGAAAGCTGTCCAGATTTCGGAATGCTGATTTATTGCCAATTTCGGACCTGTTCTTGGATGATTTCAGTACTTTGGTCTTCATAAAAGATGTAGCCCTTCGAATTATCTTTCCAACAAGTACTAACACACCTCAATATAGCTCTTGTTATGACCAAAACACTGAGCATGTGTCGAAAGAGCTTGGATCACATCACAAACTGCTGGCGAAGATCATCAATTATGCACAACAACAATGTCTGAATACCAGTGATCTTAGTAGATATAGTCATGAGCTTTTCCTCATTCCTCCTTTCTAATTCCACAAAACGATGCTCAAGATCATCCAAAGCAACATAGACAGAGTCAGCATCTGCAGCAACCAAATATTCTTCTTCTTCATTCTCAATCTGCTCCTCTCCTACTGCTACATCTGTTTCTTCCAGGCCATGTACCTCAGAAGCTTCCTCAAGTGGCTCAAGTAGTAAGGGAAAGTTATTATGGCTCACTTTGAAATTTGCAAGTCCAAAATAAAACATTAGCTCTACGGGAAGGTATAGATGATGCTCTTCGTAATCTCCTGCCATCCATCTGAAACACTCCACTCCACTAGGACGCCGAATTGTTACAATAATGCCAGTCCAGTTCAGAGTGGAAATATTGTAGACCGTGTCATCAAGCAAATGTTGCAATTCATCAAGACGAACACCTAAGTGACGAGCAATCAATGATATCAAACCTCTAAAAGCAATAATGTGATCTGCCCTCACATGAGTAGCCCTAATCATCTCAGCAAAACTTCCCAGAAATAATTGAACCCAATCTGGAACTTGCATAGCGTCAGGGGTCAAACAGTAGCTATAGCTCCAACCTCTCATAGTCACCAACTCAGGATCAACCAAACCAAAGAAAGTAGGACTCAACACCCTATAGCATAACTGATGTGCACTTAATTTGCCATGTTTTGCATTAACATTTATATCGATTTTTGTACATATTTTATATTTCTGGGTTAGAATAATACATGAATTGTGTAGTTTATGCTTATTTGTCAATTATGGAGATCTACACTAGTTCTTATTTAATTTCGCAGAAATTGAGATGTTTTACGAGCAATTCGAAGAAGAGAAGAAAAATGTCAAATGACTCGATATCGACTACAACAACACGATATCGAGTGCGAGCTAAACCATAAATCGAGCAGGAGATGAGGAAGGCATTTAGACCCTATGCCGAGTTGATATCGACTACCCATGGTCGATATCAAGTGGACCATTACCAAGAGTCGACTGGAGCACTCGAGCAACAGAGGAAGAAGGTCGATATCGACCTAACTTGGTCCATATCGAGTACCACCAGGTCGATGTTGTGACCTGAATCTGCCATGTTTTACAGTATCTTTTATATTGTTTTCTGCATACATTTCATGCATTTGGGCTAGGATAATACAGAATCTATGTAGTTTAAGTTTATTTGCCAAATTATGGAATCTACACCAGTTTTTGTTTAATTTCGCAGGATTCGAGGCAAATTACAGCAGTTGTAAGAAAGGTTGGAAATGCTCGGAAATCAACTACAGAAGTCCAAGGTCAAGAAGCAGCGGAACCAGGACGAATCAAGCCGGAGCTCAACCTTACTTGATCTAGAGTACACTTACTCGATCTCGACAAAGGGTGTCCGAGCATGTCTGGTTGAGAAGAGCATGATCGAGGAAACTGAGTCAGAGACAACCCGACTCCCGAAGCCTTACTCTATCTCGAGGAATCTAGTCGAGATAGACCAAATCTTGATCCCGTGTCCGGAGTCGAAGAGATGTGCCAAGTCGAGAAGCCGAGGACCCGGAGACGTCGGACACACTTTACTCGATCTCGACAAAAGTTTTCGATATCGAAAAAATCTTCACCACCATTCCGAGCCAGTGCCGAGGAGAAGAGTCCTCGACCAAGACAAAGCAAGTCGATGAGACATGGATACTCGATCTCGAGTAAGCTCCTCGATCTCGAGGACCTCAGAGAGCCAAGGTCCGAGCCATGATGAGCACCAGCTGCTCGACCAAGCCCAGCCAAGCCATCCTCGACGCCACTTCTACTCGATCTCGAGGAAGTTTGTCGAGATCGAGGAAACCGCGTCCCGAAGCCGCGTTACGCGTTTTTGCTGTCCTACTCGGTTTGGGGTTGCTTGGAGCCGAAGATTGCCGAGATCTATCCGAAAATATCAAGTTCTATCTATGAAGAAGACCTACCTACACATGGAAGACTTACCTATTTTAGATATAATTTTCCTTATAGATTTAATTCCTTAATTGCATTTATTTATCTTAAAGCCTTTAGATATAGATTTAGATAAAGATAGATATATTCTATCTTTGAATAGCAAGAAGTAGAAGGCTATAAATAAAGCCTTAGGGGCTGGTTTTTCATCATTCATTTTCAGAGAGAACAAGTAAGTAGTAGAGAGAGAGAGTTTGAGGCGAGCAAGGTGGAAAGGCGAAAGCGGATTCGTCTTGTTTGGTTGTAAGCTTTCTTTATTCAATGCAAGTTAGTTTCTTTTGTTATTTGATGAGTTTCTTGATAATGAAGAGCGAGTAGTCCACCCACTTCTGGGGCTGGGGTGAGTCCGACGGTAGCCATATAAGGTGATGCGGTAAAGGTACAATCTTTTTATGCGATTCGTCTTCTATCCCTATGAGCATGGTTCTTTTGCGAGAGTTGAAGGTGATCCTTGTTTGTGTTATTGAAGCGAAAGTGATCTTAATGCAACTTGGGTTAATTATGTGAAAAGGGTTAGTCACAATTAGGGTTTATGCGAAAGCCTCTATATGCCTATTTGTTAATAACGAAAGTTGTTTGATGGAAAGCATGATCTTTTATGCCTTTATGTGTTACTTTGCATGGTTATCGTTGTGGTGTTGATACCATGGGTTTGGAAGTTCTTTAATATATTGAGTTTATTTCTGTCGAAATCTGTTATTCTGTGTTCGAAGTTACAAATTTACAGTTTCTGTTTGTTTAGTCGATCTAGAGCAGTTTTAGTCGAGATCGAGTTGGCTGTTTGTCGATCTCGAGTAGGGCTTTGTCTGGATCGAGTTGTGTTTATGAGTTTTCTGAGTTTCAGTCATCGCTGTCCTTTGTCGATCTCGAGTACTGTTGGTCGAGATCGAGTAGCTTCTGTCTTTGCTTTTATTTCTGCTTTCGTTTGTTATTTCTGTCTTTGTTTCTTTGTTTCTGTCTTTTGTTTGCTTTTCTGTGAGATTTACAGCTACCTAGGATCTGCTGACACGCTTCCTCGTGGATCGATCCTGACTTCCCACTACTGCATAGGGAGGGAGTCTTGTAATTATTTGATGGGGCACGAATCTGGTTTGATCTATATTTTATATTTTTAAACTCGATTTCCTCCTACAACAAATTGGCGTCGTTGCCGGGGAAGCTATCATTCGCGCCTTAGTTAGTCAGATCTCACTTTTCTTTTAAGTTACTTTGCAGGTGTATGCGCCGTTCTGGTCAACCACTTGAGTTTGACGGCTTAGACGATACGGAACGCCTCTTACACATCCAAGATAAGCTAAAAAGAGCCATGGTGGCCGCAGAAACATAGGAACAGCTAATTGCGAGGCTTACAAGGGAACTAGCCGCTAAAGATGCTGCTTTCGCCACTGAGAAAGCAGCAAGGGAACAAGCAGAAGCTGAGCTTGCCCAATACCCAACCACTGTAGAGGATTATATGCACCCGACTCTCGTCGTGCCTGAATCGGCGATTCTAATCCCTGAAAACTCTTTTGAAATTCGCACTCAATTTCTTATAGAGCTTAAACATAATGCTTTTTATGGCAAATTCAATGAGTGTCCTCTTGAACATATTACCAATTTTTCTGACATGTGTCGTACTCTGGCTGAAGGTACAACTTTGGAATATGTCAAGATGAAGGCTTTTCGCTGGTCTCTCGCTGGACCTGCACTGAAGTGGCTTGAAGGGCTGAAACCACGATCCCTCACGACATGGGCTCAAGTAGAACAAGAGTTCCTCAACAAATTCTTCCCTCCTGCCAAGACAGCACTCCTCCGCCAGAAGATCACAGCTTCCAAACAGAAGCCTAGGGAGCCACTAGCAAAAGCATGGGAAAGATACAAAGAACTGCTGCGATCTTGCCCTACTCATGGACAACCACCCTACGTCATTCAGGAGATCTTCTTCAACTCTCTTGACCAAGTCACTAAGGACAGGATCAACCAGTATACTCGCTATTAGTATCTGACGATGCCACCAATTGACGCATGGGGTGTGCTCGACAAGCTCACTAACTATGACAACAAGTATGGGTCTACTGCAACTTATGAGGAGAACCCCTACGCCAGGCCAGCACCATCCATGCCCCAATATGAGCCTCCTAAAGAGATTGATCCTGATGTAAGGGAGCAGTACTACAGAGATCAGAACAAGAAGCTCCTTAAGCAAGTAAAGTATCTTTCTGTCAACCATCCTGGCATTGCATACGGATCACAGTGGCACACCACTACTGAGTGCCCACACACAGAGCAAGTCAGGCTGGCAGAACACCACGAAGAGGTAGCTTACGCAGGAGGTCCCAGTCGCTATATGGGGGACCAAAGGTTTCAGTAACCACAATGGAACCAAGGTGCCCCTAGGAACCCTCCTCCCTACAGAGCTCCAGGACATCCAGAAAGGGACCAAAAGAGGGATGATCTACAGACAGTCCTAGAGGAAATACGGAGGAATCATTCAGAAACTAAGCAGTCCTTCAACTCCGTCTACACTCAGATGCAAGGGGTCAACTCTAGGCTTGGGGAAATGGATATATGGCGGAAATCAGTTGATACACAGATTGGCCAGCTAGCAGCAGGAATCCCTAGACAGTCAGGTTCACTCCCAGGATCTTCAGAACCAAATCCCAAGGGAAAGACCGGACACATCGCTGCTGTAAAACTCAGAAGCGGCCATCAGCTACAAGAGCCAGAGGTCGGAAAACAGCAAGGAGAACAGCAACTCGATATCGACCAGACCTTGGTCGATATCGACAAAAGGCAACTCGATATCGAGGAAGGTCTCCTCGATATCGACGACAGATTAGGCCAGCCTTTGTCTGCACAGCACAGCAACTCGACACCGCAGAAACTAGTCGAGATCGAGAAGGACTTGGTCGAGATCGAGGAAACCCAAGCCGAGATTGAGAAGGCTGCTACACCTCCGACATCTGTTCTGGCTCCGAATCAGAAAAAGAAGCTGCCCTTCCCAACAAAATCTCTTAAGGACCCGGCAGAAAAGAAATTTCAGCGCTTCATCAAGATGCTTCAGAAGCTCAATGTCACCATTCCCTTCACAGAAGCTCTCAATGAAATGCCATCCTATGTGAAATTCCTAAAGGAGATTCTGAGCAAAAAGAGGTCAATGGCTGAGATTACAGAGGAGTGCAACCATTTGGACATACTTGAGAAGAGGCCAGATCCAGGTAAGTTTGCTATAACCATTGGATTTGGTCCATATAAAATTAATGCTTTATGTGATCTTGGAGCTAGTGTGAGTATAATGCCTTCAACAATTTGGTCCAAGATTAAGATAGGTGCCCTAGAGCCTGTGGATGCTAGACTTTACATGGCCAACAACACGGTGGTCATTCCAACAGGCATGGTGGACAATGTGCCAGTACAAGTAGGTAAATTCTTTGTCCCTGTTGATTTCTTAGTTGTTGATATGCAAGAAGACCCTGCTTGTCCAATTATTCTATGAAGACCCTTCTTGGCGACGGTTGATGCCAACATAAGCGTGAGGAAAGGAGTGCTCACTTTCAACATCAGCGATGAGGTAATTGAGTATCCCTTTAATAAAACTGAAAGGCGTACAGGTCCAATAGAAGAGGTAAAATCTATCTCAGCTGGCTACATCACTTGCGGGGAACCCAAGGTAAGAAATATGACCCCTGAGGAGCTGGAAAAGAGGGATATGGAGGCCCAGGTAGAGGAGATCATGGCCATCCTAAAGGAGGAAACAGAGAATCCACTCGACACAGACCAAGGTACATCGTTATGGACTAACTATTTTTCGGATGCCTTGACAGGATGCAAGTATGGGGTCATAGTCGACCAAGATTCCTCGATATCAAGGACTCTAGTCAATCTCGACCAAAACCAGGAGCCTTCACCAGCACCAGCATCGTCAAGCAGCCAGACTGAAGCGCCAGACTCCTCGAGATCGAGTACTTTACTCGAGATTGACCACCACCTCGCTGCCTCGACTTCGCCTTCCTCGACGCTGATTCCACCAGACGGGCCAGGCTCCTTGAGATCGACCAAGTTTGTCGAGATCGACCAAGCCTCATGCTCCCCAGCTCCTGCATCCTCAGGCAGTCCACCACCAGAAGCTGAAAACTCATCGAGATCGAGTACAGTTACTCAAGATCGACCAAACACTGTGGTCCCCGATTCCATTTCTGCGAAGGTAAGCCAAGGTATGGATCTTTCTTCTCATATTTCCATTAAAGATCTATCTATACATGGGAGAGGTTTGCCTTGTTATGTGCGCTTATGTAGGATTTCCAATAATGAGCCTAAGGAGTATGAAGTTGGAGACAAGCTCTATGTTTCCAAATCAAAGGATCATTGGTTTCCTAACAAATTCAACAAAAAGAGGATGGGACATTTTGTGGTGAACAAGATCCATTCTGGAGGATTACAGCTGATGGACAAGAATGGCGTCCTATTTGAAGCCCAAGCTACATGGGCCCTGCAAATGCCACCTTGAGCTTAATGGAGAAAGTCGGCCTAGCGACTATAAAATCTAGAGCTTGTACATAAACATTTACTTTTTGGGACTTTTTGGACATTGTTTTGTTTGTTTTTGGTTTTGAACATTTTTAGTTTTTCTATTGTGGGTATATGTCTTCCATTTTTCAGGTCTATGGGATAAGCTATATTCGGACTCGGCGCAAGCATTTACACTCGAGATTTTGAAGCCATGCACACCTGTCTAGTGAGTTTTCTTTCTTTACCCTTAATTTTATATACAGTGAGGACACTGTAATGTTTAAGTATGGGGTGGGGGAAGGGCTTACTTTGTGCATATTTGACCATATTTGTGCATTATTTCTTGAATTGTTATACATGGCTATTTTGGAATTCATTATTGAATTATGTGCTTATATGCATGTTTTCCAAAAGTTTGAGAAAAATGACCCCCATTGAATTTTTTTTATTAATGTCATGGAAGCTTTATTGAACTCGACGATACAAAATTGGATTCATTAGAGATATAACATGAAATTGCCTAGTAAAGGGAAGTCACAATGAAGTGCATTATTTTCTTGAAAACCATGAAAGGAGGTAAAAATTTGAAGTTGCTTTTGACATGTTGCATGATAAGATGATGGAGGACTTTATATTTCCATATAATGCTCATTGCTATAATCCTAGCCTTACCTATGCTTATGCATTACACAAAGCCATATTATGCCTTATTTCAATTATGCTCCACATGTTCTAAATATTGCCATTCTTTACCTTATCCGGGGATTATGTTGAGAATGATGTTACATTATGGAGATTATTATATGGTTGTTGTGTTGTTATCATTATTGGAGTTTGGCAGGAAAGTTTGAAAAAAATATGGAAATTTTAATGAGTGAGAAAAAATCCAATCACCTCAGGAGATAAAGGTAGATTGACCCTACTCGCTGAGATAATAGTTTGGCGAGATGGGACATATTGTGAGGAGTCCAAAGCACTAAGTATCCGGGGCCATTCATGACACCTATGTTTGCGACTCGCGAGAAGGCAGTGCTGAGGTTAAAGCGGTAAAAGCATAATATTGAAAAAAGCATTATGGAAGGTGATGAATCTTATAAGAAAGAATGTGGTATGAAATTCAGATTGGAAAGTACTCCATTTCCCCGGATCATTAACACCACATTGTCAGAAAATTGCCCACCTTTAGCCTTTTACCAATCCTACTCCTTATTTGAGCTTAAATTAAAGTCCTCTTGATTATTAATGCTTTGTCACGAATTATTGTTTTTACATAACCCTTCTTTTGTGAGTAGATGTTGCTTTTGTATATCTGCACATGCATGGATTTGTGACACTAGTACCTTTTCGAAGATGGTAATTGATTGCAGGGTTATATAAGAATGAATCTAATATGTTGAGAGTTTTAATTTCTTCCCCTGAATGACAAATAAAAGTATTGCTTGAGGACAAGCAAGCTTAAGTATGGGGTGTTTGTTGTGAGCTGAATCTGCCATGTTTTACAGTATCTTTTATATCATTTTCTGCATACATTTCATGCATTTGGGCTAGGATAATACAGAATCTATGTAGTTTAAGTTTATTTGCCAAATTATGGAATCTACACCAGTTTCTGTTTAATTTCGCAGGATTCGAGGCAAATTACAGCAGTTGTAAGAAAGATTGGAAATGCTCGGAAATCAACTACAGAAGTCCAAGGTCAAGAAGCAGCGGAACCAGGACGAATCAAGCCGGAGCTCAACCTTACTCGATCTAGAGTACACTTACTCGATCTCGACAAAGGGTGTCCGAGCATGTCTGGTTGAGAAGAGCATGATCGAGGAAACTGAGTTAGAGACAACCCGACTCCCGGAGCCTTACTCTATCTCGAGGAATCTAGTCGAGATAGACCAAATCTTGATCCCGTGTCCGGAGTCGAAGAGATGTGCCAAGTCGAGAAGCCGAGGACCCGGAGACGCCGGACACACTTTACTCGATCTCGACAAAAGTTGTCGATATTGACAAAATCTTCACCACCAGTCCGAGCCAGTGCCGAGGAGAAGAGTCCTCGACCAAGACCAAGCAAGTCGATGAGACATGGTTACTCGATCTCGAGTAAGCTCCTCGATCTCGAGGACCTCATAGAGCCATGACGAGCACCAGCTGCTCGACCAAGCCCAGCCAAGCCATACTCGACGCCACTTCTACTCGATCTCGAGGAAGTTTGTCGAGATCGAGGAAACCGCGTCCCGAAGCCGCGTTACGCGTTTTTGCTGTCCTACTCGGTTTAGGGTTGCTTGGAGCCGAAGATTGCCGAGATCTATCCGAAAATATCAAGTTCTATCTATGGAGAAGACCTACCTACACATGGAAGACTTACCTATTTTAGATATAATTTTTCTTATAGATTTAATTCCTTAATTGCATTTATTTATCTTAAAGCCTTTAGATATAGGTTTAGATAAAGATAGATATATTCTATCCTTGAATAGCAAGGAGTAGAAGGCTATAAATAAAGCCTTAGGGGCTGGCGAGCAAGGTGGAAAGGCGAAAGCGGATTTGTCTTGTTTGGTTGTAAGCTTTCTTTATTCAATGCAAGTTAGTTTCTTTTGTTATTTGACGAGTTTCTTGATAATGAAGAGCGAGTAGTCCACCCACTTCTGGGGCTGGGGTGAGCCCGACGGTGGCCATATAAGGTGATGCGGTAAAGGTACAATCTTTTTTGCGATTCGTCTTCTATCCCTATGAGCATGATTCTTTTGCGAGAGTTGAAGGTGATCCTTGTTTGTGTTATTGAAGCGAAAGTGATCTTAATGCAACTTGGGTTAATTATGTGAAAAGGGTTAGTAACAATTAGGGTTTATGTGAAAGCCTCTATATGCCTATTTGTTAATAACGAAAGTTGTTTGATGGAAACCGTGATCTTTTATGCCTTTATGTGTTACTTTGCATGGTTATCGTTGTGGTGTTGATACCCTAGCTTTGGAAGTTCTTTAATATATTGAGTTTATTTTTGTCGAAATCTGCGATTCTGTGTTCGAAGTTACAAATTTACAGTTTCTGTTTGTTTAGTCGATCTAGAGCAGTTTTAGTCGAGATCGAGTTGGCTGTTTGTCGATCTCGAGTAGGGCTTTGTCTGGATCGAGTTGTGTTTCTGAGTTTTCTGAGTTTCTGTCGTCGCTGTCCTTTGTCGATCTCGAGTACTGTTGGTCGAGATCGAGCAGCTTTTGTCTTTGCTTTTATTTCTGCTTTCGTTTGTTATTTCTGTCTTTGTTTCTTTGTTTCTGTCTTTTGTTTGCTTTTCTCTGAGGTTTACAGCTACCTAGGATCCGCTGACACGATTCCTCGTAGATCGTTCTAGACTTTCCACTACTGCATAAGGAGGGAGTCTTGTAATTATTTGATGGGACACGAACATGGTTTGATCTATATTTTATATTTTTAAACTCGATTTCCTCCTACAACAGTCGACATCACCTCCAGAAGTCGAGATCAAGTGAGCTGAGAATACCGAGTCGATATCGACTGAACATAGTCGATATCGAGTGACCAAGCAGACGCTGTCCGAGCCGATTTCGGGTAGGAATCCGAGATGTCCATTACTTCCACACCAAGGCACGAGATTCTATCTACATGGAAGAGTTTATCCACATTAGTAATTCCCTAATTTACCTAGGGAGAATTTTAATTGTTTTATTTATTTATTTATTAAACATTTATCATGAGGGTTTAGATAGATAGAAATAGATAGAGATAGATTTGCTCCTTACTTGGATAACAAGGATTGTAGCCTATAAATAAAGCTCTATGGGCCGATTTTCATACATTCCATTCTCAAGCAATTGAGCAAACACTAGTTAGGCAATTTAGAGAGTTTTAGAGAGAGAGAGAGAGAGAGAGAGAGAGAGAGAGAGAGAGAGAGAGAGAGAGAGAGAGAGAGAGAGGCCGAGTGGAGGTGGAGAGCGGAAGTGGTCTGGCTTTGTTCGATTTGTACTTTCTCTATTTTTGTTTAATGCAAGTTATTTCTTTTATATTATTGATGTTTGTTACCATGATGAGAAGCGAGTAGTCACCCTACTTCTAGGGTCGGGGTGAGCCCGACGGTAGCCATGTAGGGTTATGCATCAAAGGTATGATTTTTATATGCGATTTCATCTTCTATCCCTATTTGTGATTCTTCTACGACAGTAATAAGGGATCCTTATTTGTGTTATTGAAGTGAAAGTGATTGTAATATGAATTTGGATTAATCATTAAAAAGGGTAGTAACAATTAGGGTTTATGTGAAAGCCTCTTTATTCTTAATTGTTACTGACGAAAGTTATTTGATGAAAAGGCATAATCTTTTTTAACTTGACATAATTATTACACGGTTATTGTTGTGGTGTTGAATTCCCGATCTTGGAAGTCTTTAGTTTATTGATTTATAAAACCAAAATATGTGTTATTTCTGTTCATCATCTTCTCATCCATTCTTATTTCTTCGGACGATTTTTTCCGACGCAATTTTACATATTTATGCAATTTACGTTTTCCTGCACAACTAATCGATTACGACCTCTGACAGGTCGATCTTGAGTCTACTTAGTCGATATCGAGTGCTTATGTACTCGACGTCAAGTCTGCTTGTTTTTCTGTGTGCAGGTCTGAAGAGGATTTCGACTGACTTCAGTCGATATCGACCCACTTGAGTCGATATCGAGTGGTCTTCTGGTCGATGGCAGGGCAAGATTTTGGAACTATTTAGGCAACCGTTGGCATGCTTCCTCTTGGATTCGATCCTGAAACCCTACCACTTATGACATCTAATTTAGTCTTATTTTATGGTTGCATTTGCATATTAGTTTAGAGCATTTTTATGCATATTTATCATATCTTATACTTTATTTATTTTATTTTGCATTTTCGGAGTCTACACCTACTTTTTATTTATTTCAGGCATTTTGGGACGAATATTGTGGAAACTCAAGAGTTAATACAGAGCAACGAGCGTGATTAGATTGGATCTTGAAAGCTAAAGTGCGGAAATTCTCAAATTGGAATTTTATGGGCTGAAATTTATAATTAGGTATTGGGCTTGATTTTAGTTGTTTAAATTTGTGGTTTAGATTTATAATTTTATTAAATTTTCATTATATATACTCACGGTAGATGGAAATTGGGGGCTCTCTCTTCTTTCGGACTTTTGGGAGCTTTGCCGCACAACACTTCAGCGTAGATTAGGTTTAGTTTAGATTTTTCTTAATTGTTTTTGGTATTTACCGTTTGGATTGGGGAAGAAGATTACTGGTTTGCATCTTATTTTAAGTATGTCTATAATTTATTCTATTGTTTTTTATATTATGCTTGGCTAAATTCTCCGTTCTAGGGTTAGGATGAACCCGACAATGTCGCGAATTGTTTGATTTCGATTTTTACTTGAACTTAGACTGAATTTTATGAATTGATTTGATCCTAGTTGCTTAACCTAATTGATGTGAATCGATTAGAATCCTTTTTAGATTTAAGATGCTACCGCTGTGAATTGAAATTGGATAAATAGATGAAATTCATGAACCCGAAAGGAGGATTGGTTTCATCGGAACCCTAGGATTAAACTTGAGAAGTCAACAATTGTTATTGTGACATTTAAACAATTGTTGAGAACTCTTGAGGATTAATAAATTATCATAGATTTTTAGGAGTGAATCGGTTAGGTGGAACACGACAACGAAAGTTAAATTGATTTTCTCCTAAGGTCTATAAAGAGCTTAAAGAGTCTAGATTTGGTTAATTTAGACACGATTACTACAACATGCGACAGCTGAGTAGTGATGACTTTAGATAATTTACCTTCAATTTGACATATATATTAAGAAGATGAAGTTCGAGTGAATATCGGGTTGAATTCGTTGTGGCATTGTCGTGGGAATCGTTTACCCTAGAATTACTTCTCTTATATATTTTCTTCATAATCTTTGCTTTTTTTCTTAATTTGGTTGAAAATTATATCTCTCTTTATTGGCTTAGGTTATTAGTTCTAGATAACAATTGATACATATATAATCCCCGTGATCGATACCTGTATACTGCAATTGATCTTGTATTCTTGCGAGGTTGGTTCAGGCTACACTATTCTTGTGTTGGTTAAGACCACATCAAGTTTTGGCGCCGTTGCCGGGGATAACAATTGATCTCGTATACTACAATTGATCTCGCCGTTGTAGGGCGAGATTTTGGAACTATTTAGGCAAGCGCTGGCATGCTTTCTCGTGGTTTCGATCCTGAAACCCTACCACTACAGCGGGAGGGATTCTTGTATTTTATTTTCTTGGACAGGGAGTTGGTTTAGTTCATTTATATTTATTTACTTGACTTTTTCCTCCTAACAATAACCTCAAAGCATGATGGGTAACCATATAGTCAAAATAGTTACCACCCTTCCCAAATGATTGTCCAGTGGCTTCTAGCCAAGTGTCTCGCGCAGGTGGATCAATCAATGCATTACCCCACAAATCCGCTTGCGTCTTGGTGACTCCAAAAGCTTGTGCAATGACATCCTTAGTCACCACGAACTCCTTACCCCTCATACAAAAGCGAATCTCCATGCCAGAATGGTAATCAAGGGTAGTCAGGAACTCTCTAACCAACATCGGACAAGTGGTTGTGCTAAGATCCATGAAATCACCCAAACAACATTTCTCCAGAAGCATAGACACATGCTGAAATAATCCCAAACGATGCAAAGTTTCAGGATGAAAAAATATTGTTGATCGATAATTCCGATTCCCAAGGCTAATCTAGCGATCCTCTTACTCTTTCGTCAAGTGAGAGGGCTTCTCCATACTAGAAACAATTTACATAATTCTCGAAACAAACGAAGAACACAAAAGAAATCACAAGAAAGCTTCGAAAACCACCTACTGCAAACGACGGCGGGCGCCGGTTTTAGGGGCGGCGGGCGCCGCTGCTGTAGAACCGTGAATTGGAGTCGCAACGTCAATGTTCCGATGTTCAAACTCCTTCCAAATTGCTCTTTGAAGATCAAAACTTGGTTTCAAATGTCTTCTTTGATTATGGGGATGGTCATGGTGTGAAAAAAAATCGAATTTGATGGACGAAGGGTAATGATGAATGTGGATGATGGATGAGCAAAGAAAGGCTTTGATTGAAACTCAAGGATTAGGTTATGGAATTTATATTCTAGCAGGATAATTAGGGTTCTTGTGTTTTACTTGGAGACAAAGGCTTGAACAAGATCAAAAGATAGAGGTTGGTAAGTATATAGTTTGGAATAGGAAGGGATATAAAAACAACAAGATAGAAAATATAATTAGATAGATAGGTAAATATATTAAGATAGATATATAATCAATAGATAAATATATTAATATGAATAGATAGATAATATTAAATAGATAGATATAATCTAAATATAAATAAATAGATATAGATATAAATATGGACATACTAAGATAGATATAAATAATATAGATAGATAGCAATATTATAGATATAAATATAGATAGATAGATAGATAGATATATTGTAGATATAAATATAAATAGATAAAAAATAAATATAAAGATAGAAATCTCTCGTTCCTTATTACCAAAAACCAATATCGTGTAGCTGGGCAATAGCGGGGGGGCGCCGGGTTTAGAACGGCAGGCGTCGGTCTGGCCAGAACTCCAATTCCGTTATTCTATTTGATCAATCTTGCCTACAAGTTAGTTCTCACACAAAGCCATTCCAATATGCAGCAAATAGATTTGTCCTACTTTATTGAATTGAAAAACAATTGCGAAAATTAAATAATATTACCTACTTTACCTTGCATTGCCTCCCAAGAAGCACCTTTGTTTCAGGTCTTTACCTTGACGTGTTGCTCTTCTTGATCAAGTTACCCCATCAAGGTCCTCCATACTTGCCCTTTTCTTGACAAGCGGGGGATTGGGGGAACCTTAGGAAGGTGTAATGCCTTATCTAAGCATTCATCAATTTCCTCAATCAATCCCTTTTCTTTGATATGAATTTCTCCTGGAGGTGTCCCTGAAATTGCAAAAACCTCAACATTGTTACGAATCAATTTCTCATAGGGAAGAATAATAGGCTCATTTGGATTCGGCACACTTTCATGTGGATTAATCAAACTTTCAATTTTCATCTAAACTTCTTCTTTCCCTAAGTCAAGTTTCACATTGTTAGAAGACTCATCATTCAATATATCTTTTTCCTTAGATATATCTAACAATTCATTAAGTTCATCCTTACAATCAACATTATTAGCATCAAGAACATCCAAAGAATCATTAGGAGAAAGTGTAAAGGGTAATAGGCTCAAAAATAGAAAATTCAATCTTTCTATCGTCAAACTCCATGGTTAGTGAACCTTCAAAACAATAAATCTTAGTCTTGGCCGTTTGCAAGAATGGTCTTCCCAATATGATTGGGGTTTCATGCGTTCCCTGTTCCATATCTAATATAAAAAAATCAGCAGGAACTATCAATTAATAAACTTTCGCTAAAACATCTTCAACAACTCCCCTGGGTTTAATCCTAGAACGATCAGCGAGTTGTAAAGTAACACCTGTTTCTGACAAAGAATATAGACCTAAAAACTTGTAAAAATTGTATGACATGACATTAATTGAAGCTTCTAAATCCAACATAGCTTTAGTGAATTTAGTATTACCAATTGCAAACGGAATAGTAAACATACCTGGGTCACCATGTACACTTTTCAGGCAATCTTTTCTGTAACATAGCGTAAACATTCTCATTCAAACTCACCTTTTCCTGCCTTTTCATCCTTTGCTTTCTTTTCATAGTGCATAATTCTTTCAAAAACTTAGCATAGCGAGGTATATGTTTAATTAAATTTAAAAACGGAATGTTTACCACACAATGAGCAAAGGTATCATATAGAATTTGTTCATCTTCACACTTACGATCAGCTCTTAAGGCATGGGGAAAGGATGGTGCAGGTCTAGGAACCTCAGAAGGCCACTCATTTGATGATTTCTTCGCGGATTGATCAAAGTCAAAATTCAGACCACCTACTGACAGGGGTGATGAGCGCTCAAATAACCATTATTTTCGCTTATATTCATATCAATTTTTATATGCATTTCATATCATTGTGTTAGAATTATACAGAATCTACGTAGTTAATGCTTATTTGCCAATTATGAAGGTCTACCCTAGTTTTTGTTGAATTTCACAGAAATCGAGACACTTTACAAGCAATTGGGAGAATGGAAGAAAACTATAAAAGTGCTCGAGGTCAACTACAGAAAGCTCAAGGTCGAGTAGGAGCTGAACCAGAACACATCGAGCAGAAGACAAGGAAGAATTCACTTGACAGGGCTAGTCGACGTCGACCACTTTGGTTGATGCCGAGTACTTTTGGTCGACATTCACTTCAGATATCGAGATAGAGCACCAAACGAGCACAAGACCACTCGAGAGCACAAAGTCTACTCGATGTCGAGTACATGTCGCTTGTAATCCGAGCCGAGATCGAGGACGAATCCGAGGAGAAGACGAAGACTACTCGATGTCGAGTACATCCTAGCGCCTAGTCCGAGTGGAGATTCGGATAAGAAGTCACTTACAAGGCAAGGCACGAGATTCTATCAAGAGTTGAAGATATTTATCCTCATTAGATAATTCCCCTATTAACTTTAGGGAATTTAATTTGTCTTATTTTATTTATTTACCAAAGTTGTATCTTAGGAAAGAAAATAGTTAGATATAGATAAAGATAGAGTCGTTCTTTCCTTGATTAGCGACTATTGAACACTATAAATAAAGCCCTAGGGACTGAGTTTTAGGCATCCAATTCTATTCAATAACCCATTCCAATTTACATTCGAAGGTAGGAGTTTTTAGAGAGCTTTTGGCCGAGTAAGGTGAAGAAGGCGAGAGCGGAATTGACTTTGTTCGGTTGTAAGCTTTTGTTTGATTTAATGCAAGTTATTTCCTTTATATTATTGATGTGTGTTTTTATAATGAAGATCGAGTAGTCATCCAACTTCTAGGATCGGGGTGAGCCCGACGGTAGCCATGTAAGGTAATGCATCAAAGGTACAACTTTTATTGCGATTTCATCTTCTATCCCTGATTTGCATGATTCTTCTACGAAAGCCGAAGGTGATCCTTATTTGTATTATTGAAGCGAAAGTGATCTTAATGCAAACTTGGATTAATTATGTGTAAAGGGTTAGTAACAATTAGGGTTTATGCGAAAGCCTCTATTTTCCTATTTGTTAATGATGAAAGTTATTTGATGAAAATGCATGATCTTTTATACCTTTAGCGTTGTTCTTATATGGTTATCGTTGTGGCATTGATACCCCGACCTTAGAAGCTTTTATTATATTGATTCGAATCTTACTAATCTGTTTTACTTCTGCTTTTATTTTCGTTGAAAGTTACGTTTTTCTGCGCTGACGGACACTCGACATTGACCACATCTAGTCGATATTGAGTACTCATAGTCGACGTCGAGTACCTATCTACTCGATATTGGCTTGTTTTCATTTTCTGTTGTGCAGCTGCAGGTGAAGTCGACAGCTTTGGTCGATATCGAGTACTTTACTCGACATCGAGTAAATCTTCTGGTCGATTTCGAGGAGGATCTGGGACTTGAAAAGCGAGCGCTGACACGCTTCTTCGTGGATACGATCCTGAATACCCTACCACTACAACGGGATGGATTCTTGTAATTTTATTTGCTTGGACAGGGAGTTGGTTTGATTTTATATTTGATTATTTATTTAACTAGTTTCCCTCCACAACAAGGGGTGGTGGGCGTCGGTTTTCAGGCCGACGGGCGCCGATTGACGGTGTGGTGGATTCCGAGTTGTTGTCTCCTTGTTCTTCCACTTCAATCACCTCCGTAGGCCTCTCTTCTAAACTTTTTGTGGGTAATTTAACTTCTTTACCTCCTCTAAGGATCATGACACTTACATTCTCCTTCGGATTAACTACCACTTGCGATGGTAGCTTGCCTGAATCCCTAGCTATCAATTCTCCAATTTCTTTATCCATTTGACTCAATGACTTCTCCTGGACACTCATCTTGTCCAACAATAACCTTAAAGTCTCTTCTTTATCCTCATGTTGAGGATTTCTTAAACGATTCTTATATTAGCCCCTTCCTTGATATGGTACTTGTTACTGCTAGCCCCTACCGTTGAATCCGCTTTGATAGTTTGAGTTGTAGCTCTGATAATGCATATTTCATATAGGCATTATAGGTATTTCTTATTGCTATTAGGTAGTTGTTTTGCTATGTTTTGAGTCTAGTTCCGTATATTGCTTGTGAAGTATTATAGTTTGGAATCTATGCATTTTTAGTGTTTATTCTGCAGAATTACATTATGACCTTGGATGGACTTTGGGAAGAGCTTAAGAAGCATGTTTTGGAGCATATGGAGGCTAGAGGAGGAGCTAAAGAGGAGCAAGGAGGCACGACATTGGAATCTATTGAAGACAATTGAGGAACGACATACACTGCATAGACGGCGCCCGCCGCCTTTTGCACGGCGCCTGCCGTGGCCCAGTTTTCTGGATACGCGGTTTTGGATCCGAAGACATTATTTTATATTATTTTATTCTATTTCCAACTAGGGTTTTGCCGACTTTGGAGAGGCATTATTAGTTGTTTTTCAGTTCTATTCATGGAGAGAGTGGTCATTGTTAGAGAGAGGATTATTGTGAGACTATGAACAATATTAGATAGAATTGGCCTATGAGTTTCTAAACTCATAGTTTCGCCTGTGATTCGAAGACACGGTTGTTTGGATTGTGAGGATTTGATTCTATTTGATTATTCATGTTCTTAGTTATCATCTTGTGCTTAATTTATATTTGTGTTCCTTTCTATGCCTGATCAACATGTTAGGAAGTGCATCTCAGCTATGAATTTGTTGTTGTTTTCTCGACAGTAAACAAAGGTATTGATGATAGTGATGTCTCTTTGTCTTTGTAGTGGATGATTTCAATTGGTCTATGTTGTGTAGATTCGATTAGGGCTGAGTTCGGTATGTGCCTATTAGTCTTAATTGAGTTGAGTCAATGTATCAATTGGTCTTGATTACTTGAGTTCTTAATGCTATTCTTTAGTGATATTGAATAACACGAGTGAATCTCTGCAGATCTCTCAACTTTAGTCAAGTAGACCTAGGAATATGAATAATTAATAGATCAATCCGAGGACCATGAATTCCAACCATTGTCAGAGAATTGCATGTGAAATGTTCTTTCTACTTTGATATCAATTTACTTTGCGATCATAAATCGGGTTACTTTTACATCTTTGCTACTTGTTACAAATCATTGTTTTGCTATAAGAGTCTTTGCTTAGAGTTATTGAATAGGAAATCTCTTCTGCCCGTGGGTTCGACACCGGAATTCATCGCTATACTAGTAGTTATTTCGTTTATCAAGTGATTGATTGCCTAATCTATTGGTTTTGTGTTTAAGTTTGGATATTATTACTATTTGGAAAAGGGAGAAAGTGCCAACGACGTTCGTCCCGCACCAAGCTCGAATTGTAGAAGGTGTTACCAAAGTTTCGGCGAGGTCCAAAATCCATTGCATTAAGATCAGCAACTTCTTCTTGAATCATCGGGTACATATCATTAGGATGACTTGGATCTCCGCAGACACCGCATGGTCTAGGCTGTTGTGATTGACTCAATTGCATAGCCATCTTATTATCCAATCTATGAACTCCTCTTACTCCTTGTTGTCTCCCATATTACTGCGACGCATTGGCTAAACCTTCGAAAATTTGCATTGCTTCCTTAGGTGTTTTATCTAAAACTTCTCCTCCACTAGTAGCATTGATGACGCTTCTATCTCTATGAAGCAGGCCTTCATATAGATATAACACTAGATCATCCTCGGGTATACCATGTTGTAGACAACTACCCTTAAGCCTCTTGAATCTCTCAATAAGCTCATACATGCCCTTTGTAGGTGATTGTTCAATATTAGACAACTCCTTCTTGAGTTTGCTGAGGCGAGTAGCAGGAAAATACTTTTGAAGGAAAGCTTTCTTTAATCCAACCCAAGTAGTAATGCTCTCAAGGGGAAGGTAACATAACCAATCACAAGCTGCATCTTTTAGGGTAAAGGGAAACACTCTAAGGATCAATTGGTCATTAGTTATGCCTTGGGGTCTAAGTCTATTGCAGACACTAACAAACTCTTCTAAGTGTTTATTTGGTTCTTTCCCAGACCATCTGTGAAAATTAGGTAAAATATTAGACCAATTAGACTTATATTCGAACCTGGAGCCCTCATGGAGAGCAAAAAGTCTGATTGCAAGTGGTTGTGCAATCAGATTAGGCTCCTTAAAGCTTCTTAGGGTCCTTCTTGATGGATTTATGATGTTGCCTTCATCATTGTTGTTGTCTTCCATCTTCTTTTCTTGATTAAAATCAAGTCTTCTGTTCAATCTAGATAGAGATCTCTCAATCTCAGGATCACAACACAAAGGCGATGAATTAGTAGAGCGGGTCCGAACCATACGAAGTAGGTCAGGCCTAAAGAAAAATACAAACTAAAGAAAAAATAAAGATAAAGAGAAATCAACAAAAGAAAAACACGAATAAAGACTTCCCCGGCAACGACCCCAAGAATTTGATGGAGTATCCGAACTGATGATGTATAATTTTCATTGGCGCTCAGTTCCAGCAAAAGTAAATATCCTAACTCAATGCTCAACCAAAAGATTAGTACAACATACAAGTAAGGAGTCAATCCCACAGATAAGACTATTCGTGTATATATTTCTATTGATGATTTCTTAAGATAATAGCAAAACAGTTGTAGTAAACTAATGAAATAGCAAGATACACTAAATAAAGTAATGATTACAAAGTAGTGATAATATGATAGAGAAGCGCTTCATCTATAATTCTTAACAATGGTTGGGGTTCATGATCCTTGGGTTGATTTCAATATTATTTATAAGGTTATGTCGACTTCCTATTGTCGATTGTTCCGCAAAGATACAATCACTTATTCAATGTGGCATCACTAAAGGAACGACCCATTTAACCCTAAAAACATCTACTCGACATAGATCAATTGTTATCATCCACTACAAAGACAATAGAAACATCACTGAATCAATGACTTTGTTTTCTATCGAGAAACAAACAACGGATTCATAGCATAGATGCAATTCCTAACATGGTGATCAAGCATAGAAAGGAACACGAATATATATCAATAAGAACAAGATGATAAATAAACTCATAATTAACTAATTGAAATCAAATCCTCACAATTCATCCAACCATGTCTTTGAATAATAGGCGAAACTATGAATTTAGCAACTCATAGCCAAAATAACGCTCATCTCTCTTTATTCTCTCAAACGGGACACACAACCACAATATGCCTCTATCTCAAACAATAGAAATAGAATCGTGCAAAGCCATAGGGGAAATAATAAGAATATAATATATTAATAGAATCTCCCGGACGAAATCGACAGTTGCTGAACACGGGGCAGTGGCGGGCGCCAGTGGAAAAGTAGCGGGCGCCGCTATTAAGGCTCCGCGATTCTTTCTTTGCTTCGATGTTGTGATGTCTTGCTCCCTTGACGCTTCTTCTTTGACGGTGGCGATAGGTGCCTCCAATCAATGGATCTACAATGAGAACAACCAACAACGGGAGGGACGAACCCTATTGATTGCAATCGACTATAGAGATTGAGGGAGATGTCTTCGCTTGCGCCTCGCTTTGAGCAATCCATTATCATCGACATGAGAAATGAGGGAAGCGAAGAGGGCGTACTTGTGTAATGGCGATTCTTCAAGCCTCTGAGTTCTCCTCCACTTCGATTCCAGCTCCTCTCCTCCGAATCTGGCCTCCAGTTGCCGAGAGGGGGTATGCTTGATGCTGGCGGGATCTAGTCAGTAACAGAGAGGGCGCGAGATCCCAACGGTGGCCGGCAAGAGGTGTGGAGGGAATGGTGGTTGATGTGCGTTGAATTTGCCATGTTTTACATTAACATTTATATCGATTTCTGTACATATTTTATATTTCTGGGTTAAAATAATACATGAATTGTGTAGTTTATGCTTATTTTCCAATTTGGATATCTACACTAGTTCTTGTTTAATTTCTCAAAAATCGAGAAATTTTACGAGCAATTTTAGGAGCAGTCGATATCGAGTACAAATGTTTGATATCGAGTAGATCAGAGCCCCAAAATTCGAGTGCCCAAGGACCAGAATTTTGACCAAAAGCAAGGAGGTCGATATCGACCACCCATAGTTGATATCGAGTACAACAACACCAGGAGGCGATTGAAGGACGTCGAGCTGCACTGAAGAGGTCGATTTCGACCACCCAGGGTTGATGTCGAGTTGAAGGCCAGTCGATTTTTATTCCTAAAGACGAGATCGAGTGAAGAGCAGAAACCGGGTCGATATCGACTAGACATGGTCGACATCAAGTGATCACCAGAAGCCATTCCGAGTCGAATCCGAGTCCAGATTCCGAGTGGGCTTTCTTCCACACCAAGGCACGAGATTCTATCAAGTTGGAAGACTTTATCCACTTTAGTAATTCCCTAATTTACGTCGGGAGAATTTTAATTGTTTTATTAAGTTTATTTATCAAACATTTATCATAAGGTTTAGATAGATAAATTTAGATAGAGATATATTGCTCCTTCCTTGGATAGCAAGGATTGTGGCCTATAAATAAAGCCCTAGGGGCTGAGTTTTTAATCATCCAAGCACACAAGCAATTGTGTTTACATAGTTAGGCAATTTAGAGAGTTTTAGAGAGAGAGAGAGGCCGAGTGGAGGTGGAGAGCGGAAGTGATCTGGCTTTGTTCGGTTTCTTCTTTCTCTATTTTAGTTTAATGCAAGTTATTCCTTTTATATTATTGATGTTTGTTACCATGATGAGAAGCGAGTAGTTACCCTACTTCTAGGGTCAGGGTGAGCCCGATGGTAGCCATGTAGCGTTATACATCAAATGTATGATTTTTATATGAAATTTCATCTTCTATCCCTATTTGCATGATTCGTCTACGAAAGTAGTAGGTAAATTCTTATTTGTGTTATTGAAGCGAAAGTGATCTTAATATAAATTTGGATTAATCATTGAAAAGGGTAGTAATAATAAAGGTTTATGCGAAAGCCTCTATATTCTTAATTGTTAATGAAGAAAGTTATTTGATGAAAAGGCATAATCTTTTATAACTTGGCATACTTCTTACATGGTTATTGTTGTGGCGTTGAATCCCCGATCTTGAAAGTCTTTAGTTTATTGATTTATAAAACCCAAATATGTGTTTTTTCTGTTCATCATCTTCTTATTCATCCTATATTTTTCAGACGTTCTTTTCTGACACCTTTTTATTATTTTTCTACAATTTACGTTTTTGTACATACAGAGTCGATTTCGAACCCTGACAGGTCGATATCGAGTGCCTAAGGTCGATATCGAGTGCACTGTACTCGACGTTGATTTTTCTTGTTTTTCTGTGTGCAGGTCTGAAGAGGATTTTGACCGACTTCAGTCGATATCAACCCACTTGAGTCGATATCGAGTGGTCTTCTGGTCGACAACATGGCTGAATTTGGAACTATTTAGGCAAGCGCTGACACGCTTCCTCGTTAATACGATCCTGAAAGCCTACCACAACAACGGGAGGGATTCTTGTATTTTATTTGCTTGGACATGGAGGTTGTTTAGTTCGTTTATATTCTTATTTATTTATGCCCAACGAGAGGCAGAACATGCTCAAGCCAGAAGAGAGCTAGAGGAACAAATTCAGCATATCCCTGCAAACGCGAAAGAATATCTGCATCCTACTTTGGAAGTTCCAGAATCACCGATCGTTCTCCCTCGCATTTCTTTTGAAATTCGTCCTTCTTTTATTTCTGAAATTAGAAGGAATCAATTTCAGGGGAGACCCAACGAATGTCCTTTAGAGCACATAACTATATTTCTGGATTTGTGTGAAACTATTGTTGATGATGCTAATCTAGAATATCTAAAACTAAAGGCTTTTCGTTGGTCACTTGTAGGGAAAGCTTCACATTGGTTCGAGGGTTTGGCTCCACAATCCATTTGCACATGGAACGAACTCGGGGATTTGTTTCTTAACAAGTTCTTTCCTCCGGCCAAGACAGCGTAACTGAGACAACATAGATCTGGGAGCGCTACAAACGCATGCTGAAGTCTTGCCCTACGCACGGGCAAGCACCATATGTGATACAGGAGATCATCTTCAACTCCCTGGATGCACCTACAAAGGAGCGGATCAACACCTATACGGCTTATAGGTATCTTGAGTACACACCATGACGTGCTTGGATACCTTTGAGATGTTGACTAACTACGACAACACCTATGGGACTGCTGCGGCCTCCGACGAAAGGTCTGCCCCATCTATGCCACTCTACGAGTCGTTAAAAGAGATTGATCCAGACGTCAAAGACCAGTTCCAGAGAGATCAAGTACGCCGCCTTACCAAACAAGTAAAATTCCTTTCTAATAACCAACCTTGTTTGGAGTGTGCATGGGTCTGTGAGGCACAACACCACTACGTGCCCACATGCCGACCAAGTGTATCTTGTAGAAACCCACGAAGAGGCGCGCTATGCAGGGGGAAACTACTCAGGACAACATCAACAGAACTGGGGTTATTATCGCTCACCCTAGAATCAAAGAGACCCCCTGCCCTACAGAGCTCCTGCACATCATCCTCGATGAGATGCGATGAAACCATGCTGAATTCAAACAAGCCAACAACTCCGTCCATACTCAACTACATGGCATCAACTTATAATTGGGAGAGATCGACGTTGGAGGAAGAACATAGAAACCCAGATTGGTCAACTAGCAACATCAGTCCCCAAACCATTAGGTACGCTCCTTGAATCTTCTGAACCCAATCCTAAAGGTAAATCCGTAGGTCAAGTGACGGCTATGAATCTAAGGAGTGGGCGTCAGCTACAAAAGCTCGAGCAAACGGAGGAGGAGGGAGCTGGAGATGAGTCGATATCGACCAACCCACTCGATATCGACCCATCTCCCGTCGATATCGACCCCTAGGGTCAAAATCGACCCACCTCACTAGCAATCCCCGACGCCAGCAACTCCAGTCGATATCGACCCCACACCAGTCGATATCGACCCGCTCCAATCAACGTCACCACCGAAGAAGAAGACGACGTTGCCATTCCCGACGAAAGCTTTGAAGGACCCAACGGAGAAAAAGTTCCAACGTTTTGTGAAGATGCTTTAAGGGCTCAACGTCACCATTCCCTTCACAGAAGCCCTTCATGAGATGCCTTCATACATCAAGTTCCTCAAAGAAATCCTGAGCAAGAAGCGGTCGATGGCTGAGATCGCAGAGGAATGCAGCAAGATGGAGCTACTAGAGAAAAGGCCAGATCCTGGTAAGTTCACTATCAGTATTGGATTTGGTCAACATAAATTCAATGCATTGTGTGACTTAGGAGCCAGCGTCAGCATCATGCCGTTATCCATTTGGTCCAAAGTCAAGATAGGAGCTTCAGAGCATCTGGATGCCCGACTCTATATGGCGAACAACATTGTGGTCATACCTACGTGGATGGTGGTCAATGTATCGGTAGAAGTAGAGCTTACGGTGGCGGCGGCGGCGGCTCGGGGACTCGGCTCTCTTCATCGCGTTTTGCCTTTGGCCTTGCGTCTCTCTATGCGTCTGTGCAAAAAAAAAGAGCGTTTTTTTAACCGGAAATAATTTAGCAATAAGGATGAACTTTATATGCCAAGAGCATCCAAGCGGATGAGATTGCGAAGCATAGAGTCGTTAGGTGCTGATGAACCAGAGAAAACAAAGTCAAGGTGCGATAAACGGTCCGCAATTCGATTTGCTTCTCTATAGACATGACGAATCTCATGAGTATGGAATGCGTCGAGGGAGACTAGACTCTCGGAGACAATCATTTCAGAATCTCCCCGAGGCAACCCACAACCTTTTAGACTATTTATAATGGTGAGGTTATCATCTTCAATTACAAGTTTAGTTATGTTAAGATCCCATGCGGCGATGATTCCATTCCAAAGTCCAAGTCCCTCCGACCCATATATAGAGGGAATTGAGGAAGACAAAGCGCCAAAGAAAACTGGAGTTCCTGTATGGTTTTTGATAACAAACCCATAAGAGCCCTTGAAGGAGGAAGAAAGAGCCCTGTCAAAGTTGAGCTTGTAAGTTCCTGCTTCAGGGGGTCTCCATTTTGCTTTGTTTCTTCTTCTTGTTGTGGTGGTTTGGTTCTTTTTGTCTTTTTGAGAGTGCACATTATCTTTAAAAGCATCTTCATTCTTCTTGAAGATGTTCCATAGGTATGCCTGATCTTTTATGAAAGATAATATACCTCTCCCATCCTGCTTGTTGTTACCAAATAGCGTTTTGTTTCGGAAGTACCAAATAACCCACCAAGTGAAGGTTCGTTTTGTGAAGCGCTGGATTCCAACGTTTTCTTTTATGTCCTGAATGGTGTCATTTAATGTTGTTCCTTGCATGAAGCAATTATTTAGAGTCAATACTAGTGTGGGGTCCATTGATGTTATCGTGGCACGAGAAAAAAAAAGCGTCTTTGATGTTTTTTAAAAACAAAACAAAAAAAAGGCAAAAATGCAAAATATGATTATTTAGAGTCAATACTAGTGTGGGGTCCATTGATGTTATCGTGGCACGAGAAAAAACAGAGTGTCTTTGATGTTTTTAAAAAAAAACAAAAAAAAAAACAAAAATGCAAAATATGAGTTTCGAACCCGCGTTAACAAAATCCGCCTTCCTCTCTCCCGTGTCTTTATCTGCGGAGCCAAGCTGTTCGTGTAGTTTCAGGTTGTATTCAATTATATATATATATATATATATATATATATATATATATATATATATATATATATATATATATATATATATATATATATATACTTATGAACATTGAGCCCCTAATGAAAGTGGGCCTGAGGCTACGGCCTGTTGGGCCTCGCCTCATGTCCGGGCCTGGTGTTCGTTAATGTCACTCATAAGTTAAATAACGTATATAATAATTTTGTATGCTTAAAATATAATAATAATAATATTTATAAATTTAATTATAATATTATTATTTAGTTCAATTTGACATATTTATATTATAATTTAATTTTAATTATATTTTAATATTCTTAAAAAATCTCTAAATATTTGAGTTTTTTTTTGAAAATATTTGCGAAATAGGCACATTAATTGGACGTTTTTGTGAAATAGACGCGTGTTTGGACAATTTTGCAAAATGGCCCCTATATATATCTAATTTCGCTTCTGTACGGACATTTTTTTGTGTTTCCAGAAAATCGATTTCCTCCTCATTCCAACTCTCTCTTTGCTCGAATATTTTCATCTTGCGTTCCCGGCTCTCCATCTCCGGTTTGGTGCTTTTTCCGGCTCGATTGTTCTTCCTTGCTTCGGTAAAGCTTGGAGTTTGCATCGTTTACTTCAATGTCGTCATCCAGCAGCTCAGGTATAAATTTGGGGGATTTTTGCGAAATTTGCCGTGCTAGGGTTTTGGAATATGTTCGTTTATGTTGATTTTATTGTTTGTTCATTATAATATCGACAATCTATGGTTAAATCGATGCTTTATAAGCATACTTATGTGCATTTTTTACTAGTTTCCGTCGTTTATGGAAGTTGCATATGTAAATTCGGTGTTTTGAACTGTTTCTTTTCGTCAATTATGTGGTGTGGCACTTTGTAAGTGCCTTTTTAGTGTTCTTCGTGTATGTGAATCTGTTTTCCATGCTTTCTATTGTTTGTGTTGATGATACTGTACTTATCTGCTGCTATGTTCATGTGTATCGTGCTGACACTGTCTGTTTTTGTGTTAGTTTATTGTAGTTCCAACAATAATTGTGTTTGGATTTGGTATTTTGTGTTGTGTTTTGTGATATTTCTGTTATTTTGCTATGTCTTTGTAACATTTTATTGTTATTGTTTCTGGTTGTTTGTGTCATCACAGATTCTTTTACTGTATATTTACATTGTTCTATATGTTGTTTCTTGCAGGAACTCAATCTTCTGATTCATCCACCTCTTATTCTGGTTCTGATGTAAGTTATTTTTTAGTTTGATGATCAAGTTGTAGTTTTTTCTTAATCTGATGGTTGTTTTTGTGCTTAATTGTCTGTTATTGATCAGGGTTTGGAATATTGCATTCCTGTTTCAGAGCGATTTCATTCTAGATCCAACATATATTCATATCCTTCTGTCTGTGATCTGATCAAGGAGCATTTGTGTCCTTCTCACTATAATACTCTGCAAAAAAGTTGCGTTGGATGGGTGCTGACGCAAGGCACCAAAATGGTTATGAATTTTCAGCTTATGCATCAAATGGTGCTCCGTCAAGTACAAACACAAAAAGAGAATGAGTTGTGGTTTAGAGTTGATGGATATCTTGCACGTTTTTCAATTGCTGAGTTTCATGTTATTACAAGGCTTCCTTGTGAAGACCGTGTTTGTAATATCCCAAAGAAAGTGTCAATATTTGAATTTTTTAGGCAGAAGAAAATGACTCATGATGAGTTACTTGATCGTTTCATATATGAGAAAAAGATGTCTAAGAAGAAGTTGATTATGGCAAAGTTGTTGCTGATTGAGAGGTTAATTGTTTATAGGAGGTCAGAAGTTGTAAGTGCATAATTCTTATCTCTTGCGTGCAATGAGAAGGAGTTTGAACTATTTCCTTGGGGTAGAGAGTCATACACCCGTTTGTTGAAGTCATTGAAGAGTTCTTCTGTTGCAGATCGGAATGGGGTTAGGGGTTCTTATCAAATGTATGGGTATTGCCTTGCATTCCAGGTATTGTGCTTTAGTTATTGCATGTCTTATGTCATCATTTTTTTATCTGTGTCAGCACAACTTTAATGCTTATGTGAGCATTATTTAAATATTGTTTTGTAGTGTCATAACGAGTTTTCTTTTGTAACAGGCTTGGATATTAGAAGCGTTCCCAGCTATCTCCGTTAATTTTGACTGTAATTTTAAGATGCCTGAACTAGATCCATACTTGTTGCACTGGCAATGTGATTATAGCCAAGTATATGCTGAAGCTGAGAAGTTCTTTCATGGCAATTTGGTAATATTTTTATATTTTCTCTCTAAAATAACATTTTTATTTGATGCATCTATGGGTTTTTATTCTGATACATGCGTTTTGTCCAGACTCCGTTGTTCCCTATTTATGGGGAGTTTGCACGCACTGAAAGAATGGCGTTTGCTGGTGAAAAAGCTGATGTTGTAGTTGATGCAGTAGTTGATGCATCAGTTGAAGAAATAGTTTCTGGACCTGTTGATGCGACTTTGTATGAGAGTCGTCGTGTTCGTAGAAGGGCATATGAAGCTACGTCTACAAATAGGGCTCTCCAGGTTGAGGAGGAAGAAGCTGATGTCTTGCAGAAACATGATGAAGGCGAGACCTCAAAGAAGAAGACACCTGTGAAGAGAGGCAAGGCTGCTAGAAAGAAACAGGATGGTAAGTCCTTTGAAACTGCTTTTGAAGTTTTCCCTGAGGGGGATAAAGACGATGTAGGGACCTCAAAGAAGAGGGAATCTTCCACTGGAGTGATGGGTGGTAAAAAGAAACAGAAGGTGGAGTCCAGCGATACCTCTGAGGAACGGGTTCCCCTGAGGAGGGGTCGTTCTGCAAGTCGTGTTCTATTCAATCCATACATTGCTTTAGACTATAAAAAATATGTCAAGAGTGATGTAAAGAAGCCTCGACAGAAGGCTTCAGCAGTGAGGACAGGTGGTAGAGTTATTCCTTCTAAGGAGGTGAAGAGAGTTACTGCTGACACAGATTTGCATAAGGAGGTTGATGTGGTTGCTTCACGTTCCAAGCGATGTTGGTTGGGTACTGATTCATGTGACCTTTTAGAAGATGATGTCCCGCTGAATATTGTCTTTCAGCGGAGGTATAAGATGAAGAAGAACGGTGGTGTAAGTAGTGGTTGACCATTATATGATAGTACTGTTGACAAGTCTTTTGTTATTCCTTCAGTTCCTGTTGTTGATACTGAGGGTGCACATGTAGTGGAGCCTGTAGATATTCATGTTGCAGTCTCTTCATATGATTGTGAAGTCAATGTTGGTGATGACAAGGGTGAAGATTTTACTGCTGACACCCATTCTTCCAAATCTTGTAGTGAAGTTCCTGTTTGCGATGACAAGGGTGATGTTTTTACCGCTGAACCCCAATCCCTTAAATCCGATAAATTGGATGCTTCTCAAACTGTGAGGCTACATGTTTTGGCCGAGGTTGCAGATGTCATTGATTGTGGTGACACCGTTGAAGGAGTTGAGATACCTTCTGGTGACATTGATGGAGAGGATGATGTACCGACCCCTTCTGTGCAGAGGTCACCCCTGGTGAGTGTTGAAGCACATGATTTTGTTGATGGGCGGTCTGGGCTTGGGCAAACATCTGCTGCTTGTGAAAATGAAGACGTTCGCATTTCAAGTGATGAAGCTGACAAAATAGCAGTGTCATCAGAGAAAGTGGAAGATATTGAAGATGTTTCTCCTCAAATGGATGCTAACGCTGATTCAACTTGTGAGTTGCCTACAAAAACGCATGGTGATGCTTTTGCTTCTTCTCTCCCATCTCATCCTGACTGGGTGAAGGAGATTTTTAGGAGGATTGAGAAGCTTGAAGAGGTCCCTAAAATTATGCATCTGTTGTCTGCGAGGGTTGATGCAATTGAAACAAAGATTGTTGAGTTGAATGGGAGTCTTCAAGTGTTTGGTGAGATGGCGAAGAGGTACGATGAGCTTGAGGTTAGGGTTGCTAATTATGAGGCTTTGTTTGAGAGGTTGCAGTCAAACCCTGTCAAGCCGGATGTTAAGGACACTTTTGCAAAAGTTGATGATGAAAGTGTTAGTGGTGCTAATTGTCAGGACACACCTGCGACGGCTTATGATAAGCACATTGCTGGCAAGTCTGCGAGCTCTCCTGCGGTAGTTGATGATGAAAGCGCCAGTGGTGGTAAGTGCCATGGCACACCTGTGAAGGATGATTATAAGCACATTGCTGGTAAGTCTGCGAGCTCTCCTGCGATATTTGATGGTGAACATGTCAGGGGTGGTAAGCCCCAAGACACATCTATGAATGCCGATGACAAGCACGTTTCTGGCAAGCCTGATGGCACTCCTACGAGAGGTGATGATGAACGTGTCAGTGGTGGTGAACCCCAGGCCACACCTGTGAAGGCTGTTGTTGAAGATGTGAACAAAATTTTGAATGATGTTGTGTCTGATCTTCAGCAGTCTTTCCCTGACGAGGAGTTAATGTTGAAATCATCTCCCGCTTCTGGTGATGTTGTGCCTGTGTCTTTGCTGTCAGTAAGTACTGAGGTTCCAGGAGTGGGTAAGGAGTCTCCACCTGTTGTTGCTGACACCGAATTTAAGGTCCTTGGAGATGAGGTTGGGATTCCAGCAACTTCAGGTGAAGTGCCTCAATCTACAAAGTGTGAAGGTGAAGGCGCTGGTGGTAAAGTTGCTGGAGTTACTGTTGACCCATCCCTGGACATTTGTCTGTCCGACAATGATGATGACAAGGTTGCAGGCGTTGATTGGGATTCTGTCGCCAAGGATCCTGCAATCCAAATCGAAGTTGACCAACTAAAGGCTTCCAATCTTATCCCATCAAACAGTACATTCTTGTATGGTCCAGTTGAGGAAGTGAAGAAAGTGAGGATGCCAAAGCATGCCCCTAAGAAATCACTGATCAGCTCGGAAGATCATGAATTTATTTATGGACTCGTAAAGAAGCAAAGGTATGGTTTATTTTTATGTTTAGTATTTTGTATGAAATGTTGTTGTTATTGTATTAGTTACAGCATCTCATGCTATATATATTTTTTTTATTTGCTTTGTGTAATATTTGCCAGGAATTTTTCCGTTGCTGGTCCAATCTCAAGGGTTGATAGAAAGTTTTTCCAGCGGATTTTATTGAAGAATATGTGGTTTGATTGTCAGGTAATAACTGGTTGTATTTCTGCATTATATATATATATATATATATATATATATATATATATATATATATATATATATATATATATATATATATATATTTATGGATTACTTTTTATTGTATTAGTTGATTGTTGAATTCACTTTTTTATTACTTTGTTTAGCATCTAGAAGCAGGTTTGATTCACATTAGGAAGCGCATTCATGAGGACCCTGTCAAGTATCGAGATGTTCTTGTTCTTGATTGGCTATTTTATCTGAAGTACCTTCCTGACTATGCTTCATGTTATCGGGAAGACATAGATCTTGAATCCAGCACCGAGGATTATTTTGTCGTTACGTGCCCTACTGATTATGGGAAGCCATGGGCATCTGTAAAGAAAATCTACACAATTTTCAACGTCATAAACAAGCACTGGGTGGCGTTGGAGATTAAAATTGAGGATAGGGTAATCAGCGTGTTCGATTGCAATATCCCTGCTGTTAGGGAAGGTGTTCTTGAAGAACAATTGCAACCGTTTGCTATTTGGCTCCCAATTCATTTAGCAAAGGCTGGGCTATTTGAAAACTTCGATTCCTCTCCTTTCCAGCTACACATGGTTCCTGGTTTAATGCATGATTCTACTGGGTATGTATTTGTTATCTTGTTTTGTTCTTTGGTTACGTGTAGGTACTTGTTATTTATGTTCTTACATTACATTGTTTCTTTCTTTGTCTACAGGGCTTCATGTGGTGTATTTACATTAAAAGCGATTGAAGCTTCTGTATTTGGGGGAGATGTTAAAAATTTCAATAACGAAAAGATCTTTCGTTTCAGAGAACTCATGTGTGCAGATCTGATCAAAGAAACTTGGAGTTTTAAATTTTAGAACCAGTAGTTATATAGGTTGTTGTTGTGTAAGTGGGGAAGTTCGGATGTAATCTAACAAATTAAGTGATCAAACTAGATAAGAGAACATTATGGGCTGACAGCAGGTGCCTAAGTACGAAAATAGCGGTGACACTGACGTTAGTTTCAAGCAGTGTTGAGACTGTTGTTGTATTTTGCTTAACAATGCGTTAAATTTTGCACAAAAATTGATATTTGTGAATTTTTGCTCATTATGATCCTATTTTTCCTTAATATAATTTTTGAACTTTTAAATATATACTTTCTTACACTGCTGTCTTATTTTTGGTCATCGTTCGAATTAAATTTCATACCATGGTCGATTGGCGAAAATTTGCTCAACATGATCATATTTTTGCTGAACAATAGGCTAAATTTTGCAAAACAAGAATTTGTGCCCAATATCATCTTATTTTTCCTTAATATAATTTTTGAATCTTTAAATATATATTTTTTTACGATGCTGCCCTTTTTTTGGTCATCGTTAGAATGAAAGTGCATACCATGGTCGATTAGTGAAAATTTGCTCAACATGATCATATTTTTGTTGACCAATATGTTAAATTTTGCACAACAATTGATCTTTGTGAATTTGTTCACAATATGATATTATTTTTCCTTAATATAATTTTTGAATTTTCAAATATATTTTTTTCATGATGTTGTCCTTTTTTTGGCAATAATTAGAATTAAAATGCACACCATGGTCGATTTTTGAAAATTTGCTCAACATGATCTTATTTTTGCTGAACAATAGGTTAAATTTTGCACAACAATTGATCTTTGTGAATTTGTTCCCAATATGATATTATTTTTCCTTAATATAATTTTTGAATTTTCAAATATATTTTTTTCATGATGTTGTCCTTTTTTTGGCCATAATTAGAATTAAAATGCACACCATAGTCGATTTGTGAAAATTTGCTCAACATGATCTTATTTTTGCTGAACAATAGGTTAAATTTTGCACAACAATAGGATTTGGACGAAATTGTTGGTTGGGTTATTTTAACCCTCAAGACCGTGGCCCATTTACTGATCAAAGTAGTTGGCCCAATTCAGTAACTTTACTTAAGGCGGTGTTCTTCCTTCTTTCTTCAAGAGTCCAACGTTATTCAAACCCTTTCCACTCTCTTCCACGTTACCCTCTCTTCAAGTCTTTTCGTCGTCCTCCACAAGCTCTTCCTCTTTCTCGAGTCTTCTTCACAAGGTGCGCCCTTTCTTATCTATTTCTCTCCCTTTCTTTCTCCTGTAAACTTTATAAAATCGGTTAGGGTTTTTACATTTTTCCAACAAGTTTTATTTTGTTTTTTCCTGATTTTTAGATGAGTTTTTCATCATCTTTCAGTCGGTTAGGGTTTTGATTTCAGCAATTTATATGAGTGTATATTTATTTTGTGTTGTGTATGTTTTGTATCCTTAGATGGCACTTCCAATTGAAGTTCAAATTGGTTACCATTACACTGTTGGGTCTTTTGAAGTGGTAATCACACCAAGGCGGACGCCTGTTTATGGACCTAGCATCTTGCACGTGGCTATCAATTCTGAAAGGATCCCTGAGCTGTTCCTGGACCATTTCACTGAGTGGAATGGGTTGCCGATGACTTATGAACAGTGTGATCAGTTGTTACATGAAGCAGGGGTCACTGCTGTGGTTCGAACTCAAGTAGCCAACCTGATGTTAATGGAGTATACTCACAGGTGGTTTTCAGGCGATGCTGAGTTCGTTGAATATGGTCTCTGCCCTGATCTCATTATCGATGTACGTTTCATTGAAGACTCTGAAAATGACATGAGCTCTGATTCAAGCTCTCAATCTGAGATGAGCATCGATTCTGAAGAGGATGTGGATCCCCCAGCTTCTCCAGAGAATGCAGACCAAAATGGAAATTTACAAGAGCCACCTAAACCAAAACAGGATTGGGACCAGTGCTCTATATGTCTTGATCCGATGCTGCCATCAACGCCGACCCTTCGGTCACTGTGTGCTCATAACCTTCCACATAGGGTGTATTCTAGAGTGGTTGTCGTATGAACCCATTTGTCCACTATTTCGATCACCCTTTTAGGCTTATTCGTAATGTATATTTGCTTGGAAAAGACATTGTAGGTGCACCTATTTTGTGGTAGTTAAGCTAATGGAATGTATGGTATGAATGGAAGTTGGTATCTGGCACCTTTTTGTATATGATTTCCATTCTAATCATACCAATGTATTTTGTAACTATTTGTCATAACTTGTGTTTGGAAATGTATAATATTAATGCTTATATATTATGTGTGGTGACAGTGGCCTAGTTTTTTTTGTTGTTGAAGTGTATATTTTGTAAAGAGGTTTTTCATGCCCAAAGTATTGTTGACATTTCTTGTCCGATTAGTTTAAAGTAATGGCGCCACCATACTTGTATTTTTTTATTTTGCATTGTGTATGGTGACACTAGGTGGTTGGTGTCCCAAGTAGTGCTGACAGTGATATCAGTTACAATTAGTGATGACACTGGGTCCCCCCCCTAATATTGATATGATTTTTGAATTGTATGTATTTGTATTTTTTTGTTTTTATAGTGTATGTGGTGGGCACAATGTGTTTGAGATGCAAAGTATTGGTGTCACTCATATTATATTACAAGTAGTGATGACACGAGTGTTGTATTTTTTTATTCTTAAGTGTATGGGGTGAAAGAGGTGTTTAATGCCCATATTATTGTTCACATTGTGGGTTATATTAGTTTGAATTTGTGGTGTCACCAGTTTGATCGTTTTTTGATATTTGAATTTCATGTGGTGACACTAGGTGTTTTAGACCCAAAGTAGTGCTGACACTGATACTTGTTACAAATAGTGGTAACACTACACTTGTATTTTTTTATTTTGAATTGTATGTGGTTGCCATAGGTGTTTAATGCACATAGTATTGACACCAGACTTGTATTAGTTACAACTAGTGGTGATACGAGTCTTGTATTCTATCATTTTGGAAGTTTATGTTGTGTAATTTATACTTGCTCGACAATAGATTATTTTTGCATCACACTTGAAACTTGTGAAATTTTGTCCATTATGATTCAATTTTATTTGTCAATATAATTTTATAGTTTCTTAATATAGTGTTACACAACGTGGTCTTAATTTTTTCAATGATAGAATAAAGTTGCACAATGTGTGGGGGTGATTGGTGTAATTTTGCTGAACATTACCTTATTTTTGCTCAACAGTAGTTTATAGTTGCACAACAATCGATCCTTTTGAAATATAATCATAATGATTATATTTTTTGTCAATATAATTTTAAAATTTTCCAATAATTTTGTTTTTGCATCATGTTCTTATTTTTGCTCATCATCAGATTAAAATTTCACAACACTGGCTATTGGTGAAAATTTGCTAAACATGATCTTATTTTTGCTTATCAACAGATTAATTTTGCACAAATCTTTAAATTTTTGATATTGCATTCAACATAGCTGTTGGGCTTAGTTTATAGATGCCCGGCCCATTTCCCGCTTATTTATACGGTGCTTAAACGGTGTTCAGATTGTCTTCAAGTCGTTTCATCTCCTTCTTCTTGTTCATCTTCATCCTCTCTCGTTCTCATTAAGCATTTTTCTTCTCAAGGTGCTTTTCCGGTTGTGGTATGTACTCCTTTCTGTTTTCTTCCTTTAAAAAAAACATTTTCGGTTATTTTGATGTACTGTTTCAACAAATTTCTTACTGTTGTATTCTCCGATTTTCGTTGAACTTCCCCTTGCTTTTTAGTCTATTAATATTCATATATTGGTGTTTGTCTTGCTTATTTCGTATTGCATTATATTCTGTGGGTGTTCTGTGATTCTTACTGTCATTAAAAGTCATCAGTTAGGGTTTTTCCAGTTTTTCAGACATTTTTTCTCTTTTGTCTTTCTGAAATGTTTATTTCCTATTAATATCGATGCAATGTTTTATTTTTAAGTGAATGTCTAATATATGAGTATATTTTGATTTTGTCTGTGTAGGTTTTCTCTTTTTCAATGGCATTCCCAACCTATACTGAACTAGATTACGACTACATCGTTGCTACTTATGAAGTTGAAATATCAGGATCTGAGTCATACTGGTATGGACCGAGTCTACTTGTTGTGTCCATCCACTCTGACAGCATTCCCTTAACATTCCATCACACGTCTACTTGGAATGGTATGCCTATGAGTCTAGCCCGCTCCAACGAAGTGCTACAGGATGCAGGAGTAACAGTTGAGGTTAGAAACCAGGTAGCCAATCGGCTTCTAATGGATTACACTAGAAGTTGGTTTGACGCCGATGCTGATCTTGTTGAGTATGGTCTTTGCCCCAACATCACCATCAATGTACATTTTTATGATGACTCTTCGTCTGATTCAAGCTATGAGTCCGACATAAACGATGACATTCATATGGAGGTTGATCAAGCAGATCATCCAGCACCTCCAGAGCCTATGGATGTTGACGGATTAAGGGAGATATATCACCTTGATCTTGATGATGAAGAATGTACTATATGCCTGATTCCAATGTTGGAGTCAGATCCTGTTCTTCAAACGCCATGCCAACATCACTTTCATCCAAATTGTTTACGATCTTGGCTTTTAGTTCAAAACAACTGTCCTCTTTGCCAAGCAGAATTCTAGCTGTATTTGATATAAGTGTAGTATGTAATTTTGTATGGTACTGATGTAACCTAAAATACATTTTATGAATGAAATTTGTCCTTGATCACATTTCTTTCTGATTTATATTCAAATTATAGTAATCTTTGATATTTAAGTAGGACATTTGGTGTGACACTAGTTGATCATATTGGTGGTTTCTGCTATTGAAGTTTATGGCTTGACATTTTCTGATATTGAAACTTATGTGTGTCACACTAGTTGGGTAAGTCCCAAATTAGCGTTGACACTGATATTAGGTACATTTACTTGAGACTCTGGGCTAGTATTCTTTTTGTGATTTTCAAGTGTATGTTGTTGCATGAATTGGCAAGTGTTCAAAGTCTTTTTGTTACATTGTTTACATTGTTGGTTAGAGTAGTTGGATCTATTGGTGACACTATTCTTATAATTTTGGTTGTTTTCTGTTTTTGATGTTTTTGTGATGACACTAGGTGGATAAGGCCAAAAGTAGTGCTGACACGAGTTAGGTAATGTCCTCCAATGATAACTGTAACTCAAATAACTGTAATCCGTTTTCAGTTTATAGTTTTACAGTTTTGACAGTTTTTTTTATAGTTACTCTGTAATGAACTATCAAAAATAACTGTTACAAGATGAAAACTGTCTAATTGTTGCCTATATATATCCATTTATCATTCTTTGTTATCCATTGGCGTCTGAAAACTGGTTTTAACAGAAATCAGTATACCAGACCCTTTAACCAAACTGCTAACACATCCCTCTCTAAAAAGATGAACTATGGTAACACTGTTGGGTTTTGCACGAGTTTTCATCAATTGATGGACGTGCTGGATGGGGTTGTTTACCCTGGTTATCACATGAATCTAGTTGATGAAGCATGCGAGACTAACAAAGATGCTCGCAGGGCCGAGTTGTTGGAAGTCATCGTGGTTCATTACACATTATATGAGGAATTACAAAGATCATTGATAGCAACTGAACATCACATTCGGATTGCGTCCAGAGATGAAGATGGTGAAGCATTATCAAATGTGATATTTGAAGTCTTATCCATAAATTTTTTTTCCATACTGTGATTGAGTCTTGTATTTTATCTTTTATGTAGATGGAAAGAGAACTGGGCAACCAAAGACAGATGCTTGAAGAGGCAAAGGACAATCTTATGGGGTGCGTTAAAGAGGTTTTAGATGCAGAAATGGAAAGGAGGAAGAAGATTAATGACTTCTTAGGATTGTAGTTCTACTATATTAATAATTGATAACATTGGTACTTATTTATATGTTGAATATTTTTTTTTTGTTATGATGCAACATATTAATATCATAATAATCATATAATTATTTTGTAATTTCCTTCCTCATATTTCAAATTATAAAGTGTTACTGAAGTTTTACGTCTATCTCTTGTGATACTGCGGACACATTTGACTAGTTTGTGGATTGTTTTGGTAAAAGTAGCGCTGACACTGTTTAACTAAGTTTTTAAACATCATCTTAGTTTTGCTAAACAATAGTTTATAATTGCACAACAAACGAATGGATATCACTAAATCAACTTTTTTTATAACATAGACCACTTGATTACCGGGGCAGAGAATTGTGCTGACACATTGAAGAACAAACACAACTGTTTAGAAGCAGTTATAGTTGTATGCATCTTGACAAATACTATCCATCAAAAAAGCACAGGGACAACAACTGTCTTAATTGGTATGAGAAAATTGTTCAGAAGCAGAGTACATAACTGTCTACACCAAAATACATTCCAAAGTTTGCAAATAAAACACCAAATTGCGTTGTGGTTCTTCAACCAAGATTTAGTTTATGTCCCTGAATTCCTTTTGAAGTCATTCTTGCATGGGATTTTGCTGCCTTTACAACATCTGCGTTCACTTCATTCAACTCTGAACATACTATATCTGTCAGATACTTCACCCCTAGCTTTGAAACATTCTTGAAATTGCCCTTTTCCAATCCACACTTGTACCCTCTCTATGTCCCAAAGAAGGTCTCCATGTGGCGCATGAGGCATACCCCAGAATGTTGAACTTTCTCCTCTCCAGCCCATGTGATGGGGACTTTTGATGATGGTGAAGCTGACACTATTTCTGTTTTTGCTCGGAGTCCCTTATCTGTTAGATAAGCAATCAGCATATCTCCCTGCATGGATTGAATTATAATTCATGTAATTTTAATTATAAAATTAGTTGATATTTAAATGAAATTAAGACAAGGAAAGAAATATTAGATATCAGTAGTAAAACTTACCAAACATTCAAAGGGTGATGGGAAGGGGCTAATTGGATCAGCGCAAGATGGTGTGACATCAACAATTTGGACCACTTTGTTTTTAAAGTTGAAGACAACCATGACATAGTCTGCTGTTCGTTCAACCCCAAATACAATCTAATCAACATAATAAAAAACAAATAAACATTAGTGATTGGTCTTGTGAACTTTATTTATTTAATTGCAAGGGAGTACCATGTCTATATCCTTCAAAGAAAGGTGTGGTGACAACGACAATACAGTATCAATGTGGAGGTTAAACCTCTGGAACTGTTCATCACAAGCTCGTAATGATACACTCTCTACATTAAACTGGATTAAGAATAGAAATTAGTAAAAAAACAGACGAATTGTACATTAACGGCTAACAATGGAGTGTAATTGAAAGATAAAATTGTAAAAATATTACAGTTTTGTTGATATTGACAAATAGTCTTGCTGGTGATTGAGCACTTTTATAATGTTCCTTGTGGTTGAGGATAGTTGTCCATGCATCAATAATGACACTAGACAAGTGGGTTTCATCCTCAAGCGTAGCCATGTCTGTTCTAACAACTTTAACAGACTTATGCTTAAACAAAATTTCCTGCAATGTTAATCATTTTGAAGATGGATTATATGAAAATAATATTTTACTTGTAACTGAACATACATTAAGAAAATTAAGTTTAAAATGAACTTACATGCTGTGAGGAGTTTTCATTGCTAAATAGGCTGAAACAGTGCGCTCAATTTCAGAGATAGGATCTGTAATGTCAACAACACGCAAGTAATATGGGCTTCTCAGAGATGCAGAAGGTTTATGTGCTCTCCTTGTAGCTTCTTCTCTCTTCATGTTATTAAGTTGTTCTGCAGCATTTCCATCAACTATGTTGATCCGTGGCGACCTTCTTGGTGACAAGGCAGCAGGGGGAATGCATTTTATTGTACCTCCCAAAGGGTTCACTGGTGGAGTATCAGCTTTAAATTGAGTGTGTAGGGGATTTGGAGTAGCTTCAACACCCTGTTGTATTGGAGACTGGCCATGGCTGTCTGGGGGAGCCTGGGTTGCTTCATTAGCATTCTCCATTTCAACTGATGTGTTCAATGATGTCCCTTCATCTTTCTTAAAAACAGGATCATCTAGAAATATATCAAAGGAGAATTCCCTGTCCACTTTGATATTTGATTTCATTTTTTGCTTGTTCTGATATGCCATTTCAATCTGAGTAATGCAATCTAATAAAACAGGGTCTGCCCAGAATTTCTCTTGGGATTCGGTAAAATATGGGCTTACATGGTCATTCATATTTGACATGTCAGCAACATCTGTAGCCGTAGGAGCCTCAGAATTGACATTTTCCATCCCTAAAAGCTGGTTTGCTCCCTGTAGAAGTCTTTTCACCTTATCATCATGTTGTAGTTCAATCGGGACTTTCGTAGACCACTCAACAAAATCAGAAATAGCAGATGCAAGTGCAGAAGTCTTTTGAGCAAACAACTTTATCCAACTCTAGAAGATAACATCACATAAAAAATAAGAATAAAAAGTCATCAGTGAATATCAGAACATTGCTATACTCTACTAATATTACTTTGAATTGGTTTAAATAATTCATACAAACCTCAACTGGGGGTGGCTCTTTTTCTGGATCAGCAGGGTGACTGGTGCCTTCATCATTTTGTGCAGTAGGGTGTGGACAAGCTGTAGATGGTACGTCTTGATGGTGAGAAACAACTTGCCGAGCCTGGACTAAGCCACAGCCAAAACCTACAGTACTTATATCATCAGTTTCTCGTTGGCGCAAGATTTTGTAATTTATGCCAACGAAAACCGGGAAAGAACGAGTCATTCTTCTTAGTGCTGTGCTTGTGAATAATTTCGCCCTATCCATGTAAAACAACTGGCACACCAAGGGGATAAACATATATCAGTATAACGATGGAGCAGGTAATGCTGACATAAAGAATACTGTAGACATGTAGATAAAAGGAGGGGCGGTGACATTTGTACTACCGACATTGTAAAGAAATTAAGTTAAAATCAGAGCAAAGGTTTGAAAAAAATACTTACAACCAAGAATAATAGAGGCCCTCTGAAATGGCCATTCTTGTTCTTTTCCCAGCTTCTCTTTGCATCGACCAAACTTTCCAACACAAGAGCACACCAATTTAGGCTTTTCAGGTCACCCAATTCAGGAACTACTCTTATTAAACTATGGTTGGCATGTCCGTTTCCTAATGTATCAATCAAGATAGAGTCCAGTATAACAATAAAGTTCAGAAGGAATTGATCACCACAGTCAGTGTCAGGTACCAATTTTTCCATAACCATAGCTGTTGTTATATTGTCCTGGACATCGAATGTGGTTTTCCACTCTTGTACAAGACTGAAATTCTCTTTAGCTGATTTTCTTCCAACTAAAACTTTCCCCATTGGGAATCCCATTGTGATATGCATGTCTATTTCTGCAATTTCAAGTTCGCCTCCATTAGCCAACACCAAGCAACACTTGTTAGGGTCAAACTGATCCACTAACCAATATGAAAGAAGCAGTGGTGGGGTAACAATATCCAATTTGAACAAAAATCCAAAGCCAATATCCTCAATCAATTTCCTTTGCTTGGCATTCATTTTTTTCAAGGACGACACCAGCAAGCGTGGGCTTGGCCGTGATTTCAATGATGGGAGATTTTTTTGTCTAGTGTTTCTCTCATTCCACACAACCAGCTGCCTGTTTTCTGCAATAGGTTGTATGTCTGTGATATCTGTTTGCTCATCAGATGTTATGATATGCACAGTTGGGTTTACATGTTGAACAACTGTCTCATTAGGTGAATGGTTTTCCAGCCTTGCAATTTCAATGGTCTCCACAGCAACAGTGCTAACAGGAAGATCAATCCCAGGGTGCACTTCTCTCTTACTGTTTTTTCTTACAAGCGGTTGCGAATCTTTGGATTCAAGTGATCTACCACCCTCCCCTACTTCCAAGGATTTACCAATCTCAGTATCAACAGACAGTTCATCCTTGAAGGGAGGTGAATCTCTAGATAAATCAACTACTGGAGGTTTAACTCCAGAGCGTTTTGATCTCTTCGAATTTCTATTTTGACTGTCTAGAACAGGTGAATCACGTACACTCTGTGGACGTTTACCTATAGAATGAACACTTACAATCAATTTCTACAAATATAATCGAAGAGATGACATTGTAAGAGACTGTAGTTTATGCTGAACAAATTCCCAAATTATCAAATTCCCAAATTCAGCCTCCAGATTAATCATATTAACTTCAATTTATCATGCGAAAGTAATTGAAATAGCAATGATAGGTCTTGTAAGGCTGAATAACTGCTTGATTATAAACATTAAATTCGCTTGAATAAGTGCGATTTTTCCTAATTTTCGTGCAAAACTAAGCCCTAAACAGTACTCGTTCTAATTTAAACTTTAATACACAGAAAACACGAAATCAAACCTTTCGGATCTGAAGACATGTTGATGTATATGATAGATCTCCTTCTTACAAGCCTACAGTCAATCCTCAGGAAATCTCGCAGAGAAATGGAGATAGTAGATTTAGCTGGAGAACGAAACTAAAAGAAGGTGATGGAGAACTTCTCGAACTTGGAAAGCGTTTTGGGCATTTACACATGTTTGCTTTTTATATTTTTTTTAGGAAAACCGTTTTCCTTTTCTTTTTTTTTGTTTGCCAAAAATCGGGAATTTTGTGAGACTTTATTTATTTCTTATTATTTTACATATAATTCCATACCTTAGATTGGCTCAACATTGTATTATTCTTGCTCAACAATAGTTTAAATTTGCACAACGCTTGACCCTTGTGAATTTGTTAGAATCATGTTCTTACCTTCTTTATATATGGTTTGATAGTTGCTTAATAAATTTTTGCTCATCAAGAGAATAAAATTGCACGACATATTACGAATGGCGAGAACTTGCTCAACATCACCTTAATTTTGCTCAACGATAGTACATGTATTGCACAACACTTTGGTAGCAACACCATCTTATTTTTATCTATTTACGCTTTCATAGTTGCTTAATAGATTATTGCTCAACATAGTCTTATTTTTGCTCATCAATAGAATAAAACTGCACAACATATTACAATGGGGAAAACTTGCTCAACATCACTTTATTTTTGCTCAACGATAGTACATATATTGCACAACAACACTTTGTTTGAAACGACATCTTATTTTTATCTAATTATGTTTTCATATTTGCTTAATAGATTATTGCTCAACATGGTATTAATTTTGTTCATCAATAGAATAAAACTGCACAACATATTACAAAGGGGAAAACTTGCTCAACATCACCTTATTTTTGCTCAACGATTGTTTATGTATTGCACAACAATACTTTGTTTGCAACGACATCTTATTTTTATCTAATTTTGTTTTCATAGTTGCTTAATAGATTTTTGCTCAACATGGTCTTATTTTTGCTCATCTATAGAATAAAACTGCACAACATATTACAAAGGGGAAAACATGCTCAACATCACCTTATTTTTGCTCAACGATTGTTTATGTATTGCACAACAACACTTTGTTTGCAACGACATCTTATTTTTATCTAATTTTGTTTTCATAGTTGTTTAATAGATTTTTGCTCAACATGGTCTTATTTTTGCTCATCTATAGAATAAAACTGCACAACATATTATGATTGGGGAAAACTTGCTCAGCATCACCTTATTTTTGCTCAACGATTGTTTATATATTGCACAAAACAACACTTTGTTTGCAACAAGATCTTATTTTTATCTATTTATGACATAGATGAAAAAGAGTATATAAATTTGTATTATTACATGGTAAAATTTCAAATTTTATTCTATATTATTGAATTAATGTTTATTTTCAAAAATAAATGTCATTTACAAATTTATAAACTGTATTATCTACTAACATTATTCTTATATAATACTGATGATAGAATTTGTGCTGACAGCCTTATCTTGAATGCTTCATCCTCCTCTTGTACTCTCCCAATGAAAGCTTTCTATTTGTAGGTGGTCTTCCTGCTCTCTTTCTTACTACTGGGGGGTAACAGTTGATAGATTTGATCACATCAGGGATATTTCCTTCATCTTCATCCAACACTGGATATATTGTTTCTGCATATGCCATATGCCAAGCGTCATTGCTGTAAAATTTTGCAACAAAATCAGACACATTTGCTTTTATGTGTGTAATGGCTGCTAGAGCATGTACACAAGGTATTTTCTCGACATTAAATACTCTGCACGTACATGTCCTTGGTGATAGATCAACTATAGCTACAACTCCTTGACCATTGATCTCAAATTGTGATTCATTCATCCTTTCTACTCTGCATACTCCAACTTGCTCTTGTGATTGTCTTATCACCTTAAGGATCTCAGGAGTTATTCGTTCTTGGTTTGCCAGTGCTTTCTCTCTTCTATCCAGGAACCATGATGTGAGCTTTTCTCTAGCAAACTCCACAAGTGCCACAATGGGATAATCCTTTTTGCCTTTGAAAACAGAGTTCAAGCTCTCATCATTGTTGGATGTCATCATGTTGTATCTATCACACTTTGAATGTGCTCTGGCCCATTTATCAAAACCTGCTGACACCAGATATTCTGATAGTTTTGGACAGGTTGCTTCAATTTGTGCAAGGTAGTTGTTGAACTCTTGGATAGTGTAACTCTCTGCTGCTTTTGTGAACATTTTCCCCAGCTCTTTGTTCCTAAAAGTCGCTTTGATGTTTTGTTTCAAGTGCCACATACATATGCAGTGTGTAGCTGTTGGGTAAACTAAAGATACAGCCCTTGAAATGCTAGCATGTCTATCAGAGACAAACACTAAGTCATTTGATGGAGGCACAACCTGCAACAGCTGATACATAAACCATTCCCAAGAGCTGTTGTTTTCGGAGTCAACAATACCAAAGGCAAGTGGAAAGATTTGTCTATTGGCATCTTGTGCAACTGCTCCAAGCAATGTCCCTCTGTATTTGCCAGTTAGGAATGTTCCATCAACAACAACAACCTGGTATATAAAGAAATAAAATTACTTATGTTATTGAAGTTAAGGAAATCGATGACAACAGAATTTGTGCTGACACTGTTTAAGACATACCTTCTTTAAGAGGGGGAATGCTCTGATGCACTGTCCAAATGACAGAAAGAAGTACTGAAATCTATCTTCTTTGTCTTTTGAAATTAAAGCTATAGTCCCATTGTTTCTCTCCACAAGCATATGGCAAAATGATGGTAAATCTGCATAATTTGATTCTGGTGTCCCCTTAAACATTTCATGAGCTATTTTTGATGACTTCCATGCTCTCCAGTAGCTAATTTGCATCTTTTGTTCTGTTCTCATTTTATCCCTTATCTGTGCTGGTCTGTATCCAGCGTCAACACTGTGTAATTATAGTCAAATTAGGAGAAATCATATATTATAAAGCAAGTTAAAATATAAATACTATTTCTTAAAAAAAGTTCTCACCTTGATTCGATGATACTTGCAATCACAGAAGATGAAGGTTGTTTGAAGTGTTTTGTCCTGAAATCCCATGTGCAGGTGTGCATGTCCACATACACTATGACCTCATGCCAAGTTGGGCCAAAAGTTTTGACATGCACTTTCCATTTGCAGTAAGGATCTACACAATGCACTCTATAATACTTTGTATCTGATTTTGCCACGCGAAAACCAAATATCTCGGTTATTGACAAGACTCCCAAAGCATGCTTAACTGCTTTCCTTGATGCAAAGCTTTTGCCTACGCAAATCAAGTTTTGTGAATTGAGATCCACACTAGGCACAGTAGAGCTATCAGCATCCCAATCTTCTAGTGTAGTTTCTCTCCTGTGTGCCGTAGAATAGAATGCTCTCCATATTTCATTTGCAGATTCTTCATCACTTGCAGTGTCACTGTTTAGAGAATTCATGTCATCTCCAACATCTTCCAACAATACACCTTTCATCCTGTTGTCACCAATCAATGTCAGATTAGTTTCCCCTGTAACAATATTGGTAATAGTTGGATTGCATGCCACCAACTGTAAACTCTCAACTGAGGATGCCTGTTGATCTTCAACGTGTTCACTATCTGATTTAATGCTGACACATAACTCCACAGCAAATTTAACATCCTGTAGGTCGGACAACCTTAAAAACTCTTTCAAATCATCATCACATTCAACAAGAAGCGGAGCTCTCAAGAGTTTGAATGGGTGTAAATGATTGAATTTCAATTCTAATGCACTATTTATATTGAATCTATTGTGCACTTTTTTAGTTAAACCCTGTAATGTTATTGACTCGTCAATCATAAACACCTTTGTAGTAGTGTCTCCAACAAAGGTTGGGCATGAATCATCAAACAACCAATTCCCACCACATACACCTGTAATAATGTGGGTTGCCATTGTAATCTGCAGAGTGTGAATTTAAGAGGATAAACACGTTTAAGTAATAACAAACACAATCTGAGTAAAAACGATGACATGATCAACCAAAGTGAGTAAAATATACTTGTTATGGAAAAAATTCTTACAAAATTTGCACCTACGGTGCAAATTTTTTATGAGTCAAATACAATGCTGACATTAAAACTTTCAAGGTGTAATAAGGAATCTATAGATTATTGTATTGTCAAATGCAACAATACATTTGCACCCCTTGAGCAATTTTTCTATGACTTAATTGTAGTGCTGACATGGCTCAATCAATGTTCAAAAACGATGACACAATTAACCAAAGTTAGTAGAATACACCTGTTATGAAAAAAATTCTCTCAAAATTTGCACCTACGGTGCAAATTTTTTATGAGTAAAATACAGTGTTGACATTAAAAATTTCAAAGTGTAATAAGGAATATTTAGATCATTGTATTGTCAAATGCAACAATAGATTTGCACCCCTTGTGTAATTTTTCTATGACTCACTTATAGTGCTGACACGAGCAACCAAAGTTAGTACAATACACCTGTTATGAAAAATTCTACAATTCTTACAAGAGCAACCAAAAGCGAATAAACTACACCTGTTATTTGTATTGATGACATGGCTCAATCAATGTTGATGACATTAGCAATCAAAGTCTAATAAGGAATCAACACTTCAATATAGAGCACAGATTCAAGTGTAATGATGACATGAGCAACAAAATGAATACAATACATCTGTTGTGAGAAGAATTATATAAAACTTGCACTTCTGGTGGAAAACTTCTATGATTAAAGTCTACTGATTAGTTGAAACAATCATAGTGAAATCACATCTTAAGCAATCATAGTGATGACTTGAGCAATGTAAAATATTAACAAGCATAATTAACCATAAACATACACAGATTCGATTTGAAATTAGAAGATTACACATATACAGGAAAAAAATGCTCATAAACATTAATTCATGCTTAAAAAATCAATCAAAATTTGCGCCAAAGGCGCAAATTTTGATGTTACTGTTTGTGTGACTCCATAACCTTAATCATTTGATGCATAAAAAATGAATTAAAGTTTTCGCAAAAGGCACAAATTTTGATGCATTCAAAAGCAGTAATCATTCTGTGCAACTATATTTCCATACTGTTATAGCATATATAAGCATATATAAACACAAATTTGGCGTAATCTACACTTGTAATCACATTATTCCAATCAGTAATCACAAAACTGAAGCAGTAATTTGGCGCAAATTGAATCAGTATTCGCAAAACTGAAGAAGTAATCGGAAAACTGAAGCATAGATAAACATAGATTCGCAAAACTGAATTAGTAAACCAAAAAATTACAGGAAATTTGCGCCTTCGGCGCAAATCTAAGCAGTAATCGCAAAACTGAATCAGTAATTGCAAAACTGAAGCATACATAAACATAGACTGAATCAGTAATCGCAAAACTGAAGTAGTAAACCAAAAAATTCTAGGAAATTTGCGCCGAAGGCGCAAATTTAAGCAGTAATCGCAAAATTGAAGCAGTGATTGCAAAACTGAAGCATAGATAAACACAGAATCAAGCAGTAGTCGCAAAACCGAAGGAGTAATCCAAAAATTATAGGAAATTTGCGCCTTCGGCGCAAATTTGTGTCTTTGACGCAAATTCTAATCGACTTAAAATTCTAGTAAATCGACTTACCTGATTCTCTAGAATAGACTTCAAAATCGATTGCTTGGATGATGTCGGAATGGTAATCTCTCTGAAATCCTAGCAATCTTCGGCGAGCAATTCGGGAGGGAGAAAGAGAGAGCGTCCGGAGAGGGAGAGCTGGAAGAGAGAGAAAAGCCGGTATCGAGAGACGGTGAAGCCTTATATTTAGGACATTTTGCAAAAATGTCCCAAAACACGGACATTTTGTAAAATCAGCCAAATTTCGTGGCTATTTTGCAAAACCGCCCTTTTTTTTTTTACCCATTGGATCGACACGAAATCGAAACAAACTCGATTTGGCTTGACCTAAAACGACCGATAACCATTTGATTTGAAACTTGATGAGACGCAAACGCAATGACTCGAACCCGAACCGAGACCCTATTGCTAGGTCATAGGTGTAAGTGTGTAACGTATGCCCTCCGTCGCCGCTTCAACCCCGCTGCCACCATACCCTCTTTCTCTCTCTGTGAAAGGTATACGCTACCTACACAAGTTTCAGGCTTTGTACGAAAATGGCCGGTGGTGGTTCTGAACCTAAAGACTTGGCCTCCTTATCCTGTGCCAGATGTGGAAAACCTGCGCATCTCCAGTATGCCGTTCTTTCTCCCGCAGCTTATTAATGCAGTTCAATTTCTGTTGCTTTTATATTCTGTGTTGTCTCGCTATTTGATGATTTGTAGTATTTGTTACTTTTCTCCTGCCTGGTGTTTTATTCGATTTAGACGCCGAAATTAAGGCGTCATGGTTTTTGCATATGAATCTGTAACCCGTAACCTCTGTATTCCTTAATCGTGAGGACCCATGGTGTCACAAATTTTTGCCCTACTATCTTGTATGTGGCTTGTTCTATTAAATTACTTCATTGTGTTAACGGTATCGAAATGCTAATAAATTTTTGTTGCAGGTGCCCAAAGTGTGTGGCATTGAAGCTTCCTAGAGAAGCAGCTGCGTTCTGGTGAGTATTTCCAGTGTTTCTGATGTTTGTTAGGTTATTCCCTTTGGGTGATGCTGCAAAGGAGTTGGATTGTTAGCTCTATAATTCTCATTCCATTTGACCGCAGGGTGACTTGTCTTAAGATATCAGCTTGAAACTGTCTAAATGTTGAAGGCTTTAGATAAAAGTTCACCTATACTCTTAGACCAATCAGGATTTTTAGATAAACTTTTGTGACCAAGCCTTATCTGTGAAAATTCACTGAAGCATAATTACAAGCATGTTGATAATATGATGTTTTAAATACTTAAAACCAGTCAAGAGTAATTTTTACACCTTATAATCATCCAGTAGTTCCGGATCCTTATGGGATGTCTCCTACATAACAGTATTGGACGTCATTTTTTTGCTCCTTTTTCAGGAGAATCTGTTGTTTCTCTTACAATTCTATTTCAGATATGCTAGTACAGTTTCAATTATTGCTTTAGTTTAAAATTTAAGAATGTTTTCATGTTATCATAATAATGAGCATGTCTACTAACAGTTCTCAAGACTGTTTCAAGGAATCCTGGAGTTCTCACAAGGCTGCTCATGTGAAGAAAAGTGCTTCCTCCGAAGTGGAAAAATCATCAGCATCAGAAAGTGAAGGCTGGCTATATTGTTTGAAGAAAGGACAAGCTCGGACTTCTAAGCTCCCCCATTTTGATTGGACAGGGTATTGCTTTTTTTAATCTTCACTCAATCTCCCACAAATGACTTCTCTCATTCGAAATGAATATTTTGCCTAAGCATTTGAAATTAACAAGGCATTGTGTTAAGCTCCCTCAAATGATGGCAAACAGTTTTCTTGACAGTACCATTTCCAGTGTTTTGTTTTAAGATGTCTCAAAACGTAATCTATGTTTTGAAACCAAAGATACCTTTTTATCGACAAGGAGCTTTCCTGTGTATATATTTTTTTTGTTTTTTGCTAGTTTGGAATTAAGTTAAAGAAAACTTGCACTTAAAGCTGGTGTTAAAGTGGTAGTAACTAGTATATCTATAACTATGATTATTGAACTTGTTCTGATGAAATGGAAATTCTCTTGGGATCACAAGGGGTAGATGGTTGTCCTCTAGGGGTAATTTAGGAAGCTGTTTAGCATTTCATAGGGTGTTTAGAACTGGGGTGACAATAGGGAAATGGAAACTGAGCAAGTTGAAGATAGATGTGGATGACTTTTGGAATAGAGATGAAGTCTTGAGACAACTAAGGGTCATTCTTAAGAGAGTACAGAAAAGGATGGTGGCTGCAGTCAAAAGAAGAGAAGAGGAGTACAGCATGAAGTGGACAGATGAGATCACTGTTTTTGAAGCTCAGACATTACAAGCAGCTTCCCAACTTTGAAGGGTGAATCAGCTCTGTCATTTTGGTGCTTTTGTCCATTCATGTTATTTAGAAATTAAATGTAGTAGCTTATATATTGGAGTTAGATGGAGATAATGTACAGTCCGTCTTCCATGTGTTGTCACACAAAAAAGTTGTGGAGCATGCTCTTCAGTCGGAGTTACCAACTGAGATGTTGGGTGAGGAAGGTGGTGCTATGGAAAGGAACTACAACCTTCTATGGAAAAGGCTTGCTCCAGCAAGAGAAGCAATAATAGCACTAGGAAGCATTTGCATCTTTATACCAGGAGGAAATTTAGGTCTGTGAGCCCTAGGAATTTAGGAATGAATTCTCTCTGTTATTGTGGGGTTTGAGAATACGTATGACAGGTGGATGAGCATAAAAAAGGAACGAGTATAAAGTAATCCCTAAAAAATGAACTAGTGTACGATTTTCCATTTCAAGGCATGCTATCTTTTATTTTATAAAAAAGCCTGTTGCGTTTGGCCAGGGAGCTGTTCTCCTCTTTAAAGTGAATGAAGAAGTAACCTGATATAGGCTTGAATCCCTGGTTATGTGAGACTGGTTGTGGGGATACCCGTAGGTTCCAACATTTATGCACATAGTTAAGCTGATAAATTGATTCCATAGATACTGAATGGCTTAATGCCCCACATGGTTGACTTGTAAACAACAACAACAACAATGCCCCCTTAAAATCCTGCTTAGAGTAGGGTCTGGGTACAAGGTGTGCACATCCATTCCCCTGCCAGGCCGAGAGGATGTTTGCAGTAGACCCATGGTAGACTTGTAAAATGAAAAATTAGGAATCATCTTTGACTTTGATTGATAATGATAGATGAATTTGTGAAGGAATGAATACTTATTTTTTTCTGCTTGTTTCTTAATTGCTAATCATCTTGATTACCCTGCCCTGAGTGGGATACTGGATTTGTTGTTATTGTTGTGTTATAATAATGGTAATGATACTGATACAGCCACTTCCCTTACGCCGGTGGATATTCCAGCTTTCATTTATTCCAAAGCTGGCTTTCTTAGCTTCCATTGCTTTAACGTCTTTCATCGTATGTCATGATATTTTCTACTTTTTATTTTAGTTCTTTCTTTTGTTGGTAACAAAACTTGTTTGTTTACAGGCCATTGAGGCCATTGCCTATATCAAGCAAGCGCACTGTACCTGCTCATATTGATCTGCCTGACTGGGCAGTTGACGTGAGTTCTTCTTTTGTTTGTTTAATGTATTATACAAGTCGGGATAATTCTTGCTATATTTATAAAGGATGAAAATTGAAGGCAATGGGACTAAATTTTGGTGACCATCATACTCTGCTGTTTACCAGCTTGTATACATGGATGGTATTCAACAATCTACACAAATTGAAGCCTTACATTAGGTTGTCAATAAATCTCGACTGTTTATGAGGACTTATAACCATGGCACTTAATTTTACCCCTTAACCTGCAGGGAACTCCAAAGGTTGAGCCATACAGTGATTTGCAGCATGTTGTTGAGGTATGAGGGTGATTATTGTGATTCAACATTTAGTTACCAGTTGACCACATACAACTATTCTAAACTAGTGCTGACCTATTTCCACTTTTGATCTGTCTTTTGAAGATCAAAACTCCAGAGCAGATCGCAAGAATGAGGGAAACTTGTCGAGTAAGTTCTTTCTTGTATTTTCTGCGGATATATGCTCAAACTCAACTTGCCTATAACAACATTTTATTAGATGAGGGATTAGAAACAGTTGTCTGCTTTCGGTAAGGTCCTCTTCCTCTTTCTATGCTTTACTACGGATTATATGATCTTTTTCAAACTCTTACTAACATTTGATTAGACAAAGGATTAGAACCATTTTGAGTAATGTAACCAATGACCCCTTGCCTTAGTGGTAAGAGATAGGTGTCCCTTGCTAGAGGTAAGGGTTTCAAATCCTATTTTCTTACAATTTGTGTGAAGTGGGTGCCCAAGCCTTCATTAATTTGGGTGAGCCTGTGTGGTGGCTTGCCACTTAGCTTCTTGGTTCAAGTGCTTTGCAGGCTAGTGATCAGGCCCATGGAAGATTAGTCGATAACCTCAAAACCTCCACGTCATAAAAAAAAATGAAATTTTGCGTGCTACACTTACTTTTCCGAATTTCGCGTGATACGCAAAATTTTGAAAAATTCCACTTGGTACCCATGAGGTTTTGCAAAAGTATGTGATAACCGTAGTATGCTTTAGTCTTGAAAAATCGCGATTTTGATTTTGAAAAATTTCTATAAAATGATATTATGGTACGTTATTGGGGAAAACACTTTACACCTAGTAATGCTTGACCTTAACCCGGCGTGTCTAATCCAATTGACGAGACAGTTGTAGTGATCTCCTGCCAACTTGTTTGTTTCGTGATCTAAATTTACTATACTTCTCTGATTCCATGAAATACAGGCAAGTAGGCAACTACCAAATTACTCGATATCTTTTTAGTGCATACATTAGAGAATCCTCATTGGTCCTAATTTCTTTGTTATTTGATTGTTTTTTTAACCAGATTGCTCGGGAGGTTCTGGATGCAGCTGCTCGTGTAATTCAACCTGGAATTACAACCGATGAGATTGATCGAGTGGTCCATGAGGCCACTATTGCTGCTGGTATGTCTTGGATTCACTTCATTTTTCTTGTTGTTTCAGTTGCTTAAAAAACTGTTTTCTTTCAGCATCCTACTACATAATGTATTTTAGGTGTGTTCTTACTCCCCGATGGCTTCCGCCCTTCACTCTGTGAAATCTGCAGATTGATAGTTCTATAGGTTGATGGAGATTTTCATTTTTGCTTCATCAGCATTTCATCAAAGCAGATGTTGTTTGCAAAGATCAATTGTGGCTCTTAGGTTGACAATTTGAGGGCTTTAAATGAGTCATACTCTAATTCGACAAGAATAGTACAACTGACAGTTCTGATTTCATATCAATGCAGGAGGATATCCTTCTCCACTAAATTATCATTTCTTTCCAAAGTCATGCTGCACGTAGGTACTCTTTCTATGGAAAGATTTCTTGAATGCTCTGTGCCCCTCTCTCAAAATTGACCTAGTAATATAATTGTTTTTGGTTGTAGGTCTGTGAATGAAGTAATTTGTCATGGTATCCCTGATGCCAGGTATTGAAATTTTCAGTGGAATCAATTCTGTTATCTCCTGTTTTCCATTTTTCTTGCTCTAGGGTTCTGTTCCTGGTTTAACAATACCTGGCCATACCATGTCTTCCAAGGAAGAGTGTTGTATATCTTACAAAGAAGAGTGCTGTATGCTACTTTGCTACTCGTGACAGCTTTAAAGTCATGGAAGGATGTTTTTGCATTATTTCCTGTGCTCAGAGCCAAAATATTTAGCTAGTCAAGTTCCGTGGCTCATATGTGATTCCCTGTGTATTTGTGCTGAAGGGATAAATTCATGTTTATGGACAAAACTTACAAAAGGATAATCCATACCAACTTACCAAGCGATTATTGAAAATACAAAATTAATTTTAAGATGCAAAATCGGGAAAAACTATATGTCTATCTCACCCCTAAGCTTTCCCTTCACTTGTACTCACTTTGCACAACTTAATGACAGATTGTGCACATGCATTCACTCTCACAAATTCCCCTTGATGCTCTGGTCTATTCCTGCACACCTACAAGGCCATAACCACCAGCAGTTGGTCTGGAATATCAGTTTACTCTTCCCTCTGCAGATATGAAACCAATCAAGCCATTCCTGGATCGATTAAATCTGTGTCCCACTCTCACCCAGGAAAGCACCTTCCTGAGCACCCACTGAGAGAATAGATGCTGCACCACACAACACACAATCCTTCTGTAGGATCACATTCCACTCATACAGCCTTGCTCTAGTGTAGAGCTGATCGTGCACTGCAAGCCATGTAATAAATGGCCACTTCCTGCTTTGAATACCATAGCATATCATCTCTCTCCACCCCTTCGGCTTTTCCTGGGTTCTCAAGACTTTTCTGGTATTGCAATTTTCCATGTCCACCCTCCAAGAAGGGTGACATATCAACTAAGACATCTACTCCAATCTCCCTCTCAGAAGCAGTTTTGAACTCTTAGTACGTGTGCAGAATAGCCTTCCAAGCCCACTTATATGTAGGTGACAGGTCCACCTTATCCAAGTCTCTTCCCATGGTGAGATTAACCTCTACAAAATTAGTCCATACACACGGTCTTCTCAGTTTCATATCATCTGCAAGCTTCAAGAAGATACATTTGTTCTATTCTAAAACCTCCTCAATTCCGGATTTCTAATGCGAACCATGTTGAGCAGCTTTATAGTGTGGACTCTTCACTAACTTCAGACTGTTCCAGGAAGCTGGAAGACGGTGATATTGTAAATGTTGATGTCACGGTTTATTACAAAGGTGTTCATGGTAATGACCAATTTCAGTCAAATTTTCGGACTAGCTCTAAAGTGTCTGTTTGGTTTGATTATGTTTTCCATAATTTGTAGGTGATCTTAATGAAACATATTTTGTGGGTAATGTTGATGAAACATCACTAAAACTGGTCCAATGTACGTATGAATGCCTGGAGAAAGCGATATCAATTGGTAAGTGTTTCTTTTCCTTGAATAGGTAAATAAAGAGCGGCCATTCCTTGAATTGGTAAGTGTTTCTTTTTTCTGTCAAAGTGATATGTCATTCTTGGTTCGGAGAGAGCTCGAGATTTGAAAATCAGTGTCCTATTTTTAGCACTATGCACTCAAGCTCTGTAGTTGTAATGCTAAAGTCATATATATGATTTTATGGTTTAATGGTATAATAATATTTGCATGTAATATATGATGGATGCTTTTCTCAAAATGAACGTTTTGGTTTCCTTCTTGTTTACACGAATATTCCTATTCATGCCTTATCCTTTTTCATCTTCAGTGAAGCCTGGAATGAGGTTTCGAGAGATTGGAGAGATCATCAGTCGCCATGCTTCAATATCTGGATTTTCCGTGGTACGCAAAATTATCATTCGTCTCATGATTAATATACATGAAGTTCCAATCAATTCTCTAGTGAAAGGGACTAAATGCTTTTGTATGATGTGGATATAGGTGAAGTCATATTGTGGTCATGGCATTGGAGAGCTTTTCCACTGTGCGCCTAATATTCCTCACTATTCGAGTATCCTTCATTAGTGTCAATCATCTTTCTTCCCTAGAATTACATAATCGTCATGAAATGCAGGCAGTGGAATCGCTTGGGTTAACTTTAAAAAATTCTGATTTTTTTTGGGCACATTATATCCACATATGACAGAGTTGACTCCTTAATGAGAACAGAAAATAAAGCTGTTGGTGTGATGAAAGCTGGACAGACTTTCACTATTGAACCAATGATTAACGCTGGTATGTTCTTGGCCCCACTATGTCTTAGCTAGTGGAATGTTCAAGTTTTAAAAAAAAACTAAATATGTAATTGTGTTCTTGCAGGGGTATGGCGTGATCGAATGTGGCCTGATGGCTGGACTGCTGTCACTGCCGATGGGAAGCGCAGTGCCCAATTTGAACAAACTCTTCTGGTATGGTCCTTCAAACTTTTATTTACGAAATCCCTTCCTTTTGTTTCATCGCATTGTACCAGCTTTTTAAACCATCTTTTTGAAATGGAAATACTAATAGTACAAGCATACTGTATGGCTTCTGAAAGCCAGGACATTTAGGTAGTGCATAGTTTTCATATCGAATCCAACCCAGCTGAAAGTAAAACTGAAAGTTGATGTTCTATTTTTTAACTGAAAATTGATCTGTCATGAACTTGGTCAAAAACATTCATCTGTCTTGAACTCGGTCTTTAACGAGGTGATACTGAAAATATATTAACCTGAAAACTGAATTAACCAAAATTCAAATTGACATGTGACCTGCCAGCCAGAAGCAAAATCTGAACTGATCCCGCCTAACTTGACTAGGGGTGTTATGTGAACACGAGTAACTCGAATTCGACTCGTACTCGCTCGATTAAAACTCGATTCGAGCTTGTTCTTTTTTTAAACAAGCCGAGTATGAACACATTTTAAAGCTTAATAGCCCGAATTTTATGGAATTTCTAAAATTTCTTTTAAGTTATTTTTTAATGAGCAAGTAAAGCTGCTTAAAGCTCGAAAAAAGCTCGGTTCGACCTCGTTCATTTCCTAAACGAGCCGAGTACAAACATATTTTTAAGCTCGAGTCAAAATTTAGGCTCGGCTCGAGCTCGTTTTTATCCTAAATGAATTAAATATGAACAAGTAATATTCGACTCGTTCGACTCGAATAACAACCCTAAACTTAATTTGAAGTTTGTCAGCAACATAAGGATGGTTAAACTCAGCTTAAAACCAACTGGCTTGGCTGATTGCCAATTTAACCTAGAACAAACGCTGCTATTTTTATACTATTAACTTTTGCATTGTGTTATACAGGTGACTGAAAATGGGGTGGAGATCCTCACAGGAAGGTTGCCTACTTCACCTAAGGTGTTTCCATGGTTAAAAGAATAAGTGCTTGCTCCACCTTAGCTTTGTTTGCCTCTCCATATTTACTACAATAGAACCTATTTTTGTGCGCAATTGTTTTTTTGCTTAATCGTTTAAAGATGGACTTTGTAACTCTGCTGGCTCCGTTTACGGTGTTTTTGGAAACGTAATTTCATTTTCTTTGTGGATCATGTTTCTTTGCTCAATTAGTCACTGTGAAAGCCTGTACGGTTGATATATGAGAAGACCTCGGAGACTTGTTTTGATGTAAAGCAATCAAGAATCAAGATTCATGTTTCAACTGATTATTTGTTTTTTTATATATATAAGGTCTTGATCTATTCTTCTAATTTACGTCATTGTGCAGGGGCTTATCTTCTCTTATACTCCGTATTTTGTTGATTATTTTCACTCTACAATCAATTTGAGATCTCAACGCTCTATTTCAAGCACAACAAAACATCTAAATTATTTTTTATAGCTTGTTTGAAGATGGGTCAAGCATTTCATTTTCTAGCTTGCCAAATGATTCAATGAAATACTTTGTAATACCCGATGACTTGTGAAGAACGCGCCGGACGCGCCCCCAAATCCACCCCAAAACGCTCTCCCAAACCCTCGCTTTAGAAAACCGAAATCTACTGATTTCCTGGCCAAAACTTCATCCAAACCTATCTCCCGGTAAGATCCGAGCACTTTGGTGTTGGTTTCTTCCCCTGATTGGTGAATCGAGGGAAGAAATTGTGGTTTTTGGGGCTTTGATTGTCCCTTTCTCCAGTTATGATGAAGAAGTGTTTTTAGAGCTGGCAAAACCCGACCCGATCCCGAAAACCCGACCTGGTCGACCCGGAACTGATTGTCTTAGTTTACTCAACTTCCCTAAATTCAACAAATCTTTCTCTGATGCAGCAACTTGGCAGCACCCAGAAGCATCGTGGTGACAGTGGCGTTATCGCTGGATCGAGATGGAGTCGTTTGAATCTCGAAGAAGCCCTCACTCCAAGAGATCAGTGACATCGCCGCTATCGATTCCGTTCAGATCGAGATGGATCGAGATGTCACAGAATTTCAGAAATTAGTGGTGTTATCGGCGTCATCGATTCTGTTCAGATCGAAGAAGTTCTGAATAAAATAAATTGGAAATAGGATCTCCAACCACCCCTCAATCTCAATCGAGGGAGACATTTAAGGCAAACCTTTTTCATGACTCTAAATCAAGCAATTTAGGGCAAAATCGAGCTTACAGATGAGTAGAAACTCAGAAATTGAAATCATTTAAAATCAATTTCAGAAATCGAAATCGAAATTGAGGGGGAATGTGTTAGGAAGGGAAGACCATGTATGAGAAGGGGTGTATAAATGTACATGGGATATACGGTATTAGACATTCATAATGAAATCAGTCAGTTACTTCCAACAAACCAAGATCTCTCTCGCTCTCTTCATTCCATTCCTTCCATTCTCTAACTGAATAACGAGAGATCTGACAAATTGGTATCAGAGCATTTTTCGATCTTAACCATGGCGGAGGGGACGCGATTCAAAGCTTCGGAGAAGGTAGAAGTGCAGCTTCAGCAATTCACGGCCAGTACTCATGGCCAATTGAACGAAGCAATCCAGCGACAGGAAGAACATCATAAGGCGATCGAGGAATTGAAGATAGCCACTACGGAGATTCGGACCAAGATGGAGGCAAAGATAGATCAGTTGCAGTCTAGAACGGAGCTGAACTTTGCGAAATTGGCAGAACAATTCCAGGCGCAGACTGAGCAAAGCTTTGCTCGGTTGTTGGAATCGTTCAAGATTCAGGCAGGAAGAGGACATCCACCAAGAGGCAAGACGCCGAATTCGAGTGCAGGAGAGGATCCCGGATTTTATAGAATTCCTCCACTGCGAACTGAGAATCAGACCGGAGGCGCAGCGTGGACTGGAAACAGATTTCCAAAGATCGAATTCCCTACATTTGATGGTAGGAAACCAAGAAGCTGGGTTAGGAAATGCGAAAAATATTTCACGATCTTCGGGATTCAAGAAAATCAAAAAGTGGAAATTGCTGCTATGCATATGCAAGATCGTGCAGACGTGTGGATCCAGGGCTATTTGATGCAAAGAAAGGGGGTCCGATGGAGAGAAATGAGTGAGGCGCTCTGTAATCGCTTCGGGGAGAAGCAAGGGGTTGAAATCGTGGAAGATTTCAACAAATTGGCTCAAGAAGGAGATCTAGAAGACTACAACGAACAGTTCGAAGAACTACGAGCGGGTATGTTAGCATATAATCCACATCTTCCTGAGAGCTATTTTGTATCAAGTTACATTAGTGGACTTAGGGCGGAAATCAAGTCTTTAGTCAAGCTTGGAAGACCCCGAGATCTGGCGGAAGGGTTGGAATTAGCTAGGCTGCACAACGACGCTGTCAAAGCAATTGTGAAGGCGAGCAAAGGCAATTGGAAGAATGGTTCACTGAGCACGAATTGGCAGGGAAACTCGAGAGGGGTGAATGCAGAAGCAAAATTCGGGAATAGTCAGAAAAAAGGGGAGACATCAGTGAATGAATTCAGACGAACTCCGGGCTTGTGCTACAAGTGTGGTGACAAGTACTTCGTTGGCCATAGGTGCAAGCTTTCGTCTGTCAAATTCTTGTCAGCTGAGGAAGAAGAGCCAGAGGAATCTGAAGCAGCACAGGAAGCGGAGCAAGAGGAACTGCAGGAGTGCTATGTGCATGCTATGTCAGGTAACGGCTCGGATACTTCAATCTTGGTGAAAGGATATGTAGGAAAGAGGTTGGTGAATGTTTTGATTGATAGTGGGAGTACCCATAGCTTTGTCGACCCACAAATAGCTAAAGAGGCTGGATTCAAATTACAAAACACAAACCCGATGATTGTAGAGGGATTGAACAAGGAAAGGTTGTTTTGTAGACAAGAGTGCAAAGGGTTTAAGTGGTCTATGCAGGGGGGTGAGTATGCATTTGACATCAGGGCCCTGAGAATTGGGGATTTTGAGCTTTTATTGGGTGTCAACTGGATGAAGAAATACAGCCCAGTGACATTCGATTACAATCAGATACAAGTGGCTTTTATGAAGGATGGTAGGCAGGTGCAGTTGCAGGGAATTGTGGAGAGACAAGAGGGGGCAAAGGTCACGCATATAACGGCCAAAGAGTTGCAGTGTATGATCCAAGATAGGGCTCATGAATGTTTGATTCAAGTGGCTCCTGTGTTTCATGTAGCTGCAGTGGATGACACTCCTGGTGCCATTCAGGAGTTGCTTAAGCAATTCACTGATGTATTTGAGGTCCCGACGAGTCTCCCTCCAGAAAGAGGGTTTGAGCATAGTATAAACCTCCTGCAGGGAGCCCAACCAGTTTGTTCAAGACCATATAGATATCAGCATGCTCAAAAAGACGAAATCGAGAAGCAAGTGAAGAAGATGTTAGCAGCTGGGTTGATTAGACCGAGTCAGAGCCCCTTTGCGTCCCCTATTCTGTTGGTAAAGAAGAAGGATGGCTCGTGGCGATTCTGTATAGACTACATGATGCTCAATGACATCACCATCAAGGATAAGTTCCCAATTCCGCATATTGAAGACTTGTTGGATGAGCTTCATGGGGCAACAATCTTCTCTAAGCTTGACCTCCGAGCAGGCTATCACCAAGTAAGAGTGGCCGAGAGTGACATCCATAAGACTGCGTTTCGAACGCACCATGGGCATTTCGAATTCAAAGTGATACCCTTTGGATTGTCGAACGCCCCAGCCACTTTCCAAGCAATGATGAATACGGTATTTGCAGAGGTACTAAGGAAATTTGTGCTTGTTTTTTTTTACGACATACTGGTCTATAGCAGCAATGTTCAGCAGCATGTTGAGCACCTACAGGTGATGTTGTTAGCCTTGAGGAAGCATCAACTGTTTGCTAAGCAGTCCAAGTGCAGTTTTGGAGTGTCCAGAATCGAGTACTTGGGACATATTATTTCAGGGGAGGGCGTGGCTACAGATAAGGCCAAGACTGATGCTATAGCAAAATGGCCATTTCCTAGGAATGTCAAAGAGCTACGGAGTTTCCTGGGGTTAGCAGGGTACTATAGGAGATTCATCCGACACTTTGGGGTCATTTGTCGTCCAATGACAGAATTATTAAGGAAGGATTTGTTTCATTGGAGCTCTGACAGTCAACTGGCCTTCCTGCAGATCAGAACTTTACTTACGACTCCACCTGTGTTGGCATTGCCGGATTTCTCATTACCTTTTCAGGTGGAGACAGATGCCTGTGAGGATGGCATAGGGGCTGTCTTGTTGCAACAAGATAGGCCAATTGCTTTCATTAGCAGAGCTTTACATGGACAACATCTTCTTCTCTCGACATATGAGAAGGAACTTATTGCTATATTGTTTGCTATTGAGAAATGGAGGCACTATTTAGAGCCTAACCATTTCACGATTCTGACCGACCATCAGAGTCTGAGACATCTATTGGATCAAAAGGTGTCAACACATTTGCAAAGGAAGGCAATTCGAAGATTGCTTCGGCTGTCATACTCTATACGATATATGAAGGGGAAGATGAATGTTGTTGCTGATGCCTTATCCAGGAGACGAGAGAGTTCAGAACAAGTGGAGTTGGGCAAGTGCATCGCAGTGAAAGTAGTTCAACCAGTTTGGATTCAAGAGATTATTGACAGCTACAATAATGATCCAGACATCCTCAAATTGAAGGGGGAGGCAGCTGTCGATCCAAACTCCAATTTCAAGCTACAAGGGGACTTGCTTCGCTACAAGGGAAGGTTAGTGATTGGCAAGGTAGCTGAATTGAGGCACCAACTAGTATCTGCATTTCATTCAGAATCTTTAGGGGGTCATTCGGGTATGAGAGCAACCTATCAGCGGTTGAAATCCTTGTTTTATTGGCAAGGGATGAAAGCATTTGTGGAGGAATTCGTGAGAGAATGTGATGTGTGTCAAAGCCATAAGCACGAGACTATGGCGTATCCAGGGTTACTCCAACCCTTACCAATCCCAGCCTTGCCTTGGCACTCTATTGGGATGGATTTTGTGGAAGGGTTGCCCAAATCAAGAGGCTTTGATGTGGTGCTCGTAATGGTGGATCGCTTGACAAAGTATAGCCACTTCCTGCTACTATCACACCCCTTCACTACTAGCCAAGTTGCTCAGTCATTTTTAGACACAGTTTACAAGCTTCATCGCCTTCCTCAGGATATTGTCTCGGATAGAGATAAGGTGTTCACGAGCCATTTTTGGAAGGAGTTGTTTGCTACACTGGGCACCTCCCTCAAGCTATCAACAACTTATCACCCGCAAACTGATGGGCAGACGGAGAGGGTAAATCAGTGCTTGGAAACATACTTAAGATGTATGTCTTCGGCACTCCCTAAACAGTGGGCAAGATGGATTCCTTTGGCAGAATGGTGGTATAACACATCATACCACACAACCCTCAAGACATCCCCTTTTCAAGCTCTATATGGCTATGCTCCACCTATACTTGGCCTGAAATCGAGTAGTGTTACCACTGCTGCACTAGACGATTGGTTCCAGGAGAGGGACCTTACCTTGTCAGTCCTCAAGAATGGGTTGGAAGTAGCTCAAGAAAGAATGAAGTTTTTTGCTGATAAGCATCGATCAGAGAGAGTGTTGCAAGTCGGGGATATGGTGTACTTGAAGCTTCAGCCATATCGACAGACTTCCCTGGCACTCCGAAGATGTTTGAAGCTTGGTGCCAAGTACTATGGGCCCTTTGAGGTACTGGAGAGAGTTGGCTCGGCAGCCTATAAGTTGCAATTACCAGCAAGTTCCCGACTTCATCCAGTATTTCACATCTCTCAGCTCAAGAGGAAGGTGGGCAATTGCACAGTGGTGATTCGAGAGCCTCCAACGACTACTGAGGATGGGATCATTATCACTGCACCAGAGAGGATTTTGGACACGAGAGTGAAACACCTTGCTAATGGAGATCCAGTGGTCGAGTGGCTCGTGAAGTGGGTCAACTTACCAGCTGAAGAAGCAACCTGGGAGCCCGCTGGCCATATCATTCACCAATTCCCTGATTTTACTTCTTGATCACCTTGTGGACAAGGTGTCTTAGAGAGGGAGGTATTGTTAGGAAGGGAAGACCATGTATAAGAAGGGGTGTATAAATGTACATGGGATATACGATATTAGACATTCATAATGAAATCAGTCAGTTACTTCCAACAAACCAAGATCTCTCTCGCTCTCTTCATTCTATTCCTTCCATTCTCTAACTGAATAACGAGAGATCTGACAGAATGAATGTGAAATCCCAGATCCGAGTGCGGGCCAACAAAAATCATCAAATCAAGGAGGAAGTAGCCTGATTGGGTAATCGATTTAGCCAAAAATCAACCTTCCTACGAAGCAGTATTCAATGGCGGCAAGCCGGCAACCGGTGAGATCGAGAGGCGAGAGGACGCGAGAGGGAGAAGAGGAAAAACAAGGATTAAAACAGTAGGGGCAAAAGTGTCAATATTGGACACTCCCCTGATTTCACCCCAAAATTGTCCTAGGTGTTAATTTTTGTCCATATTATGGACACTTACCAAATTTCCCCTTAAAAGATTTCCTATTTTGTTAAGATTTGATGACAAAAAGAAACAAAAATTTATATCAAGTCATTAAATTCAAATCAGTTTAAAAACAACTTTAAGTAATTTTTAAGGAAATTTAATAGATTTTGTAAAGGAATTCTAAACAATTGAGTCAATATTTTTCCGATTATGTGTATGTGAGTGCATGGTAGTTAGCTTGTAAATAAATTATTCTAAAAATATTTTAAATAAATTAATGAAGTAATTTGGTCCAAAGGCCAATTTATTAATTTAAGAAATAAAATAATTAGATTGTTTTACATGTATTACTTGGTAGCTTATAAATAAATTATTCTAAAAAATATTATAAATAAATTAATTAAATTTATTAATTTAACAATACATAAGATACAATTACTTTAATTTAATAAATAATTAAGGTGAAATAATTATTTAAAGTAGGGAATTGACGGAGGGAAAGTCGTTGATTCACCTCGCCAAAAATAAATCCCAAACAAACAACTAGTATAGTATGCAAGTAAGGGGTCGAACCCTAGAGAATCAAGTATTTCTAAATATTGTGTATTTATCAATATAAAAGAAAAGATTTTTATGAATAAAAATAAAAGAAAATAATATTGACAAAAGAAAATAAAGGATAGAAGAAAAGCGTTTTCACCTACAAGTTCTCGACTTAGGTTGGTTTTATTGGTCATCGAATCCTTTTCAAGTTATTATCTTTTCCTACGAATTCCTCCCGTCTTGGTTTAAGTAGATTAAGAGTCCTACGAGTCCAATTAATCCCTTACACCTCAATGCAACCTTAACACGGTCAAGATTTAACAAAGAGATAGCAAATAGTCCCAAGAACTTGAGCATATAAATAACACCAATTAAACACGGTAAATCAATGTTTAAGATATATGTCAACTCCCTACACAATCATGCTTCAAACACGGAATCCACATTCTTATGCGTGATACTACGGAAATAACACGAATACGAAAGTATTCAATCCTAGCATGAAATCAATATTATCAAGGTAGCTAATCAAGATAACATCAATAACATAATCAATATCACACAAAGAAGTTGAAAGAATTAAAGAGGAAAAATAACTTATATTAGAAACTCACAAACCACCAACCAAGTCTCGAAAGTGTAGGTGGAAACTAGAAAATTAGCCAAACATGGCTTACCTAAGCTTTCTTCTCTTCAATGGTGATTTCTCTATTTGGAATTCTTCTCTGAACTAATTCTAAAACATCCTATTTATAAGTCTAAAGTCTTGCATAAATAAGGTAAAAGATAGATAAATAAGATAGAAACTTCCAAAACAAACTAGATAAAAGATAGAACTTTCCTAATTTAACTCAGCGTCGGATTCCGCTGGCAGCGAAAATTTCCGCTGGCAGCGAATGGCCTTGATTGAGCTCCTGTTGGATTTCCGCTACCACACTCGCTACCACACTCGCTGGCAGCGAATGTCCATGCCTTAGAATATTTTCAAGCTTCTTCGATTCCATCGTTTTCGCTTCCGCGAGTCCGCTCTTCCGCTATCGCGAGTTCTTCCTTCCGCTGGAGCGAGTGGCCGAGTTGTCGTCGTCTTGGTGCCTCCCGCTGGCAGCGAGGATTTCCGCGGCAGCGAGTGGCTCGCTGCAGCGAGTCCAGTCGCTGGCAGCGAATACTGCCTGGTCGGCCGGGCTGACTCGACTCACTGGCAGCGAACTCCATTCGCTGGCAGCGAGACGCGCTGGCTCCTGGACATGCTCCTGCTGACTCCACTCGCTGGCAGCGAGATCCCATTCGCTGGCAGCGAGACGTGCTGGCTCCTGGACCTGCTCTCACTGACTCCACTCGCTGGCAACGAGATCCCATTCGCTGGCAGCGACAGATGCCCAGAAACTTGTTTTCTCTTCATTCTTCCCTCGTTCTTTCTTGCCTCTTTTCTTTCTTTCCTTAGCTTGCTTTCTTGACTTCACTTGGACATGTCGTTCATCTTTCCTTTGCTTTCAACCATATCGGATCTACTATTCTGCACAATTCAACCGAAATAGCATAGATTCCGAACTTTTCCACGAAAAGAGTTTAATCTAAGTTGACACTAAACATGCATATTCTACAATGCAAATGCATCTAAACTACCCTATAATGCCCATTAGAAATGTGCATTATCAAACTCCCCCACACTTAACCTTTTGCTTGTCCTCAAGCAATGCAAAAACAAGAGTAAAAATCATCATACCACAAATATGATCTTCAAGCATTAACTTTGTCAAAAGCAAAATCAAAGTGAAGGATCCATGAGCATGGAAGCTAACATCCTAGCAAGTATATGAGCGATTCAAAGTCAAATGCACATCTAGTCCAACCTCACCGGGATCATGTGTTTACTCTCACTCTCGTGTGTTTAGACTTAAAAATGCAATCTCTCAACTCAATCCAAAATGCAAAAAAGCTACATAGAAATTGACACAAATATCACATATTCTCCACCGTGGATGCCATCACTTATAAGAAACATCAAGAGGTCTTTTATCAAGGTTGTAAAGGCCCGGATTTTTAAATCTTAATTTTCGGAACCATGAATTGAAATCGGATATTTTAAGAAAAAAAAAAAAACTCGTCCTCAATTTAATAAAATCGAAATCGAAACTCTTAACGTGGATTCCAGCCAAAATTTGAAATTATGTAAAATAGATTTTTCCTCTCGCTTTTCATATACCGAGAATTGGAAATGAAGTTTGGATTTCATTATAAAATTCGGATGGGAAAATTTAACACCTTATTTTTTTATCGAGTCGGGATAAGATTAATAGAGCGAAGGTTTTGAAAATTGGTTGTCGGGTAATTGAATTAGTGAGACCACTTTACATCTCCCCTTCATTTCTTTATTATTGTTATTTTTTTTATCTATCTTCCCAAGCCCCCAATCTGATTTCAAATTGCATCCAGCTTGCAACAAATTGGCCCATGTCAACTCAATTGTTTCATTCCCAAATTAACCCAACATCTGCTCCCCTCCTCTTTCCCTCACCCCTGTTTCTCCCCCCCTTTAGCAAGTCACCAACACCTCCCACGCCTAAATCAATCTCTGAGAGCTAGTCCCTTGATTCTGAATTCAGAACCCCCACATACCCCATATCTCTTTCATTCAAACAAATTCACAAGATGTCAAAACCCCAAGCCTTATCCTCTCCTTCCTTCTCCCCTTGCTGAGAGCTCCAACTCCCCAAGAACCCTCCTTTGGGTTGCCCCACTCCACCACCACATCTCCCCCATTGGCAACCGAGCACCCCTGAGCGCAGCCTTGAGCCACCCGAGCGCTTGCCTCCGTTCCCCCGCAGAACCGAGAGCTCCACCGCCTACCCCTGCTCTTGGCTCTGTCACCGACACCATCACTTCCTCCTTCCACCACCACGGCCAACACCACGCCTCGCCACCTCCGCAGCCCCGTCATAGTCTTCGCTTGTCCCCGGTGAAGCCAAGCCGCAGCCTCCCTCTCGCCTCCCTTGATCTGTCGAGCACCCAACAGCAGCTCTGTTCCTCCCTCCCTCTTCCTTCTTCCCTGAGACGCCAGCTCCAGGATCTCGGAGCCACCACCGCAGCCCAGCGCCGCATTCCTCCTCCTATCCTCTGTTTTCGCATATAAGGTTCGGTGAGGCTTCATTTCCCCTTCTTCTGCTTCGAAACCTTGCAAGATCTCGCCTTTTTGACCTATCCTTTTGTCCCAGGCCAGGTACGAACTGTTCCCGCCTCCGAAGCAGCCGATCGAACCTCCAAGCACCTCCGACGAGCATCGAACCCTTCCCTCGGTGAGCACCTCTTTCCCCTCCTTTCTTGTCGATTCTTTGTCTGTGGTGTCGAGACTGAGCGGTCGGAGCTCAGGCCACCGCCGGTGAGCCTCCCCAATCCCTCTTCCTCTTTTGTTCGAACGCAGGCAGCCGGGAGAGATGATGAACAGTGTTCCTTCTCTCCCCAATTTCTTTGACTGCGGGCCCCACTCCCACCTAGCCACATCAGCACCATGGGGGCCCCTTTATTTTCTCCAATTTGGGATTTCATTTGAAGAAAGAAGGACATGGCCTATAGGCCTAATTCTTGGGCCGGGTTTGGTGTCTTTAAGAAAGGAAAAGAATTTGGGCTTTTCATTCCCAACAAACAAAAGTGAATTTGGACCTAGTAAATTTCTGGAAAATGAAATGGGTTTGGGTGGATTCGGTTGGGACTTTTCCTAAAGGTGAGCTCGGTTTTGGCACTTGGTAAAATAAAAGGGGTTGACTTGTAATTTTTATAAAAGGAGGGCAGTTTGTAATTTCCATTAAGGCTGATTTTCTCAAATAAGAATGGTTGGAATTTTTAAGGGATTTAGAGATATTTTATGAAAGTGGTTAAAAGAAAATGGTATTTAAAATATTATGGTGATTTAAATATGATATTATGGGACTTGGACTTTAGAAAAAGGGATTTGACGAATATTTTTCAAAGTCGGAATTTCTAACTATTTAACTCGGTTCCCAAAACGGTTTTCAGGACTAACTCGGGAAATTATGTAATCGATGACTAACTGGCATGATGATATGAATGATTGACTAATAGCATGATCTGTGTGGACTAATGGCATGGTGAGATGTTAGAATTATGTATCGTTTGACTTATACCTCATGAACTATGATGAAAATGATGAACTTTTGATATATATATATATGACTATGCGGATATATGATTATGAGCATATGAATGTGGCTGAATGGAACGACGATAATGATGTGGTCTTACAGAATGTGGCGATATGATGAACGATTGAACTTGATGGGATGATGATTTTGATGTGTTATGATGCTATTGAATGATGTGTGCTTTGAATGATTGAGTGGTTAGCTATAGACTTATATATGTGTTCTGATATGTATCTAGGTGATACTTGCTGATTATGATTGATGTGTGATGGACCTTCTATGATGCTGTTCTGCATAGCCAGGTGAGTTCCTATATGAGCTCACTCAGATTCGAAAAGAGATCTCCCTGCTTGTAGCCATGTGCATACTAGGTGCTTGCATTCATAATAAAGCATGCCATGTAGTATCCTGCTAGGATTGCACTCATGATTGAGCATTCGTCTACTCATTGCTTTTGTAAACAGAACAGCCGTTGTCTGTGAAGTAATTAGAGTCTTTGCTAGGGTTATAGGACGGCCCAGTCCCATCGGGTCCCGTCTTGAGTCAATCGAGTCATGGAACTTCCTTATATTATGAGCTGTCTGCGGGCTTTATTGTGGATACGGGTTGGGCATGCGTGCCGCCCGATTATTATGGAATGCATTCACGAGCTGGCCAGTCTCCGCCCTATCGGAAGGGGGTGGAGGTAGGAGAGGGATATACCACTTGGTATTCGGTGCTAAGGCCTTATTATATTTATGCACTTGATCTTAGGACCATGCTAGTGTGTTAATATTCTGCCTTGCATCTAGAAGCATCTTTATTAGGACTAGCGTGTGTATATGTCTGCTTGTTTGGGATTATATTGCGTAGGGCTTTAATCTGACACCGCCCTGCATACATTTTTTTTAGGTTTGTTTTGCAGCATGATTATTCCTTGTTTCCGTGACGTGGGAACTCTCTTGGGCGATCTCAAAGAAATGGTTTAACTCCACTAACATTGTATATTAAATTTCGATAAATACGCTTATTGATTTGATTTTGGCTCGGCTCTGCCGTGTCACCCTCTTGTATTACACCTTGATTCTACTATTTGCATGACTGTTGGTTTTTCACGCTTAGACTTATGACAGGTACAGGGGACTTCCCCGGGGATTCCAATGATCCCTTCGAATTTTGGGTATGAAATCCCACTTTAAAATGTTAGGATAAAATTTCAAACCTTCAACCTGTACTCGGGGCGCAAGATCCTAACGAGGGGTTTTATCCCTCGAAACGTAACTCGGGAATCATAATCCCGGGCCGTTACAAAGATGGTATCAGAGCCGAGGTTGTGCAAACCGAGTATGATAGGTTGAAGTGGTTTTGAAAATGGCCTAAGGGTTTCAAATGGTTTTTCAAAATTTTTTAGAAAGGGCAAAATGAATTTAATATGGCTAACTCAAATGGACTAAATATGAACTTGACTAAATAAATCCGGTAATTAAACAAAGGGAAACGACGGGGTAGTAAAGGCGCTGGACCATCCCTATTGGATGTAGTTGGGAACGGGTAGGCAATACTAGCTTTCTTTTACAGACGGGGTTTGAAGACTCCAAGGAGCCCGAGGGTTGGAGTAGCTTGGGCTAGGAGGCTGTGAGGTATTCGCCGCTCCAGTCAGCCGTCCCTCGAAGGACGACATAGATCGTTTATGTGATTATATGCATTATATCCAACTGGGCCCGAGGGCGATCCTCCTCGAAGAGGATCATATTAATCCCGTTGATTGCTTTCATGCTGAGTGCTATTGTGCTTAGGATAGAGAACTAATGAGTATGCCTTGACTGGAATCATGTATTGAATAACTGTGCAAACAGGATAGCGGGAGAATACCTTGTTCTTATGTCATTGGAATTCCTGTCTTGTCGGAATAGCTCTTCCATAATTTAAACCTCTGATGATTTTGACTCCGTTAATCGTCCCACCAAAACATTTAGGCATGTTAGCAAGGGTCGAGGAGCATCTGCTCTCCCTGTTTCGAGTCTTGCTTGATATCCCACCATCTATGCTTCTATTGATTCTCGTACATGAGGTTGGTGTCTTCCACGGAAAAATTTGGGTCGGTCAACTAGCTACTTCCGGGGGGTGTGTCGGATATGGGAAATTCATGAGTATTTTAGGGAGGATGATCAATGGAACAATTCCGAGTTAGAAGTGATTTGTCTTATGGAGTTATCCTTCTCGATTCTTATACTGGTCAACCGTGTCTTCTTACCACGAGAGTCTAAACACGAGTTCTACCCTCATCTCTCGGGAACAGCGTGAATGTCCTTGTGTCCTACCGAGCGAGTCATACTAGTGTCCCACGGGAAACGGGGTAATGAGTCGGTGATTGTCTTTGGAGAGTTCTGTCCGGTTATTATAGTAACCCTCCTTCTAATTGTATGACATAATGCATTGATATATCTCAGCATGACTTGTCTGATATCTTGCATGATTGCAATTGTGAATGAGTATATGTGCCGCATGTATGAATTCCCATGATTGTTACTCTCCCTCGAATTAGGTCCTTGATAGTGTGGTCAACCCTCATTGTATAAGTGCCATGTGAAATGAACTTCTGAGTATGTTAAGTTAATCAAATTGAACCTCGTTGACCGTGTACATGCTTAATGAGTGTTTCTATTACCATGTAGGACGTATGCCTTCTAATTATAGGCCCTCGCATGATTGTGTGCCTTACTTGTCTTGTTATATGAACATGGTTGTATTTTTTGTGATAGTTACTATGCCCATATAACCTTACCATATCCTCTAGCATGATTATTAGGGTGCATTTCAACATGCTCGTAATTGACTTCGCATTGTCTCGACATGCTTACGTGTGTACCTAAAATGAGTGATGAATCATACCTGTGACATTCTACAATGCCCGCTATGTCATACATAACTCATCCTCTATATATCTTTTGTTGGTTGTGCATATATTATCTTAATATATATCTCGAACATGATTAGTGAATGAGATGATAGGTTGCTAGCTTGTTCCGCGCGCATGAAAATTTGATTAGATGAACATGTTCTGAATGTATAGGTCGTTATCCCTTGAGATAGGTACATGCTAGTGTGGAATAATATGATTGAGATATTTCGTGATTGCTATGCGTTTGTTTGCCGCACTTGTAACCTCATATAATACCCTAAGGGCATTGTTGTAACTCTCGGGTTCGCGTCTTGTCTTGAGTCTCGTCATCTCTAGTCCTGGTCTGTGTCTGAATCCTTGAGGAAGTCGTATTGTCCTCCTTTGCCCTCCCATATCTCTGTGACTTCTAACCCCTCGCGATCCCCTTGATGGACATTGACATAGAAGAGAAAACGTACGATCGAATGGAATCAGAGAGGCGCAGCGGGAGCGTGGTGAGTCCATGACCCATAGACCACGGGACAGACGTCGTCGATGGTATACAAAGGACGTGCACATTTCGAAGATGGTAGGTGCGGATGTGGTCCTCTTAGATGACTCAAGGAAGGACGTTCTTCAAACCGTGGATCTTCTATATTAGTCGGAATTGATGTTGTGCGACAGGCCTAGAGCTGACATAATTGGAAGTGTGATGACTGATATGTTGAATTGGAAGTGAATGATTGTATGACTAACTTGTACTTGCGATGATTTGCCTTGATGCTTGAGTGTACTGATTTGCTAGTGAATATGTATGAGCTATATATGTGGTGGTGCTTTCTTCTTGGACATGAGTCTAGTGATTCCTCGGTGGGATGGGTCAGAAAGTGGCAGGTAGATTGGAGCCTTCGAGTTGGGTCATTGGTTGGGTGAGATGAGGTGTAGGAAGGATGCGTCAGCTTGAGAAGAGCCGAGTGAGTTAGGACTTGTTGAGGATAGTGGTCAGTAAGTATAGTTGAGCTTTCAAGGAGGTTATCGGTGAGGAATAGAATAGTATAGCGAGATTTCGAGGGAAAGGTCTTCGATAGAGATAGTGTGGGGAAATAGCGTGTGTGGGTAGTGTAGTTCTAGAGGTGGATGACTGAGTTAAGAGTGGATCGGAGAGATTCTTGAGGAGATGTATTAATAGGCGAGTTAGTTTACCAGGAGAGAGCGTCTAGATAGTCTAGGAGCGGACCGTGGGCGGCGTCGAGGACGACCGGCTAAGGAATGTCTAAGGACTCGTAGAATTTGGGACTAGGTTGTGTGTTCGGTGGTTGGGAGCGGTCTTCGTACCAGATGAGGTTGTTTGGGAAATTATCGATCTTGGATATTAGGTTGTTCATATCAGGATTGTACGTGTGATGAGTAATTGAGGATTTTTTGGATAGAATTGGTAGTGCTTCGAGAATTCATCAGTGAAGGATTTCTAGATGCTTTGTTGGGGAATTGTAGCATAGGGAATGAATCTGTGTTTATGAGTGGAGGTTATTGTGGCTCTTGAGGTATCCGAGAACGTGAGGTGAATCTTAGGGGTAAGGCTGCTAGCTAGGCAAGGATGTCGTTGAGATTTCTAGTAAGACTATGTTCTTAAAGTTGGGATAGAGAGATTCAAAGTTTGGAAATTGGGAATTGAGTAGGGCGGAATGTATTGGGAGCATTAGAAAATGAAGGATTTTAGAAGGTTGGCGAAAGGGTGATGCTTGGGAAACTCGGATGAGGACGATTTGAGGATTCTGCGGAAATGATGATCGGTAAAAGAGGGCTTTGGACGGTAAGGTGTCATGGTTAAAAAGTGGCAGCTTGAGGCAATTTGGGAATATGTTGAGAGGAGGATCTAGAGTAGGTCGGCTTGAGGAGTCGTGATTGGTTCAGGTTTCGTGAGATTCGAAATGGGACAAGTAGGTAGAATATGTGATCGGACATTGAGGATAGACGCGGGTGATGAGGAACTCGGTTATTCGTGGTTATGAGTTAGTAATAGACGATTTTCTGCGTTAGGGTTGTCAAGAGTAGGCGGTTGAGTGGATTCTAGCAAGGTAGGATGCTTGTGTTGGTGATGCCGAGGATAATGATGGGAGTGTCAGGTATGAGCTAGTTATTATGAGTTGGGTTCTTAGAGGGGGATGGTTAGTGAGAGTGGTTAGTGGTGCGGGAAGTATAATCAAGTTAAAAAGTGATTCGAGATGTCTCTTTGGGAGCTAATGGTCAGGCGGAGTCTTGAGAGCCTAGGAAGAGTCAGCGAGATTGTTGAGAAGTGTCTAGATCGACCGTGAGAGCGGCTCAGTTCGGGACTTGAAGTTTCTCTGAAATGGTAAAGATGGGACTGGTTGGGAACCCCTAGGACGAGGGTGTGCTTTATAGAGAGTCTTGGTAGTTGGTTGAGTTGTTAAGCTTGTCGGAATAAGGGAATTGTGCGATTGGGAACCCTGAGATATGGTTTTAGGTGGTCGAGTAGGATTTGAGGTCAGGATGTCGAAGTAGGCTGGTTCTTAGATGGCTTGATGGCATGAGAGTTGGTTGACCTAGGTGAGGTTAATCTTGTCTTGAGAATTGTTGATGATAAGTGGCAATCGTGTTCTAATGTGGTTGGTAATTATAGGCATGTTTTCTCGAGGGTGTAGCTTATGGTTATGCGATACTTGGGACCGAGTGATGTGAAATTCTATGTTATAGATGATGCGGAGTCTCTGATGTGTTCCATAGGCGATAGTGAATTGTTAGTACTAACCTAGTTACCCCTGAACCCGGTGAAATGCTGGTGTGTGAAGGTACTTGATGCCTCTAAATGTGATGATGATGCTTGATAGTTAGCATATGATGTGATTATCTGATTGATATGATGTGCAACCTCTGTGATGTGATGTGATGAGCCCCGCTATGTATGATACTATGCTAGATCTGTTATGGTACGTAACTATCTTTGATATGAGTATGATCTGTTTATGAATGTGTGATACGATTTCTATGATGTACGATTGCTATGTGTATGGTGTCTTGAATTGGAACTGCTAGGGTGATAGAACCGGATTGATGAAATTTGATTCTGACTTGGAACCTAGGAAGGAAATATGGGATTAGCCCTTAGAGGTGGATGATTCCACCTCCTGAAATTTGAAACTTGCGGGACTAATGTCGGGCTAAGGGATTTTGAATGGTGTTATAAGGGACTAACCTGGATTTTGAAAAATTGAACGCGATCGAGAATTTCAATGATTTTGAGGCCAATCCTTTTCAAATTGAGAAACCCTTTTGAATCTTTTCCAACCCGAGCCTGCATTATAACACCCCACGAAGTGGATACAAGCATTTATAGGGGCCCTTTATAGATTGCTTGCTAAGACCTAGTGGAGATGCTATAGTGCTTTTCGAGTTATGATATACCCGAGAAGTCGGGGTAAGGATGTAGTAAGGGCCCATATCACACTCTCGCTACGACCTATCGGGGATATTATGATCATGACGACGATACTGTGAGAATCTCATAGGGGCACTTATGAGGCACTTACCGGATCAATGGAATGATCCTTGGACTCACCTACTTCCAACTTCATCCCCCACTTTGTTTTGATTTTAGTCTCGAGGACGAGACTTGTTTTTAGAGGTGGATGATGTAAAGGCCCGGATTTTTAAATCTTAATTTTCGGAACCATGAATTGAAATCGGATATTTTAAGGGGAAAAAAAAAAAACTCGTCCTCAATTTAATAAAATCGAAATCGAAACTCTTAACGCGGATTCCAGCCAAAATTTGAAATTATGTAAAATAGATTTTTCCTCTCGCTTTTCATATACCGAGAATTGGAAATGAAGTTTGGATTTCATTATAAAATTCGGATGGGAAAATTTAACACCTTATTTTTTTATCGAGTCGGGATAAGATTAATAGAGCGAAGGTTTTGAAAATTGGTTGTCGGGTAATTGAATTAGTGAGACCACTTTACATCTCCCCTTCATTTCTTTATTATTGTTATTTTTTTTTATCTATCTTCCCAAGCCCCCAATCTGATTTCAAATTGCATCCAGCTTGCAACAAATTGGCCCATGTCAACTCAATTGTTTGATTCCTAAATTAACCCAACATCTGCTCCCCTCCTCTTTCCCTCACCCCTGTTTCTCCCCCCCTTTGGCAAGTCACCAACACCTCCCACGCCTAAATCAATCTCTGAGAGCTAGTCCCTTGATTCTGAATTCAGAACCCCCACATACCCCATACCTCTTTCATTCAAACAAATTCACAAGATATCAAAACCCCAAGCCTTATCCTCTCCTTCCTTCTCCCCTTGCTGAGAGCTCCAACTCCCCAAGAACCCTCCTTTGGGTTGCCCCACTCCACCACCACATCTCCCCCATTGGCAACCGAGCACCCCTGAGCGCAGCCTTGAGCCACCCGAGCGCTTGCCTCTGTTCCCCCGCAGAACCGAGAGCTCCACCGCCTACCCCTGCTCTTGGCTCTGTCACCGACACCATCACTTCCTCCTTCCACCACCACGGCCAACACCACGCCTCGCCACCTCCGCAGCCCCGTCATAGTCTTCGCTTGTCCCCGGTGAAGCCAAGCCGCAACCTCCCTCTCGCCTCCCTTGATCTGTCGAGCACCCAACAACAGCTCTGCTCCTCCCTCCCTCTTCCTTCTTCCCTGAGACGCCAGCTCCAGGATCTCGGAGCCACCACCGCAGCCCAGCGCCGCATTCCTCCTCCTCTCCTCTGTTTTCGCATATAAGGTTCGGTGAGGCTTCATTTCCCCTTCTTCTGCTTCGAAACCTTTCAAGATCTCGCCTTTTTGACCTATCCTTTCGTCCCAGGCCAGGTACGAACTGTTCCCGCCTCCGACGCAGCCGATCGAACCTCCAAGCACCTCCGACGAGCATCGAACCCTTCCCTCGGTGAGCACCTCTTTCCCCTCCTTTCTTGTCGATTCTTTGTCTGTGGTGTCGAGACTGAGCGGTCGGAGCTCAGGCCACCGCCGGTGAGCCTCCCCAATCCCTCTTCCTCTTTTGTTCGAACGCAGGCAGCCGGGAGAGATGATGAACAGTGTTCCTTCTCTCCCCAATTTCTTTGACTGCGGGCCCCACTCCCACCTAGCCACATCAGCACCATGGGGGCCCCTTTATTTTCTCCAATTTGGGATTTCATTTGAAGAAAGAAGGACATGGCCTATAGGCCTAATTCTTGGGCCGGGTTTGGTGTCTTTAAGAAAGGAAAAGAATTTGGGCTTTTCATTCCCAACAAACAAAAGTGAATTTGGACCTAGTAAATTTCTGGAAAATGAAATGGGTTTGGGTGGATTCGGTTGGGACTTTTCCTAAAGGTGAGCTCGGTTTTGGCACTTGGTAAAATAAAAGGGGTTGACTTGTAATTTTTATAAAAGGAGGGCAGTTTGTAATTTCCATTAAGGCTGATTTTCTCAAATAAGAATGGTTGGAATTTTTAAGGGATTTAGAGATATTTTATGAAAGTGGTTAAAAGAAAATGGTATTTAAAATATTATGGTGATTTAAATATGATATTATGGGACTTGGACTTTAGAAAAAGGGATTTGACGAATATTTTTCAAAGTCGGAATTTCTAACTATTTAACTCGGTTCCCAAAACGGTTTTCAGGACTAACTCGGGAAATTATGTAATCGATGACTAACTGGCATGATGATATGAATGATTGACTAATAGCATGATCTGTGTGGACTAATGGCATGGTGAGATGTTAGAATTATGTATCGTTTGACTTATACCTCATGAACTATGATGAAAATGATGAACTTTTGATATATATATATATGACTATGCGGATATATGATTATGAGCATATGAATGTGGCTGAATGGAACGACGATAATGATGTGGTCTTACAGAATATGGCGATATGATGAACGATTGAACTTGATGGGATGATGATTTTGATGTGTTATGATGCTATTGAATGATGTGTGCTTTGAATGATTGAGTGGTTAGCTATAGACTTATATATGTGTTCTGATATATATCTAGGTGATACTTGCTGATTATGATTGATGTGTGATGGACCTTCTATGATGCTGTTCTGCATAGCCAGGTGAGTTCCTATATGAGCTCAGTCAGATTCGAAAAGAGATCTCCCTGCTTGTAGCCATGTGCATACTAGGTGCTTGCATTCATAATAAAGCATGCCATGTAGTATCCTGCTAGGATTGCACTCATGATTGAGCATTAGTCTACTCATTGCTTTTGTAAACAGAACGGCCGTTATCTGTGAAGTAATTAGAGTCTTTGCTAGGGTTATAGGACGGCCCAGTCCCATCGGGTCCCGTCTTGAGTCAATCGAGTCATGGAACTTCCTTATATTATGAGCTGCCTGCGGGCTTTATTGTGGATACGGGTTGGGCATGCGTGCCGCCCGATTATTATGGAATGCATTCACGAGCTGGCCAGTCTCCGCCCTATCGGAAGAGGGTGGAGGTAGGAGAGGGATATACCACTTGGTATTCGGTGCTAAGGCCTTATTATATTTATGCACTTGATCTTAGGACCATGCTAGTGTGTTAATATTCCGCCTTGCATCTAGAAGCATCTTTATTAGGACTAGCATGTGTATATGTCTGCTTGTTTGGGATTATATTGCGTAGGGCTTCGATCTGACACCGCCCCGCATACATTTTTTTTAGGTTTGTTTTGCAGCATGATTATTCCTTGTTTCGGTGACGTAGGAACTCTCTTGGGCGATCTCAAAGAAATGGTTTAACTCCACTAATATTGTATATTAAATTTCGATAAATACGCTTATTGATTTGATTTTGGCTCGGCTCTGCCGTGTCACCCTCTTGTATTACACCTTGATTCTACTATTTGCATGACTGTTGGTTTTTCACGCTTAGACTTATAACAGGTACAGGGGACTTCCCCGGGGATTCCAATGATCCCTTCGAATTTTGGGTATGAAATCCCACTTTAAAATGTTAGGATAGAATTTCAAACCTTCAACCTGTACTCGGGGCGCAAGATCCTAACGAGGGGTTTTATCCCTCGAAACGTAACTCGGGAATCATAATCCCGGGCCGTTACAAAGGTTGTAATGGGGCTTGGTAAGGAATTTAAGGTAGGAAATATTTAGGCTTGTGGTGCTAAAAATCCGGGAAAAAGGGATCCCTAAGAACAATCGGAAGAACACTAAAAACCAAATACTTCCAAGACCAAAATAACTCAAACTTTCACTCTTAAAACACTCAACAAAAGAACTTTCTCTCAACCATACATTTTTTCCAACTCTCACATACATAATGAAAATATCTTCTTTTCCACTCGACGTACTAGATCAATCATTCACCAACTCTAATCCCAATTCCCAGATAGGGTAAGGCTTATCATCGGCTAAGGATAAATTTTGTGGAGCTTCAAAGAAAAGGCTAAGGCTCAAATTTGGCTACAAGCAAAGGACACATATGTAGGGTGGATATGGATAATAATATGGCTAAGAAAATCATGCCTCTATCATTTGAAACTCATAAGTAATAGACATAGAAATTCGTCCTCAAATATAGATAACAATGTCAATCTCAAGAGGTAATTGCATAAGGAGAGTATAATGTTACACAAGAAAGCAAAAGGGAATAAATATGATGAAAATCCCCATAAGACCAAAGTTCTCACTAGGACAAGTTTTGTTGGATTTCAATAATGTCCAAGTATGTGAATAACACATATATGCAAGTATGTGACAAACAAGTCATGCTCCCATAAAAATCTCAATTTAACTAACAAGTCATGCTCCCATAAAAATCATCTCAAGTATGTGACAAAATTAGACAGTTCAATCATATTATGGAACCTATATGGTAAAATTGATAAAAATAAAATAGAGGACAAACTAAGGCAAGATGAGTATTTGAATAACACATATATGCAATGCATGATCTTTTTGGATTTTTTTTTTATTTTTCGATTTTTTTTTCATTTTCTAATGCGATAAAGTAACGAAAAAAAAATAAACATGAATGCATAATGGAAAAATAAATATGAATGGATGCATGAATCTATGAATGCAACTCTCCCCCACACTTAAACTCTTCATTGTCCTCAATGAAAATCAAAGACACCAAATCATAAAAAAATATGAGAGAAAGAGGGTAAAGAATACTCACATCATGGAAAAGTTTTGGCGGCGAAGAGGATGAAGATTGATAATGACAAGCTTGGAAGAAGAACGATGAAGAACGACAATGACGAAGACTGAAAAACCACGAGCACGGATGAATGAAGATGACGAAGAATGAATAAGATGCGTTGTGACGAAAATGGACGAAGACTGGGCATGAGCCATGAGCGCGGTTGATCAAGCCGCAAGCGCGGCTAGTGCTAGCTTCGGACACTGAGCATCGCTGCTGAATTCGCTGGCAGCGAGTTTTAGTTCGCTGGCAGCGGATGAAATCAGCTTCTATGACATCTGGGCGGCTGGACTCGCTGGCAGCGAATTGAGCCCAGATTATCTATTCTTCGATCTTTTTTTTTTCCTGCATGGTTATCTAAAAAATATCCGAAAGCATCTATCTACCATATAGAATAATTAAGTAATTTCTAATTTTATTAAACAACAAAACTAATTAAATAACTAGGAATTGAAATAACTAATTTAGGAAAACTTACCTCGGGTTGCCTCCCGAGAAGCGTCCTTGTTTATCGTCATAGACTCGACGGTTTATTCGTCCATGTGTTCAAGACTCACTCGGACATCGCCAATGCTTTTTTTAACAAATCAAACTCCGGTGCACACCATCTAGGTAGGCAAACACCACATATGAAGAAGCCGAATTCAAATGATGTGATGTTGAAGAAGGTCTCTAACTCTTCATATGCTCGAGCGTGACTTCCCGGCGAGGGTATGTAGTACCACCAATACAGTTCCGCTGGTGACTTGTTGAAGTAATGCTCCCAAGGATCTACATATTCACCAAAATCCACAAAAGTGTAAGATATCATTACCTTGCTCGGGAGCCACATAAATAGGCTCAGGACTTGGTTCCTCAATGGATGAGTTGGGGATGATTTCTATAGGTGGAGTAGGTGCCAAAATACATGGTTCCTCATGCGTGCACTCATGAGACTCCATGTCAAGGGACATCGGGCTCCCTTCTCCATCTTTGATTGAACCATTGATGCTTGCGTCCTCATGTATCTCGCCCGCCATTGGTTTGAAAGGTAAGGGTGTGGATGCCAACATGTAGTCTTCTTCCACCTTTGCCATGTCACCCACGCAAAGGAAAATATCCCATAATTCCGGCCAATCCAAATCATAAAAGCCTTCGTTTTTCAAAGATTGGGCGAATTCGCGTATCTCGGGAAGCATGCCATCTTGAACGCAAAGTACTTGTTCTTTCAAATCATCTTGGATACCCCGTGAAGCACGGCCGTCCACTAAATCTTGCACTCTTGCGAGGTAATGGTGAAAGTATTCTCCTTGGTATTGCCATAACTTCAACTCCATTGCAAACAATTAGTAACGAGGTGTCGCGAACCGTAAGATAGGTCCACGACGGGGATAGATATATATACAAATATTAATAACTACACAAAATAAAGAAATAAACTTGATTCCCCGGCAACGTCGCCAATTTTGACGGAGGGAAAGTCGTTGATTCACCTCGCCAAAAATAAATCCCAAACAAACAAACTAGTATAGTATGCAAGTAAGGGGTCGAACCCTAGAGAATCAAGTATTTCTAAATATTGTGTATTTATCAATATAAAAGAAAAGATTTTTATGAATAAAAATAAAAATAAATAATATTGACAAAAGAAAATAAAGGATAGAAGAAAAGCGTTTCACCTACAAGTTCTCGACTTTGGTTGGTTTTATTGATCATCGAATCCTTTTCAAGTTATTATCTTTTCCTACGAATTCCTCCCGTCTTGGTTTAAGTAGATTAAGAGTCCTACGAGTCCAATTAATCCCTTACACCTCAATGCAACCTTAACACGGTCAAGATTTAACAAAGAGATAGCAAATAGTCCCAAGAATTTGAGCATATAAATAACACCAATTAAACACGGTAAATCAATGTTTAAGATATATGTCAACTCCCTACACAATCATGCTTCAAACACGGAATCCACATTCTTATGCGTGCTACTACGGAAATAACACGAATACGAAAGTATTCAATCCTAGCATGAAATCAATATTATCAAGGTAGCTAATCAAGATAACATCAATAACATAATCAATATCACACAAAGAAGTTGAAAGAATTAAAGAGGAAAAATAACTTATATTAGAAACTCACAAACCACCAACCAAGTCTCGAAAGTGTAGGTGGAAACTAGAAAATTAGCCAAACATGGCTTACCTAAGCTTTCTTCTCTTCAATGGTGATTTCTCTATTTGGAATTCTTCTCTGAACTAATCCTAAAACATCCTATTTATAAGTCTAAAGTCTTGCATAAATAAGGTAAAAGATAGATAAATAAGATAGAAACTTCCAAAACAAACTAGATAAAAGATAGAACTTTCCTAATTTAACTCAGCGTCGGATTCCGCTGGCAGCGAAAATTTCCGCTGGCAGCGAATGGCCTTGATTGAGCTCCTGTTGGATTTCCGCTACCACACTCGCTACCACACTCGCTGGCAGCGAATGTCCATGCCTTAGAATATTTTCAAGCTTCTTCGATTCCATCGTTTTCGCTTCCGCGATTCCGCTCTTCCGCTATCGCGAGTTCTTCCTTCCGCTGGAGCGAGTGGCCGAGTTGTCGTCGTCTTGGTGCCTCCCGCTGGCAGCGAGGATTTCCGCGGCAGCGAGTGGCTCGCTGCAGCGAGTGGCTCGCTGCAGCGAGTCCAGTCGCTGGCAGAGAATACTGCCTGGTCGGCCGGGCTGACTCGACTCACTGGCAGCGAACTCCATTCGCTGGCAGCGAGACGCGCTGGCTCCTGGACATGCTCCTGCTGACTCCACTCGCTGGCAGCGAGATCCCATTCGCTGGCAGCGAGACGTGCTGGCTCCTGGACCTGCTCTCATTGACTCCACTCGCTGGCAGCGAGATCCCATTCGCTGGCAGCGACAGATGCCCAGAAACTTGTTTTCTCTTCATTCTTCCCTCGTTCTTTCTTGCCTCTTTTCTTTCTTTCCTTAGCTTGCTTTCTTGACTTCACTTGGACATGTCGTTCATCTTTCCTTTGCTTTCAACCATATCGGATCTACTATTCTGCACAATTCAACCGAAATAGCATAGATTCCGAACTTTTCCACGAAAAGAGTTTAATCTAAGTTGACACTAAACATGCATATTCTACAATGCAAATGCATCTAAACTACCCTATAATGCCCATTAGAAATGTGCATTATCATACTCCCCCACACTTAACCTTTTGCTTGTCCTCAAGCAATGCAAAAACAAGAGTAAAAATCATCATACCACAAATATGATCTTCAAGCATTAACTTTGTCAAAAGCAAAATCAAAGTGTAGGAGCCATGAGCATGGAAGCTAACATCCTAGCAAGTATATGAGCGATTCAAAGTCAAATGCACATCTAGTCCAACCTCACCGGGATCATGTGTTTACTCTCACACTCGTGTGTTTAGACTTAAAAATGCAATCTCTCAACTCAATCCAAAATGCAAAAAAGCTACATAGAAATTGACACAAATATCACATATTCTCCACCGTGGATGCCATCACTTATAAGAAACATCAAGAGGTCTTTTATCAAGGTTGTAAAGGCCCGGATTTTTAAATCTTAATTTTCGGAACCATGAATTGAAATCGGATATTTTAAGAAAGAAAAAAAAAAACTCGTCCTCAATTTAATAAAATCGAAATCGAAACTCTTAACGCGGATTCCAGCCAAAATTTGAAATTATGTAAAATAGATTTTTCCTCTCGCTTTTCATATACCGAGAATTGGAAATGAAGTTTGGATTTCAATATAAAATTCGGATGGGAAAATTTAACACCTTATTTTTTTATCGAGTCGGGATAAGATTAATAGAGCGAAGGTTTTGAAAATTGGTTGTCGGGTAATTGAATTAGTGAGACCACTTTACATCTCCCCTTCATTTCTTTATTATTGTTATTTTTTTTATCTATCTTCCCAAGCCCCCAATCTGATTTCAAATTGCATCCAGCTTGCAACAAATTGGCCCATGTCAACTCAATTGTTTCATTCCCAAATTAACCCAACATCTGCTCCCCTCCTCTTTCCCTCACCCCTGTTTCTCCCCCCCTTTAGCTAGTCACCAACACCTCCCACGCCTAAATCAATCTCTGAGAGCTAGTCCCTTGATTCTGAATTCAGAACCCCCACATACCCCATATCTCTTTCATTCAAACAAATTCACAAGATGTCAAAACCCCAAGCCTTATCCTCTCCTTCCTTCTCCCCTTGCTGAGAGCTCCAACTCCCCAAGAACCCTCCTTTGGGTTGCCCCACTCCACCACCACATCTCCCCCATTGGCAACCGAGCACCCCTGAGCGCAGCCTTGAGCCACCCGAGCGCTTGCCTCCGTTCCCCCGCAGAACTGAGAGCTCCACCGCCTACCCCTGCTCTTGGCTCTGTCACCGACACCATCACTTCCTCCTTCCACCACCACGGCCAACACCACGCCTCGCCACCTCCGCAGCCCCGTCATAGTCTTCGCTTGTCCCCGGTGAAGCCAAGCCGCAGCCTCCCTCTCGCCTCCCTTGATCTGTCGAGCACCCAACAGCAGCTCCGCTCCTCCCTCCCTCTTCCTTCTTCCCTGAGACGCCAGCTCCAGGATCTCGGAGCCACCACCGCAGCCCAGCGCCGCATTCCTCCTCCTCTCCTCTATTTTCGCATATAAGTTTCGGTGAGGCTTCATTTCCCCTTCTTCTGCTTCGAAACCTTGCAAGATCTCGCCTTTTTGACCTATCCTTTCGTCCCAGGCCAGGTACGAACTGTTCCCGCCTCCGACGCAGCCGATCGAACCTCCAAGCACCTCCGACGAGCATTGAACCCTTCCCTCGGTGAGCACCTCTTTCCCCTCCTTTCTTGTCGATTCTTTGTCTGTGGTGTCGAGACTGAGCGGTCGGAGCTCAGGCCACCGCCGGTGAGCCTCCCCAATCCCTCTTCCTCTTTTGTTCGAACGCAGGCAGCCGGGAGAGATGATGAACAGTGTTCCTTCTCTCCCCAATTTCTTAGCCTGATGGGAGAGTCGTTCAAGTTCATCCCTGAAGTCATTCGGCGAGCGAGTTCCTTGTCGGCAGGAAGCGAGCTGCATCCTCATGGACTCCGTGTATTCCTCAGGCACATGTCTCTTCTTTAGGAGATAGCGAAGTTGTGGCCAAGTTTCAACAGGTTGCTTGTCCTGACGGCGGCGCATCTCACGAGTGCGAAACCACCAGTTGCGAGCTTTACCTACTAAATGCAATATAACAACTTCCAATTTCTCCGTTTCCTCATAGCGTAAATGTTCAAGCAGATAGTCAGTATGATTTTCCCAGACAAGATAAGCTTCAGGATCAGTATTACCATCAAAAGTTTCTAATTTAAGCTTAACATCTCGTCTCTAAATAGCTTGAGCATTATCAAATCTAGGATGACCAAAATTAGGAGGGGGTAAATCATCAAAGTTAGGATTTACCTCATGGTAAGCATCCTCCAAATGTGGTGTCTCATTCAGATCAGCATTGCTACGGCTATCATCCCAGTTAGCACGAGTATAGAACGGCTGCTGTGGACGCTGATTGGGTCGGCCCTGCTGCTGCCGTGGGTGATGGTGCTCAGGGCGATCCTGGTGGCCATTGAAGCCTGCTAAAGGATCGTTGTCATGCTCTCTAGGGAAAGGATTAGTAGTAGCAGATCTCAGCTGATAATGTAATTGACCAGAAGGAGGAGGGTGACCTGAATAAAAGGTGTTACCTGCAGGTTGCTGATTACCTGTAGGGGGCACAGTACCCGAAGGTGGTGTAGTATCCGGGGGTGGTGGAGGCGGTTTTCCTCCATAAGGAGGTGTAGATCCAGAAGCCTCCGCCCGTTTGGACTCCTCCCATTGCTGAGCAACTGCCTGTTTGATGATGTCAGATAACCGTAGGAGGTCCTCTTTGCGTTCGATAGCTCGATGATTTTCAGCCTCTGCTAGTTCCTATCGCGTCACCAGAGTCGACTTTTGGACAACAGAGTCAATAATAAACTGCATAGCCTCAGCAGAAATGCCAGCAGGTGGGGTAGGGGAAGGGTTGGGGTCGCTATCGTTTGTCATGTTCCTACAATATCAGAAGAGCAACAAGTAAACGAAGCAAAGACCAGAAACCAAGTAATGCAAGCTCTAGTGATTCCTAAGAGTGATTCACGGTTTTAGAAATCAAAGAGCGAGAAAACAAGGCACAATATTCAAGCAATTCCCCTGGACACAGAATTTTGCAATATTGAAGACAGCAAGTAATAATCCAAATTGCAATTTAAATCAGCCACACAGTCGGATATCAAGGATAGCAAGTATAAACAAGCGGCTGAATGTGTATAGAAAAAGAGCTACAATGTGATGCTTGAATAATATGAATGTGTAATAATCGACAATAGCAATCACAAGGGCAATCAAGTGCACACACTCCGTCAACTATTATCTGACGGTTGCAACACGGTTCAGAGAAAGAGGGGTGTGACCAAGGCTCCAGTGTCGGCACAGCACAAAATCACACAAGTAGGGTTCTTTTGTAATGCTTTAAACCGTTTAGATCATCTAACATGTAGCAATCAAAGAACTAACAAGGAAGAGTTACTAACTCAACAATGTAATGAAGGAATGTTCTTTTTTTTTTTTTTTATAAGGGAAAAAGTTGCTGTAATATGGAGTAGCAACCGAAAAATAAAGAGCAGAAATAAAAATAAAAGCTACGATGATTTAAAAGTAAGCAAAAATAAAGAAAATAGGGAAAATTGGCTAGAAACTTGAAAAAGTAGGGTTCTTTAGTGTTGCAAGTTTATATAATGCTTTTTAATCCAAGAATCGCAGTCATAGGCATGATATGTAGCAACTAGGAATAAAAGATCACAACTTGCAATCAAGAACTCAATATCTTCCAAATTATAGCTCCAAACAAAGAATAACAAAAATAAAGTGCCAATTTTTATGGGTGAATAACAAAGATTTAACTTTTATGCAGCGGCTATGGTGAAAAAATAAGGCACGAAAAATAAATCACTCAATAAAGAAATCAAGAGAGTAAAGAACTTGCATTAACCTGAAATCCGATACCACTTGATACGTTTGGGATACCCGATCCTTCGCCTGTGGGCTGCAGATCAAGAACCACGCCGTATATTTGCTCCGATCTTGCAATGCTCTTTGATATCTCCTGATTTGGAACAAATTAGACAAGTGATTAGAATTCTGATTTAGCGACAGAATTATACTTAGAATATTCAGCAACTGAAAACAGAGAAATAGCGACAGAAGAGAGAACGAAGAACAGCGAGGGAGACGCGGGATGGATGCGCAGGCGCTGGCGTCTCAAGAGCCTCACTCGCTGGGAGCGAAGGCCAGACGCGGATGGGAAACGCTTCGTTGAGCACGCGAGAACAGAGCGAGCGCGCCTGGGAGCTTGGCGCTGGAGACGCGGAGCGAGGACGCGGGTGCCGCGCTCGCTGGGAGCGAATCTCCTTGCGGGCGTCGCCAAGGTCCTGGTCTCTCGGGTATGCGCCTGTGTCGACTAGGGCTGAGCGCAGGGGTTTCCTCGGTCTCGACAAGAACAAGGTGAGGGTTTGGGTGTTTGGTGTGATTTCCGAAAATAATAAGAACACAAGTGCTTTGGGGATTGATAATCGAAGAACCCTTGATCCGTTAAGGGTTTCTTCAATTCTATTTCAATCTGATTAAATTCAAAGGGTGTAACATGAATTTATAGTAAAGTTTCTAAGAGATCTAACCAATCCTTCCTTGCAAAGGAAAGGGGTTTGGATAGATTAATTCTATCTAAGATAAATGAAATAACTTAAAGATAAATAAATCCTAAGAGATAGAAATATAATAACTTGGTGGGAAAGTAATATATCTAGAAGAGATATAATTAATTTCCACCTTATTTATCTAATTGCATAAAATAACAATTTAATTAACTAACTAATGTAACTCGGCCCAACACCACTAGTGTACTCGACATGGGCCTTAGTCGACATCCTCTTGGCCCACTCGGTATGTGATGGTGTCGAGTGGTCCATGATGGTGCCGAGTTTGGTGGAGTCAAGGAGGGTGCTGACGAGTCTTCATGAGCTCCGTGTGTGGACGTAAGCTCACTTCCGGTGCTGATGGTGTCACCTTGAGCCAAGTGATCCAGGGTGGCCTGAACCCTTGCTCTAACGTTCCATGGTGACGGACAAGAAAGGCCTTAGTTGCATTTTGAATCTTCTTGGCCCTTGAACGAGTGACAGGGCCATCAAATGGAACCTTCATGTTGTCCTCAATGTCACCAGGAGTCATCGATAATTGAGCGGCATCATTCTCCTCCACTTGACTTCGATTTGTCCTCAAATCGTCGTCAGAGTCATCGTCAGGCACGAACAAGGATAGATCGGCGACGTTGAATGTAGAATGGACGCTGTACTTATCGGCAGGGAGATCCAGCTTGTAGGCATTAGGACCCATCTTCTGAACCACTCTGAATGGTCCATCTCCCCTGGGGTCCAGCTTAGATTTCCGTTGTTGCGGAAACCTTTCCTTCCTGAGATGCAGCCAGACCAGATCACCAACGTTGAACTGCACATCCTTGCGATGCTTGTCCTTCGCGGCCTTGTATTGCGCAGTCTTCCTTTCCAGCTGCGCCTTGGTACGCTCATGCAAGCTTTTGATGAAGTCCACTTGCTTAGCTGCATCCACGCTCTCCTTGTCCTTATATGGCCGAGGCATCATGTCCACTGGAGTTAATGGATTTCGGCCATAGACTACCTCGAAGGGGGTCATCTTTGTTGCAGAGTGCCTAGACCTGTTATATGCAAACTCTACAAATGGTAGACAGTCTTCCCATCTCCGGAGGTTAGTTCGCAGCATGACTCTAAGGAGAGCCCCAAGAGTTCTATTCGTGACCTCAGTTTGGCCATCAGTTTGTGGGTGACAAGAAGTAGAAAATAGCAACTTTGTACCCAATTTAGACCATAAAGTTTTCCAAAAAGAGCTTAAGAATTTAGGATCACGGTCAGAAACTATAGACAATGGCAATCCATGTAAGCGAACAACATCTTTGAAGAATAAATGAGCAACATGAATAGCATCATCAGTTTTATGACAAGGTATAAAGTGAGCCATTTTGGAAAATCTGTCTACAACAACAAATATGGAATCATGACCCTTAGAAGTTCTAGGCAATCCTACAATAAAATCCATAGAAACATCTTCCCAGGGTGCATTAGCAATTGGCAACGGTTGGTATAGACCATTAGCATTGGATTTCGATTTGGCTTTAGCACATGTAACACAACTTTTGACAAATCTCAGCACATAATTAGACATTTTAAGCCAAAAGTAATGTTCCTTTAGTCCAGCTAGTGTTTTTTCGAAACCCCCATGTCCCCTAGATTCATGTATTTCTTGGGTTAACAATCGGCGAATAGAAGAAGATGGGATACAAAGCTTGCCCATCTTGAACAAATACCCATTATCAACAAAAAATGAATCTACTTCACCTTTGGACACACATTGAGCATATATAGTTTTAAAGAAACTATCAGAAGCATACAGTTCCTTTATTAATGCAAAACCCAAAACATGTGCATCCATATGGTTTAAGAGGACATACCTTCGTGATAGCGCGTCAGCTACCACATTATCCTTTCCCTTTTTGTGGTGAACCACATAGGAAAAGGTCTCTATGAATTCCACCCATCGAGCAAGTCGCCTGCTGAGCACTGCTTGTCCTTTGAGGTACTTAAGAGCTTCATGATCCGAATGAATCACAAACTCCTTAGGCCAGAGATAATGTTGCCAAGTCTGTAAGCAGAGAACCAATGCAAATAGCTCCTTGTCGTAGGTAGAATAGTTGAGCTCAGCGGCGCCCAACTTTTCACTGAAGTAGGCGATGGGACGCTTGTTCTGTAGCAGGACCCCTCCAATACCAGTGCCAGAAGCGTCACACTCGAGCTCAAAAGGTTGAGCAAAGTCAGGTAACTGCAGCACTGGGGCGTGTGTCAGGCGATCCTTGAGAGCGTCGAAAGCCTTTTGATGCGAGTCAGACCAGCGAAATGTCACATCCTTCTTTGTCAGCTCATGTAGGGGGGCGGCAATCAAGCTGAAGTCCTTGACAAAACGTCGATAGAAGCCAGCAAGACCCAAGAATGAGCGGACATGGGTGGGTGTAGTCGGCCTAGCCCACTCCTGAATAGCACGAATCTTCTCCTCATCCACCTTTAATCCAGATGCAGTCACTACAAAACCAAGAAAAATGGTAGACTCGGATGCAAAAGAACACTTCTTTAAATTGGCATATAATTTCTCTTTTCTTAGACAATCAAAAACCAATTTCAAGTGACTTAAATGATCATGCATATTCTTACTGTAGATTAAGATATCGTCAAAATAGACAACGACAAATTTTCCTAAGTGTCTTCTAAGCACATGGTTCATAAGCCTCATAAATGTAGAAGGTGCATTTGTCAAACCAAAAGGCATTACTAACCATTCATATAAGCCATACTTAGTTTTAAAAGCCGTTTTCCATTCATCACCCTGTTTCATCCTAATTTGATGATATCCACTTCTAAGGTCAATTTTAGAAAAAATAGCAGCACCATGAAGCTCATCAAGAATATCATCTAAACGAGGAATAGGGTGGCGATACTTAACCGTTATTTGGTTGATTGCACGGCAATCAACACACATGCGCCAGGAACCATCCTTCTTTGGGACCAAAATGACAGGCACGGCACAGGGAGACAGGCTTTCACGAACAAAGCCCTTGTCCATCAATTCTGTGACTTGGCGTTGCAGCTCCTTTGTCTCCTCAGGACTAGCTCTATAAGCGGCGCGATTAGGCAAGGCTGCTCCAGGCACAAAGTCAATCTGGTGCTCAATACCTCTAATAGGAGGCAAGCCTTGGGGAAGTTCAGCTGGAAGCACATCCAAGTAATCCTGCAGAAGAGCAGCAATAGGTGCAGGAATATGACTCAATTCAACATTAAGTAATACCTGTTTCATGACCAGAAGAATGTGAGGTCGATGAGCATTCCAGGTGATGGTCCCTTTTTGAGGTTGAGAGACCAATGATCGACGTTCCACAGAGCCCTTAATTGAAGCAGAAGGGGGCTTAGTCGACGTCGGACGGGGAGGAGAAGTCGGCAAGGGGGCTGTAGGGGCGGCGGCGGGTGCTGCTGCTGGGGCCGCGGGCGCGGCTTCTGGGGCCGCGGGTGCGGCTGGTGCAGCCGAGCTTCCTTTGAGCTTCTCCATTCTTTCAGCTTCTCTTTCGGCGTTCCTTTGTTGCTGCTTGCGCACCTGGTCCTTCAGAATAATTTGTGGTGATAAGGGTAGGAGAGTAACTCTCCTCCCGTCATAAGTGAAAGCATATATATTTGCACAACCATCATGAAGGACATTACGATCATATAACCAAGGACGCCCTAACAATATATGACTACAATCCATGCGCGCAACATCACATAATATTTTATCATGATATGATCCAATAGAAAGAGAAACTAAGCATTGTTTGGTGACCATTATATCAGATCCATCATCAGTGATACCATTCAATCCATAGTGAGTAGCACGAGGAGTAGTAGTTAAATGGAGGAAATCTACTACCTTTTCATTGATGAGATTGCAGCAACTCCCACCATCGATGATGAGGTTTAAGGTAGCCTCGCGAACCACACATCTGGTGTGGAAGATGTTCTCCCTTTGATCAGCCATGGGAGACTCCTGAATGTGTAGGACCCGTCGGTTGACAAGACAGAGGACGTTGTCATATTCTGATGTGTCGATCTCCTCAATGAGTTCAGACGGCTGGTCCTCCTCCACTTCACTCGAAATTACATGGTCCTCAACAGTCTCCTCCTCATAGTAATGGTCTCCCAAATCATTGAGAAGAACCTTCTTTTTCTGAGGGCAATTGCGAGAGACATGCCCAGAACCACCACAAGTGAAACAGCGGGTGTCTTTGTTGCGATCTGTAGAGGGGGCAGCAACTCTTCTAGTTTCCACCTGATAACCCTGTTGAGGTGAGTTGGAAACTCCCTTTTGCTGCATAGAAGGGTTAGAAGTAGAAGGCTTAGATGGACCAGAAGGGTTAAAGGGAACAAACCTGCGACCTTGGGAGGTCTGATCGAATCTGCTCCGTTGTTGCAGCAGTTGCTGCTGTTGTTGCTCATACAGAAGTTGTGCTTTATGAGTCAAAGTGTTAATATCTCTAATGGAATGGATAGCTAACGGATTTTTAATAGAAATATTAAGACCAGCAAGAAATTGAGTACACAAAACACGTTCAGTAAGATAAACATTAGCCTGATGGGAGAGTCGTTCAAGTTCATCCCTGAAGTCATTCGGCGAGCGAGTTCCTTGTCGGCAGGAAGCGAGCTGCATCCTCATGGACTCCGTGTATTCCTCAGGCACATGTCTCTTCTTTAGGAGATAGCGAAGTTGTGGCCAAGTTTCAACAGGTTGCTTGTCCTGACGGCGGCGCATCTCACGAGTGCGAAACCACCAGTTGCGAGCTTTACCTACTAAATGCAATATAACAACTTCCAATTTCTCCGTTTCCTCATAGCGTAAATGTTCAAGCAGATAGTCAGTATGATTTTCCCAGACAAGATAAGCTTCAGGATCAGTATTACCATCAAAAGTTTCTAATTTAAGCTTAACATCTCGTCTCTGAATAGCTTGAGCATTATCAAATCTAGGATGACCAAAATTAGGAGGGGGTAAATCATCAAAGTTAGGATTTACCTCATGGTAAGCATCCTCCAAATGTGGTGTCTCATTCAGATCAGCATTGCTACGGCTATCATCCCAGTTAGCACGAGTATAGAACGGCTGCTGTGGACGCTGATTGGGTCGGCCCTGCTGCTGCCGTGGGTGATGGTGCTCAGGGCGATCCTGGTGGCCATTGAAGCCCGCTAAAGGATCGTTGTCATGCTCTCCAGGGAAAGGATTAGTAGTAGCAGATCTCAGCTGATAATGTAATTGACCAGAAGGAGGAGGGTGACCTGAATAAAAGGTGTTACCTGCAGGTTGCTGATTACCTGTAGGGGGCACAGTACCCGAAGGTGGTGTAGTATCCGGGGGTGGTGGAGGCGGTTTTCCTCCATAAGGAGGTGTAGATCCAGAAGCCTCCGCCCGTTTGGACTCCTCCCATTGCTGAGCAACTGCCTGTTTGATGATGTCAGATAACCGTAGGAGGTCCTCTTTGCGTTCGATAGCTCGACGATTTTTAGCCTCTGCTAGTTCCTATCGCGTCACCAGAGTCGACTTTTGGACAGCAGAGTCAATAATAAACTGCATAGCCTCAGCAGAAATGCCAGCAGGTGGGGTAGGGGAAGGGTTGGGGTCGCTATCGTTTGTCATGTTCCTACAATATCAGAAGAGCAACAAGTAAACGAAGCAAAGACCAGAAACCAAGTAATGCAAGCTCTAGTGATTCCTAAGAGTGATTCACGGTTTTAGAAATCAAAGAGCGAGAAAACAAGGCACAATATTCAAGCAATTCCCCTGGACACAGAATTTTGCAATATTGAAGACAGCAAGTAATAATCCAAATTGCAATTTAAATCAGCCACACAGTCGGATATCAAGGATAGCAAGTATAAACAAGCGGCTGAATGTGTAAAGAAAAAGAGCTACAATGTGATGCTTGAATAATATGAATGTGTAATAATCGACAATAGCAATCACAAGGGCAATCAAGTGCACACACTCCGTCAACTATTATCTGACGGTTGCAACACGGTTCAGAGAAAGAGGGGTGTGACCAAGGCTCCAGTGTCGGCACAGCACAAAATCACACAAGTAGGGTTCTTTTGTAATGCTTTAAACCGTTTAGATCATCTAACATGTAGCAATCAAAGAACTAACAAGGAAGAGTTACTAACTCAACAATGTAATGAAGGAATGTTCTTTTTTTTTTTTTATAAGGGAAAAAGTTGCTGTAATATGGAGTAGCAACCGAAAAATAAAGAGCAGAAATAAAAATAAAAGCTACGATGATTTAAAAGTAAGCAAAAATAAAGAAAATAGGGAAAATTGGCTAGAAACTTGAAAAAGTAGGGTTCTTTAGTGTTGCAAGTTTATATAATGCTTTTTAATCCAAGAATCGCAGTCATAGGCATGATATGTAGCAACTAGGAATAAAAGATCACAACTTGTAATCAAGAACTCAATATCTTCCAAATTATAGATCCAAACAAAGAATAACAAAAATAAAGTGCCAATTTTTATGGGTGAATAACAAAGATTTAACTTTTATGCAGCGGCTATGGTGAAAAAATAAGGCACGAAAAATAAATCACTCAATAAAGAAATCAAGAGAGTAAAGAACTTGCATTAACCTGAAATCCGATACCACTTGATACGTTTGGGATACCCGATCCTTCGCCTGTGGGCTGCAGATCAAGAACCACGCCGTATATTTGCTCCGATCTTGCAATGCTCTTTGATATCTCCTGATTTGGAACAAATTAGACAAGTGATTAGAATTCTGATTTAGCGACAGAATTATACTTAGAATATTCAGCAACTGAAAACAGAGAAATAGCGACAGAAGAGAGAACGAAGAACAGCGAGGGAGACGCGGGATGGATGCGCAGGCGCTGGCGTCTCAAGAGCCTCACTCGCTGGGAGCGAAGGCCAGACGCGGATGGGAAACGCTTCGCTGAGCACGCGAGAACAGAGCGAGCGCGCCTGGGAGCTTGGCGCTGGAGACGCGAAGCGAGGACGCGGGTGCCGCGCTCGCTGGGAGCGAATCTCCTTGCGGGCGTCGCCAAGGTCCTGGTCTCTCGGGTATGCGCCTGTGTCGACTAGGGCTGAGCGCAGGGGTTTCCTCGGTCTCGACAAGAACAAGGTGAGGGTTTGGGTGTTTGGTGTGATTTCCGAAAATAATAAGAACACAAGTGCTTTGGGGATTGATAATCGAAGAACCCTTGATCCGTTAAGGGTTTCTTCAATTCTATTTCAATCTGATTAAATTCAAAGGGTGTAACATGAATTTATAGTAAAGTTTCTAAGAGATCTAACCAATCCTTCCTTGCAAAGGAAAGGGGTTTGGATAGATTAATTCTATCTAAGATAAATGAAATAACTTAAAGATAAATAAATCCTAAGAAGATAGAAATATAATAACTTGGTGGGAAAGTAATATATCTAGAAGAGATATAATTAATTTCCACCTTATTTATCTAAATGCATAAAATAACAATTTAATTAACTAACTAATGTAACTCGGCCCAACACCACTAGTGTACTCGACATGGGCCTTAGTCGACATCCTCTTGGCCCACTCGGTATGTGATGGTGTCGAGTGGTCCATGATGGTGCCGAGTTTGGTGGAGTCAAGGAGGGTGCTGACGAGTCTTCATGAGCTCCGTGTGTGGACGTAAGCTCACTTCCGGTGCTGATGGTGTCACCTTGAGCCAAGTGATCCAGGGTGGCCTGAACCCTTGCTCTAACGTTCCATGGTGACGGACAAGAAAGGCCTTAGTTGCATTTTGAATCTTCTTGGCCCTTGAACGAGTGACAGGGCCATCAAATGGAACCTTCATGTTGTCCTCAATGTCACCAGGAGTCATCGATAATTGAGTGGCATCAGATTCCGAACTTTTCCACGAAAAGAGTTTAATCTAAGTTGACACTAAACATGCATATTCTACAATGCAAATGCATCTAAACTACCCTATAATGCCCATTAGAAATGTGCATTATCAGGAATCTATAAAAAAAATCAAAGCATCTTAAATTTAGTAGTAATTAATTGTAACTAAATAAACTATTTTGAATAAAAGATTAAATAGAAATTAATAAAAAGATATCAAAATGAGATAAGTATGTAATTTATTTTAACAATAAATAAATTATTTATTTATTGTTAAAATAAATAATTTATTTATTGATTTAAACTAATTTTTAAAACACTCCCTGACAATAAAATATTGTTCGGGAGTGTTTTGAAAATTAGTTAAATATGTAATACGTCCAAAAATTATTGAGTTAAATTTTTAAAAAATGTGACGTAGTATAAAATTAAGGTTAAAGTAAACTATTATGTGATTAAGTTAAACAAACTGTATAGCATAGTTGTTAGCATTGACTCAAAATATATAATTTAAGTACCAATTATTTTTAGACTAAATATCCTAATTGAAACAATAAAAAAATCGGTAAAGATTTGATAATGAATAAAGATTTATATTAAAAATATTTAGTTAATTTAATAAAATAGAAAATTTTGATAATTAATAGAGATTTAAATTAATTGATTCATTTTAAATTAGTTTGATTATTTAGTTGAATTAATAAATTAGTTTGATTATTAACAGTTTAAATTGAGATAATTTTTTAAATAAAAGGTGGGCCCAAACTTAAGGGAAAAATGACACATAGGATGATTGTAGGAGAATCCGCCATGTGGCATCTCCAACATGTGTTTTAGTATTATACTAGCATAGTACCCGTGCGTAACGCACGGGATATGTAAAATATATTATATTTTTTAGAAGAAATTATTATAATTTATTTACATTATATATATTATAATGTAAATAACATAGCCAAATAATATTAATTTGGAAAAAATAATGCTTATACTATATCAGTATATAATATATGCCGCAAAACTTGAAATCTCAATCATGTTATATTTGGAAAAGAAACATTATGAAAAACAAAATTTATGTGGTTAGTTACTATTTATAGAGACAAATAAAAAGTAAAGGAAGTAATTATCACATAAGCACATAACTATTCCACTTAGACCTGTCAAAACACAACCCGACCCGATCGACTCGACCCGAACGCCCGGAAAATTTCTGACCCTAACCCGTTTGACAGGTCTAATTCCACTACACCGAGTTATTTATAAATAATAATAAGTTCGGTCCCCTATATGATTAAACGGAGAAACTAAATACATCATAAATCTCCGATGTGCAGGTTTACAATGGACTAATTAATTAAAAAAGCGTGCTAATTAATTAAAAATGGTTGCACATTGGAATGAACGTGCGTTTAAGGAGGAGGATTTTTGATGTATCTAACAACACCCGTGACTAAATTTATAGGAGGAGGGTTGTCACCAATAGCAATTACAAAAAGTAAGGATGAATCCATTACAATTTTGAGTTATATCGGATTTTAGATAAAAAAAAAATATTAATTAATAAAAAAATTAAAAAATATAATGTACTAAAATACGTAGCTTTAATAAATTGACTTATTTTAATTGTTAAATCCAATAACTGATTGCATTATAAAATCATATTTTAGCGGTTAGTTTAAGGCGTTTACAATTTTAATGGGATAAAATAACTCAATTATACTGTTGATCCAAGGAAATACTTACCCTTTTAAGTATAGATTTAAAAAATTGCAACATTTTTACGATTATTTTAATTAGCTAGAAGTAATCAACAACAAATTATATTAAAATAACCAATCTTAAAAAACTATAATTTGATCAATGTTTAATGCGAGATGCCAATAATATTTTTTATTCTAATTAAGGAATTATCTTTTTACATTTCAAATCATCCAGTCCAAGATTTGGTACATTATAATTTTGTAGGAAGAATCACACATCGTACCATAAGCTTTTTTTTCCAAATAAACATGAAAATAAATAACCACTTTCCTAATTAAGTTTTAAGGAGATCTGAATTATATTACTCAAATATGATACAAAATTAGGTTAGTTAAATGTTATTTAGTTATTTATTAAAAGTTAATCAAATAGAGAAATTGACCATTTAAATGTAAATTTGATTATTTGTAAATAATGATTTCAAATGAGGTCATTATTTATATTCAAACATTTTTATTGGGATAATTATCTTTCTAAATCCTAACAGGCAAATAGTAAATGCCAGGGTACCACCATTTTTTTCGTAAGAAGGAAGGATTTGAATTTCTAGTGGTAGTAGGTTCAAATATAAATACTAAGGATAGTGCAAAGTTAGAGTCGATGATCATGTCTCGGGCGCATACGGGCCGTGCTTAAGTCCTAAGTCAAGTTGTTATCTATATCTATCCGGATGGGATTACCTGTCCCATAAGGGACATCGTCCCCAGAATTGGCCTCGTTGATAGGGAGACATGGAGAGATTTGTGACAATGGATCCTCACTGATATCTATCTATCTATCTATGTCTATCTCTCTCGTGTGTATATATATCTCCCAGCATTTATTTACCAATTAATAAAATTCACAAATATGTACTTTATTCTAAATATATTGAACTATAAAATAAATGAGATACCAACTATAATCAACTTTATTATTTTATATATTTGAAATATATACAATTTGTACTTTATTATTTTATAATCAACTGTATTGGAAATACATGCGAAATATATTCAATTTGTAGCTAAACTTTTACATTTTGGATTATATTATAGTATTTTATATTTTAAAAGTACATATTTTAAACCTTGGGTTATTGTGGATGGTATTTATAATGGATTATAAAAAGTTGACAATGTTAATAAGCTAGTTAACGTACTTAACTTTGTTAAACAAAACTTAACGTACTTAGGTTTGTGTAATTTTGGTATAAAAAAATGACGTTAACCTAACTTTAAAATAAAACACGAAATAAGAGTCTATAAATTAAGGAAAACCCCCAACTTTTATACAGGCATCCTCTTTGAAATGAGTTAAGTTGAAGAGGAAGTCCTTTTGTAAGACATTGACTACTATAGAAATCTCATTTATATGTTGCATCTTCCATTGGCATCTTTAAAATCTCATTTACATGTTGAAACAGAATTACATACCCAAAATCAAATTGGTATATCTATAAGGATAAATATGAAATGACTTATACAACCACGAGGGCGCATCCCCAATTTAAAAGTTTGGCCTGTAACGGCCCAGAATTATGATTTTCGGGTTACGTTTCAAGGGATAAAACCCCTTGTTCGGATCTTGCAATCCAGGTACGGGTCGAGGTTTCAAACTCATTTTAAGATTAGTAGAAAGAGGGATTTCAAACCCTAAAAACCTAGAAGGGCTGTTGGGTACCATTAACCTGTCCTAAGACTATGTCGCGAAATCCAATTCAAACGAAAGTAAAGCAGAAGCAAAGTTAAGATACAAAATGTCACGGCAGAGCCGGGTCAAAACCAAAACGTAAGCGAATAATTACCATTTATACTAAGTTAGAGAATTAGCCAAGTTCTTCAATTCGCCAAAAGGAAACCCCGTCATATAGACATCGAGCACTCAGAATCTGCAGAAAATACCTAAAAAAAGAACGGGGAAAGGAGTCAGATCGAGCCACTCATGCGGGACCGGCAGTCCTCGCTGAGGCCACATAGTATGTGCTATACCTAATAAAGATGCTCTAATGCAGTACGAAAGTCAAACACACTAGCATGCTCCTAGTTATAATAATGTGTAAAAATACTGTAAAGGCCCAAGACAATGCCAAGTGGCATATCCCTCTCCTACCTCCACCCCCTTCCGATAGGGCGGAGACTGGCCAGCTCGTGAATGCATTCCATCATAATCGGGCGGCACGCATGCCTAACCCGCTCCACAATAAAGCCCGCAGACATCTCATAATATAAGGAAGTTCATGACTCGATTGACTCAGGGTACCCGATGAGGCTGGGCTTTGTTCAGAACTCGGCTTTGTTCAGAACTCGGCTGTGCAACGAAACAAGGCAGCACCCTCGGCTTTGTTCAGAACTCGGCTGCAATGGAGGACGAAGGAGAAGAGTGTGGCTGCTGGGTGTTTAGACGGCAAGGATGGAGGTGAGGACGCTGCCTTTCTCAGCAACAGGGGGGAGAATAAGGGGGATTTGCTCCCATGGTCAAAGAAAGGGAAAAGGATAAGGGGTGTTTGGATTCTTGGGTTGAGTGGGTGTTGTAATGGTCAAACAAATCTGATTTTTTAAAAGAACAATTGTTGTTGGTTTTCCAAGAATGGGGCAACCCCTAAAGGAGGGGATAAGATTTACCCAAAGGGGACAAAATGAGTTGAAATTGATCAACATGGAAACAAGTGTAGAGATTTGATAAGAATTGGTGATATGAGACGGAAATTGCGGTCCCGAAGGTAAAGTTTAAATACTCGGAATTACATCTCGAAACCCGTTCGGTCGAACCAAAATCCGACTCTATTAAAATAACGCTTCAAAATTGTGAAGATATCGACATCCCAAAGTTTATTTCAAATCCCGAGGCAAAACGATAGAATTGTCCTTCAAAGTTAAAAATTGGGCCGGAATTCGCTTTAAAAGTTTCAATTTCGATTTAGTAATTTAAAGACGAGTTTTCCTTAAAATATCCGAATTTTTTTATTTTTTTATTTTATTTTTTTATTTTATTTTTTCGACTTAAATCCATTTATATTATTTATATTATTTATTATTTAAAAATCCGGGCCTTTACATCATCCACCTCTAAAAACAAGTCTCGTCCCCGAGACTAAAACCAAAATAAAGTAGGGGATGAAGTTTGAAATTGATGAGTCCGAGGACCATGTCCTAGAATCTTGTAATCATCTCGGTTGCGTCTTCCGGGATTCTCACAATATCCTATTCACGGTCGTGACATCTCCAATTGGCCTTGACAAGTATGCAATAAGCGCCCCTATCACATCCTCGCTTCGACTTTTCGGAAGTACCACAACTCTCTACAATATCATCACTAGGTCTTAGCAAGCACCCTACAAGCGCCCTCATAAACTGCCTGTATCCACTTCGTGAAGTATCATAGAGCTGGCAGGGTTTGAAAAGTTTCGAATGGAATTCCGCGGTTGAAACAGATTGGCCTCAAAATCTTTGAAATTCTCGGTAACGTTCATTCTTTTACGATCCAAGTTGGTCCTTTTTCAAACCGTTCAAAATCTTCAAATCCAACATCTAATCAAGCAACCTCACACCAAAACAAGTCAAATCTTTTCAAATCAAGATTTCGTCAAAATCTTCCAACCACCAGATCAGTTTCTCGCATACCAAACAATCTAATTCAGAAGATGGGAGGTGGAATCATCCACCTCTAAGGGCTAACCCCATATTCTCTTCCTAGTTTCAAGAGTCGAATCAATCTATCAGTCTCAATTCAAGCAAGATTCACAAGCCATAAGCAATGCATAACCACATAATCAATCGATCCTCAACAAGTACATCATATGACAAGTCTCAAACATATGCCAACACCCTACCACAAGATCACATCAACGTCTCCACATCATACTAAAGGTCATAATATGCATCTATGCCAAAATCATAACACACATCTCGATATCACACCAAGGTCATAACTGGTACATCCTCATCATAAAGTCAACGAATCAAACTCATTGTCAACACATCAACACAACAAGTCATGTTATTAAGGTTCTGTGAAAGGGGAGGTCAAAAAGTATATCAATCATCGAATGTCAGCATATTCACCAAACATCATCTTAACTCGTCACAATGTCATATAACGACCATTTAGAAATCATGCACCATTATCTCATATATACAAGTCATATTCGTCATTTACATAATCAATAATCATGCTAGTCAACCGTATGCTACAACATCATGCTTACTACCACATAATAAACATCATGCTTCCATATAGTAACACGTCATTTTCTCACAGTTCATACTCATCATTATTTCTTACATCATATCACAACACGTCCTACCATGCTTTTAAAACAACATAACAGGATAGCAAAACATCAATATATCATGATAACACTAGTCACTACCAATTAGATTTTAACATTGCGTTTCAACAGGTAATGTTTTTCCATATCCGGTTTTATCATGGTCACCATCTAACATCATGCCAGCAGATATAAATAAATCACATAATCAAGAAAATCCTCACATCATACCAGTCAAAATAAAACACAATCTCTACTCGCCCATCTCCACTCTCAAACCAAGACTAATCCTCTTCTAGACCCGCCAACGTCATCTCAGACAACATTTTCCCAAAGAAATCTCAATTCATCCCGATGCTCAAATCTCGCCCCTCCTTCCACCAAGCACTACCACACCATCCACCTCTATGAATCCAACTACTATTTCTAAATTCACACCCAAGTACCTTCTAATATCATGTCCTCAATATTCACGAGCCCTTCCTTACACTTCTCGTACTATCCGAAGCATTACCAGCCTCACCTATAAGCTCATTAGAACCACCAACATTGCCTACCATAGATCCCAAAGCTCACTCAGTCTTACCTAAGTCAACATCCCTCTCTCGCGACTCACCTCCTAATACCATCGATCATCCCAACCGTTCAAAATTCTTTCACCACCCTCCAACCACGCTACCAATGACCTCACCCACAGGTTTAAGGAAGAAGCAATCATGAAAATCATCAAACATAAGGTCTGCAGCATATCAACTAGCATTTATAAACATAACATTATGGGTTCAACAAGTCTCAGTTTACCATCATGCTCAATAATCATTGCAAACATCATATATGAACATAATGAAGTCAAGCTAACATGTTGCATTATAACCTTATCCGATACAATTCATGCTTCTTAACATATGTAGTTCACATTTTACAGCAAGGGATTTTAAATCATGCTTAGCAACTTAGAGTAGCAACACGTCAAGACATCATGGTACATGAGATCTATAAGTCATCAAATCATATCATCATAGGCAACAGGCAATCAGGCAACGGTCATTATCAAGTCAGCACATCAACACATAAATCTCATCGCTAGGTCAGTGCAATATCGTCGTCAACAAATTCAAAAGGGTTAGCAATTCGAACGGAGAACAATCCCGCTTGCAAGTCATATCGTACACAGTAACCGTAATTCTCGATGCGTGCCCGTTCCGCCGACATCATAGATCCTGAGGCCCGTGGGTTATGGGCCCATGCTTCCGCTGCGCCGCTCTATCGCTATCTACTTTTCGTCCCCTCTTTCATGCGTCACTCGTCTGATGTATCACGTATGAGTTCAAGTTAGTGGAGATAGGGGAGTGACAAGGACGGGCAACCCAATGTTCACTTCAGAACCAAGCATAGACCAAGGCTAAAGGACGACAAGACTAGAGACAAGACTTTGACCCGAGAATGACAACGATGCCCCTATGAAAATCTATGAGGTTACAATTTGTGACAAACAGCAAGGGTTCATCTTAAGCAATCAACCATATCAACCCACACTAACATGTACCTATCTCAAAGATCAACGACATACATGTACATTCAAAAGACACATTCGAGTTCTACCTTGAGATGCATGCGAGACAAGCTAACAGTCTATCGATTCATGAAGCCATAACGCCTAGTAGTCTTAAGCGAGATATACGGGATTTACCAAATAGCAGAGCGAATATCACATATATGAGCAATGCACTAGCGGGGTATATATATCAACAATCAAGGTTAATGCATCATGATGAGCTTATCGTAACAATCTGACCTAATGTTATACGAGAACACATAAGAGCATCATGGTATCTATCACATCTGGCAACAATGATCATATAATAAGTCAAGAATGGCATGCAATCAGACGAAGGGTCACATTTAGAAAGCATAGGTCTTACATGATGCTAGCGGTACACGATGAGGCACGACATAGTTAAGAGTGGCATAAGGAAACTCAACATAAGGTTCACGAAGCATGTTTACGCAATGCAGTAAGTATGAAAAGTTACCATCTAGGGAGCCATATCGAAATGCATAAACCCCATAGGATACTACTAGCACATATCGAACATGAATACATCAAGGTACTTCGACTAGACCCACCCTAACATTCCGATGTCATGTATATGCGGAAACATGATATAGCGTGGTGTGTGATCATGCGAAGTGTCAAGTCATATATTCATGTAAGCACGAGAGGGCATCATAGAGTAATAGGGAACGCTATAGAGAGATGATCATGTAAACATGCTAGGACTAATCAAGGCGACTACAACATTTTAAGAGAATAGCAGAAGGGAAGAGTCACACTATCAGGGACATATCTCGAGAGGGAATCAACAATAATGTAGCCAAGGCATAAATCCGCACAAGTCGCAACCAAGAGTCCTACGTGATACTAATGACGCAATACAACATTTGATACATACATGCGCTTGATTGACTAACACAACGATACACAAGAGACCACACTATCATGGACCTAATTCAGGGAAAGCAACATTCATATAGACCTATATCATGCCCTTCATGTTTCTAACCAATCAGTAGTACGATCATTACAACAGGTCAATTAGACACGCGAAACCAAACATAGTCATGACAGAGAGCGAGATGCAACACGAGACCTAAACAATGTGACTAGCATGGATACAGAATGTTATACAATCACGAATAAATTTACATTAAGGATCGTCACAATAAAATGTACTGGAAATTACGTATCATATAAGACATGTTGACATCAAGTTGCAGCACGTATCAAATAAGGAACTTGCTTCATCAGGGTATCAAAAGTTAACAATCACACTATCATGAACCTAGTAGAGTAAAATCATGCAGATTCATTTCATGCAGCTCACACTTCTATTCAATCCTACGATCAATAGGCCAAATAAACATACTACGACAACATATAATCATGGCAGAAGCCAAGACATAACACAAAACCTAAGCAATGTAACCAATCATAGATGCAACAACATGAGTAGCTTTTTACCAATGGTCATTCACAGGGTACATGCCAAAGATTACAAATTATGTCATGCAATTCAGAGAGAGTCACAATTACAACCGGACAGAGATCCCTAAGGGCAACCATTGACTTTTCCCAACCGACTCATCACCCCTCTTTCCCGTGGGACTTTGGTACGACTCTTTGTGGTAAGAAAATAAAGGTTGATCATCATATAAATCAAGAAAGACAACCCCATGACATCTTACTTTTGACTCAAAATACCATCAAGAACCACCTTCTAATACTCACTCAGATAACCTTCATATCCATACATGATTCTGACACAATGTGTTTACCAACTTAATTCCCCGTGGGAGACACTGACATCCGGGAGAAGGCTCGATAGCACCGTCAAAAGGTTAACAAACATAGTAGAAGGAGTTGTTTCACACAAGCTGGGTTTGACAATGTATAAATAAAGGCACTCCCGCTATCCCTTTGCACAGGTAAGTCAATGCACATTTAATTGTTAGGCATACCAATCAGACTTTAGCATATCAAGCTATCTAATGTCGCTCTTCGAGGAGCGACTGACCGAAGGGGCAAAAACCTCGCGATCCTACCTAACTCGCCACTCCAACCACCTTGGTGCAATCTCCTTGGAGTCTTCTGGACCCACTGTAAAGAGAAAGCTATTATTTTGCCTACCGTTCCCAACTACACCAAATAGGGGTGGTCTAGCGCCTTTACTACCCACTCGTGTCCCCGTTTGGTAGGTTTTTTTCTCATTTATTACAAGTCGAGTTCATTACTTAGTCCAATTTGAGGTTAGACGTCTTAAGTTCATTTTGCCCCTTCAAAACATCTTCAAATCCCTTGAAATCCATGAGCGGTTTTCCAAAACATACACTCGACCCTTGCGTACCCGAATTGCACAACCTCGGCTCTGATACCATCTTTGTAACGGCCCAGAATTATGATTTCCGGGTTACGTTTCAAGGGATAAAACCCCTTGTTCGGATCTTGCAATCCAGGTACGGGTCGAGGTTTCAAACTCATTTTAAGATTAGTAGAAAGAGGGATTTCAAACCCTAAAAACCTTGAAGGGCTGTTGGGTACCATTAACCTGTCCTAAGACTATGTTGCGAAATCCAATTCAAATGAAAGTAAAGCAGAAGCAAAGTTAAGATACAAAATGTCACGGCAGAGCCGGGTCAAAACCAAAACGTAAGCGAATAATTACCATTTATACTAAGTTAGAGAATTAGCCAGGTTCTTCAATTCGCCAAAAGGAAACCCCGTCATATAGACATCGAGCACTCAGAATCTGCAGAAAATACCTAAAAAAAAGAACGGGGAAAGGAGTCAGATCGAGCCACTCATGCGGGACCGGCAGTCCTCGCTGAGGCCACATAGTATGTGCTATACCTAATAAAGATGCTCTAATGCAGTACGAAAGTCAAACACACTAGCATGCTCCTAGTTATAATAATGTGTAAAAATACTGTAAAGGCCCAAGACAATGCCAAGTGGCATATCCCTCTCCTACCTCCACCCCCTTCCGATAGGGCAGAGACTGGCGAGCTCGTGAATGCATTCCATCATAATCAGGCGGCACGCATGCCTAACCCGCTCCACAATAAAGCCCGCAGGCATCTCATAATATAAGGAAGTTCATGACTCGATTGACTCAGGGTACCCGATGAGGCTGGGCTACCCTATGACCCTAGCAAAGACTCTAGGACTATCACAGATAACGGCCGTTCTGTTTCAAACGCAATAAGTAAGCAGATGCTCATTCAGTTAGTGCAACCTAAACAGGATACTACATGGCATGCTTTTATGCATATGCAACACCTAACATAAAATGCAACAACAGGCATGAATGTCCAACCTGAGTAAGCCCCCTATGGAACTTACCTGAAGATGCAGAACAGCAGGTTAATACAAGCAAGGGCCCAAATGCAAGTCCAAAAGCAATCCAATCGCAATACACACCTATAATCAAGCCATTCTCATAAGCTACTAACCAACATTCTCACACACACGAACCCAAGTTCTCAATATCCTCAAAACCAATCGACGATAAAACCATTTTCCAAAACCTTTCCGATATGATCGACATCAACCAAAATCATTCCATTTCCAATCAAACCCATTGATAAAATCGTACCAACCACATTCCCGAAATTCCTTCTCGAAATCAACATCATCAAACCAAGACAAAGAATCCCGACATTAAACCTTAAACCCAATATCTCAAAATGATATTATAAAATAATTCCGGCATTTTATTTCAAAATCATTATCTAAATAGATTCTGGCCATCAGGATTTTTGTAAATCACCCGACAACATATACTAAATACGACATCAAATAAATCTATTCTCAAAAACCCCCATTTAAATCCAAAATCAACAAGTCATTTCAAAATTCCCAACTTACATATTTAAATCATTACAAAAAATACATATCCCATGTAATAACACTTTTAAACGTAATTTATAATATATGATGAGATCTCAGAAAATATATTTTTATTATAAAACTCAGAATCACATAATAATAATAATAACCATTAATAATAGTATATAAGCTTATCATATAAATAACATAACATAAGCAACATAATATATAAACAATAACAACAAACCAATCCCACAAGCCCAGAAGCCCAAAACCTGGAAGAGAGAAGCCCAACCCGGAAAACCGACCCGGATCCGATATAAAAGGAGAACCGGATCTGAATCTCTCCCCAAATCTGAAACCCATTAAATGTGATATAACTCGTTTCACGAAAACCGGGTTAGGCCCAACCCGAAGGCCCAACCAAAAAAAGAAAAGATAAGGAACGGATCCCTGCCCTCTTCCTCGCGTATTGAACAGAGCTCTCACACCGGACAGAAAAGGGGCGGAAGAAGGAGGAAACCCAGGTTCCGGCGGCTCTCAATCCCGACTCGCTCTGTTCACCAGGGCTCCCATCTCTCGCTCGCCAGCCGCCACTCATCCTCGCTCAGACCCGCTCCTCCCTCGCTCGCTGCTGCTCCTCCCTTGCTCCCTCGCACCCGGATCTCGCTCGCTCGCTCGTCCCCGCTCCTCTCTCTCGTCGGCGCTCTCTCACCAGCCCCCGAATAAGCACAAGGAACGATAACAACACAGAGATTCGAAGGGAAGAAAACAACGAGAGTTGGAGGGGTTTAGGGACGCTCACCGGCGGATTCGAAGGTTGCCGGAGTGCTCGTCGGAGATGCTCGGCTTCGTCGGAGGCGGTTTCTTGAGCGAGGAGGCCTGGGAGAGAGGTGGGAAGATTAAAAGAGGGACCTTTTGCAGCTCGAAGTCGAAAGGAAGGAAGGACGAACCTTATCGATTTAGAAAACGGAACCACCGGGGGCGACATCGACTGCGCTCGGGGGATCTCCGGGGAGCTGATGGTGCTTAGGCCCCTCGGAGGTGCAGAGGCGGGGCGCCCGGGAGACGCTCGGGAGCGCTCGGGGCTGCTGCTTGGCGCCTAGAGCTGCTGCTGCTTGCTGAAATAGGAGGAGGAAGGAGCTGAAGAGGACTTGGCCTTGGCTCGGCCTGTGCAACGAAACAAGGCAGCACCCTCGGCTTTGCTCAGAACTCGGCTGCAATGGAGGACGAAGGAGAAGAGTGTGGCTGCTGGGGGTTTTAGACGGCAAGGATGGAGGTGAGGGCGCTGCCTTTCTCAGCAACAGGGGGGAGAACAAGGGGGATTTGCTCTCAGGCTCAAAGAAAGGGAAAAGGATAAGGGGTGTTTGGATTCTTGGGTTGAGTGGGTGTTGTAATGGTCAAACAAATCTGATTTTTTAAAAGAACAATTGTTGTTGGTTTTCCAAGAATGGGGCAACCCATAAAGGAGGGGATAAGATTTACCCAAAGGGGACAAAATGAGTTGAAATTGATCAACATGGAAACAAGTGTAGAGATTTGATAAGAATTGGTGATATGAGACGGAAATTGCGGTCCCAAAGGTAAAGTTTAAATACTCGGAATTACATCTCGAAACCCGTTCGCTCGAACCAAAATCCGACTCTATTAAAATAACGCTTCAAAATTGTGAAGATATCGATATCCCAAAGTTTATTTCAAATCCCGAGGCAAAACGATAGAATTGTCCTTCAAAGTTAAAAATTGGGCCGGAATTCGCTTTAAAAGTTTCAATTTCGATTTAGTAATTTAAAGACGAGTTTTCCTTAAAATATCCGAATTTTTTTATTTTTTTTATTTATTTTTTATTTATTTTTTTTCCGACTTAAATCCATTTATATTATTTATTGAAATTTATTATTTAAAAATCTGGGCCTTTACATGGCCATTGTTGGATCTTCAACAAAAAAAAAGAGGCAAAAGCGATTGTTTGTAATTAGTATAAAACACCTACACTATATAAATATTATATTCATGGGAAATTATGTTAGAAGTAATTTCAAATTTCACCCAAATAATATATTGAGACAAAAATCATTATCCAATGACTGACAATTTGCAATAATTTCCTATTATTCACACATAAAAAATATCATTAAAATAACACTCATAAAAATACATAGAAATAGGCTAATAAATACTCGTTGATGAATCACTTATTACCACCATCTCCCGTAAGAACACAATTAAGGGGAAAAAAAAGTTAAAATCACTATTAGTAATAATACATAAATAACTATGGGTAGATAAGTGACAGACAAATGAAATTACATACGGTATGAAGAAAGGAGGATGAAAAAATAAATTAAATTTGAAATGAAGTACAGGTTGATACTCCTAAGCTCCCTAGTTTTTATAGTTTGGGAGAGTAACAAAACTGCTTTTAATGAAAATAAATATATATTATATATTATATATTTACCTAATTTGAAATATCTTTAAGAATTAATTTGAAATAATTAATCTAAGAAAAGTTGACTTCTAGTAGAAGCTATTAATATTTATCTATTTAAATAAATAATCGATGAGTTTGAATAAATAATTTTGTGTAAAATTTGTTAGAATTTTTTATTTTTAAATAAATAAAAACAGTAACAACCAATTCAATTTGAAATAAATATATTGGGTAAATAATAAAGTTATTTAATTTATAAAATCAATCAATTAGGATGGTGGGACCATGATTGAGGATAAATTGACACATAAGCCTATTTTCAAGGAAAAACCACCAAGTGACATCTTCAACATGTGTTTTAGTATTATATTAGACTAGCGTAGTGCCCGTGCGTAACGCACGGGATTTGTAAAGTATATTATATTAAAAAAGATATTACTATAATTTATTTACATTATGTATTAGATGTATTATACTATTATAATAATATGAAAACGATATAGCAAAATAATATAAATTTGGATAAAAATAATGATTATATTATATATCAATATATAATATATGTGGGAAAACGTCAATGTCTCACCTTCCTAGCAGGGTCGGGTTTGAGATTTGAAATGGATAAGGCAAGATATAAAAATGTAAATAAATTATAGACCAAATAATTTGGTAGTTCAACTACATATTATACAAACTATAGGTGAATAGAGTTTTAAGAATTTTTGGATGGAGAGCACGTAAAAATGAGAAAATAAATATTCTTGTAATAAACTTAAAAGTAAAAAAAATGCTTCATCCTTCTCAGAATACAGTACCCGTGCCTAAGGAACGGGCTTACCATTTCAAATGTACGTACCCACATCAATAATGAATATGTATTGGTATACAGAAAACTTGTAATTAAAAAAACTATGTAGAGTTAATCTTGTTTTATTGGATACTCTAGATACAATTTATCTTTTCTCTAATAAAAAATAGTGAACCATAGAAAAAGCTAAAATAAAATGACTATTAAAATCTAAATCATTCAATATTTTTTAGCGCTTATAATTTTTTTTAACTCTACCCATAATTGTTATACAACTCTAACTAAAGTTATAAAGAACATGCATGTCTATAATTTTCAAAGTATTTGTCACATCATTTTAATGTCGATATGTTTGGGATTATAAAAGAGGTCTAAAGACCAAGTTTCTTCAAGTAAAACTTTCACAATTATCGTGCGAAAAACACCATTTTAAAAAAATAATTAAATATTTAACCACCATTTCTTTGAAAATAAAAATCAAGTATACAATGTATCAATTCATAACCATTGAATAAGAAGATTCTACCTGACCAAAAAAGAATTCTTTTTATTAACAACAATTTTTATGATATAAATTGATAAGTAATTATGGATTAAATCATTTTTTAGTTTCATTTTTTTATATATTAATTTATTCTTATCTAGTTAAGATTATAACAACCAAACAAACTCATCATTTTAAGGGAAAATTAATTTCTTATCTACTCGTGCAAAAGAACGAAACATGGCCAAAGAGAAATAAAAAATGACACCGTAGTTGTAAATATAGCTAAATAAAAAACCTAAAATTAGAGTTTATAGCTTGCAAAGTAGATTATCCGTGAGTTAAAAAAATGTTAACGATGTATATATTTAGAAAAGAGTTTACTTGTGCACAAAAAACATAGAAAATAATTGTTTCAAAAATATTTTCTAATCAAAACACATCAAAGTTGTTTAGAAATGGATAAAGACAAATAACAACTATTTTATTTATCAGGAAAACTGTTAAAAATTAAAGATTTGAACATTTGGACTTTAAATAAAATTCAAATAAATATTATTGCTTTTTTTGTTCATATTTAATTAGGTTCCATCCGAAAGATTTTTTTTAGTTTAATCTTGCCTTTTACGTTCAAATTTTATCTTGACATAAATGATTTGATTTGTTTTTTTAATTGGTTAATAGGATTTAATCGTGATTTTTTTTTTGGAGTATAAAGTTTTAGAAATCATATAGATAGATGATTGATTAAATATCATTGATTAATCATTAATGTGAATTGGTTTATGCTAGATAGATGAAATAATTCATTCTAGATGGTTAGGCCTTAATTTGTATATATATATAAAAAAAATTAAAAATTTGATTAGTGAGAAAATTTTAAATCTAAGCTAAAAATTTAGGGTAAGTTCCATCAATTATTACTTTTAATTAAAGATGGATATTATTTTTAATTAAAGATGGACATGAGCGTGATTAGAAAATTAAATTAGGAATTAGTTGAATTAGATTAGATAGATTAAAATTAAGTAATTGATTAAAACTAAATTATGATTGGTTAGATGATCTATTTTTAAGGTGAGATTTTTAAACATTTGAAGAAGCAATTGGGGATATATCTTAAATTTCTAACTTTAAATGTATGGCCGCCATATATCCCATTTTGCAAGTGTTTTAGTATTATATATATATATATATATATATATATATATATATATATATATATATATATATATATATATATATATATATACTAGTTTATTTCTCGTGCTATGCACGGATTTAATGTAAAAATATTATAAAATTATAATAATTATTTTCAAATTTAATTATAAAAAATATTAACTTACAAAAAATAAATAATGTATATTCATCTACAAACAAAAAAGATAATCTAAATATTATAATAATTTTTATATAATTTAATATTAAAAGATAAAAATTTGTTTGAATAGCTACAAAGGAAGTTGTTTTTAATGACCCCAAGCGACTTTAACAATTAATTCGACAATCATTCTCCACAATGATATAATAATATGTGTCAAACCATCACCTCATGCTAATTGCAAAATATAAATGATATACCCATATCTCTACCATCTCTGAGGTTGGTACCATTTGAATAGCTCTTACACACAAGCAAGTTGGAGGGGGTATGGAGTGACTTAAGTCCCCTCTAGCCGAGAAGGGGAAAAATTGCATGTTTTTTATTTAAAAAAAATTTAAAATAAGTTTAGAACTAAAGTAATACAAACAAATTATAATAAATTATAAAGTTTATTTATCTTAGTTGGTACAAAGTGAGTATTAAATCATGAAGTCATGAGTTCAAATTCCTTTGACTAAATTTTTGCATCTCTTAATTTTTCAATTAAAATGACGGTTAAAATAATATATTTAAGGGTTTATTAAAAATATTTTTTCGAACATTTCTTATATATCATATATGGCTATAATGAAAATTTTTAAAAAATTGAGCCTCCCTTATAAAACAATTGCTAACTCTATTATTGTTCACAAGCTCACAATTGTTATTGTCCTTCTATGTTTATTTTTTTGTAAGCAACAATTGAGGAAAATCTCAATTGAACATCTTTTTTGTTAATTAACTGAGGCATCACATTTTTTCATGGGTTTGTCATATTTGACTACCCCTTCCACAGTTCCACCCCCTCGATATTCAACAATACATGGTGTGCGTCATATGACAACATTTTCTCTCAAAATTTAACAATGTATGATGTGTGACTTTATTTAGTCTATTGGATTTCTGACTTAGCTTATAAGCATCATTGATCACCCATTATGACTTGTGATTCACCCCTTTAAAGACACAACAATTGTGAATCCACCAAATACTACATACCAAAATTGTCCAAACCTGTTGTATACTTAGTAATAATATAATGTAACCAATTATATATCGTGCTATACCAGACTAAGTAAGCCTTGACTGAGGATCTCAACTCACCTTATCAAAAAAATCATTTGACTAAACCACTATTTTAATTTAATAATTTCAAGATTAAAATGCAAACGTACATGATTCTTATAAAAACAACAATGAATTAAAAATGATTGAAATGTTATAAAATAAAATAACCAAAAAGTATTGACTCAGAAGATACTTTTATATTGAAAATTTGATTCAGCATTTGCAAAGATGTAATTGATTTTCAAAACCAAAAAACCACCAAATGAGTTTATAAACACTGACCATAATAATATAATTTATACATATCAAAATCAAACAAACAATGAAAAAAATAGCTATTGTTTTTTTTTAAATACAAAATTATTTGATTAATGTATTTTTTAAAATTTAATTAATAAAATATTTTTAAAAACCATAAATGTGTGGATAAATATGTGACATTATTAATGAGATGTAAAAAATTTAATTGATTAAACTTTTGACTGTAAAATATTTTTATCAAAAGATGACATATAACGATATTAACATATAAAATACTATATCTATATATATAGATTATTGATTAATTCTTTATATATATTAACTACATCATTTTAAAATGATATTTCCAATATTAAATACATCATTGTTTTGAAAATGAATATAAATGATTTAATAATTCGTGATCTTTTAAGAATTACCTAATTTAGAAGATATTATAATATATGTATACAAATTTATTAAAATGCTTATAAATAGGTGACATCATTTAATGATATGAAAAAATTTAATTGGACAATTTTTTTGGAGGGAAAATTTTTAACCAAATGATGACATGTAACAAAAACAGTTATTATTTTATTATTGTATAGAATATTTTGAAATAAATAATAAATGTTTAGAAATTATAATCAATATATGAATTATTATTAGAAAAAATATTAGCATGTAAGAAGTTATTAAGTTCAAGACTTTAAATGATTAATACAAGAAAACTTAATTACAAATCATTCTTCAATTAACATTCCAACAAATAGTTTATATATATATACTAGCTAGTGTTAAACGATATTACAAACTAAAGAGTTCATCATTTCTAATTAGAAGTCTATACTACTAAAAACTCTATTATTTTTTCCCATTAAAAAAATAAAAAAATAAATGCAGTAACCGAAGAAAAGAAAACTAACAAAATAAGGATATAAAACACAATAAATAAACATTGAGTCAATAAACTGACTAAAATTATAAACATGGTAAAATTTATAAGCTGTTGATAAAAGTAGTTAAAAATTTAAACAACAAGATAATCTCCGTATGGGGCGAAAAACAGTTTATTTAAAAAAGTGGAGTTTATTTGGTTGTTAGTAAGGGTACTGTGGTACTTTCAAACCAAATAAGATCAAAGGGAAGGGGTAAAACAATACTTTTACAAAATAAACACCAAAATAACCTCCGTTTTCTAGCTTATTTTTAACATGTTTTTCATTATTTTTGTCATCCATACAACCAATTAAGCTGTTTAAAATATAAACACACACAAAAGATTAATTTTTAACTACTAAGATGTGTAACCATACACACCCATATTTAACTTGTTGTATTCTTAACATATAATAGTGTATAGCTAGATACAAAAAATTTAAACTTGCATAACTTCTTACCAAATTCTCAAAGAAAAGTAATATAACCTATGGTTTTGAAGTTCTCAAGATGAATTATAATATATAAACTAGCATATAGCCCGTGCGCTACGCACGGGATTTTTAACATAGTAATGATGTATAAAACATAGTACTTGACTAAACCTTACTTTCGACTTATATGATACAAGAAGGAGCGACACATAAATTACTTTAACATGGTTTGATAAAGTAAAATGAATCAACCATAAAGCACGCAAATAATAATCAACTGAGCCGTAACATCTTCATGCATATGTCCTCAACACAAGTTTCTACAAACTATACGTTGTGAAAAACCTCTTTATAGACTACATTAGTAGTAGAGGTTAAAAGGTTAGAATCTTGATCACATATTACAATCTTCAAAACTCTCCTAGACGTCACTCGAGAGACTGCAACATATAACTGGCCATGACTGAACACCGGCCAAGGTAAATATAAACCAACCTGTGACAGAGATTGCCCTTGACTTTTGTTGATTGTCATACCAAAACACACCAACAAAGGAAATTGCCTTCTTTCAAACTGTACGGGCATAGTTGGATCTGAAAAAGTCATAATCATGCGAGGAATAGGAACCTTTTCTCCCAAACTGCTTCCCGATATAACCTGACCTTCGACAACTCGCAAACATACCCGAGTGATGATCAATCTTGTTCCATTACATAAACCTGCCGACTGATCAATGTTGCGAACCAGGATGACGGGGACGCCTACTTTAAGCTTCAAATTGTGATACATCATGTTTGCTGAACAAATTTATTAGTAAACGTACCTGCGCACTCTGGGATGGATGTTCGGAAATCGATTGAGCATCAACTGAAAAATATAAGTTAAAGAAGTCACACAGTTGAACAATGATTCCAAAAAAAAAAGAGGTACAAGGATACCTTCAACAGATGTAGAAATGACTAGGAAAAATAGAAGAGCTTGTGTTTTTTGTTGCTCGGACTGGAAGCCTCGTTATGAGCTTAGTATGCAAGTGGGGGGAGTGAGATAAATAAATAACTTCCATACTAATAAAGAAAAATGAAGGTAACTTCCATGTTTTATGTGTGTATAAGAAAAAGTGGGGGAGTGGGATAACTAAGTAACTTCCATACTAATTAAAAAAACTAAGATAATGTCCATGTCTATACTAAAAAAGAACGTGGGTAGAAAATTAAGATAACTTCCATGTCTATACTAAGAAGGAACGTGGGTGGATATGTTTAATGAAGGTAAAAAAGAAAACAAAAAAAAAGAAAAACAAACTACCTAATCCCCTAGCAGGATAAATAACTACCAAATTCAATTAGTGGGAAGTACATGAAGTTAGTGGGAAAAATTCTATTTACGGTTAAATTGCTAATATTGCTAATATATATGAAAGGGTTAAAAAGAAGAAAAAAACTTATGAACATGGGTAGATACTTTTTTTTTCCAGAGGTAAACGTGGGTAGATACTAGATATGCTTGATGAAGGTAACATTTCTAAAATTAATTTCAAATTAATTTTTTTATTGTATTCCTAGTAGGATAAATAACTACCAAATCCCCTAGCAATATTTCCAGTATTATAAATTTCAATTACTAACAAATTAAGTCTCTATATCTTTCAAATTAATTTTAAATTCCAACTTAAAATTAATTTGAAACGTGGGTAGCAATTTGATTTTTATTTCTCACATGTAGAATTTTCCACTACCCGTGATGTGTGCTGTTAAAAACACAACCATGAATATGGTACCAAGTTCACAAATACATATGGTACTTAATTTGCATCAAACAAAAGATGGAGAAATATTGGAATCAAGTAACACAAACATTACAAAACTAAAAGGTAACACAAAATCAAGTAATATATATTACTGATAACCGGCAACAAACATTCACGTGTATTTACAACCTAAACCTAGTTTGTACAACATTTCAATTGTTCAACAACTCAAGGAGCATCGTTGGTAGCCATCGGCAACTTAAACCGACATATTGGGCAAGAGTGTTGAGCCTGAAGCCAATCACGGATGCAAACATCATGGAAAAGGTGCCCACATGGCATTCGGGTGAGCATGGTTGTGTGATCCCCTCTTCCATACATATAGTGCACTGACCAGCTACTTCCGAAAACAATCCCACGAGAAACGAATTGACAGCTTCCATTGACGCAGGCTGTGGTACCAAGTTCACAAATACATAGGGTACTTAATTTGCATCAAATTGGAGTCACCTAAATTTCTTGTTTATACAGACAGAGCAAAATATGAAGAAACCCCTTTAAAATTCCATAAAGAGCATACAAGATGGAGAAAATTGGAACTTAAGATAATAATAACTAAGTTCAAGAAAACTTACTTTTTCCTTACCTTACACATCTAAATCCTCATCCAACAGATGTGCTTGTCTCGCAGAAGGTACTGGCTTCGAAGTTTCCCATAGTTTTTCCATAGATTACCTACAAATCATCACTTAATGGTAACATCTGCAGCCAAAGAAAACAAATATATTTATACTATACGACACAACAAATAGGCTGCATAATCGATCGAAGAAAAAACCAAACGTTTTGCACCAACCTTTCTCCATGGACTTGATTTTGGACAAGTTGGAGCTTGGCCTTCAGTCTGAAACAATTAAAAGGGTCATGAAACTGAAACACTATAAAATCAGTAAGTTTGAATTTTGGAAACAAAAGGGAAGTCAATAAACCTCTTCAAAATTTTCGAAGTTCTGAGTGTCCAACTGATCATTTACTTGTAGACGATCCCAAGCATGTGCAATTACTCCAAAGAAAGGAGAACCTTTGCCACGTAGAACCGGCAAACATTGCATCCAATGAGAAGCATTAAGTGAATTGTCAAACCACCATCACAAGTTCATCCTAGAGCAAGTGTACAGAATTGGTCTCTTTGAAGAATCTGATACTACTGTGCTTGTCGAAATTCAAGCAGCCAGTTTGTTTTCAATGAATCCGGGAATAAAAAATCATGCCAATTTTTCTCTTTCATTAATCCTATGCTTCAAATGAAGGCAGCAGAGATTGAAAATGGAGTATTAAGAAAGAACCAAAGCCTCCAAGCTGGCAATTTGAATAATTAACCCATCACAATTGATCAACAATGTGTCTATATACTTAAAGCATCAATGTAGGTCACCTAATGAAGCAACTTATACTTGTCAAAGATTGTGAACCAAATAAGCACCATGAACAATCAACCTTCAATATACAAGCACTAAAATGTGAACCAAATAACAAACATAAGGACAATCCAAGGATAAAGATTTTCTGAAAAATCAACAATTATATTCAGACACACAATAAACAAAAGGGAAGTCAAGAAACCTCTTCGAAATTTTCGAAGCTCTCGAAACCACTGAGTTTTTCTTATGATTTTCTCTATGACATTTCATCAAACAGGTGGAGTGCATGACTAAATGATATTTCAAACCCATAAATTTCTAGAGCTTTCATTCCTCTAGCATTTAGATGTCATTAAACACTTGTAAATAGGCCCAGAGCAATACCAAATTGAATCCCTAGGCCCTTATTTTCGACAAAATTGATAGCTTCAATCATAAGAATCGGTTAATTCTAAAATCCCCAAATTGAATTCCTAGGCCCTTATTTTCGACAGAATTGATAGCTTCAATAATAAGAATTGCTTAATTTATAATGAAGAAGATGAATCATGAAACAAACAAAAAAACCGAAACAAAAAATCAACCTCAAATGCAACCATCTGGAAAAGTTGAAGAATTGGCAAAGTAGAGCAGGTGTTATTGATATATCCAGTCGACGGTGGACTGGTGAAGCTAGAAATCACACGTTTTCAGGCATCCAAATCGATGGTGATTGATGCGCAGAGGTCCGAATAGGCCTATTCGACAGAGAGGGAAACTTCCTCATGCGCAGAGCCTAGGGATTCAATTTGGGTAAACGCCTTTACCAACGACGGTGGCATGCGAAGCAGAAACCAAAACATCAACGGTGATCTCTACCTTGCCGGATCCCGTCCCTGCATTGCAAAGGGAAAGAGAGATCGTGAGAGAGAGATGGTGGGAGAGAGACGACCAAAGGAATCAGAAAGAGTAGGGAAAAACAAAAGGAAAGGGAAAAAAATTTAGAGCTCCATGTGGATAGGCTATCTATTCTCCAAAGGTCTCAACTTTAAGATATATGAGGATATCAATTTAAGTAAAATATAAAAGTATTATAATATATTCAAATAAAATTAAAGTGATTAATACATGCATCTACAATCTCCAAACATTCGTAACATTTTATTCAGATGTCGGATTAAGGCGTATTATATATCAAAACGATGCTATCCACAAGGAGAATACACATAGGTAATTTGTCGGATGGGGGAGAGAGCACGTGCTCCCCCATTCCCCCTCCTGGCTCCGCCCCTAAATATAGCGCGTAAAATGCAGGGCCGGACCTGAGGCGAGGCCCAACAGGCCGTCGCCTCAGGCCCAATCCGTATAGAGGGCCCATAAAATTTGTTTTAGTTATATTACTATTAGACCATCCTATATAGCACATGAAGATGAAGTAGCCCGGCTGGTGAGGGACTCAAGTAAGAGTGTCAATTTAACCTTGAGGTTTGAGGTTTGAAACCCACTCCGCCCAGTGATTTCTTTTTGATTTTTTTTTCCTTTTATTTTTTTTAAAAACTCCTCGCCCGGTGATTTCTTTTTGATTTTTTTTCTTTCATTTTTTCAAAAAAATCCACCCATTTGATTTTTTTTTATTTAATTTCCCCCCTAATAATTTCAACTTTCGTTGATTTTTTTAAATTTAAATTTCTGTGTTTTTTCGCCTTTGAATTTTTTTTTATTTTTTTTTAAACTCCCCCTGTTTGATTTTTTTAATTTAATTTTCCCCTGATAATTTCAACTTTCGTTGATTTTTTTAAATTTAAATTTCTGTGTTTTTTTGCCTTTGTTTTTTTTTAAATTCCCCGTTGGTTAGGCGAGGCTTACTTCAATTTTTATTTTTAATTCTAACTTTTGTTTAAATGTTTTTTGATATTAGAAAACTATTTAAAAAATCATTTATTCTATCACACCTTGTGTATATACATACGATATATAATAGTGGGGTCCAATTTAAATTTCGCCTCGAACCATCAGAAACTCAGGTTCGGCCCTGGTAAAATGTAGGTTCAACAACGGACTTGTAAGTTGTAACGTGACACAATTGAAGAAGATCGGAGTTGAATTGGGTACAGATGGATTAAGTTGACGAAGAAGTAGATTTATTTAATATCCTGAGATCTGTGAGGGGAGCCATTTAACTCGTCTCGTTGTAGCTACGTCAAAGCTGGCTAGATTGCAGCTACTAAAATGAATGTCTGATACGGAAAAGGAAAGTAATTAGACAAAACTAAGAGGATTTCAAATGTCAAAGGACAAAGGACGACGAGTGTAATAAAACGCCTAGTTTCCCCATTTATGGTAAATTTACGTGCAATTTTATTTTTACCACAGAACTACCCCCTGCGCTGCTCAACTGCCCCTCGCTGCTACTTTATTTATCCCCCAACCAGACACAGAATTCATTGTATATTTAACCATAGCCAGTTGGCGAATCAAATGTTTTTACCCACCCACTTCATCCATCTCCTTTAGGGTTGTTTGGTATCCATTTTCTGAAATCAAAACTGGAAATCGTAATGGATGATTTTCGATTGAAGTGTTTGATATGATTAAAACTTGGAATCATAATGATTTCCGGAAATCATCCATTCCCAATTTTGTAGCTCATTTCATTCCCATCAAAATACTAAATAATCCTCCATTCCCAATTTCGTAGTTCATTATTATAATACTAATACTAATACTAATAATTATATTATATTATATTTATACTTACACTTATATTATTATTATTATCAATACTTTATTATTTAATATATATATATTATATTTTTATTTTTAATAATAATAATATATTTCTATTAATATTTTTTTATCAATATTGTATTATTTTATATTAGTTTTATATTATTATTATTAATTATATTATACTATATTTATACTTATATTTTACGCTTTTTGGATACCTCATTTCAATTACCTACACTAGGCAACTCATTCTCATGCTACACACGGGCATATAAGTTTTGGTATTTTATAAGATTATTTAAAAGATTATTTTATGTCATATTGTTTTATAATCTAAACTATATATGCGCACAACTGGTAAATCTTGATTTGTATGCGCACAACTGGTAGCCCTAATAGGAAAATAGATGATTGCATGAGACCGAGAGGTGATTGTTGTCATTGGAGCTATAGAATTGAGCTTGAGATATTGATGTTTGCTTATGAGTGACATAATAGCATGATTCAAGATCTCCTAAGGATCAATAGGTTGTCATAGATATTCTAGGTTTGTTTGTTCTAATGGAGACCAAGAGGAGATATTTGAATGAACCGGCTTAAATTCTAAGAGCGTAATGGACCTAACTTTAGTTTTACTTTACACAAGACTGATTGTTAACCGGTTAGGTACAATTTATTATGAGACCGAGAGGAGATTAGTAATGAACTTAGAGAACCTACCTTCATATACAATCAAATTCATTCGAGCGAGAAAAATCTCTTAAGTCTATCGACGACACATGATGGTTAATCCCCAATTCTAGAGTGTTTTCTCCATATTTGCCCAAAACTTCCATTGGCTTGTTTTAATTTGTTTTTATTAGTTATATCATAAAACATCAATTTTGATCGCTACTATTTTGGCTTAGTCAACTGGTTGCAAAGATTCGATTAATACTCCTATAGTCCCTGAGTTCGATACCTTGATATACTACAACCGATCCCATACACTTGTGGGAGTAGGTTTCAAGCCTATCAAGTTTTTGGCGCCGTTTCCGGGGACTTAAGCTAGTGTTAGTTGATTCCTTTCAATTAGTTTTTCTAGGTCGGTTTGTTATTTTTGATTTGGTTTCTTTTTGGCTTTGGTTTTAGCTATTTTGCAAGTTGAATGCGAAAAGGCCGAAAAGGCAAAGAGCTTCTGCCTTTTGATCCTGAACCTGAGAGGACTTTTCACAAGAGACTTGCTGAGCAACGCAAAGTCAAAGAAACGGGGGACAACGCTGCACGTCTCCAAGCTGAATTGGATGCCGCTAGAGCTTAAAGTACACGAGTAATTAATGAGCTCCGTGCTCAACTATAACATCAGTTAGCTCTTCAGGATGCCCAACAGCCGGCTGCTGATCCGCTTACTCTTGCTCAGGGAATGGATCCGGCGCAACACACTCCAAATCCTGGGGTAGTATTTCAGAACTTGACTCCCAATAATTTTGAGGTGAAACCATCATTGATTCATATGATCCGTCAAAATCAGTTTGGTGGCCTTCCTTCTGAGAATCGTCATTAACACATGGCCACCTACAAGGAGCTGATGGGAACAGTTAAAATTCATGGAGTTGAGCCGGATAAGCTTATGATGCGACCCTTCTTTTTTTCTTTGAGGGATAGAGCAAGGCATGGTACAATGCTATTCCTGAAGGTTCTATAACATCATAAGATGCATTGTTTTATGGGTTTTTAAACAAGTTCTTCCAACCGAATAAAACACCTGAAATGAGAAGGAAGATTTATGCTTTTCAGATGCAAACAGGAGAAAATATCTATGAAGCATGGGAACGGTTCAAGGTTCTCCTACTTGATTGTCCTCATCACGGAGAGCCAAAACTGAATCTCCTTGAAGTCTTCTACAAATGGCTCGATGATGCTACTAGGCTTATGATTGATTCCTCATCTGGTGGGACTTTCATGGAGAAGAATGTTGATGAGGAATGTGCATTTATTGAGAAGACTGCAAAGAACTGTGGCAGATACTCTACCGGGAGATTAGTTGTACCTAGCACCAAGAAGAGTGCTAGTATGTTTAAGGTGGGTGCTGAAACCATGAGGGGTGCTAAGCTAGATGCTCTCTCTTCTGAGGTTAAGCGTTTGGGCCAATTGTTACAAAGGATGGTTACACAAGCTGGTTCTTCTACATCATGAAAGTCGATCATTTCTTCTCAGTTCTGTAGTGGGACAGATCATTCCATTTCATCATGCGAGTTGTATAATTCCCACCAAGTAGAGGAACAAGCTGAGGAGGTTAGATATATGAAGGACATGTACAGAAATGTTGATATGTACAAAAATCGAGACTTCAATGGGGCACCAAGGTAAAACAACTATAATTCTCGTGTTCGAGATCATCCTGGTTTCTCCTATTCAAATAACCAAGGCGCTGAAAGACCACCTCCTAGATTCCAACCCGGTCCTCCATGACCTCAATACCATGCTCCAATTGTACCCCCTACACAATAGAGTGTTGTGATATGTACTCGACTCGGGTTGAGCGAGTACAACTCCCAATCGTCCAGTATCAAACTAAATCAATCGACCCTCGTATCGTGAATAGAACTCAGTTCGGTTGGCGGCTAATTAACTTGGCCTTGCACCAAACGAGTACCACCCAAAGTCGTGACTTGCGAATTCCAATTGACAGGAAACGCGGCTCGATCTTGATAATTAATTAGCACCTTCAATTCTTCAGATGAGTTCGTAGCTAATTGTGAATGGAATCAACAATTAGATCATCGCCGATCTCATTAGTTCGCACAAAGTGGAGTTGACCGACTTGAATTAATTACCAACAATTCTTAATTGAAACACACACCAACTGCTTGACTCCCGTTAATGAGTACGACAATCGATTAGCAACGATTAAGTAATTATTGCTCCAATTAGCACTACCGAGTAGCAGCGAAGACGGATGGCTCTCCAACGGATCTGTGATGGTCGGTTGGCGTAGGCTGAAGACGGTGTAAGGAGAGTGAATCGAACCCAACGAATCTCTTCCAAGTAAGGACGAGATTCCGATCTTCAATCAATTCTAGCGAGAACCTTTGATTGAAGATTCAATTAAATTCAGCAGTAAATCAATAGCAAATTGAAAGATAGGGTTTGACGTCAGGGAGGAAAGGGGGAGTCTCAAACTCAACGCTCTGCAATCCTCTAAAATTGACGTAAAGATGAAAATTAACCCTAATAGAGTATTTATAGGAAAATACTAATAACCCTAATTAATTAACTAATGAACCTAATTAACTAACGGACTGGACTTACTATGTAAAGTAAGTCCACACCATTATTAATAAATAATGCTAAAAATAGAAATGAGTCTTAATAATAAATAGTTTATGTGAACGACGTCGGAAAGGTATCCGACGGAGACTAAGACGCATCACACGGAATGTCGGCGACAGATACTAATAAGCTCAATGATGGTGGTTGCTCCGGTTTAGAAGCGAAGCCTCGAGTGATAATGGACGCGGTAGCTCTTGCGATCGCCTTGGCTCTCGCTCTAGTCATTGGTCCGTCAGAACGGACACTCATGGCTTCCTCCTCTTCGTGTACGGACAATGAGGGAGGTTGGGACATATCATCCTCCCCCCCTTGAGATGGAAGCGTCCCCGCTTCCTCATCCAAGTACTCAGGATCCTCATATGGCGACAAGTCGGAGACGTTGAATGTAGCATGGACTCCGTAAGAATCTGGCAACTCCAGCTTGTAGGCATTGTCACCAATGGCCTGAATAACTCTAAAGGGGCCGTCGCCTCTGTTGGACAGCTTCGACTTCCTCTTTGATGGGAAACGATCCTTCCTCAAGTGTAACCACACAAGATCACCAGGCTTGAACAGCATCTTCCTGCGGCCTTTACTCCGTTGAGTCTCAATCTGTGTAGCACGGCGTTCCAGCTGTAGTCGTGTCCTCTCATGGAGTTCCTTGATCATCTGAGCGCGATTTCCAGCTTGCAAGTGGTCATCCTTCAATGGCTTAGGCGTCAAGTCCAATGGTGTCAATGGATTCCTGCCGTAGATGACCTCAAAAGGAGACAAATTGGTCGCTGAATGCCCGCACCTGTTATAACAAAACTCCACGGTAGAAAGTAAGTCCTCCTAACGCCTGGGGTTGGCGTTGAGCATGGTCCGAAGTAATGCTCCCAATGTCCTATTGGTCACTTCTGTTTGGGGATGATAGCTGGTTGAAAACAAGAGTTTTGTACCAAGCTTTCCCCATAGAGTCCTCCAAAATTGTCCAACAAATTTAGAGTCTCTATCAGAGACGATGGTATGCGGTATCCCATGGAGACGAACGACATTGTCAAAGAATAGAGTTGCAATCTCAGAGGCACTATTTGTGGTCTTAAAAGCCACAAAGTGGGTCATCTTTGAAAACCTATCAACAATGACAAATATGGCATCTCGTCCCCTGCGAGACATCGGCAAACCAACGACAAAGTCCATAGACAAGTCCTCCCACGGGCCTGATGGAATAGGCAATGACTGGTAAAGGCCATGTGGCTGAGAACTTGCCTTGGCTCGGTGACAGGTGACGCAAGCTCGAACGTAGCGCGTTACCTGCCGTGCCATATGGGGCCAAAAGAAGTGCTCACGTAGAACACCAAGAGTCTTGGAAACACCAAAATGACCTCGGCCATCATGTGCTTCCCGGACCAAGAGTAAGCGAATAGAACATGATGGAATGCATAACTTACCAGCCTTAAACAGAAAACCATCATGCAAATAGAAACTAGCATGCTCCCTATTACTCAAGCAAATGTCTAGAATGGGCTTAAAGAATTCACCAGAAGCATATAAATCGCGAATTAAGCCAAATCCTAACACACGTGACTGAACAGATGTAATAAGAACATACCTCCTAGACAACGCATCAGCAACAACGTTATCTTTACCTTTCTTGTGTTGGACGACATAAGGAAAGGTCTCTAGAAATTCCACCCAACGAGCATGTCTCTTACTCAGCAGCGTCTGACTCTTCAGGCAACGTAAGGCGGCATGGTCGCTGTGGATGACAAACTCACATGGCCAGAGGTAGTGTTGCCACATTTTCAGCACTCGGATCAGGGCATACAACTCCTTGTCATATGTGGAGTAATTCAGCTGTGCACCTGTCAACTTCTCAGAAAAATATGCAATAGGTTGTCTGCCTTGGTGCCAAACACCTCCAATGCCTATGTTAGAAGCATCAACCTCTATTTCAAAAGTCCTAGAAAAATCAGGCAATTGCAGCAAAGGTGCATGACACAAAGCATCTTTCAACTAACTAAAAGCATCATCTAATTTTGGGTTCCATTCAACAACAGCATTACGTTTTGTTAAAGCATGCAAAGGGGCTGCAATAGTAGAGAAATCCTTAACAAAACGCCTATAAAAACCAGCTAACCCAAGGAAAGATCGAACCTGTGTGGTCGTAGTAGGCTGAGGCCACTCACGAATAGCAGCAACCTTCGACTGGTCCATGTGTAAACCCTCTTTGGAGACTACAAACCCCAAGGAGATGGTGGACGGAGCACAGAAGCTACATTTGGCCAGATTGCCATATAGCTGCTCTTGTCGAAGTCTCTCTAACACCAGCCTGAGATGCTCAGTATGATCTGCAAGATTGGGTGAGTATACAAGAATATCATCAAAATAAACCACAAGAAACTTACCCAAATAGTCTCTGAAGAGGTGATTCATCAGTCTCATAAAGGTCGAGGGGGCATTGGTGAGACCAAATGGCATGACAAGCCACTCATAGAGCCCATACTTGGTCTTGAATGCCGTCTTCCACTCGTCACCTTCCTGCATCCTGATCTGATGGTATCCGCTTCGCAGATCTATCTTAGTGAAGACGCATGCACCATATAGCTCATCAAGCATGTCATCTAATCTCGGAATGGGATGCTTGTACTTCACTGTAATCTGATTGATGGCTCTGCAGTCGACGCACATGCGCCAAGAACCATCCTTCTTAGGAACCAGGATGATCGGGACTGCGCAAGGGCTTATGGATTCCCTCACATAGCCACGATCCAGCAAATCCTGAACCTGTCGCTGAAGCTCCTTAGTTTCCTCTGGACCAGCCTTGTAAGCAGGGTGATTAGGCAAGCTAGCTTCAGGCACCAAATCAATTTGATGCTCTATCCCTCGAAGTGGTGGTAGTCCAGAAGGGAGCTCATCAGGGAAGATATCAGCATAGTCTTCTAACAGCTTTGCAATAGCCGGTGGCAAAGCAGTATCCTCGGCATTGCTCTCCTGAAACTGCTGTGGAATCAGCAAGAAACAAGGCGCCTTTCCCCGTAAAGGTGCCGTGATAGTGGAGGGTCTGGCAAGCATCAGACGTGGTTCCACTTTTCCTTGAAGTCCTGCAGGCGGCGGTGGTGTAGGGGAATGACTAGACGCCGCTGCAGTTCTATCTCGCTCTACCTGGTCCTGTAAAATCTCACTTGGGGAAAGTGGTAAGAGCTTGACGCGCTTCCCGTGGTAATTGAACACATAAGTGTTCAGAAAACCATTGTGAAGAACACGTCTGTCGAACTGCCATGGACGTCCTAACAGCAAGTGGGTGGCGTCCATAACAACGACATCACAAACAACAGTGTCCTTGTAAGGACCAATAGCAAAAGAAATAGAACACTGTTCAGCAATAGGGGTACCTTGTTGAGATGATAACCATTGAAGACCATAAGGTTGAGGATGTTGCGTTGTAGGGATCTTTAGGTGATCAACAACCTTTCTGCTGATAAGGTTGCTGCAGCTACCACTATCAATAATCACGGACAGTGCAAGAGACTCAACCAAGCATCTCGTGTGGAATAAGTTTTCCCTTTGAGACTCAGGATTGACCTCTTTCACTGTAAGCACCTTTCGATTTACCAATGACAACATGGTGCCTTCATGAGTAGCTGGAGCATAACAAGCTTCTTCTTCCTCAACATGATCTTGGCTATCATCCGCAACGAGCTCAGGTTGCTCGTCGTCATCCAAAGAAGCATAACCCACCTGGTCTACAAACATTACCCTTTTAGCATTAGGGCAATCTCTCTTCCAGTGTCCCTTGCTTCCACATCTGAAGCATTCCGCATCTTTAGACCTATCAGACGCGGAGGGAGCTGTGTTCTTGGCTAATGGCTGGCGAGGAACAGCTACACTAGCTTTCTGAGGAGTCGATCTAGTGTTGGAACCTATTCCTACACTCGGCTGACGCACATTAGAACTAATAAATTGACCAGAGCTAGAAGCATACATGGCAGCAGTTGCTGCTTTTCGTTTCACCTGGCTGTAAATCTGCATGGCTGTGTGGGTTAAGGTATTCATGTCGTGAATTGGAAGGATTTCCAATGGATCATGAATATTAGCATTTAACCCAGTCAAGAACCTCGTTCTCAAGGTAGAAGGACTCACTGAAATGTTAGCTTTGTAATACATATCCTCAAGCTTAGAAAAGAACTCTAAAGGAGTAAGGTTACCTTGAGAAGCCGTAGCTATCTGAAATCTCATCTGGTCTCTGTAGTTCTGAGGAAAATACTTCTGCGTCATCACATAAGCTAGCTGATTCCATGCAGTAACTGGTGGCTTGTTCCTCCGTAAGCGGTCATCAACAAAGCGATGCCACCATACTCTCGCTGCTCCTCTAAAGTGCAAAGTAGCAGCTTGCACTTTCTCATTGTCAGGTATTCGACAGTAGCGAAGAGTGTACTCTGTAGCCTGTAACCACTCTAGAAAAACAGCAGGATCATATTCACCCAAAAATTCATCAATTTTAACCTTTACCTCATGGCGAGCGCGAGGTGCTTCGCCTACATGATGGCGATGCCCGCCGAAATTGGGTGATGGAGAACGCTGGTGTGGTGCACGATGGTGACGTCGCGGGGGACGACGATGTTGGCGGTGAGGAGGCGTGGCATCATGCATAGGCTGGCGACGATCGTCCCTGTGGTTAGGACGATGGTCCCTGGGGTGTTGGTCAACTCCGTGGCCATGGAAGCGATCATCAACATCAAATGGTTCCGCATTCGGTATCCAATCAGCTGGGTTGTGCTGCAACTCATAAGGGTCACCTAAAGGAGGAAATTGATGAGGATTAATCATACCTTGGTGAGGGAGCTCCTCGGCGTCATACTCCTCAAAGTCATCATAGTGGGGTGTCTGGGAGTAGTAACCAGCTTGGCCTGGCCTTGGAGTACGAGATAATGGATGATCTCGGCGTGTATCATACTCTGAAGGCAGGTCGTCATAGTGAGCAGGGCGCCTGGTACGGCGATGGCGAGCATCTCTAGGCGAGGAATGATGGTTTCGGCCACCAGTGTGTGGCGTCCGTGGCTCATAGCGATCTGAGAAATGGATGGGATACTGCTGACGTCGTCCTGAGTCATACTCATCGTCATCGGATGGATCATCAAAGACAGGATTGTCTCTGTGAGTGTAACCAGGAGTAGCTGAATGCAGAATCTGGTGACTCTCAATGGTGCTGTGCATGCGCTGAAACTGAGCCTTGGATGTCGAAGGAGGAACTGTACCCTTACCCTTGTCAATGACAAGGTTAGTGCCACCCTGTCCACCTGGTTGCTGAGAAGTGTCATGAGAGGCATCTAATTTGGCTTGCAACTTAGTGACAAGCTATCGCAGGGTCTGAATCTCATTTTGCTCTTGGGTCAACTGAGTCTCCTGAGGTGTGTCATCGGTGACTCTAGGGAGAACAATGGTGTTCCCCTGTCTATTGTCACCTCCATTACCATCTCCCGTCACTGGGGTGTTGATATCACCTATGACAATACTGGACATGGCGAGTAAAATGCACAAAAGAAAGCAACAAGCACAGATATGCCAACGAACTTAATTGTTCAACACCAAAAATCGGCTAGTAGGCTATGCTGTGAGGGCGGCTTAAGGCTGTAGGCGAAGATGGTGTTTATAGCAACTAGTCCGCAAACACTAACAAGAGCAAATCCCAAATCAAGCACAATTAGTGACAATGAGAAGATGAAATGTGGTGTAGAGATGAGAGACAGCAGAAGTGAACACGGTTCTGGGTTACCTTATTTTGGCTATGCCGAACCAAAGGTCCTGAGTTACCTTATTTTGGCTACGCCGAACCAAAAATGTGAACGATTACCTTATTTTGGCTATGCGTCACTAAAATGCAATTTTTTTTTTGAAGGTGTTCTTCGAATCACCAAATTTGAGGTTTTTTTTTTTGTAATGAGGTGTTCTTCGAATCACCAAACTTAGCACTGCAAGAAAGCAAATGATGCAAAAGAACTAATAGAATGCAATGGTGTATAGAAAAGATTCAATGCACGTTCAGAACAAGCAACAAGCTAATGCAACGAAACTAATCACTTCACACCACACAAATCGCAGGGTAAAAAAAAAATTTCGGCCAAGTTGATGAACTTGTAGAAACCGATTAAGGACAATTTTTGAAAAACAAATAAGGATTAAGGGGATGATGAACAATTGAAGATCGAAGGACTTATAAAACCGGCTTGTGGCTCTGATGCCAGTTGATACGTACTCGACTCGGGTTGAGCGAGTACAACTCCCAATCGTCCGGTATCAAACTAAATCAATCGACCCTCGTATCGTGAATAGAACTCAATTCGGTTGGCGGCTAATTAACTTGGCCTTGCACCAAACGAGTACCACCCAAAGTCGTGACTTGCGAATTCCAATTGACAGGAAATGCGGCTCGATCTTGATAATTAATTAGCACCTTCAATTCTTCAGATGAGTTCGTAGCTAATTGTGAATGGAATCCACAATTGGATCATCGCCGATCTCGTTAGTTCGCACAAAGTGGAGTTGACCGACTTGAATTAATTACCAACAATTCTTAATTGAAAGACACACCAACCGCTTGACTTCCGTTAATGAGTACGACAATCGATTAGCAACGATTAAGTAATTATTGCTCCAATTAGCACTACCGAGTAGCAGCAAAGACGGATGGCTCTCCAACGGATCTGTGATGGTCGGTTGGCGTAGGCTGAAGACGGTGTAAGGAGAGTGAATCGAACCCAACGAATCTCTTCCAAGTAAGGACGAGATTTCGATCTTCAATCAATTCCAGCGAGAACCTTTGATTGAAGATTCAATTAAATTCAGCAGTAAATCAATAGCAAATTGAAAGATAGGGTTTGACGTCAGGGAGGAAAGGGGGAGTCTCAAACTCAACGCTATGCAATCCTCTAAAATTGACGTAAAGATGAAAATTAACCCTAATAGAGTATTTATAGGAAAATACTAATAACCCTAATTAATTAACTAATGAACCTAATTAACTAACGGACTGGACTTACTATGTAAAGTAAGTCCACACCATTATTAATAAATAATGCTAAAAATAGAAATGAGTCTTAATAATAAATAGTTTATGTGAACGACGTCGGAAAGGTATCCGACGGAGGCTAAGACGCATCACACGGAATGTCGGCGACAGATAATAATAAGCTCAATGATGGTGGTTGCTCCGGTTTAGAAGCGAAGCCTCGAGTGATAATGGACGCGGTAGCTCTTGCGATCGCCTTGGCTCTCGCTCTAGTCATTGGTCTGTCAGAACGGACACTCATGGCTTCCTCCTCTTCGTGTACGGACAATGAGGGGGGTGGGGACATATCATGTTGGGACGGAGAAAATGATGGAGCAATTGCTTACTACAGTGAAAGCCTTGTCTGGGAATCTCCAACACATGATAGGAGAGATGCAAAACTTAGCCAAAAGTCACAAGTTGCAAGAGACTCAAGTGGCTCGGCAGACAGTTGCTTCACCAAGGCAATCTGGCCAACTCTCAGGACGTGCTGAGGAGAATCCTAGGGGGGACATTTCAGCAGTGACATTGAGAAGTGGGAAGCAGTTAGAAGAAGGGATGGTGCCTGAGCCAAAAACAGATGAAGGGGCAGATGATCCAACTAAGAAAAGAACTCTTGAATCAGAGAAGGAGTCTCCCCGTGTGCCCCCACCGCCTTATAAACCTCCGTTGTCGTTCCCGCATAAGAGAAACAGGGAGCTTGTGAATCAGAAATTAAAATTGTTTATGGAGATGTTGAAGAAGCTACACAAAACCATACCCTTCGTCGATGCTTTGAAGGAAATACCGTCCTACTCCAAGTTCTTAAAAGAGATCCTTTCCAACAAGAGTAAGCTTGATGAGGTGCACACGGTGTCCTTGACTAGGGAATGTAGTGATTTGATCCAAAATGCACTCCCATAAAAGCTAGGTGATCCAAGTAGCTTTATAGTGCCCATTTCGGTTGGTGACTACGAGTACAAGGCCTTGTGTGACTTAGGCGCAAATGCAAGTCTTCTCCCCCTCTCCATATGCAACAAGCTGAACTTAGGGGAGTTGAAACCGGTAAAGATGAAGTTGTCCATGGCAGATGGATCGATTGCTTATGCAAATGGTGTACTTGAAGATATACCCATCCGAGTGGATAAGTTTTATATACCGGTAGACTTTGTGGTGCTAGACATAGATGAGACGTCACCAATTCCTATAATCTTAGGGAGACCGTTTTTAGCCATAGTCGGAGCTTTGATTGATGTGAAGGAAGGTCATCTTACCTTCAATATTGGTGATGAAAAAGTTGAATTCAATTTAAACAAAGCTGTGAAGACCCACTTGCTTGATGAGGTGTACAAGGAATTTAAAGAAGAAGAGAGCCTTAGTATGAAGCAAATCATGTGTGTTATATCTGATGATCCCCTAGAGCTCTATCTCACCCAAGGAGTGCATTCTAACATTGCAGCTGAAGATATGAATATCTCTCCCGAGGCGCCTGATTTAGATGACTTGATAGCGTCTATTCTAGAATTGTTTTTTGGGCACTCTTGTGTAGAGTTTAGGGCGTTTTATATTTTTTAGCCCTTTGTGTCCCATTTCAAGAAATCGGTGTCTACCGCTAGTTTGTTGTGATTTCAGGTACTTTTGAGCGGTTTGGGAGCCAATTCAAAAGCTAAAGGATAAGGAGGTGATTAGAGGCGCTTTCATGTGGAAATAAGTCATCAAATATGGACAAAAGGGGCCGAGAGATGACCAAAAATATGAGACAAGAAGCAAGCATATCAAGTGAATCACTCATAGGAGCTAAAGACGATGGAGCACGACACGCAGGACAAGGGAGTTTGTGCAATTTTCAGCTACAGCAAGCTGTCACGACTCGTGGGAGGCCTTCACGAGTCGTGACGACTCCTGGGAGGCCTTCACGAGTTGTGCAATTTTCAGCTACAGCAAGCTGTCACGACAAGGGAGTTTGTGCAATTTTTTGGGCACTCTTGAATGCACCGGCTTAAATTCTAAGAGCGTAATGGACCTAACTTTAGTTTAACTTTGCATAAGAGTGATTGTTAACTGGATATGAACAATTTACTATGAGACCAAGAGGAGGCTAGTAATGAACTTAGAGAACCTACCTTCATATACAATCAAATTCATTCGAGCGAGAAAAATCTCTTAAGTCTATTGACGACGTGACACAGGATGGTTAATCCCCAATTCTAGAATGTTTTCTCCATATTTGCCCAAAACTTCCATTGGCTTGTTTTAATTTGTTTTTATTAATTAGTTATATCATAAAACATCAATTTTGATCGCTACTATTTTGGCTTAGTCAACTGGTTGCAAAGATTCGATTAATACTCCTATAGTCCTTGAGTTCGACACCTTGATATACTACAACTGATCCCATACACTTGTGGGAGTAGGTTTCAAGCCTATCAGTCACCATTGATAAGAGTTTTAGTTGTCGGGAAATGTGTCAGTGTGTCACCATTGATATATAAGAGTGGTGACACTGTCATCGTTTAAAAAAAAAAAGTTGTCATCAATGGTGGTGACATAACTAATAACACTCATCCTAGGGTTTTCTTTGATGACAATAATAGTTTTGCTTAGCATTAACCCCTCCAGGGTTTGTACTTCCCTTTTCATAGGGGTTTTCTTTGGTGAAAATAATGATTACATTGTTTTTACCTTGAATTAGTGACACCACTAATAACACTTGACAATTCTTTCACTTGGTACAGCGGTAATGACAACACTTGGTGCACTTGTGAAGACTCCATATTTTTTTGATGACATAACTAATAACACTCATCCTAGGGTTTTCTTTGATGACAACAATAGTTTTGCTTAGCATTAGCCCCTCTAGGGTTTGTACTTCCTTTGTCATAGGGGTTTCCTTTGGTGACAACAATGATTACAATGTTTTTACATTGAATTGGTGACACCACTAATAACACTTGACAATTCTTTCACTTGGTTCACCGATGATGACAACACTTGGTGCACTTGTGGAGATGCCATTTTTTTTTGTGACACCACTATTAACACTTGACCATGTTTTTCTCGTGTTCTAGGGTTTTTCCTTAGGCAAGCAGCGATTACATTGCTGTCACCAAAGGGGAAAAAACTATAAAAAATGTCATTAAAAAAGTTGTCACCACATTTGGTAACACTCACCTCGTTATAACAGTGGTTACACTGTTGTCACCAAAGGGAAAAAAAACACTTGTCCTTGTCCTAGCTGGGTTTTCCTTTGATGACAATAGTGGTTTTGCTTAGCATTAACATCTCTAGAGTTTGTGCTTCCTTTGTCCTAGGGTTTTCCTTTGGTGACAGCAATGATTACATTGTTTTTACCTTGGTGACATGACTAATAACACTTGACCATTGTTTCACTTGGTACACTGGTGGTGACAATAATTGTACACTTGTGGTGACACTGTTTTTGTGTTGGTGATACCACTATTAACACACTTAGTCATTCATCTCTTAACAGAGTGTTGTTTTCCTTTGGTGACAAGCGTGGTTACATTTTTTTTTATTGTGGTGATACTACTAATAATATTTTCTTTTATCCTGGAGTTTTCCTTTGGTGACAATAGTGATTACATTTTTAATTTTTTGTTGCGGTGACACTACTAATAACATTTTCCATTGTCCAATGTTTTTTTCCCTTTTGGTGACAGTAGTGATTAATTTTTTTTAATTGTGGTGACACTACGCACTGATAACACTTTTCTTGTCCTATGGGTTTTTTTTTTCTTTTGGTGACAGTAGTGGTTACTTTTTTTTTTATTGTGGTGACACTATTAATAACATTTTCCATTGTCCTAGGGTTTTCCTTTGGTGACAACAGTGGTGTTGCTATTTTTCCTTTGGTGATAACAGATAAAATTGTGTCACCAATAGATTTCAAACATATACCGAGATGCGATATAAGAAAAATCATTTAATATCACCGAAATGTAGTGTCACCATACTATTATTACTACTTAAAATTAGCCCTCTAGGATTTGGCTTCCCCTGTCCTATAGTTTTCTTTTGGTGACAACAATGTTTGAAAAATAATTTTATCATAATTATTGAAAAAAATTCTTATTTTATAGAAAACTTTTTTTTAAAAAAAAAAAGTGTCACCACCCTTATTAGTGTTGTTGGTGGAATGGTTAGGATGGTTACTTGTTAGATATGTGGACTATTGGAATTTTTTTTTTGCGAAATTGAGTGACATGAGAGGTCGATTGTGTGTATGTTAATGTGAATCGAGCATTAATAGGGGGAAAACCGTATTATGCATAAGTATGTGTCATTGCAATGATAATACATGCCTACAGACGAATATTTGATCGATATCATCGAATAATCAAGTGATACCATCGAATAAGCTAGTGATACCATCGAATAACCCACATTTTACTTGTATATTCAATTGACACAACTGGCCGAATTAGGGGGAATTGGGACCAAATTGTTAGAAGATGAATGATCGATTTTATGCGCTTTCATGGAATTTAAAAGGTATTGGGGAAAAAAGCCGAATTATTCAGATGTATGGACTGATTTTGTGCTTTCGATCGAGATGTGAGTTTGTTGATGTTGGCGGTCATATATGAATGAAAAATGTATCGATACTATCGAATAATCATGTGATACCATCGAATGATCTAGCGATACCATTGAATAATTTTTAGTTATTTGTTAATATGACATAAGTAACCGAATAATACTATAATATCATCAAATAATCAAACGATACAATCGAATAATCAAGCGATACCAACGAATAATTTTTAGTTAAAAGTTTACGGCGTTTTCAGGGTGTTAGCCGGTTAGAATAATCAATCGATACTATCGCGGAATATGGAGGTGCTTATGGCCGAAGGAGCCAACCTGGTCTTTCATAATAAAGTAATAGATGGAATTGGTGAAATATGAAAATGAAACCATGCCATATAATAAAATATATAAGAACAAAAAAAAATACGACATAAAAGTTTAATAATACGAAGTGGTTCAGTAAAACATGGAGGTCGACAATGGTGTGGAAACCGAAGATGATGCTGCAGGTGAACTCTTATAAACTAGGGGTGGGTGTGGGACGCGATGAGACGGGACGGGACTGGGACAACGCCTGTCCTGCTTAATTTTTTCGGGACGGGATCGGGACGGGATTCACTTTTTTTTTTTAATCCCACACGGGACGGGACGGGGATGGGACTGGGACGGGACGGGCCTTTCCCTCAAATAAAAATAATAAAATATTACAAAAACATTAAAACAAAATGCTTTCATAGTTTCAAATTTCAATACAAAAATTTTGAATAGTATATAATGCAAGAATGTGCAACAAGAAAAAAACTAAAGAGGTTGTACCCAATGCAACATGTATTAATGCACTCGACAGTAACTAAGGCCAAGAGAGAATATTTTTTTTTTTTTAGCAAAGAGAGAAAATACATAATTAGTTTAATCATCAATAATCAATTTCAAGAATTGAAATTGAAATACCCATAAATTGGATCTCAAACTCATAAAGAAAGCAGTATATATCATACAAAATGAAAGGTAGAAAAGTGCATAGTAGATTAGCATGTTAGCATTTGGCCTTACAGTATGATTGTCCGTAGCTTGTGTTTAAAATAATTAAATATATAATTATAAATCACTAAATTGCTACTACTAAAATAAATATAAATATAAATTATATTTATATTTATATTTATATATGCGGGACGGGACCGGGATTTGCGGGATCCCATAGTCTTGTCCCGCATCCCGTCCCGCATAATTTTTGCGGGACGGGATTCACTTTTTTTCCCTCAAATCCCACCGGGACCGGGACGGATCCGGGATTTGCGGGATTTATGCCCACCCCTACTTATAACTGTTGGATCTCCTCTCTTCCATCCTCCCAGGAGAAACAGCCACCGTCACCGAATCTGTCATCAACCCTATGATGGTAAAATATATATTTTATTAAGGAAAAATGACTCAAAAGAATACTAACTAACATATGAATAAAAAATAATACGAACAAAAAAAAGTCTCAAAATATACTCCATCCGTTAATTAAACTTGTCATTTTAAATCTGCACATTTTAAGAAGACTAACAAAAATACACTTATACCCCTACCTATTACTCTATTTTTTACTTTATTGAAAACTACAACTAACACATATCTAATCATTATAAGGACAATTTTGTAAAGTGGATGGCAAAGTATAAAAAATGACATGTTTTTCTTATCAAGATTTACATTCTAAAACGACATGTTTTAATTTACGGAGAGAGTACAAACAGTCAACCTATAAACCAAAAATAATTCAAACTTTAAAATCAAACAAAAACTAATAGTACAAAGTAAGAAATTTTAACTTAAAATAATACAAACATTTGAATTTGAATTAGGAGAAGACTCAAAACAAAACTTTATTTATCAAAATTACTAAAAACATTCATAAATAGCCACACTTTACTCAAATCTACCCCTTATATTTTTAAATACAGGAAAATCACTATTTATTTGTCGAACTTGATTAAAAAAATCACTTTTTATTTTGAAATTGCATAAAATAACACCCAGTTTATCAATAACTTATTAAAAACAAAAAATAAGCATAATCAAGAAATCGTGCAATTTTGTTTAATTTTAAAAATGGGGTTGTATTGCATAAAGTTGTTTAAACAAGTAATGGTTTTTTTTATCTATTTAAAATATAAAGGATGGATTTGTGCAATGTGACTAATTATGAATTGTTTTTGTTATTTTGATAAATAAATTTTTGAATTGAATCTTCCCCTAATTCAAATTTAAAAGTTTGTATTATTATAAGTCGGAAGATCATACTTTGTATTATTTTTGGTTGATTTTAAAGTTTGTATTATTTTTGGTTTATAGGGTGATAGTTTGTACCCCCTCTGTTCGGTAAAACATGTCGTTTACTATTCACGCACGCTTCTTTAGAATGCTAAAAACTATATAAAATATTCATTTTTTATAAAAAAAATTTTAAACTAGTTTGCACTTATTAATAAGAACTATGAAATTCTTAAAAAATAATTAAAAATACTAGATATTTTATATAGTTTTTATCTCCTAAAAAAGCGTACATGAATAGTAAAGTAAAATGTTTTGCCGGACGGAGGAAGTATTATTTTGATACTTTTTTTTCATATTATTTATTTGTTCATATATGATAGTTGATATACTCCCTCCGATCTAGAATAAAAACTTTTTACTTTTCGACACGTATTTTAATGAGTTAAAAATTATATAAAATATTAATTTTTTATTAATTTTCTTACAAATTAATACTTCTTACTAATAAATACTTTTAAACTATAAAAATATTAATAAAAATAATAATATTTTATACAATTTTTCGACCCATTAAAATACGTGTAAAAAATTCAAACATTATATATACTCTATTTGATAGGAGGGAATATTATTTTAAGTTATTTTTATTTTTTTTAATGAAATTAAATGACAGCATGGAAAAAAAAAATGAAAAAGGGTTATATATATTGAAAAGGTGAAATAATTACTGGGAGAGTGGTCGAAGGAGGAGGTGTTTTGAGAAGGGCAGCGTTCTTGAGAGGATTGAGTCTGGTTAGCTTTCCGACGGCGGCGGTTGTGGTCGGCCAGCCTTCTCCGGCAGCTCCGCTTCCCGTTGTCAAATTCAGTCAGAAGATGGAACCTACAAGGTGATTTCATTTCATGTGGTTAAATTTAGAGTACTGAAAAGCCCCAAAATACCCTTGGGATTCTATTCTTGTACGGTCAACTCCAATCATTGCTACTGCCTACGTACTGTATTTTGTTACGAATGAGTACGTATATTGTTCTTGTTTCTGTTTAAAGATCCATCTCCCCTTTCAATTTCCTTCAAAGCCATCAAAATTATTTGTTAATTAATTGATCGAATACGCACACGTGTACGTACGTTAATTAAACCAATCAAAAGGTACAGCGTCCATAGATAATTCAATTAGCAGTGTGTTTGATCGATCGATCGATTGATCAATTTCCCTTAGTGCAATTTTGAATTTGTTAATTAGAGCTAGATGGATAATTATTAAAGAGATCGAGATGGAGGAAATTAATTGTAGAGTGAAAGAATAATAAATGTATATATGTAAACCTGCTGCATTGCTGGCAGAAGCGCTGAGTGATGCCGGCGACGACGACGGTGGAGGCCTTGGAGTGGAAGTCACACACCTTATGGCGGCGGTGGTAGTGCTTAGCATGACTAAGGTCGGCATTGCAGCCCTCCACTTGGCAGCGGGGAACGTTCCCGGACACACCGAAACCCCCAGCGCCACCGCTTGTCCGGCGGTAAAGGCGGCTTACGAAGTCCTCGTCAGGGGGGGAGAAGTAGGTCCGGCCGGTGCTTAGCCCCAAATTCAAACCGATCCCGGAAGCGGGGTGGTTGTGGTGGTGGCCATGATAAAACGCCGGATTAGTCCCCGGTACGGGCTTAGGGATCATCATGTAGCCGGCAGCAGCAGAGTCCAACTCGAGTGAGGAGATAATGGAATTAGGGCGAGGGTGGGGAGGAGGGGGTGGGTAAGACGCGCTGGAGAAGGCGCGTGGGTCGATGTCCGGGTGGAAATGGGCGGAGTGTTGGAGGCCGTAGAAATAGGGGAGGGTTTGGGGGGAGCCGGAGGGGACGAGATAAGGGAGGAGAGGGGGGGTGGGGTGGTGGGTGGAGACGCCTTCGCTGGTGGAGGAGGGGAAGACGACGTGAGAGGGGCTGGGTGTTCCCCATTCGTATTCAAGCATTTTATTTTTTTTGGGAGGAGGATACGTTTGGAGAGTGATCGGAGATTTTGAGTATGGGGGAGGGTTTTATTGGGCACCAGCAAGGTTAAGGGAGGAAGGAAGCATCAAATGGGAGTTAAAAGGAGTACAAATCACCTACAAGGCTACAACCCAACATACAATTTTATGTGTGATACAAAATTAGGTTAAACTAGTTTTATTGTCCGCGCGGTTTTTTTATATGACTTTTATTATTCATGTATTATATTGATATTATATAAATATAATCTAACCTTTTTATATAAATAAACTAACCTTTTAAGATTAAGTTGATTGATTACCAATCTATATATATTGTTACCATTACTTTAACTAAAGATGGAGAGGTAAGGGGTGAATTATGCTTTTGAATTAAATAACCATGAGCAAGAATCAACATCATTTTAGATATATGAAAATATATTCACGTTTGATTTTGAAGATAAAAAAATAAAATACTCTTCCATCATTTTATTATTGTGAAATCTAATCTTTTTTAGGTAAAATATTTATAAAATAACTTAAGGTAAAATGATAGGTTTTGTAAACACTTAATATATAAAAATTAATTGTAACAACTCATATTGATAAGTTTAATAATTTAAATGATAGAATTTATTATGAAAATTCATTATAATAATCAGGTAAGGTAGACATATAGGATGACACGTGGATATATAGATAGAGTTATTGTTCAGCATGACTTAAATATATTGGATCATCATTAATTGACGTGTCAAAAAACCCGGGTCAAATTGCACGAGACAACGACACGTAAGCGAATCGCATCAGAGCCCGCCACATAGGATTTCCACGCCTCTGTTTTAGTATTATATATTGATATTGATGATTGATATTTATAATAAAAAAATTTCAAAAAAAAATTTATATTACAAATAAAAAATTATATATATTTGTATAATTTTTTCATGAAAAAACACATTTTAAAAAATATTAAAATTGAAAAGATGATTATTTGATAATAATAATTTTAATATTTTTTAAATTATGTTTTTTCAAGATAAAAATATAGAAATATATATATATATGATTAGTGATTTATAACATAAGTATATTTTTTTGAATTTTTTTTATCATAAATATTTAACATAATCAATTTTGTGTCACATGTAAGGGCACATAAAGAGTTGTAGATGATTTTCACCGAGTTAAAGATCTCTTACAACCTTTGGTGCACCTCAAAATTATTTTGATTATAACTTTACTTTGAAATAAATTTAAAAAAGTATATTTACATTCCACCTACTTTTGTTTACATATTTATAAATTTGTATTAGAAAAAATCATGTTTTAAAAAAACATAAAATTTATTTTCTAATATAATTTATCTTTTAATTTTATAAATTTTTTAAATGTAATTTTTTATAGTAAAATTTTATAAACATGTAAATACAATTCTATGGAATGTAAATATATTTTTTAAATTTTTTTAAAAGTAAAATTATAACCAAAATAATTTTATGGTGCACCGTGGGGTGCACCGAAGGTTGTAGGTGATCTTAACTCATCAAATGGGGGTGTCAGTATGTAACACCCCCGTTCCACATCGGATATCATAAGAATATTTGGAGTGATTTATACAAGCCCTACCTATGTCACAAGAGCTCTTCCTTTTTAGGCTTCAAGTGAGGACAACGGACCTGAGAAGGTTAGGTGGCATAGGCAAGCACCTCTTAAGACCCTATGTCTTACAGATAGTATCAGAGTTGACTTCGGGCCTGGAGGTACTTTGACAGCACGCTCGGGTACGCTCCACCCGGAGGCCAGTCCCTTGGGCCTGACGGGGTCGTCAGTGCTTTAAGTGGGGGAAATTGTAACACCCCCGTTCCACATCGGATATCATAAGGATGTTGGGAGTGATTTATAAGTGATTCAAGTCCTACATATGTCACAAGAGCTCTTCCTTTTCAAGCTCCCAGTGAGGAAAACGGACCTGAGAGGGCTAGGTGGCATGGGCTGGGCCTCTTAAAACCCCGTGTCTTACACAGTAAGTAAGTGAGAGTGAGGGATTCGAAGGGTCATACAGAGTCAAGATCTCCTACAACTTTCGGTGTACCCTACGGTGTAACACAAAATTATATTAGTTTTAGTTTTACTTTGAATTTTTTTTTTAAAATATATTTACATTCCATTTACTTATATTTACATATTTGTAAAATTTTATTAAAAAACTCCATTTAAATATTTTATTAAATTAAAAGATCAATTATATTAGAAAATAAATTTTATATTTTTTTAAAACATGATTTTTTCCAATAACAGTTTATAAATATGTAAATACAAGTATATGGAATGTAAATAGATTTTTTTTTATTTTTTTAAAGTAAAATTATAACCAAAATTATTTTATGTTGCATCGTGGGGTACACCGGATGTTGTAGGAGATCTTGACTCGGGCATACGGGGGAAATGTCGGGCGGATGAACCAAATTTTTTTTTTGATAAGGTAAAGGTTTGGATGAGATCAGACCGTGCTGGACCATCACCCAAAGACATCCTTGCAGATGAGCACGCGCAGAGCGTGCAGGATCAACGTGGAGATCCCGCGTCTGTGGTATTAACCAAATTTTGGATTTTGGACTTTGTGACCCAAGTTTTCTCTTCAATTTAATACAGTACAATTAAGCTAATTTTATGATGTCCAGGTTCACCGCCAATTAATTTTTCTGAAAATTAGACTAGTGAGCCTTGTAACTTAACGCACATTTCGTCTAATTTTTAAATTAAGTTTTACAACATCAAGTGAAATCTTCTAAAAAATCCCAGTAATATGAGTCAGGATCTCCTGCGCCCCACGTGCACCCGACGGTCAATACTAAATTATTTCGAATATAATTTTTTATATTTACATTTCAAATGCTTGTATTTACATATTTATAAACTTTTATTAGAAAAAAAGTCATTTTAAAAAATTTATAAAATTAAAAGACCAATTATATTAGAAAATAAATTTATATTTTTTAAAACATGATTTTTTCTAATAAAAGTTTATAAACATGCAAATACAAGTATTTGAAATGTAAATATATATTTTTAAATTTTTTTAAAAGTAAAATTATACCTAAAATAATTTAGTGTTGCAATATAGGGTGCACGGTGGGGTGCAGGAGATCCTGACTCCAATCTATTTCTATCCTTTTCGCCCAATCAATTATTTTCTTTTTTCCCCCTTACACTGATGTGGTAGCCTCCCCGCAATTCTATCCTTTTCGCCCAATCAATTATTTTCTTTTTTCCCGCTTTTCCCCATCTTCACATCTTGCATAGGGTTAGACGTCTCCCACCCCCTTCCTTCCTGAATCTTCATTCGTCTCTATTCCGGCGATTTTATCTCTTCCTCCTCGCTCTACTGGTGCCATTGCTCTTCCTCCTCTGACGATAAGATTATACCCCCTCCTCCTTCTTCGTCTTGATGCGCTTCTCCGCTTGCCCCTTTCTCCTTAATTTCCGTTCTGTAGCGCATCTCTTCTCACTCCGACGCCCTTCGGGTTGCGAACTCTGCCTCCAACCTTAGCTTCTTTGGCTGCGTCGTCTCCCCCTTCAATTCGCCCTCTTGATTTTTTGTCTTCTTCCGCCCTTGCAATTGACCGATTATCAAGTGTAGGGTTTCCCTTCTTTGGGCCCTTATTTTCAAAATTGAGGATTCAGATCTAGCTTTCCCCTCGATCCCTCATATTCAGATCTCAAAATCGCTCATCCACATTGATGAAAGTTCTTGCTCTCGCATCCATGGGCGTCACCGTCCTTGAGCTTGCGATGTCGAGCATACCGCGAAGTCGGAGGTAAGGAAAGAGGATGAGAAGTTTGTGATGTCGAGCACGCCACTTATCTGTTCGATCTCCGATCATGTACCCCTTATTACATCTCTTATCTGTCTCCTCCTCCATCTCACAATGTTGAATCTGCGTCCAATTCCTCTCGATTTGCAGGGTTTAACTATGCCACTCTGCAATTTCTTTGCACACGGTTTAGCCATGACTCATATCCTTTTTCTCCTTCTCGTGATTTTTCTTTTATTGTGATTTTGTGTGAATCTTGATTTTATGCCTTTCAATCTGCAGTTTTTTTTTTATCCATAAATCCATTTCCCTTTAGATTTTACCATGCCCTATTGAATATTGATATGGTTAAACTATTACCTTGATTCCTTGAAAAGTGATCTACAGTTCTTTGATTTTCTCCACATGTAGTTCTTCGTTTCCAAAGAAGATCGGAGAGGCTTTTACATAGGCATTGGACCTAGATGTCTCAGTACGTCGACATGGGGGACTTCTATGATACTATCTTATGAATATTTGAGTTTGCACCCTCTCTGTCTATTTCATAATTTTCTTACACATATTATACCTACCATAATCAATCTTTTTAAGTAGTTTAAGAAAACAAGTATGCACAATATGTATCCATTTCAAAGTTGTCAAATACTGAATCAATCCTCATAACCCAAAAAATTATAATTATGGTAGACTTGAACCCCCTTGACTTGAATTCGTTTTAAGATCAGTATCGAGCACAACGCATGACCAATAACTTGAAGCTACCATACCCATAAATTATCTAATCATAAAAGGCCAATCTGAACTGATTGCTCGTCTTGCTTGACATGTATACTCATAATTGAGCTACTATTTCACTAATATATTTAAAATTGTAAAACTGATATTTTGTGAGTTTATCTATATCATCATATATTTCCTTCCACATTTGCTTTCTACATTATGGTCTAATTTTTACTTCTTGGTGTTTTTTGTTCTGCTTATGTGAATAGAACACCTATGTGCAAAGGAGTAGATTGATTGAACTCATTCGACAACTTCTAGGCCCAGTTCCAGTCACGTATATATACGAAGATTCATATCATCTTCTACCTGGGTATACATGCTAATGTTGAACTGAGATTCATATCATCTTCTACTTGGATATACATACTAACATTTAGGCCCAATTTCTATAATTCTGTTTCTACAATTTAGGATCTTCAAATATGTTCTCAATTTCATATTTGTAAATCAGCTTCTATCCTTCATACATTCTTCTTATTTTGTTTTCCATTTGTTTTAGGTAAGATTAATACTGTCATTGACTTTATTTCGCATTAGCCAATGATGTCAATCACCTCATTGCGGCTGCATATTCTATAGTAACACTTTCGCGCATGCATTTCATTTTTTTTGTAAGTACCATTGACTTTCTCATTTAATTATTTGTATATACAACAAAATAATATTCATGGGTTAGATTTCTTTAGTTATAATGTGAATATTACCCAAGCTTACAACTTCCTCATCATAATCTGAACAAAGTGATGTGCACAAGCTTGCCCAAGACTCCAAGATCATTAAAATAACATCCAGGGTCAGATTTCTGTAGCTATATTGTGATATTATATTGAATGCAAAATGAGAAAGTTCTTCATAAATATTTTTAACATGTTTCTACTATTGATTGCATTAGGACTCAAATCAAATCTTAGCATGCAAGACCTCTATAAATATCCAAAGCATACTCACCATGTAGACCCTTGGGTGAATGATCCTAAAGAATTGCCCCACACAAACCAACTAGCAACTTCAACACTATCATCAGTTGGAAGTCTGTTAAGATTCAGTTCATCTTTCAATTTTGTATTGATCGGTCCATCTCATCTACTATTTAATTTACCCCCCCCCCCCCCCCCCGAAAAATAGGCTTGGAGTTTGCAAAAAAGACTTGCCTAAATATGAGGAGCAGTTGGAACTTAAGATTGCCAAAGCTCAGTGGGAAGAGTTGAAGAAACAAATGTATGAGGATATGGACAGACAAAACAAGTTGTATGTTGTTTATATCCTCCTCAATCTCATTATCTCTTTCATAATGTGTCTTTGATATTCTTTTTTTATAAGGTTCCTTCTCTCTTTCAAGAGAAGGCATGGGAAATCACCTTTGCAACTGTGGATGCAGCAGTAGCACTTCCTGTAAGAGATCATTCTAACTGCCTATATGGTTTTGTGCCTTTGCAGATTTGATATGTGTCTTTAAGATTCATTTTTTTAAAGTTCCTCATCTCTTCCTTTGGCTTTGTAGATATGTGAAGGATATTGTTCCTTTATGTTGTGCTCAATCATTTGGAGCATTCGTGATTTATGGTAATGGTCTCTTTGAGCACAGGTTCTTAGTGAAATTGGAGTCAATGTTGCATCTCAGGTACGCACTATTGGATTTTCTGTTAGTATCTCATGATGTTTCTATACTTCACTCATGCTAATATCTTTCCCACTAATTTTTTAGTTGTCGGCAGCTCCAAAGGGCAGGAAAGAAAATCGAGGATGTTGACAGATGAGTTTTCTGCCAAATTCATTAATATTTTGCATCGTCTCCTCCTATTTGGGCTTTTAGCAGTTGCTTTGTAGTGTCATAGAATTTCATCCATGCTTGGGTAACCTGACTTGCTTTGGAATGTAAAGACCGGAAAATTTTAAAGTATTATTTTATTAGATATTAAATTGTGATATTTTTTTTTCTGTGATTCGGAAAATTTTGAAATTTCCGTCCTCGAGCTATTGGACTTGTTCTAAATCCTTCGAAGCAAGTTCCGACATTATTTAATTGAGAATCTAAAATATGTTTTATTCCTTGAATTGGTAAATAAAGAACGGCCATATCCGGAGTTCGAACCGGGGACCTATGGGTACTACCCACAAGTCCTTTCCGGTGAGCCATTCTAAAATGGTTAAAATATGTTTTATTCCACTTTCATATGTCAAGAATTATAAAATAATGTTCGAATTTCATTATTAAATTCGAATTTGGAAATTTGAGAATTATTTTGAATTGAGTCGAATAAGGTCAGAAGAGCGGGTTTGAAAATTTTGTTTCGGGTATTTTGAATTTGGGCCCCGAGACCACTTGTATTCTCTCTCCCCATCTTTGTCATCTCCCCCCTCCTCCCTCATTTTTTTTTTCTTATCTCCATTATGCAGAGAAGATGTAACGGCCCGGAATTATGATTTCCGGGTTACGTTTCAAGGGATGAAAACCCTTGTTCGGATCTTGCAATCCAGGTACGGGTCGAGATTTCAAACTCATTTCAAAGGTCAGTAGAAAGAGGGATTTCAAACCCTAAAGTATCGTAGGGCCGTTGGGTACCCTTAACATGTCCTAAGACTATGTCGTGAAATCCAATTCAAATGAAATAAAGCGGAAGCAAAGTTAAGATACAATGACACAACAGAATCGGGTCAAAACCAAATCATAAACAAGTGATTACCATTTGCCAAGTTAGAATATTAGTCAGGTTCTTGATTCGCCCAAGGGTTTCCCGTCACATAAGCATGGAGCAAACAAGATCTGCAAAAATACCTTTAAAAGAAGAACGGGGAAAGGAGTCAGATCGAGCCACTCATGCGGGACCGGCAGTCCTCGCTGAGGCCACATAGTATGTGCTATACCTAATAAAGATGCTCTAATGCAATACGAAAGTCAAACACACTAGCATGCTCCTAATTCATAATAATGTGCAGAAATACTGTAAAGGGCCCAAGACAATGCCAACGGCATATCCCTCTCCTACCTCCACCCCTTCCGATAGGTGGAGACTGGCCAGCTCGTGAATGCATTCATTCATAATAGGGCGGCACGCATGCCTAACCCGCTCCACAATAAAGCCCGCAGGCATATCATAATATAAGGAAGTTCATGACTCGATTGACTCAGGGTACCCGATGAGGCTGGGCTACCCTATGACCCTAGCAAAGACTCTAGGACTATCATAGATAACGGCCGTTCTGTTTCAAACGCATAAAGTAAACAGATGCTCAATCAATTAGTGCAACCTAAACATGATACTACATGGCATGCTTTTATGCATATGCAACACCTAACATAAAATGCAACAACAGGCATGAATGTCCAACCTGAGTAAGCCCCCTAGGGAGCTTACCTGAAGATGCAGAACAGCATGATAATACAAGCAAGGGCCCAATTGCAAGTCCAAAGCAATACACACCTATCATCAAGTCATTCCCATAAGCTACTGGAACAACATTCATACACACGAAACCCAAGTGCTCAACATCCTCAAAACCAAACGATAGTAAAACCGTTTTCCAAAACCTTTCCGATATGATCAACATCAACCAAAATCACTCTTCCAGTCAAGCACATTGATAAAATCGTACCAACCGTATTTCCCAAACTCTTAAAACCCAAATTAAGTCAACTCATATTCAAAATAATTTCTCAAATCATATTTGGCCAAATTCCGACATTTATCATTTAAATCCTTAACAAATCCCCAAAATCATATTATTAACCCCATCCCGGCATGTTTATTTTCAAAATCATTACATAAATAAATTTCGGCATTTAGTCACAAGAATAATTCTATTCTCACAACTATATTTATAAATTAAAACCCATATTCCAAAATTCCTAAAATCACAAATTAAAACATCACCAAATACATTTTCCAAACAACAAATTCTTAAAAGATATTTCCGAACTTAAGATCTCTCTTAAATAATTTACCAAATGATGTTTAACATAATAATTCACCAAAACCAATCCTTATTTATAAACAACATCACGAAATAACATACCTCAATTTAATCTATTTTCCAAAATAATTTATAATATAGACATATAATTACCGAATATATTTCATAATTCCAAAGTACATAATATAATAAGCTAAGGGTGAAATTCATAGTATATATGGCATAAACGAAATACATGTATAACATAATATAATCAACATAACCCACAAAACCCAACAACCCAAGGGAGCAGCCCAACCCGCAGAAAGGCCCAGCAAAAGGGAAAAGAGGAGACCCAAATGTCTGACCCAACCCGGATGGAAGAAACCGGATATGAGGTTCTAACCCGGATCCCATCCCCTTCCCAGCCTGAACCCGAAATGAAAGGAAAAAAAAAAGGGAGATCCGAATTTGAAGCCCACAACCCGGAAATTAGGCCCAACACACTGTCTCCTTCCCAAATCCCAAATGCCCATAACAGAGCTCTCTCTCTCTCTGCAGAACGACGGAACGAAACAGGAAGAAGAAAACCCAGACTCCGGCGGCGCCTTTCCCGACTCCAACTCACTCAATCCCGACCGACATCCAATTCCGACCCCCAACCCAAGCAAGGAATTTCAACGCAGAAGAGAGATAGAGAAAACGAAGCTCACCGAGGCTCGAGAGATCCGCCGGAAAACGCGAGAAATCGCCTCGATTCGCTTCGCCGGAGACGGGAGCTCGTCGGAGATGGCCTAAGGAGAGTGTTGGGGTGTTAAAGTTCCACCTTTATGCCGCTTGGAGCTGAATGGAAGGGAAAGGAGGGAGATGGGGGACCTTACCGGTTTCGAACCGAGACAGAGGAGGAACGACGGTGACCGTTCTTGTCCTCCGGGGAGCTCCTGGGCTCATCTGGCTGCCTGCGGATGTCGAGGAAGACGGGTATGGTGCTGCTAATCGACGAGGTTGAGGAGGAGGAGAGGGGAGCTGGTGTTGATCGGCCTCGCTTGTACAACGAAACAGGGGAGGATGGAGCCGTTTGGATGCGCAGAAGGAGGAAGATGAAGGTGACGGTGGTGGATGCTGGGACTGAGCTCGGGCTGTGTCGACAATAGTGGTGTTTGGGTTTGTGTTTTGAATTAGAGGGGAGGAATGCAATGGATAAGGATGTAGAAGTGTGAGGGGAGATTAGTCTTCAAATGTAGAATCAGACAAACATAAAAAGGGGGTCTGCAAAATATCGAAACAGGGAGGGTAGTGGCCTGTCACCTGTGGCAGTTTGGCGTGGGGCTATGTTGGCTCAAAGGGTGGGAAGGAGCTGAATTTACAGAAGGGGAATAAGGCAAACATAGAGTGGTCCAATAGGTATTTTGAGTACTCAAATAAAATATCCCGAAACCCGCTTGCTCGACTTTAAACCGACTCAAAAGATCTAAAGCTTACAACTTCAAGTTTAAATCGAATTCTCGATTGAATCAAATAATAAAATTATGTTATACTTTCAAATTTTAGCAAGCGAAAGCGAAAATAAATCTGAATGGAAGTCCATTTAAATTAATTATATGCCGGAATTCATTTTAAGAGATTTTAGTTAACCCGATTTAAATTCATATTTAATTTCTTTTTACGAGAATTAGGATTTAAAATCCGGGCCTTTACAGAAGAGCAGCTCAAGCCTCTTCTTTTCAAGCTGCCCCATTCCTATTATTAGCTAGACACCCACATCCCATTTCTTTTCTTCCTCACCATTGCACCCACAAGAATGGAAAATGGTCAAGGCTTTTGTCTCCCCTATGATACCCTAAAATCAGATTCCCACAACCCTATTCCCCATCAATTTAAATCTAATCTTATACTTTACTCTCACAACACCACAAACAAAGAAAAGCCAAACCCAATCCTCCTGTTTTACCTTGTTCTTCACCTACCTCTAGGGGTGGAAATGGGTCGGGTGATGGATGGGTGGACCCATTTTTTCACCCGACCCATCACAAAAAGATTTCACCCGACCCATCATCCACCCGTTTAATGTTTCACCCATCACCCGACCCATCGGGTGAATCGGGTGGGTCGGGTGGTTAATCGGGTGAAGGAATAAAAAAAATAGTCACAAGACATACCTGAAAATCATTCATATTCGATAATTTTATAAACCATTTCAACGTATGAATCTTACTAAATTAATAAAAGACTTATTCATACATTATATCACTATCCTTAACTTACAAAATTAGTATTAGAAGTTTAATATCAAACTAAATGAGATGAATTTAGCTCGGTTACTAGACTCAATATAAAAAAAATATAGAAAAACTATGTCTTTAGAAAACAGACTGATGTGTCCTTTCTTTAATATCTTGATTTGGTAATTTCTTTAATATCTTAATTTGCATTAAGAGGATTATTGTTACGAGTCTCATGACAAATTGGAAAAATATGATTTGGTTAATCATGTATTAATAAAGTAAATGCTAACAAAGTCGTTGAAAAGAGCCAAATTGCTTACACTCTATCGGTATATGCAAAACAAATAAAAGAAATTTTATTATTTTAAAAAGACATGGAGTTAAATAATGCAAGTTTTTTTAGACCTTTTTAACAAGAACACTTGAAAAATGGAGAAAGTAGAGATAGAAAAGGAGAAATATATTAGTTATGTTAAATTATACGTAGTATTATTTATATACTAGCCTTTTTTTAAATAATAATCGGGTGGACTAACGGGTGGTTAAGCGGGTCGGGTAATGGGTCGGGTGATGGGTCGGGTAATGGGTGGAAAATATATCACCCATCACCCATTTCACCCGACCCATCACTCATCCGTCACCCGGATTTTTTCGGGTTTTCACCCTAATAATCGGGTCGGATGGGTCGGGTGAGTCGGTCACCCACGGGTGATTTCCAGCCCTACCTACCTCCCTCACTTCTCTCGTTGTCTGGTTGCTTTCACCAAAAAAACTAGCCACCATTTCCCCTGTTCCGCCGTGAGGAGTCGAGCCCCATTTCCTCCTCATCCCATTGAAGCAGCAGCCTCCCATACCGTCGAGGAGCAGTGCTATCCAAGCAGGTTCGACTCACCAAAGCACCACCACGAGCCCCGTCACCGTTACAGCCCACCTCTAGGCATCCAGGACGCCTGTTTCGGAGCCAGGCCAAGCACCTCACGTGCTCAGCCCCGAGCCTTCTCTGAGCACTCACAAGCAGATCAGGCGATACCAGCTCCACCACCCTTTCCTTCAACGCCGATGAGCAGCCAAGAGAACCTCCAGGCTGCCGCCTCCTTCTCACGCGCCCTGTTTCGAATCCAAGGAGCGATAAGCCCTTCCACCCTTTCTTCCGCTCTCAAACTTGATAAGAATCCGCCTTTTGACCTCCTATTATCGTTCTAGGCCAAGACCTCCTTGAAGACCCTCGGTGAGATCCTCCTCCCCTCGATTGTGCCTTGTTCGTTCTGCCTTTTCTTTCTCCTGGGATTGTCGAAAAGGGGGTGGGCGAGTGAGAGTCAGGTTGAGTGCGAGAGACCACCGACGAGAAACTCTGCTTCTCCTTTTGCTGTTTGTTCAAGCGTGAGCGGTGACCTGGGAAGGAAGAGATGGGTCGATTTTCTCCTTATTCGGGTTGGGTTTGTTTTGAATCCGGGTTTAAGAAAAAAGGGGTTGAATTGGGCCGATTTCTCTCTTGGCCTAGTTTTAAAAGATTTGTGTTAAAATGTGAAAAATGTTTTAAAACTTATCTATATATTATTTAAATGTCAAAATATTAAATAAATGGATTATTATATTATATAATAAAATTACTATAAAATGGTTGAGTTTTAAAGGAATATAATAATTGGACTTGATTTTGAAAAATATTAGAAATGTTTTCAAAGGTTGGAAAATGGTTCAATAAATTAAAAGGGGGAATTTTCGGAAATGACCTAGCCTTGTCAGATTTGTTTTGATAAAATAATAAAATAAGTCGATTTAAGGAAATAATGTTTATAAATGAATTTTTGGGCCAAGTATAAATTAAGAAAGTTATTTTGAGTGAGGATTTGATTTAATTTGGAGATTTAAAGAGTTTGGGGAATCTTGGGAAAAATTACTTACTTTGACTACCTTGTTGAATGGCTTGATGATTGTATGTGTGAAAATCATGATGTTATGATATAATATGATATATGATCTATGATGAGATACTAGTCTGATAAGCATGTCATGATGTGTTATGATATCGATTTAATTGCTGAGTATGAATTATGAGATGAAATTATGATATATGTCCTTAAAAATGATATTAGGTGAGTTGAGATATACGAAAGCATGTTGTTATGTTATATGGTTGGTAAGTATGATTATGGATAGGTGATTAAATATGAAAGTATGATATAATGATTAGAGTATGAATATGACTCGTATATTAGATGATGATACATGATTGTTACATGATTTTATATGTTATGATGACAAGATATTATGATGACATGAGTATGGAAATGAGTTATGATGAGATACTAGAACAAGATGATGAAATAATGCGATGAGATATGAGATGTTTGAGATAAGGATGATGATGTTATGAGGTTGAGTCATGTCTGTCTATATGAGTCATTGCCCTTGTATGCTTAGAACTTAGACTTATGCGTTTTATGTATTAATGGTTAGGTGATTTGTGATCTGATTGGATTGCTTGTTATTTGATAAGGCGTATTTTGATAGGTATTATAGAGTAGTTTTAGTTGTATTTCATAGGTGTTTGGTTATGTTTTAGAGTTAACTGCGTATTATGCTCTTTTAGTGGCGAATTTCGGAAACTACGCTATTTTATTGGTTTTATGCAGATTCGTAGTGCCGACATGCTGAGGAGCTTGGAAAGAGACCAAAGAGGATGTCCAAAGAGCATGAAATGAGCTAAGGAAGGATTAGAAAGTGATTTGGGAAGCAAAGGAGCATAAGAACATGAGCGGAAATGGAGCACATGGAGAAATCGTCTCCTTAAGGTTTTGAGAAGTTGGATTCAGCTTCTGAGTTCTCCATGAGAGTTGTATTCCTTGAAAAGAGCTTTCCAATGCATATTCATATGTGTCAATCGGACGAACGACGACTCCAGAAAGTGCATAACAAGTTCAGTCTGCGAAGCTGTCAAGGCGGCGCCCGCGCGCCGTCCCTTCAGATCCGGATCTGTGCAAGCGGCCAGATTATCTTTTGTGGAAACTCTAATCTAGGGTTTTGCCGACCTCTTTAGGCTTTATAATAGGTTTTTCTCAGCCATTTGGAGAATTATCTAATCATCTAACAGACTAACACTCTGACATTCAACCATTTTCTCTCTTTCAACCAATTAGTTTTGTCTTCCATTCAAGAGAAGGGATTTAGGTAAGCATTGCTTGGCTAATTCTCCGTTGTTTTCATCTACACTTTCGAGACTTGGTTGGTTGATTGTGAGAGTCTAATGAAGTATCAATTCTCTCTTTAATATCTTTCGATCTCCCTTGCGATTATTGTTGATATTATTGTGATTAGCTACCATGATAGTATCTTGCTAGGTATTTGTTCTCTCGTCATTGAATAAATTCCGTAGTAGCATGCTTAGGATTGTGAGAACCTTCGTTTGATCATGACTAAGTAGGGATTTCGACATATGTCTTAAACATCGGTTACCTTGCATACTTGGTGTTATTCATATGCCTAGATTCTTAGGAACTTGTGCTATATTTATGTTAAATCTTTGTCCGGGGTTAGGTTGCATAAAGGTGTAAGTGATTAATTGTGTTCTTTGTGCTTTAATCTATTCAAACTAAGATGGGAGGAATTCGTAGAGAACACTTCAATTGGATTCGACGACCAATAAAGCCAACCAATGTCGAGAATTTGCGGATGGAAACATCACTTTTAACTATCATTTGCTTTAGTTTAGATTAGTCTCCTATTTACTTTATTTCCATATTTTGCCTATCAATCAATAAATATACAATTCTTGGAAATACTTGTTTCCCTGTGGGATCGACCCCTTACTTACATCATATACTAGTTTGTTTGTTTGGGAATTATTTTGATAAGGAAAATCAACGACTTTCCCCCCGTCATTATTACTATGATTACATTGGATTTCGCGCTTCTTCATGTACGTTCCTTTATGGGCATACTCAAATTCAAAAGAGAAAACCTTTTGCTTGTAATCATATGACATACTAGGTGTTGCATAAGCAGATTAAAAACATGCCATGTAGTATCATGCTATAGGGTTGCACTCATGCATGATCATTCGGATACTCTGTGTGATTGAAAACATAACGGTCGTTATCTGTGAGTCCTAGAGTCTTTGCTAGGGTCATAGGGTAGCCCACCCTCATCGGGTTTGCCCTAAGTCACTAGTGTCGATATATGAGGATGATGATGATGAGATAGCCCAACACCATCGAGCATGAGCATGATACGATGATATGACTTGATATGATGATGAGTATAATATGATGATGATATGATGATTATGTGCACAGATATATGATGGAATGGGGTACTGTACTGGCCATGTCCGCTCATGAAATAGAGGGCGGAGTAGTAGAGGGATATATCACTTGGCATTGTTTGGGGCCCTTTACGGTCTTTATGCACTATATCATATCCTGATAAAGCATGCTTGTGTGTTTAATTAAATTCTCGCAATGCATTAGAGCATCTTTATTGTAGGATTAGCGTATGTGTATGCTTGCTTGCGGGACCTAGAGTGCAATATGGGGGGGGGGGGGGGGATTCGGTCTGATCCCACCCGCACAAATTGTTTTTAGGTACGCTACTTCGTGTTTCCATGACGTGGTAAATCTTCCTGGGCGAATGCGAAGACCGCGCTCACTCGCTAATTTGGCTAAAGTACTTTTCGACTTGTGTTTCATTGTTTTGGTTTTCACCCGGCCTTGACTTGGCAAGTTGTATTTTACTTTCGTTTTCTGCTTATCTTCAAATGAATTTCCGCGAATTAGGCTTCTAGGATAGGGTAAGGGAACCCAACGACCCTTCGATTGTTTTGGGGTTCGAAATCCCCGCTTTAAATACTAATCTATTAGAGGTTTAATTTGAAACCTCGACCCGTACCTGAATTACAAGATCCGAACCAAGGTATCCAACCTTCGAAACGTAACTCGGATATTTATATTCGGACCGTTATAGAAGCTGCATATCAAATTAAATGGAAAGTGCTTCTGGTATATCTAGCTCTTTGATTACATCTCATCTTTTCTAATTCTAAACAATTATTTTTGTTGCAATGTAGGAACACTGTTGACAATGCATAAATCTACACTTGTTGATTTTCTATCAATAAGTTATAATTGGGTTAGAACGCTTCTATTTCTTCTTATTATTCTTCCTTTTTTTTAATATAGTGCAGTTATATTTATATTATGTATTGTATAGATGGCATGATTTACTATCAATGTCATAGGTGTATGGAACCATCAATATGAAGTCTCAATTACTACTGTCTTTGAGATTTTTAAAAATATTTTATATTAATGTCTTGGGCTAGCAAGGTTTTCTGCAATTTCGTATGCTACCATTATCTATAAACGTGTTAGATTTTCATATTTCTTTTCTCCATTGTTTCTTTTACCCGCCTTGATTATGTTTATTTATATTGTGATATTAAATTATATTTTTTATGGTACATTACATGTCTTTTAAACATTCATTAAGTAATAACATTTTTTTGCTTCAGGTTTGTTACCTTCAACTTTGCTCCAGAACCAGTCTTTGTATCAAAAGACTTTGCCCTTTCGTTGCTGATTACACACCTCGGATGGAAATCGGTATGTTGTCTTCAACCCATTCTATCAAGAAATTATGATTGGGTTACAAAGCTTTCATATATTGTCTAGTATGTATTCTTACATTCCTTAAAAAAATATCATTCATCTACACAATATTTTTTCCCCAGGATTCCTATGAAAGAAGTCTAATGGAGTAACTTCACACCTTTTCTCACCATTTTCTCACCACCTCTGTCGTCCTTGAATAATTATATTGCATTTAACTCCTTATACTAAAATTTAGATAATAGCTAATAGGTTTGTTAACATTATTAATTATTTATATTTTTTCATCTTTATAATAAATATTTTATTTTTCTTTTTTTCCCCGCACACGCGTCATGATGCAAGAATTGTACTAGTATTATATACTTCACTATAAAACCTTACTCACCTTTTGTACAATACAATTAATAAAAATAAATTTACAAACATTGACATGCATACACCTCATTCTCAGAGCGTTTAGAAAGAACTTGTGCCTAGGTAAAGGTATTTGATTAAAAATTGATATTAATATTTTTAATTTAAAAGTTTATAATTTATTATTATTTGTAATTATAGTAATATATTATATAATGTTAGTTATTAGTATCAAAATTATATCTTAGACCAAAAAATATTAAAATTATATTGATAAAATAAATATTAAAACAATACTCGAGGCAAAATCTAAAAATACATTTGATAGATACCAACCAATCATTATATTATTATAAGTAGCTCACACTACAAAATAATAATAATAATAATAATAATAATAATAATAATAATAATAATTTGCCACACCCAGTAGCAACGACATAGGTTTTCCGTAGCCACACAAAGTAGCAACGGTAGGAATTTCCCAAGGCAACTGGGTAAAAAAATCTAACAATCATTGGTATCTCGGGGTTATGTCACCCTAAAATTTGCCACACCAAGGCTAAGACGTGGCAAAAAAGAATAACCATTTTATATAAAAAGGAAAAAGGAAAAAGAAAACCCAACATCATAATCGAAAATCTGATTACATTGAATTTTATTTTCACTCAATTCGGGCGGGGATTCCAAATTTCACTCAGTTTTAGAGTGCGAAGGCAAAGACTGGCTTCACTTTCTCAATGGGTCCGGAGCTCAGCGTTCTCTTTCCCCGTAGGAATCGTTGCTGGTTCTTCGGCCTTCTCCGTCTGTGTGCTAAAGGTAAGCTCGCTCTTTCTCCATAGATTTGTCATTTCTTGTTCAAAGCCAAAGGTTGAGTTTAGTTGTCAGAGCCAAGCTTTAACAACACCATTGGGGAGGTCGCTTGTCTTCTCCACACATGACAACTCCAAGGAGATCTTACTAGAAAACTTTGACATCCCACATTCAAATTCCGAAATAAAATGAGGGTTTGCATACGTCACATACATGGATGATATTGCCACTTTCACGTATCACCTAGAGACTAGCACTCATATCTAAATATATTTTTCATATCTTTATTTAGATTTAATTTTCTTATCAATACGTGTTCATTTTTAAACCGTCAACTAGTCTACCAAGAACTACTATATCGTGCATATAAATAAGATAATTAGACCCGATAATAGCATCAAATAAAGTCCACTTACCTTGATTATAAATATGTGCTCTAAAGAGGGCTAAATGTCATGACTTGTGGTGATACACTACTCTTTATGATCAATGATGACGTGAGGAGACTATGAGGTAATTTTACGGTGGATGGTGAGAAGCATAAGTACAATTCCAAACATATCCAAACGCCCCGGAATTATACACCGTAAATCCTCACATTAATTATGACGTGCATGCATGATAAGGCATGTTCCAATAGGCATTATAAGTTAGTTTAGATGCATTTCATTTTCATATATTCATGTTTTATTGTTAATTAGATTAGCGCTCGTTTTGTGGAAAAGTTCGGAATCTACGCTATTTCGATGTTTTTATGTAGATTCGTAGATCCGAGATAAAGAACACGAGGAACGGATCTAAGAGAGGATAAGACGAGACTTGAGAGAGCTTAAGGAAGAAGTCACGAAGAGAATGAAACAACCCAAGGAGCAACGGAGAACGAAATCGAGGTCTAAGAGCGAAAACGAGGGCGAGTCGCGAAAGCTGTCCGCCCGGCGAGCTGAACTTGTAACGCACTTTCCGGAGGCCTCGGATGTCCGATCGACGCATATGAGCATGCGTTGGAAAGCTCTTTCGAAGATCTACGTGATGGTGTTCTGCTGGATTTTCTCTGACAGCGAATGGATTTACGCTGCAGCGAATCAAGTCATCGAATCAAGTCTGAGCAAGTGTCTGAGCATGAGTCGCTGCCAGCGAATGGGATCTCGCTGCCAGCGAGTGGAGTCAGCGGGAGCATGTCCAGGAGCAGCATGACTCGCTGCCAGCGAAAGGAAACTCGCTGCCAGTGAATGGAGCCGCTTCAGCGGACGACTTTACTCGCTGCAGCGAATGGAGGCTTTCGCGGCAGCGGAAGATTGGACTCGCGGAAGCGAAAAATGATGGAATCGGAGAGGATTGAAAATATTCTAAGGCATGGACATTCGCTGCCAGCGAGTGTGGTAGCGAGGTGCTAGCGAAAATCCAACAGTAGCTTAATTAAGGCCATTCGCTGCTAGCGGAATTCTATTCGCTGCCAGCGAAATCTGACGCTGAATTAAATTTGGAAAGTCTATCTTCTATCTAGTTTGTTTAGGAAGTTTCTATCTTATTTGTCTATCTTTTTCCATGTTTATGCAAGACTTTAGGCTTATAAATAGGATGTTCTAGGGTTAGTTTTCTAATGAAGAAAATTCCAAGTAGAGAAATCACCTTTGAAGAGAAGAAAGCTTAGGTAAGCCATGTTTGGCTAATTTTGTAGTTTCCGCCTACACTTTCAAGACTTGGTTGGTGGTTTGTGAGTTTCTAATTTAATTTATTTTTCCTCTATAATTCTTTGAACTTCTTTGTGTGATATTGATTATGTTATTGATGTTATATTGATTAGCTACCTTGATAATATTGATTTCATGCTAGGATTTAATACTTTCGTATTTGTGTTATTTCCGTAGTAGCACGCATAAGAATGTGGATTCCGTGTTTGAAGCATGATTATGTAGGGAGTTGATATATATCTTAAACATTGATTTACCGTGTTTAATTGGTGTTATTTATATGCTCAAGTTCTTGGGACTATTTGCTATCTCTTTGTTAAATCTTGACCGTGTTAAGGTTGCATTGAGGTGTAAGGGATTAATTGGACTCGTAGGACTTTTAATCTAGTTAAACCAAGACGAGAGGAATTCGTAGGAAAAGATAATAACTTGAAAAGGATTCGATGATCAATAAAACCAACCAAAGTCGAGAACTTGTAGGTTGAAACGCTTTTCTTCTATCCTTTATTTGCTTTTGTCAATATTATTTTCTTTTATTTTCATTCATAAAAGTCTTTTCTTTTATATTGATAAATACACAATATTTAGAAATACTTGATTCTCTAGGGTTCGACCCCTTACTTGCATACTATACTAGTTTGTTTGTTTGGGATTTATTGTTTTGACGAGGTGAATCAACGACTTTTCCTTTCCGTCAAAATTGGCGCCGTTGCCGGAGAACAAGTTTATTTCTTTGTTTTGTGTATTTATTAATATTTTTATATATATCTATCTCCGTTGTGGACCTATCTTACGGTTCACGACACCTCGTTACTAATTGTTTGCAATGGAGTTGGAGTTATGGCAATACCAAGGAGAATACTTTCACCATTACCTCACAAGAGTGCAAGATTTAGTGGACGACCGTGCTTCACGGGGTATCCAAGATGATTTGAAAGAACGAGTACTTTGCGTTCAAGATGGCATGCTTCCCGAGATACGAGAATTCTCCCAATCATTGAAAGATGAAGGCTTTTACGGTTTGGATTGGTCGGAATTGTGGGATCTTTTCCTTTGCGTGGGTGACATGGCAAAGGTGGAAGAAGACTACAAGTTGACATCCATACCTTTACCTTTTAAACCAATGGTGGGCGAGATACATGAGGGAAGCCAAGACGCAAGCTCCAATTGTTCAATCGAAGATGGAGAAGGGAGCCCGATGCCCCTTGACATGGAGTCTCATGAGTGCACGCATGAGGAACCATGTATTTTGGCACCTACTCCACCTATAGAAATCATCCCCAACTCATCCATTAAGGAACCAAGTCCAGAGCCGATTTCTGTGGCTCTCGAGCAAGGTAATGGTATTTCTTACACTTTTGTGAATTTTGGTGGATATGTAGATCCTTGGGAGCATTACTTCAACAAACCACCAACGGAACTGTGTTGGTGGTACTACATACCCTCGGCGGGAAGTCACACTCGAGCATATGAAGAGTTGGAGACCTTCTTCAACATCACATCTTTTGACTTCGGCTTCTTTATATGTGGTGCTCGCCTACCTAGATGGTGTGCACCAGAGTTTGATTTGCTAAAGAGAGCGTTGGCAATGTCCGAGTGAGTCTTGAACACATGGACGAATAAACCGTCGAGTCTATGACGATAAACAAGGACGCTTTTCGGGAGGCAACTCGAGGTAAGTTTTCTTAAATTAGTTATTTTAATTCCTAGTTAGTTATTTAGTTTTGTTGTTTAATAAATAAGAAATTTCCTAATTGTTCTATATGGTAGATAGATGCTTTTGGATATTTTGAGATAACCATGCAGGGAAAAAAGAAAAAAGAAAAGATCGAAGAATAGAGATTCTGGGCTCAATTCGCTGCCAGCGAATCATGATTCGCTACCAGCGAGTCCAGCAGCCCATATGACATAAGAGCTGATTTCATTCGCTGACAGCGAACCAAAACTCGCTGACAGCGAATCCAGCGGCTCTTGCCCAGTCTTCGTCCGTTGTCATCGCAACGCATCTTATTCATTCTTCGTCATCTTTATTCATCCGGGCTCGTGGTTCGTTAGTCTTCGTCGTTGTCGTTCTTCATCATTCTTCTTCCAAGCTTCGTCATCTTCGCCACCAAAACTTTTTCATGATGTGAGTTATTCTTTACCCTCTTTCTCTCATATTTTTATGATTTGTTGTCTTTGGTTTTCATTGAGGACAATGAAGAGTTTAAGTGTGGGGGAGGGTTGCATTCATAGATTTATGCATCCATTCTTATTTATTTTTTCCGTTATGCATTCATGTTTTTTTTTTGTTAATTTATTGCATAAAAAAAATTGAGAAAAAAATCCAAAAAGATAATGCATTGCATATATGTGTTCTTCAAATACTCATCTTGCCTTAGTTTGTCCTCTATTTTATTTTTATGAGTTTTACCATATATGTTCTATGGTATGTTTGAATTGTCTAGCCTTGTCACATACTTGAAATGATTTTTATTGGGAGCATGGCTTGTTAGTTCAATTGAGCAAAGTATGATTCTTTGTCTTGGGCATTATTGAAATCCAACAAAACTTGCCCTAGTGAGAATTTTTGGCCTTATAGGGATATTTGATATATTTATTCCCTTTTGCTTTCTTGTGTGACATTATACTCTCCTTATGCAATTACCTCTTGAGATTAACATTGTTATCTATATTTGAGGCCGAATTTATATGTCTATTGTTTATGAGTTTCAAATGATAGAGGCATGATTTTCTTAGCCATATTATTATCCATATCCACCCTACATATGTTTCCTTCACTTGTAGCCAATTTGAGCCTTAGCCTTTTCTTTGAAGCTCCACAAAATTTATCCTTAGCCGATGATAAGCCTTACCCTATCCGGAAATTGGGATTAAAGTTGGTAAATGATTGATCTAGTTGAGTGGAAAAGAAAATATTGTTAAGAGAGTTACAAGTTTTGGATTATTATGTAATTTTGGTTTTATTCCTCACATTGTGCATTATTGTATTTTTGGCTCTAGAAGAAAAATCGAGAAAAAAAAAGAGAAAAGGAAAAAAGTGAAGAAAGAAAAGAAAAGAAAAGAAAAGGGCATGAATAAGAGCCTTTTATTTTATTATGTATGTGAGAGTTAGAAAAATATGTATGGTTGAGTGAAAAGTTCTTTTGTTGAGTGTTTTAGGAATGAAAGTTTGAGTTATTTTGGGTTTGGAAGTATTTGGTTTTTAGTGTTCTTCCGGTTGTTCTTAGGGATCCCTTTTTCCCGGATTTTTAGCACCACAAGCCTAAATATTTTCCTACCTTAATTCCTTACCAAGCCCCATTACAACCTTGATAAAAGACCTCTTGATGTTTCTTATAAGTGATGGCATCCGGGGTGGAGAATATGTGATATATGTGTCAATATATATGTAGCTTTTTGCATTTTGGATCGAGTTGAGAGATACATTGCTAAGCCTAAACACATGAGAGTGAGAGTAAACACATGATCCCGGTGAGGTTGGATGAGATGTGCCTTTACTTTGAATCACTCATATACTTGCTAGGATGTTAGCTTTCATGCTCATGGCTCCTTCCTTTTGATGTTGCTTTTGACGAGGTTAGCACTTGAAGATCATATTTGTGGTATGTTGGTTTTGCTCTTGTTTTTGCATTGCTTGAGGACAAGCAAAAGGTTAAGTGTGGGGGAGTTTGATAAGGCATGTTCCAATAGGCATTATAAGTTAGTTTAGATGCATTTCATTGTCATATATTCATGTTTTATTGTTAATTAGATTAGCGCTCGTTTTGTGGAAAAGTTCGGAATCTACGCTATTTCGATGTTTTTATGTAGATTCGTAGATCCGAGATAAAGAACACGAGGAACGGAGCTAAGAGAGGATAAGACGAGACTTGAGAGAGCTTAAGGAAGAAGTCACGAAGAGAATGAAACAACCCAAGGAGCAACGGAGAACGAAATCGAGGTCTAAGAGCGAAAACGAGGGCGAGTCGCGAAAGCTGTCCGCCCGGCGAGCTAAACTTGTAACGCACTTTTCGGAGGCCTCGGATGTCCGATCGACGCATATGAGCATGCGTTGGAAAGCTCTTTCGAAGATTTACGTGATGGTGTTCTGCTGGATTTTCTCTGACAGCGAATGGATTTCCGCTGCAGCGAATCAAGTCATCGAATCAAGTCTGAGCAAGTGTCTGAGCATGAGTCGCTTCCAGTGAGTGGAGTCAGCGGGAGCATGTCCAGGAGCAGCATGACTCGCTGCCAGCGAAAGGAAACTTGCTGCCAGCGAAAGGAAACTCACTGCCAGCGAATGGAGCCGCTTCAGCGGACGACTTTACTCGCTGCAGCGAATGGAGGCTTTCACGGCAGCGGAAGATTGGACTCGCGGAAGCGAAAAATGATGGAATCGGAGAGGATTGAAAATATTCTAAGGCATGGACATTCGCTGCCAGCGAGTAGGGTAGCGAGGTGCTAGCGAAAATCCAACAGTAGCTTAATTAAGGCCATTCGCTGCTAGCTGAATTCTATTCGCTGCCAGCGAAATCTGACGCTGAATTTTGGAAAGTCTATCTTCTATCTAGTTTGTTTAGGAAGTTTCTATCTTATTTGTCTATCTTTTTCCATGTTTATGCAAGACTTTAGGCTTATAAATAGGATGTTCTAGGGTTAGTTTTCTAATGAAGAAAATTCCAAGTAGAGAAATCACCTTTGAAGAGAAGAAAGCTTAGGTAAGCCATGTTTGGCTAATTTTGTAGTTTCCGCCTACACTTTCAAGACTTGGTTGGTGGTTTGTGAGTTTCTAATTTAATTTATTTTTCCTCTATAATTCTTTGAACTTCTTTGTGTGATATTGATTATGTTATTGATGTTATCTTGATTAGCTACCTTGATAATATTGATTTCATGCTAGGATTTAATACTTTCGTATTTGTGTTATTTCCGTAGTAGCACGCATAAGAATGTGGATTCCGTGTTTGAAGCATGATTATGTAGGGAGTTGACATATATCTTAAACATTGATTTACCGTGTTTAATTGGTGTTATTTATATGCTCAAGTTCTTGGGACTATTTTCTATCTCTTTGTTAAATCTTGACCGTGTTAAGGTTGCATTGAGGTGTAAGGGATTAATTGGACTCGTAGGACTTTTAATCTAGTTAAACCAAGACGAGAGGAATTCGTAGGAAAAGATAATAACTTGAAAAGGATTCGATGATCAATAAAACCAACCAAAGTCGAGAACTTGTAGGTGGAAACGCTTTTCTTCTATCCTTTATTTGCTTTTGTCAATATTATTTTCTTTTATTTTCATTCATAAAAGTCTTTTCTTTTATATTGATAAATACACAATATTTAGAAATACTTGATTCTCTAGGGTTCGACCCCTTACTTGCATACTATACTAGTTTGTTTGTTTGGGATTTATTGTTTTGACGAGGTGAATCAACGACTTTCCCTCCGTCAACGTACATGCACGTGGTAATCAACGTGCAGGTTGGATAGGGCACTTCACGTGCATACGTGCGTGCACATAATTTTTTTTAAAAGAAAACGTGGTTGCACGTCCCAATCTTGCACGCCGTTGACGTGCAACCACGTTTTTTCAAAAACGTGGCCCTTCGTTCTCACTTTCCCCAGTCCAGAGAGAGAGAGAGAGAGAGAGAGAGAGAGAGAGAGATCCGGAGACAGAGATGGAGAGAGAGCCGAAGATGGAGGAGATGGTGGTCCCGACAGCGCAGGTGAAGGCCATAGAGATTGAGACGAAGGAGGGACTGAGGGTGGCGGTGCAGGGTAGTGGTGGTGGGGGATGCTGAGGGGAAGGAGGCGGTGGCGGAGGAGGAGCGCAAGGTGGAGGGTGTTGGTGGTGGTGAGGCGGAGTTGAGGATGGAGGGTGGTGGTGGTGAGGAGGCTAAGGTGGTGGCGGAGGAGGAGCAGAGGGTGGAGGGTAGTGGTGGTGGGAGGTTGAGGCGGTGGCAGAGAAGGAGCAGAGGGTAGAGGGTGGAGGGTGGTGGGGCGGCTGAGGAGCAGAGGGTGGCGCCGACGGCGGTGGCGGTCGGAGAGTAGCCGATGGTGGAGGTGGTGATGCCGGAGTCGGTGCCGAAGACGCAGACCCTATTACCGCCGCGGAAGAGGCGTTGCATAGAGGTTTCGCCTGTCCCGACCCCACCGGTATGTTATTTGAATTATTTATTTTATTTGATATTAATAGTTTTATAATATAGTTTTAAAATTTATAGTATATAGTTGATAGTTTTTATTGTTTTTAGTTTTTATAGTTAATAGATTATAGCTGTTATAGTTTATAGTTTTTAATATAGTTTTCATTACTTGAAATATTTATTATATGTTCATAGTTTATAGTATATAGTTTTTATAGTTGTTATGTTATTTCATGTGTATGTAAAAGACATTAAAAGAAATTAAAAATCATTAAAATACATTATGTAAAAGACATTAGAATACATTAAAAGACATTAAAAATATAGTTTTTATAATATAGTATCTAAAAGACATTAAAAGATATTAAAAGACATTAAAAGTCATTAAAAGAAATTAAAAGTCATTAAAAGGCATTAAAGTCATTAAAAGACATTAAAAGTCATTGAAAGACATTGAAGGACATTAAAAGCCATTAAAAGAAATTGAAAGCAATTAAAAGACATTAAAAGACGTTAAAAGACATTGACATCCATTAAAAGCCATTGAAAGGCATGAAAGCCATTAAAAATACATTAAAAGACGAAATAACAAGTTACAAACTACAAGAATGAACAAGTTACGAATGTATGGACCAACTACATCTAATGAATTAGTATAAGTAATACAGGAAGTAACATATTCTTAAATGTTTCATAATAATAGGCGAGGAGGCTCTTAAGGACTGATGGTACCCTACGGCTGGTTAGGGTCGGAGACCGGGCAGCGGTCAGCCAATGTATGGTAGAGGGTGGGGTGAGGATATGGTACCTGCTGCTAGGGAGGCCTCGGCGACCCATACAGTAGATGACTTGATGCTGTCTGCAGAGGGCGCCCAATAGAGCATGGAGAGCCCCCAGTACGACATGGATGACACCTTCTGGCAGGGTCTGCCTGATTAGCGCTCCTTAGGAGATCCTTTGGCTGGGCAGGAGCTGTCAATGTCGTACGACGATGTACTCGGCAGGTGCGTCACTAATATTGGTGGCGGTCGACCGGCACATGGGGGTAGACCGGCGGAGCAGTTTCCCCCCACCATCTACGAGGCTTCAACTTCTGCCGTCCACGAGGCTTCTACTTCTTCCACCCACGATGTTGAGGCTTCGACCTCCTGCACCTATATCGTTGGCTTCAGCGGATGACAATATCCCTGACGTCATCGAGGAGGTGGACGATGGACAGGAGAGGCAGGAGAAAAGGAAGGGGGCAGGGGGGCCATAAGGGGCGGTAGGAGTAGGGGGCCCAGGAGGGGCAACAGCAGTAGGCACCCACCCCTATGCAGCCTGTTGGACCACTGCGCAAGAGGCAGATGACTTGCCTCCATGCGATCTGTTGGTGTCTTACAGGCACCACCGAGCCTACAGGGCCATAAGGGGCGGTAGGAGTAGGGGGCCTAGGATGATGCGACCGAGGATCTGCCGATGCCGAAGATCCGCGATCGGGCGAGTCACCTGGCTGCTTTTGACCCGTATATCTTTGAGGGCCCGGGGACCTGGTGGCAGGATCAAATTCCCTTGGGCATCCCGCAGCTGCGGGCCCTCCATTAGAAGGGTGTGGACGGGTTCCTGGTCACAGCGTTCTTGGAGCATTAGCATCCGAAGACCAGCTCCTTCCATTTTCCATGGGGTGAGGTGACCATCACGCTACACGATGTAGCATGCCTGCTAGGGGTTCGGATGGAGGGTCTGCCCTGTTTGTCACATCTACCCGAGGTGGAGCAGTTCATCACGGTCACCGAGTACTACCAGGTGACCCCACAGGACCTGAGCACATACAGACGAGTTGGCGGCCTTCCCGTTGGGGTGGTGACGGACCAGTGGATCGAGAGACACGGGCCGCTCATCGACCCCGTGTCTGTAGATGACCCCGGAGCCATAGATGTCCCTGAGCAGTAGCGTCTCCGCATGTATACGGGAGGGGGGGGGGGGGGCAGCCAGGAGACGACCCTTCCCAGCGTCGATTTCTGTACCTTGGGTACTTATCCATCGCTCTCACCGTGACTCTGTTTGTGGACAAGTCGCAGAGCCGGGTTCCATGGAACTATGGAAGATGTTCGGTCTTGCTTGATCCCCCGGACGACCGACATTGCATGGGGTGCAGGTGCCCTTGCCTGTCTATACAGGGGCCTAGGAGAGGCTACCAGAGCATGGGCGAAGGGTTTAGATGGATGCACGCCGCTACTAAAGGTACGAGACCGCAAAATTTGTGTTATAGTTTCGTAATATTTTAGTCTCAATCTTACCAAATTGTGTTTTGTGTCAAGGGTTGGATATGGGCGTACTTTACTCGCTTCCGTGGCGATCTGTCCAGCGATGCGGCTAGGGTTGAGGATCGATGCTGGTATGCGAATTTCATCCCTCCGAAGGCGCCTACCTGCAGGAATGTTGCGGGCAAGCTCGAGCAAGTGAAGAAGATGCGGGACGAGGTCGGCCGCCTTACCATCGCCGATGTATGGCACCGAAACTCTAAATATATTACATATATTTCGTAAATGTGACTTACGCCTGCTTGTTATATTTATAGGTGGAGTGGATGCCTTTTGGGCATGATCTTGACTTCGACGGCGAGTACCGGCAGTCCACCTACCGGGGCACGATCACATTCTGCGGGGAGGAGGAGCCATATATGCCCGATATGTATCTTCGGCAGTTTGGACAAGTCCAGGGGGTCCCGCAGCCCGTCATCCCGCCGAGGTAGGTCACCCGCGCCGCCACCTTGAAGCTGAGGTACATCGCCACGATTTCCACCGAGCACGACAGGTGGCAGAGCCAGGACGACGATCGCTTCTACCGGCTGGGTGATCACAGGTGGACTAGCGAGGATTGTCAGGCCGGTGTCACTGCTGACTACATGGCATGGTACGTATCCCAGAGCTAACCTTACGTGTTGTCCACCACGCCACGCCATCCGGACCTTCCAGCGCTCGTCCACCCGATCACCATGAATCCATGAGTGGACCTGCCTGAGCCTGCAGTTATCCCTCAGGAGCGAGAGGCCCGGATGCGTGAGATACATGGCTATGCAGTTGTGTGACGAGGAGATTGATATATTGGATGATGTTGTACGGTCCACTAGATCACAGTGATGTACATTATATTTATAGTAGTTTGTACATTATATTTTTATTTTATATTCACTGTCTGATATTATATGTTTATATTATTTTGTCCAGTCATGTTTAATTTATTCTCAAGTTACAAGTAAAAAGTACAATGGGTGAATGGATGAAACCATTCGGAATGAATCCCTGTACATATAGGTCTCGGGTTCGGGGTTTTGGATAGCTAGGTTTATATTCACTGAGCTATATTATATTTTTATATCATCTTCACTGTAATTTACGAACCAAGATATTCCATCTTCGCCAATATATATTAAGGTGAATGACAAGTCTTTATGGTTTCAGTTAGGATGGCCCTGAAGAAATGAGAGAACCATTCCAAGTCATAAAGGGTTAGGCATCGGGTTTCAATTGGGGACTTAGGCCTCGATGGTTTCAATTGACCTCAGGCTAAGGGTTTGGCTAGGGAAGGTTAGGGGTGGTTAGGGTTTAGGGTTTGGCTAGGGTTAGGGTTAGGGGTTATGGCTTCGGGTTAGGGTTTGCACGTCGTTAGCGACTTGCAAACCCTGCACGTCATTGACCACGTGTTGTTGCACGTTCTTTTGAACGTGCACCTTCGCGTACCTTTGACGCACAACTGCCTATTTGAAGCGGAGTCGGATAACCTGAATCCGCATCCTCCAAAATAAAATCCGACGTAGTTCGATATATTCCGTCACAGTTAATATCGCTATGGCCGAATCGCAAGCCAATCATTGTCTCCAAGTTTTCCAGGTACGTAACTGTTCCGTATAGTTCAATATATACCATATGTCTTGCGTTATGTTTATATGTCCACTCATGTTATTTCAGTTTCGAGACTTCACACATGAGTTCTCGTACCCAAAGGTTTGGAATGACCGTAATGAAATGGTTACGCATTTCAAGGACTCGGGTCTGAAACACTTTATGATTTTAGTAATCAAGCGGTCTTGGACGGGGGCGTCAAACCGTCCAGGCGGGGTTCTCCTTGCTTGCGAGCAGTATGGGGAGTACCGACCACGCGAGAGGAAGCTCCGAAGCACACAATCGAAGGTGAACGGATGTCCATTCTCTCTACACGGGCACGAAGGCTCGTCGGGTCACTGGGTTATAACGGTAACCCACGGTGTTCATAACCACCAGCTTCCCACGAGCTTGAAGGGTCACGCAATCGCCGGACAGATGACAGGGGGGAAAAGAAGATGGCTAGGTGGATGAAGGAAATTGGTACTCCTCCAAAAGCCATTGGATACGGATTGAGGCAGTTGGATGGCACCAGCGTCACGTCATCGCGTTCCCTTAATTACCAACACGCTCAACAGGATGGCCGCCGAAGAAAGGGGTAGTTGGACGATGACCCAAGATACTCTGCATCGTCTGCGGGAAAGAGGTTACTACTACGAGTTCAGACGACATCCAGATGACAACAACGTCTTGAGCGACATCTTCCTAGCACACCCTGACGGGATACGGCTACTCCGAAGGTTCCATTACGTCATGATATTGGATAACACGTACAAAATAAATGCGTAAGTCAATCAATTACGATTACATTATTACACATCTAGCCAATTATAAAGTACTGCACATGTAACATATTTACACTTGTAGATATGGGATTCCATTGTGCGAGGTGGTCGGGTTCACACCCTCAGGCCATAATTACTGCATCGCCTATGCTTTCATGTCGCCCGAGAACGAAGACACGTACGCTTGGGTGTTGCGTAAGCTTCATATCTTGCTTTGGACTATTCAGCCTCAAGCTATTATCACTGATCGGGAGTTAGGACTCTTGACGGCACAAAATGTTGTCTTCCCTAACGTTCAGCATCTTCTTTGCTGGGTACACGTGACGAGAAGATGCGAGGAAGCTACACTGAAGATCACAAAGAATTTAAGTCACGCTGGCATCTTCAAGGGCAACTGTTGGAGGTTGTTCCAATCGAAGTCGGAGGAATCATTCAACCGACGTTGTCGGGCGCTACACGAGAGATGGCACCCATTCCCAAGTGTGATGGCATATTTAGAGGCGGTGTGGCTTCCGTACAGAAGAAACATCGTACGATGCTACACAGATAATGTTCTACATTTCGGCGCTCGTACAACAAATAGGTACACCGTACTTCCTATCTCCCATTACAATATGATATGTCATCAAACATTTAGTGGTATGAACTTCAATGTTTACATGAAACTGTGTACATAGTTGAGGGTCAGCACAAGGTTCTCAAAGAGGCACTGCACTCATCGACTGGTGACTTCTGCATCATGATAGATGCAATCGTAGAGTCAATGATTGCCAACTGCATGAGCTGCAAACTGCTTTGGAGATCGACCGCTTCAAATGGCCAACGACGGCGCATAAAGTCAACCGTTTTGATCAGGTAAAGACTTTAATCTCCAAAAGGTGCTTCGACTATCTGTACAAGTTGTGGGAGGAGTCGTAAATCAAAACATTCCTCCGGAATACACGGACATAAATTGGAGGTTTTTTTTACGGGATTCCTTGTGTCCATGAGATTCAGGCGTACGTCAGTTCCGGTACTCCAATACCCGCTGAGGACATCCACCCGTTCTGGATGGATTTGTCATGGACTGACATCGACGACACCCCACTCCCGTATGAGCTGTCATCTTCATACACGGCTTCCGACAATGTATGCGACGATGAACTCCATCCACCCTCATCTTCAAGCGTCCGATCGAAAGGGAGACCTCGGGGGTCGAGGAATGCCTGCAGAACCACCCCGTTGCCATACGAGGAGTTCAGGGCCAATTTTGAGAGGGAAGAAGCACGTACTGCTCGACATCGTCCACAAGCGACCACGACTCGACATGGACGTGATGATGTGTTCGGAAGGTTCAACTGGGGTCGGAACAACGTTGATCCCTTCATGCTCGGACATATTCAGGGTGTGAGGGACACTATTAGAGATGGTCATTGTGGCTACCATGCTTTGGCGTCATTGATATCAACGATCGGCGAGTCTGCTTTCCCAGAACTGAAAACGTTATTGTGCAATCACTTGGAGGATCACGCCGATCTCTACGCCGATTGTTATATGAGAGGGTACTCATTCCAGCAGTTCGTTGACAACTAGAGATGGGCGGGACCTGTGCATGGTAATAGAAGACGTTGGATAGAGTTACCCATCATGGGTTTAGTATTTGCATCATCCGTTAACATGTCTCCCCATGTCCTCGCTGACACCTGGTAACAACCCTCAATCAGCAACCCTTGGTTTAGCCTGCATCGAAAACCAAGACCATTTTGTCGCGGTACGACTCCAAACTTCTTATATTACATATTCTTACTTTTCATCTATATGTCAATATTCTAACTCTAATTTTCTGTTCTCATAGATCTGGTTGCGTCCTAACACTCCTATTCCGCCGCCTGCGCCAGAATGAGTCGCACATCATCAACCGAGCGTCGAAGGATGGGATGCTCCTTTTCAAGCTTAGTTTGACAGATTCCGAGCCTTACGTGTCGAGTTCGGTCGCCCTTTACACTTTGTCTAGATTTTATTCCACCAGTCTATTACAATTATGGATGTAAACTTTTTTTTTCCGTGCCTTGTAACATTATTCGCATATTATCCGAATGAAAACCTTAACAATTATTGATTTTTATTCCAAATTGATTGATGTTAGTGTTAAACCCTAAACCTTAACCCTAAACCCTAACGCTAAACCCTACCCTAACCCTAAGCCTTCAACCCTAAGCGGACATAGTTTGCGCGTCGTTGACTACCTGCAAACTTGCACGTTGTTAATGACGTGCAAACTTGCACGTTCTTAGTAACGTGCAGACTTGCACATTGCTAAGGACGTGCAAATCCACTTTTCGTAAGAACGTGCAAACTTCCACACCTACACGTTCACGTCAATTACGACGTGCAAATCCTTAACTATCATTTGCGATTTATATATTTGTTTTTTCATTCCCACTTTACTAGAAATTACATAATGTTTCCTAACTTTTCATGTCTACACATTCTTTTATCCAATGCTCTTCTCAGCTATTCTTAATTCTATTAAAAACATTTCGTGGACTTCTTATAATTAATTCAAACATTGACGAATATAATAAGATTCTTGAAAAGTATCCGGAGAATGTAAATTCAGCTCAGTGTTATTATTATTATTATTATTATTATGAGAAATATTATTATTATTATGAAAAAGATTTACATAAAGTTATTATTATTATTATTATTATTATTGTTGTTGTTGTTGTTATTGTTATTGTTATTATTATTGTTATTGTTATTATTATTATTATTATTATTATTATTATTATTATTATTATTATAAGACTTTATTATGATGAAAAAAGATTTACATAAAGTTAGTTGGAAGCCTCGTAACAAATTGAGCTCCAACCCCTTTTTGAATATTATTATTATTATTATTATTATTATTATTATTATTATTATTATTATTATTATGAATATAGGTGTTTACAAATAATTAGTGGGGAGCCGAGAGACAATCTGGGTCCCCACTCTTTTAGCAATAGAAAACCCCACCCTGGTGAAAATATGAGATGCATTATGAGCCCCTATATCGTGAGCTTGAGCAAATTTCTGGATCCTCTTTAGAAGGGCTATGACGTCCGCCTCAAGTTCCCCCAATGCAGAAAAAGAGAAGGGTAAGAATCCATAACCAATGGCTTTACACTTATCTTGATACTTGACCTAGTTACGACGAGCCGCCTCGACCACCACATGTCGTGGAACAAAATCAATCATCCCAGATTGTGTCAAAGAGGATGACCCTGTCAAGTCAATACAAACATCCAGCCCTTCATCCCACGCATAAAGAAGCATGTCCGTAAGACAGAGGGGTTTCCCGTCTTCCCTACACAGGTCAATATCAACCTCTTTACCACTGAGATCCCAGAACGATAACAGACATTCACCAAAGTGTCACGAATAGCATTATGGCTAGGGGTGTGCAGAAAAACACGACACGACTGATAAGACACGAAAACACGACAACACAACACGAAAAAACAGGAAACCGAAAAGACACGACACGAAAATGATATGAACCGAGAAAACACGACATTAAACGGTCTGTGTTCGGATAGGGCATATCCCCTTGTCGGATACCCGACACGAATCGTTTAATTTTATTTTTTTTTAAATTTATATTACGGTAATATAGTACTAGTAAAAATACAATCCTTAAAATAACACTTGAATCTGTTAGCTCAGTTGGTATTTGCCCTTTCAGCGCCCGCCTATCCTCAATTCAACCCAGGTTCGAGACTTGGCACAAGCGTTTTTTTCCTCCCCCAGTCTCGGGTACTCAGCTCTTTTCAATTTTTATTGTATGCCCAATCCCGACTTTTTTTTAACCCATTCTCATCCCCCTCCCCTTTTTTTATGCCGAAACCCTAAATTTTTAGGCCCAAACCCGCCATTTTTTTACCCATTCTCAGCCTCATGTTTTTTATGCCCAAACCCTAACCTGAATCTCTCAGTGTCGAGTCGCCGAACTGCCGAAGTACTCTCAATCTCCTCTTCTCTTCTCCACTTCTCCTTCTGTTCAATTTTGGGTTCAATTTTAGTTCAAAATTGTTTGATTTTGCTGCATGTCGGATCTGGTTGCTGCATTTTAGTTCAAAATCGGATCTGGTTAAATTCGTTCTCTTATGTCTTCTGTTGTAGATCCAAAGCTCGGATCTGTTGTAGTTCAAAATTTCGAACAAGCCTTCTGGTGCTACTTTGTGTTGTTGTTGCTGCTCTCGATATTGAGATGCGTAAGCCTTTGTTGTTGATATGTTGCTGCTCTCTGTGTTGAAGATCAAAAATTTGGATTTTTTTTAAAAAGAGATGGTTCATGTCGGATAACCCGACTATCCGACATGAATCCGATTAGCTTTACCGTATCGGATACCCGACTGATAGCGGTTCGTGTGCGGTTCGACAGTTTAGACCTAAACGGTTTCGGATATCCGACACGCTTATTCGGTTTGTGTCGGATACACGGATGTGCCCACCCCTAATTATGACGATGTTTAATCCCCACGATACCAGCACATGACACAACATTATCTCCATAAATGTCTCCCTCAAATACCCTGGAGCAAGCAGAACAAGGCTGCGAAATGAAAAACAAAGGGATGCCTAATCGATAGCTCAACACACAACGATACGTCTTACCATTCATAGTCTGACCCAACCCTCGTGTTAACTCCACCTTGATGATAAGACCTGCCTAATGGAGATTAAGGTCTTGGTTGATGAAAGCCAAAACTCGGGTTTTCAGAGTTTGGTAAGATCTTACCAAATGGGTCAAAGGATTGCGTGCTCAAAAGGACTCGGACTCTGAAATAGGTTGAATGGGCCTATTTGTTAAATGGGCCTATTTAACCTTACAGATCCGAGATCCAAAGGACCATAGTTATTGGGCCTAAGTGTTTAATTCGGACTTTGTTCTAAGTGTATGATGGATTGGGCCTAATTGTGTTGAATGGACTCCATCTTATCTTTATAATGTGTTAGGCAAATGTTGTTGAGATTGTGCAGGATTTGTTCGGACGAAATCCAAGACTTCTACAACGTATCCCTTCTAAAACGATGATATCCAAGATCTCAACGAATCCGAAGTGAAGGTTCTGGAACTTGTTGATTCAGCCAAAGATCTCTCTAGGAAGTTCGGTGCAAACGTCACTTTCAAACGTTCGACTCTCAAATCAAGTGTACTGGCCTATATAAAGGAGAAGAGGAAGATTACAGATTACACAACTCTACATCGCTCAACGTCTACTGCAATCAAGTCTTCTTCAAGCTTTCGATCACACGTTGCTCACCTTGCTAAGTGTTGTATTTACTTTGAGTGCGTGTGAGGTTTCTTTCGAGCTTTATAGTACGATTCATCTAGGTTATACTAAGGGTTTCTCTACCCAAACGTATAGGGTACTTCGGTATCCATAGAGCTTTGTTTCACTAGTGTGCTTGGGTTGCTAGATAGGAAGTTAGTTTAGAAGAGGGCAAGTCTTCTAGAGGTTGTACCCAGGACTCATAAGATAAAGTGAAATAAATTTTGTTGAATCCTATGGGTTGGATAACCCTTTGCGGGGACGTAGGCGGTTGTGCTGAACCTCGTTAACAAGTATCGTGTTCTTTACTTTCCGCTCTTTACTTTTGCATATTTCTTGTTCGCCTTTTATTAATGTTTCAGATAAGGTCTTACCTTTGGCAATAAGATCTTACCAGTTTCAACATTTGCGAAAAGTTTGCATACTCTATTTAACCCCCCCCCCCCCCTCTAGAGTATTTGCGTGCTTTATATATGCCTATTCCGCACTTCAATTGGTATCAGACCCTAACTCACGTACCTTAGATATTACCATTTGTGAGTTTAACCATGGAAGGCGAAGGTCAAGGCGGCTTCGGTCAAGGAAGATCTGTCTCTCGTCCACCACTCTTTGTTGGGGACAACTTCATGCATTGGAAATCCCTCATGAAAATGTTTATTATCGATCAGGATCTGTAGCTCTGGCATATTATTACGTGAGGGCCAAATGTACCCAAGAAGGATGGACCCAATGGAACAAAGCTGGACAAGACAGAAGACGAATACACTCAGCAAGATTTGGAGAGCACGACTAAGAACTTCAAAGCCGTTCATGCTCTGTATTGCGGACTAAGAACCGACGAATTTAATCGCATTTCCTCTTGTAAAAATGCAAAGGAAATTTGGGATAAATTGGTCGTGACCTATGAAGGAACTAATGACGGAGGGAAAACATGGCATTGATCCGTTAAAGAAAACTCAAACCTATAACTAGTATAGCAATAAGTAAGAGGTCGATCCACAGAGAAATTTATTATCCAAGTATGATATAGATGCCAATTAAAGTAACCAAGAAGGGGGTTTTTAAGTGTGAAAGTTCTGCCTTTTATCAAAGCGGATTGATGAAAGCAAAGTAATTGAATTTGGTTTAAACAATTATGAGAAGCAATTCTACCTACAATTTCCCACTTTATTTGGTTGAAGCGATCGTTGTAACTTCTTCTCGTCCTATTAAGTTTCCTATGAATGCCCTTCTCCCGACCTAATATAGTTACTAGTCCAATCAGTCCTAGAAACCCTTATCAATCGAACAACCCCTAAAGAAGGATTTAACCCAATTGATAGCTTTAAGACCAGAGATTAACCAAGGTATTTGCAGTCCCTAAAGAGGGATTTCACAACACATCCAACTTCCTACTTATCCAATTAGTTCAATCAGCCCTAAAGGGATAAGTTTGCTACTTGGGTTAAGGTTCACAATCAGGAATCTACAGAACCCTAGCAATTGAATTGATTCTATCAAGTTGATCAGTCAAGATAGAATAAAACAATCAAACATTCAAGCACAAAGAAGTCAAAACATTCAATATAGGAAACAAGGAACGAGAATTAGAAACTCACAATCAATCCAAATAAAGCTTCGAATTGCAAGCAGAACAGATGAGTTTAGTTCCTCATAGAAGACATCGCTCAAATCTCTAAATTGTCTGATGAACGTAGAATAGAATGGAAGTGCCAGAGAAATAACTTAAATCGGCCTTTTAAAAGTCTAAGTCGGCCATAAAAAATCTAACACAAAGCTAGGGTTTTATTAAACGAAACGGCGTCGCTGACGACCAGTGCTGCGGTCGCGGCATATGCTGCAGCCGCGACATCGGCTGGTTCTTCATACCCGCTGCATCTCTTCTTGCTGTGGTCGCGGCATGTCATGCTGCCGAGCCCTTTTGTTCAGCTTCGCGGGTAGCTCCAAGTATCCTTGCTTCTCTTCCTTCCTTGCTTCTTTCCAATGTATCTTGTATTCCTCTCCAAGATATTGCATCTCCCAAATGTGTTCAGATTCAATCTGCAAGATAAACACAAATTTGCGCAGAATCCGAACTCTTCCAGAATAATCACAAGATGCAAATTAACTACAAAGTATAAACGAAATGCAACCTAACTAAACTAAAAATGCCTATAATGCCTATCTAAGATATGCATTATCAAATTCCCCCACACTTAACCTTTGCTTGTCCTCAAGCAATGATAGAATGAACATGAATCAATACATCCCATAGGAAATCCCTTCAAGTTTCAACCTCATCAAAAAACAACATCATAGCTGGTGAAAACATAAACCAAGCAAACAAACGTCATAGCATGTATTCTAGTGATCAAAACTTAGAAGTAGACATCATCAAACCTCACCAGAAATATGTGTTTCACTCATGTGTTTAGGCTTTAAGGTATAACTCTCAACTCAAACCAACATGCACTAAACTCATAGACATTGACCACCATATCACCAAATATCTACCGAAATGTCATTACTTGCGGGACACAATAAATAAAACTAAATAAAATGTGACACTTTTTTTTTCTTTTGTTTCTTTTCTTTTCTTTTTTTTTTCTTTCTAATTATTTTCTTATCATGGTGCTTTCCTTACGCGAGGCGCAAACATGGGTGCCACGAATGGCCCCGGTCTATCAACACCTCAACCTACTAATATGAAGTCCACTTGAACATCTTTTGACGCAAGTTGCAAACATGAGTGCCATGAATGAACCTGGTTACTCAATGATCAAACTTTCTTTCCTATTGGATAGTTGTCACACCTTTTTGCGCGAATCATACTCATGGGTGTCATGCGTAGACCCGGTTACTAAGTGCATCAACCATTGCCATCTTATTCACTAATTATGCACAAATTCAACCAAAAGACTCAAAATATAAACAAAAACTCCGCAAGTAACAAACATGTGAGTCGGTCTTGAAAAATAGATACTGCAGTCAATGCCAAGAGGTAGCACACAAGGAGTAAAAATGATATATCGGGGATATATCGGAGATATATCGGGATGTATTGGATTTTTCATTTTCGCTAATTTTTAATTATAAATATTATATTTATACTTCAAAATGTAAAAATACACATGAAAAATTAATATTTAAATTATCAAATTATCAAATAAACTTAATAAAATAAAAACAACTTCATTCATAATGGCAAAAGTTACTTTATCAAAGTTGGCAATTCTAAATATCCCCGATATATCACCGATATTGACCTGATATATCGGGTCACAAAGGCTAAAATTGCCTTCTAAAAGTTGGCAATTCTAAATATCCCCGATATATCACCGATATTGACTGGATATATCGGCGTTGAACCGATATATCGCCGATATTGACCCGATATATCACGTTGACCGATATATTCACCCGATAAGCCGATATCGTAGCGAATTCTAAATATCCCCGATATATCGACCGATATATCCGATATTTAGAACACTGGACGCAGGTAATATGTCTGCTCTCTCCGCATCTCCTCCATGTTGTATGACATCTCCCGGACATTGCGGTCGACGTCGTGGAGTGTGAACTCGAAGGAGTCCTGGCGCATAGACATACGATGGAACTCTGTGAACATGTGGTCTCACCAGGCATCATCATCAGCAGAAGAAGAGCGAGGCACTGCAGAAGAGCCAGCAGCGTACTGTGCATCCCCCATATGATAATCGGTCTGTTCAGGGGCATCCTCCTGGTACTCCTCATCAGCATCTTCATCATCATCATCTTCATCGCCCGAAAGGTAGAGGGAGACGTTGGAAGGGCCATAAGGCAAGTTCCTAGGTAGCCTCAACGGTGGTCTCCATGCTTTCCCGCCTTTCAGATGAAGCCCGTCACCTCAGAACCCTCAATCAGATAGGCCCTTCTCAGCTGTTCCTATGTATAGGTGTACCCGCCAGACATAGGTACATCGCACTGTGTAGGCTCAAGATAGCGGTGGACGATGAGGCTGATCATGCCTCCCAGACCAATTCTCCCTTTCTTCTTGCCCTAGATCCTCAGACAGCTCTCAACAAATATCTCAACCCAGTCTGGCGTACCATGTGACTAGGGAGCAAGACTCCATAACCAAGGCAAATCATCGGCGGGTACTTTGTTCACATCGCCTTGGCCGCGGAAAGACATGGCCAAGACTTTGTGAACCAAACGAAGGCACGGGTGGACGAAATTATAGTTGTACTCGCCTTTGTGTCCATCAAATGCAGACCCAGTTGCTGCATACCAAAAATCATAACGCTGCTGTTCCGACGCCAGGAAAGACCAATTTGGGGTGGGCGCCTGTGTGATCCCAAAGACCTCTCTCAACTAGTCAGAAGTACAATCGTGGATCTGGTCCATCAAATGGAACCGAATCCGGGAATCATCCACACGCTCCAGCGTCACTAAAAACTCCCATGCCAGCTCAACATATGTGGGGGCACTACAATCTATGAATGCCCCCAAACCCCCATGAGCGAGCATCTAACGTGTGACACCCAGCATTCCTAGCCTCTATAAGGTAGGAATATCAAAGAACTTGGTCTGCACAAATCTCTTCAGATCAAAGCTCTCATAGACCTTCCTCTGGTCTCTAGACATGGATCTCAAACGACGCACCATTTTCTCAAAATTTCAGCAGTAATATATCAACCCAAACAGATCCAAAATTCAACCACAAACTCAAACACACCTCAAGCAAATCAACCAAATCCAATCCTCCAACCAAACCAAATTCAAAAACACCAAATAATTCTCAAGAAAACACACCCAATTCTTCAAACCAACCACAAATCACAATAGTACAAATCACCACCCCTCAAACAACCACACAATAACACAATAATACTCAAGAATCAAACACCAAACAACTCCAAATCAAACCAACAGTGACCGAACCTGGCGGAGTACCGGCGGTGGGCGCAGCACAGCAGCGATGGCGTGGGTGTGGCTTCGGCGCTGCAGTGCATTGATCCGGCGATGGGTCGGCGGTGTGAGAACAGATCCAGTGAGAGGAGGCGAAGGTGCTGGCAATGGTGATTGGGGGGGGGGGGGTCGAAAAAGGAGAGGAAGGACAACAATGGAGGAAGGCTCTAGGGGTTTGGTGAAGAGAAAGTGACAGCAGGGTTAGGAAGAAGGAGAAAGGGTTTGGAAGATAAGAGATCTCGTGACTTGTGTTTCTTTTATAATATATATTTTTTTATAACTGGAAAATTAGAAAAGAGGGGTCACTGGTTTTGGATGCATGCGGCGGCCGCGGCATATGCTGCGGCCGTTGGATGGGTGCAATGTCGCGGGTTGATGTGCGACGGCCGCAACATTTTGCGGCAACCGCGACAGGCAATGCAGTAGCGGCTTTCTTAAAAAAAAACTTTCCGTTCCCCATTTCAAATTCTAATCAGCCTAAAGCAAACTAGTGATAAAAACTACCTAAGAAATGATGATGATGAAAAGAAGGAAAAACTTACCTCGGGTTGCCTCCCGAGAAGCGCCTTTGTTTCAAGTCGTTGACTCCACGTAATGGCCCTTGATTGGACTAATTGGTTGGTTCAGCAAGCACCAACTCCTCTTCTTCGTTCCGCTGGATGTTTTCAAAGTATGGCTTAACTCTATGACCATTGACCTTAAAGAGCTCATGAGACTTAGGGTAATAGAGTTCGATTGCTCCGTGAGGGAATATCTTTGAGATGGTGTAGGGTCCTTCCCACCTTGATCTAAGCTTTCATGGGAAGAGTTTCATGCGTGATTGGTATAGGAGAACCTTGTCTCCTATATTGAGTTCCTTCCACAGGATATGTTTGTAATGCCAAGCCCTTGTCTTCTCCTTGTAGATTAGTGCGTTGTCGTAGGCATCCAAGCGCAGTTCCTCTATGATAACTCCACTCCCTTGATGAAAATCGGAATTAGTTTCAAAGGCCTTGACAGACAGTTTGTGTCAAAGATCTTGAAGCTACAGTTGTGTTGATGAAACACAAAACCTGTACTTTATTATATTATGTCCGAATATTATTATATGTTATTATATGCTTCCAGATATTATTATATATGCACTAACATTTCATGAAGCTTTTCGAATTATATTTCCTTCCTTGAGCTAAATAACGTGGAGAACAAAATCGGAGATTATGGCTTCAAAATTTCCAAGAATAGAAGATTGTGATGTTTCCAGCTCAAGCCATGATCCGCTCTAGCCGTTGGTGAAGATCCCTAGGTGCTGATTTGTTCATTATAAAGAAAAGCAAGAAGGGAAGACATCAATACATTCGTTGAACACAAGCTTTTATACACTCAAGCCTTCAAGTCAAATTTGTCTTCCTCGTGTGCTCTCTGCTAGTTCTTAAGAGTCATTTATTTCGTTTCAAAGCATTTGAGAGTTACACAGGGAGCTTATAGGATATATTTCGAGTGAGTGTTATACTCGAGAGTTTGTAACTCAGGAAGTGGACACTAGGCGATTGATTCACTAAGTGTAAGAGGATTGTACTAGATAGCTGAGAGAGGTGGGGCTCTTCTAGATTGGTCTAGGACTCCAAGGGAACGTGAGTTGACTAGATTGCAATTGTATAGGAGAGATGCTTCTCGGTGAGCTATTAGGATCCTAAGTCTTGTGAATCAATAAAAGCCGGTTGAATCCTAGGGTTGTGGAAGAACCCTAGGCGGGGACGTAGGCCAAGTTCGTGCCGAACCTCGTAAACAATTCATTGCATCCTTTACTTATTGTTTACCATATTTCCGCACTTGTTTCGAATTGTATAACTTGTTTGTGATTCAGGTTTTCAGAGAAAAGATTAAGTCTAATCTCAAAGGGTTTTTCGAGCGTTTCAAAAGTCCTGAGATTATCTGCGAAAAACCGGCATACTCTATTCAACCTCCCTTCTAGAGTATCTTTATATTACTTTGTTATACATTATCGAACCTTCAATTGGTATCAGAGCTTTACTCACTGCTTTCGATCTAACAATCTTGTGAGTTTTGATCATGTCTGGTGATACAAGCGGAGGATTTGCACAAGGAAGGTCTACCAGTATACCACCACTCTTTGTAGGAAACAACTTTGTCCACTGGAGATCATTGACGAAGATGTTCATTATAGATCAAGATCTGGAACTATGGAACATTATAGAGAATGGTTCGAAGGTTCCAGAGAAAGATGGACCAAATGGAACCAAAATTGCGAAGACTGAGGCTGAATACATCCAAGCGGATCTTGAACTCGTCTCCAAAAACAACATGGCTATTAACTTACTTTATTGTGGTCTTAGCACTGATGAGTTTAACCGTATTTCATCTTGTAGGTCAGCTAAAGAGATTTGGGACGAGCTGGTTGTCACCTACGAAGGAACTAGCCAAGTGAAGGACACCAAGATCAGTATCTTCCTTCGAAAGTATGAACTTTTCAAAATGAAGCCTGATGAGTCTATCAAGGCCATGTTCACACGGTTCACGGAAATCACCAACAACCTTGACTCTCTCGGCAAGAGCTTTAAGAACGTTGAGAAAGTGAGGAAGATATTGAGATGCCTCTCAAAAGAAAAATCGGGTCCTAAAGTAACAGCCATAAAGGAAGCCCAAGATCTCACCAATCTGCCCCTTGATGACTTGCTTGGGAAGCTGATCACACATGAGATGATTCTCAATGAAGACGATGGAGAACATCCAGCAAGCACCAAAAACTTGGCGCTCAAGTCTAAGAAGGATGAGCCTACAGATGTATCTGATTCTGAAGATGAGGATGACGATGAGGATGATCCTTTTGCTCTTATCACAAGAGGCCTTTCTCGAATTCTCAAAATGAAGAAACAATTCAACAACAAGGATGGATCAGAGTCTTCTAAATTTCGAGGTAAGTCTCAATACAACAAATATGACAAGAAGACTAAACCTTTGTCTTGTTTTGAATGTGGTGAAATAGACCATCTTGTGAAAGACTGCCCTCAAAAGACAAAGAGCCAGTCCAAAAAAGGTGATAGATGGAAAAAGAAAGCCATGGTGGCAACTTGGAGCGATTCTGACTCAGACTACGAAGATGAGAAGGCCAATGTCTGTCTTATGGCCTCAGAAGATGAATCCCACGATGAGAAGCTTGAGGTAACTGTAAGAGAACTTATGACAAGTCCAAAAGAGGTATTATCGGAATTCCTTTCTAATATGATTGCCAATGAAGAGAAACTTATTGCCCAAACTAACACTCTTATTAAGAAAACTGTGGACCATGAAAGAACTATTGAGGATCTGTCTATGAGGGTCAAAAGTCTTGAAGCTTCTTATTCAGGTCTTGACATTAAACTCAAGACTCTTGACTCTGAGAAATCTGAACTCAAGCAAGCTCTCTCCTCTCTAAGAAGTGAACATCATGACTTAGAGAACGAGAAGATCTCCCTGAATAATAAGATTCAAGACCAACAGACAGTCCTCATAAGTTTTACCAAATCCAAAGGCACTCTTGATAGGATGTTGGGTGAGCAACAAAATTCTCTAAACAAAAGTGGTATTGGTTACAATCCAAGGTTTTTAAAGAAGCGGCATATTACCACTTTTGTGAAGGCAAAAGGTAGCAGAACCTCTCCTATTTGTCACCACTGTGCGAGAAAGGGACATGTAAGAGAGACCTGTCCCTATAGAAGAAAGGATCCTCATATTATTCGCAATACATTTCCTGTTCACTTGAGAAAAGAACGGATAACGCAAGTTTGGGTCTCCAAAGACACTATTTTACCAAATATGGTTTATCCCAATAAAGGGTCTAAATTTGCTCACTGGTCTAGCCACAAAGGTTGATTTTTGTTTTGCAGGAGATCACCGAGGTGAAAGAGCAAAAATGGATTATTGATAGTGGATGCTCGAGACATATGAGTGGGAATAGGTCTCTCTTTCATGACCTAAAGAAGCAATCCACTGGAACAATCACTCTTGGTAACAAAGGAAAGTGTGACATCGTTGGTATTGGTAGTGTTGGGAGTGATCCCAACCATAGTATTAAAAATGTTTATCTTGTTAATGGTTTGAAGTATAATTTGCTTAGTGTTTCTCAACTATGTGATAGTGGTAATGATGTTGGATTTAACAAGAAAAGATGTCTAGTTCGCAGAGAAGATACCAATGAAGTAGTTCTAACTGCATATCGTTATAACAACATTTATGCTGTAAATGCTGAGCAAGGGGCACAAGGAAGGTTAACCTGTCTAAAGGCTTTGACGGACGATCCAAAGCTCTGGCACAAGAGATTCGGTCATGTGAGTCCACATACACTACAGAAGCTTATGTCCAAAGGGCTTGTAAGAGGACTACCTGAGATTGACTTTAAAGGTATTGATATGTGCAAAGCATGCACACGAGGTAAAAAAACACGTAGTTCTTCTAGACCCCTTGAACTTTTACATATGGATTTATGTGGTCCTATGCGAGTCAAATCTCCCAATGGTAAAAAGTACATGCTTGTAGTTGTTGATGATTTTTCTAGATATACTTGGGTTGAATTTTTAAGAGAAAAATCAGAGGCCTTATTTGAGTTTTCAAAACTTTTTAAGGAGTTGCAAACTTTAAGAAACGAGCCCATAGTGTCAATTCGAAGTGATCATGGTAGGGAGTTTGATCAACTTCAGTTTGATTTGTTTTGTGCTAAATATGGCATCTCCCATAATTTTTCTGCTCCTAGGATACCTCAACAAAATGGGGTTGTGGAACGAAAGAACCGCACCCTAGAGGACATGGCCAGGACTATGCTTTTAGAAAATGCATTACCTAAAACCTATTGGGCTGAAGCTGTTAACACAGCTAACTATATTTTGAATCGTTGTCTTATTCGTTCCATCTTAAAGAAAACTCCTTATGAACTTTTAAAAGGCTGCAAACCACTTATATCTTACTTTAAACCTTTTGGTTGTACTTGTTTTGTTCATAACAATGGAAAAGATAACCTTGGGAAATTTGATACGCGTAGTGATGAAGGTATATTTCTCGGCTACTCCACAAGTAGCAAAGCTTATAGAAGATTCAACAAAAGGACCAAGTTAGTTGAGGAAAGTATACATGTTATATTTGATGAATGCAATGACGGTTCTTTGAGTGAAAGTGTTGCAGATTTAGATCTTAACATCCATACAGAGAACGAGGATGGTGATGATGCTGCTATCAAAAACACAGAGAAGAGGAACATGGAGGAACAGATTCTCAACACTGAAGAATTAGCCCAAGGTGTTGAAGATTCGTCCAAAGCCCTTGGTGTCCAATCAAATAGTGTTGAAACGTCAAAAGCTGCTGTAACTGAACCTAACAGATCCATGGAGTCAGATGTACCACAAATCAATCCTACTGGTGTGACGAATCAAGGAGTTGAGACTAGCAAAAGAAAATTCAAATACTCCTCATCACACTCATTAAAGGATATCATTTCTGACCCTACATCTAGTGTTCAAACTTGTTCTAAACTTAAAGATCTATGTGCTTTTCACGCGTTTGTTTCTCTTATAGAACCAAAGAAGGTAGATGAGGCACTTCAAGAGCCAGACTGAATCATTGCTATGCAAAGTGAGCTTAACGAATTTGAAAGGAACAAAGTCTGGACCTTGAAGCCTAGGCCAAAGCATCAATCAGTCATTGGCACACGTTGGGTATTTCGGAACAAGCTAGATGAGAATGGTAAGATCGCGAGGAACAAAGCAAGGCTTGTTGCTCAAGGCTAAAATCAAGAGGAAGGTATTGACTACGAGGAGACTTTTGCTCCCGTAGCCAGGCTTGAAGCCATTCGCATATTATTAGCATTTGCATCTTTTATGAGCATAAAGTTATATCAAATGGATGTCAAGTGTGCTTTTCTTAATGGTTTCTTAGAGGAAGAAGTCTATGTGGCTCAACCCCCAGGCATTGAAAGTTCGGAATTTCCTAATCATGTTTACAAACTAGACAAAGCGCTATATGGTTTGAAACAAGCCCAAAGAGCTTGGTACGAGCGCTTGTCAAAATATCTTTTAGAAAATGATTTTAAAAGGGGGTTGATCGACAAGACTCTTTTTATCAAGACCAAAGGAAAGGACATTTTGGTTATTCAAATATATGTTGATGATATATTTTTTGGTGCTACTAACACATCTTTGTGCAAGGAATTTTCTGACATCATCTGCAGTGAATTTGAGATGAGCTTGATGGGTGAACTCAACTTCTTTTTGGGATTACAAGTTCATCAATCTAAGAAAGGGATCTTAATTTGTCAACCAAAGCAAGTACACTAAGGATCTCTTGAAGAAGTTCAAGATGGATCAATCTAAAGCAGCCAAGACACCCATGAGCTCAACCTTGTCTCTAGATCAAGACAAGACCGGAAAGAGTGTCAATCAAAAGGAGTATCGAGGGATGATTGGATCTTTATTATATTTTACGACTAGTAGACCTAACATCATGTTTAGTGTTTGCATGTGTGCTAGGTTTCAAGCTGACCCTAAAGAATCTCACCTCGTGGCTATGAAGAAGATCTTTCGATATCTCAATGGCACTAAGGAGCTCGGCTTATGGTACCCAAAGCAAAGAGATTTTACACTAATCGGGTATTCTGATGCAGATTTTGCAGGCTATAAGGTGGATAGGAAGAGCACGTCATGATGTTGTCAATTCTTAGGAGCATCCTTGATCAGTTGGCACTCAAAGAAACAAAACTCAGTTGCTCTATCCACTGCCGAAGCCAAAGACATAGCAACTGGAGCATGTTGCTCCCAAATCCTTTGGATAGCTCAACAAATGAGAGATCTTGGCATCAACCTCAAAGATATTCCCATTAAGTGTGACAATACAAGTGCCATATCAATCACAAAGAATCTTGTTCAGCATTCAAGAACCAAACATATTGATGTAAGGCATCACTTCATTAGAGACCATGTCGAAAAAGAGGACAGGTTCACCTTCATTAGACGTGAGATTGGAATGCTTAACAGGGATGCACTTTCTTAGGGGGAGCTTTCCCTTTACGAAAGATAAACTTCTACTCAATGTCAAGATCCTTGAACCTCATTTCAAAGATTGTGAACTGAACAGTAGAGCACATATAACAGATCAGATATTTGGTTGATATCTTATTAGATATTTGATCAAATATGGTTTTAATGGATTTTAACCTTCTTTATATGTTACCTATTTTTTTTCGGAAAAATCCTTTTATTTTATCCGAGTATAGTTTATTTGTGGAAATTATTTTAAAATCAGATAAATCTTTTCTTGCCTTTAAGAATTGAAAGGATATTTTTAAAAAAAATTTAATTTTTTTGGTGACTGTTTTTATACTCCTCCCTTTGTTGAAAGACAAAAGGGAGGAGATGGTTTGATGGTTTAGACTTTGAAACTGTTGTGAACCAAGGGTCTTGGAACACCTTGTTTTGTTTTACTTTGTTGGATGTTTCTCTTTGACTTTAAAAACTTATGATCCAACATTTGTCTAGCCCATGTAGGTACTTAGTCCAATTTTGCTTATGAGATATCTGCTTGACTAAGTTGCAGGGATACACAGGTTTTGTCTTTCATCAAGGGGGAGATTGATAACTCCACTCCCTTGATGAAAATCGGAATTAGTTTCAAAAGCCTTGACAGACAGTTTGTGTCAAAGATCTTGAAGCTACAGCTGTGTTGATGAAACACAAAACCTGTACTTTATTATATTATATCCGAATATTATTATATGTTATTATATGCTTCCAGATATTATTATATATGCACTAACATTTCAGGAAGCTTTTTGAATTATATTTCCTTCCTTGAGCTAAATAACATGGAGAACAAAATCGGAGATTATGGCTTCAGAATTTCCAACACTACTAGAATTCTGTTCATAGACATCACATTATTTACATCGGTCAGAAATACGCATGATGTTAAATATATTTATAACATCCGTTTAAAATATTTAGATTTCATTGACATTATATACATCAGTTTAACTTCTTGGACAATGTTAAAATTTCTATTTAAAACATTTTCAAAAAGCGCGTAATACACTTAGTTGAAATTTTTCAAAAATAAAAGCGGTAAAGAATAAAATGCCGCTAGAACCCAAACACTTAGCCAAAATGTTTGAAATTTGGATTTTTGCTAAAAAAAATAAAAACCCAAATCCTAACACTTAACCAAAAAAATCTCAAATACCCCCAAATCACCCATTCTCATATTCAGATCCATCCATGGCGATAGGCCAAACCCAAACCCTTTCTCAGATCCATCCATGGCGATGCCCCCAAATCACCCCCCTCTCTCTCTCCTCCCTATCTAACCTTTCGATCGCTCTCTCTCACCGTCGATCCATGGAACCTCTCTCTCGACTTTCTTATTTGTGCCTCTCTATTGACGCTTTCTCGGATGATAAAGACAGTCGGCCAGATCTGAGCCCACCGCTTCTCGTTTTCTTCATATCTCGATTTCCTTTCATTTGCTCCATATCGAGTGCTTGAGCTGCTATTGAAGAAGTCACGAGTAGATACTTCTCTTATGCTCCATATCTTGTCCTCTTCCTCTTTTGAGTGCGACATGTGAAGCAGTATTCTTCCTTTACTCTTCGACACTTCGAGGCTTCAAATTCAGATTTCAGGTATACTATTACTTTAATACCTATCCGAATTGATTCTGCACTAGGAAATTGGAGTTCTTCCATTTGCGATTGTATACTAGCATTTAGGGCTTTTTAGAATTAGGGTTCTTTAATTTAGGATAAAAAATTTAGGGTTTTTCGGATTTAAGGTTTGTTCATCTCCTAACTGCTAAGGCCTATGAATAAATTGAGTTTGCATAAAAAAATTTGAACTGGATCTTACAAGTGCATGATCATGGGAAAGAAATTAAAGTGTCTGAGGCTGAATGAAAGATTATCCAAGTGGAATTATCTACTTCTTGTTCTGCAGATGCAATTTCTTGGCTTTCAACACATAAAACATGTTTTTCTTCATTCAGGTAACCTCTTTTAACTGTTACTTCATCTTGTGTAACCCCCCCCCCCCCCCCCCCCCCCCTCTCTAACAAGCCATTTTCAATTACTGCATGCGGGGAAAAATTTATGGCTCTACTTGGATGAATGACAGTGAGCAAAGTTCTGAGGTGGAAATGTTGGTGATAAAAGAGGTAAACTCTTTTTGTTGCAACCTTACCCTTGGAAGTAGGCTCTTTTGACGATTGTCATCCTGAACGAGCTTTTAATGCAAGGTTTATAAAAGAATAAGGTGGCATGTATGTCAAAAAAACAGATCCTGCATAATCACATAACATATGACAAATATTCATTCTTTATTTGAATGTGCACCCTCATCTAGGAAAATCTTGGCACATGATTAGTTGTACTTATGCTTATGACATATTGCCAATTATGTTACTATAGATGGAAAAAACTACATGACTAGAATATTTGTCCAAACTTAGCTACAAGAGCCTGAGACCTCTCAGTTTATTTGAACATTATTCTTATCATAAATGATAAATGTAACTTTAATAATTTTTCCTTTGCATGACTGTATTATGCATCCTTACCCCTCAAACTCGTTTAGTTTTATCTCCCTATATTGCATCCCTTTAGTTTTATCTACATTGCATCCCTTTAGTTTAATAATATGAGTGTCAATCTATATTGCATCCCTTTAGTTTTATCTCCCTATTATCTCATTCTCTAATGACAATACTTCAAACTCAAGTACTTAGTTTATTTTCATTGTCATATTAAAGCTGATATATGCCCTTTGGATACATAGGTTAAAGGTGTAATCAATGATTTCTTAAAGCAGCCTTTTTCTCTATGTCAAGGTATGTTGAAGGCGTTAATGAACCCAATTGCTTTGTCTTTAAGGGGAAATTTTAATCAAGTTAAATGAGTACCTGCTATCACCATATATTTTACTAGATTTGGACTTCCCTTTCCTAGAGATGAATCCTTTCTCACCACAGTGCAAGGAAAACCCTATCCTTTGGATATGAGAGCGAGCTGGAGATGACACAGCTGCATTCAAGAACTTCAAGGAGTATTCTTCTTCATTTTCTCTTTTTTCTTTTTAATTTTTTGTGTATTTCAGTAGTTAATAATTAAATACCGTTCATATTCTAGCTTTGTTAAAGCTAAATCATTTTCTGTCATGTTCCAAATCTGAATATGTGAACATTAATTCATCCTGTGTACATTTTCATTTCTTATAGAAGGCGTTATTGTTGTTTTCTTTTATAATATGTCTTTAATCTTCTTTACTTTGCTTTAAAATTTTTTTTTAATTATGTTATATAGTTTCCCTCTTGTGTTGTATTATTTCCCTGTTCTGTTGATCAGTTTATATGATCAGTTTATTAAGATTTAGCTGAAATGAATGGTATTTGCACTGATTAATGCCAAAAGCTAGTCAGTGAAAGATGGGAGAAGGGTTAAAACAGCTAGACCTGCTTGGTGTTTTACTTCACTGTCATTTTAACTTTTTGGATCATAAAATTGAAAATTGTGAGCTACCTTGATTGTAGTTGGAGATGATTCTTCCTGGATTTGAATGAGCTAAAATGATTTCAGCTAAAGCTTTGATTGTGTTACTTACTAGGAGTTGATTTATGAGTATCTTTGGTGACTTCAGCTCACTAAGTTGTACTGGGTTATATTTCTTTTTATATATTTGAAAGAGTTCTTGACAGTCTATTTCCTTGCATGATCAAAGACTTATTCAGCGAGCACTGTTCTTTTTCCGGTTGATGGTAGTTTGGTTGGTTGGCGTTGTTAGAGTGTTTAAAATGCCTCTCCCATCAGCTTGCCCACCTGATTTTTCTTGTATGCTTAAGCATTTTGTAGAAGATGCAATGGAACTGCTAATATTTGCATCCTGAATCCCAAATGCATTGGATGGTCTCTTTCTGGCAAGTTATCAGTTATGCTTTTTAACCTGATTGTGATTATATAATTTTCATTATTGTCAAACCATGTGATAACTACAAAATGAACACTGACTGTATCAAGCTCCAATCCTCCTCTCCCCTTCCCCTTAGCTTGGCCCAAGCTACGGAAATCGAAAAAAGAAGAAATGAATGAAGATGCTTTTGAGAAAGATGACACTACTTTCCTTCTTTGGGCTCTAGTTGTCCTTGCTCTTCTGATAAAAAAATGTTGCTTCTCATAAACATATTTTAAAGTCAAGGTTTCAAACCCCCTTTTCCTTCTTTGGGCCCTATTCCTGATTGATCCCCACTAAAAGAAATAAAAAATGGAGCTAAGTATGTTTTAGAACGATTTTTTCTTTTCTTTTATTCTTTGTGTACTCTCGTAAAATCTTAAAGTGTAAGCAATTTTTTTTTGCTAAGATTAGTCATTTGATCTTGTGGAAACTGTATGCTAGTGTTATATTAATTAGCTTTAATTTTTATGATGAAGAGCCATCTTTGTTCATTTTTGTCTTGCATTTTTCTTATTTGATACCTTTCATGATAAACACAAAGAGATATGATATGTTTGTGCATTCTTTTATTACTAATTCCCGTTTATTTTTAACCTGAATGTTCCCTTTCTATATGACATTTTTGTTTGCATTTGATGTTCTATGGGAAATTGGAGGTATAATAAGAACTAATTTATCATGCAATCATTTTAATTGTGATTTTTGTCTTCTAAGTTGTGTAATTTTTTATCCCAAATGCAGGTGGTTCTTTAGTCCATCAAACTTCATGAAATTTGAGAAATATGAACAAGGTAGAATTGCCATACTCTCGTACACACATGTATTTTCCCTTTTATTCAGGTTTTTCACACACACAAATTTGAGAAATATGAACAGAGCATTGTCATTTCAGGAGCCATATCCTATTTACATGTATTTTCCTTTTTATTCTGGTTTTTCTCACACAGGCCAGAATTGACATGAGTGAGCTTGATGAAAATTCTGATGGTTTTCTTCAAATACGTGTAAGGATTCCCTGATCTCAACTCATTCAAACTAACTGATTGAGGTTAAAAATTTTAAGATTAGTTGGGAATGCTAATTTGATGACTAAAAAGATTCCCAGAGAAATGGTTGCTGTAATTCTAGAGAAATGGTTGTTGTTCAACTCTTTCAATGGTTGCTTGAGTTTGTGAAGCTTTTTACACCGAACAAATTGTTGTGTCCCCCAACATGTGTAGTTCCAATTAGTAGAGACAAGATTATTTGGAATAATGAGCAGATCAGAAATTTGGGTGTTAATTTTTTCATGAACGCAATTTACTCTTAATTGTTAGAGAAATTGCACTAGGACTGATTGGAACTTGATCAAGAAAGCAGTTCAAGTAAATTAATCTCTTCTCTCTCGCTCTTTGATTAAGGACCTTATTTTTTTTGGTATCAATTCCGTTATATCTAAGTTTTGTGTGATCAATGTCCTAATCTGGATGCAGGAAGGGGTTATGCATACCCTTAATGAAGAAACAAGAAAATGTTTCAAGCACTCTTGTCACGTGTGTTTTAGCTCCTCAATATGGTAGTAGCAGTCTTAGTTTGATTAAGCAGCAGGCAAGACATTAGAATCGCTTGGCTCTACGTAGTTTTATCCTGAATTATGAATTCAGCTTTGCTTTTGGTGTAGTTTTAATGTTCTTGAATGTTTAGCTGAGGTTAATTTTATTGAAATACAGTTGCGCCTTTGACATCATTCACTTTATTTTCAAGTGATATTATGTCAAGCTTAGAATCCGACTATTGATGTATTTTGTTTTCTATTTAGCCTTAGACTCCAATCCTTCCTGTTAGGAGCCATTGTTTTCTCCAGAATGCTCTTAATCTCCCTATTTGATACCTCTTCTTCACCAGTGGTCTGAGGATGATAAGCAGTGGACACTCTCTACGTGACATGATACCTCTTTAGCAGGGCAGTGATGGTCCTATTGCAGAAATGTGTCCCTCTGTCGCTAACTAGAGCCTTAGGCACCCAAATCTTGCGAAAATTGTGTCTTTTAGGAAATCTGCAACCACTTTGGAATCATCAGTTCTGGTTGCCTTTGCCTCCACCCACTTAGAGACATAGTCCACTGCAAGCAAAATATAGATATTCCCAAAAGAAATAGGAAAGGAACCCATAAAATCAATACACCATACATAAAAAATTTCACAGAATATGATCTTAGCTTGTGGCATTTTATTTCTAGCCGATATGTTTCCAATCCTTTGACATCTATCGCAAGATTTACAGAAAGCATTAGCACTCCTAAACAATTGAGGCCAAAAGAAACCTGCTTCTAAAACTTTCCTAGCAGTCCTAAAACTTTCCTAACAGTCTTTTGAGGACCAAATTGGCCTCCACATTCATGAGCATGACAAAAAGTAAGGACAGATTGTACCTCATTGTCCGACAGACACCTCCTAATTACCTGATCAGCACAATGTTTCCAAAGGTAGGGGTCATCCCAAACGTAGAAGCGAGAGTCATGTCGAATCTTGTCCTTTTGAGCTTTGGTGGAAATTCTCCCGTGACCAAGAAATTCACCATGTTGGCAAACCAAGGTCGAGAAGTATGGACACCCATCAACAATTCAGGAGCAGAGGGACTTACCTCGTCGGCACAAAGCAAAAAGAAAGTCTGGACAGCATGCGGCGGTCGCGGCATGGAAGCTGCGGCCGCTGCTTCGTTGATATGCTGCGGCCGCAAGATGTGTGCTGCGGCCGCGTCATCGGCCTTTTTCGTAGCCTCGTGCAGCAGCAAGAATGAAGTGTGAGTTAAATAAAATAATGTATCATCAGGGAACTCACCGTGAATGGCTCTTTGATCTTCTGGTTTGTCCTCTCCTTGGACAAGTTTGCTGAGGTGGTCTGCTACTAAGTTCTCTACACCTTTCTTATCTTTAATTTCAATGTCAAATTCGCTCAAGAGTAAAATCCAACGAATCAATCTAGGTTTCGCCTCTTTCTTAGTCAATAAATAGCGAAGAGCAGCGTGATCAGTGAAGACAATTACCTTAGCTCCTAGGAGATAGAAGCGGAACTTCTCCAGTGCAAAGACCACAGCCAGAAGCTCTTTCTCAGTAGTTGAGTAGTTCCTCTTTGCTCCATTCAGAGTTATGGAGGCATAGTAGATGACATGAGAGCTCCTTCCTTCCTTTTGTCCCAACACAGCACCCACAGCATAGTCGCTAGCATCACACATAATCTCAAAAGGTTAAGACCATATGGGTGCTTGAATTATAGGATCGCTAGTCAGGCGACCTTTAAGCTCATCAAAGGCTGCTCTACACCTATCATCAAAGTCAAAAGCTACTTCCTTTTTTAGTATAGATCACAAAGAGGTGCAGAAATCTTAGAAAAATCCTTAATAAACCTGCGATAGAACCCTGCATGGCCGAAAAAGGAATGAATCTCGCGTACATTGGTAGGGTAAGGCATGGACTGAATGACATCAATCTTAGCCTTGTCCACATCAAGATCCCTGCTAGACACAATATGACCCAAAACAATGCCTTGCTCAACCATAAAATGACACTTTTCAGAGTTAAGAACTAAGTTGGTGTCTACACACCGCCTAAGCACAAGTGACAAATGGTGCAAGCAAGTATCAAAGTCATCTCCATGCACAGTAAAGTCATCCATAAATACCTCTATGAAGTGCTCTACATACTCAGAAAATATACTTACCATACACCGTTAGAAGGTCCCAAGTGCGTTACATAACCCAAAAGGCATTCTGCGATATGCAAAAGTGCCAAAGGGGTATGTAAATGTCGTTTTCTCTTGATCCTCCGGTGCTGTGGGTACCTGAAAATATCCTAAGCAGCCATCTAAGAAGCAATAAAAGGAGCGGCCGGCAAGGTGCTCAAGCATTTGATCAATAAAGGGTAGGGGAAGTGGTCCTTGCGAGTAACCGCATTCAACTTACGATAATCAATACAGACCCTCCATCCAGTTTGGACCCTGCTAGGGACCAACTCACCATCCTGATTCTCAACGACAGTGATACCTCCCTTCTTAGGGACAACCTGAGTAGGACTCACCCATTTGCTATCAGATATGGGAAAGATCATACCTGTTTGAAGGAGCTTCAACACCTCCTTCTTTACCACTTCCATCATTGGTGGGTTGAGTCTTAGCTGAGGTTGTCTAGATGGCTTGGCATCATCCTCCAGAAGTATTATATGCATGCAGAGGGTAGGACTGATGCCCTTAATGTCTGCGATTGTCCATCCTAACGCCTCCTTGTTTTCCTTTGGAACAGTTACCAATCGCTCCTCCTGCCCAAAAGTAAGTTTGTTAGAAATAATGACAGACAGCGTATCATTTTCACCAAGAAAAGCATATTTAAGGTGATTGGGAAGTTGTTTCAATTGAACATCATGCGCATGGATAATGGATAGAAGAAGCTTTTCAGTTGGCATGGTCAGCTCGATGCGTTCTCCCCTTGGTGGCACATAGGTGGCAGATCGATGGACTAAAGCCAATATAGCCTCCTGCAAGTTAGATGACAAGACATAATCTCTAGAAATTTCATCTATAGGGGCCTGTAAAGCGACTTCCATCTCCTTGTCATTCTCATACCTTCGTGTATCCTTCAGGGCTTCCGGAAAGGGTGGAACCGGCTTTGGAGTCTCCATAGGTAAAGAAGAAGGAGAAGAAGAAGGAGGAAGAGGGGAAGAAGAAGAAGGAGGAGGAGGAGGAAGAGGGGAAGAAGAAGGCGTACCTGTCACCGAAGGTTTGGCGGGGGTACTGGCTGCGGACGCAGCTCATTTGATGTGCTGCAACATGGTTGCTGCGGCCGTCGCACCGTACAACGACCGTCCTCTTCGTCTATCACTTCTATCTCCTCGTCCATTATTTCCTCGTCGTCCTTTTGAGGTGTGACAATCAGTTCCTTGCCACTCCTAAGCGTTACAGCACTGACGTTCTCCTTAGTAGGATTCTCGATGGTTTGCGATGGAAGCTTTCCTGAACTGTTTGCCTCCTTAGCACTTAAGATTTGAATGAGCTGACTCATTTGATTCTTCATATTTGTCATCCGCTCCGATTGTTGTTTCTCATTCTTCAAGACCAACCGTGACAATTTCTGTAGTGGATCCTTAGTATCCTCATTCGATTGATGCTGACCTCCCTGTCGAGGTTCAACTTGTTGTTGGGGCCTTGCATGTTGCCCCCTTGCTAATTGAAAGATGATTGGTAGTTCCCATAGCCCTGCTGATAGCCTCTGTTATAGTTGTTGTTGTTGAAATACCCAGGATTTCCAAAATTGCATTGCTTAGGCCATTGTTGAGCGAAATTTCCAATGGCATTCAAATATACGTTAGGATCTTGCAGAAGCAGGCACATGTCCATAGGATGAGTGAATTGATTGCAAAGTCCACATGCTTTCAACTGTTGAGGAGTTCTATCAGCTACCAACTGTTTGATCATCTCCTTCACCTCTGCCATGTCGGTCTGAAGTGCATCCACAGGGGCATCAACAGAGAGTACACCCCTAGCACGCGTGCTCTTGTTGAACTGTCTAGAGCCCTCAGAGAGCTCCTTAAACACATCCCACGCTGCAGCAGGCGTCTTATTCAGCATGTTTCCTCCACAAGCAGAATTAACTGTTTTGCGCTCTACATCCGTAAGCCCATTGAATAAAAAGAGAACCAGATCCTTTTGAGAGTGCCCATGGCATGGGCAGCTAGCGCAGAGTTTCTTGAAACGCTCAAAGTACTCATATATAGACTCCGTCGCGTACTGCTCAATGCTGCTGATTAACCTTTTCAAGGCATTAAGTTTTGTAGCAGGAAAGTACATCTCCAGGAAGACTCTCTTCATCTTATCCCAAGTAGTAATAGATCCAGGTGGTAGATAGAAGAACCACTCATTCGCATCATCCTTCAAAGAGAAGGGAAAAGCTCTCAGCTTGATTTGATCCTTAGTAACGTTCTCAGGTTTCATCCCAACTACCACAGTATGGAACTCAGACAGATGCTTGTGGGGGTCCTCCCCACTCAACCCATGGAACTTGGGTAGAAGATGAACTACCCCATATTTCAGCTCAAAGTTGACTCCTTCCCCTAGCGCAGGGAATTGGATTGCCAGGGGTTGCTGTGCCAAATCAGGAGCAGAAAGCTCCTTAAGAGTGCAGTTTGCTTCGTTAGCCATCTCTGAAGTGCTTTCTCCTTGATCAAAAGGTAGTTCACGAAAGCGATTACGAGTTTCTCGCCTTAAAGAGGCAATAGTCCTTTCAATCTCTGAATCAAATGGCAACAAAGAGGAATTAGTAGCACGGGTATGGACCATATAAAACGGTCCACACCAAAAAACACATAAGAATAAATAAAAGTCCCCGGCAACGGAGCCAAATTTGACGGAGGGAAAACCTGTCGTTGATCCATCAATGAAAACTCAAACCTATAACTAGTATAGCAATAAGTAAGAGGTTGATCCACAGGGAAATTTATTATCCAAGTATGATTTAGATGCCAATTAAAGTAACTAAGAAGGGGGTTTTTAAGTGTGAAAGTTCTGCCTTTTATCAAAGCGGATTGATGAAAGCAAAGTAATTGAATTTGGTTTAAACAATTATGAGAAGAAATTCTACCTACAATTTTCCACTTTATTTGGTTGAAGCGATCCTTGTAACTTCTTCTCGTCCTATTAAGTTTCCTATGAATGCCCTTGTCCCGATCTAATATAGTCACTAGTCCAATCAGTCCTAGAAACCCTTATCAATCGAACAGTCCCTGAAGAAGGATTTAACCCAATTGATAGCTTTAAGACCAGAGATTAACCAAGGTATTTGCAGTCCCTAAAGAGGGATTTAACAACATATCCAACTTCCTAATTATCCAATTAGTTCAATCAGCCCTAAAGAGATAAGTTTGCTACTTGGGTTAAGATTCACAATCAGGAATCTACAAAACCCTAGCAATTGAATTGATTCTACCAAGTTGATCAGTCAAGATAGAATAAAACAATCAAACATTCAAGCACAAAGAAGTCGAAACATTCAATATAGGAAACAAGGAACGAGAATTAGAAACTCACAATCAATCCAAATAAAGCTTCAAATTACAGGCAGAACAGATGAGTTTAGTTCCTCATGGAAGACATTGCTCAAATCTCTAAATTGTTTGATGAATGTAGAATAGAATGGAAGTGCCAGAGAAATAACTTAAATCGGCCTTTTAAAAGTCTAAGTCAGCCATAAAACATCTAACAAAAAACTAGAGTTTTATTAAACGAAACGGCGTCGCTGACGACCAGTGCTGTGGCTGCGGCATATGCTGCGGCCGTGGCATCGGCTGGTTCTTCATACCCGCTGCATCTCTTCTTGCTGCGGCCGCGGCATGTCATGCTGTCGAGCCCTTTTGTTCAGCTTTGCGGGTAGCTCCAAGTATCCTTGCTTCTCTTCCTTCCTTCTTTCCAATGTATCTTGTATTCCTCTCCAAGATATTGCATCTCCAAAATGTGTTCAGATTCAATCTGCAAGATGAGCACAAATTTGCGCAGAATCCGAACTCTTCCAGAATAATCACAAGATGCAAATTAACTACAAAGTATGAACGAAATGCAAGCTAATTAAACTAAAAATGCCTATAATGCCTATCTAAGATATGCATTATCAACTAGCCAGGTCAAGGAGACCAAAATCAGTATCTATCTTAGGCAATACGAATTGTTTAAGATGAATCCGGATGAGTCTGTGAAAGTAATGTTCACCCGTTTTACGGAGATCATTAATAATCTCGACTCATTGGGAAAGACTTTCCAAAATGATGAGAAAGTTGGAAAGATAATTAGGTGCTTACTAAAATCTAAATGGGGTCCTAAGGTGAAGGCCATAGAAGAAGCTCAAGACCTTAGCACGTTGGCTATTGATGACTTATTGGGAAAATTGATCACCCATGAGATGATCGTCAATGAGGACGATGGGGAGCCTTCCACAAATGTCAAAAACTTAGCGCTGAAGGTTAAGAAAGAAGAATCACCCGAGGACTCCGAGAATGAAGATGAGGAAGATCCTTTCGCTCTTATTACAAGAGGATTGGCTCGCATTCTCAAAATGAGGAAGCAATTCTCTAATAAAGAATTTGGAGGATCATCGAGGAACCAAGGTAAGTCTTCTACCCCCTCGAAAAGAAATTGAGTTATAACGTGCTATGAATGTGGTGAAACAAGCCATCTCGTTAAGGAATGTCCTCTCAAGAAGCGAAACTAGGCTAAGAGGAAAGAGTCAAAGAAGAAAGTAATGGCTGCATGGAGTGACTCAGATTCTTCAAGCGACTCATAATCAGAAGAAGAACACGCCAATCTTTGTCTAATGGCAAAGAACAATGCAAAAGATCAACACCTAGACGGAGTGGTAAGAAACCTCCTATGTAGTTCCACTACCGTGTTGTCTGAATTTCTCAAAAACGTGATTTCAAATGAAGAAAGTTGTAACAAAGAAATCAGCAGCCTGCGGGAGAAGGTGTTAGATCAAGAAATCTGCATTAGGAGGCTGTCGCAGAAACTGCAAGATCTTGACAGCAAAAACTCAGATCTTATCATTGAAGGTAAGACCTTACGATCGGAAATTTCCGAACTTAAGGCTAACCTTTCATCTCTTAAGGCTCAGAACATTGACCTTGAGAATGAAAAGTGAAATTGTCTGAGAAATGTCAAGATTAACAAACAGCCTTGGTGCAATTTACTAGATCCAAAGCCACTCTTGACAGGATGCTTGGAGAACAACAACTTTCCCTAAATCGAAGTGGTATAGGATATAACAAGAATTTTCCTGTTAAGCCTACTACAAAATTCGTCAAAGCAAAAGGAAGTTAGAGATCTCCTACTTGTTTCTTTTGTTGCAAAAAGGGTCATGTAAAGGAGACGTGTCCTTATAGGAGAACGGATCCTTACATTATCCGAAACACATTTCCAGTACATTTAAATGAACAGATAAGGCAAGTTTGGGTCCCTAAAGGAACAAGGTTGCCAAATATGGTTTACCCCCATAATGGATCCAAATCGGTCTATTGGTCAAGCCGAAAAGGTTGATTTTTTTGTTTTGCAGGATATCACAAAGACTAAGGATCATAAGTGGATTATGGATAGTGGTTGCTCTAGGCATATGAGTGGAAAAGAATCTCTTTTCCATCATCTAAAGAAGCAATCCAGTGGTACTATAACTCTTGGTGATAAAGGAAAGTGTGACATCGTCGGTATTGGTAACATTGGTATTGATCCAAATAATTTCATTAAAGATGTATATCTTGTTGATGGCCTTAAATATAACCTTCTTAGTGTTTCATAGCTTTGTGATAAAGGCAATCCTGTAAGCTTCAATAAGGAGAAATGCATCGTACAGGATGAGAAGATAGGAGAGATTGTTCTCACTGCATATAGAGATTCTAATATTTATGCTCTTAATACAGATCGGATTCCAGCCTCCAATCTGAAATGTCTCAAGGCTTTATCGGAGGATCCAAGGGTGTGGCATAGGCGACTTGGACATATAAGCATGCACACTCTCGGTAAACTCCATTCTAAGGATCTTGTCCGAGGCCTTCCTGATTTGAATTTCAAGGTGGATGATCTTTGCAAAGCCTGCTCAAGAGGAAAACATACTCGTAGCTCTTTCAAGAAAAAGAAGGTTGTCAGTACTACTAGACCTTTAGAACTTCTACACATGGATCTGTGTGGACCTATGCGTGTCAAATCTCCCAAGGTAAGCAATACATACTTGTTGTTGTTGATGATTATTCTTGATTTACTTGGGTTTTCTTTCTTAAAGATAAATCAGAAACTCTGTTTTATTTTTCAAAACTTTGTAAGGAGTTACAAACCATGAAAAACCTACCTATCGTTTCTATTATAAGTGATCATGGTAGAGAATTTGATCAATTAAACTTTGACTTATTTTGTGCGAAATATGATATTTCTCACAATTTTTCAGCTCCTAGGACACCTCAACAAAATGGGGTTGTGGAACGAAAAAACCGCACCCTAGAGGAGATGTCAAGGACAATGCTATTAGAGAATAATCTGCCAAAGTCATACTGGGCAAAGGCTGTGAATACAGCAAATTATATTCTCCACAGATGTTTGATTCAATCATTTTTAAAAAAACTCCTTATGAACTTTTTTAAGGAAGAAAACCAAGCATATCGTATTTTAAACCATTTGGATGTACGTGTTACGTGCATAACAATGGAAAGGATAATCTTGAGAAGTTTGATGCGCGTAGCGACGAAGGTATATTTCTTGGATATTCGACTCAAAGCAAGGCTTATCGAATATACAATAAACGTACCAAAGTAGTCGAAGAAAGCATACATGTGTCATTTGATGAAAGTGATAACGGTACCTTGAGTGAAGGGTTTGCAGATCTCAACTTGAATACTTATGAGGAAGATGAGTAAGAAGGAGAAGCCAATGATCAAGGAAAGAGAAAATCTAGAAATATGCAGGAGCCATTTCAAGATCTTACTGAGCAATCACAAGGCCCTGAAACTCAGTCTCAAGGCCTTACAAATGGAGCAAGTCTTGAAGATAATATACCTTTCGAGCCTCTGGAACCGGATCCTACTAGTCCTCCTGAACCTCATGAGCCTTTCTCACCCGTTCCTGAAGCTTCAGCATCTTATCAAGGATCAGCAAGAAGAAAATTCAAACATGCTTCTTCTCACTCCTTGGCGGATATTATTTCGGATCCTTTATCTGGTGTCCAAACTCGTTCGAATCTTAGAAACTTATGTGCGTTTCACGCATTTGTTTCTCTTGCAGAACCAAAGAAATACACTGATGCTCTCAAAGAACAAGATTGGATCATAGCTATGAAAAATGAGCTCAACGAGTTCGAACGCAATAAAGTATGGACTCTTACGGTTAAGCCGAAGGGAAAGTCTATTATTGGAACTCGATGGGTATTTCGAAACAAGCTAGACGAAGGAGGTAATATTATCCGAAATAAGGCACGACTGGTTGCTCAAGGATATAATCAAGAAGAAGGTATTGGCTACGAGGAGATTTTTGCTCCCGTAGCCAGACTCGAAGCCATTCGTATGCTTTTTGCTTTCGCTTCTTTTTATGAATATCAAGCTTTATCAAATGGATGTAAAGTGTGCCTTTCTTAATGGATTTCTAGATGAACCAGGTTTTGAAAACGATGAATTACCAGAGCATGTATTTAAGCTTGACAAAGCTCTTTACGGCTTTAAGCAAGCCCCAAGAGCTTGGTACGAGCGGCTTTCAAAATATCTCTTGGAAAACAACTTTAAAAGGGGGTTGATTGAAAAAACTCTCTTCATCAAAACACATGGAAAGGATATACTTGTCGTCCAAATCTATGTAGATGATATTCTATTTGGAGCTACTAACGATTCTTTGTGCAAAGAATTTTCTAACATTATGTGCAAGGAGTTCGAGATGAGCATGATGGGAGAGCTGAATTTCTTTTTGGACTTCATGTGCAACAAAGTTCAAAAGGTATTTTCCTTAACCAAGGGAAACATACTCGAGAGCTACTCAAGAAGTACAAGATGATTGATTCCAAGGTGGCTAAAACTCCAATGAGCTCGACACTTTCTCTAGATCAAGATCTTACCGGCAAAGAGGTAAATCAAAAAGAATATGGAGGTATGATCGGCTCCCTTCTTTATCTTACAGCAAGCAGACCTGACATCATGTTCAGTGTTTGTATGTGTGCAAGATTCCAAGATAATTCGAAGGAATCACATCTGATTGCGGTAAAAAGGATTTTGAGATATCTTAATGGTACTAAAGATCTCGGATTATGGTATCCTCATCAAACAAGCTTTGATCTTATCGGCTATTCCGATGCTGATTTTGTAGGGTATAAAGTGGATAGAAAAAGCACCTCTAGGTGTTGTCAATTTCTTGGGGCATCCCTTATAAGTTGGCATTCCAAGAAGCAAAATTCAGTGGCGCTTTCAACTGCCGATGCTGAATACATTGTTGCCGGAGCTTGTTGTTCGCAAGTATTATGGATTGCACAACAACTCCAAGATCTTGGAATCAACTATAAGGGCATCCCCATAAAATGTGATAACACCAGTGCTATTTCTATCTCCAAAAACCTTGTACATCACTCAAGAACGAAGCACATTGATGTGAGACACCACTTTATCCGAGATCATGTAGAAAAAGGTGATGTGTCATTGACATTCATCTCTACCGAGATACAACTTGCAGATATCTTTACCAAACCTTTACCCGAAGATAGTTTCAATTTCATCTGATTAGAACTTGGAATGCTTAATAAGGAATCATCGATGTAGGGGGAGCAATCGTATCTTATGATATTAGTATTATTCCCTACACCAAGATCTTGAAATAAAATTTAAAGTCTTACTCCAGCATAGTTTGACGTTAAATTTAAATTCAAAACAAACTTATGGATAATATTTTTTAGGTAAAATTTCTTTAGATTTTTACCTAAAAGATTGTATTTTCTTTTAAATCTTATCCCCTTTTTGTTTCCGGTTAAGATTTTTTTGTTTTTAAAATTCAAATATTGGTTTTTTATGGGGATTTGGTTCGGATTTTTTTTTCTGGAAGATTTTTTTTTACCGAGAAGCTCAAAGGTTCTGGGAATTTATTGGATCTTCAAAGGGCTTTGGGTGTATTTATATCCTTCACTTCTCCCGGTCACATCACAAACCCACTTTTCTTCTGCCCCTCCCTCTCTGTTTTCTCCACTTTCTAAGACTACTCGAGTACTCTCCTTCCGCCATGACTCCGAAGAAAAACTCTTCCCCTCCCTCTTCCTGGTCTGGTTCCAAAAGGCTTCGTTCTTCAGATTATAAGGGAAAGAGCTAAGAAATTGAAGAAGACTACAAGGGCAAGGCGACTCTTCGACAATTGGAGACCTCCTCCGAGAGTGAGGATGAAGCATCCCATGGTCGCCGGAAAATCATTAAGAGGGAACCCCGTCCTCCACCCCGCAATCATCCTCGCTAGGTGAATCCTCGCGCTCCTAAGAAGGCTCCGCATCAACACTGCATGCAGGCTCCGATCAATCACGAGGTATTCTCCGACACCCTTCTCTCTTGGTTCGGTAGTCACACAATGTCCAGGATGTGGAAGGATGGGTATGTTAATCGACCCATCAACTTCTGTGACCATGTGGATCTAGATTTTCTAGAATCCACAAACCTCCCGTGTGTCAAATTGTTGAAGAATTCTAATGTCTGGTCCCTCCTAAACCCCGGCACTGTTGCTTACCCTCCCCTCACTAGACTCTTCTTTGTGAACCTTATTGCCAGTAGAGAGAAGGGAGTACTCACTCTCTCCTCTCAGGTAAAGCAACGCCAGATTACTCTTACCCGCTCTTCCTTAGCCCTCATTCTTGGTATCCCTGAAGTTGTAAACACTCAAGATCACCCTTCCAAAGATTACCGTCTCCGCAAAGCACAAAAAGAATTCTTTGTGCGCCATGTCCCTCCTCCTGAAGCCTTCAAGCCCAAGCCCAAACACACGCACAATATTCTTACCCTTGAGGCTAAAGTGGTCTTCACTCTCCTTGCTCGTTGTATCTTGCCCAGAAAGAACTCTTGCGAGCTTGTCACTGACAACTTACTTCACACTCTCTATCTGATCTTGGCGGGCCATGAGGTTGATGTTCCTAATCTCATTCTCACCTACATGCTTCACACCATCAACACCCCTTTGACCGCTCCACTGCCTTATGACAATTTCCTCCCTAAGATCTTTGAGTTCTTCAACATTGACACACAAGGGGAGGAACACGTCTCCCACACTGTCCGAATTGATGAGGATTGCTGGAAAAGATTGGGAATTGAACAGACTCTGGCCGGTGGCTGGATTCTGAAGACACCATCCCAGGGAGACACTGTGAAGCTGGAGCAGAGAGTTGAGTACCTGGAAGCTGAGGTGGATGCGCTTCGGAAGGATCTAAAGGCAGTCAGAGCAGATATTGTGGACCGACAAGATGACAGTCACCAGTGGCTTATGATTATGGATGAAAAGTTGAATCAGCTTTTCATGCTTTGTGGCATGAACCATAGAGCCACCACTTCTATTATGCCAATGGATGCAGACTCTGTCAAGCACGTAGAGGAAACTGCCAAGAACGTTCTCCTGAACTGTGAAAGCAAGGTGTTGAAGTGCTTCATCCTACGCCCACTTTTCCCTGAGCCAAACATCCTCACTATAGAGGAGTATGGCATTGTAAAGAAATGGTGGGATGCTGAAGCAAAGAGACAGGCGGAGATGTGGAAGAACCACCATGTGAAGAACGCAAAGGACTGATGGCATGAGAAGATCTTCCGAGGACGCCTAGATGAAGATGGTGTTCCTCCCAAGTATGGCCAGTGGTATGAGGAGGTGGTTGTACTATCTGATGACGAGTGATGGTGTCTGGAGCTATGTCTTGTGCTGGTCTTGAAAACTATTTTGGGTTTATGTTTTAAAACTCTCTGGTTGCTGGTCTTTTGAAAACTCTCTCTTCCCTTCTTGTTGAAAGATAAAAAGGGGGAGAACTCTGGATTGTAAGGCCTTACTTTTGCTTTGCTGGCCTTACTGTTTTTAGGTTTTAATCTCTTGAAAAACTTTGATCCAACATTTGCACTATGTTTATATATATGTTGTATGTTATATATCTTCCATTGGAAACAGGTGCACAAGATTACTGGGATTACAGGTTTTGTCTTTCATCAAGGGGGAGATTGTTAACTCCACCTTGATGATAAGACCTGCCTAATGGAGATTAAGGCCTTGGTTGATGAAAGCCAAAACTCGAGTTTCCAGAGTTTGGTAAGATCTTACCAAAGGGCTCAAAGGATTGCGTGCACAAAAGGACTCGGACTTTGAAATAGGTTGAATGGACCTATTTGTTAAATAGGCCTATTTAACCTTACAGATCCGAGATCCAAAGGACCATAGTTATTGGGCCTAAGTGTTTAATTCGGACTTTGTTCTAAGTGTATGATGGATTGGGCCTAATTGTGTTGAATGGACTCCATCTTATCTTTATTATGTGTTAGGCAAATGTTGTTGAGATTGTGCAGGATTTGTTCGGACGAAATCCAAGACTTCTACAACGTATCCCTTCTACAACGATGATATCCAAGATCTCAACGAATTCGAAGTGAAGGTTCTGGAACTTGTTGATTCGGCCAAAGATCTCTCTAGGAAGTTCGGTGCAATCGTCACTTTCAAACGTTCGACTTTCAAATCAAGTGTACTGGCCTATATAAAGGAGAAGAGGAAGATTGCAGATTACACAACTCTCCAGCGCTCAACGTCAACTGCAATCAAGTCTTCTTCAAGCTTTCGATCACACGTTGCTCACCTTGCTAAGTGTTGTATTTACTTTGAGTGCGTGTGAGGTTTCTTTCGAACTTTATAGTACAATTCATCTAGGTTATACTAAGGGTTTCTCTACCCAAATGTATAGGGTACTTCGGTATCCATAGAGCTTTGTTTCACTAGTGTGCTTGGGTTGCTAGATAGGAAGTTAGTCTAGAAGAGAGCAAGTCTTTTAGAGGTTGTATCTATGACTCATAAGATAAAGTGAAATAAAGTTTGTTGAATCCTACGGGTTGGATAATCCTAGGTGGGGACGTAGGCGGTTGTGCCGAACCTCGTTAACAAGTATCGTGTTCTTTACTTTCCGCTCTTTACTTTTGCATATTACTTGTTCGCCTTTTATTACTAATTTGTTCTTGTGTTTCAGATAAGGTCTTACCTCTGGCAGTAAGATCTTACCAGTTTCAGCATTTGCGAAAAGTTTGCATACTCTATTCAACCCCCCCCCCCTTCTAGAGTATTTGGGTCCGTTATATCTGCCTATTCCGCACTTCACCTGGGATGGGGACAGCCCTAAGCCAATCAGTAACATGGTCTCGACGCTGAGAACTCCACAAAGCCATCTGACGCGGTGATAAGGAAAAGGTATTCTCTCCATCTTTCGTAATCTATGTGAAATATATGTCTGTCAGTTTCTTCATGAGTTTGGGGGCAGCGATCTCACTTGGATTACTCAGAATATCAGTCCCTACTTTTATATTGAAGACACGCACGGCGTCATCGAAGGCATACCCAGGCTAGCTTATTATTATTATTATTATTATTATTATTATTATTATTATTATTATTATTATTATTATTATTTTATAACTCCATCCTCAACACTTGATTAATATATAGATCATTATAATGTGATAGATTAAAAAGAAAATGCAGTTGGGGTATTACAAATACACAATCAAGTCCGAGTTTTTTTTAGTTATTCAATTTTATTCACTGTAAATCAAATAACTTGAGGAAATGTTGTAAAGTGCAAGAAGGTGGGGACTTGGTGGAAATTGTCAAAATTGATGTTCATTCGTTCCTTTGTTTGTATTAAGGTTAAAGATGGAATATTGGTGCTGGTAGGACGCTTAATTTTTTAAAAGATAATAAATGGGCTTTTGAATGCCCTTTAGAACAAAGTCTTCTGAAACCTTTAATTGAAGACCGATCTCTTGATAAACAAATTCATTACACAAAATAACACATGGGAAACGGGAGGTTTATTGTCTAGCTTACATGGGTTGATTTCAAATACCAATATTTAGCCATATTGGAAATATGGTGCTTCCAACTTCTTGCCTGTCAGATAGACTATATTGTGGTCCAAGCTCCTCTGGTTGGTTTACAACTAAATCGGCACCCTTTATCATCTCAAACGAGGCAAAGGATTTGGATTTCGATTGTGAATGGATCTAGAAGCTTGTTGTCCCTGTTGTTGCAAGAGGATTATATGTCTAGTCAGGGACGGAACCAGGAATAAAAGTTTGGGTGTGCTAAATTTACTTATGTCACGAAGAAATATTATTGTGGAAAAAAATTGAATGAAAGTAGAGAAATATAGTAATGAAATTGATATAATTAATTTTTTTATCTCGCATATAATTTATTGGGTACACAATAAAAAAATATTGTGAAAATATTTGCAAAAATAGAGATATATAGTCAAAAAAAAATAATAGAATTTGAGGTAGATGGTATTGATAAAAGGGAAATATAACAATTGAAAGAGGCTGTTTTACAAGGGATTCGAACCGGGGACCAACAGGTTAAAGTGCAAGGCTTGTACCAATGGCGCAATTTCTACCTTATGCTCTATACTCAACCTATATAATAGATATTCCGTGCCTGTGTCTAGTATTGAAGTAAATAAAACCAATAAAAGCAAACCAACTCATGTCCAAGCAAATAAATACAAGACTTTCTCCCGTTGTAGTAGAAGGTAGTCAGGATCGATCCACGAGGAAGCGTGTCAGCGCCCGCCTTTTCAGTCCAGAGAACTCTCGAAATCGACTCAGGAAGTACTTGACGTCGACCACTCAGTCGAGTAAAACTGCACAATAGAGAGAACAGAAATGCAAATGAAGCAAAAACAAGCAATGTCGAGTAAAAGCGTACTCGATGTCAACCGGACTAATCGATGTCGAGTAGATGTCAGTTGATGTCGAGTACTGCAGAAACAAAAATCGTAACTTTCACAATGACAGAACACGAAATTGGTGGGAATAAAATCAATAAACTAAAAGACTTCCAGAATCGGGGTTTTAATACCACAATGATCACCATATAAAATAATGAACAAATGTATAAAAGATCATGTCTTTTCATCAAAGAAATGCCGTTATTAACAAATAGGAATATAGAGGCTTTCGCATAAACCCTAATTATTACTAACCCTTTTCACATAATTAATCCAAGTTGTATTAATATCACTTTCGCTTCAATAACACAAACAAGGATCACCTTCAAATTTCGCAAAAGAATCATGTTCATAGGGATAGAAGACGAAATCGCATCACAAGATTGTAACTTTATCGCATTTACCTTACATGGCTACCGTCGGGCTCACCCCGACCCTAGAAGTTGGGTGACTACTCGCTCTTCATCATAACAAACATCAATATCATAAAGGAAATAACTAATTGCATTAAATAAAACTGAAGAAAGTACAAACCGAACAAAGCCAGATCACTTTCGCTCCCTTGCTCCACTCGGCCTCTCTCTCTCTCTCTAAAGCTCTCGAAAACTTCTATGAAACACAATTGCTTGTGGCTTGGCTTGGATTGGATGATTCTAAAAACCAGCCCCTAAAGCCTTATTTATAGTGTTCAATCCCCGCTATTCAAGGAAAGAACAATCTATCTACATCTAAAACTTTCTATCTAAAAACATAAGATAAAACTTGATGAATAAAGGAAATAAATCTATATGAAAATTATCTAATGTGGATAAATCCCTCTTGAACTTGATAGATCTTCATGTGGATGGATATAATTCCACATATCTTCACTTGCAAGTAATCTATCTTCTCGGCACACACTCGATCTCGAACTCGGATTCGTCACTGGGGTACTCGACATCGAGTAGAGTTACTCGACGTCGACTAGCGTCTTCTTCTCATGGGTTGCACTCAAGCTCGGGCAATTGGTGGACTCGACATGAGTACTCGACGTCGACTAACCTACTCGACTTCGAGTAGAATTGGTCGTCTCAAGTGGCTGGCTGCTCGACTTGCTCGTTTTTTACTGGGGTCACTCGATATCGACTAAGGTTGGTCGATATCGACTAGCTATGTCGAGTACTTCTTTCCTTATTTCTTGCTCGATTTGTCCTGGTTCGGCTTTTGCTTGATTTTGAACTTTCTGTAGTAGTCTTGAAATTAAACAGAAACTAGTGTAGACTCCATAATTTGGAAAATAAGTATAAACTACATAGATTTTGTACAATTCTAACCCAAATGCATGAAATGCATAAAGAAATCGATATAAAAGTAAGTGTGAAACATGGCGAATTAGACGCACAACAAACTCCCCATACTTAATCTTGTTTGTCCGCAAGCAATACTTTTAATGGTCATACAGGGGAAGAAACTAAACTCTCAACATATTAGATTCATTCTCATATGTCCCTGCAATCAATTACCATCCTCAAAAAGGTACTAATGTCACCAAATCCATGCCTGTGAATAAAAGCAACATCTACACACAAAAGGAGGGTTTTGCAAAAACATTCATTCGTGACAAAGCATTAATAATCAAGAGGACTTTAATTAAGCTCGATAAGGAGTAGATTGGTAAAAGGCTAAAGGTGGGCAATTTTTGGTCATGTGGTGCTAATGATCCGGGGAAACGGAGTACTTTCCAAACTTTCATACAACATTCCTTCTTCTTTTGATTTCTCACCTTTCACTCATTGCTTTTTTTCAATAATAATGCTTTTACCTCTCTAACCTCAGCATTGACTTCTCGCGAGTCGCAAACATGGGTGTCATGAATGGCCCCAGATACTTAGTGCTTCGGACTCCTCACAATGGTGTCCTATCTTGCGAAACTATTATCTCAACGCAGGCAGGGTCGATCTACCTTTATCTCCTGAGGTGATCAGATTTTCTTTCTCTCATTAAATTTTCCATAATATATGAATTTCCTTCCAAACTCCAATAATGATAATAACACAAACACCATATACTAATCTCTATAATGTGACATCATTCTCAACATAATCCCCGGATAGGAAATAAGGTAAAGAATGACGATATTTAGATCATGTGGAGCAATATATAAAATAAGGCTTAATATAGCTTTTGTGATGCATAAACATAGGTATGGCTAAGGAATATAAACATATGAGCATTATATGGAAAATATAAAGTCCTCCATCCTTTTATCATGCAATATGTCAAAAACAACTTCAAATTTTACCTTCTTTAATGGTTTTCAAGAAAAATAATGCACTTCATTGTGACTTCCCTTTACTAGGCAATTTCATGTTATATCTCTAATGAATCCAGTTTTGCATCGTCGAGTTCTATAAAGCTTCCATGACACTAATCAAAAATTTTAAATGGGGTGATAAAAATAAACTTTGGAAAATAACATGTAATCCCTTAGATTAATAACATATCCAAAGTAGCCATGTAGAATCAATTCGAAAATTAAACTTAAAGTATGCACACATATGGTCAAATAAAGTCAAATATGCATAAAGTAGGCCCTTTTCCCACACCATACTTAAACATTACAGTTTCCTCACTGTATAAAAACAAGGGTAAAGAAAAAAAAACTCACTAGACAGGTGTGCAGATCGTCGGAATCGAGTGCAAATGTTGCTGCAGAAGTGGTCGACATCGAGCAGACTAGTCAACGTCAACTAGGTCTACTCGATATTGAGTAACGTTGAACCTCAGGATGGCCTTTCTCCTCGACCATATGTCCTTTGCTCGTGATGGGTGGTCGACGTCCAGTAGGTTACTCGACGTCGAGTACTTTTGTAGCTTTTTTGTACCTGCAAGATTCGTTAGACATAAAATATACACAATAGAAAATTTTAAAACTAATGATTCAGAACGAAAAACCAAAAACAAATGTCCAAAAATTCAAAAACTAATTGTCTTTTTACAAACTCTAGATTTTATAGTCGCTAGGCCGACTTTCTCCGTTCAAGCTCAAGGTGGCATTTGCAGGACCCAAGTGGCTTGGGCTTCAAAAAAGACTCCATTTTTATCCATTACTTGTAGTCCTCCTGAATGGATCTTATTCACCGTGAAAGGACCCATCTTTTTCTTGTTGAATTTGTTGGGAAACCAATGATCCTTTGATTTGGAGACATTGACTTTGTCTCCGACTTCATACTCCTTGGGATCGTCATTGGAAACCCTACATAAGCGCACATACCAAGGAAAACCTCTCCCATGTATAGATAAATCTTTAATGGAAATAGGAGAAGAGACGTCCTTACCTTGGCTTACCGTCGCGAAATCAGCGTTTGGGACCTCCTGATCTAGTCGACATCGAGTAGTGGTACTCGACGTCGACTACTTTTCGTCGTCTGGTGGCTTGCTCATCGAGGAAGGAGGGATCGAGTTCCCCAGAATCTGGTCGACTTCGAGTAACCTACTCGACGTCGAGTACTGCTCGGCCTCGGGTGGTTTACTCGATGTTGGTGGAGTCGATGAGGGCTTCTAGATCTGGTAGACGTCGACTAGAGTACTCTACATCACTTCTGGTCAACATCGACCCCATACTTAAGACCTAGCAACGAGTCTGAATAAAAATTAGTCGATATCGACTTACCTGGGTCGATGTCGAGTAGATCTTTTGTATCGTCATTCAGAATCGCCATGATGTCCTCCACCTGGGCTTCCATGTCCTTCTTTTCCAGTTCCTCGGGAGTCATATTTCTTACCTTTGGCTCCCCGCAAGTTATGTACCTCGCTGATATTGACTTGACCTCCTCCATAGGACCTATATGTCTTTCGGTTTTATTAAAAGAGTCCTCAATTACCTCATTGATGATGTTGAAAGTGACCACTCTCTTCCTTACGCTTATGTTGGCATCCACCATCGCTAAGAAGGGCCTTCCTAATATAATTGGACAAGCAGGGTCCTCTGCCACATCAATAACTAGAAAATCAGCAGGGACGAAGAATTTACCTACTTGGACTGGTACATTGTCCACCATGCATGTTGAGATGACCACAGTGTTGTCCGTCATGTATAATTTTGCATCCACAGGCTCTAAGGCATCTATCTTGACTTTGGACCAGATTAATAGAGGCATAATACTTACACTGGCTCCTGAGTCACACAAAATATTAAATTTGTATTGACCAAAATCCAATGGTTATAGAAAACTTACCTGGATTTGACCTTTTTTCTAGAACGTCCATCTGGCTGCACTCCTCTGCGATCTCAGCCATCGATCGCTTTTTCCTCAGAATCTCCTTGAGGAACTTTACAGATGATGGCATTTCATGAAGAGCTTCTATGAAAGGGATTGTGACATTTAGCATTTGAAGGATCTTCACGAAACGCTGAAACTTCTTTTTCGTTGGGTCCTTCTGAGATTTCGTTGGAAATGGCAGCGTTTTCTTCTTTGAACGTGCAGAAGTGTTGTCGACATGGGCAGAAGGTTGGTCGACGTCGACTGGAGGCTCCTCGACATCGACTACAGTACTCGATTTCAGGGCAGGTGCAACGTTCTGGTCGATCTCAGATACAGGCTCCTCGACGTCGAGTAGAGTCTGGTCGACGTCGATTGGCTTACTCGACGTCGAGTAGTCTTCTGCATCCTTTTGCTCCGCATTTTGCTCGGGCGTTTGCATCTGACGCTCACTCCTTAGATTCATTGCGGCTACCTATCTTACAGATTTATTTTTAGGATTAGGTTCAGAAGATCCAAGGAGCATACCTGATTGCTTGGGGATTGATGAAGCCAATTGACCCATTTGGGTCTCTATTGATTTTCGCCAGATATCAATCTCCCCAAGTCTATAGTTGATGCCATGCAGTTGAGTATGGATGGAACTGATCGATTGCTTGCTATCTAAATGATTCCTCCGCATCTCCTCGAGAATAACCCGCATGTCATCTTTCTTACCTTCTCTGTCACGGTGACCAGGAGCTCTGTAGGGCGGGGGGTCTCTTTGATGCTGGGGCTGGCGATAATGGCTCTACTTCTGTTGTTGCCGATGCTTCCCTGAGTAGTTTCCCCCCACATACCTTGCCTCTTCGTGGGTTTCAGCCATGAGTATTTGATCTCCATGTGGGCACGCAGTAGTGTTGTGCCTCACAGACCCACATTCCAAACAAGGTTTATCTTTAGAAAGAAATTTAACTTGTTTGGTAAGGCAACGTACCTGGTCGTTGTGAAACTGGTCCTTGACGTCTGGATCAATCTCTTTAGGTGGCACATATAGAGGCATAGATGGGACATGCATTTCATACCTTTCGTCGCCAAAGGCCGCAGAAGTCTCATACGTGTTATCATAATTTGCCAAAGTCTCAAAGGTTTCCCAAGCACGTCGTGGGGTGTACTCGAGATACCTATAAGCAGTGTAATTGTTGATTTGATCCTTAGTAGGTAGATCTAGGCAATTGAAGATGATCTCTTGAATGACGTAGGGTGGCTGTCCGTGCGTAGGACAGGATTTCATAAGCCTTTTGTAGCGCTCCCAGACTTGTACTAATGATTCCCCTGGCTTCTGTCTGAAAGTCATGATCTGTTGTCTGAGTGCAGCTGTCTTTGCAGGAGGAAAGAACTTGTTAAGGAACAAGTCCTGTAATTCGTTCCAAGTGCGAATTGATCGTTCTGCCAATCCTTCAAGCCACTGTGAGCCTATTCCTGCAAGAGACCAACGAAAAGCCTTTAGTTTCAGATATTCTAGATTAGCACAATCTGCAATTGCTTCACATAAATCTAGAAAAGTTGTAACATGCTCTAAAGGGCATTCATTGGGTCTTCCCCTAAATTGACTTCTTCTAATTTCAGTAATAAAAGAAGGACGAATTTCATAATTAACAGGGGGAAGAACGATCGGTGATTCTGGAACTTCCAGAGTAGGATGCAGATACTCCTTTGCATTGGCTGGGACATGCCCAATCTGCTCCTCAAGTTCCCTTCTGGCGTTGACCTTTCGATCTACCTTTCCTTCCCACCTTTATTGATTATGTGTATATCCCGCCTCTCGTTAGGCGTATTCTGCTACTCCGGTGGTCAATTCTTCGATCCGTAGTCGGAGTTGCTCAAGCTCCTGTGCTGGTGTGAGATGGACCTCATTCTCGTTTGTAGTCGACATGAGTCTCCTTCTAAGCCTTTTCTGTAAGTGGAAAAAGCGTTCGGGCTCGAGAATAGGGTCTATAGGTGTGCGATCAGTTCTTCGCATGCACCTGCAAAACAGAAACAAAAAGAAAAAGAGTGTAAAAAGGCACTAAAAAGGGCGCGATTGATTGCCTCCCCGACAAGGACGCCAATTTGTTGTTGCAAGAGGAATATATGTCTAGTATTGAAGTAAATAAAACCAATAAAAGCAAACCAACTCATGTCCAAGCAAATAAATACAAGACTTCCTCCCGTTGTAGTAGAAGGTAGTCAGGATCGATCCACGAGAAAGCCTGTCAGCGCCCGCCTTTTCAGTCCAGAGAACTCTCAAAATTGAATCACGAAGTATTCGACGTCGACTAGAGTCCTCGGCGTCGACCACTTAGTCAAGTAAAACTGCACAACAGAGAAAACAGAAACGCAAACGAAGCAAAAAAAGCTATGTCGAGTAAAAGCATACTCGATGTCGACCAGACTACTCGATGTCGAGTAGAGGTCAGTCGATGTCGAGTACAGCAGAAACAAAAATCGTAACTTTCGCAATGACAGAACACGAAATTGGTGGGAATAAAATCAATAAACTAAAAGACTTCCAGAATCGGGGTTTCAATGCCAAAATGATAACCATATAAAATAATGAACAAAGGTATAAAAGATCATGCCTTTTCATCAAATAACTGTCGTTATTAACAAATAGGAATATCGAGGCTTTCGCATAAACCCTAATTGTTACTAACCCTTTTCACATAATTAATCCATGTTGTATTAAGATCACTTTCGTTTCAATAACACAAACAAGGATCACCTTCAACTTTCGCAAAAGAATCATGCTCATAGGGATAGAAGACAAAAACGCATCAAAAGATTGTAACTTTATCGCATTTACCTTACATGGCTACCGTCGGGCTCACCCCCACCCTAGAAGTTGTGTGACTACTCGCTCGTCATCATAACAAACATCAATATCATAAAGAAAATAACTAATTGCATTAAATAAAACCGAAGAAAGTACAAACCGAACAAAGCTAGATCACTTCCGCTCCCTTGCTCCACTCGGCTTTTCTCTCTCTCTCTCTCTCTCTCTCTCTCTCTCTAAAGCTCTTGAAAACTTCTACGAAACACAATTGCTTGTGGCTTGACTTCGCTCGAAAACCAGCCCCTAAAGCCTTATTTATAGTGTTCAATCCCCGCTATTCAAGGAAAAAACAATCTATCTATATCTAAAACTTTCTATCTAAAAACATAAGATAAAACTTGATGAATAAAGGAAATAAATCTATAAGGAAACCATCTAATGTTGATAAATCCCTCTTGAACTTGATAGATCTTCATGTGGATGGATAGAATTTCACATATCTTCACTTGCAAGTAATCTATCTTCTCGGCACACACTCGATCTCGGACTCGGATTCGTCAGTGGGGTACTCGACATCGAGTAGAGTTACTCGATGTTGACTAGCGTCTTCTTCTCCTGGGTTGCACTCGAGCTCGGGAACTTGGTGGACTCGACATGAGTACTCGACGTCGCCTAACCTACTCGACGTCGAGTAGAATTGGTCGTCTCAAGTGGCTGGCTGCTCGACTTGCTCGTTTTCGACTGGGGTCACTCGATATCGACTAAGGTTTGTCGATATCGACTAGCTATGTCGAGTACTTCTTTCCTTATTTCTTGATCGATTTGTCCTGGTTCAGTTCCTGCTTGATTTTGGACTTTATGTAGTTGTCTTCGAGCTTTTCATCTTTTCTCCGAATTGCCGTAAATTGCCTCGATTTTTGCAAAATTTAACATAAACTAGTGTAGTCTCCATAATTTGGAAAATAAGTATAAATTACGTAGATGTTGTACAATTCTAACCCAAATGCATGAAATGCATACAGAAATCGATATAAAATTAAGTGTAAAACATGGCGAATTTGGCACACAACAGTCCCACCGAAGGTTTGTTTGTTCCTTTGGAAGTTGGGAAAAGGATGGGATTTCTATGAAAGATCGTCTAAAAAGATCCCACGTTGTTGTGCTTATGGCATGTGGTTTTTGTGACTCTGTGCATGAAACGATAGGACACTTATTTCTTGATTGCGTAGTCACCAAACAACATTACAACATTTTCGTGCACAATGAATAAACATGAGTTCGGCACTAGAACGACAGTTCGACAGGAGAAAACATAATAAGACACTCGATAATATTTACAAACATAATGGCCATCGCAGGAAGTTAACTTGGTGTTGGTGGGCTTTATGGTATTTCATAAAAAAAAATGAGTTTTGGCCAGGATTACAAATTTGAGTTTAGCAACATGTTGAGTTCCATTACTGTAGCCAAATTGTCTAGGGGACAGTCTACTCTCTCGAAAGAGATGGATGGTATATCTTCGGTGCTGCCCGGGTACGTGTCGAACTCGGGTGTCCGAGGTAACAAGAAAACAAAGTCTAACATGACAAATAGTATTTGGGAACATCCACCTCATGGGTTTTTTTAACTTCATTTTGATGGGTAAGATAATCTCCATGGTAAGATATCTTATGGTTTTGTTATACGCGATCACAACGCTAAAATGGTTAGTTTCAGTGGAGGGCAATGTAATAACAATTCGCCTATCTTTGCGAAAGCTATTGTCCTACACAAAAGAGTTGTTCACGCATAGGGCTTGGGTATTGATAATCTCCTCATCGAAAAGGACAATCTGGTTGTTCATTTTTGTGAAGGCTATTCTTGTGGATTGGTCATGCCCGTGAAATATTGAGCTTCTACAACCAGATACGTTCTTGGTCTTACGTTCGCTCTTTAATGTTTACATTCATCATATTTTCAGAGAAAATAACTCTTTTGTGGATATGATTGCTCATCTACCGACGAAAGTTTAACGGATAACATGGAATTGCAAGTTCTCGTTCGAAAGAACGCTTTAGAAGGAGCACTGCTATTAGGAGGCAGTCTTGTACCTAATTTCTTTCTCTACTTCAAATAATAATAATAATAATAATAATAATAATAATAATAATAATCATAATAAGGGAAAACTAATTAACATACCCCCACCTTTGAGGGTATGGTAAAAATATATCCTCGACTTTCAAATGTAATAAAAATATTCTGACCTTTGAGGGTGGTGTTAATATATTACCCTGTGTTTTCTCACGGGTCAAAAATGCTAACAAGACACCTTACACGGATTTTTTACAAGAGTTTTCTTGAAAAGTGTCCTTAGAAAAAAAATAAATAGTTGGACCGGGTTCGTACCCAACGTCTTTTCCTCCCTCATATCTTTTTCGGTGGACTGTGGTCGCCTCTTGAATTGTCTTCCAGATCTTTCAGGTAGCTCATGGTTCCTCTATAATGTCAGTCTTCCTCCCTCGTGGTCGACTATCTTGAGCTGTCTCTCTCACATCTTCTTCCCCTTTGATTCGTCCACGGATTTGGGTGGGTAAGTTTTTTTCCCCCTCTTCGTTGTTGTTGTTGTTGGTTTAGTTTTGTTGTCGGTTTGGTGGTATGAATAGTCGTGTTGTGTTAATCTGAGGCAATTTGACCAGATTAGTTGCTTGGTTGAATCACTTTCGTTTTTCGGGTTTAATTTGTTATCGTTTTATTTTTTTCCCAAGGAAACCGATCAAGAAAACCTAATTTTAGTGCTAATTGTTAAAAAAAGGCTTCACGTATGTTGTCTTGTCAAAAAAAATCCACGTAGGCTATCTTGTCAACATTTTTGACCCGTGAGAAAACACAGGGTAATATATTACCACCACCCTCAAAGGTCGGGATATTTTTATTAAATTTGAAAGTTGAGGATATATTTTTACCATACCATCAAAGGTGGGGGTATTTTAATTAGTTTTCCCTAATAATAACTTGTCCGCATGGGCTTAGCTCAATTGATCACAAGGGGTGACATTTGGAGTAAGTACCAAGGATCGAGTCCCATTAGCGACATAGGAGCAACCTCTCAAATGAGAGGGGACTCCTTGTGCAGTGAACACTGGTCATAAGCCCTTGTTACCGGTTGAGTCACCATTATTTATCTTCTCTCACAATTTCCGTCGGGCTGGGAATGAGAGGCGTTTAGAATGAGCAATTTCACCTTTTTTGAGCAATAATAACAATAACTCGGGGAAAAAAAGTCCATGCATCGGAGGGTTGGTTGGGTTGCTTGTACAATCACCCAGAAAAGGCAAGGTGTAAGCGCTACAGACGAGGTCACGCAGAAGGCATGTGGCAGTAGGGGTGGCCACGGGTTACGGGTCGACCCGTGACCCGACGGGTCGTACGGGTCAATGACCCGGCGGGTCATTGACCTGACGGGTCCGGGTCAACGGGTGGGGGCGGGTTGCGGGTTAGGGCTAGGTTCAGGGGTTTTCAACCCGATGATCCGGCGGGTCAACCCGCCATCCCAATTATTTTTTTTGAAAAAAATATTTTTTTGTTTATAATAATTATTATGTATGTTATATTTAGAATAATTCATAATATATAAATATAAACTAGTTTGCAATGTACAATGTGGGTCAAAAGCACTATCACTCTTCCCTTTTTATAGCTTTGGAGGACTTCCCCTATTTTCTCAACTTTCAATGTGGGACAAAACTCTTGTCCCACGTTGAAAATTGAGAGTTAGAATGAGAAGGGATGGAGGTATATATATATGTGTACCCCATCATCCCTTAACCATCCCTCTTCACTTTAAGCTTTATTTCTTATATTGAAATAAAGTAAAGTTTGAGAAGTTTTATATCCCTACATTTATATTGTAGTGGATGAAGAAAGTTTTATAGAGATATAAAATTTCTCATATTTTTTTCCACTTTATATTAAAATGAAATGGATATAAAAAGTGATATGTAGAAAAAGACTTTACATATCATTTTTTTTTTTTATTAGTCAAAAATATTATAAAAAATTAAATTTTTTTTTTATTTGGGAATCCGTCGGGTCAACGGGTCGACCCGGCGGGTCAACGGGTCAACCCGAACCCGCCAACCCGTGAAATTCCCGGGTTAGGGTTCGGATCGCCCTTCCCCGACCCTTGACCCGACGGGTCCAACCCGTCGACCAGCCGGGTCCAACCCGTCGACCAGCCGGGTCCAACCCGTGGCCACGCCTATGTGGCAGTGCTGGTTAGTTGCACGCTTGAAGTGACATTTTTGGTCATCCCGTCCCGCTAAAAATACACGGGACTCGGGATGACTTCAATCCCGTCGCATGTCCATCCTATTACTTTTATACACCGGAATAAAAACTCAAATACAAAACAGGTGCAGTAAAAAATAATCAAATGAGTAATTTTCCAGTATTAGGCTGAACTACAACTGATAGTCTGCAAGAGTCATATAATGAAACAATCTAACCTCTGTAGTGAACACACTGACGCAAGCTGCCGAAATTTCTTACGATAAAAAACTGTGATAAAACTTAACAAGAATGCCTTACACAGACCAAGTCGTCCAGCTTGTTACCATCCATCTTGTAGAGCGATGAGCACTGCATTTGCTTGAAGTGATCTTGGGCCTCCTTCCTAAGACTTTCAAACGGCATGTTTTCCCACTTGCTGTAGTTCGACCTCTTCCTGACATCGCTCATGTCGCCAGTGCCAGATATAGGTCCTGTGTACTCAGGACCCTTGTTGCCCCACACTTTGCAGCTGCCAAATTGTCCCAAGTCAATGGCTTGAGAAGCCGCACCCCTCTTTAAAAACAGGGCAGCAGTGTGAGCTTGTCTAATGGTATCTTTACTCGGAATATCTGACCAATATTGCTTCCTCTCAGATCTCATCGGAGAATGTATCCTTATTACCTGAGACAGTTGAGCCGAGGTCAATCAAATGTTCATTAAAATGAACCATATGAAGACAAGTAAACTGATGTTGGGGATACAGATCAGAACAAAGAAATCAATACATTCGGCAATGGAAATTGGAAACCAACTCCATCCCTTGAAAATATGTAAAAAGAGTTAGTACCCCGAGGCATTCCAGTAGCTGATAATATGCTCTTCCTTGAAGCGGATTGTGCCCCTTCTTTGGTTCAGAGAAGTATCTAGTCCTGTTACAAAAAAAAAAAAAAAACATATAAGCAAATTGCGCAGCAAGTGAAGGAAATTAAGTGCAGCAAATGAATGGATGCAGGGGACGGGTGGCATTTAATCAATTAACTAGATGATTGAGGGATAAATTAACACTGACAAAATTCTAGTGCATATGCCCTTTCACAAAACCATCTTCTTCTTGGATAGCATTCACATTTGGGGATTTATGCATCACATAATACAATGGATTTCCCATGAACATATCATTGAAACTTCGGCAGCTTCTTTGTGACAATGCAAAGTGAAGGAAACACATTGTCATCTAGCTGACCCAATTGTCCTTAATCCTCCAAAAATCTAAAGATCGTTAGGCAGATTCATCTCATACCCAATTCCCATGTTATATTGCAAGTTTTCTTTTCTATGAACAATTCTTCATTTGTGATATTGTATCCATTTCACAAAACATGGCGCACTTCCAGAAGTGCAAATGTACAATCCAATTCAAAATGTATCAAAACAATGTGGACGTCAACGAAAAGATTGTCAAACAAGCCCAAGATGAACTGAGTTGCTAATGTTAGCCTGCTTAGCAATCTCAATCTCCAACATTAAAATAGATGCCATGTTGATTCAGAAAAGGTGTAGTAGTTAAGTCAAAGCTATAGCCTCTAGGTAACAATTCTGTCTAATTCGAAGTTCAAATCATTGCCTCTTCTAGCAATAATATCGTCTTATAAGCATTGATCATTGATAGATTAAAATTTATTAATGTCACAATATTAAAGGTAGAGGGTAAAAAAAGGGGCCATATGTTCATGAATAAAATAAAGTTCAACAATACTGACCATTCTGTATAGCCTGGATCAACTGTGAAACCATATATGTCCACTATATCACACATAGAAAGTGCTAGCTCTATGGATTTCATGCCAGTTCCTTTTGCACCTCTGCGCAAAACAATCCCTTGGAATAGATAGACTGGATTTGGAATGCTCTACAACATGAAGAAAATGATAGAACGTCACAGCAAGCCACAATTTTGTATAGCTTTGTGGAACATAAAACAGAATTTACATTGTAGTAGGAAAAAACAAATTATAACTTCCAGGTGCATATATTGGGAGACATCAAATGTTCAAAAAGTGCTTCCATATTATTTGAAATAAATTACACAAAAAGGTCAAGATAGTACTATCTGAACTGGACAAAAGATGAAATAGAGACAGGGAAGTAATACCATATCTGCATATCAACGAACAAAAGTTTCCAGATTTGGACCTAAACAAATCTAAAATGGCAGTCTTAAAGCTATTTTTTTAGGGAGCAGAATCAAAGATGTCAATGTAATAAAAAAAATAACAAGCATGATACCGAAGTATTAAAAAAATCAACCTGAAAAGAAAACTGATCATCATCTCAGCTGAAAGGAAAGATTCTTCTAATCATGACCTTCCAACAAAATAAAATCCTTAAATTATCATACATTTGACAAAGAATTAAAAAAATACAAATGGAGCAGTATCCCTTTTGTTCTTGCAGGGGATGTTAGTTGGATGCTTCATAAGGCTGTGGAGTCCGTTATAGTTGATGGTTTCAAGCTGAGAAGCACAACATTATGGTTTATCATCTGGATTGTTCAGATGCTACTTTCCTTGTGCCTTGGAAACTAAGAAAATCAATCAAATTTCTAACTGCGCTGCAGGTATCAACTCAGATCAGTAATCAACACATTTTGGGTTCTTTTAACATGAGTTAGTATCTCGAATGCACTTGTTATGATATTTCCAACATACATGACATTAGCTCAGAAACATTAAACGGATACATGAGGTTAGGTATTATCAAGTTTTTAACTTCCAAGATCTTAGTATCATTATTATCCTTCTCCTCTCCCAATTCGGCTGGATGGGGGGTGCTCCACTAGTCTAATATCTTCTCATCCAAGTCTTTTGAAACCCATATCATTGTCTGCTGCTCAAATCGTGTATTAACGTTCACCGAACTACTTTGGTAATCTAGGTTCATTCAAAAGTTGTAGGGCTTTATGTTAGTTAAGATATTGAAATATTGATATCAATAACTTGTTGAAAGTACCTAGAGGTCATAGTGCTTTATCACGAGATATTCGAGTTCAAACAATTTGTTTGTTCAATACTTCAATCCAGGATGGAAAAAGTTATCTGCCAACTTCATTATTTACTTGATAATGAAAAGTGGGTGAATGCATCTTGGGCAGCTAAAGACCATCAAGTACAAAGTTTCAGGAGGCACAAAAATTACATAACCAAGTGTAAAAAGCAACCGCAATCTTTGCAATGATTGGTAAGTCAGCAAGGAATGAGATTTTTCTCTTCCTGTCAAGAACATTTTGAACTTCTCAGAGCAGCAGTAGCAGCACTTTGGTGTGACTACAATGCAGAAATGATATTTGGTAATTTTCTATTCATATTCCATTTAGGCAACCTTTTCTGTTTTATTCCATAGTTTTGCACTTGCTTTTGCTTTTGCCTCTCTATCTTGTAAAAGTAGAATCACTCATCCACCCTTATTTCTAGTTAGTTTTCTTGAGCAGCCAATATGATCTACTTGTGTTCAAACAACGCATTCAGTTTTTCCATCGCAGAAGCTAATTTTGACAAACAGAACTGTTGATCAGTAGCACGAGAAAAACAGACAATTTTGCAAAGGGTTATTCACCTTGATCATCGCATTGAAGTCACGGTGGGTTACACTCTTGATGATAAGAACTTCGTCAGCTGCAAAAAAACATGCAAGTGAGGAAGAATCATAAAGCAAAACAAACAGGCCCTCTTCTACAGCGGCTTAGGCTAGTTTTGGCTATTTTCCAAAATAATTTGGGTCTTTGGCTAGTCTCCAAATATTGTAATGTTTTTTGACCAATTTTTTAAAAAGAAATTCCAAGTTAATTCCTTTTACAATAACTAATTCTAGGGGTGGCGCGGGTTGGGACGGGATGGGGGTCGTCCGGCGTCTCATCCCACACAATTATTACGGGACCGGACCGGGAACGGATTCACTACTTTCTTTCAATCGAGCACGAGTCTTGTTCCCTCGAGGGACGGGACGGGACCGAGACGGCTCTGTCACTCAAATAAAAAAATATTATAAAAAATCTAAAAAATTTATATATTTTGCGGTTTTCAAAGGCATAACATATATAAATTTATAATATTTTTATATTTTACGATTTTCCATATATACACACACTCGACATATTATACATATAATTATACACCATATACTGTATAGAATAGATTTATGTTAGGTACGATCTTCTAGAGATGAAATCCTATATCCTATATCCTATATCCAATACAATACTAAAATATTTGCCTTTTTGCCACAAGTCGCATTTTTATGAGTTTTTTCCATCCAGAACTAAGTATTTTCATTATTATTTTTTAGGTGTTTATTCATGATTTTTTTTATATATTACGATATTTATATAAATTTTATTTCCGTAAGAATATAGCAGATACATATCTGAATTGATTTATTTATGTTTTGATATTTTAATAGTTAACTGTATTTATGAATTTCATGGTTTATCATCTATTTTTTTTAAATAATAAACTATATGTATGTATTTTAAAAAAAAATATGTAGGCAATATATATATATATTCATTGATAAAAATGATACTCCCTCCGTATCGCAATACTTGTTGTTTTAGAGTGTTAAAGTTGTATCAAAAAACTTGTTGTTTTAGCTATAATACTCCCTCCGTTCGGCAAAACTTGTCATTTTAACTCTCCACACAACTTTTAATAAAACTAATAATTACACTTCTTTTTTACTAATTTACCCTCAATTATTACTCTAATTTTTACTTTATCAAAACCTACAACTCACAACACATCAATCAAATCAAGGGCATTTTAGTAAAGTAGAAGCAAAAATACCTAAAATGACAAGTTTTTCCGAACAAAAACAAAACTCTAAAACGACAAGTTTTGCCGAACGGAGGGAGTAATTGTCTTTATAGGTAATGATTGCTCTTTTTATAGGTAATAATTAGTCCTTTTAGGTATTTTAAGCTATAAAAGTAAAGTAAAGATAGGTTTTACTAATAAGTGTACATAGAGCTAAAACAACAAGTATTACGATACGGAGGGAGTAGTTATATGGTAGAACATTTTCAAAATGGTTAATCAATCACAAGTTACATATATCTATAAATTCATTCATTTATTTAGTTATTTTAACCAAAATATAATTTAAATCATCAATTACGTACTAATTTCAACAAAATAAAAAATCGATGGAGTAATGAATTGATTTTTTTTTAATGACAAGACTTTGAACTATCAATTATGTTTATTGTATGGTTTTTGTATATTTCTATTATATAGGCTAAGTGAAAATCAAGTTATTTTTAGGGATATTAATTAAGTAATATCAACTTTATAATACAAATTATTGCATTCTTCAAAAGGTGACGTTATCCAAGAAGGGACTTTTACAAGTTCCCACTGCAAATGCTTAGCCATAGCTTTAATACTTGATCACCAGACTAGTAATTGGTAGAGTGATTTTACCCTAAATTTTTTCTTTTTTCATAATATTCTTCCTCTCATAAAGTTTTTCCGTATTTGGCTGGAGAAGCAGAACCAAATTCTTGGAAGTGAAATGATATAATGAAATGTGAACTTACAAGCTCCTTGCAAAATTTTAACCATATTGCGAGCAGCACCTCGCACTACAAGGCGAAAGTCCCTCTTTAAACCAACATGTTTAGCATATTTCTGTACATTGTATATAAAGACATGACAAGGTTAGACTATCATTTAATATATATGCCTTCAAATACGGAGAAAAAAAAATAGAAAGATAAGCCAGAATACTAGCTGAAAAAATATGTGTAAATACAGTGAATATTGATAAGAACTAAACTGGAAAATGACCTGCCAGCAAGAATTCATGTTGAAGAGTCTCTAACATTCAATTATCCTTCTAACAGAACTAGAAGTGGTGACTATATCAATGTTCTATAAGTGAAGAAAGAATAAAGAATGCCATTCAAAAAGAAGATGCCAACATCGCGGGGGGGGGGGGTGTGCATGAACAGCTTCAGCAAGAGCCGCTAAGGGGGTTCTTAGACTCAGATAAAATCGCTATTTCATAACTGTCATCTGTCCTTATCTTTCAGGAGATAACTTCATTTTTTAATTTCTAGTAATGCTTCTTTTCTGCTATATTGTAGTGAACTTCTTTTCCGTCATATTATAGTGAGTTCTTCCTATGAATCATGTAGCTGCTAAATGAAGCCAGCAATGCATACCTTATTTACAGGAGCCTCATTGTCACGTATAACTATATCATGACTGTCAATCTCTTCCCCAGATTTTGTCTTCAGAAGATCTCCAGAGTTTCCAACAACTGCACATCTTTGAAACTGGCGAGGGTGAAAAGGAGGCTTTGCTGGTAAAAGAAGATTTAAATGCTCCTCACAGAGAGTCTTATTGTAGCATTTGTCTGCTCCTCTGTCAAATAACAACATAAACATTTCAAGGCAACTACAACGAAAACATAAAAAAACTGAACCATAACTCTGAGCACTAGAATCATACAATTGTGCGATCCGCTTTGCTGCATAATCCAACCAACCATCAGGACGAACATCAAGGTACTCCCTCGTCAACACTGTAGTCATGTTACGATACTGCAGTCATTATACCCTCAGCACATATTATACCTTGACATATGAAGAAGATACTTATGAAATAGAATGCAGTAATACAATACCTGTTCCCAAAGCAAAATTGCTTCACAAACATCATACTTGTACTCCAAAGGTTCAAAAACTTTAAATTGTGCATTATACTGCAAAAGAATAGCAGAGCAACAATCTCGTTTAAAAGACATAAATATGAAAGGGCATAGACTGAAATAAAAACAAAGAATACACATGCCCAAGTGCTATTGGTGCCTTTAGGAAACTTGAGGATCAAGTTGCAGTGGTCAATGATATCAGCTGTTAGTCCAAGCCCTCTGTTTGCCTGCGAATATTATTCAGGTTTGGTAAGAATAATGAGGTAAAGAGGTATTTATGAGCCCTGAAAAAAAAACAGAAAGAAATCTCCATATTGAGATATGCCAAAACATGTTCTACACCATAGGTAACACGGACACATATAACGGACATGATACAACACAAACGGATGCAGGAAAACAGCAGCTTAAAAATCATGGGACCCACCAACTAAAAGACAATATGTGTTATTTGATCTTGAATCTGTATGTGAATCTGAGTAATGCATATAGAACACAAGCCCATAAAATTAAATACACAATAACATCAATAAATGGTAAATTTGAAACAGGGGAATGACAAATGAACAAGAATCAAAGCGAGAAGAAAGAGTAAAGGCATCCTGCTTTTTCATTTGGTAGAAAATAGCAAGCAAGATGGAGCACATTCCATTATCTCTCCAATTATTGAGGAATTCGACCCATGGAGTAGAGAGGGATTCAGATTGTCTACATCAGCCATCTCCTTTTTTATTAATCAGAAAAACTTAGCATTCTTTTTGCATATGGCCATATAGGACAAATGACTAGAAAAACTTAGTATTCTAGTCCTTTGTCCCATATGCAAAGAGGTGTTGCCACCAAAAACAAGCTATTTGCAAGAAAACATTCAAATAATTAGTCTCACAAATCACAATCTGCATCGGACAACAAACAAACATAAGCCACAAGGTACTGTTGGGTGTCTTGTAAAACTTTTAAACGAAATTCATATAGATTCTATTAACACCAGACTACAAAGAGGAACAATCGGGAAAGTAACAGCAGTTTACTCAAAAAGCCGCCTTAAGAATCAAAACCTCTTAATCCAAATTGTACTAAAGTGGCGAGAGTCTACTAAAACACGTTGGCTTCACAGCTCCACCCTTCTATATTCGGTTTCACAGCTCCACCTCCACCCATTTATATTCCTGCTCCAAGTCTCCAACTACATGTAGAAGATATCAAAAAACATATAGCTAAAAATGCCGCCTTTCTCTAGAATCCTGTGATTTGTGTGTTGATATGGAGGACATGGTTTGCTCAAAATCATACTCCACGCATCTTTTATTAAACCCTGTGATTTAGATAGGTAAGATTGTGTTTCACTACCAGCTAGATTTTGTTCTATCCTCTTCTGAAATATCAATATTCAACTAGTATAAAGACTCCAAGAATGCATCAATCTAGTCTTTCACCAATCATTGACATTGTTTACAAAAACCAATCCACTATCACCAATACATAGTCATGAAGGACACACAGCACCAGAATCCATGTCAGATTCGAGGTGTTTCCTCCATTCTAAAGTCTTATCTTTGAGGCAGGTAGAAGAACCTAAACCACCCTTTGTGTGCACGCTCTTGCTTGCTACATAATCCTCAAATCAAGTATCACAGAGCATTAGCACTAACGTCTCAACATTAGAGAAAAAACATTTCTCTGCTACCAGTACCAATTAGAACCTTTCTCAATCTAAGGTCACATGATTGTGATTCACTGGGATAATTCTCCAAGATTGTGTACAATATTTCAGCCCATATAAGGCAGACTTTGGCAATGTGCCCTCAAAACTCAAAAGGATGTTTTACATACTAATTTATTTCTCTGTATTGTAAGATCTCATATTCATGATTGCTCCGATACCCGTAATGCATTTCAAGCAATACATCAGATAGACAGGTAGGCAGACTGGGATAATTCTCCAAGCTTGTGTACAATATTTCAGCCCATGTAAGGCAGACTTTGGCAACGTGCCCTCAAAAGGATGTTTTACATACTAGTTTATTTCTCCGCATTGTAAGATCTCATATTCATGATTGCTCCGATACCCGTAATGCATCAATGATATCTCCACGATAATCTCTACTACAAAATTACCTCTTAGCTTTTACTACCCAAGGGACCATTACTTAGGTTAAGTTAAGCTACCGATCTATCATTCGCCGCAGTAAGATTTTCACTCACAGGAAGAAAAGAATGAGACAAATTCACATGCAAAAAAAAAAAGGTTAGAAACTGAGGCACTGACCACACACTGCTGAACATTCTTTTGGAAGTTGAACAAGATCTCAACCTCCGCTTTGTTGTTTACACTCAATTCAGGGTCAGATCCTGCCAATTGGAAAGAGAAAGTAAACAATAAGAACACAACAACAACAAAAACCTAAATAGGACAAGCAATAAACTCGCAATCGAAATATAGGGTAGGAGACCTGTGAGAGAATACTGAATGGCGAAGATGAGGAGAGAGAAACCGGCGACTATGGAAACGAGGACAGGGATAGGGCTCCGGGGCTTGCTCTGAGCTCTCATTGTCTCTACTCAAGGACATCAAATGAAATCACACCTAAAAGTGAGGAATTTGAACAGGAAAAGACTGAACCCGGAGGAATTAGGAAGACGGGAATTTACTTTTATAGTTACCGGGAACAGCAGTGAGGTTTGGAGATTCTCAGATCTCCTGTAAGTTGAAATCTATATCACAATTCACAACACCCCGTCTGAAGAAATGGAGAAAACACCGGAATTCGAGAATATTTGGGATCCACGATTTAACACCTTAAATTCAAGCTCTGTCAGCCAAATCCGATTCGGATCACCTATTACCCAAACAAGATACCCGCTCCCACTCCACTAATTTATTTTAGGGAAATTCCACGCGATGTCCACAAATTTTTACAAATTCCGCGTGGTATACAAAGTTTTGAAAAATTTTGCGTGATGCTCACGAAGTTTTGTAAAAGTCCACATAGTGCCCAGAAGGTTTTTCAAAAGTTTATATGATAACAATAATGGGTTTTAATATTGGAAAATTGAGATTAAAAATTATATTATTGTACATTATAATTTGGAAAAACACTCTACAAGATTGGATATTGGTTTGAATCTTTTTTTAAACTAGCTGTTTTTTATATAATTTTTTTAAAGATAAACTAACCAATTTTTTTTCTCAAAAATTTTATGTCTTTAATTTTTATTTTTTCTCAATATTTAGTTTTTATTTATAAGAAAATGAGGGCGAAAAAAAGAATTACAGAGTATTACCCATTTACCATTGAACAAATATTAATTGATACAAAATTTTAAAATTACAAGAAGATATAGACACTTTTCCCCATTAAACCAACTTTCATATGAAACAATTTTTTGGTGAATTTTTTAACAAAACCGGGGTTGAAGCATTTAATAACATGATGTGACATCATAAATTTCCAAAATTCAATTTTTTGTAAAAACTAAATTTAATCAATTTAATTTTATAAATCTTATTTTAGAGCTAATTATTTACTTATCAAATTTTATAAAAATTAAAATTGGGCATTTAAGAACGTGGTGCCATATTATTTTCCTATTTTTAATACTCAATTAAAATGTGAAACTTTTAATTATGTATTACAAATTATCTCATATGAAAATTGGTTTAATGTGGAAAAGTGTATGTGTATATATCTTCTTGTAATTTTCAAATTTTCTATTAATATTGGTTCATTGTAAATGGGTAATATTACTACATAGTTCGTATTATTTTTTCCTCATTTCCTTATAAATAAAATCTAAATATTAAGAACAAATAAAAATTAAATACGTAAGATTTTTGAGAAAAAAAATTTGGTTAGTTTATAGGTAAGAAAATTTATATAAAAAATAGTTTTTAAAAAGATTCAAACTAATACACAATCTTGTTTTTTTTTACAGTAGGCAAACATTCGGAGCTATTACAAAGAATGTAAACGCGCTCCGGGATCATTCTGACGAATGATGGTACAAAGTTCTCTATTAAAAGGGATTGTAGATCTATCACTAATGATATCCCTAGTGGCTATATAATCTGCAACTTTGTTCGCTTCGATGTAGATGTGTTTGAATTCAACCCTTTCGAAAGCTGCTTCCATGATCTTGATTTCTTCTGTCTAGCGCATAATCTCCCATCTGCTATCTTTTCCCTTAGAAAGAATTCTCATCCGCTCTTGGTTGTCTCCTTCTACAACGATCTTTTTCAAGCCTAATCTTCGAGCTACCTTCATCCCTATTAGAACTGTTGCTACTTCAGTTTGAATAATCGTATCTTGATCTACTTCCTGGTAGAAGATCTCAGTTACATGGCCCCTAAAATCACGAATGATTCCTCCCACCTGACTAATGTCAATGGGTTTGATAGAACCATCTACGTTAATCTTGTAGATGGCTCCTACTAGTCTAGTCCACTTAGATCTAGACCCTTTTTTTTTCTCTTATATATTGATGTCTTTATTAATACTCCTGGGATTCGTTTCTCTCCAGTCCTGGATATTTTTATTAATTCGCTTAATCATGTTACCAAAAGTGTCAGGGCTTGTATGGTTAAAGATTAACTTGTTTCTAGTTTACCAGATCATTTCCTAAATAACCACTAGATCTTCGAAAAACTGATTTGTCGGCTTGATTTGATTAATGTTGTTGCAAAGGGAGCCTTGCAATGAGAGGTTGTTAAAGAACTTACATGTTGTTTGTTCGAACTGGACTATTAGTTCCTTTGCAAAGGAGCACTCCGTAAAGAGGTGAGTGGTATCCTCATTTCCGAGGTTACAAAGGGAACAGGTATTTGGTACTCTGTTGATGTACCTATTAAGCCTGCTGGTCATAGGTAGGTCTAAAGCATCTATTTTAATTTTCCATACTAAGTTTTTGAGGCAAGGAGGGAGGTTTAGGTTCCAGATCGATCTAGCAATGGTTTTCTGTGTTGAGGTTATGGGTATTGGTAATTTTCTTTGCAAATTTGGTGGTGAATTTTCCTGTGGGATTAGGCACCCAGATTAGCTTATCCTGGGCTTGCCGTGATGGGATGTTGAGGGATAAAATATTGTTAGCTATATTTTTAGGGAATAGACTCTGAATAAGAGGCTTATTCCAGAGCTTTTGAGGGGTAAAGAGGTGGCTGACTTTCATGTTCGGGTCATTGTTACCCATGAAATTTTTGAGATTTTTATTGGGTACCCAAGGGTCATTCCAAATATTTATGAGGTTACCGTCTCCTATAACCCAAAGGAGACCATTCTCAAAATTTTCTCTAAGTGATAATAGTCTGCGAAATTGCCAAGAGGTTGCTTGATTTGGTTTGTCCCTGATGTTGCTATTATGCAAATATTTTTCTTTGATGACTCTAACCCAAATATTATCTTCATTAGTGTAAAGTTTCCAAAGTAATTTAAACTGAAGGTTTATATTTAAGTCTTCGGCTTTTCTAATACCGAATCCACATTGGGCTTTGCTCTTACAGATGTTATCCCAGCTTATTAGAGGGGTATATCTCTCCGAGTGAAGTTTATTCCATAAGAAATTTTTGTTTATTTGGTTTAGTTAGTTAAGAATTCCTTTGGGGAGCAAAATTTTTTGCATCAAATAGTTAGTTTTAGAACTTAGGTTGGCTTGAATTAAAATAGATCTGCCTGCTTGAGACCGGTTCGAGGCTTTCCATTTGGAAAGTTGCTTTTTCAGATTTTGGATGGCTTCCTCAGACACCGAGTTTTTAATTCGGTCGTTGATCATCGGAATACCTAGGTACTTTTCAAGAGTACTCGAGATTGGAATTCTCATACTCTGGGCAAGGTCTCTCGCTAGGTTTTGGTTTACATTCTTAGAGCATTGGAGAGAGCTTTTACTATAGTTAATAGTGAGCCCCGAGAGGTTGGAGAAATTATTTATCATGTTTTGAATGGTATTTAGAGTAGTATGCGCAGCTTTAGCAAAAATAATCATGTCATCTGCAAAAGTAAAGAAAGGCATAGGGTTACCGCTTTTGGAGAGTTTGATTCCGATTAGCGTATCCTCTTGCAAAGCTTCCTTGTGCATTTCTCTCGCTAGATCTTCCATTACTAACACAGATGTAGGGTGCAAGTGGGTCTCCTTGGAGAATTCCCCTGTTAGGCTTAAACTGTTTACCTGTACAATTGTTAACTAGAATTGAGAAGGAGGAGGTTGTAAGACACGTCATAACCTAGTTGATCCATATAGGATGGAAATCAAACTTATGAAGAACCGCTTTGATGTAGCTCCAGTTGATTTTATTGTAGGCTTTTTCCATGTCGAGTTTTAGTGCCATCCAGCCAATTCATCCTTTTCTCTTATGAAAGCTATGAAATATTTCATGAGCTATTAAGGTATTATCTTGAATGGATCTACCTTCTATAAAAGCTCCTTGAAAAGGGTTGATGAGTTTGGGGAGAATAGGTTTCAGCCTGTTTGCCAGAATTTTTGTGATTACTTTGTAAATGGTGTTACATAAGGCATAAGCTAATTGGCCTGTAGCGGTTGATAGCGTCTATTTAGTCATGTTTATAGGACACTCTTGGTTAGAGTTTAGGGCGTTTTACTCGAGCATTTGTCTATTTCTTAGCCCTTAGTGTCCCATTTCAAGGAATCGGTGTCTACCGCTAGTTTATTGTGATTTCAGATGTTTTGGAGTGGTTTTGGAGCTGATTCAAGAGCTTAAGGAGAAAGGGATGGTTCAATGATCTTTAGTACACTAAGGAGTCATCAAAGACGAGCTAGGAGGCACGGGATCAAGGAAATGTGCCAAGAGATTCGAAGTAGAATCGAACAAAGTGGACAAGACGGAGCAGCCTGTAGAAACTTCCTATTTTCGCCCTACAAAACTTCTAATCAAGTCCTAATGTCTTCATGAGAGTTGTATTCATCGAAAAGATCTTTCCAACGCATATTTATATGCATTAATCGGACGGGCGAGGACTCCAAAAATTGCATTTCAAGGCCCCCCTGCTGAACTCCACTCGGCCGAGTGCTCTCAACACTCGACCACATATATGCTCGAGTTGCCCTCAGAACTAGCCAAAGTTCAACACTCGGACGAGTGCCCTATACACTCGAGATGTGTTATGCCCAAGTGTCAATCCTGATTCCATTTTCTGCCGTTTCGTTTTGCATTATTTTCGAATTTTTCTGGTTGGGTCTTTTAAGGACGTATTGGGGGATAGAAAGAGGGGAGGACCTGATAGTGTGAAGTGGATTTTGAGAAGGTTTGGAGATCTGTAATCGAAGACCGGATCGAATCTATCGAATTTCGGTAACTCTTCCACTTTATCAATGGTTGTTTTGTTGAATTTGATTGATTTAAGCAGGGTTCATGTTATGGGTTGCTAGATTTCATTGTTCTAGGGTCAGGGTGATCCCGACGATGCAAAGATGGACTTGTGCTTAGTATTTTTTGAATGATATTTGATTCTATTTGGTGATTTAATCCTATCGCGCCAGCCCTAGTTGACGAGAGTCGATTATAACTGATTTTGGGGTTTGAAGTCGAGAGACTATGACCCTGAATTGGAACCTAGATGGTGAATTTAGGTCGAGAGGCTATTGGAACCATTAGAACCATAGGATTAAGCCTGAAGTTTAGTCGAACGAAAGAGAAATTGAACTTCTTGTGGATCTCTAGATCGTCATAGATATTTTAGGTGATAATTGTATCGACTGAGACCGAGATGGTTATGTTTGCATGATTATTACCTAGAATTTTAAGCACGCAAAGGGTCTAAATTGGTTGGTTGAGACCGAGAGGCGATCATTAACCAATTTAGACACATTCGCTTTGATTCCGAGAGGAGCTTTGCGATTACCTTGGACGATCTACCTTCACATTTGAATTAGATATCATTCAAGCAAGAAAATATTTTTGGTCTATCGATGATGCATTGTTGGTAATCCCTTGTCCTAGAACGCTTTCTATATTGATATTTCTCTACACTTGATCTGTTTTCGTTGTTACTTTAAAGATAAACTCTCAAATCTGCTTGTTACTTTTGAACCTGGTCGAACTAGCTCGAAATTACCGTCGATACTCCTCTGGTCCTTGTGGATACGACACTTGATTACTACAGATGAACCCGTACACTTGCGGGGTAGGTTTTTAGCCTATCAAGTTTTTGGGGCCGTTGCCGGGGACCGGTGCTAGTATCGATCGTCTTTTTAACGACTAGTTCACTAAGTTCTTTTTGTTGCTTTGATTTTTTTTCCTTTTTGTTTTTGGATTCAGATATGCTCTTTTGAACATGAGTCATGTTCCCTTCTGTGACTTTTGTGCGTCCTTTGGTCATGCCACTCGTGATCATCAGTTCTCTGTTTATGGGACATATGCCTATTGCAAGTTTTGTGGTGGTTTTGGACACACAATTACTGAATGCCCGGTTTTTCTAGCTCCCACCTCTCGTGATGCGGATTTCATGTATGACATTTGCAATCCTGATGGACATTACGAGTGGGAGCACACTTATGAAAGAGATTTAGTCGAGCTTGAGTGTCAAACTTCGCAACCTCCTCCTGATCCAGAGCCTTATTCACATTTGTCCATTGATGAGCTAGTCGCTAGGATAGCGGAGCTTAAAGCTCAATTAGCGCAACACACATTGAATCCTCTAGCTATTCTAGAAATCCCAAGACAAACAGATGTCAGTGACAATGAAAATTGCACTGCTGTTTCTTTTGAGATTGAGGAAAGTTTGGAAGAGCATGTGCATGAGTTGATGGAGCCAGAGATTGATTTTGAGGAGGATGAGCCCAAAGAAGAGCCCCGATTGGTTGTTCACCAAGCATACATGGTGCCATCACTGTTTTCTGAAGGGTTGGTTCAAGAGAATGTTGATGAACAATTTGGGGCATTTTCCGGAATGCTTGCAAAATGGCACAAGGAGGAGATATCAAATAAAGTTCCTTCCGATTATCAAAAAAAAAAAAAAAAAGTTCCTTCCAACATACTGTCTCCCATCAAGTCCCAAGAGATGATCTTATTATTTGAAGACGATGGTGACAATGAAGACACAAAGGGCCAATGGGCTAAGAAGAGGAGGAGCACACGCCTATGGAGCTTGAGCGAAAAGCGATCTAAATCATGCCGCTCCAAGAAGACTCTGCTGGAAGGATGGGACGAGCTATGGACCGTTCATTCGGGTCGATTTAAGCTTCTAGAAGGTAATAAGGGTCGACTTCAGACCTTAAACTAGCGCTTCTTGGGAGGCGACCCGAGGTATGTTTTCTTTATTTTTAGTTTTTTTTTCTTCTTTTGTCCTTTTTTTAGTTGATTTGCAAAAGTGCAAGTATGGGGTGGGGGAGTGCATTATATTGAGAATATTATTTGTGTTTTGAGCTGAATTGAAGGTTTTTGGCACCTATCTACTAACCCCCATCTTGCCGAGTTTGTTGCTTGTTTGTGTTGGTTATCTTGCCTAGGTTTGGACGCAAATGACTCTAGCTTGGCTACCTTCTAGACACCTTCTAGAAACATGCTCTACATGTTGAAATTGTGAGTATTCCCATCTCTTACTTGATTGTTTTGCACATTGAGGACAATGCTTTGTCTAAGTATGGGGTGGGCGTGGGGGTGAATACTTCATATTTTTTGCAGTTTTTGTGTCTATTTGGCCCGCGCTTATTGGAATTTTTGATGGCTGCTTGAGCATTGAGCCATTGTCTTGTTTGACTAGCTAGATTGTATACCCTCTTGCTTGATCTTATGTGTATCTTGCCTCATACTTGGATACTCGAGCTTGACTTGATACCGCATTATTGGGTTTGTGTGCACAAATTGAAATATGATTGAGGCAGTTTTGTCAGCCCATTTATCCTTGCCTACCCTTGCATTTAACCATCTGTTTGAAGCCTTCTGAGCCTTATAAGCCTGTTTCCTTTATAGCCCCACAAGATTTTCATAACCGCTACTTGCCTTTCCCCAATCCGGGATTTTGGGTCATGGTAGTGTATTTTGTTGTGTGGATGTGCTTCAAGTAAGGGATGATTTCTCTTGATTGTGATTGAAAGAAGAAAAAGAAAAAAAGGAGAGAAGGAGAAAAAGTCTTGGGATAAGAGGAGGATAAAATTCACTCTTGTGCAAAAGTCAAAAAAAAAAACGGTTAGTAACCGATCCTGCTTGTGGAGAATAAAATTCACACAAGGAGGAAGAAGTGCAAAGTGAGGAGGCCAAGACACTTATTAACCGGGTACATTCATCACAAATGTTTGTATTCGTGTAAAACGGTGTCGAGGCTAGAGAGGTAAGATAAAGAGTGAATAAAAAAAGAATTTTTCATTGAAGTGGTTGACAAAACTGAAGATGAAAAAGTTGTTGTGATGGAGTTTGTTTGTTGGATTGGTATGAGTTTGATTCTTTGAAGTGGGTGTTTTTCCAATTGTTCTCGCATGATCCTTTTTCCCAGATTCTAGATACACATGGCCTAAAGTTATCCATACCTTGCTCTTTCCACCTTTGCCCCATCATAACCCTATAATGTCCTCATGATTTTGTTATGTGCATAATTCCAAGTGGTGGAGATTATCCAGGTTGTTCAAGCTTTGTGGATAACGAGTATTTAGATTGAGATTTGAGGGAAGTGTATTGGAGGGTTTTTGTATTTTGAAGAGTTAGTTAAGCTTGTCTGTTGGCTATGATATGCTAGGATGACATTCGTTAAATATTATGATTTAGTAGACGCTATATTGTGGTTTATTGTCTTAGTCTTGCTTGGGGACAAGCAAGGTTAGTGGTTGATTGTGGCAGGGTTCTCAGTTTTGGGTATTAGACCAATAAAGGTTTTGTTTATCTCCGACAATAATTGTTCTGAGTGAAAGAATGCCTTAACTGCGTTACAGGAAGAGGGTCCTACTATATGCCAGTATTTTTTATAAAATTCTGGGGGGGGGGGGGGGGGGGGGGGGGGGGGGGGGGGGAAGCCATCCGGGCCAGGGGATTTATCTTCTGCCATTTCAAATATAGTAGTTTTGATTTCAGCTATAGTCGGTTGATAGATTACGTTTCAGTTTTCCTCTAACGTAATCTGAGGTTGAATGTTCCAAACATCCCCTGGGTTAACTTAATATTAATCAGTACCTATAAATCTTTCCGATAGCTCATGTGTGATTTGATCAGAGATGGTGTCGTTGTCATAAAGGATATTGCCCTGTTTTGTTGTAAAGGATTTAATTGGTCTTTATGAGTTTTTAATTCTAGCTGTTATTTGAAAGTATTTCGTGTTCCTATCTGAAAATTAAAGATGGTTTGTTTTGGCCCTTTATTTCCAGAACTTATGGTTGCATTCTAAGAGTTTGTATCTCTTGAGTTCTAATCTCGCTAGTTTTTCTTCATCTTGTTTACTGATATTACCCCAAGGTAAGCGATTTTGCAAATTCATAATTTTGCTCTCAACTTGTGAAAGTTGCCTAGCGGTATTACTGGTTTGAGATTTGCACCAGTTTTTGGTTCCGTTTGAAAAGTTTCTATTTCTGTATTAGTTTAAAGCCTTGGGATCCATTAAAATTATTATGCCAAACTTGTCGAACCATAGATTCATATATGGGATTTGTCGTCCAGGCCATTTCATATCTAAATGGAGCACCTTTAGTAGGATTTCGTGATCATATTTCTAGAGAGATTGGGCAATGGTCAGAATTAGAGAAAGAATGATGTTTCGTATGAATCTTTGGAAACCAATTGAAGATTTGTTGACCTGCCAGAATTCTATCCAAGCGTTCATATGTATTGTTAAAATTTGATTTGTTTTTTCTCCAAGTAAAGGGAGAACCAGTGTAGGGAACAGTTTGGAGATCAAGTTCATACTTGATAAATTGTAATCGTCTAAATGTAGATATGGATGGAGAAGCACCTCCTATTTTTCATGTGTCGTTTTCTATATCGTTCAGATCACCAATGATGAGAATTGGAAGAGAGTGTTTGTGAGTTATCGAAAAAATTTCTTCCCAAAAGAGAGTTTTTTCTCATTCAACGGATGAAGCATAGACAAATAGTAAAGCCATATCATGCTTGTCCACCGTTGTTTTGATCATGAGAAATCTGTCAGAATGTTCCAGGACTACACTTAAGTCTTCAAATTTTGTTTTATAGAGAAAATAGATGCCACCTTTGTGACCCTTAGCACTGATGCTGAAAGCTTTGTGAAACCCCGATGCTTTGATCATCTAATCCAACGGAGCTTTAGAAGCTTTAGTTTCAGTAAGCATAAGGGCATCAAGGTGATTTGTATCTCTAAGATGGTTTATTTCTTGCCAAAAGAGAGGTCTTCGAGAACCCCTTACATTCCAATATGCGACTTTAATCATAAGAATTCCATTGAAGAAGAGCTTTTAACATATTACATAGTAAGATGGTGCAAGATTTAACAATACATCCTTCGAGAACCCCTTACATTCCAATATTCGCTAGATAGATAGTAATTATTCGCTAAGTTGATACACTATGCCAAATTACATCTCAGGCGACGGATGAAAATCGTCGCCTGAAAGGAATTTTCGCCGCTTGATGTTTCAGACGACGGATGTCCGTCGCTTGAACGTCTGTCCGTCCAATGCCATCCCTAGAGATTCCAGGAGACGGATGTCATAAGGTCCGTCGCCTGAGAACCTTTAGGCCACCAAATGTACGTTCGTCGCCTAAATACATTGTCATACCCCAAGGGCTTCTCAAGCCCGCCCATTAACTCTTAGGCGACGAACTTTAAATTTCAAACGACCAATCCGGTCCCTCGCTCTATAGTGGGCTCGGAATTATAAATCATTATTTAATTTAACTCAAGCGACGGACCTATACTAAGTTTATGGTCGCCTGAATGGGAGAGGGATAAAAGAAATTGCTTCAAGCCACCAACAGGAAAGGAAAAAGTCTGTCGCCTGAAATGGTTCACAAGAGGGCAAAACAACCAAGCGACCTGTTTGTTAGTAAGTTCGTGGCTTGAGTTTGTTTAAGCCACAAGTATTTAATTATATTCGTCTGATGTTCGTTGCCTGATTGCGTATAGATTTTTAAAAAAATAATCGCAAATCGCTTTTTGCCCCCTATTTTTATACCGAAATTTGCAGAAAACCTGTGCATATTTTTTTTTTGCACGAAACCTGTAATTCAATATACGAACATACAATCCACACAACTCAAAGAGATTCCAAACAGACAAATTATATACACAAACACGAAATTCCATCCTTCAATCCAAACAAATTCAATATCCCTACAAGGACATTAACAACCTGCAATTCAATGCTTCAATCTAGACAAGCACAAAATACAACCTGCAATTCAATCTACACAGCCTCAAAATACACAAGCAAGCCGAACAATATATGCCAAAGTAGTAGACAAGTCCAAAAAGGTGCATAATGCACCTTTTTGGTACCAACCGATTACCAACCGTACCAACAGGTCATTGGTACCAAGAAGTCGGTAACCGACTGAATCGGTAACCGAAGTCTCGGTACCAAGGGTAGTCGGTATGGTAACGGTATGGGCAACCCAAATACCGTGGTATCGGTGGTTACCGAATATATATTTATTTTTTTAAAAAAAAATAAAATCTATCATGTACCATCGGTACCGATGGTAGAATATGTGAATGTGAATTATGTGAATCTGTCATTGGTACCATCGGTACCATCGATACCGATGGTACCGATGGTACCACAGTGTATAAAACGAAAATCGAAGAATGAAAATAGTGGCTTCGGTTACCATGGTACCAGCATTCGGTAACCGATACTTTCGGTACTAAGAGTTTCGGTACCGACACTATTCGGTTGGTACGTGGTACAGAAAATCTCATACCGAGGGGTATCGGTACGGTACGTGGTAATCGAAAATTTACCATGGTACCGTACCGTGCCAGCCCTTAGGATAGAGGATGGTTGTGTGATACCTTCTACTGCTGGGAGGAGGGCTAAGAAGACACAAGAGGAGGGTTAGATGGTGCAGACGGTTGTGCAATTGAGTTGAATGACGGCTGCGAGCACGCAACTCCACCTAGGAAATCACAAATCTTCTTCTCCAAGTCTGACATGCGCGACTCCAGCGCTTCGTTCACAGCTCTAACTTGCCCCACTTCCTTCTTTGCTTCCGAAGCCTCCTCCTTTGCTGCTGCAGCCTCCTCCTTCGCTGTTGCAGCCTCATCCTTTGCCCGCTGAGCTTGTAGCTTCGCTTCCTCCACCTCCTTCTGCCTCTCGTCCGCCCTCGCAGTCCACGGTCCCCCCCTTTTCTTTGCAGGCCGCTGACCAGCCGCACCCATGCCTTCTAGAAAAGGATATAGTCATACACTCAAGTATAACACACAAATCTATTTATAAGTAGAACATATCTATATATGCAAGTTTTCAGTTTTGAGGTACACAAATCTGTTTTAAGTATATTATATCTATGTAGCAAGCTTTGAGGAACACAATATTTTGCAAGTTTTAAGTTGTATTGAAATGATGATGTATATATGCAAGTATAACACAATTTGTTTTATTTCAGTTTATGTATTATCCAAATAATCGAATGGTTGTATCTATATATGCAAGTTTTAATTTTTTTCCCCAGATTATGAGGTTAGTTCAATAAAGGATATACCTCGAACTTTGGTTCCCCTTCTCTCGCCGAAGCATTCCATGATCATAGCTGTCTGTTTTTCGATGGGGATTGGGTCCAATTGGCTAGGGTCGTCAGCCTCTCCTTCCTTAGGTGCTAATTCCGCCGCAACAAGGTGCCTTTAATTTTTCCTGTCAAAAGAAGTTAGTTAGCCCAACGGATCAAAACTAAATTAACTTGACCAATTAAGTAAAATTTGAACAGAAATAAATGGATTTTCAGGAGCTAAAATGGATTTCAATGCAATAGAAAGACAAGAGGGGAGAATCTGAAAATATAATCTGTACAGTCCTGCAAATATAATAATTCAAATGTAATCATGAATGCAAAGTCATGCAAATATAACTATTCATACATAATCAGTAAAACTTTATACCATGATCCACATTAAAGCCTTGGAATCTATCAAAACTAGTAATATAAGTATATAACTATACAAAATCAGTAACTTAAAAATCAGTAACTTAAAAAAAATCAGCAAAGCAATGAATTTGCAAAAACTTGAACTAAGCATCACACAGCTCTCTCGTGAGATCAAGCTTGAATGATTGCAATGGAAAAAGAAGATGGGAGCGTGACAGCAAGCTTTCCTTTAGATCCAAGACACAACAAGAACACCAAAAGTCGAAACTACACAGATTGCAACTTTCAATTTGATTTCAAGTGCAGCAGCTCAAAAACATCGATCAAATACGTCCATATCCAGCTGCGAAAATCAGAAATTTCCATTCTAGATAAAAACCACTTCATTTAGAACAAGCATTTAATTGAATAAGTAGTCTGCAAGCAATGAAACATTGAAACCAGCATTCTAGTGCAAAAACATCAGACAGACTCACAATTGAGAGCAACATTTTCAAGAAGAACAAAAACAAAAAAGAAAATGAGCAGTTATATCACTCACATTCAGTAGAGTAATTCATATTTTAATCATTCATATAAGTTTCATATATTTGTAAAACTTGCTGATTTTATACATGCATATATAATCATTCATATAAGTTTCATATATTTGTAAAACTTAATGATTTCTAAAACTTAGCTTTAGTTTTATAAGTTATAAAAGTTTTATAACTTAGGTATAATTTAATTTCTTATAAAACTAACGGTCATCATAAATCAAAGGGTGAGTTATAGACTTACAACACATTCCCTTGCATTTAGACACTTTTCGTAATTATTGATGCAAGCTTGTGCCACTCATGCGCGATCACACTTCTGAATAAGCTCTTCAGCTCGGAAGCTCATGGGAACGGGGCCGCTATGGTGGTTGATTGGATTTGGGTTTTTGGTTCTATTCATCTTGTTTCTCTCGCACATAGCCTGAAAGAAGAAAAGAATGAAATTATCGGTTATAAATGTGTGAAAATATACGAATAAGTTCAGACAACACACAAGGTACAGATATAACCTATTTTGCTTCGTCGAGAAACTCATTGTTGACCAAGTATATCCACTGCTCAGGGCGTCGGACAAACTCCAATGGAAGTTCCTCCCCGTATTCCTTGAAGTGCATATGGCAGTCATATTTCCATGCCGAATAGGCTTTGCTTGCCTTCTTCTCCAGGAACTCCGTCATGGGATCTTTTTTCGGTTTGTTCCCCGGTAACTCCTCTATGGGATCTGGTTTTGGAAGTTCATAATAAACCTAGAAGCAAGCAGGTCACAATTAATCTTGATGTGTAAACATATGTATACAAGTAACTTATAAAAGTTTTGTAAGCAAAATTTTGTTAATTTAAATGTATATCTATGTGTAAGTAACTTATACCTCCAGGTAATCCTTCACTCTGGCCTGTTGCTCTTTCGTGAGTGCCACAAATGTCGAGGCCAGCATGGGGACTTTATCCCTGACAGCACACCCAAGGTCCCTGATGAATGTGCTATACATCTCCCGGGTGCCAGGCCCCTTGTGGAATATAGAGTACTCAATCTTGAGCCTCTTCCCCCCCCCCCCCCCCCCCGTCGCCTGCATCATATGCGCAGTCTTGTTGCTCTTAATTATGTGCACCTTACCTGGAAACCATATGAATCAGAAGCAAGTCATATGAATCATATGAATCAGAAGCAAATTAAGAGTCAAATAAACAATGTGTGAGAGAAGCAAAGTAGACAGAAACACAAACCAATCCACCAAATACACAACCATTTAACCCATTGCAAACTTTTAGAAATCAGTACTCTTAAAAAGTTTTAGAAATCATAAGTACTTTAGTAAACCACCTAGAGTTTTGATCAAGTGAAGTAATTTAATGAAAGATATTTAATTCTACCATTCTAAAAACACCATTTAAACTTAATTCTAACACAAGTGCATGATCAGTATAGTTCCATTATTCAAATGTTGCATGATCAGTAATTCTAACACAAGTGCATGATCGGTCGAGCTTCATGATCAGTAGTTCCATTATTCCATTTCTTAACCAAGATTGATTCAAATGTTGCACTCAGTTACATCTTGAAACTACTTATTTTATCTTCTCACAAGCTAAAAATTTTGTCTAATCAGTCTATATATATATATATATATATATATATATATATATATATATATATATATATATATATATATATATATATATATGTTTATACTTTATTCCAAAGAAGTTCATGACAACAATCGACTCTAAATTGAAATTGAAGAAAAAAAACCTATACATTAAGAGCAATGACAGCAACCGAAACTAGCCTTACTCGACCATGGAGGTTTGCTAATGTGTTCTTCTTCTTTTTATATTTTACGTTCTCATTAACATGGTTGAAACTAGCCTTACCAATTGAAATAATTAACACAAATTGATTAATCTAGTGCAGAAGGGCCAACAATTTATAGGCTTTTTGCAATAGATAAAATGCATCTACCTCCCTATATATCTAAAAACTCAATCTAAAAACAAATGACATACATCAGTACATCTAGCAGCCACTAGAATCAACCAACAAGTCAACAACAGTAAATAGAAGCAGCAGAACAACAAGAACTATATACAACGGCAAATAGAAGCAATAGGATGAATTAAAGAAGTAAACTTCCAATAGGCAACCAAAACCAAAGACTTCTCGATCGACTGTCTAGGCAAATAAGCATGTTCAGTAAAGGCGTGTTTAGAAGCAAGATTGAAAGAGGGGTTACAGCAGAAGCAAGATTGAAAGGGTTACACTCACCATTCTTGCTCCTACTTCTGATGGAGCGAGGGAACTCCGATATGCTCAGTGTTTCGAGTGTAAGGGAGATGACGGCCTGGTCGTCGAGAGGAGGCGGCACCGGGGTTGTCGAGAGAACTCCGGTATGCTCACTAGGGTTTGGGGTTGTCGTAGCACCAGGGCCTGATGAAGAGGGCCTTGGAACCTCGTCATGCAGTGGTGGAGGCGTCGGCGTTGGTGCAGACGAGGATGAGGGAGAGGGAGATTTTCTCTTCAGGGTACTCTGAACAAGCTGTTGGGCTTTTGGAGGCATGACCGGAGATGGGAGAGAGGAGAGGCGGTGGGTGACCGGAGATGGGAGAGAGGAGAAGGAGGCCTAGTGAGAGGTGAGAGGAAGGGCGAGGAGGTGGGTGACCGGAGATGGGAGAGAGGAGAGGCGGTGGGTGACCGGAGATGGGAGAGAGGAGAAGGAGGCCGAGTGAGAGGTGAGAGGAAGGGCGAGGAGGTGGGTGACCGGAGATGGGAGAGAGGAGAGGCGGTGGGTGACCGGAGATGGGAGAGAGGAGATGGGGCTTAGGTTTCACAGTGAAATTGAAAGGGAATTTGGGACTTAGGGTTTCACAGTGAATTTGGGGCTAAGAGTGGGCCAGAACTCTCAATTCTCGATTTATATAATACGCCCCATTCAGGCAACAGATTTTGACCAAGTTCCTCGCCTGACAATTCTCTAGGCCACCACGACCATTAAGTCCGTCGCTTGAATGGAAATTACGAGGGAACTTTCGAAATTTCAGTGAAATTGAGAGGGAATTCTTATTTTCGACTGGGGCGTCCACATACACAAACTCCGTCACCTGAAATATTTGTACTAAAAATTAGGGGTGGGCACAAATCCCGCAAATCCCGATCCCGTCCCGGTCCTGTCCCGATACCAAAATATTATTATTATAGAATAATAATAATATATTATTAGTATTATTATTTTGAGAAAATATTATAATTATAATCATAATCTTCCATTTATAATAATAATAATATTTGTTTATAATAATATTATTATTATTTGAGCAAATATTATTTATAATTATAATAATAATTTTCAATTTATAATAATAATTGATTATAATAATAATATTATTATTATATAATATTATAATATAATTTAATAATAATATTACTTTATAATAAAATTATTATCATTATGTAGCCCTAGGTATAGGTTGCAGTATGTAGTCGCCTCTTTGAGCGTGTAACGCTCGGCAATACTCCCCTCTAGGTAACGATAACTTTTGACGTCGGCCATATAGTCGCCAAGTTGCCTAGAAAAATCTACCCATTATGATGATGTCAAACCAGAGCCAATTCAAACAGGGACTTTGAAAGTATTAGCATACCTTTCAATTGGATACATCCACGTATAATGCACAGGTCCAGTTTCAAGCACCTGTTGCGGCAGGTGAACCAGAAGATGCACCATGATTGTGCAAAAGTGTGGGGGATAAATCATCTCCAAGTTGCACAGAATCTGCACTATCTCATCTTCCATCTGATGTACATCCTCCCTCCTCAGCTCCCTAGCACACAGTTTCTGAAACCATTTCGATAGCGCAACCAATGTCTTTGCAACACTAGGTGGAAGGTATGCGCGAACGAAAACGGGAAGCAAATGCTGGAACATGACATGACAATCATGGGTCTTCAAACCAGTGAACTTTCTCTCTTGAATGTTGACCTTGTTGTGCAAAGATCCGGCGTACCCATGCGGATACTTGACATCAGCGAACCACTCGAATATCTCTGGTATGTCCTCCGGCTTCACTAAGAACGGCGCATGAGGGAGTCTTCCATCTCTCCTTGGTGCCTGGCTTTTTCGCACCCCTCTCTGCTGCAATGCAACTCGAGCTTTAGGACCATCTTTTGTCTTCCCGTCAATGCTAAGAGTGGTTCCGATAATGTTATCAAATACATTCTTCTCAATATACATAACATCCAATGCATGTCTCACTCGAGTATATTGCCAACACGGCAATCTCCAAAAAGCGCATTTATGAGTCCAGCAGACCCTATTAGTCGCACTGTACGGGGCCTTCAAAGCAGGGTGCGAGCTAAGGACATGAAAGTTGATCCTGTTGCAACAGATACGAGAGTAGTATAATGAGATGGATGGTGTATAATTTTCAAGTAAAGTAAAGAAGGAAGAGTGTATGTATAACAATCTCTTACCGATTTATTTGTGATAGAATTTGCTCCCCGGTCCAAGAATGAGGTCGTCCTCTTTCCTCGCATTGCCCGTTGAATGCCATAGCGGCGGATCTCCAAGGGTGGTTTCGCGAAAGCCATCTTCGGTGCCCATCATAAACCAATCTTCCCTGTTCATGCGTTGCAGCCGTGTTGTCCAATCAAGCAGGGCACGCTTTATACCCCTTTGTTGTCGTTCCTGCCAACATCCCTAGACCAGGAAAGTCGCTGATAGTCCACAGAACTGCTGCTTTCATGGTGAAAGTAGACATCGAGTGTCGATCAACTGTACACACTCCAGTCTGCCATAGGTGCAGAAGCTCATCGATCAATGGCTCCATGTACACGCTAAGACACTTTCTAGGAGACTTCGGTCCCGGAATTAGCAACGCCAGCATGTTGAATTCCCGCTTCATGCACATTGATGGAGGCAAATTGTAGGGCATGAAAATCACGGGCCAGGTGCTATGGAGACTTGACTGTTGCCCAAACGGATTGAACCCATCAGTGGCAAGTGCAAGGCTAACATTCCTCATGTCATCAGAAAAATGCGGATACGTTCTGTCGAACTGTTTCCATACCTCATCATCTGCAGAGTGTTTAAGCCATTCTGAATCTCTCACCCGCTCACCATGCCATCGCATTTTCTTCGCAATGTTCGGCTCCATGAAGAGTCTCTTCAGTCTTGGGGTCAAGGGAAAGTACCGAAGGACCTTTCTTGGAACCCTTCGACCGCTGTTGCCCTCGTCAGTCTCCCATCTCGAAGTGTTGCACTTAGGACATGATTCTAGTTGTGTGTATTGCTTGTAAAACAGTACACAATTGTACTCACAAGCATCGATCAGCTCATACCGAAATGCAAGGTCCTTAATCACACTTTTCATCTTCTTCCAATCAATTGGATATTGGTTTTCTTCTGGCAAAAACTTCGAGAAGTGTTTGCAATTTAGATCCATGCTTCTATTTGTCCATCCACACTCTGCCTTCAACTTCATGGAATCTAGACATGCCTCCAAAACAGTCCATTTGCTGCGGGGATACAACGGTGTTTGAGCCGCCTCTAGAACCCTCTGATATTTCATATAATCATCATCGACGACATCTTCGAACGCGGGTTCTTCAGTAGTCTCGTCAGCATCCATGTGTGCATTGTACCCAGCATGATAAGGAAAGGCATCATGTAGAATATCCATAAAAGGACCATGATCAGAGGAAGATGCCCTCTCATCCAACATCTGATTTCGTCTCTGGTCATTTCTCATATCAGCTGGTCTCTTTCCATGTTTGTCCCAAACTGTATAACAAGACCACATCCCATAGCAGGCCAAATCCGAGTGCATCTCATCTACGGTTACCCATTCGTTATTGTGACACTTTCTACACGAACAAAGGAAATGAGTCGTCCCACTCCTAATCGCATACGCTCTCATAGCTTCCATAAAATTAAAGATTCCTATTTGATAGTCCGCGTGAGCGTGAGGGAGTTGCATCCAACTTCTATCGCCCATTATCGTCCTGTCAATATCAATTTCAATCTCTAAAACACATTCTCAATCCACATTGTAAAATGCATTCTCAATTTCAATCTCAACCTATACAAAATTCTCAATCGAAAATACATTCTCATTCTCATCATCAATTCCAAATCTCATTCTCAATCTAAAACATATTCTCAATCCATATGTTCAATCTAAAATACACTCTCATCATCAACTTCAAAACCACATTCTCATTATCACATCATTCTCATCATCAATTTCAATCACAAACATGTATTTCAAAACCACATTCTTATTATCACATCATTCTCAATAAAAAACCTAATATATAGACATATACGTAATCAACACAAAACATCAACATAAATAATCCATTTTCCCATAACCTATCTTAATTGAAACCACATTCTCATTATCACATCATTCTCATCATCAATTTCAATCACCAACCTAATTTATAAACATATTCATACAAAACATAAAATATTTTAACATACCTTACTTAAAAATGGAGGAATGAAGTTGATAAATGGCAAAGACCTACCTAGAAGGTGATTAGGGGAGTGAAATGGCGAAGAGATGGATAGGGAGGAGACAAATGGAGAAATGGGGAGTCTTTGTAATTTGTGATTCAAAAAGAACATTCAGACCATGGACATAGTTCTAAGTTCCTCTCCTGAGTGAACAGTATTAAATGACATCCAACCGCCTTACTTTTTTGGCATATCTCAAGCGACGGAGATAACCCTAAGTTCCTCTCCTGAGTGAACAAAAATAAATGTGCCAACTGGCTTGCTTTTTGGCCCTAACTCAGGCGACGGACATAGCCCTAAGTTCCTCTCCTGAGTGAACAGTATTAAATGTCACTCAACCGGTTTACTTTTTTGGCATGACTCAGGCGACGAACATAGTAGTAAGTCCCTCTCCTGAATGAATAGTATAAAATGAACCCCACTGGCCTACTTTTTTTCGCCAGATGGCCTATTTTTTGGCCTAATTCAGGCGACGAAAAAGCGTAGTTGGGCCCTATATATGTTCGTCGCCTGAATCCTATTCTGACAGAGGTTGTTGGGCCCTAAGCTCTAGCCACCAATGTTCTTCCTTTGTTCGTGGCTCGAATATGTTCGTCGCCTGAATCAACGTTCAAGCAACCAGCATTGTTCCTTTTGGTCGCCCAAATAAGATTTCAGATGAGTTGGGAGGCCCCGTCAGTTAGGCGACCACATTCGACAAGTCCGTCGCCTGGGGGTCATTCAAGCGACGAACGTTCTTGGATCCGTCGCCTGAATTGCAATCTGGCATAGTGATAGTAATTATTCGCTAGATTAGGTTGATAGTAATTATTCGTGTGTATATATATATATATATATATATATATATATATGTGTGTGTGTGTATAAAATTTACGTGACGTCTTAAACAAAAGAAAAGGCATGTACCTGCGTCTGCGACTGTGTAGGAGGAGGGCAGTTATGTAGGTGGTGCGGCTGCAGGCAGGGCATGCAGATATTACAAGAACTACTGCCACTGGCATGGAGAGCTGCCACGTGTCGGTGGACCATATATATATAATATACACACAAACAGAACGTACAAAGGCACTACCCATTGGCAACGTGAGTATAGTAGTGCATAGAGGCAGCACTCCCACTACGAGTACGTTGTACGTACCCTCCCCCGGTGGCTACATTTGTTGGGTGCCTGCCTGATTCCCACCCCAATTCACCCATTTACGGAGTAGTGGAGTACCAATTTGATTAATACTAGTTACTTAAATTGAGCAACATATTTTCACCTCAGGTTTATATATCCTATTTGAAATCCACAGCGCACAACGAAATATGGAAAATTGATGAAGCAATTAAAATGATTTTCGAGCTAGAATGTGTCCAAAAGGGATAAAATCGTCCAACAGACAAAATCACCAACCAATCATAAATGATCACTTTGTCCGTACGTCCCCCTCCCTTCCGTTATAAATAACCCCCTCTTCTTCTTCATCTTCATCACTTACGTTCCACCATCTCTGATCACTTCATATCTCTCTCTCTCTCTCTGTACGTTGCAGTCATCTGAAGAAAAAAAACTAATTAATGGAGGCGGGTTCTAGCAGCGTGTACGACCACTACGTCACCACGTACACCCATTCATCTCTCCTTCCTCCTCCTCCGTCACAGCCCCACGCCCTCTACTCCACCACCCAGTCACCTCCTTCCTCCGCCGCCGTCGACAAGAAACCTCCACGCCTCTTCCCTTGCCACTTCTGCCCCCGCAAATTCCACTCTTCCCAAGCCCTCGGCGGCCACCAGAACGCCCACAAGCGCGAGAGGGCCGCCCTCCGCCCCTATTTCTACCCCTCCGCCGCCATCGCCCCCGACTCCTCTCCGCCGGAGCTTCCGGCGTCCATTCCGCCGCCTCCTCCATATCCCGAACACTACCCCAACTACTTGTGTAAGCCGTACTACTGGCCGACTGCCCAGTCCTGTGAAACTCTCCCTGCAGGCTCCTTCTATCCCGCTCCGCCGTTCTACTCGCCGCAGCAAGACGAGCACTCTGCTGACAATGACGACGTCGGATACTCCGACGACATCGACCTCACTCTGCGCTTGTGAAAAGCTTTCCCCTTTCATTTCGAGGGTTTAAATACCCACCCTAGCTCTTAAACTAAATTGCTAGGGTTTTGGTACGGTATTTGCTTATCGATGTCTGTTCTAGTTAATTAGTGAATAAATTTTTGTTTTCCCGGAATCAGATTTCTAGGTAGTTTGATTTGTGGGTGTCTCTTTGTTGATCGATCATTCATCTCCCTAGTTGGTAAAATGTAAATGTAGTACGCAGTGTGTGTTTTGCTCTTCTTCCCTTTGCTTTCTGCAATATGTTTTCTTCTTTTGTCTTCTTTCTTTTAATTGTTCTAGATATACAAAATCTGTTTTCTATGGGCACATCGTAATCTAAATGTTATAAAAGGTTTCTTAATTAACAGAATGAATATTAATTAAAATCACCAAATAAAATATATGCTGAACATTTTTTCCATGTCTTCTTTTTTTTTTTTTTTTTTTTTTTTAAAAAAAAGATTGTAAGTTCAATCTTTTTCTAAACTAAAGTTTTTTTTGGGGGTCCAACGTATGTAAATATGTATTGCGAACATTCATAAACAAGCAGTACAACTAAAAACTGATAGCTAGTTTTGTAAGAGGGATTTGATAAATGACATGGCGAGCGTATAGCAATTAACACTTAACAATATGACATTTCGTTAACTAAAAATTACTTCCATGTGACACAAAATGAATTATGTTAAATATTTATTGAAAAAAAATTCAAAAAAATATATTTATTTTATAAATAACTAATCATATATATATATATATATATTTGTATATTTTTATCTTGAAAAAACATGATTTAAAAAATATTAAAATTATTAATATCAAATAATCACCTTTTCAATTTTAATGTTTTTTTAAATGTTTTTTTAATGAAAAAATTAGACAAATATATATGATTTGTTATTTGTAATATAAATATTTTTTTTGAATTTTTCATATTATAAATATTTAACCTAGCTAATTTTGTGTCACACATATATAACGTTGTATGTAGGGTTTGTAGCCTGTAGGTGATTTGGACTCAAAAATTACAATATGATATTATTGAGGCCCGATCCCCTATAACATCGGGTGTTACACCTAACTATTTTGGGTATAAATTGACATTAAATTTTTTTAAAAAAAATTATATTTATACTATATACATTTACATTAACATGTTTATAAAATTTTATTACAAAAAATTATTATTAAAAATTATGAATAATTAAAGATTGATTATTTTAGAAAACATTTAATATATTTTTTTAAAACATATATTTTAATAATAAAAGTTTATAGACATGATAATGTATGTGTATAGAATGTAAATATAATTTTAAAAAAAAAATTATTATGAATTTATACTCCAAATAATTAAGTGTAACATCGAGTGTAACACACAAAACGTTATAGGAGATCTAAATTTGACATTATTTGTTTCAGTGTCACTCATTTTGTAAGCATTCATGCATGCATGTTTGTATTAGCTATATCTGGTTTGAAGGATGCCATCTAGTTGCAACTTATTTGCTATTTTCGGCAATGAATTTATTTTAATTGTTCAAACAGATCGAGAACCTGAATAAAAACAATCAAGTAGCTATATACGATCATCAAAGCAAACAGTCATTGATAAAGGACTTGGTTCAAATCCTGCACAAACTTGGAAATCTGTTTCTCATGACCCACATCTCATTCGTCATTACAAAAAAGCGACATCGCCTTTCTCCTAGCCTTGTTTATTTTTACACGATCTTTTAAGAGCTACACAGCGGAACCCAGAGACTGAAGCAGGGTCAACCGAAACAATACAGTCAAGTCTGAGTTAAAAGGGTTTTCCAGCCTCTTCCATCATTTTCTTTACTCTCGTGAGCTTCTCGATTTCCTTGAGCACCTGAATTTGTAGAAGCTATTAGAAACGCAAATGAACACTTTGCAAAATTAAACCCGAATAACACGATCAACAAGTGTTTCATTACCTCTAGTGCCATATCTTCTGCTGTAACTTGACCATATTCATCGTACGCCAAATTTGAGGCCACCTCTATCAAAGACAAGGATAAGATCCATCACATTCATATGGCAAAAGGTTGGAGAACATAAGAGGATAAAACAATCCAGCTAAGAATTGAATAAGAATAATACTCAGAAGTGAGATGCATGCATCTGCCGTCGCATATCCATCTCTGTTCTCCCGATAAAGGTCAGTTAGATGGATTAACACCTGTGAATTGGCAAGTATAATCAGCAGAATGATAACTGTGGCCGAACAGAGTTGATGGATCCTAAAGCAAATACAAAGCCAAACAGGCTATGTTAGAAGCAACATTCTGACCTCATGAGAAGAATTTTGGCTTCCATCTTCTGTATATTCCTCAGCTATCATATCCAAAGGAACATCTATCCATATGGAAATCCCATGTCTCAAAAATGACCTGCACAAGTACTCAATATAGACTTGTCTAAATAACAATACTGATGCTGAAAATGAAACAAAGAAACCTAAAAAAGGGGAAAAGCATCCTTACAAATTAGTAGCATTCTGCACTGCACCATTTCCAGCATTCACAATAAGTCGGCCCATGGATGATAACTGCCTTAAGACTTCTGTCTATGATGAAAAACATATTTTCGGCTTTACTAGCTGAAATATAATAAGTATACATGTGATGGAATATGCAGCTTTGTCTTCACCATATGATTATCAGGAAGAGAATATGAGTTTTAAGGAATTAAACTTTCTGGAAGAAAAGGACACTTCATAGGTTCTCAGCCGCATAATCAGACATATAAAGAATGCAGAGTAGCTGCAACCAAAAGATCACCTCAGATTCCCGGAAGCCATCTTCATCTCTTTCTCTGAAAGATTTTCCAGAAGAATTATCACCAGCAGCTTCCTCAACCAAACCGTCACTGTAGTGATCAGTGAAAGAAGCAGACAATATTAAAAGTTATATTAGCCAAGGCTCCATGCAGTTGCTCGTGTTGCAGAGAGGAGAATGAATGTACCTATCAAAGTAATAATAACGCAAAACTTCTGCAATGACTTTCCCGACATTGGCTTTCAATGGACTACTCATCCCTTGACAGTTATCACAAAGATCAACATAAAGACAACTCCAAGAGACTAATTCATCGAGTCATCAATTTGCTAGGGTTAGACGCTTACCAATAAGGAATATGGAGGTTCCCTTCAGGTCATATACTACTTCCATTGCCTTTTTCTAAAGCAAGATAGATATTGTTAAACAGAACATTGAAGTCGAAAAATTAAAACAACTTACAGATGATTAATGGGTAGAGAATCATGATGTTAAAATTGAAACAAAGGGTTCATAAGGATAGGATTATCACACCTTCACTGCAAAGAAGGAATCAGCTTCAATCGAGGATGGAATGGCTCCAATGGGCTGTGTCGCCAAACCTAATCAGCAAGAATGAAGATACAAAAAAGGGGGAAAACAACTCACATATCTGGTACAGATACTTTAATCAATGTGAACTGACTGACTAGTTAATGTTTCTATGGCCAAAATACCAAATTGCTATTTCAATGACTCTATCTACAACATTGGTCTTTTCAAGTTTTCCAATATCACAAAGACATTAATTAAGGCACTGAATGTCAACAGATCCAAAAATTAGCCGGAACTTTCTTTCAATTCTGTATGTAACACACACCTGGGTTACAAGCTACTGTGGTTTATAACTTTTTCTAAATTTAGAAACCAATTCTTCCTCTTCCAGTTTACTCCATCCAGATTGCTAGGCAAGGAAGCCAAACTTTAAAGTTTGGCTTCTGTATTTTGGTGATGATGGAGGTTTTCAAGGTTCAAAAAAAGCACCATCCTATCAAGATTCAAGATTATTCTCATTCAAATTCCGACTTATTTAGGAATAGGTTTTCATTCTTCCTAAAGTTATCAAAGCTATTTAAAATCCTATAGAAGTTTACTCTGGGTGGAGGAAGCTAGTTGTGGGTGAGCTATAGTCAGTTGAGACACAATGTGCCTATTAATCAAACTTCGGATTAAGCTGCACAAGGAAATCGCTCAGGAATGTTATTTCTGAAAACGAAAGAGCATGAATCAATTTAGTTGCTGCTTTTTATAATAGAGTCAAAGATATTTCTTTGCTGCATAGATACTCTTATCAATTATCATCTAACTGCTACTGCCTTGTCAGATGTTCGTGCTGACTTAAGAAGCTTATATGATACTATCACAGATCAGTTTGGTGGGTTGATTTTTCTATTAGAAAATTCACAAGTATTAGAAGGTGATTTCCAGCCAAACTCAAAAAGGGAGCTGTTGATCTGCAATTCATTAACCACCCCAAAATGGTATATCTGGGTTGTAATTAAAGTTAAGCTTCCTACTAACAATATCAGTAAAATTGACCACTTATTTTTGGGGCAAAATTGATCAGTAGTATTTCCTAGTGAAAAATCTCTACTGAAGTTTGGAACAAACAAATTGGTATAGTAATCATGGATCAATAAAATTGCAGTTGACTAGAGGAATGGATGTGTCTGTCTGGTGGAGGTAAAACGGCAGAGGAGGATCTATAAAGAGCAAATTCTACAAATTACCTTGTCAGTTGTCACTGACTGACTGACAGCATCACAGTTGAAATCAAAGCAGGATACATTAATTTCAAAATATGTATTCATCACAGTTGAAAAATGAAAGGTTCAAGTCAAAGGCCCCAACAAGGCCGGCAAATAAAGACCCTGTTTCAATTCGACAAATGTACAAAACCGTAAAATCGGACAATAAAATAGCGAAATTTAGCAAGTTGAAAGCAACTCACCGACGGTGGAGGCATCGTCGGGAAGAGAGCGAGCGGTGACGAGGGGGGTGCCGGAGAACCGGTGAGTGGAGATTTGAGGCCTTAGAGGAAGTGGGGCGAGGGGTCTGAAGGTGTGCGAGGAGAAAGGGAGGAGGGAAGAGCGGAGAAAGGGGGAGTTGGAGAAGCTGCGGAGGGCGTGAGCGGCAGAGGTGCTTATCTCCATTGGGATTGCTCCGTCCGTTTTGAAACCAAAACCAGGTCCTCCCATTTTCTCCTCCAACGCAGACCGTTAAAAATACTCCAAAACATTCCTTTTAGGATGAAAATCAGAAAATGGCAAAATGCCCTTATAATAATTGCATAGGTATTTTTTGGTCATAATAATTCCATAGTTATTGGTTGTTGTTTTCAATAAAATAAAAAATCGAGTAATAATTAATAGTATAAGAGTATTTTTTTTTAAATGTGCAAATTTTTAAAGAGTGAGTCTACTAACAAGATGACAAAATGACTATTAGCAAGACAAGATTTGATAAATTGCACAATAATTTTTTTACATTAAAGAATATTTACAAATCGGACCGAGAGGAAAAAAATCCTAAATACATGAATCGATATAGGAACATGGATAGAACCAATCGATGAAGTCCGACATCATCATCATTCCGTTAATTCATCTCTATTTGCTTCAAATTCAGATTCATTCGATAATTTACCCACTTCAATTCAAGTTTGATCATTTTCTTGGTTTTCAAATTAATAAATTAGATACATAAATTTTTTCACATAAAATTGATTCTCAAAACACCATCACCGATTTCACTGTATTCCTCAAAACTCCATCTTGGAGGACAACACCACCATTGTAATTGCCCCATCAGATCGTATCCTCTCTGCCTAATACCTAGTTTCCCTTTTTTTGAAGCCCCGATCCCCGTAGACAACTTCACCGCCAGCGCCACCGCCTTCGCCCTCTACTCCCTTGCCTCCGCCTGTGGCACTCACTCATTGGCCACAATATTAACCGTGCCTCCACCACGCAACACCGCTTGGATCACCAATAACTTCATTGATTCACTTTGGAGCTTGAACTCCAAATTTTATCTGATTAGGGTTTGGGGGTTTTCACCAAAAAACAACAATCGATAAATCTGAGGGTGATGAAGAATGTATACAAACTTCCTAACAACGCGACGATTGGTTTGACAGGATACTAGGATGATCTCGATGTAGAACCACCCGATCCATCTCCATATTCAATTTCTTCATATGTTGATTGAAATGAAAAATGGGCTGATATGCAATTTAGAATATTTCATCTTGCTAATAGTCCTTTCATCATCTTGTCACTAGCTGCTATGATTTCTAAAATAACATGTTTTAATTAACGGAGAGATTAAATGTTTTTTTTAATTTGTTCCTTTTCAACCAGTTGTTAATATAGCCCCACAGGAAAAAAAATTGGGGCACCAAAAAAAAAACACAGGCACCAAAAAAAAAAACACTTCCGTGTTTTGGAAACGAAACATTGTGTCATCTTATTATTTCATTTTTTAAAATTTTGGAAAACATTATATATAACTTTTGTGTTTAAAAAACGGAAAATTAAATCTATGTATATCTTCATTTTCTAAACACATAAGTAAAAGGGGGTTGTTATGGGCACGGTTAACTTCTCGCCATCCGCACGGTGTCGATGCCGATATCCTGAGTCTGCAAGCTTTTACTCGACGCCAGCTAATGAAGATGCTCTACCGACGCTGACTTACGAAGTCGGCATATCCCATACCACTTTTGCAGAGCTTTTCAATGGCATGTGCAACCTGGAAATGTTCAGATTCATTGTGCAAAGTGTTTGCCGACATCTGAACTCGACATCGGCATCAAGTTGGAGGAGCCAAAGTCGACAACCAACTCACCGACACCGAATCTCGAGCTCGACATCGATGGTGTGAGCTTAAAAGTAAGGCCTCAATCTTCGTGCAGCAAAAACCACGGATGGAGCCAATTTTTTTTATCGGTGTGTATCGGGATTCGGCTGACTGTAAGACCCTGCTAGCGAAATAGATGAGGAGTTTAGATTCCCTAGTAAGCACGATGCTGATGGTTGTGGAACCGACGGCGAGGTACAGCTGAAGGGTTTCATGCTCGCGTGGAAAGTGAAGGGTGGGCAAAGTGGCCAGGTACTCCTTCATACTTTTGAAGGCTTTATCCAAAATGGCAGTCCACTCGACCGGGCCTTTCTTTTTTAGTTGCTCAAAAAAGGGTAGGGAGTGATCAGCTAACCGTGAACAGAATCTACTTAAGTAGTTGACCGACCCATTCAATTTCTGAATATCATTCAACGTTCTCGGAGGGTCCATATCGATGACGGTCTGTACTTTTGAGGGATTTACGTCTAACTCGCTGGCTTATCATGAAACCTAGGAATTTTCCAGAATCCACTCCGAAAACACACTTTTTCGGGTTCAGGCAAACGCGATTCTTTCTTAGCGTGTCGATGTTTTCCTATAGATCTTTGCAGAAGTTCTCCTTTGTAAGACTTTTGATCACTACATCATCAACATAAACTGCAACATTTTTTCCGATCTGTGACGCAAACACTTTCTCTATCATTCGCTGGAAGGTGGCACCCTCGTTCTTGAGCCTGAATGACATTACCTTGTAAGAAAAGGTTCCCTGGTTGGTGATGAAGGCAGTGCTCTTTTCGTCGCGATGGCTCATTTTGATTTGATTGTAGCCTGAATAATCATCTAGGAAGCTTAGAGTGGCGTGCCCTGCGGTGGTGTCTACCAGTTCGCCGATAGATGGCAAAGGGTAGCTATATTTTGGGCAGGCCTTGTTCAGATCCTTGAAATCTACGCACATTCTCCATTTTCCACTTCTCTTTTTTGACCAGTACTACATTTGATAACCAAGTTGAATTATTAATCTCGCAAATAAATCCAGCTTGTAAAAGCTTGTGTACCTCTTGTTTCGCTGCTTCTGACTTTTCAGCAGCCATCTTCCTCTTTCTTTGGCATACAGGTTTCGCCTCGCAATTGAGTCTTAAGGAATGCTCCGCGGTTTCTCGAGGGAGTCCCTTTAAATCTTGTGGTGACCACGCAAAAACATCACGTGATCCTTTCAACATATTCTTGAGGCGCTCCATGGTTGGACCGGTCAAACTATAATAGTGGTACAATGCTTCAGTCTTGTTTGGGAAAGGAAAGAAGGCGATCTTTTCCTCCACAATCTTGTCGGCCATCTTCTCGGGCCGAACTTCCAGCTCCGCCTGTTACCGTTCGGATGTGGCCTCTTGTTCGTGCTCATCGACCGCTTCCTCTTTTAGAGATCCTTGACCACTTCCTTTAATCACGAATATTCGATTATGGCCCTTCTTCAGTGAGGATAGGTAGCAAATTCTACTTTCTGCTCGTCCCCCCCGCGCTTCGCCCACCTTCCCGTCGGTACACGGAAATTTGACGCTAAAATGATATATGGAGCACGCTATTTGGAATTTGAACAGACTTACTCGACCCATGATAGCGTTGTAGATGGACGGTAGTCGAACCACCGTGAGTTCAATCATGTGGGTTCTTTTGTCGGCGCGGTCCCTAACGTCAAGGCCAATTCGATCATCCCAGCTACCTCAACTTCGTCTCCTGAGAAGGATACCAGATTCCCCGAGTACCGACGTAAGGCGCTTTCAGCGATCCCGAGTTGTTCAAAGGCGTCCCAGTAAAGGACGTCCACAGATGAACCCGTGTCGATCATAACTCGTTTGACAGTTTTGGTTCCTACCTACACATGGATGACCATGGGAACTGAATGCGGCATCCTAAGGTTGCGAGCATCTCGAGTATCAAAAACAGAGAAACTGAGTATCGCGTTCTCAATGGACGCTTGCTTGACATAGGCCTCGGACGGGGGGCGTCTGGCTTCTCTCTCATAATTTTTCCTTTCCTGTTTGTTGGTGCCGGATGTCGCGGGTCCTCCCGCGATGGTATTAATGCACCCATCTGGTGAGGGAGGCTTCCGATGATCTTGGTTAGAGCGATCAGGTCGGTTGGACGAGGGTTTGGCTTCCTGGGCGTTCCTTGTGTCCCTCAGGGGAGGCCGGTATCCTTCTCCTCTATTTCCATTCCTTTCACCCCTATTCTGGGGGTAGGATCCCCTGCCCCTTCCTCTGGTTGCGTATTGGGGATTTTAAGGCCTCGGCGGGGCATTAGGTGGTTTGTATTGCTGGGGCGGAACAACAGGGGGCTGGCATTGTTGTGGCGTTGCGACTGGATGATTGGGATTTGTTGGTGGGGCGCAAATATGAAGGGGTACTTCTTTTTGAGGGAGGGTTTGCGGAATCCCATAAAAAGGAGGCGACACATAGTCAAGATGGGCCATCATTACATTCGTTGGGGGCACCGAGCGGGCCCGGTCCTGACCTTTGGTTATACTGGACCTCTTGAACATGATGCCGTGGTGGGATGATCGGGTACTGCTAGGGAGGATTGCAGTGTTGCTGGTCTCCGAAATTTTCTCTTCCTTGGCGTTTGTTAGAAGCCCAATGGTAAGACGGCGGTTTGGTTTCAAAAGGTCACGAGCTGGAGCTGGCCGCTTCCATGGTATGGATCTGCTTCGTTAATAGCTCTCTTAGGACATCGTAGCTCTTCGGCTCCTTTTGGAATAAGCAGATCTTGAAATCTTCTTCGGCCAGGTTGCCCATTAGAATTGTGCTTGCGGATTCTTGATTGAATCTCGGGATTTGCACCACCATGTTGGTGAACCTACTGAAGAAGTTTCCCAAAGATTCAGTCGCTCCTTGCTTGATGGAGTTGAGGTCCAACATGGTTCTTTTCCTTGTACGGGCGCTGCCGAAGTGTGCGATGAACGTGCCTAACAGTTGTGCGAAGTTGCTGATGGAAGATAGAGCCAGATTGGTGAACCACGTCAACGCTACCCCGCTTAGCGTAGATGGAAGCGAGTGACAATACATTGCGTCGTTGTCCTCGTTCATTCCCATTGTCGTGGTGAATTGGTTGAGGTGATCGTTGGGATCAGTATCTCCTTTATATTTGGCGATAGAGATATCCCTCCATCTCTTGGGAACGGGTGCCTCGTGTATTTCCCTGGAAAAGGCGGATGGAAAAGTTGGTTCACCTTTGCGGGATTGCCCAGGTGCTTCGAGGGAATTCGAACGCGATGACACATCCCTGGCTTTGAAAACACGGGCGACTTTGTTGGCGTTTTCGTCGAGCTCTGGACCGGGATTAATAAGGCCACCAGCAGGGGTTGGGGAAGTAGTTGACCGTTACTGGCATGAGACCTTGTTGTTGGTAGTAGCCCCGAGGATCGTGCTGGAATGACACCCCGTTCGCCTGCTGGTTGAAGTATGTGCTCTGCGAATAACTCCCCGCGAAGAACTGGTACGAGGGGGTAGCCGCCCCACATTCTGTAAGGAGCGAACGGAGGTGGCTGTGCGGTATCCCAGGGAGGTTGTTGAGGGATATTCTCGTTGCCGCTGTGTAGAGCTTCCTCGTTGGGGGGAACGTTGAGGTTGAGACCTTTGGTTTCCTCGAGATCATGGTGTTGGTTTCCAAACTCCTCCCCGAATAGGGTGAAGTTCATGATTCCTGCAAGATCTTATTAGTGTTTAAAAGGGGAAAACGCGTTACTCATTAAGTATTTTAGACAGGATTTCTAAAGAGAAGATAGCATAGATACATAACAGAGTGTGAAAAAGTATTGAAGGAATGTAAAGTAGAGAAAACGTATTGCTACGCGGAACCTCTCGTCGTGAAAGGTTCCCACAAACGGCGCCAATGAAGTGTTCATGGAATTTCACCTACACTTATTATCTCATTGTGACGACAAAATGACTAGAAATACTTGCAAGCCTTAACCGAGAGGGGTTATGATTAGATTATTCGTTTAGTTGTCCAACCGATGGGGGTGTCTCTGTTCAGCTCGCGAGGATTGGGGTCGTTCAGTCGCGGACTGGAGAGGGAGTCGGATGATTTTCTTATTCCAAGAACGTTCTTCTCCGATCACAAATCTTGAGAACTCAATTCCGGGGATTTTGGGTCCGGGAGATAATTAGAGCTCTTATGTCTTTCTTATCTTGAAATCGGATCCCCTTCTATGGGGTAGGAGGGGGGTATTTATAGGGAAACTAAGCGAGCAGTTGGCTGGCGATCGTGGTTCCACATAGGTTACGTGTAACGCATGCTCACACGCTTAGGGGCATAGGCAATACACATGGTGCCATTTAGAGGTGAGGTGTTTGAGCCAGCGAGCTGCTTGCTAGGATCCCGGAGGGTTACTAGATATTCGAAGGACCTACTTTGGTTCCTACGTGGGATTGTATCGATACTCAGGGGGAAATGTGGGTCAAGGTTCTTGAGAATGCTAGGTCTAGTCGTGACTTTGATCAAGTACCTTGCTCGCGATAACTCTGGTGGTGGAGCCAAATATCTTTTTGCGTTGGGTGACTCATTTATGATGTCATACTTGTGTTATTTAATAGGTCTATTTTCTATGGCATCCTCAGACCGAACAATCGGTTCCGGTTCAAAACAATCGGTTCCGGGCGTTCATCATCATGGTGTTCAGAACACCGTAATGATGAACACCCCGCTTATTTGACTATTGATTTCAAAACGATGCATCGGTTAATCATTTATTTTAGAGAAAATTGGAGGATTAAGACTCCTCTTAATAAATTTATTACTTTATAGACCTCTTTGTTAATCTGTTAGGTAAGTACACCTTTTTAGATGTGTTTTTACTTAATTGTCCTTAACTATTTTATTTAAAAAAAGAATAATAGAAGAAAAAAATTAAATAAGAAAATTGTTAAAATCAAATCTTTTTAAGTGAGATTACAATCAGATCTGAGAAACGGTTTTCATACGCTTTCTTCCACTCCATTTTGCAGGGTTTCTTTGCTCGACCAAATTCTCGCTATGTTCCATGGAGTTAGAGGTATTGATTTTTAATATGCTTATAAGAATTTTGATGAATTTGTGAACGAAATTTGATGCTACGGGTCTAGATTTACCGATCTTCGATTTGCGCTTGAAGATTCTGGAAATCAGAGATTTGTTTTTCTATCTGACAGGTTCTTCTCCGTGCAATTTTGGGGTTATCAATTTTTTGTTTGATTAAATAGGAAGGCCGATCTATTGTATTCACAGATGCCAAGGCATAAAGGAAGGCCGATCTGTTGTAGCTTTCATGATAAGGGAGATCACTACAATCCCAAGATGTCACCCAAGATTCCAAAGGAGAAATGGAGAACCTTTTGCTCATAGAATGGTGTACGTGAGACGTTTATGGTTTGTGTGGATATGATTGAGTGTGCAAGAGAATACATTTTAACTAAATCGTATAAGTTCCATATGCTATCCGCGCTTCTTATTTTTCCTAAATAAAACTTTTGGTGGGGCTTAATGGGTTACATACTTATATTTGACTTTAGTTAGAATGAAAAAATGATGGGGATTCTCCGGTTTTCTCAGAATCCCGGGTCTTGTGGTGAGGCTCCTAGTCCTCTTCATACTTTAATGTGTATATATGTCAACAGTCATGCTTATTGTAAGAAAGATGGTTACATTAACTTTTTCCATTTTTTTTTACCATAAATTCTCTTATTATTGTAACACATTGCCAATGACAATAAGCACTTACAATACCATGTTACAATACCATCTTATTTCCCATTACACTAAATTTCACATTACAATACCATGTTACAATACCACTTTATTTTCCATTACACTAAATTTCACACTTATTGTAACGGCCTGTATTGAAAACCGTTATAGAGATCAGCGTCGGAGGGGGGAGATGAGTGGCGAGGCACGACGATGACGAGAGAGATGAACGGAATAATTGTACTGAAAGAAAGCAGAAAAAAAAGTATTGTTGAACTCTTCAATGGTGTCGTGATGGGGGGTTGATTTTGTACGTGACACTTTCCAATTACAAAACAAATTTGGTTGTTAAGATCTTCCCTATCTTTTTTGTATTTTCTTCCATAATTAATTCACATATTTGATTTTTTATGGCATGTGGAATGGAACGGTAACCATAAGGGCTTTTTTGGCATCACAAAATATAAAAGGTCCAAATTACAACAAAAATATTAAAAGGGTCTATTTACCTTTACAATTAATGAATATGTTCTATATACCCCATTAGCTCTTTATTTTAATGTATTTAATTAAAACATTATTTTGATTTTTAATTCTATTTTACGTTATCTATTTTTTATTCAAATATTGATTTTTTAATTAATAGATTATTTGAATTATAATAGGTTACTTTATTTTATTATATGATTGTTTGTACAAATTATTTGCTTAAATTTATATATTTTAATTTACCTTAGTTAAATCATTTAATTATTTTATATTTACAGTAACGGATAATTTAATTTAGTTAAATCATTTAATCATGTAAGTTTTATATTTATATTTAAATCATTTAATTTTAGTTAACTTTTCACTCAATTTTCATCTCCAATTTTGTAGTAAAATTTGAATTCCGTTTAGTTAACGATTAATGAATTTTATTTAATTAATGAATTTTATGTAATTACCATTTTTCAATTTATATTATCACTTAATGATTATTTATTTCATTACCTTGATGATTATTTTTATTACTATGTTAATGGATTATTTTTTAAAAAATTATATAATTTGAATTTATATAATTAGCAGATTATTTTGAATTTAAATTATATTTTACATAATTTATCATTAAGGGATTGTTTATTTTATTTTTCCTAATAAATCATTTAAATCAAACAAATCTACCTCTAACTTATCCGGATATAATTCCGACAAATTCATAATATTCAAACTCTAATCCCAATAATTCTAATTCCAAATCAAATCCCGATAAATCTTATTCCAATCTAATCTAATTAAAATTAAAATTTCAATACAAATAAATTAATTTCAAACATTATACTCCGTATAATTTAATCCCTACAATATAAAAGCAAAAGTAATGTTTGTTGAAAATAATGCTCCACACAGTTTTTTAATTTTTAATTTTTTTAGCAGTTATCTCCCTTCCTTTCTCACTAGTCAATCACACCCCTCACGTTCTATCTCTCTCTCCCACTGTACGCTCTCCAGCTCCCTCTCAATCACAACCGCCAAGAGGAGAAGACTCGGAAGATCTCCATCTTCCTCGAGGTTTTGCCCGCCATCGCAGATTTCTTTGAAGGAAGCAGCGATTTCGTCTTCTTCAAGCTTTTAGGGTTGCGCGTCTTGCCCAGTCTTCTCCCGAACGAAGTTCTTCCCGCTCAGCCTTCCTTCCGAATCTCTGTTGTACATTTCGGTAAGGGAGAAACCGCTCAGCCTTCCTTCCGATTTCCAACCACCTTGATTTTGGTCGAGCGAGCGACGAAGGTGAGGGAGAAACCACCGTCTCTCGCCAAGTTGAATCCTCCACGGAAATCTCCCACCACTAGGTTACCTATTCAATTCGTTCTTAAAGTCAGGGTTTTTAACCCATGGAAGTATGTAATTGAATTTGTTCTTCAAGTTTTTGTAATTAGGGTTTTGTTGGATGATAGTGGAGATTTCGATTTCAATCAAGGGTTGGATGGGGATTTTCCTAAAGGGTTCGGACTCAGGCTGATATCGATTTTTTTGGAGAAGCGGAGGACAACCAATTGGAGAGTTGAACCAGATCTGAGTCTTCGGTGGTTAAGAGGGGTCGTGAGCGTTGTCGTTGGGAAGAAATCCGGTGGTTACGATAGGGCAAGGCTCGGTCGTGGCTTGGTGGAGGGAGGAGGCATGGCGGAGGCGAGCGGCGGAGGAGGAGCTCCGAGAGCGCCAATTGCTGCTTCATCTTCTACTCCTCCGAGCAACGGCAACAATATCGCCTTGGAGACTAGGATTCACGTCGTTCTCCCCAGTCTCCTCCAGGTTTACCATATCCCCTCCTCTACAGGTTTCCCCTTCCCGCTCATTCTCCCTCACTCTCTCTAGGGATTTCATTTCTTGATTTCTTCTGCGGTTGTGCATTGTTTGTTCAGTTTCCTCGCCTTTTGTTTTGGCAGCCAACGAACGGGAGGTGCTTGCGTTGTAGAAGCTTCTTAATCGCCTCACCAAGAACTTCCCCGACGTCTTCTACCATGGTAAAGAAGTCGCTATTTTGCCCTTAATTGGCCGAATCCTGCCTTTCTTTGCAAAACGGGCGTTTCGGTGGGTTTTTGCTGAAGCGATTCTCAATGCTATCTCTTTTTACAGTGCATTGTTCAAGAAGCCTTGTCGTGGCCCTAAATCTTACTGCGTCAGAGTTGCAAGAATGGATTTATTTCATTTATAAGTGGAATTTCACTTGGATGGTTGTTGAATTGTTTTCAGTGGTAGGCATGGCGTGATATTTGAAACTCTTGGCTCCCTCCTCACTTTGCTTCGTAGTGGGGCATGAGATGTTTTTAGGCAATTTTTCATGGATGCAATGATAGTTGTTAAAGGTGAATGGACATTTTTTGCCTTTGTGTTATTGTTCCTTGCCAGCTTGAATAAGAATTTTGTTATGTTCATTATTATTGTTCCACTTTCTAATCTACTTCTTTTTAAATGCAGACCTTCGATCTGTGTATATTATTGTACATTTCGGTAAGGGAGAAACCGCTCAGCCTTCCTTCCAATAGTTCCAAATATTGGTATAAAGTCTGAATATATATTTGGATTTCATCTTGACAGATTCATGGTAACTCTTTCAAAAGAAATCTTGCTATTCTTAAGGGATAAAAGCACAAAATAGAAGTAAGATGATGACGAAACCCTCAAGTGGGGCTTCAAGGGGAAGACTCGACACAAGAAAGAGACCTGGACGCGAGACGGACATCTGAAATGGACAGCTAGGCTGTTACCCGGTGGTGTGGCAGGCTTGTGAAGGCGGCCAATGGCTGGGTGCTAGGGGTGGTGTTCCTAAGCTTTGGAGAGGGTGGAGAGTCTTGAGACCTTCCAGCCAATGTTAAGATTGTTCGATCGGTTAGTTTCTCTTCCTTTCTTTTTCTCCTAATAATCAAAATTTTTGGCCAATGCTCATATTGTTTCGGTCATTCAATCGACCACTACTCAAGTTTTGATCCACAACATGGGTTTGTGTTGAGATATGAATTTATGAGTGTACGCAGAAAATAAACCATGGAAAGAGCTTGATGGAGGGGTTAGTTAATAGTTTGGGAGATAGGTTTCCCATTGAAGTTTATTCTCAAATTCACAACTATTGTATTTTGAATATGTGGGTAGAATTGTAGGTTTTGAATGTCCAGAATTATTTTGGGGATTTCAATTTGGTTATTTGTGTTCATGATGAAATTGGAATGAATCTTGAGAAAAGAAAAAAAGTAAAGCTGTTTTTGTACCCTTTGAATTAGTTTCCACTCTTAATGACAAGAGAAAAATTGATTCATAAGTGATGGTAGATTGGTTATTTATAGGATATTTTGACAGACTTCTTGTATGTGTGGCATTTTGTTGAAAAAGAGCCTTTAACGGGTGGGTTTATATAACGAGTGGGTTTCTTGTGTGGGTGGTATTTTGCCTTACTTTAGTTCTGATAAGTAGTATATTCAATCATAATATGATGGCTTTTTGACTAACCACTGCGAATTTGTGCAGATATATCAAATATTTAGTCTTCTTACCTTTCCAACTCAATCTTCCGCCGGTTCAATTAGCTCACCTTTCGCAAATGAACTTTTCATGATATTAAGAAAGCAGGTAAATGAAACTTTTATTTTGGTTTGATATGATTGTGTGGTTCTTTACATTTATTGACATAAATGAAGCTCACAAATTTTCTTGTGCAGAAGGGGACCTCGTATATTTTTTTTAATTGATTGTTTTGTTTTGTTTCATGAGTTAGGCCCTCCAGATGTGAAGTACAAACAGATGGGCATAATTGGAACTTTAAAGGTAGTTTCTTTTATGAGGGATGCTAATGAGACCTCCACTTTCAGTAATGAGGTATGCACTGGTACCTTTTCTTTTGAGTTTTGGGTATGGATTTGTTTTCTGAAACACCCTCTCAATGTTTTTATTATATTTATTTATAGCTTGCACCCATTCATTATGTCAGTTAATGTAATTCATGAAATATTGCAGGAAGAAAAGGAGAAGCTGGAAGGGCGGTTGCATGATATGGCAGTAATGGTTGAAAGGTTGGAAAACAGCAGGCAAAAACCTCCTGTTAGAGGTTGTACAGCCAAAATTTTCATTTTCATTTTCGTTGATGGAGAGAATCTGCATTTGTAGTAGGTCCTCTTTAAACCTTCATTCATTTTTTTTGAAAATATATTGCAAATTGATTCACAATCTTCTGAGATTGAGAAGCTTTTTGAAGAAAATATATAGTAGTATCACTAGTGCTTATTAAGAAGCCATAGGTGTGGTAGCTCAATGGGAAAAACAAGTATCTTCAATGTATCAAGATTCCCGCTGCCGATCTTAGCATGTTATCTGTTGCTTCTTACTTTAGTTGGATTCTCATGAAATTATTAACGCTTGTTATATTCCAGGTGAAAGACTCTAAAGCAAAATGAGGAACTCCGTGGCACATTGGGTAAGTTGTGACTAGAAAAGGACTATGTGTGTCCGAGAGGACACCCACCTGCCGCAGATAATGAAGTTGTAGCACTAAAGGTTGGTATTTGATTTTAAAAAACCTAAATGGTTTCTTGAAATACGTGTTTTATACTAGTAACGATTTCATTTGGTCTTGGCCATTCTGGTTCTTTAATCAAATAGTACTTTGGAGAACTTATTGGGTGAAAGTACTTTGAGATTTTATGGATTCGATTTTTCCTGTTGTCTTGCACTTAATTCTGAACAATGAACGCCTGTTTGGTCTGGTCAAATGGTTCTTATCTTAGCCTGTTTCAATTTAGGGCGAACTTGCAAAAGAACAGAGTAGAGCAGAGGCATTATCAGCAGCAGAGGTTATGTAACTTTCACTGCAACTTCAACAAGAAACCCAAGCCTATAATGGGCTTGCTCGCCCTTAAGTCTCACTTTGAACATCCTCTAAATTATGTGTGCAATTTGTGTTATTGATAGTTAACGTTGATGGCGAAGATGGATGTATATTTTTATGTAAATTGCAGCTACAACGTCAATTTTAAGCATTTATATAATTTTTTTATACATTGTAAATCGCTCTTCGCTCTTTTTTATTGAACTTGATATATTCGAGGAGTTTGAATTGAAGCTCATGGCTTTTTTAAAATTATTATGAATCCTTCTTTTTAACTTCAACTCATAATTAAATTTATCACTTGGATTAATTACTATAACTTCAAAAAATTTGGATTGAGCCAAGTACCCTTTCTTCAGAGTCTATTGAAAGCTTCTACTTTCACTTCAAAATTGATCTTTTTGTTAAAAGTGTTTTATTTAGGTTCTCAGTAGGGGAGGGCATTTACAATTAATTGTTAGTTCAATTAATTGTTTAGCAATTAATTGTTATTTCAGTTCAAATAACTTAACAACAGTATTTGAATTGAAATTAGGAGTTAATTGATATGCAATTAATTGCCAATTTCAATACAGTTTCCTAGTTAATTGATAATTGAACGCCTTCGTATATAACCCTCAACGGCGACATCAATCTAGTCCTCCGTTGGAGAGATTTCGTCACTGGAATCGCCGTGACCGTCCGAATTCGCGATCTGGAGATGCGTGGAGAGCTTCAACGATCGGATCTAGCCATTGAGGAAGAGCTCATCGGCGGCGAAAAGGATCCGATCTCCTCCACAGCCTGAATTCGACAAGGATCCGATGGGAGGATTTAATGGCGCCGAGAGGGATATGAGGAGAGGGTTGTGGTGGCTGGGCGACAGTGCCTCTGCCTAGCGGTGGCTTTGAGATGGAGATCCTAGGGGAATGATGAAGAAGGCGCAGGAATGGAGAGACCCTGGAGAGGATCCTGAAGCTCGGATCTGGCCATTGAGGAAGAGGAAGAGCTCATCGGCGGCGACCAGGATCCAATCTCCTCCGCAGCCTGAATTCGACAAGGATCCGATGGGAGGATTTGATGGCGTAGAGAGGGATATGAGGAGAGGGTCGTGGTGGCTGGGCGACGATGCCTCTGGTGGTGGCTTCGACACAGAGATGGGAAGGAAGAAGAAACGCAGGAGTGGTGAGATGTGGTTCAGAAGATGAGAGGAGAAAGGAGACTGGAGAGAGAGGGGAGTACGAGAGCGGCGGAGAGGGACTTTAGGGTTGAGCAATTAATCAATTAACTGTATCAATTAATTGGTATTGTTTTGAATTGAAAGGGAAGAGCAAATTAATTAACTGTTTTGAAACCTAACTATTTTTCAAAACAATTAATTGTAAAATAGAGCAGTTTTTCAATTTTTCAAAACAGTTTTTCAATTTCAATTATTTTTGCCCACCCCTAGTTCTCAGTGGGGGCAAAAACAAAAAACAAAAAACCACTCATTATTAGATCTGTTTCTTCACATACAAAATTATTTATCGAAGCATAAATGTTTCATTTCTTTGTATCTGTATTCCTATATTTTATACTAGGTTGTTGGCCTATGCTACACACGTGACTAATTTTATTTCATGTTATTTAGTTTGAATTATAGTTTACAAAATATTTTCATATACTATTTAATTTGAGCCCCATTTGTTTTTATTGATTTATTCTTCATTCCCCAATCTAGAAACAAATGGGAGAATTAAAATATTATCAACTATATAGATTTTTTTCATTTCATATCCACAATTATATTTATATCAATATCAACAAAAAATATACAATAAATAATATTAGGATATATTACTATATATTATCCACCAAAATATAGAATTAGTAATAGAAAACAAAATAAGGAGAGATTAACTTACAAAAATTTTAATAAGTTTTCTTCTTTGTTCATAGTCGGCTTTTCTCTTCATCAGATTGGAGTGAGCCGAAACTACTCAGCGCCGAGCGCCTGCCTTGGACAGCCGATACGAAGAGTCGAAGCCGCCGACATGAAGGAGTCGACGGAGTGAAGAACGAAGGAGGCTGGCTGGCAAGGCTGCCGACTCCGAGAGGGGGATTGCCTGTTCACCCCTGGTCTTCGTCGTTCATCCTTTTAATTTTGAATGTAATCAAACGCAACGTTTCTTTGTGTTTCGTAATTTCCTTCTTTATCCCTTTTATAAAAAAAAAACTTCCAACATCTTTTATTTCTTGTAATGTAACATTTACTTAATCAATTGTGTCACATTTTAAGCCTATTTTTGTTTTAATTTTTTTGAATTTTTTAAAATGTATATTATTATCATCTTTTTCTTTTTCTTTGTTTTTGTTATTGTTATTGTCTAAAAGTTTATCAGATTTTAATAATTGTCCGGAGATATTATGACGAGTACTATGTTTTATACATCGTTTCAAACGGATTGATTAATATAATAACATCTGAAAAATAAGATGAGTTTACTTAGGGTTTTTCTATGAAAAGATGGGTTTATGTAGTTTAATAATAATGTATAAATTTCATGTGTCATACATAATACTATAACACCCGATAAATCTTATTTGTACTTTTCATATGGTTTTTAAAAATCCTGTGATTGGCACTAATCCTACTAATTAACAATCATAAGATTATTCCATGACCTGGCATAAACACCTGATTTTAGGATTAGGGCCAATCACTGCACAAATAATATCTCAAAATCCCCTGCGTCTGCGCACGGGCCACTGACTAGTTCTGCACTAAATCTAAAATAATCTTAAACTAATTCCGTCAAATTTAATGATATATAATTTAATACTAAAATAAATTCAATTTAATACTAAACTAATTCCGAATAAATGTATTATTAAACTAATACAATTATATATTAACTATTACAAATAAATTAAAATTACCTCTTCCCTGGGTCGTTTCAGAGCATGAGGTGTCGGGGTTGGATCCACCATATCGGGGTCGTTCCGACCCACCACGACACTGCCAGCACCAGCCGCCAGACCACCCTCCCCTACGCCACTCACCACGCCACCAGCAATGGATGGGGAAGAGATCGACCCAAGCTCCACCTCCTCCGTCTGATGCGCAACCACCTCCGTCAAGCCACTAGTCACCAATTCCGCACCTCTGCCGGACGAAGTGAACGCACGCACGAGGTCAAACTACAGATCCGCTTGCCGGCCACCACCACGCCTCTTGACGCCTTGTCGTCCGTCTTTTGCCATGAGAGAGAGAGAGAGATAGTGTGGAAGAACGGGGAAATTAGAGGCAACCATAGGGAGAAGAAGAATGGCGAAGAAGACGATGTGCAGGGCGTGCTCAGTGTGCAGATATAACCTAGGTTATGCGCACCCTTGGAATGCGGAAAAAAAATGAATTGGGTGTGCATAGACCAATGGAACTTTTACAAAACGTTGTTGGTCCATGCGCATCCTAAGTGTGCATAGATAACCACTGAAATTCAAATTTGGGTCCATGTGCAAAAATATTATTTTCAAAAATAGGTGAAACTAATTGAAATAACTCAACCTTTAAGGGGTGTTAAAAATATATCTCTACCTTTCAAATGTAAGATAAATATCCCAATTTTTATATGTGATGTTAAAATAATATCACCACAATTTTTTCTCAAAAAAAGAAGATGACATGGCACATACATAACTTTAAAAAATTAGCATATTAATATGATTTAATTTGTTAAATCATGGGTTTCTTAGATTAAAAAAAAAAAAGCGAAACCCGATTTTCTTAAACCATCTTTATTTGGATTGCAATATTGTATTTTTCAATTAATCTCCCTCATGTCAACCTTAAAAATTATTTTTTAAAGAAAACCGGGTTTTGATTTTGAGAAAAATCCAAGAAACCCATGGTTTAACAAAAATATATTAATATGCTAATTTTTTTAAAGTTATGTATGTGTCATGTCATCATTCTTTTTGAGAAAAAAATCGTGGTGATATTATTTTAACATCACCTATAAAGGTTGGGATATTTATCTTACATTTGAAAGGTGAAGATATATTTTTAACCCCCTTTAAAGGTTGGGTTATTTTAATTAGTTTCGTCTCAAAAATATTATTTGAAAAAAATTAAAGTATATTTTTGGGGTCCGAAGACCCTATATGCACGTTTGGCGTGTTTACGGGTGAGCGCGTGTAAACACACCTTGGGTGTGATCACAAGTGTGCCTATACCCATTTTTGTATTGGTTGTTATTTGTTGTTGGTAGAAGTGTGTAGTAAGTGTTTTAGTTCAATAGAAATCGATGCTTCAAGCATTGAAATGTCAAACTTTTGCATATCGATTTCATATCATGTCAAGGGATTAAGTTGTGTGTTCTATCATGGTCAAGCATAATGGAGCTAAATGTTGTCAGCCGATGATGATGAAGGAACTCGGTAGAGTTTGCCAAGGGTGATGACATAGGTCATCACATTCAGCCGAGCTTAATGTATATTCTCCTTCAAAGCTCGCTGTCATGATTGCGTTGAAATTATACTTGCCAACATAAAACATATCTTTACATGGGTAAACACGAGGTAATAAACACTTCATTGTGATTTGGTAGTTGGGGTAAGAATAAATAACCCATTAGATGGGGAAGGTTTTGGTGCTGAAAGGGTCTAATTTCATTTCAATAACTAGTTCGTAATAAGCATTACCTCAACATTGATTCAAATATGGAAGTCATTAAAAGGGAATATATCCGATGCTGCAAGACCTGTAGAGTAGAAATGGAGCTTTCTAGTTGATGAACTATACTAGAATACATTATTATAAATTGAAAACGTTGACAACATTTAGAGAACTTAAAATTGCATGAATTCAGGTAATTGATATTGAAAAAAATATACTTGCAAAATATATAAGAAAGCATCAAATGCTTTAGCAGACAAACTTGCATGGAAGCTGATAATTGACATAAATGAATATTCCACAACCACAATATTAGGCTGGACTCCACAATTATTCAATACAAAAATCAACCCCTCATGAAAATATTTCGTTCGTTAATGCTAAGTGGTAAAATTATAGTTTCTGCATTACGTTTCTAGTTATTTATCTTGTTTCAATAGATGGAAATGAAGCAAATCAAATCCTGGTTCGATCATACTAATTAAGCTTGGCAAAAATAGCCAAGGTTAATTATTTATCTCAACAAAAATGTTCGAGATTAATTATGTAGTTCGAGATAAAGAGTCCTACGTAACTTAGTGAAATATTCTAACCTTAGTTTTGATATATCTTGCAAGGCTAGTTAGAGAGCTTAGTGAAATATTATAACCTTAGTTTTGATATATCTTGCAATCGAAAACACAAATTCATCAAAAACCACCAAATACTTTTTAAGAAGTTTAGTGTGTTTTAAGGATTGGAGAATGTACATAATAAGTGGTTGAACGGGTTGAGTATTCAGATGAATTCGTTTAGGTTTTCCCTTTTGCTCAAGATTCGTAAATGTTTTATGAAATGGAAAAGGGCTTGTTGTGCAATTTAACGAAATTTATCTTTCAGTAATCATTTCCTCGTCTTGCCAATAGCCTCACTCGACACAAACAAACAAAAAGCAAAACAATAAACAATAACAAACAACGATTGAAGTTAGGTCAGGAAGAGAAGGCATTGCAAATGCCCAAACATGAAAGACGACACTCTTGTTGATCAAGTTGGTGAGGGAAACAAGTCAGGTACTACCAGCGTCGTCCCAACGAAAAGCAGGACCATTGTCGCCTTAGCCATTGTAGAACCACAAAGCCATTTGGCAAGGGTTTGTCCTTCACATTCAAAGAGACCAACAAAACTACCTAATATTTTCTATCCTTTCTCACGTTCCTTGGCAAGGGCAGGATCCTTGGGGTTTATGCTAATGCAACAGCAATGCAACGGGGCGAGACCAAGAGTGGTTTGTAAGTAGGTGACCGTTTAAGGGCAGAAAATACCAACCAATTGGAATCTGCCTCTAGTAATATTTGAATCCTCAAACACTTCATAATGAGCTGAGATCTCCTAATATACCAGGTTACAAACACATGAAATGATCAAGAGTACTATTATTCAAATATGTTCATGTAGCGAGGAAAACAAATTGTTCAACAAAAGTCGAAACAAAAACCTTCCAAAATGCAACCCACCAGAACTGCAACAAATACAACAGAGTTGCTGCTTACCCCGCGTTGATGAAATAAGTTCTTTAGGGCACATATTCGGTAAAAAGCTACTATTACAGGTAAAGAGCAGGACCAGGAAGACTGCATTACTAGAACATCATGATAAAATGAATTTGTACCTGAGATGAGTTGCCTTATTGTGCATCAAGACAAGCAGGCAAAGCCTCCTATTTTGCTTGCTGATTTCTCTTCAAACTTGTTCTTAATAGCTTCCCAAAATGCAGGCACAGCTACATTGTCAGGCACCTCTTTAAACGATGGTAGATAGTTCACGTCCACTATAACATGATCGCCTGTGCCTTCTTGTACCTAAAAGTTTTAGTTTCATATCAGGCAAGGACCAAAAAGCTATGCAAGATAATCAATTCCAATGCTCGGAAAGAGTACAAGAGAAATCTATGAAGTTTTGTTTTAGAGGCCACATTTTCCGGGTCCTAAAGCTCAAGAGCAGATAGCACTTACACACACAGCCAAATTTGGTGTGGCAGATATAGTGAATGAATCCCAAAAAAAAAAAAAAAAAAAAAACTCTATACAAGGCTAATTAAAATATGACTAGACCTTGAAAAAATCCATTTGCAAAAACTAGTTTTAGCAAATAAGTTTTACTTGACGCCTGATATAACTCAAATATGACATAGTTCACAGGTCTGTTGTACACCCTCTCCTAGTTCTAGAGCCTTGACATAAAATAAACTTACCTCTCATATCCATTGTCATTTTTACTTATTTGTGCTTCAATAAGGAACCAATATGTGCACACAATATTCCTCTTTGATCCACTGAAACTTCGGTTTAAGAAATCCAGAAGGCTTATTCAAAGAAATGATTTGATTCCTTTGTCTACACCTTCTATATCACAGTTTTCACATGCGAATTCCCACCAGGTCAATGCCAATAATAGTAACTATGCCTGAAGGTTTTGAGGTTGTAATTTTTCTTGTTTGCAGGTCTAAAGATTTTTTAAAAAAATTCAACATACCCAAATGGCCCATAGAAGGTTAATTTTATTCTCACCGAGGTTCTCAATAAATGATTTAGCATTCTTTAAAATACTAATTTGGATATCTGCTATCATGTTTAAATTATTTAACCATGATGTTCACATCAACATCTTATCTTACACATGTTCACAAGAATACAACTCTCAAGTCTTAAAATTTATGGGTAAATTGGTTAGCATGCTTACATTTAACTAGTGGTTCTAACTTCTAACCCGTGCTTAGCACAGGACAGTATTTTAAACATAAAAGTAATATATTTTCTATATTGTTCCATGTATATTTTTTTAAGTTACCGCAAATCGGAATATAAAACTCAATGAATTTGTTATTTTAATAAATGATATACAAATAAATAAAAAATATAATTCCATATTAATTTATCTATTTTTTATTATATAAATGTTGTTATAGTATTAATGTTGTAAATTTTAAAATTGGTATATTTTCATATTGTTTTATCCTTTTTGTGTAATATGACCGCTAATATCTTTACATATAAAATTTAATAAATTTTTTAAATCCATATATGATAAATAAAAAAAAGAACTTTTTTTTTCTCTTTTTTTTATTGAGTAAAAATTAGAATATTATTTTATATTGTAAACATAAAAGTAATATACTTTCATATTTTAAACTATTTGTTAATTCTATCACCATTATATTTACATATAAAATTTAATAATATTTTTAAGAAATAAATAACCTAAAAATAGATAGTCATGCAAACGTAATTTGTTTTATGAGTGTTTATATTTGATTTTAAATCAAAGCAATCAAAATTGAAATTGATTAAAGAAAATTTTAATCTCAATCGAAAATTTTGAAGATGGTTTATTGACATGGATTAAACATAATTTAATCAATTATGATGCAAAAAAACATTTTTTTTGTTCTTCCCACAAAGGGGGGCAATAAATGGTCAAAAACTTGACTCTACAAGTAGGTATGATGATTATGTGATTGCTACATGCTTTTAATGTCATTACTATTAATTAGGTTTTCTAGATCTTTAAAACTCCTTACTTTTCATGCTGCTTTATTCTTTGTATCTTCCTAGTTTATCTTTCTCTTAATAATAAATTTTCTTCTACTTATTCAATACTTCTCATTTATTTCAAAAATAATAAATTCACCAATTCTTCAATTTAATCCTTCACATTTATAACAAAAATTACTTATGCATTTACTGGCAAAAAGCCCCTTTTATAAGTTCTATAGATATAGATAGATATAGATTCTGGAACTTTCTCAGGAATGAATTGATCTGATTTTTCTCTCCTCCATTTCTCTCTTTTCTCTTCTCCAACTCTCTCATTCCCTAGGTGTTCTCCTAATCTTATTTTTTCTTCTTTACTTCAGCCTTCACTGCTGAAACATTCTCCTCAGATCTACAGATCTCTGGTTTTGTTCCACCCACCCATCTTTTTCAGCCTTCATTGCTGAAATTTCTTTCCAGATTCCAGCCTTCATTGTTGAATCTGTTGTTCAGACTTTATTGCTGAAATTTATAGTCATTCTTAGCCATTTTTGCTGAAGAAATTTAACCTTAAAAGGATGGCAAGCCCCATATTTGAAGCTTCTTCAAATGCCAACTGGGATGCAAATACTGGGGGCCACAAGTGTTGCTGATTTTGAAAGACAATCTGTGAGAGGTCCATTCAATCTTGCTTTATCAGGTAATATCTCACATTTTTCACACTCTAGTGCTTCTAGGGAGTCTCAGCCCACACAATGGATCATAGACTCATGTGCTACTAGGCACTAACCATATGGCCAATTCCTAGCAACGATTTCATACTTACCGTATCATGAGTCTGTACAGCTAATGGATCTTTTCCTCCTATTGTTGGCCAAGGAACCATATGTCTCCCAACTACATTTGTCCTTAAAAATGTGATTCATGTCCCTGAATTGTCTATAAATCTCATCTCCACTCAAAATCTTACAGAAGACCTTAATTGTCATGTTATTTCCACACCCCTTCTTGTATTTTAAAGGACCAAGATCCAGGAAAGAGGACTGTGATTGCGAACATGAAGAGTGGTCTTTATCACCTTCAATTACCTCAAGATAGTCCCCACATCCAAGCTTTGTCTGCCTCCATAAATACCGATTCAATTTGGCTTTACCATTATAGCCTTGGTCATCCATCTTTTCATATGTTAAAATATTTGTTCCCTTCATTGCGAAGTGTGTGAGTTAGCCAAGCATACCCGCGTCTCATTTCCAATAAGTGATAAGAAGAGTGTTTCTCCTTTTCAACTTATTCATGGTGACATTTGGGGACCTTCTCCTCTATTCATTTCCAATAAGTGATGATTGCACTCGTACCGTGTTGGTATCCTCCTAAAAAATGAGTCAGATCTCAGCCATACTATTCCCATCTTCCACACCATGGTTCAAAATCCATTTGGCACCAAAATCCTAAGGTCCTTGACACCTCAACAAAATGGCCTTGCTGGGAGGAAAAATACACACATTCTAGAGGTAACGCTCTTCTTTTTACTAACAATGTTCCAAATTTTATTGTGGTGAAGCTGTTCTCACTGCATCTCGTCCCATTAACAGGCTTCCCTCTAAGGTTCTTCAATGTAAAAGCTCTCTTCACTGTATTTAAGAATTCTATCCCAAGTGGAGCATTCTCTGAACACCTGATGTTTTTAGGTGCACTATATTTGTCCATGTTCACAATTCTCAAAGAAGGAAGATAGACCCAAAGGCTATCAAATGCATCTTCCTTGGCTATTCTGCAACTCAAAAGGGATACAAGTCTTATAAACATCTTAGCATAAAGATGTACATCTCCAGCTTCTAATCAAGAGCAACTACCCTTTGCTCCATAAAAGACTTTCCCAAACATAGCTTGGATCTCGAAATTTCTCCCAATAAACTTGTCCATGCTCCAACACTTGAACATAGTGCACATTATCCAAGCTATCCTTTTTGATTTTAAGGTTAAAATATATTGAAAACTTGAGGAATATTTACAAGACCAGTAGAAGGATAGGGGCCGATCTGATCCAACAACTTCAAACATCTTCTCCAAAATCTGAACCCGGTAACACTACTTACCAAGGTATGGAACCTGATTCTGATGTTATTCCCTTTGATCCTACATCTTCTGATCCTATTACTTGTGAATCCAATGACTCTCCTAGTTCAGACAATGATGTACCCATTGCCACCAGAAAAGGCATTCGAGAGTGCATAAAAAGGCCTTTGTACCATTATCCAACCATGTTTCCTCAAACCATTTGTCTCCATCTCACCAAAAGTTCACACAACCTCCACAATATTTCTACACCTAAGACCCTTTCAGAAGCTCTAAAGAAAAAGGAGTTGAGAGAAGCCATGAAAGCAAAGATGATCCCTCTAGAGAAAGATAATACATGGGAGAATCAAGCAAGGGGGAAAGAATGTTGTTGATTGCAGGTGGAGCTTTTGTTGACGAGCCAGGGGGAAAGAATGTTGTTGATTGCAGGTGGAGCTTTACTTCTTAAATACAACGCGGATGGGTCATTAGAGAGATACAAAGCCCGCCTTGTAGCTAAAGGCTACACTCACACATATGGAATTGATTAGAACACTTTCCTTTTGCACTAGTGAGGATGTTGTTATCATTGGCAGCTCACTTTAATTAGCCTCTCCCCCCGTATGATGTGAAGAATGCTTTCCTTCATGGAACATTGAATGAAGAAATCTACATGAGAGTACCACTTGGCTTCACTCCTAACAAAGTATGTCGACTAAAAAAGGCTCTTTATGGGCTTAAAGAGTAACCAAGGGCTTGGTTTGGGCGGTTTATAGCAGTGATGAAGGGGGAGTGGCCCTTTTATTAGTCTACGTTGATGATATCATTGTCAGCGGTGATATATATATATATATTTATCCCATACTAGGCTGAACATTGCTTATCCCATTTCTGGCATAAGTGAGTCCATGCATGACCCAAGACAATCGCATCTTACTGCAGCCTATCACATACTTCATTACTTGAAAGGGTGTCCAAGTAAAGGTCTACTCTTCAAAAGGGGAAACCAGCTGAACATAGAAGCTTTCACAGACGCGGACTATGCTGGTTCCATTGTTGATAGAAGATCTACCTCTGGATATTGCATGTTTCTTGGAGCAAATCTTGTTACATGAAGTAAAAAACAAAATGTTGCTGCCAAAATAATTTAGAGCGTACATGGCTTATGTGAGATGTTGTGGTTCACAATCAATTTGGCCGATCTAAAGATTAAATGGGAGGAACCCACGGTTATAAATTGTTACAAATCTGTTACCAGCATTGCTCATAACCCGTTCAGCATGATAGGACCAAACATGTGGAGATTGAGAGACACTTCATCAAAGGAAACCGGAAGGAATGGCCTGAAATACCTTTGTCAAGTCAGAAGATCAGCTTGAGGATTTGCTCACCAAAGGATTCCATTGTTCCGGGTTTGAACATTTAACTTCAAAGCTTGGATTGGTCAATCTCTACCATCCAGCTTGAGAGGAGTGTTTGCATTCTTACATTTAGATTGCGAGAGGCTTTTAATGTCATTATTATTAATTAGGTTTTCCAGCCGTTTACTTTTTCTTTCTCTTTATATTATGTAACTTTTTCAGGAATTCATAGATCTGATTTTTCTCTTTCTCCATCTCTCTCTTCTCTTCTCCAACTCTCTCATTCCCTAACAAAATTCAATAAAAATACCCACACCTTTTTACGGTGTAAGATTAGTAACCTAACCTTTGGCTGATAAAAATAACACAACCTTATGCAGACATGTTAATATCGTACTACAAAGACCAAGCCAGTGAAAAGGTTGTCCATTCTCATGACGTGGATATAGAGCTTTTACATGACTCGTATTTTCACATGAGAATGGGTTATTTTGAACACGATCAAACACAGTTTATTCCAAAAGAGTGAATAGCCAAAACCTGATCCACCCCAACTCAAACCCAACTGACCAGTAATCAATATTTAATCTGTCTAGTCTGACCCAAAGTTGACTAGACAAAACAGTAGGTAATTAAAAATATGGTCAGATGAATTTAATGCAACTAGTCCATAATTAGGGTTGTTATATGAGTTGAACAGCTCGGCTCGGGATCGGCTCGAAAAGAGCTCGACTCGAGCTCGTTCACTTACCTAAACAAGTCGAGCCTAAACATGATTTTAAGCTCGGTTGAAAGCTCGGCTCGTTCGATTTAGGCTCGAATAGCTCGAATTCTATTTAATTTCTAAAATTTTCTTTTAAGTTAATATGTTATGACAAAGTAAAACTACTTCAAGCTCGAAAAAAGCTCGGCTCGAGCTCGTTCATTTACTTAAACAAGCCGAGCTTGAACAAAAAAGAAAGCTCGTTTAAAAATTGGGCTCGGCTCGGCTTGAGCTCGTTTAACAAATGAACAAGCTTGAACATGCCAAGCTCGGCTCGTTCGGCTCTAATAACATTCCTAACTAAATTTGATTTTATACGATTCTTGATTATGGTCCATAATCAAGAATGGTATAAAATCAAATTTAGTCATCATTTCTGTATTCCCAGCATCTGAATGAATGCACTGATTAATTTAATGTTTGTCTTCGTGGTACTATTTTAACATGGATGCATAAGGTGCTGGTGTTTTATATGAATCTGCAAAGGTCATGGTACTAAATTACAAATCTTACAGCACTCCAAAGGTTGGGATGTTCAATTTCCTTTCCGCTAAAATTATCTCAGGGTAAATTCCAATTTTCCCTGGCCTTAAGTCCTTACAAGTGTTTCATTTTGGTCCCTAAGTTTTCAATTGTTTCACAATAATATCAGACCTTCCAGATTTGTTTCATTTTCAGTCCTTTTTCTTTAAAAGATGATTATCAAAGCGAAACACTGGAAAAAGATTAGGGAGTGAAATGAAAAGGGAGGATAATATTAGAGCAAAATAAAACACAGGAGAAAAAGGATAAAAGTGAAAGAGATTAGAAAGATTTGGGACTATTTTGAGAAAAAAATGCAAGGACCAAAATGAAAACACAAGCGAACTATTAGGGACTGAAGGTGAAATCTACCTTTTATCTAGCGAATGACATGCAAGCAAACTATTAGGGACTGAAACTGAAATCTACCTTTTATCTTAAAATGCAAACAGGGCTGGTTCATAATTAAACTAAAACTTAAACTGAGACAAAATAAATTACTCACCACAACATCAAATCCAAGAATCGTGAGACGAAGCTTCCTCTGCAACCAGTTAGCAGCTCTTTTGACGAGGTCAAAGTCAAAATTGGTCTGAGCTTCATTGCCAGATTCCATAGCAGTGGGTAATGATTTTAAGCTGTGAAAAGAACCAGTCACATGTGCTGAATTTGCATTCTCATAAACAACAGCATAAAGACAAACAAACCCCATAAGAAAAAAGTCAAGTATGGAGCAACATATACCTATCAAAAAGTAGTGGTTTGAGCTGATTTGGTTCCGATAATTTCATCAAGACACAAGCATTAGGAGTAGACTTCTTCACTGCGTAAAATACCTTATCCCCCAATACATAAATTTTGAAAATGGTTGATGAATGATCCACATATTCCTGAGGGCATAATCCCAAGGGTTTATTTAAAGATGTCAGCGACTAAGACAAAGAAAAATGGATGTACAAAATACTTCTTTCATTATGGTCAACAAAGTTTGTATACTTATATTAAACGGAGCACTAGCCTTTTATCTTCTGTCTGTAAGGATTACCATCCCAGGCATTAAAAGCCACATTTACAGATACAATGATACAATAACCAAGAAACAAATGAATAAGCCAAAAAATTTGTTCACCTCTGTTGGAGATTTTGGTAAGCAGTGCAGTGCAGTGCTATTCTATATGAAATGAAAAACTATGAAGTCTTGACTTATGGTGTCTGCTAATACCTTGATTAAAAATTAGTAGTGCACTTAATTAATTGCAGAAAAAGAAAACTTCCATTTTAAGAATAATCAAGACAAGAGTGCCATCCATGTCAATGAGGGCTAGTTTTTGCAGCCTAGGGCTATTTTTTCTTCCTCTTCTTCCTAGGCCCTTTCTTGGGTCACTCAGAAAGAGCGTCTCAACATAGTCGGGGAAAGGGTGCATAACACCTCAACCCCCAAATATACTGGGATTGTTGGTTGTTTGTTATTTCATAACAGTTTGACAAGATTGTCTACTTAAAATATCAAGATGGAAGTAACCCTCTCGATCTATTTACTGCTTCATTCAGATTTAAAAAAGCAGCTTACAATGGTATTTTGGTGGCCTTCACCAAACAATATAAAGCACTGAATGGATTGCCAACAAGAAAAACTAATAGGCAAAGAGAGAGCTTACGAAAATTAACCATATTTCTAAGGCACCTATTACAAATTATGTCTTGATAAGCCATGTTAATTTCCATCTTAATCCCTGCTGTTTGTAATACCTCTTTCCATTTATAGGATAAGCTTGAGGGCAAGTGATGATTTAGTTATCAAGATACTAGGACGATGGTTTTAGTAATTGATCAGGTATGCTGCTGAAAATTGATCAAATGTATTAGAAGACTGCATAAATTGAAACTTATGATTATAGTTTCAGGATTTCAACAATTGAACACAGGAGTGAATCAAGGCTTGCCTGAATGATTGCTGGAACAGGCAAGCTAAGGTTCCCATAATCTTCAACTTTAAATACAATGGCCTACAACAAAGTAAATCAAGTGACAGGTTCATCAGTGTATAAGATTGAATAAATAAATTAAAATTTTCAGCTTTAAGAACGAAGCTTTTCTTTTGATTTATTTTTGAAAGGGAAATTGGCCTATTACTATTACTGATTATCATAAACATCAGTGAAAATCAAAGATTTAATTTTAGCTGGAAATCTATGCAGCTGTAAGATGATGAAGTGACATCCGAGTATCATTTGTGGCTTTAAAGATGAATCTTTTCTAATAGTTCTTTTTCCCACCAAAATCAAGATATATAAGTCTAGTACTTTAGTGACATCGGGATTTACTAAAAGTGAATCATAAATTCTTAATTCGATTAGATGAAAAAAGAAAGATCAAACGATCGCATATTACCATACTATGAGCATCAGCTACTCCACAGGCAACTTGGGGTTTCACTATATTTGGGAGAGAGAGCAAAGCCTCTGAAAGTCGTTCCGGCAAATTAGCCTCGCCAAATTTATCAACCTGAAAATCCAATATCAGAAGTTTGAGATTCGAGGAAGTTTGTTACATAAGAAACTATAAATACATGGTAAGAGGCACCATATATATAGAGATGGAAATGCCAACCATCATCTTGCGGACAACGTATCTTCAAATGCATAATTGTTTTATCATGTCAGGAATGTTTGGATCACATATAAAAGGCCTTACAAGTGACTTATCAACTTGTGTGTGCCTTAGGAGCGACCTGATGAATGATTTATAACTGTTGAATGGGAGATAACTTATTGGCAAAAAGTAGATTTATCATTTATGGCTACTGGAAAATAAATTTTCCCTTTTGTAGCATTCTGAATCATTCTTATCCAGTTTTTCATTAGTGGGGTTCAAAATGTAATGTTCAAGTTGGACCAATCTAGAAGAACAAGACCAGAAACATTCTTAACCATGTTTTTCGTTATTTTATATATATATATAATTCTTATCCAGGTTTTTCATCAATGTTCAAGCTGGATCAATACTGCTCCCTGTGTTAAAATTTTATTTAAAAAAAAAAGGATGGCATCAACAAAATAAGTCATTTTAGGTTTTCTAGGAAATTAATTATTGGTGATTAATGAGGTTTTTAGTGAAATTGCGTACATTGAGATTTTTCATTCCAACTCATTATTCATTGGCTTAGCATGACATTTTCAAATAATAGGTGGGGAAATTTTGGAAGACGTTAGGTATAATTTAGTTGTATTAATAACTTCCTTAGTAAAGTGCATCCAAACCTAAAACAGCATTGTTTGTTGAACAGAAGTGGTTAAAAAATATAAAATCATCAGTTTCACAAAATTGTTACTCGTTAAAAGGGCAGATTTCTAAGTTAAACCTAGGAACAAGTATTTAGAGGTGGATTGATGGTAAGAAAGGGCACATACTAACAGATTTGGATATGGAACTTTGGGAAACAAAGGGATCCCAAAGCCAAAATCTACATGTTACCAGCAGACCTAAACCACGTTCTGGCCAAAGGAATGCTAAAGCTTTTGCAACTCATAGCATACCCACTATAGAGGCGAATCCTCTCAGTGGGACCAGAAATCAAGTGGTCTCACCTACTTCCCAACTCATTCTCCGTACATCTATAAGCCCCCTAGCTGATGAACTGTTCTAACATGAACTAACATATTTTCTCTCTAATTTTAAAAATCAACCATCTTTAGAAACTCTCGTGTAGGTAAAGGTAAAATCACACCTCTATTTGGCAAGGCATGTTCTTCTATGACACCAAAAGAAGAAAGACAACTATTAGACAGTAAAGTTGTTAGATGAGTCCCTAGATGAATTAATTACTCCTGCATCTATTGACTCCCGTTAGTTGTATCTATTTAATGTTTTCTGAGAGCTTCTAGGAGTATTTTGGAGGATCTATTCCTATATTGTTATTATAAATATTGTTATTATTATAAATATCAGGCAAGCCTGAGAATAACACTAAGCCTTTCATCTTCAATCTCTATCAACAACGTTAGCTTTCTATTTATTTACTTCTGTCAGACAAAATATTAAGGAACCCCCTCTCTCCCTCTCCCCTTAAACAAAAACAAACGAACAAATTAAAACCTAAGGAAGTGGAAAAAGAAACCTTGAGGAAGTGGGGACCCCTGATTTTTGGAAGACTTGGGTTGCAGAGCTCAACTATCCCAAGTAGCAGGTTCTGTATCTCTAGGCGGTCCAAAACAGGTAAAACATTATCAAAGGGATCGATAACACAACAGTTTTGTTGCTGTTCCAAAGACCTGTACAAGAAGGGAAGCAGCAGCTTAAAAATTGCTATGGAGCAGAGGAAAGTAGCCGCCATTAACTAAAGACTAAACAAAGGTGGTCTTGCGCAATCAAGCTTGATAGTCGCTGAACACAAAATAGTTCGACTGAGTATCGATTATCGAATAGTTCCAAGAACTTATTTCCATATAAGCAGCAAGAAATAACAAGTCATCCTTTAGTAATCCAACCACAAAGAATAGCCATTGACAAGAAAGTGTACTAAATTGTAAGAGATACCTCCTCAGTTCCTGCAGACCATGTGTGTATGTAATCCTTGGTCCTACTGTTGAAGCATCAGTCAGCTCAATCGATACAATTTCATCTGTCGCTTTATGGAGAATTACATCAAGCCCAAGTAGTTGCAAAGGGATTTCTAACTCATATGTTAGAGGAAGAAAAATTAACCCATTTTGCGTCGAATTCATAGGAAAAGCACCCCTCTGCCAGCAGTATACAGGATAGAAATCATGATGTTGTACATTTCACTTATTAATTAGCTCAAAGCATAGAAAAAACTGATGGAATAAACAATAATAGAAGAAATAAATCATGCAAGTCAAGTTCATATTTGAAAAATTGCCTTTAAACTTTTCATGTGGATAAATAATATTTTTCCTCTGCTGTCCAAAGGTTAAATAGACCTCATGCTACATAAGAAGAAAATAAAGACTCAGTATCAGCCCCAACAATAATCTTTGGGGTAACACAGGAAAAAATCAATTGATTTGGAAATTCACAAAATTTTGTATATAAAGGCAAGACATTACAAAGAAGCTTCAACTGCAGCAATCAGGTAAGTCAAAACACAAGGAACACAGTATTATCTGAAATCGATGTCAGAGACCTAGGTTCCCTGTGAAGATTTATATCGCTTTTCCTATTTTTCCTTGATCAGTGACAAACATAAATGGTCTACATCAATTCAGACATGATAAACCAAGTTCAAAGATTTATAAGAAGACAAAATAACTACTGTCCAAGAATAATGATTGGGGTGTACAAAGAAGCTTCAAATGATTAAAATTTTGAGCACACGGCTATATAAATATGGATGATAAAAACCCAGGACCCTATGAAGATTTATATCTTTCTATTGTTCCTGGAATAATGACCAACATAAAGGGTCTACTCTACACCAATTCAGACATTGTAAATGAGGTTCGTCATTCATCTATTCAAATGGCTATTACTCCATATTATTCATCTTAAAAAGATAATTTAAACTTTCTTGTTCTTTTTATTTTAGTATTTTCATTGAACGGATGCTATAACAAAAAAAACACAGGCAAAATGTCAAGGACCAAAATGAAACTCATGCGAAAGGTTAAGGACCAAAATGAACACGAGCAAAGGTTAGGGACTTTCTTAAAACAAACATCTAAGCGCTACATCCCCAAATTAGCATCCACTAAAGGAATGGCTTAAAAGGAAACAAATAAGAAAGGTATGTGACTATTTTGAAACAATCTATAACTACTACTTATGTTTCATACAAAATTTACCTTAGCAAAGTCTGCTTGCCGAGAAGGCTTCATAACATAGCCGACGGTCAGAAGTTTACTTCCAACTGCCTGTTTAAATGTCACGTTCTGTATTTAGAATCAGAAGAAAAACTAACCAAGAACATGAACCAAATCATTGCACGTACATAAATGCCATGTTCTGTATTCAGGAAAATGTTCAGAATCACATTTTGAACAAAGAATATGCTTTCTGTGCAAAGTAAGAAAATTCAGTCTTGAACTCCCTAAGCAAATCTCAATATTTGACTTCTCCTTTAGAAATGTTTTCCTTGTGCGGGGTTGGACTCGCAGTTAGGCACCATAAACATCAATCATTGTCATTATGAAATGTCCCGTCTCAGTAATTTACACTCCCTCTCCTTCATGACACCCCACTTAAAATCACTCCTATTGTCATCATCACCACAACATACCCTGGTAATTTGGTAGATCATTTCCAGTTAAGCAAAGGATTCTTTACTCCATTATAACCACAGTTCAATACACCAATAATGGAGCCAACATCTCCACCCTCCCCAACAGATTCTCAAAGCAAAGAAACAGACCTCATTTGGCAACTTTATGCAATGATCCTATCTATTGCACAAAGAAACCTGCAAAACCCCTGTTGACAGACTTATTCGTAGAACTTCCTCAACCCCATGACAGCCATTTCTCAACTATTTTAGTTGTGAAACCATAGATCTCCTCAATATAAATTTTGAAATTTCAAACTTGTTAATGACTACATATATTTTCTAACAAAAGCCAGTTATGAGCAAGCACAGCAGATCGTGCTTTGTCAACATTGTCATATCGCAAATGTACTGCTTTCTTATTACATTTGGATTTACCAAGATGCACATCCACAGGCACATCTATGCAAGGGATTTAGAACTGTCTAGTGGAAGAGAGCTCTGTGAATACAAGATATTTAAAAACATGCCACATAGATTCATTACTGACTAGCATCAGTGGAACTATAATTAATAAGACCTTTTTATTCAAACGAATGATAGTTAGAGGCAACTCTTCCAATTTGCTGAGATAAGAAGCACTTGAACTCTCCTTTGCACATCTACCACCATCAACATCTGGAAAAAACAAAGACCAGCTTCAGCATCCATAACAAACACGAAATTCAAATAATACAAGTCTTTTTAACATTTTGCACACAAATTAAGAAAAGACTAAAAGTATACATTTTTCAATAAAATACTCTCAAATTTTGTGTCCTCTATCCATTTTAACCAATAAGAGTTGTAGAAAAAGTCAAAAAAGGTAAAATTCTCGTAATCCAATACCTAGAAAACTTAAAAAGACTTATAATTCTAAAGAAAATTTAAAGCCTAAAAAGGCATATTTTTAATCGGAGGGAGTACCCAAAAAGGAAGTGGAAATACTGCACACTTACATAGTATATTGTAATCCTGTAAATGAATTTCTATAGACCTAAAACTAACACTACTTCCCATTCTATCAAGACAGTCATTAGCAGATATTACAAAAGGGAAGGTTCCCTCAAAACTAGTTGACCAGGTTATAACTATGTAATACTACTTTGATTAAAATCAAGGATGTGTCCAATGTTTCCAGAGCATTATGATGGGAAGGTTCATGTGTATCTAACTTTATTTTCATGCCATATATTTTTTAACTAAGTTATCAGATAAAGCACAGATTCATGAACATTAGGCCCCACTGCTGATCATACATACAGTAGGTTTACAGGTTCTTACTTAAAACAGCTAATATCCAACCATAACTGCATAGCTTTGTACAGAGATCCTCCTTCTCATAAGAAATTGAATATAAAATATGTCCTCCAATATCACCCCAAGTGGATAAGATGCTCTTGACAGCATCATTCAGAGAAGATGCGCTGAAGCAGAACGAGTCAAATGAGTACTGGATTGCCATTTTTCTGAGAAGATTAACCTATAGCAAAGAAACAACAAAATCATCACGCAAATTGTTGATCATATAAAGATAAAGGTACCAATCAATCACCTGACAAGGTATTTACATATTCACCTAAACGGGTTTCATTCTAGCAGGACATACAGAGAATCTAATTCAGAAGGTACAATAAAAACATCCTAGTAAACATGCATGAACATGACCAATATTGGTAACATACAATTGGGAAGATTGCTTTATTGTTATACCTTGTTATGTGACATAATTTGTATCAAAATATTCAGTAACATCAACCATGTGAAGAACATTCCATCACTAATATGAAGACTCCAATTAGCAGAAGTAGATTACAAACAATAAGATGGCCTCTACAAGCATGATTACGTCCCTTGTTTACCTGCATCTGGCATTATTTGAACATTCAAGATTACCAATGGAATGACTCTACAATCCTTCCAAATTTATAACCCATAAAACCTCCATTATCATGAATTTATTATAAAGAATGCAACTATATTGTACTCAATTGAAGTGCACCAAAAGCCATTGAAGAAGCACATAACTGTAACATATTCAATTTGCATAAGAATTTTCTACACTATTGATCTTACAGAAAAAACAATGGGCAAAGCATCGATAGCAAACACTAACCTTTTCATTTGAAAGGCTAGATTCATATGAAATCCCCTGCAAAAAGAAAAAGGAATAATTTAGATTGATCTTAGTATCATGTATGTATATTTTAGAGAGATGTTAGTGGTGACTGTTGATAATATATGGGGTTTCATAGATCCATACATCCATGAATAAAGACAAAGGAAAAACACTATGCCAGACCACTAGTATCAAGGACTGCATGTTTAGTTAACCATACATCCATAAATAAAGAAAAGGGAAAACACTATATGCCGGACCACTAGTGTCAGGGACTGCATGTTTAGTTAAACAAACATATATATCAATTTCAGTTGAACTTCCCAATTAAAGCTGCATATAAATCGGGGAATCAGGAATGATTAATTCAGGTACTACTAAACTTATACAAATAGACAGTTTATTTGCCCTGCTTCTAATAACAGTTCAACGTTGTTGGTTCAAATACTAGAATAATGGGTTCATATTTATGGACTTAAATGTATTTAACATACAAGGTGCTGGTGGAGGAGAGGTAGACCTAAGAAGAGCTGGATGGAGGTTATCAGACATGATCTCAATCTTCTGAACCTATCGAAGAACATGACTTCGGACCCAGACCACTGGAGGAGGAGCATTCGAGCTGCTGATGTTTAGTGTCATGTGTTATGGTCTTGAGTTGAGCTGTGTCCTCGTGTCATTGTTTACTTCCATGCTTCTTCCCTGCACCTTTCCTTCTATGTCTCTTCTTCCCTCTATGAGTCCTATTACTACGTGGTTCTATTGTCTTATTGTCCTGGGTATATCAGAAACACTCTCTCGACTTGTTCGGTGAAAGAGTGCGTACATCCTGACCCCCGACCCCGCTTAAAAGCGAGGGTTGTTGTTGTATGTGTTTAACATACAAATGACTATGAGACCCCTTTTTTTTTTTTTGGTGAAGCTACTAACAAGACTTTTTTGAACTAGCAAAGGGGAATTCATGCCTCCTGGATCATTAGTTAATACATTACCTCCTTTTTTAGATAGAAGAAAAGGGCAGTATGTACCTTTTTTTTATTTTAAAAAAAACTATTTAGATCCAGCTCAGAGATGTATATTTTTATCACTCTTTGTTTGTTCTTTTTTGACATAGAAGAAAAATGCTGCTGTCAATAGCATTTCCAACAACCCTACTTAATCTACATGCAGAAAAGAACAGGCAAGCTCCGTTCATGGTTTTGGTATTTTTACAAATGACATTTCCCTTGTGTTTGGGCATAGCAAGAATCCCGGATATTCATAGTTCATATAGTTTTGATTCTTCTATCACAGAGTTAATGATGTATGCAACTGCGATGCAGATACAAACAACTAAAATCCCAGACAGAGTAGCAATCAGTGAACTATGCACTCATCTTATGGACACGGCCAAATTCAAAAAGATGAAGTTTATGTTCAACAGCAATGGATGCTCAAGAAAGAAACCAACAATTTCAAAGCCTGTGGACTTGCCAAAAAGTTCTCAACCCCGATTCAAAGAAGTTATGTTCAACTGCAATGGATGCTCAAGAAAGAAACCAACGAAATCCTAAACACAAAGAGTAAGACTACCGATGACTACAAGGAGAAGAATTCAGTGCATTGCAAATATATTGCTTAAATTTCAAAATCTCCTTACTGGCCCATCGGATGGGCCTCAATTCCAACTGCAACTTTCCTAATTCAAACACCGACACGTTCGCAGTCCCGAGAATTTCACTGCATGCACGTGAATCTAGGCAAAGAAAGGCCAATTCAAGATCCACACGAACATCAAATTCTCTCGCACATGAAGAACTGCTCCCCTCGAACGCGATCGGGAGAGAGAAAAGAGGGAAAAGAAGAGAGTGATTTAGGGAAGACGGGAAGAGAAAGAGTGGATTACCAAACGGAGCTGGGAGAACTGGAGGATGCGAAGAACATGATCGGCCCCGGGACGGAGAGAAGGAGGGGCGTTGCAGTCGCCAGGAAGAAGGAGAGCGGAGGCGTCGAGTATCACTCCTCTGACTTCCGCCATTGATTCTCCGCTAAGCAGCTGGCTCGCTTTGTTGAGACCGCGTACGTTTTTAACTAGGGTGGGGCACAAATCAGCGATCTCGATGGGATTTGGGGGGAAAAAATCATGTTACGATCCAAAAAAATTACTCATGCAAGACAGCAAACGCTGGACGAGGATTCCATGGGTAGGTTTAACGGCAAGAGATGGGTTTCGTCTATGGTCAAGATGAAATTTATATATTTACGCTCGGTCCTTTTCATTTTTGATAAAATAATTACAAATTGGCCGGATAGACGACAAAAAATCGAGAAGAATGTCTATTGACAAGAAGATTTTCATCTGATAAGATAAATGACAATATATTGCAATGCAGTTCTTTTTATTTTCCTCTCCAAAAATTGATTTTTTTTCCCTCAAAAGTGATTCATAAGCATTCCTTTATGGTTTTAACTCCTCTCAATATCTTAAAAATTTTAAAACATATGCAAATCTCATTTGAGTTAATTAAGCGTACAATGTAAGATGCAAATCTTTCTAAAACAAACTTATGTGCAATACTCGTATCTCCTAACCGTGTCCGACCCAATTTGTATTCGTGTACTTCTGTTCGCTTTTCTCAAATCGGTGTGAGAGAGTCGGAGAGGGAATTGGTGCTGCAATTAAGTTTTGTCGGAGAGAAAATGATGTAGAACGAGGCGATTTGCGTATTGTTATTTGTGATGTCTAGCGGTTCAAGAGGTATTTTAACCAATTTCTGTTTTTCCGAATGTTTATGGTTCAATTTTTTCTGATCTTGAGCAATTTTATGGGATATGGTTTAGTGTTTTCGTTTGTAATTGTGTTGAGCTTCAATAATTTCCCCCATTGTGTGTTTAGCTTGAGCTCTTTAGGGTTTAGCGATTAAGGCTTAAGGTTTAGCGATGTAGGGTTTTAAGCATGGGTTGAGCTAGATGGAATGCGAAAATTGCTTGCCTGTAGTTGTGGAGCGCGCATATAAGGATCATAGTAGTGTAGGAAGATGAACAGATGATAGCGCCCCTTCTTATAGGCTTATGCTAGGGGTTGAATGGCAATTTTACTTATGCTAGGGGGATCTATTATGGTGATGGATCCCTTGCCAAATATACATTGTGTATATGCGCTTTTTTATATTGTGATAATGCATATTTTAGTTAGGCATTAAAGGTAGTTTTAGGTACATTAGAGTAGGTTTATTGCATGTTTATTAGCTAATTTGCATTGTTACTTATTTGGGCATTCGAGTTCGAAATCTACGTTATCTTGTGCTTATTATGCAGTTTTATAATCCGAGCTTGAAGAGGGGCTAAGGTTGGATCCAATGAGGTTAGAAGAGTCTGGTTTTTAGCTTAGAAGAAGCTAAGAAGAGCAAAAAGAGGAGCCAAAAGGAAGAGAACCGAAGACAATGAAGAAAACGGAATGTAGGAAAAGCGCGAAACCGTTTTCTTCATTGTCTTTGGCGGTCAGATAGCGACGGGCCCCGCGCATGGCCCATCGCTATCTGACCGCCACCCGTCGGTGTGCCGAATTCAGCAAACGCCGATCCTGATCCGAATCTTTTAATTAGGAAGTTAATTATATTTTCTACGGTTTTCTTAAGGTTGATTATCAGCCTATTTAGAGAGTTTTGGCGGTAGGTTTAAAGACATTACATCTTATTATCTATTATTCAGTCACCGTTCGTTAGATTATGAGCAACTAAACTCATTGTTTCGTCTGCGATTCGAAGACATGGTTGGTTGAATTATGAGGCTTTGATTTCTTAGTTATTTCTTTGGTTATTTAATTTCATTACCTTTGTGCTCATATTGTTGATTGATAATTCTCTCTTGATTGATCACCTTGATTGAATTACATCTTGCTAGGTTTTAATTGATTCATGAGAATAATTATACCTTTGTAGCAAACACAAGTAAGTGATCCCCGCGAAGCAGATCTTGGTTGTGTAGGGTAATGACGGCTTAGTTAAACATCGGTTCCTATGTTGTTATGGTTAAGGAAGAGACGGGTCTTAACATCAAACTAGTGGCTTAAGAGGGTTGGTACTGCCATTATGCCAAGACTTTGGGAATTTGTGTTATTTGTGTGCTAAATCCATGTAGGGCTAGGGTTGCATATATGTATAAGGGATTGGCATATTCGGAAGGAGTGTTGGTCTATATAAACAAAAGCTAGAATTACATCAATAGTATTAATTGCATTAATTGTATTAGAATAACTAGAAATCAAGAGAAGGATCTTGAACACCAACCATTGTTGAGAATTGCAGGTGAAGCGCTCTACTTTCATTGGTAACCGATTCGCAATCATTCTGCTCTCTACTCTATTTGCTTTATTTTATACTTCTCAATCTTATTATTCATTTATTTTAATAAGCATAAGAACACGTTCAAAACAGTATCTCTATGTGGGTTCTACCCCTTGCTTGCTTATTACACTAAGTTTGTTAGTTTGGGTTATAAATATTATTTTTGACAAGGAACAACGACCGATTCCCCCCCCCCCCCTCAAATTTTGGCGCCGTTGTCGGGGAGATTACTTAGTTTTTGTGTGTTTTTATTCCTAACTTGGGCGTTGACCACTCTACATGGTCCATACCCATACTACTAATTCATCTCCTGTGCCTATTAATCCATAAATTGAAAGATCTCTTTCTAAGTTAAGAAGAAGACTTGATCGAATTCAACCAAAGAGAAGAAGGAGAAGAGATGAATCCCAATAATAATGAACTTGGAGGAGGGGTTCCTTAAAACCCTAAAAACTAAACAACGATGATGATGGGGATGTTGAGGCACCTTCTAGGAGGACCCTGGGAAGTTTAAAGGGGCCCAATCTGACATCGCAATCGCTTGCGATCAGGCTCCCTACTCTCCATGAGGGGTCAAGATTTGAGTATAAGTGTAACTGTTCTACTATCTTGCTAGTTTTTCATGAAATGGCTGGAGAAGAGCCCAACAAACATCTCGCAGAGCTCACTAGTGTTTGCGACAGACTGAGATCTCAATGCCTGAATGACGACCAGATTATGCTCACAGTGTTCCCTTTCACTCTAAAAGATACAACAAGTGGTTGACTTTACTACCTTCCAGCAGAGAGCGCGCATTACTACTTGGGTAGGATTGAAGAAAGATTTTCCTCTAGAAATACTTCCCTACCACTCGCCTCAAAAAGCTCAAGAAGGAATTGTCAAGCATAGAGCAATATGCTACCGAGAGTCTCTATGAATATGTTGAGCGATTTAAGAAGCCAAAAGCAAGTTGCCCGCAACATGGCATACCAGAGGATGATCTTGTCCTCTATCTTTATGAAGGCTTACTTGATCATGAGCACAATGTGATCAACGCTACAAGTGGAGGAGATGTCTTAGACAAGACACATGAGGAGGCAATGCAGATTTTCAAAGATGTTGTGATGAGGAAAGTTCGATGCCTATGCTCAATCAATCAAATGTATTTATGTAGAAATACCTCTATAATATAGTGGAATTAAGGTCGATCCAAGAGAGTTGGTCAGTGGTTCTATCCTAGTTGCTCAAGAGATGGAAAATAGAGGAAATGTGAGGATGTAGGTATCGATCGATAGGGCTACACACACGTAAATGCTGAAAATAAGATGAAATCAATATAAAGAAGAAATTTTCCAAGGCAAGGGAACACCACAACAATAGACACATGTGAGGATTAATGAATCATATAAAGAATCATGCTTTTATCGATTAAACAAGCAAATCAGTCAAATTTTGGATAAAAGACCTACTGGTTTCTACCATTTCTTAACTAGGATCTTATAACTCGCATTAGAAAACTCTAATTAGTATCCAAGTTAACAACTTTCTTTCTCAAGTAAATTGCAACATAGAATTCCTTAGATTTGCATCCAAAGTTAAGGACATAGGTAGAAGAAGATAAAAACATCACATAATCATAGATTCATCAATCACACACATGCCTATTGTTGGACTCACCCCAGCCCTAGAAGATAAAGGGACTACTCACTCATGGCAATCGAAACTTGGAAATAAGCGTTATAAGTAAACATAAACCAAAATTGCAATTAAATAAAACCTGGAAATAAGCGTTCAATCACAGCCACAATACGCCCAAGCTTTCGCTCAACCGGCTCAAACAAAACCCTAAAACCGTTCTTCCTTGTGCTGGCAATTCAGCCGTGTGTTGTTGATAAAATTAGCCCCTAATAAGATTTATTTATAATATAAACTAAGACTTAATCCCTAAAGAAAGAGATGTTATCTTAGGAAAATGTAACTCTATCTAATATCTATCTAAGGTCTATCCATAGCTGAAAGATTCTAAAAGGAATAAGATAAAAACCTAATTTAAAAGGCCCATAATCTGATGTGGATCAAGATGACCTTCTGTGGGTCAAACAATAACCTTGATCCAAGCGAGCTATCAAGATCGATTCGAGGACTATTGGAGGAAGAGTATGTCCTTCTCAAGAGGAAGAAGAAGACTCCACCATGGAAGAAGCTCCAATGGAGCAAGATGAGATTATACCCACATTTGGTTCGTTCTTGGGGTTTGACAACTTTTCGACGTCTCAGCAAAATGGTTCGTCCGGAGTCCGTATTTATCAGATTGGGTCGTGACATACCTTGTTAGAACCAGGATGAAAAGATCTACAACTTTATTGTTGAAGGTTTTTCCATATTTGACCTAGAGCTTGGCCGAAAATCACCATCTTTGCAGCTGTCACTGTTTGAATGAATTTCCATCTATTTCTTTAATTAATTTATTATTTATGCATTATAAGTATTTAGGAATGATGTAAATTAGAATAAAATCTCTTAGTTGACTTTTCAATTATTTGATATTATTTCTAATTAGTTTCTTTCCTATTTTTACTAGGGTAAATAAAAGTGGAGAAGGAAAATATCTTAGGGGATTTTTCTTAATCACTAAGTCTTTGATTTTTATCTATCATCTAGGATTATTTATTTATTTATTATTTTATTGGCCATATCAATCCTTTGCAAGGAAAGAATGGTCTAGGGTTTCTAGGATTATATTTCTATTTAAATGTTTTTTTTCATTCAGTAAAATTAGATTGGAAAATAGAATTGAAGAAACCTTTTGGCTAAAAGGTTCTTCAATTACCAATCCAAATCTTTTGCCTTCATACATTCATATTGTTGTTCTTGTTCTTAATCATTCATTCAAACAGTCATCAAAACCCCAAAGATAAAACACAACCCAAACACAAAGAAGAAGAATCCTGCGAAATCGTTGCTGGGTCAGAAAGTCCATCGCAGAAACTGCCCAGAAACACCGTCGCTGTTCTCGGTGAACAGTAGCCGCGCCCGCGGCCTCTCCAGTCTTTGTCATTGTTGGTTCTCCAACGTTTGATCCGTGAGGGTTGTCTTGTTTCCGTCACTTTTAACCCATCAAATACTTCAATTACTTGTTCTAATTCAAGAGAAATCAAGGAGTACGCAAGATCGGGACATCAACAAGTCATTGTTCTTGATTCCAGGCCCACAGGCGAAGGATCGAGAATTAGCGGTGTGTAGAAAAACCCGAAACCGAAAACACGACACGAAAACACGACACGAAAAAACCCAAAACCAAAAAAACACGACACGAAAATGACACGAACCGAGAAAACACGGTTGTAAACGGTTCGTGTTCGGATCGGGCATATCCCATTGTCGGATACCCGACACGAACCGTTTAATTTTTTTTAATTTATAGGTAAGGTGATATGTTATTAATACAAATACAATCCCCTAGAAATCAATAACGCTATGTAGCCCAGATGGTCTTTGTCCACTTTTGTTTGTGCGTGTTAAGCTTGCAACCCAGGTTCGAATCCGGATGAATTTTTTTTAACTCTTCCTTCCTTTTTTTTTTGTATATATAGCCTTTCAACCTCTAAAAAAAACCCTAGTCGCACAGATGCTCTCTGTCAGCCTAACTCTCTCACATCATCTCCAAATATACACTCTTCCATCTCTCTCCCTCTCAAATTTCTGAATGCTACTGCTTCTCTCACCTATCTCTGGTGGCTCGATGAGGCGGCGAGGGAGACCATGTCCATGACGGAGGCGCCGAGATGGCGATGAGGCGGCTCACTTCCCAGCAAGTAGCTACCCCTAATCAAAATAGAGACATGGCCTTCCACTCGGACCACTCTGTCACAACTAGGCGGCGAGCCGGCGACAAGGCGACTCGCGATGATAGAACGAAGAGCCGGCGAGAAGGCGACTCACACCGATGACGAAGAGGTGGCTCCTTTGTCAATGTTCTTAGATCAGATCTATCATCCTCCTTCATTTGTCAAATTTTAACAATTATGGTTTCAATTTCATATCTAGGCTCGATATGTATGTTTGATTGTGGTTGTTCATTGTTTGAGAAAATAAGATCTCAGATCTATCATCCTCCTTGAAAAAAACTTTCCTTTTGCCTTACCATCTACTGAATGAACCAATTTTTATGTTGTTCATAAACTTCAGTGACACAGCCCAGCGAAAATAAAAATGGCCAACGGTTCGTGTCGGATAACACAGGTATCCGAAACGGATCCAAATAGCTTTACCGTGTTGGATACCCGGTTCATAACGGTTCGTGCACGATTCACCCTTTTTATACTAAACAGTTTCGGGTACCCGACACGATTATTCGGTTCGTGTCGGATAGCCGGTAATGCCCACCCCTATTGGGAATAGCAACATATCAAGTTGTACCAGAGCCATAGGTATACGCAAGTTCTTGTCTTTTCTTGATGTTACTGACGTTTTGATTCAATGGCTTGCGCTTTCTATGGAGATTGAGATGATGATCCCGATCCCTTGGATGAGTTTTTTTGCTTTGGAACTGGCTGCACAACAACGATACCAACGAGAATTGCATAGAAGAGCTTTGCAACAACAACAAGCCTTAGAGTGCCAACGCGAAGGCAAAAGACGCCGACTTTGGCTTCAACGGCAAGCGAAGATCGAAGAGGAGAGGAGTCGAAAACAACTACAACATCGCCATCAGATTTGGCTTCTCCAACAATGAGAGGTTGTGGAAGAACGACGAGGAGAGGAGACGACACAACTTCAACCCATACTCGATGCCCCTTCGACCAATGTGAAGTTCGAGTTGACGGAGGACGAAAAGAAGGCTTTGGTTGCGGACGTCCTTGCTCGCTACCATCAAGCCTTTCCTCCACCTTCCAAACCAGCTTCCGAAAATGTTTTTGTCTCAATCAACGAAGAGTTCGTGGCTTTTGAGACTAAAAAAGTATCCCGGGATGAGATTAAAGTCGTTGCCCAGAAAATAGCTCAGCGCAGAGATTTTGTTTCGCAAATTCCTGTTGACTCCAACCTCGGAATTGAGTCAACTCAGTCTTGTTGCGAATCTGACTCGACGAGCTTTCCAACGGTGGGTCACATGCTACAAGACTTCCCCGGGAAGGCATCCGAAACTACTCTGTAAGTAGACTGCACTGCTGCACATGATGATTTGATCGTGTCCGACGATGACAATGAGGACATTGGGGGCACCTCTCTCGGGTTAGCTATTGTACCTCGTGAGAATGTTCTTGATGTTGTGGACTCTGAACTTCATGGGGTTATTGAGCCTATTGATGTTGCTTATTTTGATTGTTCAATGACCGCTATGACAGGTGTTGTTTTTGGGGTTCCTATACCTCGAATTCTTCTGGCATCCATTCCATCCACCCCTCCATCATCATGTGTGAAGGATACTCCTTCCCCACTGCTCATCAACGACTCGATTCGAGGACTAATCGAAGCTAAGAGGGGGGGGGGGGGGGGAATGATGTGGATCAAGATGGCCTTATGTGGGTCAAACAATGACCTTGATCCAGGCGAGCTATCAAGACCGATTCGAGGGCTATTGGAGGAAGAGTATGTGCTCCTCAAGAGGAAGAAGAAGGGTCCACCATGGAAGAAGCTTCAATGGAGCAAGGTGAGATTATACCCACGTTTGGTTCGTTCTTGAGGTTTGACAGCTTTTCGACGTCTCAGTAAAATGGGTCGTTCGGAGTCCATATTTATCGGATTGGGTCATGTCATACTTTGTTGGAACGAGGACAAAAAGATCTACAACTTTATTGTTGAAGGTTTGTCCAGATTCTACCTAGAGCTTGGTCGAAAATCACCATCTTTGCAGCTGTCACTGTTTGGACGAATTTCCATCTATTTCTTTAATTAGTTTATTATTTATGCATTATAAGTATTTAGGAATAATGTAAATTATAATAATATCTCTTAGTTGACTTTTTAATTATTTGATATTATTTTTAATTAGTTCCTTTCCTATTTTTACTAGGGTAAATAAAAGTGGAGAAGGAAAATATCTTAGAGGATTTTCCTTAATCACTAAGTCTTTGATTTTTATCTATCATCTACGATTTTTTATTTACTTAATTATTATTTTATTGGCCATGTCAATCCTTTGTAAGGAAAGAATGTTCTAGGGTTTCTAGGTTTAGGTTTCTATTTAAACGTTTTTTTTTCATTCAATGAAATTCAGATTGATGATAGAATTGAGGAAACCCTTTGGCTAAAGGGTTCTTCAATTATCAATCCAAAACCTTTGTGTCCTTACATTCAAGTTCTTGTTCTTAATTTCTTTCATTCATCTGATACTAATTCAAACGCAAATTCCCAAACAAACACAAAGAAGCCAACCGAGAAACCGGCGCTGAAACCAAGGAAACCGTCGTTGAAATCGGAGGAGCACCGTCGCTGCGTACTCACTGCACCCACACGATGGCCGCCGCCTCCCTGCCGCGGCTACGACATCTCTTCTGCTGCCGTCGCTTTGCCTTGCTTTGTTGTCTTGTGTTCTTGTTTGCTTCCGTCGCTTTATCAACTACCATACCTTCAATACTTGTTCCATATCACGAGAAGTCAATGCTCTAATTGCAAGATCGGGACATCAACAAGTCGTTGTCCTTTTTTTGCGGAACCCACCCCCATTTAGCGGGGGTGGTGTATGTAAATATATGTGTGTAAATATGCCCTAGAGGGCGAGTACAATCGTAGTAATGTCATATGAAAGAGTATCATGGTATGCCGAAATATCACGCATGATACCCGGCCATACTAGCAAATAAACCATCAGTCACACTCAAAAACCAAAAACCATAGGCCCCTACAATGTTTCAACCATAGCCAAAGGAAAACTGTCATGCAAGAGTCGGAAGACATGAGTATTGACCAACCTAGCAACAACGTCCGTGGGCATGAGATTCCCATCAAACACCAATGTATTCCGAGAGTGCCATAGGTAATACACCGTGGATGATAGAGCATATCGCTGGCCTTGATCCCGGACACCACTTCCTTTGACGCACCTTTTCAGCCAACTAAGTCCTCGAGCAAGTGACGTGACAGTGGAAGGGATGCTGAACCTCCCCCGGACGATGCCCCACACCTCCATAGAATAAGGGCATTCAAAGAAAACATGGTCATGGTTTTCCAGTTCTTCATTACAATGCCGGTAGGAGTGCTCGATGTCCAAGAAGAATAGTCGATCAAAGGTGGAAAGTCGGCCTAACGTAGCAAGCCACAGCACGAACATATGCTTGGGTGTGTTGTGTTTCACCCACACCTCCTTAGCCCAAGGCACCGTAGGTGCCATCTCTCTAAACGCATCATAAGCCATAGACACACTAAACTTGTTGGTTATACACCAAGACTCGAGCAGTTCCTCGACGGGTTGGTCTCTACCCTCGAGGGCTTTGACCTTTTCCCGGGCGTCAAAGATGCCCTTGATCAACGACGAGTCTCGTCTATGAGCAATCCAATCCGATGCATCAATCACCTCCAAGTACCGATGATGGACCCATCTCACCCACAAGCTATCACGGAGGTGATGTGTTCCAGCCCCCGTAGGATACGACTCCGACGTCGCAATAATAAAGCATTTATTATTATGTCAACTTATTTCTATTTTTAGTATTGTTTCTTAATAAGAGGTGTGGACTTACTTTACATAGTAAGTCCAACCCGTTAGCCAATTAGGCCCATTAGTAATTAGGGTTTTATTAGTTTTGTTTAAATACTCTATTAGGGTTAATGTTTATTCTTACGTCAAATTTAGAGGAATTGAAGAGCGTTGAGTTGAAACTCCCCCTTTTCCTCCCTGACGTCAAACCCTAATATCTCTTGCTATTTGATTCACTGCTGAATTCAATTGGAATCTTCAATCAAAGGTTCTCGCTGGAATTGATTGAAGATTGGAATCTCATCCTCGTTTGGAAGAGATTAACTTTGTTCCATCACCACACCGTCACATCGCCCACCGCTGCTAATCGAACCCACCGTCGCTGCGCTCTAGTTGTTCGGTCTGCGCTTGAAATTCAAAGTTAATTAGCTTGGCTAATTAGTGAAGTTTGAAAGGACGCACTGCCGCCAACTTTCAATTGGCAACTCAAAGTCAACAAGAAGAAGTAGATTCACGAAGTCAACATCGGCAACTTTGGATTTCAAAGGTCAACCCATTCGATTGAAATCCAAAGTTATGTACAGGGGAGGCAAGTGATTTAATTTGTTGGACTCAGTACCGCAATTACTTTCAATTGGGATCGAATTGAAATTCAACCCGATCGGAAGACGTACAGTGCACATCGAGCCTAATTTCAAACACGGGTGATCGAATCGACTTATTCATTCAATAACCGGACGATTGGGAGTTGTACTCGCTCAACCCGAGTCGAGTACGTATCAACTGGTATCAGAGGCTAGCCGGTTTGTAAGTCTTTCGATCTCAATTTTTTTTTTTGTTTTTTTTGTTTTTGAAGGTGTTCTTCGAATCACCAAATTTGAGTTTTTTTTTTAATGAGGTGTTCTTCGGATTACCAAACTTAGCACTGCAAGAAAACAAAAGATGCACAAGAACTAATAGAATGCAATGGTGTATAGAAACGATTCAATGCACGTTCAGAACAAGCAACAAGCTAATGCAACGAAACTAATCACTTCACACCACACAAATCGCAGGGTAAAAAAAATTTCGGCCAAGTTAATGAACTTGTAGAAACCGATTAAGGACAATTTTTGCAAAACAAATAAGGATTAAGGGGATGATGAACAATTGAAGATCGAAGGACTTATAAAACCGGCTTGGCTCTGATGCCAGTTGATACGTACTCGACTCGGGTTGAGCGAGTACAACTCCCAATCGTCTGGTTATTGAAGGAATAAGTCGATTCGATCACCCGTGTTTGAAATTAGGCTCGATGTGCACTGTAAGTCTTCCGATCGGGTTGAATTTCAATTCGATCCCAATTGAAAGTAATTGCGGTGAGAAGGAGGACATCCGATGACGATGAGTATGACTCAGGACGGCATCAGCAGCGTCCCATCCATTTCTCGGATCGCTATGAGCCACGGACGCCACACACTGGTGGCCGAAACCGCCATTCCTCGCCTAGAGATGTTCGCCATCGCCGTACCAGGCGCCCTGCATACTATGAGGACTTGCCTTCGGAGTATGATACACGCCGAGATCATCCATTATCTCGTACTCCAAGGCCAGGTCAAGCGGGTTACTACTCCCAAACACCCCACTATGATGACTTTGAGGAGTATGACGCCGAGGAGCTCCCTCACCAAGGTATGATTAATCCTCATCAATTTCCTCCTCTAGGTGACCCTTATGAGTTGCAGAACAACCCAGCTGATTGGATACCAAATGCGGAACCATTTGATGTTGATGATCGCTTCCATGGCCACGGAGTTGACCATCACCCCAGGGACCATCGTCCTAACCACAGGGATGATCGTCGCCAGCATATGCATGATGCCCCTCCTCCTCACCGCCAGCATATGCATGATCACCCAATTTCGGCGGGCATCGCCATCATGTAGGCGAAGCACCTCGCGCTCGCCATGAGGTAAAGGTTAAAATTGATGAATTTTTGGGTGAATATGATCCTACTGTTTTTCTAGAGTGGTTACAGGCTACAGAGTACACTCTTCGCTACTGTCGGATACCTGACAATGAGAAAGTGCAAGCTGCTACTTTGCACTTTAGAGGAGCAACGAGAGTATGGTGGCATCGCTTTGTTGATGACCGCTTACGGAGGAACAAGCCACCAGTTACTGCATGGAATCATCTAGCTTATGTGATGACGCAGAAGTATGTTCCTCAGAACTACAGAGACCAGGTGAGATTTCAGATAGCTACGGCTTCTCAAGGTAACCTTACTCCTTTAGAGTTCTTTTCTAAGCTTGAGGATATGTATTACAAAGCTAACATTTCAGTGAGTCCTTCTACCTTGAGAACGAGGTTCTTGACTGGGTTAAATGCTAATATTCGTGATCCATTGGAAATCCTTTCAATTCACGATATGAATACCTTAACCCATACAGCCATGCAGATTTACAACCAGGTGAAACGAAAAGTAGCAACTGCTGCCAGGTATGCTTCTAGCTCTGGTCAATTTATTAGTTCTAATGTGCGTCAGCCAAGTGCAGGAATAGGTTCCAACACTAGATCGACTCCTCAGAAAGCTAGTGTAGCTGTTCCTCGCCAGCCATTAGCCAAGAACACAGCTCCCTCCGCGTCTGATAGGTCTAAAGATGCGGAATGCTTCAGATGTGGAAGCAAGGGACACTGGAAGAGAGATTGCCCTAATGCTAAAAGGGTAATGTTTATAGACTAGGTGGGTTATGCTTCTTTGGATGACGACGAGCAACCTGAGCTCGTTGCGGATGATAACCAAGATCATGTTGAGGAAGAAGAAGCTTGTTATGCCCCAGCTACTCATGAAGGCACCATGTTGTCATTGGTAAATCGAAAGGTGCTTACAGTGAAAGAGGTCAATCCTGAGTCTCAAAGGGAAAACTTATTCCACACGAGATGCTTTTGTGTCTCTTGCGCTGTCCGTGATTATTGATAGTGGTAGCTGCAGCAACCTTGTCAGCAGAAAGGTTGTTGATCACCTAAAGATCCCTACAACACAACATCCTCAACCTTATGGTCTTCAATGGTTATCATCTCAACAAGGTACCCCTATTGTTGAACAGTGTTCTATTTCTTTTGCTATTGGTCCTTACAAGGACACTGTTGTTTGTGATGTCGCTGTTATGGACGCCACCCACTTGCTGTTAGGACGTCCATGACAGTTCGACAGACGTGTTCTTCACGATGGTTTTCTGAACACTTATGTGTTCAATTACCATGGGAAGCGCGTCAAACTCTTACCACTTTCCCCGAGTGAGATTTTACAGGACCAGGTAAAGCGAGATAGAACTGCAGTGGTGTCTAGTCATTCCCCTACACCACCGTCGCCTGCAGGACTTCAAGGAAAAGTGGAACCACGTCTGATGCTGGCCAGACCCTCCACTATCACGGCACCTTTACGGGGAAAGGCGCCTTGTTTCTTGCTGATTCCACAACCGCTTCAGGAGAGCAATGTCGGGGATACTGCCTTGCCGCCGGCTATTGCAAAGCTGCTAGAAGACTATGCTGATGTCTTCCTTGATGAGCTCCCTTCTGGACTACCACCACTTCGAGGGATAGAGCATCAAATTGATTTGGTGCCTGGAGCTAGCTTGCCTAATCGCCCTGCTTACAAGGCTGGTCCAGAGGAAACTAAGGAGCTTCAGCGATAGGTTCAGGATTTGCTGGAACGTGGCTATGTGAGGGAATCCCTAAGCCCTTGCGCAGTCCCGGTCATCCTGGTTCCTAAGAAGGATGGTTCTTGGCGCATGTGCGTTGATTGCAGAGCCATCAATCAGATTACAGTGAAGTACAGGCATCCCATTCCGAGATTAGATGACATGCTGGATGAGCTATATGGTGCATGCGTCTTCACTAAGATAGATCTGCGAAGCGGATACCATCAGATCAGGATGCAGGAAGGTGACGAGTGGAAGACGGCATTCAAGACCAAGTATGGGCTCTATGAGTGGCTTGTAATGCCATTTGGTCTCACCAATGCCCCCTCGACCTTTATGAGACTGATGAATCACGTCTTCAGAGACTATTTGGGTAAGTTTCTTGTGGTTTATTTTGATGATATTCTTGTATACTCACCCAATCTTGCAGATCATACTGAGCATCTCAGGCTGGTGTTAGAGAGACTTCGACAAGAGCAGCTATATGGCAATCTGGCCAAATGTAGCTTCTGTGCTCCGTCCACCATCTTCTTGGGGTTTGTAGTCTCCAAAGAGGGTTTACACATGGACCAGTCGAAGGTTGCTGCTATTCGTGAGTGGCCTCTGCCTACTACGGCCACACAGGTTCGATCTTTCCTTGGGTTAGCTGGTTTTTATAGGCGTTTTGTTAAGGATTTTTCTACTATTGCAGCCCCTTTGCATGCTTTAACAAAACATAATGCTGTTGTTGAATGGAACCCAAAATTAGATGCTGCTTTTAATAGGTTGAAAAATGCTTTGTGTAATGCACCATTGCTGCAATTGCCTGATTTTTCTAGGACTTTTGAGATAGATGTTGATGCTTCTAACATAGGCATTGGAGGTGTTTTACACCAAGGCCGACAACCTATTGCATATTTTTCTGAGAAGTTGACAGGTGCACAGCTGAATTACTCCACATATGACAAGGAGTTGTATGCCTTGATCCGAGTGCTGAAAACGTGGCAACACTACCTCTGGCCACGTGAGTTTGTGATCCACAACGACCATGTCGCCTTACGTTGCTTGAAGAGTCAGGCGCTGCTGAGTAAGAGACATGCTCGCTGGGTGGAATTTCTAGAGACCTTTCCTTATGTCGTCCAGCACAAGAAAGGTAAAGACAACGTTGTTGCTGATGCGTTGTCTAGGAGGTATGTTCTCATTACTTCTGTTCAGTCACGTGTGTTAGGATTTGGCTTAATTCGTGATTTATATGTTTCTGATGAATTTTTTAAGCCCATTCTAGACATTTGCTTGAGTAATAGGGAGCATGCTAGTTTCTATTTGCATGATGGTTTTCTGTTTAAGGCTGGTAAGTTATGCATTCCATCATGTTCTATTCGCTTACTCTTGGTTCGGGAAGCACATGATGGCCGAGGTCATTTTGGTGTTTCCAAGACTCTTGGTGTTCTACGTGAGCACTTCTTTTGGCCCCATATGGCACGACAGGTAACGCGCTACGTTCGAGCTTGAGTCACCTGTCACCGTGCCAAGGCAAGTTCTCAGCCACATGGCCTTTACCAGCCATTGCCTATTCCATCAGGCCCGTGGGAGGACTTGTCTATGGACTTTGTCGTTGGTTTGCCGATGTCTCGCAGGGGACGAGATGCCATATTTGTCATTGTTGATAGGTTTTCAAAGATGGCCCACTTTGTGGCTTGTAAGACCACAAATAGTGCCTCTGAGATTGCAACTCTATTCTTTGACAAGGTCGTTCGTCTCCATGGGATACCGCATTCCATCGTCTCTGATAGAGACTCTAAATTTGTTGGACAATTTTGGAGGACTCTATGGGGAAAGCTTGGTACAAAACTCTTGTTTTCAACCAGCTATCATCCCCAAACAGATGGCCAAACAGAAGTGACCAATAGGACATTGGGAGCATTACTTCGGACCATGCTCAACGCCAACCCCAGGCGTTGGGAGGACTTACTTTCTACCGTGGAGTTTTATTATAACAGGTGCAGGCATTCAACGACCAATTTGTCTCCTTTTGAGGTTGTCTACGGCAGGAATCCATTGACACCATTGGACTTGACACCTAAGCCATTGAAGGATGACCACTTGCAAGCTGGAAATCGCGCTCAGATGATCAAGGAACTCCATGAGAGGACACGGCTACAGCTGGAACGCCGTGCTACACAGATTGAGACTCAACAGAGTAAAGGCCGCAGGAAGATGCTGTTCAAGCCTGGTGATCTTGTGTGGTTACACTTGAGGAAGGATCGTTTCCCATCGAAGAGGAAGTCGAAGCTGTCCAACAGAGGCGACGACCCCTTTAGAGTTATTCAGGCCATTGGTGACAATGCCTACAAGCTGGAGTTGCCAGATTCTTACGGAGTCCATGCTACATTCAACGTCTCCGACTTGTTGCCATATGAGGATCCTGAGTACTTGGATGAGGAAGCGGGGATGCTTCCCTCTCAAGGGGGGGAGGATGATATGTCCCAACCTCCCTCATTGACCGTACACGAAGAGGAGGAAGCCATGAGTGTCCGTTCTGACGGACCGATGACTAGAGCGAGAGCCAAGGCGATCGCAAGAGCTACCGCGTCCATTATCACTCGAGGCTTCGCTTTTAAACCGGAGCAACCACCATCATTGAGCTTATTAGTATCTGTCGCCGACACTCCGTGTGATGCGTCTTAGCCTCCGTCGGATACCTTTCCGACGTCGTTCACATAAACTATTTATTATTAAGACTCATTTCTATTTTTAGCATTATTTATTAATAATGGTGTGGACTTACTTTACATAGTAAGTCCAGCCCGTTAGTTAATTAGGTTCATTACTTAATTAATTAGGGTTATTAGTATTTTCCTATAAATACTCTATTAGGTTTAATTTTCATTCTTACGTCAAAATTAGAGGATTGCAGAGCGTTGAGTTGAGACTCCCCCTTTCCTCCCTGACGTCAAACCCTATCTTTCAATTTGCTACTGATTACTGCTGAATTCGTTGGATCTTCAATCAAAGGTTCTCGCTGGAATTGATTGAAGATCGGAATCTCATCCTCGTTTGGAAGGGATTCACATTGCTCCGATCACCATCACCGCTCCGCCTCCGCCCTCGCTATCGCACCACTGCTGCGCCACCACCATCACCCACCGCCGACAACTCTAACCATTCCGCCGCTGCTGTCCCTGCGCCCTCGATCCACCACGTTCGCTTGTGGGTTGCAACCGCTGACCGATCGAGACCCCACCGTCCCACGAAGGCCCTTCAGTGATTGAGAATTTCGGAGGCTCTCGTTTAGAACGTGGCTTAATTAAATTAGCTTTTGTTAATTAATTAAGCTATCATCAATCGGCAATACTTGTTTGCAATTGGAATTCGAAGGTCAACGAATCACTTGCTAATTATGTAGCCAATTCGATCGGAATCAAAGTCAACTGGGAGGGTTGGGATCGTGAATTCCGTTTCAATCTCACGTCAACCGGGCATTTGAATTATTTGTTGGAAGGGCTATTGCAATCTCACGTGAGCTCTCCTGAGATCGAGTCCTAGGGTCGATTGATTTACCTTGAAACCGGACGATTGGGAGTTGTACTCGCTCAACCCGAGTCGAGTACATATCAACTGGCATCAGAGCCTAGCCGGTTTGTAAGTCTTTCGATCTCAATTTGTTTTTTTCTCTTCCGGACATTTTAATGCAATGGAGAAGCGTTATCGTTATGATCCATACTCTCAGCGAATGAAATCATATTTTTATGATCCTAAATATGGGTTAGAGTTGACTACTTTTGATGGAATTGTCGATCCGGACGAATATCTGGATTGGGAGACGAACACCGAGTATGTGCTTGATTTTTATGGACTTTCGGAGACTGAGAGAGTAGAGTGGGCATTATCCCTCTTCCGCAGGCAGGCCGTGTACTGGTGGAACCAAATGGATGATGTCAGAGCTTCTGCTGGTCTTGCTCCGATCACCAAATGGAGGTATTTGAAATCCTTGATGAGAAAAAAATATTATGCTATTTCTCCTGATTCTTGTTTTATGAGAAACAAAGTAGCACCTCCGGTACCATCATATGCAACGGAAGTAGTTAAGCTTGTGACAGAGGTTGATATTGCGACAGTTTGCGAGTCCGTGGAAAAGCTTGTTCCTAAATTTGTTGTCCAGGAGACTCAGTTGACCCAAGAGCAGGGTGAGATCCAGGCACTGCGACAACTTGTCACTGAATTGCAATCCAAATTGGATGCCTCTCATACACTGCCAGACTCCTTGGGTAAAGCCTCCGAATTTGTTCTATAACCAAACAGTGCGAATGTTCCAAACGCACTGATTGATTCTGTTGATGAGGAGAAGGTACTTGATGACATGTCTGAAGAGTTAGCGATTGTACCTCTTGGGCATGCTCATGAAGTTCCGACGGCTGAGGTTTGGGTGAATGTTGGCTCTATGTTTATTGAAGAAAAGGGTGTTATTTTTGAGGTTGCTAGACCTCAAATTCTTCTGTCACCTATTCCATTCGTTTCTCCGTCGTGTTGCTTCATCGATGATGCGCCTTCCTCACTGGTTATCGCTGATTTGGTGCAAGGAAAAGTGGAGGAGAATGATATCCTCCTCAAGTCCGACAAGAAGGCGCCACCGTGGATCCCACCATTGAAGATGCGATGGTATGTCTCACCTCGTGTCACATTTCCATTTTATAACAACTCTCTATCACTGGACGAGGAAGCGGGGACGCTTCCCTCTCAAGGGGAGGAGAATGATGTGTTCCAGCCCTCGTAGGATACGACTCCGACGTCGCAATAATAAAGCATTTATTATTATATCAACTTATTTCTATTTTTAGTATTGTTTCTTAATAAGAGGTGTGGACTTACTTTACATAGTAAGTCCAACCCATTAGCCAATTAGGCCCATTAGTAATTAGGGTTTTATTAGTTTTGTTTAAATACTCTATTAGGGTTAATGTTTATTCTTACGTCAAATTTAGAGGAATTGAAGAGCGTTGAGTTGAAACTCCCCCTTTTCCTCCCTAACGTCAAACCCTAATATCTCTTGCTATTTGATTCACTGCTGAATTCAATTGGAATCTTCAATCAAAGGTTCTCGCTGGAATTGATTGAAGATCGGAATCTCATCCTCGTTTGGAAGAGATTAACTTTGTTCCATCACCACACCGTCACATCGCCCACCGCTGCTAATCGAACCCACCGTCGCTGCGCTCTAGTTGTTCGGTCTGCGCTTGAAATTCAAAGTTAATTAGCTTGGCTAATTAGTGAAGTTTGAAAGGACGCACTGCCGCCAACTTTCAATTGGCAACTCGAAGTCAACAAGAAGAAGTAGATTCACGAAGTCAACATCGGCAACTTTGGATTTCAAAGGTCAACCCATTCGATTGAAATCCAAAGTCATGTACAGGGGAAGCAAGTGATTTAATTTGATGGACTCAGTACCGCAATTACTTTCAATTGGGATCGAATTGAAATTCAACCCGATCGGAAGACGTACAGTGCACATCGAGCCTAATTTCAAACACGGGTGATCGAATCGACTTATTCCTTCAATAACCGGACGATTGGGAGTTGTACTCGCTCAACCCGAGTCGAGTACATATCAGGAGGGAAGCTATGTGCCAATAGTGCTTAGCCATGAAACTCAAAATCCAGGTCCGAATGTCCCTAAGATCAATACCTTCTTTGACTCTTGGAAGGCGAACTCTCTTCCATCTAACCTTCGGCTTGCTTCAAAGAAAAGTCCGGCATAAACCTTCAAGTTTCAAGACCACCACAAACGAAATAGGGAGCAAAGACAACCAGAATCCGTCACAACCTTGCAATATTGAGGCTATGAGTTCTCTCCTCCCGGCAAAGGAGATTGAAGGTTCGATAATGTAAAACAATGTAATAAAGAAAATACTCTAGAAGGGGGGTTGAATAGAGTATGCCCGTTTTTCGCAGAAAGTCTCAAGACTTTTGGAGCTCGTATAAAACCCTTTGAGATTAACCTGAATCACAAAGTTAGAAAATCGAACCAAGTGCGAAAATAAGGTAAAGCAGTAAGTAAAGGACGCAACGAATTGTTAACGAGGTTCGGCACGAACTTGGCCTACGTCCCCGCCTAGGGTTCTTCCACAACCCTAGGATTCAACCGGCTTTATTGATTCACAAAGCTTAGGATCCTAATAGCTCACCGAGAAGCCTCTCTCCTATACAATTGCAATCTAGTCAACTCACGTTCCCTTGGAGTCCTAGACCAATCTAGAAGAGCCCCACCTCTCTCAGCTATCTAATACAATCCTCTTACTCTCGTGAATCAATAGCCTAGTGCTCACTTCCTGAGTTATAAACTCTCGAGTATAACACTCTCTCGAAATATATCCTATAAGCTCACTGTGTATCTCTCAAATGCTTTGAAACAAAATATAAGACTTTTAAGAACAAGCAGAGAGAACACGCTGAAGAGAGATCGTAAACTTGAGGGCTGATTGTGCAATGATATTCTTGAAGTGCGTCCCTCTCTCTCTTCTTCATCTCCTTTATATAGTGAAGATCATCGGAGCCACTTGAGGAAGGAATCTTCTCCAACGGCTAAGAGAGGATCATGGCTTGAGCGCAATCTTCTATCTTTGGAAACTTCGGAAGCCATGATCTCGATTTAATCTTTCTCAGCTTTGAACGCTTAAGGAAGGAGATATAATTCAAATAGCTTCCTGAAAGGTTAGTGAATATATAATAATAATATGGAAGCATATAATAACATAATATAATATTCGGACATAATATAATAAAGTACAGGTTTTGTGTTTCATCAACACAGCTGTTAGCTTCAAGACCTTTGACACAAGCTGTCTGTCAAAGCCGTTGAAACTAATTCCGATTCTCATCAAGGGAGTGGAGTTATCAATCTCCCCCTTGATAAAAGACAAAACCTGTGCATCCCTGCAACTTAGTCAAACAGATATATCATAAGCACAATCGGACTAAGTACCTGCATGGGTTAGACGAATGTTGGATCATAAGTTTTCAAAGCCAAAGAGAAACATCCAACAAAACGAAACAAGGTCTTCCAAGACCCTTGGTTCACAACAGTTTTAAAGTCTAAGCCATCAAACCATCTCCCCCTTTTTGTCTTTCAACAAAGGGAGGAGCGTGAAAATAGTCACCAAAACAATTTCAAAAATTAAACCAAGAGTCGTTCGAATCTAAACGATAAGGCAAGAGATGTTTATCCGATTTAAAAGATTTCCACAAATAAAAAATATAATTGGATAACATGCAATAATAAAGATTTTCCCGAAAAATAAAATAGGTAAAATATAGAGAAGGTTAAAATCCATTAAAGCAATATTTGATCAAATATCTAAAGAGATACCAACCAAATATCTGATCCGTCATATGTACTCTACTCTTCAGTTCACAACCTTTGAAATGAGGTTCAAGGATCTTGACACCGAGTAGAATTATCAAAGGTAGTACCATAAACAGAGAAGTCATCCATAAATACCTGCACAATATCCTCTATCATGTCGAAGAAGATTGCCATCATGCACCTTTGGAAGGTAGCGGGGGTATTGCAAAGCCCAAACGACATTTTTCGGTATATGAAGGTTGTCTTCTCTTGGTCATCCAGATGGATAGGAATTTGCCAAAAACTAGAATAGCCATCTAGATAACAAAAGTAGTTATGTTTGGCTAACCTTTCTAGTACTTGGTCGATGAAGAGGAGTGGGAAGTGATCCTTCCTAGTTGCGCTGTTGAGTTTCCTATAATAAATGCACAAACGCCAACTATTGGTGGTTCTCTTAGGCATAAGCTCTCCCTTTTCATTCTCTTCCACGGTCATCCCTCCTTTCTTTGGCACCACGTGCACGAGGCTAACCCACTTGCTATCCAATATGGGAAAGATGATCTGATGATGCCCTAAAAATATCGAAAGAGGAAAAAACCCAAGAAAATAAAGAAATAAAGTAATCGGAATAGAGCCACGGACAAACAACCAGAATGATCCGCGGATGACATTCATGAAAGAAGAAAGGAGGTGTCCAACATGCCCCCTGTTAGGAGGAAAATCGAGTAGCGAAATAAATATCAAATATAAATCTCAAATCGACTCCCTGAACTCGCAAATAAAAATTACAAGACTTCCTCCCGTTGTAGTGGAAGGGAATCAGTATCGTGTCCACGAGGAAGTGTGTCAGCGCTCGCCTTTTCAGCTCCTAAATCCTCTCGAAATCGACAAGAAGGCTCCTCGATGTCGAGTAAAGTACTCGATATCGACTAGACATATCGACTGGATCTGCAAAACAGAAAAACAGAGAATGAAAACAAGCAGTGTCGAGTAGAAGACTCCTCGACGTCGACCAGACTCCTCGATGTTGACTAGTGTTGTCAATCTCGAGTAGTTTCGCAGAGTAAAAACCGTAGCTTTGTGACAGAAAATAAAACAGAAACAACACAAAATTTGTGGGAATTCAAGAATATAAAAGGCTTCTAGAATCAGGGTATCAATGCCATAATGATAACCATGTAAGAATCATGCTAAAGGTATAAAAGATCATGCTTTTTCATCAAATAACTTTCGTCACTAACAAATAGAAATATAAAGGCTTTCGCGTAAACCCTAATTGTTACTAACCCTTTTCACATAATTAATCGAAGTTGTATTACGATCACTTTCGCTTCAATAACACAAACAAGGATCACATTCGACTGTCGTAGAAGAATCATGCTCGTATGGATAGAAGACAAAAATGCATTAAAAGTTGTACCTTTGTCACATTACCTTACATGGCTACCGTCGGACTCACCCCAATCCTAGAAATTGGGTGACTACTCGCTCTTCATCATCAAAACACACATCAATAATAAAAGGGAACTAAATTGCATTAAATCAAAACAAAGCTTACAACCAATCGAAGCCAAATCCGCTCTCGCAAGACAAAACCTTCCTCAGCTCCAAGCTCTCTCGAAAACTCTCTCTCTCTCTCTCTCTCTAACTATTGTGGAACACAATTGCTTGTGGCTTGGATTGGATGATTCCTAAAATCAGCCCCTAAGACCTTATTTATAGTATTCAATCCTCGCTATCCAAGGAAAGAATAATCTATCTATATCTAAAACTATCTATATCTAAAACTATCTATCTAAAGCTTTATGATAAAATTTGGAAATAAAACAAATAAATCTCTAAGGTAGCTAAGACTAAGGTGGATAGATCTCTTCTACTTTTTGTAGATCTTCACATGACTTGATAGATTTCCACGTGACTTGGTGTAGAAGCAAGCTCAACAACTCGGATTCTCCTCGATTTAAACTCGGAATGACGTTGGGAAGTAGTCGACATCGAGTAATGTAGTCGACATCGAGTAGTGTAGTCGACGTCGAGTATGTGTCTTCTTCTCCTCGGATTCTGATCGAGCTCGACTAGGATTCGGACACTGAACAGGTACTCGATATCGAGTGAAGTCCTTGACATCGAGTAGATCTCTTCTACTCGAGTGGTTTCTGTGCCCGACTGGTGAATTTCGACCATGCAGTACTCGATATCGACTAGTCTGGTCAATATCGACTAGTCCTGTTGAGTGCTCTTTTCTCTTCTCTTCTGATCGATGTGCTTTGATTCAGCTGCTACTCGACCTTGGACTTTCTGTATTCGACCTCGAGCTCTTTCATGATTTCCTTCCTTCTCCGAACTGCTATAAAGCGTCTCGATTTCTGCGAAATTAAACAGAAACTAGTGTAAACTCCATAATTTGGCAAATAAGCATAAACTACATAGATTATGTATAATTCTAACCCAATGATATGAAATGCATGCGAAAATCGATATAAAAGTTAGTGTAAAACATGGCGATTTAGGCTTACATCAAACAGCCCATACTTAAACTGGTGATAGTGGCTAGGGCTGGCAAATGGTACGAAAATTACCATACCAACCATGTACCAACCACAAACTGACTAGTTTGGTAACCACACTTGCGGTAACCAACATGGTGGTAACCATCTTGGTGGTAACCACGTGAAGGTGGTACGGTAATGGTAGTGAAATCTGAATATCATGGTTACCATGGTTACTGAGTATATATATTAATTTTTTTATTTAATTTTTTAATTGTTATTACCTTTAAGTTTTAAGTTTTTAATTTATATTTTGTGTTTTGATTTTGACCTAAATTGGTTCTTTCTACTTTTTTCTACTAGAAACAGTAGGAACATTTTGAATGTTTATGGTTACCGAGTATATATATATATATATATATATATATATATATATATATATATATATATATATATATATATATATATGTTAATTTTTTTATTTAATTTTTTATTGTTATTAACTTTAAGTTTTAAGTTTTTAATTTATATTTTGTGTTTTGATTTTGACCTAAATTGGTCCTTTCTACTTTTTCTACTAGAAACAGTAGGAACATTTTGAATGTTTGAAGACTTTGAACTTGTTTTGTTTGAACTTGCAGGAACATTTTGAATGTTTGAACAATTGAACTTGGTTTGTTTCAAGACTTTGAACTTGATTGGTTTCAATTGGTTTGTATTTTAGGTTGTGAACTTGATTTATTTGAACTTTTAATAGGTGGTAATCCTATTATTTTCGGTAACCATATTTTTTCGTTCGATATCTAATTTGATGACCACCGGAAGGTAGTCAAGGGGTTTCAAAAAAATACAAAACAAAATTACAACTTGGTAACTATGGTAATGTACCAATGGTAACCACAAGTCGTGGTTACCACATATGCGATAACCACGACTTGTGGTTGGTACGTGGTATGAAAATTTGCGTACCACCAGTTTGTGGTTGGTACGTGGTAATCACCATTTTTTGGTGGTTATCTTACCATGCCAACCCTAGATAGTGGCTTCAGTTATGTTGCTGATGCTGTCCTGAGTAATTTCCCCCCGCATAGCGTGCCTCTTCGTGGGTTTCAGCTACAAGTATCTGATCGGCGTGTGGGCATGCAGTAGTGTTGTGCCTCACAGACCCACATTTCAAACAAGGTTTATCTTTAGAAAGGAATTTCACTTTCTTGGTGAGACGACGTGCCTGATCATTATGGAATTGTTCCATGACGTCTTGATCAATCTCCTTTGGTGGCTCATATAAGGGAATATATGGGGCAGGCCTTTGATACCTTTCAGTTGAGGCCGGAGAAGTCCCATATGTATTGTCATAATTAGCTAGTGTCTCAAAGGTTTCCTAAGCACGCCGTGGGGTGTACTTGAGATACCTATAGGCGGTGTAGTTGTTGATCCAGTCCTTAGTAGGTGCATCCAGGCAGTTGAAGATGATCTTTTGGATGACATAGGGTGGCTACCCATGCGTAGGACAGGATTTCAGAAGCCTTTTGTAGCGCTCCCAGACTTGTGCTAATGTCTCCCCTGACTTTTGTCTGAAAGCCGTGATCTATTGTCTGAGCGCATCTGTTTGGGCAGGAGGAAAGAACTGGTTAAGAAACAAGTCTTGTAGTTCATTCCACGTGCGAATTGATTGTGAAGGCAAACCCTCGAACCACTGTGAAGCTAACCCTGCAAGAGACCAACGAAATGCCTTTAGTTTTAGATATTCTAGATTAGCACCATCTGCAATAGCTTTGCATAAATCTAGAAAAGTAGTAATATGCTCTAAAGGGCACTCATTGGGTTTCCCTTGAAATTGATTACTCCTAATTTCAGTAAAGAAAGAAGGACGAATTTGAAAGTTAACGCGCAGGAGGACGATTGAAAACTCTGGGACTTCCAGAGTAGGGTGCAGGTTACTCCTTTGCGTTTGCAGGGACATTATGATATTGTTCCTCAATCTCTCGTCAGGCATTCACTTCGCGATCCACCCTAGCTTCCCACCTTTGCTGATTCTATTGATATTCCACCTCTTGTCGGGCGTACTCTGCTTCTCTGGTGGTGAATTCTTCAATCTGTAGGTGGAGTTGCTCAAGCTCCTGTGTTGGTGTGAGATGGACCTCGTTCTCGTTATTAGTGGTCGACATTAGCCTCCTCATTAGCCTTTGCTGAAGGTGGAAAAAATGGTCAGGTTCGAGAATTGGGTCGATAGGTGTGCGATGAGTTCTTCGCATGCACCTGAAAAACAAAAACAAAAAGAAAAGAGTAAAAATGAACTAAAGACGGCGCAATTGATTGCTTCCCCGGCAACGGAGCCAAAATTTGTTAGAAGGAAAATCGAGTAGCGAAATAAATATCAAATATAAATCTCAAATCGACTCCTTGAACTCGCAAATAAAAATGACAAGACTTCCTCCCGTTGTAGTGGAAGGGAATCAGGATCGTGTCCACGAGGAAGCATGTAAGCGCTCGTATTTTCAGCTCCTAAATCCTCTCGAAATCGACCAGAAGGCTCCTCGATGTCGAGTAAAGTACTCCATATCGACTAGACCTGTCGACTGGATCTGCAAAACAGAACAACAGAGAACGAAATTTATGGGAATTCAATAATATAAAAGACTTCCAGAATCGGGGTATCAATGCCATAACGATAAATAACAATGTAAGAATCATGCTAAAGGTATAAAAGATCATGCTTTTTCATCAAATAACTTTCGTCATTAACAAATAGGAATATAGAGGCTTTGACATAAATCCTAATTGTTACTAACCCTTTTCACATAATTAATCTAAGTTGTATTAAGATCACTTTCGCTTCAATAACACAAACAAGGGTCACCTTCGACTGTCGCAGAAGAATCATGCTCATAGGGATAGAAGAGGAAATTGCATTAAAAGTTGTACCTTTGTCGCATTACCTTACATGGCTACCGTTGGGCTCGCCCTGACCCTAGAAGTTGGGTGACTACTCGCTCTTCATCATCAAAACACACATCAATAATAAAAGGGAACTAAATTGCATTAAATAAAAACAAAGCTTACAATAGATCGAAGTCAAATCCGCTCTCGCAAGACAAAACCTTTCTCGGCTCCAAGCTCTCTCGAAAACTCTCTCTTTCTAACTATTGTGGAACACAATTGCTTGTGGCTTGGATTGGATGATTCCTAAAATCAACCCCTAAGGCCTTATTTATAGTATTCAATTCTCGCTATCCACGGAAAGAATAATCTATCTATATCTAAAACTATCTATCTAAAGCTTTATGATAAAATTTGAAAATAAGACTAAGGTGGATAAATATCTTCAACTTTTGATAGATCTCCTCGATTTCAACTTGGAATGACGTTGGGAAGTACTCGACATCGAGTAATGTAGTCGACGTCGAGTAGGTGTCTATTTCTCCTCGGATTCTGATCGAGCTCGACTTGGATTCGGACACTCGATGGGTACTCGACATCGAGTGAAGTCCTCGATGTCGAGTATATCTCTTCTACTCGAGTGGTTTCTGTGCTCGAATGGTGAATTTCGACCATGCAGTTCTCGATATCGACTAGTCTGGTCGATATCGTCTAGTTTTGTTGAGTGCTCTTTTCTCTTCTCTTCTGCTGGATGTGCTTTGATTCAGCTGCTACTCGACCTTACACTTTCTGTATTTGACCTCGAGCTCTCTCATTATTTCCTTCCTTCTCCGATTTGTTGTAAAACGTCTCAATTTCTGCGAAATTAAACAAAAAGTAGTGTAGACTCCATAATTTGGCAAATAAGCATAAACTACATAGATTCTGTATAATTCTAACCCAATGATATGAAATGCATGTGAAAATTGATATAAAAGTTAGTGTAAAACATGGAGATTTAGGCTCACATCAACCCCATCCATGTGTCGCTACCCAAAGGACATGTGGCGACCGGAACACGACAAATGGTTAAGTATGCAAATCAACGTGTACCAGGGGCAACCCTAACCTCGATTATAAAATCCGGAAAGCTCTCTGAAGAAGGGGCTTTTTGGAGAAACAAAGGAGAGGAATCTCGAAGGAGAGTAGGAATCAAGGGTGTAACTAAGCTCGTACAATAACAGGACTAATGAACCGTTAAATCTGCGGCCGACCTTAACCTTCTGGAGAGGACCAGGTCATGGGACACAGGTATAGAGGGTTTGAATGTACCAAGATTTTGATAACTCCTATTTCTGGGATAGTACTCTTCTTTTCTAAAAGGCCTTGATGAGGCCATCGCTCGGAAAGCGGGTTGAGCCTAGCGCCAAACTGCACGGCACTGGTGTCAATCATCTACCATCCATAGATGGTAAAACCAGGTAAGATCGTCAAATGTCCAAAGGTCACCGCGACACAGGTCAAGGTGACCCCCTCTTTGAAAGAACAATCTAGGGGGCGCTCTAGGTAAGACTGCCGATCAAACATAAAGCATGTGCGTGGCTCACCCCCTCCCACGGTGACGTGGAAGGGGACCCCTTTTTTATTTATGGTTTCATCGCTGACACCGTCTGTGGGAACCTCTCGCACTAAGAGGTTCCAAGGTATAGTGACAAGATTTTGCTTCTCACAGGATCTGCCACTAACAAAAGATTTTATTTTCAACACAGGAAAATGAGCGAGCACATGGATGATGCTTCCAGTATGATGAGTCAGGATGCCGCTAACGGTTTTGCGGAATCCAGCATGCAAGGCATGTCAGCACACCTGACTGAGACCCCAACTGCCCAGTGGTTCTCACCTTATGTACCCCCAAACTTGGGGCAACAAGGGGTAGCGTTTGGGGGTCCTCATTTCAATCAGCCCAACCAGGAACATGCTTTTTTCTATGGGCATGACGGATACCATGCCTATAAGCAAGGAAACCCATACGTTGGTTTCCCTCATCATATGTATGACAACGTTCATTACAACCACCATCAGCCGAGGGAGTTTGAACACCCAAATCAGCCACCCCCCTATGAGAACCAGCATGCCAGTAAGTACCCCCGCGGAGAACAGTCTTTTGATGTTTCTACATCGACCAGGACCGGTCTGCCTCTATAGGAGTAGAGGGATCAGACCTCATACCGTCTGTTTTTACTAACGAGATCTGCCGAGCACCTAAGCCCAAACGGTGGAGGGACGTGAATCTCATGAAATACGACGGCACAACTGATCCAGATGACCACTTGTGCCATTTTGTAACAACCATGGGAATAAATGAGTATAACGATGCGATGCTGTGTTGCACTATCCTTTCAACACTAAAGAAGATAGCTCTGACTTGGTTTACCAACCTACCCCAAAACTCGATCGCCAACTTCTCACAACTCTCCTAGGTTTTCAAGTCCCATTTTGGGAGTTCACGATCACGCAAAAAGACGATGCTAGACTTGAATTCTATCAGGCAAGAGCCGAATAAGAGGTTGGGATAGTTCTTCGCACGGTTCACCAGCGTGGTAGTGCAAATTCTCCCAGGTTTGAGTTTTGGGGCAGGTTGGTTTACCAACCTGCCCCAAAACTCGATCGCTAGCTTCTCACAACTCTCCCAGGTTTTCAAGTCCCATTTTGGGAGTTTGCGGTCACGCAAAAAGACGATGCTAGACTTGAATTCTATCAGGCAAGGGCCGAATGAGACGTTGGGATAGTTCTTCGCACGGTTCACCAGCGTGGTAGTGCAAATTCCGAACTTTAACCACGAGTCTGCAGTCATAATCCTCATGGGGAACCCGACTCAGGGGGATTTCAAGACCTACCTTTTTCGGAAGAAACCAAGAAACTACGACACTGTAAGGGATATGGTGTCTAGGCAGATTGAGGGAGAAGAAGCCGCGACCTCCAGTTCAAGGGAAAATGACAACCATCAGGGATTTTTCGAAAAAATAGCTGGGAAATTCTGGAAAGACAAGGGGGGCGGAAGGCAACGGAAGCAGTACTCCGCGGGGCATCCGCTCGCGTCTCGACAAGATGAGGTTGATGCGGGACGAATGTCGTTGGCACTTTTGTCCTTTACCAAATAGTAATAATATCCAAACTTAAACACACAACCAATAGGTTAGGCAATCAATCACTTGATAAACCAAATAACTAGTAGTTTGGCGATGAAGTTCGGTGTCGAACCAACAAGGAGAAGCGATTTCCTATTCAATAACTATAAACAAGCACTCTTATAGCAAAGCAACGATTCTTGACAAATAGCAAATATGTAAAAGTAACCAGATTGCAAATCACAAAGCAAATATATATCAAAGTAGAAAGAACATTTCATCAGTAATTCTCTGACAATGGTTGGAATTCATGGTCCTCGGATTGATCTATCAATTATTCATATTCCTAGATCTACTTGACTAAAGTTGAGAGATCCGCAGAGATTCACTCATCTTATTCAATATCTCTAAAGAATAAGTAATCAAGACCAATTGGCACATTGACTCTACACAATTAAGATTAATAGGTGCATACCGAACTCAACCCTAATCGCATATCCTCAACATAGATCAACTGAAATCATCCACTAAAAAGATAAAGAGACATCACTATCATCAATACCTTTATTTGCTATCGAGAAAACAACAACGAATTCATAGCTAAAGATGCAATTCCTAACATGTTGATCAGGCATAGAAAGGAACACAAATATAAATTAAGCACAAGATGATAACTAAGAACATGAATAATCAAATTGAATCAAATCCTCACAGTCCAAAGAACCATGTCTTCGAATCACAGGCGAAACTATGAGTTTAGCAACTCATAGGCCAATTCTCTCTCTCTCTCTCTCTCTCTCTCTCTCTCTCTCCCCCTCTCTCTCTCTCTCTCTCTCTCTCTCTCTCTCTCTCTCTCTCTCTCTAATGGTGTTCATAATCTCTCGCAATAATCACCTCTCTCTCTCTCTCTCTCTCTCTCTCTCTCTCACTCAATAAACTAAAAACAACCTGAATAAGTCTCACAACAGTCGGCAAAACCCTAGTAGGAAATACTAGAAATAATATAAAATAATGGTCTTCGTATCCAAAAGCGCGTTTCCTGGATCTAGGGGCACGACGAGCGCCGTGCAAGGGGCGGCGGGCGCCGTCTCTGCAGTGCGCGACGTTCCTCAATTTCCTGCAACGAATTCCAATGTCATGCCTCTTTGCTCTTCCTTAGCTCATCCTTAGCCTCCATATGCCCCAAAACATGCTTCTTAAGCTCTTCCCAAAGTCCATTCAAGGTCGAAATGTAAATCTGTAGAATAAACACTAAAAACACATAGATTCCGAACTCGAAGACTCCACAAATAATATACGGAACTAGACTCAAAACTTAACAAAACCATTACCTAATAGCAATAAGAAACACCCATAATGCCTATATGAAAATGCATTATCAAATCCCCCCACACTTAACTCTTGCTTGTCCTCAAGCAACCATAAGAAAAAACATCATCTACGCATCCCATAGGAAATCTTTCATAACTTTACTCATCAAAAGCAACATCATCAATAATGGAAATATAGCCAAACATATAAACGTCATAACATGTATATATGAGATCAAGTTGCTTGCATGCTCAAAAATCAACCTTACCAAGGATAAAATGTATATCTCTCGCTCTCATGTGTTTAGGCTTTAAGGACACACTCACCTCGATTCCATGTACAAGCATCAATTCAAATATTGACATTTATATCACAAAATCTCCACCGGATACGTCAATGCAAAAATAAGGACATCAAGAGGACTTTCGCTCAATGGAAACCTTCATAGAAGAATCCATTCGGCGGGGTTGTAATGGGGCTTGGTAGAAACATAATGGAAAGGAATTGTATTTGGTTATTTGGTGCTATAAATTTCGGGAAAACAAGATTCCAAAACTCCCAACATAACACAAACCGCGCGGACAAAAAGGTGGCTACGTGTCACGCATGCCCTCATACCACGAGGGAGACACATGTCATTTTAAAAGCGACACTTGTCAATAAGTAGAAGACCTTCTACCAACTCAATAGATCAAGCTCACAAATTCACATCTCTCAATATCATCAAAATAACCTCAAAAATCCTCAAAATCTCAAATCTCATCATCTCACATATCATGCAATCTCAACACCAAACCAAAGTATCTCATAACCAACATAAATCCCAATTCTTCCTCATTATTCAAACATAAGATACATGGCTCTTTTATTCTTTTTTTTTTCTTTTTCTTTTTTTTTTCCGGATTTTTTTTAACTTGAGCCAAAATCCATGAAAATTAAATGCATAAGAATGAGGGACTAAATAAGCACATAACATTACATCTTCTCAAACCCATAAACCATAAAACCGCACTTTAGCTTCATTCTCCTCAATCTCCAAAATAGATTCCATAACCCACTCTAAATTCAATTCCCCCGGAATAAGGGTAAGGCTCATCATAGGCTAGGAATAATAATTTTTTGGAGCTAACAATAAAAAGACTAAAGACTCAAATTGGCTTCAAAGCAAGATATAACATAAGGTAGATATGGATAGATACGTGGCGAAAAGGTTGCCTCTATCATTTAAACTTATCAAGCATTGTATATGTATATAATCGGCTTTGAAAATAGATAACCATGGCAATACTCAATGATAAATGCATAGGAGGAGTAAATCACACAAGAAAAGCAAAACGAATAAAGATGTATCCCTTATAAGGCCAAAAATATCTCACTGGGACAAAAAATTTTGTTGACTTTCAAGCAAACTCCAAAACTTAGATCATACATGCTCAATTATATATGCTCAATCATATTTCACATAAAAAACCAATTTTTCAGGATAAGATAAAATCATTCTAAAATTCCATGTGATTTATAAGATCATGCCAGGACAAACTTAAATCAGATGGAAATCTTTGATAACACAATATGCAAAACAACAAAACAAGACTCACTTTTTTTTTCATTTTTTTCCTGACATTTTCTATAAAATAAAAGAAATAACATAAAGGAAATAACAAAGAAACAACAAAAATAAAATTTCAAAAAAAAAAACAAAAATTCAAACATTGACTAACCTAACTAATTCACTTCATTCTCCCCCCTGTTGTGTGCCTAATTTGCCATGTTTTACCTTAACTTTTATATCAATTTCTATATAAATTTCATGCATTTGGGTTAGAATAGTATAGAATCTATGTAGTTTATGCTTATTTGCCAAATTATGGAGTCTTCACTAGTTTCTGTTTAATTTCGCAGAAATCGGACGCACTTTGGAGCTTAAAGGAAAAAAATGAAGAAGCTAAGGATGGTGCGGCTGGAGGAAAGCCCACTTTTCTCCATTCTCATATACGTCAATCGGACGAATGAGAACTCGGGAAATCTGTTGTCTTCATGAAAGTTGTAGCCCTTGAAAAGAGCTTTCCAACACATACTCATATACGTCAATCGGACTAACGAGAACTCGGGAAAGTGCATTTCAAGAACGGAGCAGAATGCTGAAAGCTGACAATTGTACTCGACGTCGAGTACTTTAGTCGACGTCGAGTACATCCAGTCGAACTCAGGAAGTTGAGCACGAGTAGATCATCACTCGAGACACACAAATCTACTCGACGTCGAGTAAGCTACTCGAAGTCGAGTACTCATGTCGAGTCCACCATGTAGCCGAGCTCGAGTGCACATGAGGAGAAGAAGACGCTACTCGACATTGAGTACTTTGGTCGACATCGAGTACTATCCAGAAGCATTCCGAGTCGGGATCGAGTGGAGTTCAAGCCCTGTGGATTACTTGCAAGCGAAGGCACGTGAATTCTATAAACATCAAGTGAAGATCTATCAAGATGGAAGATATTTATCCACATTAGATATTTCCCTTGTTTAATTATTAGATTTATTTTCTTTATTTATCAAGTTTTATCTTAAGCTTTTAGATAGATAGTTTTAGATAGAGATAGATTGTTCATTCCTAGAATAGCAAGAAGGTTTTGGAAGAACACGGAACATGAAAAAGTTGAAAGCTAAAGATATGTTGATCCTTGGGAGCACTACATCTACAAACCGCCAGCAGAACTGTATTGGTGGTACTGCATTCCCTCAATTGAAGGTCAAGCTCAAGAACATGATAAGTTGAATGCATTCTTCAATTTCATATCTTTAGCTTTCAATTTTTTCATGTTCCGTGTTCTTCCAAATTTTTGGTGGGCACAGGATTTTGATTTGCTTTTGATTAGACGATAAACAAGGACGCTTCTCGGGAGGCAACCCAAGGTAAGTCTCTATTTTCTTGCTTTTGAATTCCTAGTCAGTTGTTCAATATTTCAATTTCAATAAATTTTAGAGTTCCTATTCGATAGTTAATGGGTTGCTATAAGTCTTTTTGGAGATTTTGGGACAATCTAATAGTTAGTGGAATGGACGGAAAATGAACAACCAATCACCCAGGTAAGTCGCCGTCGTGAGACTCCGGTCGCCGCCGCGAGGTGGTCGACCTTGTTTCACCACTGCGGGCGCCGATTATGCAGAGGCCAGATATCGACTCGGTATTTGGACATACTGAGTCAAGAGTTTTTCAAGTCAAGCCGCCACCGCGAGATCCTATGTTGCGGTCGCGACTCATCCTATGCCACTGCCATGTCATCGCTGACCGAGCCCTGGCGACTGCCCCCATCCCGCTTCCGCGAGATTACCTCTCCCGACCGCAAAAGTACCACTCGCCACTGCGACAACTCCCACATGCCACAACTGAAACACCTCGCCTCGCCGCCGCGAATCCACTTATCGCGGCCGTGACAACTCCCATTCGCCACATCGAGCTCCCATACCCGGGCACCAGCGTAACCACTCCACTCGCCGCTGCGATCTCACATTCCGCGACCGCGAGTTCATCAGTGCTAGGATTATAACCACCACCACAAGAGCATGTCAGTTTCCTCTTCCCTCACCTCGGTTTTATTTGTTTATTTTTGTTGTCTTTTATGTTTCATTGAGGACAATGAAAGATTTAAGTGTGGGGAGGGATTTAGTGCGTCTAGTTGGGTCATGTTTCAATTTCAATTGCGTTTTTATTTTTATTTATGCTTTAGAAAATAAAAAAAAAATTAGAAAATGTTAAAAATCCCAAAAATATCATGCATTGTATATATATATATATATATATATATATATATATATGTTGTTATTCAAACACCCACCTTAGTTAGCGAAACTCTATGTTTTCTTATGGCATGAACTTGTAAATCCTACGATTTGATTGAATTGCTTAGCCTTATTGTTCTAAAATGTTTTCATATGGAGCATGATTGGTGATGTAATTAAGCATGTATGATTGAGCTAAAGTATGATTGAGCTAAAGTATGATTGAAATCCTACAAAACATGACCCTTATGAGATTGTTTTAGCCTTATTAGGATTCATCTATAGTCTTTTTGCTTGATTGTGTGATTTATTCTCCTATGTTTCTACCTCTTGATATTGACTTCATTTGCTATTGTTAAAGCCGACTCACATGTTTGTTGCTTGTGGATGTTTGTGCTTTATGTTATATTTGGCTTTTGTTGCTTGCGAGTTTTGAGTGAAGTAAGGTGGCAATGGTTGATACACTTAGTAACCGGATCTATGCATGACACCCATGGGTATGATTTGCGCAAAATGATGTTGAAAACTACCCGCTAAGAAAGGAAGCTTGATCATTGAGTAACCGAGTTCATTCATGACACCCATGTTTGCCATTCGCGTTAAAAGATGTTCAAGTGGACTTTATTCAAATAAGTTGAGGTGTTGATAGACCGGGGCCATTCATGACACCCATGTTTGTGACTTGCGTAAGGATACACCCAAGACGAAAGAAACTATAGCAAGAAAAAGAAAAAAAATAGAAAAAACCGAAAAAGAAAAAAAAAGTGAATAATCTAGAGCCAAATTGTTTGTTTTTATTGTTTTCCGCAAGTGATGGCATTTCAGTGGAGATTTGATTATATTGTTGTCAATGTCTATGAGCTTAGTGCATTTTGGATTTAGTTGAACATAAAGCCTAAACACATGAGAGTATGAGTGAAACACATATTCCTTGTGAGGTTGGATTATTTCTACTTCTATGCTTTGATTGCTAAATACATGCTAGGATGTTTATTCACTTGATCATGTGCTCCATTTCACTTGATGTTGCTTTTATTTAAGGTTATTGCATGGATGATGAACTCGTAGGTATAAGTTGCTTTTTATTGATTCGCACGAGGACTAGCGAAGCTTAAGTGTTGGGGAGTTTGATAAGGCATATTTTGATAGGCTTTACAGAGTAGTTTTAGTTGTGTTTCATAGGTGTTTGGTTATGTTTTAGAGTTAATTGGATATTATGCTCTTTTAGTGGTAAAGATCAGAAACTATGTTATTTTATTGGTTTTATGCAGATTCGTAGTGCCGACATGGTAAGGAGCTTGGGAAGAGACCAAAGAGGATGTCCAAAGAGCAAGGAACAAGCCAAGGAAGGATTAGAAGGCGATTTGGGAAGCAAAGGAGCACAAGAACAAGAGTGGAAATAAAGCACTTGGAGAGATCCCATGTTTGAGGTTCTGAGAAGTTGGATTCAGCTTCTGAGTTCCTCATGAGAGTTGTATTCCTTGAAAAGATCTTTCCAATGAATGTTCATATGCGTCAATCGGACGAATGACGACTTTGGAAAGTGCATTACAAGTTCATTTTGCGAAGCTGTCCAGGCGGCACCCGCCGTGGTTTAGGCGGCGCCCGCCGTCCCTTCAGATCTGGATCTGCGTAAGCGGCCCAATTTCTGTCTTTTGTGGAAACTCTAATATAGGGTTTTGCCGACCTCTTTAGGCTTTATATTAGGTTTTTCTCAGCCGTTTGAACAATCATCTCATCATTTAACATTCATCCAATAGACTAACATTGTTTTCTATTCAAGAGAATAGCTTTAGGGAAGCCATGCTTGGCTAATTCTCCGTTGTTTTCATCTACACTTTTGAGACTTGGTAGGTTGTTTGTGAGTTTATATTGAAGTATTGATTCTCTCTTTAATATCTTTCAATCTCCCTTGCGATTATTGATGATATTATTGTGATTAGCTACCATGGTAGTATCTTGCTAGGTATTTGTTCTTTCATCATTGAATGGATTTTGTAGTAGCATGCTTAGGATTGCAAGAACCTTCATTTGATCATGACTAAGTAGGGATTTCGACATATGTGTTAAACATTGGTTACCTTGCATACTTGGTGTTATTGATATGCCTAGATTCTTAGGAACTTGTGCTATCTTTATGTTAAATCTTTGTCCGTGCAAGGGTTACATAAAGGTGTAAGGGATTAATCGTGCTCTTTGTGCTTTAATCTATTCAAAATAAGATGGGAGGAATTCATAGAGAACACTTCAATTAGATTTGACGACCAACAAAGCCAACCAATGTCGAAAATTTGTGAATGGAAACATCTCTTTTAACTATCCTTTGCTTTTGTTTAGATTATTCTTTTATTTACCTCATTCCCATGTTCTGCCTTTCAATCAATAAATATACAATTCTTGGAAATACTTGTTTCTCTGTGGGATCGACCCCTAACTTGCAATCTATACCAGTTTGTTTGTTTGGGAATTATTTTGATAAGGGAAATCAACGACTTTCCCTCCATCAGTGTCCTATTATTTTGACATGTCAGTCCTACTGAGTGCTCGTTTGATTAAAAGAGTTAGCCGCTTTGACAATAGCGAGTGTTTCAGTTGGCTATCCGACGAGAAGGGTGAGCACCACCTGTATCTTCCTATGCATAAACCTGTTGGCCCAGCCCAACTTTGGCTGCTTTCTGTATTCATCATGTTCCAGCACCTGTTGGGCTGGTTGTGGACCCGTTCTCTTCGAGCAGAATTCTTCTGGGAGATGAGATCGATGATGATCTTGATATCCCCATTGAGAGCAGTTCTTTGTTTGAGCTTATGGCGATTCTTGACAATTGCTTGACTAGAATGGAAGATCATCACCTAAGAAGTTTTCGTACACTCCATGAGCATCAATTGAGTCTAGAGAAGAAGATAGACAAGATAGAAGCATGTCTTCGTAACCCCTGGGCGCAGATTTCCCTGGACATCAATCAGTGGTCTGGACCCCAAACCCCGCCTCCACAGTAATTGGTCATTCATTTGCTTCTTTCAAACCCTTTATTTTATATTTTCATTGTTCCTTTTTTTGTTTCTATGCCTTGAGGACAATGCAACATGTATGTGTGTGTGTGTGTGTGTGTGGGGGGGGGGGGGGTGACGAGAGGGTTTCTCGACCAAATAAATTTATAGTCAAGACTCCGCTATAGGATAGTGGAGTCAGGTTTGTCCTCAAGAGAGAAGTCAGCGGTTCTAGGTTTAGTTGGTTTTGGGGTTTGGGAATAGCGGGGAAATGTGATGAGGGTTGCTGTCGACGTCGGCTAAGAATGGGTCGATGTCGAGGGATGGATAGGGAATGGTGGTTGGTGTCGGGTTAAATCTGTGCAGAATGTAAATAAAAAAATAAAGTAATAAATGTGCAAACATCCAAGGTAAGGGATCATCGAAACGATAATCAAACACACAAAAGATAAGATAGAATAGTTATGTAATCACATCAAAGGAGTAAGCTTTCGCCTTTTCCAACAATTAGATAACCCTTTCAAGTAACCCTAATTGTATCTACCAATTTTATGTTTATAATTCAAGTTGTTAACATGAATCTCTATTCTTTCGAGTAGGCAATACACATATAAAAGGCAGTGGATGATCAAAACATAATAAATATCAAAACTTTACCTCAAGTGTGCATGACTATCGTCGGGCTCACCCCGACCCTAGAAGAGGGAACTAGAAACAAAACATAATAAAAGAAACTAACTTCAACATTAAAATCAAACTAAAACTTACAAAACCTTCCAATCTCTTCCTCCTTCTTACCCACTCGGCTCTCTCTCTCTCTCTCTCTCTCTCTCTCTCTCTCTCTCTCTCTCTCTCTCTCTCTCTCTCTGTGTGTGTGTGTGTGTGTGTGTGTGTGTGTGTGTGTGTGTGTGTGTGTGTGTGTGTGTGTGTGTGTGTGTTTGTCCTCTCTCTTTCCTACCTTATTGCGTCCGAAGACGACTTTGTTTGAATGAATGAAAATCAGCCCCCTAGGGCTTTATTTATAGTGCTCCATCTAGCTATTCTAGAAGGAACAATCTATCTCTATCTAAAACTATCTATCTCAAAGCTTAAGATAAAACTTGATACTACATCAACCAATATCTTCAGAACAACTGCAATAGAAAACAATAAACAATTAGAATAAATTAAAACATCAAAAAGAAATTAAACGACATGTCAATCAACATTGTAGTAACCTATCCCGAATTCACCTTACTGGCAGCAAGCAACATTTTGGCTGATTCACAAGGCTGAAATGATGGCGCGGGAGCTGGAGAAATGCAAATGGCTTCATGTGCGCAAGGTAGGAAGCAATGGGCACATTATCTTGCTCAATGAAGACCTAGTGTACATGTGTTTCGAATCTGAATTTCAGTTGTCGGACGATTTAATTGATATTATATTCACTGATTTGAACTAATATATGGAATAATAAAGTCCGGTCTTCAGTCAAATAAAAATAGTAAAGTTCAACCGAATATAAAGAAAGTTGAAGCTACTAAATATATCCATAAACCTGCATTTGCAAGAATATTTTATATGCTTTTTCCATTCTTCTATTTTATATGCTTTTTTTTTATTTCAAATGCTTCTTCAACTTAGTAAGCATGAATGAATATGAATTTCATGATTTTATAAACCTGGAAGCTTAAAGATATCTATTAGGTGTTGTCACATATTCTTTCTCATTTGTACTGCATTTCAGTAATCATCTCATTAAGGCATTGCCACACAACACTATGAACATATTAGAATTACGAATAATAATATATCAGTACCAAGTTTAGGGAAAGAGTGGTGCACCAAACATGGTCAGCTTCTATACCCCTCCTACTTCTATACCCCTCATGCTTCTATACCCCTCTGCTACCAATAAGGCAATATCCTTCAAAAGTCACTAAAAACCTCATTTCATAAAAACCTATTTGCCGAAAAGGATATAAAAATATGAATGACATAAATATATTTCAAGACGGAGAGACTTATTCCAAAACCTACAACAAATTTGATAGACTTTAGTAAAGAAAACTTTCCTCAAGCTAATAAAAAAACGCTCATAGCTATTTACATGGTATAAAAATTACAAAACCATCAGCAAAGTCTTATTTTGCTGGACACGACAGAAAAGCATCAACGGCCTTGTAAGCATCTTGCCCTGAAGTGATGAAGAAATGAACATCTGTGAGATGTCATTTACTTGTTTTAGAGTTCAATTCACATGGTAAACAATTTAAAATTTAGAGAATACCTAGTTATGTCAAATTTTGAAATACTTCTTTATAGATGACATTAGTTGTAGTGTTCAATTTTTGACCTTCCTTATCACATGACAAAATCTTCAAGCTGGATTTGCTCTTAACCCTTGAGATTGCAACATACAATTGCCCATGAGTAAACACTGGCTTCCTGAGGTACAACCCAACTTGAGACAAAGATTGACCTTGGCTTTTGTTAATCGTCACTGCAAAACAAACCGCCAATGGAATTGGCGTCTTTGAAACTTGAAAGGTAAAGTTGTGTTGGAAGGGAACATGACCATGCGAGGGATGGACACTTGATCTCCAATAGTTCTGCCTGAGATAACCTTTGCCTCAATGATGTGGTTACCTAACCGAGTGGTTATAAACCTGGTTCCATTACACAAGCCAGCAGATTGGTCTATATTTCTCATTAAAAAAATGGGAACACCAACCTTAAGTCTTAAAACATGATTTGGGATGCCAGAACTTTTTACACCGTTCAGAAAATCCGTAGATTATAAAGGTTGGCCAGCATGTAAATATCCATCGGTCTTGCAGATACTATCAGAACTATAATAAACCTTTTCATCACCAGGGATTATAGACAGAAGATAATCATTAACAACATCTACAAACTCATGTGTAGGATATAGTATGGTTCTTTCCTGAAACTAAATGCCATCCGCGATGTGTTGCAGAATAGAAGGGTATGTAGATTCAACGATCGCCGAAACAGGGTCACCTGTGTAGGTAACCAGTAGATCGGGAGGTATCTCAATGGTAGAATTGCCACAATCATGCTCTCCCAATGTACCATCTCCCACATTAAGGATCCATTGAGAAAACTCTCTTAGCTCTTGGAGATCAGGACATGTAGAATCAGCACTTAGCCTCATGTTTTTGGTGAGGGTAAGCACCTTACAGGATTTCCATAAATAAGAAGAGTTTATTATTGCTGAAACAATATCATATCTAGTTCCACGAGGAATGACCGGTAGGAGCTGCCTAAAGTCACCACCAAACACAACTACCTTCCCCCCAAACGGTTGGTGTAAGCTCTGCGGATTTGAGAATCTAAGCATATCTCTTAAAGTTCAATCCAGTGCTTCAAAACAGAATCTTTGCATGACATACGCTTCATCCCAAATAATGAGATGCGCTTTACACAAAAGTTCTGCCAATGGAGTTCCGGGTTTAATATAGCATGTTGAATGCTCATCGATGTCAATAGGTATTGCAAATCGAGAATGAGTCGTTCTACTTCTTGGAATAAGAAGAGCGGCAATACCACTTAAACGAACTGTAAGAACAATATCCCCTTTAGAACGTAAACTAGTAGAAAGAGCTCTCCATATGAGCGTCTTACCCGTTCCACCATATCCATAAACAAAGAAAACACCACCCCTATATCTCAAAACAACCACCATAATCTCTATCCTTTGTTCATCAGTAAAGCTGGCCATTGAGTTACAATGCTCTCCAGATAACTTATCTCTATCATAACGTAGTTCATATTGAATGAGCCGATCACACCCTTCTGTGATAAGGATCTGGAAGAGGCATAGGAGGATAATTTCTAAGAGAACTTCCATTACGCTTAATAAGTTTCTCAATTTCAGCGAGTGCATAGTTTTTCAGTTGGCTTTCATTCAACTGTAAATCTGAATACATAAAACATAATAATTACTCAGATAGTAAGATGCCATAAACTGATAGAAAAATGATAAAAATATAATGTAAATTATCATGTTTAGGGTGGAATTGCATCCATCCGTGATATTGTTTAATGGAGAGCATACGATGAGAGAAATATTGAATAATACACAGAAATATATAGAAGCTTATCTAACCAAGATTATTAGCTAATTATATATATCATGAACTATGAGTTCCATCATTTAATATTGTCTAAATTATTTTACACCCCTTCCCTCCTTAGTTAATTATATATATCATGAACTATGAGTTCCATCATTTAATGGAGAGCATACGATGAGAGTCTTATTAGCCCACCCATTCCAACTAACAGTACCAATCGGTTCCACTAAATGAGTCCAATATTCTCACCTAGGATACTAACTCAGCCCAAACATCGTTAATTCTCCATTTGAAATTAAAAAGGAGCTCAAGTGTTAACCCAAAGTCATGTGATGAGCAGCAGCCAGTCAACACGTCCCAGTTAATGTATGACAACATAAATTTCCCAAGACCTTAACACCGTAACTAATGATACCAAACATTCGTCCACAGTGCCAGATCAGTTCCCGCATCAACAAACAACACCAAAGGTAACCAAAATAATGCAGCCTACCAAGCAACGGAACTAACAACCCTTCAGAATTCATGGAAATGATAGCAACCGAACAACAAGCACAATGACAGCAGCCAACAAAAACAGCAGCAGTACCATTTAATGTGAGATATTGACAAAGAAACTGCAATTTTCTAGTACATAAGACATATGTTCATTTTCCTTGTATAGTAACAAAATAAGACATTTTCTCAAATACTCTGAACCTACACTGCATATGTACATAATACACCAACTACCAGTTACAATTCAATTATAACTACAACAAAAGTATAAACAAATTTTCTCACACTTGATAGTTATTCCAGTCTGAAAGTTACAAATTTTACAGAGATTTAAACTTCAAACTTTGCTCATATGGAACACCAACAACATCTCCAAAAGGGAAAAAATGTAAATGACTAAGATGCCAACAAATAAAGAGCGTATATGTGTTTTCTTATATGGGACAAATATGGGCTGTTCCTTTTTTTTAATGATATAAAAATAAAAATATACAATTGATAATGTATGACCACAATAGATTTAATGAATGGAAAAAGAATATAAGAAATTAATATAGATTTACAAACCTTTCATACGAAGTATCTTTCTTTGACGGTGAAGTATGTCATCCGTTAGGAGCTGCCATGTTTGAGACCAAACAAATTCCGGTCTAGAGACACTTTCAGACAATAATATAATAGAAAAAAAGTCTCCTTAGGTAAGACAAATGTGTTGAAAATCTAGCTTCGACTATAGCATCAATGTACTCTTTATCATCATCCAGCAAACCCAAGGAATAACATGCTTCTTTAAAAGTAGAGTACACCACACCATTAATCGTCCGAATATCTTCATAGGACGTAGCCCCTTTAGCTTGATTTAGCAAAATCCTGAGATAATACAACTCTTTGGCGGCAGGAGTTAGATGAAACATCCGTCCAATAGCAAAACCACGTTGTCTAGGAGCCCATTCTTTTTGTTGTTGTTTCTAGACAAATTTGGTAGGAAACTCTGAATAGGTCAATCCTTTAGCTTTTTCATACTTTTTATTAGCCTCCATCCAAGCCAAGAACATCGATTTTTGATTACCTGGTCGATTGACCACATCATCAATGGCATCGTGATTAGAAAACCCTACGTTTTGTTGGTTAAGCAGATGAAAATTCAATCTTTCAACATTTGGAACCCTATAGTGTATAGCAAAACCAAAAATTCTCCACATTGCTTCAATTGGAGAGATGTACCTGATGAGAAAGAAATGAGGGAGTATAAATAATTAAAATAAGGAAATTTAAGTTTCAATCCTAATAACATTGTATATAGGAACGAATAAATGACATGCAAATCATATGTAGTATGGAAAATGACAGTTTGTAAAATAAATTGTAATGAAACTTGTACCTTGCATCATAGAACCTTTGAATTTCATCAACATCTTCATCTTTCTCATCGTCATTAGATATAGTCGCCATGATTCGGTCATTCCCCTTGCTTATGTACTTGAACAAATATTTGATTGACCTAGACCGGTTGCAGAATTCGACATTGATATGTGCCTGATACTTTAGCAATAGCTTTGGGTTGTACAATACAACAAACCTACTGTGTAGCTCATCCTTACCTTTAGTCACGGTAAGTCCATTGTTGGTTCTTCTATATAACGGATATCCGTCATCATCAAAAGTCATTTTCTCAACGTATCCTTTTGGAAAATACTTTGAGCAAGCCCCTTGTTGCATGCAAGGAGATCTAGGATTAGATTTTCCACAAGGTCCATGCATCATGAAGTCATTTACTGCTTGGTACATAGTAGGATTTACCGATGGATCGGGAATATCCGCGCTGATGACTCTGTCTATGTCTTCAACCGTAGACAACTTATCATCACGATCGAGAAACAACACAATGTGAGCATGTGGTAGACCACGCTTTTGGAACTCAATGGTTTACACAACTACAAAACATGAAGAGTATGTATGAGTAAAAAGAAGGAATAGAATAGGGTGTAACGATGAGAAGGGAAAAATAATCAAACTTAAATAAATAGTGCTATAATATAGATCCTATTAGTTTATAACGGAATACAAATGCAAATACATGGAAATCAACGTGCATTGATTACTAAACATTGATATAGCAAATAAACTTGAACCGGGGCAATGTATTACACAGAAATGCCAAACAATATGGTCAAAATTGCCATTAAATATTGTGCATTGATTAGTATATACATCAAAAATTCCATAAACAGTGATATTATTTTAAGAATTTAATTTTTTTTGGAAGAGGTAAAGAATGAGGATTTCATCTTCTTGTACTCAACAATTTCAGAATTCTCTTGATCAAGTATAAGTAATGAAAAATACAATGAGTTTGATACAGAGATATCACCTGAAAATAAATAAGATAAAAGTAATAAACGCAATTAACCAACTGCAGAAATTAAAAACTAAATTTCCAGATTTTAATATTTAATATACAAATTGCTGAATTTCCAGATTTTTAAACTTATTATACAAATTATAGATTGCTGAAATTACATATCGTAAAACTGAATTTACAGATTATAAAACCGAATTTACAGAATTTAAAATTTACTTTACAAATTTTAAACTTTACTTTACAGATTTCAAAAAGAATAAAAAACAATGAGAAAATTGAAGTGAAATAAGAACCAAACATACTGCATGTGTTAGAAATGATAGACAAAAGCAAAATATGAAGAGAGAGTACAATCAGTAGGCAAATATGGATTTTAACTTCAGAGATAAAGGATAACATACTTGCTTGACATCTTCCAAAGAAGTTATTGTATCTCAAATCTTGTATCAATTCATGGAGTTTCACACTAAACAGTCTGCATGTGAAGTCAAATCTGTCCTTGGTTCTAACCCTTAACTTAGTAGCTAACCGAGTAAGCTCTGGCCACTTTGAATTGCAGGTAAAAGTACTGATATACAAATTAGGATGTCCATAAAATTTCCATAGTGACATGGCATCTTGGTAATTTTGGATCATGTATCTAGGACCACCAGTAAAAGATGAGGGTAACAAAATACGTTTTCCAACTGAAGAAGGGGTTGTGCTGCCTGTGCCAACAACTTCGGAAAGATTTAGGTAAGTGTCCGATCCCAAACTCCTTTGATTTAACCGAAAGTATGAAAGCCTGGACGATTCAATAATTGTATAACCATCAACTTCAAGCTGTTGGAAACACTTTTTAGCATCCAAATAAGCCGAATGTTCATTTAGCCTTTGCTGAAATCTATACGTACAATACTCTTTGATGGTGAAATTTGACCTTTTACCCTTGGAGGATCCCTCAACATCACGATGCTTAATGTCAATTGTGAATCCATATTCGCCATACGGAAATAATAAAGGATATTGACGAGCAAGATAAGAGGGGTGCAGCTCAGTTATACGTTGTAGATTACCGGTTCTTGTCTCAAGAACAATATCTCTTTCTCCCATAGGGGCACTTGGCTCATCAAAAATTACAACAACGACTTCAGATGTAGTTGGGAGATTGTATCTCCGTCCATCACGTCCCCTCTTACCCACCAATTTTAACTTTGAACTCTTATACTCTCCTTCTCTAAATCGATCTCTGGCCATCCTAAAAGCTTTAGCCGATGAGTTATGATCATCAACCATCTTCTTCAAATCATGAACAATAGAAGCATCAAAATCACATGAGTTATTTGATTGACGCGAACTGCATATTAATGGAAGGAACATATTAATAATGAGTTTCATATATGGAGAAGCATTTGAAATAGAAGAACGACAAAAGCATATAAAATAGGTTGAAGACATACCTAGCAACACGAATGCGATTTGCATCCTCATTTTCTGTATCATATATGTAGAGTTGACAAAACTTGGGTGTGTCACCTTGAACCGGAAACAAGCTTCCTATTCTATGTAGGGTTTGACCTTGTATACGAAAGCAGTAGGGCCCTTTCCCCTCAATCGATTTGCCAATCTTCCCACCCATGGATGTAAATGCGAACATATTGTTGTATCCTCAAATATTCTCAAGAAAATTCCGACTTCTTGAATGTTTACCAGACAAAAGGTTTCTAGATAAAAGTGGCAGATCTTTCATCAAAGGTAGTTGGACTTGTATCCTCATGCAACACAAAGTGAATGTAGGTACAGACTCGTGTCTACTCTTGTTTCCCCTCTCCTCGTACCACATCAAAGCACCACACGAACCACATATAAAAGTTGGGTCTCCAATATCATGATAACCTATCATTTTTGCCAAAATATAGAGATTATAAAATAAAATATATAAAACTTTTTGAATGTACAGATTATACAAATTGTTTCCAATTGAGAACCGAAAAAAGCTAGATGTGAGTTAAAGGTAAATAGAAACATGAATAATTTACATTCAAGAGGAAATAGATATATAATGCTTAATATTAGAGGATGAAACCTGTAAGAATTTTAGGATTATCTGTGGTATCTTCAGCTGTAAAAGACAGAAGAAAAAAATGTGAGAGGAATTTTGGGAATGTAATAAAAAAAAGCAAATGATAGTCTCGTAATAAAGCAAAACAAGTATGAAGAAAAGTACCAAAGTTCATTGAGATCGAGGGTGTGGTTGACGACAAATCCAAATTAATGGTCACAGATCGTTGTGGGGAGTTAAAATTTAACCGAGTAGGTTGCACTACATCATCTGGTGCAAAATCAATTAACCCAGAGTGGTTTGTAGGCAGAAGCATGCCCTTAAATGATGACAATGAGGCAGGGTAGCCATCAGAAAATTTTAACACATTGAAAGAAAAGATAAATAAATACATGAGAATATATTCATGTATTTATTTAAGTAATAACAGGTCGATGCTGAGTAAATCAATGAAGTGTGTTGTGGAAGTTACTAAAAGGCATAAGATGCACGAATCACCATTAGTAATATCCCGCATAGGAGTCCCTTGACGATCTGCAGAAGTAGGGGTATCTGCATTGTGATAAGCTGTGTAACAGACAAAGCAACACATAATTATAAGAGCGACATGAAAAAAATAAAATAAAAGTACTTATACGGGTATAATAATAGATTGATAAAAATAAAATATCCATAAAGAATCTGGAAAAAATTACAAATAAAAATATTCCTCATAGAAGTCCTTTGACGGTTTGCAAAAGCTGGGGTATGCGGCTTATCTTGAGCTGTGTAATAAAAAAAATTGGAGAGCAAAAGAAATTAATAGGGAGTCATATACTCGCATATATACTTAATGAACAATAAAAAAAACATGATCATGATGCTAACCTTGTTGTCGTTTGCTGGTTAGTTCTAACTTTCGCTGACTTTTTCGAAGTCGAGGATTAAAGGGATCAAGATCAGTGTTCATAGCTCCATGGTGTTGTTGAGGGGAGTTATTATTTAATTGATTGGTGTTCCCTCCATCTTCTATTAAAAAATCAGTTAACCTAGAGTGACACGAAGGAGGAATCATCTCCACAAATGTTGAATATGCTTGGTAGGTTTCTGCAAAACATTATAACAACGAGACAAATGATATTGGAATATAGATGGATGTGCAAATATTAGGACGATGCCAAGAGACAAATAGAAAATAAAATAATAGAAAGAAATTATGAAGACATAGAACTATGATGGAAATGAGCAAGTACTATATAATAAAATACGGGGTATAAATGAAAGCAAGAAAATGAAAGAATCACCATTAGAAATGTCCCTCATAGGAGTCATATGACGACTTACAGAATTCGGTGGAAGTGAACATTGGTGATCTATAAAGGATTAAAAAAATAGACAAAATACGTGAAGGCATTATAGTAAAGTAGTATACATGATTAAAGACACACGAATCACCATTAGTAATATCCGTAAGAGGAGTCCTTTGACGATTTGCAAAAGTACGGGCTACTGTATTCTGATAAGCTGTGTAACAAAGGAACTTATAACAATGAGAGTGACTTGCGAAAAAAATAAAATAAAAGCCCTAATAAGGGTGTAATAATAGATTGATAAAAACAAAATCTCCATAATGAATCTGGAAGAATTACAATTAGAAATATTCCTCATAGGAGTCGTTCCACGGCTAGCAGAAGGCGAGGTATGTGAATTATCATGAGCTGTGTAATAAAAAAATGTAGAGTCAAATAAATTAATAGGAGTCATATAATTAGATCTATACTTCATTTATAGTAAAAAACATATGATAATGATGCTGACCTTGTTTTCGTTTGCGGGCGAGTTCTAGCTTTCGCTGACTTCTCCGAAGTCGGGGATTAAGGGGATCAGAATCCATGTGTCTGTTTGCTCTACTCATATATAAAAAGCATGAATTTCCAGAATTTTAAAAACTAAATTCCCAGATTTTAAAAATTAATATACAAATTGCTGAATTTCTAGAATTTTAAACTTATTATACAAATTATAGATTTCTGAAATTACAAATATTAAAACTGAATATACAGATTATAAATTTACTGAATTTACGGATTTTAAAATATAATTTACAGATTTTAAAACTGAAATTCCTGAAATTCATAATGCTAAACTCACAGTTATGTAAATTCACACATTGCTGAAATTACAGATTTTAATAATGAAGTTACATATTTCAGGATTGATATTGTTTTCATCTTATTAACTAAGAGCAAAGCATTAAAGTGTCAAAATAGACTGGAAAAAACAGTGTATGGATAATAATTTTAGGATATGAGAGATTACATAGCTATGAAAAAGGGATGGAGCACCTGGTCGAGAGAATAATCTAGAGTCTTTGTCGTATTTGATTGGGTATCAGCAAGAGATGCTTCAGAATTGAGAAGGGTTTGCTTCAAACATGTCGTGAAAATCCTGAATATTATCAAAATAAAATCACAATAATTGAAATTATAATAAGATAAAATGATATTATGTTAGTAAATAGAAACATATATGGAAACTAAATAGATAACGTGATCTTTCCATATAATTAGGATAGTATGGAGATATTTTGACCATAAATGGGTGATATAGAAAAAAAATAATATAAGATGATCTATTTACTAAAATAAATGTATAAGGAAAAAAATGGATTTGGTGTAATTTTTTTTACATTTTTACTAACAGAAGTAAGCATCTCAGAGAGGACCCTAATCCCACTCCATGGGTCGGGTCAGTCAGACAGAGAGGATGCTAATATTGATCTGATCATACCTGGGCGATTCAGAGGCCTAGCTTATGGCGTTGATGCACATTACCACCTTGGATATATATATATAACATTAACTTATAATTGACATTAGGAAATAATATTGTCTTCCAAATGCATAACCTATATTGGCTGGAAAAAAATATGAAAATAAATTTCAACCCTAACTCCCCAAGAGACCTATTTATTTAGGTCAATAGCCTATATTGGCTTAATAGTCTCCTATAGAAGGGCATAATATAAATGTAACAACTGGATCAGACATCATCTTTCTCGACCTTGACAGTGATTTCTTGTTTTGTGTTGGACATCTGGCAGTCGTTATTTTCATCATCGCTTTCAACCGAAATCCGAAGATGATTCTGATAGGGAGTAGACAAACTCTTCTCTTCCACCACACCGACCTCTTCAACCATACCGACCAGCTTATGAGAGTCACACATATCAGAATGGGTATCCTATCAAAACATAACAAATAGGAAACTGAAAAAATGCAAAATAATATGTAGAATAAACTAAGATATATGGTTTGAAAGGCATGCACTAGAAAAGACAAATAGACAGGTTTAAACTGTTGAATTAAACTTTCATTTGATGTCATCCTCTTAATAATGTATCTCTTGTCACCACGTCTGCAGAAATACGCGTTTATCTCAAGATAAAACAGAAATATCTTGTTTTGTAACAGATTCAGCACATTAGGGTATGAGTCCAAAGCACCGTCCTATAATGTGTAAAACCAAAACTAATATTTATTCTCTGCAATGTAGGTGGTACATAATAAGTTCAAAAGGCACAAAACCAAAAAAAGAAAAAAAGCTATACCCGAGCTTGTTCTTCGCGCAAAGTCTGTACTGACTTGTGAACAACAAATTGGACTTCTTCATCAAACATCATTAAAGATGCTATTCTAGAATCATCAGAGGCTTTGATTTTCAACTTGTATCTACAAACCAAGATAAAATAAGAGGAAGAACCAACCGGTGGGATAAATTACGGTATGACACATTAATGTAATTGAGCAAAATTAGAGTATACCTTTGCACGGGGTAGTCAACCAGCTTGCCACATTTTTCACAAAAATACTTCTCTCCATCAGTTTTAAGACTTTTCTTGCATTTCATGCATGAAGTATAAAACCATTCCTCCCTATTCTCAAAATCAACAATGGTTCCAAGAGCAAAATAGACAGAATCTTGTGAAACGAAAAAAAAGAAATCTATCACTCGTGTGTACATGGTTGGTAAAATATCAATAGTTAGTAGATATAAAACATTTGAAGGTGTAGATTACCTCGGTAATGAATGAGAGTTCACTAGATGAGAGTTGACTACATAATTTCATTTCAGTGGAAGGTAAAAATAGTTAGGCAGTAGAAGTAGTTGAGTAACTTGTGACATGACTTATGGTACGGGAAACCAAATCACCTTCAGTAGCACTTTGAATTAGAGAACAAAAAATGCGAATAAGACATAGTTTCAGGAAAATAAAAGAGAAAATATAACGAAAAAAGAACAAATAGAATAGTATCACAAACAACCCCCCTATATAGTACCTCGTACACAACATATGTACATATTAATCCCTCATCAATCAACTCTTATCTTTGAAGTAAAAAGTCTACACGTGAAAAATGATGCAGATAACAAAAATGAGACAATCAAATAGAACAAAAAAAATAGATCTGGAGAACAAACAATAGTTGTAAAAAAAAATGATGCAATCAGAAGTTATGATAGATAAGATAAGATTGTGAAACAACGATAAATAAATAAATTAGTGAAACTATAAAATTTGAATTAAAATATAGGAATGACTGAAATGCGAAAACACATGCATCTTCTTGTACTCAACAATTTCAGAATTCTCTTGATCAAGTATAAGTCTTGAACCGTACAATGAGTTTGATACCAAGATCTCACACGAAAATAAATAAGATAAAAATAATAAACGCAATTAACCAATTACAGAATTTAAAAACTGAATATCCAGATTTTAAAAATGAATATACAAATTGCTGAATTTCTAGAATTTTAAACTTACTATACAAATTATAGATTTCTGAAATTACATATCTTAAAACTGAATTTAAAGATTAACACGAAGATAGAAGTGAATATGATGATGTAGCAAGATTAACACAGAATAGAGGGTACATAATTCACCTTTGAATATCACAATTTTTGCAAATTGTAATATTACAATAAGCCGCTTCCCTTGAAAAGAAGTAATGTAGTCTGACATCTCAGCAGCATAATCACCCCAAAGTGTACAATCCAACACAATGTGACTATATAGTATAGATAAATTAAATAGGTGAATGAGTCAAACAATGTACGCATTTGTAGATGAATCAAAAGTACCACATAATATGGTATTGTACCTCTGATCTTTCAGCTTGATCAGAAGCCTACTCTTTTAAGGTTTGTTTGGAGCTGTCAGACCCTTGTTGGGGAACTTGATGACATCTCCAAATTCAATCAATTCACCAATAACGTCTACATATATGAGGATAATGTTTATTAGTAAGTGATAGGTTAAAATGTACACCAAAATATGAATATTATAGAGAAGATTTAATCGATTTACCAAACAAATACTCATCCTCTTTTTGCATTGACAAAATAGTGGAGAATTCAATGAAATAAAAGCCAAACGGGGATCTCACCAAAGCATCAGATCTTTTCAGAAGGCTTGATTCGTTAAAAAGAATCTTGCTAAGATGTCGACTGAACTTATAGGTTCCATTGTTGTCAGCATGTTCAAACATGGATATGATAAGTGTTGCAAACTCCTTCAGAAGGTTGGAAAACCTCCAGCGTAAACTCCCCTTGACGGTTGCTTCGATTGTAGTTCCCTACACAATCAGATAATGTAAGAAAATTATCAAAACTCTCTTATGAGAAGACTGAATTCAATTTTCGATACACCAACAAAATTCTTAAAACATACATTCTCATCACACAGAATCAACTCCAGCGGAAGCTTTGAATAGTTAATGCGGGTTGTCCTTGAATACATTCTCACTATCCGGACATTGATAATAGAGGTGTCGGTTATCTCAGCAAGGCTTGTCAATCGCTCTGCCATTGTAAGCCTGAAAAAAAGTTTAATAATTAATGAACATTATCTAAGAATACAGGAGGAATCAAAGAAAAAGAACTTGAAAATTTTATCATATTGAGGAAACAGTGAGCCGATTAGAAGTTAACTGCAATCCAGAAGAGTAAAAGTTGGTTGTGAACTTGTGAATGGCAGCATCAAAATGGGTTGATATAAATACTCAAAGTATCATTGAATAAACGATAGAATCAAGCCAGTCAGCTAATTAAAGATTAAAAATATCCAAACAATCCAAAATATCCAAAAAATTATGGAAAGGGTATATTCAGTATCTAGAACGAAATTAAAAATTATATAATGAATCACAAATGAATAAAACACGGAGGAATCACCCAAAACAGAAGAGGAAATTGGTTGAATAAATATTATGGAAAAGGTATGTGCAATATCTAAAAAATTAGGGCTTTCAAATTCAGATCATATGGAAAGGATATGTACGGAGGAATCACCCAAAGAAATATGAATGATAGTGAAAATTAGAGATTAGGTACCAAAATAACTAGTCCTTTTAGGGCACTTACCTAATCGAAATCAGATTTGATACAAACAAACTGCGGGCAAGGATTAGGATATTAGAGACTAATTACCCAAAATATAAGAGGGATTTAGGAACTTACCTAATCGAAATCGGATTTGGTACGGTTGGGGTTTTGAGGCCATCAACGTTAGAAGGACATCGATGTTAGGAGAGGTTGGGGTTTGGAGGCCTTTGAAGAAGACATATGGAGAAGTATGCTTGATGGGTGCCATGGCAATTGGGAGCTTGAACTTTCAGAAGAAAATGACAAACAGTGTGCAGGAGCTTCAACTCCTTCAAGAAATGGCGACAGGGAGATGGAAGAAGGACATTTCATTTTTTTGAGGGTTATGAAAAAAAAATGTATTGAACTGGATGGAAATAATTGGGCCATGTTAAATTCAAAACAACAATTAAAACGTAGGCTCGGTAGAGGTTTAGTGGAGGAATGATTCGGAGGTAATACTGAGTACGGGGAGACACGTGTAAGAAAAACCGGAAATTAAGGAGGGAAAGGCACGTGGCGAAAGTGGTTCTCTTTTAAAGTATAGTATAGATAGATGCAAAAATAGAAATACTACCTAAGTAACTTGGGTTGCCTCCCAAGAAGCGCCTTTGTTTCATGTCTTTGGCTCGACGCTGGAGCTTGCTCCGCGTCGGGCGTCCGGTCGTAGCACAAGCCTCTCGGATCAAATAAGTTATTAAGCCCTAGGACGCTAGAGCTCGCTCCGCGTCAGGCGCCCGGTCGTAGCACAAGCCTCCCAGATCAAATAATTTATTAAGACCTAGGACGTCAAAGCTTTGTCCGAGTCGGGGATCCGATCGCGGAAAGGTCCCACGGACCAAGTACCCTGCCAACCCCCTCACCGCTGAACACTATCTCCGCGGAGGGGACCGTGTGGTCAAAAGGTTCGCAGCCAGGAAACGCCCCCATAGTTATTCAAAGAATATTTTAGAAAATCTTGAACAACGTAGGGGAATCACGAGGAAAAGTCACTAAGATCGAATAGGTAAAACAAGGATCCGACATTACAAATAGAGCGACCCCGACTGAGTCAACGAAAAGGAAGCCAGAGATGCTATTGGTACCAAGAGGCTCTTCCTAGCCGAGACCTGTCAGGGACCAGCCGAGTCCTATCAAGACATAGACGGGTCCCATTAGGCAAAGACCCCTCCGGAAGAGGCTCGGCCCATTCATCGTCAACTTCGTCACCACTAGAATCCATCATGCGAACCTCAAAATGGGCACCTTCTTTGTGAAGAATGGTCATGGTGGAGCCTATGTTGAGGTTGTGCGAGCAAGCGAAGTCATTCCACCAATGGCTAAAATTAGATCTGGCAAAATCTGACTCGACTTGACTCACCCAAACCTGAACCCGACCGAAACCCAAAAATCTGGAGTCATCCGTAACCCGAACCCGAGTCCAAACCCGACTCGAACCTGATATGACTCGAAACAGACCCGAACACAAATAAACCTGACCCGACCCAAACTCGACCCGACTCTAAACCCGACCCGACTCTGAACCCAACCCGACTCTCAACCTGATCCGACCCGGCCCGAGTTGAAATGATTATTTAACATCAATATTTTAATGCTTGAATGTTAAATGTTTATTTATTTATTTTAACACTAGTTTATGTTTATACTTTTAACATATAAAACACCAATTATTTTTGTTAACTGTTATAATATGAATAAGAACTCAAGTAAAATCAATAGATAAGCGAATAAGTCAATGAGTCAAGTAAGTCAACCGATGAGTCAATGACAATGAGTGTATTCAACCGAGTCAAAATAACATATTAAAGTATTCAATTGAGTCAAAATAATTTATTTTAAGTAAATTATATATTGAAGTATTCAACAGAGTCAAAATCGACCACACGTACTCGACGTAGAGTAGAGTAGTCGACGTCGACCAGATCTCCATACCTCCATCGACTTCTCCTTCTTCGAGCAATCCACCAGAGGCAGATAAGTACTCGACGTCGAGTACATATACTCGACATCAACCAGAAACTGAGATCCCAAATGATTAAAATTCTGCAAACGTAAGTCGAGGTAAGGACATCTGTTCCCAAATTTCAATAAAAGACCTATCTATACATGAGAGAGGTTTGCCTTGGTATGTGCGCTTATGCAGGGTTTCCAATGATGATTCGAATGACTACGAAGTAGGAGACAAGGTGTATGTCTCCAAATCAAAGAATCACTAGTTTCCCAACAAGTTCTACCATAAGAAGCTGGGACCTTTCACGGTGCATAAGATCCATTCCCGAGGGTTACAGCTGATGGACAAGAATGAAGTCTTATTCGAAGCCCATGCCACATGGGCATTGCAGATGCCACCTTGATCGAAGAAAGAAGAAGTCGGCCTAGCGACTATAAAATCGATCTAGAGCTTGTAACAAGACAATCAGTTTTTAGGATTTTTAGATACTCATGGTTTTGGTTTTAAACATTCTTTGGATTTACTTTTGTGGATTCTGTCTTTCTAACACAAATTGTAGGTACAGGAAGCAGCAAACGGTATCGACGTCGAGTAACCTACTCAACGTCAACCACACATTTGGAGAAGAGGAGCATGTTGTCAACAGTAGAGCCACCCTGAGGCTCCCGTACACTCGATATCGAGTAGGTCTAGTCGACCTCGAGATTGACCACTGATGTGAGCCTAATTTGCCATGTTTTATAGCTACATTTATATCGATTTCTACATGCATTTCATGCATTTGGGTTAGAATAATACATAATTTGTGTAGTTTATGTTTATTTGCGATATATGGAGGTCTACAAAAGTTTTTGTTATATTTCGCAGAAATCGGACGCATTTTGGAGCTTAAAGGAAAGTCATGAAGAAGCTAAGGATGGTGCAGCTGGAGAAAACGCAAATTTTCGGTATTCATCGTTCTGAATCAAGATGTGATATCTTCATGAGAGTTGTAGCCCTCGAAAAGATCTTTCCAACGCATGGTCATATGCGTCAATCCGACGAACGAGGACTCGGGAAAGTGCGTTTCAAGAATAGAGAAAAATGCTGAGAGTTGAATGTTACTCGACATCGACCAAATTGGTCGAAGTCGACCAAGCCCAAATCAAGGAAAACCCCAGAAATCGACAAGCAAGCTGGGAGCTGAGCATGCAAGTCGATATCGAGGAAATCTACTCGATATCGAGGAAGACTTGGTCGATTTTCACATCCTGGAGCCGAGATCGATGAAGAAGCTGAAGACGAAGGAGAAGGTCCTCGATGTCGAGTAAAAAGCCAAGTCAACGGCCGATATTGAGTTGCTAAGCAGAAGACGAGAAAAGTGCTACTCGATATCGAGGAATTCTACTCGATATCGAGGAAATCTCAGAAGCCGACGTCGAGTAGTCCGAGAATCTTGTTAAGTTTCTATCTCGAATCCAATGGAGATATTTTCGAGATCAATTTCCATCAAGATCTATCAAGTTGGAGAAGATATTTATCCACATTAGATATATTTTCTTTTAGATATAATTATTTATTTCCATGTTTTTATCTTAAGTAAGTAGATAGATAGATATAGATATAGATAGGGTTTCTTTCCTAGATTAGCTTGGAATGAAGCCTATAAATAAAGCCCTAGGGGGCTGATTTTCATTCATTCAAGCCAAGTCGTCTTCGGGCGCAAGGAGAGAGGAGAGAGAGAGAGAGGAGAGAGAGAGAGAGAGAGGAGGAGGAGGAGGAGGAGGAGGCGAGAGAGAAGGAGAAGGAAGGAGACGAACGTTTGTAAGTTTTAGTTTATTTTATGTTAAAGTTAATTTCTTTCATTATGGTTTGTTTCTAATTTCCTTCTTCTAGGGTTGGGGTGATCCCAACATAGATATATGTGTTTGATTTATAAATCCATGAATTTATATGTCTTTATCATCATCTACCTATGTGCTTAATCCTTTGCGAGAGTTGAGGAAATTCCTTATTCATGATATTGAAACGAAAGTGATCTTATTATGAATTGGATAGTAATTAGGGTTTATTTGCGAGAGCCGACTAATCCTAATTAAGAAAAGGTAGAAAGAAATTAGGTTTTTATGCGAGAGCCTCTATCACCTAAATTGTTGGAATTTGCGAAAGTCGATTCTTTGATATAAAGCATGCATCTTTATGTGATTTATAATCTACACATATGTTTATTGCTGTGATGATCCCTAAGCTTGGAAGTATGCATCTTTATTTGTTTTATTTTATTATTTTAATTTGGCACATATTTTACTCGATATCAAACCACCATTCTCTCTCCATCCCTCGACATCGACCCCTCTATTCTTTGTCGACAGCCACCCTCATCACCTTTTCCTGCTATCCTTGAACCCCAAAACACACTAAACCTAGAACCGCTGACTTCTCTCCTGAGGACGAACCTGACTCCACTATCCTATAGCGGGGTCTTGACTACAAATTTATTTGGTTGAGAAACCCTCTCGTCAACCACCTTGCAGCGTTCTTCAGCACTTGATTCCGAGCTTCTGCACATCTGTCAAGTAAGTCTCTTTTTTTGCTCTTGTTTTTATACAGTGAAGACACTGTAATATTTAAGTATGGGGTGGGGGAAAGGCTTTCTTTATGCATATTTATATTTATTTTTGGAATTAATAATACATGGTTATATTTATTTTTCAAATTAGTCATGCATGGTTACTTTGGATATGTTTATTCATTTATATGTTGCATGTTATTTTCCAAAGTTTATTTTTATCACCCCCATTGAAAACTTTTGATTAGTGTCATGGAAGTTTTTATTGAACTCGACGATGCAAAATTGGATTCATTAGAGATATAACATGGAATTGCCTAGTAAAAGAAAGTCACAATGAAGTGTATATTTTCTTATAAACCATGAAAGGAGGTAAAATTTGATGTTTCTTTTGACATGTTGCACAATAAAAGGATGGAGGACTATATATTTTCCATATAATGCTCATTGTTATATTCCTAGCCTGACCTATGCATTTATGCATCACAAGCCATATTATTCCTTATTTCATATTTGCTCCACATGTTCAATTGCCTATTTCTTTACCTTATTACCCATCCGGGGAGTATGTTGAGAAATTGATGTCATATTATGGATATTATTATATGGTTGTTGTGTTGTATCATTATTGGAGTGAAAGAAAATCTGGTCATCTCAAGAGATAAAGGTAGATCGAGCCTATCTGCGTTGAGATGTTAGTTCCATAGGATGGGACACCAAGATGAGGAGTCTGAAGCACTAAGTATCCAGGGTCATTCATGGCACCCATGTTTGCGACTCGCGAGAAGGCAGTGCTGAGGTTAGAGAGGTAAAAGCAATATAGTGAAAACATCATTCAGCGATGAGAGAAAGGTAAGAAATCAAAAGAAGAAGGAATGTGGTATGAAAAGTTTGGAAATTACTCCCTTTCCCTAGATCATTAGCAGCACATGGCCAAATACATCCCACCTTATCATTTTACCAATCTACTCCTTATTAAGCTTAATTAAAGTCCTCTTGATTATTAATGCTTTGTGACTTATGAAATATTTTTGCATAACACTCTTTTTGTGTGTAGATGTTGCTTTTATTCACAGGCATGAATTTGTGACACTAGTACCTTTTCGAGGATGGTAATTGATTGTAGGGACATATAAGAATGAATCTTTGAGGTTGAGAGTTTAATTTCTTCCCATGTATCACCATTAAAAGTATTTCTTGAGTACAAGCAAGGTTAAGTATGGGGTGTTGATGTGCGCTCAAATAACCATAATTTTTTCTTACATTCATATCGATTTATGTATGCATTTCATATATTTGGGTTAGAATAATACAGGAATTGTATAGTTTATTCTTATTTGCCAATTATGGAGGTCTATACTAGTTCTTATTTAATTTCACAAAAATCGAGACACTTTACAAGCAATTCGAGGAGGAGAAGAAAACAGTCAGAAAGATCGAGGTCGACTACAACAACTCAAGGTCGAGTAAAAGCTGAGCCAGAAAGCATCGAGCAGAAGAAGAGAAGAAAGTCACTCGACAGACCTAGTCGATGTCGAGTACACTTACTCGATGTCGAGTACAGTTCTAGTCGACAACACCCCATCGAGCCGAGATCGAGCACAAGACCAACTGAGGACACAAAGTCTAGTCGACGTCGACCACTTCTAGTCGATGTCGAGTGTATTCTTAGAGCACTCCGAGGCGAGATCGAGGATGAATCCGAGGAGGAGCTTTCTTCTACACCATGGCACGTGAGATATCTATCAAGAGTGAAGACTTATCCACACTAGTAATTCCCATATTTACTTAGGGGATTTTCAATTATTTTATTTTACTTAATTGTTAAACATTTATCATTAAGGTTTTGGATAGATAAATTTAGATAGAGATAAATTGTTCTTTCATTGGATAACAAGGGTTGAACACTATAAATAAAGCCCTAGGGGCTGAGTTTTAGATCAACCAAGCTACAAGCAATTGTGTTACATAGAGTTAGAGAGAGAGTGGAGGCCGAGTGGAGTTAGAGTGAAGACGAGACGTTGTGGCTTTGTACGGTTGTAAGCTTTTGTTTGATTTAATGCAAGTAGTTATTTCTTTTACATTATTGCTGTTTGTTATGATGAAGAGCGAGTAGTCACCCAACTTCTAGCAGTCGGGGTGAGCCCGACGGTAGCCATGTAAGGTAATGCATTAAAGGTACAATCTTTATTGCGATTTCATCTTCTATCCCTAATTGCATGATTCTTCTACGAAAATAGAAGAATAGGAAGATAGAGGCCTTCACATAAACCCTAATTGTTACTATCCTTTTCACATAATTAATCCAAGTTTGTATTAAGATCACTTTCGCTTCAATAACACAAATAAGGATCACATGGTATTGTCGTAGAAGAATCATGCAAATAGTGATAGAAGATGAAATTGCAATAAAGATTGTACCTTCGATGCATTACCTTACATGGCTACCTTCGGGCTCACCCTAACCCTAGAAGTTGGGTGACTACTCGCTCTTCATCATTGTAACAAACATCAATAATGTAAAAGAAATAACTACTTGCATTAAATCAAAAGAAAGCTTACTAGTGTTTGCTCAATTGCTTGAGAATAGAATGATCCTAAAACTCAGCCCCTAGGGCTTTATTTATAGTGCTCAACCCTTGCTATCTAAGGAAAGAACAATCTATCTGTATCTAAATCTATCTATCTAAAACCTTAATGATAAATGTTTAACAATTAAGTAAAATAAAACAATTAAAATTCCCCTAAGGTGAAAGTGGGAATTTAATAATGTGGATAAGTCTTCACTCTTGATAGATAATTCGTGCCTTGGAGTAGAAGAAAAATCCTCCTCGCATTCGTACTTGAAATTGACTTGGATTGCTCTTGGGATGTACTCGACGTTGAATAGACTTCGTGTCCTCAGCTTTGTCTTGTGCTCGATCTTGATCTCTGGGAGTATTGTTGACTAGAAGTGTACTCGACATCGACCAGGTTGGTTGACGTCGACTAGATGTGTCGAGTAAATTTCTTCTTTTCTTCTGCTCGGTGCTTCCTGGCTCAGCTTCTACTCAACCTTGAGTTGTTGTAGTTGACCTCGAGCACCCTGACTATTTTCTTATCCTCTCCGAATTTCTTATAAAGTGTCTCGATTTCTGCGAAATTAAACAAGAACTAGTGTAGACCTCCATAATTGGCAAAGAAGCATAAACTATCCAATTCCTGCATTATTCTAACCCAAAGATATGAAATGCATACAAAAATCTATATGAATGTAAGCGAAAATCATGGTTATTTGCGCGCTCATCAACACCCTATACTTAAGTTTGCTTGTCCTCAAGCAATACTTTTAATGGTCATAGAGGGGAAGAAATGAAACTCTCAACATCATAGATTTATTCTTACATAACCCTGCAATCAATTACCATCCTCGAAAAGGTACTAATGTCACCAAATCCATGCTTGTGAATAAACACAATTTCACACACAAAAGGAGGGTTATGCAAAAACAATTTTTCCTATGACAAAGCAACAATAATCAAGAGGACTTTTATGCATATGATGAAGAAAAGGTAAAAGGCAAAGTGGCGGGCTATATTTGGGCAATGTGGTCCTAAATCCGGGGAGGATTCTTCAAACTTGCTTTCTTGCTTTGATGCACTTTCTCCCTTCATATGATATTCCACATCACTCATCCTCTCATAATTCACTCTTTCTTTTTTTCACTTATATGCTTTTACCTCTCTAACCTCATCACTGCCTTCTCGCGAGTAGCAAACATGGGTGTCATGAATGGCTCCAGATACATAGTGCTTCAGAGTCCTCACCTTGGTGTCCCATCCTACGGAACTAACATCTCAACACAGGTAGGGACGATCTACCTTTATTTCCTGAGGTGACCGGATTTTCTTTCACTCATTAAATATTCCATAAAATACCATTCTTCTTCCAAACTCCAAATATAATGATACAACACAACAACCTTATAATAATCTCCATAATATGACATCAATTTCTCAACATACTCTCCGGATGAGTAATAATGTAAAGAATATGCATTATTTATATCATGTGGAGCAAATATGAAATAAGACACAATATGGCTTGTGTGATGCATAATAGCATAGGTATGGCAAGGAATATAACATTGAGCATTATATGGAAAATATAAAGTCCTCCATCCTATTATTATGCAACATGTCAAAAGCAACTTCAAATTTTACTCCTTTCATGGTTTTCAAGAAATAATGCACTTCATTGTGACTTCCCTTTACTAGGCAATTTCATGCTATATCTCTAATGAATCCAATTTTGCATCGCTGAGTTCAATAAAAGCTTCCATGACACTAATACAAAAATTTAAATGGGGGTGATAAAAATATACTTTGGGCAACAATATGTAAGCACATAAATGAATAAACATATCCAAAGTAACCATGCATGTGCAATTCGATGAATTAACATACATATGCACAAAGTAAGTCTTTCTCCCACCCCATACTTAGATATTACAGTGTCATCACTATATAAAAAACAAGGGTAAAGAAAGAGACTCATTGGACAGATGTGCAAAAGCTCAGAATCGAGTGTTGAAGAATGCTGCAAGGTGGTCGATCTCGAGTAGTTTAGTCGATGTCGACCAGACCTACTCGAGATCGAGTGTGTTGGATCCTCAGAGTGCCCATCTGTCGACCACTGGCTCTTTTTCTCCATATGTGTGGTCGACGTCGAGTAGTTTACTCGACGTCCAGTACCTCTGCAGCTTCTTGTACCTACAAGTTTCGTTAGAAAGACAAAATCCACAAAAGCAAATCCAAATAATGTTCAAAATAAAAAGTATCTAAAAATCCTAAAAATTTATTGTCTTGCTACAAGCTCTAGATTTTATAGTCGCTAGGCCGACTTATTCTTTCTCGCTCAAGGTGGCATCTGTAGCGCCCATGTGGCTTGGGCCTCGAATAAGACTCCATTCTTGTCCATCAGCTGCAGTCCTCCGAAATGGATCTTATGCATCGTGAAAGGTCCCATCTTTTTGTTGTTGAATTTGTTTGAGAACCAATGATTCATTGATTTCGAGACATACACCTTGTCTCCTACTTCGTAATCCTTCGGATCATCATTGGAAACCCTGCATAATTGCAGATACCAAGGCAAACCTCTTCCATGTGTAGATAAATCCTTAATTGAAATAGGGGAAGAGATGTCCTTGCCTCGGCCAACCTTTTCAGAACATTCATCATTCGGGATCTCAGTTTTTTGTCGACGTCGAGTAGATGTACTCGACGTCGAGTACTTTTCTTCCTCTGGTGGGTTGCTCGAGGAAGGAGAAATCGATGGAGGTATAGGGATCTGCTCAACGTCGACTACTCTACTCAACGTCGAGTACGTGTGGTCGATGTCGACCCCATACTTAAAACCTGGCAAAGCATCTGAAATATAGTTAGTCGACATCGACTTACCTTGGTCGATGTCCAGTATGTCTTCGGTTTCCTTGTTCAGAATTGCCATGATTTCCTCCACCTGGGTTTCCATAGCCCTCTTCTTCAGCTCTTCGAGGGTCATATTTTTTTACCTTAGGCTCCCTGCAAGTGATGTACCTCTCTAAAATTGACTCGACCTTCATAGGACCTGTATGCCTTTCCGTTTTATTAAAGGAATACTCAATTACCTCATCGCTGATGTTGAAAGTGAGCACTTCTTTCCTTACGCTTATGTTGGCATCCACTGTTTCTAAGAAGGGCCTTCCTAAAATAATGGGACAAGCAGGGTCCTCTGCCATATCAATAACTAAGAAATCAGCAGAGACAAAACACTTACCTACTTGTATCGGTACATCATCCACCATGCCTGTTGGGATGACCACAGTGTTGTTCGCCATGTATAATCGGGCATCCACAGGCTCTAAAGCTCCTATCTTGACTTTGGACAAGATTGATAAGGGCATGATGCTGACGATGGTTCCTAAGTCGTATAAAGCATTGAATTTATATTGGCCAAATCAAATAGTTATAGAAACTTACCTGGATCTTGCCTTTTTTCTAGAAGGTCCATCTTACTGCATTCCTCTGCGATCTCAAGCATCGACCGCTTCTTTCTCAGGATGTATTTGAGGAACTTCACATATGAGGGCATTTTTGTGGAGGGAAATCAAGTAACGAAATAAATATCAAATATAAAGAATGAAACCAACTCCCTGTCCAAGCAAATAAAATACAAGAAACCCTCCCGTTGTAGTGGTAGGGTATTCAAGATCGTATCCACGAGGAAGCGTGTCAGCGCTCGACTTTCAAGTCCCAATTAAATTGATCTCGTAATCGACTAGTAGAGTTCTCGACGTCGAGTAAAAGTACTAGATATCGACTACCTCTATCGAATTTCCCTGCAGATCTGCACAACAGAAGCGAAAATAAGCAATGTCGAGTACAATAGTACTCGACATCGACTAGTGTACTCAAGATGGACTAGTCTGTATTCGAGATCAAGTGGTCTACAGAATAAAAAAATGTGACCTTTGTTGTAGAAAATAAAACAGAAACAACACGCAATTGGTGGGAATTTATTCAATAAACTAAAAGCTTACAGAATCGGGGTTTCAACGCCACAACGATAACTACATAAGAATAATTCCAAAGTTATAAAAGATCATGCCTTTTCATCAAATAACTTTCGTTATTAACAATTGGGAAGATAGAAGCTTTCGCATAAACCCTAATTGTTAATAACCCTTTTTCACATAATTAATCCAAGTTTGCGTTAAGATCACTTTCGCTTCAATAACACAAATAAGGATCTCCTTCGACTGTCACAGAAGTATCATGCAATTAGGGATAGAAGATGAAATCACAATAAAGATTGTACCTTTGATGCATTACCTTACATGGCTACAGTCGGGATCACCTCGACCCTAGAAGTTGGGTGACTACTCGCTCTTCATCATCAAAACACACATCAATAATGTAAAGAAACTAACTTGCATTAAGCTGAACAAAAGCTTACAACCGATCGAAGCCAAAACATCTCTCGACTCTCCACCTTCCACTCGGCCAAAGCTCCAAAAGAAACCTCTAAATTGCGTAACTAGTGTTTGCTCAATTGCTTGAGAAAAGAATGATCCTAAAACCATCCCCTAAGGCTTTATTTATAGTATTCAATCCCCGCTATCCAAGGAAAGAATAATCTATCTATATCTAAAACTATCTATCTAAAAGCTTAAGATATAAATTGGTAAATAAAGGAAATAAAACAAATAAAATTCTCTTGGGAAATATCTAATGTTGATAAATCTTCCTTCAACTTGATATATCTTCACTCCTATTGATAGAATTCCACGTGCCTTTACTTAAGTAATCCACACATCCGCATCTTCACCCGGATTCCACTCGGACTAGCCCAGAGGAGTACTCAACATCGACCAAAGTAGTTGACGTCGAGTAGGATTCGTACTCTGGCTTCTCTCGTGCACTTATCCTCGATCTCGGCTAGGAGTCGGACTCGATGAGTACTCGACATTAAGTGAGATCCTGGACGTCGAGTAGTTCTATGTTCCTCGAGTTGTCTCGTGCCCGATCTCGTGTTCTGAAGCTGAAGTCGGCCATGGTGTACTAGATATCGACCACTTCTGGTCGACATCGAATAGTGTTGTCGAGTGCTTTTCTCTTCTCTTCTGCATGATACATTCTGGTTCAGCTGCTACTCAACCTAAGATGTTCTGTATTCGATCTCGAGCTCACCCGTGGTTTTCTGCCTTCTCCGATTTTGTTGTAAAATGTCTCGATTTCTGCGAAATTAAATAGAAACTAGTGTAGATCTCTAAAATCGGCAAATAAGCATAAGCTACATAGATTCTGCATGATTCTAACCCAATGATATGAAATGCATGCAGAAATCGATATAAAAGTTAAATGTGAAACATGGAAAAATAGGCGCACACCAAACACCTCATACTTAAGCTTGCTTGTCCTCAAGCGATACTCTTAATGGTCATACAGGGGAAGAAATTAAACTCTCAATATCTTGGATTCATTTTCATATGTCCCTGCAAACAATTACCATTATCCTTGAAAAAGTACTTATGCCACAAATCCATGCCTGTGAATAAATGCAACATCTACACACAAAAGGAGGATTATGCAAAAATAATTCATGGGTGACAAAGAAACAATAATCAAGTGGACTTTATTAAGCTCAATAAGGAGTAGATTGGTAAAAGGCTAAATGTGCGCAATTTTTGGCCATGTGGTGCTAATAGTCCGGGGAAATGGAGAACTTTCTAAACTTTTCATACCACATTCCTTTTTCCTTTGATTTCTCACCTTTCTCTCATTGCTCATTGCTTTTTTTTTTCACTTACAATACTTTTACCTGTCTAACCTCAGCAATGCCTTCTGGCGAGTCGCAAACTTGGGTGTCATGAATGGCCCCGGATACTTAGTGCTTCGGACTCCTCACCTTGGTGTCCCATCCTGCGAATCCAACATCTCAACGCAGGCATGGTCGATCTACCTTTATCTCCTGAGGTGACCGAATTTTCTTTCACTCATTAAATTTTCCATTATTTTTAATCATTCCTGCCAAACTCCAATAATGATATATAACAACAACACAAACACTATATAATAATCTCCATAATGTAACTTCCATTCTCATCATAATCCCCGGATAGTAAATAAGATGAAAAATGGGCAATATTTAGATCATGTGGAGAAATATATGAAATAAGGCATAATATGGCTTGTGTGATGCATAATCATAGGTAAGGCTAGGATATATAAACAATGAGCATTGTATGGAAAATATAAAGTCCTCCGTCCTCTTATCGTGCAACATGTCAAAAGCAATATCAAATCTACCTCCTTTCATGGTGTTCATAAAAATATGCACTTCATTGTGACTTCCCTTTACTAGGCAATTTCATGCTATATCTCTAATGAATCCAATTTTGCATCGTCGAGTTCAATATAAGCTTCCATGACACTATTTCAAAAAATTTCAATGGGGGTGATTTTAATGAAATTTGGAAAACAACTTCTAAACTCATTAATGATATATGAATTCCAAAGATAGAATGCATAAACAATTAGACAAATATGCACAAATAAGGTGAAATATAGTCAAATATGTACAAATTAAGCCCTTCCCCCACCCCATACTTAAATATTATAGTGTCCTAACTGTATAAAACAAGGGTAAAGAAAGAAACTCAATTGACAGATGTGCAGAACGTCGGAATCGAGTGCTGAAGTTGTTGTAGAAGTGGTTGATCTCGAGGAGAGTCTAGTCAATTTCGACTAAAACTACTCGATATCGAGTAAAGTTGAAGCCTTCAGGGTGGTTTCTCCTCGACCACAGGATCTGTTCGTCAATGTGGGTGGTCGATGTCGAGTAAGCTACTCGACTTTGAGTACTTCTGCAACTTTTCGTACCTGCAAGACTTGTTAGACAGATAATATCTACAACAACAAAACTCAAAAATAGTGTTTCAAAACCAAGAACCAAAAGTAAACGTGTCTAAAATCTAAAAACTGATTGTTTTGTTACAGGTCTAGACTTTATAGTCGCTGGGTCGGCTTCTTCCATTTAAACTCAGGGTGGCATCTGCAGCGCCCATGTGGCTTGGGCTTCGAACAAGACTACATTCTTATCCATCAGTTGTAGTCCTCCGGAACGGATCTTGTGCACCGTGAAAGGTCCCAACTTTTTCTGATTGAACTTGTTGGGGGAACCAATGATTTGTAACCCTGTATAAGCGCACATACCAAGCCAAACCTCTCTCATGTATAGATAAATCCTTTATGCAAATTGGGGAAGAGATGTCCTTACATTGGCTTACCTTCGCAGAATCTTCATTGGGAACTTCAAAATCTAGTCGACGTCGAGTAGAAGTACTCGACATCGAGTACATCTGTGTGTCTGGTGGACTACTCGACAGAGGAGGAGAAGTCGAGTGGTTGAAGACTGGTCGACGTCGAGTACTGCTAAGCTTCAGGTTTGTTGCTCGATGATGGTGTACTCGATGGAAGTGTCTGAATCTGGTTGACATCGACTAGAGTACTCGATGTCGAGTACTTTTGGTCGACATCGAGCCCATACTTAAAACTTGGCAAAGCATATGAAAAATAGTTAGTCGACGTCGACTTACCTTGGTCGATGTCGAGTATATACTCTATTTCCACGTTTAGAATCGCTATTATTTCCTCCACCTGAGCTTCCATAACCCTCTTCTCTTGTTCCTCGGGAGTCATATTTCTTACCTTTGGCTCCACGCAAGTGATGTACCTGGTTGAGATTGATTTGACCTCTTCCATAGGACCTATATGCCTTTCAGTTTGATTAAAAGAATACTCAATTACCTCATCGCTGGTGTTGAAAGTGAGTACTTCCTTCCTTACGCTTATGTTGGCTAGATGGTCCTCGACGTCGAGTAGATTTTGGTCGATGTCAACTGGTTTGCTCGACGTCGAGTACTCCTCTACAACTTCTTCTTATGTGTTCTGCTCGAGTGTTTGCATCTGACGCTCACTCCTTAGATTCATGGCTGATAATGCATATCTTAGATATGCATTATAGGCATTTTTAGTTTAGTTAGGTTGCATTTCTTTCATACTTTGTTGCTATATCTCGAAGAGTTCGGATTCTGCGCAAATTTGTGTTTATCTTGCAGATTGAATTGGAACACATTTGGGAGATGCAATATCTCGAAGAGGAATACAAGAAACAGTGGAGATACCCGCGAAGAAAGGCAGAAAGAACCGGCAAACAGTGTGTCGCGGCCGCAACATGCATGCCGCGGCCGCAGCAGGGGCCCCTGCAGCGGGCATGAGGAATTTGCTGATGCCGCAACCGCAGCATTGGTCGTCAGCGTGTATACGTTGCGTTTTGAATATTAAAAACCCTATATCTTAAGGTTTTGTTTCATGGCCGACTTTGGATCATATATAAGGTCGAATTTAGTTAATTTTCTATCACTTCTATTCTACTCTTTCATTAATCAGACACTTTAGAGATTTGAGTGATGTCTTCCATGAGGAACTAAACTCATCTATTCTGCCTGCAATTTGAAGGTTTATTTGGATTGATTGTGAGTTTCTAATTCTCGTTCCTTGTTTCCTATAGTTGAATGCTTCAACTTCTTTGTGCTTGATTGTCTATTGTTTTATTCTATCTAGCCCGCGCAACTAGTTAGAATCAATTCAATTGCTAAGGTTTTGTAGATTCCTGGCTGTGAACCTTCACCTAAGTAGAAAACTTGTTCCTTTAGAGCTGGTTGAACTAATTGAATGAGTAGGAAGTTGAATGTGATGTTAAATCCCTCTTTAGGGACTGCAAATACCTTGGCTAATCTCTGAACTTAAAGCTATCAATTGGGTTAAATCCTTCTTTAGAGACTGTTCGATTGATAAGGGTTGCTAGGACTGGTTGGACTAGTAACTATATTAGGTCGGGACAAGGGCATTCATAGGAAACGTAATAGGACGAGAAGAAGTTACAAGGATCGCTTCAATCCAATAAAGTGGAAAATTGTAGGTAAAATTGCTTCTCCTAATTGTCTAAAACAAATCCATTTACTTTTCTTTCTTTACTCCGCTTTGATAAAAGGCGGAACTTTCACACACAAAAATCCCCCAAATTGGTTACTTTGCTTGACACCTGAATCAAACTGGAATTATAACTTTCCCTGTGGATCGACCTCTTGCTTATCGCTATACTTGCTATAGGTTTGAGTTATCTTTGGCGGATCAACGACAGGTTTCTGCTCTTAAGGAGCTTTCTGCTCCTGATCTGGCACAGCAACCCCTGGCAATCCAATTCCCTGCGCTAGCAGAAGGAGTCAACTTTGAGCTGAAGTCAGGGGTAGTTCATCTTCTACCCAAATTCCATGGATTGAGTGGGGAGGACCCACACAAGCATATGTCTGAGTTCCATACGGTGGTTGTTGGGATGAAACCAGAGAACGTAATTGAAGATCAAATCAAGCTGAGAGCTTTTCCCTTCTCTTTGAAGGATGAGGCGAATGAACGGTTCTTTTATCGGCCACCTGGTTCTATTTCTACTTGGACTGAGATGAAGAGAGTCTTTCTAGAGATGTGCTTCCCTGCAATAAAGCTCAATGCTTTGAAAAGGTAAATCAGCAGCATTGAGCAGTACGCGACGGAGTCGATACATGAGTACTTTGAGCGCTTCAAGAAGCTTTGCGCCAGTTGCCCATGCCATGGGTACTCTCAAAAGGATCTGGTTCTCTTTCTCTTCAATGGGCTGACTGATATAGAGAGCAAAACAGTGAATTCTGCTTGTGGAGGAAACATGCTGAACAAGACGCCTGCCGCAACTTGAGATGTGTTTAAGGAGCTATCTGAGGGCTCTAGACAGTTCAACAAGAGCCCTCGTGCTAGGGGTGTACTCTCTGTTGATGCCCCTGTGGCTGCACTTCAAACTGATATGACAGAGGTAAAAGAGATGATGAAACAATTGGTCATTGATAGAACTCCTCAACAACTGAAGGCATGTGGTCTTTGCAATCAATCACTCATCCTATGGACATGTGCCCACTTCTAAAAGATCCTAATGTTGATTTGAATGCCATTGGTAATTTCGCTCAACAAAGGCCTAGGCAAGGCAATTATGGAAATCCTAGGTATTTCAACAACAATAATTACAACAGAGGCTATCAGCAAGGCTATGGGAACTACCAAGCCTCCTTCAATCAGCAAGAGGGGCAACAGGCAAGGCCCCAACAACAATATGAACCTCGACAGGGAGGTTAGCAGCAATCAAATAAGGATGATGAGGATCCACAGTAGAAACTGTCACGATTGGTCTTGAAGAATGAGAAACAACAGTCAGAGCGGATTGCAAATCTAGAGAAGCAGCAATCCGATCGGATGACAAATCTTGATAATCAAATGAGCCAGCTCATTCAAATCTTAAGTGCTAAGGAGGCAAACAATTTAGGAAAGCTTTCATCACAGACCATCGAGAACCCAACGAAGGAGAATGTCACACCTCAAAAGGAGGACGAGGACATAATGGACGAGGAGATAGAGGTGATAGAAGGAGAAGACGGAAAGGTTACGGTGCGGCGGCCGCAGCAAGCATGCCGCGGCCGCGGCCAATGAAACGAGCTGCGCCCGTAGCATCATGCGGCGCCCGCCGCCAGTGTGCCCGCCGAGCCTTCAGCTTCAGGTACGCATATTCCACCTTTCTCCACTCTTTCCTCTTCCTCCCCTCTTCCTCCTTCTTCTTCTTCTCCCCCTTCTTCCTCTTTGCCCATTGAGACTCAAAAGCCAATTCCGCCCTTCCCGGAAGCCTTGAAGGATACACGAAGGTATGAGAACGACAAGGAAATCTTCGAGACATTCAGTAAGTGTGAGGTAAACATCCCTTTGCTTAATTTGATCAAAAACATTCCTAGATATGCTAAATTCTTCAAGGAACTTTGCACTATCAAGCGGAACCAGAAGCTAAAAGGTAACCAAAAGGTGAAGGTAAGCGAACATGTCACCGCTGTATTTCAAAAGCGTATGCCTGAAAAGTGTAGTGACCCTGGTATGTTTGCTATTCCATGTGTGATAGGTGATACTAATTTTTGAAAAAGCCATGTCAGATTTAGGAGCATCTATTAATGTTTTTCCTTCTAATGTTTATCATGCTTTGGGGTTGGGACCTCTGAATGATACTCGGGTAGTAATTCAACTTGCTGATCAATCTACTATCTACCCGAAAGGGATTGTTGAAGATGTCTTGGTTATTGTTGACAACTTGATATTCCCTGCTGATTTCTTTGTGATTGACATGGGTCCTGGTAACAATGAAGACCCTATTTTGTTGGGCAGACCTTTTCTAAAAACTGCTAGGACCAAGATAGATGCCTATTCAGGATCTCTTACTATGGAATTTGATGGTCAAAGAGTTGAATATAATATTTATGATTCCATGAAATTCCCATCTGATGATCCTTCTCTGTGCTTTGTGGATATTATTGATACTATGGCACAAGATTGCTTTGATTTGGAGTGTATTGATGAGATGGAAGTCGCTTTACATGCTCTTATAGATGAAATTGCTAGAGATTATGTATTGTCATCTAATTTGCAGGAGGCTATAGTAGCTTTAGACCATCGATCTCCCACCTATGTGCCACCAAGGGGAGACCGCATCGAGCTTACCATGCCTACTAAAAAGCTTCTTCCATCTATTATCCAAGCGCTTGATGTTGAATTTAAACAACTTTCCAATCACCTTAAATATGCTTTTCTTGGTGAAAATGATACTCTGCCTGTCATTATTTCTAACAAATTGACCTTTGGACAGGAGGAGCGATTGGTGACTGTTCTAAATGAGAACAAGGAGGCGTTAGGATGGATGATAGCAGACATTAAAGGTATCAATCCTACCATCTGCATGCATAGGATACTATTGGAGGATGATGCCAAGCCATCTAGAAAACCTCAGCGGAGACTCAACCCACCAATGATGGAAGTAGTAAAGAAGAAGGTGTTGAAGCTCCTTCAGGCAGGTATGATTTTTCCCATATCTTACAGAAAATGGGTGAGTCCTACTCAGGTTGTCCCTAAAAAGGGAGGTATTACTGTTGTTGAGAATCAGAATGGTGAATTGGTCCCTAGCAGGGTACAAACTGGATGAAGAGTCTGTATTGATTATCGTAAATTGAATGCAGTTACTCGCAAGGACCACTTCCCCCTTCCCTTTATTGATCAAATGCTTGAGCGCCTTGCCAGCCGCTCCTTTTATTGCTTCTTAGATGGCTACTCAGGATATTTCCAGGTACTAATAGCAATGGAGGATCAAGAAAAAAGGACATTTACATGCCCCTTTGGCACTTTTGCATATCGCAGAATGCCTTTTGGGTTATGTAACGCACCTGGGACCTTCCAACGGTGTATGGTAAGCATATTTTTTGAGTATGTAGAGTGCTTTATAGAAGTATTTATGGATGACTTCACTCTGCATGGAGATGATTTTGATACTTGCTTGCATCATTTGTGACTTGTGCTTAGGCGGTGTGTAGACACCAACTTAGTTCTTAATTCTAAAAAGTGTCATTTTGTGGTTGAGCAAGGCATTGTTTTGGGTCATATTGTGTCTAGCAGGGGTCTTGAGGAGGATAAATCTAAGATTGATGTCATTTAGTCTCTGCCTTACCCCACCAATGTGCGTGAAATTCGTTTCTTTTTAGGCCATGCAGGATTCTATCGCAGGTTTATTAAGGATTTTTCTAAGATTTCTGCACCTCTTTGTGATTTACTGAAAAAGGAAGTAGCTTTTGAGTTTGATGACAGGTGTAGAGCATCCTTTGATGAGCTTAAAGGTCACCTGACTAGCGCTCCTATAATTCAAGCACCCATATGGTCTCAACCTTTTGAGATTATGTGTGATGCTAGCGACTATGCTGTGGGGGCTGTCTTGGGACAAAAGGAAGGAAGGAGCTCTCATGTTATCTACTATGCCTCCATGCCTCTGAATGGAGCGCAAATGAACTACTCAACCACTGAGAAAGAGCTCCTGGATATGGTCTTTGCACTGGAGAAGTTCCGCTCATATCTCCTAGGAGCTAAGGTAATTGTCTTCACTGATCATGCTGCTCTTCGCTATTTATTGACTAAGAAAGAAGCGAAACCAAGATTGCTTCATTGGATTTTACTTTTAAGTGAATTTGACATTGAAATCAAAGATAAGAAAGGTGCAGAAAACTTAGTAGCGGACCACCTCTGCAGACTTGTCGAAGGAGAGGACAAGCCGGAAGATCAAAGTCCCATTCACGGTGAATTCCCTGACGATACCTTGTTTTATTTAACTCACACCTTTTCTTCGCAGCTGTAGGGAAGTACGAAAATGGAGGGTGCTGCGGCCGCAACAACCATGCCGCGGCCGTGACCAAACAATCTTGCTGCGGCCGCAGCTTATATGTCGCGGCCGCCGCATGCTGTTCAGGCCCCCGGTCCGTTTCTTTCCCTCCTATCTGAGGAGGTAAGTCCTGATATTCCTGAATTGTTGATGGGTGTCCATACTCCTCGACTTTGGTTTGCTTATATGGTGAATTTCTTGGTCACAGGAGAATTTCCACCGAAATTCATAAAATCTCAGAAGGACAAGATTCGACATGACTCTCGCTTCTATGTTTGGGATGACCCCTACCTTTGGAAACATTTTGCTGATCAGGTAATCAGGAGGTGTCTGCCGGACAACAAGGTATAATCTGTCCTTACTTTCTGTCATGCTCATGAATGTGGAGGCCACTTTGGTCCTCAAAAGACTGCTAGGAAAGTTTTAAGCAGGTTTCTTTTGGCCTCACTTATTTAGGGATGGTAATGCCTTCTGTAAATCATGCGATAGATGCCAAAGGGTTGGGAACATATCGGCTAGGAATGAAATGCCACAAACAACTGTCATATTTTGTGAAATTTTTGACGTTTGGGGTATCGATTTTATGGGTCTCTTCCCTAGTTCTTTTGGGAATGCATATATTTTTCTTGCGGTGGACTATGTCTCCAAGTGGGTGGAGGCAAAGGCCACCAGAACTGATGATTCTAAAGTGGCTGCAAAATTCCTGAAAGACACCATTTTCGCAAGATTTGGGGTGCCTAAGGCTATAATTAGCCACAGAGGGACACATTTCTGCAATAGGACAATCACTGCCTTGTTAAAGAAATACCATGTCACACAAAGAGTGTCAACTGCTTATCATCCTCAGACCAATGGTCAATCGGAGATATCAAATAGAGAGATAAAGACCATTTTGGAGAAAACAGTGGCACCTAACAGGAAAGATTGGAGTCTATGGCTGAATGACGTTCTTTGGGCTTATCGGACGGCCTATAAGACTCCCATTGGTATGTCCCCTTATCCAATTGTCTTTGGAAAGGCATGTCATCTCCCTGTGGAGCTTCAGCATAGAGCATATTGGGCTGTAAAGAATTGCAATATGAGGCTGGATGAAGTAGGTGAGTTTAGAGTGGTTCAATTGCAAGACCTGGAGGAATTGCGTCTGGATGCTTATGATAATGCAGTGATCTACAAGGAGAAGACCAAGGCTTGGCATGACAAACACATCCTGCGGAAAGAGCTAACAATAGGAGACAAGGTCCTTCTATACAAATCACGCTTGAAACTCTTCCCTAGAAAGCTTAGATCAAGGTGGGAATGACCCTAAACCATCTCAATGATTTTCTCTCACGGAGCAATTAAACTCTATGATCCTAAGTCTAATGAGCTCTTTAAAGTCAATGGTCATAGAGTTAAGCCATACTTTGAGAACATTCCGCATAACGAAGAAGAGGAGTTGGTGCTTGCTGAACCAACCCATTAGGCCACTCAAGGACCATCATGTCGAGCCAACGACTTGAAACAAAGGCGCTTCTAGGGAGGCAACCCGAGGTAAGTTCTTCTTTTTTTTGTCATCTTTATTATTTCTTAGGTAGTATTCATTAGCTAATTATTTTAGGATTAGTTGACATAGATAGTGGAAATAAAAAAACACGAAGTATAGAAGTCCACCTCACTGGCGGCGGCCGCAGCATCCATGCGGCGGCCGCTGCACATCAAACCCCCAGCACACCCCGCTGCAGTGGCCGCAGCATCCATGCTGCGGCTGCCGCCTCTCAGGTCCGTGACGGTTTAAAAAAAAAGAAATACAAGATAAATCCATACATATAGATCACGGGCACACTTTTTCTTCAACCCTACCTCACTCTTCTAATAACCTGCCGCCATTCTCTACATCCCAACCCCCACCATTGTCTTCTTCTTCAACCTTCCAAATCACCAAAGCCAGCCCAAGCTTTCTGTTGTCTCTCCTTCTTAGCCAATCCCCCACCTCCTCCTCGCCGGATCCGCACTCGGCACCACGGATCTACGCCGGTTCTGACGCTCCCTGCTGCGCCTGCCGCTTCACCCGCCGCCGCCAGGTTCGATTCTGTTCGTTTGGATTGGTGTTGTTTGGTGTTGAATTCTTGAGATCTGGTGAGCTCTTGTGTGGTTGGTTGAGAAGTGGTTATATTTGTGCTTGGTTTAATTTGAAAATTTTGAATTTGGGGGTGTTGATTGAAGAATTGATTTGTGGTGGTTTGCTTGAGAAATATTTGTGTTAGTGGGCTGATTTGGGTGTGGATTTGGTTTATCAGCTTGAGGTGTGTTGAGTTTGATTTGGATTTTGTTGATTAGCTTGGGTTGTGTTGGAGGTTTGTTGTTGGATTTTGGAGTTTTTGGGTTGATATCACTACTGAGATTTGATAACAATGGTGCGCCGATTGAGGAATGTGACTAAAGAACAGAAGAACGCATTTGAGAGCTTCGATGAGAAGCGATTTGTCCAGACGAAATTCTTTCATATCCCTGCCTTACAGACATTAGGCATGTTGGACGTTACTCGTCGGATGCTTAGTCATGGCAGTTTGGGGGCATTTATAGACTGCAGTGTCCCCACGTATCCTGAGCTGGCATGGGAATTTCTGGCCACGTTTCAGCGTGTGGATAACTCGAGGATTAGGTTCAACTTGTTGGATCAGCCTCACACTTGCTCATATGACTAGCTGAGACAACTTTTTGGGATCACTCGGGCACGAACCCAAGATTGGTATCTGATGGCATCGGAGCAGCAACACCATGATGTTTGGTACGCGGCGACTAGAACTAGATTTGATGACCACAAGGGCGAGTACAATTACAATTTCGTCCACCCTTGCCTTCGTCTGTTGCACAAGGTCTTGGCCATGTCTTTCAGCGGTCAAGGCGATGTAAACAAGGTGCCTGCTGGTGATCTAGCCTGGTTATGGAGTCTTGCTCCCCAGTCCTGTGGTACGCCGGACTGGGTTAAGATCTTTGTGGACAGTTGCCTGAAGATCCAAGGGAAGAAGACAGGGAGATTTGGTTTGGGAGGCACGATTAGCCTCGTAGCTTACCAATTTCTGGAGCCTGCACAGTGCAGTGCACCCATGTCTGGTGGGTACACCTATATAACGGAGCATCTCAAGAGGGCGTTCTTGATTGAGGGCTCTGATGGAGGTGGCTGGATTTGGAAGTCGAGGAGGCATAGAGAGCACCGATTGCGCCTTCCTAAGGCATTACCTTATGGTCCTTCTAACAACACCCTATACATCGCAGCTAATCAGGTCCAAGATGAGAATGATGATAAGGATGATGATGACGAGGCTGAGGAGGATGCCCCTGCACAGACAGACTATCATATGGGGGATGCACAACACGGTGCTGGCTCTTCTGAGGGGCCTCACTTTTCTTATGCTGAGGATGACGTCTGGCGGGACCACATGTTCACCGAGTTCCACCGTATGTCCATGCGCCAGGACTCTTTCGAGTTCACTCTCCACGACATCGACCGCAATGTGCGAGAGATAAACTATCACATGGAGGAGATGCGGAGAGAGCAGTCTTACTACCTCCGCCAGCAGTATCCACATATCCCGCCGTACCAGTCGCCACCGTACCAATCGCCGCCCTAGTGAGTGGTTAGTTCTAATTCCTTCACCCTAAATTTTTTTGTTTTATTTCGGTTGTCTGTACTATTTCAGTGAGGACACTGAAAACTTTATGTGTGGGGGAGGAGGATTTATATGTATATTATGTCAATTCTGTCATTTCGTAGACCATGTTTAAATTTTTGCACAACATGTTTAAGTTTTTGTAATAGTTATTTGGTTTATTTAGTTTCTGTTGAGTTTATTTAATTTTTGTCTAATATAATTTATTTAATTCCAGCAATTTTCGGATTAAAAAAAATCAAAAATCCAAAAATAAAGCAGGCATTGCATACATATGTGTTATTCAAATACCCATCTGGCTTAGTTTGTCCTCTATTTTAAATTTCAAGCTTGTTCATAAAAATCCCATGGAGTTTTGGATGTTTTGATTTTGTCTTTATTTGACTTTTGTGGAACATGAGCTAGCAAATATAATTGAGCATGTATGATTGAGCTAAAGTATGATTGAAGTCCTCAAAACATGACCCCGTGAGAATGTTTGGCCTTATTTGAATTCTTTTGCTCAATTGTATGAATTACTCTCCTTGTGTTGCTACCTCTTGGCATTGACTGAAGTATCTATTTTTAAAGACCGATGCACATGTTTGTTGCTTGCGGAGTTTATGTTATATTTTGAGTCGTTTGTTTGAATTTGTACATATCTAGTGAATAAGGTGGCAATGGTTGATGCATTTAGTAACCGGGTCTACGCATGACACCCATGGGTATGATTCGCGCAAAAAAGGTGTTGAAAACTATCCACTAGGAAAGGAAGCTTGATCATTGAGTAACCAGGTTCATTCATGACACCCATGTTTGCAACTTGCGTCAAAAGATGTTCAAGTGTACTTCATATTAGTATGTTGAGGTGTTGATAGACCGGGGCCATTCATGACACCCATGTTTGCGCCTCGCGTAAGGAAAGCACCAAGACAAGAAAAAAAATGAGGAAAAGAAAACAAAAGAAAAGAAAAAAAAGTGTTGCATTTTATTGTCTTTATTGTGTCCCGCAAGTAATGACATTTCAAAACGTCAGCGTGTATACGCTGCGTTTTGAATATTAAAAACCCTAGATCTTAATGTTTTGTTTCATGGCCGACTTTGGATCATATATAAGGTTGAATTTAGTTAATTTTCCAGCACTTCTATTCTACTCTTTCATTCATCAGACACTTTAGAGATTTGAGCGATGTCTTCTATGAGGAACTAAACTCATCTATTCTGCCTGCAATTTGAAGCTTTATTTGGATTGATTGTGAGTTTCTAATTCTCGTTCCTTGTTTCCTATAGTTGAATGCTTCGACTTCTTTGTGCTTGATTGTCTTTTGTTTTATTCTATCTAGCCCGCGCAACTAGTTAGAATCAATTCAATTGCTAAGGTTTTGTAGATTTCTGGTTGTGAACCTTAACCTAAGTGGCAAACTTGTTCCTTTAGGGCTGGTTTGACTAATTGAATGAGTAGGAAGTTGAATGTGTTGTTAAATTCCTCTTTAGGGACTGCAAATACCTTGGCTAATCTCTGAACTTAAAGCTATCAATTGGGTTAAATCCTTCTTTAGGGACTGTTCGATTGATAAGGGTTGCTAGGACTGGTTGGACTAGTAACTATATTAGATCAGGACAGGGGCATTCATATGAAACGTAATAGGACGAGAAGAAGTTACAAGGATCGCTTCAATCCAATAAAGTGGAAAATTGTAGGTAGAATTGCTTCTCCTAATTATCTAAAACAAATCCATTTACTTTGCTTTCTTTACTCCGCTTTGATAAAAGGTGGAACATTCACACACAAAAATCCCCCAAATTGGTTACTTTGCTTGACACCTGAATCAAACTGGAATTATAACTTTCCTTGTGGATCGACCTCTTGCTTATCGTTATACTTGCTATAGGTTTGAGTTTTCTTTGGCGGATCAACGACAGGTTTTACCTCCGTCAATGGCAGCTACCTATCCTGTAGATTTACTTTTAGGGTTTGGTTCAGAAGAGCCAAGGAGCGTACCTGATTGTTTATGGACGGATGTAGCTAGTTGACCAATCTGGGGCTCCATAGTCTTCCGCCAGATACCAATCTCTCTAACTCTAGAATTGATGTCGTGCAGCTGAGTGTGGATGAAATTGATAGACTGTTTTCTTTCTGTATGTTTCCTCCACATCTCTTCAAGAATAACCTGCAGGTCATCTTTCTTACCTTCCCTGTCAGGGTGACCAGGAGCTCTGTTGGGCGGGAGGTCTCTTTGATATTGGGGCTGGCAATAATGGCTCAAGTTCTGTTGCTGATGTTGTCCTAAGTAGTTCCCCCCCCCCCCCCCCCCCCCCACATAGTGCGCCTCTTCGTGGGTTTCTGCTATGAGTATTTGGTTGGCACGTGGGCACGTAGTAGTGTTGTGCCTCACAGACACACATTCCAATTAAGGTTTATCTTTAGACAAGAATTTAACTTTCTTGGTGAGACGACGTACATATTCATTGTGGAACTATTCCCTGATGTCCGGATCAATTTTTTTGTGTGGCTCATATAAGGGCATAGATGGGGCAGGCCTTTTATACCTTTCAACTGAGGCCCCATAAGTCCCATATGTGTTGTCATAATTAGCCAGTGTCTCAAAGGTTTCCCAAGCACGTCGTGGGGTGTACTCGAGATACCTATAAGCGGCGTAGTTGTTGATCCACTCCTTAGTTGGTGCATCCAGGCAATTGAAGATGATCTCCTTGATCACATAGGGTGGCTGTCCATGCATAGGACAGGATTTCAGCAGCCTTTTGTAGCGCTTCTAGACTTGTGCCAATTTCTCCCATGTCTTCTGTTTGAAAGTCGTGATTTGTTGTCTGAGCGCAACTATTTTGGTAGGAGGAAAGAACTTGTTAAGAAACAAGTCCCTTAGTTCGTTCCACGTGCGAATTGATTGCGGAGGCAAACCCTCTAGCCATTGTGAAGCTACTCCTGCAAGAGACCAACGAAATGCCTTTAGTTTCAGATATTCTATATTAGCACCATCTGCAATAGTTTCACACAAATCTAGAAATCTAGCTATATGCTCTAAAGGGCATTCATTGGGCTTCCCCTGAAATTGACTCCTCTTAATTTCAGTAAGAAAGGAAGGACGAATTTCAAAGTTAACGCACGGGAGGACGACAGGTTATTCTGGAACTTCCAGAGTAGGGTGCAAGTACTTCTTTGTGTTTGCATGGGATATGCTGAAATTGTTCCTCTAGCTCTCGTCAAGCATTGACTTCGTGATCCACCCATTCTTCCCACCTTTGTTGATTCTGTTGATATTCCACCTCTCACTGGGCGTACTCTGCTTCTCTGGTGGTGAACACCTCAATTCGCCTGCAGAGTTGCTCAAGCTCTTGTGATGGTGTGAGCAAATAAAATACAAGAAACCCTCTCGTTGTAGTGGTAGGGTATTCAATATCGTATCCACGAGGAAGCGTGTCAGCGCTCGCCTTTCAAGTCCTAAATTGATCTCGTAATCGACCTGTAGAGTTCTCGACGTTGAGTAAAAGTACTCGATATCGACTGCCTCTGTCGAATTTCCCTGCAGATCTGCACAACAGAAGCGAAAACAAGCAATGTCGAGTACAATAGTACTCGACGTTGACTAGTGTACTCAAGATTGACTAGTCTGTAGTCGAGATCGAGTGGTCTACAGAATAAGAAAATGTGACTTTTTTCTATAGAAAATAAAACAGAAAAAACACGAAATTGGTGGAAATTAATTCAATAAACTAAAAGCTTACAGAATCGGGGTTTCAACACCACAACGATAACCACATAAGAATAATGCCAAAGGTATAAAAGATCATGTCTTTTCATCAAATAACTTTCGTTATTAACAAATAGGAAGATAGAAGCTTTCGCATAAACCCTAATTGTTAATAACCCTTTTCACATAATTAATCCAAGTTTGCGTTAAGATCACTTTTGCTTCAATAACACAAATAAGGATCTCCTTCGACTGTTACAGAAGTATCATGCAATTAAGGATAGAAGATGAAATCGCAATAAAGATTGTACCTGTGATGCATTACCTTACATGGCTACCGTCGGGCTCACCCCGACCCTAGAAGTTGGGTGACTACTCGCTCTTCATCATCAAAACACACATCAATAATGTAATGAAACTAACTTGCATTAAACTGAACAAAAGCTTACAACCGATCGAAGCCAAAACGTCTCTCGACTCTCCACCTTATACTCGGCCAAAGCTCCAAAAGAAACCTCTAAATTGCCTAACTAGTGTTTGCTCAATTGCTTGAGAGAAGAATGATCTTAAAACCAGCCCCTAAGGCCTTATTTATAGTATTCAATACCCGTTATCCAAGGAAAGAATAATCTATCTATATCTAAAACTATCTATATAAAAGCTTAAGATATAGCTTGGTAAATAAAGGAAATAAAACAAATAAAATTCTCTTGGGAAATATCTAATGTTGATAAATCTTCCTTCAACTTGATATATCTTCACTTCTCTTGATAGAATTCCATGTGCCTTTACTTGCAAGTAATCCACACATTCGCATCTTTACCCGGATTCCACTCGGACTAGCCCAGAGGAGTACTCAACATCGACCAAAGTAGTCAACGTCGAGTAGGAATCGTACTCTGGCTTCTCTTGTGCACTTGTCCTCGATCTCAGCTAGGACTCGGACTCGACGAGTACTAGACATCAAGTAAGGTCCTCGACGTCGAGTAGTTATGTGTTCCTCGAGTTGTCTCGTGCCCGATCTCGTGTTCTGAAGCTTAAGTCGGCCATGGTGTACTCGATATCGACCACTTCTGGTCGACATCCACTAGTGTTGTCGAGTGCTTTTCTCTTCTCTTCTGCTTGATACGTTCTGGTTCAGATGCTACTCGACCTAAGACTTTTTGTTTTGGACCTCGAACTCTCCCATGGTTTTCTCCATTCTTCGAATTGTTGTAAAATGTCTCGATTTCTGCGAAATTAAACAGAAACTAGTGTAGATCTCTAAAGTGGGCAAATAAGCATAAACTATATAGATTCTGCATAATTCTAACCCAATGATATGAAATACATGCAGAAATCGATATAAAAGTTAAATGTAAAACATGGAAAAATAGGATAACATCAAACACCTCATACTTAAGCTTGCTTGTCCTCAAGCAATACTCTTAATGGTCATACAGGGGAAGAAATTAAACTCTCAACATCTTGGATTCATTCTCATATATCCCTGCAATCAATTACCATTATCCTTGAAAATGTACTTATGCCACAAATCCATGCATGTGAATAAAAGCAACATCTACACACAAAAGGAGGGTTACGCAAAAATAATTCACGGGTGACAAAGCAACAATAATCAAGTGGACTTTATTAAGCTCAATAAGGAGTAGATTGGTAAAAGGTTGAAGGTGGACCATTTTTAGCCATGTGGTGCTAATAATCCGGTGAAATGGAGAACTTTCCAAACTTTTCATACCACATTCCTTCTTCCTTTGATTTCTCACCTTTCTCTCATCGCTCATTGCTTTTTTTTCAGTTATAATACTTTTACCTCTCTAACCTCAGCACTGCCTTCTCGGGAGTCGCAAACATGGGTGTCATGAATTGCCCCGGATACTTAGTGCTTCGGACTCCTCACCTTGGTGTCCCATCCTGCGAAACCAATATCTCAACGCAGGCAGGGTCGATCTACCTTTATCTTCTGAGCTGACCGGATTTTCTTTCACTCATTAAATTTTCCATAATTTTGAATCATTCCTGCCAAACTCCAATAATGATATATAACAACAACACAAACACCATGTAATAATCTCCATAATGTAACTTCCATTCTCATCATAATCCCCGGATAAGAAATAAGATGAAAAATGGACAATATTTAGATCATGTGGAGCAATATATGAAATAAGGGATAATATGGCTTGTGTGATGCATAAGCATAGGTAAGGCTAGGATATATAAACAATGAGCATTGTCTGGAAAATATAAAGTCCTCCGTGCTCTTATCGTGCAACATGTCAAAAGCAATATCAAATCTACCTCCTTTCATGGTGTTCATAAAAATACGCTCTTCATTGTGACTTCCCTTTACTAGGAAATTTCATGCTATATCTCCAATGAATCCAATTTTGCTTCGTCGAGTTCAATATAAGCTTCCATGACACTATTTCAAAAAATTTCAATGGGGGTGATTTTAATGAACTTTGGAAAACAACTTCTAAACTCATTAATGATATATGAATTCCAAAGATACAATGCATACACAATTCGACAAATATGCACAAATAAGGTCAAATATAGTCAAATATGTACAAAGTAAGCCCTTCCACCACCCCATACTTAAATATCACAATGTCCTTAGTGTATAAAACAAGGGTAATGAAAGAAATTCACTTGACAGATGTGCAGAACGTCGAAATCGAGTGCTGAAGTTGCTCTAGAAGTGGTTGATATCGAGGAGTCTAGTCAACGTCAACTAAAACTACTCGATATCGAGTAAAGTTGAAGCCTGTAGGGTGGTTTCTCCTCGACAACAGGCTCCGTTCATCAATGTGGGTGGTCGATGTCGAGTAGGCTACTCGACGTTGAGTACTTCTGCAACTTTTCGTACCTGCAAGACTTAATAGACAGATAATATCCACAACATCAAAACTAAAAAATAGTGTTTCAAAACCAAGAACCTGCAGGTACTCATGCCCCCGTGAATACACTCGTGGTACCTTCCATGGATGAAGTCTTGGCACGCTTCCTCATTCAACCATTCTAGAACCGCGCTCATCATGAACGAGAGACCATCGTGCTCCTTTATCCATTCGTTGACGAGCTTCGTACGGTGGCTGGGGACCTCCATCCAAGAAGAGACGATCTCACCATCCGTCTGTGATAGGTACTGATCGAACTCGATTTGGAGACGATGGGACTCAATGACAGCCTTGCTCTTCTCCTCAATCACCTCGGTGAGCTTGGCCTAAAGATCCGTGACTTTGGCTTCCCCACTGGACTAGAATGAGGACAAAGCCTGCTGAAGCTCCCCGATCCACGCGCGCTCCGCGCCCAGATCTTTCTCCAATGCTTCACTCATTGCTTTCTCCTCAGCGAAGTTCCGCTCCACTTCTTCTAAACGTTGACGAAGGCCCTAAACTTCTTTCTGAGGTGTGCCAACTTCCACAAGCCTCTCTTTCAACCTTTGCAGGTCACCTTCAAGTCTTGTGTTGCTGAAGGCGTGTACTGGAACACCGAGGGATGGCCTGAATTTGTTTTTTGTAACCGGGTTCGCGTTGGCGCCGCATTACTTTTTGTCTATGAAGGAAATTCTCATCGGGGAAGAGAGAACCGCACCGGGGCAGACACGGCCAGAAACAATAACGATTAAGGCCGCCAGAAGGTCATCTTAGGAGCCTGAGAACCACTAAAAATGTTTGCATGCTTTCTTTAAAGCCTACATGTAACTTTTTACTAATAAGAAGCCCAACGATGAATGTTACGCTTTTAAAAAATCCTTGAAAAAAAGAAGCCTCAGTCAAAGCCTGCATTAAAAGGCGCGCTCTAATTTCTTCCTTCCCAAGAAATTAGGAATTCAAGGAAGCAAAAGAAGGCCCGAACATTGACAGACATGCCTAGAAAAAGATGAACATTGAAGTAACCCCTCACGAAAAGGGAGGGAGAGCCCCCGCTATAAATTGAAGCCCAAGGAAGCCAAAATATGGGCACCTTGCTAAAACAAGAAAGAAATGGCAGCGGGGAACGGACCGAGGCCCTTCTACATGGCAATAGGAGATAGGCTGAGACCATTCTTTCGGTTAGTTGAATAAGCTACGCAAACACAAAGACTTGTAAGTGCCTTCTTTTCGAAAAAAGTCTGAATTTCTATTCTCCAATCCACTAAGAAAAACTTTGCGACTACAACCCCTACCAGCTGGTTTTGAGGAGGAATACGGGCTAACGACCGTCGAAAGAATAACCTTGACCAACGAACACCGACAAAGTGTTGGTGTCTGGGGGGGACACGACGACGGTGGCGTGCTCTGGCTCGGACGTGGATGGACCACCTTTGCACAGGCACACAGTGTCCGAGTAGGAACCGGGATGGTCTTCACATACTTAGGCAGTGCCTGCCTCTACATGCTCATCATGCCGCCAGAAGCAGAAAGCGATGGTGATTCCCCCTGAGATCGAACCGCGGCGAAAACCCAAGAGTTCTATCCTAAGAAATAATTGTTCTAATCCTCAATCTTTGATGTAAGAACAATGAAAAATCAAATTTTCCAATAGACGGCCGACCTCCCAAAAAAGCATTCAAACGCCGGATGCGCTCGCCGCCAGCATGTTTTCGAAAGCATAAACAAACCAAAGTGAAAATCCCTCTATGAGGGACGCAACCCCAATAGAAAAAGGTGAAACATCACGCCAAGTTCGACCAACCGAAAAATTCCCATAAGAAAATGTTTAAAGTCTGTCACCACTAATATCGATATCCTCATCATAAATCGGGCCTTAGTCTTCCTTGTTGTCGCTCGGAGGGAACGGCTCCAAAGGGACCCCAGGATTCTCTACAGATTGCTTCACACTCTCGTAAATCCCGGCTCTCATGCCCCTGTGAAAACAGTCGTGGTACCTTCCCTGGATGAAGTCTTGGCCCGCTTCCTCATTCAACCATTCTAGGACCGCGCTCATCATGAACGAGAGACCATCGGGTTTCTTTATCCATTCGTTGATGAGCTTCGTACTGTGGCTGGGTGACAAGAGGTAAACCTGTCGTTGTTCTTGCCAAAGAATACTCAAACTCACAGCTAGTATAGTGTGTAAGCCAGAGGTCGATCCACAAGGAAATCTACTCAATTCAAGTGGAAGTCTAATCGCTAATAGAGAATATGGGGGTTTTTTGTTTGAAAAAGATCCACCTTTTATCAAAGCGGAAGCAAGATAACAAAGTAAATTGGTTTTAGAATGCAGTGGAGAAAAATAGGTTTACCTACAATTTATCACTTCGATTGATGAATTCGATCCTTGTTTCAGCCTCTAGTTCTTGTCTTTTCCTATCAATGTCCTTGGCCAGATTTTAGGTAGATTACTAGTCCTACGAGTCCTTGCAACCCTTATCTCTAAATGACCCTAACACGGTTAAGATTCAACCTAGAGATAGCATTAAGAGTATGAATTAACCAAGGTACACATAATATCAAGCTACGAGTCGATATTCAACATGTATTCAACTTCCTACACATCCAATTAGTCCTACGAGTCCTAAAGGGATATGATTGTCACTTGGGTTAAGGTTCGCTACGAGGAATCTACAAAACCCTAGCAATTGAATGAATCTACTCTAACTAGTTGATCAGGCCAGAGAGAATAAAACACATTCAAGCAATTAAGCACAAAGAAGTCAAAACATTGGAATATGAATAAGAACTAGATTAAGAAACTCACAATTCAACAATCAAAGATCCAAACTGTAGGCGAAACCTTGAGAGTTTAGTTGCTCATTCTCAACGGCGCTCTCAACGGTTTAATAAAGTGCATAAGGTGAATGGAAGAATAAACTAAAAAAAGTCTTATATAGTATTCTAAAAAGTCGCCCAAGACATAAACAAAAAACCCTAATTAAAGTCTGGAACTAGACATTGCATTTCTGCGAGGGCCGCGGGGCGGCCGGCGATCAGCGAACTACTTCGATATCTCTTCGCGCCGCGGGGCGGCTAGGCAAACTGCGGGGCGGCCAGCGATTCTTCTGAGCTCCTTCTTCCGTTACTTCAGCAGCTTCTCTTATGCTTCTTAGCTTGTTTTTGCTCTTCTCCAATTTATTTCACCTTCAATCTACTATCTCTGAAATAAACCATAAAATCATGTAGATTCCGCCTCTTCCAACTCAACAACTGATTATGTAAATGCGGCTAAATATATGCAATATTCACAACTAAACTATGCTAAATGCACTCTATAATGCAACACTAAATATGCTCTCTCACTGGGGACCTCCAGCCAAGAAGAGATGATCTCACCATCCTTTTGTGATAGGTACTAATCCAACTCGATCTGGAGATGGTGGGACTCGATGACGGCCTTGCTCTTCTCCTCGGTCAACTCGATGAGCTTGGCCTAAAGGTCCGTGACTTTGGCTTCTCCACTGGACTAGAATGAGGACAAAGCCTGCTGAAGCTCCTCGATCCGTGCACGCTCCGCGCCCAGATCTTTGTCCAATGCTTCACTCCATGCTTTCTCCTCAGCGAAGTTCCGCTTCACTTCTTCTAGATATTGACGAAGGCCCTGAACTTCTTTCTGAGGCATGCCAACTTCCACAAGCTTCTCTTTCAGCCTTTGCAGGTCACCCTCAAGTCTCGTGTTGCTGAAGGCGTGTACTAGTACACCGAGGGATGGCCTGAATTTGTTTTTTCTAACCGGGTTCGCGTCGGCGCCGCATTACTCTTTGTCTATGAAGGAAATTCTCATCGGGGAAGAGAGAACCGCAACGGGGCAGACACGACCAGAAATAATAACAATTAAGGCCGCCAGAAGGTCATCTTAGGAGCCTGAGAACCACTAAAAATGTTTGCATGCTTTCTTTAAAGCCTCCATGTAACTTTTTACTAATAAGAAGCCCATCGATAAATGTTACGCTTTTAAAAAAATCCTTGAAAAAAAGAAGCCTCAGTCAAAGCCTGCATTAAAAAGCGCGCTCTAGTTTCTTCCTTCCCGAGAAATTAGGAATCCAAGGAAGCAAAAGAAGGCCCGAACTTTGACAGACCTGCCTAGAAAAAGATGAACATTGAAGTAACCTCTCACGAAAAGGGAGGGAGAGCCCCCGCTATAAATTGAAGCCCAAGGAGGCCAAAATATGGGCACCTTGCTAAAACAAGAAAGAAATGGCAGTAGGGAACGGACCGAGGCCCTTCTACATGGTAATAGGAGGTAGGCCGAGACCATTCTTTCGGTTAGTTGAATAAGCTATGCAAACACAAAGATTGGTAAGTGCCTTCTCTTCGAAAAACGCCTGACTTTCTATTCTCCAATCCACTAAGAAAAACTTTGCGACTACAACCGCTACCAGCTGGTTTTGAGGAGGAATACAGGCTAACGACCGTCGAGAAAATAACCTTGACCAACGAACACCGAAGAAGTGTTCGTGTCTTGGGGGAACACGACGACGGTGACATGCTCTGGCTCGGACGTGGATGGACCACCTTCGCACAGGCAAACAATATCCGAGTAGGAATCGGGATGGTCTTCACATACTTAGGCAGTGCCTGCTTCCAAATGCTCATCATGCCGCCAAAAGCAGAAAGCGATGGCGATTCCCCCTAAGATCAAACCGCGGCGAAAACCCAAGAGTTCTATCCTAAGAAATAACTGTTCTAATCCTTAATCTTTGATGTAAGAACAATAAAATATCAAATTTTCCAATAGACGACCGACCGCCCAAAAAAGCATTCAAAGGCCGGATGCGCTCACGGCCAGCATGTTTTTGAAAGCGTAAACAAACCACAGTGAAAATCCCTCTATGAGGGACTCAACCCCAATAGAAAAATGTGAAGCATCACGCCAAGTTCGACCAGCCGACAAATTCCCATAACAAAATGTTTAAAGTCTGTCACCACTAATCTCGATATCCTCATCATCAATCGGGCCTTAGTCTTCCTTGTTGTCGCTCGGAGGGAAAGGCTCCAAAGGGACCCTAGGATTCTCCGCGGATCGCTTCATACTCTGGGGAATCCCGACTCTCATGCCCCCGTGAAAATACTCGTTGTACCTTCCCTGGATGAAGTCTTGGCCCGCTAACCTCATTCAACCATTCTAGGACCGTGCTCATCATGAACGAGAGACCATCGGGGTTCTTTGTCCATTTGTTGATGGGCTTCGTATGGTGGTTGGGGACCTCCAGCCTAGAAGAGATGATCTCACCATCCGTCTGTGATAGGTACTGATCCAACTCGGTCTAGAGATGAAGGGACTCGATGACGGCCTTGCTCTTCTCCTCGGTCACCTCGGTGGCCTTGGCCTAAAGGTCCGTGACTTTGGCTTCTCCACTGGAGTAGAATGAGGACAAAGCCTGCTAAAGCTCCTTCATCCGCGCACACTCCGCGCTCAGATCTTTCTCCAATGCTTCACTCCTTGCTTTCTCCTCAGCGAAGTTCCGCTCCACTTCTTCTAGACGTTGACGAAGGCCCTGAACTTCATTCTGAGGTGTGCCAACTTCCACAAGCCTCTCTTTCAGCCTTTGCAGGTCACCCTCAAATCTCGTGTTGCTGAAGGTGTGTACTAGTACACCGAGGGATGGCTTGATTTTGTTTTTTCTAACCGGGTTAGCGTCGATGCCGCATTACTCTTTGTCTATAAAGGAATTCTCATCGGGGAAGAGAGAACCGCACTGGGGTAGACACGACCAGAAATAATAACGATTAAGGTCGCAAGAAGGTCATCTTAGTAGCCTGAGAACCACTAAAAAAGTTTGCATGCTTTCTTTAAAGCCTCCATGTAACTTTTTACTAATAAGAAGCCTAGCGATAAATGTTACGCTTTTAAAAAATCCTTGAAAAAAAGAAGCCTCAGTCAAAGCCTGCATTAAAAGGAACACTCTAGTTTCTTCCTTTATGAGAAATTAGGAATCCAAGGAAGCAAAAGAAGGCCTGAACTTTGAACGACCTGCCTACGAAAAGATGAACATTGAAGTAACCCCTCACGAAAAGGGAGGGAGAGCGCCCACTATAAATTGAAGTCCAAGGAGGCCAAAATATGGGTACCTTGCTAAAACAAGAAAGAAATGGCAGTGGGGAATGGACCGAGGCCCTTCTACATGGTAATAGGAGGTAGGCCGAGACCATTCTTTCGGTTAGTTGAATAAGCTACGCAAACACAAAGACTTGTAAGTGCCTTCTTTTCAAAAAACGTCTGAATTTCTATTCTCCAATCCATAAGAAAAACTTTGCGACTACAACCCCTACCAACTGGTTTTGAGGAGGAATACGGGCTAACGATCGTCGGGAGAATAACCTTGACGAACGAACACCGAAGAAATTTTGGTGTCTGAGGGGAACACAATGACGGTGGTGTGCTCTCGCTCGGACGTGGATGGACCACCTTCGCACAGGCACACAATGTCCGATCATGTCGCGCCAAAAGGCCTTCTTCGACACAACGAAGTCTTTCTCGATCTTCTTCAAGTCCTCCACAACCCTTTTCTCCACACGCTTGTAAAAGCGCGGCTCGGTGCGGAAGTTCAATATTTTTCGAGAAGGCTCTCGAACCAAAAACCATTTGTGCCTCCATTCCGGCTTGCTGGTGTTCCGGTCCACCACTAGGAAACTGAGCTTCACTTGGAAAAAGTTTTTATGAGTTCCCCAATGACCCATAATGAACATGTTTGAAAGAAGATTCAAGGAGAGCTTGACTTTGATCTCTAGACAGCGCATGACGAAGGACGTAAAGAAAAGCCAGCTGTTGGGCTCCAGTTGGGTAGGGCCAAGGCAACTCTCTTTCAAATAGCACCTAAAAAGTTCAGGGAGGGGAAGTCTGAAACCCTGGACCAAGCTCTCAATATAAACAACCATGAAGCCAGGGTAAGCGTCCAGACACCCACCTCCGTCCACGAGCAGGCACAACACAACACCCTCTGGCTAAGTAAATACCCGCGCGATGACCCCCAAATCCTCTAGGGTCATAAAGGTTAATCCCCCGCAGTCCTGCCTATTTGAGGACGTAATAGGTATCACCCTTTCAGGTGAGACCGCCGGGATAGGCCCCTCCGATAAAGGGTTGTAGCCTCGCCTAAAAGAGCACGTCTGAAGGATGACATCGTCATAGAGAACCGGTCGAAAGTCCTTCAATACTGAGGAAGAACGTTTTTCGGTCGGTTTCAATACCACACCCGATGGCAAGTTGGTCCGCGTATCCCAATCGTTATATGAATGTTGGGACTCCAGAGACTCGAGGATGGAATCAGTCTCGAAGGACGAAGTTTCTTCGTCTGACCCCTCCTGAGAAGAATCCGTCGGGGAAGAAGGGTTCCCGCAGGTGCGAGGAGGACAAGAATAGAAGGTTGGGTCCGCCAGAGTCTTTGCCTGACGAATAGCAACCTCCTTGGGGACGTCAATTTCCCCCATTAGAAGCTTACCCTCCGTTCTCTTAAGGGGAGACGAGTCACCAATAACTCAAACACTACAAGAACTTTCTTGAGAATTCGACATAGAGGAATTAAGTTCAAAAACTCTAAATCCGCTAAAATAAAACCTAATCTTTAAAAAAGTAGGCACACTTAGATTCTGCCCCCAATCCACGGATAGAAATCGATGAGAGAAGATCCGAAAGCCACAAAGGCTTTCAGGAAAGACAGAGAAAACTAGAGAAAGAGAAAAGAAACGTTACCTGAACAAGATCGGAAGAACGGAAGACTGCCGCGGTGAGAAGATGATGCAGTAAAAATGGAACCCGGTAAAAAGAAAATGGGGAAAAAGGCCCTTTTATAGGCCTTCATAACCGGCGTTTCGCCTCCCTCGCCATCAATGCACGTGTCCAGCCCTTGACGTCCATTAATCATCTAACTAGGCCCGAGTGGACGAGGCCCAACTAGGCCCACACAAAGCCCATCAGTTTTTCCCGCTTTCGACTTAGCAAAAAAGGGCAGTAATCCCCGTGAAAGGGGTTAGTCCGCAGCGCGACCTTCAGCTCACTCCACAAACTGAGGAGCTGTGATGATGCCCTAAAAATATTGAAAGAGGAAAAACCCAAGAAAAGAAAGAAATAAAGAAATCGGAATCGAGCCACGGACAAACAATCAGAATGATCCGCGGATGACATTCATGAAAGAAGAAATGAGGTGTTCAACATGCCCACCATCCACGTGTCGCTACCCAAAGGACATGTGGTGGCCGGAACATGAAAAATGGCCAAGTATGCAAATTGACGTGTCCCAGGGGCAATCCTAACCTCGACTATAAAATCCGGGAATTTCTCTAAAGAAGGGGCTTTTTGGAGAAACAAAGGAGGGGAATCTCGAAGGAGAGTAGGAATCAAGGGAGTAACCAAGCTCGTACAATAACAAGACTAACGAACCATCAAATCCGCGGCTAGCCTTAACCATCTGGAGAAGATCAGGTCTTGGGACACATGTATAGAGGGTTTGAATGTACCAAGATTCTGATAACTCCTATTTCTAGGACAACATTCTTCTTTTCTAAAAGGCCTTGATGAGGCCATCGCTCGGAAAGTGGGTTGAGACTAGCGCTATACCGCACGCCACTGGTGAAAATCCTCCACCATCCGCGGATGGTGGACCTAGGTAAGACCGTCAGATGTCCAAAAGTCACCGCGACACATGATAATGCATATTTCATATAGGCATTATAAGTGTTTATTATTGCTATTAGGTATTGGTTTTGTTATAGTCTAGTTCCGTTTATTACTTGTGAAGTATTCGAGTTTGGAATCTATGCATTTTTAGTGTTTATTCTGCAGAATTACATTCCAACCTTGGATGGACTATGGAAAGGGCTTAAGAAGCATGTTTCGGAGCACATGGGAGCCGAGGAAGAGGGAAGGAGGAGCAAGGAGGCATGACATTGGAATTCGTTGAAGGAAAATGAGGAATGACGAGCACTGCAAAGACGGCGCCCGCCGCCATTTCCACGGCGCCCGCCGTTACCCCAGATCTCGAATACACGGTTTTGGATCCGAAGACAATTAATTTATATTACTTCTATTATTTCCCTCTAGGGTTTTGCCGACCCTTGTGGACCTTATTTAGGTTATTTTCAGTTTATTTCGACGTGTGTGTGGCTATTGTGTGAAACTATGAACACCCTTAGAGAGAGAGAGAGAGAGAGAGAGAGAGAGAGAGAGAGAGAGAGAGAGAGAGAGAGAGAGAGAATTGGCCTATGAGTTGTTAAACTCATAGTTTCGCCTGTGATTCGAAGACATGGTTGTTTGGATTGTGAGGATTTGATTTTATTTGGTTATATCGGTCAATGATCGATATATTGGTCAATATATCGGTCCAAACCGAAGGCGAATTAGTGTGGTTAGGAATTGCATCTCTAACTATGAATTCGTTGTTGTTTTCTTGATAGCAAACACGATATGATATCGGCTTATCGGTTGGATAATATCGGTCAATGACCGATATATTGGTCAATATCGGGTTGACCGATTTATCTCTTTAGGTGTACTGCGTCGTTTTGTGTTTTTTTACGGAAAAAAAGGCTGAAATCATATTTGAGAGATTTCATGGACGGATGAAATCGATCCAAACCGAAGGCGAATTAGTGTGGTTGTGCGAGTGCTCTTCTCCGGCTGTCCCTTGTCTGCTCACTTGCTTCTTCTCCGGTCGGCGGCCACCTCTATTTCTTCTCCGGCGCGGCCTGCTCACTTTCTTCTTCTCCAATTGATTTGGGGATTTTCCCCCCTAAACCTTATCTCCTAAATTCATCCTTCTTGAGTTTTCAATCGGTCTTGTGTCTGGATGTCGTAGGTGTTCCGCCTTCTTCTTCTCCGTGGTGGTCATCGATTTGGTCCAATCTTGATTTCGATTCGGGGCTTTCTATTGCCAAACCCTATTTTCCCAAAACGATTGAACGAATCGCCCCCCTTGCAACTCAATCGGCCGGATTTTGGCTGTCGTTGAGTATCTATCCCTGTTCATTTAGTGTTGGCCACCGGTGTGGTGTTCCCGTCGACTGCATGTCTCCGTTTCATTCGTTTGGTGTTCTTTTCGGTTGCTTGGTGTTCTTTGGGGGCAAAATACATTGTATTTGGAAGTAAATTAGTCTTTTGGGAGCAAATTAGTCTTTTGTCCGATTTAGAGAGCAAATGAGTTTTTGGGAGAAAACGATTTTTATTTTTCAAGTTGATTTAGGAATTTAACAATTTAATTAAATATTAATTTTTATGTGTATTTTGAAAATTTAAAGTATAAATATAATATTTATGTTTAAAAATTAGCAAATGTGATAAATTCGATATATCCCGGTATATTCTCGATATATCCCCGATATATCCTTTTTACCCCTAATCGATAAGACCCCGATACACGATATTTAGACCATTGTTGATGATAGTGATGTCTCTTTGTCTTTGTAGTGGATGATTTTAGTTGATCTATGTTGAGGATATTTGATTAAGATTGAGTTCAGTATGCGCCTATTAGTCTTGATTGAATAGAGTCAATTTGCCAATTGGTCTTGATTACTTGAGTTCTTAATGCTATGCTTTAGTGATATCGAATAAGATGAGTGAATCTATGCGGATCTCTCAACTTTAGTCAAGTAGACCTAAGAATATGAATAATTGATAAATCAATCCGAGGACAATGAATTCCAACCATTGTCAGAGAATTACAAGTGAAGTGTTCTTTCTATCTTAATATCAATCTCCTTTGTGATTTGCAGTCTGGTTACTTTTATATTTGCTATTTGTCTAAAGGTTATTGCTTTTGCTTTAAAGAGTCTTGTCTAGATTTATTGAATAGGAAATCGCTTCTCCCTGTGGGTTCGACACCAGACTTTCTTGCTATACTAGTAGTTATTTGGTTTATCAATTGATTGATTGCCTAATCTATTGGTTGTGTGTTTAAGTTTGGATTTTTATCACTAGTTTGGGAAGGGAGAAATTGCCAACGACATTCGTCCCACATCAAACTTCTTGGCTCCGTTGCCGGGGAGAAGAAAGGAGTTTGCTTTTTTTTAACTCTATCAATTACTCTTTATTTTGAGTCTGTTTTGTCTTTGCATGGTTCAAACTAGATCTTCTAATTCATTGTCTTTGTCTTTTGATCCCGAGGTTGAAAGATCTTTCGGATTGAAAAGGAGGCTCGAATTTGAGACAAACGAAGAGATGGAAGACGTTGTTGTTAATCCTCCAAGAAGGACCATGAGAAAGTTAAAGGAACCTGATTTGAGTACTCAACCACTTGCAATCAGTCTTCCTGATCTCCTTGAGGGTTCAAGATTTGAGTTCAAGTCAAATTGGTCATCTATTTTGCCTTACTTTCATGGATTGCCTGGGGAGGAGCCAAAAAAACACCTTGATACTTTTGCAAGGGTATGTGATAGACTGAGACCCCAAGGCTCGTCTGACAACCAATTGATGTTGAGAGTGTTCCCCCTTAATTTAAAAGACGCTGCAAGCGATTGGCTTTACTACCTACCCCCAGAAAGCATTACTACTTGGGTGCAATTGAAGAAAGCTTTCCTGCAAAAGTACTTTCCTGCGACTCGCCTCAACAAACTTAAGAATGAGATGTCCAATATTGAGCAATCACATACGGAGAGTCTTTATGAGTATGTTGAGCGGTTGAAGAAGCTTAAGGGTAGTTTCCTACAACACGGTATACCCGAGGATGAACTAGTGCTATATCTTTATGAAGGCTTGCTTGACACCGACAAGAGTTTCATCAATGCTACTAGCGGAGGAGATATTTTGGATAAAACACCTCAGGAAGCAATGCAGATTTTTGAAGGTTTGGCTAATGCATCGCAACAATATTGGAGACACCAAGGAGTTAGAGGAGTTCATAAGTTGGATAGCTCGAAAGATGAACACAAGGATAATATCGATAGGCTTATGTAGATCGTGAACAAGATGGCTATGCAAATGAATCAACCCCATTAGCCTAGACCTTGTGGTGTTTTTGGAGATCCAACTCATCCGAATGATAAGTGTCCCTTGATTAAGGAGGGCACAACTGAAGTGAATGCTATGGATTATGGACCTCGCCGCAACTTTGGTAACAATTACAATCATGACTACAATTCAAACTACCAAAGTGGATTCTACGGGAAAGGCCAGCAGCAACAAGTTCCGTTTCAAAGAGGACAATATAAGAATCGTCTTAGAAACACTCAACAAGATGATAGAGATGAGACATTGAGGTTGCTATAGGACAAGATGAGTGTTCAAGAGAAGTTTCTGAGTCAAATGGCTAAGGAGATTAGTGAATTGAAAGCGAAAGGTTCGAGAAAGTTGCCATTACAAGTGGTAGTGAAACCGAAGGAAAATGTAAGTGTCATGATCCTTAGAGGAGCTAAACAAGTGAATACACCCACTAGGAATGTTGAAGAGAGGCCTAGAGAGGAAGTTGATTTGGGCAATAAGGACGAAGAGATGGAATTGGAGAGACACGACGTAAACGGCGCCTACCACCCTTCACCACGGCGCCCGCCGCCATCTCTTTTGATGGATCCGACTTCTGACGTTGTTCAACCCCCGAAGAAAGCTTCCAAAGAGTGGTCTTCTGGGGTTTCAAAACCTGCACTACCCTTTCCTCTTGCCTTAAGATCTGATCGTAAGTGGGAAGATGAACAAATTCTTTATGACACCTTTGCTCATTGTGAGGTAAATATTCCACTCTTTGATTTAATCAAGATTGTGCCTCGCTATGCGAAATTTTTGAAAGAGTTATGAACGATGAAGCGCAAGAAAAGGATGAGAAAGAAGGAAAAGGTAAGTTTAAGCGAAAATGTTTATGCTTTTCTTCAGAAACGATTGCTTGAAAAATGCGGAGATCCAGGTATGTTTACTATACCATGTGCGATAGGCAATGCTAGCTTCACCAAAGCTATGTTAGACCTAGGTGCTTCAATTAATGTTATGTCCAATAACTTATATATGTTTTTCGGTCTCAATTCATTGTCTCAAACTGGTGTTACTATACAACTCGCTGATAGCTCTAGTATTAAGCCTAGAGGAGTTGTTGAAGATGTGTTGGTAAAGGTAAATGATTTGATTTTTCCAGCTTATTTCTTCATTCTAGACATGGAACAAGGTACGCCTGATGTAACGGACCAAAATTACGATTTTTGTTTTACGTTTCAAGGGATGAAACCCCTTGTTTGGATCTTGCAATCCAGGTACAGGTTGAGGTTTCAAACTCATTTTAAGATTAGTGGAAAGCGGATTTCAAACCCTAAAACCTCGAAGGGTCGTTGGGTACCCTTTACATGTCCTAAAACTATGTCGCAAAATCCAATTCAACCGAAAGTAAAGCGGAAGCAAAACTAGGATACAAATGCCACGACAGAGCCGGGTCAAAACCAAATCATAAGCGAGTGATCACCATTTTACCAAGTTAGAATATTAGCTAGGTTATTCGATTCGCCAAAGGGTTCCCCGTCATAGAAGCAAGGAGCAAACAAGATCTGCAGAAAATACCTTAAAAAAGAACGGGGAACGGAGTTAGATCGAGCCACTCATGCGGGACCAGCAGTCCTCGTTGAGGCCACATAGTATGTGCTATACCTAATAAAGATGCTCTTATGCAGTACGAAAGTCAAACACACTAGCATGCTCCTAGTTATAATAATAATGTAAAGGGCCCAAGACAATGCCAAGTGGCATATCCCTCTCTTACCTCTTCACCCCTTCCCGATAGTGCAGAGACTGGCCAGTTCGGGCTATAGCATAGCAATTTCCTCTTGGTGGTGCACAAACCACGACATCATCATATCATATCATCTCATCGATTGCCCGATGGTGTTGGGCTATCATATCATGCTCATATTGACTCGATTGACTCAGGGCGCCTGATGAGACTGGGCTACCCTATGACCTTACCAACAATATTTTCCAAACTCTTAAATTCCAAATTAAGTCAACTCAAAATCTTGTGTTCTCAAAATATTCAAACATTTTGGTTTTCCAACACAAATCCTAAAGACATTTCCAAAAACTTGAAACCTCCTTTTTAAATAATTTATCATCAATATATAATTATCATAAACACCAACTATTTTTATTAATAATTCATTTCCAAAAAAAATTCCCAAAATCACATATTTAAAACATCATAAAGTAACTATTCCAACTAATATTACCTTTAAAATAATTTCATAATATCTAATAATTTTAGGAATCTATTTTCATAAAATCAGATTTATTATGATAATATTAATAATAATAACGAGTAAATACCATATGTAACATAACACATATATAATTATCATATCACATTTTGTAACAATGGTAATGAAATGAAAACACACCCAGCAGGCCCAAACACCTTACCCGAATCCAGTTCCCAAACCCGACCAAAATAGAAAGGAAAGAAAGACAGGCCCGGGTTACCAATCTTTTCCCCAACTGACCCGGTTTCAAAGTGATATAACCCGGAAGTGAACTTTTGACCCGGACCAACCCAGGAAGGAAAGAAACAGGTTATCTTTTTCTTCGCGCAAAATAGAACTTCGACGGAAACGGAAGGGGAAGAAGAGATACAGGCCCTACCGGCGCTCCACTCTCGAATCAAACCATCCCATTCCGATCGAAACCTCTCCCCGACCCCAATACACACGGAATTAACGAAGCGAAAGCAAGGAGAAAAGAGGAGGAATCTCACCGAGTTTTGGAGTCTTCCCCAGAAAAAAAGGGGTTCGATGGGGTTAAGTTGAGCCTAGACGGAGGTGCAAGTGGCTTCGTCGGAGTTCGATATCAAGAGATCTTGTCATAGGTCGGAGGTAGGAGTTATAAAGGTGATGCTTTAAGGCGTGGATTGATCGAAAAGAAGGGAAGGCTTACCAAGGTGCTCGGAGCAAACGAAGGAGAGGATCTGGGTGGCTCGGCTTCATCTCCGGCCTCGGGGGAGCTGCTGCTGGGCTCGACTCCATGGCTTCAAAACCGAGGTGAGAAGGGTTGTTGATGGTGCCCGGCTTGCTCGGAAAATAGAGGTGCGGCGCTAGACAGGCTCTTGATGGGCACTCGGGGCTGCTCAGCTCTATCGCCGAAGAACAGAGGGGGAGGTTGTTGCTGGAGCTCACGGCAGCAAGGAGGAAGAAGCAAGGGAGAAAGAAGGGGATAAGGTGTGGAGTTTTTGTGTCTTTGGGTTTATGTGTTTTAGAGAAAAGGGGATATGAGATAGATAAGGATGAAGGGTGACTGAATTCAAATTAGGATGAGAGGGGCTGCAGGTTTTGGCGTGGGATCTATATGAAATCAAGAGGAAGAGGGCTGCAGACAGATCTTTTGGCATCTTTGCCTCAATTGGAGCACAAGGTAAGGGAGAGAGGAGATAAAGGGCTGTGTGTATAGCTAATTTGGGGCAAAAACAGAAGCTAGGAGGGGAGCCATCTGATTTTCGAAAGTAGGAGGAAGATGGCAAAGATGGGAGAAGGGGAATATAAGTGGTACAACATAAATTAATACCCTGATAATAAATCCCAAAACCCGCTTAGAATCTTATTCCGACTCGATCAAAATAATGCTCCAAAATTTTAAAGATATCGACATCCCAAGGTTTATTAAAATTTGGAACGAGTTTTACTTGAAATATCTGAATTAAATACGATTAAATTTCATTTTTAATTTTCTTTTTTCGAAAATTAGGGTTTTAAAATCCGAGCCTCTACATCATCCACCTCTAAAAACAAGTCTCGTCCCCGAGACTAAAACAAAAGCAAAGTATGGGATGAAGTTTGAAATTGATGAGTACAAGGACCATGCCCAAGGATCTTGAAATCATCTCGGTTGCTTCTTCCGGGATTCTCACAACATCCTAGTAACGGTCGTGACATCTCCAATTGGCCTTGACAAGTATGCAATAAGCGCCCCTATCACATCCTCGCTTCGACTTTTCGGAAGTACCACAACTCTAAAAGTCCTATAATATCATCACTAGGTCTTAGCAAGCACCCTACAAGCGCCCCCATAAAATGCTTGTATCCACTTCGTGAAGTATCATAAAATTGCTCGGTTTTGAAAAGTTTCAAAAGGGATTCCTCAATTGAAAAAAAAAGATTGGCCTTAAAATCATTGAAATTCTCAGTATCGTTTATTCTTTTAGAATCCAAATTGGTCCTTCCCAAAACAGCTCAAAATCTTTAAATCCGATGTTTAATCAATCAATTTAGGTCACGAGAGGTGGAATCATCCACCTCTAAGGGCTAATCCCATATTCTCTTCCTAGTTTCCAGAATTGAATCAACTCATCAGTCTTAATTGAAGCAAGGTTCACAAGCTATCAAAATGCATAACCACATAACCAATCGATCCTCAATGGGTACATCATATGACAAGTCTCAAACATATGCCAAAACAGTGCCACAGGGTCACACCAACATCTCCACATCATACTAAGGGTCATAATATGCATCTATACCAAATCATAACACACACCTCGATATCAGACCAAAGTAAAAACAAGGTACCTCCTCATAGAGTCAACGAATCAAAACTCAATAGCAGTATATCAGTCATCGAATGTCAGCATATTCACCAAACAGTATCTTATCAGCCTATCCGAATTCTATTACGCATTGCCATAACAGATTTAGCATGCCAATTCAAACATTAGCATGGTAAAGGTAGTCATAGCAGAATCTCATCATAAGGTCAACGGACTAATACTAATTGTCAACACACTGACACACACGGTCATGCCATTTAAGCTTCAGCAAAAGAAAAGATCTAACCATATACCAAGCATCAAAATGCTAACATACTCACAAAACATCATTTAAACTCATTACAATACCATATAACGATCATTTAGTCATCAGATTCCATTATCTCATATATACAAATCATATTCATGCTCCAAGTCATGTTCATCATTTAACATATCAATAATCATGCTAGTCAACCATATAATACATCACCATGCTTACTACAACATAATAAAACATCATGCTTCCACATAATAGCACATCATTATCTCATAGTTCATACTCATCATTACCTCATATATATATCACAACACGTCCTAACATGCTTCTAAACAACATAACAGGATAGCAAAGCAGTAATATATCATGGTAACACTTGTCACTACAAACTAGATTTTAATATTGCATATCAACATGTAATTCTATATCAGGTTCATCATGGTTGTTATCTAACATCATGCCAGCAGATATAAATAAATCACATAAACAAAAAAATCCTCACATCATACTAGTCAAAATAAAACACAATCTCCACTCGCCCATCTCCACTATCAAGCCAAGACTAACCCTCTTCTAGACTCGCCAACGTCAACTCAGATAAAATTTCCCCAAAGAAATCCCAATTCATTCTGATACTCCAATCTCGCCCCTCATTCCAATAGGCACTACCTCGCACCATCCACCTCTAAGAATTCAACTCCTATCTCTAGCTCCACACCTAAGCATCCTCTCATGCTATGTCCTAAATACTCTCAAGAGTCATTCCCTACTCTTCTCATACTACTCAAGACATCACAACATCATACCCTGCCAACCACATCCCTCTCTCGTCTTACTTCGTAATACCATCGATCATCCTAACCGCCTACAATTCTTTTACCACTCATCAACCACTCCACAAGAGAGCCCTCACCCACAAGTTCAAAGAAGAAGCAATCATGGACATTATTACACATAAGGACTACATCTTATCAACAAGCATTTATGACAATAGCATCATTAGTTCATCATCAAACATTGCAACTACATCAATAAGTCTCGATTCCTGTCATGCTCAATAGTTATTGCAAATCATCATGTATGCACATAATTAAGTCAAGCTAACAAGTTCCATCATAACCTTATCAGATAAACAATTTAGGTTTTTTTTTCAGCAATTGCAGTTCGCATTTTACAGGCAAGTAAATTAAATCATGCTTAGCAACTTAGAGTAGCAACACGTCAAGACTTCATGGTACATGAGATCTACAAGTCATCAAATCATATCATCATAGACAATAGGCTATCAGGCAACAATCATTTCAAAGTCAGCACATCAACACGTAAATCTCATCGTCAGGTCTGTGCAATATCATCACCAATAAATTCGAAAGGGTTAGCAATTCGAACTAAAAACACTCCCGCTTGCAAGTCATATCGTACACAATAACCGTAATTCTCGATGCGTGCCCGTTCCGCCGACATCATAGATCTTGAGGCCCGTGGGTTATGGGCCCACGCTTCCGCTGCACTGCTCTATCGCTATCTGACTTTTCGTTCCCTCTTCCATGCGATCGTTCGTCGAATGTATCGTAGAGGAGTCTAAGTTAGTAGAGATAGGGGAGTGAGAAGGACGGGCAACCCAATGTTCACTTTGGAACAAATTCATACCAAGGCTAAAGGACGACAAGATTGGAGACAAGACTCAGACCCGAGAATAGCAACGATGCCCTTATGAAAGTCTATTAGGTTATAATCGCGACAAGTAACACAAATTCATCATGGAGCATATCAATTGCACTAATACACACTAACATGTACCTATCTCAAGGAGGACAACGTTCGTATTCATTTCTAAAGGCACAATCGAGTACTACAAAATGCATGTAAGACAGGCTAGTAGCATATTATTCCATGAAACGGATAGGCTTAGCAACTTCGATCAAACAAGTTATGCAAAGCTAGTAATGATCATACAGGGTCCGAGATCATGTGGAATTTAATGAGAATGACAAGTGTTATGTATATGAACGAATGCACAAGCATGGTATACGTATCAACACGTTAGGTCAAGCATGGCAAGGTACATCATAATAGTGAGACTAAACGTCATACAGGAACACATAAAAGGGGCAAAGTAATTATCACATCTGACACAATGATCATATAATAGGTCAAGCATGGCACGGAATCATATGACGACATACATTTAGAAAGCATGGGTCCTACATGATACTAGCGATACGTGGCGTGATACAAGCATAGTCATGAATCATTAAAAGAAGTTCATCATAATATTTACGAAGCACGAGGCATCATCAAAAGTAACAAGAATGACATCATCGGCGTTAGATTATAATCATGCTAGGAACGAACCATCATAGGGCACGTATAGTGGTACAATAACTAACACATCATATAACAAGTACAACATGTAATCATTTAGCGAGTCATATTGGGAATCATAAGCCCTATAGGGCACTACCAGCACATATCGAACATGGACACGATCAAGGTAACTCGACTAAATTCATTCTAACATTCAGGTGTCATGCGTAACGTGGTATGTGATCATGCATGATGTCAAGCCATACGTTCATGCAAGCATGAGAGAGTGTCATATAGTAATAGAGGAATACCACCGAGTGAGAACATGTAAGCATGCTAGGACCTACCATTTCAGAAAGCAAGTCGGTCATCGAATTTAACATCATCTAGCCAGGATGAGTAAGACATGTTATGGTAATAGAAAAAGGGAAGAATCACACTATCATGAACCTAGCTCGAGAGAGAATGAGCAATAATTAATGCAGGCAAGATATAATTCACACGAGTCACAATCAAGGGTCCTACACGATACTAATGGCTCAACATAACATGCTATACATATAAACATTTAATTGATAATTACAACGGTATGCAAGAAATCAATCACTCATATTCCGACGATATAGAAGCATGTGCAAGTGTAGCGGTGTATAATACGAACCTAGTAATGGGATAATATAGCTAGATAAAGCATGCATTCATCACATACTCTCCATCCAAAGCACGTAATCATACAACAATATTAACTTGCAAGATCATCAGTAATAGTCAATTTAATGAATACAAAATAGATGGGCATGCTACAGATTCCCGTCACAAAGGAGTAATAAGCATTGACACGTCATCATCCATCATGCTAAGGCAATCATGTACAAGCATTCATACAGGGAGGGGTTGATCACACTATCATGAACCAAATCCAGGAGGAAATAACGATCATGCAGGTTCATATCATAGGGTTCATGCTTCCAATCAATTATATGATCAGTAGGCCAAGTAAACATGCTATAACAACAAACAATCATGATATAAGGCAAGACACAACACGAGACTTGAGCAAGGTAACTAACCACAACATGAGCTTAAACAATAAAACCATGACAGAAGGCAAGGCATTACATGAGAAACTTCTTACTAATGATCATTTGCAAGGTACATGCGGGCGATTACAAAATCATGTACGACTCTTCATGGCAAGAAGACACTGGTTGGTCATTATAAAAATAAGAAAAGACAGCCCCAAAAACACCTTACTTCTGACTCAAAGTGACATCAAGAACTTCCAACACTCAGTGAGACAACCTTAATATCCAAACATGATTCCTGACACAATGTGGTTACCAACCCAATTCCCCGTGGAAGACACTGACATATAGGGAAAGGCTAGATAGAACCTTCAAGGGGTTAACATTGTGGAAGGGGTTGTTCCACACAAGCTGGGTTTGACCACACAGAAACAAGGGTACTCCCACTATCCCGTTTGCACAGATCAATCAATACACATTTAATAGTCAGGGCATATCAAGCTATCTAATGTCGCTCTTCGAGGACCGACTGACCGGAGGGGCAAAAGCTCGCGATCCTACCTAACTCGCTACTCCAACCACCTTGGTGCAACCTCCTGGGAGTCTTCTAGACCCTCTGTAAAGAGCAAGCTAGTATTTTGCCTACCATTCCCAACTACACCCAATAGGGTGGTCTAGCCCCTATACTACCCACTCGTGTCGCCGTTTGATCGGTTTTCTTCTTTTTATTACAAGTCGAGTTCATTACTTAGTCCAATTTCGGTTAGGCATCTTAAATTCATTTTGCCCCTTTAAAACACTTTCAAATCCTTTGAAATTCATGGGCGGATTTCCAAAACATACACTCGACCCTTGTGTACCGGAATTGCATAACCTCAACTCTGATACCATCTTTCTAACGGCCCAAAATTGTGATTTTTGGGTTACGTTTCAAGGGATGAAACCCCTTGTTCTGATCTTGCAATCCAGGTACGGGTTGAGGTTTCAAACTCATTTTAAGATTAGTGGAAAGAGGGATTTCAAACCCTAAAACCTCGAAGGGTTGTTGGGTACCCTTTACATGACCTAAGACTATGTCGCAAAATCCAATTCAACCAAAAGTAAAGCGGAAGCAAAACTAGGATACAAATGCCACGACAGAGCCGGGTCAAAACCAAATCATAAGCGAGTGATCACCATTTTACCAAGTTAGAATATTAGCTAGGTTTTTCGATTCGCCAAAGGGTTCCTCGTCACAGAAGCAAGGAGCAAACAAGATCTGCAGAAAATACCTTAAAAAAAAGGGGAAAGGAGTCAGATCGAGCCACTCATGCGGGACCGGCAGTCCTCGCTGAGGCCGCATAGTATGTGCTATGCCTAATAAAGATGCTCTAATGCAGTACGAAAGTCAAACACACTAGCATGCTCCTAGTTATAATAATGTGTAAAAATACTGTAAAGGGCCCAAGACAATGCCAAGTGGCATATCCCTCTCCTACCTCTGCACCCATTCCCGTTAGTGTAGAGACTGGCCAGTTCGGGCTATAGCATAGCAATTTCCTCGTGGTGGTGCACAAACCACGGCATCATCATATCATATCATCTCATCAATTGCCCGACGGTGCTAGGCTATCATATCATGCTCATATCGACTCGATTGACTCAGGAAGCCCGATGAGACTGGGCTACCCTATGACCCTAGTAATGACTCTAGGACTATCACAGATAACAGTCGTTCTGTTTCAAACGCATAAAATAAGCAGATGCTCATTCAATTAGTGCAACCTAAACAGGATACTAAATGGCATGCTTTTATGCATATGCAACACCTAACATAAAATGCAACAACAGCCATGAATGTCCAACCTGAGTAAGCCCCCTAGGGAACTTACCTGCAGATGCAGAACAGCAGGATAATACAAGTAAGGGCCCAAATGCAAGTCCAAAGCAATCCAAAAGCAATACACACCTATCATCAAGCCATTTCCATAAGCCACCGGACCAACAATCATACGCACGAAACTCAAGTTCTCAACATACTCAAAAGTAAAAAACAACCGATAGTGAAACTGTTTTCCAAAACCTTTCCGATATGATCAACATCAACCAAAATCATTTCATTTCCAATTAAACCCATCGATAAATCTTACCAACAATATTTTCCAAACTCTTAAATCCTAAATTAAGTCAACTCAAAATCTTGTGTTATCAAAATATTCAAGCATTTTGGTTTTCCAACACAAATCCTAAAGACATTTCCAAAAACTTGAAAACTCCTTTTTAAATAATTTATTATCAATATATAATTATCATAAACACCAAATATTTTTATTAATAATTCATTTCCAAAAAAAAATTCCCAAAATCACATATTTAAAACATCATAAAGTACCTATTCCAACTAATATTACCTTTAAAATAATTTCGTAATATATAATAATTTCAGGAATCTATTTTCATAAAATCATATTTATTATGATAATATTAATAATAATAATGAGTAAATACCATATGTAACATAACACATATATAATTATCATATCACATTTTGTAACAATGGTAATGATATGAAAACACACCCAGCAGGCCCAAACACCTTACCCGAATCCAGTTCCCAAACCCGACCCAAATAGAAAGGAAAGAAAGACACGCCCGGGTTACCAATCTTTTCCCCAACTGACCCGGTTTCAAAGTGTTATAAACCGGAATAGAACTTTTGACTCGGACCAACCCAGGAAGGAAAGAAACAGGTTATCTCCTTCCTCACGCAAAATAGAACTTCGACGGAAACGGAAGGGGAAGAAGAGATCCAGGCCCTACCGGCACTCCACTCTCGAATCGAACCATCCCACTCCGATTGAAACCTCTCCTCGGCCCCAATACACACAGAATTAATGAAGCAAAAGCAAGGAGAAATGAGGAGGAATCTTACCGAGTTTTGGAGTCTTCGCCGGAAAAAAGGGGTTCGATGGGGTTGAGTTGAGCCTCGACGGAGGTGCAAGTGGCTTCTTCGGAGTTCGATATCAATAGATCTTGGCCTAGATCGGAGGTAGGAGTTATGAATGTGATGCTTTAAGGCGTGGATTGATCGAAAAGAAGGGAAGGCTTACCAAGGTGCTCGGAGCAAACGAAGGAGAGGATCTGGGTGGCTCGGCTTCATCTCGGGCGTCGGAGGAGCTGCTGCTGGGCTCGACTCCATGGCTTTGAAACCGAGGTGAGAAGGGTTGTTGATGGTGCCCGGCTTGCTCGAAAAACAGAGGTGCGGCGCTCGACAGGTGCTTGAAGGGCGCTCGGGGCTGCTCAGCTCTATTGCCGAAAAACAGAGGTGGAGGTTGTTGCTAGAGCTCACGGCAGCAGGGAGGAAGAAGCAAGGAAGAAAGAAGGGGTTAAGGTGTGGAGTTTTTGTGTCTTTGGGTTTGTGTGTTTTAGAGAAAAGGGGATATGAGATAGATAAGGATGAAGGGTGACTGAATTCAAACTAGGATGAGAGGGGCTGCAGGTTTTGGCGTGGGATCTGTATGAAATCAGGAGGAAGAGGGCTGCAGACAGATGTTTTGACATCTTTGCCTCAATTGGAGCACAAGGTAAGGGAGAGAGGAGATAAAGGGGTGTGTGTATAGCTAATTTAGGGCAAAAACAGAACCTAGGAGGGGAGCCATCTGATTTTCGAAAGTAGGAGGAAGATGGCAAAGATGGGAGAAGGGGAATATAAGTGGTACAACATAAATTAATACCCTGATAATAAATCCCAAAACCCGCTTAGAATCTTATTCCGACTCGATCAAAATAATGCTCCAAAATTTTAAAGATATCGACATCCCAAGGTTTATTAAAATTTGGATCGAGTTTTACTTGAAATATTCGAATTAAATACGATTAAATTTCATTTTTAATTTTCTTTTTTCGAAAATTAGGGTTTTAAAATCCGAGCCTTTACACCTGAAACCCCGATTATCTTGGGAATGCCATTCTTGCGAAAAACTAAGATTGATTGTTTTGAAGGTTCACTGACTATGGAATTTGAGGGTAGAAAGATTGAATTTTCTATATTTGAGCCTATTGTTTCTTCTGCCAATGATTCTGTAGATGTTCTTGACTCTAATGAAATTAATCACAGGAGTGAATCAAATACTTTGTTAGATGCTTCTGCTGAATCGATGAATCTTGAGTTTTCTAACAAAGTTGAAATTGGATTAGGGAAAAAAATTGAAAAGAAAATTGAGAATTTGTTTAAGTCCCAAGAAAATGTGTCTCATTCAAATGATTATATTGATATTCCCTATGAAAATTTGATTCCTAATACTGCTGAGGTTTTTGCAATTGCAGGATAACCTCCCGGAGTTACTTATGCCAAGGAGGGATCGAAGGATGCTATTGATGGCTATGTCGGAAAAGTTCCTAATGTTCCACCCCTCGTTCTGAAAAGGACAAGTTTGGCGGTTCTTGTTGGAATAACTTGATCAAGAGTGCATCACGTCGAGCCAAAGACGTGAAACAAATGCGCTTCTTGGGAGGCAACCCAAGGTAGTTAGGTAGTATTTCTATTTCTTTTGCATTTGTTTTTCAATTCAATAAAGTAGGATCAATCGTGTCAACGGATTTTGGAAGTTACGGTAAGTGAAACCGATGTTGGGTTTAAAGTTTTGATTGATTACAAAGAAGGAGTGCATTATGTGGACACGGTGTCCGCCGCCCCTACCACGGCGCCCGCCGCCCGTGTGTCCGCCTGACGAATCCGAATTTGGTAAATTTTGAAAAGGGAAGTTCTATCTTTATTTTTTTTATTATTTTCTGAATTATTTTTTTAGGACTAGATTATTTTCTTCTATTTTTGGTCTTAAGATTCGATTATTTCCTACTTATGTTAGGTTAGATTATTTCCTATTTATTATTCTTAGGATTAGTATTTTTCTTCTACTTATTTTCTATTTTGTTTTAGGATTAGATATTTCTCTTTAGGATTAGTTTCTTTATTTCCTAGGATTGGATTTATATCTATTTCTATTCTATTATATCTAGATTAATATTTTCCTTTTTCTTTTTGTTAGATTTCCTTCCTACTTACCATATAATATCTCTCCCTATTTGTGGATCAATTAAACTTTCTCAAGAGAATTCTCAAGAATATCAAAAGCCTACTGGTGCGTAAGATTCAATCCACCAAACCACTTTCTGCTACTACCCTACATCCACAAAAATCAATCTTTGTCATTCCATTCCCTTACCTATCACAAAAGAACCCTTTTGAAACCAAGTTGTTCGAGAAATTTGAATTCTGGAGGAGTGGACGTCGATTCCCCAACGTTTTCAGTCGGATTCTTGGTTCTGCGTAAACGGCGCCCGCCGCCTCTACAACGAACCCGTCTTTTGGTCGTTTTTGGTGATTTTCTTTGGTTTTTCCTCCAGTTTTGTGAATCATGTCTCGTGCTCCCACTATGGATGCCTCAACCTACTTGTCTACATTGGATAAGGAGCGGTGGTTTCAAATGAGGGTTGTGAGTTATCAGTCAATGCGATTCTTTCATTTGGAAACATTGCAGAAGCTTGGTCTTCATATTTCGGTATCTCAACTACTGGAGATGGGAGGTCTTTCTAACTTCATATCGATGAGCGCGCCAACTTATCCTATTTTGGTGCGTGAGTTCTTGTCAACCCTAGAGGTGCGGTCCGATAAAGACATTCGCTTCATATTACGGGGTACAGAATGCTCCATTCAGAAACCATTGTTATCTCATGCTTTGGGAATGAACGTACCTTGGTCGAGTCCATTGTGTCGGAGCTTATCGACTACTACACCAGCCGAGACTTGGGCTATTGTGTCAGGCCATGCTGAGTTGGCAAACAGCTTTCACGATTATTCAATTACGCACCCTAGCCTTAGACTTTGTCATAGGGTGTTAACTCCTGCCTTCCATGGTTCTGTTGATCCGACGGTTATCCCCAAGATGATGTGGTTGTGGTTACAATGTTTGACGTCGGGGGCTGAGTATGTCCCAGATTGGATACAATTGTTTTTATCTGCTTGTGCGAACGTATTTCAAAGAATGGATGATATGAGTGCTATTGTGGTTACTTTTGGTGGAATGATTACCTTAATAGCACGCTATTTGGGTATGGTCTGAGCTCCCTGCAACCCTTATCAGAGTCTTACTATTTTGATATATCAGCCTTGGTGAACGCTTGTTTGGTTGAAAGAGTTAACCACTTTGATATTGACGGGCGTTTCCGTTAGATATCCGGCGAAAAGGGTGAGCACCACCTGTATCTTCCTGCGCATATACCTATTGGCCCTACACTGGCTGCTTTCGTGATTCGTCATGCTCTAGCACCTGCTTGGCTGGTTGCGGATCCATTCTCTTCAAGTAGTTTACTTCTAGGAGATGAGACCGATTATGATCTTGATATCCCCACTGAGAGTAGTTCTCTATTTGAGCTCATGGCAATTATTGACAGTCGTTTGACTAGAATGGAAGACCAGCACCTAAGAAAATTTCGTCGACTACAAGAGCATCAGTTGAGGCTAGAAAAGAATATCGACAAGATTGAAGCATGTCTTCGTAAGCCCTGGGCATATGTGTCTTTGGACATCAATCAAGGGTCTGGAACCCAGACCCCGCCTTCACAGTAATTGGTCAGTCATTTGCTTCTTTCAAACCCTTTATTTTTATATTTTCTTTGTTCCTTTTTGTGTTTTATGCATTGAGGACAATGCAACATGTAAGTGGGGGGGGAGGGGGGGGGGGGGAGGGAGATTGAAATGAATTAGTTAGGTTAGTGCATGTTTGAATTTATGTTTGTCTTGCAGTTTTTGTTTTTGAGTCTTTGTTATTTTCTTTATGTTATTTCTTTTAGGTTATATAAAATGTCAAAAAGAAATTTTGGAATGAGTTTGAGTCTTTGTTATTTCCTTTATGTTATTTCCTTTATGTTTTTGAGTCTTTGTTATTTTCTTTTAGGTTATATAAAGTGTTTTTGTTTTGTTTGTTTTGCATATTGTGTTGTCAAGGATACCCATTTTGATTTGAGTTTGTCCTAGCATGATCTTATAAATCCCATGAAATTCTGGAATGATTTGATCTTATCTTGAAAATTGGTTTTCATGTGAAATGTAATTGAGCATATATAATTGAGCATGTATGATCTAAGTTTGGGAGTATGCTTGGAATTCAACAAAAATTTGTCCCAGTGAGATATTTTTGCCCTTATAAGGGATACATCTTTATTCGTTTTGCTTTTCTTATGTGATATATTCTTCCTATGCATTTATGAGTGAGTATTTCCATGGTTATCTATTTTCAAGGCCGATTATATACATGTTCAATGCTTGATAAGTTCAAATGATACATGCAAACTTTTAGCCACATATTTATATATATCTACCCTATGTTATATCTTGCTTTGAAGCCAATTGGAGCCTTTAGCCTTTTTATTGTTAGCTCCACAAAATTATTATTCCTAGCATATGATGAGTCTTACCCTTATTCCGGGGGAAAATGAGATTTTAAATGGGTTATGGAATCTATTTTGGAGATTGAGGAGAATGAAGCCTTACCCTTATGGTTTTGAGAAGATGTAATGTTATGTGCTTATTTAATCCCTCAGGTTTATGCATTCGCATTCCCTATATACACCACAAATGACGCGTCGGATTGGACGTTGCTACAACGTCCAATTTGACGTTGCATTTGACTGAAAAATTTGCCCAAGGGAAAAGGATCTGACGTTGTAACAATGTCAGTAAGGACGTTGTAACAATGTCATTAAGGACGTTGTAGCAACGTCGGATCGGACGTTGCAATCTGGATCGAAACGGGCTCCGTCAGGCTTTGCAACGTTCATTTGGACGTTGCAAGAACGTCAGATATGACGTTCTTGCAACGGCAAAATCCCCAAGGCAAAAAATGGGTGGGCATAGCAACGTCCATTTTGACGTTGTTACAGTGTTATATTTGACGTTGTCACAACGTCATATTTGACGTTGTTACTACTTCCAAATTTCCCCATTCAGCCACCCCTATAAAAGGGACTGAAGTTAAAAAATTCGAAACAACAATTCCACATTCTCATTCCTTCCACAGTTTCATTCCGTCCACATTTTCAATCCTTCCATGGAGCCGGTTACATCTGGAATAGAAGGCACCACCTCCAACGTTGATTTTGTAGTCACAAGGGTTCGGTACCCAATGCCCCCAGAGGAGACCAAATGTGCTTGCAGCAGTCCAGAATACAGTGGCATGCATCCATGCGCGCTCTTTCGGGTCATTTGTGAAAATGAGAATCACATTTCCGCACCCTTGCAGCTCGGGCGTCGGGACTGCAATGATTTTTATCCGGGCATTCGTGGAGCGTATGAGTGCAAGGTTGGAAATCTTCTTCTTCAACATATCCGGTCGTTTTTCCCCGATGTAAACAGACATGACCACCTTGATGTGGCTCAAATGGCAGGGATACTTGTGAGGGAAGCAAGTATGGAGGTTGGAAGCTTTCCATTCAACGAGTTAAAGATTAACATCATTCCGAAGATGAATTAAGAATAGGCTGGTCGATTTGAAGAAAAGATTATGTTGTTATCCATAGTGTATTTGTTTGTTTTAGTAATGCCTCGATGTGTAATGTAATCTATTAGGTTTAGTAATGCATCGATTTGTAATCTAATTGTTACCTGACCGTTATCTATGAAGTGAAGCGTCTGCATGTGATTGTTTGTTGTTGTGAACGTTGTTGTTGTGAACGGGTGGAAACCATCGAAAATAATAACGCAAACAACACGAAGTACAAAAGTATAGTATACCGACAAAATACAAAATTTATGTCATAAACAAACGGACTATAATGTATCTACTGCAGAGATCGAATGTAGCCCATTAAATGATCATACATCTGGTCTAGCTGGGGATGCCCGACCAATGCCTGAATGGCCTGGGTCATCTTGTCGACCCGGGCCTGGCGCGCAGCAGTCTCAGCATCAACCTCATCCCCATCCCCATCTGGTCCGATGTCGTCGTCTGGGTGGGTAGGCGCAGCCGGAGGAGCACCAGGTAGTATCACTGTCGTGGGTAACACATGACCTCGACTCTGCGACTGGAACCAAGTGAGGTAGTCAGCTAAGACGCCTCCCTGACAGCTCTCAATCGTCCTCCGATGACCGGTGACAGGGTAGAATCTCTCATCGTCCTGATCTGCCCAACGGTGGTGCTGCATGCCGAACGTCACGATGTAACGCCTCTATAGGCGAAATGGGCGCTGCACGAAGGACGGAGGGATGACGGCCAATGGCTGCTCCTGCACGCGTCCGAACTGTTGAAGCACCCTGTCTGGCATGTACGACTCAAAGATGCCACCGAATCTGATGGTGCCTCGATAGGTGGAGGAGCGAAACTGACCTGTGAAATCCAGGTCTCTGCCGAAAGGCATCAACTCGACCTATGTTCAAAAAATGATATAAGGGAAACAATCTTACTCGACATATGTAGTTAAAATCAAAGAAAGTGAGAAACAGGTTACCTGATCGATGGTCATGCGCTCAAGCTATGCTCGAAGCCTCTTCTCCCTCTTGCGCCTCGCCATGTCGTTACCCGTCTTCTCGGCCTTCAACGGATCGAACCGTGCCATGTATTGGGGATCATCAGCAAGTGCATCCTTGTACGAGCGAAGCGGACCCGCAAAATAAGGGAAGTACGACCAGATCCAAGCCTGAAAATAATAAACCATTAGAGCACTTATTAAATGTAACTCGCAAGCAGAGGAACATATTTACAGTATTAAAGAAACATGTTACCTGCAATAGTGCAGCACACCCACGTAGGCCCTTGGCATCACCTCTCGTGGTCTCCCCTAATCCCCGGTAAAGGAAGGCAAGCACTCCTGCTCCCCAAGCTAGTCTCCCGGAGTGCGGCAAATCCCAAACTAGCCCGAACAACGAGAAGTGTACGCGGCTCTGGGACTTGTCGATGAAGAGCGTCGCACCCAGCAGCGTAGCCAAGAAAGAAACGGCGAGGTCGTGCTGCCACTCTACGCTTTCTGGCTCTACGCTAGCTGGGGTATGGTCGGGCCACTGATCCCGACGGTAGTCGTGCCTATCCTCCCACAAAGCCGTCAACTCCGTGGTGGCCGCTCCGCAAGCCGTCCTATGCTTCTTCAGCAGGGCCGGGGTCCAACCAAATAACTCATGCAGTAGAGGCTCCAGTTGTAGTGGAAGATAGTCAGGGAGAGGCTCGCAAGGCAATCCCTCGATCGGCAGCCCCATCAGACAGGCGACGTCGTGGAGGGTGATGGTCATCTCGCCCCATGGAAAGTGGAAAGAGTTCATCTCTGGCTGCCAGTGCTCAATGAACACAGTCAACAACTGGGCATCCACTCCGTCCCAGTTCAAATCAAGCAGCCCCAGTAGACCAGACTGAGCTGCCGCCTGCACCCATGTCCCAGGACCCTCATACATGTAGTACCTGAACGGAAGGAGGTGTGAAGCCCGATGATGAACCTTCAGCAATTTATGCCGATAGGTCGGGTCCGTCCATAGCCAGTGAGCCCTATGGTGCCTAAACGAGACCAAAATATTTCCTGGAGGCAAGTCGCCATCGGGGAGCTCATCGTCCCCATGACCGTCCTCTCCCCCCCCCCCCCCCCCTCCTGCTCGCTCCCCTCCTCCTCGTGAGCCTCCACCCCATCCCCGGGCGTCGCACCCTGTGGCGCCTGGGGCGGCCCCTCACCAGCCACCTGAGGGTCCTCCTCGTCCTCACCAGCCACCTGAGGGTCCTCCTCATCCTCCTCGTCACTCTCGTCATCGAGGTCCTCCTACGCGAACTAAAGATCCTCCGTTATATCTGCTTGCTCCTCCTGTGTGTCATCCGCCACCACAGCAGGTGTGAAGCAGTCAGTTGCTGTTGCGATGACCGCAACCCAAGCAACGTCTCCATGAGCGTGTCCGGAGGTACTGGCAACAGCCCTAGGATCTGACGCCGTCTGCGCTGACGAAGCTACTGCCAACAACCCTTGTGCTGAGGGCACCACAGAACTCAAGCCGAAGAACGTACCGTCAGTGTCTGAAGCCTCCTCCTGTCTCCGCTGTGTCGGGGCTGTATCAGGCTGAACCGCCGTATCTCTCACGATCAAAGTCTCCTGCTCCGCAAGAGCCATGAGATCTGACACCGTCTGCGAAGACGAGTCAGTGATGATGACCTCCTCCGAATCGGCGCTCTCTACGGCATGTGAAGGCGCATTGCGGTCTCGCCCGAGAACGATGCGAACGGTCCCGTCATTCCGTCTCATCCGAGAATCCTATTAAATTTTTGAACTACTTTGTAAATATATTTTTTCATTTAAGTTTAATTTCATATTCACCCCTATATTAAAACGTTTTATTTCATACAAGAATTTAATTTTCGATCTGCTTACAGTAGTTCACTGTAAACAACTTCATTTGTAATAATTTGTTTCTATAATTTCTTTTTGTATGTTTCGCCAATTAGTTTCTATGATTTCTTTTTGAACATGTTATTTTGTAACAATTTCTTCTAATACATATTATTTTGTAACAATTTTTTTTCTATAATTTCGCTATAATTTCGCTTTAGACAATAAAGTAGTTCTTTTGTAACAATTTGTCTTAAATATATTGTGCATTCAAATAAAATAAGGTTAACTTATCCGATTCTTATCATAAAGTTATTCGTTAAAAAATTCAACAATTAAACAAAAAAATAAAATGAAAAATTAAATAAAGTAATACTAACCGATGTCGTACTTGTCAGGGGAGATACCTCCTGCGTCCGCCTCTTCCGGCCAGCACCGGCTCTCCCACCACCGCCACCACCCCCATCACTGGCGGTCCTCCCGGCGCCACCACCACCACGGCCACGGCCACCACCACCAGCAGCCCCGGCGTGCGATCCACCCACCCCTCGGCCACCGCCTCCTGGCCCTAAGCCCCCTCGGCCACCAGCAGTCCCTGAGCCACCATCGCCGCCGCGCCACACACCTCGGCCACAACCTCCTGGCTCTATGCGCCCATCACCGCCGCGCCCACACCTCAGCCACGGCCTCTTGGCCCTATGCCCCCATCACCGCCGCACCCCACACCTCGGCCACCGCCGACTGTCCCTGAGCCGCCATCATCGCTGCGCCCCGCACCTCAGCCGCCTTCTGACCGTATGCCCCCATCACCACCGCCTAATCCGAGATGACCTCGCCCAGCACCTCCTCGGTTGTCTCCACCCATGGACACCATCTCCTCTCCCGCACCTCGCCCAGATCCGCCCTCGCCGGCGCATCCTTGGCCTCGTCCCCGGGATCTCACCATCGATCTCGCCTGAATCGGTCGATCTCTCGCACCCTCGGAGGAATCGGTCGCTCTCTCGATCTCTCGGAGGAATCGCTCGTGTGTGGAGGAAGAAGCACAACGTCGGTTTCAATGTTGTGCTTTATATAGAAAGAAGCACAACGTCGAATCCGACGTTGTGCACAGCTCGAAAACATCCAATCGGACGTTGTGGGTTCGAACCCTTCAACTTACAACGTCCATTTTGACGTTGTAATTCAAATTACAACGTCCATTTTGACGTTGTAATCCGACGTTATCTTTTTTTTTTTGTGAATTGAACTTGGCATATTTAATAAATAAATAAAATACGATATTTTCACATTTTAGTTCGTTGAAATTAACTTGGCATATTTAATAAATAAATAAAATTCGTTATTTTCACATTTTAGTTCGTTGAAATTAACTTGGCATATTTAATAATACATTATTTTCACATTTTAGTTCATTGAAATTGAACTTGGCGTATTTAATAAATAAATAAAATACATTCCGTCGTATTAATGTAGGTACAGTAAAATAAATTACATAAATAAAATGATAATACATATTTAATTATGAAAATTATAATACATATTTTACATCCGCCGGTCTCCGTGCATCTCCATCTCCCAAAAACCCTTCCGGCATAGTCAAATATGAAAATGATAATACATATATTACATACCCCGATCTCCGGTTATCTCCACCTTTGAAAACACATATATTACATACATTACATACGATGAGTCTACAACTACGTGGTGCTAACGGTACTGGGTGTACAACTACCAACGGACTCATCTAGACTGGTAGAGATGTCGATTTGTACCTCGATAAACGTGTACGATCGCAACCTATCGTTTCCCGAACCCACCATCCTCTCAATTACGTACGCCGTAACTTCACGGATACAATGCCGACATACATCGGTGTAGAACATGTCCAGCATTTCCGTAATCCTTTTTCCCATTTCGGATAGGTAGGCCTCTCGGTCGTTTCTATAAATCATGGCGTCGTTGTGGCATCCGAACCCCCACGGCACCGATCTCCTTGAGCCACTCTCACATGTGATGCGGAAAAGGCAGCATGGGAATGCCCGCTTGTACTTCCGGTGTTGGCAGTTGTAGTCGCTTTCCGTGGGTGGATAACGGTGTTTCATCCCTCTAATTTGATAGCTGATCTCCTCGTACGTTTCTCCGTCTTTTGTGAAGTAAGTGGGGAGTCTATGATTGGGGGCCGACATTAGGTAGTAATAGTGTGGAAGGGTTTTTGGTGGATGGATTGTGGGTGTGGGTGTCGGTGGCTTTTATAGGCACTTCAGCTTACAACGTTCAATCTAACGTTGCATAGGGTTTTGCAACATTGGATGAAACGTTGTATAGGGTAACCCTAGGGGTGGGGTTTAGAAACGTTGGATGGAACGTTGCACAGGGTTAGAAACGTTTGATTAAACGTTGTATGGGGTTAGCAACGTTGGATTTAACGTTGCATAGGGTTGCCCTATTCCAACCCTACGCGTAGGGTATATGCTAGGGTTGGAAGGGTTGATAGCAAAGCTAGATGCAACGTTGCTAGGGTATAGCAACATTTGTTCCGACGTTGCAGGTTGACCTTATTATTTTTTCGATGTCGAGTTGATTAAACCGATATCCAGTGATTTTGAAAGTAAATACGAACATATAGAGTTATTATTTCGATCTTCTTAGTAGATTCCATTCAAGCGAATATGAAAATGATTCCTATGTTAATGTTTCGATCTTCTTAGTAGGTTCTATTCAAGCGAATATGAAAATGATTCATATGTTAATGTTTCGATCTTCTTAGTAGGTTCCATTTAAGCGAATATGAAAACGATTCACATGTTAATGTTTCAATCTTCTTAGTAGGTTCCATTCAAGCGAATATGAAAACGATTCATATGTTAATGTTTCAATCTTCTTAGTAGGTTCCATTCAAGCGAATATGAAAACGATTCATATGTTAATGTTTCGAATTTTAATATCAAAGAGAGTACATAGCGTTCACATTGAATGCGCATTACCGAATATATAACATATATAATAAATATAAAGTTGCCCCAAATCGAACATTGAATACACAAAATCAATTGGATCAATTGCTCCCAACAGACTCAGCTGGTCCCGCTGGTTAAATCTCAATCAGCGCTTGCTGGAACGCGTAAGTCTCCTTAGTTTCTTGGGCGGGTCGCGCTACTAAGTCAACCACGTACTCGGCAATGCTGTGAATACGCACCCGACTCACATCGATATAAAGACTTTTGATGTTATCCTTTGTCTGGGCCAACACGCGAGTATAGTACGACTCAGGATCTCGGTCGGACTCCATACAACGGAAATACACCTCCCTTGACATCTCAGACCGGCGATAACACTGCACAGAAAATAAACAGCATGGAAATAAAATGCGATATTTCCTGTCCTTACAGTTGCAAATGTGACGTTCAACTGGCACACTGTGTCTCGTCACTGTAATAGTGTAACGGGTGCCATCCGAGAACTCAACTGTCTTCACGAAACTGTACGGAGTTGAAGGCATGGTAGAGGGCTTTTTGGGTGTTTGGTGTCATAAAGTGGAGGGGGGACCGGAGGGGCCTTATAGGGTGGCCCCAGTTACAACGTTGAAATTGAAGTTGTTTTTGGGAACATTACCCAAATACAACGTCTGATATGACGTTGTGACGACTGACACATAGAACGCGTAATTGACGTCATGTATGGTCCCCCTCTTATGCCCTTATATACCTCCACCATTAGGCCGAATGAATGCATCCCTTTACCTCACAATTCAAGACAATAGTTATTATTTCATTCGTAGATTTGAAAATGTCATCCTCAGAAAGTGAAGAAGCGATGGAGGTGGCACGAGTCGCACCCCCCCCCCCCCCCCGCACGACGAAGCAATGTCGTCCCACAGGTAAAATCCTATGGCTGTATTATCTGTCTCTATGTATTTTTCCATTATCGTGTTTAACCCAAAGTAAATATATACCATTTAAGTAATATCAAGTGCATTTACATTGTTATGCCTTTATCTAGTTTTGAGACTTTACATGTACGTTTACCGAGACCCGTATTTGGCAATCCCGAAACGAAATGGTCGATCATTTCAAGCAACTCGGCTTGAAGAACAACATGGTCTTAGTAATCAAGCGATCGTGGTCGACCGCTTCAAACCGACCGGGTGGCGTGTTGTTAGCATGCGAGCAATATGGGGTGTTTCGCAGAAGGGGGAAACAGATTCGCAGCATGCAGAGCAAACTAAGCAACTGCCCGTTCTCCTTACTCGGTCGTGAGGGGGGACCGAGTATGTGGACGATGACCGTGTAAAATGGAACGCACAACCATGGGCTCCCTCAACGATTGAAGGGTCATGCTTACGCTGGAAGAATGACACCAGGGGAGAAGAAAATGTGCAAGTGGATGAAAGACATAGGAACTCCGCCGAAGGCCATCTCGTACGGGCTACGACAAGCAGATGCGAATAGCGTCACCTCAACGCGATCACCGGAGAACACCCTCAACAAGCTCGCCATTGAAGAGAGAGAAAATCGAACGATGACCCAAGATACCCTCCATCGTCTCCGAGAAAGGGGCTATTACTACGAATTCAGGAGGATCCCATACGATGACAATGTATTGAATGACCTTTTTCTCGCACACACGAATGGGATTCGTCTCTTGAACAAATACCCTTACATCATCGTCATGGATAGTACGTACAAGACCAACGCATAAGTACTATATCCTATGTCTTCGTACATTTCTTCCATATATAGTGATATGCTAATGTGCGTACGTTGCTGCACCGCGTCCACAGGTACAACGTCGCGCTGTGCGAGATAGTCGGCTTAACGCCAATGGGAAACAACTTTTGCATCGCATATGCCTTTATGGCTCACGAGGACACGGACACGTACACTTGGGTGCTCAACAACCTACGTGTTATTCTTCAGGGTAAGTTGCCCGATTCGATCATAACAGATCGGGAGTTGGGCCTTCTCGCTGCACTTAGGGCCATCTTCTCCGATGTGCAACATCTACTGTGCTGGTTACATGTAACTTGCAACTGCGAAGAAGCCGCTTTGAAGATTACAAAAAATCTGGAACTTTCAACTCTATTCAAGAATCAGGTGTGGGGTTTATTCTCGTCTTCGACGGAGGAGTCGTTCGAGAGGCGGCGTAGATATCTTCACGCCCAATGGCAGCCCTTTTCCGGGGTCATGGGGTATCTGGAAATAGTGTGGCTCATCCACCGGACGAGCCTTGTCAGATGTCACACTGACCACGTCCTGAACTTTGGAACGAGGACAACCAATAGGTACGCATATCATTTTCGTCGTTACCCTTGTCACTCCTTTACTACATTTTGACAGTCGTTCACCTCGAACACATGAGGCATCGTGTAGGGTTGAAGGCCAACATAAACTGTTGAATGAAGCATTACACTCATCCACTGGTGATTTCTATGTCGTGGTGGATGCCATTCATCGAGTGAATGAATGTCAGGTGCACGAGATCCAGACTGCGTTGGAGATAGATCGTTTCAAGTGGCCAACTAACGCACACGAAGTCCCCTTATTCGATCAAATTAAGCACGTGGTTTCGAAGAAGTGTTTCGAACTTCTCTACGGTCATTGGAGGAAAGTTGTCGACAAAACAGTAGCTTCAGAGTGCGTCGACCGTTATTGGAGAATATGCTATGGGATACCTTTTGTGCATGACGTTCAGCGTTTTGTTGATGAAGGAGTTCCAATAACACCTGACGACATCCACCCATTTTGGATGGATCTGACGTGTTGATGAAGGAGTTACAATGCGATCTTACCCTATGCCAGGTCGGCTTCGTACACTACATCCAATGAAGCTTGTGACCCTGATTTGCACCCACCGGAGCGGGGTAGCATACGGTCAAAGGGCGGACCTAGAGGGAGGATGAACCCGTGCAGAACGAATCCCTTGCGATCTGAGAAATATCGGGCGAATTTTGAAAGGGAGGAAGCCAGATCAGGTCGCCGCGGTAGGGACCAACATTCCCGACATCCGTCTGATGCACAGTATTGGGGATTTAGCTGGGGAGACAACAATGTGGACCCTTTCATGTTCAGGCACATTGCGGCAGCCGTCAACATCGTGGGAGATGGTCACTGCGGATATCAAGCTTTGACGCAACTGATGTTACGGCCAGGGGAGGCACGGTTCGCAGATATGAAAGGGTTATTGTGCAACCATTTGGAGCATAACTATCACCTTTATGCAGGTTGTGACATGGGAGGGTATACGGTCCGAGAGTTTGTCCTGCAGAGTTACTCCGGCAGAGTGGGAGGTGACCGGAGATACTGGATCGAGTTGCCGATCATGGGTCTTGTGTTCGCAACCGTCTACCAGGTGCCCCTTGTTGTCTTATCTTGGCACATGCCGTTCACATGCCTCCCTATGTACACCGAACAACCAAATGGCGCACCTCATGAGGCCATACTAGGCATGGCATGCATCGGGAACCAAGATCATTTCGTAGCGGTGAGTATGATCTGTGTTACTCTCGTTCCAACCATAAATTAACTATCAGTAATTACCCCACTTAACATTATACTATACTTTTTGCCCTTTTTTCAGATATGGTTACATCCGAACGCCCCTTTACCTCCTCCAACGCATGAATGGACGGCATATCATCACCCGAGTGTCAACGGATGGGATACTCCCTTCCAAGACCAATTTGATAGATTTAGAGCATTGCGGATTCAGGAAGGTCGCCCTCTACACCATGTTTAGGAGTCATGAAGTGACGAGTTGAAATTTGAATTTGTTTGTTTTCTTGTCTATGAAGTGACGACTTGAAAGTTGAATGTTTGTTGTTATGAAGACGTAGAAACAATATAAAAAAGCAATCATTCAACCAAAACAAACATCATTTGGCCCCATATCTAAAATGACAAACGGTTTTTAACGTTACATTTCAGCAAGAGTTGTTGTATTAAACGGAACAACTACCGACCGACTCTTCAGGAATGTTTGGGTATATCCGAATCTGCACCTGCTGGAATGCATATGTCGTCATTCGATCTTGAGCAGGGCACACTACTGTATCAATTGCATACTATGCTACTCTTTGACAGCGCGACGGAGACACATCGTCATACAAAACGATCAGTATATCCGTTATCTGCTCAATCATCCGGGTATAGTAAGATGCAGGGTCGTCGTCATACTCCTGGCACCCGAACTGTAACTGTGTTGACCTCTCCAGGAAGCGGCAAACCTGCACAAAAAATAGATTGCATCGAAAATAATGTGTATCGTTAATGTGCTTGCAGTTGCAAGCATCCAACTTCGGCGGACGAGGGTGTCTCCCCACTTCAACAATGAAACGGGTTCCATTATTGAACATGCCATGTTTAACAAAACAATTTGGGCTTGATGCCATTACATGTGTTTCGTGTATGCCAATAATGAATCGCAGATGTTGATGTATTTATAGATGACCTAATTAGCAACGTTCAATTCAACGTTGCTATGGAAGTTCTCATAATACAACGTTTCATGTAACGTTGTAACAACGTCCAAGTGCATGTTTCTGCAACGTTCAATGTAACGTTTTAAAAACCTCATATTTGACGTTGTATTAAGAAACCCTCACAAAAAACGAGAAAGGATTTCCCACTATAAATTACGCCATGCAAGGGTCGAAATTACAACATCTCGTTTGAGGGAAGAAGAGATGGCGGCCGGTAACACACCAAGACCTTTCTTCTCGGTCACAGGGAGTGGCCCTAGGGATTTTTTATAGTGGGTAGAAGACGTCTCGCTCACACAAATACTGGTAAGCCCCCTTTAGTCTCACATCCGATTTACAACGGTCTCAACTCACTAAATAGATCTTGAAATCTGCAGCCTCTGCCTTCCAACTTCGAGGAAGAATACGGGCTGGGGGGCGTCGAAAGAATAACGCTGACTAATGGGCCCGGGAGGAGAGGCACCAACATCCGGGTAGAGCGCAACAACTCCGGGGCACTCTGGCTCGCACAAGGATGGAATACGGGAAGGCGCGGGTTTGATGTTTAGCTACTTAGGCAACGCTCGCTTCCGGGTCGTCGTAGTGCCGCCGAAGAATGTTTCACCATCAGAGGAAGAGAACAACAATGATTTCCTCTAAGGTGGGACATGGCGGCGACCTGAGGAAAAACTTCTTAACTAAGTTATTTTTGCTGTAATCTTCTATCATTAATATGAGACCTGAGGCAATCTAAACGTTTTCAAGTAACGTGTTTTTCCCTGAAATAGCCACAAATCATATTTGAAAACCCTCCGCGAGGGGCAAAACGCCCCAACCAAATAAAAGATACAGACATCGCACTAATTTTTCGCCAACATACTACCCAACAAAAACAAAGATAATAGAACTTCAAAGTTGATCCAAGTGTTGCGGTTAACAACGTCAGACTTAACGTTGTATTCATATTACAACGTTGAATTGAACGTTGTTGCCTGGCCCGACGAGGCCCACTTTAGCAATGTCGGATTAGATGTTGCTAAATTGCCCGACCCGCCCAACATCCTTCAATTCACAATGTTGTGTAAGACAAATGACAACGTCGAAACGAACTTTGTTAAAACGTTTAATTCAACGTTTCTCAAACGTCACATTCGACGTTGCATTAGCAGCGCTAAACGCGGATTTGCGGTGTATATAGGGAGACCCTTATGCATTTGATTTTCATGTATTGTGGCTCAAGAAAAAAGAAAATAAAAAGTTTGGACCTAGGGAAAATAAAATTCACCTAGCGGTAAAAGTAAGTTAAAAGAAAAAAAAATCCGAAAAAAAAAAGAGAAAAAGAAAAAAAAGAATAAAGAGCCATTTATATTATGTTTGCATAATGAGGAAGAATTGGGATTTATGTTGGTTATGAGATACATTGGTTGGATGTTGAGATTGCACTATATGTGAGATGATGAGATATGAGATTTTTGGAGTTATTTTCATGATATTGAGAGATGTTGTGCATTTGTGAGCTTGATATATTTGAGTTGGTTTGTGTTATGTTGGGAGTTTTGGAATCTTATTTTCCCGGAATTAATTGCACCACAAGGCCAAATACAATTCCTTGCCTTTATGTGTGCGGAGAGGCTCCGAATGTCTCTTGCCTTGATTTGAAGTTGCAAGCGTTGACTTAAATGATTGGTCAGACTCTAATTCCTTTGTATGGGCGTAAGGGTATCCTGGTCTCTGCGAATTAATGGAATTGAAAGAGATTTATGCCCACATAAAAGTATGGGTTAAAATCTGGAATTTTAAAAACTGGGAAAGGGCATAATTTAACAAAACTGAAAGTATGGGAGGGTGTATGTGATTACTCTTCTTCTACCTTCAACCTGTCATTGTACAGCGTTCCAACAATAGCTTCAGGCGCTCCTTCGGCTCAACTTTGGCAATGGCTAGCGGCTTCAATAAGGCTCAGAATGACATGTGACCGGTGGCTACGGATTCTTGGCAATGCGGTGCACCTCTCGGTGATGGCTCGTGGCTCTGCAAGGGGCTAATGGTGGCAGACGAGGGCGGAAAAGGCGGCTCCGATGAGGGATGATTTCAAAATTGCAATTTTTGGTTTCGGAACGTTTTTGTGGAAATTTTGTGAAGAGAAGTGTTGCTGGAAGGGTTTAGAACACAATGAAATAGTTTGAGAGCTCGGATATGGAGAGAAGAGGCGGTGGTGTACTTCAAAAATGAACCCGAAAGGGGTATATATAGGGGGGAGATTAGGGGACCAATTGAATTAAAATAAATCCATAATTCAACTAAATAATCCCCTTCAAGGTTAACCCATTCCTCAATTTGGTGAGATTCGGCCTGACTTGAGCGGATTTAGGTGAGTTTCGAATTCGGGGGTAAGTAGGTTTCAGCTAGTTCCTATCCGAAAACTCAAAATTGGTTAAAGAAATTCAAATAATATCATGAGAGAAACATTCTAGAAGCAAAATCGTTGAGCTTCGGGTGAAATTTGAGGAGGTGAATATCACCCTTCTTTAACAATGATTCGACATACCAAAGGTTGAAAATGGCATGGGTTCGCCTAAACCCGGTTCAGTGCATTTTTTTTTTTGATGATTCGGTTCAAGCAAATCCAAAAGAAAATCGGTTTTAAACCTATATCTATACTTATATATATCTGAATATTTTATTTAAAAAAAGTCTAACTAAATTAATTAAGAAGAATAACCACACATTTAATTTAAATACATTTTTTTTAAAACGTTATAATATATATTTTAAGAAAATTAAAATAAATCATAATCATAAATCTATCTCTATTGTAAAGAAAAATTATGTAACTTTATTAAAATAAATCATAATCATAAATATATTTTTCTTATAAATGATGCAACTTTGTCTTAAAATAATGTAGTTGAAAGGCTAATTTTTTTTATAAGTAAACTAAAATATCTTAAAATAATATAAAACTTTATATACATTTAATTTCAAGACTCTTTCTCCTAAATTCAAAATACTAGAACGTTATTTATTAAAAAAAATATATTCAATTAAAACGAGATTCCCAAAAATACTTTGGGATATTTCATCATATGTCTTCATTATTTGTCCAAGGAAATCATCATCTATCCTTAAGATGGAAGCTTCCCCGTCAGCTATAGGAGTTGGCACTGACCATGCGTTCACGGGCATCGATATTTGCATCACCCCTTCTTCATATTGATCTTTAGTGAGGGGGGTCAATGTCGACAGAGGGGGTGTCAATGTCGATACCTCAGTTGCACTATCAACCTTGTGCAAAAACTTTTCTTCATTCAAGGGTGTCGACCTCGACAGGGGGGTCTCGATGTCGATACCCTAGCCGCTTCCAATTCCCTTTGCGTTAACACTTTCAGCTGAGGCTGTCTACATCGACATGGGGAGTATCGGTTCCAATACCTCAGCAGCGTCTTCTATCTTCTTTGCTTCCTCAAACTCTTCCTCCTCGTTAAGGTTGTGACGTGCGCCTATTTTGCCATGTTCTATATCAACATTTATTCCGATTTTTATCTATATTTTAAAATTTTAGGTTAGGAAAGTATGAGATTTATGTAGTTTATGTTTATTTGCAAGACTTAGAGATCTACGCAAGTTTTGGTTTAATTTCGCAGAAATCAGAGACATTTTGGAGCGATTTGGAGAAGAAGGAACGAAGCTGGATTTCACTCGACGTTGACTGAGGACAAGCAATTCTTAGAGCAAAAGGAAGAGGAAAGTACTCGAAACTACAAGCCTGACTCGAGATCGAGTGAAGACCACTAGAGATACATGAAGCACTCGATATCAAGTGACTTGACTCGATGTTGAGTGAAACATCAAAGTGCTGAGACGCGTTTTGATGAGTCCAGATTTGAGGAGGATTGCTTAGCAACAAAGTCAAAGATCTATTATTCTTCCTTAATGAACATTTATCCTTATGGGTTAAACTCCTATATACCCTGGGGAACTTTTATTTGTTTTATTTTATTTTAATAGGAAATTTTATCTTTAGTAAGTAGGATAGAGATTTCTTTCTTTGGCTAGCAAGGATTAATCTACTATAAATAAAGCCCTTGGGGGCTGGTTTTTAATGATCCAAGCACACAAGCAATTGTGTAACCCTAGAGTTAGAGGAAGAGAAGAGAGGTCGAGAGGAGTGGAGAGAGAGAAGTTGTGGAGAGCGGTTGTGATTGTACTCTTACTCTTTTATTTCAATTCAAAGTAGTTTTCTTTATGTCAATTATGGAGTTTGCTATGGTGAGGCGCGAGTAGTCGTCCAACTTCTAAGGTGGGGATGAGCCCGACGATAGCCATGTAAGTATGCTTAAAGTTATGATCTTTTATATGATTTTCATCTTCTATCCTATGTGCTTAAAGTTATGATCTTTTATATGATTTTCATCATCTTTTATATGATTTGTTAATGACGAAAGTTATTTGATGAAGAACATATTCCTTTGATGAGTTTAGTATTTCGCTTGCATCGTTATCTTTGTGGTAATTCCACGACTTTGGAAGTCTTTTCATATATTGTTTACACAATCTTTTGTTGTTTCTGATCATCTTTCTTATTCATCCTTACATTCTTCAGATGTTCTTTTCTGAAACGTTACTTTTTATTTCTGCATTTTGACTCAACATCGACTGACTTCAGTCGATATCGAGTGGATCTATCCTGATATAGAGTTCTCTACTCGACGTCGAGTGTGTTGTTGTTGTCTTGCAGGGTGTGCACTAGAGATCGACTGCTTTACTCGACGTCGACTAGATCTCAGTCGATATAGAGAGCTTCTGGTCGACATCAGAGGGCTTTTTCGAGACTATCTAGGCGAGCAATGACACGCTTTCTCGTGGATCGATCCTGACTCCTATGACTAAATCATCTGGAAGTCTTGTAATTTATTTGCACGGATAGGAGTTGGTTTGTTTATATTTTATATTTGTTTAATCAAATCTTCCTCCGTTAATAAATTTTGGCGTCGTTGCCAGGGAAGCCATCAATCGCGCCCTTTTTAGTCTCTTTGACGTTCTTTTCTAGTGTTGTTTTTACAGGTGTATGCGACGCGCTGATTGCACATCGGAGTTTGAACCCTTAGTCTGACCAGAATGCTTTTTTCGTCTGCAGAAAAGGTTGAAAAGACTCCTGTCTAATCAACAAGAGACGGTTCTTACTACGGTGCAAGAGCTTGCACTACAAAAAAAAAAATTTCGCCACGACCGGTAGCAACGGAAAGGGTCTGTTGTAGATAGTAGGTAGACTTTGGCTATGGCTTAGCTGATGTGCGCTCAAATAACCATGATTTTCGCTTACATTTATATCGATTTCTGCATGCATTTCATATTTTTGGATTTGATTTATACAGAATCTATGTAGTTTGTGTTTATTTGCAATATATGCTGGTCTACACAAGTTTCTGTTTAATTTTGCAGAAATCGAAAACACTTTGGAGTCTAAAGGAAAGTCATGAAAACATTGGAGAAACTAAGGAAGAGCACAGGATGGTGTAGCTGGAGAAAACACCACTTTTTGCCATTAATCATTTTGAATCAAATTCTGATGTCTTCATGAGAGTTGTAGCTCTGGAAAAGAGATTTCCAATGCATATTTATATGCGTCAATTAGATGAACGAGAACTCGGGAAAGTGCATTTAAAGACAGAGCTTAATGATGAAAGCGCACAGAACTAGTCGACGTGGACCAAACTGGTCGATGTCGAGTACTTTTTGGTCGATTTGCATCCTAGAAGTCGAGATCGAGCATCAAACCACTCAAGGACACAAAGTGTACTCAATGTCGAGTACTTCCCAGTGACAAGATCAAGTCGAGATCGAGTGTAGATTCGGATAAGATGTTACTTACCTACCAAGGCACGAAGATCTACGATGAAAAGAAGATATATTTATCCCCATTAGGAATTCCTATATTTACTTTAAGGGATTTAATTGTTTATTTATCGAATTTATATCTTAGGAAAGAGATAAGTAGGATTTAGATATAGATAGAATTGTTCTTTCCTTGATTAGCGGGGATTGAACACTATAAATAAAGCCCTTGGGGGCTGATTTTCATTCATTCAAGCAAAGTCGTCTTCGGACACAAGTAGTTAGTAGAAGAAGAAGAGGAGAGAGAGAGAGAGAGAGAGAGAGAGAGAGAGAGACAGAGAGAGAGACAGAGAGAGAGGGTCGAGTGGAGGAGGAGGAGAGAGGAAGAGATTAGAGACGATTGAACGGTTGTAAGTTTTAGTTTATTTTATGATAAAATTAGTTTCTTTTATCATGTTTTCTTTCTAAATTTTTTTCTAGGGTTGGGGTGATCCCAACATCGATATGTGTGTTTTCTTTATAAATACATGAATTTGTATGTCTTTATCATCATCTACCTACGTGCTGAATCTTTTGCGAAAGTTGAGGAAATTCCTTATTTGTGATATTGAAGCGAAATCGATCTTATTATGAATTTGGATAGTACTTAGGGTTTATTTGTGAAAGCCAACTAATCCTAATTAAGAAAAGGTAATAACACTTAGGGTTTATGCGAAAGCCTCTATATTCCTATTTGTTAATAAAGAAAGTTATTTGATATAAAGCATGCTCTTTTATGTGATTCATGATCTATACATATGTTTATTGTTGCGGTGATCCCTAACCTTGGAAGTTTGCTCTTTTATTATTCCATTTTTGTTATTTTAATTTCTACACAGATTCTACCCGACATCAACCCACCATTCCCCACTACTAGAATACTGCAATTAGACATCATGTGTTTTAAGTTTGCCAAAAAAGTAACATATCTTAAATTTATCTATTACATTAGTATTTTTTTTGTGATGTTTAAAACATCTTAGACAATGGTCAAATATATGGACAGATGTAAAGTTATTTGTTTAAAAAAATTAAAAACATGCGCTTTTAAGGGAAAAGTCGGGATCAAACACTTGGAAAAAAATGGAAGGGTTTTCAAATTTGAAGTTACTAATTTTTAACCCACTTGCAACCATTTCTATCTGTCTCTTCTCTCTCCCCCTCACATTCAATTACCCCGAAGCGAACCCACCAAATCCCCAAATCCCCAAATCTTCACCGTTGCCTTCTTCCTCCGACGACCGTCCTCCTTCGTTACTGCCTTCTTCCTCCGACGACCATCCTCCTCCGTTACTGCCTTCTTCCTCCTATCATCTCTCTAAACCACATCTCGTCCACGACCTCGTTGTGACAACGGAATGGAGTTTAAGAACCCTAATCGCCGACTCCCATCTTTTGCCTACTTTTCTTTTCACTTTTCTGTGCCTAAATCAGAAGAAGCCCCTCGCTTCCGCTAGTCCTTGGAATCGTCAGCTTCCATTGACAGTACTTTGTCTTCTTTGCCTCTCTTTGTCCCCTCCTCAGATCTACCGTAAGCCATCTCTGGTGAACTCTTCAAAACCAACGTCGGTCCAATCGTTGCCTCAGATGGTTCTATTCCCTCATGAGGCGTTTGAAGTTGACAATGAGCTAACATGCCAGGGCTCCTTTTTCATTTTTGGCTCCTTTTCATTATACAGGTAAGTTGCTCCTGAACATTCATGGTTCCTGTTTCGTTTGAGTTCAAGATGTATGGTACATTAATCTGTTTACAGGATAAGTATTCTAGAATTCGGTTTTGATTTGGGGGTTAGGCTATGAATTATGATTTTGGATTTGTTGTTTTGGCTGCGAATTAGGGCTTTCAATTTGAGTGCTTAGGGTTCGAAATTGGGTTATTGCTTGTTGAAGACATATAGGAGGGCTGCTGGAAGATATCTGATTTTCCATTATTGGATTTTGGCTGCAAATTAGCCTTTTCTCCTTTAACTGATTCTTGAGAGGGATGGGATCTAGTGTTTGTAGCAGCTTATGTGATGTGATCCTAATCGTCAATGAGCTCGACGGCTTTATCTTACAAAGGTTTGTCACTAGAGCCAAACATCAACCCTCGTTTGAGAAAACTGCGTGGCGACACTGTCGTATTTTGGCTCTCTTGGGCTGCATAAAATTCCGATTGAAGCCGGTGAGCACTTGCTGGAAAGCTATTTTAAGTGGCTACAACTTTCATGAAGAACACTTCTCCTAAATTAGACTCGAAGATGCTCGTATTTTAAGTTCTTTTCAGGAGTTCAAATCTGGACAATTTTCATGCTTTTATTTCTATTAAAAGAAATCCCACATCGATTAGCGATGCTTGGGGGCTATATTTTCATCCTATATATTGCTTGTAAAACTTTCATTTTAAATCAAGCCAAGTTGAGTTTAGTTAAAGTTTGAGCCACTAATAGCTTCCTATGATTCCCGGTTAAGGATCGAGTTCTTGGTGAGAGGCTAAGAGCGAACCCTTTGGTGAGAGGCCGAGGGTGACACCCTAGTGAGAGGCGAAGGTGTCAAAGGGTCGAGATCCTCAGAGTGCGATTCCGAGAGGATTGAGATCGAGTGTAGGGGATTCAAGGGTGAGAGGCCTGCGAATCTTGCTCCACATATCCTTTTTTTCAGTTTTCAAAAAATTCAAAAATTTAGCCCCACAAAAAGAGTGTTCAAAAGCTCGAGCCTTGGTCAATCCGGTCCTCGGGTCTCATCAAGTGGTATCAGAGCTAATCGACTCGAGTCCATCGAGCTTTCGATATCCGAGTTGTCTCTTCTTAGTCAAAATGTTCAAGAAGACGAGTTCCAAGCCTTTGTCCGAAGACTACATCCGATGGGCCATTCGAGCCTATGATGATGGGTATCTTCGTTGGAGCGACATGGATGGTGCTACATATGATGTAGTTGATCAAGAGCTCCGGAGGAGATATCGAAAGAAAAGGGCTCGAGAGGATGAGGCTCGGCGAAAGAAGAAGGTTGAACCACCTTGGCAAGAGATCCGTAAGCTCGTGGAAGACTCAATGCAACAAGTACAAGAAATGAGAAAAGTCGTTATCTCATTGGGGTCGAAGCTATCAAAGCCCAAAACAGCCCCACCTCCCTCTTCAAAGACGACATCCTCTACGGCCGTAACTGAGACAATTGAGATTAAAGAAGGCAAGTCCAATGATGTTCCGATTATGTCTGAGCTTAAGAAAGATGAGGAAATCATCCAACTTCCCAATGTTGTGCTTTCCAAGAAGGAGAAACAGACGCCAACCGAGGTACCTATCTTTCTGAATTCCATGTCGACTAAGTGGTTGGATGCAAACTCTTTTATTCCCTCTTGCTTGCCTTTCACGATTCATGAAGAAGAGGGGATTCAAGATCCGATCAAGGAAGAAGGAACACATCCAAAGAAGTCGCTTGTTTCCATCACGGATTCGAGGACGAATCCTTTTCAAGGGGAGGAGGATGATGTGATCCTAATTGTCAATGAGCTCGACGGCTTTATCTTACAAACGTTTGTCACTAGAGCCAAACATCAACCCTCGTTTGAGAAAACTGCGTGGCGACACTGTCGTATTTTGGCTCTCTTGGGCTGCATAAAATTCCGATTGAAGCCGGTGAGCACTTGCTGGAAAGCTATTTTAAGTGGCTACAACTTTCATGAAGAACACTTCTCCTAAATTAGACTCGAAGATGCTCGTATTTTAAGTTCTTTTCAGGAGTTCAAATCTGGACAATTTTCATGCTTTTATTTCTATTAAAAGAAATCCCACATCGATTAGCGATGCTTGGGGGCTATATTTTCATCCTATATATTGCTTGTAAAACTTTCATTTTAAATCAAGCCAAGTTGAGTTTAGTTAAAGTTTGAGCCACTAATAGCTTCCTATGATTCCGGGTTAAGGATCGAGTTCTTGGTGAGAGGCTAAGAGCGAACCCTTTGGTGAGAGGCCGAGGGTGACACCCTAGTGAGAGGCGAAGGTGTCAAAGGGTCGAGATCCTCAGAGTGCGATTCCGAGAGGATTGAGATTGAGTGTAGGGGATTCAAGGGTGAGAGGCCTGCGAATCTTGCTCCACATATCCTTTTTTTCAGTTTCCAAAAAATCCAAAAATTTCGCCCCACAAAAAGAGTGTTCAAAAGCTCGAGCCTTGGTCGATCCGGTCCTCGGGTCTCATCATTATGCATCTGAAAGAATTGAAAGAATTGTTTCACCAACCACAAACAAAAACATCCATGACATTAAAGTATTATGCTTCATATTCATATGAATAAGCTAAAGAAAGAAGCAAAAACATGTCCAAGTCACCTTCAAGAAATGGTCCATAAAGTCTCAAAACTTGATATTCAGCTTAACTGAAGACGAACCCTAGTTGCCTTCCAAAATATCAGTTTGGCTAATTAAATCAGCCTTAATATCCCTCTCTAAAATAGCATCTCCTTGCTTGACAATTTTTCTATCCTATATTTCTTCAATAGGGCTTTCGATTTTGAGTGTTTAGGTTTATAAATTCTTGGTTTTATTGCTTGTTTAATGTTCCATAAATGTGTGGCTTTGCTAGATTTAAGAATGTAAAATAAGAGCTTGCTAGATTTTTTTCCATGGAATAGTTAGCTTTTGAATAAAAGAACTTGCAATAAGAGCTTGAATTTTGATGACCTATGTTCATCCATTTTGCATAATCTATTGTATTTCCCTTCTCACTGGCTTAGATGAATGGAATTCGCTATGAAAATTGCAAGGGATTTAGTTCATTTTTTCTATAACTTCCGTGTAATTGTTATATGATCCACATGTTTATTTATATTGAAAAACACAGTTTCCAGGTTTTGACTAATCATTTACAAAAATATATGATTTCTTTTGGTGTGCTGAGTACAAGGAACTCTCATACAATAATCTATCGGGGACAGGGAGAGTTCCTGTTAATGGCTCCTTTTCACTTTTCGCCCCCATCAGGTATCGTCCGCCTAACAACTTCTTAGATAGATTTCTAGAGAATGGAAAATCTATTACAGATTTCCTCTTGTAGTTTTCAGGGTATCACTCCTTTAAAAAGTCCACCATCAACTCCGTCTTCTCCATCCCGGATACAACAATCCCTTGGAGGTTCGTAGTAAAAAGAAGGATCTCCATTGGCGCCATCTCATAAGTCAGACAATTTTAAATGGAAAGATTATTGTCCGATGGTTTTCAGGTTGGTGGTTATTCCTACTGGCTTTAAAGAGGATATTATTGGCAATTGTGAAGGCTGGTTTATAACCTGCAGATGCTCACTTTCCTTTCTCAAGATGATTGGTTTATGATCAAGACTCTCAGAAAATCTGAAGTAAAGGTAATTTAGCACCGAGTCACTGCCTATTGAATTTATTTGTGAAAGCCAACTAATCCTAATTAAGAAAAGGTAATAACACTTAGGGTTTATGCGAAAGCCTCTATATTCCTATTTGTTAATAAAGAAAGTTATTTGATATAAAGCATGCTCTTTTATGTGATTCATGATCTATACATATGTTTATTGTTGCGGTGATCCCTAACCTTGGAAGTTTGCTCTTTTATTATTCCATTTTTATTATTTTAATTTCTACCCAGATTCTACCCGACATCAACCCAGCATTCCCCACTACTAGAATACTGCAATTAGACATCATGTGTTTTAAGTCTGCCAAAAAAGTAACATATCTTAAATTTATCTATTACATTAGTATTTTTTTTGTGATGTTTAAAACATCTTAGACAATGGTCAAATATATGGACAGATGTAAAGTTATTTGTTTAAAAAAATTAAAAACATGCGCTTTTAAGGGAAAAGGCGGGATCAAACACTTGGAAAAAAATGGAAGGGTTTTCAAATTTGAAGTTACTAATTTTTAACCCACTTGCAACCATTTCTATCTGTCTCTTCTCTCTCCCCCTCACATTCAATTACCCCGAAGCGAACCCACCAAATCCCCAAATCTTCACCGTTGCCTTCTTCCTCCGACGACCGTCCTCCTTCGTTACTGCCTTCTTCCTCCGACGACCATCCTCCTCCGTTACTGCCTTCTTCCTCCCATCATCTCTCTAAACCACATCTCATCCACGACCTCGTTGTGACAACGGAATGGAGTTTAAGAACCCTAATCGTCGACTCCCATCTTTTGCCTACTTTTCTTTTCACTTTTCTGTGCCTAAATCAGAAGAAGCCCCTCGCTTCTGCTAGTCCTTGGAATCGTCAGCTTCCATTGACAGTACTTTGTCTTCTTTGCCTCTCTTTGTCCCCTCCTCAGATCTACCGTAAGCCATCTCTGGTGAACTCTTCAAAACCAACGTCGGTCCAATCGTTGCCTCAGATGGTTCTATTCCCTCATGAGGCGTTTGAAGTTGACAATGAGCTAACATGCCAGGGCTCCTTTTTCATTTTTGGCTCCTTTTCATTATACAGGTAAGTTGCTCCTGAACATTCATGGTTCCTGTTTCGTTTGAGTTCAAGATGTATGGTGCATTAATCTGTTTACAGGATAAGTATTCTAGAATTCGGTTTTGATTTGGGGGTTAGGCTATGAATTATGATTTTGGATTTGTTGTTTTGGCTGCGAATTAGGGCTTTCGATTTGAGTGCTTAGGGTTCGAAATTGGGTTATTGCTTGTTGAAGACATATAGGAGGGCTGTTGGAAGATATCTGATTTTCCATTATTGGATTTTGGCTGCAAATTAGCCTTTTCTCCTTTAACTGATTCTTGAGAGGGATGGGATCTAGTGTTTGTAGCAGCTTATGTGATGTGATCATAATCGTCAATGAGCTCGACGGCTTTATCTTACAAAGGTTTGTCACTAGAGCCAAACATCAACCCTCGTTTGAGAAAACTGCGTGGCGACACTGTCATATTTTGGCTCTCTTGGGCTGCATAAAATTCCGATTGAAGCCGGGGAACACTTGCTGGAAAGCTATTTTAAGTGGCTACAACTTTCATGAAGAACACTTCTCCTAAATTAGACTCGAAGATGCTCGTATTTTAAGTTCTTTTCAGGAGTTCAAATCTGGACAATTTTCATGCTTTTATTTCTATTAAAAGAAATCCCACATCGATTAGCGATGCTTGGGGGCTATATTTTCATCCTATATATTGCTTGTAAAACTTTCATTTTAAATCAAGCCAAGTTGAGTTTAGTTAAAGTTTGAGCCACTAATAGCTTCCTATGATTCCGGGTTAAGGATCGAGTTCTTGGTGAGAGGCTAAGAGCGAACCCTTTGGTGAGAGGCCGAGGGTGACACCCTAGTGAGAGGCGAAGGTGTCAAAGGGTCGAGATCCTCAGAGTGTGATTCCGAGAGGATTGAGATTGAGTGTAGGGGATTCAAGGGTGAGAGGCCTGCGAATCTTGCTCCACATATCCTTTTTTTCAGTTTCCAAAAAATTCAAAAATTTAGCCCCACAAAAAGTGTTCAAAAGCTCGAGCCTTGGTCGATCCGGTCCTCGGGTCTCATCATTATGCATCTGAAAGAATTGAAAGAATTGTTTCACCAACCACAAACAAAAACATCCATGACATTAAAGTATTATGCTTCATATTCATATGAATAAGCTAAAGAAAGAAGCAAAAACATGTCCAAGTCACCTTCAAGAAATGGTCCATAAAGTCTCAAAACTTGATATTCAGCTTAACTGAAGACGAACCCTAGTTGCCTTCCAAAATATCAGTTTGGCTAATTAAATCAGCCTTAATATCCCTCTCTAAAACAACATCTCCTTGCTTGACAATTTTTCTATCCTATATTTCTTCAATAGGGCTTTCGATTTTGAGTGTTTAGGTTTATAAATTCTTGGTTTTATTGCTTGTTTAATGTTCCATAAATGTGTGGCTTTGCTAGATTTAAGAATGTAAAATAAGAGCTTGCTAGATTTTTTTCCATGGAATAGTTAGCTTTTGAATAAAAGAACTTGCAATAACAGCTTGAATTTTGATGACCTATGTTCATCCATTTTGCATAATCTATTGTATTTCCCTTCTCACTGGCTTAGATGAATGGAATTCACTAAGAAAATTGCAAGGGATTTAGTTCATTTTTTCTATAACTTCCGTGTAATTGTTATATGATCCACATGTTTATTTATATTGAAAAACACAGTTTCCAGGTTTTGACTATTCATTTACAAAAATATATGATTTCTTTTGGTGTGCTGAGTACAGGGAACTCTCATACAATAATCTATCGGGGACAGGGAGAGTTCCTGTTAATGGCTCCTTTTCACTTTTTGCCCCCATCAGGTATCGTCCGCCTAACAACTTCTTAGATAGATTTCTAGAGAATGGAAAATCTATTACAGATTTCCTCTTGTAGTTTTCAGGGTATCACTCCTTTAAAAAGTCCACCATCAACTCCGTCTTCTCCATCCCGGATACAACAATCCCTTGGAGGTTCGTAGTAAAAAGAAGGATCTCCATTGGCGCCATCTCATAAGTCAGACAATTTTAAATGGAAAGATTATTGTCCGATGGTTTTCAGGTTGGTGGTTATTCCTACTGGCTTTAAAGAGGATATTATTGGCAGTTGTGAAGGCTGGTTTATAACCTGCAGATGCTCACTTTCCTTTCTCAAGATGATTGGTTTATGATCAAGACTCTCAGAAAATCTGAAGTAAAGGTAATTTAGCACCGAGTCACTGCCTATTGAATTTAAAATTGTGTCGTTGTTTTATTTGTCAAAGCTTTGAGGGTGCTTTAACCTCTGTCCATTTGGTTAAGGAATTGTATTAATATTCCTTTGTTATCTAATTTACTTGGTCTGAATTTTTTTTTTCCAATCAGAACTTCTTCATCAAATTTTAACTTTGCAGGTTCTTTTGCGGATGCTTCCAGATTACTACAGTCATGTATGTAATTATGAGAATACACTCATAACTAAGTTTTTTTGTCTTCACAGAATCAAGTCATCCAGTGGACAAAAGGTAAATTTTAAAGAGTTATAAATTTCCATTTATTTCCATGTAATTTCATGTTTCAGATTTGACAAAATCCATGTTAACTGAATAACTGTGATATAGTTATTAGATTTCGGTTTCTTTTGTGGATGTATTTCTTTGATTCATTGTAGAGCTATGTTCTGTTATGATCTAATCAATAAGTAAACTAATCTTATGTTGCAGTTCCGCTTTGTGGTGATGGGAAATATGTTCTGTACTGAGCTCAAGATCCACAGAAGATTTGACCAGAAAGGTTCTTCCCTTGGTCGCTCCGCAGATAAAGTAGAGATTGATGAAAATACAATTCTTAAATACTAATTGGATCTTAACTACCGCTTTTTACTTGGAACCTTCTTGGCGGGAAGCTTTGTTGGCGTAAGGAACCTAGTAGTCTTTCCATTCATCTTGTACTTTGATCAAAATTTGCTTCAGCTTACTGAGACGTGCTTTAACAATCCGAGATTGTTGAGAATTTATGTGGTTCTGATCTTTACCCATCTCACCTTTCTGCAGACAAATTGTGATTGCCAGCAGATTTTTAGAGGATCGGCATATTATGGATTAGTCTTTTTCTAGGGGTTCATTACCGTGCTCCACAACACCTTTAGTGCTTCATGTTCCACAAGAATCCTGTTAGAACAGATGGATTAGAAGTTCTTGCTGAAGAAGGTATGTGCAGTTAGACACCTAACCAATAAACTCGACTCCTCACATGGAAGAATAAATTTCCAAAGCAATGGCAAGTCGGTAGCTACCATGTGCTTTCTATATTTAGCATTTGTAAAATTGTACTATGAACTGTTTTTGTTTTATGATCTAATATTAGCCTCTAATTATAAATGATTTGGCGGTAGATGCTCTAGAGGACGACGTTCCTTAGTACCCGGGAAGCCTTATTCTGGTCCCTCGTGGAACGGATGATGGAACGGTGGTTGTGGGCCCTCACATAAGAGGTAGCTGATTACGAACATCATCGGCTGCAGGCAATGAGGAAGTTGATCTACTCCTTCCAGGGACAACAAGGTATCTCCTCCACTCTTGGCATGGTAGTTTACATATCTAGTCTTTCTATCTTCACATCCATATTCTTTTGCTCGATAAAGAATGATTTAACACGACTCTTCCGATCATCTATGTGCAGGCTTCAAACCCAACTTGGAGTGAACATGCCAGCAAGGGTGGAGTACATACCGGAGAAAACAGAGAAAGGCCTCCCAAAGGTTTACGACATCGTTTTATACCTGGGAATCATAGACATACTGCAGGACTACAACACGACGAAGCGGATCGAGCACGCGTACACGTCGCTGCAGTTCGACTCGCTATTGATATCAGCCATGCTTCCTGCAGTTCATAAAGAAGGTGTTCCCACAAAACAAAGCCGCCGCCAGCTGAAACTTAGTGGTCGAGCCCTTGTAAAGCCAGGCTAACTAGCCAAAGGGTGCAACTGTTATTGAAATGTAAGCATCAAACATGTAACAATAAGGGTATTAAAACTTGAGCTCTTGCTGGCTTATAATATCTAACATAGAATTGGCATATTTTCTTTGTTCTTTTTTTTTTTCTTGCTTCTGATGCTGAACATCCTTCTGTATATTAGTTTCTTATATGTTCCATTGGACGTGGAAGTGGGAAATCGTGCTACTGCTGCAATTGCTGGAGGAGTTGTGTTGGTGCTACATTGTTGTTTGTTTTGCCTGCAGTAGCTCTATCTTTTGAAGAGTTGTCTTTTGAAGAGTTGTTCAATGACAACATCCAGGTTAGTTCAATACGCTACCAGATACAACTTTTTTGCTTAGACTATTTTCGTTACCCATCGAATTATTGAAATTGAATTTAATATAGTTGACTTCTCAATTCCTTGAATTGATTTTCTGTATATTGAATATATATCATATTATGTCTTCTCAGGCCAATGTGATAGAGCGGCTACGACAGCAATACTCAAAAGATTTATTAAAGGTCGTTGACATCGTACTCACAACAGGTATAGGAAAATTGAGAAATTGCACGATCTGACTATTTAATTTCTAAGTTTTTTACCCCACTAATTCAGTTCCACACTTTTGTAGGGTGTAAGGATAAGAACAAGCTGATCCTTCGCCTCATGGAACAACTAGTTTATCTAAACCCTGTTGCATACTTGGAGAAACTTATCCGCTTTTCTCTACTGAACCATACAGTCCGTTGTCAGGTTGGTTATCCCCATAGAATTTTTTACTCTTCTGGAATCATTAAATATATTCATGGACCAAGAAACATAGCTACAAAGATACCAAGACCAAACTAATGGTCAAAGTGAAAAGGACAAGATATATATCTCCCTGCAGTCAATTCAATTAGCTTGGCAACTCTGTTGTTCTAGATGTATTTTTGTTTGTATTTACCTTTTTTTTGAGATGTTGTGACTGGCCAATTTTGTGGCTATGAATGGCGGCAGCATACTTTGTAAATTTTACAATATGATGCTAGTATCTAAGTACATGTTTTCATTAAACATCCTATCATTTCGAAGAACAACTAAAATGTGATGTTCTATCGACAAAAGCGTGTTGTGTATCCATATTAAAAAACATCAGATTATAAATGAAAATAGACGTGCATTCATACCATTAACATCATATCAATCTATGGAAACAGATGTCAGGATAATTATACACATCAATTCATTCATTTAAATCAATGTGCAATACCAGTTTGAACATTAAAATGATATATGAACTCACATATTTTATAAATAAAGATGTAAATGTCACTTTTTTGCTTTAGGAGGACATCTTCACATGTTTTCAAATGACAAATTATGAATATTCATCAACAAGTGAATATGTCATAACCAAAATTGAGGGGTTCTAATTAAGAAAAGACATCTGCTTAAAACCGATGTGGAAAGTTTGGATCTTTTACTACACGCACAAAGAGATCGGAATTTTTTTTGAAAGACATCTGTTGACAACAGATGTATAATTGAAGTTTTCTAGTAGTGCCCTCTCTATCCCTCGACATCGACCGACTCTTAGCCAATGTCGATAGAAACCTTGCATCTTTTCCCGCTATTCCTGAACCCCGAAACCAACTAAATCTAGAATTGTTGACTTCTCTCCTGAGGACGAACCTGACTCCACTATCCTATAGCGGGATATCAATCGTACCTAGTTTAGTTGTGTTTAAGGTTCAAGAAAGCCCATACCTTTTTCTTGTTACTATCACATACCCTACAACCACCTACCTCACTGGTACCAACTGGGTGCCGAGCTTTTGCTACTAATTTTTGTTCTTGATTGTGATTTCAAAGCTTAGGTATAAAGATAGAAGACTTTTGCAAAGGGAATCCCGAATGGGAAAGATGGGTCCGAGATATGATGCGGAAAAATAGGATCGCAACGGAGGAGGCACGATTAAGGAAAATAACACAGCTGGAAGACGAAATCCAAAGGCTTGAGGCTTCCATTCTGTATAAAGGACCATGCCCTCCTCTCGACGAGCCAACTGACCCACTCGATTCCAACAGCCAAGTATGTCCTTCCTCGATTGTATTCCTACTTTGCTACCTATTGTTGATGAATCATATGAAGGATCCCAAGACGAAATAGTGGTAGAAGAAAAGAAAGCGGATATTGTTGCCCTAGGTGTTCCAAGGTGGCTTTTACCTTACAAGGTGAAGGCCATCCCCGATAATTTTGAGCAACCGATGTTCAAATTTAAGTATGGGGTCCTAGCAAAGTGGCATGAAGCTCTGCAGGATGAGGAGGAAATATCTCTTCTGGCTCCACTGTTCTGCTGTGGTGGAGATACACAACCAAGTCAACTTGTGAAACGAAAGAGGTATGATAACGAGGGGAATGTATACTTTCTTTATATCTTTCTTTATGCATTCCAGCTAGGGCCCAGGAAGACAAATGGGTGAAGCCATGGAGCGTTCACTCAAGGAGGTTTAAGCTTCTTCACACGATGCCCCCGGATGACATCCACCTATACCTCCGGACAAATATGAGCCAGGCTGATCCAGTCGACGTCGAATAGGTAATTTGGAGAACTGGAAGCCTACTCGACGTTGACTAGTCGAGTCAACATTTAATAGATTTGCAAGCAGGCAAAGGTGCAAAGGAGCTGCTGGAACCACTACAACAGAAAGGGTTATTAGCGAAGAATTTTTCCCTCGTTGAAAAGTGATATTTCGTCGCTAAACATATTTAGCGAGGAAATATGCTTCCTTTTTAAGTGGTCGGTGAAACATCGTCACAAAAGAGTCTAGTGTGGAAAAATGAAATCGTCGCAAATAAAACATTTGGCGACGAAGTTAATATTCGTCGTTGTAAGTCATTAGCGACTATTAAATTCATCGTAATAGGTAATTATATTTGTCGCGAAAGAAGTCAAAGGATTCCATAGTAGTCATTAAAGGTACATGGTGAGAAACTTTAATTCCTCGCAAAATTGTATATTTTCTCGTTAATAATGATATCAACTTGGCTCGATATTATTTCGCGACATATGTTTTTGTCGCTAAAAAATAATAATTTCATCGAAAAAAATATTGAAAGAATCGATAATAGTCGTTAAATGTCTTTAGCGATGACATAAAACTCATCGCTAATATAGTAGTTTCCTCGCGAATGGTGGACTATAATTACAAAATTTTGAACATGAAAAGTTAATTGGCGAGGAAATTGTTCGTTACTATAAGCATGCTATCACGATGAAGTTGAATCTATCGTTATAGTGATCGTTTTAGCGATGAAATATATTTCATCAAATAATATATGATAATGCGGGAAAAAAAGCCCTCACTAAAAAACATTCAATAGCGAGAGAATATATTTTTCATCGTTATATATATCAATGAAGCGACAAAAAAATCTCTCGTTGAAGGCAATTATCATTGACCGTGTCATTTTATCGGTATAGAAAATGTAATTTTTTTTTTGATGAAATGCCCTTTCTCCCGTAATGTAGGTTATGACGAAAAAATATCCTCATTGATGCAAATATTCAAGAACATACAAATTAAAAACAAAATGAATATTTTAATATAAATGCAATAGAAATATATATGGGAAAACATAATATTATATGTTCTATATCGATCGGTCTAAAAGTGGTAAATCAAAGAAATAAAATCCAACATAAAAATCTTATTAAATAGGAGGTTCTAGGGGAAAATATACTAAACATTAGCCATTTGGTCTTTGAATTGGGCCATGAATTCTTCGAACTTTGCAGAACTTTCCTTTAGAGCCTTTATCTCTTGACTCTGAGCTTGAATTGTATCTTCCAACTCTTGGTTCTTCTCATGGACCTCGTGGATTGCAGATTTGGAAAATCTTGTGGTGGTAGGTTGAGGTCCAAAACCAGAACCTTTGATGTAGCCTGACTTTGTCCCGAGAACTTTTTCGACGATCTCTTCCGCAGTCATGGAGTAAGTTCCATCTTCATTAGTTGCCTCAGAACGCATCAACTCCATTTCATCCTATAAATGATTGATGCATTCAAATTCATATCAAACTTTAAAATACGTACATAATAGTGCAAAATTTCAAAATAAGAACGATAATTTGCATCAAATCTTATCAGAACTAACTTCAACTTTCGATTATCAGCGCCACAAAGAATTGAACATAAGGGTCATAGTTAACAACTTAATTTCCATACATGAGCATTATCTACTAATTCTTGGCAAAATAAAGAGTTCTTTTTGATGAATAGAATAGACAAATTGCACCTCATTTTAATTTTATTTCATCAAACTCTACAAATCTCATTTCTTTTTGTTCTAATAGAATAGACAAAATGAATACATACCCATTTCTCTTTTGCTCCCAAATCCCAGCCTTTATGCTTGCTCTTATATTGAATCGCAAACTGGTCAATCGCATCTAGTGGCAAACCTGTAGTTGGCGCCTACAACATTATAACAAAAAATTATAATAAGGAAAAAATATGTACTTTAATCCTAACTCAAAAAGATCATTGTGTTTATAATGGTTTCATTAATGTGTAAAATAATTTGTAATAACAATATGAAAAAAAAATGTTTACGATATAAGAAGAAAGTATTCATAAGAATATAACTTACCGTAGATTCTACATGTAAGAGAAAAGAACGAGACCCAGCCTTGTGATGATATTGTAGTTTTGATCTATTGATAATATTTTGTTCTGACTTTTTCTGCAGGTAAGTAAAACAAAGTTAGATGAGTCATAAGGTGAACTGCAATAAGAAAGTCATATAAATAGATTCACACATAGTTTCCTATAAATACCTGAAATTCTTCACTTGAGAAATAATTACACAGATACTCCCACTCCACCGCAGTCTTCACCTCACTAGGTTTATTCTTTTTGGCTTCCTCAACATTTGGGAAATTCTGAAATTTCTTTTTCAGTTGGGTACGAAAGTTGCTAAATGCTACTCCAAACGTGTGGTGCACGTATCTCTTAACCCAAGGAAGCGACAAGTCAATGTCAAACCTATTCTGAAATAGGAGCAAAGTCTCAACAAAAAGACTTCAATATAAGTATGTGATATATAATACAATTTGTTATCTAACAAAGGATATAAGTTATAAAATAGGAAAATTAACTATATATCATGACTATGTACCATTTTCATTTGCATATTTTTAAAGGGAATTATTGAAAAAATAATACTTCAAATTATAGTACTCACAGTCAATCTTTTGTCCAAGACTGCTTTAACTTCAGGAGTAACCTTACTCCACTTTTCGACATTGAGGGGTATATGGTTCCTGGCGATGAATCCAATCTCAGATGAAACCATCCTTGCATATTTCCCGCTTGGTCTACCATCTTTCAATTTCAACGTGACAGGTATTTTAGTACCAAGCTGCGCAAAGACCTTCTCTGCCTTCACTCCTCGACTCTTCCCACGCACATTTTTTTTTTGTTCTGATGCACACAAATATGTACTTTAATAAATATGTACATTTAAAAGTTATAAATGAAATGCAACATTTATTAATTTAAATTAACATATACCAGTAGCAACCGCAGATTCCTCGGTACCAGCTGCAATGGAAATATCATTGATGGTCAAAGAAACCAGTATATTCATAAATATGCACATTTAATATAAAAGTTATAAATTAAAGTGACAAATATCATAATTTAAAGTAACATATACCAGCAACAGCAGATGATGTTTCAACACTATCCGGTGAAGAATTATCGTTGATCACCATCTCCACATGTGTGTCTTCTGTCCCTTCAGGGTTTGAAGGTTGGGTGTCAACTCGAACATTCATAGATGGATCTGCAATAGAAATTTTGGGTTTATTTAATCGTAATAATCCAATAGAATAGCTTAAAAAGGATAAACATTAATAATATATAGTTTTTACAAGAAAAAAGATATAGGTGAAGGATTGAGAATCCTTACTTTCAATTATTCCATTCGATCTTGGGAGATGTACGGGGTCAGGAGCGGGTAGTTGGATGCGTGCTCTTTTTGGCACAATAACACCTGTGTATGTCCGTAAAGTTTAGTAGTCAATGAGTACATAGTGTGAAGTGTGTGTAAATAAATAAATAAATCTAATTATATAAAGGGAAAACTAATTAAAATATCCCCACCTTTGGGGGTATGATAAAAATATATCCTCAACTTTCAAATGTAATAAAAATATCCCGACCTTTGATGATGGTGGTAATATATTACCCTATGTTTTCTCACGTGTTAAAAATACTGACAAAACAGGCTACGTGGATTTTTTTTGACAAGACAACATACGTGAAGCCTTTTTTTACAAATTAGCACTAAAATTGGGTTTTCTTGATCGATTTCCTTAGGAAAAAAATAAAACGATAACAAATTAAACCCGAAAAACGAAATTGATTCAACCAAGCAACTAATCTGGTCAAAATTGCCTCAAATTAACACAACACGACTATTCCTAACACCAAACCGACAACAAAACTAAACCAACAACAACAACAATGAAGAGGGGAAAAAAACCTACCCACCCATATCCGTGAACGAATCAAAGGGGAAGAAGATGTGAGAGAGACAGCTCAAGATAGTCGACTACGAGGGAGGAAGACTGACATTGAAGAGGAACCATGAGCTACCTAGAAGACCTGGAAGATAATTCAAGAGGCGACCACGGTCCACGGAAAAAGATATGAGGGAGGAAAAGGCGTTGAATATGAACCCGGTCCAACTCTTTATTTTTTTCCTAAGGACACTGTTCAAGAAAACCCTTGTAAAAAATCCGCGTAGGGTGTCTTGTTAGCATTTTTGACCCGTGAGAAAACACAGGGTAATATATTACCACCACCCTCAAAGGTCAGGATATTTTTATTACATTTGAAAGTTAAGGATATATTTTTACCATACCCCCAAAGGTGAGGGTATTTTAATTAGTTTTCTCTTATATAAATGCCCAAGTTTCTAAAGTGAATAATTGATATATGATGATGCGTACTAGCAATGGCCTTAGTTGTATTGGCCACGAAATGACGCGAGCGTTTTTTGTTTCCATCGGTGTTAGATTGTTTGTCTATGGCCTTTTGTGCAGATTTGCTCTTAGATTGAGATCTTGTTCCTTCCATGAGTCTAGAAAAAACATAAAATAAAATAGTTAACATAACTCAAGAGAATTCAAAATTAAAGGTATTGAACATTTTTCACAAGTAAAATATAAGTTGATACATTTTTTTTATTTTAAGGTTAAAATTGTATAAATAATATAATATTTTTACATAAGAGAGACTAAGACGGGGAGGGGAAGAGCACCCAATGTGACATCCAAAATCATAAACAACATAATTAAATCACAAGTAATACCATCATAATTAAAGCATAAGCTAATACTATCATAATTAAAGTATAAGCATACTATCAGATGTAATGTAGCTCCCCGCCAGCAAAGTTTTGAATGAGATCGGATCGTAATCAATGGAGCGTATAATGGGCAATTTTCCTAATTCTCAATGCCATGAATGGCTAAAACTATGCAAGATCAAGTATATACAGGAAGCATATATACAATTAATGTTTTGGGAAATGTTCAGTTTTAATAGGGAACTAATAAAATTGACAAGGTATGCCGAGACTGTGAACAGGAAAACTTGAACTTAAAGAGCCAGAAATGAGGATCACCCAAGTCGAGAGTAGGGATGCAACAAATTAAATCGAGTTCAAGCTTCGACAGTAAGATCCTTACTCAAATGGCTATTCAAACACACAAATTGGGAAGGATGGAACCGAATCAAAGGCTGATCAGGAGATGCAAACAGCACTAACAACTTACACAGACAACAGACAGGGGAACCGGGAAGGAGGGAGCCTTTTGAGGTGATCAAGAAGGGTCAAGGACGTCAACGACTCTCAAAACTGCACCTCAATGACACTCAAAACAGTAGGCTTGGGACACCAAACGAAGGGAGGAGGGACTAATGTGCGGCCCCCTTCAACGACCTGTGCAACGATCGACACTCAAAACGGAATCATAGAACATCGCCGGAGAAAGGCCGGGAACAGGTAGAGGAAAGCAAGTAGAGGCCTGAGAGGGGAGGAAGAACAACACAAGAAGTGGATGCAAAGGGGATGACAGGTTCCGAACGAGCATCCGAGAGATCAGGAGGATCGCTTACGATGTCGAAGATTTGGTGGATTTCTTCATCCTTGAATCATCCGCAATGAGACGTCAAAATCCCTTGAGGAGGTATGTGTTCATGTCTCCACATCTTAATTCAACCCCCTCCCCCAAAAAATTCAAATGCCAACACTAGAAAAACTACAAATTCAACCATAATATATGCCTTGATTCGGAAGAGCAAGAACCCACAACTAATGTAAACAACAATTTCTGCACTTGTGAAACCCAATTGCGATAGCCTCAATCCAATCACAGACAAACACAACAAAGGGAGAGGAAGTGTACCTGAATGTGGTTTAATCCGACCACTAACGATTCTGAAGGGGAAAACTTTTCGAAAATCACTGGCCTTGGCGTTGGATGAGAGGCATCGTCAATGCTCGATTACCACCGGTACACTGTCACAATTGAATTTGAGAATAGGGTTTGTGAGAATGGGGCGTATATTAGCTCGACGTATGTAGGCGGTAAACTCAAAAGGATTTGCCGCCCTTAACACCCAAATCTCTATAAAGGAGGAAGTTTCCTTAAAGTAAGGGATTTTTCTTGAATTATTTCAATTTATATAAAGTTAAAAAGGGTAAATTTAAGATATAAAACTAAGCGTAATTTGTTACAAAAGTATTTTAATATTGATTTATCAATTACAGATCCGGTTATATATAAAATGTAAAAGTCTATTATGTACTAGTGTTTTGATAGTTGTATAAAATTTGTACATAATAATATATTAATTTATTATGATGTTTTTATTATTAATAATTTATTATTGAACAAAAAATGTTAACAAATCTACCAAATGATATGGAATTAATGTTCACTTCTACTATTTAGATTGAAATTTTATTTATTAATTGTATTGTTAATGACAAACATATATTTTTTTTAAGTTGTTTGAATTAATGTTAACTTTTACTATATCAATAAATTATATATAATCTATCTATATCTATATCAAGTCAATATATATAATACTAAAACAGAAACATGATAATGGTAGAGTAATTTATTGAAATATGGTTTCACTTTATTAATCATATTTCACCGAGCCCATATTTACTAATAAATATAATTAATTATAATTCATCTATATATTAGTATTAAAATTCTTTAGGGGTTAAAAATAAAATGTGCACTAGATGGTCAGATTTTTACTTAAATATATAATTTTATTTATGAAAAATCTCATGAAAAGATTATGATTAGCTCTTTGAAAGAGCTAATTTCAGCCATGGAATTATTAAAATAATTCTTATTGATTATGATAAAAGTAGAGAAAGAAAAGAAAACAAACTATTTTAATCTTTACGTAAAATTTAATAAAAAAAAGGTAATTCAAATATATTGATATAATAAAATATAATTTATAATATATTAATAAGACGCGCTAGGGCGCGATAACATTACTAGTTTTAGAATTCAAACCGATTAATTTGGAATTTTTAGTTTGTGGTTTTAGTATTGGCATTTTAACCTACAATTATCCTTGATGGTGTAATTAAAATAAAATAAAATTCCTATACTTTAACGTTGTTCAATTTTCATTATATGAGGACAACTTTGTAACAAAGATCTTAAATTCCCATACTTTAGTATTTTCTAAACTTTATTCTATATTAATAATAAACGATATTTAAAAATTTTATAACATAATTTTTAGAATATAGTTTAAAAAATTGTACTAATATATACATACACTAAATTGGTTTGATAATTTGATCTTAAGCAATAAGTGTCTTCTAAATGATTTTGTAGCTTAGAAGAAAAGAATAGTTTGAAACATATATCTTTAATCTATAATTTGTTTTTTTTCCATAAATTATGAACTTTTTATAAACTTTTGTAAACATGTAAAAACAAATTGGCGAAAATACCAAATTGGTATTTAAAATTGACAACGATGGATATTTGGGTATTTAAAAAGACTCTGGTGCTAAATTGGTATTTAAATCTGCACCGATGGACAAATTGATATTTTTTCTGTTCAGAATTTCGGTTTTCATGCGCGTGACTCCTACGTGTATACTGGACCATTTTTGTTTAGCTTGGACCGGTTTCTTTCTCCTAATAAAATATCTAAATCCTTATTGAATCAGAGAGTTACGCGCATGAAAACCGAAATTCCAATAAGAAAAAATACTAATTTTTCCATCGGTTCAATTTTAATTACCAATTTGACATCAGAGTCTTTTTAAATACTCATATGTCTAATCTCGCCAATTTTAAATACCAATCTGGTATTTTGGCCAAAAAAAAATTAATAAAATAAATCAGATTCTTCATTTAAGATCCCCCATATAACTCATTGTTTTATGGTGAAATACAATTTATTCAAAAAACGTGAAAAACGTTATTTAATCCAAACCTATCAATATAATTAGTTATTAAATCAATCTAAAAAATTTACCATAAAATATAATTAGTTATTCAAAGTAAACTCGTGCTACGCAAGTGTTTACTTTGTAAAAATTTTAATAAAATTTGATATTATACATTCCATATAAACAATAATTTATAATGATCATATTAATTTATATAGTTTCAATAAATTATAATTTCTATTTTATTTTAATATTAGTTTAATACATTAGTAGAAAACATAAAGTAACCTTATAAAAATTACACTCTATATATGAAAGTAAACTTTTGAGATAATTTATTTTAAAAAAAATGTTAGTAGGATTATCAGATTATGGTAGTAAAAATGAAATTTTTATTAAATCAATAAAATTTAAAAAAAAAATACAAAACTTTATTAGTAATATATATATATATATATATATATTACATATTGATTTTAATAAAGTGGATCTTTATTTCTTTTTCTTTTTTTTGATCAAAGTGTAGGCTAGTGCATTTAGTTGTTATTCAAGTTGAAAGAGGGCGAAAGCCTCGGAATAGGGTCCAATAAATTATAAATTACATAAGAAATCAGGAGCCTCCAAAAATTCAATAAAAGGGGTGGAACATGTGAATGCAGATTTGGCAAGGGCATCAGCACAACGGTTCGCTTGGCGCTTGACATGGGCGACGGTCACCTCCAAACCCCCGTCCTCCAACCAGCGTCTACACTGAGGGATCTTTATTTCTTTGAATTGGTTAAGTGGATCTTTATTTCACGTAGACTTGAAAGCCCAGCGAGGGTCTCCTTCGGTCCGTACCATCGTTAACCTTCCTTCAGCAACAACATCTCCTCCTCTTCCGCCCCTTCCCAGAGGTGACACGGTGGATTCCATGGCTGCCACTTCTTCCTTCTTCCACTCCGACTCACGCCCCATCATGCCCGTCGACGGTAACCTACTCCCCCTCTCCCTTTCTCTTTTACCCTTTCATTCAATTTCAGATTTTTAGGTCTTCAATTTCGTTGATTTCGTTCCCAATTGATTCGAGATTCGCTCAATTGAAATTGAAATCAAATTTTTGCCATGATCTGTTCCTAGGCTACGGAAAGTGAAATCCAGTATCTCTCAAGCTTTATGGGGCGTCATTTCAGTAGAGTTGGAAAATGATTTTTTAATGACAAGATTTTTGTTGTTTTTCTGAGAAGGAATTGTATTGCCGATGCTCCACTGGTACCCTTCAGGAGGTTCAAGGGACCTGGGCTGATCAGATCATATCTATCCTATGTGATGAGTGGAGGAATTGCAAGAAAGGTATCCATACTGATAATTGATTACCTTTTAAAGTCTTAAACCATGTGTTGTTTGATTACAAGTGTTGACTATTATATACTTATGTGACTGTATTTTGCTTGTATTTATTGAGGCTTCATCCCCTCAGCGAGAACTCAAGTGCTTACTTGTGCCCTCTCAGAATACCTTTCAAGAAGGTACTACTATGGCTCATTTCTTTCTTTCTTTTTTAGTTGACGAATTGATGTTGTATTCATGAAAAGTTTGCGGTGTTGAAAGCCCTGAAGAAGCCCCTGCATTTAAACTGATGTTTCTACTAGGATATGCAGTCATTTGACTCATTTGTTTACAGTGTCATGAAATTTTAGGACGTCCAAGGTACCAAGTCAGTTCTATGATTGTGGATTTTCTGGCCATGACTTTGATGTGGCTAACTACGATTGGGAATTTTGCCGTAAGCTATATAGCCCTCTTGAGTGAAAATAGTAGTAGCCATGGAATTTATTAACGCAATTAGTTGTAGCCTCCAATGTGTTACAGATGCACAATTATACGGTACTTGTGGCACCATTTCATGTTGTTTTTGTTTTCTTTGCTCACAACTCACAAGGGCTTATGGATCCGCTAAAGATGCAAGGCCCTTGGATCCAGAGACAAGTCTGAGTTCATCCGGTCATTCTAGTGTTACTGAACAGATGGGGGCAAAGTGTCACTTAATTGGAAACGGAGGGAGTAATGTTGTTTGATGGGAGTAACAACAGTTGCAAATCAAGCTTGGCTGCATAATTCACTATGCCAGTTAAGAACGCCAAAAAGAGTAATCCATCAGGTATTAGACAACTGTTTGATTTGTATAGATGTTGGTGTTCTTTTATTTGTGCATTCGTTTATGAGCAAATGCGATGTGCAGGTTCTTCTGCGTATGAATTGTGTGGTCCCATGGACAAAGTTAGAGGTGAAAAACGATCCTTAGAAATTATAGAAGTCAAAGACAATCCCAAGAAAGTGAAAGACTGCCTAACTGATCTGCACAGTGATGAGAGCCCACGAGTTTCAGAAAACAAGCATCTAGGTATATCCGTATATATGGTTTCTTCCTGAGGCTCCTTTTGAAGTGTGCGTATATATGGTTGGAATTATCATCATGTCAATGTTTTGTGGTTGAAATAACAAAGTCTATTATGCCAATTTTTTAAAGCCTATTAGCTCAAATGGTAGAGCGACGTGCTCATGCACAAAGATGCAGGTTCGAATCCTGCATAGGCTAATCTATACTTAATTGAAACTGCTTGTGCAAAGTAATAGACAATTGGTTGATTTGATAATGGCAAAACAAAAACAGCAAATGCTAAAAAAAACAACCTATCAAATGCCAACACACCCAGAAAATATTAACATATATGGCAATATCAGGAAAAAAAAATCAGACTGTTATAAAATATCCAAAATAGAATATAAAATCAAACTGTTATAAAATATCCAAAATAGAATATAAACAACTAAAATCTATAATAATAGGAGAAAAAATCCAGAACAGAAATTTAGAAAACTCTAGAAACAACTATGAAAACCACTAAAAAAATATTAGTAACAAACAACCCAACCACACATTTAATCGCTATAATATTCATCGATCGATGCACTTTCTTCCTCACTATCCTCATAAGCATTATCATTGTCTTCCTCGTCATCACTTGAGACATCATTGATGGTGCTATCCCCAATGATTCTATCTATGTCTGTATCAATTATTTCGGGCTCAACATCTTGTTGATGCAGCTGAGGATTTTCCAGATCTTCTTCTGCAACCACCCACTGAACTTCATTGAACTCATCTTGTTGAGTAACTCTACCACTACCCACTGGCTCAAAATCATCCACAACCACCTATGCGCTTTCTTCTTCAACATCCACCTCTGGAACATCCCACACATTTCGCATTTGCACTTTTTGGACAACTTTCCACCCATGCTTCAACTTTGGATCTTCAACATAAAACACTTGTTGTGCTTCATTTGCTAGTATATATGGTTCATTCTCGTACCACTGAGAGTCTGTATTAATGCTCAGCAGATTATAATCCCGTTGTATTCTTTTATTGACGTTTCTCCCTTTCTCATTTGTGTTGTACCACTTGCACTTGAATAGATAAACATCATGCATATCAATATAGCTCAATTTGACAATACTCAAAAGAACGCCATAGTAATCATCTGTTCCCCCATTATAAACTCCAGCGACATAAACCCCACTATTTTGAGTTCTGCGTCGATCATCAAGCTCTGTTGTGTGATATCTACATCCATTGACAACACAACCGGTATATGTGTGGATGCGGCTATCAGGTTTACATGACAAACAATAAAGTGCATCAGTTGACGAAACTTCTCCACTCTGGACTAATTTACTCATCTACAAAGATAATATGAAAAAAATAAAATTAATACACTAACATAGATTAAACAAAACCAAATAATCCACACATATACTAAATACTGATAGATTAGTACATACTCTTTGGTGAAACCAATTCGGAAATTCCTCTTTCTGTCTATTAAATAAATTATCATCATTGGTTATTTGTTTCAACTCATCCTCGTGTTCCCTGCACGTGATTAAACACAATAAATAAAATAAAGTTTTATTCTAAAAATCTAAAACTCTTCAACATAAACACTCGTACTTAAACTCACTTACTTCATATATGGTTGGACTTCATCACAACTGTTGAGCACGTACCAGTGAGCTTTATCTAAATCATCTTGCTCAATCACTACGAATTTCTTCCCGCTAAATGGACGAACCCTTTGGGAAAAAACTGACAAGCCACCTTCATTTTCAGTTTGAAGATCATCATTACGCTCCACTTGATTGAAACGTGTCTCAACTCCGCGAAAATACATCGAACAAAATGTAATTGCCTCGTTCACAACATATGTTTCAGTAATTGAACCTTCAGGCCGAGCTTTGTTTGAAACATATTTTTTGTAAGTCCCCAAATATCTTTCAATGGGATACATCCACCTATACGAGACAGGCCCGCCTAGAATAGCCTCCCTAGGTAAATGTATAGATAGGTGAGGCATCACATCGAAAAATGCCGCTGGGAAAATTCTCTCCAGTTTACAGAGTATCAAAACTATCTCAGTCTTCAACCTTTCTAATTCTGAAACTTTTAGGGTCTTTGCACAAATTTGTTGAAAAAATATGCACAACTCAACAACTGCAGTGCACACATCTTTGTCCAAGAAAGGTCGTATACCCACAGGGATAAGGCGTTGCAATAGAACATGCCAGTCATGACTCTTAAGTCCAGATATCTTCCCGTTAGTAATGCTCACATTTTTTGAAATATTTGCAGCATACCCATCAGGGTATTTAACATTCTTCAAAAAGTTAGCAAGAAGTCGCCGATGCTCAACTTTCAGTGTGTACCTAGCAGGAGGCTTCTTTAGCTGATTTCCATGTTGCTTCAGATGCAGTTCTTTCCTTATGTTCATATCTGCAAGGTCTAAACGAGCTTTGTGCGTATCTTTTGTCTTGCCCTCAATATCCAGCAATGTTCCTACAAGACTTTCACCGACATTCTTCTCACAATGCATCACATCAATATTATGCTGTAAATCCAACTTTGACCAGTACGGTAACTCTCAGAAAATACTTTTTCTACTCCAGTTCAATTCACAGGCCTGCCGTTTTCTTTTCAAATCTGGATTACATGGAGATTTACCTGGTTTGCCTTTATGAACCCGGTCTAACTGCTTTAACTTATCCTCAGCAGAAAAAATCCTTGGAGGTGCCCTATGTTCAACCTTTCCATTATATTCCTTACTCCTTCTCCTCACGTGATTTTCTGGTAAAAAACGTCTATGACCCATATAGCATAGTTTTCCTCTCAACCGATCTGAAGTTACGTCTTCATTGCATACTGGGCAAGCTAAATACCCCTTCGTGCTCCAACCTGATAAATTCCCATAAGCCGGAAAATCATTTATAGTCCAAAGGACACATGCTCTCAAGGTAAATCGTTGATTAGTAGAAACATCAAAAGCATCAACACCAACTTCCCATAATTCCTTTAGCTCGTCTATTAAAGGACGAAGATATACATCGATGTCCTTCCCAGGTGCCCGGGGACCAGGAATCAGCAATGACATCATGGAAAACATCCCTTTCATGCACTTCCATGGAGGAAGGTTATAAGGCACCAAAATCACAGGCCACATACTGTAACTGGTGCTCATGTTCCCAAATGGATTGAACCCATCTGTAGCAAGCCCCAGCCTGACATTTCTGTACTCCCTAGCAAAATCAGGATACTCTAAATCAAAAGTCTTCCACTGTTCAGCATCAGCAGGGTGTCTAAGGCAACCTTCTTCAGACTGACGTTTCAATTTATGCCATTTCATATCTGTAGCTGTATATCTAGACATATATAGTCGCTTCAGTCTGTCCTTTAATGGAAAATAACGCAACACCTTCTGTGGGATTTTATTGCCTTTTCCTTCTTTCGACATGTATCTAGGCTCATGACACACAGGACATTCTTCAAGCTTTGCATTCTCTTTCCAAAACAATGCACAGTCATGCTTACACGCATGTATACATTCATACCCCATGCCTAAATCACGCAACATTTTCTTTGCTTCGTAAACCGATGAAGGGATAGCTGCCCCTTCTGGGTGAGAATCTTTCAATATTTTCAATAAAGAATTGAAACTTTTATTGCTCCAGCGACCTAGTACTTTTGTGTGCATGAGTTTTAAAATAAAAGTCAATGCAGTGAACTTTTTGCAACCCGGATACAACTCTTTTAGGGCTTCACCAAACATATCATCATATCTTTTTGTCTGTGTACTATCACTTATATCATCTTCATCCATCTCCGTCCCTCTCTGCACATCATCTAACATGTCCATCATCTGCACATCTTCATCAGAACCATCATCAAACCCAACATCATCATCATCACCGCCATCATATGAGTCGTCGCCTCCATCATCACTATTCATGTCTTCCCCATGGTCAGTCCATACTGAATAATTAAATTGAAACCCTTTTAACATGATATGTTTACGAACTTCTTCCAATTGCAAGAGTTCTCCGTTTCTACACTCACGACACGGGCATCGAGTCTCACCATTTTCATTAACATGATCCTTGGCTGCTTCTAGGAATTTTTTTAAACCATTGATGAAGGCAGGTTGAAATCTGTGTTGCAAATACATCCAATTTCGATCCATCCTAAGAACAAAAACAATTATATAACAAAGACAACCTATATACCAGAACATTGATAGCAGTTGTGCACAATCATATTACTCTATCCACGAACAACGAACATGCACCACGCTAATCACTTACAAACATGGCAAAGGATTTTAAAGCCTGATATACTCACCTTAATGTCTTGTACGGTGTGGTAATAGTAGATGGGCAAGGCCTATCCTCCGACTTTATGATTGATCTAATGCAATTGTGCTCAATCAAGAACGTTTTCAATTCTCCAATTTTTGAACTTTAAAAAGTAAACCTTTGTCATTAACCTAATGCCAAATTAATTATATATCTTATCCTCCGGACTATCCCAAATCTTTATTATTATTATTATTATTTTTATATCTCTTCTATCCTTTTATATCTCTTCTATCCAAATATTATCCAGACTATCCCAATTCTATCTTCTTCTCAATTCGACGACTCTCTTTTCTCCGTGTACTAGGGACGGTGGACGATGCCTTTGTCGAAGAGCCAGTCGATGAGCGATGACTTCCAGACTTCCGGTGGAAGATCACAAAAGCCGTAGAAAGACACCCAGAATACGGATACTCAATCCCACCTTCAATATTCCACCTCCAATGGCGACATCTAATCGCCCTGTCAAATACGTTGTCATAAGTCTCTTTCTCTGTTAGCCTTTTGCGATTATCGTCGATTGAATTTGCTGAAGCCAGTCGAATCGGGCGTGTGCTACAGGTTGACGCCTTCACCGAGTCGGTGTTAAAGGGGAATCCGGCGGGTGGGTGTTTGTTGGAGGAAGAGAGAGAGAAGAGTTGGATTCAATCGGTAGCTACCGAATTCAACCTCTCTCAAACCCGTTATCTCACTCGGATTGCTGAACCTGATCAGGATTCATCCTCCATTCCCAGGTTTAAGCTCCGCTGGTTCACTCCTGTTGCTGAAGTATGTCTCTTATTCCTCCCACACTTTCGCAAAGATTTTTCCGCAATTGATCTGTGTATGGTGCTGTTATATATGGATTTCAATTTCCACAACTATGTTCTCACAGTGCTAATTGAAATATATCATATACGTTGAATCCAAAAAACTGAAATTTGGGGGGAAAGTGAAGATGTTAGTACGTATGGTATAATTTTCAAGAATCAGTAGGTTCTTTAATTTGAAATAATTTGCTTAGCACATGATTTTATCATTGATATTTGAGATGGCCTTAGTGCAGTCAATTTTGGTGTGTAGACTGTATAGTTGATTATTAGAGTTAGATAGCCAATGAAATAGGTCTTCAGCAAAATGGTGTTATGTGATTGAGCTTCAAAGATTAATGTAGCACAACTGTACTAGTGATCCCTTTAGATTGGGTAGGTGGATGAAGAAGAACAAACTTAGAGTTTTTGTTAGAAAACTTGATAAACACTTTATGGTAGTATATTCCTAATGAAAATTTGTTCAATCAATTAACTTCTTAAAAACGGTTTTGGCTCTTTGGAATAGTGGTTTACCACTTCACTTACCAGATCATGATGGTACAAAATTATAACTCCAAGATCTAGAAGAGATATACCTTGGTGTCCAAAGCGAATGTAAAATGGTTCTCGATGGTTCATCGGAAAATGGTAATTAATTACCAAAGAGACCTGACAAGACAAGAACAAATGTCATCCGAAAAGAAGGTAAAAAGAGAGGCGTAGAATAAAAAAAAAAGGAGAAACATCAGTAAGCAATGAAGCAGCATGTGCATTTGGTTGCAAGTTGCAAACTGCCTTCAGCTGTCGTCCTTCTGAGATCCTGCGCTTTTTATGTTCAGTTTGAAGGGGTATTCTTGATCACACCCCATATACGAATTGCACATGAAGTATAGAGTGTAGGTCTTCTTGATGGCTTCAGCAGGCATGGCAAATTCAAGCTTTGTATTCAGGTGATTGCTCATATTTTCCTGTTTTATGTGTTCTTTTCCATCCATGGTGCCTTATGTTGTAATTTTGTGGATGTTGGCCCGTATTGACCAGTCTTGGTGTATTTTCAGTTGGTTGAGTGCATTGATCTTAGGTCAAAGGTCAAAATTAAACTGAGCATTTGTTTCAGGATACTGGATTACTAAGCTTTTATGGCTTCTTACAGTTCTTGTAGATTTTTTTGAACAAAAATACATGTTTCCCCGTTGATAACCTGAAAGTTATAACTGGGCTGTTTGCAATAGCAGAGCTGCTTGTAGAAAGATAGATCTCCTGGTGCTTCTTTTATTGTCGGATTTGTCGATTCTTTAATAGTTTAATAGTGTAGTCCGTGGTTAATTGCATACTTGCACTGTATAATTTATGCAGATACCCTTTTGATGAAGCTGCAACAGTTGCTATATCAACCATTAAGGAGTTTGGCAGTGGCTTAAAGGAGGTATAAGATCAGCCCTAACACTTGAACTTTATTTTGAACTATTCGTTTAGCTTTGCATCTTGAATCAGAATAGATCTTTTTAATTAGAGTTACCACGTTTGTCTTGTAACTTCTGCTACAAATGCTCTGGAATTCACACCAAGACCAATATCTGGGATCTGGCCTAGTTTTACCCCAAAAACTGACCATTTTGGTGTTATTTCTCGTGCCCTTGTGTCTTATCAATGATGAGTGATAAGGGCCCATCCTTGCATCTTATCAGTCCGATGGTTTCAAGTGATGTCATGTTTAGGTACACTTTGTTCTCTTCTCGGATGAAATTTATGATGCTTTGCTGGAGAAGGCAAAGAAACTTGTGGGGAACTAGCCTAGCCAGCGGCAAAATGACGGTTTGTATGTGATACTAGTTTTTTGACAAGCATAAACAGTTGCTGCATTGAAGGGTTGGGTTTTACTTAATGTTTCACTAATATTTAAATTTATCTTATGCTGTGGGTTCCCCAAGAGAGAGGTCGACATGCGACATACTCCTGTGATCGTCAGTCAATATATGTAAGCACTGAAGATGGAAGTATCAGTGTTCTAACTCCTCTGAGTCTTAGGTCGAGATGTCGAATCAACCCTTCTGCATACTTGTCTCATAATCCAAGGTTTGAGTAATGATAGTTCTCTTCTCTTCCCCACCCTCAACCAAATTCTAAAACCCTGTGGTCTCTGGATGCAACAGTATCAGTGTATCAGATTGTCATTGCTGCTCATCCTTCAGAACCAACTCAGTTCGCTCTAGGACTTAATATTTTGCCAGACAGCATAAATTTTATTCTCAAAGTCATTGGGGAACTAAATACACATGAATAAAGTCCATGTTAAAAATTATTTCGTATAATTTTTATGCCTATTAGCTCAATTGGTAGAGCAATGTGCTATGCACGAACATGCGGGTTCAAATCCCGCAGAGGCAAATATTAACTTAAATGAAAATATCATTCATTCAGCAAATTAATGGGCAACCTTCTTACATAAACAAAGTAGCAAACACCAAGAAATGTATACTTTCATAGCCTTTGATTTTTCAATTATGATTTTTATTATTTTAACCCATATTAATACACCAAACATGTTTTTTTTTTTGGCGATGAATTTATATTTTTGTAACCTTAGAATTTTACACTTGGGACATAGTTTTTCCTCATACTACTAATGATGAAATTAATACTTTCTCGATCGGCAAATAGTTTTAAAACATGAAATCATTCATCGTCAAACATGTACTTTTGCGATGAAAATATACTTTTATTGTCTTACAATTATGCACTTGTGCCAAAGTTTTCTCCATACCATTAGTGACGAAATTGTTATTCCTTGTTGTATGGTTGTTTTAAGGAGACAAATGTTCCTCGTAAAATATAAACTATTGGCGAGGAATTTGAATTTTTCTCACAATTGAATTTGGGGCATTTTCTCAATTTTAACACAAACAAATAACGACGAAATAGAATGTCCTCACAAATTGATATTTTTTGCGAAAAATTATTTTCTCTAGAAACACATAATTTTAGCGAGACATTCAAATATTTATCGCTAATAAATTTGGCAGAGTTTGCATAATTCCCACCAAATATTTAACGACAAAATTGAATTTCCTCGATAAATGTATTTTTTGCGATGAAAATATTCCTCAATAAAAACTTTAAATTTGTCGCAATTTCTCTTACACTTTAGACGACTACAACATGCCAACAATTAGTGATGAACCGAAAAATTTGTTGTTGATTGTCATTTGTAGCAAGGAATATAGGTTCCTCGCTAATGGTCTCGTCCAATTTTATGAGGAGTGGTTATGTTCGTCGCAAAATACAACATTTATCGAGGAATAATAATTTGTCACTAAAACTTTGGTCGCTAATAACCCTTTCTGTTGTAGTGAACACTCGATATCGACCCATCTGGTCGATATCGACTGAGCATATCGACTAAGCTTGTGGTCGAATTTTGACCACCCTGTAGCATAGAATCAGCAGATATCAAGTGAGTTCAGTCGATATCGACTAACCCACTCGATATCAACCTACCTAGCACAAATCTTCAGCACTTGTTACGAGCATCTGCACGCCTGTCTAGTAAGTTTATTTATTTACCCTTGTTTTTATAGAGTGATGGCACTAATTTAATCTTTACGTATGGGGTAGGGGAAGGGACTACTTTTATATATTCATAATTATTTCTCTATTGCTCTTTACATGGTTACTTTGGATATGTTTATTCATCTTTATGCTTACACATTATTTTCCAAAGTTTATCTATATTACTTTGATCTTCTTGAATGTTCTGAAAACTCATAAGATTTTAGGATGTGGTGGATTACATTGGAATGCATTATCTTTATAGGAGAATTTGGATATAATTTGAAAGAAAAACATAGAATTATGATGTATATGATTGAATTCTCAAAGAAATAGGAAAATATGAAAGTAAAAAGATAGAATTTCATCTCCCTCATCTAATTCTCAGAGATGAATCAGAGTTCGGATCGGATTATGAAAAAAAATCCTATCGTTTTGAGTTTGTGGGGCTATCAACAGGCGCCAGTGGGTATCGAGGGGCTTCGATGATAATGTATATTTTATATAGGCATTATAGATGGTCTTAGGTGCATTATTGTGTTCATTTTGCATGGTCTTAGGCGTCGATGGGTATCGACGGTTTTTAATGTTTATTTGTAGATCTTATGATCCGGACTCGAAAGGTGGAGAAATCATGGAGCAAATGGATAAAGAATAGCTAAGGAATAAGAGCGGAAATGAAGAACATGGAGAAATCCCATCTTTAAGGTTCTTAGAAGTTGGAATTAGCTTTTGAGATCTTCATGAGAATTGTAGTACTTGGAAAGAGCTTTCCAACACATATTCATATACGTCAATCGGACGAAGGATGACTTTAGAAAGTGCATTACAAATTCAGTTCGTCGAAGCTGTCATCACTGCATAATTAGTTGTTTGAGACAACCATCTCAGACCTAATTTCATATTACTATAAAGAGAGATGAGAGGATTTAAGTTTAGGGATTCAAGGTACATTATCCTTGCCTAGAATTCTTGTGGTTTTGCTATGATTCAAGACTTGGTTGGTTAATTGTGAGACTTGATTTCTATGTTGTTTATGAGTTTATTTATCATCTTGTTCTTCATTAATTATGCTTGTGTTTCTCTCTATGATTGGCCATCTAGTTAGGAATTGCATCTATGTTATCAATCCGTTGTTGGTTTCTCGATAGCAAGTGAAGTCATTGGTTTAGAAATATTTATATGCCTTTGTAGTGGATGATAACAATTGATCTATGTCGAGTAGATGTTATTAGGGTCGAATGGGTTGTTCTTTTGTTTCCTAATTGCATTGAATTGATATGTCAGTTGGTCTTAAGAACTCAAATCGTTAATGCTATTCTTTAGTAATATTGAATAAGAGATTGTATCTTTGTAGATCCATCAATTAAAGGTTAGTCGACATAGCCTTAGGAATAATATGGAAATCACCTCAAGGATCAAGTAAATCAACTAATGTTGCGAATTGTAGGCGAAACTACACTCTTATCTTTTATCTTCTCTTTGTTCCTATTCATATATTTATCATAGTTTATTTACATTCCTCATTGCCTATTTACATTCCTATCTCATCCTTATTTGCATAATTAGTACATACACATTGCACTGAAGTACTTGCTTCTCTATGGGTTCGACCCCTTACTTATCCGTTATACTAGGTTGCTAGTTAGTTTGTTAGTTTGGGTTATTATTAATTTTAGCGAGGTGAAACCTAATGACATTTCATCCCACCAAATTTTGGCGTCGTTGCCGGGGAAGCAAGTTTATTTCTTTGTTTTGTGTGTTTATTGATTTTTATTTATCTTTCGATCTATTGCTTTATGTATTTATATTTCTTTATTTTGTTTATTAATTTCTTTCAAATAAAAAATATAAAAAAAATGTTGAGGTTATATCAAAACCAGGGATAATATTTTCATCATTACCTAGAAAAAGTGTTAAATCTAGTGAGCGAGCGTAAATCACAGGGTATCTATGATAGTGAGTGAGATAAGGTGCTTTGTGTTCTTGGGAGTGGACAACCTGAAATAAGAGAACTTATTGACGATGGCGAGTGCAGCCCAAGACTATTAGGAATATGGGATCTTATCTAAAACATAGTCCTAGATTGTGAGTTAATACTAACATTGAAAGGAGAATGTAAGCCAATGGCCGAGCAAAAAAAGGAGGAGGACGCTTCTGAAGAACCGGCGCCCGTCACTACACAACCGGCACCCGCTGCCGCTGAGGACCATCGGCCGCCGCTCCCCCCAGAATCGCCGCCATATGAAAGGCTAACTAAGCAAGAATGAGAGTTAGAATGCAAAAAATTTAAGGAATTGTGGGAGATGCATCTATTCGCTAACGATGATTGTAATGTAGAAGAGGATCTAGTGCTTCCTGAAACGGAGTCTTGTGAATCTACTCATGAGATTTCATCCATTTTACCCTTTCCTTCATCATCCACTATACCGTCTTCACCATCATCTTTTGTGCCTTCTTCCTCATCACCCGTCCTGTCTTCTTCTCTTTCATCTTCTATGCCTCCTACTACAGCTGATGCACCAATGTGTTTTAAGGATCCATCTATCTTAGGACCAATGAAGTTATCCCAGCTACCCGATGAGAGTTTCTTCTGATATGTTTCAAAGGTGTTAACTTGTACGGAAAACAGGCCATCAAAAAGCATCGAAGACGCCACTATTGAGATGATACATTGCGTCCTAGGGGGTGCACATTTGAGGATAGTGAAGTACTTGATATGTGCATATGAGAAAGGATTGTGTGAACCAAGACCATTAGGATTTTCGGACCTTATAGGCGATGTGGGAAATGACGAGATGACTGAGGAGGACATCTATAAAGAAGAATTCGGTTCAAAGACCAAAATCCTATCATTGATTGACAACCCCCTCTCGAGTGATGAAGAAGTAATCGTGGGTGAAGTGGAGAGCCCAATACCTATTGAAATGGAATCTCATGAGCGTACACATGAGGATCTATATGTTTTGGCTCCTGATTCATCTGAAGAACTCATCTCAATCGCACCAATCAAAGAACCAATTCCAAAGCCAATGAAATTTCTAACACTTTTGTGGATTATGGTGAATATTTAGATCCCTGGGAGCATTGCTTCTATAGGACACCAGCAGAACTGTGTTGGTAGTCTTACATTCCCCCTAGTTATGATCGAACTAAGGTAAATATGGAAGTGTTAAAGCTTCTCTACAAGTTATCCTTAATTGCCAATTTTTTCATGTTTAGTGTTCATTCAAATTCTAGGTATGTATTTAGTCTTTCAAATCCAATAAAATGATAGAGTTCCATTTAGATATATGTTTTTGGAGGAATCTTGAGCTAACCATGGCAGGAAAGTTATCACGGATTTGGAAGTTCTGGCCAACCGGCGCTCCCTGCTGCTTAACCGGCGCCCGTCGTTGTTGCCCAGTGACACAGTTTTTTATTTTTGGTAACTTGGAACGGGAAGTTACATCTATCCTTATATTTATATTTATATCTACCTATATTTAGGTCATTTATATATATATATATACACACACACATATATATAGTTAGAATTTATTTATCTTAGGTATAATTATATCTATCTATATATTATTTATCTATATTTATATCCATATAATATTTCTATATATTTATATATCTATTTATCTATGGAAGAATATCTATCTATCTTAATATATTATATCTTTTTATCTAATTTTCTTATTTTTATCTTATAGATGATCACCTTTCATATTCCAAAATCATATACTTTGCCAATTCCTATTATGTGACCCTTGTTCAAGCCTTTTTCTCCAACTAAACACAAGAACCCTAATTATCCAACTTAAATCTAAATTTCAAAACCTAGGCCTTGAGTTTCAATCAAAAGCCTTTCTTTCAATCATCCATCATCCACATTCATCACTACCCTTCATCCATCAAATTCAATTCTTTTTCATACCATCACCATCCCTATCATCAAAGGAAGACTTTGAAACCAAGTTCTGATCTTCAAAGAGCAATTTGGACGGATTTTGGACGTCGGAACATCGACTATGCAACTCGGTATTCACGGTTTTGTACAAACGGTGCCCGTCGCCCTATGACCGGCGCTCGCCGCCTCCCTCGGTGATCCAATGCTTGTTTGTCCGACGATGGTAACAACCACTACCAAGAAAAAGTAGGTTCCCTTTTCCCTCACTTGTTATTTTATTTTTAAATTTTGTTGTCTTTATTTTATTTTCATTTAAGGGTGATAAAAAGTTTAAGTGTGGGGGGGAAGTTGCATTCTTTGTAAGCTCCACAAAATTGCATTATTTCTAGCCTATGATTAGTCTTACCCTTTTTGGGGGAAATTAAGATTTTGAATGGGTTATGGATATCTATTTTGGAGTTGATGGAATAAAGAAGCTAAAGTGTGAGTTTTATGGTTTATGGTTTTCAAAATATGTAATGTTATGTGCTTATAGTCCCCTCATTTTATGCATAGATTATTTATGTTATTTTCGGCTCAAGCGATTAAAAAAAAGAGAAAAAAAAATAATAAAAGAGCCATGTTTATTCATTTTTTCATAATGAGGAAGATTGGATTTATGTTGGTTGAGAGAAAGATTGGTTGGTTATTGTATATGTATATGTGTGCATGATTATGAGATTTTGAGTATGAGATTATGAGATGAGTATGAGATGATGAGATAGTTGAGTTTATTTTGAAATTTATGAGATTTATGGAGTCATTGATATATCTTTTGAGTGTTGAGATTATATGGAGGATTTTGGAGTTTATTGATATATTTATGAGATGTTGTGTTATTGAGAGCTTGATGTATTCTTGAGTTGGTTTGTGTTATGTTGGGAATTTTGGAATCTTATTTTCCCAGAATTAATAGCACCACATGACCAAATACAATTCCTTGCCCTTATGTTTCTTACCAAGCCCCATTACAACCCCGCCGATTGGAATCTTCTATGAAGGTTTCCATTGAGAGAAAGTCATATTGATGTTTGATGTATCCGGTGGAGATTTTGTGATATAAATGTCAATATTTGATTTGATGTTTGTATATGGAATTGAGGTGAGTGTATGCTTAAAGCCAAAACACATGAGAGTGAGAGATACACATTATCCTTGGTGATGTTGTATTTTTTATCATGCCTACTTGATCCCTTGAATTGGTAAATAAAGAGCGGTCATCCGAGGTTTGAACCGGGGACCTTTGGGTACTACCCGTAAGTCTTTTCCGGTTGAGCCATTCCGGGATGGTAAGCTACTTGATCCCATATATACATGTTATGACGTTTATATGCCTTATTTATATTTGCACTATTATTGATGTTGCTTTTGATTAGTAAAATTGTGAAAGAATCTCCTGTGGGATGCATAGTTGATGTCTTTGTTTTATGGTTGCTTGAGGAAAAGCAAGAGCTTAAGTGTGGGGGGGTTTGATAATACATATTTCATATAGGCATTATAGGTGTTTCTTATTGCATTTAGACAGGAGTTTCGCATATGTTTTGATATAGTTTCATATCTTTCTTGTGAAGTATTCGAGTTCTGAATTTATGCTTTTTTAGAGTTTATTCTGCAATTTTACATTCCGATCTTGGATGGGATCTTAGAGGAGCTTAAAGGACATGTTTTGGAGCATATAAAGATTGAGGAAGGAGCTACAAAATAGCAAGGAAGCACAACGTCGAAGCTAAAGGAGAAGTGGTCACTGTTTGGACCGGCGCCAGCCGGTATTCTAGCGGCGCCCACCGCTTGTCCGTGTTTAGCATTCCCGATTTAAGTCCGAAGATACTTTTATATATTATATTATTATTATATTTCCTAAGGTTTTCACAACTCTATTTAGGTTTTATTCTTTCGTATTCAGTCATAAGACATATTAGGGTTAGACAATGAACACAATTAGAGAGAAGAGAGATTTTTGGTCTATGAGTTGCTAAACTCATAGTTTCGCCTGTGATTCAAAGACATGGTTGAATGAATTGTGAGGATTTGATTTCAATTAGTTATTTATGAGCATATTTATCATCTTCTTCTTATTGATTATATTTGTGTTCTTGTCTATGATTGATCACCATGTTAGGAATTGCATCTAAGCTATGAATTCGTTGTTGTTTTATAGATAGCAAACGAAGTCATTGAATTGGTGATATTTCTATATCTTTTTAGTGGATGATTTCGATTGAGCTATGTCGATAGATGTTGTTAGGGCCGATTAGGGTTTGCGCCGAATTGTCCTCTATTTGCATTGAATGGATATGCCAATTGGTCTTAGAACTTGAGTGTTTAATGCTATTCTTTGGTGATATTGAATAAGAAGATTGTATATTTGCAGATCTATCAACTTTAGTCAAGTTGACATATTATTAGAAATAACTATTGAATCAATCCTAGGATCTTGAACCTTAACCATTGTCGAGAATTACAGGTGAAATATTTTCTCTATCTTATTATTAATACTTTGCCATCATCGTTCTCTTTACTTTACTTTGTCATCAATTTGCTACAAATCATTGCTTTTGTCATAAGAATCATTGTTAGAAACATTGCAGAGCAATCATTCTCTTCATGGGTTTGACTCCGGAGTACATTGCTATATAGTTTGTTGGTTTATCAATCTATTGATTTACTAATCTATTGGTTTGAGCTTTGAGTTAGGATATTATTACTATTTGGAAAAGGACGCAAAAGCCAACAACGTTTGTCCCACATCAAGATCGCAAGTCTTACAAAGCCTACTAAGGATGATAGGATATCTAGGATCTTCCGCCATATCAAGCACTATGAAGTCCGTAGGCACAAAGAACTTGCCCACCTTGACGGGGACATCATCTACAACTCTTGTGGGCATGACGAAGTTGTTGTCGACCATGTAAAGCTTTATATCCATATGCTCCAAAGCTCTGACGTTTACCTTTGACCAAATGGACAAAGACATGAGGCTCACACTAGCCCCTAAGTTGCTGAGAGATTTGTAGCGATGTTGGCCTAGCCTGATGGTGATGGAGAATCTCCTTGGATCAGCTCTCTTCTCAGGGAATTCTATCTTGATGCACTCCTATGCGATCTCATCCATTGATCGCTTTTTGCTCAAGATATCTTTCAAGAACCTCACATAGGATGGCATCTCGTGAAGAGCTTCGGTGAAGGGTATGGTGACATTAACCCCTTGAAGCATCTTCATAAAACGCTGATATTTCTTGTCGGCGGGGTCCTTCCAAGATTTGGATGGGTAGGGCAGCATCTTCTTCATTTTTGTAGTTGTTGGAGTCGAGTTAGGTGACTCGAAATCGACTAGGATGGAGTCGACATCTAATGTCGGTGCTAGTTTCTGAGATGGTTGCTGAGGTGACTTGACGTTGACTGTTGGTGACTTGACGTCAAGTAAAGGTGTGTCGACGTCGACGGAAACCGAGTTGACATCGATTGGAATTCCAATGTCTACTCCCTCTAGTGTGTGTTCGGGCATTTGTAGTTGCCGCCCGCTTCTCAGGTGTATTGTTGCCACGTGTCCAGATGGTTTGCCCTTAGGGTTGGGCTCAGGTTGCCCAGAGAGTGATCCAGACGGTCTTGGATTTTGTGCAGCCCGTTGACCCATTTGGGTCACTATGTTCTTTCTCCAGACGTAAATCTCTCCAAGTCTCTAGTTGATGTCGTACAACTGAGTGTGGACGGAATTGTTAGATTGTTTGAACTCAGCGTGATTCCTTCTTAACTTATCAAGAAGGAGTTGTAGGTCATCCTTCTTCAACTCCCTCTCAAGGACTCCAGGAGCTCTGTATGGTGGGGGGTCCCTCAGGTATTGGGATTGATGGTATCCCCATTCTGGTGATATCCTCCGTGGTTAGGACCCCCCATGTAGCGTGCCTTCTCATGTGTCTTCGCAAGCTGGACTTGCTCGGAATGTGGGCATGCGGTGGTGTTGTGCCTGACTGACCCACACTCTAAACAAGGTTGATTGTTGGTGAGGAACTGGACTTGCTTTTGCAACCGCCGTATTTGGTCCTTTGCGAATTGATCCCTCACATTAGGATCAATCTCCTTGGATGGCTTGTAGAGTGGAATAAATGGGGCAGGCCTCACGTCGGAAACCTCAAGAGTCACATACATCTTGTCAAATTCAACTAACCTCTTAAGGTATCCCAAGCTCATTGTTGTGTGCACTCAAGATACCTATAAGAGGTGTAGGTGTTGATCCTCTCCTTTGTAGGCACACCCAGGGAGTTGTAGATGAACTCTTGGATAACATATGGTGGTTGCCCATGCATCAGGCAAGACTTCAGCAGGTGTTTGTAGCGATCCTAGACTTGTGTTAGTGTCTCCTCTAGCTTTTGCTTGAAAGTCATGATCTTCTGTATGAGTTGCACCGTCTTTGCTAGTGGAAAGAACATGTTAAGAAACAAGTCCCTGAGCTCACCCCACATGCAGATGGATTGGGGGGGTCAACCTCTCCAACCATTGTAAGGCCTTTCTTACAAGTGACCAACAAAAAGCTTTTAGTTTGACATACTCTAGATTAGGGTCATCAGCAATAGTTTTGCATAGATCGAGGTATGTAGTAATGTGAGCCATAGGACATTCATTAGTCTTTCTCTCATAACTATGTCTCCTAATCTCATATATGAGAGCAGGTTTAATCTCAAAAGAAATGTGAGGAAGAATAATAAGAGATTCTGGCACGGCCAAAGTAGGGTGCAGGTTTTCTTTCGCATTCTTAGGGATGTGTTGTAGTCGTTCCTCAAGTTCCCTTCTGGCTTGAGCATCGCAATCTGCCCTCGCCTTCCACCTTTTTTGATTCCTAGCATATTCAACTTCTTTCTGATTGTACTCAGTCTACTTGGTGGTGTAACACCCCCGTCCCTCATCGGATATCATAAGGATGTTGGGAGTGGTTTATAAGTGATTCAAGCCCTACCTATGTCACAAGAGCTCTTCCTTTTCAGGCTCTAAGTGAGGACAACGGACCTGAGAGGGCTAGGTGGCATGGGCTGGCGCCTCTTAAGACCACGTGTCTTACAGATGGTATCAGAGCCGACTCCGGGCTCGGAGGTGCGCCGACAGTATGCTCGGGTACGCTCCTCTCGGAGGGCAGTCCCTTGGGCCTGACGGGGTCGTCAGTGCTTTAAGTGGGGGAGATTGTAACACCCCCGTCCCACATCGGAGATCATAAGGATGTTGGGAATGATTTATAAGTGATTCAAGCCCTACCTATGTCACAAGAGCTCTTCCTTTTCAGGCTCCAAGTGAGGACAACGGACCTGAAAGGGCTAGATGGCATGGGTTGGCGCCTCTAAAGACCCCGGGTCTTACAAGTGGTGAGCTCCTCCATCTTTTTGTAGAGCTTCTCAAGCTCCTTCTCCGTAGTAAGAACCATATTCTGCTGATTAGACATAATCTTCTTTAACCTTTCGTGTAAAAGAAGGAATAGTTCTAGTTTGTCTAATCCATAAAACTCCAGTATGCGATCAACACGTCGCATACACCTACAAGACAATGCTAAAAGAGAATGTCAAAGAGACTAAAAAGGGTGTGATTGATGGCTTCCCCGGCAACAGTGCCAAAATTTGTTATGGGGGAAATCGAGTATGAATAAATATAAAGATATATCAACTCAAACCAAACCCAATCCACGCAAATAAAAAAAAAAGATTTCCACCCGTTGTAGTGGTAGGGAGTCAAGATCGATCCACGAGGAAGTGTGTTAGCGCTCGTCGAATCAGTCTCAGAAAATACACTCTCTGCGTCGACCAAAAGTCACTCAACGTTGACTGAGATCCAGTCGATGTCGGTTGTGGCGGTCGATTTCCATTCCCAACCTACAAGAACAAAAACAAACAATTGACACCGAATAAAGGGCACTCGGCGTCGAGTCAGTGCACTCGATATCGACTGAAGGGGCGATCTTGAGTCAAATTGCAAAAAACATAAACTAAAAGTATCGGCAAAGAATGGCCGAAGAATGTAAGAATGGATGCGAATGGTGAACATAAATAGCAAAAGGGTTTAGCTATCAATATAATAAAAGCTTCGAAGGCAAGGGAAATACCACGACAATAACCATGTAAGCAACGTACTCAACTTATGAAAGATATATGCTTTTCATCGGAATAGACAACTCTCGTCGTCAAAAAATAGGAATATAGAGGCTCTCGCATAAAATCCTAATTGTTTCTATCCTTTTCCTAATTAGTGTTAACCGACTCTCATTAGCAAAACCTAATTACTATCCAACTTCCTAATAGTTCCACTCTCGCTTCACAATCATAAACATGGAATTGTCCACTACCAAATGCGACGTTAATGTGATTATCATCTAGAATTCTATGAAATTAAAGGGTCTAAATTGGTTGCTTGATACCGAAAGGAGATTGTTAGCAAATTTAGACACATTCGCTTTGATACCGAAAGGAGATTTGCGATTACCTTAGACAATCTACCTTCAACAAACTCAGACATTGTGGCACGAATATCAATATTAATCTACTAAAGCGTCGATGTGGTGATCATTTACCCTAAATTTGCCTCGTATCTATTGTTTTAATACCAATTTGTATAGTTGTTTGTTCTTAGTTGGTTCTTTCCTCCATTCCATATAAGCATTTATCTCGCATTTTTCTTGACTTAGTTAAATCTGTTTGAATTACAATTAATACCACATAATCTCTATGATTCGACACTCGATATACTACAACTGATCCCATACACTTATGGGTGTAGGTTTTAGCCTATCAAGTTGTTGGTGCCATTGGCGGGGACCGAACCCGGGTTACCTGCGTGGCAGGAGGGAATACTTACCACTATACTACAATGACTGTCGAACAACAACCGATCCGCCACTTGTAGTAGATGGGGCGAAAGAAATGGAAGAAACCTCCATTTGGGGTGTTTAAGCTAAATTTCAACTACTCAACACTATATAGAGTGGAGATAGCACGTGCGGGTTTATAATAAGAGACTGGAATGGTAACCAAATTCACATAGGATATCAATCATTAGCCAACAAATTCCCTCTCATGGCCGAAGCCCTAGTCTTGCGGTTGGATATACAAAAAACAATTGAGTTACAAGTTCCAAAAATACAAATTGAAGGCGAATCACCTATAATTATAAACGATTTTTCTATCCTATGCCCCGATAAGACCCTAAATTTAGAAAAAAAATTAATTAGTTTAGCCTTTTTTTAATTAGATTCTTATGGTCGCTTGCCTTTTTACAAGGAATCTTTACAATTTTAGGGTCTTATCCTATACCCCAGGAGCATAGGATACCAAAACCGAATTAAATCACCTTAACAATAAAGGCTCCTGCCCATTGGAAATTAAGCTACTCCTTTCCAATATTGGAACACTCCTAGCTTAGAACTCCATTTCTACGTTTGACCTACCAAACTGAAAATGAGATTGCATACAAGAGCCTAGCATAGACGATGTGGTCAGAGGAAGTAAGGTGGCGTATGTAAAGAGCTAGCAATTACACTTTAGAACAATTTCAAACCCGGAAAAAAAATACAAATTCTTCAATCAGACACGAATTGGATTGAACTTATGATTGATTAAGCTTCAAACAACTTGGAATAACATGTAGGAAGAGAACTAAGTGCTTGAGATTGACCCAAATCGACTACACATGGAGTTTGATTTTTTTAGCGTCAAGCGAGCTCAGTTGGATCTATTTGGCTACGAGTTGGCTCGAACTAGCAATGGGGGTTGGAAGGGTGAATCTTTTTGAAGGTGTAGGGCTGTGAATGAGACATTTTTGTGGCGAAACAAGGGAGAAAGAGAAGCTTGTAGTAGCACTTCAACGGTTGAGAATGGTGGACAATGAATCCGGATTCAATCCAAATCCTCACAAACTCTAGGAGCCTCTTCCAACATATTTTTCCAAGTTATTGGAAGTGCAATCCATCAATAGTTCAATCCAATTCGCGCCGAACTGAAGATTGTGTATTTTATTCCTGGTTAGAAACCGTTCTACAATGTACTTGCGAGCTCCTTTCTGGTGACACCTTGCTTCCTCCAACCACGTCGTCTATGCCAGACTCTTGTATGCAATTTCATCCTCAGTTTGATAGGTCGAACATAGGAAACGGAGTTTCGAGCTAGGAGTTATCGATCTCGTAAATAAGCTTCTCGAATGGTGATCGATTTTAAAATTTTAAAATTGGGATGGAAGGGTATTTGGTGAAAAAAAAATATTATGAGTACCAAGTGAAATATATCAAACAATTGTATATGATGTGAATTACGTTTTACCCCAGGGGTGTCTCAGAAATTTTCCAAAAAAAAATGAATTTTTACTTGGCCAAATGGTGGCTTTGTTTGACACGTAAACAAACAATTATACATTAATAAATTAATAATATATGCATTGGGTGAGTCAGTGATACAAATATTGATTTATTTGAATGGAAAATAGAATAAGATTAAATTCCGAAAATCAAAGAAATTCCGAAAATTCAAATAAAGAAAGTAAAGGATTTGCGTATGAAATCTGGAAAATGGGATAAAAACAACAAATCCCTAAATCATAGGCGCCTATAAATACTAATCTCCCCATAAACCCTATGGCCTCTTTTGCATCATGCTTCGACTTCTGCTTCTCCTTCCTCTTTGCCTCCGATACCTCCCCGCCTCCTCTTCCTCCGCCCTCTAGCGGCCGCGCCAGTTGTTCCTCCAGGGACAACGACTCTCTCGCGCTTCTCCCCACCTTCCTCACGGTTCTCTCTCTTTCCTTACTCTGATTTTCCCTGTTTATTTATTTTTTCTTTCTTTTGTTGTAATCGAATTCTTATTTCGGCTTTTTTTTCTTCCTTTTGGTTTTCTTTTGTTTGGTTAATTTGGTCCGGATTTGGCTTTTCGCGATAATTTCGACATCTATTTTCAATTCCGATTTCACGTGCCGAAGAGAATGTTGAATGGGAGATTAATTACGTGGTTTTGAAAGTTTCCATGGCATAATTGTGCATAATTGAATGTTTTAGGGTTAGCGTGTTCTCAATTTTGATTATTTCGATGTTTTTCTGGCGTTTTGTTTGTAAGTTTCTATGAAAATTTGGGAAATTCTTTGTTTTTAATGCATTACGCTTTTGTTTACACAAATTTCCATTGAACTGCTTATCACCATTATTGAATTTGTCAGATCAATTCCATTTTCATCGTATAAAACGGCATTGAAACTGAAACAAAATGACATTTGTTCATTTCATCGAAATCTTCAGATGCCAAGCGAGGGATTTGAGCCACTTGATAGAGACTCGGAGCTGTTTGAGGAGGTGGATCCAACCGGAAGATATGGCAGGTACAACGAGCTTCTAGGTTCCGGTGCTGTCAAGAAGGTATATCGTGGCTTCGATCAGGAAGAAGGCATTGAAGTTGCTTGGAACCAAGTGAAGCTTAAGTACTTGAGCAATGACAGAGTCATGATTGATAGACTCTTCTCGGAGGTGCGGCTCCTCAGGACCCTTACGAACAAGAACATCATTTCGCTGCATAGCGTGTGGAAGAACGATGGGAAGAGCACATTGAACTTCATAACCGAGGTCTGCACCTCGGGAAATCTAAGGGAATATAGGAGGAAGCACAAGCACGTGTCGATGAAGGCGTTGAAGAAGTGGTCCAAGGAGATCTTGAAGGGTTTGGAATATTTGCATACTAATGAGCCATGTATCATTCATAGGGATCTCAACTGTAGCAATTTGCTAGTGAATCATTCTTTCCATAGCCATTTTTGGTGCTTCATAGCTTCGATGAATTGTAGTGGGAACATTGGTCAGGTAACCACTTATATTTTCTATCTTTAATTTTTTTTGTATATATTCAGCAAAAAAAAATTATTGGATACTTAGCTAAGTTCATATGCCATTTTTGTCTCTTCTTGGATTGGAGAAATTTGGTTTGATCTTACTGTTTGGAGAGTTGTTATACTCATAAACATGGAATTGAAATCAATCTCCCTTGACAAGACTGAAATGCTAAAAGGACTTCTCCTTTACGAGCAAGGGATGTAATGTCATTTTCCAATTTGCTTTTGAATTTAAAGTTTTGAATCATTTAATGAAGGGGTTTGTTTATATTCATGGGTTTTTTTTTAATATTCTGAATGATTTTGATTCTTGAAAGGGTAAGCATTGAAGTATATGTTTCTGAAATCTGAAAATGTCAGGGATGTTAATTGATTTTTAGTGTTGACATTATCTTTCGTAGGTGAAAATCGGTGATCTAGGATTGGCGGCGATTGTGGATAAGACCCACTCAGCGCACTCTGTCCTGGGGACACCAGAGTTTATGGCTCCTGAGATCTACGAGGAGGACTACACGGAGATGGTGGACATATACTCATTTGGAATGTGCCTCATTGAGATGGTCACTACAGAGATTCCATACAGCGAGTACAACAACATAGCCAAGATATACAAGAAGGTGAATTTAGGGCAGACACCAGATGCCTTGGACAAGGTCAAGGATACTGAATTCAAGGCCTTCATTGGGAAGTGTCTTGGGCAACCTAGGGCCAGGCCTTCCGCCACCGACCTCCTCAATGACCCATTCTTTTACGGTATCGATGATGATGAAAATGAAGAGTGATTATGTCATACTTTATCTCTCTTTCTCACCCAGTGTGACCATTAAACGTGATTAATTGATTTTTGTTTGTTCTCTTTACCGCGAACGCCTACTTGGATTCACGGATTCTATTAGGTTGCCATGATTTTGTTCATTTCATGTATATTCTTTCAAAAAAGTGTTGGAGGGTGATTATAATCAGAGAGGATTGAAAAATATATTCTTGTGGAGAAAAAGTTTGTGAGGGTGTGTAGATGCATGGAGAAGCATGGTTTGAGGCCTTTGAAATTGTAGAGTTTGTAATAAAGTTGGTTGGTTGGTTGTGTACAAGTTGTAACGGTTGGCAAATCGGGTCAACCCGGTTAAATCGGCATATGTTGCGGTTGAGAATTTGAAGCTACGAAATAAAACTCATTTTCACACGTAAGAAGGAATAGTAAGATTGAAGTATTGATGAAATCTTTGTTTGTTGGAAAGTAGGCAAGAATACGAAGAGCACTCAAAATCGTCATAAAATCAAGATCAATTTGGGTCATGTGTAGAATTTGATGTTGTAATTTAATTGATTGATAGTGGAATAATAAAATTAAAAATAGATTACATATGCTGGATGTATATTGAATAAATTAACATACAAGAAAAGAAATAAGTGGAGAGGAGAGGAGAGGAGGTGAGCTTGATTATTGGAAATGCCACTGGAAAAGGAGATGTAAATGGAATTCCAATTTAGTTTTGGTAAATCGCAGGAAACCAACCCTTAAATATGCAATATTACTCAAAACCACCTGTTATACGCATAATTATCGAAAACCATCCCTTATAAGACTCCCGTTAGCAATCAGCCACCCCTTGTTGGTCACCATCAGTAGATCCGTTAAATGTGTAAAATTACAAGAATGCCTCTTCTTCTTTAATGGAAATAGCCTTCAAATTAGTTTGAAGCCCTGACAAAGGCCCCAATTGCGCCTGTTGAGATTCTCTGACGAGATAGAGAGAAATTGAGTATGCGCACTATTTCAACCAGAGTGATTATAGTGTTAAATGATTTTTTTTCCCCCGATGGATAGCGTTGAACACTACTTTCTACCTTAAAGGCCGAAATTGCATATTCATGGAGACAAGTCCAGCCACTATATTGGAGGCAAGTTCAAGGAGTTTATGTGCACCGAACAGGATAACGATACCACCAATTGGTATTGGAGACAAGCACAAACATTGGCCTCTTGGAGTACCATCAATTGAACATGATAGAGAGTAGTAAGGCACAAAATCTGCACCTGGTTAGATGCAAAAATACTATAAGAAATTAAAGTCGACTTCAAGGAAGTCTGGAGTATTATATACAATTTGATCAGCTCCTCAGCCAATTCAAGTGAAAAAGCTTCAAATAATTTCGAACCCAAAAATTAGTATCCTTCAAAAGAGAGAAGTAGTTTAGACCTAGAAAACCATTAATTTCTAGTGTTATTTCCCTCAAATTCAACCCAAAGAAGCCACAAAAAAAACCTTGTTGAGACTTCAAAATATGACCCGATTCCAATTGAAGTATGAACAACTCTAAAAAAGAAAGAGTTGCAGCAAGAGTATGTAACACACTCTTTTATAACCCAAGAGAATGCCACAACGCTAGTGATTACTTGAACTTTAATGTCTTTTTAACCACCTTAGGCTTATAGGGACACACAACCATGCTCCCATAAAAAAAGATGATGACATATCAATAACATAAATAAAATACAATTATAAATTGCGGAAGTCTTGAAGTATAAAAATAACTCTTTATTAAATTCTCCTCTAAAATTGACGATTTAATTACAAATTGAAAACAATACAGCAGAAGAATTTAAAATTTAAATACAATGTGAAAGGGAATTTAAATATCTTCTCAACTTCTCTTCTCTTGTCTTCTGAGTCTCGACCTAAAACTGCGAAAACTGGTCTGGCGTCCATATATGATGAAGGGCACCAACCATCCAAACAAATGACGATTAGTTCATGAGAGCTCGCAAGCGACGACTCAAAAACTAGGACTTCTCTGGACTCAAACTCAATGACCATAATACGATATGAATCTAAACCCAAATGCGGTTATTGAAAATATTTTTGTGAAGGCTTAACATTTTAAAACACAAATTTGAGACACGGATAATCCCGAAGGATTGAGTAAGAAAAAATGTGAGCGACAATCACTCATATGAACCATACTTCGATTACGGATAGAATATGATACAAAGCTAATTGTAATCACCATAAAAACACTTTTCAAACCATTACTTCACTCACTTCCTCACGTTGAATAATTTCAACACGAATAATTTAAATACAATTTACACTTTTACACGTTTTATACATTGTTTGTTATTATAAGGTCTAAATTGTACTCTTAAAAGGCACTCGATGTGGCTCAGAATTGACCCAGAGAGCAGGACTCTTCCGGATAGTTTTAAACCGCGGGTTGAGACGGTCAATTAAGGGTTAATCTTGTGTCCCCCCCAATACTTAGTTCAAACCACGCATTAGCATTAGTTAATTATGTACATCAAAACTTCACTCACATACTCATTTGAAATGCATTTTATTTCTTTTATATAGCTTCACATGAATCGCTTGTTATCGACTAACACCGATCCCACCCTGTCTATAGTGGATAATGACCTACAACCACTTTGGTTGTGTAAAACCTCTCATGAAAGTGTGTTAGTTTCATGAAACCTTTAGACCGAGGAGTAATGACTCTAACCTGAAATATAGACCGATGAATAACGACCCCAACTTGACGCTACAACATCACTTTCACTTGACTTTGCATATTACAGACGTTGATTAATACATTTTACTTGACTTGATCTTGATTCAGTTGAGTTCCAATCGTAACACAAAACCCTCACATTGTTAACTATTTACTTAAGACATCCTAGGTGATCACACAACACAAAATAACCCATGTTATTCATAGGTATCATGGATGCCAAATGAAATCAAATAAAATAAAGGATGGAAACATCAAAGAAAAAAACACATGTTCCATACCTAACCAATTAGCATGAAAGAATAAGGATGACCCATGCTTTAAATAAATGATGGGTAACAATATTTTTATCTCATCTTAAGGTCACCCAATTATACTTGCCAAATTCAAATGGAATGATAAATAAATCACACAAGCAGGTGAATTGTAATTTATTTTAAATAATTTAGCAAGTAACCAAAGGAAATAAAACATCTTGACACGAAGGCACCAAATGAGCAAAACGCTCAGAAAGTCACTTGTCTTATTCATCTTGTTGGATTTTGGTATCAACTCTGGACTTAAAGACACTTGGTGACAGAGTTGACAAACTCTACGGACAAATCAATATGCATGAAATAGGAGACACAAGGAAGCACATAATAATTGAAAATTTAATAAACGAAATTGACTTATTTAATTCGATTAAAAATCGAATTAATTTAAAAAGTCGGAAATAATACCACGATGATGTTGTTGGGAACCTTGATTCATTGTGGATGGGTAATGATTTGATGAGAACGATGTGGATTACAGAGATTACCCGAGTTAGAATAACATCTAAAACGCAAGATCATTTCTAGAATTTAAAAAGCCAAAGTATGGCCATATTTTATAAAACCTGAAAGTATGGGAGTTTTGGTGGAATTTTTCTTCTCCCTTTTCCAGCCCAACAACCATTGCAATAGAAACTTTTCGGTGAGCTCCCGGTGAAACTTCGGCAGGGCGTAGTGACTTTGATAGTTCTCGTTATGACAATTGAATGGTGGCTACGGATTTGTGGCGTTAAGGCACATCTCCATGGTGGCTGGGATAGGTCCGACAGCGACTACAAGCAGTGGATGGGAGCGGCTCCGACAAAATTGGATTCGAAATTCGGGATTTTTGAATTCGGGATATTTTTGGGAAAGGAAATGTTGCATGAAAATTTACATGCTACTGAATAATGTTCTTTTAATTTTTCCATCTAGTTTAGATGAAAAATTACCAATTCCACTTAATAATTTGTCACATGCTACTGAATAAATTTTTTTCCCATTAGTATCGTTAAATAATAGTATGATTTATACGAATAATCTGTTACATTTCACCGAATAATATTTTAAATATCACTGAATAATGCTCGTGCAATGAAGAATTTTTTTATTGTTTGTCAAATCGAAGACTCCATTACCGACGAATAATAAATAAGATTTCATTGAATAATTTACCAACTCATTACCACTGGTAACCGAAATTTGACACATACGTTTGAATAATTGACGAATAATGAATCAAATTATACATCTAAAAAATCGTACATTAAATTCAACTCATACGTCCGAATAATTCGTCGTTTTTCCCGAATAACGCGAAATTAGGCCTACCCCGATTTCGCCAATACCCTAACACAAACAAAAACCACCCTCCACTTCTCGGCTTAGTAATAGCATTGCTCTCATAATGCTTAAGTAATGAGCAATTGTGAATAATCAAATTGCCACTGACACTTGAAATTTCACACAAAGCAACCTGAATAAAATAAAATGAAAATCATACAAAGCATTTGTTGAAAACCGAGATTTGAGGTAATGAAAATGATTTCAGCAGAAGCGAGTGATAAGAGAACGAGATACTCAATCAAACATGCAAGAACGAACACCAAGATTTTACGAGGTTCGGCAAAAATTGCCTACGTCCTCGGGGCCTCAAGAATCGGCCGAATCCACTAAGTAATCGTTCAAGAGAGGGTACAATCAAGCAACGCAAAGATAAACCCTAGATATAGCATGTATGAGTATCAGAGATAACGAGAGAGGATAATCCCCCTATGTGAGATAATCGAAGATCGAAGAACTCTTCGATTCTCCTAAACCCTAGATCTCCAGACGTGAGAGAAGCAGCAACCCAAGCCAGAAGCTTCGCTGCACCACCACCAAGAGATCGCCGAGACTAACCACCAACTTCGTCTTCACAATCACCGAGAAGAACTCCAAGATTGGTAACCCAAACCCTAGAAAAACCCTTTGAGGGCGTATGTGAGGAGACGGAGGAGAGAAAGAGCTAATCTGAGTATCCAGGAATCAAAAGTGAGCTTAAATAGCTAGGTCACCGGGTCTCAAGAGAAGCAAGGCGCAAAACGCATCATTCCAACTCAAACCGGGACATGGGCTACCAGGCTCGCTCCACTTTCGGAGATTGGGCTCGGTATGGGCCAAAGCCCACACACAGGTATCCTTTCTAATATATATATATATATATATATATATATATATATATATATATCATACATATTATACATATATAATATACTATAGGTTATACACTATACTCCACTATTGTCCATTAGACTCGTTAGAGGATCAAGTCGTTTTCTCGACTCAATACGTTTCAGTCGAGTCTAACTACAACTGTACATCCATGTATACCTAAGTATACATTATATATGTTATATGTATACCCATCATACACACATACATGATACAAGCACATAACAATATTACATGCAACATATATGAAAGCAAGACATAGGGAAATAAACACATAGCATTACAACAAATCACCCTCTATTTTTCTATGTCTTGCTCCAGGCAGACCATAACCTAACCAAAGTGGATTCCAAGCCAGTCTGTCATCATCCCAAATATGATAGGACCACCCATGGACATCCTCCAAGTGGAGGAAGTTCCTGCAAAACACAAATTTTTTCATAAGAAACAATTTTAGTGCCAAAATCTGCAGGGTTAAACTTACCATCAATTTTCTTAACATGTATGACATTATCTTCTACTTTCTCACGAATAAAATGGTATCTAACATCAATATGTTTAGTACGCTCGTGGTACATGGGGTCCTTGCAGAGATAGAGTGCACCCTGACTGTCAATGTGCAAAACAGAGGTATAGTGCTTCCTCTCTATCTCCTTAATGATTCCTTGCATCCAGATAGCCTCCTTGCAGGCCTCTGTAGCTACTATGTACTCAGCTTCAGTGGATGAGAGAGCAACTATGGGTTGCTGCTGGGATTTCCAGGAAACACAGTTGTCTGCCCATGTATACACATAGGAGGTAATGGATTTCCTGGTATCCTTGTTTGAAGCATAATCAGCATCCACAAAACCATGTAAGTCATAAGATGAGAAGTGCTCAGCATATAAAAAAGACAGGTTAGCAGTACCAAGCAAGTATCTCAAAAGATATTTCATAGACACCTAGTGTTTCTCAGCAGGTTCAAACATGAATCTGCTAAGAGTCCTTATTGCAAATGCAAGATCAGGACGAGTACAAATCATAGAGTACATCACTGAACCTACAACAACATCACAAGGGATAGATTTCATAATGTTAAGTTCAGCAACAGACAACTTCCCTTTCATTTTAGTGAGATCAAGATGAGCACCTAAAGGAATATTGTTAATCTTGTCACCAGAAATATGAAATCTCTCAAGAACCTTATGCACATAATCACACTCATGCAACCAAAGTCTTTTATGCTTCCTATCTCTTATAATAGACATGCCTAAAATCTTTATAGCAATGCCTAAATCTTTAATGTTAAAGTGCTTCTGTAGATTCTTTTTAATATCATGAATAGCATTAGTAGATTTAGAAATCAGCAAGATGTCATCCACATATAAAAGCACATAAAGCACAGGACTCTTATTGACACCTTTGAAGTATAAACAGGTATCAAACTTGCTCCTTTTAAACCCTAGACTGAACCTTCTACATTTGTCAAATTTAATACTCCATTGTCTAGGTGATTTCTTTAAACCATAAATGGACTTATTCAACAAACAAGCATGATTAGGATGCACAGAGTCAATGAAGCCCTTGGGCTGTTTCATATCAATTGTCTCATCCAAGTCACCATGAAGAAAAGTTGTATTAACATCCATTTGTTCTAATTCAAAATCATTGACAGCAGTCATGGCAAGCAACAGTCTCAAAGTCTTATATTTCACAACAGGAGCAAATATCTCATTGTAATCATCACCCTCTCTTTGGGTAAAACCTTTAGCAACCAACCTAGCTTTATACCTAGGAGGAACAGACTTAGAAATACCCTCCTTAAGCTTATAGATCCACTTACAATCAATCAATCTAGCATCAGAAGGTTTAGGCACCAAAGTCCAGGTTTTATTCACCATCATAGATTCTATCTCATCATTCATAGCATGTTTCCAATTAGCAGAGTGAACACATCTTATAGCTTGTTCATAAGTTTCAGGAGTAAATATCTTCACAACATCATAAACCAAGCATGCAAACTCAACAATGTTATTAATGAACCTTTTATTTGGTATAACTTTCCTAGGACTCATATCCCTAGTCAACTACCAATTAGTCAAATCATGCCCTTCAGTGGTTGAAGAACTAGAGGAACCAGAACCAGACACAGGGACAGATTCAACAATAACATCCTCATTCACAGAAATAGGAGAAGTAGAAGAGGAATTAGGTTCATTATTTACTCCCCCACCAAATTGGGGAGGTTGCACATCATCAAGGTGCATAGCATCAGAAACAGTAGCAGAAGAAGTAGATACAGATGAATCAGATGTAGAGAGAGTAGAGGAAGAAGAGGGAGAAAAACTACTATCAAACTCATTATCTGAATCAAGATCATTGTGCTGAGGCACAAAGAAATGATCCTCTTGTACCTGCAAATTAGTATCTATCACAGCAATAGAGGCTTTCTTAAAATGAAACTCATGCTCATTGATAAAGAGATTTCTGCTAATAATTGTTTTATGAACACTAGGTTGGACAAAAAGCAACGTATATCCCTTAACCCCTTCAGGATAACCCAATAAAACACATTTTTGGAATCTAGGATCAAGTTTACCTTGGTTAACATAAGAAAACACAGTGCAACCAAAAGGCTTAATGTGATCTAAGTTTGGCTTTCTTTTTGTCCACAACTCATAAGGGGTTTTAAAATCAATCACAGAAGATTGAGTCCTATTTACCAAGTAAGCAACAGTAACAACATTCTCACCCCACAAGCAATGTTTCAAACCAGAAGATATAAGCATGCATCTAGCTTTTTCAAGGAGAGTCTTGTTCATTCTCTCAGCAATACCATTCTGTTGGGGAGTCCCAGTGATGGTTAAGTGTATCTTAATACCATTAGACTTGTAGTACTCATTGAACAAAGAATTACAAAACTCAAGACCATTATCAGTTTTCAAGCATTTAATAGTCAAGCCAGTTTCATTTTCAACTCCAACTTTCCAAGTTTTAAAGGTTTCAAAAGCCTCATCTTTAGTTTTAAGCAAATAGACCTAAACCTTCCTACTGTAATGATCAATGAGAGACATGAAATATCTCTTATGACCTACAGTGGGAACTTGAGAAGGTGATGTATAGCAATCGGCTAGGCCGGCCAATTGCTAAACTAATGCGTCGATCTTGCTTATGCTCTTCGTATTCCGTGAATTGACACAAATTAACTAACTAATTATTAACAAAATAAGCTACGGTATAACCTTAACTAAATTAAAACTAAACAAAAGTAACAGTTCTTAACTTAAAGAAATTAACAACGTTCTCAACTAGATTTAAACTAAACAAATTAGCAAGTAACAGTGACGAAAGCAAAGAGAGCGGAAAGAGAAGAAGGTGCGAGGTCTGGCGCGCGCTTGCGGACGCGACCGAGCACACAGGAGAGAGCTCCTCAGGGTGTGCGGACGCGGAATGGTGACGTGGGACAGGTTCCCGGATGGGCTCGCTGGGTCGAGAGCGAAGGCGAGCACGCGAGAGCGATCGAGGCGAGAGCGAACGTGCGAAGGCGAGACCTGAAAGAGCGCGATCACTGGGACCTGTGAGCGGCGCCGCGGCGCAACGATGAAGCGAGAGCGAGAGCCAGGAGACGCGAGGACAGGAGCGAGAGCCGAGGGCCACGGGACGCGCCGCGCTCGCTGCGAGCGAGGATGGCCGCGAGCGTCACCAAGCTCCTTGGATCCTTTCTTGCGACGACTCCCTTGGGTTTAGACTTTGTGTGGTGTTTGCTTTCGGTACTGTTGAACCAGTGGGATGGTGATGAAGATGAAGTGTCGAAGGGGTGATAGAACACAAAAGCCTTTGGGATCGATAATCGAGAACCCTTTAATCCATAAAGGGTTTCTCAATTCTAATTCAATCTGAATAATTCAAAGCTTACAATGTTGTTTAAATAGAAAAACATACCAATTCTATCTTTGCAAAAGATAGAGCTTTGGTTAGATAAAGATAAATAAAATATCTAAAGATAGCTAATTCTTTCCTAAGATAAATCAAACCTAATAAAGATAGATAAACAACAACTTGGTGGAAAAGGAATTACCTAGATGAGATATTTTCCTTCCACTTTATTATTTCCTAATTGCATAAAATAAATATATCTAATTAATTAAATTCGAAATTAACTAAATAAATATGTGGAAATTCGTCCAAACAATGACAGCTGCAAAGATGATGAATTTCGGCCATTCTCGACGTCGATTTTGGAGAAACCTTCAACATCAAAGTTGTAGATCTTTTTGTCCTCGTTCCAACAAGATATGGTATGACCTCATCCGATAAATATGGACTCCGAACGACCCATTTTACTGAGACGTCGATATGCTGTCAACCCATTAAGAACGAACTCAAACTTGAACATTAGATCACCTTGCTCCTTTGAACCTTGTTCCATGGTGGAGCCTTTTTCCTCCTTTTGAGGAAGACACTCTTTGCTATCAATGACCCTCGAATCGTTCTTGAGAGCTCGCCTGGATCAAGATCATTGTTTGACCCACAGAAGGCCATCTTGATCTGCATCAGAAGGGCCCCACAAATCAGAATGTATGTATTCAAGAGGTGCAGCAACAACATAAGATGAATGCTTAAAACCTTTTCTAGCATGCTTCCCTAAGATGCAGTTCTCACATAGATCAATCATGCGTGGTTTGGAGTTGATAATGCCAGTTTTATGCAGGTGTTCTAAGCCTATATTGCCTATGTGTCCCAATCTATTATGCCACAACATAGTATCATGCAGAGACATAGTATACACAAAAGCAGTAAAGGCAGAGGCAGGATAATTCACAGTAGGAGTAGCCAACACTTCATAAAGACCTTTCTTTCTCAAGCATTTAATGACAGGCTTCCCATTTTTAGAAATGATCCTAACACCATTAGAACTTTCAGGTAGCAAGTTTATCCTCAAATCAAGAACCCATTTAACATCCTTAATAATTCTAATCGCATCATCAAACATTTTCAAAAAAACAGATCCCACACCTTTAATCTTAAGGACAGAATGATCACCAAGCATGACAGTACCAGCATCAAAGCATTTAAGATCAAAAAACCAAGACTTATGGAAGGTAGCACGCATGGTACACCTAGAATCCAAAATCTAAGTAGTAGAATCGGTGTCACTTAATAATGCAAGAACTTCATGAGTAACATAAGAATGGGATTCAAAAACAGCAGACACATTAGGATTCTTGCCAGATTTAATATCCCTTTTCTTTTTAAAACAATGCTTCTTTAAGTGACCAATTTTATTGCAGTAAGTACACATAAGATGAGATTTATCAGGTTTTTCAATACTGGACCTATCAGAGGAGACAGAATCAGATTTATTATCTTTATTTTCTTGTTGCTTATTTTTCTTATTGCCTTTGAACTTAGACTTCACCATAAGAACCTCATCTTTATTTTCAGGTTTAGGATCAGCCTTATGACCATTCACAGTTTTAAACGCCTTTAAAGTCTCATGTTTCTGTATGATAGACTCAATAAGATCCTTTTTAGTCAACTTAGTAGTACCACACTAAACAACATCAACAAAGGTAGTAAATTGTGCAGACAAAGAATTAAGCAACAATACACACAGCTGAGTTTCATCAACTTTGTCACCACATCTCTCTAAATCTTGAGTAATAGACAGAAATCTATCAAGGTTATCAGCAAGAGAGAAAGCAGTAGACATCTTGAAATTGACGAGTTTGTTAAAGAGATTTACTCTACTTGGTAAAGATTTTACCAAGTATAATGTTTCCAACATCTCCCAAAGCTTATCAGATGTCTTGCAAGTCAAAACTTGCCTAGCCACTTCATCATAGAGTCTCAACATAATCTCACTGTGTGCCAGTCTATCAAGATGTTTGATATCTTTCTTCCTATCCTCATCATAGTCTCCATTAATAGCTTCATAGCAATTTTCTTTGATCAATATGGCCTTCATTTTCACTTGCCACATTGCAAAGTCAGTAGTGTCATTGAAAGGTTTAAGATGATAAGATTCACCCATGTTTGAAGCTGAGAAATTATAGAAAGCAAGACACACAAGCCCAAAGCTAACAAATAAGGCGCGGTATGTCATGTAAGGGAGGTTCAGCACCAGCGATGTCGCCTTTTAGGTCTGTCCGAGGCCTTACGTCTGGTCTCTATCCCTAAAACACACACAAGCCTAAATCGAGAGCGGGATACTCAAGCTCTGATACCACTTGTTGAAAACCGAGATTCGAGATAACGAAAATGATTTAAGCGGAAGCGAGTGATAAGAGAACGAGATACTCAATCAAACATGCAAGAACAAACACCAAGATTTTACGAGGTTTGGCAAAAATTGCCTACATCCTCGGGGCCTCAAGAATCGGCCAAATCCATTAAGTGATCCTTCAACAGAGGGTAAAATCAAGCAATGCAAAGATAAACCCTAGATCTAGCATGTATGAGTATCAGAGATAACGAAAGAAGATAACCCCCCTGTGTGGGATAAACGAAGATCGAAGAACTCTTCGATTCTCCTAAACCCTAGATCTCCAGTCGTGAGAGAAGTAGCAACCCAAGCTAGGAGCTTCGCTGCACCACCACCAAGATATCGCTGAGACTAACCACCAACTTTGTCTTCACAATCGTCGGGAAGAACTCCAAGATTGGTAACCCAAACCCTAGAAAAACCCTTTGAGAGCGTATGTGAGGGGAGAGAGAGAGAGAGAGAGAGAGAGAGAGAGAGCTAATCTGAGCATCCAAGAATCAAAAGCGAGCTTAAATAGCTAGGTCACCGGGTTTCAAGAGAAGCAAGGCGCAAAACGCAGCGTTCCAACTCAAACCGGGACATGGGCTACCAGGCTCGCTCCACTTCTGGAGATTGGGCTCGGTATGGGCCAAAGCCCACACACAGGTATCCTTTCTAACATATATATATATATATATATATATATATATATATATATATATATATATATCATACATATTATACATATATAATATACTATAGGTTATACACTATACTCCACTATTGTCCATTAGACTCGTTAAGAGGATCAAGTCGATTTCTCGACTCAATATGACTCAGTCGAGTCTAACTACAACCGTGCATCCATGTATACCTAAGTATATATTATATATGTTATATGTATACTCATCATATACACATACATGATACAAGCACATAACAGTATTACATGCAACATATATGAAAGCAAGACATAGGGAAATAAACATATAGCATTACAACAGCATTGAAAACCATATTTGCCGGTGAAAACTAACAAATTACCGATTGAATTCATTACATAAAAAGAGGCAATTTCACGGTCAATCTGATGAAATTTCCCCATGGGAGACACTCCAATAGTTGATGTAGACACAGTATGTGGTGGCGAAGGCGTACAAACAAAGAGAGATTGGGGCACTTTCCTTCTCAGCATTTGAACCATCGACACTAGGAGCAACAACCTTCGGTTTGCCCTTACGGTGTCCATCAGTAGCCCTCGACGCGGAAGCGAGCACACACCCCCGGCGGTGGCGCGAATTCGATCCATCGGTGCCATTGGAGACATCATTCTTCGACTTTTTGGTAATCCTCGTTGAGCCATCGACCATCTGCATTGAATTCAATCCACCGGCACCAGATCAATGCGTCGGCGCAACACCATGTAAAGGAGAAGGCGATGGCTGCATCGAATCTGATCCACCAGTAATAGATTCGGCTACAACACGTCGTTCACTTTGAGCCCGGCGTCGCTCATGCTGCCTCCATCGGACTGTATGGGAAGGGCAGAGCGTTCGTCCTTGTGTCAACCTAATATGAAAGAGAGAGATTGAAGGAGGCAATTGTAACTCACGCCCCGTAAGGTAAAAATAAATTTGTATGGGGCCTACATTTTTTGTTTAAAAAAAAGAAAAAAAAAACTAGATTAATCTTAGCCATCTATCTCAACTCAATCAACGGTCTGAATTTGTGTACAAGGTACACCCTAAGGCTTGTTAACAATAGACCCATCTCTCTCTCTCTCTATCTATCTATCTATCTATCTATCTATATAGGGAGGGTTCGGGTGAGAACACCTTGATCCGTTGAGAACGAAAGAAACAATCTCATTGGTGTAAACGAATCTGATTTTTTTATATAAAAAAAATCCTCACGCGCCTCCCACTTAGCGTTTCTCCTTCTTCTCCTCCTACCTAGCGCTTCTCACTGCTAGAATTATGTAATTAGACATCGTGTGTTTTAAGTCTGTCAAAAAAACACCTAATGTCAAAGTAGTTTTTTACATCAATTATTAAATTTGTGATGTTGAAAAACATTTAGACAACTGTCAACTTTTCTAATAGATGTTAAATTATTTGTTCTAAAAATTAAAAATGCGCACGGGTTTGAAATTTTTAAGTTGAAAAGAGCGGGTTTGTGCCACTTAGAAAAAATACCAAGGGTTTCAAATTTTGGGGGAAAATTATAACACTTGCATATTTCCTCTCTCCACTTCACTGCCTGAAAAATTCTCTCTCCCCAATTCAGCATTGCTCTTTCTCAACCATTTCCACGACTCCACCGTCCTTCATCTTCGGCGACCTTATATCACTTTGGCGAACTTCCTCCAAATATGACCTCCTCTTCTTTCTGCTCCAGCCTCCTCCCCCGCTCACCGCCTCCATCCTATTGTCGTTTTCTTCATCGCCATCCCGATCCTGATCCGAGACCTCCTCTTTCTGCTGACTTTCATCCTCGACTTCTCTTCCTCCTCTCTCCGCGGATATGAGATCTCCTCCTCCTCTCTCCGCAGATATGATATCTCTCTCTCACACACACACACACCTTATTCAAAACCCTAAATCTCACTAGTTTTCTTCTCCGGGCACACTCATTCCCGAGACACAACCTCTCTTGCTACTAGTATGGACTCCATCTCCTTCGATTCCCTTGCCTATATGTTTCAATTGAAAATAGGTTTCAAAATTTTGTTGTTATTTGAGTGATTATTAAATCTGGTGTTTTTTTTTGTTTCAGTGATTATTAGGTTACATCACATTAAATCGTGGATCCATTAGGCTATGTGATCACTCAAGTTCATCTCAGTTGGTGCTTCTTTTAAATCTTTAACTCCTAGATCCAAAAAACATCAACTACCAACATTTTTTATGTTGTAGATCCTTACATTAAGTTCAAATGCTTTTCTTCAGTTTGGTACAGGACTGAAATGAAGAGCCCAGTTCAAATGCTTTTTTTTAAATACGTTGTTATTACTTGTGACTCATTGCTATTAGGTAAATTTTGAATCTAACATTTCACATCTAGTTACATGTAAGGTTTAATATTTTGTATCTAGGGTTTGAAATTTCCCACCTTGTTGTGTACTTAACTACTTATATTACATCTATGGACGCTTTAATAGTTTATTACTATTTCTATTTGAGCTTGGCAAGGACAGATGTGCCCTACGACTTACAAAAGATGAGGATAAGGTAACCTGCTTGCATATCGATTCTTGAACCATTCGTGTGGCCTACTTATTCAGAAAAAAGTTTCTTGTCAAATACCTTTATGTACTGTTGCTTCCTTATTATTCTTTCTTTATAATGATGAAATGTTAATTAAATTGGAAAGCAAACATATATAAATAGGTTGTAGATTCATTAAATTATGTTGTTATACTGTCATAGTCCATTTCAGGCCCTTTAGGTGTCAAGAATTTCAATCTAAAATATTAAATAACTTTGTGTTTCCTTTATGAGATTGAGTTAAAAAAAAAAAAATTGTCACCGTCGTTGCTCATGACATTTACTAGTAATACATTGTTAGGGAGATCAGCCTGGTGCTTTATCTTTCTTAGATTTATCCCTACCTAATTTTGTGGGCAATATAGATCTACTTGAGAAAATTGTACAGGCATTGTTAGGGAGATCAACTTGGTGCTCTTATGTTGTTCGTTTTCAATTCATTCCTTTCATGAAGAGAATTTTAGTATGATTGAGTAGCTCTTATACTTTCTATCTTAGGGATTCATTTCTGTATTGTTTCAAAGAAGAGGCAAGCAAAAGTTGTACATCAGAGAGAAGTATCCATATAGAATTCTTGTAAAGTCATCTTTTTCAATGAAAGAGATAATTTACTTGTTTCTGAAACTTATGATTCTTCATAATGGTTAAGCATATTCAAGCTCTTATGTTGTTCATTTTCAATTCATTCCTTTCATGAGTAGCTCTTATGCTTTCTATCCTAAGCAGTCATTTGTGTATTGTTTCAGCAAAAAGGCAAGCAAAAGCTGCACAATCAGATAAAAGTATCCATATTTTGAGATCAAAGCTTTCTATCCTAAGTAAGCTCACCTTTGTTCTTCTTTTCAGAAGATGACATTGGTATTCAGAATTTAAAATGGCGAAAACTATTAAATTCCTAGTTCCCACTTCATTTTCAATGGTATTCAGAATTTAAAATTCCTAGTTCCCAAACTATTAAATTAGGTTTTTCTTTTAATTACTTGCAAGTAATAAAATGGCGAAAACAAGTACGACAATTACAAGAAATGCTCTTAAAACTTACAAAGAATGATCCTACTGTCCATCTTTAAGGATAGACGAAGTGACGATCAGGTTGATAATGCACAACTTAATTGACGATTACTCCTGAAAACCTATAATAAGAGAGAACTATTGTGATATGATCCTAAAGAAAAAGAGGAAAAAATATTAGTCTAGTATTATTACATTTGATGACGTGCATTTTACTTGCCTTGCACCAAGTGAAAATCTTACTAGATATCATAAGTGGCATTGTTGTTGTATTTTGCATCCTCAAGGGACTTGTCATTCGTTCATTCATGAGTATTTGATTCTTGTTAGATTTTACAATGACTAATGATGAATACCATTGTTATAGAAAAAATACCTTTTTATAACTCAATTCAGATTTCTCATGAACCACAAACACCTTTAAACAAATGCCTTGCTTGATTAATCTTTTGCTTTTAGTAGCTAAGAACATTGCCTTTGTTTCTTCTTATGGACATTGAGAAGATTGTCTTAGAACTTGGGCACCGCCACAACGCACAATGTATAAATTTTAGATTAAGGATGTTGTTACTCAGATGGGATATATGTGTGATGACTACATTTGCTTTGACCAATTGTAGAATAAAGTCTTGCTCCGTTTTGTAGATGTACATGATAAATAGATGCAAATTCTATCTTAGACTAAGACGTATAAAGTACTTATTTTTTGCCTCCTTTATGTCATGTCTATAAATTCTTCTCACCTTCCTAATATACTATATTGAAATGGTTCTTACAGGATCATTTAGAGTCTAAAGCAATGCTGGAATTTTACGTGTATATTGTAGAGGGTGAAGAAGGCTTAGGTAATTCAGGCTTTCATCTCTATTAATTTGTGTGAGGAACATTAGAAGGTTCTCAATATTAATCAAAATGTGCATGTGGTTATAGCACAGTTTACCGAGCATAAATAAAAAGCGATGGCATTAAATTTGCAATCAAATGTATGTTACAACATTTTCTTGGGCTCTCTCTCTCTCTCTCTCTCTCTCTCTCTCTGTGTGTATTTCTCATTTTTCTCATCTAGTGAAACTTATGGCTGAACATGATGCACAAGGGTTTAAATTGTGATTGTGTATAATGTCTTAGATGGAAAAAAGCCATATGTTGCTGCTAACAAGGGCGTGCCCTTGAAAGTGGCTTGGAATCGGCAATGGTTAGGTTTTCCCTCAATTCAGGTTATATTGATAAAAGACAATTGCGTTTTTTCCCTCTGCCAAAATTGTCATATGTCTGCACATTGAAATTCAACTGAATGCAGGCATGCCATACTCGTATTCTTAATTATGATTCCAGATTATGGAATTGTGTGTATTCATTTTAATTTCTGATCATTGCTTACATTTCATATTTAGAAATTTTAGTTCTTTATTTATTTAAGAGGGGGACTGAGTAAGGGTACAAGAGGGGTGTTGTACGACCAGTAGCGGATCTTGTCCGAGACTGCATACACCACTTCTTGCCTTGAAGCGAAGAGAGTGAGACCAGCAGATGGTCGCAGAGACGACAGATCCAGGAGAGCAGGATATGGAGGATGATTTAGAGGAGGATATCACGGAGTTGCACTAAGGGCACCCCAGCCACCCGCTCCAGCTGTTTATGGAGGAGATGCACGAGTGACGAGTGTCACTTGCCATGGATGCTTCGAGAGAGGTCATTATGTCGCTTCCTGCCCAAATCGTTCGATTGTCTGCTTCACTTGCGGCACCATGGGACACAGAGCTGTCCGTTGTCCCCAGGGCGGTTGACAGGAGGAAACTGTCGTTGTTCCTGTCAAAGTATAACTCAAACCTACAAACTAGTATAGTAAGCAAGTAAGAGGTCGATCCCACGGAGAATCAAGTATTCCTAAGCAATGTATATTTACCAATTAGTAGAAAAGAGGGGTTTTGGTAATTGAAGTAAAGAAAAGAAACTATAAACAAGTTAGTAGAGATAACAATTGAGAAAATAGTTCCATCTATAAATATCCACTTTAGTTTGGTTGATTGATCAACGATTCTTCTTCAAGTTTTCTTTTCATCCTATTATTGTTCCTGTCCTGATCTTGTGTAAGTTACTAGTCCTACGAGTCCTACTAACCCTTACTGATTAGATAACCCTAACACGGTTAAGATTCAACCTAATAGTAGCATTAAGATTAAGGATTAACCAGGATACATGCAACACCAAGCTACGAGTCAGCATTCAACATGTAATTGATTCTCTACACACCAGCTTAGTCCTACGAGTCCTAAAAAGGCATCCTTGCTACTATGGATTAAGGTTCGCTACGAGGAATCTACAAAATCCTAGCAATAATCTCAACTAGTTGTACGGACTAGAAGAAATCAACAATATTCGCAAAAGAATCAATACGAATAAATAGGAATAGAACAAGAATAGAAATCTCACAACTTTACCGAACAAAAGCTTCAATCCATAGATGAAACGAAAGAGTTTAGCACTCCATGGTCATGGAAGCTCCCCTCTAGGGTTCTCTCAATTGATAATCTCCAAGTGCATAAACTTAGGAATTAGATCCTCCAAATAAAACCCTAAAACTTCCTTAAAAAGCATCAAAAGAGTCGGCCAAATAATAATTCTAAAAACCTAATTAAAGAGATAAAAAGTCCATTTAGCAGATTCGGTGTTTCTACAGAGGCCGCGGGGCAGCCAACCCAGGCCGCGGGGCGGCCAGGCGATCAGCGAAATCCTTCGTAAGAGCTTGGGGTCGCGGGGCGGTTTGCTTGGCCGCGAGGCGACTTTTACTGTTCACAACGATTTTTCCGTTTCGAATCTGGTCTCGATGTCAACATGAAAGTTATAGATCTATGAAAGAGCTTTCCAACGCATGCTTATAATAGTAAATCGGACCACCGAGGCCTCCAGAAAGTGTGAAACAATATCAGCATGTCTGTCGACAACTTCTGTGGACTTGTTCTTCACTTAGGCTCTCTAACTTCGATTCCGCTCCCGTGCTCTTCACTTTTCCTCCTTCTCTTCCCTCTTCCTTCATCCATGAGCTTCTTCATTCCTCGTCGGAATCACATATACCTGAAATAATCCATAAAAGCATGTAGATTCCGACTCTACCAACAAAACAAGTATAAATGAAAATCTAGCTTAAACAATGCATTATATACATCTTAATCATGCTAAATGCATCCTAATATGCCTAACTAAATGCGTACTATCAGCGTTAGAGCCCCGTCGACTGCACAACCACCGAGACTTCCTGCGGCTCCTCAGCCGCTACTTTTGACTTAACCCCAGGGTCAGGGGCAAGGAGATGCTTTTGGTAGAGGTCAAGGAAGAGGTAGAGGTTACGGTCGTGGAGGCAGAGGGCCGTTAGGGCCAGGTTAGGGTAGAGGTTCGTTATCTGCAGGACCATCTGGGTCCGGGTATGATCGAGGCCAGTGTTTCGGAGGCCGAGGACCAACATTATCCCCACCGCCCTGCGTATTCCAGATGAGAGCTGATGACCGTACGGCCCCTACTTCCGCAGGTACTATACACTTCCATGATGAGTGCTTGTCTATTTTGTTTGACACTGGTGCTGCTCACTGCTTCAATGCAGAGGCGTGCATTGCTAGGCTGAGCCTGAGCTGCACGAGTGGTTCAACCCTTACTATTGGTTTGGCAGATGGGGCAAAGGTTAGGACGAGTCGGGAGATTTTAGGGTGCCCCATCCGTAGAGGTGAGCTTGAGTGGCCAACCGACCTTATTTTCATGTCGTTGAGGATGGATGATCTCATTCTGGGTATGGATTTCACGGACCACTATGGAGCGATTATCAACCTGAGGACGAGGACGGTGTCCATATTAGCACATGAAGGGACTGAGCACCAGGTTTGGGGGAGCGATCCCAAGAGGAACGGGGCACTCATCAGCGCAGTCAGAGCCACCCGACTTCTAGATCAGGGATGTGTCGGGTATTGGTGTTATGCTTTAGAGGTGGATCGTGCACATCCCAACTTGTCAAATGTCCCTATTGTCAGAGACTTCACAGATGTGTTTCTAGAGGAGCTACTGGGACTTCCCTCGCCGAGAGAGGTCGACTTTATGATCGAGGTAGAGCCAGGCACTAGGCCCATTTCACGAGTCCCTTACCGCATGGCGTCGACGGAGATGGCAGAGCTGAAGGCTCGGTTGGAGGAGCTAGTCGAGAAGGGTTACATCAAGCCCAGTGCATCACCTTGGGGAGCATCAGTGCTACTCATCAAGAAGGACGGGTCATTGAGATTATGCATCGATTATAAGGAGTTGAACCGTGCGACGGTGAAGAACCATTATCCCCTTCCCAGGATTGACGACCTGTTGGATCAGATATATGTAGGGCGCCGTTGTCTTCTTGAAAATTGATTTGACGTCGGATTATCACCAGTTGAGAGTGAAGCCAGAGGATGTCTAGAAGATCGCTTTCAGGACCCGTTATGGTCACTACGAGTTCGTGGTCATGCCGTTTGGGCTGACCAATGCGCCAGCTACTTTCATGGAGCTCATGAACCGCGTGTTCATCGACTACCTGGACAGATTCGTCGTCGTCTTCATAGATGACATTTTAGTCTACTCGAGGAGTAGAGAGAAGCACGAGGAGCATTTGAGGATGGTGCTCGAGGCGCTGAGGAAGCATCAGCTGTATGGGAAATACAACAAGTGTGAGTTCTGGCTCATAGAGGTGGCTTTCTTAGGCCATGTGATATCACCTGAGGGAGTTGTCGTGGATCCGGTTAAGATTGATGCTATCGTTGCTTGGGACGTGCCCAAGAACGTCAGGGACATCCGCTCGTTTCTAGGATTGGCCAGTTACTATAGGAGATTCGCCCAAAGTTTCTCGAGCATTGCTAGGCCAATGACGCAGCTGCTGAAGAAGGATGTCTCGTTTGAGTGGAGTGTAGAGTGTCAGGCCAGCTTTGAGTTTCTGAAGGAGAAGCTGATGACCGCTCCAATTCTAGCATTGCCAAATGGGACAAAGGACTTTGTCATCTATATAGACGCTTCGCGTTCCGGATTGGGATGTATTCTGCATCAGAGAGATCGGGTCATCGCTTATGCTTCGCACTAGTTGAAGCCTGCAGAGGTGTCTGATGTCCTTTTTGTCCTTTAGCTTGACATCGAATTCTTGGAGTATGAGCACCCATTGTAACAGCCTTGGTTTAGCATCCTTCTTTGTCATCAAATATCTAAGAGCAGCATGGTCAGTATGGATAATAACTTTAGATCCAACAAGATAAGAGCGAAACTTTTCAAAAGCAAAAACCACAGCCAAAAATTCCTTCTCTGGTGTGTTGTACTTCGCCTGAACCACATCAAGAGTCTTGCTTGCATAGTAGATGGCATGAAGTTTCTTGTCCTTTTGCTGTCCTAGAACTGCTCCCACGGCATAATCGCTGGCATCACACATGATTTCAAAAGGTAGTGACCAATCCGGAGATTGAATGATTGGAGCGGAGATAAGAGCTTTCTTTAACCTGTTGAAGGCTTCAAGACATTCGCTAGAAAACACAAACTTAACATCTTTCATGAGAAGGTTAGTCAATGGTTTGGCAATTTTAGAGAAATCTTGAATAAACCTTCTATAAAAACCTGCATGACCAACGAAACGTACTCCTTATCTCTTTGATGGATGATAGTGGGGGCAATTTCTCTACTAGCTATATTTTGGCCCTGTCCACCTCAATACCTTTCTTAGACACCTTGTGGCCTAGCACGATTCCTTCTCTTACCATGAAGTGGCACTTTTCCCAGTTGAGAACCAAATTTGTCTATTCGCAACGCTTGAACACCCTGCGCAGGTTAGAGATACAAATATCGAAAGTAGTACCATAAACAGAGAAATCATCCATAAATACCTCCATTATGTCCTCTATCATGTCGGAGAAGATGGCCATCATACACCTTTGAAAGGTGGCTAGGGCATTGCAAAGGCCGAAGGGCATCCTCCTATATGCAAAAGTTCCATAGGGGCAAGTGAAGGTGGTCTTTTCTTGATCTTCAGGATGAATAAGGACCTGCCAAAAACTAGAATATCCATCCAGGTAACAAAAGTAATCATGTTCAGCTAACCTTTCGAGTACCTGGTCAATGAAGGGGAGTGGGAAATGATCCTTCCTAGTGGCGGTGTTGAGCTTTTTGTAATCTATGCACATCCGCCAGCTGGTAGTGATTCTCTTAGGAACAAGCTCTCCCTTCTCATTTTCATCAACGGTCATTCCACCCTTCTTAGGGACAACATGAACTGGACTTACCCACTTGCTGTCGGAGATTGGATAGATGATTCCTGCGTCTAGCATGCGAATGATCTCTTTCTTGACCACCTCCTTCATGTTGGGGTTAAGCTTCCTTTGATGCTCAATTATTGCCCTGTGATCATCTTCCAAAAGAATTCTATGCATACAAGTAATGGGTGAAATACCTTTTATGTCCTCTAGAGAATAACCAATGGCTTTCCTATGAGTGCGGAGGACTTCCACTAGCTTGTCTACTTCCTGTGTGTTTAATGAAGCACTGATAATCACATGAAAAGTAGAGTCAGGACCAAGGAATTCATACCTAAGGGTGTCAGGTAAAGGCTTCAGTACTGGAGAAGGGCCTTGTGGAATCAAGATGGGCTCCACTTCCTCCGTTTTCATGATCTCCCCTAGGTAATCCGTCTCAATCCTCATGACAGAAGCATCCAAATCAGCTACAGGAGTTGGCGTCAACCAAGCATACATCGATGACAACGCTGAATCGGACACAGGGTTGTACAACTGCAAGGAACTGCTCGACATCGAGTTACAATAATCGAAATCGAGTAAAAAATCAGAATTCACCTTTGAGGCAGATTTGGTCGATGTCGAGTAAAATTGATGTGTTCGAGTTGGCTTTCTCGACCTCGGGTGTTCCTGCAGAGATAAAGGTAGTCGACATCGAGGATAACTGCTCGATGTTGAGTAAATTTCGAGGACTTACCTTTTCTGGAGGAGTGGTCGAAGTCGATGTCGGGCAAGATTCCTCGAAGTCGAGTAGCCTGGTCGATGTCGACTTGGTCTGCTCGATTTCGAGTGAATCATTCCGCTCCGCTGATAATGCGTCATCGAAGAACTCTTCTTCGCTCGATTCTGCAGCAACTAGTCCCTTCTCTAGCGTGGATTTTGCCTTTATAACAGCCTCTTCTTGTGCCAAAAGTCTTCTTGTAGGTTCATCGCAAGAGATTACATTGAATTTTGAATAAATAGCTTTTACTTCCATTACCTCTTCCGTGTCAGGATTGAAAAAGTATTCAATAATCTCATCCCCAATGGTGAAGGTGAGAAGTCCCCTTTTGAAACCAATGTTGCCATCTGCTGTTACTAGGAATGGTCGCCCTAGGATGATGGGGCAAGTCGGGTCCTCTGCCATTTCTACTACAAGAAAATCTGTAGGGACAAAGAATTTACCAACCTTAACAGGAACATCATCAACAATACATGTGGGGATTACCACCGTGTTGTTTGTCATGTAGAGCTTGGCATCCATAGGTTTCAGGGCGCCTATCTTTACCTTTGACCAGATGGATAGGGGCATGATGCTTACGCTTGCTCCTAAGTCACACAGTGCCTTAAAACGATATCGACCAAGTCCAACAGTGATAGCAAACTTACCTGGGTCATGTTGCTTCTCAGGGAAATCCATCTTCTTGCATTCATTAGCAATCTCAGTCATTGATCGCTTGTTGCTAAGAATCTCTTTGAGGAACTTGACGTAGCCAGGCATCTCATGAAGTGCTTCTGTAAAAGGAATAGTAACATTTAGACTCTGAAGCAATTTCACAAAATGCTTAAACTTACCATCGGTTGGATCTTTCTGGTTCTTAGAAGGGAACGGGAGCGTCTTCTTAGTTTTCTGAGCCAGAACAGCTTCCGGAGGTGATGAAGACTCCTCGACATCGAAAAGATTCTTCTCGACATCGACCACTGTAGTCGACTTCGAGTTGGAGTGTTGTGAAGACGAATCTTGGCCAGGCTGGTTCTCGACGTCGAGTTGATTTTGGTCGACATCGACCAAATTTTGGTCGACATTGAGTTGCTGTTGCTCGTTTTTTAGGACAGTTTTGCCCTTTTCTTCTCCGTTCTCTGGCTCGTGCAATTTTTGACCGCTCCGTAGCCTTACGGCAGCGACATATACATGCTGCCCCTTGGGATTTGGTTCTGGATGCCCAGGGAGCTGCCCGGTTGGTCATGGAATCTGTGTCGCAAATTGACCCATCTGGGTTTCTATGTTCCTCTTCCAGATGTCCAGCTCTCCAAATTTTGTATTGATGTTCTGGAGCTGATTGTTGATAGTGCCTTGATTCCGGCGCATCTCGTCAAGGATAAGCTGTAGATCATCCTTTCGCTGGTCCCTTTCCGGATGTCGTGGAGCTTTGTATGGCGGGGGTTCCTAGGAGCACCTTGGTTCCGCTGTGGTTGATAGAACCTTTGGTCCCCCATATAGCGATTGGGACCCCCTGCGTAAACTACTTCCTCGTGAGTTTCTGCCATCCTGACTTGCTCTGTATGTGGGCACTCTGTAGTGGTATGCCGTTGTGAGCCGCATTCGATGCAAGGTTGGTTGACAGAGAGGTACTTGACTTGCTTGAGTAGCTTGCGATTTTGATCCTTGTAATACTGCTCCCTGACATCTGGGTCAATCTCCTTAGAAGGCTCATAGAGGGGCATGGATGGGGCTGGCCTGGCGTAGGCATTCTCGTCATAGTTTGTCGAAGCCCCATACTTATTGTCGTAGTTGGTAAGCTTGTCGAGGGCAACCCATGCGTCAGCTGGTGGCATCGTCAGATACTCATAATGAGTATACTGGTTGATCCTATCCTTAGCGGCTAGATCAAGAGAATTGAAGAAGATCTCCTGAACGACATAAGGTGGCTGCCCATGTGTAGGGCAGGATCGCAGTAGATCCTTATATCGTTCCCATGCTTTTGCTAGCGGCTCCCCAGGCTTCTGTTTGAAACCTGTAATTTTCTGGCGGAGGAGCGCTATCTTGGCAGGAGGAAAGAATTTGTTGAGAAATTCCTACCTTACTTCAGCCCATGTTGTGAGGGATCGTGGAGGGAGACCTTCAAGCCACTTCAATGTTGGACCGGCCAAAGACCAACGAAAAGCCTTCATCTTGACATATTCGAAAGTGGTACCTTCAGCAAGTGATACGTTTGGGATCCCCGATCCTTCGCCTGTGGGCTTCAGATCAAGAACCACGCCGTATATTTGCTTCGATCTTGCAATGCTCTTTGATATCTCCTGATTTGGAACAAATTAAACAAGTGATTAGAATTCTAATTTAGCGACAGATTCTAGACTTAGAAAATTCCAGCAACTTAAACAAGGAAATAGCGACAGAAAGAGACAAAGCGAGGGCAGGGTGTGCGCGGATCTTAGGAGCGCAGGAGCTGGCACACAGGCTTCGGCCTCAGGGTGTGCGGATGCGCGCGGGATCTCTCGCTCGAAGCGAGCGACTTGGCGAGCGAGGCACGCGGGATCTCCTGGGCACTGGCGACGCGGAGCAAGGCGCCTGAGAGCGCAGGAGCGACAGCGGGTGCGGGGGAGCGAGTGTCCGCGCTTGCTGGGAGCGGAACTGCCTGCGGGCGACGCCAAGGGCTGGTTCCTCTCTTTTGCGACAGTTTCTGAATTTGGGGTTGTGTTTGGTTTAGGGTTGCCGATAGGGCTCAAGAGGTTGATGGTGATTGTGAAGGCCGAAAATAACATAGAACACAATAGCTTTGGGATTGATAATCGAAGAACCCTTAATCCATAAAGGGTTTCTTCAATTCTATTTCAATCTGAATAATTCAAAGTGCGTAACATGAATTTATAGAAAAACTATGGGAGATCTAACCAATCCTTCCTTGCAAAGGAAAGGGGTTTGGATAGATTAATTCTATCTAAAGATAAATGAAATAACTTTAAGATAAATAAATCCTAATGAGATAGATATTTAATAACTTGGTGGATAAGTAATATATCTAGAAGAGATATAATTAATTTCCACCTTATTTATCTAATTGCATGAAATAATAACATAATTAACTAACTTATTTTCGGCCCATGCACAAGGAGCTACTCGGCCCACTCGGCCCATGATGTTGTCGAGTGTCCAAGCCTATGTCGAGTGAGGTTGGCTCATGGTGGGTGCAGACGAGTCTTCATGAGCTCCGTGTGTGGACGCAGGCTCACTTCTTGTGCTGGCGGTGTAACCTTGAGCCAAGTGATCCAGGGTGGCCTGAACCCTTGCTCTAAAGTTCCATGGTGACGGACAAGAAAGGCCTTAGTTGCATTTTGAATCTTCTTGGCCCTTGCACGAGTGACAGGACCATCAAATGGAACCTTCATGTTGTCCTTAATGTCACCAGGAGTCATCGATAATTGCACGGCATCATTCTCCTCCACTTGACTTCGATTTGTCCTCAAATCGTCAGAGTCATCGTCAGGCACGAACAAGGATAGATCGGCGACGTTGAATGTAGAATAGACGCTGTACTTATCGGCAGGGAGATCCAGCTTGTATGCATTAGGACCCATCTTCTGAACCACTCTGAATGGTCCATCTCCCCTGGGGTCCAGCTTAGATTTCCGTTGTTGCGGAAACCTTTCCTTCCTGAGATGCAGCCAGACCTGATCACCAACGTTGAACTGCACATCCTTGCGATGCTTGTCCTTCGCGGCCTTGTATTGCGCAGTCTTCCTTTCCAGCTGTGCTTTGGTACGGTCATGCAGGCGTCTGATGAAGTCCACTTGCTTAGCTGCATCCACGCTCTCCTTGTCCTTATATGGCCGAGGCATCATGTCCACAGGTGTTAAGGGATTTCGGCCATATACTACCTCGAAGGGGGTCAGCTTAGTTGCAAAGTGCCTAGACCTATTATATGCAAATTCTACAAATGGTAGGCAGTCTTCCCACCTCCGGAGGTTAGTTCGCAGCATGACTCTAAGGAGAGCCCCAAGAGTTCTATTTGTGACCTCAGTTTGGCCATCAGTTTGTGGGTGACAAGAAGTAGAAAATAGCAATTTTGTAACCAATTTAGACCATAGAGTTTTCCAAAAAGAGCTTAAGAATTTAGGATCACGGTCAGAAACTATAGATAATGGCAATCCATGTAAGCGAACAACATCTTTGAAGAATAAATGAGCAACATGAATAGCATCATCAGTTTTATGACATGGAATAAAATGAGCCATTTTGGAAAATCTGTCTACAACAACAAATATGGAATCATGACCCTTAGAAGTTCTAGGCAATCCTACAATAAAATCTATAGAAACATCTTCCCAGGGTGCATTAGCAATTGGCAAAGGTTGGTATAGACCATTAGCATTAGATTTCGATTTGGCTTTAGCACATGTAACACAACTTTTGACAAATCTCAGCACATAATTAGACATTTTAGGCCAAAAGTAATGTTCCTTAAGTCCAGCTAAAGTCTTTTCGAAACCACCATGTCCCCTAGATTCATGAATTTCTTGAGTTAACAATCGGCGAATAGAAGAAGATGGGATACAAAGCTTGCCCATCTTAAACAAATAACCATTATCAAGAAAATAAGAATCAACTTCACCTTTAGACGCACATTGAGCATATATAGTTTTAAAGAAACCATCAGAAGCATACAGTTTCTTTATCATAGCAAACCCCAAAACATGTGCATCCATATGGTTTAAGAGGACATACCTGCGTGATAGCGCGTCAGCTACCACATTATCCTTTCCCTTCTTGTGGTGAACCACATAGGAAAAGGTCTCTATAAACTCCACCCATCGAGCAAGTCGCCTGCTGAGCACTGCTTGTCCTTTGAGATACTTGAGAGCTTCATGATCCGAATGAATCACAAACTCCTTAGGCCAGAGATAGTGTTGCCAAGTCTGTAAGCAGCGAACCAGTGCAAATAGCTCCTTGTCATAGGTAGAATAGTTGAGCTCATCGGTGCCTAACTTTTCGCTGAAGTAGGCGATGGGACGCTTGTTCTGCAGCAGGACCCCTCCAATGCCAGTGCCAGAAGCGTCACACTCAAGCTCAAAAGGTTGAGCAAAGTCAGGTAACTGCAGCACTGGGGCGTGTGTTAGGCGGTCCTTGAGGGCGTCGAAAGCCTTTTGATGTGAGTCAGTCCAGCGAAATGTCACATCTTTCTTGGTCAGCTCATGTAGGGGGCGGCAATCAGGCTGAAATCTTTGACAAAACGTCGATAGAAGCCAGCAAGGCCCAAGAATGAGCGGACATGGGTGGGTGTAGTCGGCCTAGCCCACTCCTGAATAGCACGAATCTTCTCCTCATCCACCTTTAATCCAGATGCAGTCACTACAAAACCAAGAAAAATGGTAGACTCGGATGCAAAAGAATACTTCTTTAAATTGGCATAAAATTTCTCTTTCCTTAGACAATCAAAAACCAATTTTAAGTGACTTAAGTGATCATGCATATTCTTACTATAGATCAAGATATCGTCAAAATAGACAACGACAAATTTACCTAAGTGTCTTCTAAGCACATGGTTCATAAGCCTCATAAATGTAGAAGGTGCATTAGTTAATCCAAAAGGCATTACTAACCATTCATATAAGCCATACTTAGTTTTAAAAGCCGTTTTCCATTCATCACCCTGTTTCATCCTAATTTGATGATATCCACTTCTAAGGTCAATTTTAGAGAAAATAGCAGCACCATGAAGTTCATCAAGCATATCATCTAAACGAGGAATAGGGTGGCGATACTTAACCGTTATTTGGTTGATTGCGCGACAATCAACACACATGCGCCAAGAGCCATCCTTCTTTGGAACCAATATGACTGGCACGGCACAGGGAGACAGGCTCTCACGAACAAAGCCTTTATCCATCAACTCTGTGACTTGGCGTTGCAGCTCCTTTGTTTCCTCAGGACTAGCTCTATAAGCGGCGCGATTAGGCAAGGCTACCCCAGGCACAAAGTCAATCTGGTGCTCAATACCTCTAATAGGAGGCAAGCCTTGGGGTAGTTCAGTTGGAAGCACATCTAGATAATCCTGCAGAAGTGCAGGAATATGACTCAATTCAACATTAAGTAATACCTGTTTCATTACCAGAAGAATATGAGGTCGATGAGCATTCCATGTGATGGTCCCTTGTTGAGGTTGAGAGACCAATGATCGACGTTCCACAGAGCCCTTAAGCGAAGCAGAAGAGGGCTTAGTCGACGTCGAGGGGAGAGGAGAAGGCGCCAAGGGGGCTGCAGGGGCGGTTGGAATGGCCGCGGGCGCTGCTGCTGGGGCCGCGGGCGCGGCATGCTTGGTTGCGGGGGCGGCCTGATCAGCCGAGCTCCCTTTGAGCTTCTCCAACCTTTCAGCTTCTCTGTCGGCGTTCCTTTGTTGCTGCTTGCGAACCTGATCCTTCAGAATAGTTTGTGGCGAAAGGGGTAGGAGAGTAACTCTCCTCCCGTCATAGGTGAAAGCATATGTATTTGCACGACCATCATGAAGGACATTACGATCATATAACCAAGGACGCCCTAACAATATATGACTACAATCCATGCGTGCAACATCACATAATATTTTATCATGATATGATCCAATAGAACGAGAAACTAAGCATTGTTTGGTGACCATTATATCAGATCCATCATCAGTGATACCATTCAATCCATAGTGAGTAGCACGAGGAGTAGAAGGTAAATGGAGGAAATCTACTACCTTTTCATTGATGAGATTGCAGCAACTCCCACCATCGATGATGAGGTTTAAGGTAGCCTCGCGAACCACACATCTTGTGTGGAAGATGTTCTCCCTTTGATCAGTCATGGGAGACTCCTGAATGTGTAGGACCCGCCGGTTGACAAGACAGAGGACGTTGTCATATTCTGATGTGTCGATCTCCTCAATAATTTCAGACGGCTGGTCCTCCTCCACTTCACTCGAAATTACCTGGTCCTCCACAGTCTCCTCCTCATAGTAGTGGTCTCCCAAATCATTGAGAAGAACCTTCTTTTTCTGAGGGCAATTGCGAGAGACATGCCCAGAACCACCACAAGTGAAGCAGCGGATGTCTTTGTTGCGATCTGTAGATGGTGCAGCAACTCTTCTAGTTTCAACCTGATAACCCTGTTGAGGTGAGTTGGAAACTCCCTTGTGCTGCATAGAAGGGTTAGAAGTAGAAGGTTTAGATTGACTGGAAGAGTTAAAGGGAACAAACCTGCGACCTTGAGAGGTCTGGTCAACTCGGTTCCGCTGTAGCCGAAGCTGCTGCTGCTGTTGCTCATACATCAGCTGTGCTTTATGAGTCAAAGTGTTAATATCTCTAATGGAATGGATAGATAAAGGATTTTTAATAGAAATATTAAGACCAGCAAGAAATTGAGTACACAAAGCACGTTCAGTAAGATAAACATTAGCCTGATGGGAGAGTCGTTCCAGCTCATCCCTGTATTCATTAGGAGAGCGAGTCCCTTGGCGGCAGGTCGCCAATTGCATCCTCATGGACTCTGTGTATTCCTCAGGCACTTGTCTCTTTTTCAGGAGATAGCGAAGTTGTGGCCAAGTCTCAACAGGTTGCTTGTCCTGACGATGGCGCATCTCACGAGTGCGGAACCACCAGGTGCGAGCTTTACATACTAAATGCAATATAACAACTTCCAACTTCTCCGTTTCCTCATAGCGTAAATGTTCAAGCAGATAGTCAGTATGATTTTCCCAAACAAGATAAGCTTCAAGATCAGTATTTCCATCAAAGGTTTCTAATTTAAGCTTAACATCTCGTCTTTGTATAGCTTGAGCATTATCAAATCTAGGATGACCAAAATTAGGAGGGGGTAAATCATCAAAGTTAGGATTTACCTCATGGTAAGCATCCTCCAGATGTGGCGTCTCATATAGATCATTGTTGCTGCGGTTGTCATCCCAGTTAGCACGGGTATGAAACGGATGCTGCTGCTGACGCTGAATGGGCCTCCCTTGCTGATGCCGTGGTGGAGTATGCTCACGGCGATCCTGGTGTCCGTTGAAGCCCGCTAGATGATCGTTGTCATTCTCTCCATTGAAAGGATTAGGAGTAGCAGACTTAAGCTGATAATGTAATTGACCAGAAGGGGGAGGGTGAACTGAACCAGAAGGGTTACCTGTAGGTGGGACATTACCTGAAGCAGGTGCAGGAGCCGTAGGTGGTGGGGGCGGTCTACCTCCAGAGGGAGGTATAGATCCAGAAGCCTCCACCTATTTTGCCTCCTCCAATTGTCGCGTAACTGCCTGTTTGATGAGGTTAGACCAGAATACGCGGTCCTCTTGGCGTTCAATAGCCCGACGATTTTCAGCCTCTGCCATTTCCTTACGGAAAACCAAAGTAGATTATTGGACAGTAGAGTCAATAATGAACCGCATATTATCAGCAAAAATGCCAGCAGGTGGGGTAGGTGAAGGGTTGGGGTCGCTATCGTTCGACATGTTCCTACAATATCAGAAGAGCAACAAGTAAATGAAGCAAAGACCAGAAACCAAGTAATGCAAGCTCTAGTGATTCGTAAGAGTGATTCAAGTTTTAGAAATCAAAGAGCGAGAAAACAAGGCACAATATTCAAGCAATTCCCCTGGACACAGAATTTTGCAATATTGAAGACAGCAAGTAATAATCAAATTGCAATTTAAATCAACCACAAGTCGGATATCAAGGATAGCAAGTATAAACAAGCGGCTGAATGTGTATAGAATAAGATATACAATGTCATGCTTGAATAATATGAATGAGTAAGTATCGAAAATAGCAATCACAAGGGCAATCAAGTGCACACACTCCGTCAACTATTATCTGACGGTTGCAACACGGTTCAGAGAAAGAGGGGTGTGACCAAGGCTCCAGTGTCGGCACAGCACAAAATCACACAAGTAGGGTTCTTTTGTAATGCTTAAAACCGATTAGATCATCTAACACGTAGCAAGAAAAGAATTAACAATAGAAGAGTTACTAACTCAACAGGGTAATGTATGCTAAACTTTTCTTTCTTTCTCCTCTTTTTTTTTTTTGACTTTTGCTCTCGGCTTTTTCTGGTTTTTTTTTTGGCTATAGAATAGCTGCTGTAAAGGGCTGTAGCAACCGAAATAAGGGAGAAAAAATAAAAATAAAATAACAAGCTACGATGATCTAAAAGTAAGCAAAAATAAAGAAAATAGGGAAAATAGGCTAGAAACTGGAGAAAATAGGGTTCTTTAGTGGTGCAAGTTTATATAATGCTTTTAATCCAAGAATCACAGTCATAGGCATGATATGTAGCAACTAGGAATAAAAGATCACAACTTGCAGTCAAGAACTCAATATCTTCCAAATTATAGATCCAAACAAAGAATGACAAAAATAAAGTGCCAATTTTGATGGGTGAATAATAAAGATTCAACTTTTAAGCAGCGGCTATGGTGAAAAATAAGGCACGAAAAATAAATCACTCAAATAGAAATCAAGAGAGTAAAGAACTTGCATTAACCTGAAATCCGATACCACTTGATACGTTTGGGATCCCCGATCCTTCGCCTGTGGGCTTCAGATCAAGAACCACGCCGTATATTTGCTTCGATCTTGCAATGCTCTTTGATATCTCCTGATTTGGAACAAATTAAACAAGTGATTAGAATTCTGATTTAGCGACAGATTCTAGACTTAGAAAATTCCAGCAACTTAAACAAGGTAATAGCGACAGAAAGAGAGAAAGCGAGGGCAGGGTGTGCGCGGATCTTAGGAGCGCAGGAGCTGGCACACAAGCTCGGCCTCAGGGTGTGCGGATGCGCGCGGGATCTCTCGCTGGAAGCGAGCGACTTGGCGAGCGAGGCGCGCGGGATCTCCTGGGCACTGGCGACGCGGAGCAAGGCGCCTGAGAGCGCAGGAGCGACAGTGGGTGCGCGGGAGCGAGTGTCCGCGCTTGCTGGGAGCGGAACTGCCTGCGGGCGACGCCAAGGGCTGGTTCCTCTCTTTTGCGACAGTTTCTGAATTTGGGGTTGTGTTTGGTTTAGGGTTGCCGATAGGGCTCAAGAGGTTGATGGTGATTGTGAAGGCCGAAACTAACATAGAACACAATAGCTTTGGGATTGATAATCGAAGAACCCTTAATCCATAAAGGGTTTCTTCAATTCTATTTCAACCTGAATAATTCAAAGTGCGTAACAGGAATTTATAGAAAAACTATGGGAGATCTAACCAATCCTTCCTTGCAAAGGAAAGGGGTTTGGATAGATTAATTCTATCTAAAGATAAATGAAATAACTTTAAGATAAATAAATCCTAATGAGATAGATATTTAATAACTTGGTGGATAAGTAATATATCTAGAAGAGATATAATTAATTTCCACCTTATTTATCTAATTGCATGAAATAATAACATAATTAACTAACTTATTTTCGGCCCATGCACAAGGAGCTACTCGGCCCACTCGGCCCATGATGTTGTCGAGTGTCCAAGCCTATGTCGAGTGAGGTTGGCTCATGGTGGGTGCAGACGAGTCTTCATGAGCTCCGTGTGTGGACGCAGGCTCACTTCTTGTGCTGGCGGTGTAACCTTGAGCCAAGTAATCCAGGGTGGCCTGAACCCTTGCTCTAAAGTTCCATGGTGACGGACAAGAAAGGCCTTAGTTGCATTTTGAATCTTCTTGGCCCTTGCACGAGTGACAGGACCATCAAATGGAACCTTCATGTTGTCCTCAATGTCACCAGGAGTCATCGATAATTGCACGGCATTAGCAAGAATATGGCACATATCAGAAAAATTGGTAATATGTTCAAGAGGACATTCATTAAACCTTCCGTAAAAGACATTATTTTTAATCTCAATCAAGAAAGCAGTGCGAATTTCAAAATTATTTTCAGGGATTAGAATGGACGATTCAGGCATGACGAGAGTCGGGTGCATTTAATCCTCTACAGTGGTAGGGTATTGGGCAAGCTCAGCTTCTGCTTGCCTCCTTCGCTCAGCTTCCTGCTCAGTGCGTGCTCTCTCAGCGGCGAGAGCAGCATTGTTGGCTTCTATTTCCGCTCTAAGCCTCTGTATCAGTTGTTCGTGTGTTTTTGCGGCCGCCATGGCTCTTTTTAATTTAGCGTGGACGTGTATAAGGCGTTCCGGGTCGTCTAAGGCGTCAAACTCAGGTTGTTGACAAGAACGGCACATACACTGCAAAATCAAAACTTAAAGGAAAACGTGAGATCTAACTACCTAAGGCGCGAATGACTGCTTCCCCAGCAACGGCGCCAATTTGTTGTAGGAGGAAATCGAGATTGCAAATAAAATATAAATAAAGTAAAGCAAACCGATTTAGTTCCCAGCAAATAATGTTCAAGACTCCCTCCCGATATAGCAGTAGTAAGTCAGACTCGATCATCGAGGAAGCTGGTCAGCGGATCCTAGGCAGCGGAGGAGTCTCACGGGCAGAAATCGACTTCAGGGTGCTTGACCTCGACTAAGGTTAGTTGACAGCGGCCAGGCAAGTCGAAACCGATCAAGCAAAAGCTACTGTTTTTGGTCGATGTCGAGAAGACTACTCGGTATCGAGTTATTTGGTCGTAGTCGAGGAACTCTGGTCGAAATCGAGTTGGCTGCAGAGACAGCAGCGACGGCGATCTTTGCTTGATCGAAGGTGAGTAGTCGACGTTGACCAGATTTGGTCGAAATCGAGAAAGAACAGAAACAAAACGAATGCAAATTTTCGATTCTAAACGATGACTGAAAGAGAACTTCCAAGATTGGGGTTTGCAACAACGATTACCATGAAAGCGGAATTATAAATCATAAAAGATGGCAACTTTATCGATAAAGGAAAAGGCTTTCACCCAATCCGACAAGTAGGAATATAAATCTCGCGATAAACAATCCTAATTGTATCTATTCCTTTTCATAATTAGAATTTATTATCTTCCGAATAAAAATCCTAATTACTACCCAAGTTTCACAACATGAGTTCTTCAATTTCTCAATCAAAGATGAAGCACATGGAATAGAATAAGATAACGATAAAGTACCTCCTTTTGCAATCGCTAATCCACCAACATGGCTCTCGTTGGGCTCACCCCAACCCTAGAAGTAGGTGGACTACTCGCGCCTCATCATAGCAATCGACATCATTGATGTGAAATAAACTTGCATAAACTATATTCAAAGTCTTTACAATCCCGGCACTCAAACTTTCGTAGAATGCCAAAACCCTAAAACCTTTGAACTCCTAAACTGTGTATTGAACTACTTCTCTAGAATTGAATGAATGGAAATCAGCCCCATGGGCTTTATTTATAGGGCTTAATCCTTGCTAATCAAGGAAAGCAAACTATATCTACTTTCTAAAGATAAAACTAAATTAAGATAAAACATTAATCTAAAAGGAAATATCTAAATATCTCTTAATTGATGAATAATCTTCTCTCCTTTGATATATCTTGATAAAACTTGATAGATTCGGACCTCCTTCGCATCCAAGCAATTCAACTCGACTTCGGATAGGCCCAACGGACTCACGGCCCAGAGAACTTTTTGGTCGATTTTGACCAATTTGGTCGACATCGAGTTGACTTGTCGATCTCGGCTTCACATGGCTTCCTCGAGCAGCTTCTCCTCGGATTCTCGAACTCGGGTAGCTTCTGGGTTTGGTCGATTTCGAGTAAGCATGTCAACATCGAGTAAAAACGTAGCTCGAGTTGCTTTCTTCTTCTTCTTTCCTCGATCATGTTCTGCCCTCATTTTTGGTCGATGTCGAGGAAGGTTTCTCGAAATTGAGTAACTCTCAGCTTTCTTCTTCTCTTCTTGGTTTCGTCCCGGAATGGCTCCAAATTCTATAATATTAAACCAAAACTTATGTAGATCTCCATTTCTTGCAAATAAGCATACATTACAGAAATTCAACATATTCTCAGCCCGAAATATGCAACGTATATAGAATAAGGAGCTAAAATGTGCATAAAAACATGGCTATTTTAGTGGACATCAGTGTCATATCCCGTTCATGACTTTGAGTTGGCAACTGTAGTTCATGCTCTGAAGATTTGGAGGCATTACATGTGCGGCACTTCATGCAAGATGATGACGGATCACAAGAGCTTGAAGTATATTTTCACTCAAAAGGAGCTTAACATGCCACAAAGACAGTGACTAGAGCTTCTGAAGGACTATGACTTGGACATAGTTTATCACCCAGGAAAGGCCAATGTGGTGGCAGATGCGCTCAGTAGGAAGACTCACCGGGAGGCGTCAGTTGCGAGGCTTACAGCTCAGAAGGATTTGCAGACCGAGTTGATAAGGTGTTGCTTCGAGGTGTGGGTTCAGCGAGAGAGTGGGCAGTTGTCATTCTTGGAGGTCTAGGCTGAGTTGATCGAGGAGATTCATCGAGGCCAGGCAGACTGTCCAAAGATTGTGGTTATGAGGGAACGGATGGCCCAGAGTTGATTCAGAGAGCTTGCAGAGAAAGCAGATGGGATGCTGACCTTTTAGACCACCCACAATGGTGGTGTGCAAATGTGCAAATGTATATTTTTTGCACACTTTTGGACTCCAATGGTTGTTTTATGGGTGTTCAAATGTATACATTTAGACACACAATGTGCAAATATGAACACAAAATCCCCCCCTGTGTAAAATCTTTTCCCAATTTCGGAGTAGTGGAAAAAAAAACTGAAAAAGTAATGTGTGCTTGTTACGCGCCGTGGAGGGGGGTTAATTTTGCATAGGTGTACTTCACCCACAAAAAAGAGAGAGTGGGGTTAAAAAGTGTAGTAATTGGGAATGAAGAAAAGGCTGAAAAGCAACTAAAAAGTAAGGTGGGACATCAGAGAGAGACGTTGCTTTTTTTTAATTGCTTTTTAAATTTTATTTTCTTAAATAAATTAAATCCAATTACATTTCAACCACTCATCCAACGGTAAAAACTTTAATCCAACGGCTGAAATTTAAATCCAACGGTTAAAATGGTTTCATTTACTGATCTACAAATTTTTAAAAAAAGTTAACGGTCGGATTTTTTAAAATAAATACACCAGCTCATATACTTTCATATCACATTATACATCTTGGCATCTCTTCCACTCTTCTTGTATCTTTAAAATTTGATAATCATGAGTTCTAGAGGTCTCAAATGGAGTGCGCAAGAAGATATAATCTTATGCCAAGCATGGATTTCAATCTCACAAGATGGGGCGATCGGCACAAATCAATCGTTGGATTCATTTTGGGCAAGGATTCAAAAGAAATGTGAAGAATATCTCCAATCATTCAATCGAAGCAAAGATTCATGTCATGGGCGTTGGAGAGTAATTAACCAAGAGTGTTCTCTATTTCGACAAAGTCTTACCAAAGCCAATGTATCTCCCGCTAGTGGTGGTAATCAAAGTGATGTTGTAAGTAAATAATTAATTGTTCAATTATTTATATTTGCACTTGTTGGAATATTGATTTTATTTTCATGTGTCGTAGGACCTTCATGCACGAACTATATTCATCAACGATAACAAAGGCAAGGCGTTCAAATTCGATCATGCTTGGAATCTCCTTGGAAAATGCCCCAAATGGCTTAACTTTTTCGAAAGTCCCATTCATGTTGGTGGTAGTAGTTCTAATACGCCAAATCGATTCGAGAATCCCATAAATAGGACTTTTGGGGCACCCTCTACTCAAATGGAAAGTCCTATTATTATTGGTGGTGTTGCTTCTAGTTCACCCACGGAGACCATGAGCCAAAGTCCTACCATCGTCAAAAGACCAATGGGACGCGACAAACAAAAGGCTTATAAAAGGATGAAGCAAGCGGAGGATGATAGGAGGAAGGCCTTTGACGATAATATGGCTCAATTGATCAAGCAAGGTGAAATTATGGCAAGTGAGGCCCAAAAGAGAAGAGTGGGGGATCAAAGAGCAATTTATTTGGAAATTAGAAAGCATAATGATATGATCCTTACAATGGATCTCTCGAAATTGTCTCCAAGTAAACAACAATACTTTAGAAACGAACAAGCTATTATCATGGAAAAGAGGAGAAACGACAATCAAGAGAATTCAAGCTATTTTCCAAACTCTTCAAGCTCTTATTTCGGTGACGATGATGGAATCGATGGCTACATCCCTCACTCTAATGATGTCGATGATGGGTTTTAGATCTCCATATAATTTATATTTTTATGCTTGGTAATTTTGGTTATTGTTATGTACTTTTATTGATTCGCAACTTGGTTTAATATAATTATATGCAATTTTTGTTATTGTTATTGATTCGCAACATAGAAAAATGAGAACAATAAAGAAAACAAAGGAAAAACGCGAGCAATAAAAAAAAAAGCAAGGCATACAAAATTGAGAACACTACAAATTTCAAAGATGGATAAAAACATGCAATAATTTTGGGACTACATTAATGAACCAAAGCAAAAAACAATGGCGCACTAGACATAAAAACATACTAATAGGTTTGGGTGTGTGATCCAAAACGCGTCCAAATATGTTTGACAAGGTCATTTCTAATGGAGTGATGGATATTTGTGCCACGAATACGATTGTGATTACGCATATATTCTTCTAATGTTGGTCTATCCCGACCAACCTCAAAAGACGCATGTGGGCTTATTTCATAGTCAACCACTACACTTGCAACCTCACCATGTTCATCTTCCACGTACTCGTCTTCAACGATCATGTTGTGAAGAACAATACATGCAAGCATTATTTCGCCTAGAGTTTGGGTATCCCAAATTCTAGCTGGACCACGTACAATAGCCCATCTAGCTTGTAGTATCCCAAAAGCTCTTTCGACATCTTTGCGATATGCCTCTTGCAATTGAGAAAATAGAGCTTTCTCTGGAGTATCTGGACTGCTAATAGTTTTGACAAACGTGGCCCATGAAGGGTAAATTCCATCAGCTAAATAATAACATTGGTTATAATTGCGACTATTTACCTTGAATTTGACGATAGGAGCTTCTCCATTGACAACATTATCAAATACCGGGGAGCATCCTAGGGTGTTAAGATCGTTGTTGGATCCGGAAGTGCCAAAAAAAGCATGCCAAATCCAAGTGTCATACGACGCCACAGCCTCAAGGACGATAGTCGGTTTTCCTTTGAACCCGGTGTATTGACCGGCATGAGCAGTAGGACAATTCTTCCACTGCCAGTGCATGCAATCTATGGATCCGATCATTCCTGGAAAGCCCCTCTTGTTGGCCTTGTCCAACAACCTTTTAAGATCTGTTTGGTTTGGTTGTCGGAGGTACCAACGGCCATAGATGTTTAGTATCGCCTTACAAAATCTTCGCAAGCACTCTAGCGACGTGGTCTCCCCCATCCGACAGTACTCATCCATGGAGTCTGCCGAACAACCGTTGGCCAACATGCGTAGGGCACTTGTTAGCTTTTGATGAGGTGACAATGAAGTCCTCTTTGCCGCATCTCTTGTGAGTTGAAAGTATGAATCATGTGGTATTACATCATTCATGATGCGGTTGAACAAGCTTGGTTGCATGCGATAGCGCCTTCGAAACATTAGAGAATCATAGGTTGGGTTAGGATTAAAGTAATCCTTCATCAACCTAAGATGCCCTTCATCTCTCTCTCTATTTATGTATTTACGCTTATTTTGAGGACCGCCATTGATGGATTGATCCTCTTCCTCTCTTCTTTGATGTTCACTCATCATGAGTGCACTCATTCGATGCATGTGAGCTTCCATGTAATCGGAAAGCTCCATGTTAGAACTCATTGTTGTAAAGTGGAGGGAGAAGAAGAGAAGAGAGGAAAAAGCTTAGTGATTTTAATCTTGAGGTTATGCTATGGTATTTATAATAGAGATGAAGATAACACTATTGGAACTTAGACTATTATATATTTAATTCCTTGTCTAAAGTGTATTTGTAGTTGGGAACAAGACATTTGCCTTGAGAATAGTATTTAGTGAACATCATTTAAATGTAGTATCTTCTCAACACATTTGACTCATTTTCTATGGCCAATTTACCTTTAAGAAATAGACAAAAGCATTGAAAATATAATTTTGTGGACACAATTTCAACTTAGACCATTTTCAAAACATTTAATTACTTTTAGGTGGTAAATTAAAATTTAAGATAAAGACAAGTATTGTATTTAAATTTTTTAGGCACCATTGAAAATTCAAAATTTTCAAATAGTGCTCAAAAATTATTATTTTTACATCAAAATATTCGTAATAAAAAAATATAAAAAATATTATTATTTATTTTTTTAAAAATAATTATTATAATTAAAATATAAAGATATACATAAGTTAGTTAGGTAATTAAAGGAGAGTGTGCAAAAAACCCACAATGAACCATTGGAGTAAAACCACAAAAAGTGGTGTGCATTTTTGCACACCTTGTGCAAATGTACACATTTGCACACTCAACCATTGTGGATGGTCTTAGGGCAGAGATGTGGTTCCGTCGACGTCAGATCTGAGGCAGAGGATCATGCAAGAGGCTCACTCCACTCCTTATTCTGTCTATCCAGGAACGAATAAGATGTATCAAGACTTGAAGAGGTATTACTGATGGCAGAGGATGCGAGCAGACATCACAGATTTTGTGGCCAGATGTCAGGTTTGCTAGCAGGTTCACATTGAGCATCGGAGGCCGGAAGGACTTGTCAGGTCACTTCCAGTTCCCGTTTGGAAGTGGACCGATATCTCGATAGACTTTGTTACTGGGCTGAGGCGAGACGACAGAGGATTCAACGCCATTTGGGTTGTGGTCGATAGGTTGACCAAGTCAGCTCACTTCATTCCGATTCAGAAGACATGACCAGCATCGTGGTTAGCTAAGGAGTTCATTTGCCTGATCGTGAGACTTCATGGAGTACCTGAGAGGATGGTATCTGACAGAGATGGACGTTTTACCTTGAGGTTTTGGCATCAGGTTCAGGAGAGCCTAAGTACCAGACTGCATTTCAGTACAGCTTTTCATCCTCGGACAGATGGCCAGAGTGAGAGGACGATCCAGACCTTGGAGGATATGCTGCCATCATGTGTTTTGGAGTGGGGAGACCGTTGGGTCAGACATCTACCGATGGTGGAGTTTTCGTACAACAACAGCTACCACGCGTCGATCGATATGGCTCCATATGAGGCTTTGTATGGGAGGCGATGCAAGTTGCCAGTTTGCTGGGATGAGCCTGCGGACACGGTTTCATCTTTACTGGACCTAGTTAGAGAGACCATTGATAATGTGGGACGCATCCGTGAGCACATGAGAGTCGCCCAAGATCGCCAGAAGAAGTATGTAGACAGGCGAAAGACAAAGATTGAGTTCGAGGTGGGTTCGTATGTGTGGCTTCGAGTTTCGCCTACTAGAGGGGTCCGACGGTTTGGCATAAAAGGACAGTTGAGTCCGAGGTATATTGGCCCGTTTGAGATTCTCGATAGAGTTGGCGAGGTAGCCTATCGCTAGCTTTTCCCCCATCCTTGGCCGGTGTTCATGACGTATTTCACGTCTCACAGCTTCGATGTCCTGGACTATTCGGACCTTCAGATTGAGCCCAACCATACCTTTGTAGAGTGTCATGTGAGGGTTCTTGACCGTCGTGTCAAGAGGCTTAGGAACATGGAGATTCATTTCCTTCTAGTTTAGTGGTCTAGGAGGAGTCATGAGGAGACCACGTGAGAGACCGAGGAGAGTATTCAGGCTAGCTATGGGGATGTTCTAGACGAGTTGCTAGCGTCCTATGTCGAGTCGAGCGTATATATTTCCCTGACCTCGCGAGTGCGGTGAGTTGCCTAGTTGGATTGGGGTTGGTTGGTAATATCTCTTTGCTTGTGTGTTTATGATTGGTAGTTGTGTGCAGATCCTTGGTGATATGATGTGATGAGCCTCGTTGATGTGATGATGTGCTAGATATGCTATGGTATGTGGCTATTTTTGAGGTGATTATGTTATGCTATTATACGTGAGATGCGATTGTTATTCTATATATATATATATATATATATATATATATGATGCTTGATGATGGAAATGATAGAAATTGAACTATTGAACCTTGATTCTGGCTTGAAACCTAGGAAGAGAATATGGGATTAGCCCTTAGAGGTGGATGGTAGGATGAATTGAGAAGTTAAAAATGACTTTGACTAACGTCGAACTTGAAATTTTGAATGGTGTTTCAAAAGAGACTAACTTGGATTTTAAAGAAACTAATGCAACACTAGTTTTCATTATAACGTCCCACGAAGTGGATACAAGTATTTGAGTTATGATATGGCCAAGAAGTTGGAGTAAAGATTTGGTAGGGGCCCATATTACATTCTTTCTACGGTCTATTGGTGATATTATGATCACGACAACGGTAATACGAAGATCTCATACGGGCACCTATGAGATATTTGTGGAATCAATGGCGTGGTCCTTGGACTCATCAATTTCAAACTTCATCCTCTATTTTAAGATGATTTTAGTCTCGAGGACAAGACTTGTTTTTAGAGGTAGATGATGTAAAGTCTCGAATTTTCAAATCCTAAATTTTTGGAAAAAGAGAGCTAAAAATGAATTTAAATTGGATTTAAAACTCATTTAACGGACTCCGACCGGAATGTAAAATTTGGCAAACAATTTCCGTCTTTGACCTCGAAAAAAATTCAAAATAATTATCAATGGCAATATCCTTTTTGATTTTAAAAATCTAATTGATCGAGAAAGCACGAGTCAGGGAAACTAACATTTGGGAACTAATTGCGGGATTCAAAATTCGCGTATTCGGGATTTATTTTCGAGTATTGGTTTTCACCAATTCAACACATAATCCATCACCCACTCTCATCACTCACCTTACCCTTCAAATTCAACCCAACCCCTCACCCTGTCATTCAATCATCGTCATCACCATCACTTGCTCCTCGGGTCTTCAACATCACCGTCTTCACCATCACCTCCACTCCCACGCCATTCTACCTTCACCATCACCATCATTCACCATCACCAGCGCTATCCCTCACCATCACTCTCTCCCTATCATCATCACCTTCGGCTGCAACCATCACCACCTCACCGTCGCTAGCAGCTCCGTCGGCAGCCCCTATTCGGGCCAAAAAACTAAGAGTTCTCCTTCTTCCTCCTCCTCGTTGAAGCAACCAGCACCAGCACCACCTCCTCACCTTGTGTAGTTCGACGTCCGACAAGCTAAGTGGCTGCCCAACACGACGGCCGCAGCTTCGACGCCGCCACTAAAGCTCCTTCATTCCCTATTTTCCCCTCCGAGGTCGGTAAGCTTCGACCTCTCGTTCGATTCGAAATCCCATGAAAGAACCCTCCTTTAACCTTCATTTACCCTCCTAGGTCAATCTCGATGTTCTTCTGTCTCCGACGCAGCGAATCGAGTCTCCGGCGAGCTCCGACGAAGCACTGACGTTCGCGAATGCCTCGGTGAGATTCGTTCATTTTGATTCCATAGCTTCGATCTGTCTATTTCGTGTCCTTGGTTGTTGAGATTGGAGTGTTGGAGAGGTTGATAGGGGTCGGAAATGGGGGGGGGGGGGGGGGGGGGCAGTTCAAGCTCCATCGTGGAGGACCGAACCAGTCCGACAACAGAGGAAGAAGACGAAGGCCACGAGCGCGGCCATGTACAGCGGGCGCGGCCATTTGCAGTGGGTGCTGCCATTTTCCATGGGCATGGCCAAGGTGGCCGCAACATCCATGCCGCGGGCGTGGCCATGGCGGCCGCAGCATTCATGCCGCGGCCGCGGCACTGTTTGTCCGGGTTAATTTGGGGGGTTTTGGTGGGTCGATTTTGTTATTTAAATTATTTGTTTAAATAATTAATATTATTTGGGGATTAAGGTATAAAAATATTATTTTTGGAGATTTTATAAAAGGTTGGAAAGTAATCTAATAAATAAATTTAAAAAGGAATTTAGCGAGTATTTTCAAGGGTCGGAATACTCAACTATTTAACTGGGATTTGAAACAGTTTTGAAACTAACTTGGGAATAAGACTTATTTGATGACTAACTAGCATGATAATATGATCGTTTGACTAACGATATGATATGTCTGACTAATATCATGATATTGTGGTGATTTTTAGAAGAGATTAAATGATCGATACTTATGATGATAATGATATATATCCTTATGGAAAGTATGACTGTGAAATAGTAATATGCGAATTTGGTTAAGTATGATAGGGAGGTTATTTTAAGCTGATGAGTTGACAAGTTATGATGAATGGTATGAGATAAGAGATGGTTGATCGTGATGAACTGAAAGTATGGTTGATGCGAGCTTGTTAATTATCTGCTTGTATGAATGTGTGATATATATGTGTTCAGAGTGGCTAGAGACGTATACTCAGTGTATTATCGTTATGTACTTAGGTGATACTCTGTGATCGTGACTACTGTGTGCTGGATTTTTCTTTTGCTGATCTTCTAGCCAAGTAAGTTCCTCCGGGGCTTACTCAATAACTAGTACCTCATGCCTAATGTGTCATAAAAGCATGTCATGCATTTCAAATCCACAAAGCTCAATTTCAATTCAGCATATATGGAATAAAATTCAAGGCATAATCGAAATTAAACAAATACCTTGAAGAATTTATTTGTCTTAGTGAAACGAAATCAACATTAACATGCCTAATTCTCTACATATTCAACTAAAATTTTCAATTCTTGGTAAAAACATAAGGGAATAACCTAATGATAACCCTAACTCAATTGTAGCGGCGATGGAGATTGTTCATACTCTAAATATATAAACAACTGAGATTTTACCTAAGGAAGGGTGGTTTGCGAGAAGGTTGTTGGGATCAACCTCGACACCACTAACTCAGTTGTAGTGGTGATGGAGGATAAGGCGCCGGTGATTACCGGCGATGGAGGTTGTTGGAATCCCCTTCGTTCTTCATCGGGAAGTCATCTCAGGGTGCGGGAGATCCAGCGGCAATCCCGTCAAGGGAGAAGGAGCTCACTAGTAGAAAAATCACATTTTAGCCCGGACCTATTTATTAATATAGCCCGGATATAAGCAAAATAGGGTCCGGGCATCAGAGTGGTGTGATAATAGGTATAGAGCCCGGACCTAAAAACACACGCCCGGGCTATTAGAGTCGACCAATTTTTAAAAAAAAAAAAAATTAAAAGACATTACAGCCCGGATCTTTTCTACATCCGGGCTATTTGGTCCATCAAAAGACCCATAGAAACTGATTAAATAGTCCGGACCTAATAATATCCGGGCTATATAGTCCCTTATTTTTACAAAAAAAAAAAGAGGAACTTTTAACCCGGAATACATAAGATCCGGGCTAAAAGCCCTCTTTTTACAGGAAAAAAAATAATACATAATACAATTTAATTTTGGGCTGAACTTCTCTTGCTATGAATTTAGTACTGAGTTCCTAACACATCAGTACCTATACATTACATTAAACTGCAGAAACCCTTCAAGGCCAAAAGTATAGGCCCCCTTGTTGGTTTCTCCATGTAAAGGTCATGCAGCAACTCCCTTGCAAGAAAAAAGAGATGGAAACTTATAATTGGCATTTGAGACTAATAGCAGGAACATCCAAGAAAAGAGAAATGCCAAACAAGTAGCAACACTACAAAATCAAGCTTTAGAATCATACAGGAATAAGTGACAACGAGCAGATCTAAGAAATAGGTTCTTGAGACTCCTCGGCTGAAAACCAATGTGCCTTGCAAGATTCTGTCATGACAAATGTGAAAAGATAGGCACAAATAAGAAAAAATGAGTAGGCGTTGACTGTCTACAAATCAAATGCATGCAATAAGACTGGCACAAATGCCCAAATAACTATTTCTTAGATTTCACTAAATCTTGGTGAGGATGACAAAGGCATTCAGTATGAAAGCAATTCTATCTGTCCCAAAAACATTTAGGCCAAATGTTTCATGTGCAAAAGATCCCAAAATTATATCTAACAACATTTCAATAGATAAGATATAAAATTCCAAATTCACCAGGATCCAAACACTGATTGTTTGCTAAGACATGGTTTTGTTCCTCTTGTTGATTAACTCATTTTTTTCAAAAGTAGAAAACAAAAATGATTTGAAAAATTAAATTATCAGTTCATTACTCAAAACAGAATGAAATTAAATTATCAGTCCTAACCATAAACACAAGTTTGCAAAAACAGAATGAATGAAGTTTCGAAAAAATATACCTTCTGATCACGCATCGGTTGCAAATGGAACACGTTCCAGAATTTCTTTCCGGTTAATTTGAAAAGTCATTAATAGTATAAGTCAGAAGGGGTGTGAAAGTAATTATCTTGTGATTAAGAGTTGAGATTTTAAGTTCAAGTAATAGTCACAGCTGTGTGATACTAAACGAGTTAAAAATCAATATGCATTTAGATGCACTCACCAGGACTCCTTGCTTAAAAGAAAAAGAAAGGGAACTTCTGGGCATTGCTTAAGATCAAGTAATCAGGATTGTGGACTATAATTTGAGTCTAGGCAATGTAAGATCATTAAAATCTATTTGGTAGTATATTTAATTTGCACATTTCCAGTTTCTGGACTATAATTTTTGTACATCAGATTCTTCCATGGAGAAAATTACAAGAATAGAGCCAATTCTGGGCATTGCTTAAGATCAAGTAATCAGGATCTAAGATGAAACTTAGACACAAATATACACATTACCTGCAATTCTTTTCCAAAATTTCCTCACAGCTGTACTCTTGTTGTCAGCTCCAGGAAGCTATCAGAGGCGAAAATGTGATAATCCCATATATATGAGAGTTAGCGAACTTCAAAAGTACAAAGTGTGGTGAAATTAAAATAATGTCGTCAAAGAGTCTCACAATTGGATTATCGGGAAGGCAAGGATCTGTAATGACAAAAAATTTCTCTATACATTCTAGCGTGGTAGCAAGATCAATACCCTTTCTCTTCTCCTTAAGTCTGATTTTCTCATCCATAATGTCAGGCCTCAAATCATCTTCATCGCTGCTTTCAAAGTAAAGACGATATCTTCATCCTCGGGCTCTTATATCTTGGTTTCACTTTTCTTTAAGATCCTTTGGCATGAAAATAATTGCTGAGATGATATTAAACATAAAAATAACTATAAAGTAAAGTTGGAAGGTAAAAAAAAAGAATAAATTTGAAAAACACTTTTTTCTTTCTAAACTAAGCAAGTGATGTACTGATGTGAATATTATACCCCATAAAAATTGATTTTTACCTTCTCCTCATCACAATTCACATGACCTAGCTTCACTTTGCCCTTTAGGTTCTTTGCAGCCTTCTTCCACTCAGGTGCCAGCTTTTTACAGTGTCCAAACCTAAAAAAAAGCAGGGTGGGATGATTCTATAAAAAAAAAATAAGCTCTCAATGTTTAAAATGCCTCTTATTGTATTCTTAGTAGGAGTTTCAAAGTTTTTCAAAGGAATGGGATATTTTAAGTCTAAAATTTTCATATTCATGCAGTTTTAAACATCCATGTTCCAAAATCAAAACATTCAAGTGAAACGAAGACAACTACTAAAATAAGCTTCTAGCAATGCTTCAATCACATGGGTATAATAGGAAATGAAATACTACAATTCAATTGATAAAGGGAATATGAACTTAGCAACTACTCTATATGCATGAAGAGAGTTGACATTAGTATTTTTTTACTTAATCCTAGTTCAAGATCCTCTATATGCATACCTGAGAAGAAAAGAAATGATAATAATTTATTCTTACATGTTCTTAGCCGGTTCAAACTCCTAATTTAGGCACTTGTAATAATTCTTAACTCAAAATCAGATCAACAACCAGCATAATGTTTTTACCACAAATCATCAATACAATATCTTCTTAAACTGCACTTCAAAGAATAGACCAAGAAATCGATTTTCAATACATCAGGTACCAAAAACAACTCATAGGAGGCCTAATGATGACAAAAAGAGATGGGAACAGAATACTGGTTACCTCAAATAGCTGAAAAGCCAGGGGCTTTGCAAATGAACAACCACCATAGAGGCGAACTGAAACCCTCACCATTTAAATACTCTCGAATTGATCAACTGGAACATGACTATCGAATCCGCGAATTAGAAAACCTAGTCGACAGAAGATTCAAAGTAGCGTTAAATTGGAAACTCTCCTCGCTAGAAGTGAATTCAATAGAAAACAATCCGACAATCCTAATAATATTCAGAAAGCAGAATCAGAAAAATGAAAACCGAATTCAGGACGAAGAAAAGGGGATTGGGAGATCGGGAAACCCTTGAGAAGGTCAAGGACAAGTGACGACTATGGAAACTCGATAGAGCAATACCAATATTCAACGCCAACTCAACACCAATAGCCTTAGTCCTCCATTTCTACCGACGTTCAAAGCGGAAGCAAAAATAGCGAGACGGCGAGTTGACGAGAGGTGGCGAGACCACCCTCCTCCGTTTCTACTTCCTCTGAGCCCTCGATTTGGGAATGAATGGTGCGTTGACAAGGCGAAGGCGAAGGCGAGGTGATGAGAAGTGAAGACGATGAGATCGACCTTCCTCCTCCATTTCTACTTCTCCGAGCCATCGCTTTGGGGACGAAGGCTCTCTGATTTCAATTTGGGAACCCAAAACCCTTGTACTCAGATCTGTTTCTATTTAGATTTTGTTTTTAATTTGAAAAATATAATGTAATGTCACGGGCTTAAAATCCGGGATATTTGGATCAGAGGACATGAGAACCCGAAGGTATTTGGTGTGATGGGAGAGAACCCACTCAACTTATAATAGCCCGGGCGTGTTTGGAAATCCGGGTTATATACCTATTTTTAGGTTTTCTTATAAAAGTAAAATACATAAATTTCATTTTCAGTCATATTATATCCCGGTGATTCCACATCCGGGCTATTATATACCGGGTTAAAATGTCATTTTTCTACTGAGAGGCGCCTGATACGATCTTGACGGCGTCGGAGATTCGTCGAGCTTCAATGGTGGCACCCCAGATCTGAGTGGATGAGTGGTTGTGGACGGTGAAAGCGAGAGCAGAGGAAGAAGAGGGAACCAGTACGGGCCAGTTCAACCCCTTTTTTTAAAAAAAAAAAACAGCCCGAGTCACACCCCTTTAATTTGATCAATTTTCACTTTAAGCATATTTTCATTTTAAGACCCTTTTCCATTTGAACCATTACTTATATATATATATATATATATATATATATATATATATATATATATATATATATATATATATATATATATATATATATATATATATATATATATATATAACTTTCTAATTGATTCACTCCTTACAATGCATTCATGAGACCTATTTTGAACCATCGGATTGAATTTTGATGAATGGATAAGATTGATGATTGATATTAATATTTATGAATATTTTTTTTTATTTTTTACAAATATATTTACTAATAATTTAATTCCTTAAATAAAAAATAAAAAGATTTTTCTCTCTCCTCAAATCTTCCATGTTAAAATTATTTAAATAATTTGGAATATTCATATGAATATCCATATTCATAATCATTTGAATATGAATATATGTATATTCATATATTCAAATAAATATTCATTTGAACAAGAGAAATGGAGTTCGTATCTCCGTTATGCTAATATTGTCTCTCCTCTTCATTCAAATGTATATTCATTTGAATATCCCTATTCATTTAATTGAATATATGTATATTCATATATTCAAATGAATATGAACATTAGTGGTTTGAATATTGAATATATCTATATTTGAATGAATATTGACTAATATTCAAATGAATATTCATCTTTATAGCGTTTAAATTTTCAACCGTACGTGTTTAACAAATTTGTGAGAGAGAATAAGAGATATGGAGAGATAATCTAATTAATTTTCTTAAAAAGGGATATTTTTAAATTTATTTTTAGTTTAAAATCTATCCATTCACTAAAACTCATCCAATGGCTTACAAATGTTCTCAAGTGTGCATTGTAAGGAGTGAATGCATGTGAAAGTTCTCCTATATATATGGTAGGTTTATGTGGTGATGGTGATACGGGTGAATTTATTTAGCGGAAACCCATTTATTTATATGATGATTATAAGTAATATTTATTTTAGTGCATCATCACAAGTTCCCGGGAATTTCAATTTTCATATCAAACCAAACGAGCCCTTAGCCTTTCCATTTACAAAAAAAAAAAAAAAAAATTATATGTAGCCTCAATCATTTAGGCAGAGGAGTATTTTCAAAAACTCAAGCAGACATGCAAGGTAAAGGGAAAACTCTCCCTCGTCTCTCTATTTTTCTAGAGAGACAGGGACCCGAAATCTCGGCTTCGTCCGATGTGAACCCAGCTTCGGCCGCTCCGTACCCGGCTTCAGCCGTCGTTATCCCCGGTTACCTCTCCTAGTGACCTCCTATTTCCGATTTTGGCTCGAGATTCCGGCGCCTCCGTCTATCTCGAGCACTCGCCTCGGTCATCTTCTTTCTTGCCTCCTTGAATCCTCCTGCGATTCTCTTTGAATCCTCTTGCAATTTGGGGCCTCGGATTCTGTTTCTTCCCACACCTCTATGTTGTTTCGCCACTATCGACTTGTGGTGATGGATCCACTTCATTTCGGACACCGGATCTTGGCCTTCGTCTTGTGCTTGGCTTCGAGTTTCTCAGGCCTACGTTGGACGTCGAAGTTTGCCCTTCGTTTTGGATTTGACTCGACCTTGATTTCACAACCTCTCTTCCGGCCAAAAGCGCTCTCTTTTTTGGGCTTTTGTAGATTCTTGATCTTGGATCTCCAATCCATCCCATCCAACTCCAATCTGAACAATCGGCCTCCGAATTTCAGCACTTTGGGCTCGGATTGGCCCGAAACTCCCAACAATTTTGTTGTTCTAGGTCGATAGTGTGGTTGTCTAGTCGGGGTTCTTCCCCCTCCTCGGTTGTCCTACTCCGTATGGTGATGCCGCTCGTCGTCGTCACCGTCTATCCGGCTCGGTCTTGGCACCGCTCCCAACCTCGCTCGCTTACCGGCCTCCCGCTTCTCCTGGTGTTGGTCGGCGACTATGGCTCCTTTTGTTTTATTTTGTTGCAAACGTGAAACAGATGGAGATGGCTATAATGTCTCTTGGGCCCAAGACTTATCCTTGAGTCCAAAGCAGGTCTGGAAAAAAAAGTTTAAATCTTTTTGAAATGGAATATATATACACACACACACACACTAGTATGATCCCCGCGCCATGACACGGTTTTTTATAAATAAAATCTTAATAATATGTTCAATTAATATTATAAAATAATAGTAAAAGTTTAGATAATTAAATGTTTTGAATTAAACTCATTGGTTGAAAAACAATTAATTTAGTATATATAGATATAGATTATTAATATTAATTTTATGTTTCCTTATTATTAATTTGATGTTTTGAATTAATCCCATTGTTTTTTAAAAAATTACTAAAATTATAATTTAAGCTAAGATCATGGATTAATTGAATTTTTTTTTAAAAATAATTAAATAACCTACTTTTAAGAAGAGAGTGACCCCTCATAAAAAATTCTTCTCTTTTAATAGTTATATATATATATATATATATATATATATATATATATATATATATATATACATATACATATATATACATATATATATATATATAATTAGGATATGATTTGTGAACAAATCTGAGTCTTTAAATTGTGTGAAATGGATGGTGGAGATTTAATCCCATTTTCTGATTTTTTTTATTTAAAAAATGTGGGTCCCACAAAAAAACCAACCAACTCTCATTGTTGCGTGCATGTAATATATACATTGTATTTTTTTCAAGAAAAATCCGAATGTGTGAAATGTGATTGTCAGCCCCATATTGGTTGTTTATATTTATTTATTTATTTATTTATAATTGTGGAGACGGATTATTCGTATAAGTTATGTACGAATAATTATGTTATTTCAGATGAATAATTTCTTGAGCTTAACCGAATAATCTCTAAAAAACCACTCATCGAACCATGCATAATTTTTTTACAGATAATTGTATCAAACTGACTATTACATATGAATAATTTTTGTGTTATCACCGAATAATGTACAATTTTATTATTAATTTTTTAACCCCCCAAAACTAATAAACACACAAATAATCATCATCTTACATACGAATAATCTCTCAAATTAAACCGAATAATTCTTAAGTTACATTTAATGGAATAATCGTTTTCTTACCTATGAATAATATTTGTAATTTAACCGAATAATATAATTTATCCTTAATTATTACAATTATGTAAAAAAAAAGAAAAGAAAAGTGAAACAAAAAAAAAGCCAAAGGAGTGAACAAGAAGTAGTGCATAGAAACTGTACGGTAAAAAAACAATACTACGGTACACGCGCCTAAAAGCTAATGTGGGCTACTTTTTACGGTTTTTTGTTTTTTTAAATAATAAAATACAATTTTTTTTTACAGTAGGCCAAAAGTAGGCGGTCCTTACTAAGGTAAGGTACCACCATGATCATCCAGACGAATGATGTTACAAAGATCCCTATTATTAGGGAGGTTCAAATACGTACAAGTATCCCTAGATCTAGAGATGAAATCAGCTGCCTTGTTTGCTTCCCTGTAGCAGTGTCGGAATTCGATGCTGCTGAAACTTGATCTAAGATTCCTATAAATTCCACTTCCTTCATAATTTCCCATCTGACATGAGAGTTATCATTGATTGCCGTGACAACTTTCAAACAATCTCCTTCGACTATAACTCTTCGTAGCCCTTTGAATAGAGCTAAATCCACACCTGCACAAAAAGCTTAAACCTCCATTTGTATAGGAGAGGTAGCATTCGTTTCTAACTGAAAGATCAACCACAGAACCATAATGATCCCTAATCAACCCCCCCCCCCCCCCCACCTGGCAATCGCCCGTGGGTTTAAAAGAGCCATCTACATTGATTTTGTAGATAGCCATAGGTGGTTTGGCCCATCTAGAATTTTGTTTCCTCTTCGACATATGGTTTATGGATTGGGGTTTTGTAGGATTTACATTTTTCCAGTCCTTGAGGTCACCAAATATTCTGATAGCAATTTGGTGAAAGGTATCCAACTTTTTGTTCCTAAAGATTACCTCATTTATAACTTCCCATATTTTTTGCCAGACAAAGCAAAGTTCCTGGAATGCTTTTTTAACACAGTCCGGGTTGAGAAGGTTATTGATAATATAGCAATCTATGGGTATTAATGGTACGTTTTTCCTTGTTAACTGCTCAAAAGCGGCAATGACAGTTCTGGTGAAAGGGCAAAGGATGAGGAGGTGGTTGTTGTCTTCCTTATTGTTTCCTCAAAGATAGCAACTAGAAGGTACTCTATTGTAGTATCTATTTAGTCATTCTGTAGTGGCTAGGCTATTAGTGGCGATTTTCCAAAGAAGGTTTTTAGTTCTAGGTGGAAGATGAAGTTTCCAAATCCATTTATAGTCCCTTGAGTTGCTGCCGTTTTGATGATTCATTTGTCTGGTAGATTTCGTAGTGAACTGTCCATCCGAGTTAAGCTTCCATATAAGTTTATCAGGAGTATCCCAGTAGGGGATTTTAATTTTGGAAATGTCTTGAGAAATACTATTTGGAAATATCTCTTGGAAAATAGAGATATCCCATTGTTTACTAGAATCGAAAAGTTGGTTTACTCTTAGTTCAGGATGGAAATGACCTTGAAAGCTCGTGAAGTTGTTATTGGGGAGCCAAGGGTCCTTTGAGACATTGATCGAGTCTCCATTTCCTATTATCCATCGTAGCCCTTGAGCAAATTTTCCTCTTAAGTGCAGTAGTCTACCAAATTGCCAGGAAGTGTTCTGAGTTGATCTTTCCATTAGACCCTCCTGTTGTAAATATTTTTCTTTTATTATCCTTACCCAGATGTTATTGGGTTCTGAACAGATCTTACAGAGGAGTTTCAACTGAAGGCTTATGTTCATATCCTCAGCAAGCTTTATTCCTAGACCTCCTTGTTCCTTGGGTTTGCAAATTTTGTTCTAACTGATCAAAGGGGTGTATCTTTCAGAGTTTAACTTATTCTAAAAGAATTTTTTCTGGATTTGGTCGATTTGATTTAGGATGCCTTTTGGGCAGGAGGAAGTTTTGCATTAGGTAATTGGTTTTGGAGCTTAAGTTCGCTTGGATTAACGTCATACGTCCAGCCTGACTAAGGGACGAAACTTTCCACTTGGATAGTTGCTTTTTGAGGCTAATGATAGCATCATTGAACACTTCATTTTTAACTCTGCCCCTTACAAGCGGTATTCCCAAATATTTCTCAAGTGTTTTTGAGACGGGGATCTTCATATCATGGGTTAGGGAGTTGGCCAGATTATAACCTACATTCTCCGAGAATTGGATAGAACTCTTATTGAAGTTAATTGTTAATCCAGAAAGATTTGAGAAATTATTGAGGATATTTCGAATGGTATGGAGGCTCTTATGTGACGCTTTGGAGAAAATGATTGTGTCATCTACAAATGTTAAGAATTGGATTGTGGTGCCGTTCTTGGTTAGTTTGATTCCAATAAGATTATCTTCGTATGGAGCTTCTTCAATTAGTTCCCTGGCCAAATTTTCCATGACTAGGATGAATATGTAGGGGGCAAGAGGGTCGCCTTGTCTTATGCCTCTTTCAGGTTTGAATTGAGCTCCAGGGCGATTATTTACTAGAACTGAAAATGTGGTAGTAGTGATACAGTTCATAAACCATGTGATCCATTGTGGGGCAAACCCAAATTTGGTGAGAGTAGCTCTGATGTAATCCCAACTGATTCTGTCGTAGGCTTTCTCTAGGTCTGATTTGAGCGCCATCTAGCCTCTTTTTCCTTTTTGTTTGTGGAATGTGTGAAAGATTTCATGTGCTATCAAAGTGTTGTCATGAGTAGATCTTCCTTCAATAAAAGCACCCTGAAATGGGTTGATTAGTTTGTTTAAGATTGGTTTGAGTTTGTTTGCTATTATTTTTGTTATCAGCTTATAGATGGTATTACATAAGTTGATTGGTCTGAAATGATTAATGTTTAGGGGGTTCTCAATTTTTGGAATAAGAGCTATGAAGGTTTGGTTAATTTCAGTTAGCATGCTCCCTGAGTGGACAAAAGCTTAACTGCTTTGCACAGAGAGGGTCCAATGGTTGCCCAGTATTTAATGTAAAATTCCGGAGGGAATCCATCTGGACCAGGAGTTTTGTCTTCTGTCATGCCACTCAGAACGTCCTTTATTTCCTTGTTGGTGGGAGAGGTTAGAAGGGTAGCATTGTCACTGGGAGAAATTTGACTTTGTATATGCTTTATATGTTCGTGTGAGATGAGGGGTCTCTGTTGAGCTATAAATCTCTCCTTCATTTCCTTGGTAATCTGATCCGATATATCTTGGTCATTTGTCAGTTGGTTGCCATTCTTGGTGGTAAAGGAAGAAGTAGCGTTCCTGAAGTTCCTTATTTTGACAACAGTTTGAAAGTACCTAGTGTTTCTGTCTCCTAGATGTAAGTGATTTATTCATAAATTATAAAATACAACTAATCTCCACCTTCCATTCAACTCAATTTGATGGTCTAGATTTGTTCATAAATTACATCGTAAGGGATGTTTACACCATAACCACCCTATATATACGTATGTATGTATGTATAACAATTGTTATATATTTTTATATATAATATAACCCATTATTTGCAAGGATCAATACCCCTCATCTTGTAAGGGTATCAAACTCCTCTTGTATCCCTGGCTAACGGTGTCATTGCTTAATGACGCTTGGCGTCGAGTCGTAGTCTATGATGTCCCCAACATTTTTGGGAAAGTAAAGTGTATTAATATATAGTAAGTATTTTTACATAGTGCGGGAAATAAAAATACATGAAATAAAACGAGGTGTCATCCCTAATTAGGCCGGAAAACCTAGTTAGGGGACACCACCATGGATCCAACTCAGGGTTGCAAACCCCGAGTAAGGACCAATACTATAATCGAGGCCTACAAGCATCATAAGACAATGTCTAATGACAACAGTTGCCGGGGCGTGCAAGCCCCCAAAACATACTACAAGCCAATAATCGTGCATACAAGCACACCTACACACAAGTCTAATCAATAGGCTGCAGATCGAGCGTTCAACCGTCTAGGTCCATGGCCGCGGATGCGACATCAAGCAATCGTGAGTGCGACGTTGGAGGCCGTAGGAGGTAGATGGAAGGGTCGATCTCCGGGGTATCCACGCCAAGGAGCACCTCATGCTAGACAAACTAGGAGCTAAGAGCAACAAAGGCAAGGCTAGACAAGTGAAGTCAAGAGGACAAGGGTTAGAACTCAAACCCATGGGATCCCACCCCCGAAGACAAGACGAGCAATAATGTGCTAGTCGGTCGGGAGAAAACAGACTCTAGTCCAAAGCATGTACAAGAGTTGGGGGGTCCTTGTACTCATAAAAGCATAAGTCGAGACAAGCGAGTGAGGTCAGAGCACCAAGCTGGCCAAGGATGCGGTGAGACAAGGAGAGAATAGACATGAATTCACCCAAAGGGGGGGACATTTTTGTGGTGAGGAACACGCCCAACATAGAGCTGTAGTCGCATCCACAAAACGGAAGGAGGGTTGGGGTGGGATGTTGTAGCTATGCCCGGTATCCTAGTAACCGCGTTCGCAACTGCAGCGACGGAGCCAGGAAAAACAGAATGGCCCCATGGATAAAAAGAAGGGTACGGGTGATCAAAAACCCAGGCCAAACAAAGGTCGAAAGGATCACAAGAGGGGAAGGGTCGAACTCAGGTCAAACCAGAAAGCCAAACGGGAGCTGGTGCCAGCTTGTCACCGGTGAGAGAGAGAGAGTGAAATTATAAAAGGCTGAGATCTTTGACCAGGCTTTTTAGAAAAGAAGGAAGACCTTTGACCAAAGCATTTAGTGAGCAGGAGGGCACATGAGCTCAAAATGGGGCCATAACCCAAGCAACACGGCACAGGGTTGGAGAAACAAAATGAAGCCAAGCTTTTTCTCAAAAGTAAGGGAAATTTTTGGAGGGAAAGGGCCATCATGGGTGGGAGACATGGAAGCAATGAAAGTGGGGGTGGGGTCCCTTGTGGTCAAAGGTTGACCGAAACTAATCGCCAACCACACAATCAATGGTCAAAGTCAACAATCGGAAAGATGACGTCACCCATTCTAAGGCAAATGTCTAGGCACAAGAGAATAACTAGAAAAAGGATGTGGGACCAGTGGACCCATCCAAAGGCCAATTTGTTTGAAACTCTCAAGGACAGTAGAAACAAGTTGGAAACTAGCATCTTTTCCTTTTTCTTTTTTTTTTTCTTCTTTTTCCTTTACTTTTTTTTTATTTTTTTTTTAAATGAAACCTAACAAAAAGAAGGGAACAACGTGAGTCAAAGAAGCTAGAAAAAGGCTGACCAAATTTAACAAAAGAAAGAGGGGATGCATGAGTTGGGAGTGGGGACCATGTCGAAAATAAGAAGGTGATGTGGATTGTGGACCCCAGGAAAGTCAAGAAGGCTGACCACACCTTGAAGCTTTGACGCAAAAAAGTGACCAGTAGATTGGAAAATGCAGCACATCGGAATCCACAAGGACTTGCCGGCAGCCCTTGGCTTCACCGGGGAGAGGTTGACCCAAAACGACGGTAGCCAATTAAACCCCGAATGAAAGGAGGAAGGAAAAGGGACCATAAACAAAACATTAAATAGGCAAAAACCAAAATCTGAGTTGAAAGAGACACATACCGAAAGAAAAACCAGAAGACCACAATCGACAAGACGATGAACAGTAACAAAAACTCAGATGTGCCCAATAGGAAGATGGAACGGACCCAAACTCACATGGATCTGGAGGAACCTTGAGAGTGGAGTTTTTAGTGTCGGTGGCGCCACCAAGGAAGCACCGTTGCCCTCGGATCTGGTAGATCCGTCGTCGGGGAGGCCTGTGGTGGAAGCAAGTAGGCCGGATCTGTACTCCAAGGTTGTAGGTTTGAGAAATCTGCAGCCCCGAAGAACGGATCTCGTTATGCGTTGTCAAATCCGTCTTCTAGGGTGGGTGGATCTTAGAGATCTCCCTCTGAGCTGGCCGGTTTCAATGATGGCGACCGTAGATCAAGCTTTGGAGACGATGGATTCAGTAAAACCCAACCGGCTGTGTTGTTTTATATTTTCTTTTTTGTGGGAAAGAAAGATGGTTTTGTGGGGTTGAAGAAGATGGAGGTCGTGGGTGGACATGGGAGGTGATCGGTGGCTCTTTGCCTCGCCGGAAGTGGGAGGATGGAGGGTGGGCTGGGGTGATAGGCTTCAATTTCTGGATTTTGTGGATACGTGAGGCAGAAATGGATGTCGGACTTAGGAGGGTGAAACACTTTGAAGGATGGGCAGAGATGGGATTTTCCGGGCAGCCCTTGGCTTCACCCAATGGGGATTGAGTATAGGTGATAACTCTTAGCTCATCACTAGGTGACGATGATTGTAGGTAGTAATGGGGGATGGAAGTGATAAGTGGAACACTAGGCCGGCACCACTAGGAGTGCCGGAGCAACCTGTGGTTCTTTAAAAAATTTCAATGGTGGAGCTCTTGGGGAAGAGAGGAGGCAAGGAGGAAAATTTCCATCCTTTGAGAGTTTCTCTCTCTAACCACTCTCTTTCCCAAATGTGTTAGGTTAGGTTCGTTTGTTCATTTGGATTTGTTAGCTTGTCACCGATTGTATTGCACTTTTTTTTTACATTGTATGTTTGACGGTTTTCCGTCTGCCGACTTTATGGGCCACTTAAGAAGCCGGACTTGTCTGATCCTCGAATTCTTACCTTGTCAAAAAAAAAAGTAAGGGTATCAATTACTCCACTAGTATGAGCGTGTACTAAATCCCATTAGGGTTGTTTAAATCCCGACAGGGTTTATTTGTGCTCGATGGTGTACGGCTATGCGGTGGTGTGACTTGGCGGTCTTCTTTGTGGATTTGGTTCTGGCTGTAGGAGTCGGGATAAATTGGGATCGTGGTAGTGTGTATCGTGGCGTCTCCACTTCTCGGGTTGACTGTTTCCATGGAGTTTTGTCCTCACTGCCCACAAGATGATCGGATCCTGACGTATCGCTGGACTATTCCGCTTCAGGGGAGGCTTTGCTTAGTCCGTTGTTTTCATCCACTTCCTATTTGGTCTAGATTTGCTTAGTTTCGTTTTTTTTTAGAGTGCGTTTGTTTGAGTTTGCACCGTATGTATGGTTGTGTTATGCGAATAGCGAATAGATTCGAAGTTTGATAAGCGAGTTCTATGTTTAAGTGAGATCAAGCGATGCAAAAACAGAAACGAGACACCAAAGTTTTACGAGGTTCGGATCTAAGATCCTACGTCCTTGGGGCCTCAAGAGGCCGCCATAATCCACTATATCGAGAAGATTACAAAACAGGGGCGATTTTATGCATACAAGGAAGATCTAAACAAACAAAAACATAAAGCATAGAACAAACAACGAAAAACCGGGAAGAACACTCCTTGAAAGACTCTGGATCTCGAAGATACAGATTCGATATCCCAAGTCAGAAACCCAGGACAGCAAGAGCTAGCAGCGCCAAATGAGCCTTCGCCTTGCCAGAGGAAGAGCCGGAGAAGAAGACCTTCACCGGAGGAAGCGACGATCACGCGGAAGAGGCTTGAGGAGCAAACACTAGAATCGCCAGAAGCTCTTTCTCTTTCTCTTTGGATTACCTAGAGACGCCAAACACGAAATGAAGCGCCTTACATGAACAGGATCCCTTATATAGGCTCACACAAGAGAACCCTAGGTGAAGCGTTGCGTTTTGGAGCAAGGGAAAGCTTCTACTTCAGCTAAGCCGAGCTCAGCGGTCCATGGGCCAGTGGATCCACAACAAGCTTTGGGCCGAGCATCTTGGCATCAGACTTTGGTTAGGAGATCAAGCCCAAATGGGCTCAATGCTATCCAGTCCAAGTCTGTTCTATACCCAAGTACCTATATGCCTTAAGACCATGTTACATATCCACTTACATACAAGTTCTATACAATAATATGAAAATGTTACACTTATATACATAAACAAGACCCAAGTACCTAATTGCCCCTGTAGATCTTTAAGTCTGCATTTGGCAACCAAACCTAAGTGTGGATCAGAGGACTGTGTCCATCGTCGGCCCATAATACCTGTAACACCAGCTATCAAGTGATTTCCTCGAGGTGGAGGAAATTCCTTCAAAACAAGAACTTATCAATAGTTACAATTTTTGTTCCAAAATCTGTAGGGTTAAGAGTTCCATCTATTTTCTTTATATGGATAACATTATCATCAACCTTTTCACGAATAAAATGGTACCTAACATCTATATGCTTGGTAGGTTCGTGATACATAGGGTCCCTGCACAAATATAATGCACTCTGGCTATCTATATGCAGTGTGGATGTATAATGTTTCTTTTCAATCTCCTTTAAGAGACCTTGGAGCCAAATGGCTTCCTTGCAGGCCTCAGTGGCTATTATATACTCAGCCCCAGTGGAGGATAAAGCAACAATAGGTTGCTGTTGGGACTTCCATGAGATACAGTTGCTTGCCTAAGTATAAACAAAAGCAGTAGTAGACTTTCTATTGTCCTTATTTGAGGCATAATCTGCATCAACATACCCAAATAGCTCATATATAGAGCATTGACCTGCAGCATATTTCAAACACAGATTCACAGTACCAAACAAATATTTCAACAGATATTTCATGGCCTACCAATGCTTTTCAGCTGGATCAGAGATGAACCTACTCAAAACACTTATAGCAAAAGCAAGATCTGGACGTGTGCAAATCATTGAATACATAACTGAACCAACTGCAGCATCATAAGGGATTTTTTCCATTCTAATAATCTCAGCAGAAGACAAAGGAGTTCTTACTTTAGTAAGATCAAGATGACCACCCAAAGGAATTGTATTGGCCTTAACATCTTTAATATGAAACCTTTCCAAAACTTGAAGCACATAATCAGATTGGCACAAATACATAACCTTTTTACCTCTGTCTCTTATGATGTCTATGCCCAAGATCCTTTTTGCAGGACCCAAGTCCTTCATAGCAATAAGCAAGATATCATCAACATACAACAACACATAGAGAGGATCATGCTTTCTGGTATCTTTGAAATATAAGCAAGTATCATATTTGCTTCTTCTAAATCCTAGACTCCTTCTCATACAAGTATCAAACTTTATATTCCATTGACGAGGAGACTGTTTTAAACCATATATGGATTTAATAAGCAAGCAAGCATATTCAAGATGAGCAGTGTCAATAAAGCCTTTAGGTTGCTTCATATAAATGGTTTCATTAAGATCACCATGCAAAAAAGCTATCTTGACATCCATTTGTTCCAGTTCATAGTTATACACAGCAGACATAGCAAGAAGTAATCTCATAGTCTTGTATTTAATAACTGGAGCAAAAATCTCATTATAGTCCTGACCTTCTCTTTGAGTGAACCCCTTGGCTACAAGTCTAGCTTTATACCTTGGGGGATCACTCTTAGAGATGCCTTGTTTTATTTTAAACACCCATTTACAGTCAATTAACCTAGTTGTAGCAGGTTTCTTAACTAATTTCCAGGTGTTGTTTTGATTCATAGAATCTATCTCTTCTGGCATAGCACTTTTCCAGTATCAAGGGTATATAATGTAACCACATCAGAAACAAGACAAGCAAACTCAACCAAATTACTAGAGTACTTTTTATTTGGAATAATATTCCGAGGTTCTCTATCTCTTGTAAGTTTCCAGTCAGTTAAGTCATGCAATTGCACAGATGAACCACTAGAAGAGCTAGCAGCACAAGCATCAATTACAGACAGATCATAAACGGTAGAGGTAGAAGCAGAAGAGACATCAGAAATGGAGGGAGAAGATCCTAAGGTAGATGAGGAAGAGGGCTCAGTTTTATGAGCCACTACACTACCTGTTTCACCATCCTCAGTACTCACTTGCCCACCTAATTTGTGAGTTTGTGAGTCTGGGGTATAGAACTGATCAGAAGTATCTGGTACCTGCATTTGGTTAGTCTGAGCAGAAGACATAGCATTCTTAAAGTGAAATTCATCTTCTTTAAACACAGCATTTCTACTTAAAATGATTTTGTAAGCTCCGGGTTGTATAACTAATAATCTATAACCCTTAGTGCCATCAGGATAACCAAGCATAACACATTTTTGAGACCTAGGATTTAGTTTACCATCATTCACATGAGAATAAGCAACACATCCAAAAGGTCTTAAGTGACTAAGGTCAGGTTTTTTATTAGTCCATTTTTCATAGGGAGTTATAAAATCAATAGCAGAAGAAGGGGATCTATTTATCAAATAAGCAGCAGTTACAAGAGCCTCACCCCATTAACTGTGTTTAAGCCCAGAAGAAACCAAATTTTCAAGAAGGGTTCTATTCATCCTCTCAGCAGTCTCATTCTGCTGAGGGGTGCCAGGAATAGTTAAGTGTCTTTTTATACCTTTATTTTTACAGTAGGAGTTGAATTCATTGTTACAAAACTCCAACCCATTATCTGTCTTAAGGCACTTTAACTTTAAATTAGTTTCAGTTTCAACTCTTGTCTTCCAAACTTTAAAGCTTTCAAAAGCATCAGAATTATGTTTAAGCAAATACACCCAAACCCTTCTACTAAGGTGATCAATAAAAGAGATGAAATATCTCATGCCCCCTGCTGTGTCAACCTGAGAAGGTCCCCACAAGTCAGAGTGCACATATTCTAAAGGTTGATTTGCAACATAAGAAGATGATTTAAAACCAAGTTTGGATTGCTTTCCCATAAGACAATTTTCACATAAGTCAATATGAGAAGGCTTAGTAGAGATGATGCCCTTTTTAAACAGATTATCAAGACCTTTATTACCAATGTGACCTAATCTAGAATGCCATAACAGAGAGTCACTCATGCTCATATTTTTCACAGGGATATCAGGAGCAGAAGAAATAGCAACATTGCATTCAGAAGCAACAACATGATATAAACCATTTTTCTTGATACTTCTAATAAGCAATTTACCGTTTTTAAGAACATCTCTAACACCATTCTTAATTTTAATATCACATTTTTGGTCATCAAAGGTACTTTAAGACAACAAATTCCTTCTCAAATCAGGAACCCATCTAACACCTTGAATTATTCTTATCACACCATCATGCATTCTAAGAGGCACAGATCCTATACCTTTTATTTTTAAAGCAGAGTGATCACCAAGCAAAACTTCACCACAATCAAACAGTTTAAGATCAGAAAACCATTTTCTATCGGAAGTTGCATGCATAGTGCACCCACACATCAGAATCAGCATGATCAGATACAATAAGCACTTCGTGAGTATAATAAGAATTATTTTCAAGGACAGCAGACACATCAGCAGATTATTTACCAGCTTCTTTTTCATCCTTCTTTCTTTTATAACAGTCCTTTTCATAATGTCCAGTTTTCCGGCAGTATAAGCACTTGTAATTTTTCTTTTCAGAATTTGTTTTCTCAGAAGGATGATTATTACCTTTAACAGGTTCTTTATTTTGCACTTTATTTTTATCCTTCTTATTCTGGTAATTCTTGTTGTTGTTTTGACCTTAGATTTAAACTTAGCTATAAGAGCTTTATTTTTAGCTTCTTGCTTAGTTTTGAACACTTTTAAGACATCATTCTTTTGAATAATAGGTTCAAGAACAACTTTCTTAGTCAGAGTAGAAGAACTAAACTGAACAACATCCTTAAAAGTTTCAAATTGGGGTGGGAGAGCATTTAGCAGCAAAACACACTGGTGGGTTTCATCAATTTTATCTCCACACCTTTCCAAATATTGAGTCATAACAAGAAATTTATCCAGATTTTCAGGCAAAGAGCAATGCAAGTCCATTTTAAAGTTGAACAACTTGACAAGGAGATTTATTCTACTGGGAAGAGATTTTACCAGATAAAGCTCTTCAAGAGCATTCCACAATTTTTCAATGGTCTTGTAAGAGATTACCTGCCTAGCTACCTCATCAGCAAGCCTCAGCATAATTTCACTGTGAGCCTGTAGATCTTTCTCTTCCATGACTTCCTTTTCCATCTTTTCTGGGAACTTGGTAGTCACAACATCCTAGCACTTTTCCTTGATTAGCATAGCTTTCATTTTCACCTGCCACATAGCAAAGTCTGTTGTGCCATTAGAAGGTTTCATACGATAGCTAGATTCACCCATTTTTCAAGAATCAAAGGAAATCGTACAGAAAACTCAATTTAATACTGAATAGCAGTAGATAAGTGAGAAACAAGATGAACTTGTTCTCACAAAGGGCCAGTTTCTTCAAGAAACTTTCAGGAGCCACACAAAACTCTAAGAAAGAATCTTAGAACACACAAGTAAACAATAATAGATTGAAAACTTGCAATAAGATCAAGAAGAACAGATCTAAAACATGCACACAGGTCTAGAATCAAGCAATACTGAAAGAACAGATGCAGAATAGAACCAAATGAAATCTCTCGAACACAAAACGAAAGATCAAGGAGTAACCATGCTCTGATACCAATTTGTTATGCGAATAACGAATAGATTCGAAGTTTGATAAGCGAGTTCGAGGTTTAAGTGAGATCAAGCGATGCAAAAACAGAAACGAGACACCAAAGTTTTACGAGGTTCAGATCTAAGATCCTACGTCCTCGGGGCCTCAAGAGGCAGCCATAATCCACTATATCGAGAAGATTACAAAACAGGGGCAAGCTAGTTTATGCATACAAGGAAGATCTAAACAAACAAGAACATAAAGCATAGAACAAACAACGAAAAACCGGGAAGAAGAACACTCCCTGAAAGACTCTAGATCTCGAAGATACAGATTCGAGATCCCAAGTCAGAAACCCAGGACAGCAAGAGCTAGCAGCGCCAAAGGAGCCTTCGCCTTGCCAGAGGAAGAGTCGGAGAAGAAGACCTTCACCAAAGGAAGCGACGATCACGCGGAATAGGCTTGAGGAGCAAACCCTTGAATCGCCAGAAGCTCTCTCTCTTTCTCTTTGGATTACCTAGAGACGCCGAACACGAAGTGAAGCGCCTCACATGAACAGGATCCCTTATATAGGCTCACACAAGAGAACCCTAGGTGAAGCGCTGCGTTTTGGAGCAAGGGAAAGCTTCTACTTCAGCTAAGCCGAGCTCAGCTGTCCATGAGCCAGTGGATCCACAACAAGCTTTGAGCCGAGCATCTTGGCATCACACTTTGGTTAGGAGATCAAGCCCAAATGGGCTCAATGCTATCCAGTCCAAGTCTGTTCTATACCCAAGTACCTCTATGCCTTAAGACCATGTTACATATACAATAATATGAAAATGTTACACTTATATACATAAACAAGACTTAAGAAGAGATATACATGATGTTATGAGTTGTAGATGATTCTCCCGTATGTCGGCTTGAATTGCGTTATCCTGATTCCTGAATTCGCTGGTATTGCGAAACATCTGTTAAGAGTTTCACGCGACTCATCCTCTCTTTCTTCTCACAATTACAATTTACAACTTACACCTCTCCTCTCTCACGCGAGTAATCCTCTCCAATTTCCTGCTTCCTCACCAGTCAATCTCCTCACTCCTCTGTTTCTTTGTAAAACCCTAGCCATCGATTCCGCTTCATCCTCCCGTGCCTGATGATGGTTCCTTTCTCGACGCTCCTCGCCACTCACGTCCGTTTCCTGTTCCAGAGCTTCGATGGATCCAATTCCGATTCGCTTTTTCCCGAGCTCTGCAAGGTACGACTTTCATCCTTTCTCTTTCTTCCACTATCTCTCTTCTTAATGTCTATGTTCATATCCAAATCTGTTTATGTTTCGTTCCTTTTTTGCGCATTCTAGCTTGCTTTCTTTTTCGTATTTATTTGGCATTGAGTAAAGAGAAAAATAAATCCGACATCGCCTGCAGCAGTAGGAATGGAAGTTACACTATGCTGTGCTGCTTTCTACGGTTTTAGATCCACTGATCGCACCCTAGCTTTTTAGCATCAAATAAATCCGCTTTGTTTTGGAGATTTAGGTTTCTTTCTGCGTGGGGGATTCTTTATCTCGCGTTATAAGAGTGTAGCTGTTTAGGTGGTATAAATTTTGCTCCTTGGCATGCGCTGTAGAGGTTTTAGGGGTCTTTTAGTTGGCAGGTTTGCCATTTGTGTAAGATCGGAAGCTGATTCCGCAGCTCCCGCATGTATGGATTTCCCATACCCGAACGGGGATGGTTTTTTTTGACTAATTTCAGAGCTGGGCGGTGATGAGGGCAATGGTTGTGCAGCGAGCTGAGCTAGTCTGAGGAGGAGACTCAGGAGGGTGACAGGCTCACAAGCTGACACAGAGTTTGTTGGAAGGTGGCTGTTAAGAAATAAGAGGAGAATGGAGGAAGATGACTGCAAGAAGACTAAGGGTTATGGGTGAACTAAAGTAGAAGAAGACGAAGTAGCTTGGGTAAATGATGGTGGGCAGTGAGAAAGATGGTGGCATGAGGGAGAATCATCACAGAAGAGGAAGATGCCTTCTCAAAAGATGGAGGAGGACAAAGGATTTCCTGTGGCTTTAGTTGACGAAGAAGACCAAGTAGCGCAAAGTTACATGCATTGTGGTGATGGGGCTAGTGGCTACTGGGTGACTGTGGTGATACTTTATTACTGTTGTGGCTGCAGAGGGCAAAGGAACCAAAACCTCAATTTCATTCCTAAATATAAACCAAATACACATCATCATACATCAAGTTCCAGCCTGATTTCTCTCAAATGCAATTCGAATTGTATATGGGTACAAATTACATATATTTAGTGGATGCTTAATTGGTAGGTTTCCTGTTTTGGTCAAGCATGAGCAAATCTGGAGGATGAAGTGAAGTTTTGTTTAGCAAGAACAAACAATAATTGCAGAAAAAAGAAGCAGCATAGATGAACATTGGAAGCATTTGACAAGTGGCAATTTTATGCCATGTATGAAATTATTGATTTAGTACATTTATGCTTTGGGTATCGATCGCTATCACCATACTTTTTTAACATTTAATCAAGTGAACCACTGCCCTGCTTGTTAATACAAAGTTCCTTTTTGTCCCCAAAACATTTTCTCTTATGTTGTATCTACGCATGTTGAATGAGCATGAGAAAATGGGTCTGGTTTTTCATCACTTAATAGTCTCCCAAAGAGGAGAATGCTATTACTACTTACATGTTAGTTTAAATGTTGGCTTAGTTTGTTTGAGCTTGAAGGCATATTACTACCTCCTTTGATCGGTTCAATGACTAATCATGGTATAATGGCCTTAGCACTTTAGCGATTTATGTGAACGCTCCTTCTCAATTAAAATCTCATCTTATATTATTTTTAAAGGATAAGAGATGACTTGCTGAAGTTCTTGTTGCCTTCTATAAACAATTACTTGCGGTTTGGGCTCGATCTGGTGGGGTTGCTGGCCGTGGCATGTCGCGGGCATTGGTTCCCATTTAAGCGCATGTGGCAAGTGCAACTTCTTGGCTAAAAAATGCCGTTGCATTTGAGGGGGCGTGTTGGAATGTGGTTGTCCTACATCGGTAATGTAGAGAATGCTTGAACAACATATAAGGTTGAAGGGCTACTCCTCTCATGGTCAATTGGTTTTGAGATGGAACCCCGTTGGGTTTATGTGTTGTTCGAGTCTCTCATATGTGGGCCCGCACACACGACCTCCCTCCAGCTTGTCTTGACCCCACCGGGCCCAGTCGACTTTAACAAGTATAAAAGGTGCTAATAGATAGTTAAATTCTGACCTTTCCAGCTTAAGAGAAAACTGGGCTATTGGAGTAAATATAGTTGACTGGCAGGATGTAGCATTTGATTTTAGTCTGATTTTGGTGTTATTTTTTGTAGTGTATTGAGTATGGAGCCGAAGGAAGCATTTTTCTCTTGCGCACCTGCTTGGAGCACATTGATATTTATGGAGAAGACTTGAAAAATATTAATCTGAATCCAGCTGTAGTAGCAATTTTCAAATATCTTGTGGGGCAACCCAATTTCAGCACAATATTTTGCCAGTCTGTCAGACGTGAATCAATGAGAGATGGATTCCTTGATGATTTGTCTCATGCATTTTGCTTGTCAGTTTCTGAAAAGATTGCCATTGGTCTTGCATTGTTGGATTCTGAAAATGATGACACCAAAAACTATGGTAATTATTTGATGATGTATTTAAGTTTGGGGGTAATTGTTAATTGATGCCTGCTGTCTTGTAGTGGGTTTCAGATGTTGAGTTTTTTCTTCTCCTTTTCTTCAGGGGAAACCTTTTGCCTGTCTCAAATCGAAGGTTTAACTTCCAATCCCAGTGCCTTGGGCTCAACTGAGCAAATCCAACAAATTCTGGTGTTCTTGCGCCAGTCGGAGGATCTTTCTAAACACGTGGATACTTTTATCAGCATGCTAAGTTTGGTGCCATTGAAGGAGTCCTGCCCATCTTTATTAAATCCATTGACTTTAAATGAATCTGATGAAGCCTGGCTTACGAGGTTTCATTGAAATTTCTCAATTCTAAAGTAGTGTTTCTATATTTATACTGTTTATCACAATCTCAGTGGTTATTTTTATTGGTTATTTATTCCCCCAGGAATCTGGACTTCCTTTACGATGGCGAAAATGAGTTGGATGCTGTTGTTACTGAAATTGAGAGAGAACTGAACATAGCTGATATCATGAAAGAATTGAGATATGGATGCACAGATGATACAAAGAATTGCAAATACATTTTATCTCTTATCTCACCTCTAACTGAATCAATCATATCTAGGATTGTTGGCACTGTTGCTTGCACTCAAGGAGGAATTTTAGAAAGCCAAAATGCATATCAAGTATTTCTTTCGGCAACAGGATGTAGCCTCACATCTGATCTTCCAGTGATAAGCTCCTGGAACATTAATCTTCTTGTTGATACCATTAAAGAGCTTGTGAGTTATCTTTTTGACCTGCATATTGTCTAGTCTTGATGAATAACCACTAGTATTTAATATCTTGATTTGTTTTGAAATTCCTTGGCATATGGTCTTCACAGTTAGATTTTCCTTGCTGGGACTTGCTTTTCTCAGCATGCTGGAGATACCTCTTTTGTTGAAGTAATTTAATTGACAATTTGCTTTTGCCTAAATACTCCCATTAGGTGTATGAGATATTAAAAAACTCCATGTTTGGTGTATGAGATATGTTTTGAGGTTTAACCTCTGCCAGAGGTTAGAGTGGGTGGGAAAGAGTTGACTCTCAATTTGGCTTGCCTTGAACTCTTTTCTTGTATTCTATCACAAAATTTACTTGCTTCTAATGTAACCAGAATAGAATTCTTGTTGGTTGGGTTGATGCTTAATGTAAGATTTACCACTAGACTTGTTATTCATCATGTTTATGTTAAGTTCAACTGAATTACCATTTACCAAAAATATAAAAATACATTTATTTTGTTCGGAACTGTATTGTTACAGTAAATCAAAATCTTAAAATGAAATACAACCTGTGGATGAACATCTTTATTGAAGATACCATCCCAAATATCTGACTAGATTATTTTTGGCATTTATTAAATATTTATTTTATAAAATACCATCATATTGACTGCGTAGGGATATAAGATAATGACCTATCACTCTGATGGTTAGATGGTTTATGTTTGGTTGTATTTTGATAGATCTACTTGTGTCAATGTTAGCAACTTAGCATATGAATAAAAGTATTGATCAAGTTGTATGCATGGTCTAGAATCATGTGTATGAGGTTTATATCGCCTCCTATCTATGTGTCTTGACTCTTGACATTTTTGACCTCATACTTAGGTGGTTTTTGGACTTGGTTGGCTTGTAAGGATGGTCTTTGAGCTCTTGGTAGCTTTGGCAGGGTATTCCGTGTGTAAAAAGACAGCATATGAATAAAAGTTGTAAATTATACTCCCTCCGTATCGCAATACTTGTTGTTTTAGAGTGTTAAAGTTGTATCAAAAAACTTGTTGTTTTAGCTATAATTATTGTCTTTATAGGTAATGATTGCTCTTTTTATAGGTAATAATTAGTCATTTTAGGTATTTTAAGCTATAAAAGTAAAGTAAAGATAGGTTTTATTAATAAGTGTGCATAGAGCTAAAACAACAAGTATTGCGATACGGAGGGAGTATTTGTTTGCCTCTATAATATTTGATTGCAGTGTCTAGCGTGCCAACTGTGGAAGATTGATCGGCCTTTTCCATTTCATTGAGTTTTTCGTTTAATTATTGTTGTAAGCTGTTCATTCTTGTTGTTGATTATAGGCTCCTGATACAAACTGGGTCAGTGTTATGGAGAAGCTGGACTATGATGGATTTTGTATCCCTGATGAGAGTGCGTTTTTCTGTCTCATGTCAATTTACAAACTTGCATGCAAGGTATGTCGGCTTGGCTTTAATTGTGGAGTTTCAGTTGAGTTGGCAGAGTTGTTTTATGAAAGCAAAGCATCAATGTAGCGAAGCATTTTTTTTTTTTGGTTTAAATATTTTTAAATTATTTTAACTTATGCCAATCTATGCAGGATCCGTTTCCACTTAACTCAATTTGTGGCCCTCTCTGGAACAATGCTGAAGGACAGCTTTCCATCCTGAAGCATGCTGTATCTTCTTCAGCAGAGGTGTTTACTTTTTCCCATTCAGCCAGGCAAGTGGTAAGTTGATCCTGTCGTTTAGCGTGGTGGCTTCCTCTGATCCTTTCTGTTTCTGTTCTGCTAATGGAAACTGATATTCTCAGGAACTTCTTGATGCAATTCAAGGTCTAAACCTTCAACCTCAGTCTTCAAACCATGCATGGTTCTGTCTAGATCTTTTGGATGTATTATGCCAGTTAGCTGAAAAGGGCTACAAGGCATCTGTGCTATCTATACTCGAGTATCCTCTTAAGCATTGCCCTGAAATACTCCTTCTCGGGCTTGCACAAATTAAGGTAAGATCTCTTGTTATGGATCTGTCATGCCTTATTGCTGTTTCTGCCTTCACTCTGTTATTTGCGAATAATCAGCGGCTTATTTGTAGAGGTTTTTTTCTGCTTGCTAAACAGTTATGTAAGTTCTCCCCAAAATGCTCATAGTAAAAAATCGCAAGGTTATTGTTATTGCTCGTGATTCTGTATATTTAGCTATCCTTGCTATTAAAAATTCGTAAATGATTTTCATAAGGAAGATCAAGACACTTTGTATGAGTGTTTATGTTGATTTGTGTTAATCTTTATCGAACTGACCCTTCATATAATGTTTTAAGGCAATAATATGCCATTTACGCATGGATGGCATCTGTCAGGAACAGTGTCATCAAGCTTGTGAATAAGAAAATAGATGTATAGATTTTAATATTTTTATGCAAGCATATGTGTAGACGTATATATGTATGTATCTATCATCCTCATGATTGTGTCAACACTATCAGGTTGATTCTTATTAATCTGTTTTTTGCAGACTGCATGCAATCTTGTTCAATATGAGCTTTCAATCAGTATTTTCCTTGGAGTAATTCGCAGTAACCATAAGAACAGAGTTATTCTGCAGCTCTGGCTGTCTAACCCCTTACTTCTTATGCAAGTAATTGCTGAAGTTCTTATAAACGATGCAGATAGCATTGATCAAGTTGTGGATGTTTTCAATGAGATAAAGGCAAGTGCTTTACACATACACAATTTATAGGTTTTCATTGTTTCCTATTTCAAGGAGCAGTCCTAAGCACCCAAATCTAATGTTGCCTAACCTAACCCTCTTAGTCACATTGTGTAAGCAAAAAGATTTGGATTGGCTCATTTACATATGAATAACTGAAATTTGGGTTATGTACTCCTTACTTGATCTCTTGAATGCTATTTTTGGTTGGAATCTCTCAGTTGTCCTTTTTTTCTTCTTTATGAAGTTTGTTAGGGTCCTTGACCTAACTTAACTTCCATGAAGGGGAAAACTTTATCTCTTCTTAGATGTCGATACACTACTACCCTCCCCTCTAAAGTTAGCCACTTCATTGCTTGAGCCTGAAGTTCTACAAGAAGTTTACTATTTATTGATATTCTCTTCTTTATGCAATTGACCTATAAGTGTAGCATTTCCCTAACAATCTGTGCACCCTGCCTCTTTTGATTGCTATTTCATCAACCCACCCTGTAGTTTATCTTAACATCATCCAGGCACATCTCCCTGGAAAATTGGAACTAATGATCCTTATTTATTTACACCTTCCAACTGAATGCTCCTTTTACAGGATCTTTAAGACTTCGGATTGGTGTGATTTTTTGTTGTGCTCATGGTTATTATTATTGTAGGTTCTCAACCATGTTTTGAAGATGATGCCTTTCGCTTTGGCCATCAAATTGGCAGTGACTGCTTTCAGAAAGGAACTTCTAGATCTTGAGACATGGCTTAGTGATAATTTAGTAACGCATAGAGACACCTTTTTTGCGGTAATACCTGCTAAGAAGGGTTCATTTTGTCCGAGTTGTAATTTGAAACAGTTGCACATTTAACTTCTTAAAGTTAATTCATTAGCTGATTAGTTTTTCTACCATGCAGGAGTGCATTAAGTATCTGAAAGAGATCCAGTTTGTCACATCCCAGAAGGAGAGGATCCATCATTATGTTGCAGTCTTCTTGAAGGTTTTGTGCTAAAATTCTTAACATTCGATTTATTTTTGGCCAAAAAGACAAATTGGTATATTAAATGACCCCCCTAGACACATTGGTATGTTAAAAGATTCCGAGGAGAAATAGGTATATTAAAAGTGCTCCGGTGGATAAATAGATTTATTAAAAGAACATCATTGGACAAATAGCCCATTTTCTCTAGCCTGAATACATTTCATTTAATTTTCCGTGATAAAACTATTTTTATTTATTATTGAAAGATTTAATTGGTTATGCACTCGTGAAATCTTGTTCATTCGGTTATACATACTTATCAAAATTTAAAAAATGGATATATTTTAATCAGATTATAAAATTATTAGATTTTTATTCTTTATATGTTTGTAATTGATGATATATGTGTAATATGTGGCTTCATTTGGCACCATCAACTAGCTTTTCGAAACTTTTGGTTTTGATATTATATAGTTTTAAATGAAATAAATATAAGATTTTATTTTAATTATCTTTTGTAATAAGAGCTTTTCAATAGCTACTCACCCAAACCTTTAAGAGCTTTTGGTTTTCTATTCACAAGTCTCCATCATATTAGCTTATTAACGTATATTTAACACAATTAATCCATCTATTTGAGCTATCCCATCAATTTCAGCCACCTTGTCAGCTACCATTTTACCAAACAGATATGTTGTATCAAAATATTTTTAAATAAAGACTTTATAGTAGTTATTTCTATAAATTACACAAACTACCTTACCCATAATTTATGATCGAGTTTGTTTAGAAATCACAAAAAATAAAAGTTTCTCAAATTAACGGGGGAATATGAGACCTTTTATACAACTATTCGCAAGATGTCATAAATTAAAATTTTATTTTGTACATTTTTATTTTTATTTTTATTTTAGGGGTTAATTTTTTTTTTCTTTCTAAAAATAATGAAATAAATGTTATAAGTTGCGATGTTAAATTGAGTGTTTTTGTAATTTATAATGTGATTTGTCTATCCTGTGCCCTAAGGACATAGGATAAGTTTACTTTATTGGGAAAGAAAAAACCTAAAAGGAAATGGGTGAACCCCATAATCTAATTTAAAAAATGGCTAAACTGGGTGTATCTAGAGGAAATATTTCCAAATTTGATCTCTTAATAATCTATTTAATGTTATAATTAGTTACAAACATATGATAAAAATCCAATAGTTTTATAATTTGATGGAAATATATCCAAATTTTCAATGATTATATAAGAAAATGATATGATTTCATAGATGGAAAGTCAATTAATCATTTTTAAAGTTTATTACAATGGTTTTATTAAGGAAAATTGAACTAAATAAAGTCCGGTGAGGGAAAAAGGCCTAATTGTCCACCGGATCACTTTTAATATACTTGTGTGTTCACCGGAGCACTTTTAATATACTTAGTGTCCTCGGAGTCTTTTAATATACCAGTGTCTCTCAAAGGGGATGATTTAACATACTTTATGTCTTTTTGGCTGTTTATTTTCCTTTATTTTTTTATTCTGGTCTCCAGCTTTGTAGTACATTGTTCTTGTAGGTTCTTGAAGCCAATTCTCATTCGTTAGGCTCCGGAAATCTTTGTGATGAAATGAACAAATTGAGCATCTCACTTAACCATGGCTCTGTAGGCCAGAATGATGGAAATGCTGATGCATCTGCATTTGTTACGTATGGGGATAAGATTGAAGCAGAAGCAAACGCTTACTTCCAGCAAATGTTTTCAGAACAATTCTCTATCTCTGAGATGGTCCAAATGCTTTCACGTTTCAAAGATTCTTCCGACCCAAGGTTTCACTCTTATTCTTAAGAATGATTTGGTACATGATTTACTTTATTCTTGAAGTGTTTGTCAATGTTTTGGTCTGGCTCTCTTTCTGTTTTTTAGTTATCTTGTGTTGTATGTGAAACCCATTTCTCTTTCTTGTCACTTAATCTTGTTTTTATGTGAAAAGATTTCAGGTGCTTTCCGTTAGCAGTAACCCCAGTTATTATTTTAGCAACAATGTTTTGACCCGAATGAATCGGACTTAGTTGCTGAAAATTTCAAATAAATAATAAATCCTGAAATAAATGCATAGTCAGGAAGTATTTAGCTTTAAGGTGCCGATACTTCTGGAGAAGATAATCTCCCTAGATTCTGGTGTTGGAGCAAGTAAACTCATCCACAAAATAGGGTATATGTCAGCAGAGTTGTCTCCTGAGGCTGATATGATACTTCTGTTAGATTTCTAAACTGAAATTGTAGCTGCGGAAACAACAAATCTTGGGAGGATCTTGAGGAAGAACAAAGAGAAGTTTAAGATCTTCTTCATATTGTCTTGTCCTACTAATCAAGGAGAAAACAACTATTTAAAGACAAGAGATGTTCTTACCAGGAGATATAAACCTACAGCTAGAAAATTAAAACTAAAGCAACACATTAAATGCAACAACCAACTAACTTGTGACATAATAGTAAAACCAATTTATCTAACTTGTGACATAATAGTAAAACCAATTAATGTCTGTTATGGTTACCTCCCTACTGTATATTTTTTCATTCATTATTGTTATGGCTTGAAAATATGCAGGGAGAAATCAATTTTTGAGTGTGTGATAAACAATCTGTTCGAAGAATATATGTTCTTTCCTAAATATCCTGAGAAGCAGCTGGGGCTTGCAGCGGTTTTGTTTGGTAGGTTTTGTTTTGTCTATTTCAATCCACATCTTGTAGCTCTATTATGCTGTTCATTATTTTGTTTGATCATTTTACTCGCTAGTGTTTTCTACTTGTACAATGGTGATTTCAGGGCATGTTTCAGCATTTTATGTTTCGAGTAGTGCTGTCTAGGAAAAAAACCCTGTTTTACTAAAATTCTTACTGCTAGATATTGTAGAAGGTTTGGATCCACTGCAAAGCCTAGAGCTATAATAGAATGTTTCCTGAATGCATGGTTTAACTTTATGTTCTGCTAGTAATTGCGCCAGAAACTTTCTGGCAGTTTATTGTTTTTTGATGTTGTGATATTGAAACAGTCGTGGGTGTTTTCCTGATTTGTTTTCAGGATCTGTTATCAAGAATCAGCTTGTGACTCATCTTACTCTTGGCATTGCCATTCGTTATGTTTTGGATTCATTGCGTAAACCTGCAGATTCGAAGGTAATTTCCGTGCATTCCGGTCAATAGACAATGATAAATACTACAGTCAAGATGTGATCCTTAACTTTTTGTTACTAGATGTTTGGATTTGGGACCAAGGCTTTGGAACAGTTTATCAATCGTTTAGATGAGTGGCCCCAATATTGCAACCACATCTTGCAAATTTCCCATCTCCGTGGTACTCATCCAGAGCTTATTGCATATATTGAAGGTGTTCTTACCAGGAGATCGCATGGAGGAAGTGGTCCTCCTGTTGATCCCCTTAGCGCTCATGATATGAATGAGGTAACTATGATCCAAAATCGAGATGCTGTGTTCTGTATACATGTGATAACCTGATTCTTTTAATTATTATTTGTGGTTTGTATACTATGGATTGGGATGAAAGTGCAGGATAACATTGGGGTATCAAATGCGTTCCAAGTTTAATATTTCATTCACTTAAATAATGTTGAACTCTTACTTTTATGAAAATGAAAGCAAATAATTCTTGTATGGAATCGATATAATGCAGCGAGAAAAAAGGTACATCATACCTGCTAACATTCCAAGAATAAGAACCAGCTGCTGTTTGAATTGCTGAACTCTTGATTTTTATTTTGGCTGTGCAATTAATGGATTGTAGCCATTGTCACATTGTATGATTAAATATGGTGAGTGCTCAAGAAGAGAACCCACTAATGGTTGTGTTTGGTTCATGGTAATGGGGAACTAAGATTTGAGCTGGATATCTAACTACATATATATATATATATTTATTCTTTCAAGGATGTTTGATTTCGATCTCGACATCCTAACCAGGGCCGGTGATTATATTAGTGTTCATTGGACAGGCAAGTAAGCGAGAGCGGTTAGTATGAACTAACTAGAACTAGGGCTATTATTCGAGTAGAAGTGCCTTCCTATCTTCGCCCTCTAGCCTTCCATCTCCACTTTCATTTTCGCGTGCAGGCGAGTTGCAGCCTGCAATCCGAACTGAGGACGGGTTTTTGAGTGGGGAGTGGGGACTTCCAAGTTTGTAAGCCCGAATCCCAACCCACCTAGGCTACTGAAGCCTGCATTTTTTCATTAAACCTCTCAAAACAAGTCTAAATCATAAAAACAAGTTTAAGCATCACAAAGTAAGGAGATAAATGAAATCAAAGCCATCAAGGTGAGAAGAGAGAAATTCCAACCGAAGTAAAATCACACAAAATAGAAAAGAGAGGAGGGTAAAGAAGAGAGGGAGGGGAAAGTCTAGAGGAAGAAGTTGCAAACAGAAAGAGAAGGGGAAAGGTAGAGGAAGAGTTACAAAATAGGCCTTCAAAATAGATCTTCTGGAATTTATATTGCAAATATCTAAACCAATTTGAAATCCAAATAATTTCAATTTAAAACTCTCTTTGGACTAAGTGCTCAATAGAATTGGGAGATTGAGTGCATAAAAGATTCCTTACAGATAGAAGTGACAGTGGATATTTCTGAAGCTGTGGTTTGGGTACTTTTTTTAAATTATCTGCCATACTTCGTTTTATAGCAAAACTGAGTGCACTTATCTGTCCATGCTCAAACTTTGTGGATCATTTTGCAGTTGGTCGGATCTAATGGTGGACAATCAGGACAGCTTTCTACTCCTTTGATATTAGAAACAAGAGAGCATCATTCTCTTGATGATGGAAATAGGCCTTCTACAAATAACATCTTGCGGCCGCCTCTATCTTCAACTACTCAATCTTTTGCAGTGCCCTCAAGTGAAGTTGGAAATCAGAAGGTATACTATAAGTGCCACTGTGCAAGCTTACGAGAAGTTTTCAAATAGATATTTCCTCATATTTGATTTAAGTTTAATTATTTTCTGTTTTGGACTTATAGCTGCAGAGTGCTGTCACTGCGCCAACTGTCTTGTCCTCTTCTCCTGGAGTTGCTCGCCAATCTCGAGGAGTAACTTCTGCTAGTAATGTTCTTTATTTAATACTTGCATTTGTGTTTAACCTGTTATCTCCATTTGGTTTACTGTTATGTCTGAGTTGCTCCTACTAATTTTAGTATTTTGCCAACTGCACCACATTTCTACAATTGGTTTCACATTTTTCATTCCACAGGGTTTGGCTCTCCAATAAGCATAGAAACACTAATTTCTGCTGCCGAAAGAAGAGAGACGCCTATTGAGGTATTGAATCTAAACTATGTATGCCAATCGTAAAATGGTTTAAGGGCTTTGAGGTACTTCAAATGGAATGCATGTGTCTGGATAAGACCTGTATGCCAGGTGTTTCTTCTAATGATATTTACTTTGTTAAAAATGAAGCATAGGGTTAAATGAACCAATGTGGACGGTCTTACTGATGTTAATTCTATTAAACTTGTTTAGGATGTTGATGAAAAGATGAATCAGTGTCCCAAGATTTAAGGTTGATCCTGATAATGCTAATTTTCCTTCTATCTTGTTTAAAAAGAACACAGTTATTTGCCAAAAAAAAAAACTGTGAATGGATTAAGATTTTATTAACAGTAGAACATCGTGTATACCTGCTGGGTAGCATGTTTTTGGTATGAAAATGTTTAGTTTCTGTTTTTTCAACCGAAGGGTTTGCTTCTTCCAGATTGTCCAAATATATAGGGATTGTTTCTCCTTGTTCTTTTCTTTGATATCGGCAAGAGAATAATGAACTAACTAGTGTAATTCCCGCGCCATGGCGCGATTTTTTTAAAATCTAAATAAAATAATAAAAAATTATCTTATAAAGTATAAATAAAAGTTAAGATAAAAATCATAAAAATCTTTACCATATATGTGTCTTATAAGTATTTCAATTTTTTTTAAAATCTCATTTAAAATAGCATATAAAATATAGATATTTTAAATCACACAATAAAAATAATAATAATATTATTGTGACTCTGTTTAAATGTGATGTGGCATAGTCAATATCTAAAATTATATTGGTTATGTCACATCATCATATGCATTAGATTAATCATAAGCATTAAATTTTATTGAATTCAATATTTTGAAATAAGCCCAATAGTTAGTAAATATATTAAAAAGAAAAGAAAAAATGTGATTGGTTTAAATAGATAAAGGGAGAAATAAAAAATTAAAGGAATAAATAATTAAAGAAGGGTGAAAAAACATGATTAGTGGAAGGGAGAGAATTAAGGAGGGACTCACACGTAGGCAGAAAGTCTTCTAAATTAAGAATATATATATAGATATATAGATATATAGATATATAGATATAGATATAGATATAGATAGTAAAATTAAAGCAAAAAAAGAGAATTAAAGGAAAAAGAAAACAAAAGAGAATTAAAGAAAAATGGCAAAAAAAATATGATTGGTCAAGACTCCAAAAATGTCTCTAAGCTTGACACATCATCTTAAACTCTTCTAAATTAAGAGTTCATATAGATAGTTAGTAAATATATTAAAAAGAAAAGAAAAAATGTGATTGGTTTAAATAGATAAAGGGAGAAATAAAAAATTAAAGGAATAAATAATTAAAGAAGGGTGAAAAAACATGATTGGTGGAAGGGAGAGAATTAAGGAGAGACTGACACGTAGGCAGAAAGTCTTCTAAATTAAGAATATATATAGATATAGATATATAGATATAGATATAATATAGATAGTAAAATTAAAGAAAAAAAAGAGAATTAAAGGAAAAAGAAAACAAAAGAGAATTAAAGAAAAATGGCAAAAAAAAATATGATTGGTCAAGACTCCAAAAATGTCTCTAAGCTTGACACATCATCTTAAACTCTTCTAAATTAAGAGTTCATATAGATAGTAAAATTAAAGCAAAAAAAAGAGAATTAAAGGAAAAAAAAGAAAAAAAAAGAGAATTAAAGGAAAAAGAAGAAAAAAAAGAGAATTAAAGAAAAATGGAAAAAAAAATGATTGGTTAAGACTCCTATAATGTCTCTAAGTTTGACACATCATCCTAAACTCTTCTAAATTAAGAGTTTATGTAGATCTGATGCTTGAACATTGAAAATTTCATGTCCAACCGAAATATTTCTTGTTTTGCCTAGTTGGAATAATACACATTCCATGTGCCACATGTAGAAATCTTTTTGATGATGAATGTCATTGTTAAATATTGGGTCTTGCTATAACAACACAGAGCTTTTTAGAATCACTTGTTAAAAAGGGACCCCTCCCATATTAACCGGTTAAATTTGCTTGCAATTGGATAGTGTTGGATGCAGGTCAATATGTTTTTATCTTTTTTTCCCTCTTCATGTCTAGTTCCCTTATTACTGTCATTTCACTTGCAGGCTCCTGCTTCTGAGGTTCAGGATAAAGTCTCTTTTACTATCAATAACCTTTCAGCTGCCAATATTGAAGCCAAAGCAAAAGAGTTGTGTGAAATTTTGAAGGAGCAGTACTATCCATGGTTTGCTCAGTATATGGTCATGAAAAGGTTGCAGTGATGATCCTTGCTTTCCTATTTATAACTTCTTATTTTGGACTTTAAGATGATTATTTTATGCTCTACTTTCTTCTTGTTACTTCTTAGCTCTTCCCTGCCCAGGTTTTCTTGTTCTCTCTGTTTGTTCCTCAGCTTCAAGTATTATATCATTTATAGTCTGGGATCTCATATGTCCAGTGTCATTATCTACTTAATTGCTTTGCAGAGCAAGCATTGAGCCAAACTTCCATGAATTATACTTAAAATTTCTGGAGAAGGCCAATTCAAAGGCTTTGAATAAGGAAATAGTTCAAACAACCTATGAGAATTGCAAGGTGTGTACATTTTTGCGGAGCATGATTTTCCTCAATTTTTTTTTTCTCTAATTGCTGTTCTGGGATAATTTATATATGTTTTTTCATGCAATGAGGTGACTTATATTGCTATAATGTTTTAGGTTCTCTTGGGATCTGAGCTTATTAAATCAAGTTCAGAGGAGCGATCCCTTCTGAAGAACTTAGGCAGCTGGCTTGGCAAGCTTACTATAGGCAGGAATCATGTCTTAAGGGCACGAGATATAGATCCAAAATCTCTTATTGTGGAGGTGAAACTCTTTGACAAACTTTTCTCTTGCTTTATATATTGAATTTCTTTTATTTCTGTGCCTTCATACTACAATGTCTTTTTCTCCTGTGATAGGTTTTTATTCTACCTGAGTGAATGTGTTTGATGTTTACAGGCATATGAAAAAGGATTGATGATTGCTGTAATTCCATTTACATCCAAGGTATCCTCCATTTTCGTTAAAAATATGCCCCATGCAAGTTTTTCCATGGCATTAAATATTATGTTGCATTATGCAGATTTTGGAACCATGCCAAAGTAGTTTAGCTTATCAACCTCCTAATCCGTGGACAATGGGGATTTTGGCTTTGCTTGTTGAGATCTATGCTATGCCGAATCTGAAGATGAATCTTAAATTTGATATTGAGGTATTGCTATTTGGACAGTAGTCTCTTGGATTATTTTAAAATGCTGTACTTGCATAATCGAAATGCATGCATGCCATTGCAGGTGTTATTTAAGAATCTGGGTGTTAACATGAAAGATGTAACTCCAACTTCTCTTTTGAAAGACCGAGTTAGGGTTGTTGAAGGAAACACTGATTTTTCGAACAAAGAAACAGTTGTATCACATCCACCTGCTGAAGATAAAACTGGCAAGATGACAACATTAAATCCACTTGAATTACCACTCGATGTGGCTAGTCCTGCTCATATTGGTGTTCATCCACGTTCAACTACTCCGGTCTGTACATGTTCTTTCTTATTGTGATTTGATGTTTGGTGACATTTTTTAAAAATTGGGTAGTTCTGCTTTTTCTTGTTTGCGCTTATGAAATCTTTGAGAAGCTGATCTATTCTTACTTGATCCAGTATGGGGTCTCTGCCCGTTCCTTCATAGAGGATGAAAAGTTGGCTGCAGTTGGATTTCCTGATCAGTTACCGGCTGCTCAAGCATTATTGCCTTCTGCTGCATCTCAAACACCATTCAGTGTTGGTCAGGTGTAGCTTTATTCCCTCCATGTCAATATTATTTCATGATTTCGTTATTAAGTGGGTTTTGTATGTTTTTTCCAGCTGCCAGCGATTGCTAGTATCACACATCATATTGTTGTGAATCCAAAAATCACTGCAATGGGTCTTCATACTTACTTTCAAAGGTTTGCAGCAAAAAGTTGTCCATGGAAAGAATGATCGTTTATATTTTTGTAAACTTTTCTTCTATGAACTAGTTGAAATACTTTACTTTCATTTCAGATTTCTTCCGGTTGCTATCGAGAGGGTAATCAAAGAAATAGTTACAGGCATTGTGCAACGTAGTGTTTCAATTGCTATACAAACAACAAAGGAGCTTGTCATAAAGGTTTGTCACTTTTTCATACCGAGAACATATGCACTGTATTATTGTTTCACGGTTTTGATTACATTTCATCTCAAAACTGTATTTAGGATTATGCATTGGAATCAGATGAGAGTCGAATATACAATGCAGCACATTTGATGGTTGGGAGTCTTGCTGGAAGCCTAGCTCATGTGACATGCAAGGTTGTATAGTGGTCATACTGTGGATTGTTTCGTATAATGCGAAGTTTTCGTTAAAAAATTATATTCTTTTTAAGTGTGTTATTTTGTTTGTTTAGGAACCTCTACGAGCTTCAATGTCAAGCCAACTAAGAAATATGTTTCAAGGCTTAAATATTGCAAGTGAGCTTCTGGAAACTGCTATATTAAATGCTACTAATGATAATCTGGACTTGGGTTGTGCTCACATTGAGAACTCTGCTGCTGAAAAGGTTGGCTGCCTTATTTTCTTCTTTGATTTTCATAATGAGCACTTTATTATTATGTGCTGAAAGAGAGCATTAATTGATTAAACGAAACTTACTGGACTGCTTTGGCTGTTGAAGTTTGACAAGGAACCATTCGCGTGTCGGGAAAAAAAAAATCATCTCATCTTTGTTAACAGTAGTTATCTGCCAAACTATCCAAAGAATACAACTGAATATTTTCTCTTGGGTTCATTGCATGTGTGTTCATGCCTGTATGCTGATCGTCTATCATGTTATCCTTGGTTATCTTTTGAAGATTCTGGACTTCATACTTTTGAATACTTTCATGTCTGTACAAGACTGATCGTCCTTGGCCTACATGAGGTTCTGTTATAGAGTCCGAACCGGTAAATATATATATGTGGATGTAATGTAACGTAGTTACAAACATACGCAACCCAAACGTAGTTATGTGTAAGAAAGGCCACGCAGGGCCTATGCCCCGTTAAAAACCATCCTCCACACTCACCTATTTGCCCAAAGGACCTATTCTCAAAAACTCATCTTGACCCAGCTGCCCACATAAACCCCCGCTTGTGTACCCAGCTTGCTTGTACACAAAGCTGCAACTCTCATCTTAATATGCTTCTAACCCATCCCTTCTCCCTTGGTGTTTTGCCTTTACACCAAGGGAGATTCTAGCCTTGCACATTTAATGAATCGCATTCTCTTGACTTACACTGGATATTCTTGAATATGGTTCAATTTCTCGCACACAATGCAAGCAGGTTCACCTGGAAGTAGAGGGTCTTTTACATGCTTCTGGCCGAACCATTGCAACCAGCCCAGCAGCGTTCCATGCTTCTGCTGAACTCTGACCCAACACCACACCATGTTTTGAATTTCATCAACTACTGGGCATCGAAACCACTAGTGTGCTTCCGTTTCCTCCTCTCCTTTGCAGAGGACACATGTTGCTGCACTTGCATCCAAACACACACAAAAGCATTCCTCCCCAATCAACTTGCTGGCCACGAGGCCTCAAAATCTTCCATCCAGCAACCCCACCTCCCCCGGTGCATTACAACAACAACGATGCCTGGGTCAGGATGTACGCACTCGTTCCCTGAATAAGTGGAGAGAGTGTTTTCGATAGACCCAGAACAATAGGACACATGAACTAAATGGTAGCACGTAACACAGGAGGGAAAAGAGAGTCAAGAAGCAAAAAAGAAGCATAGCCAAAAGGACATAAAGGATTTTGTGCCAAGGATTTTGTGTCTAGTATATCCCTGAACAAGCCTGAATGCATATGTATGGTTGGGTTATTTTTTGTACTTCCTACCTATCGTTCTCTATAAAGGATTTTGTGCCAAGGATTTTGTGTCTAGTATATCCCTGAACAAGCCTGAATGCATATGTATGGTTGGGTTATTTTTTGTACTTCCTACCTATCGTTCTCTATAACGGATTTTGTGCCAAGGAATTATATCCATCTGTTTTCACGTATAATCCTGAAATCATTGTTCTATTTAGTGTTGTCACATTTGTGCCCAACAAAGATTATGAATTCTATGCTAGTGAAATAGAAGAATGTAGCATAATGTTTTTCTTTTGATAGGGTGGATGTATAATGTTCATAACGTGTGTTTATTTGCTATTTATTTAATTTACGCATTGAATTACCAGGCACTGGAGATGGTTGATACCGAGATTGCTCAGCAACTCTCTTTAAGAAGGAAGCAAAGTCTTCCTTCCTCGATGTATGATCCAAGTGGATTTGCTAAAGGTCCTATGAGTGTTCTACCTGAAACGCTTCAACCCAAGCCTGGCCGTGTGTCTCTGTCCCAGCAACGGGTGTATGAGGTTCAAATCTGTTGGACTCTTAACAGTACGTGGTTTTACTTGTTTAAGCATTTGAATATAACTGACTTATTTGTGATCCATAGGATTTTGTTCGTCTTCCTTGGCAAACTCAGCAAACTTCTTCAAGCACTAATGTGATGCTTGCTGGTCCTCTTGCTGGTGCCAACCTCCCTCGCCCAATCAATTTATCTTCAGAACAGCTTAACCCAGGTGTTTATTCATCTGGCCTTGGAAACACTGGTCTTGGTGCTGCCCAGCCTTTGAGTCTTGCTTCTGATGAAATTGATATGCCTTTACCACAGATCTTCAGGTCATGCCTCTTTCATTTATGTTTCCTCTTTGAACGAGAACATTCTTTCAATGGTAGCATTTCTGGAGAGCCTTTGTGATACGAACCTAGGGGATGCTAAGAGAATTAAGGCTGGTTGATTATAATTATTTTATCCTAGCTAAGTATTTTATTTTACAGTTAGAGTCGGTCGTAGTTAGGAATTAGTCAAAGTTAGTTTCCTTAATTTGTAGTGCATTAGTAGTTAGTGGGTTTAGTGGGTAGTTCTTGGGCAGTTTCTGCAGTAGCATATTTAAGTCCTAGTTAAGGTAATTTGTAATTATGAAAGTTTATATTAATCAATTGAGTCAAAAAACGTGGGATGTTCTCTTGCACAATAGTGCTCTTGGTAGTTGCCTAAAGTGGTTTTCCTCTTGCAAATCAATTGCTTGAGTGGTGTCCTGAGTACGATTCCTGGAATCTATCAATTTGGTATCTGAGCCGTTCCTCCTAATGGTGAACACATGTTCTTCTGCCATGAATCTTTCCCACAATAACACACCACCGTCGCCGTCGCCGCCGCCACCTCCTCCACAACCACCAATACCAACCACTATGAACCCCCCAGAACCTTGTTCGCTAGGGTTTTAGCCATCACGAATCCACCCATCCCCTTGATGGTAACCCAGGGAGTTCTCATCAAGGCCAACCAAGAGGTTCCCGAGCCCCAACATATGATCGACCCCGGTTCCAGGGGTGGGAAAAGCGAGAAGACGAAGACGATGATCGCCGTAGTTTTCACTCTGATCTGAAACTGCGAGCCAAGATTGACTTCCCCAAATTCGAAGGGGTTGATCCTCTGGGTCCTCGAAGCATAAAAGTATTTCCGTTACTTACAAATTGTGGATGACATGAACGTATAAGTCGCAGCTACGCATTTGGAGGGAGATGCCCTTGATCTCTACTCTTGGACGAATGGGGAAGGCCAACTGGTGTTCTTGGAGGATCCGGTTCGAGTCTTCTTTGGAGGACCCAAAGTTTCGGAACCCCGACGAATTTCTATCTACAATTAAACAAATGGGGACAGTAGCTGAGTACCGCGAGGAATTTGCCCAGAGAGTTGCTAGGGTGCGTGATTGGGTGGACCATTGCCTCCTCGAGGGCTTCGAGAAGATCTGAAAACCGAGGTGCGAATTCAAAAGCCACGGTCTGTTTTCCAAGCTGCCAACCTTACTTTGGAGTATGAAGCCAAGTTGGGTCATACTCAAGGCACACCTCAGCCTTCTCTCTCTCATAGGCCCACTCCTCCCGAACCCTCTTCTAAACCTAGTTTCCACCACTGGTCAAACTCAAACACGGCCTCCCACAATAACCTTCGCACCCAATCTGCTGCACCCAAGCGAGAAGAGATTGAGGTGGTTGCATATGGAGAGAGGGTTATGCTATAGATGTGGTGTCAAATTTGTTCCTGGCCACTAATGCAGAAAGTCGCTCTCAACAATGGAAGGTGTGGCCGACGTTGGTGATACTTGTTTCAACCCCACTAATGCAGAGGTCAGTTTTACGGTTTAGAGGAGGAAGTGAAAGGCACAATGTCAATTTCGTTTCATCAAATTTCGGTCGGATCAACATCAAACTCACACCATGAAGGTGTGCGGAACATTGCAAAACCGCCGAGTCCTAATCTTGGTGGATAGTGGTTCAACCCACAGTTTTATTTCCAACAAACTCGTCGAGGAGTTGGGGTTACCCACTGGAAATGTACCCAGGTTTGGAGTCACAATTGGCAATGGGGAGGTCTTACCTTGCAATCAAGTATGTCCGGGCTTGCCAATTCAATTGCCAATTCAATTTCCTGGACTCATCATCAAGTAAGATTTCCACCCGTTTCCCTTGGGTGGGACTGGCATCATTGAAAACATTCCTAACAAATTGGAAGGATATGTTCTTTGTTTTCAAGTACAAGGGGAAGAAGTATAGGTTGCAAGGAATCCCACCTCCAAACTCTAACAACCTCAACACTTTCCAACTCCGTTCAACTGGCCATTACCCCTCGCTGCTCATGGGCGACGCTGAAATTGCAATTCGACTTGAGGACAAGTCGACGTTTGGAATGATACGAACCCAGGTGATCCTAACAGAATTAAGGCTGATTGATTAGTATAATTATTTTATCTTAGATTAAGTATTTTATTTTGCAGTTAGAGTCGGTTGTAGCTAGGAATTAGTCAAAGTTAGTTTCCTTAATTTGTAGTTCACTAGTAGTTAGTGGGTAGTTTTTGCAGCTTATTTAAGTCCTAGTTAGGGTCATTTGTAATTATGAAAGTTTATACTCCCTTCGTCCAATAAAACACGAGTTTTTAGAGGTGAGTTTTCATTCGATAATAGATGGGCTTTTATGTTTTTAAGTGGGAGATTGTAATGATTTTTATTGATTTGTATGTTGTTGACTTTTAAAAAGAATTTGATTGGTTAAAATGTGTAGTGAGTGTTAAAAAATAATACTCTCTCGGTTAATTAAAACTTATCGTTTACTATTTATGCACGCTTTTTTAAAATGATACTTAATTGTAATAAGTATGAAATTATTTTAAAAAATTATTAGAAAAGTTAATACTACCTCCGTCTCAAAATTTAGGTCGTTTGACTTTTTGGCACGCTTTTTAATGTGTTAAAAACTCTATGAAATATTAATTTTTTTTCAAAATTTTTTAAGAAATTTGAAACTTATTACTAATAAGTTTGAAATTATTTTAAAAATTTTGAAAAAAAAATAATATTTCATAGAGTTTTTCACACATTAAAAAGCGTGCCAAAAAGTCAAACGACCTAAATTTTGAGACGGAGGGAGTATTTTCTATAGTTTTAACTCCTAAAAAAGCATGCGTGAATAGTAAAACGTCAAGTTTTAATCAACGGAGGGAGTAAAAAAGCGTGTGGTACAACATGTGGTGATGGTAATTTGTGGGATGAAATTTGTGGGTAATGTGGGTAAACTTGCGGGTAGTCTTATGTGGTAGGAAATTTGTGGGTAGTCTCATGTGGTAGGAAATTTGCGGGTAGTATCATTTTTACGTAAGACCCTTGGTATGGTCTTATTTTTTGTTACTTATTGGCTTTATGCCACTATCTATATATTTACCGTTTCAAGGATGAAGTAAAATTTATGAAAAAGTTAGTGCAATGATGATGTTTCTTTTTTAAAAGTGAAGTGTTTTATTAAAATATGTGCTAATTTCTAAAAGCTCATGTATTATCAGACGGAGGTAGTATTAACCAATTGAGTCACAAAACGTGGGATGTTCTCCTGCACAATACTCCTCTTGGTAGTTGCCTAGTGTGATTTTCCTCTTGCAAATCAATTGCTTGAGTGGTGTCCTGTTTACGGGTCCATTGTACTCGGTGGAATCTATCACTTTGTATATCAATACAACTGTGCTGGCTAATCCTGTTGAAACATTTTGTTGTGCTTGCTACTTTTGCTATTAACATTTTCAACTGCTCATTGCTTACTTGACTATTGGTAGTTAGTAGTTAATGAAGGTATTTGATTATTTTGGTTGTTTAGATTTTCCTAGGACTTCATTCTTTGTTTTGGCTTTGCTTATGGTCACTTATTCTTTATTGAATGAAGTTATTGTACTTACTAAAGACTGACTGTTTAAGTTAGACTATCATTATTCCTATCATTGTTGTGACCTCGATTGTATGTACTTCTGCATTGTGACGCCCCTCTTCTGAGACCATGCACACCAACTGGGGTTACGGAGGTGTAGATGGCAAACAAATAGAGTTTGCACTGTAGTCAGTAGTATTTATTGATTTGAATTTCCTTTGCTTCTAGGGAATTATCTTTTGCTATCTATGCTTCACTTTGTGTACATATTTGGTTTTAGTTGTTCATGTCATCTTATGTTTGTGCATTCCAGTGCTGCTTCCTTAAATCAGGCCAGGACTACTGATTTTGCTGTTCAACTGCGTGCTGATATTGATTCAACACTAACAGCCCCATCTTCAATTCCTGCTATTCAAGAATTGCTTCCTGCAGATTCTGCAGTTTCTGTGAAGGTTTGTCGCTTTTTTGTTTCTTGGTTTGGTATGTCTTATTTATATTGATAATTAATCGGAAGTTGTTTATAGGACTCTGGAACTCCTCCACAGTCACTTCCATTGCACTCTGCTTCTGAGCGTGTTGGAACTGGTATCTCAGAATCTTTGTTGACAACAGGAGATGCATTGGACAAGTACCAGTTGGTTGCATCCAAGGTGACAGACTTTGCATAATTTTCTGTTAATAGTTTTCTCTAATGATATTTGAGCATTTGATGAAAACCAGTTAGTTATTTCCTTGAAAGGTTTAGAGTTGATTCTTATGTTGGTTCAAGGTTGCAACATCCCAGATCCTGGCCTGGATGTTGTCACATCATTTTTTAGTACCATATCGTGATTGATATGAGATACCAGTGCCCTAGATTGTTAGATTTCTAAATTGAAACATAGCAGCGGAAACAACAAATCTTGGGAGGATCTTGAGGAAGAACAAAGAGAAGTTTAGGATCTTCTTCGTTTTGTCTTTTCTTATTATTCAATGGGAAAAACTATTTAAAGACAGGAGATGACCGTAGTAGCTTACAAGAGAAGCTACAAGTCTCAAAAGTAAAGGTATAAAAGCTGTCTAATAAAGTCAAAGGCTAGAATCTATAGCATAACCGAAACCATAGCATGATAATAAAGCCTAAAATTAGTCAGGACAACCTAAACACACCCAATACATTTATAACAACATAGATAATCCAACATAGATATGACCATGCCATATCAAATGCATTCTTCATGCCTCATGATATGGGAATGAATATGCTGCATTAAATGTGGGAGAGTTGATGCTGCATGCTTCAAGCTTTGCTGATACTCTTAGCTTCCCTTTTCTGTGTTCTTGAGTATGTTCAATTTTGAGTGAGCTATTTTTATACGTTATTTTATTTGATAATGTATTCATTCTTTTCACAATGTTAAATAATCTTAGTTGGAAGATTTGCTGGCTAATGATGGCAGAGAAACAGAGATTCAGGTATTTTCTTCTGTCCTATCAACTTCTAATCAATATGGCTTTAAACCTTCTTCCTGAAACCTTTTTTTTTAAAAAAAAAAAGAAAACTGATAGAACCATAGTTTATTTTGGTCCTAACATTTCTCTTTTGTAAGTTTAGACCAAAATCATTTTGTAGAGAGGTCTAATGTAGTTTCTTTTGGTTCCGCTTACTTGGGAATAATAATTATTTATTGTTGTCTTCATGGACCCATGCAGTCTATTGTTTCTGAAGTTCCTCAGATTATTCTGAGATGTATTTCCAGAGATGAAGCAGCCTTGGCTCTAGCTCAGAAGGTATCTATATTGCACATTTTTTCTTTAAAAATCCTTGTCTATATCTTCTTTTCTTTGATCTTCTTAACTTTATTTTATGACAGGTTTTAAAATCATTGTATGAGAATTCATCCAAGAGTTTTCATGTGGGCGCTCATCTTGCAATTTTGACTTCCATCCATGATGTATGCAAACTTCTTGTAAAAGAATTGACTAATTGGGTATGTCTAGAACTTTTCTTCCTCTTCTATGAAGTTTTTAGATCTTATTATATGTATTGTACTTGTACCTGGTTCTTTGTTGTTGATCTCCTTGGATTGCTGTAGCATTACATGTGGCTTGTCTGTTTTTATTTGCAAGAGTGGATCAATTGTTGCTTTTTTCTAGTTTATCAGAAACAAAAGCTCTGAACTGTATTTTTCTCTCAGAACTTGTTTTATGGTGAGATTGTGTGAAAATAACCATTTCAGCCAACTTAAACCATGATAAATGCAATTGCTCAAAATCTTGGTGGTTCTTGCCACCAAGATTTCATAATGATTCTTACTAGGAATAAGATTATGTATGGTGAGCTTGTATTAGTGCATATGTGTCTGAAAAAGGACTTACATTCTTGACCAAAGTTTTGGGCTTTCTTATATAATGTATCTCTTTGAACTCAACCCTTTTATAGGTGATTTACTCTGATGAGGAACGGAAGTTTAACAGAGATGTTACAGTTGGACTTATGAGAAGGGAATTACTCAACTTGGCTGAGTACAATATTCATATAGCAAAGCTGCTTGATGCTGGAAGGAATAGTATGTATTATGTTATACTAGTATTCTTCAATTCCCTTGCTACTAGCTATGACTGGTTTCTCTTATCAGCTCATTACATGTGCAGAAGCTGCAACTGAATTTGCCATATCTCTTATTCAAACACTCTTGGTCGAAGAACCTAAGCTCCTTTCTGAGCTTCACAGTGTAGTTGATTCACTGGCCAAGGTCTGCCTCCACTCTTCTATAATGGAGCACTACTTTGTTTATATTGCTCAATGCTAATCATAAATTTCTCAATGGCAGCTTGCAGCAAGGCCTGGATCCCCTGAGGCATTACAGCAGCTTGTTGAAATTGCTAGGAACCCTAGTGTCAATATCAGTGCAGTTTCTAGTATTATCGCTGGAATTGATGATAAATCAAGACAAACTAGAGACATAAAGGTTTCCACAAAGTAACATGCCATAAGAAGAAATTGTGAATGATTTCTGTGATCCTAACTATTTATCCCCATCTGAACAGGTTGCTAGTCAAGCTCTGGCAAGTAGGGGAGAGTACAATCATGTTGATGTGGTTGAGCCTGACAGCGCTGTGTTTCATGAGCAGGTAGTTGTTCTTATTGTATACATGTGAGATTTTAGGTTTGATGGGTTTCTTGCAGTTTATTAGTTCATGTACCATATGGCCACTTGACGGTGCCTTTTTTATTAAAAAATAATAATTTATAATTTATTGTGTTTTGTGGCTAATTACTGTCCGTTTTACTGAGAGACTTAATATTTCTGAATGCATTACAAAGGGAGAAACCAATACAAGAGAGTAAGGAAGTCTAAACCTTTCAATCTGAATGTAGAGGGAGTAATTGCATCTAATACCTAGAAAACATAATAATTATGTCTAAAAGTCGACTAGGGATGCTATGTAGTCTCCCTAACATAACTTACAAGAAAAGTAAGACTATCATATTTTCAACAATTACTACTGAAAGTTGCATTTGTTTGAACTTAACTTTTTAATCCAATTTGGGCAGAAAAAGTTCTTTATTGTGCAGGCTTCGCATTGCTTGAAAGTTCAGGCATTAAATGCTAATCAGAGAGGGTTACCAGTTACTTCCAACACTTCCATCTTTTTTCTCACAATTTCTGGTGATTCGTTTGCAGGTTTCATTACTATTTGCAGAATGGTTCCGTATCTGTGATGTTCCTGCTGCAAATGCTGCTGCTGCTTCTAATTTCATTTTGCAGCTGCATCAGAATGGTTTTCTGAAAGGAGATGACACCTCTGATCGATTTTTTCGCAGACTTTTGGTATCTTTTCTTATGTTGAAATTATGTAGATCTACTTCTAACTTTACATAGTACATTAGGCTGATTGTCTCTTGTAATATAGGAACTGTCAGTGTCACATTGCTTGACTACTGAAGTGATGTCAATGCAGCAGCCATCTCAACAAGCACAACCCTTGTCCTTTCTTGCCATTGATATCTATGCAAAACTTGTGTTTTCAATCTTGAAGGTACATGTAATTCTAAATTGTAGTGCTGTGCTTTTTAACTGATTTTTATCTGTTCTGCAAATGATTTTTTGTTATATTTCTCCAGTATTTTCCTGTGGAGCAGGGATCAAGCAAACTTTTTTTGCTACCCAAGGTCTGTTCCCTAAATTTCAGGCTGAAAGTTTTTGTTTGATTCCAAATTTGTTTAATTTTGCATCTGTACTATCTTCTTGCAGATTCTGACTGTTACTGTGAGGTTCATTCAAAAAGACGCTGATGAGAAGAAATCATCATTTAATGCGAGGCCATATTTTAGATTATTTATAAATTGGTTGTCAGATGTTGGCTCATTGGATCCTATCCATGATGGCGTGAATCTTCAGGTACTAATTGTTGATTATATGGCTTTTTACCATTCTTACTTATGCCTATCCATGATTATGTAAATCTTCAGGTACTAATTGTTAATTATTTCTGCCTTTTACCATTCATATTATGTCCTAACATTGGTCGATAATCTCCAGGTGTTAACTGCTTTTGCAAATGCATTCCATGTTTTACAGCCATTAAAAGTACCGGCATTCAGGTTTGAATTGTTGTAGTTGCTTATAGCACATTCTTATTGGACTTGAATTTATCTGTGATAAGGGGTTGTTATTTGAGCAAATGAATTATCCAGTACCAAGAGCTCTTTACTTTTGGGTGTGAATCCTGTTGGATATAATTAGGGTATCAGGAGTAATGTTTCTCCAGAATCACTTCTAAAAAGGCTAATGCCACCACTAATCAGTCTGCGTGACACTGTGGAAACATGTATTTTATTTTTTATTTTTTATTTTCCATGTTTATTGCTTGATTTTGTATGTATAATGTTTGATGACTACATTGTTCGTGTTGGTAACTGCTTAACTTCAGATTTTGTGTTCTCTTTGCAAGGCATGTCAAATTCTGTAAATTCCTCTTGAAACACTGAAGTAGCATTTCACTGAGATATATTGGCATTTCTTCATCATTTTTGTCTCTAGTGGAAAGGCACTTATGCTTCAGTTTTGTACTTCCTTTGATGTAAAAAACAAGGCATCTTAACCTTTAAACTTCGATCAAGGAATACTAGTCCTTGTACATTTTCTAGAGTGTTAGCTATGAGAATTGGTACTCCCTCCGTCTCAAAATTTAAGTCGTTTTAGACTAGTTGAATTGTATCAAAATAGATGTCATTTTAGGTTTTCTAGGTAGGGGATAGTAATGATTTGTATTAATTTGTGTGTTGTTGACTTTTTAAAATATTTTGATTGGTTAAAAAAATGTAGTGGATATTTAAAAAAAATAAAATTTATTTAAAATGTTAGTGGAATGATGATGTTGATTGATGAGTGAGTGTTTTATTAAAATTTGTGCAGAATGCTAAAATGACTTAAATTTTGAGACGGAGGGAGTATTAATTTTTTTTAAAAAAATCATTTTTTCCTTTTCTTTTCCATTAATTGGCTGTAAACGTTGGTGAAAATTAGTGAGTGATAAAATTGATGAAAAGTCAAGTAAATCACACTTAATTGCCTAGAAAACTTAAATCAACAATTATTTTGGATCAAATTGAAATGCCTAAAACGTCACTTACATTGGATTGAAAGTAGTAATGATTTTCTTCAAATTGTGTCAACTGCTAAAACACATTATAGAGTATAGTAGATCGGAGGGAGTATTTACTTCATCTTTTATCCGCTGAATACCATATTTTCAATGTTTTGCAATGCTGTTTCCCTTCATAATGAAAGATTAAGATAATTGCATTAGCTGTTTCTCTCGTGGTCCTTTCCTTTTATGCTAATTTCTGCAGAATGCTTAAGTTGCTGATATCTCCTTACTTGATTAAAATGTTTTCAGCTTTGCATGGCTTGAACTGGTTAGTCACAGAACTTTCATGCCTAAATTACTCACTGGGAACTCTCAGAAGGGTTGGCCCTATCTACACCGCTTGTTGGTGGGCTTGTTCCAGTTCATGGAGCCATTTTTACGAAATGCTGAATTGGGAGAAGCGGTTTGTTTCTGGCTATACTGTAATTTATGCTAGCCGTCCTTTTATTTTGTACAACATTCTATTGACTTGTGTATGTTTGTTCTGCGAAGATACGATTTCTCTACAGAGGAACTCTGAGGGTGCTACTGGTTTTGTTGCACGATTTCCCAGAATTCTTGTGTGACTATCATTTCAGTTTCTGTGACGTAATTCCTCCCAGCTGCATACAGATGAGAAATATAGTGCTTAGTGCTTTCCCAAGAAACATGAGGCTCCCAGATCCTTCTACTCCCAATTTGAAGGTAACGTTATTGACAGTACCCTCTTTTATCACCTTATGACCAATTCCGCAATAACCACCCCGCAGATTGATTTGCTTTTGGAGATGAGACAACCACCCCGCATTCTCTCCGAGGTTGATGCAGCTATCAAGGCCAAACAGATGAAAACTGACGTGGATGATTACATGAAGGTGATGTTTCTTTCTGTTTCATTTGTGCATGTGTTGTTTTTCTTTTGTACTTTTATTTTCATATTAATTTGGACCGGAAAATGTTCACAGACAAGACAGCAGCAAGGTTCCTCATTCCTAATTGAACTGAAGCAGAAACTGCTCCTTTTGCAAAATGAAGCTAACCGAACAGGGACTAGATACAATGTACCTTTGATCAATTCTCTGGTTCTCTATGTTGGAATCCAGGTGATTTAATTCGTCTCCAGCCTTTATTTTGCTTTCCTATTGATAGTTCAAGTGCCATTTTGGTAGTTATTAAAATCTGTTTGTAGCATGTATAGAAAAACTGTAGTGAAAATTTTCATATTATCATTCGTTTGGGATCTGTTCGCAATTAGCATGTCCATATTCCCATATTCCGTCCTTTATTATGATTTTCTTTTCTCTTATGTCTTGTGACATGGAAATCAAAATGGCTAATCGTTAACCAATATTAGACTTTTGTTGATAATTCAAATCATAGCTTACTCTTGGTTATAAAAAAAAAAGTATTTCCTTTCCATTCTTTATTAAACCAGTTAACTGCTCGCAGCAATTTCTAGAAGATGACTTTTTTTTAATCATGAAGTAAGCCACCCCTCCACTATTTACCCTTCTACTTTGTGGTTTAACTACTACAGTCACTGTGCCATGGTGTGGTTTATAAAAATTTGTTGGTTTGCCAGAAATACTTTATTAAATGGATTATTTCTACTGCAGGCAATTCAGCAATTGCAAGCACGGCCTCCATCGCAACCACAATCAGCAAGCAACACTGGTTTAGTAGATGCAGCGGACATTTTCCACACACTGATTATGGATCTAGATACTGAAGGGCGCTATCTCTTTCTTAATGCAATCGCTAATCAGCTGCGATACCCAAACAATCACACACATTATTTTTCCTTCATTCTTCTCCACTTATTTTATGAGGCAAATCAGGTAACATATGTTTGCTATTCTGTTTCAACTAGAGACTAGTCCATGTTCATATCATATGTTTATTTGCGGCCCCCCCCCCCCCCCCCCCCAAAAAAAAAATCACATCCCCCGGATCCTTTTCAGGGCAATTTAAGGTGTGTTTGGTAAACATATACGTTAAGTGATATGGATTTAATCGGGTTTAGATTGGATGATACTGTGCTGATACAGCAAATTCTGTAGTTTGGACTAGAGAAAGCTACTTTAAGTCTGTGTGATACAGCAAATTTAGGCATGACAAGAACTAAAATATGTTGTACTGTAGTTCTCTATGCTTTAAATAGATCTTGATATTTATTGTTACAAGGACTGCAACGGTCATTCACCATTTTACCATATGCAGGAAATCATCCAGGAGCAAATCACCCGGGTCTTGTTGGAACGTTTAATTGTAAACCGACCTCATCCATGGGGCCTCCTCATTACATTCATTGAGCTTATCAAGGTACCACTGAACTTGAATCTCCTATGCTAGAAGTTCCTTTTGGGGCTAATCTTTGTTACTGAAGCTACTTCCATATCCTGGCAGAATCCTAGATACAGCTTCTGGAACCGGTCCTTCACACGATGTGCTCCTGAGATTGAAAAACTTTTCGAGTCTGTTTCAAGATCATGTGGCGGCCCAAAGCCTGTAAATGAAGGCATGGTAGGATCTGGTGCATTATCGGAGAGCGCGCACTAGAAGACCTGATACTTCCATTTCGAGGAAGACAAATTCATCAAGTTTCCATATTGTACATGATCAAGTAGTTACACGTATTTACCAGTTCTATAGTTCCTTCGATTTACATCATTGAACCCTAAACATAGTTCTAAAGTAGGAACAATACAAACTAAATTTCTGCAAGGCATCTGGTCTATCTGATTATGTAACTGTTGATATTGTGTACGTGATCGGATTTGACTCTGGACTTCTTCTAAAAGCTTTGCGTGTATGCTATTATACATTCTTTGCAGCTCAATCTCTGCTTCTGTTTAGAACAAAGAATAAGCTTGTCAAGAGGAAGTATGGACTAAAAATTCTCGTGTGCAGGTGACTTAGCATGGCTTCTGCAACTTGATGCAAGTCATACGCTTGGTGGCTGATGTGGATCAAGATGGCCTTCTGTGGGTCAAATAAAGATCTTGATTCAGGTGAGCTGTCAAGATCGATTCGAGGGCTATTGGAGGAAGAGTATGTTCTCCTCAAAAGGAAGAATGCTCCACCATAGAAGGTCCAACAATGCAATTGGAGCTTAGGCACATGTTTTGGTTCGTTCATGAGGTTTGACAGCTTTTCGACGTTGCAGTAAAATGTGTTGTTCGGAGTCCATATTTATCGGATTGGGTCATGCCATACCTTGTTAGAACGAGGACGAAAAGATCTACAATTTTGCTGTTGAAAGTTTTTTCAGATTCGACCTAGGGCATGACCGAAATTCATCATCTTTGCAGCTGTCACCATTTGGATGAATTTGTTTGCAATTATTTAATTAATTTTTTATTTAAAAATTATATTTATTTAGTAATAATGTAAATTAGAATAATACTCCCTCCGTTCAAAATTATAAGTCATTTTAGACTTTTCCACACATATTAAGAAAAGTCTAAAAATATTACATTTATATCCCTCATTAATTATCCACTATCATTATCAACTAATAACATTTCACAAAACAACTCAAAAAGTTACTTTTCTCTTATCCCGATGCCTCGACAATCTAAAAGGACTTATATTTCTAAACAAAATTCTAAGCCTAAAAAAACCTATATTTTTAAACGGAGGGAGTATCTATTAGTTGGCTCTTCAATTAATTATTTCCAAATAGTTTCTTGCCTATTTTTGTAGGGTTAAATAAAAGTGGAGAAAGAAAATATTTGAAGGGGATTTTTCTTAATCACTAAGCATTAGTTTTTATCTATCATCTAAGATTTTTATTTATTTGATTATTATTTTATTGGCCATGTCAATCTTTTGCAAGGAAAGAATTGTTTAGGATTTCTAGGTTTATGTTTCTATTTAAACGTTTCTTTTTCATTTAATAAGATTTAGATTGATGATAGAATTGAAAAAACCCTTTGACTAAAGGGTTTTTCGATTAATCAATAAAAAAACCTTTGTTTTCTTATCATTGAGTTTTTGTCATACTTTCATCCAAACAAATCATCCAATACCTAGATCAAACACAAAGATCAAATACAACCAAAGAGCAATCGAGTTCTGTCGCAAAAACCCTAGGAGGTTCGTCGCTGCCCAGCAGGATCCCCGTCGCTGCACCCACGCGGCGGGCGCGTGCCTTGCCGCAGTCGCTGCCTCTCTACAACTTCCGTCGCTTTTGCTTTGTCTTGTATTGCTTGGGTTGTTCTTGACTTCTGTCACTTTATCACTTATCTTACATTCAATTGCTTGTCAACATCAACAGAAATCAAGGAGTACGCATGATCGGGCCATTAACAAGTCGTTGTTCTTGATTCTAAGCCCACATGTGAAGGATCAGGAATAGCAACGCATCAAGTAGTATCATAGCATCAGATTGACTTTGTCTCTGGCGCAGCCTTGCCCAATCATGCCGCTTATAGAGCTAGCTCTGATGAAACAAAGGAGTTACAACGCCAAGTTACGGACCTTATGGACATGGGCTTTGTTCACGAGAGCCTTAGTCCCTGCACCGCCCCTGTTATCTTGGTACCAAAGAAGGATGACTCTTGGCACATGTGTGTTGATTGCAGGGCAATCAACCAAATAACGGTTAATATCGTCACTCTATTCCTCGTTTAGATGATATGCTTGATGAACTCTACGGTGCTTGTATTTTCTCTAAAATTGATCTTAGGAGTGGCTATCATCAAATTAGGATGAAACAGGGAGATGAATGAAAAACGGATTTTAAAACTAAGTATGGCTTGTATGAATGGTTAGTAATGCATTTTGGATTAACTAATGCACCTTCTACTTTTATGAATCTTATGAACCATGTGCTTAGAAGATACTTAGGGAAATTTGGCGTTGTCTATTTCGATGATATCTTAATCTATAGTAAGAACCTTAATGACCATCGTGGCCATTTAAAATTAGTATTTGATTGTCTTCGCAAAAAGAAATTATATGTTAATTTGAAAAAGTGTTCTTTTGCTTCCGAATCTACTATCTTTCTTGGCTTTGTAGTTTCTGCAAAAGGTTTGAAAGTGGATGAGGAGAAGGTTCATGCTATTCAGGAGTGGTCCCAGCCGCACACTCCCGCCAATGTCCGCTTATTCTTGGGCCTTGCTGGCTTCTATCAACGATTCGTCAAGGACTACAACACCATTGCCGCCCCCCTACATGAGCTCACCAAGAAAGATGTGACGTTCCGCTGGACTATCGTGCATCAGAGGGCCTTTGATGCTCTCAATGATCGACTCACCCATGCCCTGTTGCTGCAACTACCCGACTTCTCACAACCATTTGAGCTCGAGTGGGATGCTTCTGGCACTGACATTGTTTGAGTGCGTCTCCAGAATCGGCGTCAATCGCAGCCCTATGCTGCTGTGTCTGGACTCACCCATGCCCTGTTGCTGCAGTCTATGTTGTTTGGCCTTCTTCTAGGCCTCAATCGCAGCCCCATGCTGCTGTGTCTGGACTGCATCCAAGAACTCCTGATACGGTTGTGGCACTGTCAATGGACAAAATTCCTCTTGCGTCGAGGTCTCATGGATTGATGACCCTTGATAGATAAGCTCCTCGAAATGGTGTTTCTGGGATTTCCTCGAATTGCCCAAAGACGGGTTGGGGTCTTGTAGATCCATGATTGTAATGTCGATTCGTACAGTGTGGACATGCTCCGCCTTGCTGGGCTGATGCACTCTTGCTTCCAGTTCTCTGAATCCCACTCCCAAGTAAACACAAAATCAATCCACAAAGTAAATTGTAATTCCACCACCTATTAAAAGAGGTGTAGCACAGCTTGGTAGTGTGTTTGTTTTGGGTACAAAATGTCACGAGTTCAAATCCTGTCATCCCTACCTATTACTTTTCCTCTGAGAAGTAACGACGAAATGATTGATATCGCTGAAATCGATTCAAATTGGACATATCTAATATGGCATTTTTAGAATAGTATTAAGAATTGTATTCTATATAATTTTATATAATATTAGACTCTTAATAGATATTTTATCTATTGTGAGATGCATGAAGGAATAAATTACAAAAGTAATCCCCCTTTTTCTTTACTATCTGTGATAAGAAAGCGCTCTTAGTTCATTTTGGTAGAACGTAGGTCTCCAAAACCCGATGTCGTAGGTTCAAATCCTACAGGGTGTGATTTCCTTTTGGCTAGTTCTAATTAGAGTGAAATAACTTCACCCTTTTGAAAAAAAATCGCAAATTGACCTCATGTGCCTTAAAGAAGGTCAATCAAAAAAGAGTTGTTAACTAATCAAAGGTCCAACCGATCACCACTCCTGTATTGTAAATATGCAGTTACAAATAACCCAACCATAGTGATAGGAATCAAACCTAAGACTATTCCAAATAGAAGTATTTCAATCATTTCAATTTGATTGACAGGAAAGGGAGGAGGTAATATCTATCCCTAAATATTAATTCTAATTGTCCATGAATATCAATGAAAGCGGAAAAATGTGGCGATAAAGAGCTAAAAAAAACTTCCAAAATCAAATACACGAAATCCTACAGAAAGATTTCTTTTTATAATTCTGAATTGTTGATTCAATCGATTTCAAATAAGTCGTATCTTGCTCAAACTAATTAATAAAGCTGAGGTTATAGTTAAAGCTACTAGTAGAAAACCAAAATAACTAGTTAGAGTAGGCATGAAGGAGAAGGAGCTATATATATATATATATATATATATATTTTAAAGCATTTACCTAATTTTTTTTTTGTGAAAGATAGGAGCAAAAATCAGAACAAATACCAATTGAAAGAATAAGTCCCATTTATTCCTCAATCATTCCATTATTACATTATAGATATAACTAAGAAAGATAAAGGAAGAGGAGTAGAAAAAGAAATCGACTCATTTTTTTTTGTACATCTACAAATCCCGCGATTTCGAATCAATAGTTTTTTTGAACAAATCTTGGAGTAAACTAATCAAAAGAACTAAGAACTATGTCATATTACTTTGTTAAAAAAAAGACTCTCATTATTAGAATTCGAAACCAACTTATCAGATTGATCCCTTGTCCGATTTTCGTTTCGAGTCTGAAGCAAATAATGAAGAGAATCTCTTCATTATTTTTTTGATTACTTGGCATATTTTTATTTTATATTAAATGGTGCATAGTCCTATGTTGATAAGCAATAAAAAAGAAACTGTCTAATACGTATACTTGGTTTCAATATTAATTGAAATTGCCTTGTTGTGTCAGAAGAAGACTATACTGATTTGGTATACTCTAAAGATAGCCTTGGTATAATATGGCCGATCCCACAGAGATTTTCAGTAAATTTTCATTTGCGGATCTCATCTTTTACAGAATCGATTTACATTTGTCTGTACAAGAATATGTGGAGCTAAGCATGACTGGAAGCACATGAGAACGTTCTTTTGCGGATATAATTACCAGTATTTGGTGTTGGGTCATTCATATCATTACTATACCTTCCCTATATATTGCGGGTTGGTTATTCGTAAGCACATGTTTAGCTTACGATGTGTTTGAAAGCCCTCGGCCAAACGAGTATTTTACAGAGAGCCGACAAGGAATTTCATTAATAACTGGCCGTTTTGATTCTTTGGAACAACTTGATGAATTTAGTAGATCATTTTAGGAGGCCCAATGACCATAGATCGAACCTATCCCGTTTTTACAATGCGATGGTTGGTTGTTCACGAACTAGCTATACCTACCGTTTCTTTTTTGGGGTCAATATCCGCAATGCAATTCATCCAGTGATAAACAAAACCAATCCAAATTATAGAGCTACGACACAATCAAACCCGAACGAACAAAATGTTGAGTTAAATCATACCAGTCACTATTGGGGGTTATTACTCATTTTTGTACTTGCTGTTTTATTTTCAAATTGTTTTTTCAATTAAAAAGAATGAGGAAGAATAATATATAGAATATAGAGGAGGAAATTTCTTATCCCATTCGGAAGGATCTCATCTCATAATTACCCATGACTATTTATGTCTCTAGCACGACCACTTGATGAAATGTGGAGGGAAGTGGAGTAAATGGCCGATACTACTGGAAGGATTCCGCTTTGGATAATAGGTAATGTGGTCGGCATTCTTGTGATCGGTTTAGTAGGGATTTTCTTTTATGGTTCATATTCCGGATTGGGTTCATCCCTGTAGTAATCGGATGGACTATGGTATAGATATGAAAGCGTAAGAAATCAACGCGACCCTCTTTCCCCTCGAATTAGAGAAACAAAGAAGGGGGAGGTACCCGCGAAATTTGTAATAATTAGAATATTTTATAGCATAAAAATATAGTATAAAAATAGGTATATCAAATAACACGAAAACTCTTCTTATTTTTTTTATTATAGTAGTATATCTTATTTGTATTCAATCAAATTCTCTCTCTTTTTTATTTGTCCACTACTTTGTTCAATCTATTATATGCGTAATAGGAATAAAAGGTTCGGTTAAATCTTCCGACCCCTCCCCCCCCCCCCCCCCCAAAAAAAAAAATCAAAAATTACGCGTCTTTAACGAAAGTTGTCACGAATAAGTACTATTTGACACAAGAAAGGTAATTTTACACATCCTTTTCTTGTGTCTCAGATTAGGAAGGCAAAGAATCCCTCCTAGACTCATTTATTCCCCTCGTTGATCTATTCTACGCATAGTCTAGTATCTAATCGAATTTTATTCTCGAATAGAAAAACGATGAATGTATTCGAGAACATTGAAATATGATAAGAGTTACATAGTCACATCATTCAAATCTATTTTTACTCTTTTTTCGTGATCATACATAACTATAACCAAACAAAAATTGAGTTGTTATTATGAACTTGATCTAGAAATTCATTTCGGACAATTGAACTTTCTCGAACTATTTCTTTTAAGAACTAAAAAATTTGTGCTAAAATAACTGATGCCAAGAAGAACAAAAGGCCTTGGACCTGTAATGGGTCTTGAAGTACTATTTCTATATCTCCCTGACCGAATCCACATACATTAGGATTAGTCGTTGATCGACTTTTATAGATTCACCTTCTAACATCTTGCAAGATCGTAACCAACCAAAACCCGATCATTCAAGAACATAACATTGGGCGACAGAGAAACACCTGTGGAGAAGTTGAAATTGGAGTCACAATCGGGTAAAGAGACGAGCTATGTCTTATCAGCAGCAAAGGTGTTAGTACCACTCAATCCGTTTTGCCAAAAGAAAACCTACAAAAGAGGGTTTTTTTTAAAATTTTTTTTATTGTTTTTAGAAAAATACACAGAACCACAAGAATAGGTAAGAAAATGAGAACCTGGTGTTTGGGGGTAAAGAACTCGGAGGAGAAATTGGTGATCGGGCTGCTACAGATGGGCACTTGGAAGTCAGGAAGAACCTTCATTAGAGAGCTCATGCTCCAAATCGACCGACTACCACATCTGCCGCTGGACTTTGCAGGTAGCGGCGGCGACGACGGTGGTAGTGGTGGAGGGCAGTTGTGTTTTCCGGCGTCGGAGAAAGGATTGCACCCGGTGGTTGAGGTGTTGACAAGGGAAGGATTTGGCTAATTTCGTAGTTTCTTCATCTTTCACTCCAAGATTTGGGGGAAATGGGTTTGCAAAATGTATTAGGGTTTGTTGGGAGGATTCGATGTGTAGGAATTGGAGATTGGAAGGATTTTATAATATTTTTGGAGGTTGAGAGTGTGATCAAATGAGTGTTTTCCGCTTTGGTGTTTTGGAGGGAAAATCAAGGCATGTTCCGGGGAGGATGACACATACTCAGGGAGCAGAAAATCCCTGATTTTGGGCCCGTTTGGCACTGCAGGTAGCTTTTCGGGGCTTTTAGTTTTAATATTTTATAGTTTTAAATAAATTAAATATAAGATTTTAATTTAATTAGCTTTTGAAATTAGTTTTTCAACAACTATTCACCCAAATTTTTTCAAAATTCTATTTATTTTCTCCTATCTGATCAGCTAGTTTGTATCAGCTACTTTATCAGTTGGGTTACCAAACACCTTACTAGCTTATGAAAACTCTAATTTAACATATATTTAACACACTTAATCCACTGGCTTCAACTACCCCATCAACTCCATGTTACCAAACTAACCCTTTATTAGCGTGTTCCCTATATACACCGCAAATTAACATCCAATTAGACGTTGTTATAACGTAGAATCCGATGTTATACAACGTCAAATCCGATGTTGTTGCTCGAATTGTCCTTTCCTTTAGGAAAAAAATTCGGACGTTGTAACAACGTCGAATCCAACGTTGTCCATAACGTCAAATTGGAAGGTGCAGTATGAAAGCTCAATGGGTTCGATTGGGCTTGGCAAAAGAAGTACAACATCCAGTTGAACGAGTTTGGTTAAAGAAGTACAACGTACAATTGAACGTTGCATTAAAACGTCTAATTAGACGTTGTAAGTCTACTCATATAAAAAGGGTGATAAGGTCGCATTTGAAAATGCAACACCCAAAAATTCCACATTTCTTTCCTTCGATGGAGCCGGTTACAACTAAACATCCCGAATCGACCCCATACATTGATTTTGTAATAAAATGAGTTCAACACCCAACACCCCAGGAGGAGTCCGACTGTGCTTGTCGCCATCCAGAATACAATGACATTGATCCTTACACACTGTTTCGAGTCGAGTGTTTCAATGACACTCACATTTCCGCACCCATCCAGTTCGAGTGCACGTACTGCACTTGTTTTCGTCCCGACATCCATGGAGAGTATTATTGGATGGTTGGGAACCTTCTACTTTAACATATTGTGTCGTTCTTCCCTGATTTAAGCAGACATGACCACATTTACGTAGCTCAATAGATAGGGATGCTTGAGAGGAAAGCAAATATCTTCTGGAACTTTGCATTCAACGAGCCAAAGATTCAAATCATTCCGAAGATGAAATAATTAGATCTTATTCAATTGTTAAAAAAACTTTGTTGTTATCCATTGTAACGGCCCGGGATTATGATTCCCGAGTTACGTTTCGAGGGATGAAACCCATCGTTAGGACCTTGCGCCCGAGTACAGGTTGAAGGTTTGAAAGCCTAGTCAAACATTTCAAAGTGGGATTTCATACCCAAAATTCGAAGGGATTGTTGGAATCCCCAGGGAAGTCCCCTGTACCTGTCATAACCCTAAGCTTGAAAAAACTCATAGTCATACAAAAGCGGAAGTAAAGTATGATACAAAAGAGGTGCCACGGTAGAGCTGGGTCAAAACGGAGTCTAAAAGCATAGTCAAAGTCTGGTGAAGTCAAACCCTCCGACACTCACTCTTCGCCGAACAAAATGACCTGCGCAATAGTCAAGCAGCACCAATGGGACAAACATGATAATAATACCTAAAAACGTTAATGGTGAGCGGGATCAGAATGTTGCCCAACTGCTGCATCCCGACCCTAAGCACACATATATGCTATACCTAATAAAGATGTTTCTATATGCAAGACAGAATATTAACACACTAACATACTCATAAGATCAAGTGCATAATAATAATAAGGCCTTAACACATAATACCAAGTGCTATATCCCGCTATATAACCACCGCCCCCCTTCCTAATAGGGCGGAGACTGGCCAGCTCGCGAATTCATGCTTTTCCATTAATGGAGCGAGGTCCGTATTGGTACCCGACCTCATGTTTGCATGCTTTTTATCAAATCATGAATGTGGACTTGAAAGAAAAAATGAATAATATAATGCGAAGGATAAAATAAATTAGAGCGGTAAGTAAAGTGGTGATTACGACTCGATGACTCAAGACTAACCCGATGAGACTAGGCCATTCTATGACCCTAGCAAAGACTCTAGATACTTCACAGATAACGACCGTTCTGTTTGCATACGCATAAAAAATTAGAATGCTCAACGGTCAATGCAACCTAGTGATGTGATCCGAGCTCTTTCGACACATGCTCGGTGTTTTAGTCATAACAAGAGCTATATTTGTCCGATGAAGGTCTATGAGTACTTGTTGGAAAGCTAATTCGAAGGGCTAGATCTTTAATGAAGAGCAAAATGCCGAAATCATCCAAAACAAGGTCCTAAATTGGCAATCATTCAGCAGTTCGAAATCTGGACCGTTTTCCCGACGCATTGAATGAAGTCGGAATAGATGAAGAGGCGTTGAACGGGATTCAATCAATGGAACTTGATGCTTTTGACACTTCATGATGACATCCAACCCTCCATTTTCCACTAGGGGGCTGGTCACAATTCTCCATCAATTCCCGGGAGACTTTTCATGTTTTCCGTCTTTAATTTATCGTTTTAATTGTAGCTTGTTTTATGGCTATAAAATGCCTAAACCTTTGTCATGAGAAATAATATTTGAGTTGATAATTTTTGGAAAAAAGTGTGTGTTTGGTTGATTTGGTGAGATGCCATTTTGACACCCCATTCCGAAGTAAGAGGCCGAGGAATGGTCCCATTTGTCTAACTCTTTCCGGTGAGATGTTTGTTAGAGTTGTTCAAACAAAGGCTTGATTGCTCGGGAGTGAGATGCCGACGAGTGAGAGGGCGAGTTTGGTAAGTCTATGGGTGAGATGCTCATAGATTTAGCCATCCATATCTTGTTTTTATCCTTCCATAAATCTAGAAAAATCGAAATAAAAGAGTCGCAAGTGTCAAATTTTGTTCTTGAGCTCAATTGAAGCTTTGAAACTTGTTGGTTCGATCCTTCGGGTCTCATCATCTAGCATGGTACTACATGGCATGCTAATCATGAATGCAAGCACCCAGTATATCATGCACATAAAGCAGGGAATATCTCTCTATCAATCTGAGTAAGCTCCGAAGAGACTTACCTGGTAAGCAGAACATCAAAAGTACGATCCTAGCAAGTAGCACGAACAAGCAGACAATATCACCTAGATTATAGTAACATCCATATAAGTCTACTTATAATCATCCAATCACACATAAGTGCACATCATTCAATAGCGCATACGCACTTCATAACATTATCAAATTCAACCACTCATTGCATTTGCGACATTCCACAAGTCCACATCATCCTTATCATACCATTCAGCCACATTCATGCATTCATAACCATAAATCAACATATCACATAACTCGAGTTCATCATGTCATCATCTCTCAAAAGCATAAACTAATGATTCATAATTTTAACATTACATCATGCTATTAGTCAACCAATCATTAGTCCACATAAGTCATAATATTAGAGAACCATTCACATCAATCATGCTAGTTAGTCATCGAGCACATAATTCTTGAGTTAGTCCCAAAAACCGATTCAAAATCAAGTAACCAATCAAAACGTTCGACCTTAAAAGCTCATGAAGTTCGTTTCGCACAACTCCCAAATCAGACCCTTAAATAAGTCCTTGAAGTTCCCCAAAAGTTTTGAAAACAAGTCGCGAAAACGATCGTAAAAAACGTCAGAAAACGGAGTTAAAACGTTGAACTCAGAAGGCCAGTCGCACCAGCGAGTCATCCTCCCGCCCCCGCGAGACCCAGTGTCTTAGAGAAGCCTCTCGCGGTCGTGAGTCCGGGGTCCCCCTTCTAGGGCATCCGGACTCCAACTCGCCGCCGCGAGTTACCCTTGTCGCGTTCATGAGTTAGAACCCTAACAGGATTGTTCTTCCTCGCGGTCGCAAGACCCCTATCGCGGCGGTGATTACGTCCTTGAATCTTAGAATAAAGGGACGTGTGTGGCCTTATGGGGAGTTGTTTGGAGCTCCCCTTTTTCCCAATTTTTCCCAAGGTACCCAGGCACATGTTAGTACAAGAATGATTCGAAAAACATGAAGGGGTGAAGAGATTTCACACCCAACACTTCCTTGGTCCACTTCTTCTCCCGAGTGGCTTTTGAGGTGATTTGAGGTCGAAACTCCTAGATCCGCTTGTTGGGTGAGTGAGAGGAGTTAGTGAGGGAATAAATAAGATAACTTGGGAGGTTGAGAAGTGTAATGAAGAGGAAAGATGCTAACTTACCCTTCCGAGACCCAAAACCAAGCAAACAAACTTCGAGGGCTTCGATCCTTGACTTCCGGGTTGAGATGTGGCTCCTATGGACCTCCTTGGCTCCTTGGAAGGTGCTGAGGCTGCTGGAATCCTTAGATTTTGAGGGAGAGAGGGAAAAGCAATGTGGGGGTGGTGTTTGGAGGGTGGTGTCGAGAGGAAGAGGGGAGGAGAGGGTGGTTCTCCTTGGTGGTGGCTTGGGGGAGGAGAAGGTGGCTGAAATGGTGTTTGTGGAGGTGAGATGTGGAGGCACAAGAAGAGAGAGGAGAGAGCAAGATAGTGTTTAGGGTTTTGGGTTAGTAAAACGTGGAGCTTCCAACCCTTCTCTCTCTTTATTTAGTTTTATTCAAGAGGAGAGGATTATTGTGAGACTATGAATACAATTAGAGAGAGAGAGAGAATTGGCCTATCAGTTGATAAACTCATAGTTTCGCCCGTGATTCGAAGACATGGTTGTTTGGATTGTGAGGATTTGATTCTATTTAGTTATTCGTATTCATAGTTATCATCTTGTGCTTATTGATTATATTTGTGTTCCTTTCTATGATTGATCAACATGTTAGGAATTGCATCTTAGCTATGAATTCGTTATTGTTTTCTTGATAGCAAACAAAGGTATTGAGATAGTAATGTTTATTTGTCTTTGTAGTGGGTGATTTCAATTGATCTATGTCGTGGATATTCGATTAGGGCTGATTTCGATTTATGCCTATCTGTCTTAATTGCATTGAATCAATGTGCCAATTGGTCTGATTACTTGAGTCCTTAATGCTATTCTTTAGTAATATTGAATAAGGCGAGTGTATCTCTACGGATCTCTCAAACTTAGTCGAGTAGACCTATGAATATGAGTAATTGATAGATCAATCCTAGGACCATGAATTCCAACCATTGTTAGAGAATTACAGGCGAAATGTTCTTTCTACTTTGATATCAATCTACTTTGCAATCATAAATCTGGTTACTTTTACATCTTGGTTATTTGCTACAAATCATTGCTTTGTCACAAGAGTTCTTGCTTAGAGTTAATGAATAGCAAATCGCTTCTTCCTGTGGGTTCGACACCGGACTTCATCGCTATACTAGTAGTTATTTGGTCTATCAACTGATTGATTGCCTAATCTATTGATTTTGTGTTTAAGTTTGGATATTATTAGTATTTGATAAAGGGCGAAAGTGTCAACGATGTTCGTCCTGCATCAATGACTTAGATAGGCTTACTGAGCTCGTTAACAAGATGGCTATACAGATGAATCAACCTCAACAGCCTAGACTTTGTGGTGTCTGCGGAGATCCAACTCATCCAAATGATAAGTGTCCGCTGATTCAGGAGGATGTAGCTGATTTGAATGCTATGGATTATGGACCTCGCCGCAACTTTGCTAACAATGTCTACAATCAGAGCTATAATTCAAATTATCAAAGTGGATTCAATGGTAGGGGTCAACATCAACACATTCCTTATCATTGAAGAGTTCAATATGATAATCGTCAAAGAAACACTCAACAAGAGGGCAAGGATGAAACTTTAAGGTTGTTGTTGGATAAGATGAGTGTTCAGGAAAAGTTATTGAGTAAAATGGCTAATGAGATTGGAGAATTGAAAGCGAAAGATTCGGGGAAGTTGCCATCACAAGTGGTAGTTAATCCGAAGGAGAATGTTAGTGCCATGATCCTTAGAGGAGGAAAAGAAGTGAATTTACCCACTATGAATGTTGAAGAAAGACCTAAGGAGGTGAATGGCGTGGGTGATAAGATGACAACAACTCGGAAAACACAACACCGTTGAACGGCGCCCGCCGCACTTGTCAGTGCGTGGTCCGAATTTTGACGTTGAGCCATCCGCGAAGAAATTGTCAAAAGGAGTGGTCTTCTGAGGTTCCAAGACCTGCACCACCCTTTCCTCATGCCTTAAGAACTGAACATAAGTGGGAAGATGAACAAATCCTTTATGATACCTTTGCTCATTGTGAGATAAATATTCCACTCTTGAATTTAATTAAAATGTACCTTGTTATGCTAAGTTTTTAAAAGAACTATGCACTATGAAACAGAAGCAAAGGATGAGAAGAAAGGAAAAGGTAAGTTTGAATGAGAATGTTTTCGCTTTGCTACAGAAAAGATTGCCTGAAAAATGCGGAGACCCATGTATGTTTACTATCACATGTGCAATAGGTAATACTAAATTCATTAAGGCTATGTTGCATTTAGGAGCTTCAATCAATGTTATGTCATATAACTTGTACATGTTTTGGGGTCTCCATGCTTTTTTCGGAAACTGGTGGTACTATACAACTCACTGATCGTTCTAGTATTAAGCCTAAAAGAGTTGTTGAAGATGTCTTAGTTAAGGTTAATGATTTGATATTTTTTGCCGATTTCTTTATATTAGACATGGAACAGAGTACGCATGAAACCCCAATTATCTTGGCAAGGCCATTCTTGCGAACGGTCAAGACTAAGATTGATTGCTTTGAAGGTTCACTAATCATGGAGGTTGACGGTAGAAAGATTGAATTTTCTATATTTGAGCCTAATACTCTTTCTCCTAATGATTATTTGGATGTTCTTGACTCTAATGATGTTGATTGCAGGAATGAACCAAAAAATTTATTAGATGCTTCTAATAAAAATGATTCATTGATTATTAAGTCTTCTAACAATGAGAAATTTGAATTAGGGAAAGATGAAATTTAAATGAAAAATTGAGAATTTGTTTGAGCTACATGAAAATGTGTCTAATTCAAATGAACCTATTATTCTTCACTATGAGAAATTGATTCCTAACAATATGGAGGTTTTTGCAATTTTAGGGCAACCTCCAGTAGAAAATCATGCTAATAAGGAATGGATTGGTGAAATGGATGAACACATTGGAGAAATTCCTAAGGTTCCCCCTCTTGTCAAGATAAGGACAAGTGTGGAGGATCTTGATGGGATAACTTGATCAAGAAATGCATCACGTCAAGCCAAAGACGTGAAACAAATGCACTTCTAGGGTGGCAACCTAAGGTAAATTAGGTAATATTATTTCATTTTCGCATTAGTTTTTCAATTCAATAAAGTAGGACTAGTCTATTTGCTGTATATTGGAGTAGTTGTGTGTTAGAACCATTTTGGTAGGAGAAATTGGCTTGATCAAATGACGGAGTTGGCGTTCAGCATTAGCGGTGCCCTCCACCCACTATTCAAACAGACGCAGTTTCGGATATTGGTAACATTGGAAAAGAGTATCTTTCTAACCTATTTTATATATTTTATATTTTTGGCTTTAGGTTAGTTTATATCTTCCTATCTATATTATAGTTGATCATATATATTCTATTTATCTATATTAGGATTATATTTTATTTAGTTATTATTTTTCTATCTTCATATTTATATCTATAGGATTCTTTTATATCTTCGTTATTTTATCTATCTTAGGTTATTCTATTTATCTTAGTAGTAGATTATCTATCTATCTATCTATCTGTCTATCTATATTATATATCTTATTTTATTTCTATTATTTCTAATACTTTTTCTTTTTGGTAGATGATCATTTCCCTTTCCAATTAACCATATAATCCAAATTCCCTAATTTTGATCATTCAAGCCTTTGTTTCCAAGAAAACACATAAACCCTAATTTCCTACTTAAATCCATTCCAAATACCTAAAGAGCCTTGTGTTTCAATCAAAACTTTTCTTGCCATCACCCATCAGACACATCCATCACTACCCTCATCCATCAAAATTCAATCCTTTCTATACCATTACTATACCTACCACCAAAGAAAGCATTTGAAACCAAGTGTTGGTCGTTACTTTTCAGTTTGGAGGGAGTTAGATGTTGGTTCTCAACGTCTTTTCACTCGGATTCGTACGTCTTCACACCGACGCCTACCGCCCCCATAACGGCGCCCTCCGCCACCTGTAGAGGAGGAATTTGGTCATTTTCGTGGTGTTCTTTCATGTTCTTCCTTAGTTTCGTGCATCATATCTTTTGTGCATGCTATGGAGATGCCTCTCTTTATGACATTGGAGCCGGAGGAGTGTTGGCGTAAGCTTAAGGAGAGGGATTATCGATCCACGTTGTTCTTTTATTCCCCGACTTTGCATCGTTTGGGATTTAAGGATGTCTCTCGACTTCTTGAGAAAGGAGGTTTGGGTGATTTCATGGATCTTGCTGAGTTTACCTATCCGGTGTTAGTGAGAGAGTTCTTGGCTACCTTTGATTATTGTTCTAATTTGGAGATTCGTTTCCAATTGAGTGGGAAGAAGTTCGTGGTGACTAGGGATCTCATTGCACAAGTTCTTGGTGTTACCAAGACGCCTGCCGATGCTTCTGGGTTTGAGTTGGCTGCTCCACATCCTCATGACACGTGGAAAGAGGCGACTGGTCGATCTTGCGGGTCGGGCGGTAATTTCTTCGATTGTATGATTCCACATCCTTCGCTGAGACTGTGTTATAGAGTTCTATGTACTTGTTTCTTTGGAATTGTTGATCCTAAGTTGGTTACTATGAGAGCCTGGAGCCATATTTATTGTTTGATCCCTGAGGCATTGCATATTCCTGATTGGGTTCAATTATTTCTGGAGAGTTGTATGGAGATGACTAGGGCTACTCATGTGAGAGCTAAACGTGCTATTGCTTTTGGAGGTTTGGTGTCGTTGATTGCTCGGCGATCGGGAGTTTGTCTTGATTATTTGCGCTCTTTTCATCAAGAAAAGGTCTACAATATTGTCAACCTAAACGGGGGGGGGGGGGGGGGGGGGGGGGGGGGCGTTACTGTGAGTATCCAACGTCCTAATGGAACGGAGTGTTTCAGATGGATTGCAGGAGAGCATCATGAGCATCATCTGTACCTGCCTGCAGAGCAACCTTTTCGCTATAGAATATCGGATTTCAATATCAGTCATAACCGCTTTCCCTTGCCACTTTTGCCGATTGAGGATGATTCTGAGGGACATGGTCCTGAGGAATATGGTTGGGCGAAAGGGAATGAGCAGAGTGAGAAAGAAGAAGAAGAAGAAGAAGTTCTGGCTAATGACATTGAGCCTGTTTATGTTACTATGGATGATCTTGAGCATCGATTTGCTAAGTTAGAGACGAGGACTACAGACAACCTCGCTAGTATTGCTTACAAGAGTACTGATCTTCAGATAGTGCTGCTGTGCATTATGAATAGTATCCAACAGCGGTCTGGATCCCATACCCCATCTTCACATTGATTGGTTAGTTTATTTGTTTCCTTCACCTTCTATTTTATATTTTTCATTGTTCCTTTTTGTTCATGTTTAATTTCTTAGTTATTTATCTTATTTTATTTAAAATTTAGTTGTAATTCATGCATCATGTTTAGGTTATTTGTTATATAAAATGTCAAAAATGAAAAAAAATATAGAAAATGTCAAAAAATATTGAAGAAAAAAAGAGTCTTGTGCATTGCATATATATGTTATTAACGATACCCATCTAGTTTAAGTTTGTCCTATCAATTTTATACTAGCATGATCTTATATATTCCATGAAATTCTGAATGATTTGACCTTGTCCTTAAAATTGTTTATATTTGAAATATGATTTGGCATAGGTAATTGAGCATGTAGGATATAAGTTTGTGAGCATGCTTGATATTCAACAAAAATTTGTCCTAGTGAGAATTTTTGGCCTTATAAGGGATTATATCTATAACCTTTTTGCTTTTGTTGTGTGATTTACTCTTCCTATGCATTTATTTTTGAGTATTGACATGGTTATCTATTTTAAAGACCAATTATATACATGATCATTGCTTGATAAGTTCAAATGATAGAGGCACTTTTTAGCCACATTTTATCCATGTCTACCTTATGTTATATATTGCTTTGAAGCCAATTTGAGCCTTTAGCCTATTTTATTTGTTAGCTCCACAAAATTTCATTATTCCTAGCCTATGATAAGCCTTACCTTTTTCTGGGGAAATTAAGATTTTGAGTTAGTTATGGATATCTATTTGGAGTTGATGGAGGAAAGAAGCTAAAGTGTGAGTTATTATGGTTTATGGTTTTGAGAAGATGTAATATACTAGTACAGAAAGCCGGTTTTACCTCGGTTCCGTGTGCAAGCTTTACCATGGTTCTGAATCGAGGTAAAAGTGGCTATGGTAAATTTGTTTACCACGTGAACATAACCGTGGTAAAACAACCACCTGTGGTAAATCTGTATGAAGTGGTAGGCTTTTGGAACCGTGGTAAATGTGATAATCGTGGTAAATAGGCCGTGTGGTAAATAATTTGAATCGTTTAAAACAACCCACCCGTGGTAAATCTGTTCGTAGTTTTAGGCTTTTGGATCCGTGGTAAATGTGGGAACCGAGGTAAATAGGTCACGCGGTGAATTTATGAACCGAAGTAAATATGTATTCTGTTAATTTTTACCTTTTTGTTATAGTAGCCTATGCGTGATTTGAACCCACATCTTTGTATATAAACACATCGCTCTACCATTTGAGCTAATAGGATTAAATAAAATAATAGTATAGTTTTATACCTTTCTATGAAATGATGTGAAACTCCAAATCTATTGATTCTTAGAAAATTGGTAAGGTGCACAAAAATAGATCAAATATGAAAATTCCAAAGAACTCTCTAAATTCAAAGTCATTTTAAAGTTTGCAAGCTAGCTAGACTACAATGAAGGACTATTTCACCCATGAATAAGATAGACTATGTTAACACATAGAAATGAAAGGAATTGACAGAGCTCATACTTTGCTCATACTCTAAGGAATGATTTATATGTTCCTTAATTAAAGAACACTCTAAATACAAAGGCATTAACATGTTGTTAAGAATATCTAAAATAGCTCTTTCAAAATTCTGGCATATCGGGCCTTATGCAAGTAGATAGGCTTCCTACAAGCCGTTTCAAAGGAAATTAATGAACCAAAATGTTAAAAAGTATTAAAAAAACCAAAAAAAGAAAAAAAAAAAGGCCCTTTTAAACAAACTAGAGCTAGTTTATAGTGATAGATGATCAGGTTATGAAACTTCAAATGCCATATATGCTTTAAATCTACAGGAGGATACAATTGTAAATACAAACTACCTGCTGAAAACAACATAAACGAAGATGCAGAATCCAAAAAGGGTAAAACAACAAATCACCACACATCAGAACAACTTTATACTTCATGAAAGAATTTACAGTATCCAGTGGCAGGCAATATTAAATGTTAGGCACCTTAAAAGCCTGGAACAGATCCCCCTTGGCAAATTTCAAGCTATCCATTGCATCTTGTCGGGCCAGCTCAACAACATGAGCAAGGGCTTGTATGTCAACATGAAATTACAATTAAAAAAAAAAACTTTACATCATTCCATTTTGTAGGATAAAATATGATTCTATAACTACTCATGTAAAGGTAGTAAAATAATAGACAGACATGCGCAACTGAATATCTGCTGACCAAACATCATGCGATATCATGTAATACATTTGACATGGAATTCTATTGCTAGAAAAATGAACCGAAATTTCTCACCTCATCAAATGGAGAAGCTTCATAAAGAGATTCTTGCGTTGTTGCAGGTTGATCCCTTTCCTCAAAGAGCAACATCTGAGTAAGATCAGTGATGGGGGACGACACTCCCTGTGGAAAGCAATACTCCTTGTGTATACTGCATTTTGAGTTCCCCATAAACATGAATATACCAAGAGGGAACACAATCAGAGAGACAGTCACTAGAGTAAGATGAATAACCTGATCAAGTATCTCAAAGCCATTGAGAACAAAGGATCATGTGCATGTAAATGCGCCCTCAAAATTGATGACACCGATCCAGCAATCTCAAACCGTCTCCTTACGGACCACTAAAACACAAGGACATTGCAACATAAGAGTACGCTAAAGAGGACCCACTTGAGGATTTCAATCTCGAAGAGAAACAATGAAGCCAAAAAGACAAGGGGGTAGTTTCAGTCTAGTCTCTTATAAGAAAGGCACACAAATCAATCCACTTCACTCTGGAGTCTGTTATGATAATATCTATGAAATCGGCAAAAACATAATCAAGAATTGAATGGTAGCAAGGAACACATTAATAAACACTAACCTCATTCAAAACAGGTGAGTTCATATCATTTTGGTCATAGATAAGAGCAAGAGTAATGAGTTTGACCTCCTCATATGCTTCCTTGAACAAAAACATGAAACACTTATAAGATGCCACAATAAAACAGACACAAATCCCAAATCTATTCAAACACAACCAAAATCATCAACTGCTTCAAAAAAGCAAAGCCAAACCATATTAACCTTGCGGTTCTTATCACAATCAATAACAGAAGAAGTCTTCTATTTTTCTTTCCTTCATCTGTTTTTCTTCTTGGTCTCAGAAGTCTTAGTCTGAAAAACAAGATCCATGAAATGCCATTAGTCACTATATATGTTAGTGTTGTTGCAGGAGGATTATATGTCTAGTATTAAAGTAAATAAAACTAATAAAAGCAAACCAACTCTTGTCCAAGCAAATAAATACAAGACTTCCTCCCGTTGTAGTAGAAGACAGTCAGGATCGATCCACGAGGAAGCGTGTCAGCACCCGCCTTTTCAATCCAGAAAACTCTCGAAATCGACTCAGTAAGTACTCGACGTCGACTAGAGTCCTCAACGTCGACCACTCAGTCGAGTAGAACTGCAAAACAGAAGCAAATAAACGCAAAAACGAACGAAAGCTAGTCGATCTCGAGTAGAGGTATCGACATCGACCACTGTAGCACTCGAATTCGACCAGTGTCGTCGATATCGAGTAGTGGAAAATCAAAAATCATAACTTTAAATCGAAATAGGACGAAAGTAAACACGAAATCAGTGGGAATAAAATCAGTAAACTAAAAGACTTCCAAGATTGGGGTTTCAATGCCACAACGATAACCATATAAAATAATGCATAAGGTATAAAAGATCATGCCTTTCATCAAATAACTTTTGTTATTAACAAGTAGGAAAATAGAGGCTTTCGCATAAACCCTAATTGTTACTAACCCTTTTCACATAATTAACCCAAGTTGTATTAAGATCACTTTCGCTTCAATAACACAAACAAGGATCACCTTCGAGTTTCGCAAAACAATCATGCAGTTAGGGATAGAAGATGAAATCGCATCAAAAGATTGTACTTTTTACCGCATTACCTTACATGGCTACCGTCGGGCTCACCCCGACCCTAGAAGTTGGGTAACTACTCGCTCTTCATCATAACAAACATCAATAATATAAAGGAAACAACCACTTGCATTAAATAAAACTGAAGAAAGTACAAACCGAACAAAGCCAGATCACTTCTACTCCCTTGCTCCACTCGGCCTCTCTCTCTCTCTCTCTCTCTCTCTCTCTCTCTCTCTCTCTCTCTCTCTCTCTCTCTCTCTCTCTCTCTCTTTAAAAGCTCTCGAAAACTCTATGAAACACAATTGCTTGTGGCTTGGATAAGATGTTCAACCTTAGCTAATCTAGGGAGGAACAATCTATCGATCTATATCTAAAACTTTCTATCTAAAAAGAAAAGATAAAGTTTAATGAATAAGGGAAATAAATCTATAAGGAAATAAGACTAATGTGGATAAATCCCTCTTGAACTTGATAGATGTTCATGTGGATGGATAGAATCCACATATCTTCACTTGCAAGTAATCTATCTTCTCGGCACACACTCGATCTCGGACTCGGATTGATGACTGGGGTACTCGACATCGACTAGAGTTAGTCGACGTCGACTAGAGTCTTCTTCTCCTGGGTTGTACTCGATCTAGGGCACCTTCTGGATGCTCGACATGTAGTCGACATCGAGTAGGGTTACTCGATGTCGAGTAGCTCTGGGCTCCTCTAGTGGATCTCTGCTCGACTTGCTCGTTTTCGACTTGGTGGCACTCGATATCGACTAGAGTTGGTCGATATCGACTAGCTGTGTCGAGTGCTTCCTTCCTTGTTTCTTGCTCGATTTGTTCTGGTTCAGCTTCTCCTTGATCTTGGACTTTCTGTAGTTGTCCTCGAGCATCTTGATGATTTCCTTCCTTTCTCTGAATTGCTGTCAAATGCTTCGATTTCTGCGCATTTAAACAGAAACTAGTGTAGACTCCATAATTTGGCAAATAAGCGTAAACTACATAAAATCTGTATTATTTCTAAACCAATTGCATGAAATGTGTGATGAAATCGATATAAAAGTAAGTATAAAACATGGCGAATTAGGCTCACAACAAACACCCCATACTTAAGTTTGCTTGTCCTCAAGCAATACTTTTAATGGTCATATAGGGGAAGAATTCAAAACTCTCAACATATTAGATTCATTCTTATATAACCCTGCAATAAATTACCATCCTTGAAAAGGTACTAATGCCACAAATCCATGCATGTGCATAAAAGCAACATCGCACACAAAAGGAGGGTTAATGCAAAAACATTCATATGCTACAAAGCATTAATAATCAAGAGGACTTTTATTTAAGCTCAATAAGGAGTAGATTGGTAAAAGGCTAAAGGTGGGATATGTTTGGTCATGTGGAGCTAATGATCCGGGGAAATGGAATAATTTCTGAATTTTCATACCACATTCCTTCTTCCTTTGATTTCTCACCTTTCGCTCATTCGCTCAATGCTTTTTTCAATATTATTATTTTACCTCTCTAACCTCAGCAATGCCTTCTCACGAGTCACAAACATGAGTATCATGAATAGCCCCGGATACTTAGTGCGTCGGACTCCTCACCTTGGTGTCCTATCTTGCAGAACTATTATCTCAACGCAGACAGAGTTGATCTACCTTTATCTCCTGACGTGACCGGATTTTCTTTCACTCATTAAATTTTCCATATATTTGAAACTTTCCTTCCAAACTCCAATAATGATATATAACAACAACACAACAATCATATAACAATCTCCATAGTGTAGCTTTCATTCTCAACATAATCCCCGGATAGGAAATAAGGTAGAAAATGGGCAATATTTAGATCATGTGGAGCATAATATGAAATAAGGCTCAATATGGCTTTTGTGATGCATAAGCATAGGTAAAGGCTAGGATATAACAATATGAGCATATATGGAAATAAAGTCCTCCATCCTCTTATCATGCAACATGTCAAAAGCGATTTCAAATTTTACCCCCTTTCATGGTTTTCAATAAAAATATGCACTTCATCGTGACTTTCCTTTACTAGGAAATTTCATGCTATATCTCTAATGAATCCAATTTTTCATCCTCGAGTTCAATATAACTTCCATGACACTAATTCAAAAAAATTTAATGGGGTGATGCTTATGAACTTTGGAAAACATGCATATAAGCACATAGATTGATAATATGAATTCCAAAATATCCATGTATAAGCAATTCAAGAGATAAACTTTAAATATGCACACATATGGTCAATTTAAATCAAATATGCACAAAGTAAGCCCTTCCCCCACCCCATACTTAAACATTCTAGTGTCCTCACTGTATAAAAACAAGGGTAAAGAAAGAAACTCACTAGACAGGTGTACAGAGGGTCGAAATCGAGTGCAAATGTTGCTGCAGAAGTAGTCGACATCGAGCAGACTAGTCGACGTCGACTAGGTCTACTTGATATCGAGTAACGTTGAGCCTCAGGATGGTCATTCTCCTCGACCCCAGGTCCTTTGCTCGTGATGGGTGGTCGACGTCGAGTACTTCTATAGCTTTTTCGTACTTGCAAGTTCTGTTAGACAAATATATCCACAATAGCAAAACCCAAAAAACAATGTTTCAAAACCAAAAACCAAAAGAAAATATGTCCGAAAATTCAAAAACTAATTGTCTTTTTACAAGCTCTAGATTTTATAGTCGCTAGGCCGACTTTCTCCGTTTAAGCTCAAGGTAGCATCTGCAGGGCCCATGTAGGCTGAGCTTCAAACAAGACTCCATTTTTGTCCATTAGTTATAGTCCTCTTGAATGGATCTTATTTACCGTGAAAGGTCCCATCATTTTCTTGTTGAATTTGTTGGGAAACCAATGATCCTTTGATTTGGAGATATAGACTTTGTCTCCTACTTCATACTCCTTGGGATTGTCATTGGAAATCCTGCATAATTGCACATACCAAGGCAAACCTCTCCCATGTATAGATAAATCATTAATGGATATAGGAGAAGAGATGTCATTACCTTGGCTTACCTTCGCGAAATCAGCGTTTGGGACCTCAGATTCTACTCGACATCGAGTAACCGTAGTCGACGTCGACTACGTTACTTCTCTTGGTGGTTTGCTTGTCGAGGAAGGACGAGTCGAGTTCCCCAGGATCTAGTCGACGGTGAGTAAACTACTCGACGTCAAGTACTGCTCGGCCTCGGGTGGTTTGCTTGACGATGGTGTGCTCGATGGGGGCTTCTGGATCTGGTCGACGTCGACTAGAGTACTCGACGTCGAGTACTTCTGGTTGACTTCGACCCCATACCTGAACCCTGGAAAAGATTCTGAATAAAAGTTAGTCGATATCAACTTACCTAGGTCGATATCGAGTAGATCTTCTCTATCGTCGTCGTTCAGAATCGCCATGATTTCCTCCACCTAGGCTTCCATTTCCCTCTTTTCCAGTTCCTCGTGAGTCATATTTCTTACCTTTGGCTTCCCACAAGTGATGTACCTGGCTGATATTGATTTGACCTCTTCCATAGGACTTGTATGCCTTTCAGTTTTATTAAAAGAGTACTCAATTACCTCATCGCTGATCTTGAAAGTGAGCACTCCCTTTCGTACGCTTATGTTGGTATCTACCGTCGCTAAGAAGGGCCTTCCTAATATAATTGGACAAGCAGGGTCCTCTGCCATATCAATAACTAAGAAATCAGCAGGGACAAAGAAATTACCTACTTGCACCGGTACATTATCCACCATGCCTGTTGGGATGACCACAATATTGTTTGCCATGTATAATTTTGCATCTACAGGCTCTAAAGCACTTATCTTGACTTTGGACCAGATTGATAGAGGCATAATACTTACACTGGCTCCTAAGTCACACAAAACATTAAATTTATATTGACCAAATCCAATGGTTATAGCAAACTTACCTGGATCTGGCTGTTTTTTCTAGAATGTCCATCTGACTGCACTCCTCTGCGATCTCAGCAATTGATTGCTTTTTGCTCAGAATCTCCTTGAGGAACTTTACATACGACGACATCTCATGAAGAGCTTATGTGAAAGGGATTGTGACATTGAGCCTTTGAAGCATATTCACGAAACGCTGAAACTTCTTTTCCGCTGGGTCCTTTTGAGATTTCGTTGGGAATGGCAGCGTTTTCTTTTTTGGAGGTGCAGGAGTGTTGTCGACATGGGCAAAAGGTTGGTCGACGTCGGTTGGAGGCTCTTTGACGTCGACTACAGTAGTCGATTTCTGGGCAAGTGCAACGTTCTGGTCGATGTCGACTAAGTTGTCCTCGACGTCGAGTAGAGTCTGGTCGACATCTACTGGCTTACTCGAGGTTGAGTAGTCTTCTGCATCCTTCTGCTCCGTGTTTTACTTCGGCGTCCGTGTCTGTCGCCCACTCCTTAGATTCACGGTAGCTACCTGTCATGTAGATTTAGTTTTAGGATTAGGTTCAGAGGATCCAGGGAGCGTACCTGATTGCTTGGGGATTGATGAAGCCAATTGATCCATTTGGGTCTCTATTGATTTCCGCCAGATATCAATCTCCCCAAGTCTAGAGTTGATGCCATGCAGCTAAGTGTGGATGGAATTGATTGTTTGCTTGCTATCTGAATGATTCCTTCGCATCTCCTCAAGAATAACCTGCATGTCATTCTTCTTACCTTCTCTATCATGGTGACCAGGAGCTTTGTAGGGCGAGGGGTCTCTTTGATGCTGAGGCTGTCGATAGTGACTCCAGTTCTACTGTTGCTGATGCTGCCCTGAGTAGTTTCCCCCCGCATACCTCGCCTCTTGGTGGGTTTCAACCATGAGTATTTGATCTCCATGTGGGCACATAGTAGTGTTGTGCCTCACAGACCCACATCCCAAACAAGGTTTATCTTTAAAAAGGAATTTAACTTGTTTGGTGAGACGGCGTACCTAATCGTTGTGGAACTGGTCCCTGGCGTCTGGATCAATCTCTTTAGGTGGCACATATAGAGGCATAGATGGGGCAAGCCTTTCATACCTTTCGTCTCCCGAGGCCGCAGAAGACCCATATGTATTGTCATAATTTGTCAACGTCTCAAAGGTCTCCCAAGCACGTCGTGGGGTGTACTCGAGATACCTATAGGCGGTGTAATTGTTGATCCGATCCTTAGTAGGTGCATCTAGGTAGTTGAAGATGATCTCCTAGATGATGTAGGGTGGATGTCCGTGCTTAGGACAGGATTTCAGAAGCCTTTTGTAGCACTCCCAGACCCGTGCTAATGTTTCCCCTGGCTTCTGTCTGAAAGCCGTCATTTGTTGTCTGAGTGCAGCTGTCTTCGCAGAAGGAAATAAATTGTTAAGGAACAAGTCCTATAATTCGTTCCAAGTGCGAATTGATTGTGCTGGCAATCCTTCAAGCCACTGTGAGGCTATTCCTGCAAGGGACCAACGAAAAGCCTTTAGATTCAGGTATTCTAGATTAGCATCATCTGCAATTGCTTCACATAAATCTAGAAAAGTAGTGACGTGTTCTAAAGGACATTCATTAGGCTTTCCCCTAAATTGATTCCTTCTAATTTCAGTAATAAAAGAAGGATGAATTTCATAATTAATAGGGGGAAGAACGATCGGTGATTCTGAAACTTCCAGAGTAGGATGCAGATACTCCTTTGCGTTGGCTGGGACATGCCCAATCTACTCCTCAAGTTCCCTTCTGGCATCGACCTCGCGATCTACCCTTGCTTCCCACCTTTGTTGATTCTGTTTATATTCCGCGTCTCGTTGGGCGTGCTCTGCTTCTCTGGTGGTTAATTCCTTAATTCGTAGGCAGAGTTGCTCAAGCTCCTGCGATGGTGTGAGCTGGATCTCGTTCTCGTTGTGAGTTTGCGACATCTTCCTTAACCTTTGTCGAAGATGGAAGTATCGCTCTGGTTCGAGAATAGGGTCTATAGGTGTGCGATCAGTTCTTCACATGCACCTGCAAAACAAAAAGAAAAAGAAAAAGAGAGTAAAAAGGAACTAAGAAGGGCGCGGTTGATTGCTTCCCCGACAACGGCGCCAATTTGTTGTTGCAAGAGGATTATATGTCTAGTATTAAAGTAAATAAAACTAATAAAAGCAAACCAACTCCTGTCCAAGCAAATAAATATAAGACTTCCTCCCGTTGTAGTAGAAGGCAGCTAGGATCGATCCACGAGGAAGCGTGTCAGCACCCGCCTTTTTAGTCCAGAAAACTCTCAAAATCAACTCAGGAAGTACTCGACGTCGACTAGAGTCCTCGATGTCGACCACTCAATCGAGTAGAACTACAAAACAGAAGCAAAGAAACACAAAAACGAACGAAAGCTAGCCGATCTCGAGTAGAGGTACTCGACTTCGACCACTGTAGCACTCGACTTCGACCAGTGTCGTCAATATTGAGTAGTGCAGAATCAAAAATCGTAACTTTAAATCAAAATAGGACGAAAGTAAACACGAAATCGGTGGGAATAAAATCAGTAAACTAAAAGAGTTCCAAGATCGGGGTTTCAATGGCACAACGATAACCGTATAAAATAATGCATAAGGTATTAAAGATCATGCCTTTCATTAAATAACTTTCATTATTAACAAGTAGGAAAATAGAGGCTTTCGCATAAACCCTAATTGTTACTAACCCTTTTCAGATAATTAACCCAAGTTGTATTAAGATCACTTTCGACTTTCGCAAAAGAATCATGCAATGAGGGATAGAAGATGAAATTGCATAAAAAAATCATGGTTACCGTCAGGCTCACCCCGACCCTTGAAGTTGGGTGACTACTCGCTCTTCATCATAACAAACATCAATAATATAAAGGAAATAACTACTTGCATTAAATAAACATCATAACAAACCGAACAAAGCCAGATCACTTCTGCTCCCTTGCTCCACTCGACCTCTCTCTCTCTCTCTGAAAGCTCTCGAAAACTCTATGAAACACAATTGCTTGTGGCTTGGATTGGATGATTCAAAAAACCAGCCCCTAAAGCCTTATTTATAGTGTTCAACCTTAGCTAATATAGGGAGGAACAATCTATCGATCTATATCTAAAACTTTCTATCTAAAAACATAAGGTAAAGTTTAATGAATAAGGGAAATAAATCTACAAGGAAATAAGACTAATGTGGATAATCCCTCTTGAACTTGATTGATCTTCATGTGATTGGATAGAATTACATATATCTTCACTTGCAAGTAATCTATCTTCTCGGCACACACTCGATCTTGGACTCGGATTGCTGACTGGGGTACTCGACATCGACTAGAGTTAGTCGACGTCGACTAGAATCTTCTTCTCCTGGGTTGTACTCGAGCTCGGGCACCTTCTGGACGCTCGACATGTAGTCGACATCGAGTAGGTTTACTCGACGTCGAGTATTTCTTTGCTTCTTGAGTGGATCTCTGCTCGACTTGCTCGTTTTCGACTTGGTGGCACTCGATATCGACTAGAGTTGGTCGATATCGACTAGTTGTGTAGAGTGCTTCCTTCCTTGTTTCTTGATCGATTTGTCCTGGTGCAGCTGCTCCTTGATCTCGGACTTTCTGTAGTTGTCTTCGAGCATCCAGATGATTTCCTTCCTTTCTCCGAATTGCTGTCAAATGCTTCGATTTTTGCGAATTTAAACAGAAACTAGCGTAGACTCCATAATTTGGAAAATAAGCGTAAACTACATAAAATCTGTATTATGTCTAAACCAGTTGCATGAAATGTATGCTGAAATTAATATAAAAGTAAGTATAAAACATCGCGAATCAGGCTCACGACATTTAGCAGGCGAATAATTGATTCACATGGATCCATCCCAATAGATATAAAATCAAAATTAATGAATAAAAATCACCCTCATAAGACTAATTCATCTATGAATAACTTCCTATCAGAGTATATATGTATAAAGGTAAACACATTACCTTAATCATCATCTTGAAAAAAGTACTTGCTTCACAAGTATATATGTATAAACCCCTTACCTAAATCATTAAATTCGTTGTCAAAAAGAGCAAGCTCAAGCCTCAGACCTTGCAATCTTCCCAAGGTTGCAAGGGCAATAGATGGTGGCATATGCAACAGGAGCTCAGTATGTCCGAGAAGGCCTGTTGTAGGAGGAAATCGAGATTGCAAATAAAATATGAATAAAGAAAGCAAACCAGATTCCGTCCCTTGCAAATGATTACAAGACCTCCTTCTGATGTAGCAGTGGAAAGTCAGGATCGATCCACGAGGAAGCGTGTCAGCAAATCCTAGGCAGCGGATGAATCTCACGGCAGAATTCGACCACAGATGCTCGATCTCGACTAGGGTTAGTCGACAAAAGATCAGGCAAGTCGAATAAAGCAGCAGCAGCTCTCGGTGGTTACTCGATATCGAGTAAATCTTCTCGATATCGAGGAAGCTTTTCGTCGATCTCGGGTCCCTGCACACCAGAAGCTACAGCGATCTTCCTCGATCGAATATCAGTACTCGATATCGACCAGATTTAGTCGATATCGAGGAGGCAGAAACTTAAAAACGAAATAAATAAAGAACAAAGCTTGTGGGATTCGAAATAAACTATGTATGAAAGACAACTTCCAAGATCGGGGTTTGCAACAACAATAACCAAGCATGCATAAGGCAAGATAAAGAAATAATCATGCAATCACATCAAAGGATTAAGCTTTCGCCTTTTCCAACAATCAGACAACTCTTTCAAGAAACCCTAATTGTATCTACCGATTTTAGGTTTACAATCCAAGTTGTTAGCATGGATCTCCATTGAATGGGTAATAAACACATAACAGGTAGTAGATGCTCAAAACATGACAAAGATTAAATCGTTACCTCAAACATGCAAGGCTATCGTCGGGCTCGCCCCATGCCTAGAAGTGGGTGGACTACTCGCGCCTCATCGCAATCGCAGACATTGATTTAAAAGAAATAACTTGCATTGACTATATTCAAAGTCTTTACAATCCCAGCCCTCCAACTTTCGCTGAATGCCAAAATCCTAAAACCTTTGAACTCCTAAAACTCTGTGTGTAATTTGTATCTCTGAAATTGAATGAATAAAAAATCAGCCCCTAAGACTTTATTTATAGGGCTTAATCCTTGCTATTCAAGGAAAGCAATATCTATATCTATTTCTAAAGATAAAACTTAAATAAAAGGAATATTTATCTTAAAAGGAATTATATCTAAATTATCTAAATATCTTCATGTGTGGATAAATCTTCTTTCCATGGATAGACCTTGATAGACTTGGATAGAACTTGATAGAACTCGGACATCTCGCAACCCAACAGCCCAACTCGTAATTAGACAGGCCCAACAGCGTTGCAGCCCAGGAAAGTGTTACTCGATATCGAGTAATTTCCTCGATATCGAGGAAAGGTGTTGTCGACTGGGATTCACTGGCTTGCTCGAGTAACTGGTCCTCGACTTGGCTCGGACAAGTGTTGCTGGTCTTGTCGATATCGAGGAAGTGCTGCTTGGTATGTCTAGGTCTTCGGCTTCTCGATCAGGTGTTGCCTCCTCGACTCCAAGCTGGTCTTCAAGTCTTGTCGATATCGAGTAAATTACTCGATATCGAGTAACGTTCTGGAGTCGGGTAGCTTTGCCTCTCAGCTTCTCGATATGGCATCTCCTCGATCATGCTTTGCTCGGACATGTTTGGTCGATATCGAGGAAAGGTACTCGATATCGAGTAAGGCTCAGTTTCTGTCTTTGCTTCTTGGTTTTGTCCCGGAATGGCTCCAAATATTCTGTAATATTAAACCAAAACTCATGTAGACCTCTATTTCTTGCAAATAAGCATATACTACATAAATTCAACATATTCCCACCCCGAAATATGCAAAGTGTATAGAATAAGGAGCTAAAATGTGTATTTCAACATGGCTATTTTAGTAGACATCAAATCACCCCATACTTAAGCTTGCTTGTCCCCAAGAAATAACTTGGATGGTCATTCAGGGGAAGAATTCAAAACTCTCAACATCTTAGATTCATTCTCATATAACCCTGCAATCAATTACCATCCTCGAAAAGGAACTCGTGTCACAAATATGTGCATGTGCAATAAAAAGCAACATCTACTCATAAAAGGAGGGTCATGCAAAAACAATTTATGTGACAAAGCATTAATAATCAAGAGGACTTTAATTTAAGCTCAAATAAGGAGTAGATTTGGTAAAAGGCTAAAGGTGGGCAATTTTGGGCAATGTGGTGCTAATAATCCGGGGAAATAGAGTATTTCCAAACTTTCTTAACCACATCCCTTCTCCATAAGATTCATCACCTTTCATATTGCTTTTCTCAATAATAATGCTTTTACCTCTTTAACCTCAGCACTGCCTTCTCGCGAGTCGCAAACATGGGTGTCATGAATGGCCCCGGATACTTAGTGCTTTGGACTCCTCACCTGTGTGTCCCATCTCGCCAAACTATTATCTCAGCGAGCAGGGTCGATCTTTGATCGGATTTTCTTTCACTCATTAAATTTTCCATATATTTCAAACGATCCTTCCAAACTCCAATAATGATAACAACAACACAAACACCATATAACATCTCCATAATGTAACATCATTCTCAACATAATCCCCGGAGAGGAAATAAGGTCAAGAATGGCAAATATTTAGAACATTTGGAGCAATGACTGAAATCAGGCATATATATGGCTTTTGTGATGCATAAGCATAGGTAAGGCTAGGAATATAAACAATGAGCATTGTATGGAAATATAAAGTCCTCTATCATCTTATCATGCAACATGTCAAAAGAAACTTCAAAATTTACCTCCTTCTATGGTTTTCAATAAAATATGCACTTCATTGTGACTTCCCTTTACTAGGCAATTTCATGCTATATCTCTAATGAATCCAATTTTGCATCGTCGAGTTCAAAAAAGCTTCCATGAAAGTATTTCTTTAAACAATTTACAAGCAATGGGAGATATCTCATAGAATTTTGAGTTTAGCCTTATGCACAAAAATTTTAAATTTACTCAAAATTCGCCATGTGAAACCAAAAGCAAGAATAAAACATATAATAATGATAATGAGTTCTTCCCCCACCCCATACTTAAAATATACAGTGTCCCCACTATATAAAATCAATAAAAAACAAAGGTAAAGGAAGGAACTCACCGAATAATGCGTCGAGGAAAGCAAAACAGGGCCTTTCGAGCACTGTCGTAGTCGATGTCGGGGACATTTTGGTCGATATCGACCAACTTACTCGATATCTAGTAACGTTGGTAAAAAATCGACTTGCTGCTGCTCCTCTCCCCCTGTCGATTTTCACCTTAGGAGCCCATATCGACTAAATTATAGTCGATATCGACTAGGTTTGTCAGCGTCGAGTGTAATGTTGAAGTCGAGGAGTTTGGCGACTTGGTTGATATCGAGTTGGCCTACTCGATATCGAGTAAAAAATGGGTTGCTCCTCCTGGTCGATTTCGACTTGGCCTTCGTCGATTCCGACTAACTTTCAGGGACTTCTTTTTCCACCCTTCGCGATCCCTTTTATGCTTGCAGACCTAAAAGTGTTAGATTTCACACGAAGACAAGACATTCCACGTGAAGTATAAAAATAAACAAAAACAAAACCAAAACCAAAACCAAAAGTTTCAAAGTCCCAAAATTTAAAAAGTTTTATGTACATGCTCTAGATTTTAGAGTCACTAGGCTGACTTCTCCGTTTGTGCTTAAGGACCCTCAATGTGGGGCTCGCTTGTGCTTGGCCCTTCTCCTGGATCATCTAGGTCCTGATTGTAGTATGCAAGCTCAGTTGATAGGTGGTCGCTTGCATAGTCCCCCTTTCCTTCCTTTTTCTTCTTTCCAGCTCTTATTCTCCGCAGATTCTCTCGCCACGGGGCCTTACCTCCCCTTAAATTATTTATAAATTTCTTAATGGACTGAGGAGGAGTAGAATTTATACCTGAACTTACCTTTTCGGGCCCAAAACAGAAATCTTTGGGCTTAGGGTTGGTCGATGTCGAGTTGGGCTGGTCGACATCGAGTACAGGGACCCCATACTTAGGCTCTTGGCAAGTCTGGTGTGCATCAGAGGAAGTCGATGTCGAGGAGATTTGGTCGACATCGAGTAACGCTTCGGTCGATATCGAGCAGGGCTTGTCGATATCGAATAGAGTTTTGGTGCCTTCCTCCGTTGTTTGCTTGGTCCCGTGGTTGCTGATGCTTTTTACCTCCAGCCATAAAATTTCCTCCTTTGCAGGGCCAAAGGAGAAATGTAAGACCTCGTCGCCTATGGTGAAGGTGAGCAATCGCTGTTTGACACTAATCTTGGCATCTGCAGTAGCTAGAAATGGTCTACCAAGAATAATAGGACTAGTAGGATCTTCAGCGCAGTCTATAATAAGGAAATCTGCTGGAATAAAGAATTTACCAACCTGGACAGGGACATTCTCAACCATACCTGTAGGGATGACCACTATATTGTTAGCCATGTATAGCTTGGCATCCACAGGCTCTATACATCCTATCTTCACCTTTCGCCAGATTGATAAGGACATGATGCTCACGCTTTCTCCTAAATCACACAAGGACTCATATTTATATTGACCAAGTCCTACAATAACAGAAAACTTACCAGGATCGGGCCTCTTTTCAGGGAAGTGGAGCATTTTGCATTCGCCGGCGATTTCTGAGAGTGATCGCTTGTTGCTCAGGATCTCCTTGAGGAATTTGACATAAGCAGGCATCTCTTGCAGAGCTTATGTAAAAGGAATAGAGACATTTAGTTCTCGAATCATATTAACAAAATGTTTAAACTTACCTGCAGTTGGATCTTTTAGCGCTTTGGAAGGAAAATGCAGTGTCTTTTTCTGCTTCGGAACCAGAATGGATGTCGGCGGTGTTGCAGAGTCCTCGACATCGGCCAACTTCTCCTCGACATCGACCAGGGGTTGCTCGATATCGACAACAGTTGTCGATCTCGAGTTGCTGGGTTGTGCAGTGGAGTCTGAGTTTGTCTTCTCCTCTGTGTCGAGTTGTTGCTTGTCGATATCGACCAAGGTTCGGTCGACATCGAGTTGCTACTGCTCATTGTCGAGTTGCTGCTCTGCCTTGTCCTGGTGCGTTCCGACCTCTGGCTCGTGTAATTGGTGCCCGCTCCTGAGCTTTACAACTGCGACGTGTCCGGTCTTCCCCTTAGGATTTGGTTCTGTTTGCCCAGGGAGTTGCCCGGATGGTCGTGGAATCTGTGCCGCGAATTGACCCATTTGAGTCTCAATGTTTTTCTTCTAGATGTCTAGCTCTCCAAATTTTGTATTGATGTTCTGGAACTGATTGTTGATGGTGCCTTGATTCCGGCGCATCTCCTCAAGGATGAGCTGTAAATCATCCTTCTTTTGGTCCCTTTCTGGATGTCTTGGAGCTCTGTATGGCGGGGGGTTCCTAGGAGGACCTTGGTTCCATTGTGGTTGATAGAACCTTTGATCCCCCATATAGCGATTGGGACCCCCTGCATAAGCTACCTCTTCCTGGGTCTCTACCATCCTGACTTGCACTGTTTATGGGCACTCAGTAGTGGTGTGCCGCTGTGATCCGCATTCGATGCAAGGCTGGTTGACAAAGAGATACTTGACTTGCTTGAGGAGCTTGCGATTCTGGTCTCTGCAGTACCACTCCCTGACATCTGGGTCAATCTCCTTGGAAGGCTCGTAGAGAGGCATGGATGGGGCTGGCCTGGCATAAGAGTTCTCATCATAGTTTGTAGTAGCCCCATACTTGTTGTCATAGTTGGTGAGCTTGTCTAGTACACCCTATGCGTCAGCCGGTGGCATCGTCAGATACTCATACCGAGTATACTGATTGATCCTATCTTTAGTGACTTGGTCAAGAGAATTGAAGAAGATCTCTTGAATGACATAGAGCGGCTGTCGATGAGTAGGGCAAGATCGCATGCTTTTGCTAGCGGCTCCCCAGGCTTCTGTTTGAAAGCTGTAATCTTCTGGCGGAGGAGTGTTGTCTTGGCAGGAGGGAAGAATTTGTTGAGAAATTTCTGCTCTACTTGAGCCCATGTCGTGAGGGATCGTGGTTTTAGTCCTTCTAGCCATTTCAATGCAGGACCAGCGAGAGACCAGCGGAAAGCCTTCATCTTGACATATTCCAGAGTAGTACGACACATGTCAGTAAAATTGGTAATATGTTCAAGAGGGCATTCGTTAAATCTTCCATGAAAAGCATTATTTTTAAGTTCAATAAGGAAGTGAGTGCGAATTTCATAGTTATTTTGAGGGATTAGAATAGCCGATTCAGGCACGACGAGAGTCAGATGCATATAATCCTCTGTAGTGGTTGGGTATTGGGCAAGCTCAGCTTCTGCTTGCCTCGCACGCTCAGCTTCCTGTTCCCTTCCTGTTCTCTCAGTGGCGAGAGCAATATCTTTGGCGGCTAGTTCTCTCCTAAGCCTCTCAATCAGCTGTTCTTGTGTTTCTGTGGCCGCCATGGCTCTTTTTAGTTTAGCGTGGCGTGTAGAAGGCGTTCTGGTTCGTCTAAGCCGTCAAACTTAGGTGGTTGACCAGAATAGCGCATATACCTGCAAAGTACCTCAAGAAAAACATGAGATTTAACTACCTAAGGCGCGAATGATTGCTTCCCCGGCAACGGCGCCAATTTGTTGTAGGAGGAAATCGAGATTGCAGATAAAATATGAATAAAGCAAGCAAACCAGATTCCGTCCCTTGCAAATGATTACAAGACCTTCTCCTGATGTAGCAGTGGGAAGTCACGATCGATCCACGAGGAAGCGTGTCAGTGGATCCTAGGCAGCGGATGAATCTCACGATAGAAGTCGACCACAGATGCTCGATCTCGACTAGGTTTAGTCGACAGAAGATCAGGCAAGTCGAATAAAGCAGCAGCCGCTCTCGGTGGTTACTCGATATCGAGTAAATCTTCTCGATATCGAGGAAGCTTTTCGTCGATCTCGGGTACCTGCACACCAGAAGCTACAGCGATCTTCCTCGATCAAATATCAGTACTCGATATCGACCAGATTTAGTCGATATCGAGGAGACAGAAACTTAAAAACGAAATAAATAAAGAACAAAGCTTGTGGGATTCGAAATAAACTATGTATGAAAGACAACTTCCAAGATCGGGGTATGCAACAACAATAACCAAGCATGCATAAGGCAAGATAAAGAAATAATCATGCAATCACATCGAAGGATTAAGCTTTCGTCTTTTCCAACAATCAGACAACTCTTTCAAGAAACCCTAATTGTATCTACCGATTTTAGGTTTACAATCCAAGTTGTTAGCATGGATCTCCATTGAATGGGTAATAAACACATAACAGGTAGTAGATGCTCAAAACATGACAAAGGTTAAATCTTTACCTCAAACATGCAGGGCTATCGTCGGGCTCGCCCCAACCCTAGAAGTGGGTGGACTACTCGCGCCTCATCGCAATCGCAGACATTGATTTAAAAGAAATAACTTGCATTGACTATATTCAAAGTCTTTACAATCCCGACCCTCCAACTTTCGTTGAATGCCAAAACCCTAAAACCTTTGAACTCCTAAAACTCTGTGTGTAATTTGTATCTCTAAAATTGAATGAATAAAAACTCAGCCCCTAAGGCTTTATTTATAGGGCTTAATCCTTGCTATTCAAGGAAATCAATATCTATATCTATTTCTAAAGATAAAACTTAAATAAAAGGAATATTTATCTTAAAAGGAATTATATCTAAACTATCTAAATATCTTCATGTGTGGATAAATCTTCTTTCCATGGATAGACCTTGATAGACTCGGATAGAACTTGATAGAACTCGAACATCTCGCAACCCAATAGCCCAACTCGTAATCAGACAAGCCCAACAGCGTCGCGGCCCAGGAAAGTGTTACTCGATATCGAGTAATTTCCTCGATATCGAGGAAAGGTGTTGTCGACTGGGCTTCACTGGCTTGCTCGAGTAACTGGTCCTCGACTTGGCTCGGACAAGTGTTGCTGGTCTTGTCGATATCGAGTAAATTACTCGATATCGAGGAAGTGCTGCTCGGTATGTCTAGGTCTTCGGCTTCTCAATCAGGTGTTGCCTCCTCGACTCCAGGCTGGTCTTCAAGTCTTGTCGATATCGAGTAAATTACTCGATATCGAGTAACGTTCTGGAGTCGGGTAGCTTTGCCTCTCAGCTTCTCGATATGGCATGTCCTCGATCATGCTTTGCTCGGACATGTTTGGTCGATATCGAGGAAAGGTACTCGATATCGAGTAAGGCTCAGTTTCCATCTTTGCTTCTTTGTTTTGTCCCGGAATGGCTCCAAATTCTGTAATATTAAACCAAAACTCATGTAGACCTCTATTTCTTGCAAATAAGCATATACTACATAAATTCAACATATTCCCACCCCGAAATATGCAAAGTGTATAGAATAAGGAGCTAAAATGTGTATTTCAACATGGCTATTTTAGTAGACATCAAGGCCACTGGCTGCAACAACATGTGCTTGAGCTTGAGCATGAAGTTGTTGACATACATTCTCAAGCTCGTGGCAATTAAAAGGGCACCAAATACCAACCAAAGCTTCAAATGGATTCAAAATAAAGTTGTTTTAGTATCAACTCCCATCAATACCAGCAAAATAAACAAATAACAATTTTGAATCAGATAACAGACTTATCATAAAGTTTGGAGTCATTTGATGAGAATTAAGTATCATAAATAGTAGAAGAACTATCCTAAAAAAAGGCATGTGAAGGTGTTATTAACTATATAACCAATCCACTGAAATGTAATGTGTGAGACAAAAAAAAGGCAGCAACAGAAAGAAAAAGCAAAGTACCTTTAACCAAGAATGTGTGATTACATCAGGTGAGAATGAATAGCAATGGAAAATACCCGAGTCACTCAGATTTCTTTCTTTCACTCATATAAACTCATACACAGGTTGCTATGCCTACATCAAGTGAGACTGAATAGCAAAGGCTTTTAAGGCTTAACTCACCCTTAATCTAAGTTACTTGTCCGCCAATGCTAAAAGAAAGTGAAGTAAGAACAAAGGAAGAGGGCAAAGGCCAAAAAAACTACAATAAAAGATACAAGTTTTTTTAATTTAAATTAAAATTTGCTGGAACGCATTACAACAGCTGAGATAATGGTAAATTTTTTGAGCAGCTGTAAGTTCCTCTAGGCATTACAGCAGCTGCACAACTGAGATCTTCACGCAGTAGCAGCAACTGAGATCTAATTAATAATTTTGTTCATCCTGGCAACTTACAAGAAGTAGACACCTAGAGGAATTTTGTTAGCAGCAATTGAGATCTGATTGCAAAAGGAATATCAAATCTTTCTTGTTATCAATGCTTTTATGTTTTATGATATGAAAGTAATTGGGAGGAAGAGAGTGAAATGTGAGAAGGACAAAGCAAGTGTTAGATATATCTTAGCAGCAATATTATACAACATGAAATTGATAGAATTTCACCCATAAATATGCCATGTTTCCTTTATATTATTGTATGGTAGCACAATTGGGAGGAGAAAAGTGAGATGTGATTTCATTTGTTTTTTTTTTTGCATTATTAAAAAAATGAACAAACATGATATTAGCTTCAAATGTAGATTATATGAATCATTAAAAAGTCACAGCTTCAAATGCAGATTATATGAATCATTAAAAAAATCCGTCAACTCAAGTGAATTGAACAATAAGTAAACCAAAGGCTTTGCAGTTTGCTCAATTAACTTGATATCAGGCTTCACAAATTTCTTCATTAACTATGTCTCACAAATTGTTCAACGATCAGATTTTGATCAAAAAAGATGAAGAGAGAAACACATAGCTAGGCTAAGTAGTTTAGACGACCTAATCAATAAATTCAACCAAAAAAATAGACTTACCCATTTTCGCAAAATCAAACCCTAATCCCGCACTAGCTCTTCACAATTCTGATCCCTATTTCCCAAATCAAACCCTAGCCAAACACTATCAAGTTCCTAAATTGAAGAGAAAGATGTTTGAGGTTACCTAAAAATAAAGTTGGAGAGAACACTAGAGATCTGAGGACGAGAGTCCCTATTCTTGAGCGCGGACCAGCAGCACACAAAGGCGGCCTCGAGTGGAGACGTAGTCAGGCGGAATCAAGGCGAGCTCTGACATAGGCAGAATCGAAGGTCGATGGCGACGGAGAGAGGTCGATGGAGAAGGAGAGAAGTCGGGGGAAGATATCAAGAATAAGGGCGTTGGCAATGGACGGATCTGCGATGGTTGATTAACGGCGAGGAGATTCGATGCCGCATGAGCTCACCACAAACGGCGACAGGCGCAGCAAATGAGGAGAGGAGGAGGAACTGCTGGATGGAGAGAGGAAGAGTCATGGAGAGAGCTCGAAGGAGATTGGGAGGCGAGCGACGGAGAAGGGGTCTAGGAGCGGGAGAAGGGTCGGTTAAGGGCTTTATTGATTAATCTTGAAATTTACCACGATTAGTAAAAGGAACTGTGGTAAACATGATGCTAGTTTACTTCGGTTCTCCTTGGAACCGTGGTAAAGTTGTTGACTTTGAAAATTTACCACGACATTACACGGAACCATGGTAAATGTAATGATAATTTACTTCGGTTCTCCTTGGAACCGTGGTAAACTTGTAAACCCTGAAAATTTACCACACGAAGACACGAAACCGTGGTAAATTAAGTGTGGCCAAAGGTCATTTTCTACTAGTTTCATTTTATGCATATTTTTATTTATTATTTTCGGCTCATATAAAAAATATAGTTCGAAAAAAAAAATAAGGGAAAAAAAAAAGAAAAAAGGAAAGAATAAAGAACCAAGTTATTTATTTTTGCATATGAGGAAGATTGGATTTATGTTGGTTGAGAGGTAGATTGGTTGGGTGTTGTATATGCATATGTGTGCAAGAGTACGAGATTATGAGTATGATTTTGAGATTATGAGATTATGGAGATTATTGATATATCTATTGAGAGTTGAGATTATATGGAGGATTTAAGGCTTATTGTTATATTTATGAGATGTTGTGTTATTGAGAGCTTGATGTATTATTGTTGAATTGGTTAGTGTTATGTTGAGAGTTTTGGAATCTTATTTTCTTGGAATTTATAGCACCACATGACCAAATACAATTCCTTGACCTTATGTTTCTTACCAAGCACATTACAACCCCGCCGAATGGAGTACGTCTTCTATGAAGGTTTCCATTGAGCGAAAGCCCTCTTGATGTTCTTATTTTTGCTTTGATGTATCCGGTGGAGATTTTGTGATATAAATATCAATATTTGATTTGATGCCTGTCTATGGAATTTGATGGAGTACCATCCCAAGTACCACCTGGTGCACCTCATTTTGGAGATGGACATATCACAAGGTCCCGAGCTAAGAAGATAAGTGTAACACCCCCTTTTCAATCCCAAAGGGGTGTTGCAGCGCCAGTGAATCCGCAGACTTTAATGTCTTTGAATTCACCTGAGGCTTATAGGGACATGCAGCCATGCTCCCATAAACAAGATGATAATTTAAATACAATAAAATAGGCGGAAGTCAATACAATTGATTAGTTTAAAATATCTGATCACAATGACATAAGAATACCAAAACAATAAAGTAGGAATAACTTCCAAAATAACTGAAACTAAAGTAGCGATGCGGAAACTTTTAGAGGTTCAAAACTTGTAGTAAAACATTCAATAAATGACAATCTGCTCTTCAACTCTCTCCTGCTCCGCTTCTTGCACCAGACATGTGGAATATGGTCTGGTGTTTCGTGAGAACGAAGGACACCAGCCATCCAATAAATAGGATGGTTAGTACAATAAAGACTAGCAAATGATAGGGAAAATGTTCAGACTTTAACCTTACAGTGACCATGAAACGGTATGTCTCAGGTTAAGGGAATGACACAAATATTTATAGTGGAAACTGAATAAGAAGGTAAAAATTCACACATGACTCGGACGATCAGAATGATCGATTACCAGATAAGAAAAGGAATTATACCCCGAATAAGAGTGAAGTATAATATAACGGAATTGATCACCTATCAATAATCTCGATAATAACAATAATGTATATAGGTAAATAACACAATATAAAACGTAGTGACACGGGTCTAGACTCAACTAGGACTGCGACCTGAGACTTTGAAGTCTAATAGGGACACGGGTCCAGACTCAACTAGGACTGCGACCTGAGACTTTGAAGTCTAATAGGGACACGGGTCCAGACTCAGCTAGGCCTGCGACCTGAGACTGTTTGAAGTCTAATAGGGACACGGGTCCAGACTCAACTAGGCCTGCGACCTGAGACTGTTTGAAGTCTAATAGGGACACGGGTCCAGACTCAACTAGGCCTGCAACCTAAGACTGTTTGAAGTCTAGATATTCCATGGAACCTTTTAGATTGGGCTTTACACTATTCCCAACCTACGAGATAACCCTCGCAACTGACTTTAAGTCAATCCGCACCACGTGAGATGCACATCTTAACATATCATACCTAAGCATCACATGGTGCCTATCTTAACTTATCATACATAACCAGTTTATACTAGGTGATCATAATAAAGACATCAAACCAACAAGGACGTACAAGCACGGATATTTCAAGGATCTTAATATCGCATGCTATTAATTTGCATGAAAGAAACAAGCAAGATATCATGCAATTTAGGAAGAAGAAAATGGGCAACTTTTTACTTATCTCGAGTTATAAACAAACAATTACATTTAATCCGCATATCACTATAATTCATTTAATAATTGCCCATTAATTTAACTCATGCCAATTTATGATTAAAAAGGATAAATTACATCAAGTAGACGGGTATGCAATTTATCGAAATTGGCAAGGAAATTGGCCACAGGGCCGCATTCGACACGGAAGAATTTAAAAGGCACGTCAAAGGAAAATCACGAAACATGCAAAAGGCATTGAACGAAATCACTTGCGTTAACTTTCGATGATCAGCTGATGACAACCAGGCGAGATTTTAGCACCTATTGAATCCAACGGAAAAGGAATATTAATATTGATATTTTATAAAATTAACTTTACTTAACTCAATTTGAAATTGAATTAATTCTATAAAGTTAAATATATATATACCAATATGAATTCCTCGGGAAGCGGGATCCGGCGTGAGTGCTTCGAGATTTCTTGGTGTCGCTGAAACGGGCAAGAATTGAATAGTTTAGAAATATTGGCCACTTAATTTAATAAATAATTAACTTAGGGTCAGAAACGAAAATAGTATAAAAATAAGGGACGTTTACGTGATTTCATCAAAAGAGATCAAAATCTCTATTTTGATTTCACGGCTCACGTACAGCGACGAAGAAGAAGATCTTCCCTCGGCGGCGATGGCTCACGGCAAGGCGAGGCTCGGCGCGACGATTGGCGGCGGCATTCGACGGCGGAGGCTGGCGGCAACAATCGAAGACGATGGGTGCGGCAATCGGAGACAACTGCAGCGAGGGCTAGGGGGCGACGGCGCGGCAATCGGCGTTCTCCGGGCAAGGGCCGCGTTCTGCAGTGGCTCAGCGGCGAGGGTGATGGTCCGGCGGTGATGGCTCGGCAGTGATGGGCGCGGCCTTGGGCAATCTCCGGGAGAGGGCGACTCACCGACTGCAATGGCTCGGCGGCGCGTCTCCGGTAAGGCTGCACTGCAGTTGGCAGTCGGCGGTGGTGAATTGCGGAGGGCGTAGTTCAGGCGGAGGGACGGATAGATAACAAGGTGCGGTAATGGTGGTGGCCGCGGCGGAGGCTACGGCTCACGGGAGTAAAGGGAAGGAGGATGAGAGACGGTGATTTTGGGTTGTGGGATCCCTAATTGACGTGTATTGTTGAATTAGGATTGAATAAATGATAGATTATTGATTCTTTAGTATTTAGAATCAACTAAGGATAAAGATTAAGGGTAAATAAAAGATTTTAAGAAAGAGAAATACAGAACTGGATAAAGATGGAGATATAAGGTAGGTTTCTCCCCTTTTAGCGAGATGAATATTATTTAATTTAATTTCATAAATTAAATAATAAGTGTATTTAGAGGATTTATATAATTAAATTCATCATATATTATTTCTCTTTAGAATAATTTAATTATTCTAATTCATACCATATATCTTATGTGAATTTATTAAATGACCAAATTCACAAGATATACTATATATTGAATATAATATAGATTTATTCAATTACATAAAAATAAGAAATAGCCCAAAAATAATTTGGGGTATTTCAATAAGAGAGGAACTTAACGCATTCATCATCCACCATATGAAGTTGGTGCTACCCAAGGAGCCTAACAGTTTTTCGACGTCTCAGTAATATGGGTCGTAAGGAGTTAATTTTTATCTTATTGGTTCGTGTCATACCTTGTTGGACCGAGGACGAAAAGATCTACAACTTTGTTGTTGAAGGTTTTTCCAGAATCAAATTCTAAGTTGGCCGAAATGCATCATCTTTGCAGTTGTCCTTGTTTGGACGAATTTCCACATATTTATTTAATTATTTTCGAATTTATGTTATTAAATTAGATTTAATTATTAGGAAAATAATGTGGGAAGGAAAATATCTCATCTAGATAAATTCCTTACCCAGGAAGTTTTATTTATCTATCTTTAGTTAGTTTGATTTATCTTAGAATTATTTTATCTAGCTTTATCAACCAAAACTCTATCTTTTGCACAAGATAGAATTTGTCTATTGTCTACTTAAACTCATGTTTTACATTCAATAAAAATTAGATTGTAATTAATATTGTGGAACCCTTTTTAGGATTAAAAAGGTTCTACAGTTTGCCAATCCAAAGGCTTTCATATCCCCTTATGTTCTATTGCACTCTGCAACACCAAAGTTCCATAAATTCCCAATTCACAGGTCAAAACACCTAGAACCCAAAATCTGTTTCTGAGCTCCAATTGCATTGTTGGACCTTCTTCCATAGTGGAGCCTTCTTCTTCTTCTTGAGGATGACACTCTTTTCCATCAATAGCCCTCGAATCGGTCTTGAGAGCTCGCCTGGATCAAGATCATTGTTTGACCCACAAAAGGTCATCTTGATCTGCATTGATCGGTCTAAAACCAATGCCCCGCAAGCGTACGGTGTCAATTGTAGTAATCGAGTGTCGAATCTCAGGGACTGTGTGAATACCAATTGCAGAACCTCAACTAGTTTACTAAGCCAAATAAGAGAAGTGATTTTTGACGGAATGAGAAAATAAGAAGAAGAAAAATGACAAATTGCAAGTGTTTGAGAATATATGATGCGAAATATTCCAGAGTCAAGGTTCACCACAACAATGCATCTTCGATAGACTATATAATTTTCATGCTTGAATAAATTAAAAAGAGATATTTGAAGGTAAACTATCTAAATTCATTATCGCTCAACCTACGCATGTTGCAATAACTATGTTCATTTCAATCAATTACCACTCAGCTCGCGCTTGTTGCAGATTAATCAATCAAATTGGACTCATTAAGCACTTAGATCCTAGCGAGCAAATCGATCAAACAATCGCAGGCGCGATCCGCATAATCAATTCAAACCTAGGTTGTCTACGATAGTTTAATATCCTCAAGAGAATTAAATAGATTGCTCATAAACAATTCTCAAGTTCAATCCACGTTTCCAACAACTTTGTCTATGTATCCAATCTCAATTCGCAGCTGGCGCGTGTTGAATATCAAAAGGATTCCAATCAATCATAGAATTAATCGGATTAAACACTCATGGATCAAATCAAACAAACAATAGAATTCATTCAGGCAATCATCACGCACATGTCTATCTCAGCATCGTTGGGATCACCCCGACCCCAGAACAGGGAAATTAGCCAGACATAGATTCAGACACAATCAAAGAATTCATGATGAAAGAATATAAGACTAGATTAACGAAACGTATTCTTGAATCCAGCAAAACAAACCTTCAAGCAGAAATCTCTAAAAGAGCCTCAAACTCTCAATGTCTGCAACTATCGTTTCTGACGTGAAAATTGGACGTCCTTATGATCAAACCCTAATTCTCTATATATAGTTATAAAAAAATATCTGAAAATAATCCTAAAATAATAATAAAATATTCCAAAAAGTCGTCCAACAATAGATAAAAGCTGATAAAAAATCCCGAAGTAGTAACGCGGAAAGGCAAGTATCGAGTCGATACTTCAGAGTATCGAGTCGATACTTGGCTACTGTAAAGCAATTTGGCTCGAATGTGAAGGTATCGAGTCGATACATGTGGGTATCGACTCGATATGTGAAAGTTCCGGGTCGATACTTTGACTCAGCGTCAGCTTCTTGGCTCGATTCCTCCATTTTGCAGGCCGAATTTGCAAAAGTGCTCAACATGAAAGTTGTAGGTATTTGAATCAGCTTTCCAACAAGCTATAGAACGTCTCGATCCGAATTTTGTGGAGCTCAAACGACTCATTTTACTGAGACGTCGCCAAGCAGGAATTGTCCAAAATATGTCGGTTCGACAATGGGCTCTTCTTAGCTTGATTTCTAGCACTTGAGACCAATATGCAAGACTCTTTCGGCGTCCATGAACATCTCAAACTTGGCTTCAATGAATCTTATTCCATCATGATTCCAAATTCACATCGAACAAGCTCCAAATCCCCTGAAAACAAATGGAACACAAGTGTAGACATCTATTCTAGAAACTAAACCAAAACCTATATAAAAGACATGCAAACCATATAAAAATGACTTTAAACGACTATAACCTATTTCCTATAGTATGTAGAATATGATGATATCAAAATACACCATACTTAGACATTGCTTGTCCCCAAGCAAGAATAATTAGATCAAATCACAAGTGCAAGATAGAATATTTGCCTCAACTTATTCAAGCCCTTTCGATAATAATAATGCAATCAAAATCTCAAGACAAGTGCCATCATCGCATGTTTCCTCATTACCGAAGACAAAACAATCAAGAGTCCCCAAACCTCACAAGGATATTTTATGTGGATCACTCTCACTCAATTGTGTTTAAAGGAATGAAATTTACGCTCGGTCTCAACAATTGTGTTTATCTATACCATAGGCTTGCTCAGCGTTCTACATCTCCACCGCTTGAGATCATGCACATAACAAAAATCATGAGGACTTTTATAAGGATTGTAATGAGGTCAAGGTAAAGGAAAATAAGGTATGGAAATATTTAGGCTTTATGGTGCAAAAATCCGGGAAAAAGGCATGCTAAAAAGCAACCAGTAAAACACCAATGCCAACAACTTCACAAACCAAACCAAATCACACCCAATTCCATCACAAATAATGCATTCTCAATTAAGCACTTCAGACTTCAATCAACCATTTTCTTTCTTTTTTTCTTTGTTTTTCTCTCTTTTCTTACCTCTCTAGCTTCAACACCGTTTTGCACGAATACAAACATTTGTGATGAATGCACCCCGTTACTAAGTGTCTTAGCTACCTCACCTTGAATATTTTCCTCCTTGTGTGAATTTTATCCTCCACAAGCAGGATCGGTTACTAACCGTATTTTTTCTTCTTCTTGACTTTTGCCCAGGAGTGAATTTTATCCTCCTCCTGTCCCAAGGAATTTCTACAACATCGCATAAATCATTCAAAGCAGAATATATTAAACACATGAAACCAATTATCTCCACCCCATACTTGGTTTTTTTTTTCACTTCATCATCACAACCATTCAATAAAATCAAACCAATTTCCCGAATAGGTAGAAAGGCTTAAAAAATATGGCTTGGATAATTTTGTGGAGCTTCCAAAGAATAGGCTATAGGCTCAAAGGGGTTTCAAGCAGAGAGAACATGTAAAAGGTAGGTAAAGAGAGGAAAAAATGGCTAATGAAATCAATGCCTCCATCATTTTAATGTCATGTGCACAAATCCTATAATGCAGCCTCAAATAAGAGTCTAAAGCAAGTTCTGAAGATAGCAACAAAAGTGAGTGTCACACATGAAAAAGAATGAGAGGACCCATATAAACGTTAGTCATTTAGGCTCAAGTCTCACAAGGCTTTTGTTTAGGGACTAAATCATGCTTGTCTTAACAAATAACTCCATGCTAGGCAAATTATCAAAAGATAATGACATATAAATACAAGGCGAATGTTAGCATCGTAGGCAAATATCCCATCATTGTGGCTATTATGAAATTTTAGGATATTAGCAATCAATAAAACACTTTAATAGACTCCAAATAAAAGACTCAAACTAAAACAGACATGAGACAAAGATGCAATTTTTTTTATTTTATGACATTTTCATTTTTTTTTTGAATTTTTCTAATTTTTCATATGCAAAAAATTAAAATAAAAGGAATGAACATGACTATACCCCATACTTAAATCCTACATTGTCCCCAATGTAGAACTCAACCAAGAGGTACTACCCTAACTATATGCAAATGAATTAAAACAAATAAAACAAAAAGAAAAATATAGAAAACTAACCTTGGGTTGCCTCACAAGCAACACTTCTTTATTGGTCATTAGTTTGACCATTCAGCACTTCCGAAAACGTTTGAATCTACCAGAGTGAATGGTCCATGGTTCTCTCCATCCATCTAGTAGAGTCCTTTTCGAGCAACAAAACATTGATCGTTCGATGCACTTGCTCTCAAAGTATGTGCTTCTCTTCCTTTTCTTGACTCTTGTTCCCTTTTTGCTTCCGTCTGTGCCAATATCTTCAAACAATAGGATTTCCTCTTGGGGTTTTGCGCGCGATGGTATGTCAGGTGGACGCACAATCACATGTACTTCTTGCAACTTGGAACAATGTGGTGCATCAGTGAAGATTTCTGTCTGTAGGTCATCCATGTGCCACTTTGCAAGCATCCCTGTAAATGCCCCAAATTGTTGTTCCTTTTGTTCTTGCGTCACCACTGGAGAGATGGGCAAGGGTGATGGATAATTTGTATTATCTGCTGATGGGTAGTCGTGATGTTCCGCGAATGAATAATCTACATGAACAACCATTTCAGGCTCTTCTTTTGTGGACTCCTTTGTTTTAAGCGCATCAACCCTTGAAAGATTGCGCTCTATTATTGAATCCCATACTTCAGAGTCAACGAGTTCCTCATCCTCCTCAGGCTTTTCAAATTCAGGTTCTTGCAGCTCATCTACATGATTTTCCATCTCAACTAATGTGTCAATGTAATTGTAAGGACCACTAACCTCTTCCTGGCTACTAGGAGCCTCTGGTAATGCCTGAAAACCCGTAGATAGTTGAGCTATTTGAAACTCAAGCATATCAAACCTTGCCTCTCTTGCACTTTGGAGCGCGAGGATTTGCTTGCACATTTGCTCTGCATTTTTCTTTGACTGACAATCATGTTGAGATTTGCCCATAAATCTTGCAAAACTCACAAAATGGCTCACATGCTGTCTGATAAGTATTTTGGTTAGCCAGACGTTTCCTTAAAGTCTGCTCCCCATTAGTTTTAGATTGGCAGGTTGGATGACCCCACAAACCACAATAATAGCAATAAGGAACGCAAGTCAAATGACCCCATCTTTGACAATATTCACAAAAGGGGTAATGATTCATATTTTAGAGAGCACCTGAAAAAAAAAACAAAAAGAAAAAAACATCAAAAATAACAAAAAGACTTAGAAAACTAATTGGTGTTACACAACTGATATTATCGACAGTCCCCGGCAACGGCGCCAAAAACTTGATCGGTCTAAAACCAACACCCCGCAAGCGTACGGTGTCAATTGTAGTAATCGAGTGTCGAATATCAAGGACTGTGTGAATACCAATTGCAGAACCTCAACTAGTTTACTAAGCCAAATAAGAGAAGTGATTTTTGACGGAATGAGAAAATAAGAAGAAGAAAAATGACAAATTGCAAGTGTTTGAGAATATATGATGCGAAATATTCCAGAGTCAAGGTTCACCACAACAATGCATCTTCGATAGACTATATAATTTTCATGCTTGAATAAATTAAAAAGAGATATTTGAAGGTAAACTATCTAAATTCATTATCGCTCAACCTACGCATGTTGCAATAACTATGTCCATTTCAATCAATTACCACTCAGCTCGCGCTTGTTGCAGATTAATCAATCAAATTGGACTCATTAAGCACTTAGATCCTAGCGAGCAAATCGATCAAACAATCGCAGGCGCGATCCGCATAATCAATTCAAACCTAGGTTGTCTACGATAGTTTAATATCCTCAAGAGAATTAAATAGATTGCTCATAAACAATTCTCAAGTTCAATCCACGTTTCCAACAACTTTGTCTATGTATCCAATCTCAATTCGCAGCTGGCGCGTGTTGAATATCAAAAGGATTCCAATCAATCATAGAATTAATCGGATTAAACACTCATGGATCAAATCAAACAAACAATAGAATTCATTCAGGCAATCATCACGCACATGTCTATCTCAGCATCGTTGGGATCACCCCGACCCCAGAACAGGGAAATTAGCCAGACATAGATTCAGACACAATCAAAGAATTCATGATGAAAGAATATAAGACTAGATTAACGAAACGTATTCTTGAATCCAGCAAAACAAACCTTCAAGCAGAAATCTCTAAAAGAGCCTCAAACTCTCAATGTCTGCAACTATCGTTTCTGACGTGAAAATTGGACGTCCTTATGATCAAACCCTAATTCTCTATATATAGTTCTAAAAAAATATCTGAAAATAATCCTAAAATAATAATAAAATATTCCAAAAAGTCGTCCAACAATAGATAAAAGCTGATAAAAAATCCCGAAGTAGTAACGCGGAAAGGCAAGTATCGAGTCGATACTTCAGAGTATCGAGTCGATACTTGGCTACTGTAAAGCAATTTGGCTCGGAATGTGAAGGTATCGAGTCGATACATGTGGGTATCGACTCGATATGTGAAAGTTCCGGGTCGATACTTTGACTCAGCGTCAGCTTCTTGGCTCGATTCCTCCATTTTGCAGGCCGAATTTGCAAAAGTGCTCAACATGAAAGTTGTAGGTATTTGAATCAGCTTTCCAACAAGCTATAGAACGTCTCGATCCGAATTTTGTGGAGCTCAAACGACTCATTTTACTGAGACGTCGCCAAGCAGGAATTGTCCAAAATATGTCGGTTCGACAATGGGCTCTTCTTAGCTTGATTTCTAGCACTTGAGACCACTATGCAAGACTCTTTCGGCGTCCATGAACATCTCAAACTTGGCTTCAATGAATCTTATTCCATCATGATTCCAAATTGACATCGAACAAGCTCCAAATCCCCTGAAAACAAATGGAACACGAGTGTAGACATCTATTCTAGAAACTAAACCAAAACCTATATAAAAGACATGCAAACCATATAAAAATGACTTAAAAACGACTATAACCTATTTCCTATAGTATGTAGAATATGATGATATCATGCATCACATCATCACGTTGCTTGAAACCACACCATTTTCAGGCTCGACTAAGGGTGATTCAGCCACCACCCATACTTAGCTTTCATTTGCTTGCTTTGTTTTGGACTTTGTGTTTTGGGCATTGTTTTGGGTTTAGTAGGACTTGTTGAGACTTGTGTTTTTGGGCCCTTGCTTTTGGGCTGATTTTCTCTCCTATTTAGGACTTGTAAATTCTCATTTGAAGACACTTTTGAACCTTGTTTATGAAAACCTAGTTGGTTTCGCTCTCCAAAGGTGAGAGCTTCATGCCTTATGTGCATGAGTGTTGCATTTAGTTCGGTTGTACTTGGTTTTGTCAATTTCATGAAGATTGGTGATTCCGAGATGAGCATGAACCTCCTCCTTGTGCTTTCATCTGAACGGGTAAATAGATAGATGAAGTAAGATAACCAAAATTTACAGAAGATAGGTCCAAAACTAACGGGGGCCAATAAAAGCCATCTATACCTCTAAGCACCCCTAACTACCCAAAAAATTGCCCAACTCTCAAAAGTGTGCCTAACCAACTTCTATCCACTCCCTATACCCCCCAAAATAACGAACATCAACGTCCAAATCATTGCCCCGCTAAGAGCTTAGTACGCCACCGCATATCCTTGTGTGATTTGCACTTCCACGTCAAGGATATCCGTGACCTACAGCTCTCGATGATTTGGATAATACAAACCTTTACATTTAAGGACCCCCCATTAAACGCCACATTGTTCCTACCCCTCCATGTGAAGTACACAAGTGCTTGGATAGCTAGTAGTTGAGCCTGGAATGTAGTGTGCGTTGCTCTTTTTGGCGCGTTCGGGCAAACCACAAAAGCCATTTCTTTATAGTGCCATGTTTACACCGAATCCCAGCCCATTCACATACCCCTTGCAACACTTCTTGCACCAGTCGACATTCAAACCATAGGTGAGTAGCACTCTCATCTTTATCCTTGCACAATGGGCACACAACAGCCCCCATACCGCACCAATGCCTTGCTTTTTCACCCGTCTGTAACCGGTTCTATGCAGCTAACCACACAACAAATGCCCATTTGCGTGATTGCAAGTTGTGCCAAATGAGATGCCCCCACTCTACTGTATCCCCTCTGTAACGCAAGAGCTCACACACGGCAGTACAAGAGACATCACCATTCGGATCACACATCTCATCAAAACCGGTGGAGGAATACCCAGCTCTTACTATCGCGAGCCTGATCTCTTCCTTGGTGTCAATGGCACCTTTCCAAATCCATGTGTCGGCCACTCTCCTCGTAACATCCCACTCCCATGTATTGTCGATATGGTTGGCTCTGCACCATCTCAACCAGACGCTAGGGGTACCCTTCTGTAACTCGATCACAAGCTTAGCTTGGATACTCCTATTCTAGGCAAGAATTTCCCGGATCCCTAGCCCGCCTTCTGAATAAGGCCTCGTTACTTTCTCACATGCGGCCATGCCACTAGATTCTTCTTCCCTTGTGAGTGACAGGTCCAAAGAAACCGCCTACACATGCCTTCCAAGGTATCAACCACACCCTTGGGGAGAACAATCACCTGACTCCAGAAATTCAAAATACCATAAAATACCGATTTTAGCAGTTGTAGACGACCGGGATAGGAAAGATCCCTCGCTACCCATGAGTGTATACATGCCTCCACCCTGTCATACAACGCGCCATACTAATGCACCTTAACCCTTCTTGAATTCAGAGGAATACCCAAGTACGTGACATGAAATTCGCCCCTGACAAACCCCAACTGATGGATATACCCCGCTGCATTACTATCTGAAACTCCAGCAAGAAAGACGGTGATTTTATCTTTATTAGATCATAATCCCGAGATTGCAAAGAATTCCTCCAAACAATCATGTAGAAAATGTATGGACTCCTTGTCTGCATGAGAAAACAACAAGAGGTCATCTGCGAAAGCCAGATGAGCAATTTTCGGCTTCTTGCATTTTGGATGATATCGAAATCTCGGGCTCTCATCCGTTTTATGGAGCATCCTACTTAATACTTCCATACATAGGACAAAGAGATAGGGCGATAGGGGACCACCCTGTTTGAGCCCCATCTTCCCGGAAAGATGCCTTCAGGAGCCCCATTTATAACCGAGAAGGTTGTTGTCGTTACGCACTCCATTATCAGACTAACCAGCTTCTCTTGGGACCCAAAGTATAATAAAGTTTGTTTCACGAAATCCCAATTTAGAAAATCATACGCCTTCTGCTGATCGACTTTGATAGTGCACCTCCCCAATACTCTCTTCGTGCCATACCCATTCACAATTTCTAAAGCAACAACTAAATTTTGTGCAATGGATCGGCCTGGAACGAAGGCTCCTTGGCAATCAGAAATGAGTGCCCCAAGGAGATTCTTGATTCTTCTAGCAATTATCTTAGTTACTGTTTTCATGATTGTGTTGCAGCACGATATGGGCCTTAAATCCTTCACTACAGTAGGGTTTGGGACTTTCGGTAACAAGGAGATAAAGATGGCATTGAGCTGTTCTAGTACTCTCCCATTCCTGAAGATCTCCCTCACTGCCTCGCATGTATCTCTCCCAACTATATCCCAGGCATCCTTGAAGAATTGGCTCCCAAACCCATTGGGGCCCGGCGACTTATTTGCACCAATGCTCCAAATACAGCTTCTGATCTCCTCGTAGCTGGGCAGAGCAATCGGTCCCTCTAGTTGGTTTGGATTCAATTTACTTCCAGGAAGGTCTCAAAGAAAGTTATCAGTGCTCACAAATGAAGATTGTATAGGGTTGGTTTTGGTGTCATTCAAGTATGTTCTTGGTGCATTGTCCCAATGGGTCTTCTTGTTGTTCATCAAGGTTGATTCCTCCTATCTTTCCCTTTCATTTCCCTTTATTTTGTTCTATTTTTCCATTTCACTTGGTCGAGCCTTGCTTCCAAGGTTTAACCCCCCTTTGCTGCGTTTTCTTGTCTCACTTGTGCCATTTCTTTCTGTTCTTGTGAGTCCGAGTCCACAACGTCAAGGTCGGGAAAACAACGGCTAACCCCGCATCAGAATTGAGGTGAGTGTATATATGCTTAAAGTCAAAACACACGAGAGCGAGAGATACATATTATCCTTTGTGAGGTTGGATTTTTGAGCATGCATGCTACTTGATCCCATATATACATGTTATGACATTTATATGCCTTATCTATATTTTCACTATGATTGAAATTGTTTTTGACAAGTAAAATTGTGAAGGAACCTCTTTCGGGATGCATAGATGATGATTTTATTTTATGGTTGCTTGAGGACAAGCAAGAGCTTAATTGTGGGGGGATTTGATAATGCATATTTCATATAGGAATTATAGGTTGTTCTTATTGCATTTAGATAGGAGTTTTGCATATGTTTTGGTCTAGTTTTGTATCTTTCTTGTGAAGTGTTCGAGTTCGAAATCTACGTGTTTTTAGTGTTTATTCTGCAATTTTACATTCTGGCCTTGGATGGGATCTTGAAGGAGCTTAAATGACATGTTTTGGAGTATATGAAGGATAAGGAAGGAGCTACAAAGGAGCAAGGAAGCACAACATCGAAGTTAGGAAGGAAGTGTTCACTGTTGGGATCGGCGCCTGCCGCTTTTCCCACGGCGCCCGTCGTTACCCTGTGTTCAGCAAAGTCCGAAGATACTATGATTATATTATATTATTATTATATTTCCTAGGGTTTCACGACTCTAGTTATGTTTCATTCTTTCATATTCGGTCATAAGACATATTAGATGGAGAGAATTAGAGAGAGGAGAGTTATTTCGATTATGAGTTGCTAAACTCATAGTTTCGCCTATGACTCGAAGACATGATTGAATGAATTATGATGATTTGATTTCAATTAGTTATTATGAGTATATTTATCATCTTGTACAGTTCTTACTCATTATATTTGTGTTCATTTCTATGATTAATCACCATGTTAGGAATTGCATCTGTGTTATGAATTCGTTGTTGTTTTCTAGATAGCAAACGAATTCATTGATTTAGTGATATTTCTATGTCTTTGAAGTGAATGATTTCAATTGATCTATGTTGAATAGATGTGTTAGGGCCGAATAGGGTTGCGCCGTTTGTGTTCTATTTGCATTGAATCGATATGCCAATTGGTCTTAGAACTTTAGTGTTTAATGTTATTCTTTAGTGATATTGAATAAGAAGATTGTATCTTTGCGGATCTATCATCTTTAGTCAAGTCGACATATGCTTAGAAATATCTATTGAATCAATCCTAGGATTTTGAACCTCAACCATTATCGAGAATTACAGGTGAAATATCTTCTCTATATTGTTATCAATACTTTGCAATCATCGATCTCTTACTTTACTCTGTCATCAATTTGCCATAAATGATTGTTTTTGGCATAAGAATCATTGTTAGAAACATTGCATAGCAACCGTTTTCTCTGTGGGTTCGACTCCGGACTTCATCGCTATACTAGTTTGTTGGTTTATCAATATATTAGTTTACTAATCTATTGGTTTGAGCTCTGACTTATGATATTATTACTATTTGGGAAAGGATGAAAAAGCCAACGATGTTTGTCCTGCACCAACAAGTCATCAACATTGAACACATCATGAACACCATACTCACCAGGAAGCTCAATTTTTTAGGCATTCTTGTTGATCCTTTGAAGCACTTGAAATGGAAAATTAAGATTCAATCTCTCCTCCTACAACTCAAGCTGCTTCGGATATACAAACCTTAAACACTCTCTTTGCGGGTGACCTAGTCGTCGCCTCCTACAAGGTGCATCGTTGGATGTCGTCGTGAGCTTACCAGAGCCAACCCCTTACCTCAACATCCCCCCTCAATAGGTTATTCGCTCCCTTCGCCGCCGCCATCCACTGGCAGCACCTTCCATGGATTCTGTTCAGCCGTTTGTCGCGCCGACTACGTCGGTTAGCCTTGCAGCCCATGGCCTTCTTGACTTTGCCCGCCTGCCTGGTAATCTTCTGTTCCACCGCCGACCCTTGGTTTTACTCTTGCCTGCCTTGTTCCCCTCATCCGGCCTAGTGGCCCCACACTTCCGCCGCCGACCCTTGGTTTCGGCCTCGGCCTCTCCGACTCTCCTTGACTCCGCCGCCGATTTCTCCGTTTGCCCCCCCTCCCCCCCCCCCCCCCCCGGTTGCAAACTCCGGTTGCCCATGTCAATTAGCGTTGTTTCAACGCTTGGGTTTCCGTAGTAGAAAAAATATGTTTGTTTTTTAGTCCACTCATTTAGTCGCTTACTCATTCATTATTGCTCTTTTTGAATTCTTGGTCTTGTTTTTTATCGCCTCCATTTGGGTTTATCCTTGTGGTAGCCTACTCATGATTTTATTATCGTCCTTGAGGGTTGAGATGAATGCTTGGGGGTTTTGATTGAGCAATGGTGTGGTTTGGGGTTGAGTTTGCGAGTTAGTGTAATGTGTTGTTCTTGTTGTGTTGCAGGCTTCTTGTGAGCGTTGGTTGATTTGTCATGTTCGATGACGTCGTGAATGTGCGATTGACATCTGAAGGCTCTTTTGAGTCCATAATCTAAGGTGTCCGCTGGTCCCCAGAGTTTGTTGTTTGCGTTGTCCCTTTGGCCGATTATTTCGTTCCTCTTTTGGCTTGTCTTTCACAGTGTAGGATGACTTGTACGTTCCTTTTTTTTTACGTTTTGGCTATATACACCGCAAATCCCCACGTCCTTAAGGACGTGCAAGGGGGTGACAGCCACCCGAGACGAGACGTGCAAGCACGTTTTTATTTTTTTAAAAAAAAACGTGCTTGCACGTCCCTGACGACGTGTTGCACGTCCTTAAGGACGTGCAAGCCCGTCTTCTAATAGCGAAGAGGGCGTGCCTCTTCGTCTTCTCGTCTTCGTCGCAGAGAAATCGAGAGAGAGAGAGCGATCGTCGGAGAGATCTCGAGACCGAGAGAGAGAGAGAGAGAGAGAGACGCAGTAGAGAGATGGAGACAGAAAGAGAGAGAGAAAGCTCGAGGCGGCGGTGGCGGCCATGGAGGCGGATCTGCTGGCGGCGACGGAGGGTGGTGGTGGTGCGACGGCGATGGAGGTGGAGGGTGGTGGTGGGGGTGGAGCATCGGGGGATGCGGTGGTGGTGGAGCCAGTGGCTGAGGAGACGGTGCGGCTGGCGGCTTTGGCGGAGGAGGAGGGTGGTGGTGGTGGGGCACCGTCTGGCGGCGGCGATGGAGGCGGAGCAGTGGCGGAGGAGGAGGGTGGTGGTGGTGGGGCGGCGTCTGGCGGAGACGATGGAGGCGGAGCAGTGGCGGAGGCAGAGGATGCGTTATTACCGCCGCGGAAGCGTCGGACGATCGAGGTGTCTCCGGTCCTGACTCCACCGGTATGTTATTTGAATTACTTTTTGTTTGATTTATTTTTATAGTTTTAAAATATAATTTGATAGATTATAATATAGTTTTATAATAGAAGTTTATAGAATATGATTGATAGAATATAATTGATAATATTTTGTTTGATTTATTTATATATTATAATGTTTTTTATAGTATATAGTTTGATAGAAAAGAATATAGTTTTAATTTGATAGAATATAATAGATAGTATATATTCAAATACATAGAAAAAAATTACAATTGAAAGACAATAAAAAACATTAAAATATATTACAATACTTCAAAAGTATTTAAGTAACATTAAAATATATTTGAATATATTCAAATATATTCAAATACATAAAAATAAATTTATATTGAAAGATAATAAAAAACATTAAAAAAATATTAAAATACTTCAAAATTATTTAATTAACATTAAAATATATTTAAATATATTCAAATATATTCAAATACATAAAAATAAATTAATATTGAATACAATAAAAAAATTAAAATATAATTGTAATACTTAATTAACATTAAAATATAATAAAAGACATTAAAACATATGAAAATATATTAAAATAAATCAAAAGACATTAGACTAACATTAAAATACATTAAAATATACTGAAAAGACATTAATATTCAACTGGATCATAATAACAGGCAGGGAGGCTCATGAGGGGGGATGGTACCCTTCGGCCTATTAGTTTCGGCGACCGAGCAGTGGTCAGCCAAGTACATGAGTCTACGGCACCCCCCGATCAGACAGTCGACGATCTACCTGCGCCTGCATAGCGCTTACAGCCGTCGATGGGGACGCCCCCAGCCGACGAGCACGACAGCTTCTGGAAGGGTTTGCCAGGTTGGGATCCTTCTGGCGATGCGATGATGGGGTTGCAGCCTTCTTTAGAGCCCGCTGATGTTTTGAGTAGCTGTATTACCGACGTAGTCGTTGGGCGACGGGCCGACATGGGTAGACCGCCTACTCGTGTTCCACCGACCATCCCGGAGGCATCTACTTCAGCCGTTCCGGAGACTTCTACTTCAGCCGTGCCGGAGGCTTCTACTTCAGCCATGCCAGAGGCTTCTACATCCGGCACACACGAGCCCGAGCCTTCGACCTCCCCCACATCAGCGGCGATCTCCTTGGGCTCTGCGGATGATGTGATCCCTGACGTCGTTGAGGAGGCTGACGACGGTCAGGAGGGGCAGGCTGAGGGCCAGGGGGGCCCACAGGTAGAGCCCGAGCCCATCCTTGCGCAGGCTACCGCACTGGCTGTGTAGGTCGACCCTTTATTGCCGCCGGGAGATCTGCTTGTGTCTTACAGGCATCACCGCGCGTATCAGGTGTGGAGAGATCCTACGGTGGAGCTGCCGCTGCTGAAGTTCCACCACCGAGCGACTGACCTGCAGCCTTTCGAGCCCTACATATTTGAGGGCCCGGGGACCTGGGTGCAGGATCTGCTCCCATCCGGCATCCCCCAGCTGAGGTCCCCCCACTGGCAGTGTGTCGACGAGTTTACCTGCACAGCCTTTTTGGAGCATTGGCACCCGGAGACCAGCTCCTTCCACTTTCCATAGGGCGAAATGACCATCACGCTCCACGATGTTGCTTGCCTGATGGGACTTCCGATTGATGGCCAGCCTTGCATGTCACATCTACCCGCGGGCGCTTTGGTCCCCGCCATCGCGAAGTACTACCAGCTCACCCCTGCGACTCTGAAGTCATACAGACACGCTGGCGGCCCTCCAGTGACTGGTTTTACTGGCCTGTGGCAGCAGAGACACGGGCCGCTCGTCGACCCCGCCCCCGCCGATGACTCAGAGGCCGCGGCTGATCCTGAGCAGATTCGGCTGCGCACACATGTGGGAGGGGGCAGCCCGAGGATGACCCTGCACAGCGTCTGTAGAAGCACAGGACGTACATGGCCATCGCTCTCGCCGCGACTCTGTTTGTGGACAAGTCGCAGAGCCGGATCCCATGGAGGATATTCGACCTTATTTGGGACATCCCACGTACGGCCACCCTTGCATGGGCTGCAGGTGCCCTCGCATGTCTGTACAGGGGCCTAGGCAAGGCTACCCGTGCAGGTGCGAAGGGTATAGACAGCTGCACGCCGATCCTACAGGTACGAGACCGTTGAATTAGAGTTTTAGTTTACAAATATTTAAATTATATTCTAACGACATACTTTTTTGTGTGAAGGCTTGGATATGGGAGTACTTCCCTCGCTTCCGAGGTGATTTCTCCAGCGATCCGGCTAGGAAGGATGACCCTCGCTTCTACGCGAAGTTCATCGGTCCGAAGGCGTCACAGCGCATGAAGGACGACGCGAAGCTGAAGAAGGTCCGGGAGCTGCGAGACGAGATGGACCGTCTTACCGTCGCTGATGTATGTATTCGAGACTCTATCTATATCACTTATAATTCTTAACTGTGAATTACGTCTGATTTATTTAATTATAGGTCGAGTGGATGCCCTTTGGGCGTGATCTGGACTTCGACGGCCAGTACCGTCAGTCCACCTATCGGGGCACCATCACCTTCTGCGGGGAGGAGGAGCCGTATATGCCCGATAGGTGCCTCCGGCAGTTCGGACAGGTCCAGGGGATCCCGCAGCCCGTCATCGTGCCGGATCAGGTCTGCCGCGACACCACCCTGAAGAACACGAGGTACATCGCCGTGTTTGCCCACACCCACAACAAGTGGCAGGATCGGCAGGACGAGGGTCTCTTCTACAGGTTGGCCGAGCACAGGCGCACCAGCGAGGATTGCCAGGCCGGTGTCACTGCAGATTACTTGCCTTGGTATGCGTCACAGAGCCGGCCGTACGTGCTGCCGACCACGCCACCCCATCCCGACCCACCGGCGCCGGTCCACCCGATCGGCATGGATCCATGGGTGGACCTCCCTCAGCCTCCCGTCATCCGTCCGGCGCTGTTAGCCCGCTTTCGTGAGGTCGAGGGCTATTTGAGGGCCCTGACTAGCGACCCTCGCATTGAGCAGCTAGTGGACGAGGTGACGGAGATTTAGTAATCAAGCGGTCTTGGACGGGGGCGTCGAATCGTCCAGGCGGGGTTCTCCTTGCTTGCGAGCAGTTTGGGGAGTACCGACCACGCGGGAGGAAGCTCCGGAGCACGCAGTCGAAGATAAGTGGTTCCATTACGTCATCATAATGGACAGCACATACAAAACAAATGCGTAAGTTACTTAATTACGATTACATTATTGCACATATAGCCAATTATAAAGTATTTTATATGTAACATATTTACACTTGCAGATATGGGATTCCTTTGTGCGAGGTGGTCGGGTTCACACCCTCAGGCAATACTTACTGCATCGCCTATGCCTTCATGTCGCAAGAGAACGAAGACACATACGCCTGGGTGTTGCGACAGCTTCAGATCTTGCTTGGGACGGTTCAGCCTCAAGCTATCATGACTGATCGAGAGCTAGGTCTCTTGGCGGCGCTGAATGTTGTCTTCCCCGACGTCCAGCATCTCCTTTGTTGGTTACACGTGATGAGAAGATGTGAGGAAGCTGCTCTGAAGATCACGAAGAATTTAAACCACGCTGGCATCTTTAAGGGCAACTGTTGGGGGCTGTTCGAATCGAGGTCGGAGGAATCATTCAACCGACGTCGTCGGGCGCTACACGCTGCATGGCACCCATTCCCAGGTGTGGTGGCGTATTTAGAGTCGATTTGGCTTCCATACAGCAGGAGCATCGTACGATGCTACGTAGATAATGTCTTCCATCTCGGCACCCGTACGACAAACAGGTACAACCTTACTTCATATCTCCCATTACAATATGATATAATATCGAATATTTAGTGGTATGCACTTCAATGTGTATAGAGATGAGGGTCAACACAAGGTTCTGAAGGAGGCACTTCACTCATCGACTGGTGACTTCCGCATCATGATCGATGCAATCCATAGAGTCAACGATTGTCAACTGCATGAGCTGCAAACTGCTTTGGAGATCGACTGCTTTAAATGGCCAACAGCGGCGTATAAAGTCAACCTTTTCGATGAGGTAAAGACTTTAATCTCCAAAAAGTGCTTCGATTATCTGTACAAGATGTGGCAGGACGTCGTGAACGAAAAGGTTCCTCCGGTATGCACGGACCGACATTGGAGGGTTTGTTACGGGATCCCTTGTGTCCATGAGATTCAGGCATACGTCAACTCCGGTACTCCGATACCCGCCGATGACATCCACCCGTTCTGGATGGATTTGTCATGGACTGACATCGACGACACCCCACTGCCGTATGAGCTGTCATCTTCATACACGGCTTCCAACGATGTATGCGAGGATGAGCTGCACCCACCCTCATCAGCAAGCGTCCGAAGGAAGGGGAGGCCTCGGGGGTCGAGGAATGCCTGCAGAACCAACCCGTTGCCATACGAGGAGGTAAGGGAAAGGTTTGAGAGAGAAGAAGCGTGTGCTGCTCGAAATGCTGCTCGGCCTCGTCCACAAGCGACCTCAGCTCGACGACGACGTGATGATGTGTTCGGAGGGTTCAACTGGGGTCGAAACAACGTTGATCCCTTCATGCTCGGTCATATTGAGATGGTGAGGGACACTGTTGGAGATGGTCATTGTGGCTACCGTGCTTTGGCGGCTTTGACATCACCGATCGGCGAGACTGCTTTCCCGGAACTCAAAACGTTACTATGCAATCACTTGGAGGATCACGCCGATCTGTACGTCGGTTGTTATACGGGAGGGTACCCATTCCAGCAGTTCGTCGACTACTAGAGATGGGCGGGAGCTGTGCTTGGTGATGAAGACGGTGGATAGAGCTACCCATTATGGGTTTATTATTTGCAACGGTATATCAGATTCCTCTCGTCGTCTTAGCTTGGCATCATCCGTTCACATGTCTCCCCATGACCTCGCCGACACCTGCTAACAACCCTCAATCAGCAACTCTTGGTGTAGCCTGCATCGGAAACCAAGACCATTTTGCCGCGGTACGACTTCAAACGTCTTTTTTTATTACCTATTCATGCTTTTTATATATATGTCAATACTCTAACTCTAATTTTCCGTTCTCATAGATCTGGTTGCGTCCTAACGCTCCTCTTCTGCAGCCTTCAGTAGAATGGGTCGAACATTATCATCCGAGCGTCGAAGGATGGGATGCTCCGTTTCAAGCTCAGATTGAGAGATTTCGAGCCTTGCGTGCCGAGTCCGGCCGCCCTTTACTATTTTCCTAGATTGTATTCCACAACTTTATTAAAATTATGAATGTAAACCTTTTTTCCGTTCCTTGTAACGTTATTCGCATATTATCCGAATGAAAACCTTAACAATTATTGTTTTCTATTTAATTTGACCCTAAATCCTTCAAATCCACTAGATAAACACTTCAATTTTATCAATTAACATTACAAAACCGTCGGAAAACCTAAACCCTAACCCTAAACCCTAAACGCAAAACGCAAAACCCTAACTAGGGTTTGCACGTCCTTAACAACGTGCAAGTATTGCACGTCCTTAAGGACGTGCTTGCACGTTGTTAAGGACGTGCAAGTCTTTCCTAGTGGACGTGCACAATCCCAGACTTGCACGTCCTTAAGAACGTGCAAGCACGTCCTTAAGGACGTGCAAATCCTTAATCCGGATTTGCAGTGTATATAGTGACACCCTTTTTTTATTTATGTCATTTGCTTCTGTAATTTTCTTTCTGTCATTTTCTTCAGTTATTTTCTTCCAATTGTACATGATGGTTAGTCCATCTACTGGCTTGTCCGGACTCTCGGTTTCTCTACGCTTGTCTAGAGAACCAAATTCTTATCTTGTTTCAAAAAAAAGCACTTGAAATGGACCATCTTCTCTTGGCTTCAGCTTGGAATTTCTCAATGTAAGAAATCAATCCTTCCTAAGATGAATCCACACAAGATCACTCGGGGCTCAAAGATAACTTCCTATCTTCCTTTGTTAGCTTGTTGTACTTATTGGGCAGTTCTCTTTTCAAGTTGCAAATGAGTTGACTCGTGCAAACTTTTGATGTGTTCAGCTTGGTTTGCGCTCCTTCAACATTTTCATGATCTTTCATGGAGTGGAAAACCAAGTCAAGAGGAGTGATGAGATTCTCGCCATACACAATTTCAAATGGCGTCTTCTTGGTGGCCGAATGGACCGACCTATTGTATGCAAATTCAACAAAAGCAAGACATTCTTCCCACTACGAATGTGATTTTTCAACAAAGATTGAAGCAAAGCACCAAGAGTTCTATTCACAACTTCAGTTTGTCCATTCGTTTGAGGATGACAAGATTTAAAGAAAAGCAACTTAGTTCCTAGTTTAGACCAAAATGTTTTCCAAAAATAACTAAGAAACTTAGCATCTCAGTCAGAGAAAATGGTCTTAGGAATTCCATGCAATCTAACAACTTCTTTAAAGAACAAATCAGCCACATGAGAAGCATTTTCAGTTTTATTACATGCAATGAAATGAGCCATTTTGGAAAACCAATTAACCACAACAAAAATATAATCTCTCCCTCTTTTGGAACGAAGACGTCCCAATACGTCCAAAATCTCTTCCCAAGAAGCATAAGGAATAGATAGGGGAGTATAAAATCCACGGGGATTCATTTTCGACTTAGCACTCAAACAAGTAGTACATGCAGCACAAAACTTCTCTACATCCCTATGCATGCGAGGCCAAATGAAATGCTCTTTTAGAGTATTCAAGGTTTTAGTAACACCAAAATGTCTCATTAAACCACCTCCATAAGCCTCATGAACAAGCAATCTACGAATAAAACTACTACTAATGCAAAGCTTTTCACACTTGAAGAGATAACCACCATCAGAGCCGGCCCTTGGGGTAAGCCCAAGGGCCAGCTTCCAATTTTTATTATAAATGCAAAAATGGGTGGTTTTTAAGTAATAACTTATACTACTCTAATAAATTTATTAAGTGATTTTAATATTTTATTGGGGTAAATTTGTAAAGTAACGATATGTTTTAAAATGTTTAATCATACCATATTATGTTTTTAATAAGACTTATAAGAAAATATAATAAAATTTAGTAAATTAATAGCAAATTAAAACTAGCAAATTAAAACTTTTCACCTTTATGTCTCACTAGGAAATTCGATTATTTTTTAATAAGACTTATAAAAAAATATAATAAAATTTAGTAAATTAATAAGTATATGGGTAAATATAAAAAGCGTAGTCTTTTGTTGTCTAATACCAAGAGATTGTCGGAAAAAAATGATTTTTTTTTCAGATTTATATATTTCTCACTAGAAAATTCACATTTTTAATAGAATTTGTAAGTAAATAGAATAAAATTTAGTAAATAAGTATATTGTTAAATCTAAAAATACTAGTCTTTTGTTTTGATATATCAAGAGATTATCGCATTAGTCATACTCATATACTATCAAAAGTCTGTAATTTTGTCTTTTAGTGAAAAATAAAATACGAATCTATTTATTGATTAAAAGGCTCCTTTTTTATATCGCCTCGGGCCCTAAAATTCCCAAGGTCGGCCCTGACCACCATGCATATAAAACTGATCCCTGCTACTCTTATCCATGAAAATGTGATAGATTTCACCAGAATCAACATCATTAGGATATAATTCACCCATTAAAGTAAAGCCCAACATTTTACACTGCAACAGAAATGCCTATTAGCGGGGAAATTTTTTATCGCTGAAAATTGAGTTTTTGTCGCTGAAAAGATTTGACGAGGAAATACATTTCATCGTCAGTTTCTCGTAGAAAACTCGTCAAGGAAAGGTTAATCGAGGGAAAAAAAATTCGTCGCTAAAAGTATTAGCGATGAAACAATTTTGTCTCGCAATAACTATTAGTGACTAATATTTTCATCGTAAAAAGTCAAATGTTTTGTCGCCAATGAAGGGGAAGGATTCAAAATTAGTCATTGAATGTGTTTGGCGTCAAATGCAATTTTATCGCTAACTTTTTTTTCGTCGTTAATCATTATCGGCGACTAAAACTTTCATCGCAAGAAGACATAGATTGTGTCGCGAAAATAGGTGAAGGATTCAAGAATGGTCATTGAATATATATATTTATCGATAAAAGTGATTTCCTCACTAAAATATTTATTTCCTCATTAATAATAATTAGTAAAAAAAATTTCTAATTATTATAGTAGCATATGCATGATTTGAACCTGCATCTTACTGCTTAAGCACATCGCCCTACCATTTGAGCTACTAGGCTTAAACAAAATAATATTATCTTTCCCCGACTTATGATTTGCAGTCTTTCTCTTTAGAAACACATTAGAGCTAAAGGCATATCCCATTCATTCCCTCTTGAACAAACATACCATAACTTCAGTTTTGCAACCATTAAGAATATATACAAGACTTAAAGGAAAAAAAGGCTAAGCATGCAACTAATTGTAAAGGAACAAGATATCATCATCTCATAATTAACCAAATACTGAATTCTATAGAGAATAGAATTTAAATAAAAACAAATCAGAATAAATAGATGAAACATGCTGCCAAGTTATTCATAAGATCGAGGTTTCCTACCGACATCATCATCAACATCAACATCTAGAACACCATAATCTAATAGCCATATCTGCAAAGGGCATACATAAATATAAGACGAATATTAATGTAAACCAATCTATGTTAAGATCATGTCAAGTACTTTGACTAAAAACACTTGAGACTTCCAAATTACTTTATGAGAGGATGTTTGCCATAAGGAGTTGAACTCTCAAAGTGTTAACAGTAAAGATATCGGCAAAGGGCATACATAAAAAGGTAAAACACAGATTCTCCCATAATGGCAGTAATGATCATAACACATGGTATGATGATAACCCTCCAATCAACCATAAGTTTTAATGATAAAATACACAATGCAGTCACAATCACCTAGACACAAGATAATTAAAGTACTCCTGAATCATACAAGACCTAGTACAAACAAATGCTTAATATTATTTGACCACCTTCAAATGAGTAAAGCGGCTCCTCCCCCAACATGCCAAAGCAAACAACAGAGCTGCCAACTACCCAATTTTATACATCTTTGTAAGGTAATGTGATGCTACCCCAGTGCTAGTCATAATTATAATAAAAATGTTGCTTAAATAATTGCTCTGATTATAGTACTGCTCTGTCAAAGGTAAAGAGAGAAGAAATTAGTGTACCTACATATCAAGCTCTTGTACAAGAAGGAAATGCCGAGATAGATCGAACTTGAATATGAAGCTGCAAAGAGTGCACAAACCAAATAATCAATTACTAAACCTGAAATTTCTAGTAGCATTGCCCAGCTTAAAATGACAGTAAAACTGCAAACAGAGGCTGAGATTAAGAAATACGTTATTAGACATATCAAAAATATATATTCATAATCATACTATATCGAGAATGAGGAACTTACACAAGATGATGGAAGACAATGTTGCATGAACTGAATAAATAGGGCAGGGAGCACTCACTTCAACTAGTTTTGTTAGATCAATTCATCGAAAGAGAGCATCGGTGGGTATCAACTGTCATATCTGCCTACACACGGGAAAATTTAAATTAAATAAAATGAATTCATTTAAATTTGCAAACAACAATAGTTTACTAGATATCCAATAGAGACTAATGCATTATTGTTTAAGACTTTAAGTTTCTAGGCATGCGTAGCTGATACGGGGTAAGCCGTAGGATGGTCCGATCTTCGACAATCAAGGCACAAATTCGAGAATTGAATCAAGAACGATGCAAGAACTCAAAGACTCAACAAGACTCGAACAAGAACAAGATGGTGCAGCTGTAATTTGATAATAAAGACTCGAAATTGAAAAAAAAAACTCGATAGATTGGTGAGTCGATCTATATAGAACAAGATAAAGACCCCAGGCTTCCGTAGAAGGTAGGAACCAACACCAATGACTATATAACCCGCCTCTAAAACCCTACACAACCAAGCGGACAACTTGGAGGCACAAGGAGGGGGCTCGCGGATACCAGAGATTACGTAATCTCAGGTTTGGTATACCAAACCTTCACGAGATTGACAAACAGAAGGCAAACCAAGCTGAAACGATACCAATTTTGCAATCGATGAGCCTAGCTATGAATCGATCGACTTGCACTCGTTGTGTTTCACAGAAAAGAGAGTTTTCTTCAATAGAATGTACGTGTGTTCTGAACAAGGAGATCAGCCGTTCTAATATAGAAAACCTAGGGCTGATTTTGTGAAAATATAAAATAAAATGGAAATTAAAATAAATCCCTAAATTACCTAAAATAACTGAAGTAAAGAAGGTTTCTAAAAATAGCAACAAAAGGAAGTTCCAACACTTGATAGAATATCGTCTCAACAGTGATAGCTGCAAAGATGGTGATTTTCAGTCAAGCTCTAGGTCGAATCTAGAAAAACCTTCAACAGTAAAGTTGTAGATCTTTTCGTCTTCGTTCCAACAAGGTATGGCGCGACCCAATCCAATAAATATGGACTCCGAACGACCCATTTTACTGAGACATCTAAAACCTGTCAAATGATCATGAACGAACCAAAAACGTCAGAATCAAGCTTGTAGTTGCACCTTTGGATCTTCTCCCATGGTGGAGCCTTCTTCTTCTTGAAGATGACATCATTCTCACGAGCTCGAGTCATAGGTCCATCCTCAAGTATGATACATCGGATGTGTCTTAGATGGTCCCGCATCAATCTCCCTTTCGTGAAAAGGATTCGTCCACGAATCCAAGGTCTCAAGCATGGCAAGATAGGGAATAAGATCTGCGATGTTGAATGTAGCGCTCACACCATAGCCTCCAGGGTTGAATACCACATGTCCATGGAATCTCGTCCAAAGGCCGATTGTTGTAGGGGTTGGCCACTCCTGGATGACTTTGATCTTGGCTTCGTCAACTCCTAGACCATTAGAGCTCACTACAAAACCAAGAAAAGAAACTTGATTAGTGCACAATTCATATTTCATATCATCTTCATTATGTTCTAACTTAATATGCACTCTAGCTTGTTCGTTTATCTTTAAGTTTACATCCAAGGCTAGCAAGTTTTCTCCCTTTTTCAAGGCTGGATTTTCAATCATTTCAATGGTAGCAATATTACAACAACTTTCACTATCAATGCTCATATTACAAACTTTGCCTTTTTCTAAGCATTTAGTATGAAACAAATCTTCTCTTTGATTATTATCACAAGGTGTAGGTTGAACACTTAAAACTTTACTAACAATCAAAGAATCATCATGCTCATATTCAATGCAATCATCAGCACAGGCAAGTAAACTAAGATCTTGATCATTATTAACATGTTCTTCATTATCAACAAGCTGAATATCTACGCTAGAAAGAACATTATGTTGGTTAGCATTATTAGGAGGAATAGGATGAGTTTCTTCCCTTTCCTTTGGTGGTACTTCGTCTTTAGGTAGTACTCCTTGTCCGAGCACCGTGATAGAGACAAAACACTTAAGCTCTAGTGCCGCCAATCTTTCATCTAGCCTTACCATGTCCTCATTCAGGGCTTTCAAAATTTTGATCATCTCAGGATAAGTAGGCCTAGGAGTAAAAGTCGTATTGTTGCCCTGGTTAGACATCACAAATAAACAAACAAAGAACTATGTTAAAGGGTTAGGAAAACTATAAACAAACCTCGCAAGTGTTTCACTCAACACTCCCTCTCTTATTGGTATGTTATGCTTGTTGTTTAAATCCGCCTTGGGCAAATCAATACTCAAGCTAGGACTTAGCAAACACAAGGTATATAATATCAAAAGAAAGGTTATATGACTGAAGCAAGGGCTGCAGAACTCGACAAAATAAGGTGATTGAATCGACAATTCTAGAATTGAGTCGATACAAACAAAGAGTACTCGACAAAGGTTAGAAGAACTCGACACAATCAAAGACTCGACAAAATCAGTAGGTATGGAACTCGACAATGACAATGTAGAACAATGTAGAGACTGATTTTGTGGAAAAAGAAAAGAAAAGAAAAGAAAGAAACAAACTTTGGAAATTTACCTCTTTTGATTGTAACCCCAAGTAAGGATGTTGTAGTTGCAAGGTAGGGCTTTCAAGGTTGTGTTTGGGCAATGAGGATGCCGACTAGGGCTGCTAGAGTTCACTAAATTGGTTCCTTTGAGGCTTTCTTGCACTAGACCAAATCAACACACTTCTTTCTTCTTCTTTTTTTTTTGAATTTTCGAACTGAATTTTTTTTTAGCTTACTTTTACCCCTTGGTGAATTTTATCCTCCCTAGGTTCAAGCCTTTGAATTTTCGTACTCTTTTTTTTTAGTACCTAATGCAAGAAATTACAGAAAATTTGAAGGGAATTTCGAAAATAATGAAACTAGGTGAATAAAATAAAATTCAACCCTAAGAAGATATAAATAGGTTATATTTTGACTAAGTTTGGTAAGTAGGGTTCTATCTATGCCTTTATAATCTAAGATAGATAAAAGGGAATATATCTACCAAGAATTTCATAATTTAATAAGGCAAAATAGATAGATAAAATAAGCTTGATAAAAGATAGAACCTAGATAAACAAAATAGCCAACTAGGGTTTGTTCTTGCCGATTGGGAAGTGCAACAAGGAGAGCTGCACAAAGGTGGTCAGCAATGGCTTGAAGGGGTCACGCTAGGCTGTGTTTAGGCTAGATCGCAACCACAACAATCACAGACAAAAAAGGTTAGTAATAATCAATTCAAGAACAAGAAGTAAAAGACCAAAAATTGATAAAGACTCTATTTTTGTGGGGTTTTTGTGTTTTTATGACGAACAAAAACAAAACACTCGACTTTGATGTCGATAACCTAAGCTCTGATGCCAAATTGATACCGGGTTAGCCGTAGGATGGCCCGATCTTCGACAATCAAGACACAAATTCGAGAATTGAATCAAGAACGATGCAAGAACTCAAAGACTCAACAAGACTCGAACAAGAACAAGATGGTGCGGCTGTAATTTGATAATAAAGACTCGAAATTGAAACAAAAAGACTCGATAGATTGGTGAGTCGATCTATATAGAACAAGATGAAGACCCCAGGCTTCCGTAGAAGGTAGGAATCAACACCAATGACTATATAGCCCGCCTCTACAACCCTACACAACCAAACGGACAACTTGGAGGCACAAGGAGGGGGCTCGTGGATACCAGGGATTATCAAACCTTCGCGAGATTGACAAACACAAGGCAAACCAAGCTGAAACGATACCAATTTTGCAATTGATGAGCCTAGCTACAAATCGATCGACTTGCACTCGTTATGTTTCACACAAAAGAGAGTTTTCTTCAATAGAATGTACGTGTGTTCTGAACAAGGAGATCATCCGTTCTAATATAGAAAACCTAGGGCTGATTTTATGAAAATATTAAATAAAATGGAAATTAAAATAAATCCCTAAATCACCTAAAATAACTTAAGTAAAGAAGGTTTCTAAAAATAGTAACAAAAGGAAGTTCCAACACTTGGTAGAATTTCGTCTCAACAGTGACAGCTACAAAGATGGTGATTTTCGGCCAAGCTCTAGGCCGAATCTAGAAAAAACCTTCAACAACAAAGTTGTAGATCTCTTTGTCCCCGTTCCAACAATGTATGGCACGACTCAATCTGATAAATATGGACTCCGAACGACCCATTTTACTGAGACGTCAAAAACCTGTCAAGTGATCATGAACGAACCAAAAACGTCAGAATCAAGCTTGCACCTTTGGACCTTCTCCCATGGTGAAGCCTTCTTCTTTCTCCGGATGATGACATCATTCTCACGAGCTCGAGTCATAGGTTCATCCCCAAGTATGATTGGTGTGTCCAGAGGTGTCTTAAATGGTCCCGCATCAGTAGCTGTCATAAATTGCTTTAACAACCCTTTTATCAAGTCTAGAAAAAATAATGAAAGATGAACTCTTTACAGAAGTTTAATGAAGCATTATAACTTTAAAATGATGTGAGCCCCTTTTATAGAAACTTAGTTAGTGATGGCCATAGATAATTCACAAAGGGGAGATAGTGTGGAAGCAAAAATATAAATATCTGGCATCTTACAGCAATATTAATGGCATCTGAAGGTCGAAGATCACGAGTTATACACTCTGCCTCATTGTCAATCTATAAGTAAAATAAATTAGAAACTATATAGCAACCAGCATTGAAATCATACTTAGTAGTTTATTGAACTGAACCATACATTACCAATACATTAACAATAGGAGGAGGTGCAATAGAATGCTAATATCAGCAACAGAAAGCAGTAAAAAGAGTTGAAATATATGTGTTTATGGCAGTGAGGTTAAGTGAACGAACTTTCACAATTGTATGAATGGATAAGAAGCTTCCCTGCTATATCCCAATCTCCATTCACAATTCACAATAGTTGGACGGTTTTTACAGAAAAAAATGTGACATTTTTATTACCTTCTATTTTCATGAATAAACTAAGTCGATGAAACTACCCAATTGCAATTTCAGTAACTAGGTGCAAGAAGATAAATCAAACAATTAAGAGACTAGATGAGAGAACAGTACCTCCAAGCAAGTTCTGCCACAAAGAAAATTTTTCACCTTTACCTAAAAAGAGATAAAAGGCAACAAAAATACACAAAGAAAAGGAGACATTGGATGCTTGAGAGAAACAAATTTGAGGTTTAGTGTACGTGGGGTTTCTAAGTTTCTTTCTCTTTTGATTGAATCAGTCAAGTTCCACTTCTAAATTTAATTCAATGGTGAAGGCTAGTAAGAATCATAAGATCACAATCAAATCAATATCACCAATAAAGCTCAACCCTAGCACAATCACCACATTCTCAAAAGAGATTCAAGCAAGTACTCACCCAATCGACATTTTAATAGCAGATTCTACTCAATCTCAGGAGAGAAAATATGATTCAACAGCCAAATCTGATGACAGATATGTAGCAACAAACAACAAAATAAAAAATAAAATATGAGCAATTTTATAAAATCTAATTCAACACTGACCCTCCTCCATTAAATCAGAGGATCGGATACTAAGCAACAAGGTGAACTTATTGGATCGAAATCGAAGTCGGGAAAATTCGGAGTCGCTTGGATGAAGGCAAATTGAAGCCAATCAGGGGCAGCGGAGACCTACCTCTCAGATGAGATGAACGGAGGCGGTGCAGTGGATGTGTGCTCTGATTGGGAAAGAGAAGGCACACGACGAGGTGTCGAATGAGGCCTACAGCAGCGGTGTGACGATGTCGATTAGGCGGTGGGTAATGTCGGTTCAGAGAGAGCGCAAGACGGGATGGGCGACATATGTGGGTTCCCCATTGTAGCGATTTCCGATAGGGGAGAAGAGGTCAGTTAGCGTTTTGAAGGAGAAGGGACGATAAGAGGTAACCTCTTTCCCTTTTAAATTTTTATCCACTTATCATCATTTGACACTTTATTTATTTCTTTCTTTAAATAATTTTGTACTTTTTCTACCTCTTCCTAACAGGTTTACCTTACAACCATGGGGTAACATATAGACATATTTATAAAATTTTGTTATGTTTAAAATTTATGAATAATTAAAAGATTGATTATTTTAGAACATTTTTTTTATACAACATATATTTTCATAATAAAAGTTTATTAACATGTTAATATTAAAATAATTATGAAGAATCAACGCATGCATACTCACAAATTAAATACTACTAATAAGTTTAATTTATAAAAATGTAACATTGTAAGAATTTATATCCTTTTTAGCAAATAGGAGTGAATTGACAAATTAAATACAAGTCCTTACAAAAAAAAACAAATTAAATACAAGTTTAATTTCACTAATAAAATATTTGACTGAACTTTAGGTTTGTTTACTTAAGAATGTTAATATAAATCCACAATAACTAATTTTTTATAATTATATATTTTATTTTTATATATTTTATTTTTGTTATAAAATAAATATATATAATTATTCTGTAACCTAAACAATCGATAGAACTATGCTGATACAGGGTTAGCCGTATGATGGCCCGGTCTTCGACAATCAAACAAGAAACTCAAGAAACAAACAAGACTCAACAAGAAAGTGCAAGAACGCAGCAAGAAAGACTCAAGACGCCGAGAACAACTCGATGTCGACCAAGACTAAGAATAAACGCAGCAAGACTCGAACAAAGAAAGAAGACTCGAATTCGACTAGAAGGAAAGGACTCGACAAAAGCAATAAAGACTCGAAATTTAATCAAGACACGACTGATAAGGACTGAGTCGATCTATGTAGAAGGAGATGAAGACCCAGACCTCCGTAGAGGGTAGGAACCAAACACCAACGACTACACTACCCACATCTACAACCTTACACAACCAAGCGGACAACTTGGAGGCACAAGGAGGGGACTTGTGGATACCGGGATCACCAAGCTCTCGCGAGGTTGATGAACTCAAGGCAAACCAAGCTGAGATCAATACCAATTTGCAATCGATGAGTCACGCTTCTAATCGATCGACTTTCTCTTAAGTTGTGTTTCACACAAAACTGAAGTTTTTGATTAATGAATGACGTGAGTGTTCTACATGGGGTGTTCGACATTATATAACCCTAACAAGGGCTTATGGGCCGAAATAATAATAAAAGAAATAATTAAACTTAACCTCTAAAGTTTCCTAAAATAACTTAAGTAAGAAAAGTTACTAAAAATTGAAATAGCATAAGGTGTTCAACACTTAAGAAATTCGGCTATCATGAGGCTAAGGGGGTTCGGCCTCTTTGATCCCTATACACACATAGGTCTTCAATGTTGGCTCTTGGAGTTGAACCGTGCTCGAGAACAATGCATGACTCACAAACATGAATGAGTCTCGTTGAAGCTTCTTAGCTCGGGCTCAAGTCATAGGTCCTTCTCCAAGTATGATTGGCGTGTCTAGAGGTGTAGAAGATGGTCCCGCATCAACCTCCCCTTCTTGGAAAGGATTCGACCCCAATCCAAGGTCTCGTCCACCGCAAAGTAGGGAATGAGATCCGCGACGTGGAAGGTTGCGCTCACGCCATAGTCTCCAGGAAGCTCCAGCTTGTAGGCATTCTCACCAACTCGTTGAAGAACCTTGAATAGTCCATCTCCCCGTGGTGCTAGCTTGCTCTTCAGTGCCTCTGGAAACCTCTCCTTCCTTAGGTGCACCCACACGAGATCCCCTGGTTGAAAGACCATCAAACGCCGACCCTTGTTAACCTTGTTGGCGTTGTATTGAGCCTTCTCCACAACCTTTTGACGCGTCTGTTCATATAGCTCCTTAACGAACTCGACATGCTTACTTGCTTCAAATGATTCTTTCTCTCTCATAGGATATGGAGTAAGATCAAAAGGGGTTAGTGGATTAACATCATAGACACATTCAAATGGAGATATCTTTGTTGATGAATGCATAGTCCTATTATAAGCAAACTCCACATGACGTAAGACTTCTTCCCAAAGCTTCAAATTCTTTCTTATTATGGCTCTAAGGACAGTAGTTAAGTTTATATTGGTCACCTCAGTTTGGCCATCAGTTTGGGGGTGACTAGAGGTAGAGAAGAGCAATCTAGTTCCCAATGTATTCCATAAAGTTCGTCAAAAATGACTAAGAAACTTAACATCCCTATCACTAACAATTGTTTTAGGCACACCATGCAACCTAACTACTTCTCTAAAGAATAGATTAGCAATATTAGTAACATCATCGGTTTTATGATATACAATAAAGTGAGCCATTTTAGAGAATCTATATACCACTACAAATATAGAATCTCTCCCCTTCTTAGTTCTAGGAAACCCAACAATAAAGTCCATAGAAATGTCTTCCCAAGGGGCTGAGGGGGTAGGTAGTGGCGTATATAATTCATGGGGCATAAGCTTAGATTTGGCCTTTAAACAATTAATACATCTCTTAAGGCAATATTCTACATCCCTAAGCATATGTGGCCAATAAAAATGTGTCCTAAGGGTGTGGTAAGTCTTATCTCTCCCAAAATGACCCATTAAACCTCCACTGTGGCCTTCATTAACAAGTAATAATCGAAGAGAACACCTAGGTATACACACTTGATCTTTCCTAAACAAGAATCCATTAAAGATATAAAAAATTTCGGTTGGACCCTTTTCTAAGCATTTTCGAAAGCTATCCCCAAAATCAACATTTTTTTCATACAATTCCTTAATATAAACAAAGCCTAAGACTCTAGAATCCAAAGTGGTTAAAAAAACATGTCGTCTAGATAAAGCATCAGCAACCACATTGACTCTGGGGTTGTTTAATTGCCACTTTTTATATACACATTTTTATTTTACGTTGTAGGTTTGTCGGCCATTGCTCCTCAAACTAGTTTTATTACCCACGATTGCGCGGTCTTTTAACAATGTGTGTGTGTCTAGACCAAGGTTATGATTATGAAAAGCTATAAAATAAGATTAGGCTAAATCTTTAATAGATAGATTATAAAGGTTCCTTATTTTAATTAAATATTTAGTTGTACACATGATCAAACACTCGTATACATGTTGAAGAAAAGAAATATTTTATTTATATTCAAACAAAACATAGTTACATAAAATTAATTATTAATTAATATACAAAAATTGAAGTTATAATCATATTCATTGTCTATTGGAACACATATTTTCCCTAGGGAAATTTATTCAAAAATAAAATTAATTATAGAAATGTTGTTTCATCTTGCGTTTCTTTTGTTAATTTTGTGTCGCTTTTCCTTCCAATTTCAAATATACGATCTTGTAAATAAAACGCGGTCTTATACTGTTTTTTTCTATCATACCTGCAAAAAATAAATATTTTTGTACATATTTTGAAAGTGTGAATATTTTGTTAAAAAAATTACATAACTAAGTTATTTATAATATCTTAACTAAGTTATTATATTATCATTATATTGGTAAGAATCTTAACTAAGATATGAATTATTAAAAGATTGTAGAAAATAATCAAGGTAAAATAATTTTAGTTGCGACAAACAAAAATTTAGATTTTATAATTAATTAAAAAAATGATGTTGAATATTTAATTATCAATTAAAGTGGACACAAAGGATGATATGTGGGTAAATAGATTGTGTCGTTATATTCATGAAGATAAAAAGTAGCGAAGATATAAAAATCTAAGGAAATATTCTATTATTGCAACACGTGCTGAAGATAAAAAATGAATAAAAATCTAAGGCAATATTCATGAAGATATACATTAAACTGAATCTTATATTAAGTAAATGTAATTAATTATATATTAATTCGATGAGTTTCTTTAATTATGTTGTGTGTATTAATTATAAAATTGTAGTACCTAGAAGATAGATTTTTTTAAAAATAAAATTGATAACCATTGTCATTTAAAATAAGAAAAAAATTGCAAAATAGGCACTTTTTTTGGACGATTTTGCAAAATATCCGCGTTTTCGGACAATTTAGTGAAATGGCCGCAATATATAGTGCCTCACGCGCAATATGCTACGCGCTCTCTCTCTCCGATCGGGATGTCCGTTCTCCCCTCCTCAGACCTAGGGCTTCAGATCCTCCTCCTCCTCCTTGCTCCGGCGCATTCAACTGTCAATCTCGCCTCCTGTCGAGTCTTCGGATCTCGCCTCCGCTTCGCTCTCTTCCAAGGTCGAATCGCTCTCCTCCGCCGTCTTCAATCTCCGTCATCTTCAACATGATGCGGAACCTAATCGTCATATTCGCCGACGCAGTGGAACCTAGTCGTCTTCATCAATATCCCCATCTTCAATATCAGATATGAGATTCCTGTGTTTCGCTTCAATTTTGGTTAATCGCTGCGCTCAATTGAGCTTGATTGCGAGGTTTTCTGAATCGAAATTCTTTCGAACTACATGATTTAGGTGGTTAATTGTCGCGCTCAATCGAAATTTTGTCGATTCGGAGGCATCGACAAAATTTCAGATCTGAACGCTCATTATGTAGCAACAATGGAGGTTTACAGAGCTGAACAATGGAGGCATCAGCCCAACAATGGAGGCATCGACAACAATGGAGGTTTTCAGATCTGAACGCTCATTATGTAGCAACAATGAACGCTCGAAATTTTTGCACAACAAAGTGAACAGTGGCAACAATGGAGGTTTCAGATCTGAGCGGGGGAGAAAGTGAATCGGGCGATGTCGAGCAGCCGGAGGGAGGTCGAGCGACCGAGCGAGCGAGGGAGCGTCGGAGGCGGTGGCGAGCGAGCGGCGAAGCGAGGGAGCGAGCGAAGCGCCGGAGGCGGTGGCGGACGAGCGGCGGAGTGAGCCGGAGACGGTGGAGGCGGCGAGGCGGAGTGAGCCGGAGACGATCGGAGGCGGAGGCGGCGAGGCGCACACCTTTTCCTCTTCGCAGAATCGTGAGGAAGGAGATGAAGTTTTTATCAAATTACAAAAATCACCCTATGAATATGAGAAATTAAAAAAACTATATATATTTTATTATGTGATTCATAATCTATATTTTTATTTTTATTTTTGCACAACAAAATGTTATATTTGCACAACTTATGGTTAAATTTGCACAGCGTACTCTTATATTAGTTACAATTAGTGCTGACACTGATATTAGTTACAATTAGTGGTGAAAATTTGCTCAACATGTTGAGAAATACCATGTTGAGAAGCAATACATGTTGTTTCTCAACATGGTATTGTTTTTTTTAAGTAAACAATAATGATAAAATCTAAAATTTGATGAGTATCGATGACAGAATTGTGCTGACATATAAAAAAGAATACACAAACTTGTCTTATTGCATGATAAAACCTAAAATATTATTCTATAATATTGAATTAATGTTTAATATGGAACATAAATGGATAAGATATAATCTTTCCTAGTAGTACTGTTATATAGTACCGATGACAGAATTGTGCTGACAGCCTAATTTTGAATGCTTTATCATTCACTTGAACTCTGTTGTAAGAGTTGCACGACTCTGTTGTAAGAGTTGCACGACTCTGTTTTAAGAGTTGCACGACTCTGTTGTAAGAGTTGCACGACTCTTGTTTTAAGAGTTGCACGACTCTTGTTTTAAGAGTTGCACGACTCTCTTGTAAGAGTTGCACGACTCTGTTTTAAGAGTTGCATGACTCTGTTGTAAGAGTTGCACGACTCTGTTTTAAGAGTTGCACGACTCTCTTGTTATATTTGCACAACATTTGAGACTTGTGAAATTGTGTCTCAACATGATCTTACTTTTTGTAAATATAATTTTATACTTTTTAATAGATTATTGCACAACATGGTCTTATTTTTACTCATGAATAAACAATAATTGCACAGCATGAGGGATTGGTGAAATTTTGCTCAACATCATCTTATTTTTGCTCAACTATAGGTTATTTTTGCACAACAATCGAGACTTGTGAATTTGTTCTCAACATGATCTTATTTTCTCTCAATATAATTTCATACTTTCTCAATAAATTATTGCACAATATGCTCTTATTTTTCCGTGTCAGCACTTTTTTTTCTCTTCATGTCAGCACATTTTTTAGAGTTGCACAACCGTATTTTAGAGTTGCACAACTTTAGTTTAGAGTTGCACAACTTTAGTTTAGAGTTGCACAACTTTAGTTTAGATTTGCACAACTGTATTTTAGATTTGCACAACTTCAGTTTAGAGTTGCACGACTCTCTTGTAAGAGTTGCACAACTCTGTTGTAAGAGTTGCACGACTCTTGTTTTAAGAGTTGCACGACTCTTGTTTTAAGAGTTGCACGACTCTCTTGTAAGAGTTGCACGACTCTGTTGTAAGAGTTGCACGACTCTGTTTTAAGAGTTGCACGACTCTCTTGTTATATTTGCACAACATTCGAGACTTGTGAAATTGTATCTCAACATGATCTTACTTTTTGTAAATATAATTTTATACTTTTTAATAGATTATTGCACAACATGGTCTTATTTTTGCTCATGAATAGACAATAATTGCACAACATGAGGGATTGGTGAAATTTTGCTCAACATCATCTTATTTTTGCTCAACTATAGGTTATTTTTGCAAAACAATCGAGACTTTTTGTAAATATAATTTTATACTTTTTAATAGATTATTGCACAACATTGTCTTATTTTTGCTCATGAATAGACAATAATTGCACAACATGATCTTATTTTCTCTCAATATAATTTCATACTTTCTCAATAAATTATTGCACAACATGCTCTTATTTTTCCGTGTCAGCACTTTTTTTTCTCTTCATATCAGCACATTTTTAGAGTTGCACAACCGTATTTTAGAGTTGCACAACTTTAGTTTAGATTTGCACAACTGTATTTTAGATTTGCACAACTTCAGTTTAGAGTTGCACGACTCTCTTGTAAAAGTTGCACGACTCTGTTTTTCAACCCTTTCTAAGCCTAGAGGGTATTAATGATACAACTCAGCAGAGATCACAAAATGAGATAATCATATAAGCAGCTGAAACAGAACGAAGAGAGATGCCTGACAAAAGAGCTGCAATGCAAGCCCCCATGAAAACCATGTACCCTGATTTCAAATATCCAGATGAGTTGCCAAAGATCCAACCGGATCTAATGACTCGGAAAATTACAATGACTCAGCTTGAAATCAATCCAGTGTAAAGTTGATGAGTAGCTCTTGGCCAGTTATGAGTTATGACTACAGTGGACGCTGGGTTAAGTAAAACCATCGATTAATTGGTCTAACGTAATTGGTCGCAAATATTAACTGTACACGAAACAGTACAACTCTGTCTCACATCATTGGTATCTTCATCCAGCTGTGCCCTCAATTCTCTGCAAAGGAATGTTCCTTCTCTATGGGCTCCACCTTCTCAGCTCTACCATCTGGCTTCGGAATAATAAGCCCATACCCGCCATCTTTTCTTCGATACAGAACATTAATCTCACCTGGACATATGGCAGCATATCGATCAACATAAACTTGCCATCAAACAGAATGGAATCAAAGCAAGCAGCAATTTGATCAACTGATAAGAAAGAACACCTGTTTCTTCATTACGGAACGCGTAAAAATCATGATCAACCATTTCAAGCTGATCAATGGCTTCAGTGACAGTCAAAGGTGGCATGTCAAATTGTTTCATACGAACAATCTGTTGAGACAAAAACTAACAGATTTAAATGTGCACTTCACCGTCTATCCAATCCAATTTGACCTGTGAACAAATAAGTTTTTCATTTTAAGAAAAAACACAACCAAAACTAACCTGACTTTCACCGTCTAAATAACGTTTTGTACTCACTAGAAAACACTTCAATTAAACCTAGACATACTTTTCAGTCATCTTGTATATATTCCTTGAACTAGCCTAATGGTTATTTTCAAACACTAGATGACCATGTTCTTATTATTCCTTTCCTCCTAGCCATACTTCACAGATTAAATGAATCATCAAGAGCTTCAAAAGTTTGAACACTCGTGTTGTTATGCTACCTAAAAATAATTAACAGTTCAGGCTCGTAATGTGTCATCTTCTGCAAGCAATACCCCTTACATTCTCCTATCACTTGGCATACTGCAGCAAGAGTCAATCTTTTTTCTTCCAAAAGAGATGTCTTTGTTTTCACATTCATGGAGAAAATACCAACTTCGACTGCATTTTTCTTAATACAAGTTGGTCTACTAAATTAACCAAATCCAGTCATATCTAGAGCACTGCAGGATGACACCGGAGATCCAAATTGCAATCAATTGAATTGAAATCAAACATATGACAGAAACGCAAAAACCCTAAACAATCGAGCACAATCAGCAATTACAAATTTCATAGAGGTTGAGACAGATCTACTTACCTCCATACAACCAGATCGATTGGATGTCTCTCTCGAACAGATCGAAACCCTAAACAATCGGAGAGCTAGATCTACGAAGCCAAGTAGCCAGATCTACGAGCGAGAGGACCAAAGATGGTCGGAGGAGCGCGCTGGATTCAGGAATCGCCGGAGATGGGGTAAGATGGACGGAGGAAGGAGTCGGTCGCAAGATGGACGGGAGAGAGATCGTGCGCGCGCGTAGGAGTCGCTCCATCGATCGCTCGCTCTCGGATCTCCTCCGGAGGAGGAGAAGCGCGGAGGAGAGCGCGTCGGAGAGGGAGAGCGAGGAGGAGAGAGAATGGCGCGTGCGAGAGAGGGAAAGGTTTATATTTAGGATATTTTACAAAATTGTCCCAAAACGCGAATATTTCACAAATTACGTCCATTTTGGTGGTTATTTTGCAAAACGCCCCTTAAAATAACTAAGAACGGATTGATTACAAAAATGGATATCTTAACAAAGTTATTATATTAAGATTATATTTATAAGAATCTAAACTAAGATATGAATTATTAAAAGATTGCGGAAAATAATCAAGCTAAAATAATTTTAATTGTGATAAATAAAAAGATAGGTTTAATAATTAATTAAAAAATGTTGTTGAGTATTTAATTATCAATTAGAGTGGACACATAGGATGACATGTGCGTAAAATAAATCAAGATTAAGTTTGGTTAAAATCTATATGCACGAAGATAACTTGATAATGAACTTAATTTATAAAAGTTCTGTTGTGCGGTGAAAGGTTATTCGTAGAACTACCGCCTATATGTAATTATCCTAATAAATGGACTTTTGTAAAATTGAAACAAATTAAGATAACTTGATAGTGAACTTAATTTATAAAAGTTCTGCCGTGGGGTGATAGCTTATTCTTAGAACTACATCCTATAGGCTATAGCCATTTTTATGTTACTATTCCAACTAATTAATTTTATTAGAAAACAAATAAATTCAAGTGAATATTTATCTTTTAAACTGATTATATTGGTAAGAATCTTAACTAAGATATGAAATGTAAAAAGATCGTGGGAAATAATCAAGGTAAAATAATTTTAATTGTGATAAACAAAAACGATAGACTTTTATTTAATGAATATAAAAAATGGCTTAAACTGAAGATCTTTTTAACAAAAAATATATAAAATTGATTGAAATTACACGTAGATAAATTGATCAAACAATTGTATGACATGGATTAAATTGATTGGACATTCATTAATTAACATGTAAAAAAAATCGGTCAGAATGCATAAAAAAGACACGTAAGCAAATTGCACCAGAGCTCGCCACATGGGATTTCCACGCATCTGTTTTAGTATTATACTAGTGTTAGTCCCGTCCCGTGTACGGAGAATATATTAATACAATATTATAAATAATGTAACGAGTTTTCATTAAATAAATATATAATAATCTAAATTTAAATCATTTTTCCACCAAAAAAATAATATGGATATAATAAAATTTGTTCGACGGATTATAAAAAATTTAAATATCTTTTATTTAGATTGTCTCAAAATATAAATAAAATTTCCATTTATAAGGTAATTTTTTTTCTAACCTAACATTAATTGAATCTCGTGTAATTTAATAGATATCTGTTTATTAAAAAGGTTTAATATTGTTTTTTATTAAATATATAGTATATAGACTTATTACGTTAGTTTACTAAAATATCTATCCACATATTAATTTTTTCCACCAAAAAATATTCTATAAAAATAAAATAGCACTTATCAAATACTACATGTAATATTTTGGTAAGTATGACTATGAAGTATTTTTTTAGAGAAAATTTGCGAAAAAGGCACATTTATTGGACGTATTTGCAAAATAGACGCGGTTTGGGACATTTTTGTAAAATAGACGCAATATAAACAATTTTCTCTCTCTCCCCTCCTAATTCTCTCTCCTCTCTCCCCGCTCCCCGGACGTATCTCCTATCTCGCTCTCTTCCGGCGTCAGACCTCCTCCGATCTATCTCTCTCGTGGTTGCTTCTTCCTTCCGATGCCTCAGAACCTCCTCCGATCTGTCTTCCTCCCCTGTTCTTCCTCCCGGCGCCGCCTGTTCGCGACCAAAGCCACCACTGCCTCTCGACGTGCTTCAAGGAACTCTTGCGGCCGGCCATGTTTGAATCGATAGCGGATACGGATGAATCGAAGACGAATCGAACGCAAATCGAACGAATCGGCGTTTGAACTTTCAGATCTGATTTCGCACCAGGTCTTTGCTCGCAATCTGAATACTTGAGCGCCGATTTGCACAGCCAGGGCTCAAAAACCGTCGGTGGCGGCGAGGAGACGGATCCGGATCTCTTCCTCCTCCTGTTGCTCCTAGATCAGATCGGAGGTGCAATTGGACCAGATCTGAAGTGGCTCGAACGAGCGAGTCTAGATCTGAAGTCGAATTCCGCCGTCGCTTCTCCTCTGGTCCGGATCTGTAGTGGAGCGTCCGAGGGAGGCCGAGTGAGCGAGGCGGCGGTGCAAGCGAGGTCGAGCGAGGCGGCGGTGCAAGCGAGGTCGAGCGAGGCGGCGGCGCGAGCGAGCGAGCAATCCAGCCGGAGCGAGGTCGAGGGAGCGGCCAGAGCTAGATCTCCTCCGGCGCTGTGTGCCTGTGTTCGTCCGTCGTCTTTCGCTAGGTTGAAGATGAAGTTTTGATGAAATTACAAAACTGACCCCATAAAAATGAGAATTACAAAACATATCTATATATTATTAAAAAAATCACCCTATAAATATGAGAAATTAAAAAAACTATCTATATTTTATTATGTGATCCATAATCTTTATTTTTATTTTTGTTTTTGCACAACAAAATGTTATATTTGCACAACTTACGGTTATATTGGCACATCGTACTTTTATGTTTGCACGACAAAATGTTAAAAAAAAAGTCTTGGGTCATTTTCGCACATCTTGCGGTTATATTTGCACATCATACTGTTATATTTGCACGACAAAATGAAGAAAAAAAACTAAACTTGGGTCACTTTTGCACAACTTATGGTTAAATTTGCACACCATACTCTTATATTTGTACGACAAAATGTAAAACTAAATTTTAAATGAAACATCTTGTAAATTATGTCAATTAAACATACATTATTGCGTAAAATTTTAAAATTACATTATAAACACAATGTAATTGATTAACATACATTTTAAAATTAGATTTTAGTTTGTATGAATAAAACTATAAATTTCATGAATAACACTATGAAATTTTAGAGTTGCACGACTATGTTGTAAGAGTTGCACGACTCTGTTATAAGAGTTGCACGACTCTGTTTTAAGAGTTGCACGACTCTGTTGTAAGAGTTGCACGACTCTGTTGTAAGAGTTGCACAACTCTATTTTAAGAGTTGCACGCCTCTGTTGGAAGAGTTGCACGACTCTGTTGTAAGAAATGCACGACTCTATTTTAAGATTTGCACGACAATCGAGACTTGTGAATTTATTCTCAACATGATCTTATTTTAAAAAAGTGTTGCCGTGAAAGAAAAAAATTATTTGAAAAAAGTGCTGACACAAATAGAATAAAAAGTGCTGACACAAATAGAATAAAAAGTGCACAAATTAGAATAAAATGCGCACGAATAATATTATAAAGTAAAAAAAAATTGTTATCCATGTAGAAAAAAAAAGTAGATTTGGATCATATTTGTGAAATTGTTATCCAGGCTTGATGGAATTGTTCGACATCATTTGATCGGCTTATGATTCATTTGTTATGTGCTTCTTCGATTCTTTGTGAAATTGTTATCCATGCTTGTGCAACTCTAAAAAAAGTGCTGACATGGAAAAAAAGTGCTGACACGGAAAAGAGTTGCACGACTCTGTTGTAAGAGTCGCACGACTCTTGTTTTAAGAGTTGCACGACTCTATTGTAAGAGTTGCACGACTATGTTTTAAGAGTTGCACGACTCTGTTGTAAGAGTTGCACGACTCTATTTTAAGAGTTGCACGACACAAAGTATGAGACTAATGGAATATTTTGTTTAATACTAATAATACAGGACACAAAGTATGAGATTAATGGAATATTTTGTTTAATACTTCCATATTATCGAGAGTCAACTAAACCTGCATTTCACATACTTGTTAATCACTTTGCTCATCCTATAAAAGTTGATGTCATTTCATGCAATAAGAAGCCAAAACATGAGACAAAATAATCAATATATCACTGTATTAATATTCTAGTTGGAAACCACATTGCTTATGATTCATTTGTCATGTGCTTCTTCGATTCTTTGTGAAATTGTTATCCATGCTTGTGCAACTCTAAAAAAAGTGCTGACATGGGAAAAAAAGTGCTGACACGGAAAAAAGTGCAACTCTAAACTCTACTTTGATCATATTTGCACAATTTATGGTTATATTTGCACAAAGTACTCTTATATTTGCACGATAAAAGGTTAAAAAAATAAAATAAATAAAAACTAGACTAGGGTTATATTTGCACAACTTATGATTAAATTTGCACAACGTCCTCTTATATTTGCACAACTTACTCTTATTTTTGCTCAACAATAGGTTATTTTTTGCAAAACAATCGAGATTTGTGAAATTGTTCTCAACATGATTTTATTTTCTCTCAATATTATTTTAAGAATTGCACGACTCTGTTGTAAGAGTTGCACGACTATGTTGCAAGAGTTGCACGACTCTGTTTTAAGAGTTGCACGACCATGTTTTAAGAGTTGCACGACTCTGTTTTAATAGTTGCACGACTCTGTTATAAGAGTTGCACGACTCTTGTTTTAAGAGTTGCACGACTCTGTTTTAAGAGTTGCACGACTCTGTTGTAAGAGTTGCACGACTCTATTGTAAGAGTTGCACGACTCTCATATTTTGAACCCAAAACCACAAGGGATTAAAGGAAGAAATGGTCGTTTCTCGATAGAAGGCATTAAAGAAAGTATGCAATAAGTCTTAATAAGATTTATTTTAAAATCAACCGATTCAATTTGAATTTGCTAGTATAAATTATAATAGCCACCCAACTAGCTCTTCCAATATATACTGCCAGTACATGGAAAACTAAGAGAGTTCACAATGATCCCACTTCCTTTATGAACAAACAAATTTCCCTTATTCATAAAAGTGACACCATAACTATGAATTACAGCAAGTGATGTTTATTTATTCAAACATGATACAAAGTGCAGAACGCAATGACAGCAAAATACCAACCGAAGACAACTACATTCACTCGCTGAGCCTTTTTTCCAATCCCCTTGAATGCATAAGTTCAGGTCATACTTCACGTCTTTTGTTGTGCAAGGAAGAAAAGCCTTTCTGTGAATGGACATTCGATGCAGTCAACATTTTATATACCAGATTTGCCATAGCCCCAAATGAAACTATTGCCAAGCAACAAGATCTGAACTAAATCCCAAACCATCTATATAGTATTTCATATAACTTTTAAATTCTGCACTAACCTCACCTCATTTGCATCTATGCCCTTTCATTGTGAGAATAGAAGAGAAATCCTAGTCGAGCTTAACATTGGAATAGAGAAGTGTGTCCCTTGTGAGCGACATATTCATGAGAAGATAGACTTGTATGGAAACATTAAGAGGAAAAAATGAGCAATCTAAACTTTGTGCAATAAACTTCTTGTATCATTTTTCCTTTAAAGTACCCCAGGTAGGAAAAAAAGGTCTTACCCCAATCAAAGTAGCAATAACGAGAACAATCCCTGTAAACCATGCAAGTGTTAGCCTAACCAACGCCACCTCTGCTATCAAGGTGGAATTTAATGATGTCTTTGCTTCTTCGAGAAGATGGGCTGATGGCAGTGAACCAGATACGACATTCAGCAACTCCTTAGGTTGTGATGAATGTGCCTCTTTTAGAATGAGGACTACAACAACTTGATCTGCCCAAAACAAAACAGACAGTTTGAGTGGAGAATTAAGAGGGGAAATATTTAGGTAACAGTAGAGAAGTTAAAGTACCAACATCAACAACAAAAAGGGAAAGAAAATGACTCCAACTGAAAGATAAAGTTGAAAATATATTCAAATTCAAATTAGAATAAACGTCTCCTTGCCAGAAATAGAGTCACCTTTAAGTTCCAATGGTGTAGTCTCAATAATATTTGAAATAGCCATGAGGAATAACTCAGTTCCTTGTTGAGAAATGCCCTTGGGTCCATACTCTTTCAGAGCCTGCAGGAAAATAATATATAATGTTAATGGCACTTCCAGTCACAGATGATTCATTTTTCACATTGTAATATATTACCTATTAATCTATGATCCATGCTATCCACTAAAGATTTCCCATTATTTTTTGTTGTATGTATCTGGTGAGCTTATTCAGTTCATGTTTGTGTGCAAATCTTTTGCTACATGGATTCGTTTCTAGAGCAGACATAGAAAAGAAAGCATCTGCACATGAGCAGTTACAGTTGGAACTGACTTTTTTCGGAGAGATGTGATATTTTAAATATAAAAAATAATGACAAACCCATACTTCTAAAACATTTACAACTCTTAAAAGAGGCCAGAATCACAGCGTGTCTGAAGTTCTGAACTCAACTAGATGACCAAGAATCTCAACATTCTCGTCCTTGGAATAGACATGCAGGACATTTCGAAAATGAATCAATCTATCAAGGGCACGACATTTCGAAAATGAAAAATGTGGTGTAATTTGGTAAAATTGAGCAAACAGGAGAGGTTGGAGCTTACTTGGAGGCTTTCTTCCTTCAAATCCTCTAATGACTTAGCAAGCTCTCCCCGTTTCGATGCTGTGGCTACCAGGGTCTGTGAAAGATACAAAAGGCTGCATAATTGAACAATGATGACATACTTTAATGGAGTATATTTCAATTTTGAAATGCTTACCTTTCTCATCTTATGTAAGTCATACTCGATGGATCTGATTCGATTCAATGATTCACCAATCATGTCCTCTTTGTCTGAAGGGATCCTCGAAGGTTTGTTGACGAGATCAGTGATAGAAACTTCCAAATTTTGAAACCTTTGCCAGCATGGATGAAGCCAACATATAGAGATTCAAGTTAGCGAAGAGTTAAACTATAGAAATTAGCTATAGCTCTCAGGTATAAATGTTCAAGATGGAATAATAGATACTTTAGAAGCGATGAAGGTTTTGAGCTATGTCTTACCCACGCATATTCAAATCTGAATTAGCTATTCCTCCTGAAAAACAATCAAATCTGAATTAGCTATTCCAAATGATAAAAAAGAAAAGTCATAAATTGAAGAACTGAGATCCATATCAAATTACAAGTATCCTCACTCAGAGACAATGGTTCAGCAATTGCAATCCATCACAAACAAAGAAACATAAATCACAGTAGAGAATGTATTGACATACCCGACTTGAACACAAGCTATCCACATCAAGCAAAAAAAGAGAGATGTGCAAGAGATGACATCCATCGTTCACTATAAATAAACCAGTAAATCATGTTTATGCCAGACTTTAAACGAAAACATCAACTCAAACTCAAAGACTTTAAACCAAGAATATTTCTATAAATCTGAATAGAGGAATCTTGGTTTGCAATCTGAATAGAGGAGTATTTCTATAAATCTGAATAGAGCAACTGTCGAGCAGTAGGCACAAGCCATCAAACCCTTCTCGGATATGCAATCTGATCAAGAAAGACCAAACAAAATAATAAGAAACAAAAAGCAAGTAATACAGGGAGGAAAATGCAGAAGCTGGACAATTGCTCAGAAATGCACGATCATCATTGAAAAAGAACACAAATCCGCCTTATTTCAGCACAGAAAAACACAAATCTTAGAACTGAAATTTTCCTTATCAATCGATCGAAGATCGATTGATAAGGAACCTAGCAATGAAGAAATCTAGCAATGAAGAAATCTAGCATTGAGGTTATATGTTGGAATCCTACTAGTCCTCGAGGAAAGTAGAAGTTTTGAACACACAATAACCTGGAAACTCAGATCCAAACAATCAAGAGCACAGATTAAAAAAACAAAACACAACACAAGAGAGAGAAAAAACAACATCACAGTATAAATGGCATACCGATGATGGAAAGAATCTCACCAACGTCATTAGTTGAGTAGCTTAGGCCCCCTAAATTACGCAGACTGACAGCCCTTAGTGAGAAAATATGCAAAACAGATGCAAAACTCTTCATGAGTAAAAAAACCGGAGTAAACAGTTGAAACTACATGCTAATTGAAACAAACATGACATTGGATCTTCAACCATCTTCAAACAAAACTTGCGTCTTTGGCGCAAGTTTTCTGTCATTCCATTGCATCATCACTGGATTCAACTATATTTGATTTAGATACAACAAAAATGATAATAAACATTCACAGATTCGAATGGAGACTTCAAAATTGTATCCAATCACAAACATAAAACAACAAGGACAAGATTTAAGATTTCGTTCAGCAATTGCAGCCATTACAAACAAAATCGAGTTCCTTATCAATCGATCTTCGATCGATTGATAAGGAAATCGAGCGACATCGAATGAGCGACATAGACAGTAAGTGATCTGCTATGGTAAAGATATCAAATGCAACGTAACGTCAAATAACCAGAGTACCAAAATCGAATAAGCAGAGTACCAAAATCGCTGTTTTTCTAATGTAATCAAATAATCAGAGTACCAAAATCGAAGGCCAGGAGGGAAGCAATCTATCAATCGATCGAAGATCGATTGATAGATTGGAAAATCGATGTAAAACACTAACCTTGGAAGTGCCATTAATGAGGCGGCAGGCATCAGGCGGCCTCGATCGCTCGCTCGCTCCGCTCGCCTCGCTCGACGCCGACAACGCGATGAGGACGCAGGCTTCCAGTTGTTGCTCCCTTCCGTCGATCACTGCTTTTCTCAGATCCGAGATGGACGGAGATCTCCGATGCCATCTGAAAACGCCTCACCTCCGGCCTCCCGAATTCAGATCTGGACGGAGGAGATCTGGTGGGCGCGCGGCGGCGGCGAACGGGAGGAGAGGAGGAGTGATCCGGCGATAGGGAGAGGGAGAGCGAGAGCGCAAGGACGAGAGAGAGAGAGAGCGGCCGGAGAGATCGAGATTGAGAAAGAGAGCGCGCGGAGAGGGAGAGGGCGGAGGAGAGAGAAAGGGAAGGGGGTTTATATTGCGCCCATTTTACAAAAATGTCCCAACACGCGGATATTTCGCAAAATAAGCCTATTTTCGTGGCTATTTTGCAAAACCGCCCATTTTTTTTATTTATATTTATGTCAATTAGCTAAAATATAAATATATAGATAGATAGATTGTAGCTTATATAACTTTCTATAAACTATGATAACATATTATTTTATTAATTTTTTTCCCTAGAATCAACTACAATGTGCCACATAAGATTTTTGTCTCCAGAATCGACCACAACGCGACACATAGGACGCTATGCATCGGTTTTAGTATATGTATATAGTATATAGACTTATTACGTTAGTTTACTAAAATATCTATCCACATATTAATTTTTTCCACCAAAAAATATTCTATAAAAATAAAATAGCACTTATCAAATACTACATGTAATATTTTGGTAAGTATGACTATGAAGTATTTTTTTTATTTATATTTATGTCAATTAGCTAAAATATAAATATATAGATAGATAGATTGTAGCTTATATAACTTTCTATAAACTATGATAACATATTATTTTATTAATTTTTTTCCCTAGAATCAACTACAATGTGCCACATAAGATTTTTGTCGCCAGAATCGACCACAACGCGACACATAGGACGCTATGCATCGGTTTTAGTATATATATATATGTATATAGATGTATAGATATAGATATATAGATATAGATTGAATTGATTGATTATTTCTTGATTAAAAAAAAAACATTTACAAACTACTATTGTTTCATCTTTCGCCTCGTCGTCTTCTATCTCGTTTATTTCTCGTACGTGCTTCTTCTGAGTTTGCACTCTGGCATTCTGTGCGACTTACCTCCTCTCCTTACTCTCTGTGCTTCCACTTCTAGATCTCTCTCTCGACACCCTGCCTGGTAATCCCTTTTCCCTTTCAAATCCAAGATTATAGGGTTTCATCGTGTTCTTCCTGTTTAGGGATCTAATTTTTGCGATTTGGTTCACTCTTTTGTTTCGATAAACTGTTGAAATCTACCTTATTTGTGTGGTTGCTTCTTTCTGGCGGATTTGACCTCGAAGATATAGATTGATTAATCAATTGATTGATCGAGAGTTCTCTTTAATGGCTTCCAATCCGAGCAATCAAGGTGGTGGTGGTGGTGCTGGAGTACCGTTTGATATGAATAAATTGTTCAAACCTGCAAACTTGGGTGCTCAAAACCCTAGCAATTTGGGAACCACTGGTTTCCCTCCTTCCTATGGCCCTCCCAATCCATCTGCGTCTTACCCTCCCCTAACTGGCCCTTACTCTTATTCGCCCCAAACTCCCACTTTTTACCCTCCCCCCTATCCACCGGATCAGCCTCAGCTCCCTAACCTGCAAAATCAGAGGTCTGTCTCCTTCCCTACTCCTCCTCTCCATCCCACCCCTACCGCCCCTCCCCAAACCCCAAACCCAGGTGCTCGCCTGATGGCCCTGTTAAGTGCTCCCCTTGCTAATTATGAGTATTCCCCTCAACCAAGTGCCCCTTTGCCTCCTATGCAACCGCCTTCCTCTGGGGTTTCAGAGTTTCCAATGCCAACTGGCATACCTGTTTCAACTCCCGTGCAGCCCAGCCATGCTATAAATGCTGCCATCTCCCAGCCGGCTCCAATGCGCATGCCTAGCAGCAAGCTCCCGAGAGGGAGACATCTAACGGGTGACCCTGTGGTTTATGATGTGGACGTGAGATTGCAAGGAGAAGTGCAGCCTCAGCTTGAGGTTACTCCCATCACTAAGTATGTGTCGGATCCTGCACTCGTTCTGGGCCACCAAATTGCTGTCAACAAGACGTATATTTGCTATGGGCTTAAACTAGGAGCCATCCGTGTCCTTAATATAAACACTGCATGGCGATCATTGCTTCGCGGTCACACACAGGTATCCCATTTCATAACTCGTATTTCCTATCTATATCTTATGGTGTCATTCTCTTCCATTGGAGTTTGATGCCAAATTTTTTTTATTTTTTTGTGTGTTTTTTTTTTTGGGGGGGGGGGGGGGGGGTGATGGTTTTCAAACAGCTGACTTAGTGATGTTCGGATAATATACTGGTACTTCTGAACTAGGCTGAATAGCAAAGCCGCCAAATTTTATCGCATAAACCAGTTTGATCTGAATGGCCGACTATGATAGAGCTCTATTTCAATGCTAATGAATGTAGATTGCCCTTTTCCCTTTTTTTTTTTTCATATTTCTCTCGACGATGGATGACTGTTTGGTAATTCTTTTTTATTTTGGTTTAAATAAATTCTGTTTATCTTTCCTGTTAACAATCACTTTTTTTTAGCTTTTATTTTTCTATTTTAATTTTTGTATTTCTATTTATGCTATTTCTTCCAAGTCTAACTATATTTCTTCATTCCAGAGGGTAACTGACATGGCCTTTTTCGCTGAAGATGTTCATCTTTTAGCCAGGTATGACTCTAATTCAGTACACTCAGTTGCATATTGGTCTGCCTTTGTTTAGCTTATAGGATATTCTGCAGTGCAAGCATAGATGGACGGGTTTATGTTTGGAAGATCTCAGAAGGTCCAGATGAGGAGGATAAGCAACAAATTTCTGGAAATGTAATTATTGCTATTCATATATTTGGGGAGGAAGGATCTATACATCCACGAGTTTGTTGGCATTGTCACAAGCAAGTAAGCCCTCTCTTTTTCATTCTCTTTCAGTCTATGTGTGTATGACAGTACAAGGAAACCTTTGCACAACAGGAGCCCAAATCCAGGGCAAATCTCTACATCTCCCACTAGTTTGATCCTCTCAATCACAAGTTCCTCCCCTCAATCACAACTTCCTCCACTCCCATTAGGCAGTAGCTGACAAAACTTTGGCTAGCAACATTATCCATGAGCACGATCACCACTCCAACAAGGTGGTAGCTCACAAACTTAAGATGGTTTCTTTGTGCTATCTGCGCACTTGTATGCATGTGGCTCTCTGTCTACCTGCCTGTTCTGGAATAAAAAGGGTTGTTCTCAATTTTGAGTCATTTGAAGATCAAGAGATTGATTGTTGTTTTCTTCTTCCTATGGTTATGTATTTTGTATCTCTTTACATCCAGATACTTATCATTACTCTGTCTTTTTTATGTTTTCGCCTTTGATTACCGTTCTGCAGGAAATTCTGGTTGTTGCGGTTGGTGAAAATGTTTTGAGGATTGATACTACAAAAGTTGGCAAAGGTGAAACCTTTAGTGCAGAGGAGCCTCTCAAATGCCCCATAAACAAGCTGATTAAAGGGATTCAATTTGTGGGAAAACATGATGGAGAAGTGACTGATCTTTCTATGTGCCAATGGATGACAACTCGCTTGGTGTCTGCCTCAAAAGATGGAACGGTTTGCCATGATTCTGTTTCTTCTTCTACAGTATAATAAATTATGACTGAACATAAGATGATATTAGACTAGAAAATGAATTTTCATGTAAAGGAAATATGATATAAAATTCAGCCGGAGCAATTTGAAAGCAGAAAGTCTTTCATATCATTTTTTTTTATAAAAAAAGTCTTTTCATAGCTGTCCAGAAAAGAAAAAGGCGTACACTTGGGGATTATTCTTTCTAAATTTCGGTTGGAGAGCACTGAATGAGCATAATGGACTATTGCTTTATTTGTAATAGACCTTTTTTCTGCACAACTGTAAATTAGTTGCATTTGTATATCCGTTATGATGTAGACAACAAGTGGGTTCTACAAGTAATTGAAGGTTACAAGTACATGCAAATAAAATGTTAACGCCATCAAGTTTAGTTGCATTATATACTTATTCACATTTCTTCCTATGGATACTTTTTTCTTCTTTCCCTGCAAACTGTTTGAGCTCTGTTCTTTAGGTGATGAGCTCTGTTGTTGATGCTGCTTTAATTCTTTGGTCTTTAGATAAAGATTTGGGAGGACCGCAAATCGCAGCCTCTTCTAGTGCTGAAGCCCCATGATGGCCAACCAGTTGATGCAGCTATGTTTCTGACTGCTCCTCATAGTCCAGAACATATCATTCTTATCACTGCAGTATGCCTATCTTAATCTATCAATATTTTATTACGGCTTTCTGTTCTTTCATACTTTCTAATTTAGTTTCTTTCATAAAGATTAGAGTACTTTCCTTACCATTTCCTAAATAGTTGGTAACTTGAAGATGATGGTGCTCTGTTTTGGACCTACAGTAGGCTTGCCAAATCCATGTTCTTCATGCACGTGAGCTATTTTTTATGGCTATTTTTTTGATGTGGTATAATCTCAAATACTGCAACATTTTACAGGGACCACAAAATCGGGAAGTGAAATTATGGGTTTCATCAGGCGATGAAGGCTGGTTGCTGCCTAGTGATTCTGAATCATGGCGGTGTATACAGACACTTGAACTAAAGGGTTCCATAGAACCTCGAAGTGAGGAAGTATTCTTCAACCAAGTTGTAGCGTTGCCACAGGTGGGTCTTCTTTTACTCGCAAATGCCAAGAAGAATGCCATATATGCTATACATCTGGAGTATGGTGATAACCCAGCTGTAAGTCGTATGGACTACTTGGCGGAGTTTACTGTGACAATGCCTATTTTAAGTTTTACTGGAACCAGTGATGTATTACCTCATGGAGAGCATGTGGTTCAAGTTTATTGTGTGCAAACACAAGCCATACAGCAATATGCGTTGGACCTATCTCAGTGTTTACCCCCACCGATGGAGAAGTTTGGATTAGAGAATTCAGATTCCAGTGTTTCTCGTGATGCTGCAGAAGGGCTTTCTACTTTCGATACGCCAGGAAGCAGAGATTTGGTGATGGCCTTAGCTAGCTCTGGACCCAATCCTAGTATCCCTGAGAGCACTACTGAGATTAAGCGGGCAACGAGCTCTGCTTCTGACACAGTAATTTTGCAAGAAATTAACCCATCAAGTAGAGATTCTAATCCTGCTATCTCATTGCCTGTAATTAACCATACTGATGTTTCTGTTGCATCATATGTTCCTCCAAGTCCAAATTTATCACATAAACTTAGTGATCACACTGTTGATCAAGCAGTTGCTGACTATTCAGTTGATAGGCAGATAGATAGTGCTCAAACAACTCTACATAGTTTACCTTCTATGGATGGTGATAAAAGAATTGCACAAGCTGATGTTAACCCTCCTGGCATGTTCAAGCACCCAACTCATCTTATAACTCCATCAGAGATAATGGCTACATCTTCTGATACTACTCGTCTGGCTGAGAGTAAGATTGAGGTTGAAGCTAAGATACAGGATGTTGTAGTCAATGATGATGTGGGGAACATAGAGCTGGAGGTTAAAGTTGTTGGCGAAGCAGGATTTGTCAAGGATAGTAGTTCAAGCCCACGAGTGGAGCATCATATCCCTGTAGATAGGAAAGAAAAATCATTTTATTCTCAGGCATCCGATCTTGGTGTTGATATGAGTAGAGAGTGTTGTGCAGTTCCAAATGAAGCTTCTATAATGGAAGAAGCACATAATGACAACATGGAGGCTCTAGCACAACCTTCAAATCCTGGTGAAGAACCTGATGAGACTACGAATGATTTACCTGGGGTACCAGCTGATGTTGGTGCATCATCCTCAGTTCCTCTCACACAAGCTCCAAATTCAAAAGGTAAGAAGCAAAAGGGGAAAAACTCTCAAGCTTCTGCTCCAGGTTCCTTGCCTCCAAGTGTCCATAACTCTATAGATTCAACAAGTGACATTGGGGCGGCTTCCAGTGTGCCTTCTGCGGAAGCTGCTTCTCTTCCATTAGCATCTTTGCAGGAGATGATGTGTCAGGTAACTCTTAAATCTTAATTATGTATTAAGCAGTTTAGGACTCTATGCTTAGGTAGATGTCATTGTCACCATTGCCACACTATTAGGGAATTTTCAATATATCTATTTTCTAGACCGCTCAAGCACCAGTTATTGTTGCTCAATCATGTGAACTCTGTTGAGCACTTTCAGAAGGGATTCTTGTCACTTGAGAAACCGTCAAATTAATTCTCTTTCCTTCTCATAGACTTGTTTGCCCTTGGAGAACACAAGGGGGGTATGTTTGATCCAGTTTCAAGTCTCTTTTTGAGGTTTGTCTTGAAATGCATTTGTTTTAACTCTAGAAGTAAAATTTAGTGACATGCTGTAGCACACAACCAAAAACTTGCCAGAGTTGGTTCGAATGATATAACTTGCTGGACTTTATTATCTTGTCATTAGTGATCAACCTCTGCTTTTTTATTTGGAAAAATGACTTCAATAATACAGACTATTGCTTATAGATCAAAAATAATCTCAACTTTTAAAATCACTAAAATGAATCCCAACAGGCTGCAATTTTTATGTTGGTAACATTTTTATTTTTAATATAGTAAGTATTACAAAGTTGGAATCTAAGTTTAAATATCATCCCTCGAAAGTGTGTTTTTTTTTTTTTTAAAAGCATTCCTGTAGCCTCTTTACTTATTTTTATGAGGGGTCTTCAGCGGTAGTCAATGGCATGTCAGCAGATATGTCAGTATAACACTTAAGTCAGCCAACATTTTATAAAAGATATTGTATTAGATAAATGTTCTACATGTATGCAGTCCTATACTTTCACGTACATCTGTGTAACTGTTTTTGTTGACACCGCTGTTTGTTTGTAACTCTGTTGTGCAGCTTGCTGCTGCTCAAAAAGAAATGCAGAAGCAAATGACAATGATGGCTGCAGCTCCTGCTAAAGAAGGTAAAAGACTCGAGACAGCTCTTGTGCGAAGCATTGAGAAAGTTGGAAAAGCCAATGCAGATGCTTTATGGGTACGTACACAGGAGGAGACTGCAAAACTTGATAAGTTAGTACGAGAACGTACACAACAAATCTCAATTTTGTTGACAAACACCTTCAACAAGGAACTCATTCCTATTTTGGACAAGACATTGAAGAAAGAAATAGCTGCAGTTAGTACAAATGTAGCTCGTACTATCACCCCAGTTATTGAGAAAAATATTTCATCGGCTATCACGGAATCATTTCAGGTTAAGACCTTTCTAGTTCATTTTGTTAAGCTACTTAATTTCTGCTTTTAACAAAAGTACTAAAGTTCACCATGTGATGCAGAGAGGAGTTGGTGACAAGGCTGTGAATCAACTAGAAAAATCAGTGAATTCAAGAATCGAAGCTATTATTGCCAGGCAAATACAAGCACAATTTCAAACATCTGGCAAACAAGCGCTTCAGGTACCTTTACATCTTAATGTCAAGGTGGTATCATTAGTTGCATTTACCTTTGCTCCACTGCTTTATTATGTACTCAGCTGTGTTGAATCCCTTTTACAGTTTTCCTCTGTTTGGGCTTAAGTAATGATGCTGACTTTTCTTCGACTTTATATGCATCAAATTTATATTTTGCTTGATAAATTAAGGAGCCAAGTCAGGATACTTCGGCCCAGTATGATTTATTGCCCTTGTTTATCTCTTGTTTATCATTATTCTATACTCCCTCCGTATCGCAATACTTGTTGTTTTAGAGTGTTAAAGTTGTATCAAAACACTTGTTGTTTTAGCTCTAATTATTGTCTTTATAGGTAATGATTGCTCTTTTATAGGTAATAATTAGTCCTTTTAGGTATTTTAAGCTATAAAAGTAAAGTAAAGATATGTTTTATTAATAAGTGTGCATAGGGCTAAAACAACAAGTATTGCGATACGGAGGGAGTAGTTTATTACCCTTAATCCCCTCAATATGATTTTTTTTTTTAATTTAAGCATGTAATCAAAGGAAACGTACAAGGTAGATACGAGGAGAATCGCGTGTCTTTTTTGTTGGTTTTAAATATAGTCATGATTTTTTGAAAACCAATTCAAGGATATATTGACAAAGGTGTGTGTCGTTCACTTATTTGTGTTATCATTCATGAAAAGGTAAATAAGACATCTTTATTACTCTGAGAATGACACTGCTTTTGGCACTTGACAATTGGCAGGAGGGCCTAAAGTCTGTTCTTGAAGCAAATGTTGTTCCTGCGTTTGAAATGTCATGCAAAGCAATGTTTGAGCAAGTAGATGCTTCCTTTCAGAAGGGTATGGCTGAACACATTGCGGCTGCACAGCATCAAGTGGAGTCTGCCCATTCTCCATTGGCTATGACCTTGAGGGTACGTATATACAATATATGCTCTCTTAATTACCCAAATGTAACAGATTTATGTCAGGTGTTTCACCTTGACATACACGTGGAGGCTGTCTTGTCTGCAATCCAACCCTCGTACATGGGCTTGTACTTCTTAATATGTTCCAAATCATGAAACTCTCGTACATGTGTTCTCTCTCTTTTGTTGAGTATTTTTTTCCCCCAAGGTTTAGCCCAATCTTCATTTCTTATTTTATCTATTGGTTGAAAGGAAACTATTGGCTCAGCATCGTCAATCACTCAATCTTTAAGTGGGGAATTGGCTGAGCAAAGAAAGCTATTAGCTCTTGCAGCTGTGGGAGCCAGCTCTAAAGCAGCAATGCCGTTGACCCAGCAGACAAACGGGCCTTTAGGTGGTCTACATGAGAAGGTCTGTCTCAAATAACTCGGTGTTTTAGGCACTAAATTGTAGATATCTCGATCCATTTTCTATACTTACTTATAATCCTGTTTGCAAAATAGGTTGAACCACCATTTGATCCTATGAAAGAGCTATCTAGACTCATATCAGAACACAAATACGAAGAAGCTTTCACAACAGCACTGCAGAGGAGTGATGTCTCCATTGTATCCTGGTTATGCTCACAGGTACTTTTCTTTCAACTTTGTTGGAGACATCATTCATTTCCATCGATTTCCTTGATTATCTGAAAATTAGGTTTGTTGGTTTGATCTTCGCTCCTGACCTGGTTAGGGTAAGAGTGCGTACATCCTGACCCCCCAGACCCTGCCTTTACGCGAGATTTACTGGGTTGCTGTTGTTGTTGTTGTGTTGTTGTTGATCTTCACATGATTGACTAACGACTTGGCCTAAACACCCTAAAAGTGGCAATGGGTTGATTTTTAATCCCATGAGGTTGTAGTTAGAAGTGGGGAGGTCTTTCATTCATATGTTAATCTGCGGCTTCTTTGTGAATGAACGTGTTCCAGGTCGAGTTACAAAGGCTACTGTCGGCAATCCCCCTTCCATTGAGCCAAGGGGTGCTGCTTTCCCTTCTCCAACAACTCGCATGTGACATTGGCAAGGAACCTTCCAGGAAACTGCAATGGATGACGGACGTGGCTGCAGCAATAAACCCTGGGGACCCAATGATCTCTGTCCATGTTCGCCCTATTTTCGAGCAGGTCTACCAGATTCTAAACAACCACCGTAGCTTGCCATCCACATCATCGGCAGACCTCACCAGCATTCGCATCGTCATGCACGTCATCAATTCGATGCTGATGACCTGCAAGTGATGTTTCCTGGCTGCATTTTTCCCATTCACCCTGCATCTTGTTGCCATACTAGAATTTCAACTGCTTATATTGTCAGGTGGAACTTCCAATATATAGAGTTTGTGTTCCTTTGTGAAGTTTTGGGTCCTCTTCGCCCCTTTTGGCTTCATGAACATGTTGGGAAAAATAAGACCAGGGTATGAGGAGATATATTGTTACATGTAGGGTTGGGTCTTGACTCTTGAATGTTGAAAATGGGAAAGAAGGAACCTTGAAAATGCCCATAGGACAAGGTATTGAAGACTAATTTCAGGTTTCCAATTCTAAATTCTCATTGTTCTATTTTCAGTGCATATTCCAAACATTTCCTTTTAGCACCACTCGTCAAGTCGCAAGTCCTTGTCGATTTCAGGTTATTATAAACTCATTTTCATCTTTTTTTTTTATAAAAAAAAATAAGAAATCAGTGCACCATATTTTGTTGTCCATTTGAATTCATTTGCATAAATCTCGATCGCCTAATAGCTCAACAGGAGATTATATCTCAGTATGATGGTCCGTGAAAGGATTCATCCTTTCACCTCTTTCGACCATGCTCCTATCTCGATCCACCTTAGGCCGGGGGATCACGCTAGCAAAAGACCTTTTCGGTTCGGGGGATCACGCTAGCAAAAGACCTTTTCGGTTCGAAATGGCTTGGGCTACAAAACCAGAATTTACGAACATCGTGAAAGAAGCTTGGTGTCTTAATCCACCTGGGTCCAACATGTACAAACTCGTAAAGAAGACTACTTTGCTCAAGTCTTTGGCGAAGAAATGACAAAAAGGACTTTGTAATACGGAGTATAAACAAACAGGTGGCTCTGCTTTAGCTGCAACACAAACTCATTACCAACTCTAATGTAAATGATATTGACTTACACAGAAGACTTCTTAATAAACGTCAATGCATGTTGGACTTCCAACGGCGTTACTGGAGCCAGAGAGCTAAGGTTAAGCATATGAAACTGAACGACACTAACTCGGCCTTTTCCCACTGCGTTGCTTCTGCTAGAAGAGGCAGGAAACTGATCAAACTTCTTACAACATAATATGGGATTTGCCTTTCTGATCATATCTCTATTCAAACGGAATTCATAACCAACTTTGTGGCTTGTTTCAAGTCATCCTATAACCATATTCTCTCCTTCGCTTCTGATCTGGCGGTCATCAGTACTGAGATTACTCAAAAATGACAATTTAATGCTACGACACCAGTCTCTAATAAAGAGATTAAATAAGCCCTTTTTCTTGAATTTGTAAATATAGAGCGGCCATCCGGGGTTCGAATCGGGGACCTTTGGTTACTAACCGCAAGTCATTTCCGGTAAATAAGCTCTTTTTCTATCAAACCTTATAAAGCTCCTGGGCCAGATGCTTGTAGGTTTCTACCAAACATATTAGGATAAGGTGGGCTTGTCTATCATCAAGGCTGTTAAGGCCTCCTTATTATCTGGTAAACTGCGACGACCGATAAATCACACTTTTATCACGCTACTAGCTAAAAGGGACGATCCAACTACCGTCAACCACTACAGGCCTATCAATATGTGTTCTATCATCTACAAGGTCATTTCTAAGGTTTTGACGGCTAGACTGTCCATAGTTTCCCACAAACTTATCCATCCACTTCATGGTGCTTTCAGAAAATGAAGATCTATTCAGGATAACATCCTTATTGCAAACGAGATATTCCACACTTTCAGATAAATGAAAGCAAAATGTGGCTATATGGCCGTCAAACTTGATATGGAAAAAGGCATACGAAAGAATTGAATGGTCGATCCTTTTCTCGACTATGGAGAAATTCGATTTCCACCATAAGTTCACCACCTGGATTCGGGAATGTGTTGAGACGGTGTCGTACTCACTACTCATTAATGATGAACCTACAAGTCCTTTCACTCCTTCAAGATGACTGCGTCAGGAAGATCCTCTGTAGCCTTTCCTCTTCATTCTTACAACAAAAGTCCTCGTGAGAACCTTTCAACAAGATTCAAACATCTCGAAGGATTTAGGGGTATCTTTTGGTAGAGGGGGATGCAAAATTCCCTTTTCAACCTTCGACGACGACATCATGTTGTTTGGAAAAGTAAACCCTTGTACTTGCAGTAAGTTAGCCACAACTATTCAAAGATTCTGCCTCATATCAGGCCAAAAAGTTAATTTACATAAATCTAGCTTCCAAGTTTTTCCGAATAATCTGGCTTCGGCTATTATTTCAGTTACAGCAAACCTTGACATTCCACAAACTTAATAACCTTGAGCAATATATGGGGTGCCCTATTATCAATGGTAGGGTGAATCGTAACATCTTCAATGACATTATTCTTAAAACTAAGCAGCAACTCACAAAGTGGAAAACTTCGAGTCTCTCTACTGAAGGTCGAAGAGTCTTTATTAAAGCCAATTTGAGCGCCCAACCTATTTCTCTAATGTAAACTTTCTTACTACACGCTTCTATCTTGAAAGAATTAGACAAAATTTATAGACAATTCTTTTGGAATAAAACGTCCAATATCTCACCACTGATTAGTTGGGATAAGATTTGCACGAAGACAATGGGGGGCTTGGCCTGTACAAGGCTAGGCTAGGAACATTGATAACTCCACTCCCTTGATGAAAATCGGAAATGGTTTCAAAGGCTTTGACACATGTATTATGTCAAAGGTCTTGAAGCTACAACTGTGTTGATGAAACACAAAACCTGTATCATGTGCATATTATTTCCGGATGTTATTATATGCTATTATTATTAATATATTGCCAGATATTATTGTACTAACATATGCAGCAAGTTTTTCGAATTATATCTCCTCCCTTAAGCTTGAAGTCGAGAAGAATCAAATCAGAAATCATGGCTTCCGAGTTTCCCCAAATAGAAGATCGTGAAGATTCCCTCTTAAGCCATGATCTGTTCTAGCCGTTGAAGAAGATCCTTAGGCGCTGATTTGATTTTATATAAAAGAGGAGATGAAGGGAAGACAGACACACATTCGTTGAACACAAGCATTCATTCACACTCAAGCCTTCAAGTCAATCTGTCTTCTTCGTGTGCTCTCTGCTAGTCGTTAAGAGTCGTATCTTTTGTTTCAAAGCATTTGAGAGTTACACAGTGAGCTTATAGGATATATTTCGAGAGAGTGTTATACTCGAGAGTTTGTAACTCAGGAAGTGAACACTAGGCGATTGATTCACTAAGTGTAAGAGGATTGTACTAGATAGCTGAGAGAGGTGGAGCTCTTCTAGATTGATCTAGGACTCCAAGGGAACGTGAGTTGACTAGATTGCAATTGTATAGGAGAGAGGCTTCTCGGTGAGCTATTAGGATCATAAGTCTTGTGAATCAATAAAGCCGGTTGAATCCTAGGGTTGTGGAAGAACCTTAGGCGGGGACGTAGGCCAAGTTCGTGCCGAACCTCGTTAACAATTCGTTGCGTCATTTACTTATTGCTTTACCATATTTCCGCACTTGTTTCGAATTGTATAACTCTTGTGTGATTCAGGTTTTTCAGAGGAAAGATTAAGTCTAATCTCAAAGGGTTTTGCAAGCGTTTCAAAAGTCTTGAGATTATCAGCGAAAAGTTGGCATACTCTATTCAACCCCCCTTCTAGAGTATCTTTATATTACTTTTTTATACATTGTCGAACCTTCAAACATCGCTCTATAGATGAAGCTTCTTTGGAAAATCTTAGCTGAGCCTGATAACATGTGGGTGAAAGTGGTTTCTACTAAGTACATGAGAGGGGCACAACTCATGAGTTACATCAAAACTACTAATACTTCTTGGCAATGATTCATGCTACTATCAATCAAACACTTGTTCCAGCCTGCCTTGCAACGGTCCATTGGAAATGGCTTATCGGTTAAGTTCTGGATGGACAACTGGGTGCTCAAAACACCACTTGCTAAGCTGGCTTTAGCTACTATTGATGATAACTCTTTAGCGTGGCCCGTCAATAGGTTTTTCTCTGATGATAAACGGTGGAATTTAGACAAACTAAATGAAGATTTGCAGGGTTTACTTGATCCCAGTATTATTATACACAGTGTGAACATTAAGTTACCAGACAATAATTTTCATGATCGTATGTATTGGGGTCCAAGTAAGGACGGTTGGTTCTCAACAAATCTAGAACATCAATTGTTCCATCCCACTTGGGTGACAAAAATTTCGCATGTGATTGGATTTGGAATCTGGATGTGCCCCCACAAGGTACGACATTTCCTCTGGAAGATAGCCCGTGATGGATTGCCTACTTCAGATCAACTACAACGTTCGCATGTGTCTGTGTCTTCAAGTTGTTGTTTCTGTGGGTTCACCTCCGATTAAATTATGCATTTGTTCTTGGAGTGCAATACAACTAAACAACTACTGCGTGTCATCCAACTGTGGGTTCCAACCGTCAATTGGTACTCAAATGACAGAAAATATAACAACTTACTAAACTACCTCTACTTTTCCTTGGGTAACAAAACGATGGCTAGGTTAGCTATATAGCTTGGTGGACTATTTGGTTCTTTAGAAACCAAGTAGTCTTTGAACAACGCCCTATTGTTTCTATTAACGAAATTATGATTTTCTATAGAATTACGGAACAAACTTGGTGGGATGCAAAAAAATATGCTCCGCAATGGGGAGCCGCATAAAAGGGTTATGGGGGACCCTTCGACAAAAAATGGGGGTTATCAACCGTCTACTATTACTAAAAATTAAAAAGCATGAAGCTTGGATAAAACCTCCGTCCAATTTCTTCAAACTAAATTTCGACGATGGTCTCTATGGGAAACGGTACTTGTCATAACACCTCTGCCATCTTTACTGAGGCTTTAGGCCTCCGTATGGGCGTTCTAAGGGTTAAACAAATTGGTCGAAACAACGTTATGGTGGAAGGAAATTGTTTAACTGTCATAAAAGTCTTGCTGGGCGGCTGGAAATGCCCTTGGAATATTGAGCTTTTACAAGCAGACACAATTCACGATCCATCTTCCTTCTCTAATGTTGCTATTCGTCATATTTTCAAGGATTCGAATGTTTTGGCAGACAGGATTGCACGTCTGGCCTACGGTTGCCCTGTCGATGATAGCATGGAGTCTGACTCAGAACTGCGGATTCTCATCCGTTGTGACGCTCTAGGAATGAAGTCGGCCTGCCAGTGACTTTCCTAATTCTTATCCTGCTTCCAAAAATAAAAAATTGCACAAATCTCATCTCCTATCCCCTCCCCTTTACAACCTTTACATTAAAAAAATAATATAAAAACAAAATTGAATAAAAAATAAATTAAAACAATTAAAAAATTATATGAGTTTATTAGAGGGGACAGAAGAAATATACAGATAAAATTTTGGAAAGATAGATGACTAAACAATGGAACAACCTTATTACAAAACCGGCTACATGACCAGATAAATGAAGAGGAAACTATTGAGCACTTTATAAACCCAAACAAAACTTGGAATATACAGAGACTAAAAGAAGAGATCACTAACATTCATATACCAACTAACGAAATACAAGATCATATTGGGAAGCGAGGAGAAATGGTCAGTTCTCAACCGCAAGTGTTCTCTAGCACATCACAAGAATAAACTGAAATATAACCGAATCATTCGAGTGGATTTGGAAAATTAACTGTTTGCCCAAGGCCAAAAATGGAAAAACATACTTGATGGTACACCAACGAAAATGAGATTGAGAAACAAAGTAATACACATCTTTATAAAAGATCTTCTCCCACGTGCTCGTCCTTAGCCAAGCCTTCGAGGCTATCTCCTTCTCCCACATTTGCAGAAAAGGCAACCAGGTCGCTAATCATCTAGCTCACGAGGGTCTGAACTTGAATTTCACTGATTGGAGGCCTAATGTTGCGATTGAAGATCTCGTCCGAAAGGACGCTCTTGGGTGTTGGTTCAACCATGATTAACTGCCCCCAAATTCTTGCCTTCTATAAAAAAAGGACATATTCGGGGACTACAACAGAAGTCCCTTTTTGCGAGAAAATTTTTCCTCGCTGAAAATTGATATTTCGTCACTAAAGCTAATTAGAGAGGAAATATGCTTCCTTTTTAAATGGTCATTGAAAGCTCCTCACAAAAGAGTCTAACGTGAAAAAATGAAATCGTCACAAAAAAAACATTTGGCGATGAAGTCAATATTGACGCTATAGGCCTTTAGCGACTATTAAATTCATCATAAAAGGTGATTATATTCATCGCCAAATAAGTCGAAGGATTTCATAATAGTCGTTGAATGCACTTGGCGATAAAATCTAATTCCTCGCAAAATTGTATATTTCCTGGTTAATGATGATATCAAGTCGAATTGATATTATTTCGCGACTTATATATTCGTCACTAAAAAGGTAAGAATTTCATCAGCAAAAAGTTGATGGAATCGATAATAGTCGTTAAACATATTTAGTGATAACATAAAATTCATCGCTAATATTAGTTAGCGAGGAAATTATTTGTTACCATAAACTTGCTATTGCGAGGAGGTTGAATCTATCATTGTAGATATTATTTTAGTTATGTCATTATAAGAATCTTTTTAGCGATGAAATTTCTTTTATCAAATAACATAGGATATGGCAAAGAAGTTGTTCCTCACTATAAATCATTCATTAGCGGGGGAATATAGTATTCATCGCTATATATATAAATGGATAAAGTGACAAAAAGTTTACTCGCTAAATGCAATTATCAACGACCATATCAAGTTATCGTTATAGAAGATGTATTTTTTGGGATGAAATTACTTTCCCCTCATAATTTCAGCTCATGTAAATTAGAAAAAAAAAATATTAGATCAAAGAAACACTAAATATATATTATGTTCCAACTCCCTATAGTAAATTAAAGAAATAAATATGAGATAAGAATCTTACTAAGTAGAAGTTCTAAAATAAAAATATACTAAATATCAAGCATTTTGGTCTTGAATTTGGTCATAAATTCTTCAAATTTCGCAGCCTTTTCATATAGAACACTTATCTCTTGACTTTGAGCTTGCATTGTATGTTCCATCTCTTGGTTTTTCTCACAGACCTTGTGCATTGCAGATTTGGAAACTCTTGTGGTTATAGGTTGAGGTCCAAAACTGAAACCTTTGATGTAGCCCGATTTTGTCCCAAGAACCTTTCTAACGATCTCTTCCTCACTCATGGAACAAGTTGTCTTCATTAGTTGCCTCATAACGCATCAACACCATTTCATCCTACAAATGAATGCGCATACATATTCATATCAAAATCTAAAAAACATGTATAATATTGGACGTTTTTGAAAAAAATTAATTAAAAACAATTTGCATCAAATCATACCCTAACATCAACCTTCAATAATGAACAACATAAAGAATCGAACACAATGGTCAAAGTTAACAACTTAATTTCCACAGTTGAGCATATCATATTCAACAACTAATTCTTGTCAATATAAAGAGCCCATTTTGATGAATAGAATAGGGAAATCAATTTTGATTTTATTTCTTCAAACTCTACGAATCTCATTTATTTTTAACTAAAATGGAATAGACAAAATAAGTACATGCCCATTTCTCTTTTCCTCCCAAATCTCAGCCATTTTCCAAACTCTTGTATTGAATCTCAAATTGCTCAATTGCATCTATTGGCAAACCTCTATTTGCTGCCTACAACATAAAAAATAAATAATAAGGAAAAATAAGAAATCGTTTGAAGATTTCATGAATATGTAAAGTCATTTGTAATAAAATATTGGGTCATTTGTAATAAAAAGTCATTTGTAAAGTTTTAAGAAATCGTTTGAAGGCTTGAAGGTTGGGTGTTAACTTGGACATGTGTAGACTGATTTGATGAATATGTAAAGTCATTCGTTGACTGATCTTGACATGTGGCTGTTTATTTAATTAAAAGCAAAAAAAGTATAGGTGAAGGATTGAGAATCTTTACTTTCACTCATTCCATCTGATCTTGGGAGATTTGTAGATCCAGGTGCGGTTAGTTGAATGTGCATTCTTTTTGGCACATAGCACCTGTATAAGCACATAAAGTTTAGTAATTGATTAGTGCTTAATGCAAAATAATTAGTGTGTGTGTGTATGAATGAGTAGTAGCATCGATGGCCTTGTTCATTACAGTGGTCTATAAAAAAAAACATTGATGTTACATATATAAAATATAAGAAATCTCTCACACTCCATAACAACAATTTTTTCCTAGAAAAGAAAATATCAATAAACAGTTGAATCCAATGCATACAGATTAAGTACAGTAGATCCAAAAAACGTATATAAGTACAGCAGATTCATGTCATACAGATTCACTTAACATTTGGGGAAACAATTCAGGCAAATAAATCATGAATATTATATTTACGATTAATTAAGGGGTACATGATGCACTGCAAAGCAAACAATTCAATCATGAAAAGTTGAAAACTCCTGTGATGATGATGATGATGATTAAAAGGTGACAAAAATGCATATAAGTACAGCAGTTCCCATAAACAATGACAAAAATGTCATACAGATTCACTTAACAGTTTGGGAAATGTAAAATGCATAATTCAGCAATACAAATTCATAAAACAGTCCCAGCAAAAGAAATTGATATGATTCAAAAACTGAATGAAAGTTGAATCAATCCCCAACAAATCAGTTCAATAATACAAATTCAATAAATTCTGTGATACAGCCCCAGCAAAAGAAACTGAATGAAAGTTGAAGTTGAATCAGTCCCAGCAAATCAGTCCCAGAAAGCGTAAGATGCATAAATTCAATAATACAAATTCATAAAACAGTCCCAACAAAAGAAATAGTCCCGACAAATAGATTCATATGATACAGTCCCAGCAAATCAGTCCCAGCAAACGTAAGATACAGATTCAATAAACAAAATTGGGCAAAACAGAATCAATAAACGGCGTAGGCAAATGGAAGTCGTAAATTGGGCAACAGAATGAGATGAATTATGCAAAACAAAATTGGGCAACAAGGATTCAGAAATTCAATGAAAGTCGATCTTAATGGCAGATAATTGATTCGTCAATCACCAGTTGAAAAAGAATGAGATGAATTGTGCAAAACAAGGAGAAGACTCATACCTAAATTATGCAAAACAAGGAGAAGACTCATACCTGAATTATGCAAAACAAGAATGAGATGAACTATCGCCCCCTCTCACTAGTTGAGATGTGTCGGCAATGGAGTTGAAATTTGGGAATAGGGTTTGAGTGCGGTTTGGATAATAATAATATATTAGAAGGGTTAAGTGTTTAAGCGGTAGAATAATTAGAAGGTATAATAATAGAAGAGTAACCATCAATTTATATTATAGAAATTTTAGAAATTTAATTTTGGTTGTTTAATGTATCTGAAAATGGTCGATAACCATCAATTTATATTATAGAAAAAATTGTTAAAATACCCAGAAATTCAAGGTTAGCAATGGGGATTTGCAGGATCTAGCTAGGTAGTTTCCCTTATTCTATTTTTCCATAAAACTCAAAGCATTTGTTTAAAAAATCTCTTCTATATCAAAGCAGGAAGTTAAGCTCCACATTTTCCTTTTAAAAAAGAATTAACCCAAGATAAATTTCAAGATTTGCAATGTGCAGCTTCCTTGGGCCTCTTGAACTAAAATTCAAGGTTCACTTAAAGGAACTTAAGGAAACTGTATGGATAGTATGAGATACATACCTTTACAGATTTTTTTACCTTTTCTCAAGCATTTGCCATGCTTTGACCCCTTGAATCCCTATATAATCCATACAAGTTTTTTAAAGTTGTGCAACACATCAAAACACTTGCATCTAAATACAGTATTTGAATACTTGAAGTCTTATACATGGATGCCAAATATGAACTCACATTACTAGAAGTAGACAACCATCACTGAATCTGTCCTTCCATAGTTTGCTCTTGGCATCACTCGCTTCAGATATCACCTTTGCACGAACTCTCCTTTTAACTGAAACAAACAAAGAAGTTAATGCACAACCTCTAGTGTTTAGCGGAGCTGACTGGTTTTCTTGTCTCATCATTGAGAAATAAAATTGTCTTACTTTTTAGGAAAATGTATGGATTATCATGAAAAAGTAATGCAAACCAAAAGATGCATATACTTCCTTTTATCCCCTCATTTGTACTTTCAACAATTTCCTAAAAGCAATGCAAACCAAGAGAAGGTGTAGCCGTGAGCTTGAAAGACACCTTAAACTGAAGCTAAGATGTGATTGTGGACTATCCTATGTTTGGTTTTGCTCATATAACGATCACGTACACAAGAATCCAAAGATAGCTTGGAGGAAAGGATTAGCAAAGTTCAATCAAGATGGCTAGTGCAGTAATGAGGCAGATTCTTTGCTGCCCCCTGCAAGGATCACATCAATTTCAAACATGAAACTTATGTGCCTCGACAAACAGAAATCGCTGCTCCTAAAGGGATGCTTTCTAAGATTTGATAAGATACCCACCTACAAAGCAACGACGCCTTGGAAAAAATTCCTTATGGTACGCCCACAAAAATCGAAACTGAAAATCCCTAAAGAAACCCCAAAATTAGAGAACACCCGGTGATAAGGAAGAAACCCCCAAATTAGTTTCTTCAACAAACAGATCGAAATCCCTAAAGAAACCCTAAATCGAAACTAAAAATCATTTTATCAAGATACAGTGAATCAGAACCAGTTAACATAAACCCTGTATCAAAAATATTGAACAATGAAGAGAGAAATTCGTACCGGAGACAGCAATTTTCAGAGAGGCGATGAGGGAGGCGGTGTGAGAGAAGTGAAGACTGGTGAGCAAAGAAGAGCGACGACCAAATACCTGGAGACGTCCTTTACTAGTCGAACTGAGGGAAGAGCTAGCGGAGACGGTGGAGATTGAAAATCGAAGAAGAGAAGCCGCCAGAGATAAGAGTGGGAAGAACCTCGAGTTCGCAAGAGCGCTGGACAACTTACCTGCCCGCCATGGCTTCCATAGAAGGAGAGAGTGAAAGAGGAACCAGTCGGCAGTCGATCGGGAATGAGGAGCCAGGAATCGGGAGAGAGGAGAGAGGGTTTAATTTCTCAAAAAATTTGTAAGTGTTAGATCAGCCCGCGCGTATTTGAGATGGACGGGATTTCACATAGTTCAATTGGAAAAGGCTACACATGCACTTGGTGAATGTATACACTATTTTTTTTTTCTTGAAAATTTATTTTTCTAGGGTTCACCATTTAAAATTTAGGGTATCATTAGTGGTTATTAAAATTTTTAGGGTTTATTCTTTATAATATGAGTATAATAGAGTTTTAAAGAAAAATTTCAGGGTTAATTTTTACAATTTTAAAAATAGTGGATAAATTTTACAAATTTTTACACATGAAAAAAAGATACATCAACATACACCAAGTGTATGTGTATCATCCTCCCAACAGTTCAATTACAATCCCTTGTGCTTGAATTTTTTCCCAAATAAATTTTGTAACATCGGTCAAAAAAAATAGGGTGGTGTCGTTTTTATTTTCGACATCGCAAATTTACAAACCGATCTAAAATCGATTTAATATCACGTGTTTTTCTAACTGATGTTAATCGTCCGATATTAAATGACAGAATTCTAGTAGTGTAAAGGTTCATTGAAATAATTTTAATCTTCATAATTTAATACAAAATAATAATTGAACTATAAATGATGTAATAAAATACAACTTATTAAGAAAGCACGCAAGGTCGCAAGTCAAAACATTAGTATATAATAAAGGAGAATTCACCTAAGACACATATCGACTTCTCTTTAATTGTAGTCATATTAACCAACCAGAATTTTTTTAAATAATCAATATATGTATAAGAAAATATTTTATCCTAACTATATTTAATCAATATATCTATATATGCATAAGATAAAATTATAAGATAAAATTTTATTCTAACTCTATTTAATAAGTATATCTATATATGCATAAGATAAAATTTGACCCAATTGATTAGATATGGATATATATTTAGAAGATATTAGCTAATTTTAAAGACTATTATATAATATGAGATTTTATCTATTTTCGCTATATATGAATATATTTTTAGAAGATAATTCTATTTAATCAATATATCTATATATGCCAAGATAAAATTTGACCCAATTTGATTAGATATAGATATATTTCTAGAATATATTAACTAAATTTAAAGACTTTTATACACGATAAGATTTTGTCTATTTTCGCCAGGGGCGTTTTGCAAAATAGCCACGAAATTGGACATAATTTGTGAAATAGTTATGATTTGGGACAATTTAGTGAAATAGACACAATATAAACCCCCCTTCCCTTTGTTTCACGCGCCTTTCTCTCTCCTCAGCCCTCTCCTCTCCGCACGCGCTCTCCTCTGCGCTTCTCCTTCTTCGATCTCCATCATTCACTTCTCGTTCCTCAGATCCGCGCCTTCCTCGGAGATCCGGGAGCGACCGATCCATAGAGCGAAGCAAGAAGCAATTGGACGGATCTATGGCTTCGGATCTATGGTGCGGAGTGAGATCTGAAGAGGAGGCCGAGATCTATGGCTTCGACGCCGGGGCGAGGTCGAGCGAGGCCTGGAGTTTTGAGATCTGCGGCCTGGAGGTTTCAGATCCGGTTGCGGCGGAGCGAGGGAGCGAGGATTCGACGGCCTCGATTTGAGAATCCGGAGCGAGCAGGCCGAGCGGAGCGAGGGAGCGAGGAAGGCTGAGCGAGCGGAGCGAGGGAGCGAGGAAGGTTGAGCGAGCGGAGCGACGAGGTTGAGCGACGAGGCTGAGCGATGAGGCTGAGCGACGAGGCGCGATTCAGATCCGGCCTGGAGGTCGAGCGAGCGAGGCCGAGCGAGATCGAGCGAGGCGGCGCGAGTGAGCGATTGCTCAGATCCGGCCTGGAGCGAGGTCGAGCGGCTGGAGATCGGCGGCGAGGCGCAAGCCGGCCGGCGTTCCAATTCGCAGAAGTCGGGAGGAAGAGGATGGACTTTGAGTGAAATTACAAAAATCACCCCACAAATATCATAAATTAAAAAAACTATCTATATTTTATAATATGTTATATTTTTATTTTTATTTTTGCAAAACAAAATGTTATATTTGGACAACGTACGATTATATTTGCACAATTTACGGCTATATTTGCACGACAAAATGTTAAAAAAAAATAAAAATAAAATTAGTCTTGCTTCAATATATATTGCTAATAAATCCAAAATACAGTTGTGCAAAAAAAAATACAGTTGTGCAAATCCAAGATACAGTTGTGCAAATCTAAACTAAAGTTGTGCGACTCTAAATTAAATTTGTGCAACTCTAAAATACGGTTGTGCAACTCTAAAAAATGTGCTGACATGAAGAAAAAAAGTGCTGACACAGAAAAAATATACACTGAGCTACAAGTTATTACTTAGGAAGATGACTCGATTGTAACTAATATCAGTGTCAGCACTAATTGTAACTAATATCAGTGTCAACGCTAATTGTAACTAATATCAGTGTCAGCACTAATTGTAACTAATATCAGTGTCAGTACTAATTTTCACCACTAGTTGTGCAAAAATAACGTATTGATGAGCAAAAATATGAGCATGTTGTGCAATAATTTATTGAGAAAGAATGAAATTATATTGAGAGAAAATAAGATCATGTTGAGAACAAATTCACAAGTCTCGATTGTTGTGCAAAAATAACCTATAGTTGAGCAAAAATAAGATGACGTTGAGCAAAATTTCACCAATCCCCCATGTTGTGCAATTATTGTCTATTTTTGAGCAAAAATAAGATCATGTTGTGCAATAATCTATTAAAAAAGTATAAAATTATATTTACAAAAAGTAAGATCATGTTGGGACACAATTTCACAAGTCTCAAATGTTGTGCAAAAAATAAAGTATTGATGAGCAAAAATAAGAGCATGTTGTGCAATAATTTATTGAGAAAATATGAAATTATATTGAGAGAAAATAAAATCATGTTGAAAACAAATTCACAAGTCTCGATTGTTGTGCAAAAATAACCTATTGTTGAGCAAAAATAAGATGATGTTGTGCAATAATTTATTGAGAAAGTATGAAATTATAGTGAGAGAAAATAAAATCATGTTGAGCACAATTTCACAAGTCTCGATTGTTGTGCAAAAATAACCTATAATTGAGCAAAAATAAGATGACGTTGAGCAAAATTTCACCAATCCCTCATGTTGTGCAATTATTGTCTATTTATGAGCAAAAATAAGATCATGTTGTGCAATAATCTATTAAAATGTATAAAATTATATTATCAAAAAGTAAGATCATGTTGAGACACAATTTCACAAGTCTCAAATGTTGTGCAAAAATAACGTATTGATGAGCAAAAATAAGAACATGTTGTGCAACAATTTATTGAGAAAGTATGAAATATATTGAGAGAAAATAAGATCATGTTGAAAACAAATTCACAAGTCTCGATTGTTGTGCAAAAATAACCTATAGTTGAGCAAAAATAAAATGATGTTGTGCAAAATTTCACCAATCTCCCATGTTGTGCAATTATTGTCTATTGATGAGCAAAAATAAGACAATGTTGTGCAATAATCTATTAAAAAGTATAAAATTATATTTACGAAAAGTAAGATCATGTTGAGACACAATTTCACAAGTCTCGAATGTTGTGCAAAAATAAAGTATTGATGAGCAAAAATAAGAGCATGTTGTGCAATAATTTATTGAGAAAGTATGAAATTATTTGAGAGAAAATAAGATCATGTTGAAAACAAATTCACAAGTCTCAATTGTTGTGCAAAAATAACCTATTGTTGAGCAAAAATAAGATGATGTTGTGCAATAATTTATTGAGAAAGTATGAAATTATATTGAGAGAAAATAAAATCATGTTGAGCACAATTTCACAAGTCTCGATTGTTGTGCAAAAATAACCTATTGTTGAGCAAAAATAAGATGATGTTGAGCAAAATTTTGACCAATCCCCCATGTTGTGCAATTTTACTCTATTGATGAGCAAAAATAATACCGTGTTGTGCAATAATCTATTAAAAAAGTAGAAAATTATATTTACAAAAAATAAGATTATGTGGAGACACAATTTCACAAGTTTCGATTGTTGTGCAAAAATAAAGAATTGTTGAGCAAAAATAAGAGCATGTTGTGCAAATATAAGAGTACGATGTGCAAATATGAATCAAATTTAATTTTTTTTGTTTATTTTTTTAACATTTTGTCGTGCAAATATAAGAGTACGATGTGCAAATATAACTGTAAATTGTGCAAATATGATCCAAGTCTAGTTTAGAGTTGCACTTTTTTCCGTGTCATCACTTTTTTCCCATGTCAGCACTTTTTTTAGAGTTGCACAAGCATGGATAACAATTTCACAAAGAATCGAAGAAGCACAGGACAAATGAATCATAAGTCGATCAGATGATGTCGAACAATTCCATCAAGCCTGGATAACAATTTCAAAAATATGATCCAAATCTAGTTTTTTTTTGTTTTTTTTACATGGATAACAATTTTTTTTTTACTTTATAATATTATTCGTGCGCTTTTTATTCTAATTTGTGCACTTTTTATTCTATTTGTGTCAGCACTTTTAAAATTTTTTTTTTTCACGTCAGCACTTTTTTAAAGTTTTTTTTCTTTTTCAGATTTTCCAAAACCCAACTACAATAAACGTAGTATACTCTAATGTTTTTTTATGTTCATGTTACAACATCCATACATTAAAAAAAAAAGTTATATTAACATGTTTTATTATGAAATTTATATTTCAAAAAGTTATTGATAATTAAATAAATTAATATTTCAGAAATTTTTATAAAGAATAAACTTGATGATAAGATTGTGCAAATTAAAAAGACTTTGGGTGAGCTGAATTTCCAAAAAGCAAACTAGAGTGAATATGCACAAGACATTAATGGCTCACTTTTTATGCATGACTCGAGAGCTAGATGTCATTAATGACTTGAGAGCTCTACAGCTAATGCATCTCTAAATCTCCTAAGAAATGGCTTACTTTGTTGTTCTAAATGAAACTTTATAGAACTCAGGATCAATTTCAGCTGCAGCTCTACGATTTCATACAGTTCAGGATCCATCAACTAAAAAAGCATGTGCCACAAAGTACCCAGCTGAGATGCCACTACGAAATGCATGTGAGGATCAACTTATTATGTCTGCTCAAGATCAGCCTTCAGCACCTGTCCAACCTTCCATTACTTCCTACTGTAATGCTTCTGTTAATACATTTAAGATAAGATAAGATGAGTCATGACAGCATGAATTCGTGCTCTTCCTTGATGTGGTATGGAAATCAGCTATTGCTATCTGTTTCAGTGGATTCTACAACCTGTTCAAATTCTGAATCAGTTGAACATGGCGAGTTCTCTGATTGTTTTTTTGCATCCTCTTCAACCGTGCTGCAAAATATATCAATCTCCAACCTAGCCAACCCATCAGCCATAATCCATGGATGAGCTTCACAAACATCAATACCATAGATTGATCACAAGTGAGAATAAGCTACCTAATAGGAAATTACGAATGAAAATTAAGAATAAGCTACCTAATAGGAAAGGATCCAGCTCTGAATCACTAGGCAAAGGGCTATGCTGGAAGTCGACTTTTGATTGCAGGAGCACCAAGAAATGACTGCATAGTGAGCATGGACTCTGATGAAAGGAAAATAAAGAATAATGAAGCAGATTTTGAAAGAAACAAGATGAAGCTTTATGTGGTATGAATGTTACAAGTCACTCGGTTTGTATATTATTTGTCTCCTTTTCCTCCAAACTTCTTAGTTATCTTAGATTATTTCTAACAGGCTTTAGAGAAAAAAGAAAGAGCATAAAAGCTTCTAGTTGAGCTGGAGCAGAGACAGATAACTCAGCAATCAGAAATTGATAAAGAAGAGAGAGATAAATCAGGAATTAAGACCTTTTAAGACAGTAGGAGGACGAGGCTCAGCAATATGCTAATTTCAGGAACTCAAAAACCTAAGTTTGTTTGATATGAACTGGAATTCAAAGTTGATTTGGTTCAAACATGAAACTACTCCTGATTTCAATTCATAAAGTACAAGCTCAGGGCGAAAGAGGCATACCTGAGGGATAATCAAGGGCGGCCATCGAGTTACACCACAAGGATAGGTGTAACTCGAAAGCCTGAAGTAACAACGGTTTGTGCTTCTTCAGCGGTTTTAATCTGACATGTGCTTCAAGTTAGCATTAAAGGTGTCAGCAACATCCAAAAATGTTTGGTGCCTGAAGTTGTAGCTTTTGTTACTTTATGCTTCTGTTGGTTGCAACACCAAGCATTTAAGTTTGCACACTTTGCTACATTCAAATTGCACATTTAAGTTTTATATACGCATACCTAGTATTTATATATATAAACATACATGAGCACCAAGCATGACGGTAAGAGAATGTAGATTAATGTATATATAGATTAGTGTATTTATGAGGACCAAAGCATGCTAGCAAAAGCAACACCATGACCCAAGAACAACACATTCAACATCATTGCACCCACATCAACCAAATTTCCAATTCTAGTACAAGGAAAACAAAGCAAATTACAGACATTTGATTCAATTGAACCTGTATCATCCAGTAACTTCACAAAACAAAGCAAGTAGGATTACTAGACTAGAGATAGAGGATATCCACAGCAGCAAGCAATGTTACAAATACCATGAATACTGACAACCCCAAAATCAAACCATGACAGACATCAAAACCTAAACAAACATGAAAACAAGCTGAAATGTTCATTCTGATCAAATTTAATCCTACATCGAGAGACAATGTACACTCAAATGAATTGGAAATTGGAGAGATTACCTAGAGGAACTAGTACAGATGGAACATTCAATTTGGTCAGATCGGTGTAATATTGCTCTGTTGCTCCATATTCAAGCTCCAAAAACATTCAAATATCAGTGTATCCACCAAGAAGGGAGGAACATCTGCAGGAGCAACAATAGGGGCAGGAGTTACCTGAACATCTAATGAATCCGCCTTTGCCGCAACTCGAGAGCCTAAAACCGGAAGATTCGCCGGATGATATGGGGGGATTGAGGGACTCGGACGCTGGAGGAGTGGCCACAGAGTTGAAGGGGAAGGGGCTTTTCTGCAATAGCATGGAGGAATTGGGGCTCATCATATTAGGTGAGGCGCTGATCGAAACTCTTGAAATCGAAAACTAACCTTGAAAACTTCAAAATCGGCTTTCATCGCTCCCTCGCTCGGCCTCGCTCGCTCCGGGAAGACGAGAAGATCCGAGATCTGGCGGAGGAGATCCGACGACGCTCCCGCTCCCTCGCTCAGCCTCGCTCGCTCGCTCGAGGAGATCTCGGATCCGCCACTCGCTCGATCGACCTCGCACCGGTCTCCGCCGCTCGCTCCGCCGCCGCTCGCAACTAGACAGCGGCTCTGGCGCCGGATCGAGAGCTCTACCCACCTTCAATGGCGAGCGGAGAGAGAGATTGGAGAGGCCATGGGATTGGGGCAACGATCAGGAAAAAAAATAAAAAAAAATTGAGAATTAGTATATATAGGGGCCATTTTGCAAAATTGTCCAAATACGCGTCTATTTCGCAAAAACGTCCAATTAATGTGCCTATTTCGCAAATTTTTTCTTTTCGCTATATATGAACACATTTTTAGAAGATAACGATTTTATCAATATATTACATGGTCATAATAATTAAATAACTTTATCAATAAATTCATCAATATAAAGATATTTTTAGAAGATAAAAAGTATTGACGAAATTGAAATAATACTTAGCATGGTCATATTAATTAAATAACTTTATCAATAACTTTACTAATATGAAGAAGATAAAAGGTTATGAGTAAATTGAAATAATACTTAGTCGTGTAAAGGTTATCAACTCATGTAATTCAATTTTTGTTAATATATTTTTCCCAATTATTTTATATATGGATATATTTTTTGTTAAATAACTTTATCACAATTATTTATGAAAGACGATCTATCACGTTTGCGTATAAAGAAATAATTTTTTTCTATCTTGAAGGTGTTGATATATTTATGAGATATATTTTTTGGATTTTATACATATATAATTATAAATAGATTTTTAGATTTTGACCTATATATAGTTTATATTGTTAATGTTATTTCACAAACGTTAAAAAACGTAGGAAAAAGGCTTTTTTACCTGATTTTATGATAATTTTTTTATATAAAACGATTTAAAGGGAATAAAGAATCACAAAAAATGCATAAACAACAACCGGAAACAACAACAGTAACAGCTAGCAGCCCCAAACCAGCAGCTAAAACAGCCAAATTTCACTAAATTTAAAATCGAAGACAAACCCCATATAATACCATTATGATCAGCAGACCCAAAAACATAAATACACCACCATTTGATTTATACAATATAGTATTTAAAGTCTTAATTACCTTTGCTGCCATAAACCTTTTACTGTCATACTATGTCTTTTTTTAATTTTATAATATTTTTTAGAAAAAACGACTCAAAATAATACCAACTATGAGATATGAACAAAAAATAATATGAACTAAAAAAAATCTCAAAATAATACGTACAAACTATCCACCTATAAACAAAAAATTATACAAACTTTAAAATCAACCAAAAATAATACAATCAAGGGAAAACTAATTAAAATACCCCCACCTTTGAAGGTATGGTAAAAATATATCCTTAACTTTCAAATGTAATTAAAATATCCCGACCTTTAAGGGTAGTGGTAACATATTACCACGGGTTTTCTCATGGGTCAAAAATGCTGACAAGGCAACCTGTGTTGATTTTGTTTTTGACAAGGCATCCTGCGTGGAAGCCTTTTTACAAATTAGTACTAAAATCGGGTTTTCGTAAACGGTCTCATTAGGGAAAAAATGCACCGACAACAAAATTATACCCGAAAAAATGAAATTTGTTCAACCAAGCAACTAATCCGGTCAAAATTGTCTCAAATTAACACAACACGACTATTCCTAACACCAAACCGACAACTACAAAACTAAACCGAAAACAACAGCAACAACAAAGAGGGAAAAAAACATATTCAGCTAAGTTTGTGAACGAATCAAAGAGGAAGAAGATGTGCGAGAGACAACTCAAGATAGCCGACTACGAGAGAGGGAGACTGTCATTGAAGAGGAACTATGAGCTGCCTGGAAGACAACTCGAGAGGTGATCACGAAAGAAGATAGGAGAGAGGAAAAGGCGTGGTGTACGAACCCGGTCCAACTCTTTATATTTTCCTAAGGAAACCGTTCAAGAAAACCCTTGTAAAAATTCAACGTATGATGTCTTGACAGAATTTTTGACCAGTGAGAAAAATCGTGGTAATATATTACCACTACTATCAAATGTCGGGATATTTTTACTACTTTTGAAAGTTGATGATATATTTTCACCATACTCCCAAAGGTGGGGGTATTTTAATAAGTTTTCCTTACAATCAATGAAATTTTGACTTTAAATAATACAAACTTTTAAAATTAAACTAGGATAAGATCCAGAATAAAATTTTATTTATCAAAATTATAAAAAAAAATCTATAATTATTCATAATTTGCACAAATCGACCTTTTATATTTTAAATACATCAAACTTAATACTCCCTCCGTTCAACAAAACTTGTCGTTTACTATTCATGCACGCTTTTTTAGAATGATAAAAACTATATAAAATATCCATTTATTTAAAAAAAAAAATTTAACAAGTTTGTACTTATTAATAATAACTACGAAATTGTGAAAAAAAATATTTAAAAAGTCGATATTTTATATAGTTTTTAGCTCCTAAAAAAGCGTGCATGAATAGTAAAACGTCAAGTTTTGTTGAACTGAGGGAGTATATGGTTGTCCAACTTTTTATAATACAATCCCAATTTGTAGAAATTACAAAAAAATACATGAATTCTATGATAAGATTCTTTTTTTTTTTTGAATAATTATAGATAAAGTGGATGTGATTTTATTTGATTTTATTTAATTTCAAAATAAAAAGTGGTTTTTTGTAAAGCTAGTAAATAAATAGTGGTTTTGGTGTATTTAAAAATAAAAGGGGATGCATTTGTGCAAAGTGTGACTATATACACATATTTTTGTAATTTTGGTAAATAATGTTTTGTACTTTTGATTCTTCACCTAGTCCAACTTCAAAAGATTGTATTGTTTTGAGTTAAAAGTTCATAGTTTGTATTATTTTTGGCTTATATGTGAATAGTTTGTATTATTTTGACACTTTTTTTTAGTTCGTATTATTTTTGACACGCGAGACTCAAAATCTCGTGCTAAAGAGCGTGGAGGTTCGAGTCCTCTTCAAGGCATAGAGAATGCTCATTGATAGTTGATATTATTTTTAGCCATTTTTTCTAGTTTTTTTATCCCTTTGCTGTGATAAACCTCTTCCCTCCCCTCTATCTTCCAATCTCGTTTCTCTGTTTCCACCCAGCCGGACGCTTCGGCCTGCAGCAGCCCACCACCATCGGCGACACCCTAGACCGGTAAAATAACTCCCCTCGCCTCCTTCACTCTTCCCTCTACCTCACTCTCAGATCTCTTCCCCTTCACCCGCATCTGAACCCTAATCGCCTCTGTCCGCTGCCGACGGCAGCACCTCGGCCTTCGTCTCTTCTCCTTCTCCAGCGTCGGCCATGTGCTCTTCCCCTCGACCACGACTGATTCACTTTCACAGCCGCCTCGACTTCAAATCCGGAGAGGTATATGCAGGTTCGACCTCTTTCCCTCGTCTCCCCCATCGAAGTGTCGTCCATTTAGTTGAATTTTATGAAAATTGAGTTTTAGTAGGTGGAGGGTTTAATTTGTGTTGCCGGATTGTTGTTGAATTCGTTGTTCTTTTTCATGTGTTGGTTGATTGATTGTTGTTGCCCTGATCTGGAATGGCAGATTAATTGAGAGTTTGTTCAATTTGATCTTACCACCCATGATTAATGGATGGTTGTACTGCTGAAATTCCTGAATTTATTGTTCTCTCCTTTGTTCAATTGGGCTGAACTATAACGACTAGATTTGATCTTTGGTTTGAACACTTGAGTTGATCTTAATTTCATCTACTCTTGTAGAATGCTTTGATTTTTTATAAGAGACTCTAAGGCTGCCTTTGTATGTCAAGTAAGCATAGTCAGGAAGAGAAAAACATGACAGTAGACTAATTTCACCAACACATGAAATAGTGTAACCCTGTCACTGTAAACATACAGATATCTCAAATTATCTGTGCACAAAGCTAGAGGTATCAAGATAAGCAAAAACATGAAAATTCAAGAGCTAAAAATCATGGGGATAGTTTCTCAGTTTTGCTTTCACAAAATACTAGTAGAAGAATTTATGACTGATTTCCTATATGCTAGACATCAAGCCAAAGATCTTAGAAGTTTTCTTTACCCTTCACCGAGAATATAGAAAACCGTCTTGAGTGTTTTTCTGCCAGGTAATGCTAGTGAACAATTTAGGGGGAAGAAATATGCTATGCTTTTCCCTGGATATAAGAAGGTTACAGAAGCTCCATTGCAGCGATGAAATGATTCACAGATCGAAACCCAAAGAACACTATGTTACTATTAGGGTTACGATCGAAAATTTTTCAACTCGTAACCTGAAATAACCAACCCAAAAAATTCCAACACTAAAGCTATCTAACCAACTCAACCTAATTAATAGGTCTACCTGTATACAAGTTATATGAGGTACATGTGCATCCTTTTACACTGCTGATGTTTATAAAGGCGAAGTGGGCTTTAGGCTATGAATTCTTTCTTAATTTCCACTGAAATAGAGCATTATCCTCTCATATACAAGCTGGTTTTCCTATAATTTACTAAAATGCTTATAAAAACTTTTTTATTTTTCCCAATCAAACTATGTTACTGTTTTCTAAAAACTATTCCCTACAAATCATGAATGAATTTGAAGCAATATGAATACTAATTGCTACTAGTAGAATCCTAAATTGCTTCTTCAGTGGTCATTTTAAGTGGTAGGTTAGATGCCATTTTTTTATTGCTTCCTTGTCGGAAAGCGTTATGGAGGTAGTACAAACGAATCCTGTCGTCTTGATCGTGTGACACTCTGCGTCCACTTGTTTAATAATAACATTTGTTCATAGGAACTTCTGATTTTATTGTCAGGTCATCTTTCCTGCTCTTGATAATCGTGTGAAGATTGTAGCTTGAACTTACTCACTTGAGCATGAAGTGGAAAGTTTGCTTTTTGAACAGTTGTTTGAGTTACTAAATTCAAATATGCAAAATGAAGAAAACTACAGGAGAGAGTTTTGATCTCGTACGGGGGCCCTTAAAACATCTATTAATCAGCATATGTCCAAGGAAGAAGAGAAGGTAATTTACAGCTCGGTTAGCATCATCATATATCTTTAATTTCTTCTTTACCTTGTGTTTGAGCTTCTGTTTGATTCTTCAATGTAGTTAAAGGAACAACACTAGATGAAAATAAAGGCAAGCAATACTCACATTAGGAATGTGCTACTATTTATTTACTGATGAGAAAAGATTTGTGTTTAAAGTATGAGGCAATTGTTGATTTTGCTTCACCATTATTGGAAGAGAGGGTCAAAATTGTGGTGTTATTCTTGGCATGGCTACTTGTTTTTTTTTTCTGGGAATGTAAGTATGTTAAAAAATGTTTGGAGTGTAGAATTGTGTATTTTTATGTCAATTACCATAGGCTCTGTGAATATGTCTTATTGTAACTTTTAGCAATGAAGTTTTCTTCATGAAATGTCTGAAATCTGAAATCTGTAATCTAAAAAACTGTAATCTGTAATCTGAATTTGAAAACCTGCATTGGTCAATCTGCAATCTTAGAAACACGATGCTGTAATAATCAGAACTCAATAGATCTTTGTTTGCTACAGTCCATCAGCCATCCTCATGGTACTGTGTACGTGGCTGCAAAGAAGCATTATTTTGGAGTAGGTGGAGGATCAAGGCAGCTCGTTTCTATTGTGAACAAGGATGGTAATCTCCCTCTATTTCTTGATAAAGGCTGCTTAATAGTCTGTTAATCTATTATAATCAAGCAAGGGCATAAACTAATTTAATTTGACATTCTCTTTAGGTGTTATGGCTGTTAGCTTGATTGCTGAAGGGGCAGATGGCTTGTCAAATTTACAAGAAGTGTGGAAGCTGACATGCAAGCAGAACTAGCAATTTGATTGTTGAAGGACACCAGGTCTAAAAGTAGGTACGCTTAACTAGTCATTTTTGATGAATGGTTTAGTAAGGTGATTGTTGTGTAGGATTTGCTTGAACCTAGATCCTCTGCATAGAGTTTGTTTTACTCTGTAGAAAGAATGAAGAAAAACATTGGGCAAGCATATTTTGGCTTTGCTCTTGATTGTTGCAGGCTTGCAGCTCTGCTCGCTGTGAAAAGAATCATTTTTTTTTATCGCAAGCAATGTATGAAAAAGATTGTTTAAACTTGTTTAGACACATGAAATGAAAATCTTGGTTCTCATAAACTGTCCAAATATGAGGAAATCCGAATAGTTTTGTTTTGTTTTATTTTAACTTCAAAGTAACATAATCTAAAGATCAATTGTAGACAAAACAACAATTGCTCTAGCTTACGAGAATCGAATAAGAAAGCATACAATTATTTTCAGGAATAGAAGCTTGTGACAAGGGTCACTAACAATCAGATAACCAACTTCTTGAGTCCTCTATGCACCTATATATTCTCGAACAACCTCTGCTATAAGGGTTGGATGGATCTGGATAGCATGATCTACTAGTAGGGTGCTATTGCCTATTAGCTCAACTGGTAGAGTGATGTGCTCACACACAAATATGCGGGTTCAAATCCCGCATAGGCAAATATTAACTTAAATTAAATTATCATTCCTTCAAAAAGGTAATGGGCAACTTTCTTACATAACAAAGTAGCAAAAAACACCAAGGAATGTACACTTTCATCGCCTTTGATTTTTCAGGGGTTTTTTTTAAAAAAAATTATTTTTCCCCTTATTAATACACCAAATATGTATACTTTTGGGATGAATTTATACTTTTGTAACTTTCGAATTTTGCGCTTGGGTCATAGTTTTTCCCCATACTATTAACGACAAAATTAATACTTTCTCGGCAAGTAGTTTTTCATCAAACATTTTTTGCAATGAAAATATACTTTTGTCGTCTTACAATTATGCACTTGTGTCGTAGTTTTCTCCATACCACTAGTGACGAAATTAATATTCCTTGCTGAATGGTTGTTTCAAGGAGAAAAATCTTCCTCGTAAAATATAAACTTTTGAATTTGGGGCATTTTCTCAATTTTCATACAAACAAATAACGACAAAAATGGAATATCCTCACTAATTGATATTTTTAGTGACAAATTATTTTCTCTAGAAACACATACTTTTAGCGAGAAATTCAAATATTTATCGCTATTAATTTGGCGGGTTTGCATAATTTCCACCAAATATATAACGACAAAATTGAAATTTCCTCGATAAAGGTATTTTTCGCGATGAAAATATTCCTCATTAAAAACTTCAAATTTGTCGCCATTACTCCTACACTTTAGATGACTATCATATGGTAGCAATTAGCGATGCATTGAAAATGTTGTCGTTGATTGTCGTTTTTAGCGAGGAATTTAGATTCCTCGTTAATGTTCTCGTTCCATTTTATGAGGAGTGGTTATGTTCGTCGCAAAAGACTACATTTGTCGTGGAAGAATAATTTGTCACTAAAACTTTGGTCGCTAATAACACTTTTTGTTGTAAAAGATTCGACCGTTAATTTATCTAGCTTTTGGTGAATTTTCCATGTCAAGTAAATTATTAATTTTTACTTATTTGAAACGGGGTGGCTATATGCACCCATGACAGGTACTATATGCACTATTAAGACGGATCATAGATCTGTTCGTTATAATTTTTTTTAAAAATATACGGACGGATTTAGGATCCGTCCTTTATAAAAAAAATAAAAAAATTACAAAGGACGGATATAGGATCCGTCCTATATAAATTACAAAAACCAAAAAAAAAAAAAAAGATGGGAGAAAAGCTGCAAAATTGCAGCTTTTTTTGTGTTAAAAAAGTTACAAGGGCGGATCAATGATATTTTTTTTGTTTTTAAATTTTTTTACATAGGACGGATCTATAATCCGTCCTATGTAATTTTTTTTATTTTTTTTACAACGAACGGATCTAGTATCCGTCCGTGTATTTTTTAAAAAACTTGTAATTATTACTGGACACGTGTCGTTATAAGGATGAAATGGATCGTAGATCCATCCTAGTAGCGCGCATATAGCACCTGCTACGGGTGTATATAGCACATCTCATTTGAAATTGACAAAAGTAGGTAATCAAAATTGTGGGTGTTTCAACTCACAACTAGGTGTTCTAGGTGACACAGTGGGTAGTATATCACAAAACAATAAGATTGATGCATGTGCAACGACCGGCCCAATGGGGCACGATCCCTACCTGACACGAGTTCCTCGAGACTAGGTGTGCCAGTAAATCACGATTATGGTTGCAATGGTAGGTACGAAAATACAAAACATGCATAAAAAAATCCAGTCAAAGTATGGAAGTTCGATAAGATGTGCATCATCTAGTGGTTCAAACTCTAATTGTTAAAGGCATGGAATTTTATTTTTCATTATAAATGGTTTTCTTGAATTATTGATTTCATATTATATTACTCTTAACATAATTTATATTTAAAATTTGATAATATGATTTTTATGCCTTAACTTAATCGTAATTGGAATTTTTACTAATTTCCTAGGTTTGATTGAATTTATTGTTAGTATTAGCACTAATTTTCCCTTGAGAAAATGGTTTTGACGAACACAAAAAAATTTCACCTCTAAATAACGTAATTGAATTATTTTATAACTTCATATGCTGATAGTGTTATTATTTAAGAAGTAAAAGGATAATTTTGTAAATTCAACCCAAACCCTAACTTAGGGTCTTGTTAGATACACCGCAAATGGTGGTTAAAGATTTGCACGCCCTTATTGATGTGCATGCACGTTGTTAACAACGTGCAAGTGTGGAACTGTGCACGTCGACTAGCAAACTAGGGTTTGCACGTCGAAAGTAACGTGTAATATTTGCACGTCATTAAGGACGTGCAAATATTGCACGTTGTTAAGGACGTGCAAATATTTACTTTCGACGTGCAAACCCTAGTTAGGGTTTCGCGTTTAGGGTTTAGGGTTTCCAAGGTTTGTTATCGTTAATTGAAAAAATTGAAGGGTTTAGCTAGTGGAGTTGAAGGATTTAGGGTCTAATTAAATGACAAACAATAATTGTTAAGGTTTTCATTCGGATAATATGCGAATAATGTTACAAGGAACAGAAAAAAAAGGTTTACATCCATAATTTTAATAAACTGGTGGAATAAAAATCTAGGAAAAGTGTAAAGGGCGACCGGACTCGACACGTAAGGCTCGAAATCTCTCAAACTAAGCTTGACACGGAGCATCCCATCCTTCGACGCTCGGTTGATGATGTGCGACCCATTCTGGCAGAGGCGGCGGAATAAGAGCGTTAGGACGCAACCAGATCTATGAGAACGGAAAATTAGAGTTAGAGTATTGACATAGAGATGAAAAGCAAAAATAGGTAATAAAATAAGACGTTTGAAGTCGTACCGCGGCAAAATGGTCTTGGTTTACCATGTAGGCTAAACCAAGGGTTGCTGATTGAGGGTTGTTAGCAGGTGTCGGTGAGGTTATGGGGAGACATGTGAACGGATGATGCCAAGCTAGGACGACGAGAGGAATCTGATATACCGTTGCAAATACTAAACCCATGATGGGTAGCTTTATCCACCGTCTCCTATCACCATGCACAGGTCCCGCCCATCTCTGGTAGTTGACGAACTGCTGGAATGGGTACCCTCCCATATAACAATCGGCGTAGAGATCGGCGTGATCCTCTAAGTGATTGCATAATAACATTTTGAGTTCCGAGAAAGCAGAGTCGCTGATCGGTGATGTCAATGACGCCAAAGCACGGTAGCCACAATGACCATCTCTAACAGTGTCCCTCACACCCTCAATATGATCGAGCATGAAGGGATCAACGTTGTTTCGACCCCAGTTGAACTCTCCGAACACATCATCACATCCACGTCGAGCTGAGGTCGTGTGTGGACGATGTCGAGCAGCATTTCGAGCAGCACATGCTTCTTCTCTCTCAAATCTTTCCCTTAACTCCTTGTATGGCAACGGGTTGAATATGTAGGCATTCCTCGACCCTCGAGGCCTCCCTTTCCTTCGGACGCTTGCAGATGAGGGTGGGTGGAGCTCATCGTCGCATGCATCATTGTAAGCCATGTATGAAGATGACAGCTCATACGACAGTGGGGTGTCGTCGATGTCAGTCCATGACAAATCCATCCAGAACGGGTGGATGTCCTCGACGGGTATCGGAGTACCGGAACTGACGTATGCCTGAATCTCATGGACAGAAGGGATCCCGTAACAAACCCTTCAATGTCGGTCCGTGTATTCCGGAGGAATTTTTTGGTTCACGACATCCTGCCACATCTTGTACAGATAATCGAAGTACTTTTTGGAGATTAAAGTCTTTACCTCATCAAAAAGGTTGACTTTATACACCGTTGTTGGCCATTTGAAGCGGTCGAGCTCCAAAGTAGTATGAAGCTCATGCAGTGGACAATCGTTGACTCTATGGATTGCATCGATCACGATGCAAAAGTCACCAGTCGATGAGTGCAGTGCCTCCTTTAGAACCTTGTGTTGACCCTCAACTCTGTACACATTGAAGTGCATACCACTAAATGTTTGATGTCATATCATATTATAACGGGAGATATGAAGTAAGATGTACCTGTTTGTCGTACGGGTGCCGAGATGGAAGACATTATCTACGTAGCATCGTACGATGTTCCTGCTGTACGGAAGCCACACCGCCTCTAAATATGCCACCACACCTGGGAATGGGTGCCATGCAGCGTGTAGCGCCCGACGACGGCGGTTGAATGATTCCTTCGACCTCGATTGGAACAACCCCTAACAGTTGCCCTTGAAGGTGCCATCGTGGTTTAAATTCTTTGTGATCTTTAGAGCAGCTTCCTCGCATCTTATCGTCACGTGTAACCAGCAATGGAGATGCTGGACGTTGGGGAAGACAACATTTAGCGCCGCCAAGAGACCTAGCTCCCGATCAGTCATAATAGCTTGAGGTTGAACCATCCCAAGCAAGATCCGAAGCTGACGCAACACCCAGGCGTATGTGTCTTCGTTCTCGTGCGACATGAAGGCATAGGCGATGCAGTAAGTCTTGCCTGAGGGTGTGAACCCGACCACCTCGCACAATGGAATCCCATATCTGCAAGTGTAAATATGTTACATGTACAATACTTTATAATTGGCTATATGTGCAATAATGTAATCGTAATTAAGCAACTTACGCATTTGTTTTGTACGTGTTGTCCAATACGATGACGTAATTGAACCTTCGGAGTAGCCGTATCCCGTCAGGATGCGCTAGGAAGAGGTCGCTCAAGACGTTGTCGTCATCCGGATGTCGTCTAAACTCGTAGTAGTACCCTCTTTCCCGCAGACGATGCAGGGTATCTTGGGTGATCTTCCGACTACCCCTTTCTTCGGCGACCATCATGTTGAGCGTGTTGGTAAGGGAACGCGATGACGTGACGCTTGTCTCATCTAACTGCCTCAATCCATACCCAATGGCTTTTGGAGGAGTACCAATTTCCTTCATCCACCTAGCCATCTTCTTTTCCCCCTCTGTCATCTGTCCGACGATGGCGTGAACCTTCAAGCTCGCAACCGTTTATCTTCGATTGCGTTCTTCGGAGCTTCCTCCCGCGTGGTCGGTACTCCCCATACTGCTCGCAAGCAAGGAGAACCCCGCCTGGACAGTTCGACGCCCCCGTCCATGACCGCTTGATTACTAAAATCATGTAGTGTTTTAGACCCAAGTCCTTGAAATGCGTAACCATTTCATTACGGTCATTCCAAACCCTTGGGTCCGAGAACTCAGAGGTGAAGTCTCGAAACTGTAATAAAATTAGTGGAAATATGAACAAAACGCAAGGCATACGAAATATATTCACTATACGAAACGTATCCGTACCTGGCAAACTTGGAGACGACGATTGCCTTTCGACTCGGCCATATCGAACTACGTGGGACTTTATTTTGTTTTGGATGGTGCGGATTCAAGCTATTCCGCTCCGCTTCAAATAGGCAGTTAGGCGTCAAAAGAACGCTATTTTGCACGTCGTTAAGGACGTGCATATTATGCACGTCGTTACGGACGTGCATATTATGCACGTCATTACGGACGTGCATATGTATTAGGGTTTTTTTTGGTAAGTGTCTATTTTGGCAAAAATTAAGCCCTAGGACAAAAAAGGGAAAAAAATTAGGTTCGGTGTCCAAAAATTCCACTTTTGCCACTGCCCTTATTTTTTTTCCCTTTCCCAAAGCTGGAGAAGATGAAATTTAATTGAATCCGACATGGGAGAGATGCAGATGCAAAGAGCACGGAGGAGTGGCAGCCATGGCTGACATGGCGGAGGAGGAGGAGAGTGTGTTCACCGGCGTCGGTGGCGGTGATGGCTGCGAAGAGCGCGGAGAAGGAGTGGTGGAGGACTTCAATCGGAACATCAGGGTGGCGGCGGAGGAGGAGGAGAGTGTGATCGCCGATGTCTTCGACGACCACAGCAGCCCCGACGCGCCTGCTTCATCAACCATCCGGTCGGTCTTTCCTCCTCCTCCTCGACCTATCAGATCTAGGTGCCATCGAGGTGTCTTCTTGGTCCGTCCGGTCGAGATCTGAAGCGCGCATCGTCATCCTCTTCGCCGAGATCTTACTCGGTCAATTCCTCCTACCAAACGCAGCTTCAAACTCCGTCAATTTGCTTGGACTCCAGAGCTCTCTCATCTGTACAGTACGACTACTCCCTTTGAATTTTGTCGATCAATGGCTCCCTCTTGTTGCCGGTCTGTAACATTGTTTTTGTGAAGCAATAGATGATTGTTGATTTGGTTTCTAGCTTGTTTGCTTAAATTTCTGAGTTGAATCAGCTAGCTAGCCTTCTCATGTCTCAATTACCAACGTAACTCAAAAGGATTCCTCAGTGAGTAGTGCTTCTAAATAGTGGACTGGAGATATTGGATGGGAGATGGAATGCTAAGTAATGCAATGAATTAAAGAGAAATGGAAATGCCTCATATTAATGTGACAAGTACTTAACTGAGAGCTGTACGTTTGACATTGTTTGTTTATCTTAATTGAGAGATGGAATGTAGCATACCTCTTGTAGTGATCGAGCTGCAGGTGTTTGAAAACAACCTAATTAAACTGTGAAAGTTCTTACTCGCTTCAAAATAATCACTATGTTCACCAAAAAAAAAAACTCTAAGATATATAAAGGAAAATGTTATTATTAGTAGTGTCACCAAATAAAAGCCCTAAGATACATTAAGACATGAATAATAAAGTGTTATTAGTGCTGTCACCATCATAAAAACAGTATAACCATAGTTGTCACCAAAGCGAAAACCCTAGGACAAAAGAAAGTGTCATTTTACTAACTAAGGTAATGCACACTTCTTATATGATCCACAAATTAAACTAGTTAATTGAAATAGTACGAATCACTTTATAAGACATTAAAAAGTCGCCCTACATTTTATACACACTGTAACCAAAATAAAAACAAGGTTTTGGACACTGTCAACACTATAAAAATACGGTCATAGACACTGTAACCACTATAAAAACAGGATCATAGACACTATAACCAAATGAAAAAGTTCAAGTAACCATCCCTCCCTATTTTATTTGAAATGGGAATGGGCTGATTATTACATATTGGGATGAAGGCCCACATCTCTCTTATGATTCCATTCGGGCATGTGTAACTAATTCGGGCATGAAAATGAAATCATAAATTCCCTTACCCATCTATCTATTTATTTTAATATATCACTTAAATATCTCTCTCTCTTTTGATTTTAATATATATCTCTTATGATTTTATAAGGTCGTACATATAGACGCTGTACAATCAAAATAAAAACAGGGTCATAGACACTGTAACCAATGGAAAACCCTAGGGCAAGGGAAGCACAAACCCTATAGGGGCTAATGGGAAGACAAAATACATGTGATGACAGTTCTTTTCTAATTTCTAGTTTTCTAGAATTTTTTTATAGTAGTGTCACCACAACAAACAAAAATTAAAACTGTAACTACTGTTGTCACCACTATAAAAAGAAAGTCATGGATACTGTCACCACTATAAAAACATGGTCATAGACACTGTAATCAAAGGGAAATCACATGATACGGGAAGCACAAATCCCATAGGGGCTAATGAGAAGCCAAAATAAATGTGGTGACAGTTCTCCTCTAATACATGAATGGATAAGAGGGTCATAGACGCTGTAATCAAAATAAAAACAGGGTCATAGACACTGTCATCACTATAAAAACATGGTCATAGATACTGTAACCACTATAAAAACAAGGCCATAGACACTGTAACCAAATGCCGAAAAACCCTAGGACAAGGGAAGCACAAACCCTATAGGGGCTAATGAGAAGCCAAAATACACGTGATGACAATTCTTCTCTAATTTCTAATTTCTAGTTTTCTAGATTTTTTTAAAGTAGTGTCACCACAATAAAAAAAATTAAAAATGTAACTACTGTTGTCACTGCTATAAAAATAAAGTCATAGATACTGTCACTACTATAAAAGCATGGTTATAAACACTGTAATCAAAGGGAAATCATATGATAAGGGAAGCACAAACCATATAGGGGCTAATGAGAAGCCAAAATATATGTGGTGATAGTTCTCTTCTGATATATGAATGGGTAAGAGGGTCATAGACGTTGTAAGCAAAATAAAAATAGGGTTATAGACACTGTCACCACTATAAAAACAGGGTCATAGACACTGTAATCAAAAGGAAAACCCTATAGACGTCGTAACCAAAATAAAAACAGCTTTATAGACACTGTAACCACTATGAAAATAGGGTCATAGACACTGTAATCAAAGGAAAACCCTAGGAAAAGGGAAGCACAAACCCTATAGGGGATAATGAGAAACCGATATTCTTGTGGTGACAGTTCTCCTCTAATATATGAATGTGTAAGATGGACATAGACACTGTAACCACTATTAAAAAGGGTCATAGACCCTGTAATCACTATAAAAAATGGACAAAAACATTGTAACCACTATTAAAGTAAGGTCATAAACACTTGTAACCAAAAGGAAAACCCTATGATTAGAGAAGCACAAACCCTAAAGGGGCTAATGAGAAGCTAAAAGAACATGTGATGTACAGTATGGTTTAGGGTTTAGGGTTAAGTCAAAAGGTTTAGGGCCAATACCCTAAACACTAAATCCTAAACCCTAAACCTTAAAATGTTAAGTACAGTACGTCGTTAAGAGATGATTGTCATCACCAAATGGAAAATCCTAGGAAAAGGCAAGCACAAACCCTAAAGGGGCTAATGAGAAGCCAAAAAACATTAGGTGGACAGTTCTCCTTATATGAATGGGTAAGAGAGTCATAGACACTGTCACCACTATGAAAACAGGATAATAGGCAATGTCACCACTATAAAAACCGGGTCATAGACACTGTCACCACTATGAAAAAAGGTAATAGACAATGTAATCAAAGGAAACCCTATAGACGTTGTAACGAAAATAAAAACAGGGTAATAGACACTGTCACCACTATGAAAAAGGGTCAAAGACACTGTAATCAAATGAAAACCCTACGACAAGGGAGGCACAAACCCTACAGGGGCTAATGAGAAGCCAAAATACATGTGGTGATAGTTCTCCTCTAATAAATGAATGGGTAAGGGGATCATAGACCCTGTAATCAAAATAAATATAGGGTCATAGACACTGTAACAAAAATAAAAATAGGATCATTTACACTGTCACCAAAATAAAAATTGGATCATAGACACTGCCAACACTCTACCATTATAAAAACTAGGTCATTAACACTGTCAACATGTCTCTTTTAATTGCACCAAAGAAGAAAACTAAGAAACATTATAATCCACTTCGATCATCATGCCTAAACTGAAGAAAACACCAGCTCGGAATGCAATTGGATCAACATCTTGCAAAGTCTCCACACGAATTAACAAAAAATGAAGGCGAAGTAATAAAAAAATCTTTTTATATTACAGGATTGTATCATACAAGGCTCTACAGTCGACGCCTTTCTCCTCGGAGAAGCGATTGTAGCTGCAAAAACAAACGAAGACATATAGAGAAGCGATTGTAGCAGCATCATCGACGCCATCCATAGCCGTCTCTGAGGGAATCGAGTATGACCATGGATTTGAACTCGCATTCGTCTCCACAACTCCATCCATAGCCGTCAACGTTGTCTCGCCGATCTCAAAGGGGAAATTGAGTAATTGGCCAAATCCTAACCAAATTTCCGGTAATCTCAGGCCGATTCGGCAGGCAAAATCAGGTAATTGATCGACCAAAAGAAGAATCATCACCATATCACAGATTTGGCGAAGCCAAGGCCGATGAAAATCCAACGAAGAAAGAATCCTAGGCCGAAGAGCAGCCGACTGGGCAAGCACAGCCCGGAGCGACCACGTCGAGGATAGTCGGGGAGAGAGGTGGCATCGAACGAGGGCAAGTCGACGTCGGAGTATACGCCGGAGAACGAGGCGAGCAAACAGGGGCGAAGAAGATCGGGAAGTGAAGGGTATTTAATTCAAGGGCAAACTTGGTATTATGAAAGTATTTTGGACATTTACTAGCAAAGGGAAATCCTTGGGACATTTTCTATTTGGCCCAATTTCTTCTATATATTATACTTCATGCGTTAATTAAAACATGTTGTTTTAGACATTTGCACATTTTTTAAGAAAGCAAATAAAAGTAAACAAAAATACACTTATACCCATAATTATTACTTTACATTTTACTTTATTGAAAACTATAACTAAAAAATCTCTAATCATGGTAATTTTGAAAAGTGAATATCAAAATACCTAAAAAACATATTTTTCTTAAAAATATTTTACTCCTAAAACAGTAGGAATGAAGTGAGTATCCCTACAATATAATAGCCAAAGTAATCTCTATGCAAAAGATTTAGCCACGTATCCAGCAATTTTTGGAAAGTTTTTTTTATTTTTTTATTTTCCTTTGGAAAAGAACCATTGAAGCAGTTTCTGTGTTTTTTCTCTCCTTCCCTGCTCACACGGTCACACCGATGTTCTCTCCCACAAATTGCTCTCCAACTCACTCTCAATCAGAAGCGGCAGAAGGAGGAGACCGAGGAAGAATGATCAAGGTTTAAGGTCGACGATCTCTGAGGGGATTTAATTTGAGGGATGTAGATCCAACTTTAGCACAAAAGTTCCTTCTAATTTCGGGTTTTGGGTATAATCTTTCTCTGTCAAGGGTCTGTTGAATCTGATTTTGGGTTTACCGCCAATCAAGAGAGGCTCAAGCCACATGAGGAGAAGACCGAGGAGGAATGTTCGTTGATAGATTAGTTATATTAGTTTTATCAAACTATATATACATTCATACGGAAGACATAAAGGGTGTGCACCGTTCGGAACAGAGAGGCCGTATATACGGTGACCGGCCATGACTGACTTCGGTTATTTCCAAACCCTAATTATGTTTTGTTTTAATTTTATGGAGATCTAAACTCTCCCGTTTCATCCATGGATTGAAGCTTTGATTTGGTAAAGTTGTGAGATTTCTATTCTTGTTCTATTTCTATTGATTCGTATTGACTCTTTTGCGAATATTGTTGATTTCTTCTAGTCCGTACAACTAGTTGAGATTATTGCTAGGATTTTGTAGATTTCTCGTAGCGAACCTTAATCCATAGTAGCAATCATGCCTTTTTAGGACTCGTATGACTAAATTGGTGTGTAGAGAATCAATTATATGTTAAATGCTGACTTTTATTTTGGTGCTGCATGTATCCTGGTTAATCCTTAATCTTAATGCTTTTATTAGGTTAAATATTGACCGTGTTAGAGTTATCTAATCAGTAAGGGTTAATAGGACTCATAGGACTAGTAATTTACACAAGATCATGACAGGAATAATAATAGAATGAAAAGAGAACTTGAAGAAGAATCGAGGATCAACTAACCAAACTAAAGTGGATGTTTATAGATGAAACTCTATTCTTAATTTTTATCTCTATTAATTTGTTTATAGTTTATCTTATTTTCTTTCTAATGTAATCACATAAAACCCCTTGTTTTATCTTAATTGGTAAATAGACACTACTTAGAAATAACTTGATTCTCTGTGAGATCGACTCGTACTTATCACACTACATTAGTTAGGTAGGTTCGAATTTATTTTGATACGGTTTACGCGACTAAGGCGAGGGAATGAGAGGTGAAGAGGTGGTGCGGTGTGGGCAAACCGCGGTGAAGAAGAGTGGTGACCTGAGATAGGCAGAAAGGAGAGGAAGGGGGAGACAGGAAAAGGGTTCCTTTTTTTAATTAAATATATATATAAATAATCCTAATTCCTAACTAAAAATAAAAAGAAAATAAAAAAAATTAACTAAAAATAAAACAAATATATATATATATATATATATATATATATATATATATATATATATATATATATATATATATATATATATATAACATATCTTGGTTTGCCTCCCAAAAGGCGCTTTGTTTTATGTCATTAGCTTGACTTATTCTCAATCCCAATTCCTTATTTATCAGACATCACTAATGCCCTCAACAGCCTGTCATATTCCTATGCACGCATCTTACACAAGGCCTCATAACACCGTAATAAATGAAATTATATAATATAACACTTAGAAAGCTTCTCAATTTATCAAAGAGTTGTGGAGGAATATAATACCACCAGTTCAGTTCCACTTGTGGTTTCTCAAAATAGCAATTAAAAGGATCAATATAATCACCATTACCTTCCAAATTGCAAAAGTTTACCTTTATTACTTCTTGAGCCTCAACAGGTGGCTCTAGACATGGTTCATCAACGGGGGAGCTCGGAATGAATACAGCGGATGGAGTAGGAGACACAACACATGAAACCTCATGCGTCGACTCATGAGATTCCATTTCAGGAGACACTGGACCATCTTCTCTATCGGCAAAGTAACTAGCGCTGTCTATGAAGAATTCCTTCTCCTTATGAAACCAACTAGGAGGCAATGAATTAAGAACGATGACTTTGACAAGATTTTCCATTCTTGCATCCTTCAATGTCTCAGGGGATGGCGGAATGGGTTGGCTTTCTTTATCAACTTGAGGGGTGGCCATCTGCTATGCTATTATCTCGCTTGATGTTTGAGTAAGTTGGCTAATTTGTTCCCCCAAGTTTTTGATTCTCTCAGCATTCTCCTGTATCGCTTCAGTAAGGGCCTGGATTGCAACATCCAAGTGTGTGACAGAGTCCTCCATTTGTGGAGATACTGAAGTGAAGGATTCTTCCTGTGCAACATGGTAACCCATGTAACAGAAAAAATCCCATAACCCTAAAAAACCTAAATGTGCTAGGCCTCCATTACTCATGTACTTAGCAAGCGCTCGTGTCTCTGCAGTCATCCCGTCAATTATGCAAAGAATCATATCTCGGATGCTGTCTTGATAACCCCGTGAATTACGGATGTCAACATATCTCTGCAATCTGGTAAGATATTGGTGAATGTTTAGAAGAAAGAAAAGAAATATGAGCTTTATTGAATCTCCAAAGTAGAAAAGGCCTAGTAATCTATGGGTGTTTGTGACGATTTTTAAGTGCTTAATGAATTTGATTGCTCAATACATTCTAAATGCAAGCATCCTCTAAACCTAATCGGAGTGTAAATCGATGAGTATGAAGGGTTTGATGTGGGTCTCATAGTGTCCTAACTATTTTGAGCTTAACATAATAATACTCCGGTAGCCATGTGAACCAAACTGATGAGTGATCATTCGTAAAAATCTCTTTGAGTCTCTGTCTTTCTTTTTGAGTTTGTCTTTGTTTTGTGATTAGTTTGCTTGGGGATAAGCAAAAGTCTAAGCATGGGGTAGTTTGATAGATTCTATTGTAGTCATATATTTGCATATTATATTAGGATATTTTAATGCATATTTTACATATTTTATAGCTTAATTTGTATTGTTTGGTTTTCGGAGTCTACACTAGTGTTTTTTATATATTTTAGGTATTTTAAGGCTAAATCGTATGAATTTGGAGATGATGAGGGGTTATTGTGCAACTTAGAAGATGGGACGGAGATGACAGGAGTGGAGCTGATCGTTCATCCAAGGAGCCACATGATTGTTGCGGGCCGCACAACTGCGCTGCGCTTCATGTCATTGATATTATTATTATATTTAAACCTAAATTAGATAGAATATTAGATATATATTATTATTATATAGATTAGTTATAGAGAAAATTGTATTCAATATACCAAAATATCTCACCTTCGCAAAAATGTCACCCCCCTCTAAAATATGGTAAATGTCAAAAAGTGAATTTTATTTGCAAAACTAACCGGTTACCTTTACCCTTTATAATGGGTAAAAATTTTGGGCGGGAGTTTGAAATTTTGGAGGTGTGTTTGGGCAGGATTTAAGGCAAAGCAAAAGAGGGAGAGAGAGAGAGAGAGAGAGAGCTTCACAACAACCGAACAGGAGAAGGAAGAAGGGGGAAGTGGAGGCCTGAGACTGAGGGCGGCAGGGTGGAGGGCAGCGGTCGTGGTGGCAGCAGACGACTGGTGCGGAGGTCGGTCGGTTGGATTTGGCTTCCTCTTCTCTTTTTTTTTTGGATTTTGTGAAAGGGAAAATGGGAATGTGTGGAGGTCGACCGAATTTGTGGAGATGGAGGGAAATTTGTGGAGGAAGGGTGGTACAGATGGATGGAGAAGGTTCACTTCGGCCACGACGGCTCTTTGCCTCGTCAGACACCAAGGTGTAGCGGAGGGTTGAACAGTGGAGGGTTGAAGAGGGATTAGTCTTATATTGGCTAAGAGATCGTAGTTTGTGATGAGGAAACAGTAGTTACTGGCTAGTATGCGTAAATCGTAACTTTTTCTTTATTTTTTGGCGGGATTTTGAAAATTTGGAGGTGTGTTTGGGCGGGATTTAAGGCAAAGCAAAGGAGGGAGAGGGAGGGAGAGAGAGAGTTCACAACAGCCGAACAGGAGAAGGAAGAAGGGGAAGTGGAGGCCTGAGGCTGACGGCGGCGGGGTGGAGGGCGACGGTCGTGGTGGCTCTTCCTCTTCTCTTTCTCTTTTTTTTTGTGGATTTTGTGAAAGGGGAAATGAAAATGTGTGGAGGTCGGTTGGATTTGTGGAGATGGAGGGAGATTTATGGAGGAATGGTGGTAGAGATGGATAGAGGGGGTTCACTCCGGCCACAGTGGCTCTTTGCCTTGCCGGACACCAAGGTGAAGCGAAGGGTTGAACAGTGGAGGGTTGAATAAGGGTTAGTCTTATATTGGCTAAGAGATCGTAGTTAGTAGCTAGGCAACAGTAGTTATTGGCTAGTAAGCGTAAATTGTAAATTGAGATCAAGATACGATGTAGACCCAACTTTACTTCGAAATATTTTTTTCCATAAACATATATAAATTGGGTGTCTATAGATAGAGAAAATTAAATTAAGTTCAAAAATAAATTTATTTTTTAATTTTAACAAATAAAAATGGCCAAAAATTAGTTTAAAACAATTAAAGTGGGTCTTCCTCTCTCCTCCTCTCTCTCCCCCTTGGTTACCTTCAACTTGTTGGAAAGGTGCCCAAATTTTTTGTAAAAATGACATTTTGTCATTCCCATGCAATTTATCCCCCCAATGGTTATTTTTGCAAATTTCATTATTTTTTTTTGGTATATTGGTGCAAATCATCCTTGGTTATATTATGTTTATCAAACTATATATACATTCATACGGAACAGAGAATGTATATACGGTGACCGGCTGTGACTGACTTTGGTTATTTCCAAACCCTAATTATGTTTTGTTTTAATTTTATGGAGATCTAAACTCTCCCGTTTCGTCTATGGATTGAAGCTTTGATTTGGTAAAGTTTTGAGATTTCTATTCTTTTTCTATTTCTATTGATTCGTATTGATTCTTTTGCGAATATTATTGATTTCTTCTAGTTCGTATAACTAGTTGAGATTATTGCTAGGATTTTGTAGATTACTCGTAGCGAACCTTAATCCATAGTAGCAATCATGCCTTTTTAGGACTCCTAGGACTAAATTGGTGTGTAGAGAATCAATTATATTTTAAATGCTGACTCGTAGTTTGGTGTTGCATGTATCCTGGTTAAACCTTAATCTTAATGCTACTATTAGGTTAAATGTTGACCGTGTTAGAGTTATCTAATCAGTAAGGGTTAATAGGACTCGTAGGACTAGTAATTTACAAAAGATCAGGACAGGAACAATAATAGGATGAAAAGAGAACTTGAAGAAGAATCGAGGATCAACTAACCAAACTAAAGTGGATGTTTATAGATGAAACCCTATTCTTAATTGTTATTGATAACTCCCTCCCTTGATGAAAATCGGAATAAATGTTTCAAAGGCTTTGACAGGATGTTTGTGTCAAAGGCCTTGGAGCATTAACAGTTGATGAAATACAAAACCTGTTTTATAAGTCCGTATATTATTTAATCTTATTATATACTTCCTTTATATTATATATATATATATATATATATATATATATATATATATATATATATATATATATATATATATATATATATATATATATATATATATATATATATGTATGACTAATCTTTCAGGAAGTATTTCGAGATTATATCTTTCCTTGTGGTGCATATTGAGGAGATCCAATTCAAAGAAGATCATGTCTTCGAAGTGTCCTAAAATAGAAGATCCGGACGCGCCATGATCTCTACTAGCCGTTGTTGAAGATCTGGTGTTGAAGAACCTCATGCTCCACATTACTTCTATAAAGGAAAGGAAGAAGAAGACAGAATATAGAAGTGCTACACGAGCTTTCATTCATTCAAGCAAGATCTGTCTTCCAAGTGTCTCTCTGCTAAGCGCTCAAGAGTTTGTTGTTTATTTCAAAGCCTTTGAGAGTCACTGTGAGCTTATAGGATATATTCATTTATAGTGTTACTCGAGAGTTTGTAACTCGGGAAGTTGCACTAGGCTATTGATTTGTGAGAGTAAGAGGATTGTACTAGATAGCTGAGAGAGGTGGGGCTCTTCTAGATTGGTCTAGGACTCCAAGGGAACGTGAGTTGACTAGATTGCAATTGTATAGGAGAGAGGCTTCTCGGTGAGCTATTAGGATCCTAAGCTAAGCGAATCAATAAAGCCTTTTGAATCCTAGGGTTGTGGAAGAACCCTAGGCGGGGACGTAGGCCAAGTTCGTGCTGAACCTCGTAAACAATTACTCGTGTCCTTTACTTTTTGCTTTACCTTATTTCCGCACTTGGTTCGATTGTCTAACTTTGTGATTCAGGTTTAATCTCAAAGGGTTTTATACGAGCTCCAAAAGTCTTGAGACTTTCTGCGAAAAAACGAGCATACTCTATTCAACCCCCCTTCTAGAGTATTTCTATATTACATTGTTTTATATTATCGAACCTTCAATTGGTATCAGAGCTTTACTCACTGTTTTTGATCTAACAATCTTGTGAGTTTTCGATCATGTCCGGTGAAGCAAGCGGAGGATTTGCACAGGGAAGGTCCACAAGCAGACCGCCACTATTTGTAGGAAACAACTTTGTCCACTGGAGATCTTTGATGAAGATGTTCATCATAGACCAAGATCTAGAGCTTTGGAACATTATAGAGAATGGTCCGAAGATTCCAGAGAAAGAGGGACCAAACGATACCAAAGTTGCAAAGAAGGAGTCTGAATACAACCAAGCAGATCTTGAAACCATCTCCAAAAACTACAGGGCTATTAACTTACTTTATTGTGGTCTTAGCACTGATGAGTTTAACCGTATTTCATCTTGTAGGTCAGCTAAAGAGATTTGGGACAAATTGGTCATCACCTATGAAGGAACGAGCCAAGTGAAAGACACCAAGATCAGCATCTTCCTTCGAAAGTATGAGCTCTTCAAGATGAAGTCTGATGAGTCAATCAAGGCCATGTTCACACGATTCACAAAAATCACCAACAACCTTGACTCTCTCGGCAAGAGCTTTACCAACGTCGAGAAAGTGAGGAAGATACTGAGGTGCCTTCCAAAGGAGAAATGGTGTCCAAAAGTAACAGCTATAGAGGAAGCCCAGGACCTCACCACTCTACCCCTTGATGACCTTCTTGGGAAGCTGATCACGCATGAGATGATCCTTAATGAAGACGATGGAGAACTTCCAGCTAGCACTAAGAACTTGGCACTCAAGTCTAAGAAGGATGAGCCCAAGGATGGATCTGATTCTGAAGATGAGGATGACGATGAGGATGATCCTTTTGCTCTTATCACAAGAGGCCTTGCTAGAATTCTCAAAATGAAGAAGCAATTCAACAACAAGGATGGATCAGAGTCTTCAAAATTTTGAGGTAAGCCTCAATACAACAAGTATGAAAAGAAGACTAAACCGTTGTCTTGTTTTGAATGTGGTGAAACAGATCATCTTGTGAAGGACTGCCCTCAAAAGACAAAGAGCCAGCCCAAGAAAGGTGACAAATGGAAGAAGAAAGCCATGGTGGCAACTTGGAGTGATTCCGACTCTGACTCCGACGATGAGAAGGCCAACATTTGTCTTATGGCCTCAGAAGATGAATCCCACGATGAAAAGCTTGAAGCTACTGTAAGAGAACTTATTGAAAGTCCAAAAGAGGTATTATCGGAATTCCTTTCCAATATGATTGCCAATGAAGAGAAGCTTATCGCCCAAACTAACATTCTTATTAAGAGAACTGTGGACCAGGAAAGAACTATTGAGGATCTGTCTATGAGGGTCAAAGGTCTTGAAGCTTCTTATTCAGGTCTTGACATTAAAGTCAAGACGCTTGAATCGGAGAAATCTGAACTCAAGCATGATCTCTCATCTCTAAGAAATGAGCATCATGACTTAGAGAACGAGAAGATCTCCCTGAATAATAAGATTCAAGACCAACAGACAGCCCTCATAAGTTTTACCAAATCCAAAGGTACTCTCGATAGGATGTTGGGTGAGCAACAAAGCTCTCTAAACAAAAGTGGTATTGGTTACAATCCAAAGTTTTTAAAGAAGCAACACATTACCACTTTTGTAAAGGCAAAAGGAAGCAGAACCTCTCCTATATGTCACCATTGTGCTAGAAAGAGACATGTAAAAGAGACCTGCCCCTATAGAAGAAAGGATCCATATATTATTCGCAATACATTTCCTGTACATTTGAGAAAAGAACGGATAACACAAGTTTGGGTTCCAAAAGGCACTATTTTACCAAATATGGTTTACCCCAACAATGGATCCAAATTTGCTTATTGGTCTAGCCACAAAGGTTGATGTTTGTCTTGTAGGAGATCACCAAGGTGAAAGATCACAAATGGATTATTGATAGTGGATGCTCGAGGCATATGAGTGGGAAGAGCTCTCTCTTTCATGATCTAAAGGAGCAATCCACGGGAACAATCACTCTTGGTGACAAAGGAAAATGTGACATCGTTGGTATTGGTAGTGTTGGAAGTGATTCCAGCCATAGTATTAAAAATGTCTATCTTGTTAATGGTTTAAAGTATAATTTGCTTAGTGTCTCTCAATTATGTGATAGTGGCAACAATGTCAGATTTAACAAGAAAAGATGTATAGTGTGCAGAGATGATACAGGTGAAGTTATATTGACTGCATATCGCTACAACAACATATACGCCGTAAACGCTGATCAAGTGGCACAAGGAAGCTTAACCTGTCTAAAGGCCTTGACGGATGATCCAAAGCTTTGGCATAAGAGACTCGGTCATGTGAGTCCACATACACTACAGAAGCTTGTGTCCAAAGGGCTTGTAAGGGGGATACCTGAGATGGACTTCAAAGGTATTGACATGTGCAATGCATGCACACGAGGTAAACAAACACGTAGCTCTTTCAAACCCAAAAAGGTTGTAAGTTCTTCTAGACCCCTTGAACTTTTACATATAGATTTATGTGGTCCTATGCGAGTCAAATCTCCCAATGGTAAAAAGTACATGCTAGTTATTGTTGATGATTTTTCTAGATATACTTGGGTTGCATTTTTAAAAGAAAAATCAGAGGCCTTATTTGAGTTTTCAAAACTTTGTAAGGAGTTGCAAACTGTAAGAAACGAGCCCATAGTGTCAATTCGGAGTGATCATGGTAGGGAGTTTGATCAACTTCAATTTGATTTGTTTTGTGCTAAATATGGCATCTCCCATAACTTTTCTGCTCCTAGGACACCTCAACAAAACGGGGTTGTGGAACGCAAGAACCGCACCTTAGAGGATATGGCCAGGACTATGCTTTTAGAAAATGCATTACCTAAAACCTATTGGGCTGAAGCTGTTAACACAGCTAACTATATTTTGAATTATTGTCTTATTCGTTCCATCTTAAAGAAAACTCCTTATGAACTTTTCAAAGGCCGCAAACCACTTATATCTTATTTTAAACCCTTTGGCTGTACTTGTTTTGTTCATAACAATGGAAAAGATAACCTTGGGAAATTTGATGCGCGTAGTGATGAAGGTATATTTCTTGGCTATTCCACGAGTAGCAAAGCTTATAGAATCTTCAATAAAAGGACCCAGGTAGTTGAAGAAAGTATACATGTTATTTTTGATGAATGCAATGACGGTGCTTTGAGTGAAAGTGTTGCAGATATAGATCTTAACATCCATGAAGAGAATGAGGAAGGTGATGATGCTGCTACCAAGAACACAGAGAAGAGGAACATGCAGGAATCGATTCTTAACACTGAAGAATTGGCCCAAGGTGTTGAAGATTCGTCCAAAGCCCTTGGTGTCCAATCCAACAGTGTTGAAACGTCAGAAACCGCTGTAACTGAACCTAACAGGACCACGGAGTCAGATGTACTACAAGTCTATTCTACTGGTGTGACAAATCAAGGAGCTGAGACTAGCAAAAGGAAATTCAAATACTCCTCATCACACTCTTTAAAGGATATCATTTCTGACCCTACTTCTAGTGTTCAAACTCGTTCTAAACTTAAAGATCTTTGTGCTTTTCACGCGTTTGTTTCTCTTATTGAGCCAAAGAAGGTAGATGAGGCACTTCAGGAGCCAGACTGGATCATTGCTATGCAAAGTGAGCTTAACGAATTTGAAAGGAACAAAGTCTAGACCTTGAAGCCTAGGCCAAAGCATCAATCAGTCATTGGCACACGATGGGTATTTCGAAACAAGCTAGATGAGAATGGTAAGATTGTGAGGAACAAGGCAAGGCTTGTTGCTCAAGGCTACAATCAAGAGGAAGGTATTGACTACGAGGAGACCTTTGCTCCCGTAGCCAGGCTTGAAGCTATTCGCATTCTATTAGCATTTGCATCTTTTATGAGCATAAAATTATATCAAATGGATGTCAAGTGTGCTTTTCTCAATGGTTTCTTAGAGGAAGAAATATATGTGGCTCAACCCCCAGGTTTTGGAAGTTCAGAATTTCCCAATCATGTTTATAAACTTGACAAAGCGCTTTATGGTTTGAAACAAGCCCCAAGAGCTTGGTATGAGCGCTTGTCAAAATATCTTTTAGAAAATGATTTTAAAAGGGGGTTGATCGACAAGACTCTTTTTTATCAAAACCAAAGGAAAGGACATTTTGGTTCTTCAAATCTATGTTGATGATATATTATTTGGTGCTACTAACACATCTTTGTGCAAGGAATTTTCTGACATCATGTGCAGTGAATTTGAGATGAGCTTGATGGGTGAACTCAACTACTTTTTGGGATTACAAGTTCATCAATCCAAGAAAGGGATCTTTGTCAACCAAAGCAAGTACACTAAGGATCTCTTGAAGAAGTTCAAGATGGATCAATCCAAAGCAGCCAAGACTCCCATGAGCTCAACATTGTCTCTAGATCAAGACAAGACTGGAATAAGTGTCAATCAAAAGGAGTATCGAGGAATGATTGGATCTTTATTATATCTCACGGCTAGTAGACCTGACATCATGTTTAGTGTTTGCATGTGTGCTAGGTTTCAAGCTGATCCTAAAGAATCTCACATCGTGGCTGTGAAGAGGATCTTTCGATATCTCAATGGCACTAAGGAGCTTGGACTATGGTACCCAAAGCAAAAGGATTTCACTTTAATTGGATATTCTGATGCAGATTTTGCAGGCTATAAGGTGGATAGGAAGAGCACATCAGGATGTTGCCAATTCTTAGGAGCATCTTTGATCAGTTGGCACTCAAAGAAGCAAAACTCAGTTGCTCTATCCACTGCAGAAGCCGAATACATTGCAGCTGGAGCCTGTTGCTCCCAAATCCTTTGGATAGCTCAACAAATGCGAGATCTTGGCATCAACCTCAAAGGTATTCCAATTAAGTGTGATAATACAAGTGCCATCTCCATCACTAAGAATCCTGTTCAGCATTCAAGGACCAAACATATTGATGTAAGACATCATTTCATTAGAGATCATGTTGAAAAAGGTGATGTGTCCATTTTGTTTATTTCAACTGATTATCAATGGGCTGACATTTTCACTAAGCCTTTGGCAGAGGACAGGTTCACCTTCATAAGACGAGAGATTGGGATGCTTAACAAGGATGCACTTTCGTAGGGGGAGCATTCCCTTTACGAAAGATAAATTCTACTTAGTGTCAAGACCCTTGAGAACTATGTCAAGGTGTGTGAACTAAATTGTGGATTACATTTATCGGATCATATATTTTTGGTTAATATCTTTTTAGATATTTAATCAATTATATTTTTTATCGGATTTCAAAAATTGCCTATTTATGTTATTTTCTTAACCGTTGAGATATTTTTAAATATGGAACTAAATCCTTCAGATTTTCAGTCCGATTTTAATGGGAATATTTGAATTTGAATTGGAAACTCTTCAAATCTTGCAATATTATCATTACCCTCCCTTGGAACTCTAAACCCGTCCCATCACTCCATCACATCTCTCTACTTATACCCACCTCTGTACCCGAATTCTTCACACTTTCAAAACTGATCCAAACCCTTTCACTTTCTTCTTCTTCAACCTCTCAACCTTTTCTAAAGAAACCCTAGCCGATTCCCTCCATGGCACCCAAAACAAAGAAAGCTGTCACTGCACCCAAAAGACTTGGCGCCACCCCCAAGGGACGTCAGACCACTGCTACCTCTCCCACATCTGAATCCGCTCCTCAAGCCATTGTCCCAACTGTTGTCCAGAGCACCATCGCTGAGAGCACGGCCACTGTTCCCAAGGGCTCTCAATTCTCAAAAGCGCTCTGCTAAGAAGCCGCTCAGTGCTAAACAGAAAGGGAAGAGGAAGATTTTGGCTGAGGAAGTGGACGAAGAAGAGGAGGAAGATGACCTAGATGCCATCCTGGAGAGAGATGCTGCCAATGAAGCCGAGGCGGAAGCCTTGAAGAAGAAAAAGGCCGATGAGGAGGCCGAGCTCGCTAGGAAACTGGCCGAGGAGGAAGCTGAGCGGATTCGAAAGGAAGCCGAAGCCGAGGAGATTCCATCTGAGGAGGAGCCTGAGGAAGAAGAAGAAGAAGAGCAAGAGGGATCTGGAGATGACGAGGAAGCTGAAGGAGATGAAGCGGGGTCCGGTGAGGACTCAGGGTCTGAGGAAGAGGAGGAAGAATCTCCCTCTCCTTCTCCTCCTCCCCCGTCTCCGAAGAAGCGGAAAGCCCTAGCTGCTGCCAAGCCTCCCTCTCCAAAGTGCACCAGGAAGGGCACCCTTAGGACTCTTGAAGCGCCTGTCAAGAGAGCTGCTCTGACGATTGCTCGCAGGAAGAATGCCGACCCCCGGCCTATATCCAGGTAAATTAATCCTTGCCCTCCTCTTGGTTTCAAGATGCTGAGACTGCTGGTAAGTGGGTAGATGAGTTTCGAACTCGTAGGATTAGCTGTTCTGATTTTTTGGATTTTGAGTTCTTTGAAGCTTTGAAGTTACCCTGTATTGATCTTCTCAAAAATTCCCCAGCCTGGACCCTCCTCAACCTTGAAACTGTCTACTACCCCCAGCTTACCCGTCTGTTTTACATTAACATAAAAGCCAAACACGACACCAATGGTTGGTCTTTGGAGTCTGTTGTCAAAGAGGTTAGAATCTCTCTCAACTCCAATGATTTTGCAGATTTCCTTGGCTTACCTACCCCAGTTCCACCCTCTGAAATACACCCCTCAAAAGAAAATTGCATCATCCTTGCCCGAGCCAAGTACCTCCTACCCGAAGCATCCAATAGCACCTCAAAGCAACTCACCCACTCATCCCTAACCATTGAGGCAAAAATAATTTTCAACATCATTGTTCGATGCCTCTTACCCCGTCTTAACTCTGGCTCACTCCTTACTGACAATGCCATGGTCCTGCTCTACCGCATCTTAAATGACCTTGATCTTGATCTGGCCAACACTATCCTTGGAACCATGGCTCATGCCAGAAAAGCTAGAAAAGGCTCTCCTCTCCCCTTTGCTACCCTTTTGACCCCTCTCTTCAAAGCTTCTGGAATTGATGTCAAAAATGAAGAACAACTGCGTCATATGGGTAAGTTCGACTCTAAGGGCCTTGAAAAGATTGGCATCACTCGGTCTCCCCAAGGGACCTTGAGTCTTGCCACTCCTTCAAAAGCCTTTCCCACTGCTCCAGCTTTCGATGAACGTATGGACAACCTAGAGTTGGGCTTGGAGGAAGTTCGCCTGGATACCAAGGAGCTGCAAAAGGAGTTTATGACGGAGATGAGCGAGATTTCCAAGATGCTACAAGGACTGTGGAGGAGGCTCACTGATGATGCTCCGGACGACGAAGCTTAAACCCTACCCTACCCTATCCCACCCACTTGATACATTGCTGGTTTTAAGAAACGTTTTCAAAACTTTTGGTGACTTTTTTGGTGACTGTTTTACCTTATCCCTTTGTTGAAAGACAAAAAGGGGGAGATGATCTGTGGTGTTTAGACTTTGAAAACCTATCTGCTTGAAGGTCTTGGAAGGCCTTGGTTTTTGATTTTTGGTTTTCAGTTGGATGGCTTTTGCATGCTTTAAAAATTTTGATCCAACATTTGTCTAACCCATGCAGGTACTTAGTCTGATTTCTATTTTATTATCTATGCTTGACTAAGTTGCAGGGATGCACAGGTTTTGTCTTTCATCATGGGGGAGATTGATAACTCCCTCACTTGATGAAAATCGGAATAAATGTTTCAAAGGCTTTGACAGGATGTTTGTGTCAAAGGCCTTGGAGCATTAACAGTTGATGAAATACAAAACCTGTTTTATAAGTCCGTATATTATTTAATCTTATTATATACTTCCTTTATATTATATATATATATATATGTATGACTAATCTTTCAGGAAGTATTTCGAGATTATATCTTTCCTTGTGGTGCATATTGAGGAGATCCAATTCAAAGAAGATCATGTCTTCGAAGTGTCCTAAAATAGAAGATCCGGGCGCGCCATGATCTTTACTAGCCGTTGTTGAAAATCTGGTTTTGAAGAACCTCATGCTCCACATTACTTCTATAAAGGAAAGGAAGAAGAAGACAGAATATAGAAGTGCTACACGAGCTTTCATTCATTCAAGCAAGATCTGTCTTCCAAGTGTCTCTCTGCTAAGCGCTCAAGAGTTTGTTGTTTATTTCAAAGCCTTTGAGAGTCACTGTGAGCTTATAGGATATATTCATTTATAGTGTTACTCGAGAGTTTGTAACTCGGGAAGCTGCACTAGGCTATTGATTTGTGAGAGTAAGAGGATTGTACTAGATAGCTGAGAGAGGTGGGGCTCTTCTAGATTGGTCTAGGACTCCAAGGGAACGTGAGTTGACTAGATTGCAATTGTATAGGAGAGAGGCTTCTCGGTGAGCTATTAGGATCCTAAGCTAAGCGAATCAATAAAGCCTTTTGAATCCTAGGGTTGTGGAAGAACCCTAGGCGGGGACGTAGGCCAAGTTCGTGCTGAACCTCGTAAACAATTACTCGTGTCCTTTACTTTTTGCTTTACCTTATTTCCGCACTTGGTTCGATTGTCTAACTTTGTGATTCAGGTTTAATCTCAAAGGGTTTTATACGAGCTCCAAAAGTCTTGAGACTTTCTGCGAAAAACGGGCATACTCTATTCAACCCCCCTTCTAGAGTATTTCTATATTACATTGTTTTATATTATCGAACCTTCAGTTATCTCTATTAATTTGTTTATAGTTTATCTTATTTTCTTTCTAATTTAATCACATAAAACCCCCTGTTTTATCTTAATTGGTAAATAGACACTACTTAGGAATAACTTGATTCTCTATGAGATCGACTCGTACTTATCACACTACATTAGTTAGGTAGGTTCGAATTTATTTTGATACGATTTACGCGACTAAAAACCGTCCATCATTCGTCGACAAGGATAGGTTCGAATCTAGCTGTTCGATTTTAATTTAGGTTTGTGAGATCTTTGCCTTTTCCTCTTTCTTCTTCACCTTTATTTTGAATGTTTATATACTTTTATAGTCCATGTCAGATTTATAGGTTTCTTCTTTGTTGATTGGATCATCGTTGAAGGGAAAGAGTTGCTGCCTATTTTGAGTGTTTGGGTGGAGCAACATCTTATAGAGTGGAAGAGTTTTGGGAGCGGTTGGAGTAGAGAATTTTGGTGATTCTTTTACAAGGGAATGGAGAGGAAGAGTCTTGCCCTCACTCTTATCCTCTACAACGCTCGACATCTCCTCCGTCTTCACCAAATCGCCTGGTAATTCCTACCCTCTTCTTTATTTATTTTTTAATTAATGTGACTAATAATTGATGAAACTGTTCATGCCCATAAGTGGTTGATTATGGGATATGTATAATAAGATTGAATTTGTAGTTGATTATGGGATATGTAATAACCATATTGGGCCATCGACTTTCCAATTATGATAATGAATATGTCAATCAAATAAGGATCCCAGCTGGAAGAGAAAAGAGCTTATGATATATGAAAGCACTGATTTTTTATTTTGAATTCTGAGTTTTGTGCTTTGTGTTTTTTTTTTATATAAATTTTTGGTCTTCTGATGGGTGATTATGAAGTTTCATTTGAGATTCATGTACTCTGTTGATTCTGGGTAACTAAACTGAGCTTTTAGTTAGTTTATGATACCTGGCAATTTTACGAGGCAGAATCACTAAATCGTGCTTCTGTTTTTTCATTTTTTATTTACTGAGTTGTCAATTGACTCATTTTGAGAGAAAATGTTCATGTTTGTGGCAAATGGATTGCTGTGAATAATCTAGAATTATGGTTAATGAATCCTAATCTTGAATTAGACTCATTGGTTTCCTTTTCCCTCCCCTTTACATCATCCAAACCAATTGGGATAGGGTTCAACATTATTTGTAGTTTCTCATAATTACTGAAACACAAAGTTGGACAAACGAACATCTTTTTCTCGATAATTTCTGGATGCTATCCGTTGACGATTAGGGTAGCTTTTACTCTCTTAGCTTTGCTTTCTGACAGACATTTCTACATAATTGACTTGGTTTAATGGGTGAGGATAAATTTTTAGTTTGTGTCCCAGCTCGTATGGATATGCCTAATTGGAATTCTAAGCCCAAGCTCGCCTTTTAATGCAGTTATGACAACACTGACATGGCTTTGCATTATGGTTCAATGCTAAGAGAGTGCAAATGCCATCAGATCGTAACAAAGGGGATGTACAGTGCTGCGAAAACTACAGAGGAATCAAGCTGCTGAGTCATACGATGAAGTTGTGGGAGAGAGTTATAGAGGGGAAGCTTCGGAGGTTGGTTCAAGTGTTTGAGAACCAATTTGGGTTCATACCGGGTAGATCCGCGGTTGAAGCTATTCACTTGTTGAGATGATTGATTGGGATGCACAGGGATAGGAGGAAGAATCTACATATGGCCTTCATAGACATCGAAAAGGCTTATGACAAAGTTTCAAGAGAGTTGTTATGGAGATGCTTGGTTAAGAAGGGAGTGCTTGGGTCGTATATCAGAGTTATCAGAGATATGTACGACGACTGACAAGTGTTAGAACACCGTTCGGCGATACAGAGTACTTTCAGGTTCGAGTGGGGCTTCATCAGGGTTCAGCTCTAAGCCCGTTCTTGTTCACTCTAGATATGGATGCACTCACCAGCCCACTTCAAGAGGAGGTCCCTTGGAGTATGTTGTTTGCAGATGACATGGTGCTAGTGGACAACTCAAGATCTAGATTGGCTCACAGGCTTGAAAGATGGAGAAGTGTGTTGGAGTCAAGGGGTTTCAGATTGAGTAGAACCAAGACAGAGTATGTCTAGTTTAGTTTTGGAGAGGGTAGGAATGCAGGGCCTTCTGTTTTATTGGGGGAAGATCTAGTCCCCAGAAGAGAGTGTTTCAAGTACCTTGGCTCGTACTTTCAAAGCAATGGCGGTATAGACAGGGATATCGATCATCGAGTCCAGGCAGGATGGCTAAGTTGGAGAAGAGCGCCGGGAGTGTTATGTGACAGAAAAGTTCCGCCAAAACTGAAAGGGAAATTCTACAAGATGGTTGTTAGACCGACTGTTATGTATGACTCGGAGTGCTGGCCGACAACTAAAGCTCAAGAACATAAGCTGTCAGTGGCTGAGATGAGAATGTTGCGCCGGACGACTGGACATGCGGGACTTGACAAAATCAGAAACGAAGACATTAGGAGCAAGCTTGGAGTTACGAGTATAGTGGACAAACTAAGGGAGTGTAGATTGCGTTGGTTTGGGCACGTGAGTAGGAGGCCTCCTTCGGCTCCAGTTCGTAGGTGTGAGAGTTTGGAGCTTGGAGATATTCGTAGAGGGAGAGGTAGACCAAAGAAGAGTTGGAGGGAGGTGATTTGTCAGGATCTCAATTTGTTAAACCTTTCGGAAGATCTTCCTTCGGATAGGGACCAGTTGAAGAGTCACACTTGGGCTGCGGATGTATAGAGTTTAGGGCATTGATGTTTTGGCCTTTGGCCATAGCTTCATTTCTTTCTTCTTCTTGCCCCGTTTCGGATTCTGTTTCTCTTCTTTGTATCATGGTTTCCTATAATTCTTGTATCCTACTGCTCTTGAATTGGTTTATCGGAAACACTCTCTCAACTTGTTCGGGGAAAGAGTGCGTACATCCTGACCCCCAGACTCCGCTTTTACGGGATATAATGGGTTGTTGTTGTTGTTGTTGTTTGTTTTAGTGCTTTAATGCAACCTATTGGTACCTGCAATATCATTTAATGGGAGTCAGGCAAGATCTCTTGCTAGAACTTCCATACTGATCAATTCTTAGTTTATAGCTAGGTATGTATCTAATGTTTGATTTGTTGGTTTCCAATTTTATTGTTGATTTTTCCAATTGGCGTTAGTACAAAATTAGAAGGCCTTTTTTATTAGACCATATTTTTGTAAGGTTCTTCATCTCTTTGTTGCCTTTGCAGACATGTGCTGGTTTGATTTTTTTTTTTAAATTTACATGATGTTCCTTTTTTTTTAAATCAATCTAGTTGTATAAATGTTCTCTTTCAAAACAAAAAGACATTGAAGTTAGGGATTCCCGAAGCAAGAAGTTCAAAAGCGAAAGATAATGGATTGATTGGAACCAAGGTATATAGTTGTTGTGTATGTTCCGCAGATGTGGAAACATACCAAGCAACCGTGGGTAGGTTATAGATTAACTAATTAAGAAGAGGAGGTGTATGGTGCAAGAACCCATATTAAAGTATATATGCGTGCATGATTGTATTCTAAAATGTATGATTCTAAATGCTTTGGTACTTGATAGAACTAACTGCCTCAATTCTATATAGAAGTAGAGGTATTAGTCCTAGGGGAAAGGTCAATATTAGGCCATAAAGTTTATGTTATTCTTTCCATGTGGTGATATTTTTATAGTGTATACGGTTATTATTAGTGGGGAAATAGAAGTGATGGATTGGGCAATTGATTCTCTAGATGATCAATTGTAACAAGAAAAAGTTTTGCACATTAGTATTCTTAGGTGTTTGAGTTAAAATAGGTTGGTGAATCGTCTTGGTTGTTGTAAATATTGAACAAAATAAATGACCAAATGCAGTGGTCTATATTAGTATTATTAGGTGTTTGAGTTAAAATAGGTTGGTGAAGCGTCTTTGACCTTTACCACTGTTGACCCTTTTTGTTTCAATTGTTGTTCAGTTGCTACGCTGAAATTGGTTGCATTTCTTATTGGGTGCTCGAGATATGGTTGGTTTTCCATCTGCATTAGTGGCCTGTTATTGTTAATGTTCTCTTATTTTTTCTTCTGAAAAAGTTACTCGGAATCAATTTGCAAGAGTTGTATACTCGTATTTAGAGGATTGTGTTTGTCTCTCTTTCTTTTTATCTTTTTGCAGCCGAGACGGTCACACATACTGACAGACCATGGCTAATTATGCACTTACGGTTGGAAAGGGCTTCGATTAAATGCTAAAAATAACAATCTGAAGCAGACATTAGAAGGATTTGCTCTGCGGGTGAAGACAATTACATTAGGAGTTGCTCTTTATCCGTGTTATAACAAACAATGAATGCGGAGGAGGAGCTACAAAATGGTGAATGCAGTGTTAATAACATTTCTGTGGCTATAGCTGTTGCTGGTGAGGCTGGCTTGAGCAGGTTAAAAGATTGATGGCAACACGCAGAGATTATAAGGAGGGTTAAGGAGTATATGCAGTAGGAAATCACCAATGTTTAAGAGAACAAACAGGCTAAGACGGAGGCAGCGGGAACAAATAAAGAATCACATATGCAATGAATGAGTGAAGAAAGTAAACAACAAGCATATAGGAAGGGTGTAAATGCCGATGATTATGCGCAACTATCATGTCATCGTTTGTCTCCTGTGCATTCAGCGAGTTAAATGAAGGCACAACATAGCAATGCAGCGAAAAGCAACAAGCTTAGTACATGAGCTGTTAGGGTGGCTTGAGATGCTATCTTAGCACTGCAAAATTACAATGAAGAAGATGACTTGTGTGGGCTATCGAGTGTAGGATTGGAGAGCAGCTCCAAGCAGCAGGCACGAGCTATTTCACCCCTTGAACCTGTTCTTAATGCTGCACAAAGAAAATCTGAAAACAGAAGAAGGAAATGAGCTGATCATGGGAACTTGCTGTCTGAAAGGCAATGAAAAGGGAGTGAAGGCCTTGCCGCCTTGCAAGGTTTATTTTGATTACTTAGGTTCTCTATTTAGTCGTAGTGACAGTCATGTGTTTGATTACCTTTATGCTGGTGTTTTTTTATACATATATAAATATACAACTTTATATTTAAATTCGTTATTTTTAGTTATTACTTTTTCCATTTGTGTAATTGATTTATTATATTATCTCAATTCAATGTTACATGTATAAATATAAATAGCCAATGTCTAAAAATTGAATTTGATTTTTTTCCCTAGCAAGTAGTTCAATGAAGATAGCTCATAACTACCACCCCACTTATATTCTTTTTCATCCCAATAATTATTTACTACTCTTGTAATATAAGTGAATAACAAATTTGTTTAGTGAGTACATTTTTTTTTGAACTTCCTTTACCGTTTTGCCCCATATAAGCTGATTCAAAGTTATCATTTTCTCTTTGTTTTTTTGGGAAATAGGAATTCTTTTTCATAAATGACAGCACCTTTGATTTCATTTGTTGTATATGTAACTCTTTTAGATGTTAATCAATTAAGCTTACATGCCTGAACGGAAAGAGATGGTGAAAATATTGAAAGTCACATTATGAGACGAGAGTGTTGAGGATGACATTGATTTTGATTATTTAGCTAGCTTATATGTTCATTTGCGAAGTTATAAGGTATAGCCAAAATGTTGGCACCCTTGGCATGCCATATTTTTATGGATTGAAAATGCTTGAAATCAGTTTGGAGTTGTGTTGACAAACATTATGTTCTTAACACTCTTAGCATATAGCACTATTACATAAAGATGTGGATAAGGTTCTTGCAACATAAGGAAATACATTAAGAACTATTAAGGTTGTTTTCTTAGAAATCTAACTCATCATCTCATTCAATATCTACTACACTTTGAAATTATCAACAGAGAAAACCCTAAAGGTGACATTAAAGTAATGCTCAATATGTAGAACGTACTTAGGGTTTACTAAATAGTCACCAATAAAGAATATTTTGCAATTGTACTTCCTTTGCTTTTTGTACTCAATTTTGGTTCTCATGTTATGAGCATTTAGGATCTTCTTCTATCTTTCAAAGTAAATGAAGAATCGAGTACTTAATATAAATAGTAATTAGAGAAATACTCTAGACAGGGGAGTGACTAGAGGGTTTCTCGACCAAATAAATTTATAGTCAAGACCCCCGCTATAGTATAGGGGAGTCAGGTTCGTCCTCAGGAGAGAAGTCAGCGGTTCTAGGTTTAGTTGGTTTCGGGGTTCAGGGATAGCGGGAAAAGGTGAGAGGTTGCTGTCGATGTCGACTAAGACTTGCTCGACTGGGTGATTTCGACCAAAAAGTACTTGACTTCGACCAAAGTGGTCGACGTCGACTAGTCCTGTCAGCTTTCAGCAATTATGCTCCGTCTTGAAACTAACTTTCCTGAGTCCTTGTTTGTCCGATTGATGCATATGAGTATGCGTTGGAAAATTCTTCTCGAGGACTAAAAATATCATGAAGACATCAGAACTTGATTCAAAATGATGAATGGTGAAAAGTGACGTTTTCTCCAGTTGCATCATCTTGTGTTCTTCCTTAGCTTCTCCATGACATTTCTGCAAAATTAAACAGAAACTTGTGTAGACCTCCATAATTTGCAAATAAACATAAACTACACAGATTCTGTATTATTCTAACCCTGAAGTACAAAATGCAGACAGAAATCGATGTAAAAGATAATATAAAACATGGTAAATTAAGCGCATATCAATACCCCATACTTAAGCTTGCTTGTCCTCAAGTAATACTTTTAATGGTCATACAGGGGAAGAAATTAAACCCTCAACATCAAAGATTCGTTCTGATATGTCCCTGCAATTAATTAACATCCTCGTAAAAGTACTAATGTCACCAAATCAATGCATGTGAATAAAAAGCAACATCCGCACACGAAAGGAGGGTTATGTAAAAACAATTCCATATGTGACAAATCAACAATAATCAAGAGGACTTTAATTAAGCTCAATAAGGAGTAGATTGGTAAAAGGCTAAAGGTGGGATGTATTTGGCCATGTGGTGCTAATGATCCGGGGAAATGGAGTAATTTCCAAACATTCATATCACAATCCTTCTTTCTTTGATTTCTCACCTTTCGCTCATTTGCTCAATACTTCTTTCAATATTATGATTTTACCTCTATAACCTCAGCACTGCCTTCTCTCGAGTCGCAAACATGGGTTTCATAAATGGCCCCGGATACTAAGTGCTTCGGACTCCTCACCTCGGTGTCCCATCCTGCGGAACTAACATCTCATCGCAGGCAGGGTCGATCTACTTTTATCTCCTGAGTTGATCAGATTTTCTTTCACTTATTAAATTTTTCATATATTTTGAAACTTTCCTGCCAAACTCCAAATATAATAATAATAACAACACAAACACCATATGATAATCTCCATAATATAACATCATTCTCAATATAATCCCCGGATGAGGAAACAAGGTAGAAAATGGGCAATATTTAGATCATGTGGAGCATATATATGAAATAAGGCTTAATATGACTTTTGTGATGCATAAGCATAGGTAGGGTTGCTCAGAATTTGGCCCGGCCCGAAAACCGACCCATAACCGAACCGGAATTCTCGGTTTCGGGCCGGCCCGGTTCATTTCGGGTCGGGCCTCGGTTCTTAAAATTTCGAATTTCGGTTTCGGGCCAATAACCGGATCCGAACCGAAAATTTCGGTTTTGGCCCGAAAAAACCGTTTTTTATAAAAAAAATTTAGAAACCCTAGTTTCCTTCCTTAATTCCTTTGCTGTTGCCCGTGTCTTTTTCATTAATTAACATCTTCTCACTGTGACACGGGAAGCCGAAAGAAGGTTTGGGCGAAATTTCACATTTTATTTGTGTCTATCTACTTGTATTATCAATAGTTTGTTCTATTATTGTTGTAATTTCAGATTTGCAAATCAATTTGTGATTGTTGTGAGAATTTTAGAAATCTAGGGTTTATGAGAAATTTAGGCTTTTATAAATTTATTTCAATTTGTAAGCTATGAGAAATTTAGGGTTTATATTTGTAGTCTTTTAGAGAATCATCAAACAAGATTAAATTGAGATTTTTGGAATTGAAGAAATTTAGGGGTTTTTTTCGAACATATAAAACAGTTTAGGGAGTTTCGGTTTTTTTGGTTTTTTCGGGCCAAAAACCGAAATAACCGTATCCGATGTTTCGGTTTTCGGTTCGGGCCTCGGGCCACCCCCCCAAAAAAATCGGGCCGTCGGTTTTGGCCCGACCCGTTTAACTCGGTTCGGTTTTGGCCCGACCCGACCCGTTGAGCCACCCTAAGCATAGGTATGGCTGAGATATAAACGATATGAGCATTATATGGAAAATATAAGGTCATCCGTCCTCTTATCATGCATATGTCAAAAGCAACTTCAATTTTACCTCATTTTATGGTTTTCAATAAAATAATGCACTTCATTGTGACTTCCCTTTACTAGGCAATTTTATGCTATATCTCTAATGAATGAAATTTTGTATAGTCGAGTTCAATAAAAGCTTCCATGACACTATTCAAAATTTTCAGTGGGGGTGATTTTTATAAACTTTGGAAAACATGTATATAAGCACTTAGATTGATAATGAATTCCAAAATAGCCATGTATAAGCAATTCGAGAAATAAACTTAAAAGTATGCACACCTATGGTCAATTTAAATCAAATATGCACAAAGTAAGCCCTTCCCCCACCCCATACTTAAACATTACAGTGTCCTCACTGTATAAGAACAAGGGTAAAGAAAGAGACTCACTAGACAGGTGTGCAGAACATCGGAATCGAGTGCTGAATGTTGCTGTAGAAGTGGTCGATATCGAGTGGAGTAGTCGACGTCGACTACAACTACTCGACGTCGAGTACAGTGAAAGCCCCCAGGGTGATCCTCGTCAATCACATGCTTCTTTGCTCGTCACGGGTGGTCGACGTCGAGTAGATTACTCGACGTCGAGTACTTCTGCAATTCTCTTACCTGCAAAATTCTATTAGGCAGACAATATCCACTATAGCAAAATCCAAAATAATGTTTAAAAACAAAAACCAACAGTATCTAAACTCTGAGAAATAAGAAATAGCGGGTTGCGTCTCGTAATCGCTAAATTTTATGCCTTTAGCTTGACCTACTTCCCTTTAAGTCATAGCCTGACTCATATTTTTTCGGAGGTATAGGTGGATCTGATGGTTCCTCCAGTGGTTGGAAGCGTGGAATGTCATACGGGGGCATCATATGAAGAAGCTTGAACCTTCCCGAGTGAACGCTCCATGGCTTCACCCATTCATCTTTCTGAGCCCCAGTTGGCCTTCATAAAGGAAGTATACATACCTCATCATCATACCTCTTTCGCTTCATAGGTTGACTTGGTTGTGTATCTCCACCACAGCAGAACGGTGGAGCGGTAAGAGATATTTCCTCCTCATCCTGCGGAGCTTCATGCCACTTTGATAGGACCCCATACTTAAATATGAACATCGGTTACTCAAAATTGGCAGGGATGGCCTTCACCTTGTAAGGTAAAAGCGACCTTGGAACACCCTGGGCAACAATGTCCGCTTTCTTCTCTTCTAGTGCTATTTCGTTTTGGGATCCTTCATATGATTCATCAACAATAGGTAGAAAAGTAGGAATGAAATTCAAGGAAGGACATACCTGGTCGTCGACATCGAGTGGGTCAATTGGCTAGTCGGGAGGAGGGCATAGTCCTTTAGACTGAATAGAAGCCTCAAGCCTTCAGATTTCGTCTTCTAGCCGGGCTATTTCTCTTAATCGTGCATCCTCCACTGCAAGCCTATTTCTCCATCTCAAATCTTGGAACCATTCTTCCCATTCGGGATTCCCTTCAACAAAGTCTTCCATCTTTGTACCTAAGCTTTGCAATCAAAATCAATAAAGCACGAATTAGTAGCAAAAGCTTGGCACCTAGTTGGTACCGGTGAGGTGGGTGGTGGTAGGGTATGTGATGGTAAGAAAAAGGGATGGGCTATTCCTAAACATTAAAAACAACTAAGCTAGGCGCGATTGATATCTCCCCGGTAACGGCGCCAATTTGACGAGAGGGTTTCTCGACCAAATAAATTTGTAGTCAAGACCCCCGCTATAGTATAGGGGAGTCAGGTTCGTCCTCAGGAGAGAAGTCCACGGTTCTAGGTTTAGTTGGTTTCGGGGTTCAGGGATAGCGGGAAAAGGTGAGACGTTGCTGTCGATGTCGACTAAGACTTGGTCGATGTCGAAGGATGGAGGGGGAATGGTGGTTGGATGTCGGGTAACCTGTGTAGAATTTAAGGGAAAAATAGCAAAAACAAAGATAAAAAAAGCGCAAACTTCTAAGGTTAGGGATCACCACAACAATAACCATATATGTAACTCATAAATCACATAAAGATGCATGCTTTATATCAAATAATTGACTTTTGCAAATTCCAACAATTTACGTAATAGAGGCTCTCGCATAAAAACCTAATTGTTTCTACCTTTTCTTAATTAGGATTAGTCGGCTCTCACAAATAAACCCTAATTAATATCCAAATTCATAATAAGATCACTTTCGCTTCAATATATGAATAATGAATTTCCTCAACTCTCGCAAAGGATTAAGCATATAGGAAGATGACGATAAAGACATACAAATTCATGGATTTATAAATTAAACACACATATCTATTGTTGGGATCACCCCAACCCTAGAAGAAGGAAATTAGAAACAAGACATAATAAAATAAACTAACTTTATCATAAAATAAACTAAAACTTACAACCGTTCAATCGTTTCTTTCCTCCTCTCTCGCCTCTCTTGCCTCCTCTATCTCCTCCTCTCTCTCTGCTCCCGAAGACGACTTGGCTTGAATTGAATGAAAATCAGCCCCCTAGGGCTTTATTTATAGGTAGTGGTGTTATTCAAGCCGAACGAGCCGAGCTTGGCATGTTCAAGCTTGTTCGTTTGTTAAAAGAGCTCGAGCCGAGCCGAGCCTAATTTTTAAACGAGCTTTTTATTTTGTTCAAGCTTGGATTATTTAGGAAATGAACGAGCTCGAGGCGAGCTTTTTTTGAGCCATTAAGTAGTTCTACTTGGTTATAACATGTTAACCTAAAAGAAATTTTAGAAATTATATAGAATTCGAGCTATTCGAGCTTTATTCGAACGAGATGAGCTTTCAACCAAGCTTAAAATTCTATTCAAGTTCGGCTTGTTTAAATAAGTGAACGAGCTCGAGTCGAGCTTTTTCGAACGGATCCCGAGCCGAGCTCGAGCTGTTCAGTTCATATAACAACCCTATTTATAGGCTCCAATCCTTGCTATCCAAGGAAGGAGCAATTCTATCTCTATCCATTTCTATCTATCTAAATCCTAAGAAAAGTGTTTGATAAATAAATAAAATAAAACAATTAAATTTTCCTCGGTAAATTAGGGAATTACTAATGTGGAAATATATCTTCTCTTCATGATAGATCTTCATGCCTCATGATAGAATCCCACGGATCTTGGCTTGCAAGGAACCAAAAATGCTCGGACACACTCGATTTTGGCTCGGATTCTTCATGGGAAGTACTCGATGTCGACTAATGTCCTCGACGTCGAGTACGGTCTTCTTCTCCTCGGATTGCACTGGAGCTCGACTACATTCTGGACTCGACATGGGTACTCGACTTAGAGTAGTTTACTCAACGTCAACTAAAACTGTGCTCCTGCTCATCTCGTGCTCGACTGGGTGATTTTGACCAAAAAGTACTCGACTTCGACCAAAGTGGTCGACGTTGACTAGTCCTGTCAGCTTTCAGCAATTCTGCTCCATCTTGAAACGCACTTTCGTGAGTCCTCCTTTGTCCGATCGATGCATATGAGTATGCATTGGAAAGCTCTTCTCGAGGGTTAAAAATCTAAGGGTAATCTGCAGGAAACCACCCCTTAAATATGGTCTTTTGCACAAAACCACCCCTTAAAATCGAAATTGCAGAAAACCACCCTTTAAATGGTATCTGTTACCAAATGACCACCCCACCTTACTGTTCTGTCAAAGTTCTGTTAGAACTGAGTTTACTCATTGAGTCCACACGTAGCTCGACCGAGTCGACTCATTATCTTTTTCCTCCAAATTGGGTAGTAAGAGTTTCAATGGGGGTTGATCAATTTCCGTTGTTTCACCTTCAAAACACTCCCATTAAGTTCTACTCAGTCTTCTCATCTAAAAAAGGTGCTCAATTTGAAATTTAATCGAATGATTCAAGCTCAATTCCGTTCAAATTCGTTTTTGCCCCAAATTGAAATCGACATCGTTTTGGATGATTTTGAAGCCATTTCTTATAATTGAATATACAAAATTAATCAAATGATACAGTGAGAGAGATTGGCGTATCCAATTGTGGGTGTTATGGCCTTCCTCTACTCGGTCTACAATAGGGGATTTTGTCTCTTTCAAGACCCTATTTCACCATTGTTGGCCAAAATCTGAGATCCTAATCTACTCCATCACATTCCTAATACCTCAAGCGTCGATTTAGTGCAAAAATCCCTCTAAAAACTATGCAAAATAATCGGATACCATTTTCGACATAAGCTAGTCGAAGGTTGCAGCCTGCCACCTTGCCGTCCTTTTCGCCACCTCCTTCACCACCGGGAGATCCGCCACACCACCAGAAATTCGTAGCCTCCGACCTCGTATCTTTTCGTGCCTCCAAACTCCACCGGGAACCTACCGAAGCCTCGCTGGAATCCGTTGCCGCGCGGAGACATTGGACTTGCAATCTGATGGTGTCGATTTGGGGAAGAAGATGCATTAATTGCATTCTTCATCCCAACTTTTTATTTTTGTAAAATATGCTCTTATTTCAATGATTAAAAAATAAGGGTAAAATAGTCATTTCATATATTTGACAAATCTGTGACGGAACAGTGGTGGGGTGGTGATTTGATAACAGATACTATTTAAAGGGTGGTTTTTTGTAATTTTGATTTTAAGGGGTGGTTTTGTGCATAAGGCCCCATTTAAGGGGTGGTTTTCTGCAGATTACCCAAAATCTAATGAAGACATCAGAACTTGATTTAAAATGGTGAAAGATGAAATGTGGCGTTTTCTCCAGGTGCACCATCCTGTGTTCTTCCTTAGCTTCTCCATGACTTTTCTTTAAGCTCCAAAGTGCGTCTGACTTCTGTGAAATTAAACAGAAACTTGTGTAGACCTCCATAATTTGCAAATAAACATAAACTACACAGATTCTGTATTATTCTAACCCCGAAGTATAAAATACAGACATAAATCGATATAAAAAATAGTATGAAACATGGTAAATTAAGCGCACATCAGGGAGTTGAATCGAGTATGATTAATTTTCGCGAAGTCACCTACAGTAGAAACTTCAAGGGCTCTAAACTGCATCTCAAGGCCTTGAACATGACTTCAAAGGTCTTGAAACGGAACTAAGTTTTGCTGAAGCTACGACAAGTCAAATAAACGTAAGTGCAAAAATTAAATATGATGGACACGGGAATTTTTAACGAATTTTGGCTCTAAACCAGTCTACATCTCCGCCTAGGTTATGCAACCCGTAGGATTCAAACAACTTTTATTCCTCTCTTCCTTATGAGTTGTAGATACAACCTAGAGGAACTTCCTCTCTTCTAACACTTCAAGCCTAACCTGCTTCTATTTAGTCAACCCAAATTTCAGAGAAATAAAAGTCCCCTTGGCCACACCTAAGTGTGATACGTTTCATTATATGATACTCTTAATATAATAGGGATTAACCTATACTATGACACTCAAATGTTTCCTAACTCTCAAAGATTAAAGCAATTACAACAAGAGTATGAAAAACAAATCAGCAGACGGGAATGGAGATTGGAGGTGAAAGCTTTTTGATCGCAGAGGAGAGTAGTGGTGAAGATGTGTGTCGATGAATGCCGCTCCTCTTCTATTTTTATAATGCCACTCATCTTCTCTTGCTGCTGATCTTATTCCCAGATTTTCTCAACAGTCTAATGCCAATTTGAATTTGAATTACTAGGAGCATTTGAGATTTCGATTCGGAGGAGCCTTCCCTTCAAATCTTCATCCCAGATTTTCAGACCTGCTGCTACGATTTCTTCTGCTAAACTCTCGGCCTATTATGCTTTAGATTTTGTAATCGAATTCTCCTGCATACGGATTAATTCTAGAACCAAGCAGAAATATATTTGATCCAAAATATCTCTATCTAAATCTAAACCGAATATTTGCAACCGAGGAGATAAAACCATAGCCTAATCGAATAACATAGATTTAAAACAAATGTTAAATCTAGGCACAATATGTAATCTGCTTTATTAAATATCCAATTTGTCCAAGCTATAATAACTTATACCTTGTCTTTCATCAACCTGTAAAAATGATACTATAACATATGTATTTCATCAAGGAAGCAAGGGAGCTATCAATCTGCCCCTTGATGAAAGACAAAACAAATTGGATTAAAGCCCTGCAGATTAGCCAAGCATAGATACAAATTCAGCATAGCAACTATGTTGGATCATCATAGCATAATTTTTAGAATCTAAAACCAGTACAAGCGAAATAAAGAAATCCAACAATACCGAAAACAAACAGTACCAAAGTCTCCCCCGTTTTGTCTTTCGACAAGGGAGAGGCAACAAACAAGTTTAAAACCAAGTTTCAAAGACAATAACCGATCAAACCACAACCATCATAGTTCAAAAGATAGACAGAAAATAGAGAGAAAGGGCCTTGAAATCACTCGACACGCCACTTCGCATAGCCAGAGTCTCCACCATCCTTCTAAGTCTTCTTTGCCTAAACATCCTTCTCAACCTTTCTTTTCCAACGCCTGTGGGCTTGGGCAAGCTTCTGTTCTTTTATCATCTCATCAATGTGAAGCTGCTCAGCCTCCTTCCTGTAGCGATTGATGACTTCATAAGCTTCGACGGTGATGATGGTAGGTTTTGGGATAAAAGAACGCAAAATGGGCCGGTTATAAACAAATTATTCACAGTTGAAGATCACGTTTGCGGCCTTGGCTTTTCAGTGCTCAGCAGCTTCTTCCGTGAGGGGAGGATGTTTCCAGCGCAGGTGAATGTCAAGGCATTGGGATAGAGCATGTTGTTGATTTTAGCATTCACCATGGCCAGGAGCTCATGAGTCTGATCAAGCTTGTTGGACGTCTCGAACTGAAAATGAATAACAGCTCTCCTTAGTGTGTTAAGACCTAATTCCAGTTCCTCCAGACGCTCCTTAGACATAGAAGTTGAAGGGGCAGATTTCAGTTGAAGGCCAAGAGTTGCCACTATCTCCTCTGGAGTTAGATCGCCCTTCAATTTCCAAGAACCATCGGCAACCTTGATGATTCCAATTCACTGGAAGCAGTTCACGTCTACTTTGCCCGGGTGAATTACTTTCTCCTCAAGGGAGGTATCAAGGCGAAAATATTTGAAAATGTGGGGGAGGAGATTGCCGTAAGGCAGAGGGATGTCACGAGAGGAGGAAATGGTGTGAACCATGTGGGTCAAGATTAGGTTAGGGACATCAATTTTGTAACAAGACATCAGGAGATACAAAAGGGCTAGAAGCGGATCGGTGATCAGTTCCCGGGAGTGTGATCTAGGAATGATGCATCTGGCTAGAATGGTAAAGATGATTTTTCCTTCTAACTTAAGAACATTGTGGGTTAACTGTCGAGCATAGACGGAGGACGTCGATGGAAGAAAGAACTTCCCTTTATCCAGGGAGACGCAATCTGGATGACAGGGGTGACTTATAAGTGGAAATTTCTTTTGGGAGGCCAAAAATATCGGCCATTACAGTAGGGGTGAGTTCGATTTTGGTGTTGAAAACTGTGGTTTCTAGGGTTTGATTTCCTCGGTCTCGCTTGAAGGTGAGGTTAAAGAAGAAGAAGCAAGTGAGAGGACGGTAATGAACATTTCCAGGGTTCAGAATGGGCCACAAGGCGGGATCAACAGAGTCACATAGGCAAAGCTTTCATGAACTGAAAGTGTCGAGCCTCTTACCTGCTGCTTTGAAGTTTGGGAACCAGGACACTGGAAGGCTGGGCATGGGCATCGGCGTCTCTGTCTGAGAGGGAGTGTCTTCATATGAGCAGGAATGGATGCTGATGGTGTCTTCTTCTTCGATTTCCTTTCTCTTCTTTGACATTTGGCGCTTTTCTTTTCCTGATGAGCCGGGATTTCCAAGAGAGGTTATGGGCGCCATGACAATAAAGGGTTGAAGCTTTGAGAAGTGGAGAGGAAGAAGGAGCAGTGAGGGAATAAAGATGGATTGTGTTGAGCCGTGTGAAGGGATGTGACAACTGACGCGTTAAATAAAGAGAGAGGGGAAGGTGAATTGGCTTGGATAAGTTCCAAGAAGGGAGAAATCATTACGGTTCAACAAATATGGGGGATGGAAGATTGCACCGGGAATAATGGAAGAGAAAATCAGTTTTCTTTTTAAAATTCAAAGAAAATAACAAGATTTGATTTAAAAAAATTGTTACAATAATATCTTTCTCCAAATCTTTTTATCAAAAACAAAAATTAAAAAAAATCCTTTACGAAAATCTGCTACGATAAAAAAATCGAATGGCCGGTATTTAATAAAAGAGCAACCACAAGATTCAATCCAATTCAATATTGTCGTACGATATAGACAATCAAGGGTTTGAAATGATTTTTCAAGACCTTGAGGTCTTAGTCGTCTTTGCTCCCCCTAAATCAATGTATCTTTATTAAGCATTCCAAGTTCTAATCGAATAAAATTAAATCTATCGTCAGGTAATGGTTTAGTGAAAATATTAATAAGTTGCAAATCAGTTGAGATAAAGTACATAGATACGTCACCTTTCTCCACATGACCCCCGATAAAATGATGCCTTACATCGATATGCTTGGTTTGTGAATGATGCATAGGATTTTTAGTGATAGATATAGAACTTGTATTATCGCACTTAATAGGAATACTTTTCAAATCAAAGCCAAGATCACGTAATTGTTGAACTATCCATAATACTTGAGAACATCAAGATCCAACAACTATGTATTCGGCTTTTACACTTGAAAGTGCAACAAAATTTTATTTCTTTGAGTGCCAACTTATTAGGGAAGACCCCAATAGTTGACAACACCCTGAAGTACTTTTTTTTATCGACTTTGTAACCTGCAAAATCTGCATCTGAATAGCCAATGAGGTAAAAATTGCTTTGTTTTGGATAATAGAGACCAAGGTCTTGAGTTCCATTTAAGTAGTGAAAAATCCTCTAAACCGCAATGTAATGCGATTCCTTAGGGTCAGCCTGTAACCTTGCACACATACATACGCTAAACATAATATCGGGTCTACTTGCCGTAAGATAGAGAAGTAAACCAATCATACCTCGATACTCCTTTTGGCTCACACTCTTACCATTTTTATCTTGATCTAGGGAAATTGTTGAGCTCATAGGGGTCTCAACGACCTTTGATTGATACATCTTGTATTTCTTGAGCAGATCTCTCGTATATTTGCCTTGATTCAAGAAAATTCCGTTCTTTGCTTGATGTACTTGTAGTCCAAGAAAATTTCTTGCAAAGAGAATTGTTCGTAGCACCGAATAATATATCATCTACGTAAATTTTCACAACTAACAAATCATTACCCCCGAGTCTTGATAAAAAAAAAAGTTTTATCGATCAAACCAAGTTTAGAATCATTTTCAAGAAGATATTTGGACAATCTCTCATACCATGCCCTAGGGGCTTATTTGAGACCATAAAGCACCTTGTCCAATTTATAAATGTGATTTGGAAAATCCTCATTTTCCAAACCAGGAGGTTGTGCGACATACACTTCCCCTTCTAAAATTCCATTTAGAAAAGCACATTTAACATCCATTTGAAAAAGTTTTATACCATATATGATGCAAATGCAAGTAAAATTCGGATAGCCTCTAACCTTGCTACGGGAGAAAATGTCTCCTCATAGGCAATACCTTCTTCTTGATTATATCCTTGTGCTACAAGTCTAGCTTTGTTGCGGGTTATCTTTCCATCCACATCCAACTTGTTTCGAAAGACCCATCTAGTGCCAATGATAGATTGATGCTTGGGTCTTGGAGTGAGCATCCAAACCTTGTTTCTTTCAAACTCATTGAGCTCACTTTGCATTGCCATTATCCAATCCGGGTCTTGAAGTGCTTCGGTAGGATTCTTTGGTTCTACAAGAGACACAAACGCATAAAAAGCACATAATTTTCTTATTTTAGATCGAGTTTGGATACCGGATTTCAGATCTTATATGATATTGATGAGGCTTGTTTGAACTTTTGTCTTTTAGGCTCTTGAGATATTGAGGCTTCTCCAAGACATTGAGGCTTAGTTTCATCGATTGGTTCCTGTTCTGCATTCCCTAAGTCAAGGCCTTGGAATCTCTGTTCAAGGTCTTGAAATTACAGGTCAAGGTCTTGAGCCTGTTTAGACGTGTCCTGTATTTTCTCCTGCATGTTTCGATGTTGTGCTTTCTCCTTTTCTTCTTCAATGTCGGAGCCTTGATCTTCATGTTGATTCAATTTTAAATATGCAAAGCTATCACTCAACTCACCATTATTGCTTTCATCAAATATTACATGGATGCTCTCTTAGTCTCTTCAACAATCCTAGTGCATTTATTACAAACTCTATATACTTTGCTATTTAATGAATAACCAAGAAAAATTCCCTCATTGCTACGAGCATCAAATTTCCCAAGATTATCTTTGCCATTGTTGTGAATAAAATATTTACATCCAAAAGGTTTAAAATATGAAACACTAGGCTTTCTTCCATAGAAAAGTTCATAAGAAGTTTTCTTTAAAATAGGACGGATTAAACACCGGTTTAAGATATAATTTGTTGTGTTGACAACCTCGGCCCAAAGAGATTTTGATAAATCGTTTTCTAATAGCATAGTCCTAGACATATCCTCCAAGGTGCGGTTCTTTCGTTCCACCACCCCGTTTTGTTTAGGAGTTCTAGGAGCCAAAAATTTATGTGAAATTCCATATTTTGAACAAAAAAAATCACATTTAAGTTGGTAAAATTCACGCCCGTAGTCACTTCGAATAGCAATAATAGGAATGTTTTTCAAAGTTTGTAACTCCTTACATAATTTTGAAAATTCAATTAAAGCTTCAGATTTTTCTCACAAAAACGAAACCCAAGTAAAACGTGAATAATCATCAACAATGACAAGAATATAATGTTTACCTTTGAGATATTTGATGCGCATAGCTCTACATAAATCCATATGTAATAATTCAATAGGGCGCGAAGTACTTACAACCTTTTGGGTTTGAATGACCCTCGAGTTTGCTTACCTCGTGAACATGCGTTGCATAACTCATCTACCTTGAAGTTTAGGTTAGGAAGCCCACGAACCAAGCCCCTTGGATGTAGCTTGTTCATCGTATGCATACTTATGTGTCCAAGCCGTCTATGCTAAAGCCTTGGATCTTCGGTCAAGGCCTTGAGACACTTCAAACTTGTTCTTGCAACTTGGTTAGTGCTCATTGAATATACATTGTTATTTCGTGGAGCCGTCAGGACCAGATCTCTGGAATTTTTATTTTTAACTTGACATTTTTCGGAATAAAAAACAACAATATTATCTTTATCACATAATTGGGAAATACTAAGTAGATTGTATTTTAATCCTTCTACAAGATAAACATGATAGATATAATTGGAAGGATCCTTACCGATTTTACGTATACCAATTATGTTACATTTTCCCTTATCACCAAGAGTAATTGTGCATGTGGATTGCTTCTTCAAATATGAAAATAGTGAGCTTTTACCACTCATGTGTCTTGAGCAACCACTATCGAGTATCCACTTGTATTTCTTGGTCTTGGTGATATCCTGCAAAACAACCAAATTCAACCTTTCCGGCTAGACCAAATCATAAACATAGATTCATAATCGGGATGTGCCATATTTGATGGTCTAGTCTCTTGAGGAATCCAAATTTGTTTTACCTGTTCTCTTAAACACAACAGAAAAGTATTACGAATTATATAAGGGTCATTTCTACGATAAGGACAGGTGGTTTTAACGTGATCTTTCTTACAACAAAAATGACATGTGGGTGTGCGCCAATTTCGTTTGGCTTTCACAAAAATGGTAGAGGCTTTCTTTGGAAATTTTTTGTTGTATCTAATAAGACTTTTGTTGAGAGATGATTGGTGCTCGCCTAACATCCTATCGAGATTGGCCTTGGAAAGGGTAAAATGCACGAGTGATATCTGTTGGTCTCTATACTTCTCAGCCAATGAGATCTTCTCTCTCTCTAACTCCTTGGTGTAAAGACTTAGAGAAGAGAGATCTTGCGTGAAGATAGAATTTTCTGTCTCTAAGGCCTTGACTTTAATGCCAAGGGCTGACTGAGAGGCCTTGAGATTTTTCATTTCCAGCGACATTTCGCATCAGCCTTTTTCCTGTTCCAAGAGCCTTTCTTTCAAAGTGTTAATTTAATTAATAAAATATTCTTCATTTAAAATCAGATTTTGAAGAAATTCGGATAGTACTGCAGTAGGACTTGAGATTAGGAGTCTTACAATAGTTCCGAGATTCTTCTTATGAGTATCTTCATGACCAGCCATTAGGCATAGATTTGCCTGTTCGTTCTCGGACACGGAGTCACTTGAGGAGTCAGAATCACTCAATGCAACCATCATAGCTTTCTTCTTTTGGTAGTCCTTTCGAAACTTGTTCCTTTTCTTTTGTGGACAATCCTTGACTAGGTGTTCTATATCACCACATTCAAAACAAGCCATTGATTTAGTCTTCTCATTGGAATTGTATGGCTTACCTTTGTACTTCGATGCGCCACTATATTCTCGGTTTTCGAATTCCTTCTTCATCTTGAGTATTCGTGCTAGCCCTCTAGTGATGAGTGCGAATGGATCCTCTTCATCTTCACTCTCGTCATGATCCAAGGTAGCTTCTTCCTTTTTAGCTTTTAGGGCCAAGTTCTTCACACTAGATACCACTTCTCCATCTTCTTCACCAAGAATCATCTCGTGGGTAATCAATTTACCGAGGAGATCATCCAGAGGCAAGGTGGAAAGATTTTGAGCTTCCTCTATTGCGGTTACTTTTGGTCCCCACTTAGCTTTAGGCAAGCACCTCAAGATTTTCCTTACTTTTTCTTCATTGGTGAATGTTTTGCTGAGAGAATTCAGGTTTTTCACCATCTGCGTGAATCTTGTGAACATCTCTTTCACCGTTTCCGTGGGCAGCATCTTGAACAGCTCATATTGGCGCATGTAGATGCTTATCTCTGTTTCCTTTACTTGGCTTATTCCTTCATAAGTTACTACTAACTTATCCCAGATTTCCTTAGCACTCCTGTAAGATGAGATACAGTTAAATTTGTCAGCATTTATACCACAATACAATATGCTCATTGCTTGGAAATTTTTGGCCACGTTCTCCAAGTCGGTCTGATTGTATTCGTCCTCATCCTTGGGCACTTCTACTCCTGCAGCACCGGGTTTCTTTGGCACATGTGGTCATTTCTTAATGCGCTTCCAAAGTTCCATATCTTGATCAATGATAAACATTTGCATCAAGGACCTCCAATGCACAAATCCTTCACCTATAGTACTCATGATCGATCTCATAGATTGTTAAATCAAATAAGTGTGAGTTAATCTCTGATACCAACTGAAGAATCGAGTACTTAATATAAATAATAATAAGACAAATACTTTAGACGGGGGGGGGGGGGGGGGTTGAATAGAGTATGGTTAATTTTTGCAAAGTCTCCTGGAGTAGCAACTTCAAGGGCTCTAAACTGGAACTCAAGGCCTTGAACCGGACTTCAATGGTCTTGAAATAGAACTGAGTTTTGCTGAAGCTATGACAAGTCAAATAAACGTAAGTGCAGAAATTAAATATGATGAACACGGGAATTGTTAACGAAGTTCGGCTCTAAACCAGCCTACGTCTCCGCCTAGGGTTATCCAACCCGTAGGATTCAAACAAATTTTATTCCTCTCTTCCTTATGAGTCTTAGATACAACCTAGAAGAACTTTATCTCATCTAACACTTGAAGCCTAACTCTCAAAGATACTGTTAGTATAAAAGGGATTAACTTATACTATGTCACTTAAATATTTCCCTAACTCTCAAAGATTAAAGCAATTACAACAAGAGTAAGAAAAACAAATCAACAGACGACAATGAAGATTGGAGGTGAAAGCTTTTCGATCACAAATGAGAGCTGGTGAAGATGTGTGTCGATGAATGCCGCTCCTCTTCTGTTTTTATAATGCCACTCCTCTTATCTTTTTGTTGATCTTATTCCCAGATTTTCTTAATAATCCAACGCCAATTTGAATTTAAATTACTCGGAGCGTTTGAGATTTTGATTCAGAGGAACCTTCCCTTTAAATCTTCATCCCAGATTTTTGGACTTGCTGCTAAGATTTCTTCTTTTAAACTCTCGGTCTGTTATGCTTTAGATTTTGAAATTGAATTCTCCTGCACACCGATTAATTCTAGAACCAAGCAGAAATATATTTGATCCAAAATATCTCTATCTAAATCTAAACCGAATATTTGCAACCGAGGAGAGAAAACCATAGCCTAACCGAATAACTTAGATTTAAAACATATGTTAAATCTAAGCACAATATATAATCTGCATTATTAAATATCCAATTTGTCTAAGCTATAATACCTTATACCTAGTCTTTCATCAACCTGCAAAAATGATGCTATATCATATGCATTTCATCAAGGAAGCAAGGGATCTATCAGTAAACTCATTTTTTTTATAATGTTTATTTTCTGAGGTTAATTAGAAATCGATAATAAATCTTGCAATCCAAGGGAGTGCACAAGCGCATAATTGGGATTTGTAAGTTACATTCGTCTATTACGTGTCAGTTTAAGACAACTAAACAAGTCTTAATTATGTCCATTTAATCTTTAATTTGGACTTGTGCATAATTGAAACATGGCCTAGGGGTTGTAAGAGTAGGCTAGATTGAGGGTTTAATTGTACATCCATTTAAGATAACTCATATTTTAAACCTTTATTCCAAGATAGAATTTGAATGACCTATCAACAATGGTCGTGCTCTTATTTCAGCTTGATTTAATAAAATTTACATTGATTTGGACAAAGTTGAACCTAAATTCAAAATCTCTTGTCTTTTATTTTTTCTCTCTCTAAGTATTTATTTATGAAATTAATATGTTGTCAGTGCAAACTCTATGAAATAACATGTCTTTTCAGCAAATAAAAAAAATAGTGAATTGCATGTTCCGGTTTATTATTGTTGTTATGGATATAATTAACATGAAATATAAATCTCATTCAGAATAGTAGTAGTTACAAAATTCCCTTATTTTGATTTTGGATAAACCAAATCAAAATCAATCATTATCAACAAAAGATCATTTACCATTGTGATATCATAAATCATAATATATACGGAGTATAATAAGTTTAATTAATCATTTATAAAGGGTCTCCCTATATACACCGCGAATCCGCGGTTAAGCGCTGCTAATGCAACGCCAGATATAACGTTGCACCAACATTTAATATAACGTCGCAGAAACGTTGGATCCGACATTGTCTTGTGTCATACACGACGCTGTGACGTGGGGCGTGGGTGGGCAATTTACAACGTCAAATTAGATGTTGTAAATTGGGCATGGTCGGGCCATACATTAACATTTGATTTGACGTTGTAATAACGTCTGGCCATATAGCAACGTCCAATCGGACATCGTTAATTAGGCCATCTATAAATACCGTAACACTTGTTCCTCGAGGCACGTCACCTGCCATGCACGAAACACACATCATGACATCAAGCCCAAATTGCATTGTTAAATATGTTATGTTCAGTGATGGGACCTGTTTCATTATTGAAGTGGGGAGACACCGGCGTCCGCCTGAACATGATGCTTGCAATCTATTTTCTGTGCAAGGTTGCCGCATCCTCGAGAGGTCAACACAATTGCAGTTCAGGTGTAAAGAGTGCGACGACGACCCTGCGTCGTACTATATATGGACCACTGAGCAGATAAAAGATATGCTGATCGTTTTGTACGACGACGTGTCTTCGGCTCGTTGTCATAGAGTAGCACAATATGCAAATGATACAGTAGTACGCCCTGCCCAAGATGAGAGGAAGGCATATGCGTTCCAGCAGGTGTAGATTCGGATATACCCAAACATTCCTGAAGAGTCCGTCGGTAGCTGTTCCGTTTAATACAATAACCCTTGCTGAAATGTTAAGTTAAAAAAATATTTGTAATTTTCGATTTGGCACCAACTGATGTTCGTTTTGCTTGAATGATTATTTTTTATGGTTTCTGCGTCTTCTTAACAACAAACATTCAACTGTCAACTCTTAACTTCATAGTCAAGAAAACAAACAAATACAACACAAATAATAACTTTAGTAGCAACTTGCAAGGATGACTGGCATTGTAATAGGGCAACGATAACTGAACATCGTGTTATGACTCCTAAACATGGTGTAGGGGATGACCTTCCAGAATCCGCAATGCTCTAAATCTATCAAATTGGTCTTGGAAGCGAGTATCCCATCGGTTGACTCTCAGGTGATGGTATGCCATCAATTAATGCGTTAGAAGAGGTAAAGGAGTACTGGGATGTAACCATATCTGCAATAAGTATAGTAGAATGGTAAGTTTGGTAATTTGTGAATGTTAATATATGGTTGAACCGAGAATAACACATATCATACTCATAGTTGCGAAATGATCATGGTTCCCGATGCAGGCCATGCCTAGTATGGCCTCGTGAGGGGCGTCATTTGGTTTTTCGGTGTATATAAGGAGGCATGTGAATGTCATATGCCAAGATAAGACAGCAAGGGGCACCTGGTAGACAGTTGTGAACACAAGACCCATGATCGGCAGCTCGATCCAGTATCTTCGGTCACCTTCCACTATGCCAGAGTAACTTTGCAGGTCCACAAACTCTCACACCGAATACCCTTCCATGTAACAACCAACGCAAAGTTGATAGTTCTTTTCCAAATGGTTGCACAATAACCCTTGGCCGTAACATCAGCTGCACCAAAGCCCGATATCCACAGTGACCATCTCCCACGGTGTTGAAGGCGGCCACAATGTGCTTGAACATAAAAGGGTCCACATTGTTGTGGCCCCAGCTAAAACCCCAATACTGTGCGTCAGACAGAGGTCGTGAATGTCGATCCCGACCGTAACGACCTGATTTGGCTTCCTCCCTTTCAAAATTCGCCCGATATTCCTCATATCGCAAGGGATTCATTCTGCACGGGTTTCTTCTCCCTCTAGATCTGTCCTTTGAACATATGCTACCACGCTCGGGTGGGTGCAGATTAGGGTCATATGCTTCAATGGAGGCAGTTTTGGAAGCCGACATGGCATAGGGCAAGGCAACTTCAAATTCATCCCACGTCAGATCTCTCCAAAATGGGTGGATGTTGTCTGGTGATATTGGAACTCCTTCAACAATATAATTCTGAACGTCGCGCACACACGGCATCCCATAGCAAATTCTCCAATTCCAGTCGGTGCAATCTACTGTTACTTTTCCATCGAAAACGGTCCTCCAATGTTCGTATAGATAGTCGAAGCACTTATTCGAAACCACGTGCTTAACCTCTTCGAATAAGGGGACGTCGTATGCGTTAGTTGGCCATTTGAAACAATCTATCTCCAAGGCCGTCGGGAAATCATGCACCTGACATTCATTAACTCGATGAATGGCATCCATTTGAAATGATCTATCCCCTTGATTTGAACCTTATGAATATTTATGGCTTTGTTTAAATATTTGTTTCAATGAATTTAATTTTCACTTGAATCGAGTGTAATAAGAAGAACAAATACATTGAAATATGAATCATTTTCATATTCACTTAAATCGAGTCTAATAAGAAGAACAAATACATTGACATATGAATCATTTTCATATATTCTCTTAAATTTAGCCTAATGAAAAGAATAAATACATTGAAATATGAATCATTTTCATATTCACTTGAATTGAATCTAATGAGAAGAACAAATACATTGAAATATGAATCATTTTCATATTCTCTTGAATCGAGTCTAATAAGAAGAACACGTTGACATATGAATCATTTTCATATTCACTTGAATTGAATCTAATGAGAAGAACAAATACATTGAAATATGAATCATTTTCATATTAACTTGAACCGAGTCTAATAAGAAGAACAAATACATTGACATATGAATCATTTTCATATTCACTTGAATCGAATCTAATGAGAAGAACAAATACATTGAAATATGAATCATTTTCATATTCACTTGAATTGAATCTAATAAGAAGAACAAATACATTGACATTTAAATCATTTTCATATTAACTTGAATCGAGTCTAATAAGAAGAAAAAATATATTGAAATATGAATCATTTTCATATTCACTTGAATCGAGTCTAATAAGAAGAACAAATACCATTGACATATGAATCATTTTCATATTCACTTGAATCGAGTCTAATGAGAAGAACAAAGACATTGAAATATGAATCATTTTCATATTCACTTGAATTGAGTCTAATAAGAAGAACAAATACATTGACATATGAATCATTTTCATATTCACTTGAATCGAGTCTAATAAGAAGAACAAATACATTGACATATGAATCATTTTCAATTTCACTTGAATCGAGTCTAATAAGAAGAACAAATGGGCAAGTATGGGCACTCGATATCGGTTCAATTCACTCGATATCGACTAAAGTTAGTCGATGTCGAGTCAAAATGCAGCGTTGGGTATCAACCCTATGCATAGGCATGCAACGTTAGATGAAACGTTTTTGTACCCTACGCAACGTCGGCTCCGATGTCGCACACCCTATGCATAGGGTTGCTAGGGTATTAACCCTAAGCCTTCATAATGCAATGTCGGATACAACGTTGCAAAGGGTGTAGCAACGTCGATTTCGATGTTGCATACCCTATGCATAGGGTTACCGTAGGGTATCAACCCTAGGGTAACCCTATGCAACGTCGGATCCAAACTCGCATTGTGAAGGGCCTATAAAAGCAACCCACACAACGTTCATTTGGACGTTGTAATTTGAATAACAACGTCCAATCGAACGTTGTGGTTCGAAAGTTGCCCAACGTTCTGATCCACATCGTTCGATTGAACGTTGGCTACTATGCACAATGTCGGATTCAACGTTGTGCTTCTTTTTATATAAAGCACAACATCGAGAACGATTCCGGCGAGAGAGCGACACCAGTATGAGAGTGAGTCTATTTCCGGCGAGAGAGCGATGGTGAGATCCCGTTAAGGGCGGCGCCGACGAAGGTGGATCTGGGCGAGGCGGTGGCGATGGTGTGGGGGCAACCAAGGAGTTGGATCTGGAAGGGGTGCGGGCCATGGGGTGCCGGCCATGGGGGTTCTGGAAGGGGAGACGGCGGCCATGGGGGCTTAGGGCGAGGAGGTGGTGGCCGAGGGGTGGGTGGAGGTGGCACCGAGGCTAGTGGTGGTGGTGGCCGAGGCGATGGTGGAGGCGGTGACCATGGAGACTTAGGTCAAGGAGGTGGTGGCCGAGGGGTGGGTGGAGGCGGCTCCGGGGCTGGTGGTGGTGGTGGCCGAGGCGATGGTGTAGGCGGCGCCGAGAGGACCGCCGGTGATGGGGGTGGTCGGGGTAGGTCAGAAGAGGCGTACTCAGGATGCTTTTCCCCTATCGAGTACTCCATCGGTTAGTATGAATTTGTTTTATTTTTCATTTTGCCTTATTGTTTAATTGTTTAATTTTATATAGAATAAATTTATTTGTATCGGTAAATAAATTATAAAAATAGTAGACGGAGTTATCAAAATGTGAAAAGGAAAATGAAATAGAGATTATATATATATATATATATATATATATATATATATATATATATATATATATATATATATATATATATATATATATATATATATATATATATATATATATATATATATATATATAACTTGCTACAAAATAAAAAACAAATACAATATACTGTGAGCACAATATATTTAATACAATATAATGTAAGTATAATATAATGTATATGAAAATTGTGCTGAACAAAATGCAAACAGAAAAAAAATAAAGTATAGAAACAAATTGTTACAAAATAAGGTGTCTAAAAAGAACTACTGTAAGTGGATCGAAAGTTGAATTTTTGAATGAAATAGATAATTTAAATAGAGAGTTGAATGTAATGTAATGAAAGGAACATTCAACCTAAATAAAATAATATATATAAAAACTAGTTCAAAATTCAATAGGATTCCCGGAGGAGGAGAAATGACGGGACCGTTCGCATTGTTCTCAAGCGAGACCGCAATGTGCCTTCACATGCTGTAGAGAGCGTCGAGCCGGCCGAGGTCATCATCACTGATTCGTCTTCGTAGACAATGTCAGATCTCATGGCTCTTGGTGAGCAAAAAACTATGACCGTGAGAGATATGGTGGTTGAGGTTTCTATGCACATGACGCAGCCGACGGATAGGACGCAGGGTCATCTAGACGCCGATTCTACGTTCTTCCGCCTTACTATTGGGCTTGAGGATCGCATGGGTGGTGCCAGTACCTCCGGACAGGCACAAGTCGACGTTGATTGGGCTGAAGTCATCGCAGCAGCAAGTGGCTGCCTTACACCTTCTACGGTAGAGGATGACACGCGGGAGGAGGATGTGGGGGATCTTTAGTTCTAATAGGAGGAGCTCGATGATGACAGTGACGGGAGGTGCCGAGGCAGGTGGCGGGTCATGTGGCTTGTGAGGAGGAGGAGGGGGGAGGACATGTTCAGGTGCAGGACCTATAGGAGGCGGGGCAGGTGGGGGTTCGGACCCACAGAGGGCGGTTCGGGAGGAGGGGGAGGTCGAGGAGGAGGAGGCTGATGATGGGGACGATGGGCTCCCTGATGGCGACCTGCCTCCAAGAGATCTTTTGGTCTCGTATAGGCATCATAAGGCTCACCGGATGTGGACGGACCCTACCTTTCAGCATAAATTGTTGAAGGTTCATCATCGGGCTACACACCTCGATCCATTCCGGGACTACATATACGAGGGTCCGTGGACATGGGTGCAGTATGCAACTCAGTCTGGTTTACTGAGGCTTCTTGATTTGAACTGGGACGGAGTGGATGCCCAGTTTTTGAATGTGTTCATTGAGCATTGACAACCGGAGATGAACTCTCTCCACTTCCCATGGGGCGAAATGACCATCACACTCCATGACGTCGCTTGTCTGATGGGGCTGTCGATTGATGGATTGCCTTCCGAGCCTCTCCCTTACTATCTTCCACTAAAGCTGGAGCCTCGACTGTAGCAGATGTTTGGTTAGAACACGGCCCAGCTGAAGAAGCACATGACCATTTGCGGAGCGCCCATCCCGGAGTTGATGACTGTGTGGGAGTAGAGGCACGACCTCCATCGGGATCAGTTCGCCAGCGACAACCCAGCTATCACACAACGCCACCCTATCTCGCCGTTTGTTTATTGGTTACGTTGCTGGGTGCGACGCTCTTCATCAACAAGTCCAAGAGCCGCGTACACTTCTCGTTGTTCGGGCTAGTTTGGGACTTAGCGCACTCTAGGAGACTAGCTTGGGGAGCAGGAGTGTTTGCCTTCCTCTATCGAGGATTAAGGGACACCACGAGAGGCGAGGCTAAGGGTCTACGTGGGTGTGCTGCGTTGATGCAGGTAAGTGTGGGTTTAATACTGTAAATATGTTGCTCTGTTTGCGATTTACCTATAATAAGCGCTCTAATGGTTTATACTTTTCAGGCAGGGATCTGATCGTACTTCCCTTGTTTTGCGGGTCCACTTTGCCCGGACAAGGATGCACTGGCGGATGATCCCTGATACATGGCACGATTCGACCTGTCGAAGGCCACGAAGAGGGGGAACGACAGGGAGAGGCGCAAGCGTGAGAAGAAGCTTCGAGCACAGCTTGAGTGCATGACCATCGATTAGGTAACATGTTTCTCACTTTCTTTGATTTTAACTACATATGTTGCGTAAGATTGTTTCCCTAACATCATTTTTACAACATAGGTCGAGTGGATGCCTTTTGGTAGACACATGGATTTTGCAGGTAAGTTTTGCTCCTCCACCTATCGAGGCACCATCAGATTCGGTGACGTCTTTGAGCTGTACATTCCAGACAGGGTGCTCCTATAGTTCGGCCGTGTGTTGGAGATCCCATTGGGCGTCATCACTCCCACCTTCGCGTAGTGACCGTTTTGCTTGCAGAGGCGTTACATCGTGACGAGAGCTGTCAGGGAGGCGTCTCAGCTGACTACCTCGCCTGGTTTCAGTCCTAGAGTCGAGGTCATGTGTTACCCACGTACGACAGTGGTATTAGATGATGCTCCACCGGTTGTGCCTATCCACCCGGATGGCCTCATCGGATCAGATGAGGATGAGGCTGCTGCGCGCCAGGCCCGGGTCGACGAGATGACCCAGGGTATTTAGGCATTGGTCAAGCATCCCCAGCTAGACTAGATGTACGAGCATTTAATGAGCTACATGAGATCTATGCAGTATATATAGTATATTTTGTTTGTTTATGACATACATTCCGTATTTTGTGGGTATACTATATTTGTGTAGTTCGTGTTGCTTGCATTATTGTTTTCTATGGTTTCTACTTGTTGACAACAACAAACAATCACATGCAAACACTTCACTTCAATGATAACGATTAGGGAACGATTAGATTACACATCGAAGCATTACTAAAGCTAACAAATACACTACAGACAACAACATATTTTTTTAATACAATAGACAAGGCTATACTTAATTCGTCTTCGAAATGAGTTGAATCTTTAACTCGTTGAATGCAAAGCTTCGGACCTCCATATTTTCTTCCCTCACAAGTATCCCTGCCGTTTGAGCTACGTAAGTGTGGTCATGTCTGTTTAAATCGGGGAAGAATGACTGAATACGTTGAAGAAGAATGTCTCCAACCCTCCACTCATACGCTCCAGGAATGGTCGAATGATAATGATTGCAGTACAGACACCCGAACTACAAGGGTGCGGAAATGTGATTCTCATTTTAACATGCGACCCGAAAGAGCGCGCATGGATGAATGCCACTATATTCTGGACTACGACAAGCACAGTCGGACTCCTCCGGGGGCATTGGGTATTGATAATGCATATTTTAGATAGGAATTATAGGTAGGTCTTAAGTGCATTAAGTATTTATATCGAAGTTCGAAATCTACATTTTTAGTGTTTATTTGTAGGTCTTATGATTCAGACACGAATGGTGGAGAAAACATGGAGCAAATAGACAAAGATGAGCTAAGGAACAATAACGGAAATAGAGAACTTGGAGAAATCCCATATTTGAGATTCTGATATGTTGGAATTGGCTTCTGGTGTCTTCATGAGAATTGTAGTGCTTGAAAAGATCTTTCCAACACATATTCATATGCGTTAATCTAATGAACAATGTCTCAGGAAAGTGTGTTACAAGTTCAGTTTTTCGATGCTGTCAAGCTGTACGGACGGCGCCCGCTGCCTTTTCCACGACGCTCACCGTCCTCTCAGATCTGGATTTGCGATATGTGGCCCGAGTTTATTTTTATGGGAACTTTTATCTATCTTTTCTTGGGGTTTTCAAGGGCCGATTTTGAGCCTAAATAGGCTATTCTCTTTACTATTCATTCATTAGACAACTATGGAGAGAAGAGTGAAGGTTTTCTACTTGGGTATGATTCACTAAACCTCTTTAGTTTCGCCTACAATTCAGAGACATGGTTGGTTGATTTGTGAGACTTGAATTCTATGTTATTCCAATGATACCTTTGCACTGATTTTGTGTTGTTGATTCTATTTTGATTAGCTACCTTGATAGAATTGCATTGTTTAAGGGTTTTGATTGATTCACGAGAATAATTAGAACTTTTTGTAGAAAGCATAATTGAGTGATTTCGCGAGGATGGTCTTGATTGTGTAGGGTAATGACAGTTTGGGCGACCTTTCTGCTGATAATTAAGGATTGCCATCTCCGCGAGGAATGTCAATCCATATAAATCAAAGTCGGAATAATAAATTGAGATTGAATAACAAGGACTTGAGTCAATGATCGAATAAAACCAACCATTGTTGCGAATTGTGGATGAAACCACACTCTTCTTCTATCTTTTATTCGCTATTACTAACATTCTTCATACTTCATCTCTATTCACTATTACCTATTTACATTCATATCTTCTCTTTATTTGCAAATTGATAAGTACACATTGCATTGGGATAGTTGTTTCTCTGTGGGTTCGACCCCTAACTTATCCGCTATAATAGGTTTCTAGTTAGTTGTTTAGTTTGGGTTATTTCTTTGGTGAGGTGAAATCTAACGACGTTTCTCCTCCATCTAAAGTGGCTCCATTGCCGGGGAGAATTACTTTATTTTCGTTATTTACATTTATTGCTATCTATAGTGTGATTCACTTCGGTGGATTGCACTTTGGTTACCAATAAATCTTTGTTGAAGTTCTTGATAGGCACCGATGTCTGAAACGGTTAATTCCCCTCTCAAGAGGACATTGAGAAAGTTAAAGGAACCTGCTTAGAATTCGCAAAGTCTTGCAATCATACTTCCTGAACTCCCTGAAGGCTTCAAACTAGGCTGCAAATCTGATTGGTTGTCACTCCTTCCAGTTTTCTGTGGATTGTCTGGAGATGAACCCAATAAGCATCTTATGGAGTTTATTAGTGTCTATGATAGAATAGACCTCAAGTAGTTACTGATGATCAACTTATACTGAGACTGTTTCCGTTCACCCTGAAAGACACAATAAGCGATTGGCTTCACTAATGGCCGGCAGGAAGCATCACTACATGGTTAGGCCTGAATAAGGCTTTTCTGCAAAAATACTTCCTTGCTACATGTTTGAGCAAACTGAAGAAGCAATTGTTGAGAATAGAGCAATCCCCTAAGGAGAGTCTGTATGACTACATTGTGAGATTAAGGAAACTCAAGGCAAGTTGTTGTCAGTATGGTATTCTAGAGGAGGATTTGATTCTCTATCTTTATGAAGGGATACTTGATCATGAGCGCACCCTCATCTCTCGAAGCCAACCCAACGGAACTAAGTCCAGGTGAAGGGAGGTTTATGTAAATATTAATTAAAAAATAGGGTGATCCGAAAGATCATACATCTGAGCTTGAGCCCTTTTTAATTTAGGACGCAACCTAAATTCAACAAGGGTTGAAAGCTAAAATAAACCAATGAGTGTATGTTCTGGTCAAGGCATAGCTTGATCGTACATATACAAAATGCCAAGAAAACACAAAATGGGAGAAGTCAAGGCACGTATGCCTTACACTTCACCAAAATACAACCAAAATACCTTGTTCCCAGGGCACACATGCACCCAAAGGAACACAAGCCAAAACCTAACCAAAAGGAGATGGTTCCCGAGTGCACGCAGGCATTAGAGGCACGTATGCCCCAGGACACCATCCAAAAAACAGTATAACACGCATGATCAAAGGTAAGAAGGAGCATAAGGCACTCAAGACTCTAGATCTTTCCAACATCATCAAGACCAAAGGAGGCATGTAGGAGCTGAAAAACATGGGTAGCAACGAGTTTGGCTACATTTTCCTTGGGGATGTGGTTGCCGTCATAGACCTTTGCATTCCTCGCATGCCATATAAAGTATATCGCAACGGAGAAAGCAAAGGTCTTCGCCTTTGCATCACACCCTTTCTTCCTCTTATGCCTTCGTAGCCATCTTAGACTCCTAGCCAAGCTATCCACATCTTTCGGGATCGAGAATCGCTCGCGAGTCCTTCTCCAAATTTCCTTAGCATAAAGGCATTCAAAGAATAGGTGTTCATGTGTCTCCAACACATACTCACCACAAAATCTACAACTATGGTTAATGTCAAGATAATAAAGTCTATCCAAGGTAGGAAGCTTACCCAATGTAGAAAGCTAAAGGATGAAGCAATGCTTCGGAGTTTTTCCTTTGGCACACACTTCCTTGTACCAATGGACATGTGCATCATTCTCACGGAGCTCCTCATAAGCTTTCTTAACCTTGAACCTATCACCATCACACCACTCATCAAGCACAATATTAAGGTTAGAATCCAAGAGGGAGATTCGATTCTTAGCCTCGACAATCTCCTTGATAAGGGGTGAGTGTCTCCGATGGGCTTCCCAATCCTCCACCTCACACACGGAGAGGTATCGATGGTGAACCCATTGTATCCACACGCTCTCCTTTTTGTCGTTGATCCTCCACAAGTGCTTGCTCATGAACGCCTTATTCCAAGTGCGAATATCAAGTAACCCCAAGCCACATTCTCTCTGGGGCATGCACACTTTGCTCCATCTCACCCTCAGTGTCTTCCAAAGAAAAGAGCGGCATAAGCTAGTCAAAGATTGCATGATGGCTTTCGGCACCGGAAGCACCGAAAGCCAAAACCCCTCAATTCCTTGGAGCACCGAAGCGACGAGCTCCCGACGACCTGCATAAGACAAACACTTGCCAATCCAACCACTTAACTGCTTACCAATCTTGTCCAAGAGAGGGCCATAGTGCGCCACTCTAAGACCATGGGGGCCAATGGGGATGCCCAGATAGTGGAAAGGGAATTCTCCTTTCTTTAACCTCGTGGCCTCTTCAATTTCCTGGGCTTCGGTGGTGAGGACGGAGGCCAGGAAGATCGATGACTTATCCTTGTTCACCGAGAGGTCGGAAGCCATCTCAAAGCGTTCAAGGCAAGTCATCAAGGTCCTCACCGAGCTACGGTCCCCACGGCTAAATAAAACTATGTCATCCGCAAAAATGAGGTGAGTAATCCTTAAGCTCTCACAATACTGATGATAATGAAAACTTGCCTTACTACTTACTAGTTTCAACTTTGACTAGTGTTGTGAGCTGAATCTGCCATGTTTTACAGTAACTTTTATATCGTTTTCTGCATACATTTCATGCATTTGGGCTAGAATAGTACAGAATCTATGTAGTTTATGTTTATTTGCCAAATTATGTAATCTACACCAGTTTCTGTTTAATTTCGCAGAATTCGAGGCAAATTACAGCAGTTTTGAGAAAGGTCAGAAAAGCACAGAAACCAACTACAGAAGTCCAAGTTCAAGGAGCAGCGGAAGCAGTCGAGTCAAGCTAGGAGCCCAGCTTTACTCGATCTAGAGTACTTTTACTCGATCTCGGCGAAGGTGTCGGAGCACAGGCCATGTCGACTAAGCACTGATCGAGAAACTGAGTCAGAGACAACCCGAATCCGGAAGCCAACTCGATCTCTAGTAAACTTTGTCGAGATCGACAAAAACTTGACGCCATGTCCGGAGTCGACGAGCTGTGCCAAGATGAGAAGCCGAAGACAGAGAAGCCGAGCACCACCGTACTCGATCTCGAGGAATCTCCTCGATCTCGAGGACCACCACAGCGACTGTCCGAGCCTGTCGAGGAGAAGTTGCCCGACATCACCGAGCTAGCCGTCCTCGACGCCAGCCCTACTCGATCTCAAGTTCTTTACTCGATCTCGAGGACCCGGCACCACACACCCGAGCCATGTCGAGCAGCTGCTACCCGTGATGCCCAGCCAAGCCATGGTCGACATCAATCCTATTCGATCTCGAGGAAGCTTAGCCGAGATCGAAGAAACCGCGTCCGAAGCCGCATTATGCGGTTTTGCTGTCCTACTCGGATTGGGAGTCCTTGGATCCGATTCTATCCAATTTGGCCGAGATCTATCCTACATCTATCAAGTTCTATCTATGGAGAAGACCTATCAACACATGGAAGATATTCTACCTATTTTAGATTTATTTCCCCTTTTAGATTTAATTCCTTTATTTAATTTATTTATCTTTTAATCTTTTTAAATATAGATAGATATATTCTATCCTTGAATAGCAAGGAATAGAAGGCTATAAATAAAGCCTTAGGGGCTGGTTTTTTCAGGATTGAATTTCAGAGAGAACAAGTAAGTAAGTAGTAGAGAGAGAGAGAGTTTGTGGCGAGTAAGGTGGAAAGGCGAAAGCGGATTTGTCTTGTTTGGTTGTAAGCTTTCTTTTATTTAATTCAATGCAAGTTAGTTTCTTTTGTTATTTAATGTCTTTCTTGATGATGAAGAGCTAGTAGTCCACCCACTTCTGGGGCTGGGGTGAGCCCAACGGTGGCCATGTAAGATGACGCAGTAAAGGTTTGATCTTGTTATGCAATTCATCTTCTATCCCTGTGAGCATGATTCTTTTGCGAGAGTTGAAGGTGATCCTTGTTTGTATTATTGAAGCGAAAGTGATCTTAATGCAACTTCGATTAATTATGTGAAAAAGGGTTAGTAACAATTAGGGTTTATGCGAAAGCCTCTATATGCCTATTTGTTAGTAACGAAAGTTATTTTGATGGAAAGCATGATCTTTTATGCCTTTATGTGTTACTTTGCATGGTTATCGTTGTGGTGTTGATACCCTGGGTTTGGAAGTTCTTTATATATTGAGTTTATTTCTTCCAAAAATCTGAATTCTGTGTTCAAAATCTGTAATTTGAATTTTCTGTTTTTTACTCGATCTAGAGCAAATCTTGTCGATCTAGAGTACTGTGTTTGTCGATCTCGAGTAGGTTGTTGTCGAGATCGAGTTCTGTTGGTCTGGATCGAGTTTCTGTTTGCGATTATGAAGTTTTTGTTTCTGCTGAGTTTTGTCGATCTCGAGTAGCTGTCGTCGAGATCGAGTTGCTTCTGTCTTTACTTTTATTTCTTGGTTCCTTTACAGCTGCCTAGGATCCGCTGACACGCTTCCTCGTGGATCGATCCTGACTTTCTCTTACTACATTGGAGGGAGTCTTGTAATTATTTGCTAGGGCACGAATCTGGTTTGATCTATTTCATTATATTTCATACTCGATTTCCTCCTTACAACAAATTGGCGCCTCGAGGACTCTAGTCGATCTCGACCAAAACCAGGAGCCTCCACAAGCACAAGCGTCGTCGAGCAGCAAACCTGAAGATCAGATGTCCTCGAGATCGAGTAGAGTACTCGAGATCGACAACCACCTTGCTGACTCGACTTCGCCTTCCTCGACGCTGACTCCACCAGAATGGCAAATCTCCTCGAGATCGACCAATCTAGTCGAGATCGAGCAACCCTCACCGTCCCTAGCTCCTGCATCCTCGAGCAGTCCACCACCAGAAGCTGAAAGTTACTCGAGATCGAGTAATAGTACTCGAGATCGACCAAACACCGTGGTCCCCGATTCCGTCTCTGCGAAGGTAAGCCCAGGTATGGATCTTTCTTCTCCTATTTCCATTAAAGATCTATCTATACATGGGAGAGGTTTGCCTTGGTATGGGCGCTTATGTAGGATTTCCAATGATGAGCCCAAAGAGTATGAAGTTGGAGACAAGCTCTATGTTTCCAAATCAAAGGATCATTGGTTTCTTAACAAATTCAACAAGAAAAGGATGGGACCTTTCGTGGTGAACAAAATCCATTCTGGAGGATTACAGCTGATGGACAAGAATGGAGTCCTATTTAAAGCCCAAGCTACATGGGCCCTACAGATGCCACCTTGAGCATAAAAGAGAAGTCGGCCTAGCGACTATAAAATCTAGAGCTTGTACATAAGACATTTATTTTTGGACTTTTGAGACTTTGTTGTTTTTGTTTGTTTTTGTTTTTTTGGAACTTTTAGTTTTTCTATTGTGGGTATATGTCTTCTACACTTTTCAGGTCCATGGAGAGAAGCGAGCTATGTTCAGACACGGCCCAGGCGATTCTTTCATTCGAAATTGAGAGGCCCTGCACACCTGTCTAGTGAGTTTCTTTCTTTACCCTTGTTTTTATACAGTGAGGACACTGTAATGTTTAAGTATGGGGTGGGGGAAGGGCTTACTTTATGCATATTTGCCATATTTGACATTATATGTGCATATTTAGAGGTTTATTTCTTGAATTGCTGCTACATGGCTATTTTGGAATGCATTATTGATTTATGTGCTTATATGCATGTTTTCCAAAAGTTTGAGAAAAATGACCCCCATTTGAAATTTTTGAATAATTTTATGGAAGCTTATATTGAACTCGACGATGCAAAATTGGATTCATTAGAGATATAGCATGAAATTGCCTAGTAAAGGGAAGTCACAATGAAGTGCATATTTTCTTGAAAACCATGAAAGGAGGTAAAATTTTATATTGTTTATGACATGTTGCATGATAAGATGATGGAGGACTTTATATTTCCATATATAATGCTCATCGTTTAAATTCCTAGCCATACCTATGTTTATGCATCACAAAAGCCATAATATGCCTTATTTCATATTTGCTCCACATGTTCCAAAATATTGCTCATTCTTTACCTTATTTCCTATCCGGGGACTATGTTGAGAATGATGTTACATTATGGAGATTGTCATATGGTGTTTGTGTTGTTGTTATCATTATTGGAGTTTGGAAGGATTGTTTGAAATATATGGAAAATTTAATGAGTGAAAGAAAATCCGATCAAAGATCGACCCTACTCGCTGAGATAATAGTTTGGCGAGATGGGACACACAGGTGAGGAGTCCAAAGCACTAAGTATCCGGGGCCATTCATGACACCTATGTTTGCGACTCGCGAGAAGGCAGTGCTGAGGTTAGAGAGGTAAAAGCATTATTATTGAAGAAAAGCATTATGAACGGTGATGAATCTTATGAGAAAGAATGTGGTATGAAATTCAATTTGGAAATACTCCGTTTCCCCGGATCGTTAGCACCACATTGCCAGAAATTGCCCACCTTTAGCCTTTTACCAATTCTACTCCTTATTTGAGCTTAAATTAAAGTCCTCTTGATTATTAATGCTTTGTCACATGAATTGTTTGTGCATAACCCTCCTTTTGTGAGTAGATGTTGCTTTTGTATTGCACGTGCATGAATTTGTGACATTAGTACATTTTCAAGGATGGTAATTGATTGCAGGGTTATATGGCAATGAATCTAAGATGTTGAGAGTTTTAAATTCTTCCCCTGAATGACAATTAAAAGTATCGCTTGAGGACAAGCAAGCTTAAGTATGGGGTGTTTGTTGTGAGCTGAATCTGCCATGTTTTACAGTAACTTTTATATCGTTTTCTGCATACATTTCATGCATTTGGGCTAGAATAGTACATAATCTATGTAGTTTATGTTTATTTGCCAAATTATGGAATCTACACCAGTTTCTGTTTAATTTCGCAGAATTCGAGGCAAATTACAGCAGTTCTGAGACAGGTCGGAAAAGCTCAGAAATCAATTACAGAAGTCCAAGTTCAAGGAGCAGCGGATCCAGTCGAGTCAAGCTAGGAGCCCAGCTTTACTCGATCTAGAGTACTTTTACTCGATCTCGGCGAAGGTGTCGGAGCACAGGCCATGTCGACTAAGCACTGATCGAGAAACTGAGTCAGAGACAACCCGAATCCGGAAGCCAACTCGATCTCTAGTAAACTTTGTCGAGATCGACAAAACCTTGACGCCATGTCCGGAGTCGACGAGCTGTGCCAAGACGAGAAGCCGAAGACAGAGAAGCCGAGCACCACCGTACTCGATCTCGAGGAATCTCCTCGATCTCGAGGACCACCACAGCGACTGTCCGAGCCTGTCGAGGAGAAGTTGCCCGACATCACCGAGCTAGCCATCCTCGACGCCAGCCCTACTCGATCTCGAGTTCTTTACTCGATCTCGAGGACCCGGCACCACACACCCGAGCCATGTCGAGCAACTGCTACCCGTGATGCCCAGCCAAGCCATGGTCGACGTCAATCCTATTCGATCTCGAGGAAGCTTAGTCGAGATCTAGGAAACCGCGTCCGAAGCCGCGTTACGCGATTTTGCTGTCCTACTCGGATTGGGAGTCCTTGGATCCGATTCTATCCAATTTGGCCGAGATCTATCCTTCATCTATCAAGTTCTATCTATGGAGAAGACCTATCAACACATGGAAGATATTCTACCTATTTTAGATTTATTTCCCTTTTTAGATTTAATTCCTTTATTTAATTTCTTTATCTTTTAAGCTTTTTAAAATATAGATAGATATATTCTATCCTTGAATAGCAAGGAATAGAAGGCTATAAATAAAGCCTTAGGGGGTGAGCCCAACGGTGGCCATGTAAGATGAGGCAGTAAAGGTTTGATCTTGTTATGCAATTCATCTTCTATCCCTGTGAGCATGGTTCTTTTGCGAGAGTTGAAGGTGATCCTTGTTTGTATTATTGAAGCGAAAGTGATCTTAATGCAACTTGGATTAATTATGTGAAAAAGGGTTAGTAACAATTAGGGTTTATGCGAAAGCCTCTATATGCATATTTGTTAGTAACGAATGTTATTTTGATGGAATGCATGATCTTTTATACCTTTATGTGTTACTTTGCATGGTTATCGTTGTGGTGTTGATACCCTAGCTTTGGAAGTTCTTTATATATTGAGTTTATTTCTTCCAAAAATCTGAATTCTGTGTTCGAAATCTGCAATTTGAATTTTCCGTTTTTTACTCGATCTAGAGCAAATCTTTTCGATCTAGAGTACTGTGTTTGTCGATCTCGAGTAGGTTGTTGTCGAGATCGAGTTCTGTTGGTCTGGTTTGAGTTTCTGTTTGCAATTCTGAAGTTTCTGTTTCTGTTGAGTTTTGTCGATCTCGAGTAGCTGTCGTCGAGATCGAGTAGCTTCTGTCTTTACTTTTATTTCTTGCTTTCGTTTGTTATTTCTGTCTTCCTTTCTTTGTTTCTTTGTTTCTTTGTTTCTGTCTTCTGTTTGCTTTTCTGTGAGATTTACAGCTGCCTAGGATCCGCTGACACGCTTCCTCGTGGATCGATCCTGACTTTCTCTTACTACATTGGAGAGAGTCTTGTAATTATTTGTTAGGGCACAAATCTGGTTTGATCTATTTCATTATATTTCATACTCGATTTCCTCCTTACAACAACTAGCCTAGAGAAAAATTCCATAGCTAAGACAAATAGTAAGGGGGATAGGGGGTCACCTTGCCTAAGCCCACATTTACCTTCAAACATACCATGAAGCTCGTTGTTCACCTTTATGGAGAAGGAGGTAGTCTCAACACACTCGATCCATGACCAAACTAATGAACTCCTCCGGGAAACCTATTTCACACAAAACAAAGCGGAAGAACTTCCATGAAAGAGAATCATAAGCCTTCACTAGGTCAATGTTTATGAAACATTTCCTAGTTTCACGCTTAACATTGTACTTACTTAGAAGTTCTTGCACCAAAAACACGTTATCCGTCATGAGGCGATTGGGGACAAAAGCACTTTGGGCATATTCGATAAGGTAGCCAAGGAATTTTCCAAGCCTCAATGTGAGGATCTTGGAAACCACCTTGTAGGCTACATTACAACATGAGATAGGCCTAAAGTGCTCCACCCTAATCGCCTCATCCCTATTGGGGATAAGACTAATAATCGTGTGATTGAGTTGCTTCAATAGGCTCCCATTCCGGAAGACCTCCTTCACCGTCGTACACAACCATGCTCCGTTGGTGTTCCAAGTTGCCTTGAAGTAATCAGATGTATAGACATCCGGTCCAGGGGCCTTGTCCTCCCCAATAGACCATAGTGCCATCTTAATTTCCTCATTAGAAACCGGAGCCACCAACATGGTCTTGTCTTCCTCCCTCACCAAAGCGCCTCTAGCAAACCAATAAGGGTCTATCACCTCCTCATTACCTGCACAACTAAGCAAGTTTCGATAGTATGTGACAAACTCACTAGCAACATCGATACTAGAAGTTGTAATGGATCCATCCCTTTTAGTCATCAAGACTATGTGGTTCCGATGGCCATTAGACTTCATTAGAGCATGAAAGTAATTGCTGCATTGATCACTAGAGAGAATATACTTAGCTTTGGCATGTTGTCTCAATTAGGAGTGTTCCGCCATGTTGAGCCTAGCCGTCGCTTGTCTAGCCTTTTCCAACCTCTCTTTCGTGGCCAAACAGCCCGGCCTTATCATAGCAGTCTCCATTGCCTCTCCAAGGTCCTCATTTGCCCTTTTAGCCCTCATTGAGGTGTGGCTAAATTCCTTACCATTTAGAGCCTTCAACGGCCTTTTCAGTCCTTTGAGAAGTTTACAAAGGCGAAATTCACTACAACAGAAAGCGTTATTAGTGACCAAAGTTTTAGTGACAAATTATCGTTCCTCGATAAATGGGGTTTTTAGCGACAAACATAACCACTCCTCATAAAATGGCACGAGAACACTTAGCGAGGAACATATATTCCTTGCTACAAACGACAATCAACGACAAATTTTAATATTTGAATTTCTCACTAAAAGTATGCGTTTCTAGAGAAATAATTTGTCACTAAAAATATCAATTAGTGAGGATAATCAATTTTTGTCGCTAATTGTTTGTGTTAAAATTTAGAAAATGCTCTAAATTTAATTGTGAGAAAAGTTAAAATTCCTCACTAAAATTTTATATTTTACGAGGAAGATTTTTCTCCTTGAAACAATCGTTTGGTAAGGAATATCAATTTCATCACTAGTGGTATGGAGAAAACTATTAACACAAATACAAAATTGTAAGGCAACAAAAAATTATTTTCATCGCAAAAAGTACATGTCTGATGATGAACGATTTCATTGTTGAAAAACTACATACCGAGAAAGTATTAATTTCATTGTTAGTAGTATGTGGAAAAACTATGTCCCAAGCATAAAATTCTAAGGTCACAAAAGTATAAAATCATCGCAAAAAAATGCATGCATGTTTGGTGTATTAATGTGAGCGAAAATAATAATAAAAAACCAAAGGCGACGAAAGTATACATTCCTTGGTGTTTTTGCTACCTTGTTTAGGTAGAAAGTTGTCCATTACTTTGCTGAAGGAATGAATTAATAACATCTAAAAAAGGAATTAATTAACAATTTTAAATTATATAAAATACAAAACTAATTGATTTAAGCCATAAAATAGATGGAAAAATGGACAAAAATAATATCAAGTATCAACTTTTGGCCAAAAATAATACGAACTTTGAAATTAACCGTTTCATATATGAACTATCGCCCTATTAACCGAAAATAATACATATGTGTATTCCGGTGAACTTTCCGACCAAATACGCCATGTGGACGCCGGAAAACACACATGGCATAAATTTTTGCCACGTCACCAAACTTGTAAGTTATGTACGTCATGTCATAAATTTATTTTTCATTTTTTTTTAAAAAAGAAAAATTAAAAAAATAGGCAAATAGCTATAGTACCTTTCGAAACAATGGAGGAGAGAACGAGCAGATAACATTGAGAAGAAAGTGAAGACGCCCACCCTCGATTCCATTGTTTCGAAAGGTACTGTAGCTATTTGCTTATTTGTTTAATTTTTCTTTTTTTTAAAAAAAAAATGAAAAATAAATTTATGACATGGAATAACTTATAAGGTTGGTGATGTGGCAAAAATTTATGTCATGTGTGTTTTCCTGCATCCCCGTGGCGTATTTGGTCGGAAAGTTCACCGGAATACACATATGTATTATTTTCGGTTAATAGGGCAATAGTTCGTATATGAAACGGTCAATTTCAAAGTTCGTATTATTTTTGGCCAAAAGTTGATACTTGTTATTATTTTTTTCAATTTTTCCTAATTATAGATTGTTATATTTTCAAAAAAATTATTAATAAAATATTTAACAAATCATAAATAAGTGGTTAAATATATGGTATTATTAATGAGATGTGAAAATTTAAGTGATTAGGTATTTGAATAGAATATTTTTTTCTCCCCCAAAAAATTATATTTCCAGGCTCCTTCCTTCCATTCTCCATCTCTCGTTTCTCCGCTTCCACTCACTCGGCAGTTCCACCGCCGGAAGCTCTGGCCTGTAGCAACCCACCACACCGGCGACTCTCTCTACACCGGTAAAACCACTCTACTCGCCTCCGTCACTCTTCCCTCTACCTCGCTCTCAGATCTCTTCCCCTTCACCCTCACCTCAACCCTAATCACCATCCCATATTATCGCATCTCTCCGCCGCCGACAGCAGCACATCGGCCTTCGCATCTCCTCCTTCTCCGGCGTCAACCATGAGCAGCCATGCTTGGTTCGCTATCACAATCGGCCTCGAGTTCAAATCCAGAGAGATATATATGCAGGTTTGAACCCTTCCCTTCATCTTCCCATCAAATTGGGGCTGAATTCATTGTTCTTTTTAATATGTTGGTTGATTGATTGTTGTTGGCCTGATATGAAATTGCAGAATAATTGTGTTTGTTCATGATAGTCGAAAACTATACATATTCTCAACAGTTCAATTTGATCTTACTACCCATGATTATTTGTTGGTTGAATTAGGCTGAACGAATGAAATCAGGGGTTATGATGAATAATGTGTGCCAATAAGAAAATTAAAATGAATAATATGTGCTCCTAAGAAGATTATATGAACAAAGTGTTGTTGCCAAACAACACATTTTTCATAAATTCGACAAAGAAAACTGCAAACCCAATGCTAATGAAATTGAATTGGGATAAGGCATCAAGGAATTGGATAAAGTAGACAGAAAAGAGGGCAACCTTGTGTTCAAAGGGCTTCCTATGTGTCTAATCTAGTCAATTTAAGTGCACTCAAAATACTCGATCTCATGACTTTTGAGCAAAAAATTATAATCAGTGACAAATGGACAGAGTAAAAAATGATAATCTAGTCAAGATACTCATGTCTAATCTAGTCAATTTAAGTGCACTCAAAATAGCTCGAAAGTAGAAAGATCAGCCTATTCTGACTTTTGAGAAAAACGTGATAATCAGTGACAAATGGACCGAGCACACTCAAATGACTCAGTTGGTTTAGAACTATTCATCTCTTTTTAAAATGAATTTCAGCTTCTCATTTGCAATATGGATTTTTCTCCTCTATGATAAAAACTGAAACTTAGTACACCCTTTGACAGTACTTCAATTCAAGGTTCTGCCTAATCAACCAGGCTGCAACTAACCTTTCATGGAATAAATGGTTAGCATTGTAACAGATCTGCTCCAGAGGCAATCTCGTTGCACTGATAGCAATTGCAAACCCCTAGCAGTAATTTAATTCCATCAACCAGCAGACACACTAATCACATCTTTAACCTAATTGCATTTTGATAACTCCACTCCCTTTGATGAAAATCGGAATTAGTTTCAAAGGCTTTGACAGACAGTTTGTGTCAAAGGTCTTGAAGCGACAGCTGTGTTGATGAAACACAAAACTTGTACTTTATTATATTATGTCCGAATATTATATTATGTTATTATATGCTTCCATATTATTATTATATATTCACTAACCTTTCAGGAAGCTATTTGAATTATATCTCCTTCCTTAAGCGTTCAAAGCTGAGAAAGATCAAATCGAGATCATGGCTTCCGAAGTTTCCAAAGATAGAAGATTGCGCTCAAGCCATGATCCTCTCTTAGCCGTTGGAGAAGATTCCTTCCTCAAGTGGTGCCGATGATCTTCACTATATAAAGGAGATGAAGAAGAGAGAGAGGGACGCACTTCAAGAATATCATTGCACAATCAGCCCTCAAGTTTACGTTCTCTCTTCAGCGTGTTCTCTCTGCTTGTTCTTAAGAGTCTTATATTTTGTTTCAAAGCATTTGAGAGTTACACAGTGAGCTTATAGGATATATTCTGAGAGAGTGTTATACTCGAGAGTTTATAACTCAGGAAGTGGGCACTAGGCTATTGATTCTCGAGAGTAAGAGGATTGTACTAGATAGCTGAGAGAGGTGGGGCTCTTCTAGATTGGTCTAGGACTCCAAGGGAACGTGAGTTGACTAGATTGCAATTGTATAGGAGAGAGGCTTCTCGGTGAGCTATTAGGATCCTAAGCTTTGTGAATCAATAAAGCCTGTTGAATCCTAGGGTTGTGGAAGAACCCTAGGCGGGGACGTAGGCCAAGTTCGTGCCGAACCTCGTTAACAATTCCTTGCGTCCTTTACTTACTACTTTACCTTATTTCCGCACTTGGTTCGAATTGTTTAACTTTGTGATTCATGTTTTCAGAGAAAAGACTAAGTCTAATCTCAAAGGGTTTGGCACGGTCTTCAAACGTCTTGAGACTATCTGCAAAAAACCGGCATACTCTATTCAACCCCCCTTCTAGAGTATTTCTTATTACATTGTTTTACATTATCGAACCTTCAATTGGTATCAGAGCTTTACTCACTGTTTTTGATCTAACAATCTTGTGAGTTTTCGATCATGTCTGGTGAAGCAAGCGGAGGATTTGCACAGGGAAGGTCCACAAGCAGACCACCACTCTTTGTAGGAAACAACTTTGTCCACTGGAGATCTTTGATGAAGATGTTCATCATATACCAAGATCTAGAGCTTTGGAATATTATAGAGAATGGTCCGAAGATTCCAGAAAAAGATGGACCAAATGACACCAAAGTTGCAAAGAAGGAGTCAGCTAAAGAGATTTGGGACAAGTTGGTCGTCACCTATGAAGGAACGAGCCAAGTGAAAGACACCAAGATCAGCATCTTCCTTCGAAAGTATGAGCTCTTTAAGATGAAGTCTGATGAGTCAATCAAGGCCATGTTCACATGATTCACAAAAATCACCAACAACCTTGACTCTCTCGGCAAGAGCTTTACCAACGTTGAGAAAGTAAGGAAGATACTGAGGTGCCTTCCAAAGGAGAAATGGGGTCCAAAAGTAACAGCTATAGAGGAAGCCCAGGATCTCACCACTCTACCCCTTGATGATCTTCTTGGAAAGCTGATCACGCATGAGATGATCCTTAATGAAGACGATGGAGAACTTCCAGCTAGCACTAAGAACTTGGCACTCAAGTCTGAGAAGGATGAGCCCAAGGATGGATCTGATTCCGAAGATGAGGATGACGATGAGGATGATCCTTTTGCTCTTATCACAAGAGGCCTTGCTAGAATTCTCAAAATGAAGAAGCAATTCAACAACAAGGATGGATCAGAGTCTTCAAAATTTCGAGGTAAGCCTCAATACAACAAGTATGAAAAGAAGACTAAACCGTTGTCTTGTTTTGAATGTGGTGAAACAGATCATCTTGTGAAGGACTGCCCTCAAAAGACAAAGAGCCAGCCCAAGAAAGGTGACAAATGGAAGAAGAAAGCCATGGTGGCTACTTGGAGTGATTCCGACTCTGACTCTGACGATGAGAAGGCCAACATTTGTCTTATGGCCTCTGGAGATGAATCCCACGATGAAAAGCTTGAAGCTACTGTAAGAGAACTTATGGAAAGTCCAAAAGAGGAGATCACCAAGGTGAAAGAACACAAATGGATTATTGATAGTGGATGCTCGAGGCATATGAGTGGGAAGAGTTCTCTCTTTCATGATCTAAAGGAGCAATCCACGAGAACAATCACTCTTGGTGACAAAGGAAAATGCGACATCGTTGTGTGCAGAGAAGATACAGGTGAAGTTATTCTGACTGCATATCGTTACAACAACATATACGCCGTAAATGCTGATCAAGTGGCACAAGGAAGCTTAACCCGTCTAAAGGCTTTGACGGACGATCCAAAGCTCTAGCCCAGGAGACTCGGTCATGTAAGCCCACATACACTACAGAAGCTTGTGTCCAAAGGACTTGTAAGAGGACTGCCTGAGATGGACTTCAAAGGTATTAAGATGTGCAAAGCATGCACACGAGGTAAACAAACACGTAGCTCTTTCAAACCCAAAAAGGTTGTAAGTACTTCTAGGCCCCTTGAACTTTTACATATGGATTTATGTGGTCCTATGCGAGTCAAATCTCCCAATGGTAAAAAGTACATGCTAGTTGTTGTCGATGATTTTTCAAGATATACTTGGGTTGCATTTTTGAAAGAAAAATCAGAGGCCTTATTTGAGTTTTCAAAACTTTGTAAGGAGTTGCAAACTTTAAGAAATGAGCCCATAGTGTCTATTCGGAGTGATCATGGTAGGGAGTTTGATCAACTTCAATTTGATTTGTTTTGTGCTAAATATGGCATCTCCCATAACTTTTCTTCTCCTAGGACACCTCAACAAAACGGGGTTGTGGAACGCGAGAACCGCACCTTAGAGGATATGGCCAGGACTATGCTTTTAGAAAATGCATTACCTAAAACCTATTGGGCTGCAGCTGTTAACACAGCTAACTATATTTTGAATCGTTGTCTTATTCGTTCTATCTTAAAGAAAACTCCTTATGAACTTTTCAAAGGCCGCAAACCACTTATATCTTATTTTAAACCCTTTGGTTGTACTTGTTTTGTTCATAACAATGGAAAAGATAACCTTGGGAAATTTAATGCGCGTAGTGATGAAGGTATATTTCTTGGCTATTCCACGAGTAGCAAAGCTTATAGAATCTTCAATAAAAGGACCTAGGTAGTTGAAGAAAGTATACATGTTATTTTTGATGAATGCAATGACGGTGCTTTGAGTGAAAGTGTTGCAGATATAGATCTTAACATCCATGAAGAGAACGAGGAAGGTGATGTTGCTGCTACCAAGAACACAGAGAAAAGGAACATGCAGGAACCGATTCTTAACACTGAAGAATTGGCCCAAGGTGTTGAAGATTCGTCCAAAGCCCTTGGTGTCCAATCCAACAGTGTTGAGACGTCAGAAACTGCTGTAATTGAACCTAATAGGACCACGGAGTCAGATGTACTACAAGTCAATCCTACAAGTGTGACGAATCAAGGAGCTGAGACTAGCAAAAGGAAATTCAAATACTCCTCATCACACTCATTAAAGGATATCATCTCTGACCCTACTTCTAGTGTTCAAACTCGTTCTAAACTTAAAGATCTTTGTGCTTTTCACGCGTTTGTTTCTCTTATGGAGCAAAAGAAGGTAGATGAGGCACTTTAGGAGCCAGACTGGATCATTGCTATGCAGAATGAGCTTAACGAATTTGAAAGGAACAAAGTCTGGACCTTGAAGCCTAGACCAAAGCATCAATCTGTCATTGGCACTCGATGGGTATTTCGAAACAAGCTAGATGAGAATGGTAAGGTTGTGAGGAACAAGGCAAGGCTTGTTGCTCAAGGCTACAATCAAGAGGAAGGTATTGACTACGAGGAGACCTTTGCTCCCGTAGCCAGGCTTGAAGCCATTCGCATTTTATTAGCATTTGCATCTTTTATGAGCATAAAGCTATATCAAATGGATGTCAAGTGTGCTTTTCTTAATGGTTTCTTAGAGGAAGAGGTTTATGTGGCTCAACCCCCAGGTTTTGAAAGCTCAGAATTTCCCAATCATGTTTATAAACTTGACAAAGCGCTTTATGGTTTGAAACAAGCCCCAAGAGCTTGGTATGAGCGCTTGTCAAAATATCTTTTAGAAAATGATTTTAAAAGGGGGTTGATCGACAAGACTCTTTTTATCAAGACCAAAGGAAAGAACATTTTGGTTATTCAAATTTATGTTGATGATATATTATTTAGTGCTACTAACACATCTTTGTGCAAGGAATTTTCTGACATCATATGCAGTGAATTTGAGATGAGCTTGATGGGTGAACTCAACTTCTTTATGGGATTACAAGTTCATCAGTCCAAGAAAGGGATCTTTGTCAACCAAAGCAAGTACACTAAGGATCTCTTGAAGAAGTTCAAGATGGATCAATCCAAGGCAGTCAAGACTCCCATGAGCTCAACATTGTCTCTAGATCAAGACAAGACTCGAACAAGTGTCAATCAAAAGGAGTATCGAGGAATGATTGGATCTTTATTATATCTCACGGCTAGTAGACCTGACATCATGTTTAGTGTTTGCATGTGTGCTAGGTTTCAAGCTGATCCTAAAGAATCTCACCTCGTGGTTGTGAAGAGGATCTTTCGATATCTCAATGGCACTAAGGAGCTTGGACTATGGTACCAAAGCAAAAGGATTTCACTTTAATTGGATATTCTGATGCAGATTTTGCAGGCTATAAGGCGGATAGGAAGAGCACATCAGGATGTTGCCAATTCTTAGGAGCATCTTTGATCAGTTGGCACTCAAAGAAACAAAACTCAGTTGCTCTATCCACTGCAGAAGCCGAATACATTGCAGCTGGAGCCTGTTGCTCCCAAATCCTTTGGATAGCTCAACAAATGCGAGATCTTGGCATCAACCTCAAAGGCATTCCCATTAAGTGTGACAATACAAGTGCCATCTCCATCACTAAGAATCCTGTTCAGCATTCAAGGACCAAACATATTGATGTAAGGCATCATTTCATTAGAGACCATGTCGAAAAAGATGATGTGTCCATATCCTTTATTTCAACTGATTATCAATGGGCTGACATTTTTACTAAGCCTTTGGCAGAGGACAGGTTCACCTTCATTAGACGTGAGATCGGAATGCTTAACAGGGATGCACTTTCGTAGGGGGAGCTTTCCCTTTACGAAAGATTAATTTCTACTCAGTGTCAAGACCCTTGAATCTCATTTCAAAGGTTGTGAACTGAACAGTAGAGCACATATAACGGATCATGTATTTGGTTAGTATCTTTTTAGATATTTGATCAAATATTTTTTAAAAAGGGATTTTAAATATCTCTATATTTTACCTATTTTATTTTTCGGGAAAATCTTTATTATTGCATGTTATCCGATTATATTTTTTATTTGTGGAAATCTTTTAAATCGGATAAACATCTCTTGCTTTAATCGTTTAGATTCCAACGACTCTTGGTTTAATTTTTGAAATTGTTTTGGTGACTATTTTCACGCTCCTCCCTTTGTTGAAAGACAAAAAGGGGGAGATGGTTTGATGGCTTAGACTTTAAAACTGTTGTGAACCAAGGGTCTTGGAAGACCTTGTTTTGTTTTGTTGGATGTTTCTCTTTGGCTTTGAAAACTTATGATCCAACATTCGTCTAACCCATGCAGGTACTTAGTCTGATTGTGCTTATGATATCTCTGTTTGACTAAGTTGCAGGGATGCACAGGTTTTGTCTTTCATCAAGGGGGAGATTGATAACTCCACTCCCTTTGATGAAAATCGGAATTAGTTTCAAAGGCTTTGACAGACAGTTTGTGTCAAAGGTCTTGAAGCGACAGCTGTGTTGATGAAATACAAAACCTGTACTTTATTATATTATGTCCGAATATTATATTATGTTATTATATGCTTCCATATTATTATTATATATTCACTAATCTTTCAGGAAGCTATTTGAATTATATCTCCTTCCTTAAGCGTTCAAAGCTGAGAAAGATCAAATCGAGATCATGGCTTCCGAAGTTTCCAAAGATAGAAGATTGCGCTCAAGCCATGATCCTCTCTTAGCCGTTGGAGAAGATTCCTTCCTCAAGTGGTGCCGATGATCTTCACTATATAAAGGAGATGAAGAAGAGAGAGAGGGACGCACTTCAAGAATATCATTGCACAATCAGCCCTCAAGTTTACGTTCTCTCTTCAGCGTGTTCTCTCTGCTTGTTCTTAAGAGTCTTATATTTTGTTTCAAAGCATTTGAGAGTTACAAGTGAGCTTATAGGATATATTCTGAGAGAGTGTTATACTCGAGAGTTTATAACTCAGGAAGTGGGCACTAGGCTATTGATTCTCGAGAGTAAGAGGATTGTACTAGATAGCTGAGAGAGGTGGGGCTCTTCTAGATTGGTCTAGGACTCCAAGGGAACGTGAGTTGACTAGATTGCAATTGTATAGGAGAGAGGCTTCTCGGTGAGCTATTAGGATCCTAAGCTTTGTGAATCAATAAAGCCTGTTGAATCCTAGGGTTGTGGAAGAACCCTAGGCGGGGACGTAGGCCAAGTTCGTGCCGAACCTCGTTAACAATTCCTTGCGTCCTTTACTTACTGCTTTACCTTATTTCCGCACTTGGTTCGAATTGTTTAACTTTGTGATTCAGGTTTTCAGAGAAAAGACTAAGTCTAATCTCAAAGGGTTTGGCACGGTCTTCAAACGTCTTGAGACTATCTGCGAAAAACCGGCATACTCTATTCAACCCCCCTTCTAGAGTATTTCTTATTACATTGTTTTACATTATCGAACCTTCACATTTATTTTCAATCTCAATTCAATTATTCTGCCTAATCAAATAGATTGCAACTGATTTTGAATCAGTCTATTTGTGAACAATGTGACAGATCTGCTACAGAAGCAGCCTCATCGAACCAATTCAAGCCAGATTACCGGTCATTAGGTCCATAGTTCCATACTGAAACATTATCAACTCCAATAGAAAATGTAACCCCTAGCATTAATTTAATTCCATCAATTATCCAATTATCACATCCTTAACCTAATTGCATTTTTTTTCAAAACCTAGGCATCACTCCCCCACCCCCCAAAAACTTGTATCTCTGAATTTAAGTCAACTCGACACAACAGTGAGCACATTTTCGCCCTGATCTTGCAGAAATGAGCTCCTAGTGCTCTGTCCCACCTTTTCTGGTTTGGGTTTTATTTACAGATTTATATATTACATATTTATAGAATTACAGATGTGAGATTTATAGGATTACAGATTTACAGATTCACATGAATCTACACTAGATGCAGAGTATATATATATATATATATATATATATATATATATATATATATATATATATAAGCATTACAATTTTTATGGTGGACTTGGGTAAGTAATTTTCGATGCCATTGTTGATGGCTTGTGTTTGTTGGATAAAATGGTTTAAATATCATGACAGATGAGAATGAAGTGCATAGAAAGCAGGAGGTTGAGGTTGATTGCAACCCTAGGCAGCTAAAAGAGTCGTATGACTTATCTGAAGATGAGCACACATTTTTTGTGGAGAAATTATCTTTGTTTCAATGTTTTGTGGTTGAAACACCGAAGTTTGTTTTGTCAAATTTTCTAAGCCTATTAGCTCAAATGGTAGAGCGACATGCTCAGGCACAAAGATGTAGGTTCGAATCCTACATAGGCTAATATATATTGAATTGAAATTGCTTGAGCAAATCAATATGCAATTGGCTGATCAGAATTGCAAACAAAAAAAATCCTACCAAATGCCAACACATCCAGAAAAGATTAATAAATATGCCAATGACAAAAAAAGAATCAAACAAATGTTTCAAATTATCCAAAAAATATATATAAACAACTCTAATTTTATAATACTACACATAAGAATTCATTTCTCTGTTCTAGTATTATATATTGATTATTAATACTAAAATTAACCGATGCATAACATCCTATGTGACGTCTTGTGTTTGATTCTAGAAAAAATTATTAAATTAATATATTGTCATTGTTTATATAAAGTTATCATAAGCCTCAGTCTATTAATATATATTTTAGTTAATTAATAAAAAAAAAAACTATTTCCTTGTCATAATTATTAAAAATATTAATAGATGAATATGTAATATTTGATATGTGTTATTTTATTTATATCTACATTTTTTTGGCTAAAAATTTTGTTTATATTTATTATAATCTATCTGGATTGTTTATAATAATTTCTAAGTTATTTAAGCTTGATATTTAAATTTTAATAATTTTTATATTCAATAATATAAATTAAAAATATTATGAATAATTAAATAAATTATAAAAGATTCGATGGGTATATAGTCAATTTGGAGTTTTTGATGTGTATTATAGTTATTAGGATTGCGATCCAGATCGGTAGGATCTTACGATTTTAGCCAGTTCCTAATCCGGATCGTGTCTGAATAGTATACTCATTAGTGCTACGATTGATATAAGATCTTTAGAATCAGTTTAGGATTGTTAGGTTGGTGTAGGATCGTAAGATCCTATGCAGTGATGAATCTTAATGTATAATTTGGGTTCAATAATGAAACCATGGCCAGATAACCCTAAAATTCAATCTCTTCATATATCGTGGTTATGTATGATAATCGAATAATTATATGACTTGTCTCTTTTGTTTATTATTAGTCTCTAGTACAGAGTCCTTTTTTATTTTTACATCAAAGTATTTGCTTGTTATGGTTTATTTTTATATATTTTATTTTATCTCATTTACATAATCTTACGATCCTAGGATTCGGATCCGATCCTATGGCCCTGCCTCAATTCAATCATAAAATCTCGATCCTAGTAACCTTGATGGGTTTAAATCAGGTTATATACCAACTAGTTCGGTACCCGCACCATGTGCGTTTTTTAATTTAAATAAATTTGATACTAAAACCCATTTATTCAATTAATTAATTTCTTCCATACTTCTGATTTCTCAAAACTGAATAAATTTATACTTTATTACAGTAGTATAAAAATTAATTTCTCCTTACTCCTTACTCTTTGCTAGTATATATTAGTGAAACAGCATATGAAATGCCACTAATATATACTAGCAAAGAGTAAGGAGTAAATTTACTTAAACATATTTTTAGAACATAAAAGGTTTTGACAAAATTGAAATAATACTTTGCCGTGTAAAGGTTATCAACTCATGGAATTCAACTTTTGTTAATATATTTTCCCCAATTTTTTTTAGATATAGATATAATTTTGGAAGAGTTTAATAATAAGATCTATTGTTTTTGCTCTTCTAGAATGGTGCTTTGATGTAATTGTAAATTTCTATCCAATTATGTAATTGTATATATTTTATGTTTGGTAATCATATCTATCTATCTATCTATTAGTCCGTATATATTATCTATCTATCTATATTCTATATAATATACTAAAACAGTGGATACTCTCAATCAATGGATTTACATCTTTTTTTTTTACCGTGGGTAAGAAGTGGATCGACAAGCGATCCTGAAGCCATCCGAAGATGACTTGTTAGACCCTACGCAGAGTGTCAACGAACAAACGAAAAGAAAAAAATAAAAAAAAACAACACATAAAATAAAATGGATTTACATCTTGTATGAGCTTCATCGTTTGGTGGCATTTTGTCAAAAGATGTTTAGCATCCTCATCCTCAACATTACGGTTAAAGGTATTCTAGATATAAATCTAGATATTATTAGTAAAACAAATGGTGGCTTTTCCTTAATCATAGTCGTATAAACCAATTGTAAAATTTTGAAATAATCAATATATGCATAAGATAAAATTTTATTTTAACTCTATAAAAACCACACACGGTGCGGGTACTGAACTAGTGATTCATTATACTAAGAAATAATGTACATATAAATAAAATAACAACTATTAGATAATTAATTTTGATATAAATAAATTTTTCAACCCAAAAATTAATAAACAATATATAAATAAAATAACATCTACACAAATTTTATCTATTAAATATTTTTGGAAAGTATGGTTAGGAAATAGATTTGATTTATATTTTTATCAATTAAGTAAAATATATATAAATAGATAGTTTTGTACGATAAATTTATATATATTATGACAATATATTATTTTAGGAATTTTTTCCTATAAAGGGATATTACATAAAACGCTACGCTAGACTAGAAATAGATATTATTAGTAAAATTATGTTAATAGACATTATATTATTTATATCAATTATAAAAAAGCACGATGTTAAATAATTTTATAACATAGTTGTTTAAATTACCGAAGCTGTTTGCAAGATATTATACATATGTTTTTAATTTATGGATGATGACTATATTAAGGAGTATGATTAGTACGAAATTTTTTTAAGTGGGAAATAAACGGGACATCCAATTTTAAATAAACTTATACTAAAATTTCATTTATCCCTCCAACACTTTTAAACAGATTCTCACTATAAAAAAATAAATTATCCCAATTTTTTTAATCGCTATTTCAAATATCCAACCCTAATTTCCAACATTCGCAAACCATCTACACCTTCGGGCTTCGCCGCTTCGGGGCTTCACCTCCTCAACCCCTCTCTCAATGCGACTCTTGCAACCAGGAAGTAGACGGCGATCTGGCCGGCGTTTAGAACCAATTCTTCACTGCTCAACCATTCGAGATCTGATCGTCAGCACCACTTTCAACAACAGAATCCTCTTCCAATCTCATCTACGTGGACACGTGGTCGTCCCCTCCTTGTTGGCATCGCCTCCAAAGGTACGTTATTCCACCACACAAGTGCGTACCAACATGGGAGTCAATTCATTCAACAGAAGCTTGAAATTACTTCAATTGAAGAGAATACCCTATTTTTTTCAGGAGATTAATCCTAGGCTGCTCTGTCATGTATTTAACAGTTTTGTAATTTAGATGATTAGTAAACCTTCGGTCTTTGACAGTGTCAAATGTGTTAAAGATGAGAGCGGTCAGGTGTTGGCGGATGACCAGCAGATCAAGGGGAGATGGCAGAGGTATTTCTCAGAATTGCTCAACGAAGAGGTCTACTCGTCGGATTTGAGTTCCAGTCTTTCGGTTCGTATCGACTATGGATTCCACCGGTGTATTTCTATAGAGGAGGTTAAGGTAGCTATCTGTAGGATGAAGAACAATAGAGCTTCGGGCCGAAATGATATACCGGGGGATGTTTGGAAATGGTTGGGGCCCAAAGGTTTGGTTTGGCTTACTTCGCTCTTCAATGCTATCCTAGGGACGACTAAGATGCCTTCGGAATGGAGACTTAGTAAATTGGTCCCGGTCTACAAGAACAAAGGGGATGTTCAATGCTGCAGTAACTACAGAGCAATCAAACTGCTGAGTCACACGATGAAGTTATGGGAAAGAGTTATAAGGGTGAGACTTCAGAGATTGGTAAACATTTCGGAGAACCAGTTTGGCTTCAGGCCTGGTAGATTCGCTGTGGAAGCTATTCACTTACTTAGGCGGCTGATCGAGTTGCACAGAGATAGGAAGAAGAATCTACATATGGCCTTTGAGGTGCAGAACGCTGACTAGTGTCAGAACGCAGTGTGGGGATTCAGAGTACTTTGAGGTGCATGTGGGGCTTCACCAAGGTTCAACGCTCAGTCCGCTTTTATTCACGCTAGTTATGGACACACCTTCTGCGGCTCTCCAGGAAGAGGTCCCTTGGTGCATGTTGTTTGCTGACGATCTCGTTTTAGTGGACAACTCAAGATCGGGTTTGGCTCGCAGGCTTGAAATCTGGAGAGAGGTGCTGGAGTCTAAGGGTTTCAGGATTAGTAGGAGCAAGACAGAGTATGTTCAGTTTCGTTTTGGTGAGGCCAGGGAACCAGATGCGTCAGTTTTTTTGGGAAGAGATCTTGTCCCAAGGAAAGAGTCCTTTAAGTACCTTGGCTCGTACGTTCAGAGCGATGGGGGTGTCGATAGGGATATCGAGCATCGAATCCAGGCGGGTTGGCTCAGATGGAGAAAAGCGTCAGGGGTTCTTTGCGACAAGAAAGTACCGGAAAAATTGAAGGGGAAATTCTACAAGGTAGTTGTTAGACCGACCTTATTGTATGGCTCGGAGTGCTGGCCTATTACTAAAGCTCAAGAACAGAAGTTGGCAGTCACTGAGATGAGAATGTTGCGTTGGATGAGTGGGTACACGAGACTGGATAAAATAAGAAATGAAGTCATTAGGAGCAGGGTTGGAGTGACGAGTATTGTTGACAAACTTCGTGAGTCTAGATTGCGGTGGTTTGGACACGTTCGTAGGAGACCCATATCTGAGCCTGTTTGTAGGTGTGAGATCTTGGAGCTTGGTGCTATTTGTAGGGGGAGAGGTAGACCGAAGAAGAGCTGGATGAAGGTTATTCGTCATGATCTATACTTGCTGAACCTCTCGGAAGATATGACAGGGGATAGAGACCGCTGGAGGAGATGCATTCGGGCTTCTGGTGCTTAGAAGCTTGAGAAGTTTCTGGATGGGTGTTGGGTCTTGCTGTTTATGCTTCTTTTCTGCCTTTCTCTTTGCTCCCTTTTAACTCACTCTCTATTATTTGGCATGTTTCCATGTTTGGTTTATACCCTATTGTTTTGGGTCTATCGGAAATACTCTCTCGACTAGTTCGGGGAAAGAGTGCGTACATCATGACCCCCCAGACCCTGCCTTATCGCGGGATATACTGGGTTGTTGTTGTTGTTGTTTAGTAAACCTCCGGTAGACCTGTCAAACGGGTCATTCCGGTCGGGTTCGAGTCGGGTCACTCCGGGTCTCGGGTAAAACGGGTCCCGGGTAAAACGGGTTTCGGGTTTTTCGGGTTGACTAGAACCCGGGTTTGATCGGGTTTCGGGCGGGTTCGGGTTTGTCAATTTTTTCTTTTTTAAATTAAAAAAATTATAATTTGATAATTTTGCGATAAATTTTAATTAAATATAAAAAAATTTAATTATAAATCAACCGGGTCAACCGGGTCACCGGGTCAATCGGGTAAATCGGGTCAATCGGATCACCGGGTCCAAACCCAGATTACCCGGAAAATTTCCGGGTTTTCGGGTTCGGGTCGAAAAAAATTCCCGGGTCAAAATTTACGGGTCTTGACCCAAAAAATTTCGGTTGATCGGGTCGGGTCACCGGGTCAGGTTGTGTTTTGACAGGTCTAACCTCCGGTCTTTGTATTTTGCTGTACTAAACTTTGCCTTCGATGTATTTGCTTTGATTCTTATCAAATTTTGGTTTCAGTTTTTTGAGCATCGTCTGCCAGTTTTGTTCACAAAGAGGATGGACTGTGTCTTGACACTAAGCCTTCAAATGTATGCATTACATCATCAAGCCTTCACAGCCTCATCGAGCCTAAACCAACCCCTGGGTGGTGAGTTCATGATACTTATTTCTTTTAAAAAAAAATTTCAGTTTTATAGATGAGTATTTGTGAAATTGGAGTTGTTATACATGTGTGTCTTGATCTAATAGTGTTGGAGTCATACCGAGTAATTTGCTTTTGATTTGATATGATTTTGCTAGAAACAACCTGTTACTGATAGCTCATTCCCTGGCTTTTCTTTGTTGTATGTGATGATTATGATGATTCCACATTAAACTGCCAAAAGAAAGATGCAGAAGCCACTTGAATATTTAGGGATCTGATTTTAACCCAAAATTGGCTTGTTTACGGATCTTTTGTGAATGTATTCTTCCTCTTTTCATTGTACTTATTTTCTTATTGTTCCTTTATCTGATTAGATCTTCTAAAGATTAAGGAGCCATGGTTCTAAATTACATGAGATAGGGCTAATTTCTTTTGGTTTCTCATTTATAAGTTTGATGCTTACTCATTTTTCAATCCCCTATTCTACTCCTCGTGCTTCTTGTTCATCCTGCTTTCATAGTTAGCAAGATATTCACTTAAAACTAAATTTAAGCCTTAAGAATTTTTAAAAAAATTATAGGAAAAAATATAAGCTTCAAAAGAAATTAAATACAATCCAAAAAATAATGAAATGATTTATTTATTGATCCGTTTTATCTTTTGAAGGCTGAATTAGGGTAGTTAACACTTCCACTTTGGAATTCTCAAATTATTTTATGGATTTCATTTAACAATTTGAAGCTTGCATTTGGTTACTCGTGTCCCCTCTTCTCAACTTACAAGTTTATCCTTCACAGGGGAGTAGGTAGTTAACCCTTCCACTTCGTAATTCTTAAATTATTTTTTGGCTTTCATTTAATTTTTTGAAGCCTGCTTTTTGTTACTCGTGTTTCCTCTTCTCAACTCACAAGTTTACCCTTCACAGGGGAATAGGAAGTGTATGCATCCTTGATTCATTACCAGCCTTAAACGTATTACATACTCTTCACTTCTAGAATCTATATATGTTTCCTAGATTGCTTATGAATTTCTTCCATTCACATTTCTAACTTGTTTTCTATCTCATCTTAATCTATATTTTATCTTGGAGGGGAAGGTCTGCTAGGGGGATACAAACAAATTCCGACTAGGGTGGGATCTACAAAACACTTTGATTTTGACTTAAGTTCAAACAATTCTCCCACCTCAAGGTAAGATGTTTCCCATCTCTCTAGATTTTTATAAATTCTTATAATTTAGTGCTTCTGTTAAAGGAGGAGAATTTTATTTGTCAACTTTAATATAGAAAATATTATAATGATTTATGTTCATGAATGTATCACAAAACAATTAAGTACATTGATTTAGTTTTGGTTGGGTTGATTTTCCACATCGATCAAACCAAGATTTTGGCAAGCCTCAACCATGTCCTTGCACTCATTGTTAGTCACCGTGACTCCATTGATTCTCTCCTCAAAGTTCATCACATTGTTGAAGTCTCACAAGGCCATCTAAGGAAGCGGAAATCTGCATAAAAGGTTAGTCAAGGCATCCCAAATTCCCCTTCTTTGGGCAACCGTATGCATCCAATAAATGAAGCATATTCTCATCACTTCATCCGTAGAAAGACACTTAACAATGCATCCCATGTGTTAGACCCCAACATCCACAACATCGATGTGGACAAAGGTTGGATCCCACACAAAAAATATGTGCCCTCTAGGATCTAGGTGAACGTTAGAAGCATGCTCCCATTTATCAAAATAAGACTTCATAAACATAGCAATATCAAAACGAAATTCATGAGTCTTAGCTTCAAGAATACCACATACCTTTGTATCATGTTCCCGAACCAAATTTCTCAAACCTTTTTGTTTGAGGGGTTGGTTTAACCCCTTTATGTTCCAAGCAATTACCTTCATGAAGACCTTTTGGATGTCTTATTTTTCTCCCTTCCTCCTCCATTCTCGGCTGCATGCCTTAGCTTCTCCTTCTTGGGTTGCCATTTTTTTCTCAGCCTCAAGAGCACATACAAAATGCCGAAAGCCATGCCGATTTTTGGTCCTTTGTTGCTCCTCCCTTCTTGTCATGGACGTGGCATTTACCTTAGGATCACAAGCCTCATCCTCATCCTTGCTATCCTAAGAGTGGATGGATAACTCATCCTCATCATGTGAGCCTAGATCCTCATCCGAAGATATGAGCGATCCAACTCATGGTAGCATCCTTCTCAACATCTTGTTGAGGTTGTTGTTCATGGTTCTCAACATCCCTATTATTAACATTCACCTCATTAGTATCATTCAAAGGAGGGGAGGAGGTCGGAATGTTGCTTACCTCATTAGGTGCTCTTTGTTGGTAGATGTTGGCGTCACCTCCTAGTTCATTCCCAACAAGCTTCTCCATCATGGTTCCTTAAGCATTTTTGGTCCTTACATCCACATCCTTTTCCTTAGAAGAAAGGTCGGAAGAGCCTTCGATAGGAGCTTGCACAATCGGTTTCTCCGCACGATTCTTGCTTTGTTGCTTTTTTTGAATTTTGTCACTAGCCATATCCTTGTGCAACATGTTAGTAGCAATGGCATATAAAGGACATTCACAAGGGTTATGGCCAAAGTTGCAACACTTTGCACAATATTTAGGCTCATGCTCAATGTCAAATTTGCATTCGAGGTTAGAATTATCACTAAAGGAAAGGGTTACCTCTTTCGTGATCTCCTCGGCAAAATTAATCTCAATAAAATCCCGAGCATATGATCGACATTTTCTTTCCTCCGTGACCTTGTCGATGAATAATGGCTTACCTAAAAGAGAGGCAATCTTGGCAATAACATTATGAGTCCAAAATTTTACGAGCACACCTATCATTCTTACCCAAAGAGGAATCGTAGCTGCCTCTTTCTTGGTGAAAGCGAACTTGTCGGGAACGTTCTTGAGGATGAATGGCTGCCCAATGATGAAGTAGGAGCCTCCTTTGAGAACTCCATTTGCATCCTCCTCCGAATCGAAGGAAAACACAAACCAATTACCTTATTCATTGAACTTGGACTTGACTTCTCGTTTGCGCCTCATCTCATTGATCTTGTAGTTTCCCAGATGGTGTCCCACGTATTGCTCCAAGGGAGTCCATCCCCACACCTCATGATCGGAAAGGCCTTCTCTAACATCAATCTTAACAATGGTCTTAGAGCTATTCTAAAAAAAAATCAAGCTTACCACCAACTTCTTTGTTCATGAATATCTGCTTGGACATAGAATTCCAAGCATTAGTAGGGGGATTGATGGAATTCATACCTTTCTTACCATGGTCATCCTTAGCAATATTACTGATTGGCGCCTTAGTTGTTTGATGACCAGCACAAGGAGCCTTAGGCGCTTGGACATCGTCATTGGGAGATCGGGTGTCATGACCCTCACCCATGTGCTATTTATGCTCCCTTGCAGGCTTTCAGAAGAGACTTGGGCATCTGAGATTGAGGTTACACCATGCGCATCCTCAACACCGGTTACTCGCGAAGTCATAACATCCGGGGACTTTTGCTCAGGCACATCCGAACACACAAGAGCACAAATGTTCACATTCTTAGCACCCGAGGACATACTGCTAGCATCGAGAGGGGCAACGAGAGGAGCAGCGAGGGATGGGTCCAAGGTGCTGGTTTCCACCGGTGCAGAAGGATGCTCAATGTTGGGGGTTAGGCGCTCGGAGTCACGAGCACCCGGCACGCCCAAACGAGCGTCCTCCGCGAGGGGAACTTCTTGAGCATCATGGTCATCCGGCGTACGGGGCTGCTCCGCTAGCTCGCTCCCAGTACTAGACACCAGGGTGCCTGGCGCTTGAAGCTGCCCTGATAGCTTGCTATCAGCAGTAGGAGCCAGGGCACCAAGTACATTCGCTTGAGCGTTGGACCCAGTACCATTAGCGACAACTGGTCCGATTGTAGTTCCCTCCATGTCCAAATTCGAAATCAAATTTAAATTTAAATAATTGGAGGGAGTACCTTGGGAACTTAGTTCATCATAAATGCGAGTGATTTCCGATGGACCATCATTGAATGGCTTGTTCTTTGGAAGCAATGAATCTAACCCTTCCCCATGGGATACATTGAATGCACCCGCTCTTCCCTTGACTGATTCAGTATGTTCACACTCGGCAATGGACTTGCCACCCACCAGAGTTTGGCCGACCATGGGAGGCGGTTTGGTTGGAGGAAGAGTCACCATGTCTGCCACCTTAGCAAACTCTTGGAAAAAATCCCCTTCTAGCTCTCCATCTTTGTTATTGCCAAGCCTAGCCTGCTCATCATCATCCTTAATAATAGAAAACGGGTAGGAGGATTTAGATTGGTTACCTTGAATCAAAGTAGAGGACGGAGACGAAGTGGCCTTCTTCTTTGGATCCAAATTAGTGGCATTGATGTTCAATCCTCCCTTGGTCACTATTTTTGCACCATTCGGAGCGAGATCTACCACACCTCCACCTTGATGCGAACGTTTCAAGCTTCTCAGTCTCCTCTATTCACCACCCTTCTTAGCTTCCATGAAAGGGGCTTCCACAAGGTACTTTGAAGGATCACCCCTTCCCATGTCGGCTCAATCCATAATCTTCTTACTCATATCCAACCATGAGCATCACAACAAAAGAACAAGAGAACAAGAGAAAAGAAGGAGAAAGAAAGATCACAACAAACAAGCAAACACAAACAGGAAAAATCAAAAGAGCAAAGAAACCGAAGACAAAACAGGACCAACAAGGCCAACAACATATGACAAGAAGACCAAAGAGGGAGACACGAAAACATAAACCAAAGAAGGACAAGACACAACATGAACAAAGCAAAACAAGAAAAGGAGAAGGACGAAAGACAGAAGAAAGGAAAATAAAACAAGAGGTCGTCGGAAACTTCAACACAAACCACCAAGTGTCCGACCACCAATAAAGAAGCAAAGCAAGAAAAGAGAAACAGGGGAGCAACAAGGAAGAAGGAAGGAAAACTAGACTAGGAGCAGCAAGAGGAGAGACAGGGGAGAAACCTACCGTTGTTGGGGAACCAGTTACCAGCCACCATCATGGGGGGGGGGGGGGCATCCATGAAGAAGAGAGGAGGAAGGAGCAAGGAGGAAGCCCTGTCGGGCCTTGACCGGAGAGGGAAGCACACATACGCCGGAAATCGCCAAGAAGAGAACGGATACGAGCGTTTTTTATGAGCGCACCCTCATCAACGCTACTAGTGGAGGGGATATTCTAGACAAGATACCTGAAGAGGCTATGCAGATCTTTGATGGGTTAGCCAATGTATCTCAGCAATACAGAAAGTCTGAAGGAATCGAGGAAATTCAGAGTTTGGATAACTCTGAAAGAGGCTGCAAGGAAGAAGTTATTAAGTTGACAAACATTGTAAAGAACATGGCTACTCAGATATCTCAGTTGCAACCACCACTCAGAGATAGAAAGGATGGAATTGAAGAGGTCAATGCTATAAGGAGCTCTATCTCTGAATTACCTCAAGAGTCCTCTCAAGAAAGTTCACCTAGAGATGAAACATTGAGATTGTTGTTGGACAAGATGAGTGTTAAAGAGAAGATGTTGATTCAAATGGCTAAGGAGATTGGAGAATTGAAAGCAAAAGATTCGGGGAAATTTGTTGTAATAAGGAAATCGAGTATGAAATATAATGAAATAACTCAAACCAGATTTGTGCCCCAGCAAATAAATACAAGACTCCTCCAATGTAGTAAGAGAAAGTCAGGATCGAATCCACGAGGAAGCACGTCAGTAGTTCTTAGGTAGCTGTAAATCTCACAGACAAAGCAGCAGAAAGACAGAAACACAGAAGCAAGGAAAGAAACAGAAATAAAACAGAAAATAACAAACAAAAGCAATGAACTAAACGAAGACAGAAAAAAAAACAAAGCAAAGCAGAAACTAAATCGAGGACACAGAAGCTACTCGATCTCGAATAACAGTCCTCTATATCGACAAAGAACAGTGATGAAAACAGAAAACAGAAATGAAAGCAATCAACTCGATCTCGACCACACCTACTCGAGTTCGACTACCAACAAATCGACAGAAACGTGAAATCGACGACAACAGAAGAAAACTCAACTCGACCTAGACGAGCCCCTACTCGAGATCGACAAGACTGTACTCGATTTCGACAAAGCTCTCCTCTATATCGACTAGAATAGACAAAATATAAATTGCAAATTCGAACCCAAAACTCAGATTTTCAACGAAATAAATCAATATATAAAAGGACTTCCAAAGCCAGGGTATCAACACCACAACGATAACCATGCAAAGTAACACATAAAGGCATAAAAGATCATGCTTTCCATCAAATAACTTTCGTTATTAACAAATAGGCATATAGAGGCTTTCGCATAAACCCTAATTGTTACTAACCCTTTTTCACATAATTAACCCAAGTTGCATTAAGATCACTTTCGCTTCAATAACACAAACAAGGATCACCTTCAACTCTCGCAAAAGAATCATGCTCATAGGGATAGAAGACGAATTGCATAAAAAGATCTGACCTTTACCGCATCACCTCACATAGCCACCGTCGGGCTCACCCCAGCCCCAGAAGTGGGTGGACTACTCGCTCTTCATCATCAAGAAAGACATCAAATAACAAAAGAAACTAACTTGCATTGAATTTAAATAAAGAAAGCTTACAACCGACAAGACAAATCCGCTTTCGCCTTTCCACCTTGCTTGCTACAAACTCTCTCTCTCTATCCTACTTACTTGAATTAATTGTGAATTGGAATGTCTGAAAAACCAGCCCCATGGGCTTTATTTATAGCCTTCTATTCCTTGCTATTCAAGGATAGAATCTCCTATCTATATCTAAATTTATATCTAAAATACTTAAAGATAAATAAATTGCATAATGGAAATAAATCTTAAAGTGAAAAGATAAATCTAAACTAGGTAAGTCTTCATGTGTTGATAGATCTTGTCTTCCATGGATAGACTTGATAGAATTTGGATAGAATCTTCCTCCTTTGGCTCCAAGGAATCCCAACTCTACTCGGACAGCTCTTCGTCGATGCGTTTCTGGGATCCAGTCTACTCGACATCGACAAGGGCTTCGTCGACCTCGACAAGGATTGTTCGTCAACTGGACTTCTCGGCTAGATCTGCTCGACAGGCTCGGATCTGGGTTCCTGGCGCTCGTCGATCTCGACTGGACGTCCTCGAGATCGACTAGGGTTGGTCGAGGATGGCTCTCTGTGGTGGTGTCGAGGACTCCTCCTCGGCAAGGACTCGGACTGGCGCTGGGTGGCTCGTCGATCTCGACCAGGGCTTGTTGAGATCGAGTAGGGTTCTCGGCATCTGTGTCCTCGGCTTCTCGATCAGCTCTTCTCCTCGTCGACTCCGGATGTGGCACTAGGCTTCGTCGATCTCGGCTAGGGTCTTGTCGAGATCGAGTAGACTTCCGGAGCTGGGTTGGTCTGGCTTTCTCGATCAGGCTCTGTCGACCAAGGCTGTGCTCGGACATGCTCGTCGAGATCGAGTAACCTTGACTCTCAGATTGATTCGACTGGTTCCGTTGCTTCTTTGACCTTGGACTTCTGTAGCTGATTTCCGAGCTTTTCTGAACTTCTGTAGAATTGATGTAAAATGCCTCGAATTCTGCGAATTAAACAGAAACTGGTGTAGATTCCATAATTTGGTAAATAAACATAAAACACATAGATTCTGTACTATCTTAGCCCAAATGTATGAAATGTATGCAGAAATTGATATAAAAGTTAGTGTAAAACATGGCAAATTATGCTCAAAACAAACACCCCATACTTAAGCTTGCTTGTCCTCAAGCAATACTTTTAATTGTCATTCAGGGGAAGAAATCAAAACTCTCAACATATAAAATTCATTCTCATATATCCATGCAGTCAATTACCATCCTCGAAAAGGTACTAGTGTCACAAATTCATGCATGTGCAAATATATAAAAGCAACATCTACTCACAAAAGGAAGGTTATGCAAAACATTCATTCGTGACAAAGCATTAATAATCAAGAGGACTTTAATTTAAGCTCAAATAAGGAGTAGATTGGTAAAAGGCTAAAGGTGGGCAATTTTTGGCAATGTGGTGCTAATGATCCGGGGAAATGGAGTATTTCCAAATTGAATTTTCACATTCCTTCTCCATAAGATTCATCACCTTTCATAATGCTTTTCTCAGTAATAATGCTTTTACCTCTCTAACCTCAGCACTGCCTTCTCGCGAGTCGCAAACATGGGTGTCATGAATGGCCCCGGATACTTAGTGCTTTGGACTCCTCACAATGTGTCCCATCTCTCCAAACTATTATCTCAGAGAGCAGGGTCGATCTTTGATCGGATTTTCTTTCACTCATTAAATTTTCCATATATTTCCAAACAATTTCCTTCCCAACTCCAATAATGATAAACACAACACAAACAACCATATAACATCTCCATAATGTAACATCAGTCTCAACATAATCCCCGGATAAGGTAAAGAATGGCATTATTTTAATCATGTGGAGCAATATATGAAATAAGGCATATTATGGCTTTCTGTGATGCATAAGCATAGGTAAGGCTAGGATTATAAACATATGAGCATTATATGGAAATATAAAGTCCTCCATCATCTTATCATGCAACATGTCAAAAGCAATTTCAAATTTTACCTCCTTTCATGGTTTTCATCAAAATATGCACTTCATTGTGACTTCCCTTTACTAGGCAATTTCATGCTATATCTCTAATGAATCTAATTTTGCATCGTCGAGTTCAATATAAGCTTCCATGACATTAATCAAAATTTTCAATGGGGGTCATTTTTCTCAAATTTTGGAAATCATGCATATAAGCACATAAATCAATAATGCATTCCAAAATAGCCATGTAGCAATTCAAAGAAATAATGCACATATAATGTCAAATATAGCAAATATGCATAATGTAAGCCCTTCCCCCACCCCATATTTAAACATTACAGTGTCCTCACTGTATAAAAACAAGGGTAAAGAAAGAAACTCACAAGACAGATGTGCAGAGCCTCATATTTTCGAGTGGAAGCACCTTCTGGGCCGAGTATGACTTGGGTCTATCCATGGACCTGAAAATGTAGAAGACATATACCCACAATAGAAACAACAAAAACCAAAGAAATGTTCAAACCAAAAATAAGCAAAAACAATGTCCAAAAAGAATGTCCTAAAAAAAGTCTATGTACAAGCTCTAGATTTTATAGTCGCTAGGCCGACTTTCCATTTATGCTCAAGGTGGCATCTGCAGGGCCCATGTAGCTTGGGCCTCAAATAGGACTTCATTCTTGTCCATCAGCTGCAATCCTCCAGAATGGATCTTGTTCACCACGAAAGGTCCCATCCGCTTCTTGTTGAATTTATTGGGGAACCAATGATCCTTTGATTTAGAGAGATAGAGCTTGTCTCCAATTTCATATTCCTTGGGCTCATCATTGGAAATCCTGCACAATCGCACATACCAAGGCAAACCTCTCCCATGTATAGATAAATCTTTAATGGAAATAGGAGAAGAAAGATCCATACCTTGGCTTACCTTTCGCAGAGACGGAATCGGGGACCACTGTGTTTGGTCGATCTCGACTAGGGTTAGTCGATCTCGATGAGTCTGCAGGTTCTAGTGGTGGTCTGCTCGAAGATGCAAAAGTCGACGAAGGACAAGTCTTGTCGACCTCGAGTAGCCTACTCGATATCGAGTAGGGCTCCGCTCCTGGTGGCTGCAGCGTCGAGGAGGAAGAATCTGGTGGAGCCGGATGGTGGTCGATCTCGACAAGCTTAGTCGAGATCGACGAGCTTGGTCCGTCTGGTGGAGTCTGTGTCGAGCAAGACGGTGCCCGAGGATGCTGAAGTTGGTCGACATCGGGTAGCCTACTCGAGATCGACAAGGGCTCTGGTGCTGGAGTCGTCAGCATCGAGGAAGGCGAAGTCGAGTTGGCCGAGTGGTGGTCGATCTCGACGAGTCTACTCGAGGTCGGGTAGGGTTCTGCTTCCGTCTGGCTGCTCGACGAGGTTGGTACTGGTGGAGTCTCCTTGGTCTGGTTGAGATCGACTAGGGTCCTTGATGTCGAGGAGTCTTGGTCGATCTTGACCCCATACTTAGTCCCTGTCAAGGCATCCGAAAAATAATTAATCCACAACGACTTACCTTGGTCTGTGTCGATTGGATTCTCTGTGTTCTCCTTGAGGATTGCCATGATCTCCTCCACCTGGGCCTCCATGTCCCTCTTTTCCAGCTCCTCAGGGGTCATATTTCTGACCTTGGGTTCCCCGCAGGTGATGTAGCCAGCTGAGATAGATTTGACCTCTTCCATTAGACCTGTATGCCTTTCAGTTTTATTAAAGGAATACTCAATTACATCATCGCTGATGTTGAAGGTGAGCACTCCTTTCCTTACGCTTATGTTGGCATCCACCGTCGCCAAGAAGGGTCTCCCTAGAATAATTGGACAAGCAGGATCTTCTTGCATATCAACAACTAGGAAATCAGCAGGGATAAAGAATTTACCTACTTGTACTGGCACATTGTCCACCATGCCTGTTGGAATGACCACCGTGTTGTTGGCCATGTAAAGTCTAGCATTCACAGGCTCTAGGGCACCTATCTTAATCTTGGACCAAATCGTTAAAGGCATTATACTCACACTAGCTCCAAGATCACATAAGGCATTAATTTTATATGGACCAAATCCAATAGTTATAGCAAACTTACCTGGATCCGGCCTCTTCTCCAATATGTCCAGATGGCTGCACTCCTCTGTGATTTCAGCCATCGATCGCTTTTTGCTCAGAATCTCCTTCAGGAACTTGACATAAGATGGCATTTCATTGAGAGCTTCTGTGAAGGGGATGGTGACGTTGCGTTTCTGAAGCATCTTGATGAAGCGCTGAAATTTCTTTTCCGCCGGGTCCTTTGGAGATTTTGTGGGGAAACACAGCTTCTTTTTCTGATTCGGAGCCAGAACAGACGTCGGAGGTGCTGCAGGCTGCTCTATGTCGACCAGGGGCTCCTCGACATCGACTAGGGTCTTGTCGATCTCGACCAAGTTGGGTGCAGTCGAGTTGCTGTTCGACAAAGGTTTCTGAAGTTTCTCATCGACATCGACGAGGCCCTCCTCGAGATCGACTACAGGTTTGTCGACATCGACTAGCTGTTCCTCGTTGTTCTGCTGCTTTCCGACCTCTGGCTCTTGTAATTGATGGCCGCTTCTGAATTTTACAGCAGCGATGTGTCCAGTCTTTCCATTAGGATTTGGTTCTGATGATCCAGGGAGCGAACCTGACTGTCTGGGGATTCCTGCTACTAGTTGACCAATCTGTGTATCAACTGATTTTCGCCAGATATCAATTTCCCTAAGCCTGGAATTGACACCTTGCATCTGAGTATAGACGGAGTTGAAGGATTGCCAAGTTTCTGAGTGGTTTCTCCGTATTTCCTCCAGGACTGTCTGTATATCATCCTTTTTCTGGTCCCTTTCCGGATGTCCTGGAGCTCTGTAGGGCGGGGGGTTCCTAGGGACACCTTGGTTCCATTGTGGTTGCTGAAACCTTTGGTCCCCCATGTAGCGATTGGGACCCCCTGCGTAAGCTATCTCCTCGTGGTGCTCTGCCAGCTTGACTTGCTCTGTGTGTGGGCACTCAGGAGTGGTGTGCCTTTGCGATCCGCATTCAATACAAGGCTGGTTGACAGAGAGATACTTTACTTGCTTGAGGAGCTTCTTATTCTGATCTTTGTAGTATTGCTCCCTAACGTCTGGATCGATCTCCTTAGGGGGATCATATAGGGGCATGGATGGTGCTGGCCTGGCGTATGGGTTCTCTTCATAGGTTGCAGTAGACCCATACTTGTTGTCGTAGTTAGTGAGCTTTTCTAGCACACCCCATGCGTCACTTGGCGGCATTGTCAGATACTCATAGCGAGTATAATGGTTGATTCTGTCCTTAGTGACCTGATCAAGAGAGTTGAAGAAGATCTCCTGAATGACGTAGGGTGGCTGTCCATGCGTAGGGAAAGATCGCAGAAGTTCCTTGTAGCGCTCCCATGCCTTTGCCAGCGGTTCCCCTTGCTTCTGTTTGAAGGCGGTGATTTTCTGGCGGAGATGTGCTGTTTTGGCGGGTGGGAAGAATTTGTTCAGAAACTCTTGCTCTACTTGGGCCCAGGATGTGAGTGATCTTGCTTTCAGCCCTTCAAGCCATTTCAGTGCAGGTCCAGCGAGAGACCAGCGAAAAGATTTCATCTTGACATATTCTAGGGTTGTACCTTCAGCAAGAGTACGGCACATGTCAGAAAAGTTTGTAATATGTTCAAGAGGACACTCATTAAATCTACCATAAAAGGCATTATTTTTAAGCTCTATAAGAAATTGAGTGCGAATTTCAAAAGAATTGTCAGGGATTAGAATCGCCGATTCAGGCACGACGAGAGTGGGATGCATATAATCCTCTGCAGTGGTTGGATATTGGGCAAGCTCAGCTTCTGCTTGCCTCGCTCGCTCATTTGCTTGTTCCCTCGCCGTCCTCTCATTGGCGATAGTAGTATCCTTTGCGGCTAGCTCCCTGGTAAGCCTCTGTATCAGCTGCTCCTGTGTTTCAGTGGCTGCCATGGCTCTTTGCAGTCTAGCTCTGATGTGTAGGAGGCGTTCCGGTTCGTCTAAGGCGTCAAACTCAGGTGGGATACCAGAACGGCGCATACACCTGCGAATTTACTCAAGAGAAAAGTGAGAACTGAGTACCTAAGGCGCGAATGATTGCTTCCCCGGCAACGGCGCCAATTTGTTGTAATGAGGAAATCGAGTATGAAATATAATGAAATAAATCAAACCAGATTTGTGCCCCAGCAAATAAATACAAGACTCCTCCAATGTAGTAAGAGAAAGTCAGGATCGAATCCACGAGGAAGCACGTCAGCAGTTCATAGGTAGCTGTAAATCTCACAGACAAAGCAGCAGAAAGACAGAAACACAGAAGCAAGGAAAGAAACAGAAATAAAACAGAAAATAACAAACAAAAGCAATGAACTAAACGAAGACAGAAAAAAAAACAAAGCAAAGCAGAAACTAAATCGAGGACACAGAAGCTACTCGATCTCGAGTAACAGTCCTCTATATCGACAAAGAACAGTGATGAAAACAGAAAACAGAAATGAAAGCAATCAACTCGATCTCGACCACACCTACTCGAGTTCGACTACCAACAAATCGACAGAAACGTGAAATCGACGACAACAGAAGAAAACTCAACTCGACCTAGACGAGCCCCTACTCGAGATCGACAAGACTGTACTCGATCTCGACAAAGCTCTCCTCTGTATCGACTAGAATAGACAAAATATAAATTGCAAATTCGAACCCAAAACTCAGATTTTCAACGAAATAAATCAATATATAAAAGGACTTCCAAAGCCGGGGTATCAACACCACAACGATAACCATGCAAAGTAACACATAAAGGCATAAAAGATCATGCTTTCCATCAAATAACTTTCGTTATTAACAAATAGGCATATAGAGGCTTTCGCATAAACCCTAATTGTTACTAACCCTTTTTCACATAATTAACCCAAGTTGCATTAAGATCACTTTCACTTCAATAACACAAACAAGGATCACCTTCAACTCTCGCAAAAGAATCATGCTCATAGGGATAGAAGACGAATTGCATAAAAAGATCTGACCTTTACCGCATCACCTCACATAGCCACCGTCGGGCTCACCCCAGCCCCAGAAGTGGGTGGACTACTCGCTCTTCATCATCAAAAAAGACATCAAATAACAAAAGAAACTAACTTGCATTGAATTTAAATAAAGAAAGCTTACAACCGACAAGACAAATCCGCTTTCGCCTTTCCACCTTGCTTGCTACAAACTCTCTCTCTCTCTATCCTACTTACTTGAATTAATTGTGAATTGGAATGTCTGAAAAACCATCCCCATGGGCTTTATTTATAGCCTTCTATTCCTTGCTATTCAAGGATAGAATCTCCTATCTATATCTAAATTTATATCTAAAATACTTAAAGATAAATAAATTGCATAATGGAAATAAATCTTAAAGTGAAAAGATAAATCTAAACTAGGTAAGTCTTCATGTGTTGATAGATCTTGTCTTCCATGGATAGACTTGATAGAATTTGGATAGAATCTTCCTCCTTTGGCTCCAAGGAATCCCAACTCTACTCGGACACCTCTTCGTCGATGCATTTCTGGGATCCAGTCTACTCGACATCGACAAGGGCTTCGTCGACCTCGACAAGGATTGTTCGTCGACTGGACTTCTTGGCTAGATCTGCTCGACAGGCTCGGATCTGGGTTCCTGGCGCTCGTCGATCTCGACTGGACGTCCTCGAGATCGACTAGGGTTGGCCGAGGATGGCTCTCTGTGGTGGTGTCGAGGACTCCTCCTCGGCAAGGACTCGGACTGGCGCTGGGTGGCTCGTCGATCTCGACCAGGGCTTGTCGAGATCGAGTAGGGTTGCTCGGCATCTTTGTCCTCGGCTTCTCGATCAGCTCTTCTCCTCGTCGACTCCGGATGTGGCACTGGGCTTCGTCGATCTCGACCAGGGTCTTGTCGAGATCGAGTAGACTTCCGGAGCTGGGTTGGTCTGGCTTTCTCGATCAGGCTCTGTCGACCAAGGCTGTGCTCGGACATGCTCGTCGACATCGAGTAAGGTCTACTCGAGATCGAGTAACCTTGACTCTCAGATTGATTCGACTGGTTCCGTTGCTTCTTTGACCTTGGACTTCTGTAGCTGATTTCCGAGCTTTTCTGAACTTCAGTAGAATTGCTGTAAAATGCCTCAAATTCTGCGAATTAAACAGAAACTGGTGTGTAGATTCCATAGTTTGGTAAATAAACATAAACCACATAGATTCTGTACTATCTTAGCCCAAATGTATGAAATGTATGCAGAAATCGATATAAAAGTTAGTGTAAAACATGGCAAATTATGCTCACAACAAAATTGCCATCAAAAGTGGTAGTGAATCCGAAGGAGAATGTGAGCACCATGATCATTAGAAGAGATAAATAAGTGAATGTGCCCACTAGGAATATTGAAGAGAAACCGAAGGAGGTGATTGATGTGGAAGAAGAAGAGGACGAAACAAAATTGGCGACACACTGCAAAGACGGCGTCCGCCGCCCCTCACCACGGTGCTCGCCGCCCCCTCCTGTGACGGAACCGATTTTCGACGTTGTTGAGTGATGGACGGTTTTTAGTCGCCTAAACCGTATCAAAATAAATTCGAACTTACCTAACAAATGTAGTGTGATAAGTACGAGTCGATCCCACAGAGAATCAAGTTATTCCTAAGTTAAGTCTATTTACCAATTAATAGAAAAAGGGGTTTTTGTGTGATGAGAATAAGAAAGAAAATAAAATAAACTATAAACAAATTAACAGAGATAACAATTAAGAAGATAGTTTCATCTACAAATATCCACTTTACCAATTAATAGAAAAAAGTTCTCTTTTCATCCTATTATTGTTCCTGTCCTGATCTTGTGTAAATTACTAGTCCTACGAGTCCTAGTTACCCTTACTTATTAGATAACCCTAACACGGTCAAGATTCAACCTAATAGTAGCATTAAGATTAAAGATTAACTAGGATACATGCAACACCAAGCTACGAGTCAGCATTCAACATGTAATTGATTCTCTACACACCAGTTTAGTCCCAAGAGTTCTAAAAAGGCATGCTTGCTACTATGGATTAAGGTTCGCTACGAGGAATCTACAAAATCCTAGCAATAATCTCAACTAGTTGCGCGGACTAGAAGAAATCAACAATATTCACAAAAGAATCAATACGAATCAATAGGAATAGAACGAGAATAGAAATCTCACAACTTTATCAAACCAAAACTTCAATCCATAGACGAAACGGAAGAGTTTAGGTCTCCATAAAAATAAAACAAAACGTAATTAGGGTTTAGGGGATAAACGAAGTCAGTCGGCAACCGTATAATAAGCCTCTCGGTGCTTTGCCATATGAAAGAATATATAGTGAACTAATATCCTAATCTATCTATCTAATCTATACTATATAATATTAATATATTAAGCTAATTCTATCTATCTACGGTAGTAAGTAATTGGATCCATGAACCTTCCGCATCTTCCCGTAAGCATTCTGTTGTAAGCTGAATCGGCCATGTTTTACAGTAACTTTTATATCGATTTCTGCATATATTGCATGCATTTGGGCTAAGATAGTACAGAACCTATGTAGTTTATGTTTATTTGCCAAATTATGGAATCTACACCAGTTTCTGTTTAATTCGCAGAATTCGAGGCATCTTACAGCAATTCTACAGAAGTTCAGAAAAGCTCGGAAATCAGCTACAGAAGTCCAAGGTCGAAGAAGCAGCGAAACCAGTCGAATCAATCTGAGAGTCAAGGTTACTCGATCTCGAGTAGATCTTACTCGATCTCGACGAGCATGTCCGAGCGAAAGTGATCTTAATGCAACTTGGATTAATTATGTGAAAAGGGTTAGTAACAATTAGGGTTTATACGAAAGCCTCTATATGCCTATTTGTTAATAACGAAAGTTATTTTATGGAAAACATGATCTTTTATGCCTTTATGTGTTACTTTGCATGGTTATTGTTGTGGTGTTGAAACCCTGGCCTTGGAAGTCTTTTATTATATTGAGTTATTTTCGTCAAAAATCTGAGTTTTAGTTTCGAATTTGCAATTTAAGTTTTCTTCATTCTAGTCGATACAGAGGAGATCTTGTCGATCTCGAGTGGGTTGTACTCGATATCGAGTAGGGGCTCGTCTAGGTCGAGTTGAAGTTTTCTCTGTTGTTGTCGATTTCAAGTTTCTGTCTTGTTGTTTCTTGTCGATCTCGAGGAGCTTGTGGTCGAGATCGAGTAGACTCTGCCTTTTCTTTTAGTTTCTGCTTTGCTTTGTCTTTTCTGTCTTCGTTTAGTTCATTGCTTTTGTTTGTTATTTTCTGCTTTTATTTCTGTTTCTTTCTGTGTTTCTGTCTTTCTGCTGCTTGGTTTGTGAGATCTGTTGCTACCTGAGAACTGCTGACGTGCTTCCTCGTGGATTCGATCCTGACTTTCTCTTACTACAACGGGAGGAAGTCTTGTATTTATTTGCTGAGACAGGGAAGTCAGTCTGATCTTTATTCTATATTAATTTCGTACTTGACCATCCTCCTGCAACAACAAATTGGCGCCGTTGCCGGGGAAGCTATCAATCGTGCCTTAGGTAGTCAGTTCTCACTGTTTCTTTGAGTTACTTTGCAGGTGTATGCGTCGTTCTGGTCAAACACCTGAGTTTGACGCCTTAGACAAACCAGAACGCCTTTTTCACATCAGAGCTAAACTACAAAGAGCCATGGCGGCCGCTGAAACACAGGAACAGCTGATCGCGAGGCTTACCAGGGAATTGGCCACTAAAGATGCTGCTATCGCCGCTGAGAAAGCAGCAAGGGAACAAGTACAGGCTGAGCTTGCCCAGTACCCAACCACGGCAGAGGACTATATGCACCCAACTCTCGTCGTGCCTGAATCGGCGATTCTTATCCCTGACAACTCTTTTGAAATTCGCACTCAATTTCTTATAGAGCTTAAAAATAATGCCTTTTATGGTAGATTTAATGAGTGTCCTCTTGAACATATTACAAACTTTGCTGACATGTGTCGTACTCTTGCTGAAGGTACAACTTTGGAATATGTCAAGATGAAAGCTTTTCGCTGGTCTCTCGCTGGGCCTGCATTGAAATGGCTGGAAGGGCTGAAACCAAAATCACTCACAACCTGGCCCCAAGTAGAGCAAGAGTTCCTGAACAAATTCTTCCCACCCGCCAAAACAGCACATCTCCGCCAGAAAATCACCGCCTTCAGACAGAAGCAAGGGGAACCGCTGGCAAAGGCATGGGAGCGCTACAAAGAACTTCTGCGATCTTGCCCTACTCATGGACAGCCACCCTACGTCATTCAGGAGATCTTCTTCAACTCTCTTGATCAAGTCACTAAGGACAGAATCAACCATTATACTCGCTATGAGTATCTAACAATGCCGCCAAGTGACGCATGGGGTGTGCTAGAAAAGCTCACTACCTACGACAACAAGTATGGGTCTACTGCAACTTATGAAGAGAACCCATACGCCAGGCCAGCAACATCCATGCCCCTCTATGATCCTCCTAAAGAGATTGATCCTGATGTAAGGGGGGAGCAGTACTACAGGGACCAGAATAAGAAGCTCCTTAAGCAAGTAAAGTATCTCTCCGTCAACCAGCCTTGTATTGAATGCGGATCTCAGAGGCACACCACTACTGAGTGCCCACACACCGAGCAAGTCAGGCTGGCAGAACACCAAGAGGAGGTAGCTTACGCAGGGGGTCCCAATTGCTACATGGGGGACCAAAGGTTTCAGCAACCACAATGGAACCAAGGTGTCCCAAGGAACCCCCCGCCCTACAGAGCTCCAGGACATCCGGAAAGAGACCAGAAAAAGGATGATATACAGACAGTCCTGGAGGAAATACGGAGGAACCACTCAGAAACTAGGCAATCCTTCAACTCCGTCTACACTCAGATGCAAGGTGTCAACTCTAGGCTTGGGGAAATTGATATCTGGCGGAAATCAGTTGATACACAGATTGGTCAGCTAGCAGCAGGAATCCCCAGACAGTCGGGTGCGCTCCCTGGATCTTCAGAACCAAATCCTAGGGGAAAGACTGGACACATCGCTGCTGTAAAACTCAGAAGCGACCATCAATTACAAGAGCCAGAGGTCGGAAAGCAGCAGAACAAGGAACAGCAAGTCGACATCGACCAGGGCCTAGTCGACCTCGAGGAGGGCCTACTCGATGTCGAGGAGAAACTTCCAGAGTCCTCGTCTGCACCACACAGCAACTCGACAGCACCAAATCTAGTCGAGATCGACAAGACTGTAGTCGATGTCGAGGAGCCCCTGGTCGGCATAGAGCAGCCTGCAGCACCTCCGACATCTGTTCTGGCTCCGACTCAGAAAAAGAAGCTGCCTTTCCCCACAAAATCTCTAAAGGACCCGGCAGAAAAGAAATTTCAGCACTTCATCAAGATGCTTCAGAAACTCAACGTCACCATCCCCTTCACAGAAGCTCTCAATGAAATGCCATCCTATGTCAAATTCCTGAAGGAGATTCTGAGCAAAAAGCGATCAATGGCTGAAATTACAGAGGAATGCAGCCATCTGGACATATTGGAGAAGAGGCCGGATCCAGGTAAGTTTGCTATAACTATTGGATTTGGTCCATATAAAATTAATGCTTTATGTGATCTTGGAGCTAGTGTGAGTATAATGCCTTTAACGATTTGGTCCAAGATTAAGATAGGTGCCCTTGAGCCTGTGGATGCTAGACTTTACATGGCCAACAACACTGTGGTCATCCCAACAGGCATGGTGGACAATGTGCCAGTACAAGTAGGTAAATTCTTTGTCCCTGCTGATTTCTTAGTTGTTGATATGCAAGAAGATCCTGCTTGTCCAATTATTCTAGGGAGACCCTTCTTGGCGACGGTGGATGCCAACATAAGCGTAAGGAAAGGAGTGCTCACCTTCAACATCAGCGATGATGTAATTGAGTATTCCTTTAATAAAATTGAAAGGCATACAGGTCCAATGGAAGAGGTCAAATCTATCTCAGCTGGCTACATCACCTGCGGGGAACCCAAGGTCAGGAATATGACCCCTGAGGAGCTGGAAAAGAGGGACAGGGAGGCCCAGGTGGAGGAGATCATGGCAATCCTCAAGGAGAACTCAGAGAATCCAATCGACACAGACCAAGGTAAGTCGTTGTGGATTAATTATTTTTCGGATGCCTTGACAGGGACTAAGTATGGGGTCAAGATCGACCAAGGCTCCTCGACATCGAGGACCCTAGTCAACCTCGACCAAACCAAGGAGACTCCACCAGCACCAGCCTCGTCGAGCAGCCAGACGGAAGCAGAACCTTACTCGACCTCGACTAGACTTGTCGAGGTCGACCACCACTCGGTCTTCTCGACGCTGACGACACCAAAGCCAGGATCCTCGTCGACATCGACCACCCTTGTCGAGATCGACAAGCCCTCTGCTGACTCGATACCATCTTCCTCGACACAGACTCCACCAGACGGACCAAGCTCGTCGATCTCGACCAGCCTTGTCGAGATCGACCACCACTCGACTCCACCAGTTTCTTCCTCCTCGACGCTGGAGCCACCCGGAGCAGAGCCCTACTCGATATCGAGTAGGCTACTCGAGGTCGACAAGACTTGCCCTTCATCGACTTCTGCATCTGCGAGCCGATCACCACCAGAACCTGCAGTCTCGTCGAGATCGACTAGCCCTAGTCGAGATCGACCAAACATAGTGGTCCCCGATTCCGTCTCTGCGAAGGTGAGCCAAGGTATGGATCTTTCTTCTCCTATTTCCATTAAAGATCTATCTATACATGGGAGAGGTTTGCCTTGGTATGTGCGCTTATGTAGGATATCCAATGATGAGCCTAAGGAGTATGAAGTTGGAGACAAGCTCTTTGTCTCTAAATCAAAGGATCATTGGTTCCCCAATAAATTCAACAAGAAGCGGATGGGAACTTTTGTGGTGAACAAGATCCATTCTGGAGGATTACAGCTGATGGACAAGAATGGAGTCCTATTTGAGGCCCAAGCTACATGGGCCCTGCAGATGCCACCTTGAGCATAAATGGAAAGTCGGCCTAGCGACTATAAAATCTAGAGCTTGTACATAGACTTTTTAGGACTTTTTGGACATTGTTTTGCTTGTTTTTGGTTTTGAACACTTTTGGTTTTTTGTTTTTGTGGGTATATGTCTTCTACACTTTTCAGGTCCATGGATAAGATGCAAGCTAAAAACGGACTCGGCTCAGGCATTCCATTCGATATTTAGAGGCCCTGCACACTTGTCTTGTGAGTTTCTTTCTTTACCCTTGTTTTTATACAGTGAGGACACTGTAATATTTAAGTATGGGGTGGGGGAAAGGCTTACTTTATGCATATTTGATTTATTTGACATTACTTGTGCATTATTTCTTGGAATTGCTACATGGCTATTTTGGAATGCATTTATTGATTTATGTGCTTATATGCATGTTTTCCAAAATTTGAGAAAAATGACCCCCATTGAAAATTTTGATTAATGTCATGGAAGCTTATATTGAACTCGACGATGCAAAATCGGATTCATTAGAGATATAGCATGAAATTGCCTAGTAAAGGGAAGTCACAATGAAGTGCATTATTTCTTGAAAACCATGAAAGGAGGTAAAATTTGAAATTGCTTTTGACATGTTGCATGATAAGATGATGGAGGACTTTATATTTCCATATAATGCTCATTGTTATATCCTAGCCTTACCTATGCTTATGCATTACACAAAAGCCATATTATGCCTTATTTCAATAATTGCTCCACATGATCTAAATATTTGCCCATTCTTTACCTTATCCGGGGATTATGTTGAGAATGATGTTACATTATGGAGATTGCTATATGGTGATTGTGTTGTTGTTATCATTATTGGAGTTTGGAAGGAAATTGTTTGAAATATATGGAAAATTTAATGAGTGAAAGAAAATCCAATCACCTCAGGAGATAAAGGTAGATTGACCCTGCTCTCTGAGATAATAGTTTGGAGAGATGGGACACATTGTGAGGAGTCCAAAGCACTAAGTATCCGGGGCCATTCATGACACCCATGTTTGCGACTCGCGAGAAGGCAGTGTTGAGGTTAGAGAGGTAAAAGCATTATTATTGATAAAAGCATTATAAAAGGTGATGAATCTCAAAGAGAAGGAATGTGGAAATTCAGTTTGGAAATACTCCATTTCCCCGGATCATTAAGCACCACATTGCCAAAAATTGCCCACCTTTAGCCTTTTACCAATCTACTCCTTATTGAGCTTAAATTAAAGTCCTTTTGATTATTAATGCGTCCGCCGCCCCTCACCACGGTGCTCGCCGCCCCCTCCAGTGACGGAACCGATTTTCGACGTTGTTGAGTGATGGACGGTTTTTAGTCGCCTAAACCGTATCAAAATAAATTCGAACTTACCTAACAAATGTAGTGTGATAAGTACGAGTCGATCCCACAGAGAATCAAGTTATTCCTAAGTTAAGTCTATTTACCAATTAATAGAAAAAGGGGTTTTTGTGTGATGAGAATAAGAAAGAAAATAAAATAAACTATAAACAAATTAACAATTAAGAAGATAGTTTCATCTACAAATGTCCACTTTAGTTTGACTAGTTGATCCTCGATTCTTCTTCAAGTTCTCTTTTCATCCTATTATTGTTCCTGTCCTGATCTTGTGTAAATTACTAGTCCTACGAGTCCTAGTTACCCTTACTAATTAGATAACCCTAACACGGTCAAGATTCAACCTAATAGTAGCATTAAGATTAAAGATTAACCAGGATACATGCAACACCAAGCTACGAGTCAGCATTCAATATGTAATTGATTCTCTACACACCAGTTTAGTCCCAAGAGTCCTAAAAAGGCATGCTTGCTACTATGGATTAAGGTTCGCTACGAGGAATCTACAAAATCCTAGCAGTAATCTCAACTAGTTGCGCGGACTAGAAGAAATCAACAATATTCGCAAAAGAATCAATACGAATCAATAGGAATAGAACGAGAATAGAAATCTCACAACTTTATCAAACCAAAACTTCAATCCATAGACGAAACGGAAGAGTTTAGGTCTCCATAAAAATAAAACAAAACGTAATTAGGGTTTAGGGGATAAACGAAGTCAGTCGGCAACCGTATATTAAGCCTCTCGGTGCTTTGCCATATGAAAGAATATATAGTGAACTAATATCCTAATCTATCTATCTAATCTATACTATATAATATTAATATAGTAAGCTAATTCTATCTATCTACGGTAGTAAGTAATTGGATCCATGAACCTTCCGCATCTTCCCGTAAGCATTCTGTTGTAAGCTGAATCTGCCATGTTTTACAGTAACTTTTATATCGATTTCTGCATATATTGCATGCATTTGGGCTAAGATAGTACAGAACCTATGTAGTTTATGTTTATTTGCCAAATTATGGAATCTACACCAGTTTCTGTTTAATTCGCAGAATTCGAGGCATCTTACAGCAATTCTACAGAAGTTCAGAAAAGCTCGGAAATTAGCTACAGAAGTCCAAGGTCGAACAAGCAGCGGAACCAGTCGAATCAATCTGAGAGTCAAGGTTACTCGATCTCAAGTAGATCTTACTCGATCTCGACGAGCATGTCCGAGCACAGCCTTGGTCGACAGAGCCTGATCGAGAAAGCCAGACCAACCCAGCTCCGGAAGTTACTCGATCTCGACAAGACCCTAGTCGAGATCGACGAAGCCCAGCACCACACCCGGAGTCGAGGAGAGAAGCTGACCGAGAAGCCGAGGACGAGGATGCCGAGCAACCCTACTCAATCTCGACAAGACCTAGTCGAGATCGAGAAGCCACCCAGTGCCAGTCCGAGTCCATGCCGAGGAGAAGCTGCTCGATAAGAAGTCCACACCCCAACTCGGCGAACCCTGGTCGAGATCGATGACCCTTTGTCGAGATCGACGAAGCCCAGAGCCCAGATCCGAGCTTGTCGAGTACACCCACCCGAGGAGACCTAGTCGGCAAGACTTTCCTACTCGAGGTCGAATACGCATACTCAAGGTCGACGAGCGTCAGGAGCCAAGACCGAGCCACATCGAGCACCAGTTAGCCAAGACGACGAGTCCTAGTCGATGTCGACAAGGCTTTGTCGAGGTCGAGTAGACCCCGTTTCCAGAAACGCGTCGTCGAGAGTTATCCTAGTCGAGCTGGGATTCCTTGGGGCCGAAGGAGGAAGATTCTATCCGATTTTGAGCAAGTTCTATCTATGGAAGGAGATCTATCAACATCATGAAGACTTACCCACTTTAGAATTATCTTTTCCTAGTTGATTTATTTCCATTAAGCATTTTATTAATCTTTTAGCAAATTAGATATAGATTTAGATATAGAGATAGATGATTATTTCCTTGATTAGCGGGGTTTGATCACTATAAATAAGGCCCTAGGGGCTGGTTTTTCATTCCGATTCCAATTCACAATCAATTCAAGTAAGTAGGATAGAGAGGGAGAGTTTGTAGCAAGCAAGGTGGAAAGGCGAAAGCGGATTTGTCTTGTCGGTTGTAAGCTTTCTTTATTTAATTTAATGCAAGTTAGTTTCTTTTGTTATTTAATGTCTTTCTTGATGATGAAGAGCGAGTAGTCCACCCACTTCTGGGGCTAGGGTGAGCCCGACGGTGGTCATGTGAAGTGATGCGGTAAAGGTCAGATCTTTTTGTGCAATTCGTCTTCTATCCCTATGAGCATGATTCTTTTGCGAGAGTTGAAGGTGATCCTTGTTTGTGTTATTGAAGCGAAAGTGATCTTAATGCAACTTGGATTAATTATGTGAAAAGGGTTAGTAACAATTAGGGTTTATGCGAAAGCCTCTATATGCCTATTTGTTAATAACGAAAGTTATTTTATGGAAAACATGATCTTTTATGCCTTTATGTGTTACTTTGCATGGTTATTGTTGTGGTGTTGAAACCCTGGCCTTGGAAGTCTTTTATTATATTGAGTTATTTTCGTCAAAAATCTGAGTTTTAGTTTCGAATTTGCAATTTAAGTTTTCTTCATTCTAGTCGATACAGAGGAGATCTTGTCGATCTCGAGTGGGTTGTACTCGATATCGAGTAGGGGCTCGTCTAGGTCGAGTTGAAGTTTTCTCTGTTGTCGTCGATTTCAAGTTTCTGTCTTGCTGTTTCTTGTCGATCTCGAGGAGCTTGTGGTCGAGATCGAGTAGACTCTGCCTTTTCTTTTAGTTTCTGCTTTGCTTTGTCTTTTCTGTCTTCGTTTAGTTCATTGCTTTTGTTTGTTATTTTCTGCTTTTATTTCTGTTTCTTTCTGTGTTTCTGTCTTTCTGCTGCTTGGTTTGTGAGATCTGTTGCTACCTGAGAACTGCTGACGTGCTTCCTCGTGGATTCGATCCTGACTTTCTCTTACTACAACGGGAGGAAGTCTTGTATTTATTTGCTGAGACAGGGAAGTCAGTCTGATCTTTATTCTATATTTATTTCATACTTGACCATCCTCCTGCAACAACACATTCACCGGCCCATTCATCATTCGTAACTCGACCCATCTCCACCATAATTTGTTCAATGTGAACTATTCGAAATTTCCTCCAAAATACCTGAAATATATAAAAACACTAGTGTAGACTCCGAAAATCAAATAATACAAATTAACTATAAAATATGTAAAATATATATGGAAATGACCTAAAATATTATGCAAATATATGATTAATTAGTCTCTATCAAACTACGCATGCTTAGACTTTTGCTTGTCCCCAAGCAAACTAATCACAAAACAAAGACGAACTAAAAAAAAAAACAAAGACTCAAAGAAATTTCTATGAATGATCACTCATCAGTATGGTTCTCATGGCTTTAGGAGAGTATTTATTACATTAAGCTCAAAATAGTTATGACATTATGAGACCCACATCAAACCCTTCATACTCATTACTTTAAACTCCGATTAGGTTCTGGGGATGCTTGCATTCAGAATGTATTGAGCAATCAAATTCATTAAGCACACTTAAAAATCGTCATAAACACCCATAGATTACTAGGCCTTTTCTACTTCGGTGTTTCAATAAAGCTCATATTTTTTCCTCTTTCTTCTAAACACTTTTTCTTCCTCCTTGCGTGAATTTTATCCTCCACAAACAGGATCGGTTACTAACCGTTTTTTTTTCTCAATTCTTATGAGTGTCGCATGAATTTTATCCTCCTCGAACGTTTGTTTATTAATGATTCTTTTCGAGTGAATTTTATCCTCCTCGAGCGGTGCAAGTGAATTTTATCCTCCTTACACTCATCAACCCAATCATATATCAAATCACATCAAAAATCACATCAAACAGATAACCGAATTTACTAGTGCTTTTCATCAGGGGTTTAGACATAAACATTACAAATCATATAAAAGTTTTATTTGCTCTAAACTGAACATCCAACCAATAATCAAGTTATAATTAAAGCTCATAATCCAGATTATCTATGGGAATCCCACAAGTGTCGTTATACAATTAAAATTCAAGTTTATTAACTATTAAGCCATGAAAAACCATATATCATCATCGAGGTCATACCAATAATAGAAACAACTTCCTATAACAAATAAAAAAACTAAGACTCGATAACTTATATGAGACCAAGCGATAATTATCAAGCACCTATAAATATATCTATAATGCAATGCGTAACGAAAATTGAAAAAAAAAAAAAACTAACACATAAATACGGAGCTACACTTGAGTTCCCCACCCCATGCTTAAAATTTTACTTTGTCCTCAAAGTAAAGAAAAAGAATGAAAGAGGTAGAGGAAACTCACAATTAATCAGACATTCAAGAACAAGCATTGAACTCAAGTGAAGGTAGTGGTGTTGCCTCTGAACAGACCAAGAAATTCAGCAACTTCTCAAAATTATAGGACTTGTCCAACACCACAAACAGCAGAAAAAACAAACTAAACTTGCATAGTAATCAGCCGCCAATCTAGTTAAGTAACAAAGGAATATCAAAGTCATAAAATTAAGCAAGATAGGCGACTATTCCTAAGTACTAACACCCTTAAAATATCATAAAAGAGCAGAAATTCCAGCCCAAGGTGTTCAGTAGAAACTTTTAGCAGTTCTTGGATGCAATTGGCATTTGTGACCCGTCTTGGAGTCGGAAAAATATAGGCATCATCTCCTTTGCAATTGATCCTGGCCAAAACAAAAGGCAAAGAAAGCGCACAAGACAAAGTAGTCCAACTTTCTAAGGATAATAATATCATCAAAGTACAAAGAACAACACCAACCTCCACACAACTAAAATCAGCCCCCAACATCTCATGCTCAATCACTTATGACAAATTAAAAACATGGAATACAAGTGTGACATCAAGGAGCAAAAATTGAAACATGGGCACCATTTCAAAGTAGCTAGGCTTGTCTTGATAATAGCACTTTACAATAACAAAAATCAGCCCTATAGATCATGCTCATCCATATTTTGCAACTAAATTTATGAAAATAAAATTGATATGGACACAGGGAGCATGAAACACACAAGAATTAGAGGCATGGAAAGTTCAAATTAAACAAATACAACATTTATAACCACCAGCAAATCTGAATAGCGACAATCCATCTCGAATTAATCAGTCCCAAAATAGAACAATAGAGCAGTACCAACAACATTACTTATGCAAGAAAAACAATCAGTCTCACAATCTGTTCAAGGTCAATTAAGTGCTAACTCGAGATAGAAAAAGGAGAGTTGAGAGTGTTGCCTACTGCAACAGAAAAAGGAGAGGTGAGAGCAACACTGAGTAGTGTTGGAAAAGGTGAGTTAGAGGAGAGTACCATCTAGAGTAAGGAGCGGAGACCCAAACACCGAGGAGGTCTGTTGCCGCTAACTGCTATCATATCTGTTGTTTGCTCGTTTTGCAGGTTCTGAAGTCTCATTCTTTCTTTTCTAGAGTACATTAAGTGAGGCAAACACTTTAAACACACGAGTGGAGTATGTGAGAGAGTGTGAGCGTCCACCAAAGTGAGAGAGAGGTTTTTGTTTTGCTAACTTGACGAGTTTGTTTCATTGTCTGTGGTGATGTCACAACATTCGGTGAACAGAGAAGGAGGCAGAGTTGAACGAACTGTCCAGGAGCTAACTCACCGTATGGACAGAATGGAGCTAAGTATTGCAGAGATACTATGACGATTACCGCCAGCCTAGAGAGATCCACTGAGTGATCGTGGTAGCCATGATGGCCAGAGGAACCAAGATAGCGGAAGAGAACAAAGGAACGGACATTGCCATCATCGCAACAATCCACGGTCAGATGATGAGAGATCAGATGCATCCATATTTTCAGAGCGGAGTCAAGCTAGAGAGGACCGCCATACTAGGCGTCGCCAAGAGGATGGCCGTCAGCGTCGGACCCATGGAGTCAAGGTAAGCATCCCTATTTTTACTAGTGCTGCAGGGCCGAAGGCGTATCAGGATTGGGAGGTCAAAGCTCAATAGGTCTTCCGTTTCCATCGCTATCCAGATGAGGAGCAAGTGGAGCTTGCTGTCATCCACTTTACTGATTATGCCCTCTCTTGGTGGCAAGGAGTACTAGAAGATCGAGCCTGCACTCGAGCTCCACCAGTGACGACCTGGGGAGAGTTGACACATCTGATGCGAGCTCGCTTTATTCCGGCGGATCATGGGAAACAATTGTTGCTGAGGATAGAGAAACTGAAACAAGGTCCTCGATCCCCAGACGATTACTATAAGGATCTACACGCCCTTTTGCAGCGATCGGGCACAAGGTATGAGGACTCTTATATTCTTGCTAAGTTTCTTGCAGGTCTGAACTCTGATGTGGCTGAGATTGTGTTGCAACTGCGACATACCCATGTGATTGATGCTCTCCATCATGCCACACATGTCTATGAAAACTTCCTCAAAAGGAGGTCTACAGGGTCCTCAACAAGGCGTTGGACAGGAGCTGAATCTTCTTCAGAACCACCCCGGAGTTACCGTCCCCGACCGCCTAACCCTAGTCCTCCTTCCCCCTCCACCGTTATACCTCCAGCTAACCCAAGCCCTAGTCCTGTCATCCCTAACCCCACACCTCCTCCTCCTAGACCAGAGTCCAGTAGGCCTCGAGAGGTCAAGTGTTACAAGTGCTATGAGATTGGGCATTATGCTAGAGAATGCCCCAACCCACGAAAGATTCTCCTTAACTCGTTCGGAGAAGTGGTGAGTGAGGTGGAAGGCCTCGATGACCCTTATGAGCTGCCAGTTGTGGATGAGGATGAGGAGCTTGTTGTCAGAGCACCAATTGGTGAGAACTTCGTGGTTAAGAGGACTTTGAGCGCCAGTGAGAAGCAGGAGATTGACACCTCTCAGCGGGAGAACTTGTTCAACACACGTTGCCCCATCGGAGGTAAGATTTGCACTGTTATTATTGATGGTGGTTCCTGCTGTAATATTATTAGCCAGGAAGTCGTGGATCGTTTCTCTCTGACCACTCAGGTACACCCGAGACCCTATACTCTGCAATTGCTTTACTCAGGATCACCATTGAAAGTGAAGGACCAAGCTGAGGTGTCCTTTTCCATTGGACCTTATGTCGATACTATCTTATGTGATATACTACCTATCACCGCTTGCCATTTACTTCTCGGTAGGCCATGGTAGTATGATCGGCGTGTGATGCATGACGGTTACAGCAATGAGTATTCCTTCGCCTTTGGAGGCAAGCGGGTAAGACTTCTACCTCTAACCCCTCAAGAGGTTGTCACTGATTATATTGCTAGGGAACAACGTCACCAATCTCACGAGAAGATCGGAAAGGATGCTGAAAAGCAGAAGTTGGAGCAAGGACTGCCTAAGGAACCCCAGAGCTTGCTGGTCGCTCGGGTTCAAGATGTACGACATGCTATTCAGGGGGTGATGTTTGTTTTCTGCTTGTCTGTACTTCTACTAGTTCTACGTTACATGTTAGTTCTAGTTCATCTTCTGCTACTGCTGTTGAGTTGCCTTCTGTCATTTCAGGTGTACTCGAGGAGTTTCATGATATGCTACCAGATGAGATGCCAGCTGGATTGCCTCCTCTTAGGGGCATAGAGCATCAGATTGTCTTTGTGTCGGGTGCTTTTATTCCTAACCGGCCAACTTACAGGAATAACCCCATGGAGACCAAAGAGTTGCAGTCACAGGTAGAGGATTTGCTTAGCAACGGGTATATTAGGGAGAGTCTGAGTCCCTGTGCCATACCAGTTTTGTTGGTACCAAAGAAGGATGGGACCTGGCGCATGTGTGTTGATTGTCGAGCCATCAACCAGAATACAGTTAAGTACCGTCATCCCATTCCTCGCTTAAATGACATGTTAGATGAGTTTCATGGTGTTTGCTTATTTTCTAAGATTGATTTGAGGAGCGGGTACCATCAGATTAGGATGAAGGAAGGTGACGAGTGGAAAACCGCTTTTAAGACCAAATATGGTCTTTACGAGTGGTTGGTCATGCCCTTCGGGCTAACTAATGCTCCTAGTACTTTTATGCGCTTGATGAACCATGTTTTGCGTGCATTCTTAGGTCGATTTGTTGTCGTATACTTTGATGATATCCTTGTTTACAGCAAGTCCTTAGAAGAGCATGTTGAACACTTGCGCGCTGTTTTTCTAGTTCTTAGGAAGGAGCACTTGTTGATATGACCCGGGAATTGGAATAAAATGTGCTAGACATTATTTATGTTTCATTTTCTTGTTATTTTTATTTTTAGAGTTATGGATTAATAACTAGAGAAATGTACGTTATGATTTTTATCTTGAGATAATTGTTAGGATTTTTACTTTAAATAATTATTAGGATTTTAGTATTTTATTTTAGTTAGGATTTATCTCTATTTTGTAATCTCTATTTAAGCATGTTAATGAAAACAAGGAAAGGAGATCCTGAATTTGAAGAAAAAAAAAAGAGCGTTTCATTAGAAACCCTAGAGAGCGAGAAGGTTTCAACCGTTCGAGAGATTCGAGCACTAAGGACCGTGAGAAGCGGCGCTGAGGATCTGTTCTTGTCGTGAGATTCGACAAGGATCGATACTCGTGGTTCCAAAGGCGTTTGTGAGATTCGAGCGTTTGCGGGATCGAATTCGACTACCTATCGAAAGATCGGGCCAACCCTCATGCGAGAAATTCGCATCAAGTGGTATCAGCTGCCAGTACATCGATCAAGGTAGTCGTCTATATCCGATTTAATTGTTGATTTTGTTTCAATTTCAGCAATTCAATCATCCAAAACCCCAAAAAAAAAAAATCACAAACCCTAATTCTTCACCACCACCGTCGGCCACCACCATTGCCGCCGCTCCACCACCACCTCTGATGACCACCGTCCACCACCACCCAACCACCATCTGCCCTCCAGCCACCAGCACCCGCAACTACCAGCCCCCATCGCCACATAGGTTTTTCGCAAACCCTAACCAACCGCCACCACATTACCGCCTCTCAACCACCACTTCCGACAACCACCACCACCCTCCGACCACCACCAGCCTTTGAGAGCCTCATTCCGAGCACCACCGAACCACCCACCCAGCCGCGAAGTACTGGCAACGATCAGCACAGCGAACGGCGCAGCGACAACGAAACACGCAGCCGCGCGCTGCACGCCCGTGCACCTCTAGTGCACGCCCGCGCACCTTTAGTGCACGCCCGCGCACCTCTAGTGCACGCCCGCGCACCCTTGTGCACGCCCGCGCACTTGCTCCCCGCAGCGCCTGTCTCTCCGGCCCCCGTGCGCTCGATTGTTTCTTTGTGCGACTTTGCTTCCCTTCGGGTATTGCTTTTGGTATATTAACCATGTTGCATGCTATCCGAAAGCTTTTGATTGATGATTTGTGTCGTCTTACTTACAAACTTGAGTGGCAAGTGCAACAACTCATTGACTAACACAACTCTTGTTTCAATGACTCCGTCATCAAGGCACCATTGGTAGATTATGAGGCACTTACTCCCGTATATGATGTCTATGATGATGATGATGATGTTGAGTATGATGTTGCATATGATACCATTGTGGAGGATCAATGTGTAGTGGATGCGCATGTTGATGATGTTCACATGGTTGTGCTACACCCGAGTTTCGCTCCAATTGGTGAACACTTTGAGGTGATGACTACAAGCTTTGTTCATGTTATTCCTCATTTTTCTCCTTCGGCATTTCCATTGTTCCATGATTCATGGATTACTCGATCTCAAGAAAGGGAGCAACGAAGCAAGACGTGTGCTATCGAGAATTCATTATCGGTCACAGTAATGTCGCTAAAGCATCTCCTATCGACGCACATACATGAGGGCGACCCCATTCTTGCGAACGTCGCTGACATTATTCTTTCCGACAAGCCACCTGGTTGGCCGCCTGATTTGTCTCCCATCATTGTTGCCGTGTTCGTTCTTCATTCCCATGATTCGAGGATGAATCAATTTCAAGAAAGGGAGAATGATATGACCCGGAAATTGGAATAAAATGTGCTAGACATTATTTATGTTTCATTTTCTTGTTATTTTTATTTTAGAGTTATGGATTAATAACTAGAGAAATGTACGTTATGATTTTTATCTTGAGATAATTGTTACGATTTTTACTTTAAATAATTATTAGGATTTTAGTATTTTATTTTAGTTAGGATTTATCTCTATTTTGTAATCTCTATTTAAGCAAGTTAATGAAAACAAGGAAAAGAGATCCTGAATTTGAAGAAAAAAAAAGAGCGTTTCATTAGAAACCCTAGAGAGCGAGAAGCTTTCAACCGTTCGAGAGATTCGAACACTAAGGACCGTGAGAAGCGGCGCTGAGGATCTGTTCTTGTCGTGAGATTCGACAAGGATCGATACTCGTGGTTCCAAAGGCGTTTGTGAGATTCGAGCATTTGCGGGATCGAATTCGACTACCTATCGAAAGATCGGGCCAACCCTCCTGCGAGAGATTCGCATCACTTGTTTGCTAACTTGAAGAAGTGTCAGTTTTGCTCCGATACTGTCATCTTTCTTGGTTTTGTTGTAGGTAGAAATGGTTTGCAAGTGGATACAGAGAAGATTCGAGCTATTCGAGAGTGGCCTCAACCAACATCCGTCACTGAGATACGGAGCTTCTTAGGCTTAACAGGATTTTACCGTAGGTTCGTTAGGGACTTCAGCAGCATCGCCGCCACTCTTACAGAACTAACAAAGAAAGGGATGTCATTCAAATGGGGTCCAGTGCAAGAAGAGGCTTTTGCTACACTTCGGGAGCGGTTGACAAATGCTCGGTTGCTAGCACTTCCTGATTTCTCAAAGACTTTTGAGATTGAGTGTGATGCATCTGGGGTTGGTATTGGTGGTGTTTTGATGCAGTAAGGTCGGCCTATCGCTTACTTTAGCGAGAAGCTAGGAGGAGCTATAGAGAATTACTCTAACACTACCTACGGCAAGGAGTTGTATGCCTTGGTCCGTGTTTTACAGACTTGGGCGCATTACTTGTTGCCTCGTGAGTTCGTGATACATACTGACCATGAGGCCTTGAAGTATCTACGGAGTCAAACCACCCTTAGCGCTCGCTATGCTAAGTGGGTTGAGTTCATCGAGGCTTTTCCTTATGTGGTCAAGTACAAGAAGGGGAAGGACAACATCGTCGCTGATGCCCTCTCTCGTAGGTATTCTCTTCTCTCTACTATTGAAGCTCGTGTTCTTGGCTTTTCTATGCTTATTGATCTCTACTCTGCCGGTGCTGATTTTGGGGATATATTCTGTCAATTTGTGCAATCTGCTGGTTCCCCTAATGTTGGTAGTTATTTTGTGCAGGATGGTTACTTATTTAGGGCCTCCTGCCTTTGTGTGCCTCGTTGTTCAGTTCGATCATTTCTGGTTTTAGAGGCACATGGAAGTGGATTGATGGGGCATTTTGGGGTTTCTAAGACCTTAGGAATTTTGAAGGATCATTTTTACTGGCCTAGGATGCGATCTGACGTTGAGAAATGTTGTGCTAGTTGTGTTACTTGTGCTAAAGCAAAGTCTAGATCGAACCCGAATGGTCTGTACCTCCCCCTACCTCTAGCTAGTGCCCCATGGGAGGACATTTCTATGGATTTTGTGCTAGGCTTGCCTAAGACTAGGAAAGGCCATGATTCTGTATTTGTTGTGGTAGATCGGTTTTCTAAGATAGCCCATTTCATAGCTTGCTCTAGGACTGATGATGCTTCTCATGTTGTTACCTTATTCTTTGATCATATTGTGAAGCTACATGGGGTGCCTAAATCTATTGTTTATGATAGGGACTCTAAGTTCCTTAGTTACTTCTGGAAGACCTTGTGGGCTAAGCTAGGTACCAAGCTGTTATTCACTACTTCTAGTAATCCTCAAACAGATGGTCAGACTGAGGTAGTTAATAGAACTTTAAGGGTTTTATTGCGCACTATGCTTGCTAATAACTTGTGCAGGTGGGAGGATTGTTTATCCTATGTCGAGTTTTCTTACAATCGGGCAGTGCATTCCGCCACCAAGATGTCTCCTTTTGAGGTGGTTTATGGTCAAAATCCCCACACACCATTGGATTTGGCACCACAGCCCCTATCTTCTCCCGAGGACCTTGCTGTTAAGTCCCGGACTGAGTTAGTGAAGTCTTTGCATGAGAGTGTTCGACTGCAACTTGAGCGCCGAACTCAACAGTATGTGACCCAGGCCAACAAGCATCGCAAGAAGCTATTATTGGAGGTTGGAGACTGCGGCCTAGAGCTGATGGGCCTTTCATTGTGCTAGAGAAGATTAATGACAACGCTTACCGAATTGATCTTCCAAGTAAGTATGGTGTTCATGATGTTTTTAACGTCTGTGACTTAGCTCCCTTTCTTGCAGGGGATGGGCTACTTGAGGAGTTGACGGATTCGGGGTCGAATCCTTTTCAAGGGGGGGGAGGATGATGTGACCCTCGACGGAACTAGCTTGTCCGACGATCGGGTTGGAGGTCTAGATACTAGTGATGGTGCTCTGACGGATGATATTGAAGATGCTACCGAGGAGGAGATTGAAGAGGAACCGCTTTTGCCCCGAGCTACCCCACCGTTGACAAGAGCTCGAGCTCGCCTACTTGGTCAGTCGGTTCTAGCCTCTGAAAGGTCACCCGCATACATGATTACTTTGCTACAAGTGACTTCCGAATCGACAACATTTGAGGCTAGTGTGGAGACGAAATAAGACCAAATGAAGGCTGATTTATCCCACCAATATTTATACATTTTTATGCAATTTCTTTCTACAATAATGGGCTAAAGGTTTGACTATATTGGTTAACCCCAAAGTTGCCAATTAGTCGGTGTTATGGCCTAGTTTGTTTTCATAATTTCTTTTCTTCCTTTATTTATTGGGTGTTTTAAGAGGTCTTATGACCAAGTAGCTTATATATACATTTGTAAGCCTCATTTGAAAAACAAGTTGAATTTGAGAAAACTAAGCTTATGCTTCCTTCGTTTCGGGTTAAGAAACACAAATCTATCTTGGTGAGATGCCGGATAAACCCTCTTGGTGAGATGCTAAGAGCGATTCCTTAGTGAGAGACGACGGAATCAAAGGGTCGGAAACACTCGGAGTGCGAGGCCGAGAGTGCGGAAGATCGAGTGGTGGAGAGAGCTCGGAGTGCGAGGCCGATGTAACGGCCCAAGATTATGATTCCCGAGTTACGTTTCGAGGGATAAAACCCCTCGTTAGGATCTTGCGCCCCGAGTATAGGTTGAAGGTTTGAAACCAAAGAAGCGTAGTTCAAAGTGGGATTTCGCACCCAAATCCGAAAGGTCCGTTGGAGACCCCGAGGTAAACCCCTGTACCTGTCCTAAGTTTACAACGCGGAAGACCTTTTTATCAAACAAAGAACATAAATTCTGAAAATGATACAACAAGTACCACGACAAAGCCGGGTCAAAACAGAGTATAAGTAGGAAGAAATCCTAAAAGCATGAATCTGGTGAAGTCAGGGTTCAACACTCACTCTCCGCCATATGAATGGACCCCGTCACAACAGCAAGAAATCAAGCAGGGGATCGAGTACCTGAAACTATACCACCAAGTGAGGCCAAGAGTCCGCCCGCGGGTCCTCTGACCGCGCTGAGGACATATAATACGCCTATACCTAGAATAAAGGATGTCTTCATGCAGTACTGAAATATTAACCACACTATCATGCTTCTAATTCATATATGCAGAATATTAAGTAAGGCCTTAACAAAGAATACCAAGTGGTATATACTCTCTTCTAACACCACCCCCCTTCCCGATAGGGTGGAGACTGGCCTGTTCGATGCTATAACATATCAAATCTCATCATCATATCGTATTTCATGCTCATCTCGTATCTCGTGATATATATATAACTCAATGAGGACAACACCCGGTGAAACTGGGTTGTCCTATGACCCTAGCAAGGACTCTATGACTCACAGATAATGACCGTTTTGTATTCAAACGCATACAGAATAAGAATGCTCATTCGTAAGTGCAATCCCTAAGCATGATACTACATGACATGCTCTTATGCATATGCAACAACTACATACTATATGACACATCAGGCAGGAGGTACTGGTTACTGAGTAAGCCCGGGAGGTACTTACCTTGCTAGAAGATCAGCAAAAGAAGAATCCAGCACATAGTAGTCACGATCGGAAAATATCACCTAATTACATAACAAGAATATGCTAAGTATACTTCTATTGCTTTTCTGAACACATATATTACTCACTCAAATTAGCAGATAGATAAGCAAGCTTTCATCAATCATACTTTCAATTCATCACGATTAACCAACTCTTATCTCATACCATTCATCATAACTTGTCAACTTATCAGTTTAAAAAATAACCTCCATATATTATATCATACTTAACCAAATTCGCATATAATTATTATTTCATACTCATACTTTCCATATATATATATATATATATATATATATCATCATCATCATAATATTTAACATTTAATCTCTTCTAAAAATGACCACAATATCGTGCTATTAGTCACACATATTATACCGTCAATCAACCGATCATATTATCATGCTGGTTAGTCATCGAATAAGTCTTACTCTTAGGTTAGTTTCAAAACCGTTTCAAATCCGAGTTAAACAGTTAAGAATTCCGACCCTTGAAAATACTCGCCAAAGCCCTTTTTCAATTTAATTATTAATTTACTTTCCGATCTTTGAAATCTTTTTCAACTTACTTTTAAAATTTATAAGTCCAAATAATATATTTTAACCCCCAATCATATTATATTTTATTTTAAATACCATTAAATATTTAGATAAGTAAACGGTTAAACTCGAACCGAACCAAACCCTCAATTATTAATCCCCAAACCGATTTAATCAAACAAAATATATAATATGGCAGGGGGCTCCACAAGCCACGTTGGCATCTTCATCTTCCCGAATTGAAAAGCAGAAGTGCCGCCTGCGCCACCTTCCTTACGCGATCCACCGGCGTTGCTCGCTCAGGCCGCCCGTGCTGGTCGTCGGCGCTCCACGTCGCGCCAGTCTTGCTCTCCCGCCCTCGAGCTCATCTCCCGCCTCACCCGGAGCTTCACAGCCTCGCAGCTCACTCGACGCTCGCTCGCCTCGCCTCGCGCTCACTGCGCTTGTCCTCGCCGAAGGCCTCGAGCCCACCCGAACGTCCCTCACTAAACCCAAGCTCACTCCCGACTAGCCTAAGCATCGAAAAAGACTAAAAGACAAATCGAAACGAGAATAAGTTCAGAGCTCACCGAGATGGATCTTTCGCGACTTCGAAGCTCTAGATCGGAGTTCAGGGCTTCTTCGGTGGCTCGCGATGGCTCGTCGGACCTACACCGGACAAGGGTGAGTGTGATGGAGGAGTTCGGGGGTGATTTGGATTGGAAAAAATAGAGAACGGCTTACCGGAAGATTGTTTGCGTTCGAACGGGACGACGGAGTTCCGATGGCTTGTGGAGGCGCTGGGGAGCTCCTAGGCTGCTCCAGCTGCTAGTGGCGGCTCCGAGGGGTGTGTGTGACCTTCTGCTGGTGGCTCAAGGTGGAAAGATAGAAGGAGGAGGAGGAGACAGTGGTTTGGGGATGAAGACGGTGGCAACGATGGTGATGGTGAAATGTTGACGGTGAATGGTGATGGAGTGCAGCCGAAGAGTGGGGAGGAGCTGAAGAGTTTGAAGAAGCAAGGGAGAGGTGTGAAGTAATGGCGTAGATGGCGTACAGAAGAAGAGAGGCCCGGAGGGATGGGTTTACAGATTCTGCAGAGGTAGGGGTGCAGTAGGAGCTAGGCGGGAGGGTGGCTGGGAACAGGTAAGGATTTGATTGGAGAAGTGATGGGTATTAATTACGGGCATCAGTTAAAATTAAATACCCCGAATTAAAACCCGAATACGTGAATTTTGAATCCCGAAATTAGTTTCTGAAAGTCAGTTTTTCCGAATCTTGCTTTCTCGATCGATTAGAATTTTATAATCGAAAAGGGTATCACCATCCGATAATTATTTTGAATTTTCGAGGTCAAATGACGGAAATTGTTCGCCAAATTTTACATTCCGGTCGGAATCCGCTAAACGAGTTTTAAAACCGATTTAATTTTAGATTTTTAATTCTCTTTTTCTGAAAAATTAGGATTTTAAAATCCAATCCTTTACATCATCCACCTCTAAAAACAAGTCTCGTCCCCGAGACTAAAATCATTTTAAAACAAGGGATGAAGTTTGAAATTGATGAGTTCAAGAATCATGTCATTGATCCCGTAAACATCTCATAAGTGCCCCTATGAGGTCCTCACAGTACCATTGCCGTGATCATAAAATCCCCAAATAGGCCGTAGTAAGAATGTAATATAGGCCCCTACCACATCCTTACTCCAACTCCTTGGCCATATCATAACTCAAATACTTGTATTCACTTCGTGAGGCATTATAATGAAAACTAGTGCCGTATTAGTTTCTTTAAAATCCAAGTTAGTCTCTTTTGAAACACCATTCAAAATTTCAAGTTCGACGTTAGTCAAGTTCATTTCCAACTTTTCATTTTATCCTACCATCCACCTCTAAAGGCTAACCCTACATTCTCTTCCCAGGTTCCATGTTATGATCAAGTTCCAATACTACAGCTTCCATCATTTCTATGATCAAGCATCATATATATTTAGAGAGTAGCACTCATATCACATATTAATAGCAGGACATAAACACGTCAAGTATAGTCGTATACCATAAAATATCTAGCACATCATCACATCATCACGGCTCATCACATCATATCACCAAGGATCTGCACACAACTACCAATCATAAGCACACAAGCAAAGAGATACTACCAACCAACCCCAATCCAACTAGTCAACTCACCGCACTCGCAAGGTCAGGGAAATATCTACGCTCGGCTCGACATAGGACGTGAGCAATCGTCTAGGACATCCCCATAACTAGCCCGAACACTCTCCTCGGTCTCCCACGTGGCCTCCTCAGGGCTCCTCCTAGACCACTGAACTAGAAGCAAAGGAACCTCCCTGTTCCTAAGCCTCTTGACACGATGGTCAAGAACCCTCACAGGACGCTCTACAAAGGTATGGTCGGGCTCAATCTGAAGGTCCGAATAGTCTAGGACATGGCTAGGGTCAGGGATATACTGACGAAGCTGTGAGACGTGAAAGACGTCATGAACACCGGCCAAGGATGGGGGCAAAGCTAAGCGATAGGCCACCTCACCAACTCTATCAAGAATCTCAAACGGGCCAATATACCTCGGACTCAACTTTCCTTTGATGCCAAACCATCGGACCCCTCTGGTAGGCGAAACTCAAAGCCACACATGCGAACCCACCTCGAACTCAATCTCTGTCTTTCGCCTGTCTGCATACTTCTTCTGACGATGTTGGGCGACTCTCATGTGCTCACAGATACGTCCCACCTTATCAATGGTCTCTCTAACTAGGTCCGGTAAAGATGAAACTGCATCCGCAGGCTCATCCCAGCAAACTGGCGACTTGTATCACCTCCCATACAAAGCCTCATATGGAGCCATCTCGATCGATGCATGGTAGCTGTTGTTGTATGAAAACTCCACCAATGGTAGGTGTCTAACCCAACGGTCTCCCCACTCCAAAACACATGATCGCAGCATATCCTCCAAGGTCTGAATCGTTCTCTCACTCTGGCCATCTGTTTGAGGATGATAAGCTGTACTGAAATGCAGTCTGGTACCTAGACTCTCCTGAACCTGATGCCAAAACCTCAAGGTAAAACGTCCATCTCTGTCAGATACGATCCTCTCAAGTACTCCATGAAGTCTCACGATCAGGCAAATGAACTCCTCAGCTAACCGCGATGCTAGCCATGTCTCCTGAATCGGAATGAAGTGAGCCGACTTGGTCAACCTATCGACCACGACCCAAATGGCGTCGAATCCTCTGACATCTCGCCTCAGCCCAGTGACAAAGTCCATCGAGATATCTGTCCACTTCCACGCGGGAACTTGAAGCGACCTAACAAGTCCTCCCGGTCTCTGGTGCTCAATCCGAACCTGCTGGCAAACCTGACATCTGGCTACAAAATCTTTGATGTTTGCTCGCATCCTCTGCCACCAATAATATCTCCTCAAATCCTGATACATCTTATTCGTCCCTAGATGGACAGAATAAGAAGTGGAGTGAGCCTCCTACATGATCCTCTGCCTCAGATCTGACGTCGACGGAACTACAACTCTGCCTTGAAAGGTCAACATCCCATCTCCTCTCTCTACAAGCTCTCTGAATTGACCATGGGCTATCCGATCCCTCCAAACTGCAATCTCTGGACAGTCTACCTGACCTCAACGAATCTCCTCAGTCAACTCAGCCTGAACCTCCAAGAATGATAACCGTCCACTCTCTCGCTGAACCCACACCTCAAAGCAACACCTCATCAAATCTGTCTGCAAATCCTTCTAAGCTGTAAGCCTCGCCACTGATGCCTCCTGGCGAGTCTTTCTACTGAGCGCATCTGCCACCACATTGGCATTACTTGGGTGATAAACTATGTCCAAGTCATAGTCCTTTAGAAGTTTTAGCCACCGTCTCTGTCGCATGTTGAGCTCCTTCTGAGTGAAAATATACTTCAAGCTCTTGTGATCCGTCATCACCTTGCATGAAGTGTCGTATAGGTAATGCCTCCAAATCTTCAAAGCATGAACTACAGCTGTCAACTCCAAGTCATGAACGGGATCAGACACCTCTGCAGACTTCAACTGGCACGAAGCATAAGCAATGACCCGATCTCTCTGATGCAGAACACATCCCAAGCCGGAACGCGAAGCGTCTGTGTAGACGACAAAGTCCTCTGTCCCTTCTGGCAACGCTAGTACTGGGGCAGTCGTTAGCTTCTCCTTCAGAAGCTCAAAGCTGGTCTGACACTCCACATTCCACTCAAAAGTAACATCCTTCTTCAGCAGCTGCGTCATCGGCCTAGCAATGCTCAAGAAACCCTAGACGAATCTCCTATAGTAACTGGTCAATCCTAGAAACGAGCGGATGTCCTTGACGTTCTTGGGCACCTCCCAAGCAACGATAGCATCAATCTTCGCCGGATCCACGACGACTCCCTCAGCTGAAATCACATGGCCTAAGAAAGCCACCTCTGCAAGCCAGAACTCGCACTTGCTGTATTTCCCATACAGCTGATGCTTCCTCTGCGTCTCGAGGACAATCCTCAAATGCTCCTCTCTACTTCTCGAGTAGATTATAATGTCATCTATGAAGACGAAAACAAATCTGTCCAGGTAGTCAATGAATACGGGGTTCATGAGCTCCATGAAAGCAGCTGGTGCATTGGTCAGCCCAAACGGCATGACCACGAACTCGTAGTGACCATAGCGAGTCCTGAAAGCGGTCTTCTGGACATCCTCTGGCTTCACTCTCAGTTGGTGATAACCCGACCTCAAATCAATCTTTGAGAAGACGATGGCGCCCTGCATCTGATCCAACAGGTCGTCAATCCTGGGAAAGGGGATAACGGTTCTTCACCGTCGAACGGTTCAGCTCCCTATAATCGATGCATAGCCTCAATGACCCCTCCTTCTTCTTGACGAACAACACTGGTGCTCCCCAAGGTGATGCACTAGGCCTGATGTAACCCTTCTCGGCTAGCTCCTCCAAATGAGCCTTCAGCTCCGCCATCTCCGTCGGTGCCATGCGGTAAGGGACTCGTGAAATAGGTCTAGTGCCTAGGTCTAGCTCGATCCCAAAGTCAACCTCTCTCGGTGGGGGAAGTCCCGGTAGCTCCTCTGGAAACACATCTGCAAAGTCTTTGACATAAGGGACATCTGACAAGCTGGGATGTGTGCGATCCACCTCTAAAGCGTAACACAAATACCCGATGCATCCCTGATCTAGAAGTCTGGCGGCTCTGACTGCGCTAATGAGCGCTCCGTTCCTCTTGGGGTCGCTCCCCCAAACCTGGTGCTCAGTCCCGTCATCTGCCAAGATAGACACCGTCCTCGTCCTCAGATTGATAATCGCTCCATAGTGGTCCATGAAATCCATACCCAGAATGAGATCATCCATCCTCAATGGCATGACAATAAGGTCGGTTGGCCACTCACGCTCACCCATATGGATGGGGCACCCTAAAATCTCCCGACTCGTCCTAACCTTTGCCCCGTCCGCTAGACCAATAGTAAGGGGTAAACCACTCGTGCAGCTCAGGCTGAGCCTAGCAACGCACGCCTCTGCTATGAAGCAGTGAGTAGCACCAGTGTCAAACAATATAGACAAGCACGCATCATGGAAATGTATAGTACCTGCGGAAGTAGGGGAAGTACGGTCATCAGCTCTCATCTGGAACACGCGAGGCGGTGTGGGTAATGCTGGTCCTCGGCCTCCGAAACTCTGGCCACGATCATACCCGGACCCAGATGGTCATGCAGATGACGAACCTCTACCCTGACCTGGCCCTGACGGCCCTCTGCCTCCACGATCGTAACCTCTACCCCCTCTACCTCCTCCTCGACCTCTACCAGTAGCATCTCCTCGCCCCTGACCCTAGGGATAAGTCAGCAGTGGCGGCTGAGTAGCCGCAGGAAGTCTCGGTGGCTGTGCAGTCGGCGGGGCTCTACCACCCTAGGGACAACGGGCAGCTCTGTGCCCCATGGTGCCACAAGTGAAGCAGACAATCGAACAATCTGGGCAGGAAGTGACATAATGACCTCTCTCGAAGCATCCATTGCAAGTGACACTCCTCACTCGTGCATCTCCTCCATAAAAAGCTGGACCGGGCGGCTGGGGTGCCATCGGTGTAACTCCGTGATATCCCCCTCTAAAACCTCCTCCATAGCCTCCTCTTCTAGATCTGTCGTCTCCGCGACCATCCGATGGTCTTGCTCTCTTCGCCTCAGGGCGAGAAGTGGTATATGCAGTCTCGGACAAGATCCGCTGCTGGTCGTACAGGAGGATGACCTCCAGGAATCGATCAAAGCTGGCAACTCCCAAGCTGGAGGCATGCAGAAGTATTGGAGGCGGCAGTCTCATCGATAACATGCGAATCCGGCTCTCATCGGAAGGGCACAAGTCAGCACAGTAGACCAGTTCCTTCTTGAAATGGCGAACGATGGTAGAGACAGGAGTTGATCGGTTATAGTAGCCTCGCATAAAGGATACCTGTCGGGCTATCTCAATCCCAGGAGGGCGGTACTCTCTCAGCATCAGATCCCTAAACTCCTCGTAGGTCCAATCAGCCTGGTCTATCTTAAATAAAGACCAGCGGTCAATAGCGTCTCCCTGTAGACGGCATGCGGCAAGTCTCTGTCTCTCGAAAGCGGGGACAACAACATGGTCGAACAACCCATCCATCTCACGGAACCATCTCTCAATATCCTCCCCAACCTCTCCAGTAAAAGCCGGAGGACAGCACTGAGCTAACGTCTTGACCCAGTCGACGCGCTTCTCATGGCGTGCATCGGCTACGGGCTCAGCTGGCTGAACAGGAACCTCGGGCGTCGGTGCTGTAGATTGGGCTCCACCTAGCAACTTGCTCAGAATGTCGTGAAGCGCCGTCTCTAGCTGTCCAAGTCTAGTCTCTGTGGAAATCGGAATCTGGTCATCAGCCGGCGGAGGCAAAGCTTGCTCTTCAGCGTGATCGTCAGCAGCGTGCTCCTCGACTCTCTCAACAGCAATCTGACGGGGGCGTCCCCGGCCACGACGTGTCCTACCCCCACGCCCAACTGAACCGCGTCTAGTATCGACCATGATGACTACATGAACGGTTAATTTAAACACTCAGCACAGAAGCACTCAACGATTAATATGATCCCTTTCAAGGAGGATTGCCCTCGGGCCCAATTGCATATATGTAGATATAAACGTAAGCATAGAGACGATCTATGCCGTCCTTCGAGGGACGACTGACCGGAGGGGCAAAAACCTCACAGCCTCCTGACTCGATACTCCAACCTCCGTGGTGTTCCTTTGAGTCTTCTAGGCCCATTTGTAAATAAAAGCTAGTATTTTGCCTACCGTTAATCCCCGAGTTCTACATCCATAAGGGAGGTCTATCGCTTTGGTCTCTACCCACGAGATTGTTTCCCCTTTATTCATTTAGGTTTTAAGTCCAATTAAATTTATTTTGCTGTTTAAAACAATTTTCAAAACCATTTGAAGTCATTGGGCAATTTTCAAAACCATCTTCAACCTATTGTACTAGGATTGCAAAACCTCAGCTCTGATACCACCTTTGTAACAACCCGAGATTATGATTCCCGAGTTACGTTTCGAGGGATAAAACCCCTCGTTAGGATCTTGCGCCCCGAGTATAGGTTGAAGGTATGAAACCAAAGATGCGTAGTTCAAAGTGGGATTTCGCACCCAAATCCGAAAGGTTCGTTGGAGACCCCGGGGTAAACCCTTGTACCTGTCCTAAGTTTACAACGCGGAAGACCTTTTTATCAAACAAAGGACATAAATTTTGAAAATGATACAACCAGTACCACGACAGAGCTGGGTCAAAACAGAGTATAAGTAGGAAGAAATCCTAAAAGCATGAATCTGGTGAAGTCAGGGTTCAACACTCACTCTCCGCCATATGAATGGACCCCGTCACAACAGCACAAAATCAAGCAGGGGATCGGGTACCTGAAACTATACCACCAAGTGAGGCCAAGAGTCCGCCCGCGGGTCCTCTGACCGCGCTGAGGACATATAATACGCCTATACCTAGATTAAAGGATGTCTTCATGCAGTACTGAAATATTAACCACACTATCATGCTTCTAATTCATATATGCAGAATATTAAGTAAGGCCTTAACAAAGAATACCAAGTGGTATATCCCTCTTCTACCACCACCCCCCTTCCCGATAGGGTGGAGACTGGCCAGTTCGATGCTATAACATATCAAATCTCATCATCATATCGTATCTCTTGCTCATCTCGTATCTCAGGATATATATATAACTCAAGGAGGACAACACCCGATGAAACTGGGTTGTCCTATGACCCTAACAAGGACTCTATGACTCATAGATAACGGCCGTTCTGTATTCAAACGCATACAGAATAAGAATGCTCATTCGTAAGTGCAATCCCTAAGCATGATACTACATGACATGCTCTTATGCATATGCAACACCTACATACTATATGACACATCAGGCAGGAGGTACTGGTTACTAAGTAAGCCCCGGAGGTACTTACCTGGCTAGAAGATCAGCAAAAGAAGAATCCAGCACACAGTAGTCACGATTGGAAAATATCACCTAATTACATAACGAGAATATGCTAAGTATACTTCTATTGTTTTTCTGAATACATATATTACTCACTCAAATTAGCAGATAGATAAGCAAGCTTTCATCAATCATACTTTCAATTCATCACGATTAACCATCTCTTATCTCATACCATTCATCATAACTTGTCAACTTATCAGTTTAAAAAATAACCTCCATATATTATATCATACTTAACCAAATTCGCATATTATTATTATTTCATACTCATACTTTCCACATATATATATATATATATATATATATATATATATATATATATATCATCATCATCATCATCATCATCATCATCATAATATTGAACATTTAATCTCTTCTAAAAATCACCACAATATCGTGCTATTAGTCACACATATTATACCGTTAATCAACCGATCATATTATTATGCTGATTAGTCATCGAATAAGTCTTACTCTTAGGTTAGTTTCAAAACCGTTTCAAATCCGAGTTAAATAGTTAAGAATTTCGACCCTTGAAAATACTCGCCAAAGCCCTTTTTCAATTTAATTATTAATTTACTTTCCGATCTTTGAAATCTTTTTCAACTTACATTTAAAATTTATAAGTCCAAATAATATATTTTAACCCCCAATCATATTATATTTTATTTTAAATACCATTAAATATTTAGATAAGTAAACGGTTAAACCCGAACCGAACCAAACCCTCAATTATTAATCCCCAAACCGGTTTAATCAAACAAAATATATAATATGGCAGGGGGCTCCACAAGCCACGTTGGCATCTTCATCTTCCCGAATTCAAAAGCAGAAGTGCCGCCTGCGCCACCTTCCTCACGCGATCCGCCGGCGCTGCTAGCTCAGGCCGCCCGTGCTGGTCGTCGGAGCTCGACGTCGCGCCAATCTCGCTCTCCCACCCTCGAGCTCATCTCCCGCCTCACCCAGAGCTTCCCAGCCTCGCAGCTCACTCGACGCTCGCTCGCCTCGCCTCGCGCTCGCTGCGCTAGTCCTCGCCGAAGGCCTCGAGCCCAGCCGAACGTCCCGCACTCAACCCAAGCTCACTCCCGACTAACCTAAGCATCGAAAAAGACTAAAAGACGAATCGAAACGAGGATAAGTTCAGAGCTCACCGAGATGGATCTTTCGCGACTTCGAAGCTCTAGATCGGAGTTCTGGGCTTCTTCGGTGGCTCGCGATGGCTCGTCGGACCTACACCGGACAAGGGTGAGTGTGATGGAGGAGTTCGAGGGTGATTTGGATTGGAAACGATAGAGAACGGCTTACCGGAAGATTGTTTGCGTTCGAACGGGACGACGGAGTTCCGATGGCTTGTGGAGGCGCTGGGGAGCTCCTAGGCTGCTCCAGCTGCTAGTGGCGGCTCCAAGGGGTGTGTGTGACCTTCTGCTGGTGGCTCATGGTGGAATGATAGATGGAGGAGGAGGAGACAGTGGTTTGGGGATGAAGACAGTGGCGACGATGGTTATGGTGAAATGGTGACGGTGAATGGTGATGGAGTGCAGCCGAAGAGTGGGGAGGAGCTGAAGAGTTTGAAGAACCAAGGGAGAGGTGTGAAGTGATGGCGTAGACGGCGTACAGAAGAAGAGAGGACCGGAGGGATGGGTTTACAGATTCTACAGAGGTAGGGGTGTAGTAGGAGCTAGGCGGGAGGGTGGCTGGGAACAGGTAAGGATTTGATTGGAAAAGTGATGGGTATTAATTACGGGCATCAGTTAAAATTAAACATCCCGAATTAATACCCGAATACGTTAATTTTGAATCCCGAAATTAGTTTCTAAAAGTCAGTTTTTCCGAATCTTGCTTTCTCGATCGATTAGAATTTTATAATCGAAAAGGGTATCACCATCCGATAATTATTTTGAATTTTCGAGGTAAAATGACGGAAATTGTTCGCCAAATTTTACATTCCGGTCGGAATCCGCTAAACGAGTTTTAAAACCGATTTAATTTTAGATTTTTAATTTTCTTTTTCTGAAAAATTAGGATTTAAAAATCCAAGCCTTTACAGCCGAGAGCTATCTTGCATCACATATCCCTCAACCCCCATTCCCTTCTTTACCACCATTCTAAGGCCTTCCACAGCCCCATTATCACCCTCAATCATCCCCAAAACGTCACCCAAAAGCAGCCATTCAATCCCTCTCAAACAAGCCCCGTTTAGACTCGCCTCTTGGTGAGATGCTAAGAGAGATTCCTTAGTGAGAGACGACGGAATCAAAGGGTCGGAAACACTCGGAGTGCGAGGCCGAGAGTGCGGAAGATCGAGTGGTGGAGAGAGCTCGGAGTGCGAGGCCGAGAGCTATCTTGCATCACATATCCCTCAACCCCCATTCCCTTCTTTACCACCATTCTAAGGCCTTTCACAGCCCCATTATCACCCTCAATCATCCCCAAAACGTCACCCAAAAGCAGCCCTTCAATCCCTCTCAAACAAGCCCCGTTTGGACTCGCCTCTGCACAAGCGACATCTCGGTAAAACACGATTTCCCGCTTCGTCTGACCTCAAATTGACGAGATCTGCCCCAATCCGTGACCGCGACTTCAAGATATACAAAAGTAGTACTTGCACGTCCCCAGAAACCGAGCCAATCGATGGGAAATCGAAAATATTTGAAGACTGACCTGCTGCTCCAAAAACTGTCCAATTTTTCCTGACTTATCTGAACTCTCGTCGCCGGTCCTTTTGCTCGAGCCCGGGTCCGAGCACGTCATGGTATCAGAGCTCTTTCGACACATGCTCTTTCGACACATGCTCTGTGTTTTGGTCATAACAGGAGCTATATATGTCCGATTGAGGTGTGTGAGTACTTGTTGAAAAGATAATTCGAAGGGCTACATCTTTTATGAAGACCAAAGTGCTGAAATCATCCAAGAACAGGTCCGAAATTGGCAATAAATCAGCATTCCGAAATCTGGACAGCTTTCCCGATGCATTGAATGAAGTCGGAATAGATGAGATGTATCGAAGGGTTTTCAGCCAATGGGAATTGATGGTTTTCTACACTTTATGAGGACAATCGACCCTTCATTTTCCGCATTGAGGCTGTCCACATTTCTTCATCAATTTCGAGAAACTTCTCATCTTATCCGTCTTTAATTTGTTGTTTAATTGTTGCTTGTTTTTTGCCTATAAAATGCCTAAACCTTTGTCATAAGAAATAAGATTAGAGTTGAGAATTTTTGGAAAAACGTGTGTGTGTTTGGTTGATTTGGTGAGATGCCATTTTGACACCCCATTCCGGAGTGAGAGGCCGAGGAATGATCCCGTTTGTGTAACTCTTTCCGGTGAGATGCTTGTTAGAGTTGTTAAAACAAAGGCTTGTTTGCTCGGGAGTGAGATGCCGACGAGTGAGAGAGCGAGTTTGGTAAGTCCATGGGTGAGATGCTCATAGATTTAGCCATCCATATCTTGTTTTTATTTTCCCATAAATCTAGAAAAATCCAAATAAAAGAGTCGTGTGTGTCAAATTTTGTTCTCGTGCTCGGTTGAAGCTTTGTAACTTGTTGGATCGATCCCTTCGGGTCGTATCATTTGGTATCAGAGCTAATCCATCAAGTTCTCAAAGCTTTATGTTATTCAATCACTTTCATCCACATCCCTCTTCAGAGCCGTTGCGGTTGCAACCATTCAAGTGCACTACGCAGATCCAACGTACAGGGGCGTATCGTACCGTTTTGGAAAGGCAACGCAGATTTGAGAGTCTTCGCGAGATCAACCGTCAAGATATCTTACGCAGATCCAACGTACAGGGGCGTAATGTTTCTTTTTGGAAGGTCTATGCAAGATTCGAGGACGAATCTTTTTCAAAGGAGGGGAGGATGATGTGATCCGAGCTCTTTCGACACATGCTCGGTGTTTCGGTCATTACAGGAGCTATATATGTCCGATTGAGGTGTGTTAGTACTTTTTGGAAAGATAATTCGAAGGGCTACATCTTTTACGAAGATCAAAGTGCTGAAATCATCCAAGAACAGGTCCGAAAATGGCAATAAATCAGCATTCCGAAATCTAGACAGCTTTCCCGATGCAATGAATGAAGTCAGAATAGATGAGATGTATCGAAGGGTCTTCATCCAATGAGAATTGATGGTTTTCTACACTTTATGAGGACAACCGACCCTTCATTTTCCGACATGGGGCTGTCCACATTTCTTCATCAATTCCGATAATCTTTTCATCTTATTCGTCTTTAATTTGTTGTTTAATTGTTGCTTGTTTTTTTGCTATAAAATGCCTAAACCTTTGTCAAAAGAAATAAGATTAGGGTTGAGAATTTTTGTAAAAAAGTGTGTGTGTTTGGTTGATTTGGTGAGATGCCATTTTGACACCCCATTCCAGAGTGAGAAGCCGAGGAATGCTCCCGTTTGTGTAACTCTTTCCGGTGAGATGCTTGTTAGAGTTGTTCAAACAAAGGCTTGATTGCTCGGGAGTGAGATGCCGACGAGTGAGAGAGCGAGTTTGGTAAGTACATGGGGGAGATGCTTATAGATTTAGCCATCCATATCTTGTTTTTATTTTCCCATAAATCTAGAAAAATCCAAATAAAAGAGTCGTGTGTGTCAAATTTTGTTCTCGTGCTCAGTTGAAGCTTTGTAACTTGTTGGATCGATCCTTTCGGGTCGCATCAACCACCCCAATAAAAAATCTCCAACATCAAACATCATCAATCATTCATCCAAGACTAAACCACTCACAAATTCAGCATTATTAGACTTTCAATTCAATACTACAGATCAACACAGAGACGGACTAACTTGTGCTTACCCGCTTGAAATCGAAGCTGATGTCTCCCGGTGGTCCGACGGTGGTACGTAGAGAGGGAGTATGGTGGAGAGAGGTGAACAACAAGGAGAGGAGGGCACTGGTGGAACTGGAGGTTGCTGGAGGTAGATGTGCAAGTCGGCCAGATACAAGGGTGGTGCCTTGATGATGAATACCGGTGAGAGGAAGGTTGGGTGTGGAGAGATGGTCGGAGTGAGAGAAAGCAGACGGAGGGAGAAGGTGCGGCATTGGTGGGGAAATCTGGCGATCCGGAGAGGGGTGTGCTCTGTCATCGGTGGCGAAAGTCCGGCGATCAGAGGAGGGCGGAGAGGTGAAGAGGTGGTGTGGTGAGGGGAAACGGCGGTGAAGAAGGGTGGCGATGGAGATGGGCAAAAGGGAGAGGAAGGGGGAGACGGGAAAAGGGTTTTTTTTCTTTTTTTTTACGAAAATAATCCTTAACTTAAAATAAAAGGAATAAAGAAAAAAAATGCCTTTAGCTCTTCCCACCCTGTCTAAGATCAGACATTGTTAACTCCCTCTTCAACCTGTCAAACTCTTGTGCACAACTACGAGGCAAACATGCACTATATACAAAAAAATTGAAACTAAATAATGACGAATTTAAGAATTGTTTCAACTTTTCCAACAAGCGAGTATGACACTTTGTAAAGGGTATATAATACCACCAATTTAGTTCCATTGGTGGCTTTTCAAAGTAGCAACTAAAAGGATCAACATAATCACCGTTACCTTCCAAATTGCAAAAGTTTACCTTTATTACCTCTCGAGCCTCAGCAGGTGGCTCTAGACATGGTTCATCAACGAGGGAGATCAGACTAAATTCATCAGGTGGAGTAGGAGACACAACACTTGGAACCTCATGCGTCGACTCATGAGATTCCATGTGAGGAAGCACTAGACCCTCTTCTCCATCGTCAAAGAAACTATCGTTGTCTGCGAACATTTCCTCCTCGTTATGAACATCATTATCACGTTGAAATCAACTAGGAGGGAATGAATTAAGCACAATGACTTCGACAGGATCTTCCATTCTTGCATCCTTCAATGCCTCGGGGAATGGCGGGATGGGTTGGCTTTCTTTACCAACTTGCGGGGTGGCCATTTGCTCTGTTGTTGTCTCACTCGATGTTTGAGTAAGTTGGTTAATTTGTTCCCCCATGTTTTTTATCCTCTCAGCATTCTCCTGCACCACTTGTGTAAGGGCCTGGATCGCATCATCCAGGTGTATGACAGAGTCCTCCATTGGTGGATAAGACGTGGTGAGCAACTCTTCCTGTGGAACATGGTAACCCATGTAATAGAAAAAATCACACAAACCCGACAAACCTAACCGTGTTAGGCCTCCATTACTCATATGCTCAGCAAGCGCTCGTGTCTCAGCATTCATCTCGTCAACTATGCAAATAATCATATCTCGTATGTTGTCTCGATAACCCCGTGAATTACAAATGTCAAAATATCTCTGCAATCTAGTAAGATATTGGTGAAAGTTTTCACCTTCAAACTGCAACAGCCTCAACATCCTAAAAGTTAGTAGCAAGGATGTTATGAACCGTAAGATAGGTTCACAACAAATTAGATATATACAAAAATTGATAAACACACAAAACAAAGAAATAAACTTTGATTCCCCGGCAACGGCGCAAATTTGATGGACGGTTTTTAGTTGCCTAAACCGTATCAAAATAAATTCGAACTTACCTAACTAATGTAATGTGATAAGTGTGAGTCGATCCCACAGAGAATCAAGTTATTCCTAAGTTAAGTCTATTTACCAATTAATAGAAAATGGGGTTTTTGTGTGATGAGAATAAGAAAGAAAATAAAATAAACCATAAACAAATTAACGGAGATAACAATTAAGAAGATAGTTTCATCTACAAATATCCACTTTAGTTTTACTAGTTGATCCTCAATTCGTCGTCAAGTTCCCCTTTCATCCTATTATTGTTCCTGTCTTCATCTTGTGTAAATTACTAGTCCTACGAGTCCTAGTAACCCTTCCTAATTAGATAACCCTAACACGGTCAAGATTCAACCTAATAGTAGCATTAAGATTAAGGATTAACTAGGATACAAGCAACACCAAGCTACGAGTCAGCATTCAACATGTAATTGATTATCTACACACCAGTTTAGTCCTACAAGTCCTAAAAAGGCATGCTTGCTACTATGGATTAAGGTTCTCTACGAGGAATCTACAAAATCATACCAATAATCTCAACTAGTTGCACGGACTAGAAGAAATCAACAATATTCGCAAAAGAATCAATACGAATCAATAGGAATAGAACAAGAATAGAAATCTCACAACTTTATCAAACCAAAACTTGAATCCATAGACGAAACGGAAGAGTTTAGGTCTCCATAAAAATAAAACAAAACGTAATTAGGGTTTAGGGGATAAATGAAGTCAGCCGGCAACCGTATATTAAGCCTCTTGGTGCTTTGCCGTATGAAAGTATCAAAGTCCGACTCGGACCGATTACTGGGGGTCGTGTGCACAAGCACACATGCGCTAGTAGCCTAGCACACAAGCCGAGTGAGGTTCCATTCTAAAACCAATTGGCAATAGAACAAGTAGCCCACCGACTCATATACTAGAGCTTGATATGTTCAACTTTCCGATGTGGGAAACTTTGGTCTCATTCACATATCTAACACGCCCCCACAAGTCCAACTAAGAATGACAATCCAGTTGAGACTTAACCACTAGTAACCTAGACCAGGATCGAAGCCCGTGCACACGACCCCCATTATTCGGTCCGAGTCGGACTTCGATATGGTATCAGAGCGGTTAGCCTAACGACCCGTGTTGATCATGGTCGTTAGGCTAACCGCTCTGATACCATATCAAAATCCGACTCGGACCGATTACTAGCGGTCGTGTGCACAGGCGCACATGCGCTAGTAGCCTAGCACACAAGCCGAGTGAGGTACCATTCTAAAACCAATTGGCAATAGAAAGAGTAGCCCATTGACTCATATACTAGAGCTTGATATGTTCAACTTTCCGATGTGGGACACTTTGGTCTCATTCACATCTCTAACAAAAAGAATATATAGTGAACTAGTATCCTAATCTATCTATCTAATCTATACTATATAATATTAATATAGTATTCTAATTATATCTATATACGATAGTAAGTAATTGGAGCCATGAACCTTCCGCCTCTTCCCGTAAGCATTCACCGACCCATTCATTATTTGTAACTTGGCCCATCTCGACTATAATTTGTTCAATGTGAACTATTCCAAATTTCCTCCAAAATACCTGAAATATATAAAAACACTAGTGTAGACTCCAAAAATCAAATAATACAAATTAACTATAAAATATGTAATATATATATGGAAATGACCTAAAATATTATGCAAATATATGACTAAAATAGTCTCTATCATTGATTCCCCAAGAAAATCATCCAAGGAGTGGTCTTCTAAGGTTTCAAGACTTGCACCACCATTTTCTCATGCCTTCAAACTTGATCGTAAGTGGGAAAATGAGAAGGAGATATTCAACTCTTTCACTAAGTGCCATGTGTACATTCATCTCCTTGATCTAGTTGAATCTGTTCCTCGTTATGCAAAATTCCTTCGGGAAGTATGGACAGCCAAATGAATACAACATGAGAAAGAAAAAGAAGGTAAGGAACAACAAGAAAATTTATCATTGGTTTTTCAAAAGCGATTTCTTGAAAAGTGTGGAGACCCATGTATGTTTACTCTTCCTGGTATGATTGGTGAAGTTAAATTTGAAACTGCCATGCTTGATCTTGGTGCATCTATTAATGTGATATCATACAAGTTATATGATGGGTTGGGAGTGGGGCCTCTGAATGAAACTAGGGTTGTTATACGGCTTGTTGATCGCTATAAACTCCACCTTAGGGGTTAGTTGAAGATGTGTTGATTATGGTTGATGATTTGATTTTCCCTGCCGATTTTAATGTGATTGATATGGGACTTGGTATACCCGAGACACCCATCATATTAGGTAGACCTTTCTTGCGAACTGCAAAAGCGAAAATTGATTGTCATGCTAGGTCTTTAACTGTGGAAGTTGATGGGGAAAAGACTGATTATTTGATTCCTGATGGGAAATATGTAGCATATTCTCTAAATTTGGTTGATGTTGTTGATATTTCCACTGAAGATCTCATGATATTGATCGTTCTGACCAGCTGCAGGTTGTTTTAGAACCCGCTTTGGGGAAGTTATCTCTTGATTATACTTTGCCTAACAACATGCAAGACTTGTCTCTGGCTATGGATGCAAATTTAGGGAAACTTCTTGTGAGAAACTTCTTCCATCTCTCATTCAGGTCCCCTTGCTATAAAACTCAATCGTTGAATCCTTCTTGTGAGAAACTTCTTCCATCTCTCATTCAGGCGCCTGAAGTTGAATTGAATCCCCTCCCTGATTGTTAGGAGGAAAATCAAGTATGAAATAAATATCAAATATAAAATTATAAGACTTTCTCCCATTGTAGTGGGAGGGAATCAGGATCGTGTCCACGAGGAAGCGTGTCAGTGGTCGCCTTTCAAGCTCCTAAATTCTCTCGAAATCGACCAGAAGGCTCCTCGACGTCGAGTAAGGTACTCGATATCGACTAGACCTATCGACTGGATCTGCATAACAGACAACAAAGAACAAAAACAAGCAATGTCGATTTCCCATGTGCCTTGGTGTAGAAGCAAGTTCAATAACTCGGATTCCCCTTGATTTTGACTCGGATTGATGCTGGAAAGTACTCGATTGGTTTCTGTGCTCGACTGGTGAATTTCGATCATGCAGTGGTCGATATCGACTAGTCTGGTCGATATTGACTAGTCCTATCGAGTGCTATTTTCTTCTTCTTTGCTCGATGTGTTCTGGTTCAGCTGCTACTCGACCTTGGACTTTCTGTATTTGACCTCGAGCTCTTTCATGATTTCCTTCCTTCTCCAAACTGTTATAAAATGCCTCGATTTCTGCGAAATTAAACAGAAACTAGTGTAGACTCCATAATTTGGAAAATAAGCATAAACTACATAGATTCTATATAATTCTCACCCAATGATATGAAATGCATGCAGAAATTGATATAAAAGTTAATGTAAAACATGGCAATTTAGGCTCACAACAAACACCCCATACTTAAGTTTGCTTGTCCTCAAGCAATATTTTAATGGTCATACAGATGAAGAATTGAAACTCTCAACATCTTAGATCCATTGTCATATGTCCCTGCAATCAGTTACCATCCTTGAAAAGGTACTAGTGTCACAAATCCATGCATGTGCATAAAAAAAATTTCGCGCACAAAAGGAGGGTTATGCAAAAACATTTCATACATGACAAAGCATTAATAATCAAAAGGACTTTAATTACGCTCATGGTGAAGAAAAGGTAAAAGGTATAGTGGTGGGCTATTTTTGGGCAATGTGGTGCTAAATCCGGGGACAAATTTTCAACCTTGCTTTCTTTCTTTGATGCACTTTCTCCCTTCATATGATATTCCACATCATCCTCTCATAATCACCCTTTTCTTTTTTTCACTTATATGTGTTTACCTCTCCAACCTCACCACTACCTTCTCGCGAGTCGCAAACATGGGTGTCATGAATGGCCTCGGATACTTAGTGTGTCGGACTCCTCACCTGTGTGCCCCATCTTGCAGAACTATTATCTCAATGCAGGCAGGGTCGATCTACCTTTATGTTCTGAGGTGATCGGATTTTCTTTCACTCATTAAATTTTCCATAGACTTTCAATTTCCTTCCTACCAAACTCCAAATATGAGAACAACACAAACACCATATAATAATCTCCATAATGTAACTTCCATTCTCAACATAATCCCCGGATAGGAAATAAGGTAAAGAATGGGCAATATTTAGATCATGTGGAGCAATATATAAAATAAGACATAATATGGCTTGTGATGCATATGAGGATAGGTAAGGCTAGGGTATAAACAATATGAGCATTATATGGAAAATATAAAGTCCTCCATCCTCTTATCATGCAACATGTCAAAATCAATATCAAATTTATCTCCTTTAATAGTTTCCATAAAAATAATGCACTTCATTGTGACTTCCCTTTACCAGGCAATTTCATGCTATATCTCTAATGAATCAAATTTTGCATCGTCGAGTTCAATTAAAAGCTTCCATGAAACTAATTAAAATTTTTTTATGGGGGTGACGTTTATGAACTTTGGAAAACACTTGTAAACACTTGTAAGCACTTAGATAAACAACAGTTCCAAAGATAGTCATGTGTGAACAATTCGGAAAATATGCACAAATAATGTCAAATATGCATAAAGTAAGCCCTTCCCCCACCACATACTTAAACATTACATTGTCCTCACTATATAAAACCAAGGGTAAAGAAAGAAACTCACTAGACAAATGTGTAGAACGTTGGAATCGAGTGCTAAAGTTGTTGCAGAAGTGGTCGATCTCGAGGAGATTAGTCGACATCGACTAGATCTACTCGATCTCGAGTACAATGAAGCCTCAGGGTGATCCTTCCTCGACCACATGCTCTGTTTCTCATTGTGGGTGGTCGACGTCCAGTAGATTACTCGACGTCGAGTACTTTTGCAACCTTTTTCGTACCTACAAGACTCGTTAGATAGATAATATCCAAAATAGAAAAACTCAAAAAACAGTGTTTCAAAACCAAAAACCAAATGGAAAGATGTCTAAAAACTAAATGTTTTGTTACAAGCTCTAGACTTTAAAGTCGCTAGGCCGACTTCTTCCGTTTATGCTAAAGGTGGCATCTGCAGCGCCCATGTAGATTGGGCCTCGAATAAGACTCCATTCGTGTCCATCAGTTGTAGTACTCTGGAATGGATCTTGTGTATAATGAAAGGTCCCATATTCTTGTTGTTGAATTTGTTAGGGAACCAATGATTCTTGGATTTGGAGACGTAGAACTTGTCTCATACTTCGTATTCTTTCGGCTCGTCATTGGAAACCCTGCATAATCGCATATACCAAGGCAAACCTCTCCCATGTATAGATAAATCTTTTATGGAAATAGGAGAAGAAACATCTTTACCTTGGCTCACCCTCGCTGAATCGACATTCGGGACCTCAGGATGTACTCCACATCGAGTACGTCTATGCTTCTGGTGGCTTGCTTGTCGAGGATGGAGAGATCGAGTGCGTGGAAGACTGGTCGATGTCGAGTACTGGTCGGCTCCTGGTGGGTTGCACGACGGTGGTGTGCTCGATGGAGTTTTCTGATCATGGTTGACGTCAACTAGAGTACTCGACGTCGAGTACTTCTGGTTGATATCGACCCCATACTTTTACCCTGGAAAAGGTTTTGAATAAAAATTAGTCGACGTCTACTTACCTTGGTCGATGTCAAGTAGATTATTTATTTCCTCGTTCAGAATAGCCACGATCTCCTCCACCTGGGCTTCCATATCTCTCTTCTCCAACTCTTGGGGGGTCATATTGCTTACCTTAGGTTCCCCGCAAGTGATGTACCTGGCTGAGATTGATTTGACCTCTTCCATAGGACCTGTATATCTTTTAGTTTTATTAAAAGAGTACTCAATTACCTCATCGCTAATTCGCTGATGTTGAAAGTGAGCACTCCTTTCCTTGCGCTTATGTTGGCATCCACCGTTGCTAAGAAGGGCCTTCCTAGAATGAATGGACAAGCTGGGTCCTCTGCCATATCGATAACTAAGAAATCAGTAAGGACAAAGAACTTACCTACTTGTATTGGCACATCGTCCACCATGCATGTTGGGATGACAATTGTGTTGTTTGCCATATAGAGTCGGGCATCCACATGCTCTAAAGCACCTATCTTGACTTTGGACCAGATTGATAGAGGCATGATACTTATATTGGCTCCTGAGTCACATAATGCATTAAACTTATATTGACCGAATCCAATAGTTATAGCAAACTTACCTGGATCTGGCCTTTTCTTTGGTAGGTCTATCTTGCTGCACTCTTCTGCGATCTCAGCCATCGATCGCGTTTTGCTTAAGATCTCTTTGAGGAACTTTACGTACGACGGCATCTCGTGTAGAGCTTCTGTGAAAGGAATGTTGAAATTGAGCCTTTGAAGCATTTTTACGAACCGCTGAAACTTCTTCTATGTTGGGTCCTTCAAAGATTTGGTTGGGAATGGTAGCATTTTATTTTTCGGAGGTGCGGGAGTGTGATCAACATGGTTAGAAGGGTGGTCGACGTCGATTGGAGGGTTGTCGACGTTGAGTACAGTGGTCGACTTCTTGGCAAGCTCGTGATTCTGGTCGACATCGACCAGATTCTGGTCGACGTCGACTGGACTGGTCGATATCGAGTACTTCTCTGCATCCTTCTACTTCGTGTTTTGCTCTGGCGTTTGCATCTAACGTCCACTCCTTAGGTTTATGGCAGCCACATGTCCTGTAGATTTATTCTTAGGATTAGGTTTAGATGATCCATGAAGCGTACCTGATTGTTTGGGGATTGATGAAGCTAATTGACCCATTTGGGTCTCCATGCTTTTTCTCCAGATATCAATCTCCCCAAGCCTAGAGTTGATTCCGTGCTGCTGAGTATGGATGGAATTGATGGATTGCTTGCTGCCTGAGTGATTCCTCCACATCTCTTTAAGAATTGTCTGCATGTCATCTTTCTTACCTTTCCCGTCTGGATGACCAGGAGCTCTGTAGGGCGGGGGGTCTCTTTGATACTGGGGCTGGCGATAGTGGCTCTAGTTTTATTGCTGATGTTGCCCTGAGTTGTTTTCTCCCGCATAACGTGCCTCTTGGTGGGTTTCATCAACTAATATTTGGTCGGCATGTGGGCACGCAGTGGTGTTGTGCCTCACAGACCCACATTCTAAACAAGTTTTATCTTTAGAAATGAATTTAACTTGTTTGGTAAGACGACGTACCTGATCATTGTGGAATTGTTCCCTGGCGCCCAGATCAATTTCTTTAGGCGACACATATAGAGGCATAGATGGGGCAGGCCTTTCATACCTTTCGTTTGAGGCCGCAGAAGTCCCATATGTGTTGTCATAATTGGCCAACGTCTCAAAGGTTTCCCAAGCACGCCGTGGGCTGTACTCGAGATACATGTAGGCGGTGTAGTTGTTGATGCGATCCTTAGTTGGTGCATCCAGGCAGTTGAAGATGATCTCCTGGATGACATAGGGTGGATGTCCATGTGTAGGATAGGATTTCAGAAGCCTTTTGTAGCGCTCCCAGACTTGTGCTAATGTCTCCCCTGGCCCTGTCTAAAAGTCGTGATTTGTTGTCTGAGCGCAGCTGTTTTGGCAGGAGGAAAGAACTTATTGAGAAAAAAATCCCTTAGCTCGTTCCATGTGCGAATAGATCGTGCAAGCAAACCCTCAAGCCACTGCGAAGCTACTCCTGCAAGGGACCAACGAAAAGCCTTTAGTTTTAAATATTCTAGATTGGCATTATATGCAAAATCTTCACATAAATCTAGAAAAGTCGTGACATGCTCTAAAGGGCATTCATTGGGTTTCCCCGAAAATTGATTCCTTCTAATTTTAGTAATAAAAGACGAACGAATTTCATAATTAACGAGGGGAAGAACGATCGGTGATTCTGGAACTTCCAAAGTAGGATGCAGATACTCATTTGCATTTGCTAGGACGTTCTGAATCTGCTCCTCAAGTTCCCTTCTGGCATTAACTTCACGATCCACCCTTGCTTCCCACCTTTGCTGATTCTGTTGATATTCTGCCGCTCATTGGGCGTATTCTACTTCTCTGGTGGTGAATTCCTCAATACGTAGGCGGAGTTTCTCAAGCTCCTGTGCTGGTGTGAGCTGGACTTCGTTCCCGCTGTTAGTTGTCGACATTAGTATCTTCTTTAGCCTTTGCTAAAGGTGGAAAAAGCATTCAGGTTCGAGAATTGGGTCGATAGGTGTGCGATCAGTTCTTCGCATGCACCTAAAAAACAAAAACAAAAAGAAAAAGAGAGTAAAAAGGAACTAAAAAGGGCGCGATTGATTGCTTCCCCGGCAACGGCGCCGAAATTAGTTAAGAGGAAAATAATGTATGAAATAAATATCAAATATAAATCTCAAATCGACTTCCTGAACCACACAAATAAAATTACAAGACTTCCTCCCGTTGTAGTGGAAGGGAATCAGGATTGTGTCCACGAGGAAGCGTATCAACTCTCGCCTTTCAAGCTTCTAAATTCTCTCGAAATCGACCAGAAGGCTCCTTGACATCGAGTAAGGTACTCAATATCGACTAAACCTGTTGACTGGATCTGCAAAACCAAGAACGAAAACAAGCAATGTCGAGTAGAAGACTCCTCGACGTCGACCAGACTCTTTGACGTCTACCAGTGTCGTCGATCTCGAGTAGTTTCGCAGAGTAGAACCGTAGCTTTGTGACGAAAATAAAATAGAAGCAACACAAATTTTTTGGGAATTCAATAATATAAAAGACTTCTAGAATTGGGGTTTCAACACCACAACGGTAACCATATAAGAATCATGCTAAAGGTATAAACGATCATGCCTTTTCATCAAGTAACTGTCGTCATTAACAAGTAGGAAGATAGAGACTTTCGCATAAACCCTAATTGTTACTGGCCCTTTTCACATAATTAATCAAAGTTATATTAAGATCACTTTCGCTTCAATAACACAAACAAGGATCACCAACGACTGTCGCAAAATAATCATGCTCATAGGGATAGAAGACGAAATCGCATTTAAAAGTTGTACCTTTGTCGCATTACCTTACATGGATATCGTCGGGCTCACCCTGACCCTAGAAGTTGGGTGACTACTCGCTCTTCATCATAGAAAGACACATCAATAATAAAAGGGAACTAAATTGCATTAAATCAAAATAAAGCTTACAACCGATCGAAGCCAAATCCGCTCTCGTGAGATAAAACACCTCTCGGCTCCAAGCTCTCTCTCTACTTGCTATCTGTTGTCTTGTGTGTGAAATTGGAATGTTAGATGATCCTAAAACTCAGCCCCTAGGGCCTTATTTATAGTATTCAATCATTGCTATCCAAGGAAAGAATATTCTATCTATATCTAAAACTATCTATCTAAAGCTTTATGATAAAACATGGAAATAAAACAAATAAATCTCTAAGGTAAGTAAGACTAAAGAGGATAAATATCATCACTCTTGATAGATCTTCAACCTCTTGATAGATTTTGCCACGTGCCTTGGTGTAGAAGCAAGCTCAACAACTCGGATTCCCCTCGATTTTGACTCGGATTGATGCTGGAAAGTAGTCAACATCGAGTAATGTAGTCGACGTCTAGTAGGTGTCTTCTTCTCCTCGGATTCTGATCGATCTTGACTAGGATTCGGACACTCGATGGGTACTGGACATCGAGTAATGTCCTCGAAGTCGAGTATACTCGACTCGATGGGTGCTCGATATCGACTAGTCTGGTCGATATTTGGACCACAATGGGCGGGTAGGAAAGTCCTTGAAGCCGGATTCTGGTGGCCTCACATCTTTCGCGATGCTCATGCTTTCTGCAGAACTTGTGATCGATGTCAGCGAACCAGAAATATCTCGGGCAAGAATGAGATGCCATTATCTTCGATCATGGTGTGTGAGATCTTTGATGTCTGGGGTATCAATTTCATGGGACCCTTCCCTAATTCATTCGAGAATGTCTACATCTTGCTTGCAGTTGATTATGTTTCTAAGTGGGTTGAGGCAAAGGCGACAAAGACTGATGATGCTCGCACAGTTGCTAGTTGCTTGAAGAGATTGTTTGCTAGATTTGGGATTCCTAGAGCTGTTATCAGTGACCGAGGAACTCATTTCTGCAATAAGATTGTCAGCGCTCTTTTAAGGAAGTACAACGTGACTCAGAAAGTCTTATCTGTCTGTCATCCTCAAACCAACGGACATGCATAATTGTCCGATAGGGAAGTGAAGTGGATTCTGGAGAAGACTGTTGCACCGAATCGGAAGGAGTGGAGTCTCAGATTGGAGGATGCTTTGTGGGCCTACCGTACCGCTTACAAGACACCTATTGGAATGTCACCGTTTTGCTTGGTTTATGGAAAGCCTTGTCATCTACCAGTTGAGCTCGAGCACAAAGCATATTGGGCAGTCAAACGGGCCAACATGGATGCTTTTGATGTAGGAGAATTGAGGAAGCTTCGACTTCAAAAGTTGGAAGAGATCCATTTGGATGCTTATGAGAATGCCATGATCTACAAGGACAAAACTAAGGCTTGGAATAATAATCACGTTCTGCGACAGGAGTTCCGTCCAGGGGATAAGGTCTTATTATATACATCGTGCCTTGCACTCTTTCCGGGAAAGCTACGCTCACGTTGGACAGGACCATACACGGTGGTCCATGTCTACCCTCATGGAGCAATGGATGTTTGCAATGACATGGAGGATAGAGTCTTCAAGGTAAATGGCCATCGTATCAAGAAGTACCATGAGATTGTTTCTAGGCAAGTCTTGGAAGAGATGTGCCTAGAGGACCCAACTTAGGCGGCCTAGAAGCTTACTGTGTCGAGCCAAAGACATAAAACAAAGGCGCTTCTTGGGAGGCAACCCAAGGTAAGTTACTTAGTTTTCATGTTTTTTCAAATTCTAGTTAGGTCTTTAGTCTTTTAAATTAAATAAAAGGATAGATTTCCATATCAGTAAGTGTTTTGGAGGAGTCTTGCACTAACCAATGCAAAAGTAACTCGGATTCACGATTCTGCATAAGCGGTGGCAGCCGCCTAATCCACGGCGCCCGCCGCTACCCTCAGTACACCAAGGCTTGTTTATCTGACGATTGTAGCCACCACTGCCGCAATCAAGTAAGTTTCCTTTTCCCTTAGTTGGTTGTATCTTAAATTTTGTTGTCTTTATTTGATTTTCATTGAGGACAATGAAATATTTAAGTGTGGGGGAGGGGATGGTGAGTTAGGTCATATAGTGCATTAGGTCATGTTTTAATTCAGTTTCATGTTTATTTTTCGTTATTTTATTGCATTATAAAAAGAAAAAAACAGTGATGAAAAATGTCAAAAATAAAAAAAAAAACTCATGCATTGCATATATGTTGTTATCCAAACACCCACCTTAGTTAGTGAAACTCTGCAATTTCTTATTGCACGAACTTGTAACTCCTAGGATAAGTTTGAAGTGATAACCCTTATTGCTTTGAAATGTTATCTTATGGAGCATGATTGATGATGTAATTGAGCATGTATGATTAAGCTTGAGTATGATTGAAATCCTACAAAACATGACCCTTGTGAGATTGTTTTTAGCCTTGTTGGAATCATGTATAATTCCTTTTGCTTTGATGTGTGATTTACTCTCCATATGTTTCTACCTCTTGATATTGACTTCATTATCTATTGTCAAAGCCAACTCACATGTTTGTTGCTTACGGAATTTATGCGTTTATGTTATATATTTTGCTTTAGTTGCTTGTGAGTTTTGAGTGGAATAATGTGGCAATGATTTGAGACACTTAGTAACCGGATCTATGCATGACACCCATGAGTATGATTCGTGCAAAACGGTGCCAAAAGTTACCCACTAAGAAAGGAAGCTTAATCATTGAGTAACCAGGTTTATTCATGACACCCATGTTTGCAACTCGCGTCAAAACATGTTCAAGTGGACTTTATTCAAGTAAGTTGAGGCGTCAAAAGAAAAGGAAAAAAAAGGAAAAAAAAGAAAAAAATAATACAAAAGCTTAGACCTAGGAAGGATAAAATTCACCTAGGGGCAAAAGTAAAATATGAAAAAAGAAAAAAGAGTGAAATTCTAGAGCCAAATTGTCTATTTTTATTGTTTTCTTCAAGTGATGGCATTTCGGTGGAGATTTGATTATATTGTTGTCAATGTCTATGAGCTTACTGCATTTTGGACTGAGTTGAAAGTTGAACTTAATTGCCTAAACACATGAGAGCATGAGTGAAACACATATTCCTTGTGAGGTTGGATGATTTCTACTTCTATGCTTTGATTACCAAATACATGCTAGGATGTTTATTCACTTGATTCTGTGCTCCATTTCAATTGATGTTGTTTTTTATTAAGGCTATTGATAATGTGTATTTTAGATAGGCATTATAGGTAGGTCTTAGGTGCATTAAGTATTCATATTGCATGTTTAATAAGCTTATTCATATTCTTGATCATTTGGTATTCGAAGTTCAGAATCTACAGTTTTTAGTGTTTATTTGTAGGTCTTATGATTCGGACCCAAAAGGTGGAGAAAACTTGGAGCAAATAGACAAAGAAGAGGTAAGGAACAAGAGCGGAAATGGAGAACTTGGAGAAATCCCATCTTTGAGGTTTTGAGATGTTGGAATTGGCTTCTGATGTTTTCATGATAATTGTAGTTCTTGAAAATATCTTTTCAACGCATATTTATATGCGTCAATCAGACAAACAGTGACTCCGGAAAGTGCGTTACATTTTCAATCTGTCGATGCTGTCAAGCTGTACGGACGGCGCCCGCCGTCCTCTCAGATCCGGATTTGCGATACACGGTCCGAGTTTATTTTTATGGGAACTTTTATCTATCTTTTCCTAGGGTTTTCAAGGGCCGATTTCGAGCCTAAATTGACTATTCTCTTTAGTATTCATTCATTAGACAACTATGGAGAGAAGAATGGAGGTTTTGTACTTTGGGATGATTCGCTAAACCTCTTTAGTTTCGCCTACAATTCAGAGACATGGTTGGTTGATTTGTGAGACTTGAATTCTATGTTATTTGAATGATTAATTCATTACCTTTGCGCTGATTTTGTGTTGTTGATTCTATTTTGAGTAGCTACCTTGATAGAATTGTATCGTTCTAGGGTTTTAATTGATTCGCGAGAATAATTAAAACTTTTTGTAGCAAGAATAATTGAGTGATTGTGCGAGGATGATCTTGATTGTGTATGGTAATGACAGTTTGGGTGACCTTTCTGCCGATAATTAAGGATTGTCATCTCCGCGAGCAATGTCAATCCATATAAACCAAAGTCGGAATAATAAATTGAGATTGAATAACTAGGAATTGAGTCAAGGGTCGAATAAAACCAACCATTGTTGCGAATTTTGGATGAAACCATACTCTTCTTCTATCTTTTATTCTCTCTTACTAACATTGTTCATACTTCATCTCTATTCCCTATTACCTATTTACATTCATATCTTCCCTATTACCTATCCGCTATACTAGGCTTCTAGTTAGTTGTTTTGTTTGGGTTATTTCTTTAGTAAGGTGAAATCTAACGACGTTTCTCATCCGTCAGGTATCGAACCCATTTGATTACAAAATCAATGCGGGGGGTTGAGCCATCTATTTCAGTTGTAACCGGCTCCATGGAAGGAATGAAAATGTGGAATTGTTGTGTTGCATTTTCAAATGCGGTCCAAAATCCCTTTTATAGGGGTGGCTGACTTACTGGGCATACAACGTCCTAATTGATGTTGTAACAACGTCGGATGCAACATGGCGCTCACTCCCTCTTTTTGCCTTAGGGAAATTTGGACATAGTAACAACGTCAAATCAAACGTTGTTACAACGTCCAAATGGACGTTGATAAGTCCAACGGAGCCCTCTGGGGTTCCAAGCTGCAATGTCCAAACCAACGTTGTAACAACGTTGTATCCGACGTTCTTACAACGTCGGATCCATTTCCCCTATGGCTAATACACCACCAAATACAACGTCGGATTGGACGTTGCTACAATGTCTAATCCAACGTTGCTACAACGCACAATCCGACGAAGTATTTGCGGTGTATATAGGGAATGCGTTTATAAATGCACGGGGACTGCACTAGTTATATTATATGGAAAGTAGGGCAACTCGCCCTCCTGCCCGGTGCCCGGATCTAACGCTGATAATGCATATTATATATAGGCATTATGATGTAGTGCAATTGTCCATGACTCCTAGTGACATTGAGGACAACATGAAGGTTCCATTTGATGGCCCAATCACTCGTGCAAGGGCCAAGAGAATTCAAGATGCAACCAAAGCCCTTCTTGTCCGTTACCAAGGAACAATGGAGCAAGGGTTCAGGCAACCCTGGATCACTTTGCTCAGAACTACACCACCGGCACAGGAAGTGAGCTTGCGTCCACAAACGAAGCTCATGAAGCCTCGTCTACACCCACCTTGACCAAGACATACTCAGCCACACATGGATCACACGGCCCATGCCAATGTCGAGTAGACTCGATCCAATGTCGAGTACTTACATTGTGTGGGCCGGTTTTAATTTAATTAATTAGTTATTATTTCATGTATTCTAGAATTAATAAAGTGGAAGAATTATATCTCCTCTAGATTAATTCTTGTCCACTAAGTTATGCAACTTTTATCTTATTTAGGTTTACTTTATCTTTATGGTTTTAATTATATCTTTTATCAACCTAAATTTTATCTTGCATGTTAGAATTGGTTATTAGCTTTTCTATTTAAACATTTTATTTTTCAATGAGTTACTCAGATTGAATAGAATTGAGGAACCCCTTTATGGATTAAGGGGTTCTTCGATTTCAATACCAAAAGCTTTCTTGCTCTTGTGATCTATGATCTTCGGTACCACAATCACCATCACCGTCACCTTGTTCCTTTGACCGAACCAAAACCATACATACCCTTAATACCCAAAATGTCGCAAGGAGTGAACCAGACCCATTGGCGTCACTCGCGGCAACCCTCGCTCCCAGCGAGCGTGGCGCGCCGGCTCCCTCGCGCGCCCGCGCTCTCGCATCCCCGGCACGCTCACGCTCTCGCTCTCTCTCGCTCGCATCCGTTCTTGCTATCAGCGAGCACGACCGAGGTGCCGCTCCCGCACACCCTGACGAGGGTCGCTCATGTGTGCTCGGGTCTCCCACCTGGAAGCGTGTCCAGTCTCGCACGCCTGTGCCGTGCGCGCGCCCAGATCCCCTTGCTTCTCTTTCCGTCGCAATTTTTTGTTTTAAATTTGTTTAAGTTTAGATCATCGCAATAATTAGTTTCTTAATTAGTTTAATTAATTTGTCAATCAGGAGATATTGGAAGAGCATTGCAAGATCGGGCAAATGTACGGCGTGGTTCTTGATCCTGCACCCACAGGCAAAGAATCGGGTATCCCAAACCTATCAAGTGGTATCGGATTTTCAGGTTTATGCAAGTTCTTTACTCTTTTGATTCTTTTTGAGTGATTTATTTTCGTGCCATGTTTCTCACCATTCCCGCTGCATAAATTTTAGTTCTTTATTATTTACCTAAAAAGTGGCACTTTATTTTAGTTATTTTCTTGTTTGGATATTTAATTTGGAAGATATTGAGTTCTTGATTGCAAGTCTTGATTTTTATTCCTTTTTGCTACATATCATGCCTATGAATGTGATTCTTAAATTAAAGCATTATATAAACATGCACAACTAAAGAACCCTAGCTAATTTTCCAGTTTTCTAGCCTATGTCCCTTATTTTCTTTATTTTTGCTTACTTTTAGATCATCATAGCTTAGAACTTTTATTTTATTTTTATTTTTATTGTCTCTGTCGCATTACAGTAGTTACAACAACGCTTTTAGTTTAAAAAAAATTCCGAGAGCTTCAAAAAAAACAACAACCATTCATCTTTACCTTTGTTGGAGTTAGTAACTCATTGCATCTTGTTCTTTCTTTTTATTAGCTCCATGTTAGATGATCTGATTGGTTTTATGCATTAGAAAAGAACCCTCTTAGTGTGATTTTGTGTTGTGCCGACACTGGAGCATTGGTCAAACCCCTCTTTTTCTGAACCGTGTTGCAACCGTCAGATAATAGTTGACGGAGTGTGTGCACTTGCTTACCCTTGTGATTGCATTGTGTCTATTGCTACATATTACTATATTTTTTAGCATCACATTGTAACTCTTTCTTTATACACATTAGCCGCTTGTTTATACTTCCTATCCAACTTGTGGATGATTCTTTTGCAAATTTAATCGTTACTTGATGTCTTCAATATTGCAAAATTCTGTGTCCATGGAGAATTGCTTGAATATTGTGCCTTGTTTTTCTCACCTCTTTGATTTATAAAACTGAATCACTCTTAGGATCAAAAGGGCTTGCATTACTTGATTTCTGGTCTTTTCTTCATTTACTTGTTGCTCTTTTGATATTGTAGGAACATGTCTTATGAAACCGACCCCAATTCTTCCCCTACCCCCCATGCTGGCATTTCTGCATCCGATATATAGTACATCATTAACTTTGCCGCCCAATATGCTACACTGGCTCTACGGCAGGAGATGGAGGAGTCCAACAAAGCCCGTGACAATCGCTTAGCCATCGAACGGGCTGAGGACCGGGCTCAATTCACTGCCCTGATCAACCATGCGATTGCTCGGCAACTCGAGGGATTGAAACAGAATGAGGCTTCTGGATCTACACCGCCTGGTGGTAAGTCGCCTCCTTCAGGTAATACACCCCGTACAGGTAATACACCTCCCTCAGGTAATACCCCTCCTTCAGGTAATCCACCCTCGTCTGGTCCATTACAATTTAAATTGCGATATGCTACGCCTAACCCTTTTGCATGAGAGAATGACAATGATGTACGCCGAGACCATGCCCCACCTCGGCATCAGCAACATGAACGGCAACAGCAGCACCGACCACCTCACCAAACTCACGCCAATCCTCTGTTCATCAGATCCAACCAGGACGACAGTCGTAGCAATGCTGATCTGAACGACATTCCCCACTTGGAGGACACTTACCAAGAGGTAGATCCTAACTTTGATGATTTACCTAATCCTCATTTTGGTCGTCCTAAATTTGATAATGCACAAGCTATCCAAATGCACGATGTTAAAATTAAATTAGAAACTTTTGATGGTACTAATAATCCTGAATCTTATCTTGTTTGGGAAGATTATACTAATTATGTTCTGGAACATCTGCACTATGAGGAAACAGAAAAGTTGGAGGTTTTTATACTTCATTTAACAGGTATGGCTCGCACTTGGTGGTTCCGCACTCGTGAGATCCGCCGTCGTCAAGGTAAGCAGTCTGTTGAAACTTGGCCCCAACTTCGATATCTGTTGAAAAAGAGACACGTACCTGAGGAATACACAGAAACAATGAGGATGCGCCTACCTTCTTGCCGCCAAGGAGCTCGCTCACCCATGGAGTACAGAGACGAGCTTGAATGACTCGCTCATCAGGCTAATGTTTATCTTACTGAACATGCTTTATGTACTCAATTTCTTGCTGGTCTTAATATCTCTTTTAAAAATCTGTTGGCTATCCATTCTATTAGGGATATTAACACTTTATCTCATAAGGCACAACTTCTGTATGAGCAGCAGCAGCAACAGTAGAGGACCAAATTCGATCAAGCCTTCCAAGGTCGCAGGTTTGTTCCCTTTGCTTCTTCTAGTCAATCCAGACCTTCTACTAACCCTTCTATGTAGAAAAAGGGAGTTTCCAACTCACCTAAACAGGGCTATCAAGTTGAAACTAGAAGAGTTGCTCCACCATCTAAGGAACACACGAAAGACATCCGCTGCTTCACTTTTGGTGGTTCTGGGCATGTCTCTCGCGAATGCCCTCATAAAAGGAAGGTCATTCTCAATGATTTGGGAGACCATTACTATGAGGAGGAGACTGTCGAGGACCATGTAATTTCGAGTGGAGTGGAGGAGGACCAACCGATTGAGCCTGAGGACGAAATTGACACCAGCGACTTTCAAGACGTTCTGTGCCTTGTCAATAATCGGGTCCTACACATTCAGGAAGCTCCCATGGCTGATCAAAGGGAGAACATCTTCCACACCAACTGTGTGGTTCGCGAGGCTACCTTAAGCGTCATCATCAACGGTGGGAGTTGCTGCAACATCGTCAATGAAAAGGTAGTGGATTTCTTACATTTGACTACTACTCATAGACCTACTGACTATGGTTTAAATGGTATTAGTGATGATGGATATGATATTATGGTTACCAATGCAAACAATGTTTAGTTTCATTTTCTATTTGATCTTATCATGATAAGGTGCAATGTGATGTTGCTAGGATGGATTGTAGTCATATTTTGCTTGGTCATCCTTGGTTATATGATCGTTCTGTTATACATGATGGTCGTGCAAATACATATTCCTTCACTTTTGATGGGAGGAGAGTTACTCTCCTACCCCTTTCGCCTCAAGTTGTTTTGAAGGAACAAGTTCACAAGAAACAACAACAGGATGCTCAAAAAGAGGCCCAACAGAAGGAGAAGTCACATGAGGGATCGGCAAGGCACACCGCACCCATGACCCAGTCAACCGCTCCCGCGGCCACCTCGGCGCCTCACCCTCCTCCTTCTGCATCGACACAGCCCTCTCATACTTTGCTTAAGGGCTCTGTTGAATGCCGATCATTGGTCTCTCACCCTCACAAAGAGAACGTCACCTGGATTGCTCATCGACCTCACATCCTATTGGTAATGAAATAGGTATTGCTTAATGTTGTGGATTTGAGTCATATTCTTGCACATATTGCTGCTTTTTTGCAGGATTATCTTGATGTGCTTCCAGCTGATCTTCCACAAGGATTGCCGCCTATTCGAGGGATTGAGCATCAGATTGACTTCGTCCCTGGCGCAGCCTTGCCTAATCGTGCCGCCTATAGAGCTAGCCCTGAGGAAGCAAATGAGCTGCAACGCCAAGTCACGGAGCTGATGGAAAAGGGCTTTGTGCGACAAAGCCTCTCCCCTTGTGCAGTGCCTATCATCTTGCTTCCAAAGAAGGATAGCTCCTGTCGCATGTGTGTTGATTGTCGTGCAATCAACCAAATAACGGTTAAGTATCGTCACCCTATTCCTCGTTTAGATGATATGCTTGATGAATTATATGGTGCATGCATTTTCTCTAAAATTGATCTTCCAAGTGGCTATCATCAAATTAGGATGAAACAGGGAAATGAATGGAAAACGACTTTTAAAACTAAGTATGGATTACATGAATGGTTAGTAATACCTTTTGGTTTAACAAATGCTCCTTCTACTTTTATGAGGCTTATGAACCATGTGCTTAGACGTTACTTAGGAAAATTTGTCTTTGTGTATTTTGACGATATCTTAATTTATAGCAAGAACATGCATGATCATCTTAGTCACTTAAAATTGGTATTTGATTGTCTTAGAAAAGAGAAATTGTATGACAATTTAAAGAAGTGTTCCTTTGGTTCCGAGACCATTTTTCTTGGTTTTGTAGTGTCTGCATCTGGACTGAAGGTAGATGAGGAGAAGGTTGGTGCTATACAAGAGTGGGCTTAGTCGCATACCCCTACTCACGTCCGCTCATTTCTGGGCCTTGCTGGCTTCTATCGACGCTTCATCACGGACTTTAGCACCATTGTCGCCCCCTACATGAGCTGACTAAGAAGGATGTGACGTTTCACTGGACAGACTCACATCAGAGGGCGTTTGATGCTCTCAAGGATCGCCTCACCCATGCCCCTGTGCTGCAACTCCCTGACTTCGCACAACCGTTCGAGCTCGAGTGTGATACTTCTGGCACTGGCATTGGTGGAGTTCTGCTTCAAAATAGGCGCCCCATTGCCTATTTCAGCGAGAAGTTGGGCCCCGCAGAGCTCAACTATTCTACCTACGACAAGGAGCTGTTCGCGCTGGTTCGCTGCTTACAGACATGGCAGAACTATCTATGGCCTAAGGAGTTTGTGATTCATTCGAATCATGAAGCTATGAAGTACCTCAAAGGACAAGCATTGCTTAGCAGGCAACTTGCTTGATGGGTGGAGTTTCTGGAGACCTTTTCCTATGTGGTTCACCATAAGAAGGGAAAGGATAATGTGGTAGCTGATGCGCGCTATCACAAAGGTTTGTCCTCCTAAACCATATGGATGCACATGTTTTGATTTTGCTTTGATAAAGGACATGTATGCTTCTGATGGTTTCTTCAAAACAATATATGCTCAATGTGTGTACAAAGGTGAAATTGATTCATATTTTCTTGATAATGGTTATTTGTTTAAGATGGACAAGCTTTGTATCCCATCTTCTTCTATTCGACGACTGCTAACTCAAGAAATTCATGAGTCTAGAGGGCATGGAGGTTTCAAAAAAAAACTAGCTGGACTTAAGGAACATTACTTTTGGTCTAAAATGTCTAATTATGTGCTTAGATTTGTCAAAAGTTGTGTCACATGTGCTAAGGCTAAATCGAAATCTAATGCGAATGGTCTATATCAACCTTTACCTATTTCGAATGCACCCTGGGAAGTTATATATATGGATTTCATTGTTGGCTTGCCTAGAACTTCTAAGGGTCATGATTCTATTTTTGTTGTTGTAGACAGATTCTCTAAAATGGCTCATTTCAAACCATGTCACAAAACTGATGATGTTATTCATGTTGCTCATTTATTCTTTAAGGATGTTGTTCGCTTAAATGGATTACCATTATCTATCGTTTCTGATCGTGATTCTAAATTCTTAAGATGTTTTTGGAAAACGTTATGGTCTAAGTTGGGTACCAAACTATTATTTTCTACTTCTTGTCACCCCCAAACTGATAGCCAAACTAAGGTTACAAATAGAACTCTTGGGGCTCTCCTTAGAGTTATGCTGCGAACTAACCTCCGGAGGTGGGAAGAATGCCTACCATTTGTTGAGTTTGCTTATAAAAGGTTTGGGCACTCAGCAACCAAGCAGACTCCATTTGAGGTAGTCTATGGATGAAATCCACTCACCCCAATGGACATGATGCCACGGCCTCTCAAGGAGAAAGAAAGCATGGATGCAGCTAAGCAAGTGGACTTCATCAAGCGCTTGCATGAGCGTACCAAGGCGCAGCTGGAAAGGAAGACTGAGCAATACAAGGCAGCGAAGGACAAGCATCACAAGGATGTGCAGCTCAACGTTGATGATCTTGTGTGGCTGCATCTCAGGAAGGAAAGGTTTCCGCAATAACGGAAATCTAAGCTGGACCCCAGGGGAGATGGACCATTCTGAGTGGTTCAGAAGATGGGTCCTAATGCTTACAAGTTGGATCTCCCTACCGACAAGTACAGTGTTCATTCTACCTTCAACGTCGCTGATCTATCTTTGTTCATGCCTGACGATGACTCTGACAACGATTTGAGGACAAATCGAAATCAGGTGGAGGAGAATGATGCAGTGCAATTGTCGATGACTCCTAGAGCAAGGGTTCAGGCCACCCTGGATCACTTTGCTCAAGACTACACCACCGGCACAGGAAGTGAGCTTGCGTCCACAAACGAAGCTCATGAAGCCTCGTCTACACCCACCTTGAACAAGACATACTCGGCCACACATGGATCACTCGACCCATGCATGTGTCGAGTAGACTTGATCCAATGTCGAGTACTTACATTATGTGGGCCGGTTTTAATTTAATTAATTAGTTATTATTTCATGTATTCTATAATTAATAAAGTGGAAGAATTATATCTCCTCTAGATTAATTCTTGTCCACTAAGTTATGCAACTTTTATCTTATTTAGGTTTACTTTATCTTTAGGGTTTTAATTATATCTTTTATCAACCTAAATTCAATCTTGCATAATAGAATTGGTTGTTAGCTTTTCTATTTAAATATTGTACTCTCCATTGAATTACTTAGATTGAATAGAATTGAGGAACCTCTTTATGGATTAAAGGGTTCTTCGATTTCAATCCCAAAAGCTTTCTTGCTCTTGTGATCTATGATCTTCGGCACCACAATCACCATCACCGTCACCTTGTCCCCTTAACCGAACCAAAACCTACACAACCCTAAACACCCAAACCGTTGCAAGAAGAGAATCAGACCCCTTTGGCGTCACTCGCGGCAACCCTCGCTCCCTTGCGCGCCCGCGCTCTCCCATCCCCGGCACGCTCATGCTCTCGCTCTCTCTCGCTCTCTCTCTCTCTCTCTCTCTCTCTCTCGCAACTATTCACGCTATCAGTGAGCATGGCCGAGGTCCCGCTCCCTCACACCCTGAGGAGGCTCGCTCCTGTGTGCTCGGCTCTGCCTCCAGCAAGTGTGTACAGTCTCGCACGCCAGTTCCGCGTGCGTGCCCGGATCCCTCTGCTTCTCTTTCCGTTGCTATTGATTGTTTTAAATTTGTTTAAGTTTAGATCGTTGCAATAATTAGTTTCTTAATTAGTTTAATTAATTTGTCAATCAGGAGATATTGGAAGAGCATTGCAAGATCGGGCAAATATACGGCGTGGTTCTTGATCCTGCACCCACAGGCAAAGGATCAGGTATCCCAAACGTATCACATTATAGGTAAGTCTTAGATGCATTAGAGAGTCGTATTGCATGTTTAATACACTTATTTATATTCTTGGTCATTTGGTATTCGAAGTGCGAAATCTAAGGTTTCTAGGGTTTATTTGTAGGTTATAAGATCTGGCCTCGAAAGGTGGAGAAAGAATAGAGCAAATGGACAAAGAAGAGCTATGGAACAAGATCAGAAATGGAGAACATGGAGAAATCCCATCTTTAAGGTTCTGAGAAGTTGGAATTAGCTTCTGATGTCTTCATGAGAATCGTAATGCTTGGAAAGAGCTTTTCAACACATATTCATATGCGTAAATCGAACAAACAATAAGTCTAGAAAGTGTGTTATAAGTTCAGTCTGCCGAAGTTGTCTATTGTATAGGCGGTGCTCGCCGCCATTTCCACGCCGCCCGCCGTCTCGTCAGATCCGGATTTGCGATACGCGACCCAGTCTGTCTTTATCGAAACTCTTATCTATTTTTCCTAGGGTTTTTGGCTGAAAAAAGGAGGCCTATATTAGACATATTTCAGTAGCTTTTATTCAGTTCTAAACCTTCATAAAACTCATTACAATGAGAGGATTTAAATTTTGGGATTCGAGGTTTGTTATGCTTGCCTAGAATTCTTGTGGTTTTGCTATGATTCAAGACTTGGTTGATTGATTGTGAGACTTGATTTCTATATTATTCATGAGTTTATTTATCATCTTGTTCTTCATTGTTTATATTTGTGATTCTTTCAATGACCGCGCATCTAGTTAGAGTTCGCATCTATGCTATGAATCCGTTATAGGTTTCTCGATAGCAAATGAAGTCATTGATTTAGTAATATTTCCTTGTCTTTGTAGTGGATGATAGCAATTGATCTATGTCAAGTAGATGTTTCTAGGGTCCGAATGGGTTATTCCTTTGTTTCCTATTTGCATTGAATTGATATGCCAATTGGTCTTAAGTACTTTAATAGTTAATGATATTCTTTAGTAATATTGAATAAGATGATTGTATCATTACGTATCAATCAACCTTAGGCAAGTCGGCATAGGCTTAGGAGTAATATTGAAATCATCTCAAGGATCAAGTAAATTAACCAATGTTGCGAATTGTAGGGAAACCACACTCTTATCTTTTGTCATCTCTTTGTGTCCATTCACATATTTATCTTAGTTTAGTTGCATTATTTATCTTCATTCATATCTCTAGTCCATTGTTAGTGTCATAATTTATAAACACATATTGCATTGAAGTACTTGTTTCTCTGTGGGTTCGACCCCTTACTTATCCGCTATACTAGGTTGCCAGTGAGTTTGTTAGTTTGGGTTATTTCTTTGGTAGTGTGAAATCTAACGACATTTCCCTTCCGTCAAAAGTGGTGTCGTTGCTGGGGAAGCAAGTTTATTTCTTTGTTCTGTGTGTTTATTGATTTTTGTTTCTTTTGTTTTGTTTTGTTTCTTTCAAAAAAATTTAAAAAAAAAAGATGTTGATGTTATATCAAAATCAGGGAGAATATTTTCACCATTACTTCAAAAGAGGGCAAGAATTAGTAAGTGAGCGTCAAACACGAGATATCTACGATAGTGAGCAAGATAGGGTTCTTTGCGTTTCTGAAGGCGTAAGTCCTGAAATGCGAGAACTTATCGATGACATGGGTGATAATGTTTTGTGCAACCCTGGATTGTTGGGAATGTGGGATCTTTTCCACGACCAGGCTGACGAAGCATTGGAGGAATAACGCAAGGAAATAGCCGAGCAAAACAAGGAGGAGGACGCACTGCACATCACGGCGCCCGCCGCCCCCTCAGAACCTCTGCCATATGAAAGGATAACTAAGCAAGAATGGGAGGAACACTGCAAAAGATTTAAGGAAGCGTGGGAGATGCATCTATTCGCTGACAATGATTGCAATGAAGAAGAAGGTCTAGTACTTCTTGAAACAGAGTCAAATAAGTCGACGTGTGAGGTTTCATCTATTATGCCTTCTTCTCCATTGTCTTTTATGCCTTCTCTTTCACCATCCATTATGTTTTCGTCCCCATCACCCATTGTGCCTTCTTCTCCATCATCTATCATACCTTCTGAACTCATCTCGATCGCCCTAATCACAGAACCAATTCCAGAGCCGATTTCTGTGGCTCCTGAGCAAGGTAATGAAATTTCTAACACTTTTGTGATTTATGGTTAATATTTGGATCCCTGGGAGCATTACTTCTACAAGACACCAGCAGAACTGTGTTGGTGGTCTTACATTCCTTCTGGAAAAGATCAACCTCAGGCAAGTAGGGAAGTCTCAAAGCTTCCTTGCTAGATACACTTAATTGCTTGTTTTCTCATGTTTACTGTTCATTCAAATTTTGGTTGGGCACAAGAACTTGATTTTCTTTTAAAGGCTTTAACAATGTCTGAATGAGTCTTAAGGTAAGGAAAAAATAAACCGTCGAGTCTATAACGTTAACCAAGGACGCTTTTTTGGAGGCAACCCATGATTTGTTTTCTAATTTGCAAGTTTTTCAATTCCTAGTTAGGTATTTTCAAATTCAATAAAATGATAGAGTTCAATTTAGATATGTGTGTTTGGAGAAATTTTGAGTTAACCATGAAATTTGCTTGATAGAATGACGAAGTTGGCGTACTGCACAAGCGGCGCCCGCCGTCCTATCCACGGTGCCCGCCGCAACTGTTCACAGACGCGTTTCAGATTTTTGGTAACATTGGAAGGGAGTATTTTCTATCCTTTATTATTTTTGATTTTTAGGTTAGTTTATATTTTCTATCTCATTTAGGATTTTATATATATATATATATATATATATATATATATATATATATATATATATATATATATATATATATATATATATATATATATATATATATATATTTCTATCTTCTTATTTTAGGAATAGATTTTATTTTATCTTCTTTAGGATTAGATGTTATTTTATCTTTCTTAGGTTAGTTTTTTCTATCTTAGGGTTAGGTTGTTCTATCTAGGATTAGTTTCCATTTATCTCACGACTAGATTTTATCATTTTATTTATTTTCTTTTATTATTTCTATCTATTTCTAATATTTCTTTTCCTTTTTGATAGATGATTCTTTCCATTTCCAATTAACCACATATCCCAATTCCCAAATTTGATCATTCACATCCTTTGTCTTCAAGCCACAGAAGAATCCTAATCTCTCCACTTGAATCTAAATTCTAAAACCTAAGCCTTGAGTTTCAATCAAAAGCCTTTCTTTTTTCCATCATCCACATTCATCATTAACCTTCATCCATCAAATTCTATTCTTTTCATACCATCACCATTCCTATCACCAAAAGAAAGACTTTGAAACCAAGTCCTAATCTTCAAAGAGCAATTTGGAAGGAGTTTGGGCGTCGGAACATCGACGTTGCAACTCGGATTCGTGGTTCTGCACACACAGCGCCCGCCGTCCCATGACTGTCGCCAGCCGCCTTTCACACGGCGCCCGTCGCCACCTTTGTGTTTCAAAGTTTGTTTGTCTAACAATTGTAGCCACCACTACCATGATCAAGTAGGTTCCCTTTTCCCTCACTTATGATTTTATTTTAAATTTTGTTGTCTTTATGTGATTTTCATTTAAGGATGATGAAAAGTTCAAGTGTGGAGGGGAAAGTGAATTGAATTAGTTAGTTAGGTAGATTAGTTCATGTTTATTTTTTTTGTTTCATTTTCAATTCTTAGTTATTTTATTTTATGTTATTTGTTTTAGAAAATGTCAAAAATGAAAAAAAATTGAAAAATGTCAAAAACCCAAAAATATCATGCATTGCTTAAATATGTGTTATTCAACTACCCATCTTGCGATGTTTGTCCTCTATTATGTATTTTGGCATTATCATATAAATTCCATGACATGTTTGGATTGTTTAGCCATGTCATGTAAAATTTGGTTTTCATGTGAAACATGTTAGGTGGCTGTAATTGAGCATTTATGATTTAAGTTCCTAGAGATGATTGAAATCCGACAAATATTTGTCATAGTGAGAATTTTTTGCCTTATAGGGATCACATCTATATTCCCTCTTTTTTTTGTGTTATTTGCTCATCTTATGCAATTACGTCTTAGTATTAACATGGTTATCTATTTTGAGATCTATTATATACATTTGTTCATTGCTGATAAGTTTCAAGTGATAGCGGCACCTTTTAGCCACATTTTATCCATATCTACCCTACATCATGTCTTTGCTTGAAGCCAATTTGAGCCTTTAGCCTTTTTTCTTTGAAGCTCCACAAAATTCATGTTTCCTAGCCTATGATAAGCTTGACATATCCAAGAATTAGGATTTGAGTTGGTTATGGATGTTACTTTGAGTTGAGAGAGAAAAACTATGGTTTGTGCTTATGTTGAGAGGCTTTGAGAGTGATGTAATGTTGTGTGCTTATTTTCCTCATATTGAATTTCATGCATTTTGGATCAATGAAAAAAAAATTCAAAAGCTTGGACCTAGGGAGGATAAAATTCGCATAGCGGCAAAAGTAAGATAGAAAAAAAAATGAAAAAAAAAGCATTCGGAAAAAAAAAGAAAAAAAAAAGAAAAATGAAGAAAAATGATGAAGAATAAGAGCCTTGTTGTTTATTTATGCATATGAGAGTTGGATATATTTTTGGTTGGAAGTTTGATATTGAGAGTTATCATCTTTTGAGTGTTTTGAGAGTCTTATGTTCTTTTGAGAGATGATACTTATGTTATGAGAGCTTATTGTTATGTATTGGAGTTTTTGTCATTGGAATGGTTTTCGAAGTATGGAAGTTGTGGTGTTGTTCTAGTTGTTCGCTAACCCTTTTTTCCGGGTTTTTAGCATCACAAGCCTAAATGTTTCCAATGCCTTATGTTCCTACCAAAAGCCCCATTACAAACCCGCCGAATGGAGTCTTCTTTGAAGATTTCCATTGAGTGCAAGTCCTCTTGATGGTGCTTATTTGCTTTGACGTATTTGGTGGAGAATTTGTGATATAAATGTCAATGCTTATGTAGCTTTTTGTATACTGAATGAGTTGAGAGTCGTTCTTTTAAGCATAAACACATGAGAGCGAGAGAAACACATTTATCCCTGTGAGGTTGAATGGATAGGCATGCGAGCTACTTGGTCATTTATATACATGCTATGATATTTGTCTACCTTGTTCATGTTAGCACACATTTGAGATGTTGCTTTTGATGAGGTGAATGCATGATGAATATGTTTGTCGGTTGTTTGGTTATTGTTATGTTTTTCATTGCTTGAGGACAATCAAAGACTTAATTTGTATTTTTTATTTGCACTTTTTATGCTGTATAAAAAATTTTGTTTAGACATGAAGAAGTCTCCATCTCTATGCTCTAATCTAATTCTCTAGAGGACTAGCGAAGCTTAAGTGTGGGAAAGTTTGATAATGCATATATTTTATATAGGCATTATAGGTAGGTCTTAGGTGCATTAGAGAGTCGTATTGCATGTTTAGTACACTTAGGGTCAGTTTGGTAACACGGAGCTGTTGGGGTAGCTGAAGCTGATAGGGTAGCTGAAGCTGATTGATTAATTGTGTTAAATATATGTTAAATTGGACTTTTCATAAGCTAGTAAGGTGTTTGGCAACCCAGCTGATAGAGTAGCTGATACAAACTAGCTGATCAAATAGGAGAAAAATCAATAGAATTCTGAAAAGCCTGCGGTTGGTAGTTGTTGAAAATCCAATTTCAAAAGCTAATTAAATTAAAATCTTATATTTAACTTATTTAAAACTATAAATTATTAAAACCAAAAGCTTCGAAAAGCTACGTACATTGCCAAACGGACCCTTATTCATATTCTTAATCATTTGGTATTCGAAGTGCGGGATCTACGGTTTCTAGTATTTATTTGTAGGTTATAAGATCCGGCCTCGAAAGGTGGAGAAAGAATGGAGCAAATGGACAAAGAAGAGCGAGGGAACAAGAGCGGAAATGGAGAATATGGTGAAATCTCATCTTTAAGGTTATGAGAAGTTGAAATTAGCTTATGAAGTCTTCATGAGAATCGTAGTTCTTGGAAAGAGCTTTCCAATGCATATTCATATGCATCAATCGAACAAAGGATGAATCCAAAAAGTGCGTTACAAGTTCAATATGCCGAAGCTATCTGCTGCATAGGCGGCGCCCGCCGCCATTTTCACGGTACCCATCGTCTCGCCAGATCCGGATTTTCGATACGCAGCCTAGTCTGTCTTTATGGAAACTCTTATCTATCTTCCCTAGGGTTTTTGGCCGACGAAAGGAGGCCTATATTAGACATATTTCAGTAGGTTTTATTCGATTCTAATCATTCATAAAACTCATTACAATGAGAGGATTTAAGTTTAGGGGTCGAGGTTTGTTATGCTTGCCTACAATTCTTGTGGTTTTGCTATGATTCAATACTTGGTAGATTGATTGTGAGACTTGATTTTTATATTATTAATGAGTTTATTTATCATCTTGTTCTTCATTGTTTATATTTGTGATTCTTTCTATGACCGCGCATCTAGTTAGAGTTCGCATCTATGCTATGAATCTATTATTGGTTTCTCGATAGCAAACAAAGTCATTGATTTAGTAATATTTCCTTGTCTTTATAGTGGATGATAACAATTGATCTATGTCAAGTAGATGTTTCTAGGGTGCGAATGGGTTATTCCTTTGTTTCCTATTTGCATTGAATTGATATGCCAATTGGTTTTAAGTTCTCGAATCGTTAATGCTACTCTTTAGTAATATTGAATAAGATGATTGTATCCTTACAGATCAATCAACCTTAGGCATGTAAAGGCTCGGAATTTCAAATCCTAAATTTTCGGAAAAAGGAAATTAAAAATGAACTTAAGCTGAATTTAAAACTCATTTAGCGGATTCTGACCGAAATATAAAATTTGACGAATAATTTCCATCGTTTTACCTCAAAAATTCAAAATAACTATTGGATGGCGATATCCTCTTCTATTTTAAAAATTTAATTGATCGAGAGGGCGAGAATCGGGGAAACTAACATTCAGAAACTCATTTCGGGGTTCAAAATTCGCGTATACAGTATTTAATTTTCGGGTATTGATTTTAACCAAATTCACACTCCACCTCACACTCACCCACTCCCATCACCTCACCATACCCTGCAGTCCATTACCTCCCGCCTATTTCGTCACCATACCCCGTCAACTTCACCATTCCATTCGCCATCACCTTCACCATCATCTCCTTCACGCATCACCACCGTCTCCTCTTCACCATTACATCGCCTGCACCGATCACCATCGGGCCAGCAGCGGCACTCAGCACCACCACCGAAGCGCAACGTCCCCTATTCGAGTGCGAATAACGTTCCGGTAAGCCGTTCTCTTTTGTTTCCGATCCAAACCACTCTCCAGACCTACCATCACGCTTACCCATATCTGGCGCAGGTCCGACGAGCCATCGCGAGCCTTCGATGATGCCCAAACCTCCAATCGAAGCTCCGACATCCGCAAAATCACCTCGGTGAGCTCTTGTAGCTTCGTTCCCTTCCTTGTTTCTAAGAGATTAAATGTTAGATATTATGACGTTGATGATATATATATACATGTATATATATATACATGTATATATATATCATCAACGTCATAATATCTAACATTTAATCTCTTATAGCAAATCACCGCAAGTAATACTATTAGTCACACATATCATGTCGTTAGTCAAACGCTCAGATTGTCATGCTAGTTAGTCATCGAATAAGTCTTATTCTCAAGTTAGTTTAAAAACATTTGAAATCCGAATTAAATGTTAGATATTATGACGTTGATGATATATATATATAGGGGAGATATCTAATGAGAAGTAACATTTAAATGAGAAGATGAGAAGTAAGCCTTATACCCTTTAGATTAAAATATTTTTTTTATATGGATATAGGGGACATATCTAATGATAAATATATCAATATTTTTTTAAAATTATTTTTTATGCTATTTTTTTAGATGATGAATGAAAAAGCTAATTTAAATTAGCATAAAAACCCTAAAATGAACCTTAAATCACCCTCTAGATAAATAGCGTAAAAAATATATTTTTTTTAAAACATTGATATATTTATCATTAGATATGTCCTATATATCCATATAAAAAAATTATTTTAATCTAAGGGGTATAAGGCTTACTTCTCATCTTCTCATTTAAATGTTACTTCTCATTAGATATCTCCCCTATATATATATATGTATATATATATATGTATATATATATATATGTATATATATATATGTATATGTATGTGTGTATATATATATATATATATATATATATATATATATATATATATATATATATATATATATATCTGTATGCCGAGTGTGAGTATGAAACGGTAAGATGTGAAATTGGCTAAGTATGGTATGGAGGTTGTCATGAGCGGATGAGGATGATGTTATGATCGAAATGAGAAAGATGTCAATAATGACGAGATGGTTGAATTATCATATGTGTGTATCTTATATGTTTCATATGTGACTTGTATGCTTTGTGTAAATTAGACTTAGACTTATTATGTTATTTATGGGATTACTAGGTGATCTCTGATATGTTGGATTGCTTGCCATTTCTGATCATTGTTTGGCTTTCGTGCTTCTCCAGGTAAGTCCTCCGGGGCTTACTCAATAACCAAGACCTCCTGCCTGATGTGTCTTTTAGTATGTAGGTGTTGCATATGCATAAATGCATGTCATGTAGTACCACGCTTATGACTTGCACTTATGAATGAGCATTCTTATTCTGTATATGTTTGAATACAGAACGGTCGTTATCTGTGAGTCCCAGAGTCCTTGTTAGGGTCATAGGATAGTCCAGCTCCATCGGGTTTCGTCCTGAGTCATTCGAGTCGTTGGAACACCTTTACTATTATCAACATTATTATTTTCTTTTCACAAGATCCACAATATGATGATGAGATTCCATATGCTATAGAATCGAACTGGCCAGTCTCCACCCTATCTGGAAGAGGGGTGGTGGTAGAAGAGGGATATACCACTTGGTATTCTTTGTTAAGGCCTTACTTAATATTACGCGTATATGAATTAGGAGCATGATAGTGTGGTTAATATTTCAGTACTGCATGAAGGCATCCTTTATTCTAGGTATAGGCGTATTATATGTCCTCAGCACGGTCAGAGGATCCGCAGGCGACCACTTGGCCGGACTTTGTGGTATAGTTTCAGGTACCCTTTCCACTACTTGATTTCGTGCTATTATGACGGGTCCATTCATATGGCGGAGAGTGAGTGTTGGGACCCTGACTTCACCAGATTTATACTTTTGGGATTTCCTCTTACTTATACTCTGTTTTGACCCGGAACTGCCGCGTCACTAGTTGTATCATTTTCAGAACTTATGTCCTTTGTTTGATAAAAGGGTTTCCGCGTTGTAGACTTAGGACAGGTACAAGGGTTTACCCCGGGGTCTCCAACGGACCTTTTGGCTTTGGGTGCGAAATCCCACTTTAAACTACACATCTTCTGTTTCAAACCTTCAACATGTACTCGGGGCGCAAGATCCCAACGAGGGGTTTCATCCCTCAAAACGTAACTCGGGAATCATAATCCCGGGCCGTTACAAAGGTGGTATCGGAGCTAAGGTTTTGCGATCCGAGTGCAATAGGTTGGAGTGGGTTTGAAAATCGCCCAAAGATTTCAAATGGGTTTGGAAAATGTTTTAAATGGGGCAAAATGAATTTAATTGGACTTAAAACCTAAAATGAATAAAGGGGAAACAATCTCGTGGGTAGAGACTAAAGCGATAGACATCCCTTACGGATGTAGAACTCGGGGATCGATAGTCAAAATACTAGCTTTTATTTACAAATGGGCCTAGAAGACTCCAAGGAACACCACGGAGGTTGGAGTGTTCAGTTAGGAGGCCATGAGGTTTTTGCCCCTCCGGTCAGCCGTCCCTCAAAGGACAGCATAGATCGTCTCTATACTTACGTTATATATACACATATGCAATTTGGCCCGAGGGCGATCCTCCTCGAAGAGGATCATATTAATCTTGTTGATTGCTTCCGTGATGAGTGCTATTGTGCTTAGGATATCGAACTAATCAGTATGCCTTGAATTGAATCATGTGTTGAATAACCGTGCAAACGGGATAGCGGGAGAAAGCCTTGTTCTTATGTAATCAAAATTATTGTCTTGTAGAAATAACCCTTACATAATTCAAACCCCCTGATGGTTCTGACTCTGTCATCCGTCCCACCAAAATATCTAGGTATGTTAGCAAGGGTCGAGAAGCGTCTGCTCTCCTTGTTTGGAGTCCTGTTTGGTGTCCCACTATCTATGCTGCTATCGAGTCTTGTACCTGAGGTCGGTGTCTTCCACGGGAAATTTACGTTGGTCAACTATGTCTTCTTGCCGCACGAGTCTAAGCTCGAGTTCTACCCTCACCTCTCGGAAACAGCGTGAATGTCCTTGTGTTCTACTCAGCAAGTCATACTAGCGTCCCACGGGGAAATGGGGTGGTGAGTCGGTGATTGCCCTTAGAGAATTCTGTCAAGTTATAATGATAGCCTCCTTCTGATTTCATGACATGCTATATTGGTATAATTCAGCATGACTTGCCTAGTACCTTGCATGGTTGCACTTATGAGTGGATGTATGTGCCATATATATTGAATTCTCATGATTACCGTCTCCCTATAAACTAGGTCAATGATAGTGTGGTCAACTCTCGTTGCATGTTTAACACGTGAATCAGATGACTTAGCATGCCAGATTAACCTAGTTGGACCTCATTGACTGTGTACATGTTTAATGAGTATTGCTAGTATCATGTAAGACATATACCTCCCAGTTATAGGCCCTCGTATGATTGTGTGACGTCCTAGTCTTACTATGCGAATATAGATGTATGTGATGAGATAGTTGATATACCCTGCATGAACTGACCATACCCTTAGCGTGATTTTTAAGGTACATCTTAGCATGCTTGCCTGAATCCCACAATATTATGACTTGCTTATGTGTGTATCTAAATTGAGTGATAAGTCATGCATATGATATCCTGTGATGGTTGATAGGTCTTGCATAACTTATGCCATATATGTCTCATGTCAGTTTGTGCATATATGTTCTTAGTCTGTCAAGCATGATTGGTGAATGAAATGATAGGTTGCTAGCTTGTTCTGCGCACATATAAAGATGATTATATGAACATGTTATCAATGCATAAATCGATATTCCTTGAGATAAGTGCATACTAGTGTAAAATAATGTGATGATATCTCTTGATTTTTATGTGTTTGTTTGCCACAATTATAAGGGCATCGTTGTAACTCTTGGGTTGTGATCTTATCCTTGGCCTCGTCGTCCCTAGTCCTGGTCCATGTCTGAACCCTTAAGGAAGTTGTGTTGTCCACCCTTGTCTCTCCCCTTCCTTGAGTCATCTAAGAGAATCATATACGCGACTACCATCTAGAGGTGGATGGGCGAGCTAGGAGTTGATCGGGGGATTCTTGAGGGATGGTGTTGTGAGATGGATTTCTGTGCTAAGGAAGGTGTCTAGATAGTCTATGAGCGGATCGTGGGCGGTGTCAAGGATGATCGATTAAGGAACGTCTAAGGAATCGTAGAATTTGGGACTAGGTGATGTGTGTTGTGAGTTGGAGTGATTTCGGCAAGGGATGAGGTTGAGGAATTGCCAAGGAAGAATAGTATGAGGTTGCTTGGGAAATTATCGATCGGGGATATTAGGTTGTTCATATCAAGGTTGTTCGTGTGATGGGTACTTGGGGGTTGTTTAGATAGGATTGGTAATGCTTGGGGAATATATGAGTGAAGGATCTTTAGATGCATTGTTGGAGGATCTTGGGATAGGGAATGAATCGGGATTTATGAGCGGAGGTCATTGTGGCTATTGAGGTAATTGAGGATGTGAGATGAATCTTCGAGGAAAGGCTGGTAGCTAGGCAAGGATGTAGTTGAGATTCCTAGTAAGACTGTGGGCTTAAGGTTGAGATAGGGAGATTATTAGCATGGATTTGGGAACTAGGCAAAGCAGAAGGTATTAAGGACACTAGAGGATAAGAGATTTTTGAAGGTTCGTGAAGTTGCGGTGCTTAGGAAATTCGTACGAGGATGTCATAGTAATTCGATGAAAATGATGATCGGTACATAAGGGTTTAAGTGGTAGAGATTTCGAAGTTTAAGGAAGCGTGATCTGAGGCAATTTGGAAAAACATGCAGAGTTGAGGGAACTAGTCCAGGTAGAGTATGCTGGGAAGAGGATCTAGAGTGGGCCGGCTTGAGGGTCATGGTGAATTCTGTGTTAGAATTCGTCGAGAGTGTCAAGTGTGAGATGGTCAGCATGAGTTGGGTCCTTAGAGGTGGATGGTTAGTGAGAGTGGTTGGTGGCGTGGGAAGTATGATTAGGTTAGAAAGGTGATTCGAGATGTCTCTTTGGGAGATGATGGTCGGGGGGAGTCTTGAGAGCATAGGAAGAGTAAGCGAGATTTTTAAGAAGTGTCTAGATCAATTGTGAGAGCGGTTAAGTTGAGGACTTGGAATTTTCTATTAGAGGGTAAAGATGGGAATCCGAGAAATATGGAGTCTTGGTAGTAGATCGATTTGTTCAGCTTGTCGAAATCAGGAAACCGTGTGATTAGGAACTCCGAGAAATAGTTTAGATGGTCGAGTGGAAGGTAGGACTTGAGATCGGGATGTTGAAGTGGATTGGCCCTTAGATGGCTTGATGGCATAGGATTTGGGATACCTAGTAGTTGGTTTGGGTAATTGGCCTTGATTGCGGGTAGTTATGAGACTACAAAGGTTGTATATGAGCGGGATGCAATGGTGTCTAGAACTAGTAGTGGTTTGAGTTGGTAGACCTCGGTGAATTTGATCTTAACGCAAGAGCTGATAGGTAGTTATAGGCAGGTTCTCTTGAGGTTGTGATATAGCGTATGCTTTACTTGGGGCCGAATGTGGGGCGAATTCTATGCTATAGAGGATGTTGATTCTATGATGTATTGTCGTTGACAATAGGGAAACTATAGTAAGAACATAATTATCTCTTGAACTCGATGGAATGCTACTGTATGGAAGTACTTGTTTGCCTCTAATGCGATGACGATTGGCAGTAGCATGAGTATGATGTGCTTACTTGATTGATATGATGTGCTTATCTGTTTGATATGACGTGCTTATCTAATTGATATGGCGTGTAACTTCTATGAGATGATGTGATAAATCCTACCATGAATGATACGATGCTAGATATGTTACGGTATGTGACTATCCGTGACATGAGTATGACCTGGTTATGAATGTGTGATACGATTGCTATGTTGAACAATTGCTATGATATATGATGCCTTGAATTGGAAATGCTAGGGTTATAGAACCGAATTGATGAGATTTGATTCTGACTTGAAACCTATGAAGGAAATATGGGATTAGCCCTTATAGGTGGATGATTCCACCTCTTGAGATTTCAAAATTTCTTAATTAATGTCGGATTAGGGAATTTTGAATGATGTTTAAAAAGGATTGATTTGGATTTAGAGAAATCGAACGCGATCGATAACTTCAATGATTTTGAGACCGTTTCTTTTCAAACTAAGGACCCTCTAGAAAGTTTCTAACCGAGCTTGCATTATGACGCCCCACGAAGTGGATACAGGCATTTTATATGGGCCCTTATAGACTGCTGGCTAAGACCTAGGGGAGATGATGTAATGATTTTTGAGTTATGATATAGCCAAGAAGTTGGAGTAAGGATGTGGTATAGGCCCATATTACATTCTTGCTATGATCTATTGGAGATATTATGATTATGACAACGGTACTGTGAGGATCTCATATGGGCACTTATGAGGTGCTTACGGAATCAATGGCATGATCCTTGGACTCGCCAATTTTAGTCTCGAGGACGAGACTTGTTTTTATAGGTGGGTGATGTAAATGCTCGGAATTTCAAATCCTAAATTTTCGAAAAAAGGAAATTAAAAATGAACGTAAACTGAATTTAAAACTCATTTAGCGGATTATGACCGAAATATAAAATTTGACGAATAATTTCCGTCGTTTTACCTCGAAAATTCAAAATAATTATTGGATGGCGATATCCTCTTCTATTTTAAAAATCTAATTGATGGAGAGGGCGAGAGTCGGGTAAACTAACATTCGGAAACTCATTTCGGGGTTCGAAATTCACTTATACAGGATTTGATTTTCGGGGATTGATTTTAACCAAATTCACACTCCACCTCACACTCACCCACTCCCATCACCTTACCATACCCTGCAATCCATTCCCTCCCGCCTATTTCATCACCATACCCCGTCAACCTCACCATTCCATTCGCCATCACCTTCACCATCGGTTCACCATCACCATCATCTCCTTCACCACCACCGTCTCCTCTTCACCATTCCATCGCCCAGAGGCGGATGCTTTAATAGGCTAACCCAGCAATTGCCGAGTCAAAGTTCACATTTATAGCTAAAAAAATATTTTTTGCTGGGCTAAAATAAAATTATGATGGAAAATTATATTATGTTGGGATCAAAAGTTGCAAGCCCAAATCACTCCCAAACTCTTTTACAATTTGTACGTACACAAAGCCACAAACCTACTCACCTATAGCATGCACTAATTTTTTGTAGGTCTAATTTTTTAGTGATAAAAAAACCCTTTCTTCACAAACCCACCATAGATTAGAATTGACAAGTTGACAACACCGACTGACTGACACGAATATACAAATACCCAATTTCAAAATTCTCTCTCATACGGAGTATTGTTTTTCTTCAACAATCAGGTATGTGCTTCTTGACTCTCCTCTTAATGTCTTTTTTTTTGGTTCATTGATCCTCCTCTTAATATAATACAGTAGTATTCTTTTATTATTATTAAATTTGGGAATTAGGGTTTCTGACTATTGATTGTAGAAACTTGAATTATTGATATGTATATCATCTATTGCTTTTACAGTACACAATTCATAGTAATCTATTGTAATACAATTTTTTTAGAATGAATTTGTATAATTTATTTCTTTTATATAATAATTTTTCATAACTTTTTATTCAATATGATGTCTGATCATCCGAAACCTAAACGACTGAACTTCTAATGGAATTATTTATTATTATAAATATCCAGTAACTCTTGTTATTAAATCGATCTTTTTTGGGTTTTGGATGAAATACTATGAGAATTGTATTTTGGCTTCGCAAAATTTTGCTCTCTTTTTAAGTTTTAACTTCAATATATAGTTTCACTCACCTAACTTTTATCCACTAAATCCCCCACTGTCATCGCCTCGATCGATCACCATGGGGCCAGCAGCAGCACTCAGCACCACCTCCTCGAGGCTAACAGCAGCATCCGGAGCCGCCCAACGCCACACCGAAGCTACCCAGGAGCCATCAGCGCGACCCACGAGCCACCGAAGCGCAACATCCTCTGTTCGAGTGCGAATAACGTTCTGGTAAGCCGTTCTCCTTCGTTTCCCACCCAAACCACTCCCGAGACCTATCATCACGCTCACTCATATCCGGCGCAGGTCAGACGAGCCATCGTGAGCCTTCGACGATGCCCAAACCACTGATTGAAGCTCTAACGTCCGTGAAATCACCTCGATGAGCTCCTGTAGCTTCGTTCCCTTCCTTGTTTCGAATTCGTGCGTTATTCGATGCTTAGATTAGTCGAGAGTAAGTGAGGGCTGAGTGCGGGACGATCGGGCGAGCTCGAGAGCTCCAACGAGCTCGAGGGCGGCGAAGTCGCAGCACGTCCGGCGTGTGTGCGAGGCGGGTGAGAGCGAGAGCGATCTGGGAGGGTGCGAGGATGGGCACGAATCAAAGCCGAGGCGGGGCTGGGCAAGGCGGAGCCAAGGCGCGGCAGGGAGGCGAGGTCGAGCAAGCCGTCGCCGGCGGGCGAGGCGCGAGGAAGATGGCGCCGGCGCGGGAGCCTCCATTTGAATTCAGGAGGAGGATGGAGATGATGTGGCCTGGTGGGCCCCTTTTCATTTGGAAAATTGTGTTTAATAGTTAACCGGTTGGGGGATTTATACTAGGGGTTCGGTTAGGTTCGGTTGGGTTTGATTCGGTTCAGGTTTATCCGCTTATTTATTTAATTAGTCAATGTTATTTAAAATAAAGTATAATATTATTTGGCCTTAAAGATTTAAAAAGAATTGGGAAAATAATTTCAAGATAGATTTGAAAGTGATTTAATGAATAAATTGAAAAAGGAATTTAGCAAGTATTTTCAAGGGTCGTAGCATGATAATGATCTGAGTGTTTGACTAACGACATGATATGTGTGAATAATAGTATGACTTGCGGTGATTTACTATAAGAGATTAAATGTTGTGTGTGTGTGTGATCTAGTGGATAAAAGTTAGGTGAGCGAAACTATTGAAGTTAAAACTTAAAAAGGAAGAAAAATTTTGCCAAGCCAAAATACAATTCTCATAGTATTTCATCCAAAACCAAAAAAAATCGATTTAATAACAAGTAACTCTTGATATTTATAATAATAAATAATTCCATTAGAAATTCAATCGTTTAGGTTTCGGATGATCAGACATCCTCTTGAACAAAAAGTTACGAAAAATTATTATATAAAAAATAAATAAATTATACAAATTCAAAATTATTATATAAAAAATAAATAAATTATACAAATTCATTTTAAAAAAATTGTATTACAATAGATTACTATGAATTGTGTACTGTAAAAGCAATAGACGACATACAAGGGCCTGTCCGGCCTCGAATTATTTCCTTATCAAAAAAAAAAAAAAAAAAAAAAAAAAAAAAAAATAGACGACATACAAATCAATAATTCAAGTTTCTACGATCAATAGTCAGAAACCCTAATTCCCAAATTTAATAATGATAAAAGAATACTACTGTATTATATTAAGATCAATAAACGAAAAAAAAGACATTAAGAAGAGAGTCAAGAAGCACATACCTGATTGTTGAAGAAAAACAATACTCCGTATGAGAGAGAATTTAGAAATTGGGTATTTGTATAGTCGTGTTAGTCAGTCGGTGTTGTCAACTTGTCAATTCTAATCAATGGTGGGTTTGTGAAGAAAGGGTTTTATTTTTATTTTATCACTAGAAAATTAGACCTACAAAAAATCAGTGCAGGCTATAGGTGAGTAGGTTTGTGGCTTTGTGTACGTACAAATTGTAAAAGAATTTAGGAGTGATTTGGGCTTGCAACTTTCGGGCCCAACATAATATAATTTTCCATCATCATTTTATTTTGGCCCAGCAAAAAATAATTTTTTAGCTATGAATGTGAATTTTGACCCGGCAATTGCTGGGTTAGCCTAATAAAGCATTCGCCCCTGTGGTATGGAGGTTGTCCTGAGAGGATGAGGATGATGTTATTATCGAAACGAGAAAGATGTTAATAATGACGAGATGGTTGAACTATCATATGTGTGTATCTTATATGTTTCATATGTGACTTGTGTGCTTTGTGTAAATTAGACTTAGACTTATTATGTTATTTATGGGATTACTAGGTGATCTCTGATCTGTTGGATTGCTTGCCATCGCTGATCATTGTTTGGATTTCGCGCTTCTCCAGGTAAGACATTCGGGGCTTACTAAGTAACCAGGACCTCCTGCCTGATGTGTCTTATAGTATGTAGGTGTTGCATATGCATAAAAGCATGTCATGTAGTACCATGCTTATGAGTTGCACTTATGAATGAGCATTCTTATTCTCTATGCGTTTGAATACAGAACGGCCATTATCTGTGAGTCCCAGAGTCCTTGCTAGGGTTATAGGACAGCCCAGCTCCATCGGGTTTCGTTCTGAGTCATTCGAGTCGTTGGAACACCTTTACAATTATCAACATTATTATTTTCTTTTCGCAAGATCCACGATATGATGATGAGATTCGATATACTAGTAGAGAAAGCCGGTTTTACCTCGGTTCCGTGTGCAAGCTTTACCATGGTTCTGAACCGAGGTAAAAGTGGCTACGGTAAATTTCTTTACCACGCTAACATAACCGTGGTAAAATATCCCACCCGTGGTAAATCTGTTTGAAGTTGTTGCCATTATGAACCGTGGTAAATAAGGGAGCCGTGGTAAATAGGTCACGTGGTAAATGTTTTGAACCGTGGTAAAATAGCCCACTCGTGGTAAATCTGTGTGAAGTTGTAGCCATTGTGAACCGTGGTAAATGAGGGAACCGTGGTAATTTTGTGAACCGAAGTAAATATGTATTGTGGTAATTTTTACGGGATTATTATTTATAGTAGCCTATGCGGGATTTGAACCCGTATCTTTGTGTATGAACACATCGCTCTACCATTTGAGCTAATAGGCTTAAATAAAATAATAGAATAATTTTTAAATGGGTTTTAAGAAAAAATTACCTGAACATACACTATCCGAGCCCTCAGCAGAGTCTAGCTTGAACAGAAGTTCAGGATCTAACCGTATTGCAGCCATGACAAAAAGCAATTGTAAGGATATGAAAACCATATTGCAACTGTAAGAGTATTCTCAATCAAGAGTAAGATAATTTGCCAGTGAGTTCAGATAATTTGGCAGCACGAACAGAAGCAATATGTGCATCAATATCACAATGAACCTTATCCCTTACTTTAGATGAATCCTAGTGGGCTTGTTCAGTTACAGCATCTTTAAAAAGCAAAGGACAAAATCAAATATTTGGTAAGTTCCCATCTGAGATCGAGCGACAGAGGGAGAGAGGAGAACTAGATGAAGAAGAAGGAGATGGTTAACGATTATTCGTCTAGGTTAAAATTATGTGGAATTGCAAATTTAAAACGGTTAAATACATAACAGTGGTAAATTATTCTCGTAAATTACTACGAACCGTGGTAGATTTATCAATCTCGCTAATTTACTACGTCGAGGCACGGAACCGTGGTAAATTGCATCCTAAATTACTATGGTTATTCAAGGAACCGTGGTGAATTTGTCACTCTTACAAATTTACAACGTCGAGGCACGGAACCGTGGTAAATTCACTGTCGCCAAAGCCTATTTTTCTACTAGTATAGAATCGAACTGGCCAGTCTCCACCCTATCTGTAAGAGGGGTGGTAGTAGAGGAGGGATATACCACTTGGTATTCTTTGTTAAGGCCTTACTTAATATTACGCGTATATGAATTAGAAGCATGATAGTGTGGTTAATATTTCAGTACTGCATGAAGGCATCCTTTATTCTAGGTATAAGCGTATTATATGTCCTCAGCGCAGTAGGAGGACCCGCGGGCAACCACTTGGCCTGACTTTGTGGTATAGTTTCAGGTACCCGTTCCACTACTTGATTTCTTGCTGTTATGACAGGGTCCATTCATATGGCGAAGAGTGAGTGTTGGAACCCTGACTTCACCAGATTTATACATTTGGGATTTCCTCCTACTTATACTCTGTTTTGACCCGGCAATGCCGCGTCACTGGTTGTATCGTTTTCAGAACTTATGTCCTTTGTTTGATAAAAGATTTTTACGCGTTGTAGACTTAGGACAAGTACAGGGGTTTACCCCGGGGTCTCCAACGGACCTTCTGGCTTTGGGTGCGAAATCCCACTTTAAACTACAGATATTCTGTTTCAAACCTTCAACCTGTACTCGGGGCGCAAGATCCTAACGAGGGGTTTCATCCCTTGAAACGTAAGTCGGGAATCATAATCTCGGGCCATTACAAGGCAAGTCGGCATAGGCTTAGGAGTAATATTGAAATCTTCTCAAGGATCAAGTAAATCAACCAATGTTGCGAATTGTAGACAAACCAAACTCTTATCTTTTTTCCTCTCTTTGTGTCCATTCATATATTTATCTTAGTTTAGTTTCATTATTTTTCTTTATTCATATCCCTAGTCCATTGTTAGTGTCATAATTGATAAACACATATTGCATTGAAGTATTTGTGTCTCTGTGGGTTCGACCCCTTACTTATCCGCTATACTAGGTTGCTAGTTATTTTGTGTTATTTCTTTTTTTTTCCTTGGCCGACAATTTCTTTCTTTTTCTTTCTTTTTTCTTTTTCTTCTTTTTTTTTGAAATAATACATATCCAAATTTTTGGAGTCTTTAAAATAAAGTACTATGTGAGGAATAACGCACAACTTACATAATTTCACTCAAAGCATCTCAATAGACTCAACAACTTAGCTTCTTCTCCATCATACTAAGCTCAATCAATTTTCAACCAACTCTAATTCATAATTCCCAGATAAGGGTTGAGCTTACAATAGGTCAGGAATCAATTTTAGAGCTAACAAAGAATAGGTCAAGGCTCAATGGGCTTCAAGCAAAGATAATATGCAAGGTAGGTAAATGATTGGATAAAATATGGTTAAGAAAAATATAAGTCCCCCATCATCTAATTTCAATAAGAATATAGACTAGAAATGATGCGTAACAAGTAAAGATAAGCTCACAATCACACCGGGGAGAAGTGCTCTCTAAACTAGGCAATGACTAAAATATCATTTTTGGGTTCAAAGATAGAAAAGAACCTAAGAGCTTGTTTAGTAAATTGCTTATAGCATTTTAAGATAGGGATATTAATGGAATCCAGATATAACAAGGATGCTTTAAAAACCTTCCTAATTTTGACCAACACTTTCTAAATCAATGCATTTTGCCTGATTTTATGGGAGAAGAGAAGCATCAAAATTAAAGCTGTAAATTTAGAATTCTCCACTGATGGTGAACAACTGCAATTTCTAGAACCACTTGACCGAATTTCTTCACGTGGGACAACGGAAATGTTTCCATCAACAATGACTAGAGAATGATCTTTTCCTGCACAAATATGCCAATATAACTTCTAATAATATATGAAAGTGGTGAGCTGATTATCACTTGCATGGATAAAAATTAGGGTGTTACCTTGAAGACTCTTTTCGGAAGGGGGAACATACATATGAATGGTTTTTTGCAATCCCAGCCTGACCAGTTGTTTCACATAACATAGCAGCACAGAGTTCCTAAGAGTGGCAAAGTTTTAAAGAATTATTCATTGAGGAACCTGATTAGGCAAATTAATGTTCAAAGCAAAAGAGAAATTCTATATATTCTCAGGAGTTCTCTAAAATAAATGAATTGCAATCAAAACAATGCATACCTTATTAAGCAATCCCTTTAAAAAGCTCCTAAACTCCCAACTCATGTTTCCTTCATTTGAAAGTTCTCCATCTTCTTCGAAAAAAATCAAGGACATTTATCAATTTTTTTTACTCATCACCACAAATCTATAGGAATCTCAATAATGGGGAGTATACAATGACACTTTACAAGAATGCATATGGATAAATGAATAGCTATGCATGGCCTATTTGAAACACTTAAATCCTATATATATATAGGGTTGGGTTCAGGTGCAAAGGTCACCAAAAGTGAGAAGGAAAGAAGCAATTTGATTGGTCCAAAAAATATCAAGAAATGTTTTGATTGGTCCACGTCATTTAAAAAATCCGGGCAAAAAAACCGCTCCCCGCACCTGCCCAATTCGGAAATGCGAGGCCCACTCGCACACCCTTCCCTCTCCGCGCGTGTGGTGGACGCGCTGCGCGTAGCATCAGAAAAAAGCTGCACCTCCCGTGTTGCATAGGGGATTCGAACCTGGGCCTCATTACACATCCCACAGCACTTTAACCATTGCACCACCCAATACTTCTTGTTCATTTAAGGCATCAATTAAAACTAGTACTTTTTGAGTTAAAGCCACCACTTTACTTAAAATTAATATGTTTTCACTTAAATATGTTAATTACACATTAATTAATATATTAATATATATTTCGCCCTAAAAAATAATAATTAATATTAAAATAAAAATGATAATAAATATATTAATATATATTTATATTAAAATAAAATGGTTCTTGAACCACTACTCTTTATTTGATGAACCACTAGAATTTATTTCATGAACCACTACTATTTAATAATTATAAAATTTTCATTCTTCTTTTATTTTCTTTTAATGTTTATTTTTAATTAATTAATTAATTTTATTTAAAATAAAATGGTTCATGAACCAATACTATTTATTTGATGAACCACTACTCTTTATTTGATGAACCACTACTATTTAATAATTATAAAATTTTCATTCTTCTTTTATTTTCTTTTAATGTTTATTTTTAATTAATTAATTAATTATATTTAAAATAAAATGGTTTATGAACCACTACTCTTTATTTGATGAACCACCACTCTCTATTTGACGAACCACTAGAATTTATATTCTTATAATAATTAACATATTTCATATAAAGAAGTGGTTCATGAAGCTATTGAGAAGTGGTTCATCAAGCTATAAAGAAGTGGTTCATGGGCCTATAAGAAGTGGTTTATCAAGTTATCAAGAAGTGGTTCATTAAGCTATAAAGAAGTTATGAAGAAGTGGTTCATCAATACTATTTATTTGATGAACCACTACTTTTTATTTTATGAACCACTACTATTTAATTCATGAACCACTCCTATTTTATAATTGTAAAATTTCCATTGTTCTTTTATTTTCTTTTGATATTTAATAATTATTTATTTTTTTGTTTTTAAAATAAAATGATCCACTACTCTTTATTTGATGAACCACTACTCTTTATTTATTTATTTGTTTTTAAAATAAAATGATCCACTACTCTTTATTTATTTGTTTTTAAAATACTATTTATTTCATGAACCAAGACTATTTATTTGATGAACCACTACTCTTTATTTCTTGAATCATTAGAATTTATTTCATGAACCACACTAGTGAACCAAATCTAGTGAACCACACCCAGTGAACCAAATTCAGTGAACCACACCCAGTGAACCAAATCCAGTGAACCACACCCAGTGAACCAAATCCAGTGAACCACACCTAGTGACTGAACCAACATCCATTTAGTCACTGAACCAACCTCTATTTAGTCACCGAACCAACATCTATTTACTCACTAAACCAACCCCTATTTAGTCACTGAACCAACCTCTATTTAGTCACCGAACCAACATCTATTTACTCACTGAACCAACCCCTATTTAGTCACTGAACCAACCTCTATTTAGTCACCGAACCAACATCTATTTAGTCACTGAACCAACCTCTATTAAGTCACTGAACCAACCTCTATTTAGTCACCGAACCAACCTCTATTTAGTCACTAAACCAACCTATTTACTCACTGAACCCACCTCTATTTAGTCACTGAACCAACCTATTTACTCACTGAACCAACCTCTATTTAGTCACTGAACCAACCTCTATTTAGTCACCGAACCAACCTCTATTTAGTCACTGAACCAACCTCTATTAAGTTACTGAACCAACCTATTTACTCACTGAACCAACCTATATTTAGTCACCGAACCAACCTCTATTTAGTCACTGAACCAACCTCTAATAAGTCATTGAACCTAGATTTTACAGTTTTTTTTTGTTAAAATTGTTTAGTAATTGAATGATATTATATTCATTTCAATTCATTCATTCTCAAACAAAAATTTAATTTTTTTTCAAAGTTACTGCAATTGAGCTTTGAAGGAACTTTTGTCCATGTACAGATAAGTATGCAGGACATGTTAAAATAGACCATGGAAATTAACTTGTGATAAATTTTATTCTGTACATGGACAAAAGTTCTACATAAATGGGATTGCAGATTTGAATAATCAAATTTAAATCTGCAATCCCATTTATGTAGAATTCCTCATCAATTTCGGATCAAATCTGCAATCCCAAAGCCTGATCTATTTGTCTTTCTATCCAATTTGCAATTCGGCAACCTACGAACGAGGGCGATTGCTCTGTCTATCTCCATCGCCGTGCCCACCATGGTGGCGACGACGATGCTGCACTTCGGCGATATTCGTGAATTGAATTGGGCGAGGGAAGCCATGGGCTCCGAGGTTCTAGATCTGAACCGAGAAGGGCGGGGAAGGGCGGTAGGTGGAGGAAGATAGCACCGGCGGAGGACGTCGTCGTGTACACCATCGTCGATCGAGGAGCGAAGTGACGAGAGAAGGGTTCCGGATTCCAACAGCCGGAGGAAGAAATCACCGACAGAGGACGTCGAAGCAGAATTCGAGTGACGGATTCCAACAATCGATGTCGCTGGTGCCGCATCGGGGGAGGCGCAAGGTTTGGATTTTAACAACAGAAGGCATGGGAGGAAGACGGTGTGATATTTACTTAAAATGAAAGCGCGTGAGGGTTCTTTTTTTATTAAAAAAAATAAACCCGTCTCCACCAATGAGGTTTCTTCTTTCCTTCTTACCGGTATATACTATTCTCACTTGAACCCTACCCTATATATATATATATATATACATATATATATAGGGTCGCGCTCCGGTGAAAACCAAAATTGCGGTAGAAACCCGTGAGGACCGGCTTTTTAGCTCGGTTCACTTGCTTTATAGCCCGGTTATGAATAGAACCGACCTATAAAGTCACAAATTTTAGCCCGGTTCTGAATAAAATCGAGCTATAAAGTCACTATATAATTTTATAACATTAGCTTTTTAGCACGATTTTTCGGTTTGACCGAACTATAAAATCATGTGTTATTTTAAAATTGGAGTTTTTAGCACGGATTTTAGGTTGAACCGAGTTGTAAAGTCACCGTGTGATTGAGGTTTTTAGCACGGGTTTCAAAAAAACCGAGATATAAAGTAGTCCTCACGGGTTTTTACCACAATTTGAGGTTTTCACCGGAGTCAATCCCTATATATATATATATATATATGTATATATATATATGTATATATGTATATGTATATATGTATATGTATATGTATATATGTATATGTATATATGTATATGTATATATGTATATGTATATATATATACGGATCGACTCCGGTGAAAACCAAAAATTAGGGTGAAAACCGTGAGGAGCGTTTTGATTGGAGGATGAATTATTGAATTATACACGCTCATTTGCTCAAGCGCTCGAGTAAAGAAGCGGTCTCTGTCTCCTCTTCTTCACCTCCTTCCGCCTCTATCTCGGCTTCAACTCCATCCGGCTTCCTCTTCCGCCTCTCATCGTCCGATCCCGTCGTCGCAGTCGCTCGCTGCCAGCCTCCAGTCCTCGATTGGCGCCCTCGCTCTAGTCCTCGTTGCCCTCGCTCGCCCTCCAGTCTAGTCTCTGATCTGGTGGATCTCGTCGTCACTCACTGCCTCCGGTCCTCGTTATCCTCTCGTCGCAGTCGCCCTCGCTTGCAGCCTCTAGTGCTCGTCTCCCTCGCACACTGCCTCCTACCCACTTTGAGGTATTCCTCTTCAGCCTCTAGTCCTTGTCGCCCTTCTTTGTCAAATTTCATGTTTTTTGTCTTTGTTGTTTTAACTGGGATTGAATTAGTGCTGGAGTGGTATAAGCATGGTTATCCTAATTTGGGGATTAAGCTTCAATCAGTTGGTATAAGTAGGATTTTGGTTGTTGGTTAAATTCACGCTTGAAAGGTGTTTGTGAAAATGTCCAATAGAGACTTTTGTTGCGTTCTCCTTTTTTAGTCAAAACCCTGAACTTATTTTTGGGAGTTCCATTGCATAGTAGTAGGAAGATCTGTTGATACCTGTAATTCAAGCGGGTCATGGCCTTCTTCAGCTAGGCTCCTGCAAGATTGCGTGTTCATATACTGATCATTGCTATTTTTACTTAATATCTAATATCTAATGCTATTTTCAATTCAGTTCGGGGTTGATTGCTTGCTTGCTTGGTTCCATTCCAGGGAGAAATTCGCTGGACGATGCCCTCAAGCATTGCAATGCTGCCGGAATGCAAGGGATTGTATTGGAATTAAGCCATCTTTAAAAATCTATGGATGGTCCCTAAGATCAAGGAATTCCAACTCACCCTCAACTTTATGGACAGCTCAAGTAAGTTGTTTAACTTATCCTGTAAGATGTAACTCAATTGTCACTGATTTGGATCTATGGATGAAGTAATATTGCAGAGGCAGCGCAATAATTGATGTTGGGAGTGCTAATAATGAAACTAGCACCAAAGCTGGTTTCTTTCTCTTTTCTTTTCTTTTTTTTCCCTCTTGAAATCATTTATGCTCCTACTTTTTATGTGTTCATATATGTCATTCAAGCCAATGTTGATTTGCTAACAGATTACTTCCTAATTAATATACTAAAGGAATTATGAGCTGCAGGTTGTCTTAAGGCAGCTTGGGGTTGTTCTTGTGGGCTGATCTTGCTGATGTTGGAGCAAGTAAAGCTCCAAATTTCATATTTTGCTGGTGTGGACAGCAACTCAAACGGTATGCCTAGCCAAATTTGATGTAGACTGCAGCAAAATTGCTATATCTTATTGTGAGTAGAAGGATGTAACGACAGAGGACAAGAAGAAAGTGCTCAGTGTGTGCATTTTGTTCCACAAAATCTGTTTGTACTCCTTTACTTTGCATCCAAGTAGTTTCTCTGATCTGTGATGTTTTCTGATCTGTGAATGAGCAACAATTCTGATGGACAACACCAGCAAGGGAGTTTAACCTGCTCGTGCATTTCTTTCTATGCTTCCATACGTTCTTATTTCGAGTACACATGTCATTAGGCTTCTTCATGTACCTTTAAAGAAAGAATTGACAGTTGTGAAATTTATGGAGGATCATTTCATTCAGGGATGTGTCATGTGTTACAGTTTCAAGATTTCCTCGTTCTTGAATACCTTTTTCCTCATATATCTTCCGTTTAATAAACTGACATATATAACTATGGGTTCAAGATTTAAAAATCTTGAACCTACTTTATATGGAGGCATTACATCATGAAAAAAAAAATTTAACCTACTTAATAAATCAACATGAAATGTAAGATAATAAGATGTCACTTTAAGGTCGTAATAACTATGGGTTCAAAATTTAAAAAAATTGAACCTACTTTATATGGAGGGAATACACCATGAAAAAAAACTTAAACTTAATAAATCAACATAAAATGTAAGAAATCAAGATGTCACTTTAGGGCTAGATATACCTATGGGTTCAAGATTTTAAAATCTTGAACCTACTTCAAATGGAGACAATTCACCAAAAAAAAGTTTGAACCCACTTTAAATGTAAGGCAACAAGATGTCACTTTAGGGCTATATATAACTATGGGTTCAAGTCTTCAAGATTTAAAAATCTTTAACCTACTTTAAATGGAGGAAATACACCATGAAAAAAATTGAACCTACTTAATAAACCAACATGAAATGCAAGGCAGTAAGATGTTACTTTAGGGCTATATATAACTATGGATTCAAGATTTAAAAATCTTAAACCTGTTTTATATGGAGGCAATACACCATAAAAAAAACATGAACCTATTAATAAATCAACCTAAAATGTAAGGCAGAAATATGTCACTTTAGGGCTATAATAACTATGGGTTCAAGATTTAAAAATCTTGAACCTACTTTATATGGAGGCAATACACCATGAAAATTTTTTGAACCTACTTAATATATCAACATGAAATATAAGGCAACAAGATGTCACTTTAGGTAGATTTGAGATTTTATTAAGTAGATTCGAGATTTTTTTTATAACGCTAGTTCAAGATTTTATACCTATAGATTCAATATTTTTATAGGTTTAAGATCTTATAATTATATCTTTTATTAAGTAGGTTCAAGATTTTTATAACGCTAGTGTTCCTTCTCAGGCGGTGCTATGGAGAGGTTGTTCTTTGCATTTTACAATTTATGGTGACTATTGTAAATTTGTAATGTTTAGTGCTCGGCAATTATCAATAGAACTTCAGAGGTAGCAATAATAATCACTTTATTCCGGCTAATGGGAAAAAGGTTTAACTTCAGAGGTAGCATTAATAATCACTTTATTCCGGCTAATGGAAAAAAGGTTTTAGTGCCAAACTTATATTTATAAAATCATGAACCTACTATAGTGCCAAGCTTATATTTATAAAATCACTTTATTCCGGTTATTCGGTTCAAGATTTAAAAATCTTGAACCTAATTTAATTGGAGGCAGTACACCATCTTAAAAACTTGAACCTATTTAATAAACCAATATGAAATATAAGGCATCAAGATGTCACTATTGTGCTATATATAACTATGGGTTCAAGATTTTAAAATCTTGAACCTACTTTAAAGAGAGGCAATACACCATCGTAAAAATTCGAATCTACTTATAAACCAACCTGAAAGGTAAGGTATCAAGATGTCATGTTAGAGCTATATATAATTATGGGTTCAAGATTTAAAAATCTTGAACCTACTTTAAATGGAGCCAATACATGCTAATAAAAGCTTGAACCTATTTAATAAATCGACATGAAACGTAAGACAACAAGATGTCACTTTAAGGTTATATATAACTATGGGTTCAATATTTTAAAATCTTGAACCTGCTTTAAATGAAGGCAATACACCATGAAACAAACTTGAACCTAATTAATAAACCCACATAAAATGTAAGGCAGAAAGATGTCACTTTAGGGTTATATATAACTATGGGTTCAAGATTTAAAAATCTTGAACCTAATTTAAATGGAGACAATATGTCATAATAAAAACTCGAACCTACTTAATAAGCCAACATAAAATGTAAGACAACAAGATGTCACTTTAAGGCTATATAACTATGGGTTCAAGATTTAAAAAACTTGAACCTACTTAAGAAACCAACATGAAATGTAAGACAATAAGATGTCACTTTAGGGCTATATATAATTACGGGTTAAAGATTTTAAAATCTTGAATCTACTTTAAATGAAGGCAATACACCATGAAAAAAACTTGAACTTATTTAATAAACCGACATGAAATGTAAAACAACAAAATGCCACTTTAGGGATATATATAACTATGAGTTTAAGATTTAAAAATGTTGAACCTACTTTAAACGGAGGCAATACATCATAATAAAAACTTGAACCTACTTAATAAACCGACGTGAAATGTAAGATGACAAGATGTTACTTTAGGGTTATATATAACTATGAGTTTAAGATTTAAATGGAGGCAATACATCATAATAAAATCTTGATTCTATTCTATAATTATCGTATAGACATTTTGATATTATAATAAAATTATACTGACATATTTCCCAACTAACAATTTGATAGGTTAATATAAAAAAATCTTTTACCATAGATATTAAAATAATCTTGAACCTACAATGATTAAAAAAATATTGAAACTATAGAAGAAAATCTTGTACTAATGTATTTAAAAAATATTAAATAAATAAAATATTGAACCTACCAATATAATAAATATTTTGTAAATATTATGATATTATAATAAACTTATATTGACATATTTTCCAACTAACAATTTGATAGGTAAGATAAAATCTTGAACCATAGTTAATAAAAAAAAACTTGAACCCACAATTATAATAAATATTTTGAAAATATTTTGATATTATAAACCCATAATTATAAAATAATATGTTCAAATTTTATTAAATAGGTTCAATCTTTTTTTTTTTTTAATAATGTTAGTTCCGGATTTTTATAAAAATCTTGAACCACCATTATAAATAAAAATCTTGACCCATATTTATAAAAATCAATTCAGATCTATTATGCTAATTACAAAATTTATATAAAAAAAGTAGATTGAATTTTACCAATGGATAATTAAGATAAATGAAAATGGATACAAATAGATATACTTTACTTTTTGTTGGTTGATGTGAATAAATCTTAACAGATGCATCAAATACCAAAATTTTGATTTTCACCGGAGCGCATCCCTATATATATATATATATATATATATATATATATATATATATATATATATATATATATATATATATATATATATATATATATATATATATATATATATATATATATTAATAAAACAAAGTTTGATTAGTAGGCCATTGGCTCAAACCCAATAAAAGACACTTTAAATCTCAAGCGCTCCAAATTACATTACTATTCTACTGAGAGGCTTACCTGTTCTTTATGTCTTTCTTCAGAAGCAATACATCTAGAAGGGAGCTGGAAAATTGCTAGGCTAAATAGTTTAGTTGACCTAATCAACAAATTCAACCAAAAAAATAGACTTTCCCATTTTCGCAACATAAACCCTAATCCGGTTCTCGCTCTTACCGATTCCCTATTTCCACAAATCAGACCCTAATCAAACACTATCAAGCTCCTAAATTGAAGAGAAAGAGGTTTAACGAGGTTACCTCAAAATAAAGTTAGAGAGAACACCGGAGATTTGAGGGCGACATGATCCCACGCTGAAAACTGATGCTCACACGGGAACGTGTACATATTCCAAGGTAAATCTTAAAGATAAACAAGTTATTATCAACATTGGAAAATAAAAAGCCCAAGAAGAAATACATTATAAATATGATTCAAAAAAATAAAAGCAAGCTATAGCTAGAAATCTTACCTAGAGTACCAATCATACATGTAAAATACTCTTAACTCGAAAGTCATTATTTGTGCTCTCCATAATCATTCATAGAATCCCAAATACCTCTTCTTCTTAGCTCCTACAAACTGGATGATTCCATTTTTTAAACAAAACGGACTTGCTCATAAAATTGCAATAAATCTTATATTAAAAAAATTCCATTATTCCTTCATCAACATCTCCCCTTACCATGATCTTTCATGCACTTAAAATGTCCAGTTAAATACCAGCAATAAGTTTAAAGGGTTGTAATATAGAACATGGTCAAAATACATATCCCTAACTATATTAAGCCTTCACGTACTGCTGCAGGAATAGTTGTTCGATGGTTAGGACACCCAATACTGGAATATTTCAGTGAGTTATATCAATAAATAAAGAGAAGAAGGAATTTTCAGTATTTTGTGAACCATTCGCCACACATCCCATAGGCAGAGATAGCTGGAATATGCAGGTTTTCACATATTAGATAGATGCATACTAATTTGCTAGTGCAGTCAATACAATTCATTGCCAAAGAACTTGTGCGTATGTGAATAATACGAAAATAGTTGCATAATATTTGAAATTTGACACTAATAATATCCTATGGGCTACGATTGCCTTCACAAGTACTGCATTATTTATTGCAAACATTATTTTAACATGATATTTGCCTGATGGCACCAGAAAGTAAAAGAAATGTAAGTAAAAGACCATCCAGTCAAACTTGTAAAAAAGGAATACCTGACTATAACCAAATACCAGACTACTTGAGTAGAAAAGGAATCACAAGACTTTAAAAAGATACTAAATGGCTAATACCATAATCAAGAGTTAGAAATTGAAGTTATTCACATTTCAGACATCTAAATATCTAATTGTAATGATGTAACCAGCATATAAGAAGCAACATACCATGTGATGGAAATTCTGAAGAAAACAATTGAGGCATATAAAGTTTCGATAGAGGAAGTTGTTCTGGCTGATGTAATCCTCAAAGTCCTCCACCCGTAGACAGCAACAATAAGAACCCAGAGACAATGCAACTAAAATTCATTCAATAAGCAACACAATTTTGGCAGTTTAAGACTAACGAAAAAGTAATCAAAATTTAGCAAAAGGAATTAATCAAGCAATAGGGAAATCAATAATTTCAACCCTACTATTGTTCAGAGTTCAGACCTTTGTCACTCCTATGCAAGAGACGTTGGAGAGCGCGATCCTGCGAAGCAGTCAAACAGAGACGATGGGGAGAGCGAGATCCGACATCGTGTGGTTTTGTAGGTGCGGCTCGCTCATGAGAAGGTGTTGAGAGGTTTGGTATGGGAGTGTCCCTCCCACATTGATTATAAAAGAGTAAAAATAATGGGTTATAAGGAAGGGTGAAACTCTACACAATAGCTTAAGCTTTTGTGTTAAGTTGGTGGATCCCGACCTTATAACCGCAAAAATAATAATAATAAATCAATGTAACCCGACATGTGTTTGCCCCCCGTTAACGGCCCGTCGGATATTTCACAGAAGGCACATAGTAGAATAGAGGTTGAGCGATGAAGAGATATCTATGTATACAATAGGGAGAGAGCAAGAGGATATGGATGAAGGGGGTAGGGTTTCAGATCTGGGAAGGATATGTACTGAGATCGAGCAAGATTTAGATCGGGGAGGAAGATGGAGCAAGGAGAAGGAGAGTTGTGAAATATAGAGACCAAGATGGCCGACCATCTAAGATCGAGCGACAGAGGGAGAGAGGAGAACTAGATGAAGAAGAAGGAGATGGTTAACGATTATTCGTCTAGGTTAAAATTATGTGGAATTGCGAATTTACAACGGTTAAATACAGAACCGTGGTAAATTATTTTCGTAAATTACTACGAACCGTGGTAGATTTATCAATCTCGCTAATTTACCTTGTCGAGGCACGGAACCGTGGTAAATTGCATCCTAAATTACTACGGTTATTCAAGGAACCGTGGTGAATTTGTCACTCTTACAAATTTACAACGTCGAGGCACGGAACCGTGGTAAATTCACTGTCGCCAAAGCCTATTTTTCTACTAGTATAGAATCGAACTGGCCAGTCTCCACCCTATCTGTAAGAGGGGTGGTAGTAGAAGAGGGATACACCACTTGGTATTCTTTGTTAAGGCCTTACTTAATATTACGTGTATATGAATTAGAAGCATGATAGTGTGGTTAATATTTCAGTACTGCATGAAGGCATCCTTTATTCTAGGTATAAGCGTATTATATGTCCTCAGCGCAGTAGGAGGACCCGCGGGCAACCACTTGGCCTTTGTTTGATAAAAGGGTTGTATCAAATTCACGCACACAAATGCAGCATGATAGTGTTGTATCGTTTTCAGAACTTATGTCCTTTGTTTGATAAAAGGGTTTTCCGCGTTGTAGACTTAGGACAGGTACAGGGGTTTACCCCAGGGTCTCCAACGGACCTCCTGGCTTTGTGTGCGAAATGCCACTTTAAACTACACATCTTCTGTTTCAAACCTTCAACCTGTACTGGGGCGCAAGATCCCAACGAAGGGTTTCATCCCTTGAAACGTAACCCGGGAATCATAATCCCGGGCCGTTACAAGGCAAGTCGGCATAGGCTTAGGAGTAATATTGAAATCATCTCAAGGATCAAGTAAATCAACCAATGTTGCGAATTGTAGGCAAACCACACTCTTATCTTTTGTCTTCTCTTTGTGTCCATTCATATATTTATCTTAGTTTAGTTGCATTATTTTTCTTTATTCATATCCCTAGTCCATTGTTAGTGTCATAATTGATAAACACATATTGCATTGAAGTATTTGTGTCTATGTGGGTTCGACCCCTTACTTATCCACTATACTAGGTTGCTAGTTAGTTTGTGTTATTTTTTTTTCCCTGGCCGACAATTTCTTTCTTTTTCTTTCTTTTTTCTTTTTCTTCTTGTTTTTTTGGAAATAATACATATCCAAATTTTTGGAGTCTTTAAAATAAAGTACTATGTGAGGAATAACGCACAATTTACATAATTTCACTCAAAGCGTCTCAATAGACTCAACAGCTTAGCTTCTTCTCCATCATACTAAGCTCAATCAATTTTCAACCAACTCTAAATCATAATTCCCATATAAGGTTTGAGCTTACAATAGGCCAGGAATCAATTTTGTGGAGCTAACAAAAAATTGGTCAAGGCTCAATGGGCTTCAAGCAAAGATAATATGCAAGGTAGGTAAATGATTAGATAAAATATGGTTAAGAAAAATATAAGTCCCCCATCATCTAATTTCAATAAGCAATGAACTAGTATCTCATAATTTATCTCAAGAAATAGATAACCACATCAATGCCAAGAGGTAATCACATAAGGAGAGTAAATCACATAAAAAAAAGGAGGGAAATATCTGTGTGTGTGTGTGTGTGTGTGTGTGTGTGTGTGTGTGTGTGTGTGTGTGTGTGTGAAGAACATTCCATATATATATATGGCCAAAAATATCTCACTTGGACATAAATTTGGATTTCAATCACCTCTACCTAAAATTAGGATCAGGATCCTCTCCTAATGGAGAGTTCCTAATATGCTCCTAATAAGTCGATCTCAACCATTGAAATAGATCAACGGTGAAGATCTATTTGATATTAATTAAACCCAAATATAACTCCTAATTTTTCCATTCCATCTGTTTTTTACAGCTTCTCGGTACTCTCTCTATCTTCTCTATCTTATATTCTCATTCCGAGCCTCCGACGTCCTCCCCCACCGTCGATGTCCACTACATCGAAGGTCTTCCACCGTCGTCCTCCCATACCCCATGGGTGGCCATCCTCAGCCCATCGGATGCTCTCCAGTCGCCGCCACCCCCTGTAGTGGAGCGCGAAATTCCTCAATGGGATCAGATATTCAGATTAGGTTTTTTTATTGGGAATGAGTTCGAAATGGATATTGAAGGATTGAGCACAAGTATTGCTTTCTTTTTCTTTTCATCAATTATTAAACCTATTATTATCACATATAAACCTCAAATTCTTAACCCTGTTGGTTTGATTTTGTGATTGGGTTTCGGTTCGATTCAAATCCCCTTGAATTTTTCATTGAGAAATTGAATAGAAATACCTTAGTTCTGCATTTGTGTGCGTGAATTTGAATTGCCTTTGTTCTAGATTTTTTTGTTCTGAATTACGTCACATGTGATTGATTTCCGTTGTGGTGAGACTTCTTGATCCTGAAAATAATTCCTACATCTTCCTAAGCATTAATATTCAGTTAATTGTTTGCTATGTTCCTTCTATATGCTGCTAAATGATTATTATTTTAAATGTGTGGTGAACTGGTGATGCATCTATATATGTTAATTTCTCCGTTATTTTCAAATCTAGTTCTTGTATCTTGTCGGAACATCAATATAGTGGATCTTTGAAAAGTGACCATAGTAAATTGGGGGATTTCTGGCTTTATGATCAAGATGGAATTTGCCATTGAACTTTTTTTCAATTTTACTTTGACAAGTAGCCTATTAGCTCAATTGATAGATTGATAGAGCAATGTGTTTGCGCACAAAGATGTGGGTTCAAGTCCCACATAGGCTAATATGTTTTCTTAAACACATTGATAACCTATTCCAGTATTTAAAACGCCACTTGGAAAGATTGGTGTTGTAATTTTCTTGGAAAACAGTACGCCACTGCCAATATTTTGAGTGTTCAACATTTTTTGTTTAGGCAAATGCCCCCTAATAAGAGAGGTAGACGTAGCAAGAAACATTGTGTTTTCATCTAGGTATATGCATTGCAACGACAAATGATGTAGTGTGTGCACAAATAGAAAATCAGTTCCACTCCCACCATCTTAATTATAAAAAACATTAACCGATCACACATATACCAGCCCAATAGTACACAAATACCAACTTAAGCTCTTATTGATAGTTTAGCTCTTTCAAGTACCAATTACCATAAGGAAATGTCAAACCAACCAAAATGTATTGCTGGTGATTAGAAAACCAAAATGTATTTTATATGCTCTATTATTTGATAAGAGTGTGCATCTCATGTTTTAAGGCAAAACCACCTATGTTAAGCAGAAATCACATAGTTAAGATTGAAATATGACCAAGTTACCCACTACTCCGAATTCATGTATTTATACTCATAGCACATGAAAAGGTTACAACCTGCAAGGTCCTACAAATAAGAGTTCTGCTATAATGGCAATCGGTTGAATAAAGGAATAGAAAATCGTGATCTTGGTTTCCCAATACAAGGAACTTGACCTCGCACCAATTGAAGCAATCCACTCTTACAAAACTCAGTTGCAAACCAGAATTGCGAGTTATCATAGAAAATTCAATAAGCACAATTACAAAACCCTAATAATCCCTTAAGAACAATTTTAAAACCATAATAGATGAAATTGATAGAAAAAGAAAGAGGGAAGGAACCTGTTCGATCGATTGTGATTTCTGATGCACTTCTCTCCCCGTCTTCTATTCCCTTTTCTTTCCCCCTTTAAAAACACTTTGACAATGAAAATCGAGAGAAAAGGGAGTCGGATAGGAGAGGATCGATGGAGAATGGAGCGTGATAGGAGGGAGAGGATCGACGGAGAAGAGGCGTCTATACACAGGCTATACAGTCTGAGAGGACGACATGCTACTTCAAGAGAGGTTGACGGAATGTTTAGGTTTATGGGTTAATGGTTAATTAATTTGTGGGATTTAATCCTAACAATCGATTTGATTTGATGGCTGGGATCAGTTTATTAGGAGGTTATTAGGAACTCTCCATTAGGAGAGGATCCTGATCCCTAAAATTATATGTGCTCAATTATAATCACAGGTCAAATTCTCACATAAAAATCAACTTTCCAGAAGACTTAGGCTAAACTATCCAAACTTATCATAGGGTTTCCATGATCAAAGTAATTATTAAGTTTCATAATAGGGCATCTAAGTTAGGTGCTATAAAACTTAACTAAAGCATAAAATAAACATGTATTTTTTTCTTCTCACATTTTTTTTTTCCGGATACACACACACACAAACTAAGACTAACAGATGCAATACTAAACTAAATGATTAAATTTCCCCACTGTCACAAATAAAACCAATGCGGTGGGAAACTTACTAAACCAAAATTCTGAAGCTGCCGAGAATTGGATAAATCATCATAGCGATCGAAGAGATGAGGGTTGGGCGGTCAAAACTAGTGCCGAGGGTGAAAGTCTGACAACCACTCCACGAATTTGCCCATGATCCACAAATATTGTTCGTTGGTGCGCTTCTCCTTCGGTTAGGTTCGTCTAAGATCTTGAAGTTAGTGGTTCACGCTAGCATGGTTTGTGCGCACCATCTCGACGAGGCTTCCCTGATGGATCTTTATCTCGTGCACCATAGTCATCAATCGTTCCATGTCATCCGAAGTAGCACCTCCATTTCACTGTCCCCGCTCAAAGTGTCTTTGTTTGGGTGGTGGAGAGTCCGAAAGCATGAGTGGGTCGTTCTCTGGTTACTGCCAGGGCTCCTGATGTGGAACCTCTTCATGTACAAATCAAGGCTTTCTTCACCTTACAATCGGGTTTGTAGCTAGGTTGATGCCATGTGGGTAGCCATACCTCATCCACACCTCGTACCAATTTGGCATGTGGAAGAGGTTACACTTCTCTCTATTGACAATCTTGTGGAGGTTGTGGGTGACATTGGAATCTCCTACCTTGTCTAGAGAATCTTCGACTGGACAAGGTGTTGTAGGGGAAAATCGAGTATGCAAAATAGAATGTAAATAAACTAAGGCAAACCAGATTCCGTCCCTTGCAAATAATTACAAGACCTCCTCCTGATGCAGCAGTGGGAAGTCAGGATCGATCCACGAGGAAGCGTGTCAGCGGATCCTAGGCAATGGAGAAATCTCATAGAAGTCGACAACAGGGGTCCTAGATCTCGAGTACAGCAACTCGACAGAAGATCGGACAGTCGAACACAGCGCAGCAGCAAGCACAGGCCCTCGGCAAAAGCTACTCGATCTCGACAAAGGGCTACTCGAGATCGAGTAAAGTCCTCGTCGACGTCGGCTTGTCTTGGTCGAGTACCTGCACACAGAAGCTACAGCGACCTGATCGAAGATCAGTAGTCGAGATCGAGAAGTGCTATTCGATCTCGAGGAAGACAGAGAATAAAAACGAAAGAAAATAAATGCAAGGGCTTTGGGGATTCGAACTAAACTGTATAAAAATGACTTCCAAGATTGGGGTTTGCAACAACGATGACCAAGCATGCATAAGGCAGAAATAAAACAGATAATCATGTGAATCGCATCAAAGGACTTAAGCTTTCGCCTTTTCCAACAATTAGACAACTCTTTCAAGAAACCCTAATTGTCTCTACTGATTTTATGTTTACAATCCAAGTTGTTAGCATGGACCTCCATTAGATGGGTAATAAACACATAACAAGTAGTAGATGCTCAAAACATGATAAAGGTCGGATCTTTACCTCAAACACGCAGGGCTATCGTCGGGCTCGCCCCAACCCTAGAAGTGGGTGGACTACTCGCGCTTCATCATAATTAAAGACATCAATAATAAAAGGGAATAAACTTGCATTAATAAAATAAAATAGAGCTTACAACCAAAGGAAGCCAATTCCGCTCTCGCTTCACCAACTCCTCTTGGCCACTCACTCTCTCTTTCTCTCTCTACTACTTCTCCTACTGAAACTGAATGATTAAAACTCAGCCCCATGGGCTTTATTTATAGGCTTCTAAACCTTGCTACTCAAGGATAGAATATCTATATCTATATCTAAAACTATATCTAAAACTTTAAAGATAAATAAAAGCTATAAAGAAATTAAATCTAAAACAGGGAATTATATCTAAATAGGTAAGTCTCTTCATGTTGATAGATCTTGTCTTCCATAGATAGAACTTGATGGATCCCGGATAGACTCGGCTTCCTTCGTCTCCAAGTAATCCCAATCCGAGTAGGATAGAGCAAAACGCGTTACGCGGCTTCTGGAGGCTTCCTCGATCTCGAGTAGAAGTGTCGTCGACTGGTGTGGCTCGGCGTCTCGGCTAGCTGGTGCTCGACAGGCTCGGAAAGGGCTCCTGGGTGTCGTCGATCTCGAGCAGTGGTCCTCGATATCGAGTTGGTGGCTCATATTCTTTGGCCTTCTGGTGTTGTCGAGTAACCCTTCTCGACATGCTCGGACATGGTGTTCAGCTGCTTCGTCGACATCGAGGAAGGTCCTCGACATCGAGTTGTGGTGTCCGGGCACCAGGTCGGGTAATGCTCCTCGGTCTCCTCGGGTGGCCTTCTCCTCGACTCCGGATAATTTCCCCTCGACCTCGGATAATCCCTTCTTGGCTTCGGGTTGTCTCCGAGGGTTTGTCGACATCGAGTAGGGAACTCGATCTCGAGGAAGGTTCGGGAGTTGGGTTCTTCGTCTTCAGCTTCTCGACATAGGCTCCTCGATCAGTGCAGGTGCCTAGACATGGATCGTTGAGATCGACTAGAGTTAGTCGATATAGAGTAGACTTGGGTCTCCGTCCTTGCTTCTTGATTTTCTCCCGAAATGGTTCCATATTCTGCAATATTAAACAGAAACTTATGTAGATCTCCATTTCTGACAAATAAGCATATACTACATAAATTCGACATATTCCCAACCCGAAATATGCAAAATGTAAAGAATATGGAACTAAAATATGCATAAAGACATGGCTACTTTGGAGACATCACAAGGTAGGTGGCGTCTATCCACTGAGTGGGGGTAAGAGTGTATTTGCTTGTGTCTAGGTCAAGCTTGTGAGCCAGGAGAGCTACCATCCCTCCGTTTAGTTGATAATGCATATTTTAGATAGAAATTATGGATAGGTTTAAATGCATTTGGAGTAGTTTTTTTTGCATATTTTATAGTTAATTGTCATGATTACTCATTTGGGCATTCAAGTTCGGAATCTATGCTATTTTATGCTTATTCTGCAGTTTTACAATCCACGCTTGAGAAGGGCTAAGGATGGCTAGAAGAGGCTAAGTTGGAACTTAAAAGGAACAAGGAAGGAGCGTAAGAGGAGGTAAGGAGAAGAGGATCGAGAACGAAGAAGAAAACGGAAACACAAAAAAAGCGGCGCCCGACACTATTCTACCGATGCCCGCTGGTCAGCCAGTTCAACAAACGCCGATTTTATCCGAACAATTAATTATTTTATTATTATTATTATATTCTCTAGGGTTAGGAAGGCGGACTCTTAGCCTTATTTAGTCAACTCTAATTAGGTTTTAGAGAGAGAACCATTCAAACACTTATCATCCCATACAATTTAGGATTTTATCAAGTTGTGAGCAACTAAACTCATTGTTTCGCGTTCGATTTGAAGACATGGTTGATTGAATTATGAGGTCTTCATTTATATTGTTATTCCGTAGTTATTTCATTACCTTTGTGCTCATATTGTTGATTGCATATATTCTCTCTTGATTGATCAACTCGACAGAATTTGCATTCATGCTAGGTTTTAATGAATTCGGTCGAATAGTTGGATTAGAGTAGCAAACACAGGTAAATGATCCCATGAAAGCATCTTTTGGTTGTGTAGGGTAATGACACTTGGTTAAATATCCGTTCCTGAGTGGATTAGGGTTAAGGGAGTGACAACTCTTGACATCTTACTAGTTTCTTAGGAGGGTTGGTATTGCCAAGCTGTCAAGACTATGGGAATTTTTGTTGCTTTGTGTTTACATCGAAACAGGGTGAGGGTTGCATATTGTGTAAGAGATTGGCATGTCTGTGAAGAGTGTCGGTCTAATTAAACAAAAGTCGGAATGACTAAATATTAATTCCATTCATTGCATTAGAATAACTAGAAAGCATGCCAAGGATCTTGAAAACCAACTATTGTTGAGAATTGCATGTGAGGCACTTCCATCGAATTGGTAACAAAGTCGCAATTATTTCGCTCTTTATTTCAATAGCATTACTTTACTTTTCTCAATCTTGTTATTTATTTGTTTTAGTTAGCATAAGAATACAGTCAAAGCAAGATCTCTCTGTGGGTTCGACCCCTTGCTTGCTCACTATACTAGTTTGCTAGTTAGAGTTATAAATATTATATTTGACATGATCAACGTCCGATTCCGCCTCATCAAATCTTGGCGTCGTTGCCTGGGAGATCATTTAGTTTTGTTTGTGTTCTTATGGTTAACTTGGGTTCCACACAACATGGTCCATACCCATCCTACTAATTTATCTTCTTTATCTTTAGATCCAAAGATTGAAAGACCCCTTTCTAGGTTGAGAAGGAAACTTGACTTCAATCAAGAAGAAAAATGAGAAGAGATGGATAACAATAACAATGAAGATGATGGAAATGTTGAAGCATCTCCCAGGAGGATCCTCAAAAGCTTAAAGAAGTCCAATCTGACATCACAACTGCTTCTGATCAGGCTCCCTGCTCACCCTGAATGTTCAAGATTTAAGTATAAGTTTAACTGTTCTACTATTTTGCCAGTTTTTCATGGAAGGGCTGAAGAAGAGCCCAACAAACATCTTATAGAGTTCACCAGTATCTACAACAGACCGAGACCTCAAGGCCTAAATGATGATCAAATTATCCTCAAAGTGTTTCCCTTCACTATAAAGGATGTAGCAAGTGATTGTCTCTATTACTTACCAGCAGAAAGCATTACTACTTGGGTAGGATTGATGAAAGCTTTCCTCTAGAAATATTTCTTTGCTACTTGCCTCAGCAAGCTCAAGAAGAAGTTATCCATCATAGAGAAATCTCCTATGGAAAGCCTTTATGAGTATGTTGAGACGTTCAAGAAGCTCAAAGGAAGTTTCCCGCAACATGGCATACTAGAGGATGATCTAGTCCTCTTTCTCTATAAAAGATTACTTGATCACGACTTATGATTAATGCTACAATTGGAGGGGATGTCTTATACAAGACACTTGAGGAGGCAACGCAGATCTTTGGGGACTTAGCCAACGCTTTAGAGTAATATGGAAAGCATCAAGGCGTCAAAAAAGTCCACATATTGGACAATCCTGAAAGGGGTCGCAACAATGAACTTGACAAGCTCGCTGACATTGCCAAGAATATAGCTCTATAGATGAATCAGATGCAACAGCCTAGACCATTCGAAGTCTGCGGACACTCAACTTATCCTAATGATCGTTGCCCGCTCATTCAAGAAGGAGTTGCTGATGCAAATGCTATGGATTATGGACCTTTCCAAAACTTTGGTAATAAATTTTATAATTCAAATTATCAAAATGGTTTCAATGCCAGGATGAATCAGTAGCAGCAACAGTAGTAGCAACCAGTGCCTTATCAATGAAGAGGCTAGTATGAGAATTGCCAAATGAATCCTCCATAGGATGATTCAAGAAGGGATGAGACTCTAAGACTCTTATTGGACAAGATGAATGTCCAAGAGAAATTGATGAGCAAGATGGCTCAAGAGATAGGAGAACTTAAAGTTAAGGATTCAGACAAGTTACCTCCAAAGTTGTAGTTAATCAAAAGGAGAATGTTAGTGCCATGATCTTTAGAGGAGGGAAGGAAGTTAAGGCTCCAAAAAGAAGTTCAAGGGAAGAGCCTAAGGATAGCATAGGAATGGACGAGCAAGGCGAAAAAAAGAAGAAAGCTCGCCAAAAAAATCGGCGCCCGCCGTTCTCCTAACCAAAAGAAACAACGCTCGCCGCCCTAAACCGGCACTCGTCGTTCGCTTCTACACTAGAATCCGTCGTTCCTTCAGTGCCCAACTTAATAGAACTTCTGAAAGAGTGGTCCTTTGATGACTATAAGGCATAACTAGACATGGCCACAGGTCACGGGTCGGGTAGGTTGACCCGTGACCCGCCGGGTCGTTGACCCAACGGGTCAGGGTCCACGAGTCCGAGGGTCGGCTCGGGTTGAGGGTTAGGGTTAGGGTCGAGAAAAAGATAACACGTGACCCGGCGGGTCCAACCCGGTTCGACCCGCCGGGTCAACCCGCCATTTTAAAATATATTTTTTTTGAAAATTTTATTTTTAATAAAATAAATTTATAATTTTTATGTAAATTATATAAATTATTCTTAGAATAATTCATAATATTCATAATATTACATAAACTAATATGCAATGGCAACGTGAGACAAATGAACCCCATGCTTCTCCTTTTATAGACTTAGCACCCCCCCCCCTTTCCTCTAGTTTTCAATGTGGGACAAGAACAAGGGTAGAAACTACACCATGTCTTCAATCTCTACCATTCGATTTTTTCATGTCAATCCACACTTATAAATTTTTATCATATACAAAAACTAGTACTACAATTTATATAAATATTATTTTTTTAAAAAAAATATTTTACCTATCAGTTACGAAAGATTAAAATAACGAACGGGTAACAAGAAAGTGTGAAGTTCAACAAAATACCTTAAACATTTGTGTTATTTGGTGGATCCACTATTTAATCATTCTATATCATTCTATATGATACTAAGTTAGAAGTCTTTATGATATAATTTCAAATAATACAAATATTGTTGTTGATAAAGCCGTTACACTTGTATGGTCCTTAATGTTGAGTTTTCGTTTATTTTGAAATTGATATAGAAATTCGGATTTTCAAACACAAGAATGAAATATAATATTTTGGGTAATACTTTTTCAATGTGTCTTTTAATGTAGTAACAAGCAACCCAAGTATGTAATTTCAATAACATCATCATTATGTGTACTCACAAAATGTGGCTAATTCAACTTTAAACGAGAAAGTTTAACATATCTATATGAAGATGAACCTAGATTTGAAATCACTGATCAAGAAATTAACATAATAATGCAAGTAAAATAAAACACTTATGATTGATTAATGGATCAACACAACTATCAATTAAATTAAATAGAAAGATTAATCCAACATAACTTGATATATTGTATCATGATGTTTCATCACCATGTGTTATTCATTTCATTAAATCCTAAGAGGTAAACACTTTAATTATATTATATGGTACATCATATAATCGAAAGAATTAAATTACATTATATTTCACCATATAATCTAAAGACTTTAATTACATTACATTCTACATCATATAGTTTGATTCGTCGAAACATCAATTTCTCACAATTTCTTTCATATCCCATATTTCTGTCCCACAGCGAAAGTGTGCTATCTACCTCTATTTTCTCTATATATAGATCCTCATTCCCCTACTTGTCATTCCAACAATCCAACCTTTTCTTTCCCACATCTAAGGCCTCGTTTGGTATGAACGTAGTAATCGGAATGGGATGGAAATCGGAATCGAAATCAAAACTGGGAATCAGTCATTACCGAATCTTGTTGTTTGGTATAATGTCGGAATGAGCCATTCAAAAGTCGAAATCGAGCGGACCCAAATATGAGGGAGCGCTGAATCAAAATCTCAAATTAGGCATAAAAATCAAAATCTGAGGGAGGAGGGATGGGTGGTGGGCAGTGGCGGTGGTGGGAATTCAAAAATCAAAATCCAGCGCTGGGCAGTGGTGGTGGTGGTGGACAGTACAGGTTGGAGGAGGGATTGGCGGTGGCGATGCCACTATCTAGAAGAGCGGTTGCGGTTGCAACGAGAAGGCAGGGTGGTCGCGCGGGAGGAGAGAGAGAGCCAGATAGAGGGCTAAGCGAGAGGAAGAGGATGACGGAGGACGACGACAATCTGAATGACGTCGAGGTAGGGCTGTAGCGTCGGAGGGATATCTGGATGGAGGATGAAGACGACAGCGTAGGTAGATCTAGATGGGGGCGGCGGTGGCGACATCGGTGAATCTGAGCGGCGGTGGCGGTGGCAACGGCGACGGCGATCCGGGAAGAGGATGGACGTTTGGAAGATGAGGGATGAGAATGGAGGCTGGGAAGAGGATTGGATGGGGTGAGGTTTCGGGAATGGGAGGATCCCCACCTTTTTCTCGGGGGATGAATTCAGCCTCAAATTGGGGATGGGAGGACCTGGCGGGTCGACCCGCAAAACCCGTTGGGTACCCGGTTTGGTGCCACGTGGCCGACCTGCCACTCCGACCCGGCGGGTCAATGAACCCGTCGACCCGTCCCGACCGCGGGTCAGGGTTAGGGTCACCCTCCCCGGGTTGTTGACCCGGTGGGTCCGACCCGTCGACCCGGCGGGCCGGAGCCGTGGCCATGTCTAGGCATAACCACCCTTTCTAGAGGCTTTGAAGGAACACAAAAAATGGGAAAGCGAGAAAGAGCTATTTAATACATTTGCAAGGAGTGAGGTGAATATTCCAATTCTGAATTTAATTAAATATGTACCTCCCTATGCTAAGTTTTTGAAGGAAATATGCACTATTAAGAAAAAACAATAGATGAAAACTAAAGAACATGTAAATTTGGGTGAACACATCTTCGTTAATCTTGAAAAGCGACTACTTGAAAAATGTGGAGATCCAAGTATGTTTACAATTCCATGCACAATTGGAAATAATAGATTTAAACAAGCTATGTTAGATCTAGAAACTTCAATTAATGTGATGTCATACAATCTGTATAAGTTTTTGGGTTTGGATGATCTAACGGAAACATGAGTGACAGTGCAGCTCGCTGATTGCTCACAAAATAAGCCAAGAGGCATTGTTAAAGATGTTTTGGTTATGGTTGATGATCTAATATTCCCTGCAGATTTCTTTGTCTTAGATAAGGAACATGGAGTACCAAAAACACCAATCATCTTAGGAAGACCATTCTTGAGGACTGCGAAGACCAAAATTGATTGTTGTGAAGGTTCTTTAATGATGGAGTTTGACGGAAGAAAGATTGAGTATTCTATTTTCAATCCTATAAAACTTTCTTCTGACCATCCTTTAGATATGTCAAATGCTAACCAAATTGATTGCAGCAATGGTCCACAAGATTTTTTTAGAGGTTCCTAAGGTAGAGAATCCATTTGATTCTAATTTGTCTAACAATCTACAACAGTTTTCACTAGAGAAAAAAGCCAAGCTGGATGTTGAACGCTCTAATGATCCGCAATAGCCTATACTTTTGCCTATGAGAAATTATTTCCAAATAATATGCAATCTTTTGTGATTACCGGACAACCTCCAGGATTATCTCAATATCAAGAGAAGAATCTAATTGAAGAATTAGATGAACACTTGGATAACACGATGCATCTTCCAAGGGTGCCTGGGCTTGTCAAGAAAAGGATACGTTTGGGTGACCCAGGTGGAGGAACTTAGCTAAAGAATGCAAGCACGGCGGTCCAACAACGTGAAAGAAAGACGCTTCTTGGGATTCAACCCAAGGTAATTAGTTAGATTTCAATTTTTTCATTTTCTTTTCAATTCAATAAAGCAGTATAGGTGTTTTGTTTGTTGTGTTTTGGTATATTCTCTTTAAGAACTAACTTACAGGAGAGTTTGGTTAAGAAAAGAATCAAAGAAGAAAATGCAGGATAAACGGCGCCCGCAGCTTGTGCTGATGTCCCATATCCGAATTTGGAATGAGGGGGAAACATGGGGACCACTTTATATTTTAATTTATCTTTTATCCCATCCTCCCTTCAATATAAATAACTAAATTCGTCTTCTTTCTTACCTTTATTCAAACATTTTACACAAGTAAACACAACAACAACAACATTCCTAGTTTGTCCGGCCGGAGCAGGGTCTGGAGGGCCAAAATGTACACACTCTTTCCCCGATGTCATGGAGAGAGTGTTTCCTAGTGACCCAGACACCAACAAATATAAACTCATAGGAAAAAAAAACGAAAAATGCAACAAATGAAACTAAAAAAAATGATGACATGGTGTGTTAATGGGGGATATGGTCTCTGTCACTCCTTTGAGGCCCAGTCTAACCCTAAACCAAACACAAAAGCCCTAATTTTCAGATTTCCCATCCCCAGTTCACCCTATTTCCATTTTCAAATCATCACTTTCATCACTTTCGCCCATCCTCCATTCAAATCAAATTCAAAACCACAACCCGTCGTTTGTCACCGGCGTCTGCCGCTCTCTGCAGACAAAGGTTTTCTCCGTTTTTTTTTAGTTTTTCTTGATTTTTTCGATTGTCTTGTGCATTATGGAGGTTTGGCCAAATATGATTATGATGAAATACTTTGATGAGTTAGAGAAGACTTATTGGAATAGACCAGGTTATTGGCTTTACCTGTCAACTAAGTTTTTCGACGTCGATACGTTGAAACGTCTTGATTTATTTGAGCATATTTCTGCGTTGCTTGTGAATGGTGGTTTGAGTGAGTTTGTGAGCAAGAGTGCCCCCACTTACCCGTATTTGGTCAAAGAATGGCAACATTGGAGATATAATCTTACAAGGATATTCATTTCCGATTGATGGGGAGACGAGTGCTATGCATCGAAAAGCACTCTGGGTTACGCTTTTTGCATGAGGAGGAAGTAGACTTCAGTTTAGAAACATGATATGGCTTCACCGTCATCATCAGAAATCTGGGATGCCTTGGTTGAGATCCCAAAGGGATATGATGGTGGAGAGTTTGATGATATGATTATACACTCCGCTCTCCGACTTTGTTACATAGTATTGAGTTCTGCTTTTTATGGCACGGTGGATTCTCAATGTGTTGAGATGGGGATGGTGACTTGGTTATATTGTTTGACTCTGGAGTTGACAGTTATACCTGGCCGATCTTAGCTATTTCTTGGAGCCTGTGAGGATGTACTCAGAACTCACTGTAATACTCATCCCCACACTATTCCATTTGGAGGCTTGATTACAACATTGGCATATAACTTGGGGATTGATTTGAGCTCTTTGCGTCCTGAGGATTCCTCATACACATTTGATTTGGATGCACTGATTAGAGAGGGCGTGATAGAAAGAGTCCATATTCCACACTCCATCGAGGGATTCCATTGGTCGTAAGGACTTCATGGGATACACCACTAGTATCTCCCTATCGTGTCGCCGATATGCCCTACCTTGGCTACTTTTCGCATACGACACGTAGTGCCTAAAAAGGATGTGATGCAATCGGCTAGGTTATTGATAGATTCGGAGAGTGAGACTGAGAAGACGTGGATAGAGTTGCCATCAGATGACACCTGTGCCGTGACTGCACGTATTAAGGATCTGGAGCGTTGATTGACAGATTTGGAGCATTAGCAGGCGAATTGCTTCCAAGAGTTGGCCTAGCTGTAGAGCGTCCTCAGTGAGAAGATTGACGAGCTTCAGGGTATTCTCACTGGCTTCATTCGTCATTTCCCTTCGCAATCTAGATTCCACTCGCCCAGTGAGTAGTATGTTTCTACATTCCTTCACCTGATCTTTATCTTTGTTCTTTGTGTATTTTCATTGAAGAGAATGCAATATTTAAGTGTGAGGGAGGAGCATTGGAGATTTAGTTTAGTTCAAGTTTGAACTCAATTTCACGTTATTTTGCTTTATTTTTCACATTATAGTTCTCTATTATCATGCATCATGTTTATGTTTATGTTGTTTAAATTCAGATAATCAAAATAAGAAAAATGAAAAATATCAGGAATCCAATAATATCATGCATGTGTGTGTGTGTTATTATTCAGACACCCATCTAGCTTATTTTATCCTCTATTTTTAGTAGATTCATATAAATCCCATGGAATTTTGGATGAATTAGCATTGTCTTGTATCATTTTAGTTTTTATGTGAAGCATGATTTGACAAATATAGCTGAGCACATATGATTTAAATTCCTATGCATGATTGAAATCCAACAAATACTTGTCCTAGTGAGAATTTTTGGCCTTATAGGGATTACATCTATTTTTCCCTCTGCTGTTGTTGTGTGATTTACTCTTCTTATGCATTTATCTCTGAGTATTGACATGGTTATTATTATTTAGACCGATTGAAATACATAGTCATTGCTTATGAGTTTCAAGTGATAGAGACACCTATTTCTTAGCCTATATTTATCCCTTTCAAACGGGTCATTCGGGGCGAGTTCTGGTCGGGTCATTTTGGGTCCCGGGTAAAACAGGTCCCGGATATATCCGGGTTGACTCGAACCCGGGTTTGACTGTGTTTTGGGTCATTTCGGGTCGATTTCAGATCTGCTAGTTTATTCTTTTTTAAATTAAAAAATCATGTTTTGATAATTTTGCAATAATTTTAAATTTCTAAAATTAATGACGTGGTTCATAAGTTCTAGTGCTTGTAATTATATACTACATCTGATCTAAAATATTTGATTTTGATTATTTCTCATGATATTTAATAAAATGTAATAATATATAAAATAAAAAAAATTAAAATAATTTTTTAAAAATAACTTCATGCAATTATTAATAAGCATAAATTTGTTTTAATATTTTAATACTTTTTAGAATTTTTATCTTCTTAAAAAATGTGTTGAAAAATAAAAAAATCAAATACTATCAATCGGGTGGAGTATTTCACAATACAAATTAATATAAATGTTGATTTGAAAATGAAAGATCAAGTGATTATAATTATAAAATGTAATAAATTGGAATCTCCATAAAAAAAAATAATCATATATAATTATAAATCAACCAAGTCAATTGGGTCACTGGGTCAATCGGATAAATCGGGTCAAAATTACCGGGTCAATCGGGTCTAAACCTAGATTACTCGGAAAAATTCCGGGTTTTTCAGGTTCGGGTCGGAAAAAAAAATTTGGGTAAAAATTTTCGGGTCTTGACCCAAAATTTTCCAGGTGTTCGGGTCAAATCGGGTTGTTTTTTGACAGGTCTACCTTTAGGTGATGCCTAGACACTATTTTTAGAACAGTGACAATAGACAAATCGTAAACCATTCCAAAATGGTTCAACTGGAAAGGATTTCGCGTAGTACCCAAAGGTTCCTGGTTCGAACCCCGAATGACCGCTCTCTATTTCCCAAAACCAACATAATAGACAAATCCTGTGTTTAAATAAACTACTTTTTACATCTAACCATGTCCTAACCAAACTCTACTCGAGATTCTTTCAATTTAAAAAAGGAGGAGAAAATAAGTTGACGGTAATTATTTAAAAATCGTTTTAGCAATAGCTAAAATGTTCTGAAAAACTTTAGATGGATCATAGACATTAAGACGTCGCTTAGGTTGAGGCGTCTCCCTAGCTTTAGGTGGAGTGGATCGCCTAACACCTTTACGTAGACTTGTCAAATGGGTCATTCAGGTCGGGTTTGGGTTGGGTCACTTTGGGTCCCGGGTAAAACAGGTCCCGGGTATATCCTAGTTGACTCAAAACCGGATTTGACCGGATTTTGGGTCATTCCGGGTCGATTTTGGGTTTGTCAATTTTTTCTTTTTTAAATGATTTGATAATTTTGCAATAATTTCAAAATTCTAAAATTAAAGACGTCGTTCATAAGTTCTAATGCTTGTAATTATATACTAAATTTGATCTCAAATATTTGATTTTTATTATTTCTCGTGATTTTTAACAAAATGTAATAATATATAAAATATCAAATTTTTAAATAATTTTTTAAAAATATTTTGATGTAATAAGCATAGAATTATTTTAGTATTTTAATATTTTTTAGAATTTTTATCTTCTAAAAAAATGTTTTGAAAAATCAAATACTATCGATCGGGGGGAGTATTACACAATACAAATAAATATAAAAGTTGAATTGAAAATGAAAGATCAAATGATTGTAATTGTATAATATAATAAATTGGAATCTCCTTAAAAAAAAATTAACCATATACAATTATAAAGCAACCAAGTCAATCGGGTCACTGAATCGAACGGGTAAATCGGGTCAAAATTATCGGGTCAATTTGGTCACTGGGTCTAAACCTAGATTACCCGGAAAATTTTGATTTTTCGAGTTCGGGTCGAAAAAAAAATTTCGGGTTAAAAGTTTCGGGTCTTGACCCAAGATTTTTCAGGCGTCCGGGTCGGGTCGATCGGATCGGGTTGTGTTTTGATAGGTCTACCTTTAGGTGATACCTAGACGCTATTTATAGAAAAATGATAATAGACAAGTCCTAAATCCTTCCGGAATGGTTTAGTCGGAAAAGATTTGCGGGCAGTATCAAAATGTTCCTGGTTTGAAGCCCGGATGACCGCTCTCTATTTACCAAAACCAAGATAATAGACAAATCTTGTGTTTAAATAGACTACTACATACAGCTAACCGTGTCCCAACCAAACTCTACTCGAGATTCTTTCAATAAAAAAAAGGAGGTTAAAATAATTTGACGGTAAATATTTAAAATTCGTTTTAGCAATGGTGAAGTTTTTTTGAAAAACGTTAGATGGATCCTAGACGTTGAGAGGTTGTCTAGGTTTAGGTGTCCGTCTAACTTTAGGTGGAAGGGTCGCCTAGCACCTTTAGGTGATGCTTAGACGCTATTTTTAGAACAATCATAATAGACAAAGGCCAATTTGCAAACGTAGACCAATTTTTTGGCAACTTGGCAAAACTAGACCACAAGGTGTGATTTTTGCAAAAGTAGCACATGAGTTACTTTTGGAATTTTGTGGGGGTAACCCCCTAGGGAAGTGACGGGTCTCCAATTCGCATTGTAGCAAGTGGGGAGATTTTGGGGGTGCTTATGGACGATTGCAGTGTCGGAGTGTCAGAGCCAATTTGGCACCAAAAAGCCAAAAGCCTTGGGAGGGGGAGCATTAATGAGGGGGAAATGAAATGATTACAATTAAGGGTATCCCTCAAATACATATATAAGCTGCAGTGATGGATGAGAAATACCATTAATTGTTATGTAAGCATAGAGACAAAATAGGAGAGGAGTGGAAATGTGAGGGGAAGCGCTACCCGTTCATTTCTGGAAACTATACAGTTCTCATCCTACCAATAGGATATCGATCTTACCATTAGTATCAAATTGTTCTTCCATACCTGGAAAGTTGAATGCCTAGAAAGTTGGTCGACTACACCGGACTGTTTCATCCTGCCAGGCTTTATTTATAGTGTTCATTCCCTAGCTAATCTATGAAAGAAATATCTATCTATATCTAAACTTTCTGTCTAAAACATTAAGATAAAACTTTGAAATAAAATAATTATATCTAAAAGGAAATAAAGCTAATGTGGATAAATCTTCCTTCTCTTGATAGATCTTGATGTCTCTTGATAGAATATCTCGAATCTTGGCTTGCAAGTAACCACAAATGCTCGGATTTCTCCTCGTACTCGACTCGGACTGCTCTGGAATGTCCTCGACGTCGACCAAATCTCCTCGACGACGAGTAGAATTCTTCTCCCCTTGGATTGTACTCGAGCTCGGCTATCTTCTGGCACTACAAAAAAAACATATTCGCTTCGGCAAATAACCGTAGCCAAAAGCCTCTTTGTGGTAGCCAAAGGGCTTTAGCTTCGGCTTAGCTACGGGAAATCAAGGGGTAGCCAACTAACGGTAGCAAATAGACACTAGTTTCAGCTAATAGCCGAAGCTACTAATCTAGCTACGGCCAAGCTACGACTAGGTGAAGCTTGCTTATAGACAACCAACTATGCTACGGCACGTTGCCGTAGCTAAATTATTTGCGGAAAAATTAAAAAAAAAAACTGTTTTTTAGCCTGAATTCTTCCGGTCCGGGATAAAAAGTCCCAAATTTTTTAAAAAAAACATATTACACAATTTACCTATATAATACAATTTCATTAATTATATAAATTTATATATACGTAATTATACAAATTTACATACTATATAATAAAATGTCCAAAACTACATAATTTACATACATTAATTATACAATACAAGATAACATCAAACTAAAGTTGAACAAGCGTTGAACAAGCTCATGAAATATGAGTAAATTACTCTATTCACTGCCTAACAATTTAATAAACACCTCTTACTAACAAAGTAGAGTTGTCACAACCAGTGATGTAAAAGTTGGTTGAGAAAAGGAAAGAGAGGGAGATTGGTCTTATCAAATACTCCAACAGGGCTATCTTCACAGCTAGCAAGAAAGAAGGCACCAAGAGTATATCTGCACATTAACAGTTGTGTTAGATGCTATTCAGCTGTGAAGAGATGTTGTTCAGACCAGTTCAATAAAAAAAATACAGCATTTAAGGGGAACCACATAAAAGAATTTTTTACGGATTTTAGCTTGTAAGTTGTAAGGGCACTCCATTGCAATTTTCATAATTAAGATTTTACCTCTTTAGGAAGAGCAGAAGAATACTCCATATATGCAAGTATTTCATATTCTACTTATTATGTATCGGAAAGGGAGAAAAATTCTTAGTTACATCCAAGTTCTCAAAATACAGGGAAACAAATTCCAGGTCTTCAACTATCGAAATTCTACTTTCACTGAAGCACTCAGTTGGCACAAAATTTATAAGAAGATAAGAGCAAAAGGAATAAATAATCCAAAATTTATATGAAAAAGAGACAAACATACCTCATCTGGAACTCAGAGATACTTGATAGTATTTCCACATATGTAACATTCGGGCATTCTCCAAAACCTATCTCCATCCTAAATGAAGATCCATATAAAAGTAAGCCGCAAGTTGACAACTTGATATCCATTTATATCCACAAAGATAGGAAGACAAAATCAAGAAAACTTGAAATCACCTTTGAGGTGCAGATAACCTCACGGAGATGAATGTTCATCCATGTATCACAATTGAGCAAATTGCCATTATACATCTCACCATTCTTCAATTCCACCAACTGCCACAACCAATAAAGGATAACGTAATAAGGGAAATCAACCATACATAACAGAGAATAATACATCACAATAGTAATAAATTGCTAGGGATAACATCAGAAAGATATGAAAGAGAAAACAAAAATCACATAGGAAAACAAGCTACAATAAACAGCTGCAGAAATTTCCTAGGAATGAACCTACATCGATGAAATTGGATATCAAGTTGTCAACTTGCGGCTTACACCTGACCGACAGACATTTTTAACCTACAGTTGATTAAAAAAATCCCCAATTAATAAGGATCAGTCCAGATCACGAACTATAAAATTTGCAGCGATGAAATTGGAACAACATTTCGTTGAACTGGACCCTAAATTGATATCCTTTCATATAGTATACCAAGAATCGATTTCAAGTAATAAAAAAGCAAGCAAAGAAATATCTACTTAACTTACAAAATGAAGTGAAAAAATCAGCCTGATAACAAGCGATAAACCACACAGAAGGCATGCACAAACTGCAAGAATGTTCAGATTAAAGCAATAAACAAAGAAGTGAATGGAACAACTTATTGCACCTGAATCACAAATTGATTGCTCAAAATCCTAACTAAACCAAACCCTAACATTAAGCAATACAATCAGCTGAGTAACTACAATCCAACATTCCTAGACCTCATATGGATTTAAACTACAATCCCTAAAACACAAAAGTTTAGAAATAGGGAAATTGCAAATAGTCATCGGAAAAACTTTAAATTCAAAGGATAACATGACAGCGAAGACAAGAGTATTTGGTATTCTTTCCATCTCTCTCTCAAACCCATGGATACCCTAAAGATCCTCTTGTGAGCAGAAAGTAGGAAGAACCAAACTCTATTTTGCTCAAGGGGCCATTTATCGTTAGTGAAGGGGAAATTAGTTCAAACCAATATATGCCAATATAGGTGGACAAGGGGCATTGAAACTTTATAGAATAGAAACAAAGATGTCACAGAGTATGGTGTCTAAACTTGTAACATGCCAAAGTAAAAAAAATCAACAAAGATTGATCCGAAAAAACACTCAGCCTAGGACCATCATAAAACAGTCATTGAAACTCATCATCTATAAATCTAGTCCTCACAGAATGCTGATCAATAGTGGGGATTAGCTCTTGTAAGGCTATATCAAGTGAAAAAAGTACAATTAAGTAAAACTGTAAACGGATACCCTAAAGATCCACTGAGTATGCGGATCCCTTCACCTACAGTAAACACAAAAACCCCAAAAAGGAAGAAAAAAGAGAGAGACGGGATGGAATAACAAGCATTGAAGACAAAGATCGAATTAGTTGAGTGAAAGAGAAGGATAAATGGAAGAAAATAAAGGGATTTTCGAAAAGAAGAACCTTCATGTCTTCTTCGGGTTGACAGATCAGTCTAAACGTCGTTGGTGGCTCCGACTCGCAGGGCTGAGAACCCCTCCCTTCTCAGATTGTGACGGTTGCTTGTTTTTTCTTCATGTGTGGCTAGCATCAAGCCTCAATCATAGATCTGAAATGAAGGAGAGTATGAAAGGGAAGAACAGGCGGAAAGAAATGAGAGGGAAGAACAAATGAAGAGGCGGTGTTTGGGAAAATAACAAGTTGATATATAACAACAAAGGCCACACATTTTATTGGAAAATCCAACACATTTTTTAAACATCAGATTAAGAGTGATGATTAAACTGTTAAAGACTTAAAGTTATACTATCACCTCCCCAAAGTGAACAACCAGACGTTCACTAAAACCAAAACTATTTTTGAAACTCTTGAATGAAAATTTGACATAAAACACATACCTGCTTCTGTGAGATTGGAATTTCACACTCAGCTCAGTATGAATAGAATAAGTTATTCAGAGAGTACAAGGCCCCACATGCTCAGGCAGCAAATACCTAATGGCATGATGAGAATAGTGAGCATTGTCATATTACTAAGTTTCTTAAAGAAAAGAGCGTGAAGCTCAAATATTCATATATTGCAACAATTATTAAATTAACCAAGTATGAGTAAATGCTTATTTATCTAACTTGGGATCTTACTGTTTTCTCAAAGGTAACTATTCTATGCACTGCTCCAAATGCAGAAAAAACCTGCTTCACAAACAAATTCCAGATAAAATAAATACATAGTAAATTTGCAGAAAAAGCAAAGGAGTAAAAAAAATAGCATTATTTTACCCATTTACATATCAAACCTCAAAGATTAGTGACTAGACAGATAGTTTACGCTTCAGCATAAGTTGGGCTAGACTACTTCGATCGGTCGGTGTACTTACTACTAATATACCCGACCTTTTCTTTCCAATTTTTATTTTTATTTTTATTTTTAAAAAGCCTACTCTATATACGTGACTTGGCACTTGATAAAAACCAACACAGAACTTCAAACTGAATTGATAGGTTAGCAAAATCATGGACAAGTTTTAAATAATCCTTAATTAATTAGTTTATCTTTATAAAATGTTTCACTTTTTTGTGGTTTATATTATAAGGATATAAATTATACATCGATGGTATTTTCTATTATTAATTGTTGATAGACTTTATAAACGAAATTCATTACTCCATTGAAAGGATTTGGCTTGATTAATATAGGTGAAACAGTATTTAATTAGAAAGATATGAAAGTCATAAAGTATTTTTGTTTAATGCAAAAGAGGGTAGAAATCAGTTGGATTTAACCTGTTTGAAGGCGAACGGGATTTTTAAACTTGATAGCTTTTACTACATGATCAAAGTAAGTACACTTCAGTAAGCAAACCTTTCAACCAAAAAAGAAAACCAAAGATGAAGCAAGCAAATCTACAAGCAGGAGAGTACCGATTTCACTCTTGATTACAGATTCATAGTATCAAGGATGTCTTTATTTCTCCAAAACTCCATCTGATGCAGTGCAATTATCGATGACTCCTGGTGACATTGAGGACAATATGAAGGTTCCGTTCGATGGTCTTGTCACTCGTGCAAGGGCCAAGAAGATTCAAATTGCAACTAAAGCCACCCTGGATCACTTGGCTCAAGGTTACACCACCAGCACAAGAAGTGAGCTTGCGTCCACACACGGAGCTCATGAAGACTCGTCAACACCCTCCTTGATCAACACATACATATCGAGTGGGTTGATGGGCTTGGCCGAGTTCTCTTGTGCTTGGGCCGGTTTATCTAGTTAATTTAATTATGTTATTATTTTATGCAATTTAGATAAATAAGGTGGAATTAATTATATCTCTTCTAGATATAATCCTTGGCCACCAAGTTATTAACCATTTATCTTTATTAGGAAATATTTATCTTAGGGTTATTTTATTTATCTCTAGATATAATAGATCTATCCAAACCCCTTTCCTTTGCAAGGAAGGATTGGTTAGATCTCCCATAGCTTTTCTATATATTCATGTTTATGCACTTTGAATTAATCAGATGGAATAGAATTGGAGTAACCCTTTATGGATTAAGGGTTCTTCGATTATCAATCCCAAAAGCTCTTGTGTTCTATGTTACATTCTTCCTTAACCATCACCATTACCGTCACCTTGATCAACCTTGATAAAAAATTAATCAAACACTGCCCATAACCAAGCCGTCGCAAGAGAGAACCCGGGACTTGGTGACGCCCGCATCCCGGCTCGCTCCCTGCGAGAGCGGCTCCATCATCGCCGCGCGCGCCAGCCCCTGCGCTCGCTAGTCTTCGCTCCCGCAACCCAGCGCCTTGCTCCGCAACTCCGCGCTCTCGATCGCGCTTGCGTCCGCCCTCGCCACCAGCGATCGTTGCCGAGGTTTGGATTCCGCACACCCTGAGGAGACCTGCTCCTGTGTGCTCGGCCCTGCTTCCAACGAAGCCCAGTCCGCGCATCCAGTTCCGCGAAACCCGGCTCCCGCTCGCGCGCGCTCGCACCAGCCCTCGCTCTCTCGCTGTCTCGCCTCTCGCGCGCATCGTCCTCGCGCAATCACTCTCTCTTCACTTTCCTTGTTTCCGTTTTGACGCTAATTTGTTAGATTTAATTAGATTTTCCGTCACTTTTAATTGCTAGAATTTCTATAAGTTTAATTAGTTTAGAATTAATTAGTTTAGTCCATCGATAGCTTTTAGTTTATAAATTTATTAAGTTAAGAATTGTTGATTTTAATTAGTTTAATTCAATTGTTAATCAGGAGATATTGGAAGAGCATTGCAAGATCGGGCAAATATACGACGTGGTTCTTGATCTTGAGCCCACAGGCGAAGGATCGGGTATCCCAAACGTATCACCATCTCTAAACTTTTATCTCATAAACCCTAACCACACACAAATTTGCAAAATATGTAATACACTTGTGATTCGTACCAAATTACCAATATCAACCCTAACCAGACACAAATTCAACCACTATCCCCAAATTAAACCCTAACCAAACACAAATTCGACCATTGTGCCCAGATTAAACCCTAGCCAAACCCAAATTCAACCAAACCCTAAATATCCTCTTTTCAATTTGTGAGATTTTCAATTTGTTTTCATGAGTCGAAATTAAAGGGGTTTGAAGAGATATTACCAGGTTTGAAGAATGGGGACAACCAATGAACGAGAAGGACGGTGCGCAGAAGCGAAGGGGGAGTCGAAGAAGATGAAGGTGCGCAGAAGGAGTCGAGGATGGCCAGTGAACGAGAAGAGGGAGTCGAGGCCGGCTTCGGCGTGGCTCTGGAACACAGGTGCTTCGTCGTAGAGAGGGAGAAGCTCGAAGAAGATGAACGCTAGCAGTGAAGGCCTGAGCGGGAGTGAGCGGGAAGATGGAAGGTTATGGCGCTTCCGCAAAAATGAAATGAATAGATCGAACTTGACTAATTTCATTATGCATATTTTAGTTTCCTTTTTTTTTAAACCAAGATGATAATGTTTTCTTTTAATATAACAATTGATATTAATAAATTTAGCTACGGCAAGGAACCTACCGAAGCAAACATTTTGATGTCATCTATAACTCTAGCGAAAGTAGCTACGGGGATACCCATTTGCGAAGCAAATCTAAACGAGGATGCCTCAGCCGTAGCTACGCCGAAGCTAAAACTACCCTAACAGCTACAGTAAAACCTTCCCGAAGCTAAAACTAGCACAACAACCTCATCCGTAGCTATGCTGAAGCTAAAACAACCCCAATGGCTACACTAGAACCTTCCCGAAGCTACTATCCGAAGCCAATAGGATTTTTTTTTGTAGTGGTGGGCTCGTCGAGTTTCCTCGACATCGAGTAAATCTACTCGACATCGAGTAGAACCGGGCTCCTCGAGTGGCTCCTGCTCGACTTTTGGTTTTCGACTCGGATTACTCGACATCGACCAAAGTTGGTCGACATCGACCAGACTGTGCCGAGTTGATCTTTCTCGTTCTTTGCTCGATTTTTCCTAGTTCCGCTGCTACTTGACCTTAGACTTTCTGTAGTTGACTTCGAGCTTTTCGTCCTTTCTCTGAATTGCTGTAAAATGCCTCGATTTTTGCGAAATTAAACAGAAAATAGTGTAGACTCCATAATTTGGCAAATAAGCTTAAACTACATAGATTCTGTACTATTCTAATCCAAATGTATGAAATGCATGCAGAAATTGATAAAAAAAAATAAGTGTAAAACATGGCAAATTAGGCTCACGACAGGGAGTACCACGTCTCGTGATGCTTCCTTGTCTTCAGCTGCCAAAACAGGCAAAAGTGCACCAATTGTGCAAAAAACTTGTCTCTCGACCCCATCCTCGCTATGCCCACGGCTGGCTTTTCGTCAGCGCATTAAAATCATCCTAGTCAAGCACGCGGTCTATCCCGTCCAGCAGCTCATAAGTGCCATGCGACATACTGCGCCCGTTGAAGTGGTCGTCTTCAGCGACCGTCAGGATAACCCGAAATACATGCACGAACCTTGTCATTACCCTATTTTTTTGTCAACAACCTTAACATAACCATGCAACAATATGAGTTTCTTTACCCCCTGATTTCTAGGTCCTGCACAGGCTTTATTCTTCCCTGTCTTGGCCTTTTTTTTTTTTATTACACAGCGGGTACTTGCTTCACAATCACCACCAACAAAGACTTTTTGACATTCAGGTCACCTAAACTGGCATACCAAGTGTACAAAACTATCCTACCTATTTAATAAAACTGTCCCACCAATGCTTCAGTAACTTAACAAACCTAGGCCTTTCTTCCCTCGTACCACATGTGCAGTCTTCCCCTACCACAAGTCCCCCAGTTTATGCATTGCTTAGTATCTTTCCCCATATCTTAAACCCCTCCTTGCCCATTTGTCCTCATTTTCTTTTCTGACAGCCATTACCCCTAACCCATTCGATTGCCCTCCAATTTCTTCCCCGACACCCACTAGCTCTAAGCCATCCGAATGCCCTCCATTTTATTTCCCTTCTTCGACAGCCCCATGCTCTACCCCTGAAATCTGAAACCTATTTCTTTCCTCTACTGCCATGCAAGCACCCTCAATTTGCATTTCTTCCAAAACCGCCCCAAATCGCACCTCCAAGTTCCCAATTTCGCAGTGAAAATTACACAGGCAGGGACTATGGATGACTTACCCTCCTTCGATCTAGGTTCCTCCTAGGTCGAGATTTCTCTTCTCTCCCGTCTTCTTCTCCTTCGCTCTTTCCTTTTCTCCGCTGGGTTTCGCTCTCCTCTCTCCCGCTTTCAAGTAGTTTATAACCCTTCCCCTCCTCTGATTGTGATTTAAAAACCCTCTCCCAACAGCAACAGTTATGAGCCCTCCTGTGACATGTTCTGACTAGTGATAACTGTCAAGGAAACGTGCGAATTTTTGCAAAAATAAAATAAAATTGAGATCGTGCTAGTTTAGTAGTTTAGCAAATTTTGAGTCGGTAGTCTAGTTTTGTAAAGGGGCCAAAATGTTGATACTCACTGCTATTTTCTGATAGGCAAATCCTGTGTTTAAATACCATACTGTATATGTTACAGCTAACCGTGTCCTAACCAAACTCTACTCGAGATATTCTTTCCATAAAAAAAAAAAAAAGGTGAGAGAGGAGGCGCAAAAGCGCGTGGCTCCAGGTCCAGTTGGAACTTAACAAGGCCTTGGCCGTGGGCGCCTCGCCCAGGCAAAACCCTCCGCTAATCGCCCACCTCGCCATGGTTGCCGGCAAATCCAACACACAAGATTATCCCACCGCCGAACCCCATTTTTGTCACTCCGCCACCAAGGTCGCCGTGGCCCAGATTTGCCGCTCCACCGGCTTCAAGCGCTGCCAGCCCTCCGCCCTCAACGCTCTAACCCTAATCTCCTCATTCTTCCTCCAATCCATCGCGCGGTCCGCCTCCTCTAGCGCCGCCGTCGCTGGCCGGACCCAGTCGAACCTCCTCGACGTCGTCTGCGCCCTGGAGGAGCTCGCCTCTCTCACAGGCTTCCCCGGGGGTTCTCGGCCGTGCCGAAGCTTGCTGAGCTCTAGCACCTTGAGAGCGCTCCGATCGTTCGTGCGTACCAAGGAGGAGTTTCCTTTTGCCAAGCCTTTTCGTTTTCGGCGGGCTGATCACGAGCCCATAGCATTGAAAGCCAATTTGAGACCTGGCAATGATCGTCGGAGGAGATTGGAGATTCCCCCGTGGCTGCCTGAGTTTCCCGATGGGTCTGAGGGGATTGAGGATCAAGTGAGGAGCGAATTGCACTGGGAGGATATGAGGGTTGAAAAAAAGGAATTGGGGAAAATGCAGGGTTTGTTGAAACTGGTGGATAAGAGGAAGAAGATGTTGCCACTCAACAGAAATAGAGTGAAATTCAGGGTTGTTGGGAAGGAGAAGGGGAAGATAAAGGTCAAAATTGAGTTCTTAGAGACCTGAAACATGATCTGATATGTCTGTTTCTAAATGTCACTCCAGCAATTTTGTATGATCCTGGTTTTGGCGATCACCTGATGAGGTGAAAAGGCACTGCATCTATCATCGAATTTATACTTTGGTAAAGCTTCAAGATTTAACATTCGTACATTTTTATACTAATGACTAATGACTAGTGATGTCTATATTGTTTTTGAAGACATAAATTTTATAGTAGAGCAGTCTCAATTGTTTCTGCCATTTCTTTTCTTTCCGTTGCTTGCTCAAATTTTTGGTAGGAGTTCTAATCAGAAAACCACTGCTATGTCTTATAGAATTTGGAATCAAGTCATGGAGTTTGGAAAAATGAAATGTTTGTTTCATCATGAAGATGATATGTGGATGTGGCCCTAAGATGTACCATGTCTTTTTTTTCCTTGAGGGCTTGGTGAGACTTCACTGGAGATCCTTTCTTTTTCTTCTAATCCACTATCTCGAGTTGTTTCTCTGATCAACCCACCTGTTGAATACTAGAAAACAATTAATTTCATTACAACTTCTCACCTCTTTTTGTTTCAAGTTCGAATTGACGGAACAGCTTGATACCCTGCTTTGTTTATTTTCATGGTTATTGGGCAATATCTTTGTAGAGGAAGAATTTCCAAGATAGTTGAGGAAACACTTGAGCTTGTATGTTGCATATTGGTTTAGCAAGTCAGTTGATTTTATCAAAGGCCATTACGAATGAAGCTGGCGTTTCATGGTACTGACTGGTGTCATTGCTGTTTTGTGAAGGTGGTACAATCCTTTGCCTTTGCCTACCTGGGCAAAGTTAGTACTGCTCAAACGTTACCCTACTCTCTACTTCTCGTAAGTTCTATTCTCATCTAATAGTGCTGTAATGTCCAAATTCATCCGCATGCATGTAATATAGGATACTTTAGAACTTGGGTAGTTATGGCCTTATGGGAACTACTGCGTTTGCTTAATGTCTATTTGTTGGTAGTGGTAGATGTGTGGGTATATATGTATATCGGTGTACATTGATAAAGGTTTTAAGTAATAGATAAGAGAGATTTATTTAAGTTTAAAATCTTGTAAAAAAAAATCTAGTAAACCGTTTGATATTGGAAGATTTATAGATAGATATAGATGTTGAAAAGCCCAAATTGGGCTTGAAAATCAAAAAGGAAAAATAAATGTTTGGCAGTCACGTGATCAGCCTAACTTTTTCTATTCCATTTTAAATAAATTTAATATTAAAATCCGTTTATTTAATTAATTAATTTCATACTTATGATTTCTCAAAGAGTGAGGCTAGAGATAAGATGTCGGAATGGCTATTGACAAGATAATTTCACCTAAATTATCACATGTCCTTTTCATTTTTTCCGAACACATTGCAAAAAGGGACAAAAACTCTCTTTTCCCGAATCGAAACCTAAATCTGTCGAACGAATTGTTTTGATTGAAAACAGTCTAAAATCGATGAAATTAATCAAAAGATCAATCAATCAACACACGCATTGGTATATCGCTCGCTTTAGGTGATTATCGAATGGCGATTTTTGGTCTTCGTTCTAAAAAACCGTCGAAGGAAGGAGCTCGGCAGATAGAAACGAGGTGAATGAATAACCTCGGTGAATAAAAATGAGGTTAATATGTAACCTCGGCAAAAATAAATGAGGTTATGATGGAGCCTCGTCTACGTTTTGTGAGGTTTATAAGGACCCCTTTTGAAGATCTTATCTAAATCCTCATACATTTAAGCCGAGCTTAATAAATAACCTCGGCTTCTGTTGTTGAGGTTAAGGAGGGAGCTCAGCTTCTGTTGTTGAGGTTAGTGAGGGACCTCGACTACTGTTGTTGAGGCTATAAAATAGCCTCATTGACACGTATTGCATAAATTCATTAAATTGTGTATATGTGTGATAGATATTGTTATAATGCAAACTCATATGCTTCTAATAATGAGACAGACTAAATGACTAAATCAGTTTAGAAAATGTTGTTTTCTCCACTTCTGATTGCAACTCTAAATGACTAAAGAAATATCATAACTTTATCCAAATTAAATAGTAAATTAGTTCTTCTTAAGCAGACATGAAATAAATTAATGCATATTTTCATGTTTTATCTTACAGTAATTTGTTTCAAGTGCCCACTTCCCACTTATCCTCAACCTAAGGATTAATGGCGAGTCCGTCGAGCCAAGCGGTTAATAACGAGGGTCATAGGTCTGCCTGATGTTAAACTGGCATATGTCTAATCAAACATGAGCTAGGGTGTTACCCTCGGAAAATACATACATACATACATACATACATACATATATATATATATATATATATATATATATATATATATATATATATATATATATATATATATATATTATGTTTTCAGTGTTTTATTTCTAATACTAAACTATATACTTGAGTTAGGATCATATGCTCCTTAGTATGCAAACCTAGATATAACATATAATTATTTAAGGTATTTTTTAATAATTAAAAAAATATTTACATTGTAAATATCAAATAACATATATATATCTATACTTTTTTTAATATAAATGAAATTTTTTAAAAATATTAAAAGAATCATTATTTTAGAATAATAATCATAATATTTATTACAAATATCATTTTGTAAGAAAAAATATGCAAATATATATTATTGGACATGCACAATATAAATATAAGTTTTAATTTTTTTGTATTAATTAAAAGTACTCTAAATAATTTTGGGTTACACCTACATACAAAATAGTCAAGGATACTAATTCAAATACCTTGTAGAATGAAACAAGGTTGAATGGGTAGCTTGGGTGGTTAAGGTTCAGAGGCGTGCTGAATTGGTTTGGTAGAGGTCATAGGTTCGAAACCTATGACCTCTACTAAAATATACCCCTCTAATAAGAAGTCAACTAAAACCTCCAACCATTAGTACAAGTTGAAAAAAAAAATTAAAGGTTTTTTTTTATAAATAATAATAAAAAATCTAAGAGGAAAAATTAGAAAGATTATTTTTTACATAATGATAAGTCTAGAATTTAACCTAATAAAAATAAATAATAATAAAAATAAATGAATAAATCTATATAACTTATAAAAGAGGATTTCGTTTTGCCCAATTAATTAAATGCATTAACGAAATATATCTTTAACAATTAGGAAAACTTTTAGATTAAAAATATAACAATATATCTATTTAGATTAACCATTTTAAAATTAATATTTTAAATCATAATAATCATATTATTTTTATTAGAAATCATAATAATCATATAAATTGGCATAAACATCATTTTTAATAAAAAAATCAATATATTAAATTGTAAGAATGAACTTATAAAAGAGATTTTTTGCCCAATAAATTCATTCACTAAATGCTTTCTCATTCGTTAGAAATATCCTTTTTAGATTAACATTACTCATTTATTTAATTTCATCATTTTAAAATTAATATTAGAAATCATAATATATCATATTAATTTGAATAAATAGAAGCAAGAAAAAGGTTAGTTGTATAATGTTTGTGGTGTTAAATATAAATATTAGTATGAAGCACGAAAAACTATACATTTGATAACAATTTAGCGGTTAAAGTTCATCATAAATAATCTCAATATATTTATACAAAAATATTTTTCCCTAGCGATAAATCTTTAATAATTATAACATAAAAATATTATTTTATATATAATTTATATATAAAAAATTTAGACCCGTGCGTAGCACAGGCCAAAACACTAATGAATAGATGTATTCGTCATGAATGTAACATCAATAGAGGTAATTTAAGATTTCAATATTATTTGTCGAACTGATATATATCAATATTTTTTGTGCATGAAACCATCGTGAATGCAACGTGGATGTAATTCCTAGTTGTTTTTCTATTGCTAATACATTAGATTTCCATAGCATAACAACAGTCACTACCAATGGCTTGTTATTTAGATTAGTACAGGTAATGTAGCTCAAAGTAATTACATTTTTCTTATTTACATATAAGGTATTTTGTATAACTGCAACCTGTATGAAAAAATGAGTTTAAAGCTACATTGGAAATAATTTACATACAATGGAACGAATTCTTCATGACCAATGTGGAGATTCTCAACTTATCCTTGAGTTCTTCGCAGATCATTGCTTAATAGTGTGATTTTGTTATCCATTCTTCTCTCTCTATTTTTGTAATTCTATTATTTTTTTACTTCATTAATTAATTAGCTTAACATGTCAAATCTAATTTTGAGGATAGGTGGGAAGTGGCCACTTGAAACAATTACTAGAAGATAAAACATTAAAATATGCATTAATCTGTTTCATGTCTGATTAAGAACAACTAATTAATTTGCTATTTAGATAAAGTTATGATATTGATTTAATAATTGAGAGTTACAATCAAAAGTGGGGAAAACAACATTTTCTAAACTAATTTAGTCATTTAGTCTGTCTCATTCTTATAGTCTGTTTCATTATTAGAAGCATATGAGTTTGCATTATAAAAATATCCATCACACACATACACAATTTAATGAATTTATGCAATACGTGTCAATGAGGCTATTTTATAGCCTCAACTGTAACGGCCCGGGATTATAATTCCCGAGTTACGTTTCGAGGGATAAAACCCCTCGTTCGGATCTTGCGCCCCGAGTACAGGTTGAAGGTTTGAAATTCTATCCTAACATTTTGAAGTGGGATTTCATACCCAAAATTCGAAGGGATCGTTGGAATCCCCGAGGAAGTCCCATGTACCTGTCATAAGTCTAAGCGTAGAAAACCAACAGTCATGCAGATAGTAGAATCAAGGTGCAATACAAGAGGGTGCCACGGCCGAGCCGGGTCAAAACAAAATCAGTAAGTGTATTTATCGAAATCTAAGGTTAGACCATTTCTTTCTTTTTTTTTTCGCCCAAGAGTTCCCACGTCACAGAAGCAAGGAACAATGATGCTGCAAAACAAACCTAAAAAAAAAATGTATGCGGGGCGGTGTCAGATCAAAGCCCTACGCAATATAGTCCCAAACAAGCATACACATACACACGCTAGTCCTGATAAAGATGCTTCTAGATGCAAGGCGGAATGTTAACACACTAACATGCCCCTAAGATCAAGTGCGTAAATATAATAAGGCCTTAGCACCGAATACCAAGTGGTATATCCCTCTCCTACCTCCACCCCCTTCCGATAGGGCGGAGACTGGCCAGCTCGTGAATGCATTCCATTATCATCGGGTGGCACGCATGCCCAGCCCGTATCCACAATAAAGCCCGCAGGCATCTCATAATATAAGGAAGTTCATGACTCGATTGACTCAGGACGGGACCCGATGAGACTAGGTCGTCCTATAACCCTAGCAATGACTCTAGTTACTTCACAGATAACGACCGTTCTGTTTACAAAAGCAATGAGTAAACGAATGCTCAATCATGAGTGCAATCCTAGCAGGATACTACATGGCATGCTTTATTATGAATGCAAACACCTAGCATGCACATGACTACAAGCAGGGAGATCTCTCTTTTCGAATCTGAGTGAGCTCATATAGGAACTCACCTGGAAGTGCAGAACAACAAAAGGCAACAACGAGGTATACAGAAAGCCAACATGCCACAGATGATCACCTAACACATATATAAGTAATATAAATAAGTCTACTTCTAAGGTCACTTAAGCATATAATATCACAAACGAGTCATCAAATTTATTCCTCATTTTCCCAAGATTTCCCAAAACTCTTCTAAAACCTCAAGTTAAATCAAAGCACCATTCAAGACGCTTTCTCAAATCCTCCAAAAATCCATTTATAAAACATCACCCTTTTATCAACTTATTTCATTATTATTTCAAGACAAATCCGACAAAGTTAGTATTTTTCCAAAATCCTCTTTTTAGATTTATTAAATCAATTCTCCATTCATCAAAACAATTTTCAACCTTGAGAACCTCTTTTTTTTTTTTCAAAATTTCTCTTTTATTAAAATTCAAGTCCAATAATATTATATTTTTAAATCTCAATAATAACATAATGTAGTATATTATCCCATTTATTTAATATTTTCATAAAATACTTCCAAGTCCCAAAAACTAATCCTAACCATTTTTATTTACTAAAATCAGCCCTTTCCAAGTTACCAAACTGATCTTATATTTATAAAATCCAAAACCGACCCTCTATTTTTCTAAATTCCAAAATCAGCCCTCAAACCCTTTTATTTTCGAAAAAAAACCAAGACCCATCAGATTTTGAGGTTAAAGAAAATAGGCCCAAGGGAGAGATAAGCCCAACTGATTTTAGAATTCGGATCCAGCCCAATCTTACAACCCAACCCTCATTTAAAGAACCCGGTTCACTGATTTTCGTTTTAAAAGAAATTGCTGAACCGAACCCACATTTCAAAACAGAAAACCGGTTCAGTGGAAGACACTGTTCATCTCCATCATTCAAGAGCTCTGTTCGACGGAGAAACAGGAGGGGAGAGGACGCCGGCGACGCTAGATTTCCCGACCACCCCAACCCGACACTAGAGGCCAGAAAACGAGCAAGAAAAGGAAGGAGAGGAAGGAGTGCTCACCGAGGTTCCTAGGGCTCGCCGGAGGTGCTTCGCGTGTCGTTCGCGCTCGTCGGAAGCGAAATCAGCGCTCGGTTGGCCTGGGTTGGAGGAGGGGGGTCAAAAGGAGAATCTTTACTGTCCTATTGAGCGAAGGAGGAGAGAGGGTGGCTTACCGAAGCTACATCAGAACCCAGGGAAGAAGGAGCGAGGAGAGCTCGGCGGTGGTCGGCTCTGGCCTGGGTGACCGCCACTGGCTCGGACGACGTCAGATGAGAGGAATTGGAGGCGGCGACGGCTTCACGGGGGAGATGGAGGAGGAAGATGGTGGCTGGTGGTGGTTTCCAGTGGTGACGAGGTGCGATGTTGCTCCGACGGCAGCAAGGATCGGCGGTGATGGTGAGGAAGCTGAGCAAAAAGAAGGTGTCTTGGGGGATGGGATCCTCACGGCAACGGAGGGAGGAGATGGGAACTAGGGGAGGGTGTTTGCTTCTGAACCATCAGACAACAGGAGAGGGGGATGTGTGAAGATAAGAGCTGTACTAGGCTAGACTAGCATAAAATAGGATTAGTTGTGTAGAAGAATTCAGAGGGGGAAGAGTTGACTGGGCACATCACACAAGAGAGTAAGGGGAGAAAGTGATCCCAACCCAATTTTAAAATACCTAGAAATAAATACTGAAATCTGCTCTTCGATCTTATCTCGACTCGTTCACAAAGAAATTTTTATAATTTCCAATCCGAATTTAATAATGAAATTCCTGAAAAGCGGAATAAAATCTATTTGTATAAATTGAAAATTTGGGCTGGAATTCACACTAAGAATTTCAATTTCGATTTAATAGATTAACGACGAGTTTTCCTTTAAACATCCAAATTAAATCCATTTTATTTTATTTATTATTTTTTTTAAATTATTATTTTAAAAAAAAATCCGGGCCTTTACATCATCCACCTCTAAAAACAAGTCTCGTCCCCGAGACTAAAACCAAAATAAAGTAGGGGGTGAAGTTTGAAATTGATGAGTCCAAGGGCCATGTCTAAGGATCTTGTAATCCTCTCGGTTGCGTCTTCCGGGATTCTCACAACATCCTAGTCACGGTCGTGACATCTCCAATTGGCCTTGACAAGTATGCGATAAACACCCCTATCACATCCTCGCTTCGACTTTTCGGAAGTACCACAACTCTAAAAGTTCTATAATATCATCACTAGGTCTTAGCAAACACCCCACAGGCGCCCCCATAAAATGCATGTATCCACTTCGTGAAGTATTATAGAGTTGCCCGGGTTTGAAAAGTTTCAAAGGGGATTCCGCAATTGAAAAAGATTGGCCTCAAAATCGTGGAAATTTTCGATCGTGTTTGGTCTTCCCAAATCCAAGTTAGTCCTTTTTAAAACCGTTCTAAACCTTTCAAAAACAAGCAAAACCTCTCGACTTCAAAACCATCCAAAGTTTTTCAAAATCCGAGTTAATCGTTTCCAAACTCTTTCAAAACCCCTTTAAATCCCAAGTTGGTCAAGCAAATTCAGAACTCAAGAGGTGGAATCATCCACCTCTAAGGGCTAATCCCATATTCTCTTCCTAGATTCCAATCTCAAAAGCAATTCCAATGTACGAATCTCTAGCCATTATCAGAATCGATATAACCAAGACATGCCACATCATAACCAACCAACCACCGAAATTGGCCACGCCAAAACCGTAACATGAATAGTCATTACCAACATTGTCGCACACCAGTATATTGGAACATCAACACTCAACATTAGCATTTCATGTTCTAAGTGTCAACAAATAAGAATGAATTAAGCAGAAATGTCATTTTTGTAAGGGAAACACACAAACACATCAAGTCTCCACCTTAGTAGATCACATCAGCATGGTTTCCTACTTATCACTACCAACACAGCAGAATTTTGTCATAATAGGGGTGTCAGTTATAATAGAAAGGCAACAAGTCAGCACAACAAAATCCATTTCAACAAGATTCAGCAAATCAAGATATTCACCATTTTCATAGCCAAGGATCTAGATGGAAATCAATTTTGAAATAGCAATGCATAGAGATGTCAACCCAATCATGTTTCAGCAATTTAAGTTCAAGTTGTCAATCATAGAATCTGTCATGCTCTCATGGTCCGGTAATAGCAAGGTCTAACACCATAATAAGCAACAAATTATTATCACGACAACATTTAACTTAACAGGTCATCGCATACCAATATACAAGGATAACATGCACCCTCTTACTATGGACTCTACTATCACTTAATTCACAAGTATTTCATATTAGCATATATCATGATTTCACTCTAGGCTTATAAATCATTATCTCTCATTGCCTCAAACAGTCACATGTCATAAGTCTCAAGATACTATCATGCTCAGCAAGTATTGCAGAATATCGTGTATTGGCATAGCAAGTGAAATTATCACATTACATCATGCTATTAATAATTTGAGCAAATGTAATATCAGGCCAACATCACAATAACATACTGTCACATAATATCATGATTACTAAACATAAGATCAGGATGTCAACAGGTATAGTTCATGTTCCATGAGTAAAAGAATTCAGGCAAGGCTACCGACACAGAACACCAATCATATCACAAGGTCAGTCACATAGGAACACCAAAGCACTAAAATTCATCATCATAAGTAGAAGTTAACCACGTAACGTCCACTACCAGTTCGTCATTCAAAGAATCAGTATGTCAGTTGTGGGACCTGGGGTCTATGGGCCCACCGTGCTTCCACTACGCCGCTCCCATGCTATTTGGCTAAACGTGCTCTTTTCTACGCCATCGTTTGTCAAAGTATTGCAAGCAACTTTTTAGTTAGCGGAGATAGGGGAGAGACAAGGAAGACAACCCGGACTCCCCACGGAACCAAACACAGACGAATTGATGATGATACGACGAAAAACAAGATCCCGACCCAAGGAGGAGTAAGGTGCCCTTATGGAACTCTACGAGGTTACAAGTGCAACAAGCAAAACACATACCAATCATGGTGTAAACTAGTTGCATAAGCATGATCGAGTTCTGCATGGGCATAAGAGACTAGCTAGGAACTTTTCATTTCATATATCAGACAAGCTTGATATGTATAAGAAACATGTATACACGGATGCCAAAATAGATTGGTTCTACATAAAGCTCATGCAAAATCTAGTAAACAGCACAGAGTATTACACGTAGGGTAAATTGTTCGTGACAGGTACACATAAGCAGATCATAATCAATGTGGAATCATATGTAGACCTATCGAGATGTTTCATATCAATCGCACTAATGCCATGGTCTTATGATAAGGTAAATGCAGGATGTGAGCATATAATAAGCTATGGTCGGCAAGTAGTCCTCCATGATACTAGTAATATATTGTCAAGGAAAGAGCGTAATCAAGGATAATCATTTAGGAATAATTTAACACCAAATCACATGTCGTGTATGTGTGCATCTATCCTGTCGTAGGGTATATCACGCAATGGGGCACTCAACTGCTTGTTTACACACATCTCACAAAAGTATAAATTGATCCAGAAGCGCATCGGAAGGCATCATGTGATAAGAACAACAATTCAGATAAGAACACATAGGCATGACACTAGTCATACTTAGCATGAGACAACTTGTGGAGGCATAGCATTCTAGTTGAACTAGCAATATTAACACGCTTAGACAGTCAAAAGATCATGCAGAGAGGGTAAAGCAATGCTATCACAACCTATGACAAGAGCGGCTGCATGAGATGCAACTTGAGCATGCGATTGTACAAATCATATCTCTGAAGGCATAGATTTTACAAGGTACTACAGGGCAGTCACAGATGTATAAGAATAAGATGCATCGAGCAACTCCACATAATAGTGGAATGTGTCATAGAAGTTTAAGCATGACCACTATTGCACCCAATCATTAACACACATAAAAGGAATATGATCAGTTTTGATGAAGGAGTCATGCACATATCATAATGCGAAACAAGACAATGCTCCTAAGGTATCATGTTTCAAAGGGACGGTAAGCTACATTATGTATGCAAAGGTAATCATGCGAGTGCCTTATAGCTATCGTGATGTGTGCATGGGCGTGCGAGGTACCAGATTATTAATTTGCAGAAGCATTAAGAATGTCAGGGGGCATATAGAAACAACATCGAGTGATGAGATGATATACACACATTGATAATCACCTAATACTTAACATGCGTTGAAAATAGGCGCTAACTCTATAACTGGGTTTATCAATTCCTAAACAGTTAAAGGATCGCATATCAGAGATGTTGGGAAGAATACGAGACCTCGCGGAGTCTATCCTACGTGAGAACAGGTCATAAGGCATATAGAGCATGAATACACACAAACCATAATTCATGGGTCCTATAAGATATATGTTAACATGATAAGATGCATGGCTATGCAGCATAGGTTACATGTTCATTTGGCAACTAGCACGGATGCATTTAAGGGGTCAACTAATCATAACGTAACCATATGAGGACAAGGGGGAATTATGGCGGAAACGACAATATGAGCTTAAGATAGTACGACTTCACTTGAATATAAAGCATGCAAGTACACAAGTATAAATTGACAGTATACAACCAAGGCATGTCTTTAACACATGAGTATACCAAGTCACATCGTGATCCTACATGATGCTAGCAATACATGATAAGACATGGATATCTTTTACAGAGTGAACAAGAAAACATCACGGACGATAGATTATAATTATGCTAAGAATGAACCGGCATATGAGTACATGGGATGGTACAACAACTATCACATAATGGGACAATCATATTCATGTGATGAAGCAAGCATGACAAATTAACACACAACGAGTTATATTGAAATTCATAAGCCCTATAAGATACTACCGGCACATATCGAACATTAATACAATCAAGGTACTTCAAATAGACTCACCCTAGCATTTAGGTATCATTCATATGCGAAAACATGATACTAACTCATGATTCATACATACATTCATTCGATTAGCACAACAGTTTGCAAAGAGTCAAATAAGCCACACCGTAATGATCTAGAAGCATGATAGACAGTTACGAGTCCATGCAACATCTACGACACATGCACAAAATATCAAGTCATACATTCAGGGAAATACAAGAGGATACAATTGAGCAGGAGAAAACATCACAGAAATCAGGAAGTTAAGCATGCTATAATTTAGTGGTCATAAAGGCACGAGGAGTAGCAAGAGTGAGACTAATATGCTAAAGGTCACACTATCATTATCCTAATTCAAGAGAGAGTGTGTAAACATCATGCGAGTTTGTAACTTGCGACATATGCATTCAATCCATCATAGTCCATCATTAGTATGACGATGCAGGGAACCAATGAAATCAGGTTACGCATCCCTAGGGGTATGACAGAAATACAGTGAAGTATGACATGAGCCCTAAACAAGGTGGCCAAGCATGGACATATATAATGGCATACAACCACAAATCCACATTAAGGATCATCATCATAATATATGCTGGGAATACCACATCATGTCAAGTCAAGCATATACGAAACCAGGAATTTTAGTGGTGTGTGCTCGTGCGGCGTGTCAAGTCATATATTCATGAAAGTATGAGAGAAACATGGAGATCATCATGGCATGACAGTTAGGTAAGCATGTTGGAAACTAGGTGTCATATGAATCAGGTTGAACATCAAGTTGTAACACACACCCCTCAAGTAAATAACTCACTCTATCAGGATATCAGAATAGAACGAGCACACTATCATGAGCCTATTTTCAGAGAGGGCATTAATCATGCGGTTTCCTAACATATGACACATTTATTCAAGCATTAGTATAACAATGCACATACTAAGTAGATCATGCTAAGATGATATAGGCATAAAATGTAACGCGAACATAAGAAATGGCTAAACATGGACATCCCGACAGGTAGGTATAACTCCACACTAAAGATTTATCTCAAGGTCTAGGGGTAGTATGTATAGAATCCTACAACCATGGATGAAGCAACTAAAGTAACTCGACAAAGATCTAAAAGGGCGACTCTGACTCACTCCCATTGACTTCATGACTCATTTCCCGTGGAATATTCGTATAACTGTCGAGGGGGGTAGCAAAGGGCTCAGGTAGTAGCGTACTCCAATACCACCTCAAATGTGGTTACCCGTATATCACACCGACATCGCAATAAAAGAACAATAAAGACGTTTAGTGGGGTCAGGAAAAGAAGATCGAAGAAGGAAGTAGTCACGCTTAAGAGGTCAAAGGCGATCCCACGAGGACTGGAATCCCGACTCTATAAGGGTAGAAGGTCTCCCCCGCTATTCCATTCAAGTATGCATTTAACACATTATTCATAATCAAGAATATCAACCAAGTCTCCAATTTAAGCATACATCACTCAGCACATAACAATCAACAATCAAGCTATCCTAAGGCCGCCCTTCGAGGGGCGACTAACCGGAGGGGCAACACCTCACAGTCTCTACCTAACTCGCCACTCCAGCCACTGCGACGCAAAGCCTTGGAGTCTTGTAGGCCCATCTGTAAAGAATAACCTATATTTTGCCTACCCGTTCCCAACTACATCCAATAGGGATAGTCTAGCGCTTTCACTACCCCTTCGTTTCCCTTTCTTTGGTTACCAAATTTATTAAGTCGAGTTCATATTCAGTCTATTTGAGTTAGCCATATTAAATTCATTTTGCCCCTTCTAAAACATTTTGAAAAACCATTTGAAAACCTTGGGCCACTTTCAAAACCACTTCAACCTATCATACTTGGTTTGCATAACCTGAGCTCTGATACCATCTTTGTAACGGCCCGGGATTATAATTCCCGAGTTATGTTTCGAGGGATAAAACCCCTCGTTCGGATCTTGCGCCCCGAGTACAGGTTGAAGGTTTGAAATTCTATCCTAACATTTTGAAGTGGGATTTCATACCCAAAATTCGAAGGGATCGTTGGAATCCCCGAGGAAGTCCCATGTACCTGTCATAAGTCTAAGCGTAGAAAACCAACAGTCATGCAGATAGTAGAATCAAGGTGCAATACAAGAGGGTGCCACGGCCGAGCCGGGTCAAAACAAAATCAGTAAGTGTATTTATCGAAATCTAAGGTTAGACCATTTCTTTCTTTTTTTTTCGCCCAAGAGTTCCCACGTCACAGAAGCAAGGAACAATAATGCTGCAAAACAAACCTAAAAAAAAAATGTATGCGGGGCGGTGTCAGATCGAAGCCCTACGCAATATAGTCCCAAACAAGCAGACACATACACACGCTAGTCCTGATAAAGATGCTTCTAGATGCAAGGCGGAATGTTAACACACTAACATGCCCCTAAGATCAAGTGCGTAAATATAATAAGGCCTTAGCACCGAATACCAAGTGGTATATCCCTCTCCTACCTCCACCCCCTTCCGATAGGGCGGAGACTGGCCAGCTCGTGAATGCATTCCATTATCATCGGGTGGCACGCATGCCCAGCCCGTATCCACAATAAAGCCCGCAGGCATCTCATAATATAAGGAAGTTCATGACTCGATTGACTCAGGACGGGACCCGATGAGACTAGGTCGTCCTATAACCCTAGCAATGACTCTAGTTACTTCACAGATAACGACCGTTCTGTTTACAAAAGCAATGAGTAAACGAATGCTCAATCATGAGTGCAATCCTAGCAGGATACTACATGGCATGCTTTATTATGAATGCAAACACCTAGCATGCACATGACTACAAGCAGGGAGATCTCTCTTTTCGAATCTGAGTGAGCTCATATAGGAACTCACCTGGAAGTGCAGAACAACAAAAGGCAACAACGAGGTATACAGAAAGCCAACATGCCACAGATGATCACCTAACACATATATAAGTAATATAAATAAGTCTACTTCTAAGGTCACTTAAGCATATAATATCACAAACGAGTCATCAAATTTATTCCTCATTTTCCCAAGATTTCCCAAAACTCTTCTAAAACCTCAAGTTAAATCAAAGCACCATTCAAGACGCTTTCTCAAATCCTCCAAAAATCCATTTATAAAACATCACCCTTTTATCAACTTATTTCATTATTATTTCAAGACAAATCCGACAAAGTTAGTATTTTTCCAAAATCCTCTTTTTAGATTTATTAAATCAATTCTCCATTCATCAAAACAATTTTCAACCTTGAGAACCTCTTTTTTTTTTTTTCAAAATTTCTCTTTTATTAAAATTCAAGTCCAATAATATTATATTTTTAAATCTCAATAATAACATAATGTAGTATATTATCCCATTTATTTAATATTTTCATAAAATACTTCCAAGTCCCAAAAACTAATCCTAACCATTTTTATTTACTAAAATCAGCCCTTTCCAAGTTACCAAACCGATCTTATATTTATAAAATCCAAAACCGACCCTCTATTTTTCTAAATTCCAAAATCAGCCCTCAAACCCTTTTATTTTCGAAAAAAAACCAAGACCCATCAGATTTTGAGGTTAAAGAAAATAGGCCCAAGGGAGAGATAAGCCCAACTAATTTTAGAATTCGGATCCAGCCCAATCTTACAACCCAACCCTCATTTAAAGAACCCGGTTCACTGATTTTCGTTTTAAAAGAAATTGCTGAACCGAACCCACATTTCAAAACAGAAAACCGGTTCAGTGGAAGACACTGTTCATCTCCATCATTCAAGAGCTCTGTTCGACGGAGAAACAGGAGGGGAGAGGACGCCGGCGACGCCAGATTTCCCGACCACCCCAACCCGACACTAGAGGCCAGAAAACGAGCATGAAAAGGAAGGAGAGGAAGGAGTGCTCACCGAGGTTCCTAGGGCTCGCCGGAGGTGCTTCGCGTGTCGTTTGCGCTCGTCGGAAGCGAAATCAGCGCTCGGTTGGCCTGGGTTGGAGGAGGGGGTCAAAAGGAGAATCTTTACTGTCCTATTGAGCGAAGGAGGAGAGAGGGTGGCTTACCGAAGCTACATCAGAACCCAGGGAAGAAGGAGCGAGGAGAGCTCGGCGGTGGTCGGCTCTGGCCTGGGTGACCGCCACTGGCTCGGACGGCGTCAGAGGAGAGGAATTGGAGGCGACGGCGGCTTCACGGGGGAGATGGAGGAGGAAGATGGTGGCTGGTGGTGGTTTCCAGTGGTGACGAGGTGCGGTGTTGCTCCGACGGCAGCAAGGATCGGCGGTGATGGTGAGGAAGTTGAGCAAAAAGAAGGTGTCTTGGGGGATGCGATCCTCACGGCAACGGAGGGAGGAGATGGGAACTAGGGGAGGGTGTTTGCTTCTGAACCATCAGACAACAGGAGAGGGGGATGTGTGAAGATAAGAGCTGTACTAGGCTAGACTAGCATAAAATAGGATTAGTTGTGTAGAAGAATTCAGAGGGGGAAGAGTTGACTGGGCACATCACACAAGAGAGTAAGGGGAGAAAGTGATCCCAACCCAATTTTAAAATACCTAGAAATAAATACTGAAATCTGCTCTTCGATCTTATCTCGACTCGTTCACAAAGAAATTTTTATAATTTCCAATCCGAATTTAATAATGAAATTCCTGAAAAGCGGAATAAAATCTATTTGTATAAATTGAAAATTTGGGCTGGAATTCACACTAAGAATTTCAATTTCGATTTAATAGATTAACGACGAGTTTTCCTTTAAACATCCAAATTAAATCCATTTTATTTTATTTATTATTTTTTTTAAATTATTATTTTAAAAAAAAATCCGGGCCTTTACATCATCCACCTCTAAAAACAAGTCTCGTCCCCGAGACTAAAACCAAAATAAAGTAGGGGGTGAAGTTTGAAATTGATGAGTCCAAGGGCCATGTCTAAGGATCTTGTAATCCTCTCGGTTGCGTCTTCCGGGATTCTCACAACATCCTAGTCACGGTCGTGACATCTCCAATTGGCCTTGACAAGTATGCGATAAGCACCCCTATCACATCCTCGCTTCGACTTTTCGGAAGTACCACAACTCTAAAAGTTCTATAATATCATCACTAGGTCTTAGCAAACACCCCACAGGCGCCCCCATAAAATGCATGTATCCACTTCGTGAAGTATTATAGAGTTGCCCGGGTTTGAAAAGTTTCAAAGGGGATTCCGCAATTGAAAAAGATTGGCCTCAAAATCGTGGAAATTTTCGATCGTGTTTGGTCTTCCCAAATCCAAGTTAGTCCTTTTTAAAACCGTTCTAAACCTTTCAAAAACAAGCAAAACCTCTCGACTTCAAAACCATCCAAAGTTTTTCAAAATCCGAGTTAATCGTTTCCAAACTCTTTCAAAACCCCTTTAAATCCCAAGTTGGTCAAGCAAATTCAGAACTCAAGAGGTGGAATCATCCACCTCTAAGGGCTAATCCCATATTCTCTTCCTAGATTCCAATCTCAAAAGCAATTCCAATGTACGAATCTCTAGCCATTATCAGAATCGATATAACCAAGACATGCCACATCATAACCAACCAACCACCGAAATTGGCCACGCCAAAACCGTAACATGAATAGTCATTACCAACATTGTCGCACACCAGTATATTGGAACATCAACACTCAACATTAGCATTTCATGTTCTAAGTGTCAACAAATAAGAATGAATTAAGCAGAAATGTCATTTTTGTAAGGGAAACACACAAACACATCAAGTCTCCACCTTAGTAGATCACATCAGCATGGTTTCCTACTTATCACTACCAACACAGCAGAATTTTGTCATAATAGGGGTGTCAGTTATAATAGAAAGGCAACAAGTCAGCACAACAAAATCCATTTCAACAAGATTCAGCAAATCAAGATATTCACCATTTTCATAGCCAAGGATCTAGATGGAAATCAATTTTGAAATAGCAATGCATAGAGATGTCAACCCAATCATGTTTCAGCAATTTAAGTTCAAGTTGTCAATCATAGAATCTGTCATGCTCTCATGGTCCGGTAATAGCAAGGTCTAACACCATAATAAGCAACAAATTATTATCACGACAACATTTAACTTAACAGGTCATCGCATACCAATATACAAGGATAACATGCACCCTCTTACTATGGACTCTACTATCACTTAATTCACAAGTATTTCATATTAGCATATATCATGATTTCACTCTAGGCTTATAAATCATTATCTCTCATTGCCTCAAACAGTCACATGTCATAAGTCTCAAGATACTATCATGCTCAGCAAGTATTGCAGAATATCGTGTATTGGCATAGCAAGTGAAATTATCACATTACATCATGCTATTAATAATTTGAGCAAATGTAATATCAGGCCAACATCACAATAACATACTGTCACATAATATCATGATTACTAAACATAAGATCAGGATGTCAACAGGTATAGTTCATGTTCCATGAGTAAAAGAATTCAGGCAAGGCTACCGACACAGAACACCAATCATATCACAAGGTCAGTCACATAGGAACACCAAAGCACTAAAATTCATCATCATAAGTAGAAGTTAACCACGTAACGTTCACATAGGAACACCGTTCGACCGCTACATTTTTTAGGGCCCGGGGACCTGGGTGCCGGATCTTATCCCATCGGGCATCCCGCAGCTGAGGTCCCTCCATTGGGAGTGTGTGGATGAGTTCACTTGCACCGCCTTCCTGGAGCATTGGCACCTGGAGACCAGCTCCTTCCACTTTCCATGGGGCGAGATGACCATCACGCTGCACGACGTTGCCTGCCTCATGGGACTTCCGATGGAGAGTCTGCCGTGTATGTCCTATCTGGCCCCGGGCGCGTTGATCCCCACCGTCGCACAGTACTACCAGCTCACCCCACAGGCCCTGACATTATACAGACATGCTGGCGGCCCTCTAGTTACTTGGTTGACTGCCCTGTGGATCGCGAGACATGGGCCGCTCATCGACCCCGCCCCCGCTGATGACCCAGAGGCCGCGACTGATCCTGAGCAGATTCGGCTGCGCACGCATACGGGAGGAGGGCAGCCCCAGGATGACCCTGCACAACGTTAGTTTCTCCACATAGGGTACCTGGCCATCGCTGTCGCCGCGACTCTGTTTGTGGACTAGTCGCAGAGCCGGATCCCATGGAAGATCTTTGGCCTTATTTGGGACATCCCACGGACGGCCACCCTTGCATGGGCTGCAGGTGCCCTCGCATGTCTGTACAGGGGCCTAGGCGAGGCTACCCGAGCAGGTGCAAAGGGTATAGATAGCTGCACGCCGATTCTACAGGTATGAGACCGCTGAATTAGAGTTATAGTTTACAAATATTTATATTATATGCTAATGACATTCTGTTTTGTGTCAAGGCTTGGATATGGGCGTACTTCCCTTGCTTCCAAGGTGATTTCTCCAACGATCCAGCTAGGAAGGAAGACCCTCGCTTCTACGCGAAGTTCATCGGTCCGAAGGCGCCACATCGCATAAAGGACGAGGCGAAGCTGAAGAAGGTGAAGAAGATGCGGGACGAGGTGGACCGTCTTACCGTCGCCGATGTATGTATTCGAGACTCTAACTATATGACATATATTTTTTAACTCTGAATTACGCCTGATTTTTTTAATTATAGGTGGAGTGGATGCCCTTTGGGCGTGATCTGGACTTCGACGGCCAGTACCGTCAGTCCACCTATCGGGGCACCATCACATTCTGCGGGGAGGAGGAGCCATATATGCCCGATAGGTGCCTTCGCCAGTTCGGACGAGTCCAGGGGATCCCACTGCCCGTCATCGAGCCGGCTCAGGTCACCCGCGACGCCAGCTTGAAGACGAAGTACGTCGCCGTGTTTGACCGCGGCCACGACAAGTGGCAGGACTTGCAGGACGAGGGTCGCCGAGCACAGACGCACCAGCGAGGATTGTCAGGCCGGTGTCACTGCAGATTACCTGGCTTGGTACGCGTTGCAGAGCCGGCCGTACGTGCTGCCCACAACGCCACCCCATCCGGACCCTCCGGCGCCCGTCCACTCGATCGGCTTGGATCCATGGGTGGACCTGCCTCATCCCCCTATTATCCCTCCGGCGGTAGCGGCCCACTTGCATGAGCTAGAGGGCTATTGGAGGGCCTTGGCTACCGACCCTCGCATTTATCAACTGTTAGACGAGGTGACGGAGATTTTGGATGAGGTTGTACGCCATCCAGCTGGACATTGATGTACATTTATACATTTACAGCTTTTGTAGTATCTATCTTTATATTATAGTTTTATGTTACAGATTTTGTATCTATCTGTATATTTCTATCTCGAGTAGACTCCTCTCATTTATTCTGAGTCATATTAAACGTAAACGTCAAGAACGAAAACGAAAACGTCAAGAACGAAGACGTGGAAAGAACGAAAATGAAAACGTAAAGAACGAGTTAGGTTAGGGTTTAGGGTTTGGCTAGGGTTGTTAAGGTTTAGGGTTAGGGTTAGGTTAGGGTTTATGGTTAAGGAACGAAATGCACGTTCTGTTGGACGTGCATCTCCGCGTACCTTTAACGCAAAACTGCCTATTTGAAGTGAAGGGGGATAGCTTGATTCTGCACTCCAAAACAAAGTCCGACTTCGTTCGATATATTCCTTCACCGTTAGAATCGCTATGGCCGAGTCGCAAAGCAATCGTCGTCTCCAAATTTTCCAGGTACGGATACGTTTCGTATGGTGAATATATTTCGTATGCCTTCCGTTTTGATCATATTTCCACTAATGTTATTACAGTTTCGAGACTTCACCTCTGAGTTCTCGGACCCAAGGGTTTGGAATGACCGTGACGAAATGGTTACGCATTTCAAGGACTTGGGGTCGGAGACACTACATGATTTTAGTAATCAAGCGGTCTTGGACGGGGGTGTCGAACCGTCCAAGCGGGGTTCTCCTTGGTTGCGAGCAGTATGGGGAGTACCGTCCACGCAGAAGGAAGCTCCGAAGCACGTAATCAAAGATAAACGGTTGTCCATTCTCTCTACACGGGCACGAAGCTCCGCCGGGTCACTGGGTTATGACGGTAACCAACGGTGTTCATAAGCACGGGCTTCCCACGAGCTTGAAGGGTCATGCCATCGCCGGACAAATGACAGAGGGGGAAAAGAAGATGGCTAGGTGGATGAAGGGAATTGGTACCCCTCCAAAAGCTATTGGGTACGGATTGAGGCAGTTGGATGAGACCAGCGTCACGTCGTCGCATTCCGTTAACAACACGCTCAACAAGATGGTCGTCGAAGAAAGGGGTAGTCGGACGATGACCTAAGATACCCTGCATCGTCTACGGGAAAGAGGGTACTACTACGAGTTCAGACGACATCCGGATGACGACAACGTCTTGAGCGACCTCTTCTTGGCGCATCCTGACGGGATCCGGCTTCTCCGAAGGTTCCATTACATCATCGTATTGGACAGCACGTACAAAACAAATGCGTAAGTTAACTATTTACGATTACATTATTACACATATAGTCAATTATAAAGTATTGTACATGTAACACATTTACACTTGCAGATATGGGATTCCATTGTGCGAGGTGGTTGGGTTTACACCCTCGGGCAAGACTTACTGCATCCCCTATGCCTTCATGTCGCACGAGAACGAAGAGACATACGCTTGGGTGCTGCGTCAACTTCACGTCTTGCTTGGGACGGTTCAACCTCAAGCTATTATGACTGATCGGGAGCTAGGTCTCTTGGCGGCGCTGAATGTTGTCTTCCCCAACGTCCAACATCTCCTTTGCTGGTTACACGTGACGAGAAGATGCGAGGAAGCTGCTCTCAAGATCACAAAGAATTTAAACCACGCTGGCACCTTCAAGGGAAACTGTTGGGGGTTGTTCCAATCGAGGTCGGAGGAATCATTCAACCACCGTCGTCGGGCGCTACACGCTGCATGGCACCCATTCCCAGGTGTGATGGCGTATTTAGAGGCGGTGTGGCTTCCGTACAGCAAGAACATTGTACGATGCTATGTAGATAATGTCTTCCATCTCGGAACCCATACAACAAACAGGTACACCTTACTTCATATCTCCCATTACAATATGATATGACATCAAACATTTAGTGGTACGCACTTCAATGTGTACAGAGTTGAGGGTCAACACAAGGTTCTGAAGAAGGCACTGCACTCATCATTTGGTGACTTTCGCATCGTGATCGATGCAATCCATTGAGTCAACGATTGTCAACTGCATGAGCTGCAGACTGCTTTGGAGATCGACCGCTTCAAATTGCCAACAGCGGCGCATAAAGTCAACCTTTTTGACGAGGTAAAGACTTTAATCTCCAAAAAGTGCTTCGATTATCTGTACAAGATGTGGCAGGATGTCGTGAACCAAAACATTCCTCTGGAATGCATGGACCGACATTGGAGGGTTTGTTACGGGATCCCTTGTGTCCATGAGATTCAGGCATACGTCAACTCCGGTACTCCGATACCCGCCGAGGACATCCACCCGTTCTGGATGGATTTGTCATGGACTGACATCGACGACACCCCACTGCCGTATGAGCTGTCATCTTCATACACGACTTCCAACGATGTATGCGACAATGAGCTCCACCCACCCTCATCTGCAAGCGTCCGAAGGAAAGGGAGGCTTCGGGGGTCGAGGAATGCCTGCAGAACCACCCAACCCGTTTCCATACGAGGAGTTAAGGGAAAGATTTGAGAGAGAAGAAGCACGTGCTGCTCGACATCGTCCACAAGCGACTCAGCTCGACGTGGACGTGATGATGTGTTCGGAGGGTTCAACTGGGGTCGAAACAAAGTTGATCCCTTCATGCTCGGTCATATTGAGGGTGTGAGGGACACTGTTGGAGATGGTCATTGTGGCTACCGTGCTTTGGCGTCATTGACATCTCCGATCAGCGAGTCTGCTTTCCCGGAACTCAAAACGTTATTATGAAATCACTTGGAGGATCACGCCGATCTCTACGCCGATTGTTATACGGGAGAGTACCCATTCCAGCAGTTCGTCGACTACCAGAGATGGGCGGGACCTGTGCATGGTGATAGGAGACGGTGGATAGAGCTACCCATCATGGGTTTAGTATTTGCAACGGTATATCAGATTCCTCTCGTCGTCCTAGCTTGGCATCATCCGTTCACATATCTCCCCATGACCTCGCCGACACCTGCTAACAACCCTTAATCAGCAACCCTTGGTGTAACCTACATTGGAAACCAATACCATTTTGCCGCGGTACGACTTCAAACGTCTTTTTTTATTACCTATTCTTGCTTTTCATATATATGTCAATACTCTAACTCTAATTTTCCGTTCTCATAGATCTGGTTGCGTCGTAATACTCCTATTCCGCTGCCTCCGCCAGAATGGGTCGTACATCATCAACCGAGTGTTGAAGGATGGGATGCTCCGTTTCAAGCTCAGTTTGAGAGATTTCGAGCCTTACATGTCGAGTCCGGTCGCCCTTTACTATTTTCCTAGATTTTATTCCACCAGTTTATTAAAATTATGGATCTAATCCTTTTTTTCCGTTCCTTGTAACATTATTCGCATATTATCCGAATGAAAACCTTAACAATTATTGCTTTCTATTTAATTAGACCCTAAATCCTTCAACTCCACTAGCTAAACACTTCATTTTTTTTCAATTAACAATACAAAGCCCTCGGAAACCCTAAACCCTAAACCCTAAACCCTAAACACGAAACCCTAACTAGGATTTGCACGTCCTTAACAACGTGCATATATTGCACGTCCTTAAAGAGGTGCATGCACGTTGTTAAGGACGTGCAAAGGGTTTGCTAGTGGACGTGCACAGTCCCACACTTGCACGTCCTTAACGACGTGCATGCACGTCCTTAAGGACATGCAAATCCTTAATCACCATTTGTGGTGTTCTATCAACACCCAAAAATTATTGGCCGCACCCTACTCTCTCAAAAGTTTATTAGCCTCCATGTACATCTCTCTCTCTCTCTCTCTCACGCTCTCTCACACTCGTGTGCTCCCTCTTTCTCTTGGAAGCTCCTCCTCCTCACAAGCTCCAATGCTCCGGACTGGCCACCGCTCTTACCGCGACTCCGTGAGCCACCACCTGCAGACTGCCAGCCGCCGCCGGCATAGCATAGCCACCCACGCGCAGCAGCCCCTCCTTGATCTTCTTCAACCTCCTCCTCCCTTGCATTCCTATTCCTTTATTTGAACCCCTTTTGCCTTGATTTATGGTAAATCTCCTTCCCTCTAATCTTTTTTCACATTGAATTGCATGTTGATTGATGGTTCAACTGGTTTATTTGAAGATTTGAATTGTTAGGGTTTGGGAGAAATTGATTTGGGGGATTTGTGATGATTGACCTATTGGGTCTTACTTGTTTGTTTGACACTGAATTGCACCTCAGATCGTTGATTTGGACCCAGTTGTGTTGTGCATTCATAAATTACATCATTTACATGCTTCTATCAAATCGCTCACAAATTTACATACATGGATGGGTGGATGGACCTTGCATTGCATATATGCCCAAAATGATTTAAAATTCATTATAACTATTTAATAGTAAACCTTACTGATATTTGAAGTGTATGTGTGTGTTTTGCCTTCAAGGGTGAACAACCAAACATAAAAAGCAATTGGACCTTTTGAAGTGTGGATGTTTGGAACTGATAATGAGGAAGAGAAGTTGTCATGGTTAATAGCCTCCAAACAATGACGAGGTGTTTCATTTTGGAAACAATTAGTTTACTTTTTGATATTGTAAATGATGTGTGTCAATAACCAAAGATCCGAGTGCGAATCTTGGGCTTAGAATGAGGGTTAGATGTAGTGAGAGCATTTGCATTAATTTTCTATTTTCATTAATAACATTTGGTTCCTTACTAGCTGTTTATTGCTTCCTAGCTAGATAATAACATGTTTTTAACTCCGCTTGTGTTTTGGTACACAACCGGTTCCAAGCCCGGAAAAAAGAAGGAGGGGGACATGTTATGTGATATTTCATGTTATTAGATTCTTAAATGTAATCACAAATGTGTCATCATTAATAATGTCACCAATGAAGTGTAATCAATTTTTATGCTCATATGTTATCAATTGTATAAAAACATTTTAATCTTATTTATGCACTTTAATTTTAAAAGCTTATTATGTATGCACACCATAATGTTATATTTGCACAACATAACATTATATTTGCACATTTTAATCTTATCTATGCACTTTAATTTAAAAGCCTATTTTATATGCACATTAAAATGTTATATTTGCCCAACAGAACATTATATTTGCACATTTTAATCTTATTTATGCACTTTTATTTAAAAGCCTATTATATATGCACACCATAATGTTATATTTGCACAACATAACATTATATTTGCACATTGTAATCTTATTTATGCATTTTAATTTAATAGCCTATTATATATGCACACCATAATGTTATATTTGCACAACATAACATTATATTTGCACATTTTAATCTTATTTATGCACTTTAATTTAAAAGCCTATTATATATGCACACTATAATGTTATATTTGCACAACATAACATTATATTTTCACAACATAACATTATATTTGCACATTTTAGTTTTATTTATGCACGTTAATTTAAAAGCCTATTATATATGCATACCATAATGTTATATTTGCACAACATAATATTACATTTGCACATTTTAATCTTATTTATGCAATTTAATTTGAAATTGTTAAATGCTTGAAAACAAATCTACGATAAGTCCGTTTAAAATAAACATTGCATACCGTAAAGGCAGGGTGGCGCTGCCCCCCTAACCCCCCCGGACCCCCGATGCGACGCCGGTGAAAAATGATTCAAGGCACATTAACAATAATCTTAATTGTTCACTTCATATTATTACTCATACACATTGTCATTTTATTCTTGCACTTTATCATTTTATTTATACACTTTATATTTGCACAACAAAAAGTGTCGAAAACGAGAAAAAGTGCATATACCCATAAAATTAAACATATTTACCTATTTACCCATAAAATTAGGCTTATTTACCCCTAAATTAAGCATATTTGAAGTATAAATTTTTATAATAGAAATAGGCACATTTACCTATTTACCCCATAATGAATTATTATGTCTGCACAAAACTAAGTTATATTTGCACAATAGGATGTTATATGTGCACATAAGCAGGTTATACTTGCACAACAGAAAGTGTTAACACGAAAAAAAAATTATGGGACAAAAGAGAAAAAACAAAAAAAAAAACTGGCCCGAGAAGGGGGGGCACAGGGACAGGGGGGCACAGGGACAGGGGGGCAGACATTTTACTAATTAAATTAGACCCATTAGTAATTAAATTAGGCCCATTAGCAATTTACATACAAAAATTAGGCCCTTTAGAGAATTTTACACCTTAAGCAAATTTTACACCCTAAGGATATTTTACATTTGAACCATTGTCTCTCTCTCTCTCTCTCTCTCTCTCTCTCTCTCTCTCTCTCTCTCTCTCTCTCTCTATATATATATATATATATATATATATATATATATATATATATATATATATATATATATATATATATATATATATATATATATATATAGCTTGATTTCGTTTGTCTTACAAAAAATCAATTCAACCGAATAATATTTTACATTCTACCGAATAATGTTTTTTTTTTGCGAATAATATTTCATAATGTTTTTTTTTTCCGAACAATATTACATATTTCACCGAATAATGCTTCAAAATTCACCAAATAATATTTCATATTTCATAAACCCCAAATTCATAAAAAAAAACCCCGATTTCTATAAATCATTATTCAATATCACCGAATAATATTCTACATCCCACCGAATAATATTCTATATCACACCGAATAATCCCCCAATTCATAAAAAAAACCTACTATCATCTTCACTTTTCCGATTGACGACAGAGTTTCTCGACCAAATAAATTTATAGTCAAGACCCCGGTATAGGATAGTGGAGTCAGGTTCGTCCACAGGAGAGAAGTCAGCTGTTCTAGGTTTAGTTGGTTTAGGGGTTCGGGAATAGCGGGAAAAGGTAATGAGGGTTGTTGTCGACGTCAGCTAAGAATGGGTCGATGTCGAGGGATGGATAGGGAATGGTGGTTGGTGTCGGGTAAAATCTGTGCAGAATGTAAATATTGAAATAAAGTAATAAAGGTGCAAACTTCCAAAGTAATGGATCACCGCAACGATAATCAAACACACAAAAGATAAGATAGAATAGTTATGTAATCACATCAAAGGAACAAGCTTTCGCCATTTCCAACAATTAGATAACCCTTTCAAGTAACCCTAATTGTATCTACCAATTTTATGTTTATAATTCATGTTGTTAATATGAATCTCTATTCTTTTGAGTATGCAATAAACATATAAAAGGCAGTGGATGATCAAAACATATTAAATATCAAAACTTTACCTCAAGTGTGCATGACTATCGTCGGGCTCACCCCGACCCAAGAAGAAGGGAAATTAGAAAGCGAACATGATGAAAGAAAATAACTTTAACATTAAAAATAAAACTAAAACTTACAAAACCTTTCAAACGTTCCTCCTCCTCTCTCTCCTCCTCCTCCTTGCGCCCTCTCTCTCTCTCTCTCTCTCTCTCTAGTTACTACCTCTTCTCCTCCCTAGAATTGAATGAATGAAAAACTAGCCCCATGGGCTTTATTTATAGGCCTTAATCCTTGCTAATCAAGGTAAGGAATATCTATTTTCTATCTAAAGATATAAATCTACTAGGAAATAAATGAATCTAAATAGGTAAAACAAGATAAATCCTATAGGGTAATTAATTGTTCCACCCTTAGGATAAATAAAAAGATAAAAAGATAACTTTTCAAGTCTTCATGTGTAAGGAATCTTCTCTTGAGAATATCTCCATTGGACTTTGGATAGAACTTTGAGTAGAGCTCGGAATTGAGTTGGACTCGACACTGGCATTAGGTCGATATCGACCACGTCTGGTCGATATCGAGTTGTTTCGTTCAACTTCACTCTGGCCACTCAATTTCGGCTCCTAGAGGAATATCGACTTGCATGTTGCTCGATATCGACCTCTATAGTTCGATATCGAGCTGTCCTCTTGTCTACTGGTCGATTTGAGTCGATTATGGGATTTTCGACCAAGATTTGGTCGATATCGAGTAGGCTTGGTCGATATCGACCAGTCTTCAGTTCTCAGTATCTTGCTCTGTTCTTGAAACGCACTTTCCTGAGTCCTCGTTCGTCGGATTGACGCATATGAGTATGCGTTGGAAAGCTGTTTTCGAGGGCTACAACTCTCATGAAGACATCAGAACTTGAATCAGAATGATGAATGCCGAAAAATGTCCTTTTCTCGAGATGCACCATTCTTAGCCTCTTCATGACTTTCCTTTAAGCTCCAAAGTGCGTTCGATTTTTGTGAAATTAAACAAAAACTAGTGTAGACTCCCTCATTTGGAAAATAAGCCTAAACTACATAGATTCTGCATTATTCTAACCCAAATGAATGAAATGTATACAGAAATCGATATAAAAGTTAATATAAAACATGACACAAAACATGGACATCAAATCCCCCCCTACTTAAGCTTGCTTGTCCCCAAGCAATAACTTGGATGGTAATTCAGGGGAAGAATTCAAAACTCTCAACATCATAGATTCATTCTTATATGTCCCTGCAATTAATTGCCATCATCGAAAAGGTACTAATACCACAAATCATACATGTGCAATAAAAAGCAACATCTACTCACAAAAGGAGGGTTATGCAAAACCAATCCATAAGTGACAAAGCATTAATAATCAAGAGGACTTTAATTTAAGCTCAATAAAGAGTAGATTGGTAAAAGGCTAAAGGTGGGCAATTTTTGGCAATGTGGTGCTAATGATCCGGGGAAATGGAATACTTTCCCAAATTGAATTTCCACATTCCTTATTCATTTGATTTCTCACCTTTCTCTTATCGCTCATTGCTTTTTTCAATAATATGCTTTTACCTCTCTAACCTCAGCACTGCCTTCTCGCGAGTCGCAAACATGGGTGTCATGAATGGCCCCAGATACTTAGTGCTTTGGACTCCTCACCTGTGTGTCCCATCTCGCCGAACTACTATCTCAGCGAGCAGGATTGATCTACCTTTATCTCCTGAGGTGACCGGATTTTCTTTCACTCATTAAATTTTCCATAATATTTGAAACTTTCCTGCCAAACTCCAATAATGATATATAACAACAGCACAAAAACCATATAACAATCTCCATAATATAGCTTTCATTCTCAACATAATCCCCGGATAGGAAATAAGGTAAAGAATGGGCAATATTTAGATCATGTGGAGCATAATATTAAATAAGGCTCAATATGGCTTTTGTGATGCATAAGCATAGGTAAAGGCTAGGATATAACAATATGAGCATATATGGAAAATATAAAGTCCTCCATCCTATTCTCATGCAACATAAGCAATATCAAATTTTAACTCCTTTCATCGTTTTCAATAAAAATATGCACTTCATTGTGACTTCCTTTTACTAGGCAATTTCAAGCTATATCTCTAATGAATTCAATTTTGCATCGTCGAGTTCAATATAACTTCCATGACACTGGGAGATGTCTCATAGAACTTTGAGCTTAGCAATTAAGCATAAAAATTTAAAAATTCACCCAAAATTCACCATGTAATAGCAAAATCAAGAATAAAACAATAATGATAATGATAATGAGCTTTTCCCCCACCCCATACTTAGAATATACAGTGTCCCCACTGTATAAATAAAATAAAACAAGGGCAAAGGAAGGAACTCACCGAATAACGCGCTGTAATGTCAAAATCTGGGCTACTGTAGGTTTCCAGAAGTCGATATCGACTAGGTATAGGTCGATATCGACCGCAATTCTCGTCAGATTCCGTGTGATTAGCCGGTCGAAATTGGGGCTTGGGTCAAAATCGACCAATTCATTCGATATCGAGTAAATATGGTCGATATCGACCAGTTCGTCTTCTCTTCTCTAGTCGATTTCACTTTAGGGGTCAATATCGACTAAGATCAGTCGATATCGACCAGATTGCCTCGACAATTTTATTCAATCCCCGTTATTCGACCTGTAAAATTGTTAATTTTCACAAGAAAACAAGATTTCCCACATGAAGTATTCAAAACCAAAACCAAAACCAAAAGTTTCAAAGTCCTAAAATTTAAAAGTTTTATGTACATGCTCTAGATTTTAAAGTCGCTAGGCCGACTTCTCCGCTTGTTCTTAGGTACCCTCAATGTTGGGCCCTCTTGTGCCTGGCCCTTCTCCTGGATCATCTAGGTCCAGGTTATAATATGCAAGCTCAGCTGATAGGTAGTTTCTTGCATGGAATCCCTTGCCTTACTTCATCTTCTTTCTAGTCCTTATTATGCGCAGGTCAGCTCTTACGGGGCCTTATCTCCTCTAAAAATTTTATTTTTATTAATGGATGGAGGAGATGTAGAAATCATACCTTATCTTACCTTTTCGTGCCCAAAACAGAAATCTTTGGGCTTAGGGTCAGTTCAGTCGATGTCGAGTCGAAATGGTTGACGTCAAATACAAGGACCTCATACTTAGGGTCTTGGCAAGTCGGCAGCTCACCCCCGTGGTTGCCTATGCTCTTCACCTCAAGCCATGGAATTTCCTCCTTTGTAGGACCAAAAGAGAAATCTAAGACCTCATCGCCTATCGTGAAGGTGAGCAATCACTTCCTGACGCTGATCTTAGCATCTGCAGTAGCTAGAAAAGGTCTACCAAGAATAATAGGGAAAGTAGGATCTTCCGCACAATCTATAACAAGGAAATCAGTGGGAATATAGAACTTACCAACCTTAACAGGGACATTATCACCCATACCTGTAGGGATGACCGCTGTATTTTTTGCCATGTATAGTTTGGCATCCACAGGCTCTATTGATCCTATCTTCACCTTTTGCAAGTTTGATAAGGGCATGATGCTCACGCTTGCACCTAGATCACACAATGCCTCATATCTATATTGTCCAAATCCCACAGTAATAGAAAACTTACTAGGGTCAGGTCTCTTCTCAGGGAAGTCCATCCTTTTGCAGTCGCCGGCGATTTCAGTGATTGATCGCTTGTTGCTAAGGATTTCTTCGAGGAACTTGACATAAGCAGGCATCTCTTGAAGAGCTTCTGTAAAAGGAATTGAAACATTTAGTTCTTGAAGCATCTTAACAAAGCGTTTAAACCTACCTGCAGTGGGATCTTTCAGCGCCTTGGAAGGGAATGGAAGCGACTTCTTTGGTTTCGTAGCTGAATCAGCTGTCAGAGGTGCTGTAGACGGGTCAAAATCGACTGGAGGGGACTCGATATCGACCACATGTTGGTCGATATCGACCTGGTGTTGATCGATTTCGACTTCTTTGGTCGATTTTGGGTCTGCTGGAGAATCTGGGTCAATATCAACCTGATGGTGGTCGATATCGACCGGTGCTTGGTCGATATCGACCCGATCTCCAGTGCTGATGTTTGCTTCTCCGACCTCCGGTTCGTGCAGTTTGCGTCCGCTCCTGAGTTTTACAACAGCGACGTGTCCGGATTGCCCCTTAGGATTTGGATCTGTGTGCCCAGAGAGCTTTCCAGCTGGTCTAGGGATCTGTTGCGCGAGTTGCCCCATTTGGGTCTCCATGTTCTTCTTCCAAATATCCATTTCCACAATTCGTGTATTGAGGCCATGAAGTTGAGTCTGGATGGCGCTTGTGGATTGCTGCTGTTATGTCTGATTTCTCCTCATCTCATCGAGGATCATCTGTAGATCATCTTTCCGCTGGTCCCTCTCTAGATGTCCTGGAGCTCTGTAAGGTGGGGGTTCCTAGGGGCACCGTGGTTCCACTGTGGTTATTGGAACCTTTGGTCCCCCATATAGCGATTGGGACTCCCTGCGTAAGCTACCACCTTGTGAGTTTCTGCCATCCTGACATGCTCTGTATGTGGGCACTCTGGAGTGGTGTGCCGCTGTGAGCCACATTCAATGCAGGGTTGGTTGACATAAAGAAACTTGACTTACTTGAGGAGCTTGCAATTCTGATCTCTCTAGTACTGCTCCTTGACGTTTGGATCAATCTCCTTAGGAGGCTTATAGAGGGGCATGGATGGGGCTGGCCTTGCATAGGTATTGTTGTTTTCGTCGTAGTTTGCAGGAGCCCCATAGGTGTTGTCGAAATTGGTGAGCCTTTCGATTGTAGCCCATGCCTCTCCTGGTGTCTGTGTGAGGTACTCATATTGAGTGAACTGATTGATCCTTTTCTTGGCGGCCAGATCAAGAGAATTGTATAAGATCTCTTGAATGACATAGGGTGCCTGCCCATGAGTAGGGCAAGATCTCAGTAGGTCTTTGTATCGATCCCATGCTCGTGTTAGCGGCTCCCCAAGCTTTTGTTTGAAAGCAATAATCTTTTATCTGAGGAGTGTTGTCTTGGCGGGAGGAAAGAACTTGTTGAGGAACGCATTTCTAACATCTGCCCATGTTGTAAGGGATCGCACAGGGAGACCTTCAAGCCACTTTAATGCTGGACTGGCAAAGGACCAACTAAAAGCCTTCATTTTGACATATTCAAGAGTAGTACCTTCAGCAAGAGTTTGGCACATGTCAGAAAAATTCGTAATATGTTCAAGAGGGCATTCGTTAAACCTTCCGTAAAAAGCATTATTTTTAATTTCAATAAGGAAGGCAGTGCGAATCTCAAAATTATTAGGAGGGATTAGAATAGCTGATTCAGGCCCGACAAGAGTCGGGTGCATGTAATCCTCCGCAGTGGTAGGGTATTGGGCAAGCTCAGCCTCTGCCTGCCTGCTCCGTTCAGCTTCCTGCTCAGTGCGTGCTCTCTCAGCGGCGAGAGCAGCATTGTTGGCTTCTAGCTCCCTTTGAAGCCTCTCGATCGTCTGGGCTTGTGTTTCGGAGGTCGCCGTGATCTCTTTCAGTCTAGAGTCGATGTGTATAAGACGTTCCGGGTCGTCTAAGGCGTCAAACTCAGGTGGTTGACCAGAACGGCGCATACACTGCAAAAAAGAAAACTCATGGAAAACGTGAGATCTAACTACCTAAGGCGCGAATGATTGCTTCCATGGCAGTGGCGCTAATTTTACGAGAGGGTTTCTCAACCAAATAAATTTATAGTCAAGACCCCGCTATAGGATAGAGGAGTCAGGTTCATCCTCAGGAGAGAAGTCAACGGTTCTAGGTTTAGTTGGTTTAGGGGTTCGGGAATAGCAGGAAAAGGTAATGAGGGTTGATGTCGACGTCGGCTAAGAATGGGTCGATGTCGAGGGATGGATAGGGAATGGTGGTTGGTGTCGGGTAAAATCTGTGCAGAATGTAAATAAAGAAATAAAGTAATAAAGGTGCAAACTTTCACCGCAATGATAATCAAACACACAATAGATAAGATAGAATAGTTATGTAATCACATCAAAGGAACAAGCTTTCGCCTTTTCCAACAATTAGATAACCCTTTCAAGTAACCCTAATTGTATCTACCAATTTTATGTTTATAATTCATGTTGTTAACATGAATCTCTATTCTTTTGAGTAGGCAATAAACATATAAAAGGCATTGGATGATCAAAACATAATAAATATCAAAACTTTACCTCAAGTGTGCATGACTATCGTCGGGCTCACCCCGACCCAAGAAGAAGGGAAATTAGAAAGCGAACATGATGAAAGAAAATAACTTTAACATTAAAAATAAAACTAAAACTTACAAAACCTTCCAAACGTTCCTCCTCCTCTCTCTCCTCCTCCTCCTTGCGCCCTCTCTCTCTCTCTCTCTCTCTCTCTCTCTCTCGTTACTACCTCTTCTCCTCCCTAGAATTGAATGAATGAAAAACTAGCCCCATGGGCTTTATTTATAGGCCTTAATCCTTGCTAATCAAGTTAAGGAATATCTATCTTCTATATAAAGATATAAATCTACTAGGAAATAAGTGAATCTAAATAGGTAAAACAAGATAAATCCTATAGGGTAATTAATTGTTCCACCCTTAGGATAAATAAAAAGATAAAAAGATAAATTTTCAAGTCTTCATGTGTAAGGAATCTTCTCTTGGGAATATCTCCATTGGACTTTGGATAGAACTTTGAGTAGAGCTCGGAATCGAGTTGGACTCGACACTGGCATTAGGTCGATATCGACCACGTCCGGTCGATATCGAGTTGTTTCGTTCAGCTTCACTCTGGCCACTCGATTTCGGCTCCTAGAGGAATATCGACTTGCATGTTGGTTGATATCGACCACTATAGGTCGATATCGAGCTGTCCTCTTGTCTGCTGGTCGATTTGAGTCGATTTTGGGATTTTCGACCAAGCTTTGGTCGATATCGAGTAGCCTTGGTTGATATCGACCAGTCTTCAGTTCTCAGCATCTTGCTCTGTTCTTGAAACGCACTTTCCCGAGTCCTCGTTCGTCGGATTGACACATATGAGTATGCGTTGGAAATGTCTTTTCGAGAGCTACAACTCTCATGAAGACATCAGAACTTGAATCAGAATGATGAATGCCGAAAAATGGTCTTTTCTCTAGCTGCACCATTCTTAGCCTCTTCATGACTTTCCTTTAAGCTCCAAAGTGCGTCCGATTTCTGCGAAATTAAACAAAAACTAGTGTAGACTCCCTAATTTGGAAAATAAGTATAAACTACATAGATTCTGCATTATTCTAACCCAAATGCATGAAATGTATACAGAAATCGATATAAAAGTTGATATAAAACATGACACAAAACATGGACATCACCAATCGCAAGAGATCTGGTTAGGAGAGTAAGAATCGCTCCAAGAACCTGCCTTCGCCATTGCCGATCGCGTCCAGTGGTTGCTCCACCTACCCAATCACAAGAACGAGAGAGATCGACGGATTCGGAGCTCCCTCCGACCGACGGAATTGACGAGGATGAGGAATCGGAATAGGGAGTGGAGGCGGCGGATTGCGGGGTGCCTTGAAGCCATGGAGGAGTAATCGACAGATTGCGGGTTGCCTTGCCGGGGAGGAGGAATTGACAGGGAGGAAGAATCGGAAAAGGGAATGGAGGAATTGACGGGTTGCCTTGCCGGGGAGGAGAAATTAAATTAATTGTGAATTAAAAGGGGAAAAACACAATCCCACCTAGGTTAAAGACGCGTGTATTAACTAACCCTAACTCTTTCTTTATAAGTTCCGCCATAGAAGAGAGAGAGAGCAGAGCGGCAATTAAGAGAAAGTGAAGGCGGACGACGTTGGCGATCACCTCCTGTCCCCAATCGTCATCGCCATCGCCATGTCTCTAACCGAACCGTCTTCTCCGGTCACCAGCACCCGCCGACGCTACCAATTAGCCCCTAGTCCGGTAAGCCTTTCCTCTCTTTCTCTCTTCAATTGAAGGTACGGTGAAGGCGGATGACGATTGCGAAGGCGGTTAGGGAACATCTACGGCCTGACCGGCTCCAAAGGCGGCGCATCCTGGTCGTCGACCTCCCTCATTCTCCCTTCTTTCAGATCCAAATTGGTTTTGAATTGACATTTTTGGGTTGTTTTGAATCGAAGTCCTGGAATGAATTAGGTCGATACCTTAGGAATTATGTATTGAATCGAAGTCCTGGAATGATCTGGTGGGGAGATTGATGTTTTGTGTTGAATTGATGTTACCGAGATTGAAGTCCTGGAATGAATTAGGTCGAAGTCCTGGGTTATTTTGAATCGACATTTCATGAGATTTAAGATTTATTCGGAGGAAAGCCCAAATTATTAATATGTATGACTGATTTTGTGCATCATAGGATGAGTTTTTTTTTATGCTGACAGTCCTATGAATAAAAAATACACCTATACCGTCGAATAATGATGTGATACCATCGAATAATCATGCGATAGCGTCGAATAATCATGCGATATCATCGAACAATCATGCGATACCATCGATTAATTTTTAGGCCATAGAATAATCAAGCTATACCATTGCATAATTCGTCTATACCATTGCATAATCCGTGAATTCAATCGAATAATCCAGCGATACCATCGATTCATGGTGCTAGCCGATTAAAAAAATCCATCGATACCATCGCATAATCTGTCGATACGATCGAATAATCCAACGATACTGGCGAATAATGTACAAGAAAATAAAAATGGGCTTGTACACGTGCCCCAATGCAGTAGGTGAGAAAGAAAACCGGTGGGACCCATTGATTTTTAAATAAAGAAAAAAGGCAAAATTGCCTATTAATCTCAGCCACCCGTTTCAATCAATCAACGGCTCAGATTTGTGTACATGATACACGTTAAGGGCTGAGTACACCGGAACCAACCCCTATATATATATATATATATATATATATATATATATATATATATATATATATAGAGAGAGAGAGAGAGAGAGAGAGAGAGAGAGAGAGAGAGAGAGAGAGAGAGTATGGATCATATGTACTTAAGCCTTATTGTGTATCATGTACACACATCTAGGCCGTTGATCTAAAAGAAATTAAAGGTCGAGATTATGCCACATAAGGGGGTAACTTTTTAAAAAGAAATGAAAAAAATGTCCCACCTTTAATTGGAAGCGCGTGAAAGGAATCCCAATTCTCAATCCCCCAACAACCCTAATTAAAAAGGAGAGAAAAAAGGGCCAAATTGGAGCCGCCTCCTTCTTGCTCCCTTCTGCTTGCTCCCATGGAGGATTGCGGATGAGATGGCGATGGCGGTTGGCAACTCGGTAAGCAAGTTCGAAGGAGATAGCGATGGCGGCTAGCGAAGGTGGTGGCGGAGGCGATTAGCGAAACCACCAAGACACGCAGCGAAGGGCCAGGGCGCCACCTCTACATCGGGGTCGTCGACCGCCTCCTTTCCCTCCGACGGCGATGGCGAGTGAAGAAGGCGACGAATCCGGCGATGGAGAAGGTGTCGATGGCGGCGACGATGGGGGTTGCAGAGGAGGAGGCGATGGCGATGGCAGTTGCAGAGGCGAAGGTGGTGATGGCGATGGCGAAGGCGAAGGTGGCGATGGCGGCGACGATCTGGTCCTCTGTTCTAGATCTGAGCCTTCTGTCGCCCTCGCTGCTCCTCGTCGCCCCTCCGTCCTCAGGTCTGGCATCAGCGCAGCTGCTTCCTCCTCGATCCGCCCCTCCTTCCTTTGGATTCGGTGTCGCTGCTTCCTCCTCCGCTGCTACTTCCTTCGGGCTCGGCGCATCTGACATTCGATGTTGAATATGGATGTTCAATAATCTCGTCTTCAGGTTTTATTTTTGAACTTTCAATTGAAGTTTGTCCTTATATTATGATGTCTCTATTATTTTGCATCTTATTTCTCTCAATTTTTTTATTTTCGAATAGATTCTATAATTTTGATAGATTTAGGGTTTTCAATTTGGGGGAAATGTTGAAATCGATTTAGGGTTTTCATTATTTTTATAACTCTTGCACATGTGGACCAATCAAATTGCTTATTTCCTTCTCACTTTTAGAGCTGTGTGTACTCGAACCCATCCCTATATATATATATATATATATATATATATATATATATATATATATATATATAGGGGAGATATCTAATGAGAAGTAACATTTAAATGAGAAGATGAGAAGTAAGCCTTATACCCCTTAGATTAAAATAATTTTTTTTATATGGATATATAGGACATATCTAATGATAAATATATCAATGTTTTTTTTAAAAAATTATTTTTTACGCTATTTATCTAGAGGGTGATTTAAGGTTCATTTTAGGGTTTTTATGCTAATTTAAATTAGCTTTTTCATTCATCATCTAAAAAAATAGCATAAAAAATAATTTAAAAAAAACATTGATATATTTATCATTAAATATGTCCCCTATATCCATATAAAAAAATTCATTTTAATCTAAAGGATATAAGGCTTACTTCTCATCTTCTCACCCAAGTGTCACTTCTCATTAGATATCTCCCCTATATATATATATATATATATATATATATATATATATATATATATATATATATATATATATATATATATATATATATATATATATATATATATATATATATATATATATATATATATATATATATATATATATATATATATATATATATATATATATATATATATATATATATATATATATATACACGTCTCACCTCTCTAAAACACCCGCGTTTGCTTTGGAAGCGCTTGCCAGCTTTATATTTCCATTCTGATATAAAGTAATGGGCCGGCCCACATGTTACCTTATACGGAGTAACTGTTTGATTTTATTTTACTTTACGAGTAGTATTTCAATGCTTTAAACATTTAAATAATTATAAAATCTTAAACTTATAGTTATAAAAATTTGAACCTATAATTTTAAAACAAACAACAAAGTTTGTTATAAAAATATAATTATAAAAGGAACAATAAATTTTGAACCTACTATTATAAAATAATTATGGGTTCAAGTTTTTTTCATGGTGTATTGCCTCCATTTAAAGTAGGTTCAAGATTTTTAAACTCTAAAGTGACATCTTGCTGTCTTACGTTTCATATTGATTTATTAAGTAGTTCAAGTTCTTTTCATGGTGCATTGCCTCCATTTAAAGTAGGTTCAAGATTTTTAAATCTTGAACCCATAGTTATATCTAGTCCTACGGTGATATCTTGTTGCTTTACCTTTCATGTTGGTTTATTGGATAGGTTCAAGTTTTTTTTCATGGTGTATTTCATCCATATAAAGTAGGTTCAAGATTTTTAAATCTTGAACCCGTAGTTATATATAGCTCTAAAGTGACATCTTAATGTTTTACATTTCATGTTGGTTTATTAGGTAGGTTCAAGTTTTTTTCATGGTGTATTGTCTGCATTTAAAGTAGGTTCAAGATTTTTAAATCTTGAACCCATAGTTATATCTTGCCCTAAGGTGATATCTTGTTGCCTTACCTTTCATGTTGGTTTATTGGGTAGGTTTAAGTTTTTTTTCATGGTGTATTTCATCCGTATAAAGTAGGTTCAAGATTTTTAAATATGGAATCCATAGTTATATATAGCTCTAAAGTGACATCTTAATGTTTTACATTTCATGTTGGTTTATTAGGTAGATTCAAGTTTTTTTCATGGTGTATTGTCTGCATTTAAAGTAGGTTCAAGATTTTCAAATCTTGAACCTATAGTTATATATAGTCTTAAAGTGATATCTTGATGTCTTACATTTTGTGTTGGTTTAATGAGTAGGTTCAAGTTTTTTTCATGCCGTATTACCTCCATTTAAAGAATGTTCAAGATTTTTAAATCTTGAATCAATAGTTATATATAGCCCTAAAGTGACATCTTATATTTCCTTACATTTTATGTTGGTTTATTGAGCAGATTCAAGTTTTTATCATGGTGTATTGTCTCTATTTAAAGTAGGTTCAAGATTTCTAAATCTTGAACCCATAGTTATATATAGTTATAAAGTGACATCTTGTTTTTCCTTATATTAAGTAGGTTCAATTTTTTATTATGATGTCTTGCCTTCATTTAAATTAGGTTCAAGATTTAAAAATCATTAACCAAATTTTTTTCATTAACAAAGCACGGGTTCTGATATGGGCTCTTATCTTATCTACATGTTTTCATCAGCACCAAATGCATTTTCAGCATTTCCAAGCTACAACATTATATAAAGTAGATTCATGGTGTATTTCATCCGTTAGCATCCACAAGTTATCCGCAATCTGAAAGGAGTTTTCGGTTGGATCAAAATGGCATCACTAAACTTATTTCCTTGGAAAGAAAATGTGTTGATTTAGATAGTCTATGTGGGATTCGAACCCACATCTTTGTGCATAGCACATTGCTCTCCAAATTGAGCTAATAGACTAATAGGAATAGAAAAATCCAAAAACTAAGTATGTGCCAGTCGGCTTCTTTGTTTATGGTTCTTAGTTTGTTTTCTTGTATTCGTATTTTAGCATACAAAAAGAGACGTTTAGTTTTGTTCCCTTGCAACCATGAATCTAACGACTTTGTCTTTAAGTCACAAAGACAAGCCAATCATGTATTGCTCAACACTTTAAGACTTTAATTCCAACAACAATTAGATGATAAATTGTCAACAAAATAGCAGTGCTATACATTGAATCAATAACATACCTTTTTCCGCTCGTGTACTCTTTGTTGCATCGTCCAATCCATTTCAGTAGCAAGAGGCGATGATGCAAGTTTCACAACACCAAACCTGTAAGAAAATGGAACTCATCATGCATCATTTTTTTAGCTGCCGCAAAAAAATAGAGGAAGGGAAAACTCTAGGAAACAAGAACACTATGAAAATGACAGTTCATTAAACACCTAGGTGGGTGGGAGTCGAATGTCAAAAAAACCAGTTGAACCTTCATCAGGTACCTACATCAGCAGGTGGAAAAGGCAAAACCCAACGACTAAAAAAAGTTTGGAATTTCATAAGCTTGTGTACTGATTGCAAACTTGCCAGGACATCTTACCTGAATAGATTCCGGTAGGTATATGGTGTTGAAATAAGGTCATGAGACTCATGAACTTACTTTAAGGTAGCTCTTTAATGACAAAGAATTTGTCCAAATCCTTTATAGCCCACTAACTAGAACCAGTTAAGAGTATAATGTAAAAAGAATCAATCGATTCTCATCATGCATTTGCAAATGGTGATCAAAACAATAATGTGACGTATGTAGTTTTTCAGATTTGCTGTTGTAAGTTTAAATCATCTTATCTCCTTCAATACTTGGCCAAATGCAACCATTCAAAGCTCAAAATGCTCTAAATTGAAGCTAATTTCTAGAAACTTAAGCTATCAGAATCAATTCAGCCATAAACTCCCCAGAAATTGCAGCAAGTAACCTGAAATAAATTCAAGCAGAAATTGCCCAAGTCCTTTATAGCCCACCAACTAACCTTCAATACTTGGCCAGATGCAAAAGTAACCAAAAATTGCCATAGTCCTTTACAGCGCGAGGCCCCAAAGGGCGAATTGGGAATTTATTTGATAGGAGATCAGAGTGTCCCCTCATATGACCCTGCCCTAGATATCTACAAGCACTGACTTTCTCATGGACCGGCCGTGATTTTAAAATCGTGTCTCTTGCTAGGAGTAACATGAAGCTCAGAATTACATGACTAGTGATCCTTTCCCTAATTGAAAATCAATTGATAAGTCGAGGTGGAGGCATGAAAGGGAGCCACTACGAAGAAGTTTCGGGAGTTACGAAGGAAGCTTCGAGTTCATATGGGTCGTGGGTACCATTATCCCCACAGATGTCTTTCACATCCAACTATAACAATGAATAACATAACCTTCTTGCAGAGTGAAACCATGGAGTACCCTGGACGAGATAGATCTTCCAAAGAACAAGTCTTTTTTCGAAAAGGCCAATTTCTCTTCCAATGTAGCTATTTTCCCTTCCAATTTATGGTACAATTCCTCAAAATTATATACACGTGTTAAAATCCCCCTTTGAAAAAACTCCAAAAAGCAATTAGAAAATGGAGTTTTCGAGTTCTAAAAAGTTTCAAAGAAAGAACCAAATCCGGAACCGGTCTTACATGCGCTCGCATGCAGTTTGTAAATGGTGATCAAAACAATAATGTGACGTATGCAGTTTTTCAGATTTGTTGTTGCAAGCTTAAATAATCATATCTCCTTCAATACATGACCAAATGCAACCATTCAAAGCTCAAAATGCTCTAAATTGAAGGTAATTTCTAGAAACTTAATCTATCAGCATCAATTTAGCCATAAACTTCCCAGAAATTGCAGCAAGATGTCACTTTAGGTAGATTTGAGATTTTATTAAGTAGATTCGAGATTTTTTTTATAACGCTAGTTCAAGATTTTATACCTATAGATTCAATATTTTTATAGGTTTAAGATCTTACAATTATATCTTTTATTAAGTAGGTTCAAGATTTTTATAACGCTAGTGTTCCTTCTCAGGCGGTGCTATGGAGAGGTTGTTCTTTGCATTTTACAATTTATGGTGACTATTGTAAATTTGTAATGTTTAGTGCTCGACAATTATCAATAGAACTTCAGAGGTAGCAATAATAATCACTTTATTCCGGCTAATGGGAAAAAGGTTTAACTTCAGAGGTAGCATTAATAATCACTTTATTCCGGCTAATGGAAAAAAGGTTTTAGTGCCAAACTTATATTTATAAAATCATGAACCTACTATAGTGCCAAGCTTATATTTATAAAATCACTTTATTCCGGTTATTCGGTTCAAGATTTAAAAATCTTGAACCTAATTTAATTGGAGGCAGTACACCATCTTAAAAACTTGAACCTATTTAATAAACCAATATGAAATATAAGGCATCAAGATGTCACTATTGTGCTATATATAACTATGGGTTCAAGATTTTAAAATCTTGAACCTACTTTAAAGAGAGGCAATACACCATCGTAAAAATTCGAATCTACTTATAAACCAACCTGAAAGGTAAGGTATCAAGATGTCATGTTAGAGCTATATATAATTATGGGTTCAAGATTTAAAAATCTTGAACCTACTTTAAATGGAGCCAATACATGCTAATAAAAGCTTGAACCTATTTAATAAATCGACATGAAACGTAAGACAACAAGATGTCACTTTAAGGTTATATATAACTATGGGTTCAATATTTTAAAATCTTGAACCTGCTTTAAATGAAGGCAATACACCATGAAACAAACTTGAACCTAATTAATAAACCCACATAAAATGTAAGGCAGAAAGATGTCACTTTAGGGTTATATATAACTGTAAAGGCTCGGATTTTTAAATAATAATTTTTCGGAAAAGGAAAATCAAAATGAATTTAAAAGCGGAAATTAACGAAAACTCGTCAACTTGGATTTTAAGACTCGTAAAGCGGAATTCAAAAAAAAAAAAAAATAATAAAATAAAAAATAAAAAAATCAATCGTCGAAAATTCAAACTTCCGACTCGGGAACACAATTCCGTCATCTTTCTCCCAATCTCATCCAATTCTAATCTCCAACTCATATTTTTTTCTCTTTTGGGTAAATTCTATCCTCTCCTTTACTCTCTTCTCTTTGATTTCCCATCTTTAGAAAACAAACAACTACTACACTCCCTCCTCTCTGTTCGATTGCAAGTTTGCAACAAAAGAAGTAAAGAGCCAAACAAGCCTTTGACCCTTGCTTTGTCTGGTCTCCCACAACACCTCAGCTCTCTGATTTTACCAAAAGAGCAGCCCTCTCTCAGTCTCTCCTCTACCAGAGTAAGGAACCCATTTCAACCCCCCCCCCTATCACATTTACATTTCAAACACACCCCCTCTCTTCCATTTGGTTGCCGAGAGCCGCCTCCGACTCCCTCCTCCATTGCCGCCTGCCCTCACCACCACTACACCGTCGCCACCCACCATCTCCCAGCAACCACCAGCGAGCCTCCGAAGCCTCCAACAGCGTCCCCTGAGCGCTGTCCCGGGCCACCACCTCCATTTCACCTCCTCTTCCTCCGTTCCGAGAACCACCGAGGCCCCTTGCCTCTGTATTTTGAGCAGCTCCCAGCAGCAGCGGTTTTCCAAAGCCTCCTGGAGACACCAGCAGCAACCAGAAACAGCTGGAGCGCCACCGAGGACCTCCTTCGCGCCCTGTTCTTCGTTCGCCTCGGTAAGGTTCGATCCCGCTCGTTCCTCCTTCTTTCACCTTTTATCAGCCCAAAGCTTCCGCCTTTGACCTTCCATATCTCTCCCCAGCACTTCCGATTGAAGAATCCGCCTCGACGTACCCGGACGTCGCCTCCCCGAGCTCCATTTCCGGCGACACAAACCCCCCCCCCCCCTCGGTGAGCTTCTTCCCTCTCCTCTTTCTTTCCCTCTCCGATTTCCATGTGTGCGTGCTTCATGGTCGGAATTCGAGCGGCCGGAGCCCAGCTCCACCGCCGCCGGCCTCCCCTTTCCCTCCTCATTTTATGAATTTTCGAACAGAGGGAATTGTTGGGGACGATGAACAGTGATTTCCTAAGGGGCTTGGTTTTGTTCTTTTAATTTGGTCCGGTTCAACAATTTAATTAATAAAAACCGGTCTGGTTCATTAAAAGCAAGAATGGGAGATTGAGGATGAGGTTGGGCCTAATTTTTGGGCCTAATTTCCTTTCCAACAACTATGAATATTGGGCCTAATTTTCTGAAAATTGAATTGGCCTATTTTGCAAATAAAATCGACTTTGGAGTTCTTAATCCAAGGGAGGGGTCGGTTTTGGATTTTTTGCCAAGTAAGGACGGTTTTGGTAATTACGAAAAAGACTGGTTTTTATAATATAAAAATGGTTGATCTATTTTGATAAATTATTACATTAAGGATATTTAAGAAAACATTATGGCCTCGTAGAATATGGAAATGTAAAATGAATTATTGGAATATAAAATATTATGAGATATTATTGACGAGATTAAAAATATATTATTATATATTGGGGTTTAAAAACGTGATATTATAAGCTTTGCGGTTTTAAAGAGGAATTTGACGAACATTTTCCAAGGTCGAAATTTATAACTATTTGACTCGGGCTTCTAATCGGTTTTCGGAACTAACTTGGGAATTATATGATCGATGACTAACTAGTATGATGATATGATTGATTGACTAATAGCATGTCTTGTGTGGACTAATGGCATGATTGATGACTAACGACATGTTGAGATGTTATAGTTACATACCGTTGATTTATGCCTTATGAGCTATGATGGATATGATGAACCTTAGATATGTGATATGCGGATTATTATTGTGGATATATTGTTGCGAATACATGAATGTGGCTGATGGAATGACGAGAACGATATGGTATTGAGGAATATGACAATATGATGAATGGTTGAGTTTGATAGAATGATGATTGCGATATGGTTGCTATTCTAGTTGAATGATATGCTTTGAGTGCTTGAATGATTAGATATAGACTTATATGATTGTTATGCTTACTAGGTGATCTTTAATCTATCGTAATGCTTGCCCTGCTGTTCTGCACCACCAGGTAAGTCTCTTCGGAGCTTACTCAGATTGAATAGAGCTATTCCCTGCTTTAGGTGCATGATATACTAGGTGCTTGCATTCATGATCAGCATGCCATGTAGTACCATGCTAGGTTGCATCGACCGTGAGCATTCTATTTCTTTATGCGTATGTAAACAGAACGGCTGTTATCTGTGATAGTCCTAGAGTCTTTGCTAGGGTCATAGGGTAGCCCAGCCTCATCGGGTACCCTGAGCCAATCAAGTCATGGACTTCCTTATATTATGCCTGCGGGCTTTATTGTGGAGCGGGTTAGGCATGCGTGCCCCCCGATTATGAATGAATGCATTCACGAGCTGGCCAGTCTCCGCCCTATCGGAAGGGGGTGGAGGTAGGAGAGGGATATACCATTTGGTATTTTGTGCTAAGGCCTTATTATTATTATGCACTTGATCTTAGGGGCATGTTAGTGTGTTAATATTCTGTCTTGCATCTAGAAGCATCTTTATTAGGTATAGCGTATATGTGTGCTTAGGGTTGGGATGTAGAGCTAAAGTGGGCATCGATCTGATCCCGCCCCACATCAAATTTTTTAGGTACCCGTTATGCTTACTACTGTTGATGCTGATTTGAGTCCATGACCGCTGGGTCTAACATGGCGGAAAGAGAGAGTTGAGATTCCAACTTCACCAATTTAATTATGTCAAAAATTTGAATGGTTGATCATATTTTGACCCGGCCCTGCCGTGGCACCCCTTTGTATTATGCTTTACTTCCGCTATTTGTGTAACCTTTGGTCTTCCACGCTTAGACTTATGACAGGTACAGGGGACTTCCCTGGGGATTCCAACGATCCCTTCGAATTTTGGGTATGAAATCCCACTTTAAAATGTTAGGATAGAATTTCAAACCTTCAACCTGTACTCGGGGCGCAAGATCCTAACGAGGGGTTTCATCCCTCGAAACGTAACCCGGGAATCATAATCCCGGGCCGTTACAAAGATGGTATCAGAGCTGAGGTTGTGCAAACCGAGTATGATAGGTTGAAGTGGTTTTGAAAATGACCCAAGGTTTTCAAATGGTTTTCCAAAATATTTTAGAAAGGGCAAAATGAATTTAATTTGGCTAACTCAAATGGACTAAATATTAATTTGACTCAATAAATCCGGTAATCAAACAAGGGAAGCGAAAGGGTAGTAAAGGCGTTAGACCATCCCTATTGGATGTAGCTGGGAACGGGTAGGCAAAATATAGCTTGTTCTTTTACAGGTGGACTTGAAGACTCCAAGGAACCCGAAGGTTGGAGTGACATGGGTTAGCGGGGCCGTGAGGTATTTGCCTCTCCGGTCAGTCGTCCCTCGAAGGACGGCATAGAGCGTCTCTGTGATTATATGCATTATATCCAACCGGGCCCGAGGGCGATCCTTCTCGAAGAGGATCATATCAATTTCGTTGATTGCTTTCGTGTTGAGTGTTATTGTTCTTATGGTAGAAAACTAATTGGTATGCCTTAACTTGATCATGTAAATGTGTGAACGGGATAGCGGGAGGAAACCTTGTTCTTATGTAATAGGAATTTCTGTCTTGTCAGAATAGCCCTTCCATAATTCAACCCCTCGATGTTTCTGATTCCGTCGTCCTCCCTACCAAGACTTTTAGGCATGTTAGCAGGGGTTGGGGAGCGTCCTCTTCCCCATTTGAAGTCCTGCTTAGTACCCCACCATATATGCGTCTATCGAGCCTCGTACCTTAGGTTGGCGTCTTCCACGGGAAAATTTGGGTCGGTCAACTAGCTACTTCCGGGGGTGTGTCGGATATGGGAAATCCATGAGTGTTTTAGAGAGGGTGATCAATGAAACAATTTCGAGTTAGAAGTGATTTGTCTTATGGAATTATCCTTCTCAATTCTTATACTGATCAACTATTTCTTCTTACCACGAGAGTCTAAACACAAATTATACCCTCTCATCTCGAAAACAGTGTGAATGTCCTTGTGTCATACCGAGCGGGTCATATTAGCGTCCCACGGGGAAACATGGTGATGAGTCGGTGATTGTATGACATGGTGTGTTGGTATATTTCAGGATGACTTGCCTGATAACTTGCATGATCGCACTTATGAACGAATATATATATCGAATCTATGAATTCCCATCATTGTTACTCTCCTTTGAATTAGGTCCATGATAGTGTGGTCAACCCTCTTTGTATGAGTGCCATGAGAAATGAATTTTTGAGCATGTTAAGTTAATCAAATTGAACCTCATTGACTATGTATTTTCTTAATGAGTGTTGGTAGTATCATGTAGGATATACATCTCCTAGTTATTGACCATCATGCATCTATGTACCATACTTGTCATACTACATGTATATGGTTGTGTTGGATGTGATAGTTGTTATGCCCAAATGACTTAACCATACCCCTTGACACGATTATTAGAGTGCATCTTGACATGCTTACCTGGAACCCATATTGTTTTGACCTGCTTATGTGTACACTTAAAATGAGTAATGAATCATACATGTGATGTCATATAATGCTCGCTATGTCATATATAACTTATGTTGCATATGTCTATTGTCGGCTCGTGCATACATGATCTTAATATGACAAGCATGATTAGTGCATGAGATGATAAGTTTTAGCCTATCCGCTTACATGTAAAGTTGATTATGTGAAATGTTATGGATGCATAGGATGCTATTCCTTTAATAGGTACATGATAGTGTGGAATGATATGCTTTACTTCCGCTATTTGTGTAACCTTTGGTCTTCCACACTTAGACTTATGACAGGTACATGGGACTTCCCCGGGGATTCCAACGATCCCTTCGAATTTTGGGTATGAAATCCCACTTTAAAATGTTAGGATAGAATTTCAAACCTTCAACCTGTACTCGGGGCGCAAGATCCTAACGAGGGGTTTCATCCCTCGAAACGTAACCCGGGAATCATAATCCCGGGCCGTTACAATAAATATGGGTTCAAGATTTAAAAATCTTGAACCTAATTTAAATGGAGGCAATATGTCATAATAAAAACTCGAACCTACTTAATAAGCCAACATAAAATGTAAGACAACAAGATGTCACTTTAAGGCTATATAACTATGGGTTCAAGATTTAAAAAACTTGAACCTACTTAAGAAACCAACATGAAATGTAAGACAATAAGATGTCACTTTAGGGCTATATATAATTACGGGTTAAAGATTTTAAAATCTTGAATCTACTTTAAATGAAGGCAATACACCATGAAAAAAACTTGAACTTATTTAATAAACCGACATGAAATGTAAAACAACAAAATGCCACTTTAGGGATATATATAACTATGAGTTTAAGATTTAAAAATGTTGAACCTACTTTAAACGGAGGCAATACATCATAATAAAAACTTAAACCTACTTAATAAACCGACGTGAAATGTAAGATGACAAGATGTTACTTTAGGGTTATATATAACTATGAGTTTAAGATTTAAATGGAGGCAATACATCATAATAAAATCTTGATTCTATTCTATAATTATCGTATAGACATTTTGATATTATAATAAAATTATACTGACATATTTCCCAACTAACAATTTGATAGGTTAATATAAAAAAATCTTTTACCATAGATATTAAAATAATCTTGAACCTACAATGATTTAAAAAATATTGAAACTATAGAAGAAAATCTTGTACTAATGTATTTAAAAAATATTAAATAAATAAAATATTGAACCTACCAATATAATAAATATTTTGTAAATATTATGATATTATAATAAACTTATATTGACATATTTTCCAACTAACAATTTGATAGGTAAGATAAAATCTTGAACCATAGTTAATAAAAAAAAAAAACTTGAACCCACAATTATAATAAATATTTTGAAAATATTTTGATATTATAAATAATTATAAAATAATATGTTTAAATTTTATTAAATAGGTTCAATCTTTTTTTTTTATAATGTTAGTTCCGGATTTTTATAAAAATCTTGAACCACCATTATAAATAAAAATCTTGACCCATATTTATAAAAATCAATCCAGATCTATTATGCTAATTACAAAATTTATATAAAAAAAGTAGATTGAATTTTACCAATGGATAATTAAGATAAATGAAAATGGATACAAATAGATATACTTTACTTTTTGTTGGTTGATGTGAATAAATCTTAACAGATGCATCAAATACCAAACTTCTTTCTTAGCCCAGTTGGTGGATTCGTGTCTGGTAATCAGTTAACGTGGCAACAGGTTCCGTGTTTTTAATTAATTCCCCGGACGCGCGCGTTTTTTTTTTTTTTTTTTTCAGGCCAGCGCATCACATATTAATTCCCCGAGGATGCGCACGTGTTTTTTTTTTTTTTCAGGCCAGCGCATCACATATTAATTCCCCGAGGACGCGCGCGTGTTTTTTTTTTTGGCCAGCGCATCACATATTATGGAGTATGGACCAATTAAATTGCTCCTCACGATTTCTACCGTAATTTTGATTTTCACCGAAGCGCATATATATATATATATATATATATATATATATATATATATATATATATAAACAAAGTTTGATTAGTAGGCCATTGGCTCAAACCCAATAAAAGACACTTTAAATCTCAAGCGATCCAAATTACATTACTATTCTACTGAGAGGCCTACCTGTTCTTTATGTCTTTCTTCAGAAGCAATACATCTAGAAGGGAGCTTGAAAATAGCTAGGCTAAATAGTTTAGTTTACCTAATCAACAAATTCAACCAAAAAAATAGACTTTCCCATTTTCGCAACATAAACCCTAATCCGGTTCTCGCTCTTACCGATTCCCTATTTCCACAAATCAAACCCTAATCAAACACTATCAAGCTCCTAAATTGAAGAGAAAGAGGTTTAACGAGGTTACCTCAAAATAAAGTTAGAGAGAACACCGGAGATTTGAGGGCGACATGATCCCACGCTGAAAACTGATGCTCACACGGGAACGTGTACATATTCCAAGGTAAATCTTAAAGATAAACAAGTTATTATCAACATTGGAAAATAAAAAGCCCAAGAAGAAATACATTATAAATATGATTCAAAAAAATAAAAGCAAGCTATAGCTAGAAATCTTACCTAGAGTACCAATCATACATGTAAAATACTCTTAACTCGAAAGTCATTATTTGTGCTCTCCATAATCATTCATAGAATCCCAAATACCTCTTCTTCTTAGCTCCTACAAACTGGATGATTCCATTTTTTAAACAAAACGGACTTGCTCATAAAATTGCAATAAATCTTATATTAAAAAAATTCCATTATTCCTTCATCAACATCTCCCCTTACCATGATCTTTCATGCACTTAAAATGTCCAGTTAAATACCAGCAATAAGTTTAAAGGGTTGTAATATAGAACATGGTCAAAATACATATCCCTAACTATATTAAGCCTTCACGTACTGCTGCAGGAATAGTTGTTCGATGGTTAGGACACCCAATACTGGAATATTTTAGTGAGTTATATCAATAAATAAAGAGAAGAAGGAATTTTCAGTATTTTGTGAACCATTCGCCACACATCCCATAGGCAGAGATAGCTGGAATATGCAGGTTTTCACATATTAGATAGATGCATACTAATTTGCTAGTGCAGTCAATACAATTCATTGCCAAAGAACTTGTGCGTATGTGAATAATACGAAAATAGTTGCATAATATTTGAAATTTGACACTAATAATATCCTATGGGTTACGATTGCCTTCACAAGTACTGCATTATTTATTGCAAACATTATTTTAACATGATATTTGCCTGATGGCACCAAAAAGTAAAAGAAATGTAAGTAAAAGACCATCCAGTCAAACTTGTAAAAAAGGAATACCTGACTATAACCAAATACTAGACTACTTGAGTAGAAAAGGAATCACAAGACTTTAAAAAGATACTAAATGGCTAATACCATAATCAAGAGTTAGAAATTGAAGTTATTCACATTTCAGACATCTAAATATCTAATTGTAATGATGTAACCGACATATAAGAAGCAACATACCATGTGATAGAAATTCTGAAGAAAACAATTAAGGCATATAAAGTTTCGATAGAGGAAGTTGTTCTGGCTGATGTAATCCTCAAAGTCCTCCACCCGTAGACAGCAACAAGAAGAACCCAGAGACAATGCAACTAAAATTCATTCAATAAGCAACACAATTTTGGCAGTTTAAGACTAACGAAAAAGTAATCAAAATTTAGCAAAAGGAATTAATCAAGCAATAGGGAAATCAATAATTTCAACCCTACTATTGTTCAGAGTTCAGACCTTTGTCATTCCTATGCAAGAGACGTTGGAGAGCGCGATCCTGCGAAGCAGTCAAACAGAGACGATGGGGAGAGCGAGATCCGACATCGTGTGGTTTTGTAGGCGCGTCTCGCTCATGAGAAGGCACATAGTAGAATAGAGGTTGAGCGATGAAGAGATATCTATGTATACAATAGGGAGAGAGCAAGAGGATATGGATGAAGGGGGTAGGGTTTCAGATCTGGGAAGGATATGTACTGAGATCGAGCAAGATTTAGATCGGGGAGGAAGATGGAGCAAGGAGAAGGAGAGTTGTGAAATATAGAGACCAAGATGGCCGACCATCTAAGATCGAGCGACAGAGGGAGAGAGGAGAACTAGATGAAGAAGAAGGAGATGGTTAACGATTATTCGTCTAGGTTAAAATTATGTGGAATTGCGAATTTACAACGGTTAAATACAGAACCGTGGTAAATTATTTTCGTAAATTACTACGAACCGTGGTAGATTTATCAATCTCGCTAATTTACCTTGTCGAGGCACGAAAACGTGGTAAATTGCATCCTAAATTACTACGGTTATTCAAGGAACCGTGGTGAATTTGTCACTCTTACAAATTTACAACGTCGAGGCACGGAACCGTGGTAAATTCACTGTCGCCAAAGCCTATTTTTCTACTAGTATAGAATCGAACTGGCTAGTCTCCACCCTATCTGTAAGAGGGGTGGTGGTAGAAGAGGGATACACCACTTGGTATTCTTTGTTAAGGCCTTACTTAATATTACGCGTATATGAATTAGAAGCATGATAGCGTGGTTAATATTTCATTACTGCATGAAGGCATCCTTTATTCTAGGTACATGCGTATTATATGTCCTCAGCACAGTAGGAGGACCCGTGGGCGACCACTTGGCCTGACTTTGTGGTATAGTTTCAGGTACCCGTTCCACTATTGATTTCGTGCTATTATGACAGGGTCCATTCATATGGCGAAGAGTGAGTGTTGAAACCCTGACTTCACCATATTTATACATTTGGGATTTCCTTCTACTTATACTCTGTTTTGACCCGGCAATGTCGCGTCACTGGTTGTATCATTTTCAGAACTTATGTCCTTTGTTTGATAAAAGGGTTTTTCGCGTTGTAGACTTAGGACAGGTACAGGGGTTTACCCCAGGGTCTCCAACGGACCTTCTGGCTTTGTGTGCGAAATGCCACTTTAAACTACACATCTTCTGTTTCAAACCTTCAACCTGTACTCGGGGCGCAAGATCCCAACGAAGGGTTTCATCCCTTGAAACGTAACTCGGGAATCATAATCCCGGGCCGTTACAAGGCAAGTCGGCATAGGCTTAGGAGTAATATTGAAATCATCTCAAGGATCAAGTAAATCAACCAATGTTGCGAATTGTAGGCAAACCACACTCTTATCTTTTGTCTTCTCTTTGTGTCCATTCATATATTTATCTTAGTTTAGTTGCATTATTTTTCTTTATTCATATCCCTAGTCCATTGTTAGTGTCATAATTGATAAACACATATTGCATTGAAGTATTTGTGTTTATGTGGGTTCGACCCCTTACTTATCCGCTATACTAGGTTGCTAGTTAGTTTGTGTTATTTCTTTTTTTTTCCTTGGCCGAAAATTTCTTTGTTTTTCTTTCTTTTTTCTTTTTCTTCTTGTTTTTTTGGAAATAATACATATCCAAATTTTTGGAGTCTTTAAAATAAAGTACTATGTGAGGAATAACGCACAATTTACATAATTTCACTCAAAGCGTCTCAATAGACTCAACAGCTTAGCTTCTTCTCCATCATACTAAGCTCAATCAATTTTCAACCAACTCTAAATCATAATTCCCATATAAGGTTTGAGCTTACAATAGGCCAGGAATCAATTTTGTAGAGCTAACAAAAAATTGGTCAAGGCTCAATGGGCTTCAAGCAAAGATAATATGCAAGGTAGGTAAATGATTAGATAAAATATGGTTAAGAAAAATATAAGTCCCCCATCATCTAATTTCAATAAGCAATGAACTAGTATCTCATAATTTATCTCAAGAAATAGATAACCATATCAATGCCGAGAGGTAATCACATAAGGAGAGTAAATCACATAAAAAAAAGGAGGGAAATATATCTGTATATGTGTGTGTGTGTGTGTGTGTGTGTGTGTGTGTGTGTGTGTGTGTGTGTGTGTGTGTGTGTGTGTGTGTGTGTGTTTGTGTGTGTGTGTGTGAAGAACATTCCATATATATATAAGGCCAAAAATATCTCACTTGGACATAAATTTGGATTTGAATCACCTCTACCTAAAATTAGGATCAGGATCCTCTCCTAATGGAGAGTTCCTAATATGCTCCTAATAAGTCAATCTCAACCATTGAAATAGATCAACGGTGAAGATCTATTTGATATTAATTAACTCCAAATTTAACTCCTAATTTTTCCATTCCATCTGTTTTTTACAGCTTCTCGGTACTCTCTCTATCTTCTCTATCTTATATTCTCATTCCGAGCCTCCGACGTCCTCCCCCACCGTCGATGTCCACTACATCGAAGGTCTTCCACCGTCGTCCTCCCATACCCCATGGGTGGCCATCCTCAGTCCATCGGATGCTCGCCAGTCGCCGCCACCCCCTGTAGTGGAGCGCGAAATTCCTCAATGGGATCAGATATTCAGATTAGGTTTTTTTATTGGGAATGAGTTCGAAATGGATATTGAAGGATTGAGCACAAGTATTGCTTTCTTCTTCTTTTCATCAATTATTAAACCTATTATTATCACATATAAACCTCAAATTCTTAACCCTGTTGGTTTGATTTTGTGATTGGGTTTCGGTTCGATTCAAATCCCCCTGAATTTTTCATTGAGAAATTGAATAGAAATACCTTAGTTCTGCATTTGTGTGCGTGAATTTGAATTGCCTTTGTTCTAGATTTTTTTGTTCTGAATTACGTCACATGTGATTGATTTCCGTTGTGGTGAGACTTCTTGATCCTGAAAATAATTCCTACATCTTCCTAAGCATTAATATTCAGTTAATTGTTTGCTATGTTCCTTCTATATGCTGCTAAATGATTATTATTTTCAATGTGTGGTGAACTGGTGATGCATCTATATATGTTAATTTCTCCGTTATTTTCAAATCTAGTTCTTGTATCTTGTTGGAACATCAATATAGTGGATCTTTGAAAAGTGACCATAGTAAATTGGGGGATTTCTGGCTTTATGATCAAGATGGAATTTGCCATTGAACTTTTTTTCAATTTTACTTTGACAAGTAGCCTATTAGCTCAATTGATAGATTGATAGAGCAATGTGTTTGCGCACAAAGATGTGGGTTCAAGTCCCACATAGGCTAATATGTTTTTTTAAACACATTGATAACCTATTCCAGTATTTGAAACGCCACTAGGAAAGATTGGTGTTGTAATTTTCTTGGAAAACAGTACGCCACTGCCAATATTTTGAGTGTTCAACATTTTTTGTTTAGGCAAATGCCCCCTAATAAGAGAGGTAGACGTAGCAAGAAACATTGTGTTTTCATCTAGGTATATGCATTGCAACGACAAATGATGTAGTGTGTGCACAAATCGAAAATCAGTTCCACTCCCACCATCTTAATTATAAAAAACATTAACCGATCACACATATACCAGCCCAATAGTACACAAATACCAACTTAAGCTCTTATTGATAGTTTGGCTCTTTCAAGTACCAATTACCATAAGGAAATGTCAAACCAACCAAAATGTATTGCTGGTGATTAGAAAACCAAAATGTATGTTATATGCTCTATTATTTGATAAGAGTGTGCATCTCATGTTTTAAGGCAAAACCACCTATGTTAAGCAGAAATCACATAGTTAAGATTGAAATATGACCAAGTTACCCACTACTCCGAATTCATGTATTTATACTCATAGCACATGAAAAGGTTACAACCTGCAGGGTCCTACAAATAAGAGTTCTGCTATAATGGCAATCGGTTGAATAAAGGAATAGAAAATCGTGATCTTGGTTTCCCAATACAAGGAACTTGACCTCGCACCAATTGAAGCAATCCACTCTTACAAAACTCAGATGCAAACCAGAATTGCGAGTTATCATAGAAAATTCAATAAGCACAATTACAAAACCCTAATAATCCCTTAAGAACAATTTTAAAACCATAATAGATGAAATTGATAGAAAAAGAAAGAGGGAAGGAACCTGTTCGATCGATTGTGATTTCTGATGCACTTCTCTCCCCGTCTTCTATTCCCTTTTCTTTCCCCCTTTAAAAACACTTTGACAATGAAAATCGAGAGAAAAGGGAGTCGGATAGGAGAGGATCGATGGAGAATGGAGCGTGATAGGAGGGAGAGGATCGACGGAGAGGAGGCGTCTATACACAGGCTATACAGTCTGAGAGGACGACATGCTACTTCAAGAGAGGTTGACGGAATGTTTAGGTTTATGGGTTAATGGTTAATTAATTTGTGGGATTTAATCCTAACCATCGATTTGATTTGATGGCTAGGATCAGTTTATTAGGAGGTTATTAGGAACTCTCCATTAGGAGAGGATCCTGATCCCTAAAATTATATGTGCTCAATTATAATCACAGGTCAAATTCTCACATAAAAATCAACTTTCCAGAAGACTTAGGCTAAACTATCCAAACTTATCATAGGTTTTACATGATCAAAGTAATTATTAAGTTTCATAATAGGGCATCTAAGTTAGGTGCTATAAAACTTAACTGAAGCATAAAATAAACATGTATTTTTTTCTTCTTTCACATTTTTTTTTTTTCCGGATACACACACACACACACACACACAAACTAAGACTAACAGATGCAATACTAAACTAAATGATTAAATTTCCCCACTGTCACAAATAAAACCAATGCGGTGGGAAACTTACTAAACCAAAATTCTAAAGCTGCCGAGAATTGGATAAATCGTCATAGCGATCGAAGAGATGAGGCTTGGGCGGTCAAAACTAGTGCCGAGGGTGAAAGTCTGACAACCACTCCACGAATTTGCCCATGATCCACCAATATTGTTCGTTGGTGCGCTTCTCCTTCGGTTAGGTTCGTCTAAGATCTTGAAGTTAGTGGTTCACGCTAGCATGGTTTGTGCGCACCATCTCGACGAGGCTTTCCTGGTGGATCTTTATCTCGTGCACCATAGTCATCAATCGTTCCATGTCATCCGAAGTAGCACCTCCATTTCACTGTCCCCGCTGAAAGTGTCTTTGTTTGGGTGGTGGAGAGTCCGAAAGCATGAGTAAGTCGTTCTCTGGTTACTGCTAGGGCTCCTGATGTGGAACCTCTTCATGTACAAATCAAGGCTTTCTTCACCTTACAATCGGGTTTGTAGCTAGGTTGATGCCATGTGGGTAGCCATACCTCATCCACACCTCGTACCAATTTGGCATGTGGAAGAGGTTACACTTCTCTCTATTGACAATCTTGTGGAGGTTGTGGGTGACATTGGAATCTCCTACCTTGTCTAGAGAATCTTCGACTGGACAAGGTGTTGTAGGGGAAAATCGAGTATGCAAAATAGAATGTAAATAAACTAAGGCAAACCAGATTCTGTCCCTTGCAAATAATTACAAGACCTCCTCCTATTGCAGTAGTGGGAAGTCAGGATCGATCCATGAGGAAGCGTGTCAGCGGATCCTAGGCAGTGGAGAAATCTCACAGAAGTCGACAACAGGGGTCCTAGATCTCGAGTACAGCAACTCGACAGAAGATCGGAAAGTCGAACACAGCGCAGCAGCAAGCACAGGCCCTCGGCAAAAGCTACTCGATCTCGACAAAGGGCTACTCGAGATCGAGTAAAGTCCTCGTCGACGTCGGCTTGTCTTGGTCGAGTACCTGCACACAGAAGCTACAGCGACCTGGTCGAAGATCAGTAGTCGAGATCGAGAAGTGCTATTCGATCTCGAGGAAGACAGAGAATAAAAACGAAAGAAAATAAATGCAAGGGCTTTGGGGATTCGAACTAAACTGTATAAAAAGGACTTCCAAGATTGGGGTTTGCAACAACGATAACCAAGCATGCATAAGGCAGAAATAAAACAGATAATCATGTGAATCGCATCAAAGGACTTAAGCTTTCGCCTTTTCCAACAATTAGACAACTCTTTCAAGAAACCCTAATTGTCTCTACTGATTTTATGTTTACAATCCAAGTTGTTAGCATGGACCTCCATTAGATGGGTAATAAACACATAACAAGTAGTAGATGCTCAAAACATGATAAAGGTCGGATCTTTACCTCAAACACGCAGGGCTATCGTCGGGCTCGCCCCAACCCTAGAAGTGGGTGGACTACTCGCGCTTCATCATAATTAAAGACATCAATAATAAAAGGGAACAAACTTGCATTAATAAAATAAAATAGAGCTTACAACCAAAGGAAGCCAATTCCGCTCTCGCTTCACCAACTCCTCTTGGCCACTCACCCTCTCTTTCTCTCTCTACTACTTCTCCTACTGAAATTGAATGATTAAAACTCAGCCCCATGGGCTTTATTTATAGGCTTCTAAACCTTGCTACTCAAGGATAGAATATCTATATCTATATCTAAAACTATATCTAAAACTTTAAAGATAAATAAAAGCTATAAAGAAATTAAATCTAAAATAGGGAATTATATCTAAATAGGTAAGTCTCTTCATGTTGATAGATCTTGTCTTCCATAGATAGAACTTGATGGATCCCGGATAGACCCGGCTTCCTTCGTCTCTAAGTAATCCCAATCCGAGTAGGATAGAGCAAAACGCGTTACGCGGCTTTTGGAGGCTTCCTCGATCTCGAGTAGAAGTGTCGTCGACTGGTGTGGCTCGGCGTCTCGGCTAGCTGGTGCTCGACAGGCTCGGAAAGAGCTCCTGGGTGTCGTCGATCTCGAGCAGTGGTCCTCGATATCGAGTTGGTGGCTCATCTTCTTTGGCCTTCTGGTGTTGTCGAGTAACCCTTCTCGACATGCTCGAACATGGTGTTCAGCTGGTTCGTCGACATCTAGGAAGGTCCTCGACATCGAGTTGTGGTGTCCGGGCACCAGGTCGGGTAATGCTCCTCGGTCTCCTCGGCTGGCCTTCTCCTCGACTCCGGATAATTTCCCCTCGACCTCGGATAATCCCTTCTTGGCTTCGAGTTGTCTCCGAGGGTTTGTCGACATCGAGTAGGGAACTCGATCTCGAGGAAGGTTCGGGAGTCGGGTTCTTCGTCTTCAGCTTCTCGAGTAGGGAACTCGATCTCGAGGAAGGTTCGGGAGCAGGTGCCTAGACATGGGTCGTTGAGATCGACTAGAGTTAGTCGATATAGAGTAGACTTGGGTCTCCGTCCTTGCTTCTTGAGTTTCTCCCGAAATGGTTCCATATTCTGCAATATTAAACAGAAACTTATGTACATCTCCATTTCTGACAAATAAGCATATACTACATAAATTCGACATATTCCCAACCCGAAATATGCAAAATGTAAAGAATATGGAACTAAAATATGCATAAAGACATGGCTACTTTGGAGACATCACAAGGTAGGTGGCGTCTATCCACTGGGTGGGGGTAAGTGTGTATTTGCTTGTGTCTAGGTCAAGCTTGTGAGCCAGGAGAGCTACCATCCCTCCATTTAGTTGATAATGCATATTTTAGATAGAAATTATGGATAGGTTTAAATGCATTTGGAGTAGGTTTTTTTGCATATTTTATAGTTAATTGTCATGATTACTCATTTGGGCATTCAAGTTCGGAATCTATGCTATTTTGTGCTTATTCTGCAGTTTTACAATCCACGCTTCAGAAGGACTAAGGATGGCTAGAAGAGGCTAAGTTGGAACTTAAAAGGAACAAGGAAGGAGCGTAAGAGGAGGTAAGGAGAAGAGGATCGAGAATGAAGAAGAAAACGGAAACACAAAAAAAGCGGCGCCCGACACTATTCTACCGACGCCCGCTGGTCAGCCAGTTCAACAAACGCCGATTTTATCCGAACAATTAATTATTTTATTATTATTATTATATTCTCTAGGGTTAGGAAGACGGACTCTTAGCCTTATTTAGTCAACTCTAATTAGGTTTTAGAGAGAGAACCATTCAAACACTTATCATCCCATACAATTTAGGATTTTATCAAGTTGTGAGCAACTAAACTCATTGTTTCACGTTCGATTTGAAGACATGGCTGATTGAATTATGAGGTCTTCATTTATATTGTTATTCCGTAGTTATTTCATTACCTTTGTGCTCATATTGTTGATTGCATATATTCTCTCTTGATTGATCAACTCGACAGAATTTGCATTCATGCTAGGTTTTAATGAATTCGGTCGAATAGTTGGATTAGAGTAGCAAACACAGGTAAATGATCCCATGAAAGCATCTTTTGGTTGTGTAGGGTAATGACACTTGGATAAATATCCGTTCCTGAGTGGATTAGGGTTAAGGGAGTGACAACTCTTGACATCTTACTAGTTTCTTAGGAGGGTTGGTATTGCCAAGCTGTCAAGACTATGGGAATTTTTGTTGCTTTGTGTTTACATCGAAACAGGGTGAGGGTTGCATATTGTGTAAGGGATTGGCATGTCTGTGAAGAGTGTCGGTCTAATTAAACAAAAGTCGAAATGACTAAATATTAATTGCGTTCATTGCATTAGAATAACTAGAAAGCATGCCAAGGATCTTGAAAACCAACTATTGTTGAGAATTGCATGTGAGGCACTTCCATCGAATTGGTAACAAAGTCGCAATTATTTCGCTCTTTATTTCAATAGCATTACTTTACTTTTCTCAATCTTGTTATTTATTTGTTTTAGTTAGCATAAGAATACAGTCAAAGCAAGATCTCTCTGTGGGTTCGACCCCTTGCTTGCTCACTATACTAGTTTGCTAGTTAGAGTTATAAATATTATATTTGACATGATCAACGTCCGATTCCGCCTCATCAAATCTTGGCATCGTTGCCTGGGAGATCATTTAGTTTTGTTTGTGTTCTTATGGTTAACTTGGGTTCCACACAACATGGTCCATACCCGTCCTACTAATTTATCTTCTTTATCTTTAGATCCAAAGATTGAAAGACCCCTTTCTAGGTTGAGAAGGAAACTTGACTTCAATCAAGAAGAAAAATGAGAAGAGATGGATAACAATAACAATGAAGATGATGGAAATGTTGAAGCATCTCCCAGGAGGATCCTCAAAAGCTTAAAGAAGTCCAATCTGACATCACAACTGCTTCTGATCAGGCTCCCTGCTCACCCTGAATGTTCAAGATTTAAGTATAAGTTTAACTGTTCTACTATTTTGCCAGTTTTTCATGGAAGGGCTGAAGAAGAGCCCAACAAACATCTTATAGAGTTCACCAGTATCTACAACAGACCGAGACCTCAAGGCCTAAATGATGATCAAATTATCCTCAAAGTGTTTCCCTTCACTATAAAGGATGTAGCAAGTGATTGTCTCTATTACTTACCAGCAGAAAGCATTACTACTTGGGTAGGATTGATGAAAGCTTTCCTCTAGAAATATTTCTTTGCTACTTGCCTCAGCAAGCTCAAGAAGAAGTTATCCATCATAGAGAAATCTCCTATGGAAAGCCTTTATGAGTATGTTGAGACGTTCAAGAAGCTCAAAGGAAGTTTCCCGCAACATGGCATACTAGAGGATGATCTAGTCCTCTTTCTCTATAAAAGATTACTTGATCATGACTTATGATTAATGCTACAATTGGAGGGGATGTCTTATACAAGACACTTGAGGAGGCAACACAGATCTTTGGGGACTTAGCCAACGCTTTAGAGTAATATGGAAAGCATCAAGGCGTCAAAGAAGTCCACATATTGGACAATCCTGAAAGGGGTCGCAACAATGAACTTGACAAGCTCGCTGACATTGCCAAGAATATAGCTCTATAGATGAATCAGATGCAACAGCCTAGACCATTCGAAGTCTGCGGACACTCAACTTATCCTAATGATCGTTGCCCGCTCATTCAAGAAGGAGTTACTGATGCAAATGCTATGGATTATGGACCTTTCCAAAACTTTGGTAATAAATTTTATAATTCAAATTATCAAAATGGTTTCAATGCCAGGATGAATCAGTAGCAGCAACAGTAGTAGCAACCAGTGCCTTATCAATGAAGAGGCTAGTATGAGAATTGCCAAATGAATCCTCCATAGGATGATTCAAGAAGGGATGAGACTCTAAGACTCTTATTGGACAAGATGAATGTCCAAGAGAAATTGATGAGCAAGATGGCTCAAGAGATAGGAGAACTTAAAGTTAAGGATTCAGACAAGTTACCTCCAAAGTTGTAGTTAATCAAAAGGAGAATGTTAGTGCCATGATCCTTAGAGGAGGGAAGGAAGTTAAGGCTCCAAAAAGAAGTTCAAGGGAAGAGCCTAAGGATAGCATAGGAATGGACGAGCAAGGCGAAAAAAAGAAGAAAGCTCGCCAAAAAAATCGGCGCCCGCCGTTCTCCTAACCAAAAGAAACAACGCTCGCCGCCCTAAACCGGCACCCGTCGTTCCCTTCTACACTAGAATCCGTCGTTCCTTCAGTGCCCAACTCAATAGAACTTCTGAAAGAGTGGTCCTTTGATGACTATCAGGCATAACTAGACATGGCCACAGGTCACGGGTCGGGCAGGTTGACCCGTGACCCGCCGAGTCGTTGACCCAACAGGTCAGGGTCCACGGGTCCGAGGGTCGGCTCGGGTTGAGGGTTAGGGTTAGGGTCGAGAAAAAGATAACACGTGACCCGGCGGGTCCAACCCGGTTTGACCCGCCGGGTCAACCCGCCATTTTAAAATATATTTTTTTTGAAAATTTTATTTTTAATAAAATAAATTTATAATTTTTATGTAAATTATATAAATTATTCTTAGAATAATTCATAATATTACATAAACTAATATGCAATGGCAACGTGAGACAAATGAACCCCATGCTTCTCCTTTTATAGACTTAGCACCCCCCCTTTTCCTCTAGTTTTCAATGTGGGACAAGAACAAGGGTAGAAACTACACCATGTCTTCAATCTCTACCATTCGATTTTTTCATGTCAATCCATACTTATAAATTTTTATCATATACAAAAACTAGTACTACAATTTATATAAATATTATTTTTTTTAAAAAAATATTTTACCTATCAGTTACGAAAGATTAAAATAACGAACGGGTAACAAGAAAGTGTGAAGTTCAACAAAATACCTTAAACATTTGTGTTATTTGGTGGATCCACTATTTAATCGTTCTATATCATTCTATATGATACTAAGTTAGAAGTCTTTATGATATAATTTCAAATAATACAAATATTGTTGTTGATAAAGCCGTTACACTTATATGGTCCTTAATGTTGAGTTTTCGTTTATTTTGAAATTGATATAGAACTTCGGATTTTCAAACACAAGAATGAAATATAATATTTTGGGTAATACGTTTTCAATGTGTCTTTTAATGTAGTAACAAGCAACCCAAGTATGTAATTTCAATAACATCATCATTATGTGTACTCACAAAATGTGGCTAATTCAACTTTAAACGAGAAAGTTTAACATATCTATATGAAGATGAACCTAGATTTAAAATCATTGATCAAGAAATTAACATAATAATGCAAGTAAAATAAAACACTTATGATTGATTAATGGATCAACACAACTATCAATTAAATTAAATAGAAAGATTAATCCAACATAACTTGATATATTGTATCATGATGTTTCATCACCATGTGTTATTCATTTCATTAAATCCTAAGAGGTAAACACTTTAATTATATTATATGGTACATCATATAATCGAAAGACTTAAATTACATTATATTCCACCATATAATCTAAAGACTTTAATTACATTACATTCTACATCATATAGTTTGATTCGTCGAACGCTGGGCAGTGGTGGCGGTGGTGGACAGTACAGGTTGGAGGAGGGATTGGCGGTGGCGATGCCACTATCTAGAAGAGCGGGTGCGGTTGCAACGAGGAGGCAGGGTGGTCGCGCGGGAGGAGAGAGAGAGCCAGATAGAGGGCTAAGCGAGAGAAAGAGGATGACGGAGGACGACGACAATCTGGATGACGTCGAGGTAGGGCTGTAGCGTCGGAGGGATATCTAGATGGAGGATGAAGACGACAGCGTAGGTAGATCTAGATGGGGGCGGCGGTGGCGACGTCGGTGAATCTGAGCAGCGGTGGCGGTGGCAACGGCGACGGCGATCCGGGAAGAGGATGGACGTTTGGAAGATGAGGGATGAGAATGGAGGCTGGGAAGAGGATTGGATGGGACGAGGTTTCGGGAATGGGAGGATCCCCACCTTTTTCTCGGGGGATGAATTCAGCCTCAAATTGGGGATGGGAGGATTCCCGGTAATTATTCACATTTCGATTTTTAGCATACCAAACAACAAAACCCGGAATCGACCATTCCCATTACCCCTTTTTGATTCCCAATAATGGATACCAAACACCCCCTAAAGTGTGATGAAATGATGGAGTGGAATGAAGATATATATATATATATATATATATATATATATATATATATATATATATATATATATATATATATATCTTCCCACATGCCATGTTTTGTCAACCTTAACTCTTTCCATTTCGAAAGTGTGGTGAAAGACTTGGGTGGAGTTTTATTTTGGGTTTAAAACCATTTTTTTTTTAAAAAAAAAATAGTTGACCTGGCGGGTCGACCCGCAAAACCCGTTGGGTACCCGGTTTGGTGCCACGTGGCCGACCTGCCACTCCGACCCGGCGGGTCAATGAACCCGTCGACCCGTCCCGATCGCGGGTCAGGGTTAGGGTCACCCTCCCCGGGTTGTTGACCCGACGGGTCCGACCCGTCGACCCGGCGGGCCGGAGCCGTGGCCATGTCTAGGCATAACCACCCTTTCTAGAGGCATTGAAGGAACACAAAAAATGGGAAAGCGAGAAAGAGCTATTTAATACATTTGCAAGGAATGAGGTGAATATTCCAATTCTGAATTTAATTAAATATGTACCTCCCTATGCTAAGTTTTTGAAGGAAATATGCACTATTAAGAAAAAACAATAGATGAAAACTAAAGAACATGTAAATTTGGGTGAACACATCTTCGCTAATCTTGAAAAGCGACTACTTGAAAAATGTGGAGATCCAAGTATGTTTACAATTCCATGCACAATTGGAAATAATAGATTTAAACAAGCTATGTTAGATCTAGAAACTTCAATTAATGTGATGTCATACAATCTGTATAAGTTTTTGGGTTTGGATGATCTAACGGAAACATGAGTGACAATGCAGCTCGCTGATTGCTCACAAAATAAGCCAAGAGGCATTGTTGAAGATGTTTTGGTTATGGTTGATGATCTAATATTCCCTGCAGATTTCTTTGTCTTAGATAAGGAACATGGAGTACCAAAAACACCAATCATCTTAGGAAGACCATTCTTGAGGACTGCGAAGACCAAAATTGATTGTTGTGAAGGTTCTTTAATGATGGAGTTTGACGGAAGAAAGATTGAGTATTCTATTTTCAATCCTATAAAACTTTCTTCTGACCATCCTTTAGATATGTCAAATGCTAACCAAATTGATTGCAGCAATGGTCCACAAGATTTTTTAGAGGTTCCTAAGGTAGAGAATCCATTTGATTCTAATTTGTCTAACAATCTACAATAGTTTTCACTAGAGAAAAAAGCCAAGCTGGATGTTGAACGCTCTAATGATCCGCAATAGCCTATACTTTTGCCTATGAGAAATTATTTCCAAATAATATGCAATCTTTTGTGATTATCGGACAACCTCCAGGATTATCTCAATATCAAGAGAAGAATCTAATTGAAGAATTAGACGCACACTTGGATAACACGATGCATCTTCCAAGGGTGCTTGGGCTTGTCAAGAAAAGGATACGTTTGGGTGACCCAGGTGGAGGAACTTAGCTAAAGAATGCAAGCACGGCGGTCCAACAACGTGAAAGAAAGACGCTTCTTGGGATTCAACCCAAGGTAATTAGTTAGATTTCAATTTTTTCATTTTCTTTTCAATTCAATAAAGTAGGATAGGTGTTTTGTTTGTTGTGTTTTGGTATATTCTCTTTAAGAACTAACTTACAGGAGAGTTTGGTTAAGAAAAGAATCAAAGAAGAAAATGCAGAATAAACGGCGCCCGCAGCTTGTGCTAATGTCCCATATCCGAATTTGGAATGAGGGGGAAACATGGGGACCACTTTATATTTTAATTTATCTTTTATCCCATCCTCCCTTCAATATAAATAACTAAATTCGTCTTCTTTCTTACCTTTATTCAAACATTTTACACAAGTAAACACAACAACAACAACATTCCTAGTTTGTCCCGTCGGAGCAGGGTCTGGAGGGCCAAAATGTACACACTCTTTCCCCGATGTCATGGAGAGAGTGTTTCCTAGTGACCCAGACACCAACAAATATAAACTCATAGGAAAAAAAAAACGAAAAATGCAACAAATGAAACTAAAAAAAATGATGACATGGTGTGTTAATGGGGGATATGATCTCTGTCACTCCTTTGAGGCCCAGTTTAACCCTAAACCAAACACAAAAGCCCTAATTTTCAGATTTCCCATCCCCAGTTCACCCTATTTCCATTTTCAAATCATCACTTTCATCACTTTCGCCCATCCTCCATTCAAATCAAATTCAAAACCACAACCCGTCGTTTGTCACCGGCGTCTGCCGCTCTCTACAGACAAAGGTTTTCTCCGTTTTTTTTTTAGTTTTTCTTGATTTTTTGGATTGTCTTGTGCATTATGGAGGTTTGGCCCGATATGATTATGATGAAATACTTTGATGAGTTAGAGAAGACTTATTGGAATAGATCAGGTTATTGGCTTTACCTGTCAACTAAGTTTTTCGACGTCGATACGTTGAAACGTCTTGATTTATTTGAGCATGTTTCTGCGTTGCTTGTGAATGGTGGTTTGAGTGAGTTTGTGAGCAAGAGTGCCCCCACTTACCCGTATTTGGTCAAAGAATGGCAACATTGGAGATATAATCTTACAAGGATATTCATTTCCGATTGATGGGGAGACGAGTGCTATGCATCGAAAAGCACTCTGGGTTACGCTTTTTGCATGAGGAGGAAGTAGACCTCAGTTTAGAAACATGATATGGCTTCACCGTCATCATCAGAAATCTGGGATGCCTTGGTTGAGATCCCAAAGGGATATGATGGTGGAGAGTTTGATGATATGATTATACACTCCGCTCTCCGACTTTGTTACATAGTATTGAGTTCTGCTTTTTATGGCACGGTGGATTCTCAATGTGTTGAGATGGGGATGGTGACTTGGTTGTATTGTTTGACTCTGGAGTTGACAGTTATACCTGGCCGATCTTAGCTATTTCTTGGAGCCTGTGAGGATGTACTCAGAACTCACTGTAATACTCATCCCCACAATATTCCATTTGGAGGCTTGATTACAACATTGGCATATAACTTGGGGATTGATTTGAGCTCTTTGCGTCCTGAGGATTCCTCATACACATTTGATTTGGATGCACTGATTAGAGAGGGCGTGATAGAAAGAGTCCATATTCCACACTCCATCGAGGGATTCCATTGGTCGTAAGGACTTCATGGGATACACCACTAGTATCTCCCTATCGTGTTGCCGATATGCCCTACCTTGGCTACTTTTCGCATACGACACGTAGTGCCTAAAAAGGATGTGATGCAATCGGCTAGGTTATTGACAGATTCGGAGAGTGAGACTGAGAAGACGTGGATAGAGTTGCCATCAGATGACACCTGTGCCGTGACTGCACGTATTAAGGATCTGGAGCGTTGATTGACAGATTTGGAGCATTAGCAGGCGAATTGCTTCCAAGAGTTGGCCTAGCTGTAGAGCGTCCTCAGTGAGAAGATTGACGAGCTTCAGGGTATTCTCACTGGCTTCATTCGTCATTTTCCTTCGCAATCTAGATTCCACTCGCCCAGTGAGTAGTATGTTTCTACATTCCTTCACCTGATCTTTATCTTTGTTCTTTGTGTATTTTCATTGAAGAGAATGCAATATTTAAGTGTCAGGGAGGAGCATTGGAGATTTAGTTTAGTTCAAGTTTAAACTCAATTTCACGTTATTTTGCTTTATTTTTCACATTATAGTTCTCTATTATCATGCATCATGTTTATGTTTATGTTGTTTAAATTCAGATAATCAAAATAAGAAAAATGAAAAATATCAGGAATCCAATAATATAATGCATGTGTGTGTGTGTTATTATTCAGACACCCATCTAGCTTATTTTATCCTCTATTTTTAGTAGAATCATATAAATCCCATGGAATTTTGGATGAATTAGCATTGTCTTGTATCATTTTAGTTTTTATGTGAAGCATGATTTGACAAATATAGCTGAGCACATATGATTTAAATTCCTATGCATGATTGAAATCCAACAAATACTTGTCCTAGTGAGAATTTTTGGCCTTATAGGGATTACATCTATTTTTCCCTCTGTTGTTGTTGTGTGATTTACTCTTCTTATGCATTTATCTCTGACTATTGACATGGTTATTATTATTTAGACCGATTGAAATACATAGTCATTGCTTATGAGTTTCAAGTGATAGAGACACCTATTTCTTAGCCTATATTTATCCCTTTCAAACGGGTCATTCGGGTCGAGTTCTGATCGGGTCATTTTGGGTCCCGGGTAAAACAGGTCCCGGATATATCCGGGTTGACTCGAACCCGGGTTTGACTGTGTTTTGGGTCATTTCGGGTCGATTTCAGATCTGCCAGTTTTTTCTTTTTTAAATTAAAAAATCATGTTTTGATAATTTTGCAATAATTTTAAATTTCTAAAATTAAAGACGTGGTTCATAAGTTCTAGTGCTTGTAATTATATACTACATCTGATCTAAAATATTTGATTTTGATTATTTCTCATGATATTTAATAAAATGTAATAATATATAAAATAAAAAAAATAAAATAATTTTTTAAAAATAACTTCATGCAATTATTAATAAGCATAAATTTGTTTTAATATTTTAATACTTTTTAGAATTTTTATCTTCTTAAAAAATGTGTTGAAAAATAAAAAAAATCAAATACTATCAATCGGGTGGAGTATTTCACAATACAAATTAATATAAATGTTGATTTGAAAATGAAAGATCAAGTGATTATAATTATAAAATGTAATAAATTGGAATCTCCATAAAAAAATTAATCATATATAATTATAAATCAACCAAGTCAATTGGGTCACTGGGTCAATCGGATAAATCGGGTCAAAATTACCGGGTCAATCGGGTCTAAACCTAGATTACTCGGAAAAATTCCGGGTTTTTCAGGTTCGGGTCGGAAAAAAAATTTGGGTAAAAATTTTCGGGTCTTGACCCAAAATTTTCCAGGTGTTCGGGTCGGATCGGGTTGTTTTTTGACAGGTCTACCTTTAGGTGATGCCTAGACACTATTTTTAGAACAGTGACAATAGACAAATCGTAAACCATTCCGAAATGGTTCAACTGGAAAGGATTTCGGGTAGTACCCAAAGGTTCCTGGTTCGAACCCCGAATGACCGCTCTCTATTTCCCAAAACCAACATAATAGACAAATCCTGTGTTTAAATAAACTACTTTTTACATCTAACCATGTCCTAACCAAACTCTACTCGAGATTCTTTCAATTTAAAAAAGGAGGAGAAAATAATTTGACGTTAATTATTTAAAAATCGTTTTAGCAATAGCTAAAATGTTCTGAAAAACTTTAGATGGATCATAGACATTAAGACGTCGCTTAGGTTGAGGCGTCTCCCTAGCTTTAGGTGGATGGGATCGCCTAACACCTTTACGTAGACCTGTCAAATGGGTCATTCAGGTCGGGTTTGGGTTGGGTCACTTTGGGTCACGGGTAAAACAGGTCCCGAGTATATCCTAGTTGACTCAAAACCGGATTTGACCGGATTTTGGGTCATTCCGGGTCGATTTTGGGTTTGTCAATTTTTTCTTTTTTAAATGATTTGATAATTTTGCAATAATTTCAAAATTCTAAAATTAAAGACGCCGTTCATAAGTTCTAATGCTTGTAATTATATACTAAATTTGATCTCAAATATTTGATTTTTATTATTTCTCTTGATTTTTAACAAAATGTAATAATATATAAAATATCAAATTTTTAAATAATTTTTTAAAAATATTTTGATGTAATAAGCATAGAATTATTTTAGTATTTTAATATTTTTTAGAATTTTTATCTTCTAAAAAAATGTTTTGAAAAATCAAAAATCAAATACTATCGATCGGGGGGAGTATTACACAATACAAATAAATATAAAAGTTGAATTGAAAATGAAAGATCAAATGATTGTAATTGTATAATATAATAAATTGGAATCTCCTTAAAAAAAAATTAACCATATACAATTATAAAGCAACCAAGTCAATCGGGTCACTGAGTCGAACGGGTAAATCGGGTCAAAATTATCGGGTCAATTTGGTCACTGGGTCTAAACCTAGATTACCCGGAAAATTTCGATTTTTCGGGTTCGGGTCAAAAAAAAAATTCCGGGTTAAAAGTTTCGGGTCTTGACCCAAGATTTTTCAGGCGTCCGGGTCGGATCGATCGGATCGGGTTGTGTTTTGATAGGTCTACCTTTAGGTGATACCTAGACGCTATTTTTAGAAAAATGATAATAGACAAGTCCTAAATCCTTCCGGAATGGTTTAGTCGGAAAAGATTTGCGGGCAGTATCAAAATGTTCCTGGTTCGAAGCCCGGATGACCGCTCTCTATTTACCAAAACCAAGATAATAGACAAATCTTGTGTTTAAATAGACTACTACATACAGCTAACCGTGTCCCAACCAAACTCTACTCGAGATTCTTTCAATAAAAAAAAGGAGGTGAAAATAATTTGACGGTAAATATTTAAAATTCGTTTTAGCAATGGTGAAATTTTTTTGAAAAACGTTAGATGGATCCTAGACGTTGAGAGGTTGTCTAGGTTTAGGTGTCCGTCTAACTTTAGGTGGAGGGGTCGCCTAGCGCCTTTAGGTGATGCTTAGACGCTATTTTTAGAACAATCATAATAGACAAAGGCCAATTTGCAAACGTAGACCAATTTTTTGGCAACTTGGCCAAACTAGACCACAAGGTGTGATTTTTACAAAAGTAGCACATGAGTTACTTTTGGAATTTTGTGGGGATAACCCCCTAGGGAAGTGACGGGTCTCCAATTCGCATTGTAGCAAGTGGGGAGATTTTGGGGGTGCTTATGGACGATTGCAGTGGCGGAGTGTCAGAGCCAATTTGGCACCAAAAAGCCAAAAGCCTTGGGGGAGGGGGAGCATTAATGAGGGGGAAATGAAATGATTACAATTAAGGGTGTCCCTCAAATACATATATAAGCTGCAGTGATGGATGAGAAATACCATTAATTGTTATGTAAGCATAGAGACAAAATAGGAGAGGAGTGGAAATGTGAGGGGAAGCGCTACCCGTTCATTTCTGGAAACTATACAGTTCTCATCCTACCAATAGGATATCGATCTTACCATTAGTATCAAATTGTTCTTCCATACCTGGAAAGTTGAATGCCTAGAAAGTTGGTCGACTACACCGGACTGTTTCATCCTGCCAGGCTTAATCTATGAAAGAAATATCTATCTATATCTAAACTTTCTGTCTAAAACATTAAGATAAAACTTTGAAATAAAATAATTATATCTAAAAGGAAATAAAGCTAATGTGGATAAATCTTCCTTCTCTTGATAGATCTTGATGTCTCTTGATAGAATATCTCGAATCTTGGCTTGCAAGTAACCACAAATGCTCGGATTTCTCCTCGTACTCGACTCGGACTGCTCTGGAATGTCCTCGACGTCGACCAAATCTCCTCGACGACGAGTAGAATTCTTCTCCCCTTGGATTGTACTCGAGCTCGGCTATCTTCTGGCACTACAAAAAAAACATATTCGCTTCGGCAAATAACCGTAGCCAAAAGCCTCTTTGTGGTAGCCAAAGGGCTTTAGCTTCGGCTTAGCTACGGGAAATCAAGGGGTAGCCAACTGACGGTAGCAGATAGACACTAGTTTCAGCTAATAGCCGAAGCTACTAATCTAGCTACGGCTAAGCTACGGCTAGGTGAAGCTTGCTTATAGACAACCAACTATGCTACGGCACGTTGCCGTAGCTAAATTATTTGCGGAAAAATTAAAAAAAAAAACTGTTTTTTAGCCTGAATTCTTCCGGTCCGGGATAAAAAGTCCCAAAATTTTTTTAAAAAACATATTACACAATTTACCTATATAATACAATTTCATTAATTATATAAATTTATATATACGTAATTATACAAATTTACATACTATATAATAAAATGTCCAAAACTACATAATTTACATACATTAATTATACAATACAAGATAGCATCAAACTAAAGTTGAACAAGCGTTGAACAAGCTCATGAAATATGAGTAAATTACTCTATTCGCTGCCTAACAATTTAATAAACACCTCTTACTAACAAAGTAGAGATGTCACAACCAGTGATGTAAAAGTTGGTTGAGAAAAGGAAAGAGAGGGAGATTGGTCTTATCAAAGACTCCAGCAGGGCTATCTTCACAGCTAGCAAGAAAGAAGGCACCAAGAGTATATCTGCACATTAACAGTTGTGTTAGATGCTGTTCAGCTGTGAAGAGATGTTGTTCAGACCAGTTCAATAAAAAAATACAGCATTTAAGGGGAACCACATAAAAGATTTTTTTACGGATTTTAGCTTGTAAGTTGTAAGGGCACTCCATTGCAATTTTCATAATTAAGATTTTACCTCTTTAGGAAGAGCAGAAGAATACTCCATATATGCAAGTATTTCATATTCTACTTATTATGTAACGGAAAGGGAGAAAAATTCTTAGTTACATCCAAGTTCTCAAAATACAGGAAAACAAATTCCAGGTCTTCAACTATCGAAATTCTACTTTCACTGAAGCACTCAGTTGCCACAAAATTTATAAGAAGATAAGAGCAAAAGGAATAAATAATCCAAAATTTATATGAAAAAGAGACAAACATACCTCATCTGGAACTCGGAGATACTTGATAGTATTTCCACATATGTAACATTCGGGCATTCTCCAAAACCTATCTCCATCCTAAATGAAGATCCATATAAAAGTAAGCCGCAAGTTGACAACTTGATATCCATTTATATCCACAAAGATAGGAAGACAAAATCAAGGAAACTTGAAATCACCTTTGAGGTGCAGATAACCTCACGGAGATGAATGTTCATCCATGTATCACAATTGAGCGAATTTCCATTATACGTCTCACCATTCTTCAATTCCACCAACTGCCACAACCAATAAAGGATAACGTAATAAGGGAAATCAACCATACATAACAGAGAATAATACATCACAATAGTAATAAATTGCTAAGGATAACATCAGAAAGATATGAAAGAGAAAACAAAAATCACATAGGAAAACAAGCTACAATAAACAGTTGCAGAAATTTCCTAGGAATGAACCTACATCGATGAAATTGGATATCAAGTTGTCAACTTGCGGCTTACACCTGACCGACATACATTTTTAACCTACAGTTGATTAAAAAAAATCCCCAATTAATAAGGATCAGTCCAGATCACGAACTATAAAATTTGCAGCGATGAAATTGGAACAACATTTCGTTGAACTGGACCCTAAATTGATATCCTTTCATATATTATACCAAGAATCGATTTCAAGTAATAAAAAAGCAAGCAAAGAAATATCTACTTAACTTACAAAATGAAGTGAAAAAATCAGCCTGATAACAAGCGATAAACCACACAGAAGGCATACACAAACTGCAAGAATGTTCAGATTAAAGCAAGAAACAAAGAAGTGAATGGAACAACTTATTGCACCTGAATCACAAATTGATTGCTCAAAATCCTAACTAAACCAAACCCTAACATTAAGCAATACAATCAGCTGAGTAACTACAATCCAACATTCCTAGACCTCATATGATTTAAGCTACAATCCCTAAAACACAAAAGTTTAGAAATAGGGAAATTGCAAATAATCATCGGAAAAACTTTAAATTCAAAGGATAACATGACAGCGAAGACAAGAGTATTTGGTATTCTTTCCATCTCTCTCTCAAACCCATGGATACCCTAAAGATCCTCTTGTGAGCAGAAAGTAGGAAGAACCAAACTCTATTTTGCTCAAGGGGCCATTTATCGTTAGTGAAGGGGAAATTAGTTCAAACCAATATATGCCAATATAGGTGGACAAGGGGCATTGAAACTTTATAGAATAGAAACAAAGATGTCACAGAGTATGGTGTCTAAACTTGTAACATGCCAAAGTAAAAAAAATCAACAAAGATTGATCCGAAAAAACACTCAGCCTAGGACCATCATAAAACAGTCATTGAAACTCATCGTCTATAAATCTAGTCCTCACAGAATGCTGATCAATAGTGGGGATTAGCTCTTGTAAGGCTATATCAAGTGAAAAAAGTACAATTAAGTAAAACTGTAAACGGATACCCTAAAGATCCACTGAGTATGCGGATCCCTTCACCGACAGTAAACACAAAAACCCCAAAAAGGAAGAAAAAAGAGAGAGACGGGATGGAATAACAAGCATTGAAGACAAAGATCGAATTAGTTGAGTGAAAGAGAAGGATAAATGGAAGAAAATAAAGGGATTTTCGAAAAGAAGAACCTTCATGTCTTCTTCGGGTTGACAGATCAGTCTAAACGTCGTTGGTGGCTCCGACTCGCAGGGCTGGGAACCCCTCCCTTCTCAGATTGTGACGGTTGCTTGGTTTTTCTTCATGTGTGGCTAGCATCAAGCCTCAATCATAGATCTGAAATGAAGGAGAGTATGAAAGGGAAGAACAGGCGGAAAGAAATGAGAGGGAAGAACAAATGAAGAGGCGGTGTTTGGGAAAATAACAAGTTGATATATAACAACAAAGGCCACACATTTTATTGGAAAATCCAACACATTTTTTAAACATCAGATTAAGAGTGATGATTAAACTGTTAAAGACTTAAAGTTATACTATCACCTCCCCAAAGTGAACAGCCAGACGTTCACTAAAACCAAAACTATTTTTGAAACTCTTGAATGAAAATTTGACATAAAACACATACCTGCTTCTGTGAGATTGGAATTTCACACTCAGCTCAGTATGAATAGAATAAGTTATTCAGAGAGTACAAGGCCCCACATGCTCAGGCAGCAAATACCTAATGGCATGATGAGAATAGTGAGCATTGTCATATTACTAAGTTTCTTAAAGAAAAGAGCGTGAAGCTCAAATATTCATATGTTGCAACAATTATTAAATTAACCAAGTATGAGTAAATGATTATTTATCTAACTTGGGATCTTACTGTTTTCTCAAAGGTAGCTATTCTATGCACTGCTCCAAATGCAGAAAAAACCTGCTACACAAACAAAGTCCAGATAAAATAAATACATAGTAAATTTGCAGAAAAAGCAAAGGAGCAAAAAAATAGCATTATTTTACCCATTTACATATCAAACCTCAAAGATTAGTGACTAGGCAGATAGTTTACGCTTCAGCATAAGTTGGGCTAGACTACATCGATCGGTCGGTGTACTTACTACTAATATACCCGGCCTTTTCTTTCCAATTTTTATTTTTATTTTTATTTTTAAAAAGCCTACTCTATATACGTGACTTGGCACTTGATAAAAACCAACACAGAACTTCAAATTGAATTGATAGGTTAGCAAAATCATGGACAAGTTTTAAATAATCCTTAATTAATTAGTTTATCTTTATAAAATGTTTCACTTTTTTGTGGTTTATATTATAAGGATATAAATTATACATCGATGGTATTTTCTATTATTAATTGTTGATAGACTTTATAAACGAAATTCATTACTCCATTGAAAGGATTTGGCTTGATTAATATAGGTGAAACAGTATTTAATTAGAAAGATATGAAAGTCCTAAGGTATTTTTGTTTAATGCAAAAGAGGGTAGAAATCAGTTGGATTTAACTTGTTTGAAGGCTTACGGGATTTTTAAACTTGATAGCTTTTACTACATGATCAAAGTAAGTACACTTCAGTAAGCAAACCTTTCAACCAAAAAAGAAAACCAAAGATGAAGCAAGCAAATCTACAAGCAGGAGAGTACCGATTTCACTCTTGATTACATATTCATAGTATCAAGGATGTCTTTATTTCTCCAAAACTCCATCTGATGCAGTGCAATTATCGATGACTCCTGGTGACATTGACGACAATATGAAGGTTCCGTTCGATGGTCTTGTCACTCGTGCAAGGGCCAAGAAGATTCAAATTGCAACTAAAGCCACCCTGGATCACTTGGCTCAAGGTTACACCACCAGCACAAGAAGTGAGCTTGCGTCCACACACGGAGCTCATGAAGACTCGTCAACACCCTCCTTGATCAACACATACATATCGAGTGGGTTGATGGGCTTGGCCGAGTTCTCTTGTGCTTGGGCCGGTTTATCTAGTTAATTTAATTATGTTATTATTTTATGCAATTTAGATAAATAAGGTGGAATTAATTATATCTCTTCTAGATATAATCCTTGGCCACCAAGTTATTAACCATTTATCTTTATTAGGAAATATTTATCTTAGGGTTATTTTATTTATCTCTAGATATAATAGATCTATCCAAACCCCTTTCCTTTGCAAGGAAGGATTGGTTAGATCTCCCATAGCTTTTCTATATATTCATGTTTATGCACTTTGAATTAATCAGATGGAATAGAATTGGAGTAACCCTTTATGGATTAAGGGTTCTTCGATTATCAATCCCAAAAGCTCTTGTGTTCTATGTTACATTCTTCCTTAACCATCACCATTACCGTCACCTTGATCAACCTTGATAAAAAATTAATCAAACACTGCCCATAACCAAGCCGTCGCAAGAGAGAACCCGGGACTTGGTGACGCCCGCATCCCGGCTCGCTCCCTGCGAGAGCGGCTCCATCATCGCCGCGCGCGCCAGCCCCTGCGCTCGCTAGTCTTCGCTCCCGCAACCCAGCGCCTTGCTCCGCAACTCCGCGCTCTCGATCGCGCTTGCGTCCGCCCTCGCCACCAGCGATCGTTGCCGAGGTTTGGATTCCGCACACCCTGAGGAGACCTGCTCCTGTGTGCTCGGCCCTGCTTCCAACGAAGCCCAGTCCGCGCATCCAGTTCCGCGAAACCCGGCTCCCGCTCGCGCGCGCTCGCACCAGCCCTCGCTCTCTCGCTGTCTCGCCTCTCGCGCGCATCGTCCTCGCGCAATCACTCTCTCTTCACTTTCCTTGTTTCCGTTTTGACGCTAATTTGTTAGATTTAATTAGATTTTCCGTCACTTTTAATTGCTAGAATTTCTATAAGTTTAATTAGTTTAGAATTAATTAGTTTAGTCCATCGATAGCTTTTAGTTTATAAATTTATTAAGTTAAGAATTGTTGATTTTAATTAGTTTAATTCAATTGTTAATCAGGAGATATTGGAAGAGCATTGCAAGATCGGGCAAATATACGACGTGGTTCTTGATCTTGAGCCCACAGGCGAAGGATCGGGTATCCCAAACGTATCACCATCTCTAAACTTTTATCTCATAAACCCTAACCACACACAAATTTGCAAAATATGTAATACACTTGTGATTCGTACCAAATTACCAATATCAACCCTAACCAGACACAAATTCAACCACTATCCCCAAATTAAACCCTAACCAAACACAAATTCGACCATTGTGCCCAGATTAAACCCTAGCCAAACCCAAATTCAACCAAACCCTAAATATCCTCTTTTCAATTTGTGAGATTTTCAATTTGTTTTCATGAGTCGAAATTAAAGGGGTTTGAAGAGATATTACCAGGTTTGAAGAATGGGGACAACCAATGAACGAGAAGGACGGTGCGCAGAAGCGAAGGGGGAGTCGAAGAAGATGAAGGTGCGCAGAAGGAGTCGAGGATGGCCAGTGAACGAGAAGAGGGAGTCGAGGCCGGCTTCGGCGTGGCTCTGGAACACAGGTGCTTCGTCGTAGAGAGGGAGAAGCTCGAAGAAGATGAACGCTAGCAGTGAAGGCCTGAGCGGGAGTGAGCGGGAAGATGGAAGGTTATGGCGCTTCCGCAAAAATGAAATGAATAGATCGAACTTGACTAATTTCATTATGCATATTTTAGTTTCCTTTTTTTTAAACCAAGATGATAATGTTTTCTTTTAATATAACAAATGATATTAATAAATTTAGCTACGGCAAGGAACCTACCGAAGAAAACATTTTGATGTCATCTATAACTCTAGCGAAAGTAGCTACGGGGCCCATTTGCGAAGCAAATCTAAACGAGGATGCCTCAGCCGTAGCTACGCCGAAGCTAAAACTACCCTAACAGCTACAGTAAAACCTTCCCGAAGCTAAAACTAGCACAACAACCTCATCCGTAGCTATGCTGAAGCTAAAACAACCCCAATGGCTACACTAGAACCTTCCCGAACCTACTGTCCGAAGCCAATAGGATTTTTTTTTGTAGTGTGGGCTCATCGAGTTTCCTCGACATCGAGTAAATCTACTCGACATCGAGTAGAACCGGGCTCCTCGAGTGGCTCCTGCTCGACTTTTGGTTTTCGACTCGGATTACTCGACATCGACCAAAGTTGGTCGACATCGACCAGACTGTGCCGAGTTGATCTTTCTCGTTCTTTGCTCGATTTTCCTGGTTCTGCTGCTACTTGACCTTAGACTTTCTGTAGTTGACTTCGAGCTTTTCGTCCTTTCTCTGAATTGCTGTAAAATGCCTCGATTTTTGCGAAATTAAACAGAAAATAGTGTAGACTCCATAATTTGGCAAATAAGCTTAAACTACATAGATTCTGTACTATTCTAATCCAAATGTATGAAATGCATGCAGAAATCGATAAAAAAAATAAGTGTAAAACATGGCAAATTAGGCTCACGACAGGGAGTACCACGTCTCGTGATGCTTCCTTGTCTTCAGCTGCCAAAACAGGCAAAAGTGCACCAATTGTGCAAAAAACTTGTCTCTCGACCCCATCCTCGCTATGCCCACGGCTGGCTTTTCGTCAGCGCATTAAAATCATCCTAGTCAAGCACGCGGTCTATCCCGTCCAGCAGCTTATAAGTGCCATGCGACATACTGCGCCCGTTGAAGTGGTCGTCTTCAGCGACCGTCGGGATAACCCGAAATACATGCACGAACCTTGTCATTACCCTATTTTTTTGTCAACAACCTTAACATAACCATGCAACAATATGAGTTTCTTTACCCCCTGATTTCTAGGTCCTGCACAGGCTTTATTCTTCCCTGTCTTGGCCTTTTTTTTTTTTATTACACAGCGGGTACTTGCTTCACAATCACCACCAACAAAGACTTTTTGACATTCAGGTCACCTAAACTGGCATACCAAGTGTACAAAACTATCCTACCTATTTAATAAAACTGTCCCACCAATGCTTCAGTAACTTAACAAACCTAGGCCTTTCTTCCCTCGTACCACATGTGCAGTCTTCCCCTACCACAAGTCCCCCAGTTTATGCATTGCTTAGTATCTTTCCCCATATCTTAAACCCCTCCTTGCCCATTTGTCCTCATTTTCTTTTCTGACAGCCATTACCCCTAACCCATTCGATTGCCCTCCAATTTCTTCCCCGACACCCACTAGCTCTAAGCCATCCGAATGCCCTCCATTTTATTTCCCTTCTTCGACAGCCCCATGCTCTACCCCTGAAATCTGAAACCTATTTCTTTCCTCTACTGCCATGCAAGCACCCTCAATTTGCATTTCTTCCAAAACCGCCCCAAATCGCACCTCCAAGTTCCCAATTTCGCAGTGAAAATTACACAGGCAGGGACTATGGATGACTTACCCTCCTTCGATCTAGGTTCCTCCTAGGTCGAGATTTCTCTTCTCTCCCGTCTTCTTCTCCTTCGCTCTTTCCTTTTCTCCGCTGGGTTTCGCTCTCCTCTCTCCCGCTTTCAAGTAGTTTATAACCCTTCCCCTCCTCTGATTGTGATTTAAAAACCCTCTCCCAACAGCAACAGTTATGAGCCCTCCTGTGACATGTTCTGACTAGTGATAACTGTCAAGGAAACGTGCGAATTTTTGCAAAAATAAAATAAAATTGAGATCGTGCTAGTTTAGTAGTTTAGCAAATTTTGAGTCGGTAGTCTAGTTTTGTAAAGGGGCCAAAATGTTGATACTCACTGCTATTTTCTGATAGGCAAATCCTGTGTTTAAATACCATACTGTATATGTTACAGCTAACCGTGTCCTAACCAAACTCTACTCGAGATATTCTTTCCATAAAAAAAAAAAAAAGGTGAGAGAGGAGGCGCAAAAGCGCGTGGCTCCAGGTCCAGTTGGAACTTAACAAGGCCTTGGCCGTGGGCGCCTCGCCCAGGCAAAACCCTCCGCTAATCGCCCACCTCGCCATGGTTGCCGGCAAATCCAACACACAAGATTATCCCACCGCCGAACCCCATTTTTGTCACTCCGCCACCAAGGTCGCCGTGGCCCAGATTTGCCGCTCCACCGGCTTCAAGCGCTGCCAGCCCTCCGCCCTCAACGCTCTAACCCTAATCTCCTCATTCTTCCTCCAATCCATCGCGCGGTCCGCCTCCTCTAGCGCCGCCGTCGCTGGCCGGACCCAGTCGAACCTCCTCGACGTCGTCTGCGCCCTGGAGGAGCTCGCCTCTCTCACAGGCTTCCCCGGGGGTTCTCGGCCGTGCCGAAGCTTGCTGAGCTCTAGCACCTTGAGAGCGCTCCGATCGTTCGTGCGTACCAAGGAGGAGTTTCCTTTTGCCAAGCCTTTTCGTTTTCGGCGGGCTGATCACGAGCCCATAGCATTGAAAGCCAATTTGAGACCTGGCAATGATCGTCGGAGGAGATTGGAGATTCCCCCGTGGCTGCCTGAGTTTCCCGATGGGTCTGAGGGGATTGAGGATCAAGTGAGGAGCGAATTGCACTGGGAGGATATGAGGGTTGAAAAAAAGGAATTGGGGAAAATGCAGGGTTTGTTGAAACTGGTGGATAAGAGGAAGAAGATGTTGCCACTCAACAGAAATAGAGTGAAATTCAGGGTTGTTGGGAAGGAGAAGGGGAAGATAAAGGTCAAAATTGAGTTCTTAGAGACCTGAAACATGATCTGATATGTCTGTTTCTAAATGTCACTCCAGCAATTTTGTATGATCCTGGTTTTGGCGATCACCTGATGAGGTGAAAAGGCACTGCATCTATCATCGAATTTATACTTTGGTAAAGCTTCAAGATTTAACATTCGTACATTTTTATACTAATGACTAATGACTAGTGATGTCTATATTGTTTTTGAAGACATAAATTTTATAGTAGAGCAGTCTCAATTGTTTCTGCCATTTCTTTTCTTTCCGTTGCTTGCTCAAATTTTTGGTAGGAGTTCTAATCAGAAAACCACTGCTATGTCTTATAGAATTTGGAATCAAGTCATGGAGTTTGGAAAAATGAAATGTTTGTTTCATCATGAAGATGATATGTGGATGTGGCCCTAAGATGTACCATGTCTTTTTTTTCCTTGAGGGCTTGGTGAGACTTCACTGGAGATCCTTTCTTTTTCTTCTAATCCACTATCTCGAGTTGTTTCTCTGATCAACCCACCTGTTGAATACTAGAAAACAATTAATTTCATTACAACTTCTCACCTCTTTTTGTTTCAAGTTCGAATTGACGGAACAGCTTGATACCCTGCTTTGTTTATTTTCATGGTTATTGGGCAATATCTTTGTAGAGGAAGAATTTCCAAGATAGTTGAGGAAACACTTGAGCTTGTATGTTGCATATTGGTTTAGCAAGTCAGTTGATTTTATCAAAGGCCATTACGAATGAAGCTGGCGTTTCATGGTACTGACTGGTGTCATTGCTGTTTTGTGAAGGTGGTACAATCCTTTGCCTTTGCCTACCTGGGCAAAGTTAGTACTGCTCAAACGTTACCCTACTCTCTACTTCTCGTAAGTTCTATTCTCATCTAATAGTGCTGTAATGTCCAAATTCATCCGCATGCATGTAATATAGGATACTTTAGAACTTGGGTAGTTATGGCCTTATGGGAACTACTGCGTTTGCTTAATGTCTATTTGTTGGTAGTGGTAGATGTGTGGGTATATATGTATATCGGTGTACATTGATAGAGGTTTTAAGTAATAGATAAGAGAGATTTATTTAAGTTTAAAATCTTGTAAAAAAAATCTAGTAAACTGTTTGATATTGGAAGATTTATAGATAGATATAGATGTTGAAAAGCCCAAATTGGGCTTGAAAATCAAAAAGGAAAAATAAATGTTTGGCAGTCACGTGATCAGCCTAACTTTTTCTATTCCATTTTAAATAAATTTAATATTAAAATCCGTTTATTTAATTAATTAATTTCATACTTATGATTTCTCAAAGAGTGAGGCTAGAGATAAGATGTCGGAATGACTATTGACAAGATAATTTTACCTAAATTATCACAGGTCCTTTTCATTTTTTTCGAACACATTGCAAAAAGGGACAAAAACTCTCTTTTCCCGAATCGAAACCTAAATCTGTCGAACGAATTGTTTTGATTGAAAACAGTCTAAAATCGATGAAATTAATCAAAAGATCAATCAATCAACACACGCATTGGTATATCGCTCGCTTTAGGTGATTATCGAATGGCGATTTTTGGTCTTCGTTCTAAAAAACCGTCGAAGGAAGGAGCTCGGCAGATAGAAACGAGGTGAATGAATAACCTCGGTGAATAAAAATGAGGTTAATATGTAACCTCGGCAAAAAAAAATGAGGTTATGATGGAGCCTCGTCTACGTTTTGTGAGGTTTATAAGGACCCATTTTGAAGATCTTATCTAAATCCTTATACATTTAAGCCGAGCTTAATAAATAACCTTGGCTTCTGTTGTTGAGGTTAAGGAGGGAGCTCAGCTTCTGTTGTTGAGGTTAGTGAGGGACCTCGACTACTGTTGTTGAGGCTATAAAATAGCCTCATTGACACGTATTGCATAAATTCATTAAATTGTGTATATGTGTGATAGATATTGTTATAATGCAAACTCATATGCTTCTAATAATGAGACAGACTAAATGACTAAATCAGTTTAGAAAATGTTGTTTTCTCCACTTCTGATTGCAACTCTAAATGACTAAAGAAATATCATAACTTTATCCAAATTAAATAGTAAATTAGTTCTTCTTAAGCAGACATGAAACAAATTAATGCATATTTTCATGTTTTATCTTACAGTAATTTGTTTCAAGTGCACACTTCCCACTTATCCTCAACCTAAGGATTAATGGCGAGTCCGTCGAGCCAAGCGGTTAATAACGAGGGTCATAGGTCTGCCTGATGTTAAACTGGCATATGTCTAATCAAACATGAGCTAGGGTGTTACCCCCGGAAAATACATACATACATACATACATACATACATACATACATACATACATATATATATATATATATATATATATATATATATATATATATATATATATATGGGTTGGTTCCGGTGTACTCAGCCCCCTTAACGTGTATCATGTACACAAATCTGAGCCGTTGATTGATTGAAATGGGTGGCTGAGATTAATAGGCAATTTTGCCTTTTTTCTTTAATTAAAAATCAATGGGTCCCACCGGTTTTCTTTCTCACCTACTGCATTGGGGCACGTGTACAAGCCCATTTTTATTTTCTTGTACATTATTCGACAGTATCGTTGGATTATTCAATCGTACCGACAGATTATGCGATGGTATCGATGGATTTTTTTAATCGGCTAGCACCATGAATCGATGTTATCGCTGGATTATTCGATTGAATTCACGGATTATGCAATGGTATAGACGAATTATGCAATGGTATCAATGGTATAGCTTGATTATTCGATGGCCTAAAAATTAATCGATGGTATCGCATGATTGTTCGATGATATCGCATGATTATTCGACGGTATCGTATGATTATTCGATGGTATCACATCATTATTCGACGGTATAGGTGTATTTTTTATTCATAGGACTGTCAGCATAAAAAAAAACTCATCCTATGATGCACAAAATCAGTCATACATATTAATAATTTGGGCTTTCCTCCGAATAAATCTTAAATCTCATGAAATGTCGATTCAAAATAACCCAGGACTTCGATTCCAGGACTTCGACCTAATTCATTCCAGGACTTCAATCTCGGTAACATCAATTCAACACAAAACATCAATCTCCCCACCAGATCATTCCAGGACTTCGATTCAATACATAATTCCTAAGGTATCGATCTAATTCATTCTAGGACTTCGATTCAAAACAACCCAAAAATGTCAATTCAAAACCAATTTGGATCTGAAAGAAGGGAGAATGAGGGAGGTCGACGACCAGGATGCGCCGCCTTTGGAGCCGGTCAGGCCGTAGATGTTCCCTCACCGCCTTCGCAATCGTCATCCGCCTTCACCGTACCTTCAATTGAAGAGAGAAAGAGAGGAAAGGCTTACCGGACTAGGGGCTAATTGGTAGCGTCGGCAGGTGCTGGTGACCGGAGAAGACGGTTCGGTTAGAGACATGGCGATGGCGATGACGATTGGGGACAGGAGGTGATCGCCAACGTCGTCCGCCTTCACTTTCTCTTAATTGCCGCTCTGCTCTCTCTCTCTTCTATGGCGGAACTTATAAAGAAGAGTTAGGGTTAGTTAATACACGCGTCTTTAACCTAGGTGGGATTGTGTTTTTCCCATTTTAATTCACAATTAATTTAAATTCTCCCCCCCCCCCCCCGGCAAGGCAACCCGTCAATTCCTCCATTCCCTTTTCCGATTCTTCCTCCCTGTCAATTCCTCCTCCCCGGCAAGGCAACCCGTAATCTGTCGATTACTCCTCCATGGCTTCAAGGCACCCCGCAATCCGCCGCCTCCACTCCCTATTTCGATTCCTCATCCTAGTCAATTCCGTCGGTCGGAGGGAGCTCCGAATCCGTCGATCTCTCTCGTTCTTGTGATTGGGCAAGTGGAGCAACCACTGGACGCTATCGGCAATGGCGAAGGCAGGTTCTTGGAGTGATTCTTACTCTCCTAACCAGATCTCTTGCGATTGGTGATGTCCATGTTTTGTGTCATGTTTTATATCAACTTTTATATCGATTTCTGTATACATTTCATGCATTTGGGTTAGAATAATGCAGAATCTATGTAGTTTATACTTATTTTCCAAATTAGGGAGTCTAGACTAGTTTTTGTTTAATTTCGCAGAAATCGGACGCAATTTGGAGCTTAAAGGAAAGTCATGAGGAGGCTAAGAATGGTGCAGCTAGAGAAAAGGCCATTTTTCGGCATTCATCATTCTGAGTCAAGTTCTGATGTCTTCATGAGAGTTGTAGCCCTCGAAAAGACATTTCCAACGCATACTCATATGTGTCAATCCGACGAACGAGGACTCGGGAAAGTGCGTTTCAAGAACAGAGCAAGATGCTGAGAACTGAAGACTGGTCGATATCAACCAAGGCTACTCGATATCGACCAAAGCTTGGTCGAAAATCCCAAAATCGACTCCAATCGACCAGCAGACAAGAGGACAGCTCGATATCGACCTATAGTGGTCGATATCAACCAACATGCAAGTCGATATTCCTCTAGGAGCCGAAATCGAGTGGCCAGAGTGAAGCTGAACGAAACAACTCGATATCGACCAGACGTGGTCGATATCGACCTAATGCCAGTGTCGAGTCCAACTCGATTCCGATCTCTACTCAAAGTTCTATCCAAAGTCCAATGGAGATATTCCCAAGAGAAGATTCCTTACACATGAAGACTTGAAAATTTATCTTTTTATCTTTTTATTTATCCTAAGGGTGGAACAATTAATTACCCTATAGGATTTATCTTGTTTTACCTATTTAGATTCATTTATTTCCTAGTAGATTTATATCTTTAGATAGAAGATAGATATTCCTTACCTTGATTAGCAAGGATTAAGGCCTATAAATAAAGCCCATGGGGCTAGTTTTTCATTCATTCAATTCTAGGGAGGAGAATAGGTAGTAAGTAGAGAGAGAGAGAGAGAGAGAGAGAGAGAGAGAGAGAGAGAGAGAGAGAGAGAGAGAGAGAGAGAGAGAGAGAGAGAGGCGCAAGGAGGAGGAGGAGAGAGAGGAGGAGGAACGTTTGGAAGGTTTTGTAAGTTTTAGTTTTATTTTTAATGTTAAAGTTATTTTCTTTCATCATGTTCGCTTTCTAATTTCCCTTCTTCTTGGGTCGGGGTGAGCCCGACGATAGTCATGCACACTTGAGGTAAAGTTTTGATATTTATTATGTTTTGATCATCCAATGCCTTTTATATGTTTATTGCCTACTCAAAAGAATAGAGATTCATGTTAACAACATGAATTATAAACATAAAATTGGTAGATACAATTAGGGTTACTTGAAAGGGTTATCTAATTGTTGGAAAAGGCGAAAGCTTGTTCCTTTGATGTGATTACATAACTATTCTATCTTATCTTTTGTGTGTTTGATTATCATTGCGGTGATCCCTTACCTTGGAAGTTTGCACCTTTATTACTTTATTTCTTTATTTACATTCTGCACAGATTTTACCCGACACCAACCACCATTCCCTATCCATCCCTCGACATCGACCCATTCTTAGCCGACGTCGACAGCAACCCTCATTACCTTTTCCTGCTATTCCCGAACCCCTAAACCAACTAAACCTAGAACCGCTGACTTCTCTCCTGAGAATGAACCTGACTCCACTATCCTATAGCGGGGTCTTGACTATAAATTTATTTGGTTGAGAAACCCTCTCGTCAAATTAGCGCCATTGCCATGGAAGCAATCATTCGCGCCTTAGGTAGTTAGATCTCACGTTTTCCATGAGTTTTCTTTTTGCAGTGTATGCGCCGTTCTGGTCAACCACCTGAATTTGATGCCTTAGACGACCCGGAACGTCTTATACACATCCACTCTAGACTGAAAGAGATCATGGCGACCTCCGAAACACAAGCCCAGACGATCGAGAGGCTTCAAAGGGAGCTAGAAGCCAACAATGCTGCTCTCGCCGCTGAGAGAGCACGCACTGAGCAGGAAGCTGAACGCAGCAGGCAGGCAGAGGCTGAGCTTGCCCAATACCTTACCACTGCGGAGGATTACATGCACCCGACTCTTGTCGGGCCTGAATCGGCTATTCTAATCCCTCCTAATAATTTTGAGATTCGCACTGCCTTCCTTATTGAAATTAAAAATAATGCTTTTTACGGAAGGTTTAACGAATGCCCTCTTGAACATATTACGAATTTTTCTGACATGTGCCAAACTCTTGCTGAAGGTACTACTCTTGAATATGTCAAAATGAAGGCTTTTAGTTGGTCCTTTGCTAGTCCAGCCTTAAAGTGGCTTGAAGGTCTCCCTGTGCGATCCCTCACAACATGGGCAGAGGTTAGAAATGCGTTCCTCAACAAGTTCTTTCCTCCCGCCAAGACAGCACTCCTTAGATAAAAGATTATTGCTTTCAAACAAAAGCTTGGGGAGCCGCTAACACGAGCATGGGATCGATACAAAGACCTGCTGAGATCCTGCCCTACTCATGGGCAGCCACCCTATGTCATTCAAGAGATCTTATACAATTCTCTTGATCTGGCCGCCAAGGAAAGGATCAATCAGTTCACTCAATATGAGTACCTCACACAGACACCAGGAGAGGCATGGGCTACAATCGAAAGGCTCACCAATTTCGACAACACCTATGGGGCTCCTGCAAACTACGACGAAAACAACAATACCTATGCAAGGCCAGCTCCATCCATGCCCCTCTATAAGCCTCCTAAGGAGATTGATCCAAACGTCAATGAGCAGTACTAGAGAGATCAGAATTGCAAGCTCCTCAAGTAAGTCAAGTTTCTTTATGTCAACCAACCCTGCATTGAATGTGGCTCACAGCGACACACCACTCCAGAGTGCCCACATACAGAGCATGTCAGGATGGCAGAAACTCACAAGGTGGTAGCTTACGCAGGGGGTCCCAATCGTTATACGGGGGACCAAAGGTTCCAATAACCACAGTGGAACCACGGTGCCCCTAGGAACCCCCCACCTTACAGAGCTCCAGGACATCTAGAGAGGGACCAGCGGAAAGATGATCTATAGATGATCCTCGATGATATGAGGAGAAATCAGACATAACAGCAGCAATCCACAAGCGCCATCCAGACTCAACTCCATGGCCTCAATACACGAATTGTGGAAATGGATATTTGGAAGAAGAACATGGAGACCCAAATGGGTCAACTCGCGCAACAGATCCCTAGACCAGCTGGAAAGCTCTCTAGGCACACAGATCCAAATCCTAAGGGGCAATCCGGACACGTCGCTGTTGTAAAACTCAGGAGCGGACGCGAACCTGAGGTCGGAGAAGCAAACATCAGCACTGGAGATCAGGTCGATATCGACCAAGCACCGGTCGATATCGACCACCATCAGGTTGATATTGACCCAGATTCTCCAGCAGACCCAAAACCGACCAAAGAAGTCAGAATCGATCAACACCAGGTCGATATCGACCAACATGTGGTCGATATCGAGTCCCCTCCAGTCGATTTTGACCCGTCTACAACACCTCTGACAGCTGATTCAGCTACGAAACCAAAGAAGTCGCTTCCGTTCCCTTCCAAGGCGCTGAAAGATCCCACTACAGGTAGGTTTAAACGCTTTGTTAAGATGCTTCAAGAACTAAATGTTTCAATTCCTTTTACAGAAGCTCTTCAAGAGATGCCTGCTTATGTCAAGTTCCTCAAAGAAATCCTTAGCAACAAGCGATCAATCACTGAAATCGCCAGCGACTGCAAAAGGATGGACTTCCCTGAGAATAGACCTGACCCTAGTAAGTTTTCTATTATTGTGGGATTTGGACAATATAGATATGAGGCATTGTGTGATCTAGGTGCAAGCGTGAGCATCATGCCCTTATCAAACTTGCAAAAGGTGAAGATAGGATCAATAGAGCCTGTGGATGCCAAACTATACATGGCAAAAAATACAGCGGTCATCCCTACAGGTATGGGTGATAATGTCCCTGTTAAGGTTGGTAAGTTCTATATTCCCACTGATTTCCTTGTTATAGATTGTGCGGAAGATCCTACTTTCCCTATTATTCTTGGTAGACCTTTTCTAGCTACTGCAGATGCTAAGATCAGCGTCAGGAAGTGATTGCTCACCTTCACGATAGGCGATGAGGTCTTAGATTTCTCTTTTGGTCCTACAAAGGAGGAAATTCCATGGCTTGAGGTGAAGAGCATAGGCGACCACGGGGGTGAGCTGCCGACTTGCCAAGACCCTAAGTATGAGGTCCCTGTATTCGACGTCAACCATTTCGACTCGACATCGACTGACCCTAAGCCCAAAGATTTCTGTTTTGGGCACGAAAAGGTAAGATAAGGTATGATTTCTACATCTCCTCCATCCATTAATAAAAATAAAATTTTTAGAGGAGATAAGGCCCCGTAGAGAGCTGACCTGCGCAGAATAAGGACTAGAAAGAAGATGAAGTAAGGCAAGGGATTCCATGCAAGCAACTACCTATCAACTGAGCTTGCATATTATAACCTGGACCTAGATGATCCAGGAGAAGGGCCAGGCATAAGAGGGCCCAACATTGAGGGTACCTAAGAACAAGCGGAGAAGTCGGCCTAGCGACTTTAAAATCTAGAGCATGTACATAAAACTTTTAAATTTTAGGACTTTGAAACTTTTGGTTTTGGTTTTGGTTTTGGTTTTGAATACTTCATGTGGGAAATCTTGTTTTCTTGTGAAAATTAACAATTTTACAGGTCGAATAACGGGGATTGAATAAAATTGTCGAGGCAATCTGGTCGATATCGACTGATCTTAGTCGATATTGACCCCTGAAGCGAAATCGACTAGAGAAGAGAAGACGAACTGGTCGATATCGACCATATTTACTCGATATCGAATGAATTGGTCGATTTTGACCCAAGCCCCAATTTCGAATGGCTAATCACACGGAATCTGACGAGAATTGCGGTCGATATCGACCTATACCTAGTCGATATCGACTTCTGGCAACCTACAGTAGCCCAGATTTTGACCTTACAGCGCGTTATTCGGTGAGTTCCTTCCTTTTCCCTTGTTTTATTTTATTTATATAGTGGGGACACTGTATATTCTAAGTATGGGGTGGGGAAAAAGCTCATTATCATTATCATTATTGTTTTATTCTTGATTTTGCTATTACATGGTGAATTTTGGGTGAATTTTTAAATTTTTATGCTTAATTGCTAAACTCAAAGTTCTATGAGACATCTCCCAGTGTCATGGAAGTTATATTGAACTCGACGATGCAAAATTGAATTCATTAGAGATATAGCATGAAATTGCATAGTAAAAGGAAGTCACAATGAAGTGCATATTTTTATTGAAAACGATGAAAGGAGTTAAAATTTGATATTGCTTATGTTGCATGGGAATAGGATGGAGGACTTTATATTTTCCATATATGCTCATATTGTTATATCCTAGCCTTTACCTATGCTTATGCATCACAAAAGCCATATTGAGCCTTATTTTATATTATGCTCCACATGATCTAAATATTGCCCATTCTTTACCTTATTTCCTATCCGGGGATTATGTTGAGAATGAAAGCTATATTATGGAGATTGTTATATGGTTTTTGTGCTGTTGTTATATATCATTATTGGAGTTTGGCAGGAAAGTTTCAAATATTATGGAAAATTTAATGAGTGAAAGAAAATCCGGTCACCTCAGGAGATAAAGGTAGATCAACCCTGCTCGCTGAGATAGTAGTTCGGCGAGATGGGACACACAGGTGAGGAGTCCAAAGCACTAAGTATCTAGGGTCATTCATGACACCCATGTTTGCGACTCGCGAGAAGGCAGTGCTGAGGTTAAAGAGGTAAAAGCATATTATTGCAAAAAGCAATGAGCGATAAGAGAAAGGTGAGAAATCAAATGAATAAGGAATGTGGAAATTCAATTTGGGAAAGTATTCCATTTCCCCGGATCATTAGCACCACATTGCCAAAAATTGCCCACCTTTAGCCTTTTACCAACCTACTCCTTATTGAGCTTAAATTAAAGTCCTCTTGATTATTAATGCTTTGTCACTTATGGATTGTTTTTGCATAACCCTCCTTTTGTGAGTAGATGTTGCTTTTTATTGCACATGTATGGATTTGTGGTATTAGTACCTTTTCGATGATGGTAATTAATTGCAGGGACATATAAGAATGAATCTATGATGTTGAGAGTTTTGAATTCTTCCCCTGAATTACCATCCAAGTTATTGCTTGGGGACAAGCAAGCTTAAGTATGGGGTAATTTGATGTCCATGTTTTGTGTCATGTTTTATATTAACTTTTATATCGATTTCTGTATACATTTCATTCATTTGGGTTAGAATAATGCAGAATCTATGTAGTTTATGCTTATTTTCCAAATGAGGGAGTCTACACTAGTTTTTGTTTAATATCGCAAAAATCGGACGCACTTTGGAGCTTAAAGGATAGTCATGAAGAGGCTAAGAATGGTGCATTTGGAGAAAAGGACATTTTTCGGCATTCATCATTCTGAGTCAAGTTCTGATGTCTTCATGAGAGTTGTAGCCCTCGAAAAGAGCTTTCCAACGCATACTCATATGCGCCAATCCGACGAACGAGGACTCGGGAAAGTGCGTTTCAAGAACAGAGCAAGATACTGAGAACTGAAGACTGGTCGATATCGACCAAGCATACTCGATATCGACCAAATCTTGGTTGAAAATCTCATAATCGACTCAAATCGACCAGCAGACAAGAGGACAGCTCGATATCGAACTATAGAGGTCGATATCGAGCAACATGCAAGTCGATATTCCTCTAGGAGCCGAAATTGAGTGGCCATAGTGAAGTTGAACGAAACAACTCGATATCGACCAGACGTGGTCGATATCGACCTAATGCCAGTGTCGAGTCCAACTCAATTCCGAGCTCTACTCAAAGTTCTATCCAAAGTCCAATGGAGATATTCTCAAGAGAAGATTCCTTACACATGAAGACTTGAAAAGTTATCTTTTTATTTATCCTAAGGGTGGAACAATTAATTACCCTATAGGATTTATCTTGTTTTACCTATTTAGATTCATTTATTTCCTAGTAGATTTATATCTTTAGATAGAAAATAGATATTCCTTACCTTGATTAGCAAGGATTAAGGCCTATAAATAAAGCCCATGGGGCTAGTTTTTCATTCATTCAATTCTAGGGAGGAGAAGAGGTAGTAACTAGAGAGAGAGAGAGAGAGAGAGAGAGAGAGGGCGCAAGGAGGAGGAGGAGAGAGAGGAGGAGGAACGTTTGAAAGGTTTTGTAAGTTTTAGTTTTATTTTTAATGTTAAAGTTATTTTCTTTCATCATGTTCGCTTTCTAATTTCCCTTCTTCTTGGGTCGGGGTGAGCCCGACGATAGTCATGCACACTTGAGGTAAAGTTTTGATATTTATTATGTTTTGATCATCCACTGCCTTTTATATGTTTATTGCATACTCAAAAGAATAGAGATTCATATTAACAACATGAATTATAAACATAAAATTGGTAGATACAATTAGGGTTACTTGAAAGGGTTATCTAATTGTTGGAAATCGCGAAAGCTTGTTCCTTTGATGTGATTACATAACTATTCTATCTTATCTTTTGTGTGTTTGATTATCGTTGCGGTGATCCATTACTTTGGAAGTTTGCACCTTTATTACTTTATTTCAATATTTACATTCTGCACAGATTTTACCCGACACCAACCACCATTCCCTATCCATCCCTCGACATCGACCCATTCTTAGCTGACGTCGACAACAACCCTCATTACCTTTTCCCGCTATTCCCGAACCCCTAAACCAACTAAACCTAGAACAGCTGACTTCTCTCCTGTGGACGAACCTGACTCCACTATCCTATACCGGGGTCTTGACTATAAATTTATTTGGTCAAGAAACTCTGTCGTCAATCGGAAAAGTGAAGATGATAGTAGGTTTTTTTTTATGAATTGGGGGATTATTCGGTGTGATATAGAATATTATTCGGTGTGATATAGAATATTATTCGGTGATATTGAATAATTATTTATAGAAATCGGGGTTTTTTTTATGAATTTGGGGTTTATGAAATATGAAATATTATTTTGTGAATTTTGAAGCATTAATATTCGGTGAAATATGTAATATTCTTCGGAAAAAAAAACATTATGAAATATTATTCGCAAAAAAAAACATTATTCGGTATAATGTAAAATATTATTCGGTTGAATTGATGTTTTTTTAAGACAAACGAAATCAAGATATATATATATATATATAGACAATGGTTCAAATGTAAAATATCCTTAGGGTGTAAAATTTGCTTAAGGTGTAAAATTCTCTAAAGGGCCTAAATTTTGTAAGTAAATTGCTAATGGGCCTAATTTAATTACTAATGGGTCTAATTTAATTAGTAAAATGTCTGCCCCCCTTTCCCCATGCGAGTGCCCCCCTGTCCCTGTGCCCCCCCCCCCCTTCTCGGGCCAGTTTTTTTTTTTTGTTTTTTCTCTTTTGTCCCATAATTTTTTTTTCGTGTTAACACTTTCTGTTGTGCAAGTATAACCTGCTTATGTGCACATATAACATCCTGTTGTGCAAATATAACTTAGTTTTGTGCAGACATAATAATTCATTATGGGGTAAATAGGTAAATGTGCCTATTTCTATTATAAAAATTTATACTTGAAATATGCTTAATTTAGGGGTAAATAAGCCTAATTTTATGGGTAAATAGGTAAATATGTTTAATTTATGGGTATATGCACTTTTTCCCGTTTTCGACACTTTTTGTTGTGCAAATATAAAGTGTATAAATAAAATGATAAAGTGCAAGAATAAAATGACAATGTATATGAGTAATAATATGAAGTGAACAATTAAGATTATTGTTAATGTGCCTTGAATCATTTTTCACCGGCGTCGCATCGGGGGTCCGGGGGGCGGAGCTCCCCGACGGGGGGGTTAGGGGGGCAGCGCCACCCCGCCTTTACGGTATGCAATGTTTATTTTAAACGTACTTATCGTATATTTGTTTTCAAGCATTTAACAATTTCAAATTAAATTGCATAAATAAGATTAAAATGTGCAAATGTAATATTATGTTGTGCAAATATAACATTATGGTGTGCATATATAATAGGCTTTTAAATTAACGTGCATAAATAAAACTAAAATGTGCAAATATAATGTTATGTTGGGAAAATATAACATTATAGTGTGCATATATAATAGGCTTTTAAATTAAAGTGCATAAATAAGATTAAAATGTGCAAATATAATGTTATGTTGTGCAAATATAACATTATGGTGTGCATATATAATAGGCTATTAAATTAAAGTGCATAAATAAGATTACAATGTGCAAATATAATGTTATGTTGTGCAGATATAACATTATGGTGTGCATATATAATAGGCTTTTAAATAAAAGTGCATAAATAAGATTAAAATGTGCAAATACAATGTTCTGTTGGGCAAATATAACATTATAATGTGCATATAAAATAGGCTTTTAAATTAAAGTGCATAGATAAGATTAAAATGTGCAAATATAATGTTATGTTGTGCAAATATAACATTATGGTGTGCATACATAATAAGCTTTTAAAATTAAAGTGCATAAATAAGATTAAAATGTTTTTATACAATTGATAACATATGAGCATAAAAATTGATTACACTTCATTGGTGACATTATTAATGATGACACATTTGTGATTACATTTAAGAATCTAATAACATGAAATATCACATAACATGTCCCCCTCCTTCTTTTTTCCGGGCTTGGAACCGGTTGTGTACCAAAACACAAGCGGAGTTAAAAACATGTTATTATCTAGCTAGGAAGCAATAAAAGAGAGTAAGGAACCAAATGTTATTAATTAAAATAGAAAATTAATGCAAATGCTCTCACTACATCTAACCCTCATTCTAAGCCCAAGATTCACACTCGGATCTTTGGTTATTGACACACATCATTTACAATATCAAAAAGTAAACTAATTGTTTCCAAAATGAAACACCTCGTCATTGTTTGGAGGCTATTAACCATGACAACTTCTCTTCCTCATTATCAGTTCCAAACATCCACACTTCAAAAGGTCCCATTGCTTTTTATGTTTGGTTGTTCACCCTTGAAGGCAAAACACACACATACACTTCAAATATCAGTAAGGTTTACTATTAAATAGTTATAATGAATTTTAAATCATTTTGGGCATATATGCAATGCAAGGTCCATCCACCCATCCATGTATGTAAATTTGTGAGCGATTTGATAGAAGCATGTAAATGATGTAATTTATGAATGCACAACACAACTGGGTCCAAATCAACGATCTGAGGTGCAATTCAGTGTCAAACAAACAAGTAAGACCCAATAGGTCAATCATCACAAATCCCCCAAATCAATTTCTCCCAAACTCTAACAATTCAAATCTTCAAATAAACCAGTTGAACCATCAATCAACATGCAATTCAATGTGAAAAAAGATTAGAGGGAAGGAGATTTACCATAAATCAAGGCAAAAGGGGTTCAAATAAAGGAATAGGAATGCAAGGGAGAAGGAGGTTGAAGAAGATCAAGGAGGGGCTGCTGCGCGTGGGTGGCTATGCTATGCCGGCGGCGGTTGGCAGTCTGCAGGTGGTGGCTCACGGAGTCGCGGTAAGAGCGATGGCCAGTCCGGAGCATTGGAGCTTGGGAGGAGGAGGAGCTTCCAAGAGAAAGAGGGAGCACATGAGTGTGTGTGTGTGTGTGAGAGAGAGAGAGAGAGAGAGAGAGAGAGAGAGAGAGAGAGAGAGAGAGATGTACATGGCGGCTAATAAACTTTTGAGAGAGTAGGGTGCGGCCAATAATTTTTGGGTGTTGATAGAACACCACAAATGGTGATTAAGGATTTGCATGTCCTTAAGGACGTGCATGCACGTCGTTAAGGACGTGCAAGTGTGGGACTGTTCACGTCCACTAGCAGACCCTTTGCACGTCCTTAACAACGTGCATGCACCTCTTTAAGGACGTGCAATATATGCACGTTGTTAAGGACGTGCAAATCTTTCCCTTAACTCCTCGTATGGAAACGGGTTGGGTGGTTCTGCAGGCATTCCTCGACCCCCGAAGCCTCCCTTTCCTTCGGACGCTTGCAGATGAGGGTTGGTGGAGCTCATTGTCGCATACATCGTTGGAAGTCATGTATGAAGATGACAGCTCATACGGCAGTGGGGTGTCGTCGATGTCAGTCCATGACAAATCCATCCAGAACGGGTGGATGTCCTCGGCGGGTATCGGAGTACCGGAGTTGTCGTATGCCTGAATCTCATGAACACAAGGGATCCCGTAACAAACCCTCCAATGTCGGTCCGTGCATTCCAGAGGAATGTTTTGGTTCACGACATCCTGCCACATCTTGTACAGATAATCGAAGCACTTTTTGGAGATTAAAGTCTTTACCTCATCAAAAAGGTTGACTTTATGCGCCGCTGTTGGCCATTTGAAGCGGTCGATCTCCAAAGCAGTCTGCAGCTCATGCAGTTGACAATCGTTGACTCAATGGATTGCATCGATCACGATGCGAAAGTCACCAAATGATGAGTGCAGTGCCTTCTTCAGAACCTTGTGTTGGCCCTCAACTCTGTACACATTGAAGTGCGTACCACTAAATGTTTGATGTCATATCATATTGTAATGGGAGATATGAAGTAAGGTGTACCTGTTTGTTGTATGGGTTCCGAGATGGAAGACATTATCTACGTAGCATCGTACGATGTTCCTGCTGTACGGAAGCCACACCGCCTCTAAATACGCCACCACACCTGGGAATGGGTGCCATGCAGCGTGTAGCGCCCGACGACGGCGGTTGAATGATTCCTCCGACCTCGATTGGAACAACCCCCAACAGTTTCCCTTGAAGGTGCCAGCGTCACAGCGTGGTTTAAATTCTTTGTGATCTTGAGAGCAGCTTTCTCGCATCTTCTCGTCACGTGTAACCAGCAAAGGAGATGTTAGACGTTGGGGAAGACAACATTCAGCGCCGCCAAGAGACCTAGCTCCCGATCAGTCATAATAGCTTGAGGTTGAACCGTCCCAAGCAAGACGTGAAGTTGACGCAGCACCCAGGCGTATGTCTCTTCGTTCTCGTGCGACATGAAGGCATAGGCGATGCAGTAAGTCTTGCCCGAGGGTGTGAACCCGACCACCTCGCACAATGGAATCCCATATCTGCAAGTGTAAATGTGTTACATGTACAATACTTTATAATTGACTATATGTGTAATAATGTAATCGTAAATAGTTAACTTACGCATTTGTTTTGTACGTGCTGTCCAATACGATGATGTAATGGAACCTTCGGAGAAGCCGGATCCCGTCAGGATGCGCCAAGAAGAGGTCGCTCAAGACGTTGTCGTCATCCGGATGTCGTCTGAACTCGTAGTAGTACCCTCTTTCCCGCAGACGATGCAGGGTATCTTAGGTCATCGTCCGACTACCCCTTTCTTCGACGACCATCTTGTTGAGCGTGTTGTTAACGGAATGCGACGACGTGACGCTGGTCTCATCCAACTGCCTCAATCCGTACCCAATAGCTTTTGGAGGGGTACCAATTTCCTTCATCCACCTAGCCATCTTCTTTTCCTCCTCTGTCATCTGTCCGGCGATGCCGTGACCCTTCAAGCTCGTGGGAAGCCCGTGCTTATGAACACCGTTGGTTACCGTCATAACCCAGTGACCCGGCGGAGCTTCGTGCCCGTGTAGAGAGAATGGACAACCGTTTATCTTCGATTACGTGCTTCGGAGCTTCCTTCCGCGTGGACGGTACTCCCCATACTGCTCGCAAGCAAGGAGAACCCCGCTTGGACGGTTCGACGCCCCCGTCCAAGACCGCTTGATTACTAAAATCATGTAGTATCTCCGACCCCAAGTCCTTGAAATGCGTAACCATTTCGTCACGGTCATTCCAAACCCTTGGGTCCGAGAACTCAGAGGTGAAGTCTCGAAACTGTAATAACATTATGTTGATAGGAGGAAATCGAGATTGCAAATTAAAATATAAATAAATCACAGCAAACCAGATTCCGTCCCTTGCAAGTAATTACAAGACCTCCTTCTGATGTAGCAGTGGGAAGTCAGGATCGATCCACGAGGAAGCGTGTCAGCGGATCCTAGGCAGCGTTGGAAACTCATGGACAGAAGTCGACAACAGGGTCCTCGATCTCGACTAGAGTAGTCGACAGAAGATCGGACAGTCGAACACAGCAACAGCAACTCGGCACAGGCTACTCGATATCGACGAAGGGCTACTCGATATCGAGTACAGTCCTTGTCGACTTCGAGTTGGCTTGTCGATTTCCTGCACAAATAAGCTACGGCGACTCTAGGTCGAGAATCAGTAGTCGAGATCGAGTAGTGCTATTCGATCTCGAGTAGACAGAGGATAAAAACGAAAGAAAATAAATGCAAAGGCTTTGGGATTTCAAACTAAACTGTATGTAAAAGACTTCCAAGATTGGGGTTTTCACAACGATAACCAAGCATGCATAAGGCAGAAATAAAACAGATAATCATGTAAATCGCATCAAGGACAAGCCTTCGCCTTTTCCAACAATTAGACAACTCTTTCAAGAAACCCTAATTGTCTCTACTAATTTTATGTTTATAATCCAAGTGGTTAACATGGATCTCCATTAGATGGGTAATAAACACATAAACAAGTAGGAGATGCTCAAAATATGATAAAAGTTAGATCTTTACCTCAATTATGCATGGCTATCGTCGGGCTCGCCCCAACCCTAGAAGTGGGTTGACTACTCGCGCTTCATCGCAAACTCAGACATCATCGATTGAAATGAAATAACAACTTGCATTAACTAAATTCAAAAGACTTTACAATCCCGGCGATCCAACTCTCGTTGAACGCCAAAACCCTAAAACCTTCGAACTCCTAAATCTCTACTTGGAACTACTTGTCTCTGCCTGAAATTGAATTGTGATTGAATCAATGAAAAACCAGCCTCATGGGCTTTATTTATAGGCTTCTAAACCTTGCTAGTCAAGGATAGAAACATCTATCTATATCTAAAATTATATCTAAAAAGCTTAATGATAAATAAAATCAATAAAGGAATTAAATCTAAATATATCTAAATGTGTTCATGTGGATAAATCTCTTTCTTCATGATATATCTTGATGATTTCGGATAGAATCGACAATCTTCGGGCCCAAGTAATCCCACACCGAGTAGGATTCGTCAAACCGAGTAACGCGGCTCTGGAGGTCTACTCGATCTCGACAAAGGTCTAGTCGATCTCGAGTAGGGAAGTTGGTCGACTGGCTCGGCTTCGTCGTCTCGGCTAGCTGGTCCTCGACAGACTCGGTCATGGCTCACGGGTCTAGTCGATCTCGAGGACCCCTAGTCGTCTTCGAGTAGGAATGGGTCATCGACTAGGTCCTCTCGGGTGGCTCTGCTCGACATGCTCAGACACGGCTTCCAGGCTCGTCGATCTCGAGTAGGTCTACTCGATCTCGAGTAGGGTGTAACCCGGTCTGTCCTCGTCTTCGGCTTCTCGATCAGCTCCGTCCTCGACCAGGCACTTTTGGTCGATCTCGAGTAGAGTGTACTCGATCTCGAGTAAAGTTTTCTCAGCTTTCTGCTCTGTTCTTGAAACGCACTTTCCCGAGTCCTCGTTCGTCGGATTGACGCATATGACCATGCGTTGGAAAGCTCTTTCCGAGGGCTACAACTCTCATGAAGACATCAAAGCTTGATTCAGAACGAAGAATGGTGAAAAATGGTCTTTTCTCCAGCTGGACCATTCTTAGCTTCTCCATGAGTTTCCTTTAAGCTCCAAAGTGCGTCCGATTTCTGCCAAATATAACAAAAACTTGTGTAGACCTCCATATATTGCCATTAAACATAACTTACATAGATTCTGTATTATTCTAACCCAAATGCATGCAATGTATGCAGAAATCGATATAAAAGTAAGTGTAAAACATGGCAAATTAGGCTCACAACAAACACCCCATACTTAAGCTTGCTTGTCCTCAAGCAATACTTTTATTTGTCATACAGGGGAAGAAATCAAAACTCTCAACATCTCAGATCATTCTTATATAACCCTGCAATCAATTACCATCCTCGAAAAGGTACTAGTGTCACAGATCCATGCATGTGCAAATATATAAAAGCAACATCTACTCACAAAAGGAGGGTTATGCAAAACATTCATTTGTGACAAAGCATTAATAATCAAGAGGACTTTAATTTAAGCTCAAATAAGGAGTAGATTGGTAAAAGGCTAAAAGGTGGGCAATTTCTGGCAATGTGGTGCTAATGATCCGGGGAAATGGAGTATTTCCAAACTGAGTTTCATACCGCATTCTTTCTCATACGATCCATCACCTTTCATAAGGCTTTTTCTCAATAATAATGCTTTTACCTCTCTAACCTCAGCACTGCCTTCTCGCGAGTCGCAAACATGGGTGTCATGAATGGCCCCGGATACTTAGTGTGTCGGACTCCTCACCTGGTGTCCCATCTCGCCAAACTATTATCTCAGCGAGCAGGGTCGATCTTTGATCGGATTTTCTTTCACTCATTAAATTTTCCATATATTTCAAACAATTCCGCCAAACTCCATTATAATAACAACAACACATCACAAACACCATATAACATCTCCATAATGTAACATCATTCTCAACATAATCCCCGGATAGGAAATAAGGTAAAGAATGGGCAATATTTAGATCATGTGGAGCATAATTGAAATAAGGCATAATATGGCTTTTGTGATGCATAAGCATGGGTAAGGCTAGGATTATAACAATGAGCATTATATGGAAATCTAAAGTCCTCCATCATCTTATCATGCAACATGTCAAAAGCAATATCAAATTTTACCTCCTTTCATGGTTTTCAAGAAATAATGCACTTCATTGTGACTTCCCTTTACTAGGCCATTTCATGCTATATCTCTAATGAATCCAATTTTGCATCGTCGAGTTCAATATAAGCTTCCATGACATTATTTCAAAAAATTTAATGGGGGTCATTTTTGGGTCATTTTTTTTTTTCAAATTTTGGAAAACATGCATATAAGCACATAGATCAATAATGAATTCCAAAATAGCCATGTATAAGATATAAACTTTTAAACATGCACACAAAATGTCAAATATATCAAATATGCATGAAGTAAGCCCTTCCCCCACCCCATACTTAAACATTACAGTGTCCTCACTGTATAAAATAAAAACAAGAGTAAAGGAAGGAACTCACAGGATAACACATCGAGGAAGACAAAACAGGCATGTCGAGTAAGTTGCTCGTCGATATCGAGTACAGGTCACTCGATCTCGAGTAGCTTCGTCTGCGTCCAGTGGTTTTCCGAAGTCGATGAGTGTCTTGGCTCGTCGATGTCGAGTACGTCTACTCGAGGTCGAGTACTTCTGGGCTTCTCCTCCTTGTCGTAATCGACTTGGCCTTTGTCGATTCTGATTGTTTTCAGGGACTTCTTTATTACACTTTTCGCGATTCTTATATGCTTGCCGACCTAAAAGTGTTAGATTGCACAAGAAACAAGACTATCCACATGAACTATTCTAAAAGACATAAAACCAAAACCAAAAACAAAATCCAAAAACTAAAAAGTTCAAAAGTCCCAAAAATTCATAAAGTTTATATACATGCTCTAGATTTTAGAGTCGCTAGGCCGACTTCTCCGTTTGCGCATTAGCTTGGCTCATCTTTGTCCGGAGGTATGGGTGGGTCTGGTGGTTCCTCCGGTGGTGGGAAGCGTGGGATGTCATACAGGGGCATCATGTGAAGAAGCTTAAACCTCTCTGAGTGACCGCTCCATGGCTTCATCCATTCATCCTCCTGGGCTCCAGCTGGCATGCATAAAGGAATATATAAGGGAAATTTGCATACCTCATCATCATACCTCTTCCGCTTCATCGGTTGATTTGTTTGCACATTTCCGCCATAGCAAAACGGTGGAGTGGGAAGAGATATTTCCACCTCATCTTGTGGAGCTTCATGCCACTTTGCGAGGACCCCATACTTGAATATGAACATCGGTTGCTCAAAATCGTCAGGGATAGCCTTCACCTTATAAGGCAAAAGCGACCTTGAAGCACCATGGGCAACGACGTCCGGATTTTGTGTTGGTGGCTCTTCTTCTTCTTGGGATCCTTCCAAAGGTTCTTCAAAGATAGATAGCGAAGTAGATATCGAAAAAGAGAAAGGACATACATGGGTTTCTGTGGTACAGACGATTTCGGCTAGTGTTTCTGGATCAGTTCCTCCATAATGTGTACATGTCGAGTCCAGGTAGTCGATGTTGACTGGCTCATAGAAGGGGACATTGTCGAACCAACTTGTCATTGTTGATTTGGGCGATTTAGCGTAATGTTCCCATCTACGCAACACAAGTTTAGCTTCTGCCCGTTCCCTTGCTGCTTTCTCAGCGGCGATAGCAGCATCTTTAGTGGCGATAGCAGCATCTTTAGTGGCCAGTTCCCTTGTATGCCTCTGTATCAGCTGCTCCCGTGTTTCTGCGGCCGCCATGGCTCTTTTCAGTTTAGAATAGATGTGTAGGACACGTTCCGGATCATCTAAGGCATCAAACTCAGGTGGTTGACCAGAACGGCGCATACATCTGCAAATTAACTCAAGAGAAACGTGAGATTTAACTACCTAAGGCGCGAATGATAGCTTCCCCGGCAACGACGCCAATTTGTTGATAGGAGGAAATCGAGATTGCAAATTAAAATATAAATAAATCACAGCAAACCAGATTCCGTCCCTTGCAAATAATTACAAGACCTCCTTCTGATGTAGCAGCGGGAAGTCAGGATCGATCCACGAGGAAGCGTGTCAGCGGATCCTAGGCAGCGTTGGAATCTCACGGACAGAAGTCGACAACAGGGTCCTCGATCTCAACTAGAGTAGTCGACAGAAGATCGGACAGTCGAACACAGCAGCAGCAACTCGGCACAGGCTACTCGATATCGACGAAGGGCTACTCGATATCGAGTACAGTCCTTGTCGACTTCGAGTTGGCTTGTCGATTTCCTGCACAAATAAGCTACGGCGACTCTAGGTCGAGAATCAGTAGTCGAGATCGAGTAGTGCTATTCGATCTCGAGTAGACAGAGGATAAAAACGAAAGAAAATAAATGCAAAGGCTTTGGGATTTCAAACTAAACTGTATGTAAAAGACTTCCAAGATTGGGGTTTTCACAACGATAACCAAGCATGCATAAGGCAGAAATAAAACAGATAATCATGTAAATCGCATCAAGGACAAGCCTTCGCCTTTTCCAACAATTAGACAACTCTTTCAAGAAACCCTAATTGTCTCTACTAATTTTATGTTTATAATCCAAGTGGTTAACATGGATCTCCATTAGATGGGTAATAAACACATAAACAAGTAGGAGATGCTCAAAATATGATAAAAGTTAGATCTTTACCTCAATTATGCATGGCTATCGTCGGGCTCGCCCCAACCCTAGAAGTGGGTTGACTACTCGCGCTTCATCGCAAACTCAGACATCATCGATTGAAATGAAATAACAACTTGCATTAACTAAATTCAAAAGACTTTACAATCCCGGCGATCCAACTCTCGTTGAACGCCAAAACCCTAAAACCTTCGAACTCCTAAATCTCTACTTGGAACTACTTGTCTCTGACTGAAATTGAATTGTGATTGAATCAATGAAAAACCAGCCTCATGGGCTTTATTTATAGGCTTCTAAACCTTGCTAGTCAAGGATAGAAACATCTATCTATATCTAAAATTATATCTACAAAGCTTAATGATAAATAAAATCAATAAAGGAATTAAATCTAAATATATCTAAATGTGTTCATGTGGATAAATCTCTTTCTTCATGATATATCTTGATGATTTCGGATAGAATCGACAATCTTCGGGCCCAAGTAATCCCACACCGAGTAGGATTCGTCAAACCGAGTAACGCGGCTCTGGAGGTCTACTCGATCTCGACAAAGGTCTAGTCGATCTCGAGTAGGGAAGTTGGTCGACTGGCTCGGCTTCGTCGTCTCGGCTAGCTGGTCCTCGACAGACTCGGTCATGGCTCACGGGTCTAGTCGATCTCGAGGACCCCTACTCGACTTCGAGTAGGAATGGGTCATCGACTAGGTCCTCTCGGGTGGCTCTGCTCGACATGCTCAGACACGGCTTCCAGGCTCGTCGATCTCGAGTAGGTCTACTCGATCTCGAGTAGGGTGTAACCCGGTCTGTCCTCGTCTTCGGCTTCTCGATCAGCTCCGTCCTCGACCAGGCACTTTTGGTCGATCTCGAGTAGAGTGTACTCGATCTCGAGTAAAGTTTTCTCAGCTTTCTGCTCTGTTCTTGAAACGCACTTTCCCGAGTCCTCGTTCGTCGGATTGATGCATATGACCATGGGTTGGAAAGCTCTTTCCGAGGGCTACAACTCTCATCAAGACATTAAAGCTTGATTCAGAACGAAGAATGGTGAAAAATGGCCTTTTCTCCAGCTGCACCATTCTTAGCTTCTCTATGAGTTTCCTTTAAGCTCCAAAGTGCGTCCGATTTCTGCCAAATATAACAAAAACTTGTGTAGACCTCCATATATTGCCAATAAACATAACTTACACAGATTCTGTATTATTCTAACCCAAATGCATGCAATGTATGCAAAAATCGATATAAAAGTAAGTGTAAAACATGGCAAATTAGGCTCACAACACATTAGTGGAAATATGATCAAAACGGAAGGCATACGAAATATATTCACCATACGAAACGTATCCGTACCTGGCAAACTTGGAGACGACGATTGCTTTGCGACTTGGCCATAGCGATTCTAACGGTGAAGGAATATATCGAACGAAGTCGGACTTTGTTTTGGAGTGCAGAATCAAGCTATCCCCCTTCACTTCAAATAGGCAGTTTTGCGTTAAAGGTACGTGGAGATGCACGTCCAACAGAACGTGCAAAAATGCACGTGGTCAACGACGTGCATGCACGTCTTTGACCACGTGCATTTCGTTCCCTAACCATAAACCCTAACCTAACCCTAACCCTAAACCCTAACAACCCTAGCCAAACCCTAAACCCTAACCTAACTCGTTCTTTACGTTTTCATTTTCGTTCTTTCCACGTCTTCGTTCTTGACGTTTTCGTTTTCGTTCTTGATGTTTACGTTTAATATGACTCAGAATAAATGAGAGGAGTCTACTCGAGATAGAAATATACAGATAGATACAAAATCTGTAACATAAAAGTATAATATAGAGATAGATACTACAAAAGCTGTAAATGTATAAATGTACATCAATGTCCAGCTGGATGGCGTACAGCCTCATCCAAAATCTCCGTCACCTCGTCTAACAGCTGATGAATGCGAGGGTCGGTAGCCAGGGCCCTCCAATAGCCCTCTAGCTCATGCAAGTGGGCCGCTACCGCCGGAGGGATAACAGGGGATGAGGCAGGTCCACCCATGGATCTAAGCCGATCGGGTGGACGGGCACCGGAGGGTCCGGATGGGGTGGCGTGGTGGGCAGCACGTACGGCCGGCTCTGCAACGCGTACCAAGCCAGGTAATCTGCAGTGACACCGGCCTGACAATCCTCGCTGGTGCGTCTGTGCTCGGCGACCCTCGTCCTGCAAGTCCTGCCACTTGTCGTGGCCGCGGTCAAACACGGCGACGTACTTCGTCTTCAAGCTGGCGTCGCGGGTGACCTGAGCCGGCTCGATGACGGGCAGTGGGATCCCCTGGACTCGTCCGAACTGGCGAAGGCACCTATCGGGCATATATGGCTCCTCCTCCCCGCAGAATGTGATGGTGCCCCGATAGGTGGACTGACGGTACTGGCCGTCGAAGTCCAGATCACGCCCAAAGGGCATCCACTCCACCTATAATTAAAAAAATCAGGCGTAATTCAGAGTTAAGAAATATATGTCATATAGTTAGAGTCTCGAATACATACATCGGCGACGGTAAGATGGTCCACCTCGTCCCGCATCTTCTTCACCTTCTTCAGCTTCGCCTCGTCCTTTATGCGATGTGGCGCCTTCGGACCGATGAACTTCGCGTAGAAGCGAGGGTCTTCCTTCCTAGCTGGATCGTTGGAGAAATCACCTCGGAAGCAAGGGAAGTACGCCCATATCCAAGCCTTGACACAAAACAGAATGTCATTAGCATAAAATATAAATATTTGTAAACTATAACTCTAATTCAGCGGTTTCGTACATGTAGAATCGGTGTGCAGCTATCTATACCCTTTGCACCTACTCGGGTAGCCTCGTCTAGGCCCCTGTACAGACATGCGAGGGCACCTGCAACCCATGCAAGGGTGGCCGTCCGTGGGATGTCCCAAATAAGGCCAAAGATCTTCCATGGGATCCGGCTTTGCGACTTGTCCACAAATAGAGTCGCGGCGACAACGATGGCCAGGTACCCCATGTGGAGAAACTGACGTTGTGCAGGGTCATCCTGGGGCTGCCCTCCTCCCGTATGCGTGCGCAGCCGAATCTGCTCAGGATCAGCCGCGGCCTCTGGGTCATCAGCGGGGGCGGGGTCGATGAGCGGCATGTGTCTCGCGATCCACAGGGCAGTCAACCAAGTAACTAGAGGGCCGCCAGCATGTCTGTATAATGTCAAGGCCTGTGGGGTGAGCTGGTAGTACTGTGCGATGGTGGGGATCAACGCGCCCGGGGCCAGATAGGACATACACGGCAGACTCTCCATCGGAAGTCCCATGAGGCAAGCAACGTCGTGCAGCGTGAAGGTCATCTCGCCCCATGGAAAGTGGAAGGAGCTGGTCTCCAGGTGCCAATGCTCCAGGAAGGCGGTGCAAGTGAACTCATCCACACACTCCCAATGGAGGGACCTCAGCTGCGGGATGCCCGATGGGATAAGATCCTGCACCCAGGTCCCCGGGCCCTAAAAAATGTAGAGGTCGAACGGTAGCAAGTGAGTCGCCCGATGGTGGAACTTCAACAGCGGCAGATCCACAGTAGGCTCCCTCCACACTTAGTACGCTCGGTGATGCCTGTAAGACACAAGCAGCTCTCCCGACGGTAAGAAAGGGTCGACCTGCACAGCTGGTGCGGCAACCTGCGCAGGGAGGGGCGCGGGCTCCTCCTGCCCCCCCCCCCCCCCCCCCTCCTGTGGGCCCCCCTGACCCTCAGCCTGCCCCTCCTGGCTCCCCTCCTGTGGGCCCCCTTGCCCCTCATCCCGCCCCTCCTGCCCGTCGTCAGCCTCCTCTACGACGTCAGGGATCACGTCATCCGCAGATGCCAATGAGATCGCCGCTGGTGTGGGGGAGGTCGAAGCCTTAGCGTCCTGTGTGCCGGAAGTAGATGCCTCGGGGACGCCTGAAGTAGATGCCTCGGGAATGGTGGGGGGTACACGAGCAGGCGGTCTACCCATGTCGGCCCGTCGACCCACAACTACGTCAGTAATGCAGCTGCTCAGCACATCGGGGGTCTTCAAAGAAGGATGTCGCCTCTCCGTCGCATCGCCAGAAGGATCCCAAGATGGCAGACCCTTCCAGAAGCTGTCCTCCTCGTCGGTCGGGGGGGTCCCCATCGACTGCTGGTAGCCCTCTGCAGACATCAGCAGATCATCGACTGTGGCTGTCTGATCGTGGGGTACCGTCTCCTCCTGTATTTGGCTGACCGGTGCCCGGTCTCCGAACCTAACAGGCCGGAGGGTACCATCCCCCCTCAAGAGCCTCCCTGCCTGTTATTATGAAATGTTGAGAACCTGTTACTTTTTATGTGCGAATTTATTTCATCCAGTTGGCTATTTTAATGTATTTTAATATCTTTTAATGGCTTTTAGTATATTTTAAGGTATTTTAGTATCTTTTAATGTATTATAATATCAGTTAATGTCTTTTCATATATTTTAATGTATTTTAATATCTTCTAATGTCTTTTCATATATTTTAATTTATTTTAATATCTTTTAATTTCTTTTAATATATTTTAATGTCTTTTAATATATTTTAATGTATTTTAATATCTTTTAATGTCTTTTAATATATTTTAATGTATTTTAATATCTGTTAATGTCTTTTAATATATTTTAATGTATTTTAATATCTTTTAATGTCTTTTAATATTTTTTATTTTCTTTGAATCTTAATGTATTTCAATGTATGTTGTACTTTTGTACAAACAATACAAACTATATTATAAACCATAAAAACTATATACGATCAAACCATAAAAACTATATACTATCAATTATAATCTATCAAATTATATTATAAATCATAACAACTATATACTATATAATCATGCACGTTATATTATAAAACTATATTATAATATATCAAACTACATTATAAAACTATAAAACTTAATCAAATAAAATAAATAATTCAAATAACATACCGGTGGGGCCGGGACAGGAGAAACCTCTGTAGACCGCCGCGGACCTCCACCACCGGAACCCCCGCCACCTCCACCACCGTGACCGCCGCCGCCGCCTCCACCGGCTCCTCCACCACCACCGGCTCCACCACCACCAGCTCCTCCACCACCACCGCCTCCTTCGTCGACGTCGCCACCGCTGCCTCCACCGCCTCCTCCATCGACACCTCCACCGCCTCCTCCATGGGCGCCACCACCTCCACCGGCTCCATCGGCTGCGCACCACCACCACCGGCCTCCATTGGCGCCACCACCTCCGCCTCCATCGTCGATGTCTCCGCCTCCATCTCTCTCACCGGCTCCATCGCTCTCTGTGTTTCTCTCTCTCTCTCGGTGTCTCTCTCTCTGTCTCGAGCTCTCTCTCTCTCTCTCTCTCTCTCTCTCTCTCTCTCTCTCTCGGTGTCTCTCTCTCTCTCTCTCTCTCTCTGTCGTCGGCGCTCTCTCTTTCTTTCTGTCGATTTGGAATTGGGAACGACGAAGCACGTTCGCTTTGTATTTAGAAGACGAGCTTGCACGTCCTCAAGGACGTGCAGCACGTCCTTGAGGATGTGCAAGCACGTTTTTTTTAAAAAAAAATAAAAACGTGCTTGCACGTCCGGGCTCGGGTGGCTGTAAACCCACCTGCACGTATTTAAGGACGTGTGGATTTGCGGTGTATATAGCCGAAACGTAATTTTTTGAGAGGGCATAGTTAGCTAAGCAGATCGTCCAAAGAGTATATTTAGACAAATTTTCTCACTTTCTTATTCAAAAATATCTATATCTATATAAACTCTTAATTTAGAATTTGATTTAGAAGAGTTTATGTAAGTGTGTAAACATTAAAGAGATTTAGGGGTTTTGACCAATTATAAATTTATTTTTTCTCTTTAATCTTTTTTTTTAATTCTCCTTTTTTTCTTATTTTTCTTTTAATTCTTTTTTTTCTTTAATCTTACAAATTATTGGGCTTAATTCAAAACATTAAATTCAATCTAATATAACTATTGGGCTTAACACAAATTCATTTACTAACTATCTATATCTATATACTATATTAATTTATGTGACATGTCCTTTCCATGTTCAAAGTTATTTGTGAAAATATTATTTACATAATATCATTTTATTATGGTAACTATATTTTTTAATATTATTTTTTTTTTGAAAAATATTCTAATATTAATTACCCAATATTATTTGATGTTACATTTTTTAACCAATGGGATTAATTCAAAATTTTTTCTTTCACTATTTATTATTTATTTTTCTCTTTATCTCTATAACCCAAGTGTAATTTTTTCTATTATTTTTAACACATTTACTAATCAATGGGTTTAATTAAAAATATTGAATTAAATCTAATGTCTATGGTTTATCTATATCTAAATATTATTTATAAAAAATCACGTCATGGCACCGGTATCGTACTAGTATATTCTAAATAATAAATGATTTGTCTTCCTTATTTTAGTTGCACATTTTGGTTCATTTTTCAACTTTTTGTATTTACCGTTTAGTTTGTATGTCATTTATTATTAACCCTTGCTAAAAAAATATATATTATTAACCTATAAATGATATCCATCATACAAATTTATCTCTTTATATTAATGAATATTTTTATTTTCCAAGATTTGCATGAACGAAGCCTATAACACCAACTCTGCGCCTTTTCTAAACACATATGTCGTTCAAGAACAATATTGTCGTTTTAGACTTTCCAAATATTTGTTTATATTTTATTTGGTCATTCCTTTTAATAAATATTTTATATTCTCATTTACTTTTCTTTTCCCTCGCGACCGCGCCGAAATTCCACTGTTTGAACTCTCGAAATACTGTTTTCCATTTACAAGGAATAGAACTCTATGTTTGGGAGCCATTTTGGTCTAAGTTAATGATGTCGACCATCAATTATTATATATAATAAAGGAGAAGTCGCATGAGACACATGACGACTTCTCCTTAATGAAAGTCGTATAAACCATTCACAAATTTTTGAAATAATCAATATATGTATAAGATAAAATTTTATCCTAACTCCATTTAATCAATATATTTATATATGCATAAGATAAAATTATAATATCAAATTTTATTCTAACTCTATTTCATCAATATATCTATATATGCATAAGATAAAATTTGACCCAATTTGATTAGATATTAATTTATTTTTAGAAGATATTAACTAATTTTAAAATATATGCATAAGATAAATTTTTATTCTAACTCTATTTAATTAATATATCTATATATGCATAAGATAAAATTTGACCCAATTTAATTAGATATGGATATATTTTGAGAGGATATTAACTAATTTTAAACACTCTTATATAAGAATCGACCCCCATTTATTATGTATGTTATGACTTAATTTTATATCATCGCACCTTGAATTAAGCATATTAAGCATATATAAAACAACTTCTACGCATATAATGAGAGCTTTTGTGAATGAGTTTAACTAGTGCTTGATAAATTATGCATATCTAGAAAACATATGAAGAATTATGGGGATTTGTACTAATAAGATACTCCCTCCGTTAATTAAAACTTGACGTTTTACTATTTATGAACGTTTTTTGAGGTGTTAAAAACTATATAAAATATTAACTTTTTAAATATTTTTTAAAAACAATTTCATAGTTATTACTATTAAGTATGAATTTATAAAAACAAATGTGAAAAAAAGTTAATATTTTTTATATTTTTTATCATTTAAAAAAACATGCATGAATAGTAAACGACAAGGTTTAATTAACAGAGGGAGTATTAACTAATTTAAAGACAAAAGTATAAGCATAATTATAGGTTTTGATATGTTGTTTCATTTGTTGATAAAGTATAAATTCATTCACATTTGAGAAATTAACTTTTCATACGTTGTTTCCACTAATATATACTAGCAAGAAGTAAGAAGTAAGGAGAAATTAGTTTGTATACTACTGTAACAAAGCATAAATTCATTCGGATTTGAGAAACATAAGGGCTTTAGGCAAGATGTCGAAATGGCTATTGACAAGATAATTTCACCTAAATTATCACAGGTACTTTTCATTTTTTCCGAACACATTGCAAAAAGGGACAAAACTCTCTTTTCCCGAATCGAAACCTAAATCTGTCGAATGAATTGTTTTGATTGAAAACAGCCTAAAATCGATGAAATTAATCAAAAGATCAATCAATCAACACACGAATTGGTATATCGCTCGCTTTAGGTGATTATCGAATGGCGATTTTTGGTCTTCGTTCGAAAAAACCGTCGAAGGAAGGAGCTCGGCAGATAGAAACGAGGTGAATGAATAACCTCGGCGAACATAAATGAGGTTAATACGTAACCTCGGTGAAAAAAAATGAGGTTATGATGGAGTCTCGTCTACGTTATGTGAGGTTTATAAGGATCCCTTTTGAAGATCTTATCTAAATCCTCATACATTTAAGCCGAGCTTAATAAATAACCTCGGCTTCTGTTGTTGAGGTTAAGGAGGGAGCTCGGCTTCTGTTGTTGAGGTTAGTGAGGGACCTCAGCTACTGTTGTTGAGGCTATAAAATAGCCTCATTGACACGTATTGCATAAATTCATTAAATTGTGTATATGTGTGATGGATATTTTTATAACGCAAACTCATATGCTTCTAATAATGAAACAAACTATAAGAATGAGACAGACTAAATGATTAAATTAGTTTAGAAAATGTTGTTTTCCCCACTTTTGATTGTAACTCTCAATTATTAAATCAATATCATAACTTTATCTAAATAGCAAATTAATTAGTTGTTCTTAATCAGACATGAAACTGATTAATGCATATTTTAATGTTTTATCTTCTAGTAATTGTTTCAAGTGGCCACTTCCCACCTATCCTCAAAATTAGATTTGACATGTTAAGCTAATTAATTAATGAAGTAAAAAAATAATAGAATTACAAACATAGAGAGAGAAGAATGGATAACAAAATCACACTATTAAGCAATGATCTGCGAAGAACTCAAGGATAAGTTGAGAATCTCCACATTGGTCATGAAGAATTCGTTCCATTGTATGTAAATTATTTCCAATGTAGCTTTAAACTCATTTTTTCATATAGGTTGCAGTTATACAAAATACCTTATATGTAAATAAGAAAAATGTAATTACATTGAGCTACATTACCTGTACTAATCTAAATAACAAGCCATTGGTAGTGACTGTTGTTATGCTATGGAAATCTAATGTATTAGCAATAGAAAAACAACTAGGAATTACATCCACGTTGCATTCACGATGGTTTCATGCACAAAAAATATTGATATATGTCAGTTCGACAAATAATATTGAAATCTTAAATTACCTCTGTTGATGCTACATTCATGACGAATACATATATTCACTAGTGTTTTGGCCTGTGCTACGCACGGGTCTAAATTTTTTATATATAAATTATATATAAAATAATATTTTTATGTTATAATTATTAAAGATTTATCGCTAGGGAAAAATATTTTTGTATAAATATATTGAGATTATTTATGATGAACTTTAACCGCTAAATTGTTATCAAATGTATAGTTTTTCGTGCTTCATACTAATATTTATATTTAACACCACAAACATTATACAACTAACCTTTTTCTTGCTTCTATTTATTCAAATTAATATGATATATTATGATTTCTAATATTAATTTTAAAATGATGAAATTAAATAAATGAGTAATGTTAATCTAAAAAGGATATTTCTAACGAATGAGAAAGCATTTAGTGAATGAATTTATTGGGCAAAAAATCTCTTTTATAAGTTCATTCTTACAATTTAATATATTGATTTTTTTATTAAAAATGATGTTTATGCCAATTTATATGATTATTATGATTTCTAATAAAAATAATATGATTATTATGATTTAAAATATTAATTTTAAAATGGTTAATCTAAATAGATATATTGTTATTATTTTTAATCTAAAAGTTTTCCTAATTGTTAAGGATATATTTCGTTAATGCATTTAATTTATTGGGCAAAACGAAATCCTCTTTTATAAGTTATATAGATTTATTCATTTATTTTTATTATTATTTATTTTTATTAGGTTAAATTCTAGACTTATCATTATGTAAAAAATAATCTTTCTAATTTTTCCTCTTAGATTTTTTATTATTATTTATAAAAAAAACCTTTAATTTTTTTTTTCAACTTGTACTAATGGTTGGAGGTTTTAGTTGACTTCTTATTAGAGGGGTATATTTTAGTAGAGGTCATAGGTTTCAAACCTATGACCTCTACCAAACCAATTCAGCACGCCTCTGGACCTTAACCACCCAAGCTACCCATTCAACCTTGTTTCATTCTACAAGGTATTTGAATTAGTATCCTTGACTATTTTGTATGTAGGTGTAACCCAAAATTATTTAGAGTACTTTTAATTAATACGAAAAAATTAAAAATTATATTTATATTGTGCATGTCCAATAATATATATTTGCATATTTTTTCTTACAAAATGATATTTGTAATAAATATTATGATTATTATTCTAAAATAATGATTCTTTTAATATTTTTAAAAATTTCATTTATATTAAAAAAAGTATAGATATATATATGTTATTTGATATTTACAATGTAAATATTTTTTTAATTATTAAAAAATACCTTAAATAATTATATGTTATATCTAGGTTTGCATACTGAGGAGCAGATGATCCTAACTCAAGTATATAGTTTAGTATTAGAAATAAAACACTGAAAACATAATATATATATATATATATATATATATATATATATATATATATATATAGGGGTTGGTTCCGGTGTACTCGGCCCTTAACGTGTATCATGTGCACAAATCTGAGCCGTTGATTGAATGAAATTGATGGCTGAGGTTAAAAGGCAATTTTAGCTTTTTTTTTAATTAAAAATCAGTGGGACCCACGTTTTTTCTTGCTCACTTGCTGAATTGGGGCATGTGTGATGCACTCTCTTGACATTATTCGATGGTATATCTGGATTATTCGATCGTATCGACGGATTATGCGATGGTATCGATGGATTATTCTAATTGGCTACCACCTTGAAAACGCCCTAAACTTTTAACTAATAATTATTCGATGATATCGCTTGATTATTCGATGATATCGCTTGATTATTCGATGATATCGCTTGATTATTCGATGATGTTACAATATTATTCGGTTGTCATTTTAACAAATAACTAAATATTATTCGATGGTATTGCTGGATTATGCAATGGTATCACATGATTATTCGATAGTATATGCATTTTTCATTCATATGAATGCCAATCTAAAACAAAACTCATATCCTTAAACACAAAATCGGTTCATACACCTGAATAATTCGCTCCATACACCTGAATAGTTCGGCTTTTCTACCGAATACCTCTGACATTGAATAAATTGCAAGCAACATTAACATTTAACATTCAACATTCAACCTTCAAAAATAAAATTACAGGCAACCTAGCTTCAACCTATTATTGCCATATGATTGTAAATGAAGATATACATTCAATAATTTAAAATCTAAAAGAAATGCTCCAAAGCTTACAAAGCACTGGTACTGTGAAGAGTCTGAAGAGAAGGATGGGAAGGAGTACATTAGTTGAAAAACATACAGTTCAAGCAACCACTAAATCTCAGGGACTCTTTTCCGGTTTGTGTAACAAGGGTTGCTGAAATTTGTGTACTGAAACTGCAAGAGTTATAACAATAATGAAAACCCTAAATCGATTTCAACATTTCCCCCAAATTGAAAACCCTAAATCTATCAAAATTATAGAATCTATTCGAAAATAAAAAAATTGAGAGAAATAAGATGCAAAATAATAGAGACATCATAATATAAGGACAAAATTCAATTGAAAGTTCAAAAATAAAACCTGAAGACGAGATTATTGAACATCCATATTCAACATCGAATGTCAGATGCGCCGAGCCCGAAGGAAGTAGCAGCGGAGGAGGAAGCAGCAACACCGAATCCAAAGGAAGGAGGGGCGGATCGAGGAGGAAGCAGCTGCGCTGATGCCAGACCTGAGGACGGAGGGGCGACGAGGAGCAGCGAGGGCGACAGAAGGCTCAGATCTAGAACAGAGAACCAGATCGTCGCCGCCATCGCCACCTTCGCCTTCGCCATCGCCATCACCACCTTCGCCTCTGCAACCGCCATCGCCATCGCCTCCTCCTCTGCAACCCCCATCGTCGCCGCCATCGACACCTTCGCCATCGCCGGATTCGTCGCCTTCTTCACTCGCCATCGCCGTCGGAGGGAAAGGAGGCGGTCGACAACCCCGATGTAGAGGTGGCGCCCTGGCCCTTCGCTGCGTGTCTTGGTGGTTTCGCTAATAGCCTCCGCCACCACCTTCGCTAGCCGCCATCGCCATCTCCTTCGAACTTGCTTACTGAGTTGCCAACGGCCATCGCCATCTCATCCGCAATCCTCCATGGGAGTAAGCAGAAGGGAGCAAGAAGGAGGCGGCTCCAATTTGGCCCTTTTTTCTCTCCTTTTTAATTAGGGTTGTTGGGGGATTGAGAATTGGGATTCCTTTCACGCGCTTCCAATTAAAGGTGGGACATTTTTTTCATTTCTTTTTAATAAGTTACCCCCTTATGTGGCATAATCTTGACCTTTAATTTCTTTTAGATCAACGGCCTAGATGTGTGTACATGATACACAATAAGGCTTAAGTACATATGATCCATACTCTCTCTCTCTCTCTCTCTCTCTCTCTCTCTCTCTCTCTCTCTCTCTCTCTCTCTCTATATATATATATATATATATATATATATATATATATATATATATATATATATAGGGATTGACTCCGGTGAAAACCTCAAATTGTGGTAAAAACCCGTGAGGACTACTTTATATCTTGGTTTTTTTGAAACCCGTGCTAAAAACCTCAATCACACGGTGACTTTACAACTCGGTTCAACCTAAAATCCGTGCTAAAAACTCCAATTTTAAAATAACACATGACTTTATAGTTCGGTCACACCGAAAAATCGTGCTAAAAAGCTAATGTTTTAAAATTATATAGTGACTTTATAGCTCGATTTTATTCAGAACCGGGCTAAAATTTGTGACTTTATAGGTCGGTTCTATTCATAATCGGGCTATAAAGCAAGTGAACCGAGCTAAAAAGCCGGTCCTCACGGGTTTCTACCGCAATTTTGGTTTTCACCGGAGCGCGACCCTATATATATATATATATATATATATATATATATATATATATATATAGGGGAGATATCTAATGAGAAGTGACATTTGGGTGAGAAGATGAGAAGTAAGCCTTATACCCTTTAGATTAAAATAATTTTTTTTATATGGATATAGAGGACATATCTAATGATAAATATATCAATGTTTTTTTAAAATTATTTTTTATGCTATTTTTTTAGATGATGAATGAAAAAACTAATTTAAATGAGCATAAAAACCCTAAAATGAACCTTAAATCACCATCTAGATAAATAGCGTAAAAAATAATTTTTTTAAAAAAACATTGATATATTTCTCATTAGATATGTCCCCTATATCCATATAAAAAAAATTATTTTAATCTAAATGGTATAAGGCTTACTTCCCATCTTCTCACCCAAATGTCACTTCTCATTAGATATCTCCCCTATATATCAAGAAGTCCCTAAGGAGTGGGATTTGAAGTTAGCTCATTCTGAATTTGCCTAAAACCAGTCGCCATGCAATTGATCAACCGGGAAGTCTCCATTTGAGGTACGTAAACTTAATTTGGACTGAATCCTCTCTCTCTCTCTATCCTATATATATATATATATATATATATATATATATATATATATATATATATCGAGATATAGAGATGGATAAAGCAAGTCCGAGCAAGGATTGAGAGGGTTAATGAGAAGTACAAGCTAGCAACGGGAAAACAAGTATATAGCAAGAAATCTATATTTGAGCCGGCCTGGTGACCTGGTGTGGCGCCATCTTCAATTCATAAGAAGAGATTTCCACCCAGTCAAACAAAAGAGCAAGTTAATGCCCAGATCAGAAGATCCTTTTAAGATCGTCCGGCCTTGAGCGTATTGGTGATAATGCTTATTAACAAGCTAGCTCGTTTATGAGCGAGCCTAATCAATCCAGGCCATTAAGCATGTGGTAATATTCCTGTTGAATTTACTTGCATGCGATAGCATTCGTAGGCTCTGGAATATTCTGATTGGTTGCACACATCTACAATGGCTCATGGAGCCGGACGGATCGAGTATTGTTAATATATATATCGGAATTTGTTAATATCCTGATCTTTTAGATGTTCTGTTTAGATTCTATCTAATCCTCAAAGATTGACTTACCCTTGTAACTCTTTATATACGTACATCAGCTAATGGAAAATCATCAGCTTCTTTCACAAAGTCTATTGTTTTACATGGTATCAGCCTAGTTTTCGATCCACCATGGCCTCCAATCCCACTTCTCCAACCCAATTGTTGTTCTCTGCTTCATCCTCTGATGATAACTCTCCCCATTTCCACCTTCCTAATTTCGCGATTCGGTTGGATCACAGCAACTATTCCTTATGGCGCACCACAGTTCGCTCTGCTTTGGAAGCCTTTGATCTTGCTTCCTTTTTGACTCTGACTGCTCCCCCACCGAAGACCATCCCTGGTCCGGTTACCCAATCGGATTCAACCCCTGATTCAACTCCTCCTGCTCCTGTCCCTGGCACCGCATCATCTGCTGCTCCAATTCCCAATCCAGCTTATCTCACTTGGATCCGGAAGGACAGGCTTGTTCTTCTCTGGATTCGCTCAACCCTCACGACTCCGCTCTTAGGGCAAGTTACTCGAGCCACAACAGCTGCTGACGCCTGGGGAATTCTGGAGCGCATGTTTCATGCCCAAACCAGGGCACGCCAGATGCATCTCCGTCAACAACTTCAATCTCTGTCCAAGGGCTCCATGACGGTCCTCGAGTATGTTGAGAAGAAACGTGCCCTTGCCGATGAACTTGCCGAATGTCTCTGTGTGATTTCTGATGAGGATCTCGTCACATACATCCTCTTTGGCCTTGGTTCCCAATTTGCTGCCTTTCGCACTGCCATTGCCATCGCCAAAGAGCCAATCTCGTCCGACGAACTCCTTGGCCACTTGCTTCAGGAAGAACGCCGTCTTGAAGAGGACACCAGCAATCTGTCCGATTCTCTCATGCCCTCAGCCAATGTCGCCTCCACTCGAGGCCGTGGTCGGGGCCGTGGCCGAGGGCGCCCTCCGTCTGATCAGCCCACGTTGGGTGCTCCAAATTCGTCCTCCAGTTCAGATCGTCCTCGCCCGACATGCCAAATCTGCAATAAGCTTGGTCATGAAGCTGCTAATTGCTTCAATCGTCTTAATTTGAATGAGTTTCCAGTCACAAACCGGCACGCTGCTGTTGCTCTCAATCGTCCAGATCCTTCAACTGGAAAAACAGCCTACACTGCCGGCTGTCAATCAGAGATTTCTGATCCTTGGGTGGTGGACTCCGGTGCGAGTCATCACGTCACTGCAGACATGAGCAACCTCAATCTCCATTCCAACTATGATGGTACTGATCAGTTGGTGGTCGGGAATGGTATGTCTCTTCCCATCACACATTTAGGCAAATCTATTTTATCTGCTCAGCATGCTCCTCAGCCTTTGCAATTGTCTAACATCTTAGTTGTTCCCGAAATTACTAAAAACCTTTTAAGTGTCTCTAAATTAACAAAAGACAATGATGTTTATGTTGAATTACATGCTGATTGCTGTCTTTTTAAGACCGTGCAGGGACAGATCATCCTAAGAGGAACCGTTGAAAATGGCCTATACCGCCTTCCTCGCAACCCATCCCAGCCGTCTTCCATTCTGCAATCGAGTCGTCCAGTTGTCTTCGTTGGTGAGCGCGCGTCCATCGCCTGCTGGCATCATCGCCTTGCTCACCCGAATGAGTCAGTCCTGCGTCGTTTAGTTTCCAATTATCGCCTTCCCGTCTCGTCGAATAAGCTGGCCTCGGTGTGTGATGCTTGTCAACGTGGCAAGAGTCACCGCCTCCATTTGCCTCCTCGCGTCTCTACTGCTTTAAAACCTTTTGATTTAGTCCACTCGGATGTATGGGGTCCTTCCTCAACTCTTTCAATTAATGGAAATCGTTACTATATTAGCTTTATCGATGATCATTCTAAATTCGTTTGGGTTTACTTTCTTGCTACCAAGAGTCAAGTGTTCCACACTGTGCAATTATTCATTAAACTAATTCAAACACAATTCTCCACTCAAATTAAGGCCTTTCAAACGGATTGGGGTGGCGAGTATCGAAATGTCTCCAAACACCTTGACTCCCTTGGTATTGAACATCATGTTTCATGTCCCTATACTCCTGAACAAAATGGGTCTTCCGAGCGCCAAAATCGAGTCATCATTGAGAAAGGATTGGCCTTACTTGCTCATGCTAAGCTCCCTACTCAATTCTGGGAAAATGCTTTTCATACTTCTGTTTATCTCTAAAATAGAACTATATCGCCTGTTCTGCATTTCAAATCCCCATTTGAGGTCCTGTATGGAAAACTTCCAGATTATGGGTTTCTAAAATCCTTCGGATGCCTTTGTTATCCGTTTCTACGGCCTTATAATCGTACCAAGCTCGAGTTTCGCTCTTCCCCCTGCTTGTTCTTGGGTTATAGCTCCAAACACAAAGGCTATATATGCTATCATTTTCCCACAAGGCGAACTTATGTGTCTCGATTTGTAGTTTTTGATGAGACCATCTTCCCTTTTCCGTCAATGTCTCGATCCGAGTCCTCATCACCACCATCTCCACCCATCCCTCTGCCGTCTCTGTCACCTCTTCATCAAGCGTCCCTGCCTCATTCGTCATCTCAACCTCCACCCCGGTCACCCGTCCCTAGTTCCCCGCCCACACACATCGACCCCCCTATACCATTATCGCCTTCACTCACCTCCTCTGAGTTGTCCTCCCCCACCAGCCCTCCAGATTCACCCCCCTCCCCGCCAATCTCCTCCCCCTCGGTTCCTCTTGATCTCGGTTCCTCATCTTCGACAGCTTCCACCTCTATCTCACCAGCCCCTTCACCCGATCACAATCCTTACCCAGGTGCTCCGACTTGGTTTCGCCAATCGAATACGTCCACCCACAGTATGAACACCCGTGCCCGGTCTGATTCCCTCAAACCCAAGGCCCTTGCCGTCACCAAATACCCACTACCGGCTGCTTTGCTAGCCAATCCAGAACCCAAATTTTACCATCAAGCCACAAAAAACCCTCACTAGCAGCATGCTATGCAATTAGAATATGATGCCTTAATGCGTAATGGGACCTGGGACTTAGTTCCTCGGCCTCCCGGTGCTAACGTTGTTGGTTGTAAGTGGGTGTACAGGATCAAGCGGAAATCAGATGGCACTATTGATCGCTACAAGGCTCGTCTAGTTGCCAAAGGTTTCAATCAGGAAGCTGGCGTGGACTATTTTGACACATTTAGCCCGGTTATCAAGCCTACTACCATCCGTCTCATCTTGAGTCTCGCTCTCACACGAGCTTGGCCACTTCGTCAAATTGATATTAACAACGCCTTTTTAAATGGCGACCTTTCTGAGACTGTTTTCATGGCTCAACCTCAAGGCTTTCAAGCATCTGACAAGCCCACTCATGTCTGCCGTCTTCGCAAGGCCTTGTATGGCCTCAAGCAGGCTCCCCGAGCGTGGTTTCACAAGCTCAAAGAGGCTCTTCTTCGGCATGGCTTCACGGGTTTCATTTCTGACTCATCTCTTTTTATCAAGAAGCATGGAACTCATGTTGTTTATGTTCTGATTTATGTGGATGATCTTATTATCACGGGCTCTCACGCTGCCTTCATTGATGAGTTCGTTGTCAGTCTGAATCGGGCCTTCTCTCTTAAGGATCTTGGTCCTCTCCATTACTTTCTAGGCATCGAAGTAACTCGCTCTTCCGATAGCATTCAGCTCAGCCAACAGAAATACATTGCAGACATCCTAGAGCGAAGTAACATGTCCGGTGCCAAACCCATTGCGTCCCCGGCTGAGCCTGGCTCCCGCTTGATTTAGCGTGGCGATCCTATGTCCGATCCCCACTTGTATCGCAGCATTGTAGGTGCTCTGCAATACGTTACGATTAGTCGTCCAGAGATCTCCTATGCTGTTAACCGGGTATGTCAGTTTATGCACAATCCTTCTGAGACACATTGGGCTGCTGTTAAAAGGATCCTGCGCTACCTAAAGGGTTCTCTTTCCTCTGGTTTATGCCTTCGGAAGGCGTCTGATAACCGCCTTGTTGCATTCTCCGATGCTGGATGGGCATCCGATCCTGATGACTGTCGCTCCCAACACGGCTTTGCAATTTATTTTGGAGGCAATCTCATCAGCTGGTCCTCCAAGAAACAAAAGGTGGTTGCTAGATCTAGCACTGAGGCTGAGTACAGGGCAATCGCCTTTGCTACTGCGGAACTGATTTGGTTGCAGCAGCTCCTGCAGGAAATGGTTGTCCCGGTTGATCATCCACCTATCTTGTTGTGTGACAACCTTAGTGCTACCTTCTTGTCCGCCAATCCGGTGTTTCATCAGCGGTCCAAACACATTAAGATCGACTATCACTTTGTCAGAGAACAAGTTGCTGCTCGAGACCTTGTTGTTCGGCATGTTCGCTCTCTTGACCAAGTGGCTGACATATTCACCAAGGCACTTGGTACTCATCGCTTTCAGTCCTTGTGTTCCAAGCTGCATGTTCGTCCCCGTCCATGAGCTTGCGGGGGCATGTTAATATATATATCGGAATTTGTTAATATCCTGATCTTTTAGATGTTCTGTTTAGATTCTATCTAATCCTCAAAGATTGACTTACCCTTGTAACTCTTTATATACGTACATCAGCTAATGGAAAATCATCAGCTTCTTTCACAAAGTCTATTGTTTTACAAGTATAAATTTGTGACATTGAATCCGAAGATAATAAGCCTTGGAAGTGCGCGCATTTTTCATCGTTTACTTTCCATAGTGTTCTTCTAGGATTTATTTTGTAATCTTGTTGGTCTGGAGGTTCCTCTTTATAAGAAGACCTATTTCTTGGATTTCTAGTAGATTTTTAATGAATTTGGGTGAACACCTTGGTATTATTAGAAAACAGATGTTTCTACACAAATCTTGTGCGATTTATCAAGTTTAGCTTGTGGGGTAGTGAGGCAAGTAGAGGCGACAATCGAACTAATCGGGTCAGATATATATACCCATTCGGGTTCGATTATATTTCGGATCGGGTTAGGTCATATGACACTACATTTACGGGTTTCGGTTGGATTCTCGAGTCTGGTCAGTTTTGCCAGCTGTAGAGGCAAGTGAGACCTTTATCCTTGAACTAGTGCCTTGGCCTTTACGTTCTTGACTAGTATAGAACCCGCACCTTGTGCGGAATGTCTTTAAACAAAAGTATTTTTTTTAACTTTCTGTCACCGATTATAGTAGATTAAATTGTCATATTTCAATTATTTTCTTTATTGCTTTTTCATTTGTGTGAAATGAGTTGGTTTGTCATTTGCATCAAACAATCGATGAATTGATTATCACTTATTTGATTTCGTGCCTCTACTTACGGTCCATAATTAATCAAGTAACTCCAACAACCAATCATCCAATTAGCTAAAGTGAAATTTTGATTCTCATGTGAGATCGTAACCCAATATACATCGTTCAACTATTTTGTCTTCATTCATTGAAAATTAAGATATTTCAGTAATATATTTGTGGATGATATTTCATCTCATAGAGCTGATCAAACGTATAATGAACTGGTTCAAATAAAATAGTATCAATTATCCATGAACCGATAAACTATGAGTGTCAACTAAAACTAAAGAGATTAAATAATAACTTATATATATTTAACCAAATAAATTACATTATAGAGTTATAAATATAAATAAAGAAGTACTATATGCGTACAAACAAATCTCACATTGAGAATGTGAAATTGAAATTAAAAAAATACAAAAAATAAATAAATAAAAGAGAGCAAGAAATCAAATTGATTCTCATCATTAATTTCAACAATTGTTGATTTTTATCATCAGTATGATGGTACGAATTTATCCTTCAACGGATACAACAAACTTGAGGTAGAGATAAGACAAAGAAAAAATGAAAACGAAGTGAGAAGAATGGTGATTATACAGTAAATGATGTTGTACATAGGAAGACACATAGTTAAAAATCTAAACAAATAAATAAGAAAATCATATTTGATTTGTTAAAATAAATATAATTTTATTTTAATCTTATCCCGTTGATATCTAAACTAACAAACCAAAATATCAAAAATATCTCAACTCATTTTGTATTCAAATCTTAACCGAATTAAATTTATTTAATTCATTAATTAGATTTGTTTAGTTATCCGTACAATTCGATATGCAGTTGACATATCTTAATTGATTTCTTATTCAAATCTTAACTGAATTAGATTTGTGAAACAACTTAATTAATAAATAAATTAAAATACCTAGATTAAAGGAGAAGGCGTCACATGGCTTAAGCGACTTCTCCTTTAGTATTATACTAGTCTATTCCCCGTGCTATGCATGGATTTAATGTACAAATATTATAAAATTATAATAATTATTTTCAAATTTAATTATAAAAAATACTGTATTAACCTACAAAAATAAATAATGTATATTCATTTACAAGCAAAAAACATAATCTAAATATTATAATAATTTTTATATAATTTAATATTAAAAGATAAAAATTTGTTTGAATAGCAACAAAGCAAGTTGTTTTTAATGACCCCCTAGCGACTTTTGCCATTCGACAATCACTCTCTACAATGATATCATAATATTTGTCAATCCATCACCTCATGCTAATTCAAAACATAAATGATATCCCCATGTCTCTGCCATCTCCAAGGTTGGTACCATTTGAATAGCTCATACACAAGCAAGTCAGGGGTGTATGGAGTGGCTTAAGTCTCCTCTAGCTGGGAAAGAAAAAAATTACATGCTTTTTTTAAAAAAAAATTAGTAAGTTTAGACCTAAATTAATACAAAAAATTATAATAAATTATAAAGTTTATTTATCTTAGTTGGTACAAAGTGAGTATTAAATCATAAAGTCGTGAGTTCAAATTCCTTTGGCAAAATTTTTGCTTCTCTTAGTTTTTTCAATTAAAAATGACGGTTAAAACAATAAATTTAAGAGTTTTTTTTTTAAATATTGTTTCTAACATTCCTTATCGTGTATGGGTATAAGAGTCTTCCTTATAAAACAATTCCTAACTCTATCATTGTATCAAAAAAATTCCTAACTCTATCATTGCTCACAAACTCACAGTTGTTGTCATCCTTTATGTTTTTTTTTGCAAGCAACAATTAATGTCTTCCTCAATTGAACGTCTTTTTTGTTAATTAACTGAGGCATCACATCTTTTTATGAGTTTGCACTATATGATTACCTCTTCCACTGCCTACCCCCTCCCCGTCGATATTCAGCAATGTATGTTGTGTGTGTGTCATATGATAACATTTTCTCTCGATATTCAACAATGTATGATGTGTGACTTATTTAGTTGATTGAATTTCTGACATAGCTCATAAGTATCATGGATCACCCATTATGGCTTGTGATTCACCCCTTTAAAGACACACAATTGTGAATCCACAAAATACTACATACCAAAATTTTTCAAACATGTTGTATATTTAGTAACAATATAATGGGTAGTGGTAGCAACATATCATGATTATTATTGTAAAATGTGTTTTAAAAATAAAAAAAAATAAATTAAAAGATGATTTGTAACAAATAAAATTTTAAATTATTTGGGTTATTAGAAATAAATTCTAAATACATTTTTTCAAAAGGAGAATCGGAATAAATTCTAAATACGTAGTTACTAAATCAATTAAGGATATTTTAGTTAATGAATATAGCATTTCTCTAAAAAATGGGAAGTGGTGGCATACCATCATGATATTATTGTAAAAGATGTTTTATATACAAAAAAAACAAAGGGTGATTTGTAACAAATAAAATTTTATATTATTTGGGTTATTAGAAATAAATTCTAAAAACGTTTTTTTTTAGAAGGAGAATCGGAATAAATTCTAAATATGTACTTACTAAATAAATTAGAGAAATTTTGTTAGAATATCACCTTTTGAACTTTTGATTAAGTCTTTAGCACCTTTAAATTTTTTATTGGCCGTCCTAACACCCCTTCAAAATTAATTAGGTACGTAGCTGTTCTCCTCCCTTTCAGACTCATCCATGGCGATTGAATCCTTCAATCCCGCGCTTACGCTTGCCGTCGGACGCCTCCATCACCATCTCCTCACTCGGCCGCCTCCATCACCGGACGTCCTCCTCTGCCGACTCCTCTTCCATCTCCTCCTTTGCTCTTCTGTACCCCTTCCGTCAATCTCAAACCCTAGACTCCAAAATCCAATCCTTTCAATCCCAATCCCATGAAACCCCATCTGTCCTCGACAACCGCAAGCCTCCCTCCCTGACCGCATCGTCTCCCTCTCCGACGAGATCGAGGTCCGAAAGTAAGCCACCTTCTCCGAATTCGAAAATCCGGTGCCTGAGGCGGTAGATCTCGTCAATTTGCGAAAGTGTTCGTCTAGGTTTTTGGGGAAATTTTCGTTTCTTAGATCTGTATCAAGAGCAATCAGGCTTTGAAAAGATTTTCCTTGCTTTCCTTCTTCCAATTTGATTCCAATTTGAATTTGGTTTGGTAGGTTCCTTGATTTGTATCTTCCAATTTGCTTTCTCCTACTGATGTCCATGTTTTGTGCCATGTTTTATACTTACTTTAATATCGATTTCTGCATGCATTTCATCTATTTGGGTTAGAATAGTAAAGAATCTATGTAGTTTATGCTTATTTGTCAAATTATGGAGTCTACACTAGTTTCTGTTTAATTTTGCATAAATCGGACGCACTTTGGAGCTTAAAGGAAACTCATGGAGAAGCTAAGAATGGTGTAGCTGGAGAAAAGGCCATATTTCGACATCCATCATTCTGAATCAAGCTTTGATGTCTTCATGGAAGTTGTAACCCTCGAAAAGATCTTTCCAACGCATGATCATATGCGTCAATTCGACGAACGAGGACTCGGGAAAGTGCATTTAAAGAACAGAGCAGAATGCTGAGAGCTAAGATGTTTACTCGACGTCGACCAAACCAAGAATTCTGCCCGAGCTCGACGAGGAGAGGAGAACTCGAGAATTGCGAAGGCCACCCGAGATCGACGAGAATTAACTCGACGTCGACCAAAACCGAATCTGGGCCGCGAGTCCGTTGGGCCAATCCGAGGTCGAGTTGAAGACTTGGGCATGAATGAAGATCGATTTCATCATATTCTATCAAGATCTATATATGAAGAGAAGGATTTATCAACCACAAGAAGATATTTAGATATTTAGATTAATTTCCTTTTAAGATAAATGTTCATTTTTAATTAAAGTTTTATCTTTAGGTATTAGATAGAATTTCCTTTCTTTAATAGCAAGGATTGGAAGCCTATAAATAAAGCATATAGGGCTGATTTTTATAAGATTCAATCTTAGGAGGAGAAGAGAGGTAGAGAGAGAGAGAGTGGAGGCCGAGTGAAGTTGTGAAGCGAGAGTGAAATTGGCTTCGTTTGGTTGTAAGCTCTACTTTATTTTATTAATGCAAGTTTATTTCCTTTTATTATTGATGTCTTTCCTTGCAATGAAGAGCGAGTAGTCCACCCACTTCTAGGGTCGGGGCGAGCCCGACGATAGCCATGCGTGTTTGAGGTAAAGATCCGACCTTTGTTGTCTTTTGAGCATCTACTACCCGTTAAGTGTTTATTACCTATTTAATAGAGATCCGTGTTAACAACTTGGATTATAAACATAAAATCGGTAGATACAATTAAGGTTTCTTGAAAGAGTTGTCTAATTGTTGGAAAAGGCGAAAGCTTGATCCTTCGATGCGATTTGCATGATTATCATTATTTATCTTGTCTTATGCATGTTTGGTTATCGTTGTTGCAAACCCCGATCTTGGAAGTTCTCCTTTACATAATTTTATTTCGAATTCCGAAAGATTTGTTCTTTATTTTCGTTACTGTGTTTCTGCTCGACGTCGACCAACCTTGGTCGACGTCGACTACTGATTCTCGATCAAGCAGATCGCAGTTGTTTGTGTCTCAGCAGGAACCCGAAGTCGACCAGTGTTACTCGACTACGACCAAAATCAACTCGACATCGAGTTGGCTTCCTCGAAATCGACCAAAAAAGTAGTAGCCTTCGCTTGCTCGGATTCGACTATGCTGGCCCCTGTCGACTAAACACTATTCGAGGTCGAGTACACTGTGGTCGACAACCACCCGGTAGATTTTTCCGCTGCCTAAAATCCGCTGAGACGCTTCCTCGATGATCGATCCTGACTTCCCACTGCTGCATCGGGAGGGAGTCTTGTAATCATTTGCGTGGGCATAATCTGGTTTGATTTATTTTATTATATTTTGAACTCGATTTCCTCCTACAACAAATTGGCGCCGTTGCCAGGGATCTTCTACAATTCTCTTGATCTGCCGCTAAGGATAGGATCAACCACTATACTCATTATGAGTATCTGACGATGCCACCAGCTGACGCACGGGCTACCCTCGACAAGCTCACCAACTTCGACAATAAGTATGGGCTCCGACAAACTATGATGAGAATGCCTATGCTAGGCCAGCCCCATCCATGCCCCTCTATGAGCCTTCTAAGGAGATTGATCCAGATGTCAAGGAGCAGTACTACAAAGATCAGAATCGCAAGCTCCTCAAGCAGGTCAAGTATCTTTCTGTCAATCAGCCCTGCTTTGAATGTGGCTCACAACGGCACACCACTACAGAGTGCCCACATACAGAGCAAGTTAGGATGACAGAAACTCATGAAGAGGTAGCTTACACAGGGGGTCCCAATCGCTATATGGGGGACCAAAGGTTCCAACGACCACAATGGAACAAAGGTGCCCCTAGGAACCCCCCACCATACAGAGCTCTTGGACATCCACAAAGGGATCATCGGAAAGATGATCTATAAATGATCCTCGACGAAATGAGGAGGAATCAGGCACAAAAGCAGCAGTCTACAAGCGCCATCAACAATCAGCTCCAGAACATCAATACAAGATTTGGAGAACTGGACATCTGGAAGAGGAATATTGAGACCCAGATGGGTCAATTCGCGGCACAAATTCCACGACCGACCGGGCAACTCCCTGGGCAGACATAACCAAATCCCAAAGGGAAGACCGGATACGTCGCTGCTGTAAAGTTGAGGAGCGGGCACCAGTTACACAAGCCAGAGGTCGGAAAAAAGAAAGACGAAGATGAGAATCTACTCGACATCGAGCAGAACGTAGTCGACGTCGACCAGTCTTCTCGACGTCGAGTAGGAGTACTTGAAGTCGACCAGCCACAAAACATCGAGGAAGCTTCTGCACGACAACAGAACTCGAAGTCGACTACTCCTGTGGTCGAAGTCGAGGAACTTCTAGTCGATGTCGAGGAGAACCCACTCGAAGTCGAGGACTCAGCAGCTCCTCCAACATCTGTTCTGGCTCCGAAGAAGAAAAAGATGTTGCCTTTCCCTTCCAAGGCGCTCAAAGATCCCACTGTTGGTAGGTTTAAACGCTTTGTTAAGATGCTTCAAGAACTGAATGTTTCAATTCCTTTTATAGAAGCTCTTCAAGAGATGCCTGCATATGTCAAGGCTAGTTCCTCAAGGAAATCCTTAGCAACAAGCGATCTATCTCAGAAATCGTCGGCGAATGCAAAAGGATGGACTTCCCTGAGAAGAGACCTGACCCTGGTAAGTTCTCTATTACTGTGGGATTTGGACAATATAAATATGATTCCTTGTGTGATTTAGGAGCAAGCGTGAGTATCATTCCCTTATCAATCTGGCGAAAGGTGAAGATAGGGTCCAGGTTGGTAACTTCTATATCCCCGTTGATTTCTTTATTATAGATTGTGCTGAAGATCCTACTAGCCCTATTATTCTTGGTAGACCATTCCTAGCTACTATAGATGCTAAAATCAGCGTAAAGCAGCGATTACTCACCTTCACAATAGGCAACGAGGTCTTAGATTTCTCTTTTGGCCCTACAAAGGAGGAAATATCATGGCTAGAGGTGAAGAGCATCAGCAACCACGGGATCTAGCAAACAACGGAGGAAAACACCAGAAAGCTACTCGACGTCGACCAAGGTTACTCGACGTCGACCACCGTCCTCGACTTCGACCAAAACTTCTCGAAGTCGACCTCCTCTGTTGAACACCAGACTTGCCAAGAGCCTAAGTATGAGGTCCCTGTACTCGACGTCGACCAGGCCTACTCGACGTCGACCAACCCTGAGCCCAAAGATATCTGTTTTGGGCACGAAAAGGTAAGTCCAGGTATGATTTCAACCCCTCCTCTGTCCATTAATAAATTTAATAAATATTTAAGGTGAGGTAAGGCCCCGTGGCGAGCTAATATGCGAAGAATGAGAGCTGGAAAGAAGAAGAAGGAAGGAAAGGGAGACTATGCAACCAACAACTTATCAGCTGAGCTTGCATACTACCATCAGGACCTAGATGATCCAGAAAAAGGGCCAATCAGAAGAGGGCCCCACATTAAGGGTTCTTAAAGAGCAAACCGGAGAATTCGGCCTAGCGACTCTAAAATCTAGAGCATGTACATAAAACTTTTAAATTTTAGGACTTTGAAACTTTTGGTTTTGGTTTTGTTTGTTTTTTTGGTTTTGAACACTTTATGTGGAAAGTCTTGTCTTCGTGCAAAAGCTAACAATTTTCAGGTCGAGAAGCATAAAGGATCGCAAAGAGAGGAAGAAGAAGTCCCTGACAGTCAGTCGAAATCGACTAGGCCAAGTTAAAATCGACTACGAAGAGGATCGAGCAGAACCGTTCTACTCGACGTTGACCTAGCTACTCGACGTCGACCACCAGGAGCATCCTCGACTTCATCTTTCACTCGACACAGCAGATCTGTACTCGACGTCGACCACGCCTACTCGACGTCGACTACCTCAGTTACTCGATGGCCCTGTTTTGACTCTACGACGCGTTATTCGGTGAGTTCCTTCCTTTACCTTGGTTTTATATTGATTTTATACATTAGGGACACTGTATATTTTAAGTATGGGGTGGGGGAAGAGCTCATTATCATTATTATATGTTTTATTCATGCTTTCGGTTTAACATGGTGAATTTTGAGTGAAAATTTAAAATTTTGTGCTTAAATGCTAAACTCAAAGTTCTATGAAGACATCTCCCAACGCTTGTGAATTGTCTAAAAAAATAGTGTCATGGAAGCTTATATAGAACTCGATGATGCAAAATTGGATTCATTAGAGATATATCATGAAATTGCCTAGTAAAGGGAAGTCACAATGAAGTGCATTATTTCATGAAAACCATGAAAGGAGGTAAAATTGATGTTGCTTTTGACATGTTGCATGATAAGAGGATGGAGGACTTACCTATGCTTATGCATCAAAAAAGCCATATATATGCCTTATTTCAATTATTGCTCCACATGTTGCAAATATTGCCCTTCTTTACCTTATTTTCTATCCGGGGATTATGTTGAGAATGATGTTACATTATGGAGATTATCATATGGTGTTTGTGTTGTCATTATATGGAGTTTGGTAGAAAATTGTTTGGAATTTATGGAAAATTGAATGAGTGAGAAAAAATCCGGTCACCTCAGGAGATAAAGGTAGATCGACCCTGCTCGCTGAGATAATAGTTCAATGAGATGGGACACCATGTGAGGAGTCCAAAGCACTAAGTATCCGGGGCCATTCATGACACCCATGTTTGCGACTCGCGAGAAGCCAGTGCTGATATTAGAGAGGTAAAAGCATAAAATTGAAAAAAACATTGAGCGAAAGAGAGAAAAGTGATGATTCTTATGAAGAAGGAATGTGGTATGAAAGTTTGGAAATCACTCCATTTCCCCGGATCATTAGCACCACATTGCCAAATATTACCCACATTTAGCCCTTTACCAATCTACTCTCTATTGAGCTTAATTAAAGTCCTCTTGATTATTAATGCTTTGTCACATGAATTGTTTTTGCATAACCCTCCTTTTGTGAGTAGATGTTGCTTTTTATTGCACATGTATGGATTTGGGGCATTAGTACCTTTTCGATGATGGTAATTGATTGCAGGGACATATAGGAATGAATCTATGATGTTGAGAGTTTTGAATTCGTCTCCTGAATGACCATCCAAGTTATTACTTGGGGACAAGCAAGCTTAAGATTGGGTGATTTGATGTCCATGTTTTGTGCCATGTTTTATACTTACTTTAATACTACCTCCGTTGCAAAATATAAGGGCTTTTGCTTTTTGGCACGTTTTTTAATGAGCTAAAAACTCCATGAAATATTAAATTTTTATTAAATTTTTTTACATATTATTATACATATTGTTAATATGTATAATACTATGTAAAAAAATTTAATAAAAAATTAATATTTCATGGAGTTTTTAGCTCATTAAAAAACGTGCCAAAAAGCAAAAGCCCTTATATTTTGCAACGGAGGTAGTATCAATTTCTGCATGCATTTCATACATTTGGGTTAGAATAGTACATAATCTATGTAGTTTATGCTTATTTGTCAAATTATGGAGTCTACACTAGTTTCTGTTTAATTTTGCAGAAATCGGACGCACTTTGGAGCTTAAAGGAAACTCATGGAGAAGCTAAGAATGGTGTAGCTGGATAAAAGGCCATATTTCGACATCCATCATTCTAAATCAAGCTTTGATGTCTTCATGGAAGTTGTAGCCCTCGAAAAGAGCTTTCCAATGCGTGCTCATATGCGTCAATCCGACGAACGAGGACTCGGTAAAGTGCATTTAGAGAACAGAGAAGAATGCTGAGAGCTAACACATTTACTCGACGTCGACCAAACTGGTCGACGTCGACCAAACCAAGAATTCTGCCCGAGCTCGACTAGGAGAGAAGAACTCGAGAATTGCGAAGAGCACCCGATCGACGAGAATTAACTCGACGTCGACCAAAACCGAATCTGGGCCGCGAGTCCGTTGGGCCAATCCGAGGTCGAGTTGAAGACTTGGGCATGAAGGAAGATCAATTTCATCATATTCTATCAAGATCTATCTATGGAGAGAAGGATTTATCAACCACAAGAAGATATTTAGATATTTAGATTAATTTCCTTTTAAGATAAATGTTCCTTTTTTTATTAAAGTTTTATCTTTAGATATTAGATAGAATTTCTTTTCTTTAATAGCAAGGATTGAAAGCCTATAAATAAAGGCTATAGGGCTGATTTTTATAAGATTCAATTTTAGGAGGAGAAGAGAGGTAGAGAGAGAGAGTGGAGGCCGAGTGAAGTTGTGAAGCGAGAGCGGAATCGGCTTCATTTGGTTGTAAGCTCTACTTTATTTTATTAATGCAAGTTTATTTCCTTTTATTATTGATGTCTTTCCTTGCAATGAAGAGCGAGTAGTCCATCCACTTCTAGGGTCGGGGCGAGCCCGACGATAGCCATGCGTGTTTGAGGTAAGGATCCGACCTTTGTTGTGTTTTGAGCATCTACTACCTGTTATGTGTTTATTACCTATTTAATAGAGATCCATGTTAACAACTTGGATTATAAACATAAAATCGGTAGATACAATTAGGGTTTCTTGAAAGAGTTGTCTAATTGTTGGAAAAGGCGAAAACTTGATCCTTCGATGCGATTTGCATGATTATCGTTATTTATCTTGCCTTATGCATGTTTGGTTATCGTTGTTGCAAACCCCGATCTTGGAAGTTCTCTTTTACATAATTTTATTTCGAATTCCGAAAGATTTGTTCTTTATTTTAGTTACTGTATTTCTGCTCGAGTTCGACCAACCTTGGTCGACGTCGACTACTGATTCTCGATCAAGCAGATCGCTGTTGTTTGTGTCTCTGCAGGAACCCGAAGTCGACCAGTCTTACTCGTCTATGACCAAAATCAACTCGACATCGAGTTGGCTTCCTCGAAATCGACCAAAAAAGTAGTAGCCTTCGCTTGCTCGGATTCGACTGTGCTGGCCCCTGTCGACTAAACCCTAGTCGAGGTCGAGTACACTGTGGTCGACAACCACCCGTGAGATTTTTCCGCTGCCTAAAATCCGCTTTCACGCTTCCTCGAGGATTGATCCTGACTTCCCACTGCTGCATCGGTAGGGAGTCTTGTAATCATTTGCGTGGGCATAATCCGGTTTGATTTATTTTATTATATTTTGAACTCGATTTCCTCTTACAACACCTACTGTCAGGACTGAGTATAACGAATTGAGCGGTTTCAGGCATCAGAACAATCAATCTGGCATGGCATGGGATACCAATCGTGCTCCTGGCGTTCTTGGTATGTTTCTTTAATCCCGTCTTTTCATTTCTTTAATCTCGTTGTGACTAAAATGTGTGTTTGTAACGATTGAAGTCGCATTTTTTTGGGTGATTTCATGTTTCTTTGGGATCCTTACTGACTTTTGATGATAAACAGAGTTATTTATTCTTTGTGCCTTGTTATATTGTCTCGATGAATCATTCCCATCCCTGTGGATAACTAGAGTTATCTAAATTTGTATCAAGTTTTCTCATGATTGCTTAAATTTTATTCAGATATACCCCTCCTCACCTCACCCCACATCTCTATGGGGACTGAAGCTTCAAACCTTGTCCAGACTGAGTGAACACTGAACAGGATCTAGGTAGTCACAGAGAAGGGTTGTTGAAATTTTATTGACAGTAGTATAAGATTCTAACTTTGTTTCAATGCAGATGATAAGTGTGAGTAGTGCAATATATGGCATTTAACACTATGCTTGTAATACTAGAATTCTTTGGTGTTAAAAGTAGTCAGTCAGTTAAGTTTTCTAATATTTCTATTTGAAACCTAACATTCTAATTAATATAAGCATGCAATTTCCCTTTGTTATTATTTTATTCACAAACCAAATGCTTAAAGGTAATCATATAGCTTATTTTTTCGTGACTCATTCTTCCAGGTTGTGCAGCTGATGATGATTGATTGTAAACGAACAGTCTCCTTGCTGATTCAACACAGGGAGGTGATTGCTCCATCTGATGTGGTTCCTAGGATATTAAGGGCTCGTGACAAGTGTGATTTCAGATACTTTATGTATTTATACTTGCATTCTTTATTTGAAGTCAGCCCTCATGCTGGGAAGGATTTTCATGATATGTAGGTAATACCAGGAAGCTTATATTTAAGATATTTTAATTTAACTTTTTATACCTCAATTAGAACGCAGAAGTATACTAGTTAGTTGTGCTTTGTGCAAATTCTCTTTCTACCTATCTGATTCGTTGCAATTCTTTTATGAAATAACAGGTGGAGTTATATGCAGACTTTGATCCGAAAATGCTGCTTCCTTTCATGCGCAGCAGCCAGCGGCTCAGTGCTATACATTGGAGAAGGTTTGTAATGTTCATTGGTGGTTTGGGTAGTTTTATTTACTCTTTCAATATATAATTTTTCAGTTGACTCCAATTCCCCCTATATATACCCATGACCTTTATTTCCTTGACTCCAAATTTTGCAGCCCTGTGCTAGATGTTGCTGATTCCTGCAAGACCGGAGCTGCAACAAATGTCATCTTCGGCTTGGTCTTGGGCTACAAGTCTGTCATCATTCCCATTTTGCTTTGCTGCTATGTATGGCATTGCAATGGTAGCCCTTGGGATGCTGAGCACTATTGCTACCGGTTTGGCCATTGATGCTTATGGGCCCATCAGTGACAATGCTGGAGGAATAATTGAAATGGCAGGAAAAGCTGCAGTTCTCTCTTTCCTTGTTAATTTTGTCTCTAAATTTTTGCTTAAAAGATTATTCAAATTGTTTACATCGGAGTCCTCCGTGTACTGGTGTTTCGAGGGGTTGTAATGTTGGCTCGATGGGCTGCGTTGCTGTCTCCAGGGGCTGCGTTGATGTCCAAGGTGCTGCTGCTGATTGGTGATGATTTTGAAGTTCACTTTGAAGGCTTTTTGACTAATATAAGGAGTTGTTTTCATCATCTTAGGGGCTGTTTTGATGGCCAAAATCTTGATGTATGCTAAAGAATACAATACTCGTTATAATATTTTGTTCTTGCTCATGTTGCACTGGGTATTTTTTGAGATGGTTCTTAGGCTCTAAGCGCACTTTTAGCTTAGAAATCTAAATGAAAGTTCCATTTTATTTTATTTTTAAATAAATGGCAATGGACCATTGTTTAACACCTTTCCTATAGTGTGCTATTTATGCTCCATCTGCTTCATGTAAATTGATAAATGGGTAAAGAAGAAGCATGATGCAGAAGCCATGAGAGAACTTATTTGTCATTTTCTATTTTCGTTAATAATAATTGGTTTCTTACTCTTTGTTTATTTGCTTGCTAGCTAGATGATGGCATGTTTTTAACTCCGCTTGTGTTTTGGTACACAACCGGTTCCAAGCCCCGAAAAAAAGATGAGATGAGACATGTTATGTGTTGTTTCATGTTACTAGATTATTAAATGTCATCACAAATGTGTCACCAATAAAAATGTCACCAGTGAAGTATAATCAAGTTTTATGCTCATATGATATCAATTGTATAAAAATGTCATCAACCAACAATGTCATCACAAATTATTTAGAACAATGAAGTGGAATTACAGATGTCATCAATGAATAAAAGTCATCAATAAAATATGTCATCAATAAAGTTTAATCACATTTTACGCTCTTGTGTCATCACTTGAATAAAAATGTAATGAACATGTCACCACAAGTGATTGCATCAATGAAGTGTAATCACAAACGTATCATCAGTAAATAAAAGTAGAATCGATGAAAATATATCGTTATACAATTGATTAAATTTAAAAAAATGGCATCAAACAATTTGATTAAAAAAATGGCATCAAATAATTACATTAGAAAAAATGGCATCAAAACACTGCTTTGAAAAAGTTGCATCACATTAAAGAAATGTCATCAAAACATTACCTTGAAAAATATGGCATCACGAAAACACTACCTTGAAAAAATATGGCATCACGGTAAAAACAAATATCATCAAAAAATTGATATAAAAAAAGTGTCATCAGTAGTCAACGGTAAAAAAATGGCATCAAGGGTCAATGTGGCATCACAGTAAACAAAAAAAATGCCATCAAGATTTGAAAAAAGTGGCATTAAAAAAGTGTCATCAATCAATTTTATTAGAAAAGTGACATCAAAGCGAAAATAAAATTTAATAAAAAATGTCATCAAAATGACAAAAAATGTCACCACTAAAAAAAATCCTAAATAGCCGGTCAACGGTCAACGTTGACCGATTGACGGTCAAACAGGTTGACCGTTGACCTTAACAGTTCATTTGGAAAAGGGTGCTAGGTTAGCGAATTAATTTTATTTAGGTGCTAGTTAGCTAATTAGATCTTAATAATATGCTAGTTGCCAAAATTACCCAATAAATTAAGGATATTTTAGTTAACGAATATAGCATTTCTCTAAAAAATGGACAGTGGTGGCATACCATCATACGTATTTTAGTTAACGAATATTATTGTAAAAGATGTTTTATATAAAAAAACAAAGGGTGATTTGTAACAAATAAAATTTTAAATTATTTTGGTTATTAGAAATAAATTCTTAAATGCATATTTTTGTCGGAAGGAGGGTCAGAATAAATTATAAATACGTAGTTACTAAATAAAATATGACAAAACCTAGAATTGATTTTGAGAATATTCACAATTATTATTAAAAAAAAGAAATTAGATTAAGAAGATATATAAACCTCGATTGCTACATATGACTTGCAATATCATTAAAAGATAAAGCAGATTTGTAATCAATTACTACTCGTATTGAATATCAATTGCATGGAAAAATAAAATAATAATTAAATAAGTAAAAGATTTTTAACCTTTTCAATTAGGTGGATATATCTTGTTAAATTTGATACTTACCAAATTTATATATGTCAAATCGTTTTAGGAAAATAACAAAACAAATAAATATGTGGCATATATATACAACCACTTCAGAATATAATTAGCCAAAAATAGTATAGTATATAAAATAAAATTAAGGAGGATCAAGAGTAATAATTATTATCAATCAATTAGGAAAGAATCAATGATATAAAAAATAAAATAAAAAACTTGTGTATATAAAATAAAATAAAAACTTGAATGAAGTACGACAAATTAATAATAATCTAGAAACTTTAGATCGTGACTAAATATCTTATCCATGGATAATATAAAATCTGTTCTTTAATTTTCATGGTTGAAATAGAATATTAAAGGAAATGGATGATATAAAATATTTGTAAAATTAGAAAGTGTACAAAATAGATTTTTTAGATTAAGAAAATAGAAAAAATTTGCGAAATGGGCACATTAATTGGACGTATTTGCGGAATAGACGCGAGTTCGGACAAATTTGCGAAATAGCCCCTACATATACCTAATTCTCAATTTTTTTTTTATTTTTTTTCCTGAGAGTTGCTCCATCGTCTCTCTCTCCAATCTCTCTCTCCGCTCCCGATTGAAGGCGATTTTGGAGGCGAGATCTCGTTCGATCTATGGCGGCGAGATCCAGTAAGGTTGGCGCCGGAGCCGCTGTCTGGTTGCGAGATCGAGGGAGCGAGGAAGCGCCGGAGGCGGTGGCGAGCGAGCAGCGGTGCGAGCGAGGGAGGGAGCGAGCGAGGGAGGGAGTGAGCGGCGGAAGGAGCGGGGGAGGGAGCCAGCGCCGGAGGCCGGAGCGAGCAAAGGCGCCACCGAGCGGAGCAACAAGGAGGTGAGTTTGCTGTACCAGTGATGAAATTCTACATTTCTAGAATTGATTCTATACTTAGGGCTATGAAGACTTGAATTAGGTAAGTCCTCAATCAGAGCAATTAGTATTGCACACTCTTGGGAATGAAACATGGCAAATTCTTGTGTATTATTGTCTGAGATAGCTTCAGCTGCAATTTTGATCTGCTGTTGTTCATTTCCTTGTGTGGTAATCATCTAGAACTCTTTCTTGCTGCCATGTGCTTTCCTTTCTTTTGTAGTTGTTCTATGCCACTTCAATGACCCGTCTATATTGAGATTTTTGCTGTAGTTGTAGTTAATATCTGAACAGCTCAACTTGCATTTGTTTACGAAATTTATGGAACAAGATACTTAAAGACGAACTTACATGTGAAATATGAATCAAAACAACTTCAGTCCTTGTATTGAATCGTATAAACAGAAGTGTAAATGGTATGTAATATTTTGATGAGTTAACATTTTTGACTTGATATGCCCTCTCTTTATATATAGTAGGGACCAAATTTGGTTGCTGCAAGGCTGCAACCACAACTGAAGCATCGCAGATCTTGAAATTGTCCATGGCGAAACATTAGGTATTTTCCCAACTCGTTTGAAAGTAAGTGGTTTGAATCAGGATCTTATAACATCGCTGCTGGGTTTGTCTATTGCTCTAATGTTTAGAAGTGTTTTGTTTATTAGGTCACTATATCAAAGGATGACACTGTGACCCTTGATGGCTCTGGTGACAAAAAAAGCGCTAGAGGAAAGATGTGAGCAGGTACTTATCAGCTACCCTCTCTGCACACATTCAGGTGGCGGTGTTGCTCTTCTATATGCCTCAAAAGAGTTGGATTAACTCCAAACAACAAATTTTGATTAAAAGATTGGTGTACAAATCATCCAAAACGCTCTCAAGGTGTCTGCATTTTGTTGAACTCTTAACTTAGCCTTATTTCGCTGGGTTGTGAGCATGTAATTTCGTTGCTACTGAAATTTAGATTGCCCATTCTTCAAGCTTATAAGTGTTCTAAAATATCAGGTAAATTAATACAAGAAAAGCCCAAGCATGAAAAGGCTTCAGCAAAGGAAGAGACACAGCAGCCACCAAGCTAGTACGGTGAAAATGCGTTTCTTTTGTCATTGAAGACAATGCTTTACTCAATGAGGCAGCCACCAAAGGTATTTTAACTACTAAACCTCATGTCATGATTTACCTGATTAAGTAGTTAAGTTATGATCGCCATGTTAAAATTACTAAACCTAACCCACAATTAGATCGCCATGTTGTGCAACTCTAAGAGAGAGTTGTGCTACTCTAAGGCTGAGTTGTGCAACTCTAAGAGAGAGTTGTGCAACTCTAAGGCTGAGTTGTGCAACTCCTAGGCTGAGTTGTGCAACTCCAAGGTTGGGTTGTGCAACTCCAAGGTTGGGTTGTGCAACTCCAAGGCTGGGTTGTGCAAGTCCAAGGCTGAGTTGTGCAATATTTGCTTGAGGTTTACATTACATAATTACAACACCCTAAAGAGATGATAGAAAATAAGAGATATGAATGTGCTACTGCAATTGCAGTGTTGTGTGAATTTAGTGTGGTTGTGAAAATGAAAATGGACAAATGATTGAGAAAAGTTTTGGTGCTCCTAAAGATGAATAGGCCAACAGTGTGGTTGTGTGAATTTAGTGTGGTTGTGTTGTACACTTGCCTAGTGCCGACTGTTCACTGAATATGTCGAATTCTCTGCTTCATTGAATCATTGAGCTTTTGGCTTCCAATTGAGAAATTCTATTGGGCAAGGCAGGGTAGACATTGCTTCTATTGATTTTTAGGTTGAATTGTTACTTTGATTTGTACTCAAATGGTAGTTGTGGGCAGATCCATGCCTTTTCCCATTTCATTGAATACGTACAATAGTGAATGCTTTTGTTTGAAGCTATTGATATTACATTGGATGAGAGGGTTGCTATTGATATTACATTGGCACAGGGCAGGCACTGGAGACATTGTCCACACAGTGCATGAGAATGATTGAGCTTGCACAAGGGCTCTACCATACTACCTGCTGGTAAGAATCTCGTTGACACTCAGGTCGTTAGTATATCTTTTACTAAAAGGCTATTATTTCTGTTTTTTTTTTTTATGATAGTACTTATTGAAATACTCGGTGCCTAAAGTTTGCACTAGTGGTGTTTGTGTTTATCCTAATGTTCTGTTAGTGTTGCCCACTTGCCCTTGAATTTTGATAGTTGATTTTTGAATGCTAAATTCTCATGGATAGAGTTTGAACATTCTAATTAAATGGTGCATTTTCTTTGTTACTGCCCCACTAGCAATACCTTAAAAATGTCTGTTATATAAGACAGTTTTGATCTAGTACTATGCTGGGATCCTTCTTATTTGAGGTGATGACAGGAAGATGGTTGTTCTAGGTGGAGTTGATATCCATCTTCAACAAGAATAATTGCTGTCTGCAAAGCCAATTAATTGTTTTATACCTATTTTCATGTCAGATATGTTGTTCTATATAATATTTATGCATTTTGCCTGGCTCCTTACGAATTATGTTATTTGGCTGGCTCGTTTGATGATTCATCTTCTTGTTGTGCAGGTGCGGGCACGAGTTCTGTTTTTCCTGTGATGCTGAATACAGAGACGGCCAGCAGACATGCCAATGTCCATTCCAGGATGAAGCAGCCAACTCACAAGTGTTGGCTTTCCCTGCTGCTGCTCTTCAAGGAACTGAGCAGTGGCCATTAGATTCCTTTGATTTATTCCCCATGATATTGGACGCGTACGCAGATCAAGAGAGGTCACAGCTAGTCCTGATTCAGACATGATATCTAAGAGCTTAATTGTCTGTCATCACTCCCAGTGGCGCATTCATCTCAGACATCACAGCTAGCCCTGATTCAGACATGATATCCAAGAGCTTAATTGTCTGTCATCACTCCCAGTGGCGCATTCATCTCAGACAACCAAACTTGAAGGGTAGAATAAGAGATCTGAATGTCTTCTTTGTAGAGAAAATTAAGCTCTTGGATATCTTGATAGATGTCAATACTACAATTGGCATTTTCAAGAGTTATAAAAAAACGCCAGCCAGTTTTAGATAGACAAATGCATACTCTCACTGTGGAAAAAGCATAGAGCCAATTAGTAATATGATTTCTTATATAAATCAATACTCCGTGACATTTTGTTTCTACATTATTTTAATGGCTTTAAATTGTATGAAGAACAAGTACTTGTTCTTTTTGGTCAATGACATGTACCTTTATTTTGGTAAAATGCATTAACTGAACTGCTATGTACATGTGCTGCTGTTTCTCTCCATCTGCTGTCATAGACTTCTCTAATGAAAACTCTAAATCATCCATGACCCCTAAAAATCTGTTGGAAATAGAACATGACTCAAAGAATACCCAAACAGAGAAAATGAGGTGGTCAAAACAGAACTACCCACAAGTGTAAAGGCATAAGTTAAATGACAGTAAGAGGTAGCTGCCACCTGCAAATGATATTGGTGTTTGCTAGCAAACAGAAGCTTCACAAGAAGCCAAGATGTAGGTTCCAACAAATGAAAGATGCAATAGGCTGGAAATTTATGCACCATGGCAGTAAAAGACTATTCTAGGTGTCTTTGATAGGTAAAGCCTGGTATGAAAACCGAATTCTAATACGCCAGATATGAACCGAGAGACACATTTTCTGAGAAGCTGATTGCATTATCTCATCTTGAGTTGGTACATCCATACTAGCAAACTATCTAGGGTGGTGAGCTGATACAAACAGGAGTTAGTGTTATGAAGGAATGCCACTACATAAGTTTTAAAAAAGAAGGGAACTGTCAGGGTTTCCCGAGTTAGATTGTTCCAAAATTCAAATACAAGGCCATTGCAAAAATAATTCTGAATGCTGCAGAATAAGTCATCTCTCTAGATATCCATACATCATCAATTAACTATGGAGAATAAATATTTATTTTTGATGTCATAACCAATTTTACTGTCATTACCCTCCCTACTTTGCAATTCAGCACTTTGTTGCTATTCTCTTTCTCTTTATCTCCTATAGCATAATTGTACCCTTTAATGCAATTTCTGTATACTCCCAGTGCTGACAGAGTTATAAAAAAAATGATGATGCCTAATAGAAAGTGCTGACACGAAAATGCCGACATGTTGTGTGCTGACACGAAAAAAAATGTTGACGCACAACATAAACTTGATATGAAAGGCATACAAAATTGACTAGTATAACAAGTCATTTTATACCCCGAGTAAAAAAAAAAGAGTAACAACAATTTATAGCAAGTGTTAATGAGCAACGCTGTACATCATGCTCAAACCAGTTGAACCAACCGGGGATTATGTTTCCTAGCTACGAGCATAATTCTTTGAAACAAAAAACAAAAAAAAAAACTAGACTTGGGTCATATTTGCACAACTTACTCATATTTTTGCTCAACAATAGGTTATTTTTTGCACAACAATCGAGACTTGTGAAATTGTTCTCAACATGATTTTATTTTCTCTCAATATTATTTTAAGAGTTGCACGACTCTATTTTAAGAGTTACACTACTCTGTTTTAAGAGTTGCACGATTCTATTTTACGAGTTGCACGACTATGTTGTAAGAGTTGCACGCCTCTGTTGTAAGAGTTGCACGACTCTGTTTTAAGAGTTGCACGACTCTGTTTTAAGAGTTGCACGACTCTGTTGTAAGAGTTGCACGACTCTGTTTTAAGAGTTGCACGACTCTGTTTTAAGAGTTGCACGACTCTGTTTTAAGAGTTGACTGAGTTCTTGGATAAGCTTAAGATGATGCAGGGTGGCGTTTCTGTCGATTTCAGTGGGGTTAATATCGACAAATCTGTTGTTAGATACTTGGCAAGTTACATCGAAGCACAAGGCGCTAAGAGACCTGATTTGCTCCATGAAAACTTGCTACAGACTTTATCATACATGAAAGCAAGGACTGTGGAAATATGGAGACGATGATTGATGGTTTGTGCCTTGAGTTATAGAGAAATTTGGGTACGATTAGCCGAAAACTATAACTGAACATATATTTGTGTAATCTATTTTGTGAAGCCTATTAGCTCAAATCGGTAGAGCATTGTGTACAAACACAAAGATACGGGTTCAAATCCAGTATAGACTATCGTGGAAAAAAATGTGCAATTTTCGTTTCAATGTGCAATTTAGAACTTAATTGTGCTCAACATAACATGACCTTATTTTTTATCAATATTATTTTAAGAGTTGCACGACTCTGTTTTAAGAGTTGCACGACTATGTTGTAAGTGTTGCACGACTCTGTTTTAAGAGTTGCACGACTCTGTTGTAAGAGTTGCACGACTCTGTTTTAAGAGTTGCACGACTCTGTTGGAAGAGTTGCACGGCTCTGTTTGAAGAGTTGCACGCCACTATTTTAATAGTTGCACGCCTCTGTTGTAAGAGTTGCACGACTCTATTGTTTGGATATTTTGAATAGTTGCACACCTCTATCTTGCTTGAATGTCTTGGATAATGTAGACTTGTGAATTTGTTCTCAACGTGATCTTATTTTCTCTCAATATAATTTCATAATTTCTCAATAAATTATTGCACAACATGCTCTTATTTTTGCTCATCAATACTTTATTTTTGCACAACTAGTGGTGAAAATTAGTGCTGACACTGATATTAGTTACAATTAGTGCTGACACTGATATTAGTTACAATTAGTGCTGACACTGATATTAGTTACAATTAGTGGTGAAAATTTGCTCAACATTTTGAGAAATACCATGTTGAGAATATCATGTTGAAAAGCAATACCATGTTATTTCTCAACATGGTATTATTTTTTTAAGTAAACAATAATGATAAAATCTAAAGTTTGCACCATAAATATCCCATTTGTGCATGTCAAATTGAAAATGGTTGCACAAACCTATCTAGCCCTTCCATTTGGAGAATTTATGGTAGATTTTGTAACCAAAGATGATGTCTTTAATTACACCACTACGAGTCTTCATGTCATCACAGTTCTATGTTACTTAAACTACATATATTCAAATTAGAGTAAGGTTATCTCAAGAGCACTTCATGTGTACAGTAGTACACTAGAACCTTTGGTCCATTGCCACCATGTGCTTACTTTTCTCTTCTTTGTTTTTTTCCCCTTTAAATGACAGAAGAAATAAGCTTGCAATGGTTTTATAAAGTAGTCTAGCTAACATGTATTTGTGTTTCCTGAGGACTTTTCTTTTCAACTGTAAAATAAAAAAGGTCTTGAAGTAAAACAAGAAAAATTAGACAACATGGAATTTTCAAGTACAAAATGAAATGGAAACCAATGAACTACCAAACATTGCTAAAGTTCGAGCTGCAGCTTTATTCACATGTGGCTCAGGCCTTGATGTAAGACAGATAATAATCTGTTCAAATTTTAGTCCTAAATAAATCCAAACAAACACAACTATTGTATATAACTGTCAATTAGTTCCAAAAAATCTTCAAACTATATATACAATTATTAAACACCACAAATCATGTTTATGGATCAAACTTGCAAGCACAGACTTGCAAGCACAGACACCATTGAAGAGCCAAACTTGCAAGCACAGACACCATTGAAACTGAAAGCACACCAGCCCCAGAGTGCTTCACGTCAGTGGTGGGCGTGGGTGCAGGTGCGGTGTTTGTTGACTGAGGGAAGATGTCAGCGAGCAGCCAATGAGCCAGGTTCTGATACGCCTCTTGGGTAAGATGAACTCCGTCCCAATTTATCCTCTTCTCCGGGTCCGAGCAAAATCCCCAAGGCAGCATTTGTGTGCCAGAAGGTCTCTTTCTTATGTATAGTAGGAAATAGCTGCGTTATCAATTCACTCTCCAAGTCGACAGATTTCCATCGTCCGCCTCCCACAAGCCAAAGTGCACCTCCAGCATAAACCTTTTATCTGTGCCAGAAGGTCACACTCATGATTTTGCTGGTCTGCTTGAGGAGCACTGAACTTGCAATGCCCAGACATCATTACCCTTTCCCATTTTAACAATGCATTCATCCCAAATCTCAACTGCAGGTTGCTGAACTCATTGAAATCTTTGTTAGAATATTGAAAACTTTGACCATGTTATCATGAAGATAAGAACCAATAAGCAAATTAAGGTCAGAAAACCTCAAAACAGCACAGAAAAGAACATTACATTAGAAAGAAGGGTAAAGAGCTGACAAAGTTAAAATACAGAAGCACGAAATGGGCGCGGTTATCCCTACAATTGTTGGACAAATAGCTGAAGAACTGAACAAGAATGGACATTGTAATAGTACCTTGCGGGGTTTAGTTGTCATAACCATATCTTCTACGTGCAGAGACCGGAAGTAGGCCATGACTGAACAAATAACAGGTGATAACAGCAGCACACAAATGCCAAATTCAAACTGATAAGAAAATAAATATCACATTCAGAATAAGTACTCAAGAAATTGAAAATGCAAAATTATGATAACTGACCTAGAAAAGATAAATCTAAAAAATCAAAAGTTCTTTACATGCTGATGTGCTGCATTAACAAGTTTAATGGTCCTTGGGCGAAAGAACGCCACAATCGCAGTTTCAAGAATAAACATCAAAGTAAACAGGACTCAAGCTCTTTCTGAAGTACCTGCAGTATGGTGTAACACTAATCTACAAAGCCGCAGCCACCTTTCCAACCCTTGGAGAACACAAAACTCAAAGCAAAGCAAAGCAAACGAAAACGATTCATCATAAACGAAAGACAAGAAGCAAGAACACAGGAAGCAAATCTGATCAAGAATCACTATGAATTTTTAATTCACAAACACGCTAAAACACCAAAAACTCAATCAGCACACCAAAAACTCAATCGCCGATCACCAAAAAATCAGAGCAGAACCTGTAAATTGAGCATAGAATCCATCAGAGGTAAACCTGTAATGCACAACAAAATTCCTCCCAATGACATCCAACCACCACTTTGTGTTTTTTGGAGAAATTTGTACATGTAGTATAGAGAGAGTGCTCGATACACATAGGGGTTCCAGTGGATGATGTTATACAATCCGATGGAGCTGATACACAAAAGCCAGATTATGACAATAGGGGCAAACAACATAATCAGAAATCAGAATCATATCTTCAAATTAGAAACTCAGCTTTTAATTCCAAAGAAGAGACATTCCATTGGATCCAGCATGCCCTTTCCTACATAGAAAGAATGCACAATGACAAGAAACAATAAAGAGCTCTTAACTTTGAGAATGCCAAATGATGCACTTAAACATACTCGATGGATTCCAGAGAGCTATCCCTATCTTATTTTTAGTAACAAGATTAAGCTGCCATTGCACATCAAAAACACTGTATTTCGTTCAACTGATTTCAGCAACGCAACACAAAATGTTCAACTGATTTCAGCAACACAAAAGGTTATCAATCAACCCTAATTTGAAGGGCAAGATTTCATATTTCGTTCAGCTATTGCAACCATCACAAACAAAATTTAGTTCCTTATCAATCGATCTTCGATCGATTGATAAAGAAACATGTATGCTCAATTTCAAAGCCTTCACAGTGCAATTTGACAAAGAAACATAAACACAAACACCTTGAGACTTCAAAATCGACTCCGACACTTCAAAAATCGAAGAAAATTTGCGCCTTCGGCGCAAATTTTCTATGATTCCATTGCACTGATTACCAGATTCAATTGTATACTTCAGAATCTACTCAGAAACGTCAACAAATCGAAGAATTGGTTCAATTAGCAGTCAAAACTCTAAAAGCCTCAAACACTACATATAGAAGCAATTACCTCAAAAGACTCCTTATCAATCGATCTTCGATCGATTGATCGATGGTGATCCTGCAATTCTAATTGGTTCAATTAGCAGTCAAAACTCTAAAAGCCTCAAACACTACATATAGAAGCAATTACCTCAAAAGACTCCTTATCAATCGATCTTCGATCGATTGATCGATGGTGATCCTGCAAGCAAAGAAGCAAAGTCAGCAGAAGCAAAATCGAAGGCCAGGAGGGAAGCAATCTATCAATCGATCTTCGATCGATTGAAGAAAATTTGCGCCGAAGGCGCAAATTTTAGAATTTTCTCATAAACGTCAATGATTAATGGAATTCGAGTAGCGAGTACTGGCGGAAGCTTACAGGACATGAAGCCGCCACCGGAGATCTGATGTCGAGGCCGTTGTCTTGTTGGCGCTCGATTAGGGCTTCAGATCCGGCCGCCCTCGATTGCAAGAAGCCGAAGTTTTCCGCCATAGATCTCTCGTTCTACAGCAGATCCAGGAGATCTCCGGCGGCAATAAAGAAGGAAGTGGCCGAGATCTCCGATGCTCCAGATCTAGGCCGGATCTGCACACCGCCACCGCTCGCTCCATTCGCTCGGCCTCACTTGCTTCGGATTCTCAGATCGCCGGAGAGAGAGCGCGTAGGAGAGACTGGGAGAGAGAGCGCGCGTAGGGGGGAGGGGGTTTATATTTAGGCTATTCCTCAAAATTGTCCCAAAATGCGACCATTTCGCAAATTAGACCTCATTTTGTGGCTATTTTGCAAATCGCCCCAAGAAAATATCCATGCAATTTATCTTTTTTCCTAAAACACGAGTAATCATAATACGGAGTAAAATATTTTTTTACAATAAAATTAAAATAATATTATAGGAACATTATGTGGCATGACAACTTACACATGGCGGAAAATTAGTGGTTTAAAATTTGGGCGGGAAAAAAGTTCACCAGTATGGCAGTTTCAGCAAATGTTTTAGTATTGTTTAGGATTGATTAGGATTGATGGTGAGCTCCATCTATCCCTTCTTTTTTTTTTCTACAAATTATCTTAATACGAGCTGAATTACTTCCATTACGTATCATATAGACTTTTACTATGTACAACAGAAGACCTCAACTTGCAAAGCGAGTGATTGAATTACCAGAGACACTCAACCAAGCCTAGCCTAAATACTACGATGGCAAGCATGGGCGGTTCCAGTGTTCTAAAAAGCGGTTAGGCTAATCCTAGACGAGGCCTAGGAGGCATCTAGGCGGGATTTTTAGTAGAGTGGGCAGTTCATAGGAAAGCAAGCATAGAAGCACGAGACATGATGGTGGATAAGGTGCCGCTGGAAGATCCTTCTCATGTGGGAATGAAGTCCTTGGCAGAGGACAACACAAAGCTAGTATATAAAATGCTCCGACAAGAAACCATGAGTCGGGAGCGCAACATTGATTAGCAGTTTGGAAAGTGCAAAGTCGAGTAACTACTTGCTGACGAAACTGTTCGAGTTGAATGGATAATGAAAACGCCTGCGTAGTACAATGTGTAAGTGAGAAGTACTTGTTCCCCTTTATCACTGAAAGGGGAGAAATGTCCTGAAGCAGCGACCAACCTTAACCCACCGGTTTTCTGCATTTCTCTATCGATAATCGATTCCTAGATCTTCAAGGGCTGCACTTTTGACTCTGCCCGAGCCAGGTTTGGCCCAACGCAGGTTTGTCCCACATTGAAAAAATGAGGTGAATACCAAACCAAAATATAAGGAAGGGAAAACTTTTGTGTAAAGTGATGAATCCCGACCTTATAAACAAAAACAATATAAACTCGACATGACTCCCGATTTGATACGACCCGACTCGGGATTCTCGGTTTCTCACAGATAGAGCCATCAATTTGAAGCATAAAGGAAGATGGTGAACCTTCAATGGAACCTGTGTGAACTTTTATTCCAAATTGTTCAAACAATCAGGACAACGGTCCTGAATGGGGATACATTCTTAAGACAGAGTGGAACTAAAATTGTCTGAATGAAAACAACAGATGAATGGTTCATTCGGCAACTGTACATTTATAAACCCTTCGGTCAAGAATTCCTTTCCAAACTCATGTTGCCAAATTCCAACAGCTGCCAGTGAAGGATAGGAGGATTTACACACCATCTGATAAGCTACCTGTGAGGTATTTGATGCCGGTTTCACCAGGGACCGTTACCAGCTCACCGTGTTCTAAAAAGCGCTAGGCGGATCCTAGGCGGTGAGGGGCCGCCTAGCGCCTAGGCGGCACCCAGGCGATCAAGGCGGATGCCTAGGCGTGCTTAGACAGCCATTTAGCTCTAGACGGAGGGGGGTCGCCTAGCGCCTAGGCGGTGCCCAGGCGGGGCCTAGGCGCGATTTTTAGAACAGTGCCAGCTCAAAGCTTCCAGCTTCATGCATCTTGTTTTCCTCGAAGATAACTTGTCTTTTAGCATGTGAAAAGGCACAGTAGTTTACTTCATAAACAACCGCTCCCTTCAGAAACGAAGAAACTGAAGTCCCCACTCCTTCCCCTGCATTAGTAACAGTTTCAGTAGGCTGCTAAGGTTTTCCATTCTAGTTCACTTCAGCCTTTCTACAGGAAAGAAATGCTAACACAAAATCAGAGCAAGAGGGTTTGACAAACCTAGGGAGTGTACCTCTTCATAGATCCGTTAAAACAGTGTGATCAACTATTCCAGCTGGTAGCAGTGCTTCGAGCTCTGAGGTTATAAAGTGGAAATTCCCATCTTTTGGAACAGAATCCGGTCTGATGGCCTCCCTATTTAACATCTCACACAGTCCATATTCAATTGATATCTACAGAAGACAAAAATAATAAACACGGCTAGTTTATAGGATTTCAAAATTTATTATGAGTGTTTTTTTAATGAAGTAACCAAAACTGCATATGCTTATCACTTTCATCTGCTCCCTGATCCTGATACGAATCTTGAATTATGTAGCAATTTACTTCATATTGAAAATCAACTGAAATCACCAGAGCCCCCCTCCACTCATAAAGAACTTGCACATAACGTGTTGCTGGCTCTCATTTACCTAAAAGCTTTCCAAAGCTAAAGCTGGCCTTTCAAGTAATTTCCTAAGCTGCTGCGAAACAGAACTGTAAGAATCCTACTATCCTTGTTCACTTTCATATAAATTATCAAGGTATCTACTTTGAAGTTAGTTTCAAGTCAAGTTAAAGTAATATAGGCGTGGAAACAATAACGGGATTATTTGGACCACATTTCTTAAACCATATGTTTGATTTGGCTTTGGAATCATCGTGGAAGTTTCCACGACAATTCCGAAGCTGTCCAATCAATCAGTTCAAAGAAAGGCTTGAAAAATTGAAATCCACTTCTGACTGGTTCAAGACCTCCAAATATTGATCTAAGAACAAACAGCTCAGCCACCAAACAGAAATAGGCCTAACTGGCGGCTAATTTGAGTAATTTCTACTTCAATTTTAACTATCAGGAAAACCAATAAGGGAAAAATCTCCTAGGGATCGTTTGGTATTGATATCTAGATATTAGATATCGGGTCCCCGATATCTGATATCTAGTATTTGGTAGGGCTAGATATCGATATCACTTTAACTGATATCGATATCTAGTGTTTGGTATGCATAATATATCTTTGATATCTGTGTTTGGTAATAGTCCGATATCGATATCAGGGATATTAAATTTGGCCTATTTTGATATACTCATTTTTTAGGAGGTATATATCGAGTTATATATTATGCATAACAATTTATATTTGAATAGCAACTTATATTTTATATTGTTAATTAACAAGCAAGTCAGTCAATCTCTGGAGCAACCAGTCCAAAAACCATACTTTGCTTAATTGAAATCACCACAACCACAACCACAACAGGAAAAAACAAAAGGCTAAAAAGAAGGGGAAAAATGGCATAAAGCATCAGATGATTTTCCCTGGGGGGAGGGGGGGCGACGGCTTCATACCTTGACCTTAGACGGTTCAACCGCAACACAATCGGCGGCGACCTTCTTACTCTCATCGGAGACATCATCATCGGCCGCAAAGATGGCGGCAGCAGCCTCGGAGGTAGGGATGGCAATTTCACCCGCACCCGACCCGAACCCGAATCACCCGACCCGAAAAGTGGGTGATAACCCGAAAAAAAGCAGGTGGAAAGTGGATGTGGGTGAAGTGGATATGGGTGGTGGGTCGGGTGGGGTGATATTTTTCGCCACCCGCACCCGATCCACCACCCGACCCATCACCCACCACCCGACCCGACCCATATAAAATATATATATTTTATATAAAAAAAATATACAAAAAAAAAAAATATATATATATATATATTGTATATAAATATAATTATACACAATATTATATACTATACTTATAAACACTACGGAGTATTACATATATAATACAAAGTGTGTACACCGACCAAAAAAAAAGAAAGTATACTGCACTGCATTAGTATACACAGTAATATACAGTACGTATATATCTATACAAAATATAATATATGTATAGATAAATATATAATACTTATAGAAAGTGTAAATTATATAATATAATATATATTATATTATATATATGGGGGACGGGACGAGATTTGCGGGATAAGAAATGTTCGTCCCGCGTCACGTCCCGCATAATTTTTACGTGACAGGACCGGTACAGGATTCATTTTTTTTTCAAATCCCACTGGGAGCGGGACGGGACCGGGATTTGCGGGATTTGTGCCCACCCCTAAGCTTACCTATAGTGGTCTTGTGGTTGATGTTAGGGCTGATACGTGAGCCGAGTAGCTCGGGATCGACTCGGGCTCGGCTCGATAAAAACTCGACTCGGGATCGCTTGAATAATAAATGAGCCGAGTTTGAGCCTTTAAATGAGCTCGAATCGAGCTCGAGTAGCTCGACAACTCGGTATATACTTGAATTGACGAAATTACCCCCCAATTACAAGCAATTTGTTTCACAGCCCTGAGCCCCTGACCCCGTCATCCCCATTCCGCTTCAGCCTTCAGCGCGACAGAAACCCTAATCCGTCACCCTCACCGCCTCACGGAGTCACGGCCTCACCCTGGCGGCCTGGCACCCTTGAGTCCAGAGGTGCTCTCTACTTTGACGGGAAGATCTTGCAAGTTAGATGTTGTGCACATATCTTGAATCTCATGGTGCAAGATGGGTTGGAAGCTCTCAAGGGCTTTATTGATAAAGTTCGTGACAGTGTGAGGTACATCAACTTGACCCCTTCTCGTCTTCACAAATGGAATGAAGTTGTGAAGAACATGGGCTTGCCAACCAATAAGAAGTTGATTTTTGATGTTCCAACCCGATGGAACTCCACCTACCATATGTTAGAGAGGAAACTTATATTCAAAGAGTCTTTCCCAAGGTATGCCATTAGAGACACTTCATATAAATTGGCACCATCTGAAGAGGAGTGGAAAATAGCTCGAGATGTTTGCAAGTTTCTGGCTGTTTTCAACAATGTTACAGAACTCTTCTCTGACAGGGATTATGTATCTTCGAATTTGTATTTTCCTGAAATTTGGAAGATCAAGCAGCTCCTAGATGAATATGAGAAAGATCAAAGACCGTTCATGAAGACCATGATTCAGAAAATGAAAGCGAAATTTGATAAGTATTGGCAGGACACCAATCTTTTGATGATAATAGCTCTAGTGTTGGATCCTCGCAAGAAGATTGAATGGATCGAATTCGTGTTCGAGAAGCTATATGGAGCAGAAAATGTTGAAGGTAAGGTTCAATATGTGATGCGTGAATTGAATGCACTCTTCGAAGAATATTCTAGGAACAAGTGTAACATGGATAGAACCGGTATGTCTGATTCCGTGGAAGGAGAACTCAGTAGCGTGGGAGAACAAGATATGGTGGATTTTCAAGAATGGTTGAAGAACAAATCTAGTGCGCGTCCATCTACAAAAGAGATTGATAAATATATCCATGACGGGTTGGATGCAGGTGGAAAAGCTTTTGATATCTTGAACCACTGGAAGCAACATGTGACACGCTTTCCAATCTTATCCCAGATGGCTCGGGATATTATGGCTGTTCCGATAACTAGTGTGCCTTCCGAGTCGGCCTTTAGCACTGGGCGTCGAGTTCTTGGGGATGATCGATGCTCTTTGGGTGATGAAACATTAGAAGCACTTGTCTGTGGACAGAATTGGTTTAAGTCGGATTTGTATTTACTCGATTTGGAAACCCTAGATGATTCAAATTAAGGTAATTTCATCTCTTATTTTATTGCATTTTAGTTATATGATTTTAGTTCATTCAAGCTGCTGTAAATTCCATCTCTCATTTTATTTACTCGAACATACAATGGTGCTGCTGCTGTAATTTACAGCTGGAATTTTGTGTTGTTGTTGCTGCTATTGGGATGCTGTTGCTGTTGTTGGGATGCTGTTGTGATGTTGTTGGGATGCTGTAATGTTGCTGCTGTGCTGCTGGACTGCTGGAATGGTGTAATGGTGCTGCTGTAATGCTGTAATGTTGCTGAATAGATGCTGGAATGCTGTAATAGGTGCTGCTGGAATGTGCTGCTGTGTTTATGGGTGCTGCGAGTTCTTGGTTTCACTTTGAATGTGCTGCTGTGTTGAACTTTGAATGGTGAAAATGTGTTGCTTTGTTGAACTTTGAATGGTGCAAATGTGCTGATGTGTTGAACTTTGCTTTCACTTTGAATGTGAAACTATGAGTGTTGCTTGAATTTAATTTGCTGTTGAATTTTGCTTTCATTTTGATTTTGATTTTGTTTTCCAGTCTTAACGAGTTGCTGTAATGCTTTCATTTTGCTTGAATTTAATCTGCTGTATTGTTGTTGTTTCGAGTCGTAACGAGCTCGTCGAGCCCGAGTTCGAGCTCGTAACGAGCCCAACCGAGCTTAACGAGCTCGAGCTCGAGTTCGGGCTCGAAAACAAACGAGCTCAACGAGCTGAGCTCGAGCTCTACATCAAGCTCGCGAGCCGAGCTTGAGCATATAAATATACTCGAATAGGATTTGAGCTCGAGCTCGAGCTCGGCTCATTCAGCCAGTACTCGAGCTCGTAGGCTCGTATATCAGCCCTAGTTGATGTTCATCCAAGGCGATTCGCATTCAAGTTGGACTACTTATTTTCCTTATGTTTTAGACTTATGATATGTGTTTAAGACTTGTGGCGTGTGTTGTTTAAGACTTATTTTATGTTTTTAAGACTTATTTAAGACTTAAATGTGTAAGATTATCATATTTTATACCTTGTTTTTTTTTACCAAATTGATTGGAATTCAATTACATGCATTTAGGGAAAATCACCCACATTTTACCCATATTTCACCCATTTCACCCGATCACCCGATGGATATGGGTGAAGTGGATATGGGTGGGGTGATGGGTGGGGAAATGGGTCATCCATGGTGGGTCGGGTGAAATGGGGGTCCATCCACCCACCACCCGACCCATTGCCATCCCTACTCGGAGGCCGTCTGGATGCAGCGGAGGAACGGTGATACAAATACACGATGAATACGAAACCCTATGCGATCGGGGCGGAGCTGGGCACCGGTGGTGAAGGCCTGAACGTGGCCGGCGTGGACCAAGGGCGGGTCCCACGGCCTCTGCGCGGTCTTAACCCAGAGAGGATCGAAGTTGTCCATCCGATCGCCGTGTCGCATAACGATGACATTTTGATCGAAGCGACCATCAGAAACGGAGACGGAATTCATTATTCTTAGGTTGGATTGGAGGAATCGGAATCCGGGGGAGCGAGGGAGAGAGGAAGAGAGGGAGAGGAGAAGCATATATACTTATATATACTAATGGATGATGGGGTAGGGGGGAGGGGGAGGAAGACAACGGACAAAGTGTCGGAGCTTCGTGGATGGTGGGTAGGCGGGCTTCAATGGAGATTTTAGGGAATTGTTTAATCTGCAGGTTTAATGTGTCAAAAGGGGGCACTTGGAAAGTCGATTTCATCACGTGGAGTAGGGAGATAAAAGATCTCTTGTTCTCCTCTAAACCCCGTCTGTATAAAATTATTCTCTCCTTGAATTTGATAAATAAAGAGCGGTTATTCAGTTTCGAATCGGGACCTAGATACAAATCATTTTCGGAATCACCTTTTCCATCCGTTTCATAATAAGTGACGTTGGTCTTTAGTGCACGTTTTTTAAAGAGTTAAATTTTTTTTATAAAATATAATATTTTTTAAGGCAAATTTGCAAAACTATACAATAAAGATGGCAAGTTTGCAAAACTAGCACTGCTAGTGAAATTTTTTTTGCGTTCCCTATATACACCGCAAATACTTCGTCGGATTGGACGTTGCTACAAAGTTCAATTCGACGTTGTATTTGGTGGTAAATTTTTCCTAAGGGGAAGGGATCCGACGTTGCAGCTAGGAGCCCAAGCGGGCTCCGTCGGGCTTAGCAACGTCCATTTGAACGTTGCAACGACATCAGATTTGACGTTGTTGCGACGCCAAAATCACCCCAAGGTAAAATCTGGGCGGGCTTAGCAACGTCCATTTTGACGTTTGTAACAACATCATATCTGACATTGTTACGACGTCCAAATTTCCCCCAATCAGCTCCTTATAAAAGGGAATGAGGATCGAATTTGAAAAATGCAACACAACAATTCCACATTTTCATTCCTTCCATGGAGCCGGTTACATATGGAATAGAAGGCTCAACCCCCGCATTGATTTTGTAATCAAAAGGGTTCGGTACCCAATGCCCCTGGAGGAGTCCAACTGTGCTTGCCGCAGTCCAGAATACAGTGGCATGCATCCATGCGCGCTCTTTCGGGTCGTGTGTGAAAATGAGAATCACATTTCCGCACCCTTGCAGTTCAGGTGTCTGTACTGCAATGATTTTCATCCGGGCATTCGTGGAGGGTATGAGTGGAGGGTTGGAGATCTTCTTCTTCAACATATTCGGTCATTCTTCCTTGATTTAAACATACATGACCACATTTATGTTGTAACGGCCCGGGATTATGATTCTCGGGTTACGTTTCGAGGGATGAAATCCCTCGTTAGGATCTTGCGCCCCGAGTACAGGTTGAAGGTTTGAAATTCTACTCTAACGTTTTCAAGTGAGATTTCATACCAAAAATTCGAAGGGATCGTTGGAATCCCCGGGGAAGTCCCCTGTACTTGTCATAAGTCTAAGCGTGGAAAACCAACAGTCATGCAAATAGTAGAATCAAGGTGTAATACAAGAGGGTGCCGGCAGAGCCGGGTCAAAACCAAATCAATAAGCGTATTTATCAAAATCTAAGGTTAGACAATTTCTTTGCAATCGCCCAAGAGAGTTCCCACGTTACAGAAGCGAGGAACAATCATGCTGCAAAACAAAACTAAAAAAATATGTATGCGGGGCGGTGTCAGATCGAAGCCCTACGCAATATAATCCCAAACAAGCAGACACATACACACGCTAGTCCTAATAAAGATGCTTCTAGATGCAAGGCGGAATATTAACACACTAGCATGGTCCTAAGATCAAGTGCATAAATATAATAAGGCCTTAGCACCGAATACCAAGTGGTATATCCCTCTCCTACCCCCACCCTCTTCCGATAGGGCGGAGACTGGCCAACTCGTGAATGCATTCTATAATAATCGAGCGGCACGCATGCCCAACCCGTATCCACAATAAAGCCCGTAGGCAGCTCATAATATAAGGAAGTTCCATGACTTGATTGACTCAAGACGGGACCCGATGGGACTGAGTCGTCTTATAACCCTAGCAAAGACTCTAGTTACTTCACAGATAACGGTTGTTCTGTTTACAAAAGCAACGAGTAAACGAATGCTCAATCATGAGTGCAATCCTAGTAGGATACTACATGACATGCTTTATTATGAATGCAAGCACCTGGTATGCACATGGCTACAAGCAGGGATATCTCTTTTCGAATCTGAGTGAGCTCATATAGGACCTCACCTGAAAAGCCGAGCAGCAAGATATAGCAAAGAGCAGAGTCCAACCAATCGACAAGCACCTATTATAATTATAAAGAATGCGGTAAGCTACAATGCTACTAATCACACAAACAGAGACCATGTTCCCAAACCATTTCAAAACCATTTTCCGATATGAGAAAACACTTGAAAGCCAAGTCATTCCGAGATTTCCAAATCCCCTTCAAGTTTCCATAACTCATCTTTACTCATGTCAAATCTCTTTTTAAATCCGATAATACATTTTTAAATCTCCCAGTCTCATAATATTATACTTTTAAATCACCATAGTATTATATCTTTAAATGTCAATACTAATATTTTAAATACCATTTATTAAACACTTTCATAAATATTTCTAAATCTCTTAGAAATCCCAACCATTTTAATTTAATAAATCATCCCTTTATTAATTTACCAAAACCAACCTTACTTTATTTTAATTTACCAAAACTCACCCTCTTATTTTACAAAACCCCAAACCGGATATTCATTTGAAAACAAGCCCCAATATCATTTGCCCTTAAACAAAACACCCGGCCCAACAAAAAAAAAACATGCCCACAAATCCATTCATCCTCCCATTCATTTACAAGTCTGAATTCGGAATAAGAAGGGGAGGGGGGCCCATGGAAGGTGAGATGGCGGCTGATGTGGCAAGTGGGAGCGGGACCCCCAAGTCTCCTCCTTCCCTTGTTCTTCCTCTGGCAGTTTCAAAAACAAACAGAGAGGGAGCCGCTGTCGGCTTGTTCGAAAAGCAAGGAAATGAGAGGGAGGGAAGGAGGCTCGCCGGAGACAACTTCGGTCTTCGACCACCGTGCCTGACACCAAGGCACATGATTCAAGCTAGAAAAAAAAAGAGAAGGAATGGAGTGCTCACCTAGAGTCTCGATCTCACCAGAAGGGAGCTCGGGGGCTGCGTCTGGGCTTGATTCGCGTTGTCAGAGCTCGTCGGAGTCGCGTCGGGCTTCTTTGGAGGCGGATCTGCTTGTTTATTAGCCTAGATTGAAGGTGAGGGTGAGAAAGGAGGGACCTTTCTTAGGATTTTCGATCGAAGGTGGGAGGGAGCTTACCGGTAAAACAGGGAAAGGAGGAGGAGCCGCTCGCGCTCGGGCTCGGCCTTGGCGTCGGAAGCAGAAGGTTGCTGGGGTAGCGTCGTGAGTAGAGCAAGGCGGTGGTGGCCGTTGGTGAGAGGAGCGGAGAACAAGGAGGAGGAAGGTGAAGAGATGGAGGCGTGGCTCCCTTCAAGTGGCATCGACGGCGACAGATAACTCCGGGTCAGACTTTGGCTTGCCTGGAACGTCGGAGGTGGGGAGCTTGGCCACTGAAGATGCTGCTCGACTGGTGGCTCCCCGGCAAACAGGGCTCGGGGTGCTCGGTTTTCTGGCGCGAAAACAGGGAAAGGAAGAGGGTTGTGGCCGGCTTCAACGGAGATGGAGGAAGAAGATAGGGTGTGGAGGCTGTGTGAATTCTCTTTTCTTGAAACTTATTTTGAAATCAACATGGCAGGGGGGAAGATTGGGTCTTCTGAATGTTTTGCCGTGGCTACTGATGCCTCGGGCTTGGGAGTGGTTTTGCTTGTCATTTTGCCACACAAGGTGGAACATGGAAGGCATAGGGAGAGAGATGAGGAAGGGTTGTCTTCATTTGTTTGAATTCAGAATGGGGGAAGAGAGTGCACTGATCGAAATAGGGAAGGAAAAAGGGGGAAGTAAACAAGAGGAGTGGTCCAAATAAAGTTCAATACCCGAGAAATAAATCTTGAAACCCGCTCTCTATCTAGACCTTATCCCGACTCGTATTCCAAAACATCAAGTCAAAGTAGTGAAATTGAAATCCTGTCGGAAAAAATCCGTTAAAATCATGCCGGAATTCATTTTAAGAGATTTTACATAACCCGATTTAAATTCATTTTTTTCCAAAAGTTATGTGATACGGGGTTAGCCGTAGGGTGGCCCGATCTTCGACAATCAAGACTCAAAAACAAGAACGGAAGCAAAGACTCAAGAACAAGGACAAAGACTCGAAAACGCAGCAATAGAAGACTCGACAAAATCAATGAAAGACCGATAGATTGGGTGATTCGAACTAAGGTAGAACGAGATAAAGACCCCAGGCTTCCTAAGAGGGTAGAAACCAAATATCAACGACTACAAAGCCCACCTCTACAACCTTACACATCCAAGCGGACAACTTGGAAGCACAAGGAGGGGACTTGTGATTACCAGGATGACCAAGCTCTCGCGAGGTTGATGAACTCAAAGCAAACCAAGCAAGATCTATTACCAATTTGCAATCGATGAGCAACGCTACAAATCGATTGACTTTCTCACGCTTGTGTTTCACACAAAGACTGAATTCTCATAAAAATTGTACGTGTTCTACAATGAAGATAGGGTCGGCTCTTTATAACCCTAAAGCCAAAAATAATTAATTAAAATAATAAAAATACTAACTTAAAGGAATTAATAAAATAACCCTAAAAGTTTCCTAAAATAACTTAAGTATAAAAGTTGCTAAATTAGGAAATAAAGTCATGAGAATTTCGGCCTATACATGTGTCTAAGGTGGTTCGAGACTCTTGACCCCAATGCACATGTAGGTCTTCAATGTCGGCTCGGGGAGTTGAACCGTGCTCGAGAACAAGGCGTTACTCACAAACATGAATGAGTCTCTATGCAGCTTCTTGGCTCGGGCTCGAGTCATAGGTCCGTCTCCTAATATGATTGGCGTGTCCGGAGGTGTAGAAGATGGTCCCGCATCATTATGACTCAAAAATCCGGGCCTTTACATCATCCACCTCTAAAAACAAGTCTCGTCCCCGAGACTAAAAATAAAAAAAGTAGGGGATGAAGTTTGAAATTGATGAGTCCAAGGACCATGTCCAAGGATCTTGTAATCATCTCGGTTGCGTCTTCCAGGATTCTCACAACATCCTAGTCATGGTCGTGAAATCTCCAATTGGCCTTGACAAGTATGCAATAAGCGCCCCTATCACATCCTTGCTTTGACTTTTCGGAAGTACCACAACTCTAAAAGTTCTATAATATCATCACTAGGTCTTAGCAAGCACCCTACAAGCGCCCTCATAAAATGCTTATATCCACTTCGTGAAGTATCATAGAGTTGCCCGGGTTTGAAAAGTTTCAAAAGGATTCCACAATTGAAAAAAGATTGGCCTAAAAATCGTGGAAATTCTCGATCATGTTCGGTCTTCCCAAATGCGAGTTGGTCCTTTTCAAAACCCTTCAAAACCTTTCAAAATCAAGCAAAACCTCTCGACTTCAAAACCATCCAAAGCTTTTCAAAATCCGAGTTAGTCGTTTCCAAACTCTTTCAAAACCCATTAAATCTCAAGTTGGTCAAGCAAATTCAAAACTTAAGAGGTGAAATCATCTACCTCTAAGGGCTAATCCCATATTCTCTTTCTAGGTTCCAATCTCAAAAGCAATTCCAAGCTACGAATTTTTTAGCCATTATCAGAATCAACATAACCAAGACATGCCACCTCATAAACAACCAACCATCGAGATTGGCCATGCCAAAAACCGTAACATGAATAGCCATTACCAACTTTGCCGCACACCAATATATTGGAACGTCACACTCAAAATTAGCTTTTCATGTACTAGGTGTCAACAAACAAGAATGCATCAAGCAGGAATGTCATTTTTTTGAAAGGACAACACACAAACACATCAAGCCTCAACCCCAGCAAACCATATCAACATGGTCTCCTACTTAGCACTATCAATATAGCAGAATTGGTCACAATTGGATGTCAATAAAAGAACGACTACAAGTCAACACAATAAATACATTCCCACAAGGTTCAGTAAGCCAAGATATTCACAATTTTCATAGCCAAGGCTCTAGCTGAAGATTAATTTCGAAATATCAATGCATAGAGGTATCACCACAATCACATTTCAACAATTCAATGTTCAAGTTATCAACATAGAACTTGTCATGTTCTCATGGCTCAACAATAGCAAAGTCTAACAACATAGCAAGCACAAAATATAATCACGACAACATTTAACTTAACAGGACATCGTATATCATTATATCAGGATAACATGCATCTTATATTATGGACCCTACAAGTTACTATCACTTAGCCTTCAAGTATTTCATGTCAGTATAATATAACATGATTTCATACTAAGTTTGTACATCATTATCTCTCACTGTTCCAAAACGGTCACATGTCATAAATCCTAAGACACTATCATGCTCAACAAGTATTGTAGAATATCAGGTATCGACATAGCAAGACAAGTTACCACATAACCTCATGTTAATAATAATTTGAGCAAAGGTAATATCATGCCAACATCGCAATATCATATTGTCACATATTATCGGGGCACATAATATCATTATTATCAACACAAGGTCAGGATCTCAGCAAGTATAGTTCACGTTCCATGAGTAAAAGAAACAGGCAAGGCTTATCGACACAGAACACCAATCATATCACAAGGTGAGTCACATAGGAACACCAAAGCACTAACACTCATAATCATAACTAGAAGTCAACCAAGTAACGTCCACCACCAGTTCATCATTCAAAGAATCAATATGTCAGTTCTGGGACCTGGGGTTTATGGGCCCACCGTGCTTCCGTTGTGCTGCTCCCGTGCTATTTGGATAAACGTGCTCTTTTCTACGCCATCATTCGTCAAAGCATTGCAAGCAACTTTTAAGTTATGGAGATAGAGGAGAGACAAGAAGGACAACCCGGACTCCCCACGGAACCGAACACAGACCAACTGATGATGACACGACGAAAAAAAAAACAAGATCCCAACCCAAGAAGGAGTAAGGTGCCCTTGTGGAACTCTACGAGGTCACTACTGATGTCCATATAATTTGCCATGTTTTACATTGACTTTTATATCGATTTCTGTATACATTTCATGCATTTGGGTTAGAATAGTACAAAATCTATGTATTTTATGCTTATTTGCCAAATTATGGAGTCTACACTAGTTTCTGTTTAATTTCACAGAAATCGGACGCACTTTGGAGCTTAAAGGAAAGTCATGAAGAAGCTAAGGATGTGCAGCTGGAGAAAAGCCCACTTTTCACCATTCATCATTCTGAATCAAGCTTTGATGTCTTCATAAGAGTTGTAGCCCTCGAAAAGAGCTTTCCAACGCATGCTCATTTGCGTCAATCCGACAAACAAGGTCTCGGGAAAGTGCATTTCAAGATGGAGCAGAATGCTAAAAGCCGACAGAGGTACTCGATGTCGGCCAACTTTTACTCGACATTTTCTCCAGAGGACGAGATCGAGCATGAGCTGAGCATAGGACCACTCGAGACAAAGAATCCTACTCGACGTCGAGGAGATTCCAGAACAGTCCGAGTCCGAGATCGAGGAGAAATCCGAGCATTGTGGTTACTTGCAAGCCAAGATTTGAGATATTCTATCAAGAGACATCAAGTTCTATCAAGAAAAGAGGGATCTATCCACATTAGCTTTATTTCCTTTTAGATATATTTGTTTTATTTCCAAATTTAATTATTTAGCTTTAGATAGATAAATTTAGATATATATATATAGATAGTTCCTTCCTAGAATAGCTTGGATTGGAGCCTATAAATAAAGCCCTAGGGGGCTGATTTTTATTCATTCAAGCCAAGTCGTCTTCGGGCGCAAGGAGGAGGAGGAGGAGCCGAGTGGGAGAGAGGAGGAACGTTTGGAAGGTTTTGTAAGTTTAAGTTTTATTTTGAATGTTAAAGTTAGTTTCTTTTATTATGTCTTGTTTCTAATTTCCTTCTTCTAGGGTTGGGGTGATCCCAACATAGATTTGTGTGTTTGATTTATGAATTTATGAATTGTATGTCTTTATCATCATCTACCTATGTCCTTAATCCTTTGCGAGAGTTGAGGAAATTCCTTATTTGTGATATTGAAGCGAAAGTGATCTTATTATGAATTTGGATAGTAATTAGGGTTTATTTGCGAAAGCCGACTAATCCTAATTAAGAAAAGGTAGAAACAAATTAGGTTTTTATGCGAGAGCCTCTATCACCTAAATTGTTGGAATTTGCGAAAGTCGATTCTTTGATATAAAGCATGCATCTTTATGTGATTTATGATCTACACATATGTTTATTGTTGTGGTGATCCCTAACCTTGGAAGTTTGCATCTTTATTTGTTTTATTTTATTATTTGTATTCGGCACATATTCTACTCGATATCAAACCACCATTCTCTCTCCATCCCTTGACATCGACTAACTCTTAGCTGACGTCGACAGCAACCTCGCCACCTTTTCCCCCTACCCCTAAACCCCAAAACACACTAAACCTAGAACCGCTGACTTCTCTCCTGAGGACGAACCTGACTCCCCTATACTATAGTGGGGGTCTTGACTACAAATTTATTTGGTCGAGAAACCCTCTCATCAACTAGTGCAGCAAGCAAGACACATACTAATCGTGGAGTAAACTAGTCACATCACTGAACACTAACATGCACCTACCTGGATGAAAGATGTTAACAAATATGGGCAACCAAAAACATGATCAGGTTCTGCATGGGGCATAAGAGACTAGCTAGCAACTTTTCGTTTCATATATCAGACAAGCTTGATATGTATAAGAAACATGTATACATGGATATAACAATAGATTTGTGCGACATAAAGCTTATGCAGGATATAGTAAACAACACAGAGTATTACACGTAGGGTAAATGGTCCGTGACAGGTACACATAGGCAGGTCATAATCAATGTGGAATCATATGCAGACCTATCGGGATGTTTCATATTGGTCAGACTAGTATCATGAAAGGATCATATAAAGCCGTATAGAAACCATGTCATGTAACAACGACGTTCTTATGATAGGGTAAGTGTGGGATGTCAGCATATAATGAGCTATGGTTGGAAAGCAGTCCTCCATGATACTAGTAATATATTGTCAAGGAATGAGCGCAATCAAGGATAATCATCGAGGAATAATTTAACACCAAAATCACAGTTCATGTATACAAGCATCTACCATGTTGTAGGGTATAACACGCAACAAGACACTCAATTGCTAATTAACACATATCCCACCAAAATACGAATTTATCCAATTAAGCATCGAAAGGGCATCATGTGATAAAGACAACAATTCATATGAGAACACTCACAAGCATGCCACTAATCATACTTAGCATGAGATAACTCTGTGGAGGCATAGCATTCTAACTGGACTAACAATATTTAACATGCTTGGACAATCATAAGATCATGTAGAGAGGGTATAGCAAGGCTATCACAACCTATGACAAAAGTGGTTGCATGAGATGCAAGTTGAGCATGGGATCGTACAAGTCATATCTCTGCATGCATAGATTTTACAAGGTACTACATGACAGTCACAGATGTATATGAATAAGATGCATCGAGCAACTCCACATAATAGTGGGACGTGTCATAGAAGTTTAAGCAGGACCACTATTGCACCAAATCATTAGCACATATAAAAGGAATATAAGCAGTTGTGATGAAGGAGGTATGCGCATATCATAATGCGAAACAAGACAACGCTCCTAAGGTATCATGTTTCAAAGGGATAGTAAGCTACATTATGTATGCAAAGGTAATCATGCGAGTGCCTTGTAGCTATCGTGATGTGTGCGTGGACGTGCGATGTGCCAGATTATTCATTTGTAGAAGCATTAAGAATGTCAGGGGACATGTAGAAACAACATCGAGTGATGAGATGATAGGCACACATTGATAATCACCTAATGCTTAACATGCGCTGAAAATAGGCACTAACTCTATAACTAGGTCTATCAATATTCCTAACTAGTTAAAAAGATCGCACATTATAGATGTTGGAAAGAATACAAGACTTTGCGAAGTCTATTCCATGAAAGAGCAGATCATAATGCAAGTAGGGCATGAATACACATAAGCCATAATTCATGGGTCATATAAGATATATTTTAACACGATAAGATGCATGTCTATGCAGCATATGTTACATGTTCATTTGGCAACTAGCACGAATGCATTTAAGGGGTCAACCAATCGTAATGTGACCATATGAGGACAAGGGGGGAATATGGCAGAATGACAATATGAGCTTAAGATAGTACGACTTCACATGAATATAAAGCATGCAAGTACACAGGTATAGATTGACAACATACAAACAGGGCATGTATTTATCATAAGGATATATCAAGTCACATCGTGATCCTACATGATGCTAGCGATACATGATAAGACATGGGTATCTCTACAGAGTGAACAAGAGAACATCACAGACGATATATTATAATCATGCTAGGAATTAATGAACTGTCATAGGAGTACATGGAATGGTACAGTACTATCACATCATGGAACCATCATATTCACGTAATGAAGCAAGCATGACAAATTACCACTCAGCGAGTCATATTGGAATTCATAAGCCCTATAGGATACTACCGGCACATTTCGAACATGAATACAATCAAGGTACTTTGACTAGACTCACCCTAGCATTCAGGTGTCATTTATATGCGAAAAGATGATACTAACTCCTGATTCATACATACGTTCATTAATTAGCACAACAGTTTGCAAAGAGTCAAATAAGCCACACCGTAATGATCTAAAATCATGATAGACATATAGTGGAGTATAACATGGGTTTAAAGCAAGATAGCTAAGCTTGGGTAGGATGATAGACAGTTATGGGTCCATGCAAATATCTAAACGGCACATGCACAAAATATCAAGTCATACGTTCAGGGAAATACGAGAGGATACCACTGAGCATGATAAAACATCACGAAAATCAGGAAGGTAAGCATGCTATGGTTTAGTGGTCATAAAGGCATGATGAGGGGTGAGAGCAAGAGTGACAGGCTAAGGGTCACACTATCATGAACCTAATCCAAGAGAGAGAGAGAGTGTAAACATCATGCGAGTTCGTAACGTACGACATATGCATTCAATCCGTCATTAGTCCATCATTAGTATGACAATGTGGGGAACCAATGAAGTCAGGTTGCGCATGCCTAGGAGTATGACAGAAATACAACAAAGCATGACATGAGACCTAAACAAGGTGGCCAAGTATTGATACATAATGACATACAACCACAAATCCACATTAAGGATCATCATCATAATATATGTTGGGAATACCACATCATGTCGAGTCTGCATATACAAAACTAGGAATTATAGTGGAGTGTGCTCGTGCGGCGCGTCAGGTCATATATCCATGAAAGTATGTGAGAAGCATGGAGGTCATCATGACATTACAATTGGGTAAGCATGCTGGAACTTAGGCATCATATGAAGCAGGTTGAACATCAAGTTGTAACACGCACTCATCAAGTAAAGAATTCATTCTATCAAGATACCAAAATGGAATGATCACACTACCATGGGCCTATGTGCAGAGGGAACATCAATAATGCAGTTTCCTACATATGACACATACAATAGGGATGGTGTAGCGTCTTTACTACCCCTTCGTTTCCCTTTGTTTGATTACCGGATTTATTGAGTCAAGTTCATATTTAGTTCATTTGAGTTAGCCATATTAAATTCATTTTTCCCTTTCTAAAACATTTTGAAAAAAAACCATTTGAAAACTTTGGGCCATTTTCAAAACCACTTCAACCTATCATACTCGGTTTGTAAAATCTCGCTCTGATACCAACTTTATAACGGCCCGGGATTATGATTCCCGGGTTCCGTTTCGAGGGATGAAACCCCTCGTTAGGATCTTGCGCCCCGAGTACAGGTTGAAGGTTTGAAATTCTACTCTAACGTTTTCAAGTGGGATTTCATACCCAAAATTCGAAGGGATCGTTCGAATCCCCGGGGAAGTCCCCTGTACCTGTCATAAGTCTAAGCGTGGAAAACCAACAATCATGCAAATAGTAGAATCAAGGTGTAATACAAGAGGGTGCCACGGCAGAGCCGGGTCAAAACCAAATCAATAAGCGTATTTATCGAAATCTAAGGTTAGACAATTTCTTTGCAATCGCCCAAGAGAGTTCCCACGTTACAAAAGCGAGGAACAATCATGCTGCAAAACAAATCTAAAAAAATATGTATGCAGGGCGGTGTCAGATCGAAGCCCTACGCAATATAATCCCAAACAAGCAGACACATACACACGCTAGTCCTAATAAAGATGCTTCTAGATGCAAGGCGGAATATTAACACACTAGCATGGCCCTAAGATCAAGTGCATAAATATAATAAGGCCTTAGCACCGAATACCAAGTGGTATATCCCTCTCCTACCTCTACCCCCTTCCGATAAGGCGGAAACCTGCCAGCTCGTGAATGCATTCCATAATAATCGGGCGGCACGCATACCCAACCTGTATGCATAATAAAGCCCGTTGGCAGCTCATAATATAAGGAAGTTCCATGACTTGATTGACTCAAGACGGGACCCGATGGGACTGGGCCGTCTTATAACCCTAGCAAAGACTCTAGTTACTTCACAGATAACGGTCGTTCTATTTACAAAAGCAACGAGTAAACGAATGCTCAATCATGAGTGCAATCCTAGCAGGATACTGCATGGCATGCTTTATTATGAATGCAAGCACCTAGTATGCACATGGCTACAAGCAGGGAGATCTCTTTTCAAATCTGAGTGAGCTCATATAGGAACTTACCTGAAAGGCCGAACAACAAGATATAGCAAAGAGCAGAGTCCAACCAATCGACAAGCACCTATTATAATTATAAAGAATGCGGTAAGCTACAATGCTACTAATCACACAAACAGAGACCATGTTCCCAAACCATTTCAAAACCATTTTCCGATATGAGAAAACACTTGAAAGCCAAGTCATTTCGAGATTTCCAAATCCCCTTCAAGTTTCCATAACTCATCTTTACTCATGTCAAATCCCTTTTTAAATCCGATAATACATTTTTAAATCTCGATGTCTCATAATATTATATTTTTAAATCACCATAATATTATATCTTTAAATCTCAATACTAATATTTTAAATACCATTTATTAAACACTTTCATAAATATTTCTAAATCTCTTAGAAATCCCAACCATTTTAATTTAATAAATCATCCCTTTATTAATTTACCAAAACCAACCTTACTTTATTTTAATTTAACAAAACTCACCCTCTTATTTTACAAAACCCCAAACCAGATATTCATTCGAAAACAGGCCCCAAAACCATTTGCCCTTAAACAAAAGACCCGGCCCAACACAAAATAGGCCCACAAATCCATTCATCCTCCCATTCATTTACATGTCTGAATTCGGAAAAACAAGGGGGGCCCATGGAAGGTGAGATGGCGACTGATGTGGCAAGTGGGAGCGGGACCCACAAGTCTCCTCCTTCCCTTGTTCTTCCTCTGGCAGTTTCGAAAATAAATAGAGAGGGAGCCACCGTCGGCTTGTTCGAAAAGCAAGGAAATGAGAGGGAGGGAAGGAGGCTCGCCGGCGACAACTTCGGTCTCCGACCACCGTGCCCGACACCAAGGCACATGATTCAAGCTAGAAAAAAAAAGAGAAGCAATGGAGTGCTCACCGAGAGTCTCGATCTCACCAGAAGGGAGCTCGGGGGCCGCATCCGGGCTCGATTCGCGTTCTCGGAGCTGTCGGAGTCGCGACGGGCTTCTTCAGAGGCGGATCTGCGTGTTTATTGGCCTAGATTGAAGGTGAGGGTGAGAAATGAGTGACCTTGCTTAGGATTTTCGATCGAAGGTGGGAAGGAGCTTACCGGTAAAATAGGGAAAGGAGGAGGAGCCGCTTGCGCTCGGGCTCGGCCTTGGCGTCGGAAGCGGAAGGTTGCTGGGGTGGCGTCGGAAGTAGAGGAAGGCGGTGGTGGCCGTTGGTGAGAGGAGCGGAGAACAAGAAGGAGGAAGGTGAGGAGATGGCGGCGTGGCTCCCTTCCAGCGGCATCGGCGGCGACGGATGACTCCGGGTCGGACTTTGGCTTGCCTGGAACGTCGGAGGTGGGGAGCTTGGCCACTGAAGATGCTGCTCGATTGGTGGCTCCCCGGCAAACAGGGCTCGAGGTGCTCGATTTTCCGGCGCCAAAATAGGAAAAGGAAGAGGGTTGTGGCCTGCTTCAGCGGAGATGGAGGAAGAAGATAGGGTGTGGAAGCTGTGTGGATTCTCTTTTCTTAAAACTTATTTTGAAATCAACATGGCAGGGGGGAAGATTGGGTCTTCTGAATGTTTTGGCGTGGCTACTGATGCCTCGGGCTTGGGAGTGGGTTTGCTTGTCATTTTGCGAAACAAGGTGGAACATGGAAGGCATAGGGAGAGAGATGAGGAAGGTTTGTCTTCATTTGTTTGAATTCAGAATGGGGGAAGAGAGTGCACTGATCGAAATGGGGAAGGAAAAAGGGGGAAGTAAACAAGAGGAGTGGTCCAAATAAAGTTCAATACCCGAGAAATAAATCTTGAAACCCGCTCTCTCTCAAGACCTTATCCCGACTCGTATTCCAAAACATCAAGTCAAAATAGTGAAATTGAAATCCTGTCGGAAAAAATCCGTTAAAATCATGTCGGAATTCATTTTAAAAGATTTTAAATAACCCGATTTAAATTCATTTTTTTCCAAAAGTTATGATTCAAAAATCTGGGCCTTTACATATGTGGCTCAAACGGCAGGGATACTTGTGAGGGAAGCAAATATAGAGGTTGAAAGCTTTGCATTCAACGAGTTAAAGATTAAACTCAATCCGAAGATGAATTAAGTAGAGGCTGGTCGATTGTAAGAAAAAATTACGTTGTTATCCATAGTGTATTTGTTAGTTTTAGTAATGCCTCGATATGTAATCTAATCATTATCTATGAAGTGAAGCGTTTGCATGTGATTGTTTGTTGTTGTGAACGGGTAAAACCAACGTTGCATAGGGCTACCCTAGGGCAACCCTATGTGTAGGGTATGCAACGTTTATACCATTGGCAACGCCGGTTTGGACGTTGCCATAACATTGGCAACATCGGTTTGGACGTTGCATTGTGGTTAATTAATACCCTAGCAAGGGTTGCTAGGGTAAAGCAACGTCGGAATAAACGTTGCATTGAGTAGAGCAACGTTTGATCCGACGTTGCATTTCTACCTGCATTTTCACTCGACATCGACCCACTTCAGTCGATGCCGAGTTAATTGAACCGATATCGAGTGAATTTGAAAGTGAATATAAAAATGTGTTGTTTTTCTTATTAAGTTCTATTCAAGAGAATATGAAAATGATGCATGTGTCAATGTTTAGATCTTCTTATTAGGTTCCATTCAAGCGAATATGAAAATGATTCATAATTCAATGTCTTAGTTCTTCTTATTAGGTTCTATTCAAGCGAATATGAAAATGAATTATAGTTTAATGTATTTTTTCTTTTTATTAGTTTCGATTCAAGTGAATATGAAAATGATTCATATGTCAATGCTTCGATCTTCATATTTGTACTTCGTATTATTTTCGATTCAAACGGTTAAAATCAAGGTGATCACATAGAGTTCACATCGCAGGTGCATTACCGAAACATACAGTTGTCCCAAATCGTACATAGAATACACAAAATCAATTGGATCAGTTGCTCCCAACGGACTCAGCAGGTGCCGCTGGTTGAATCTCAATCAGCGCCTGCTGGAACGCGTAAGTCTCCATAGTTGCTTGGGCGGGCCGTGCTACTAAGTCCACTATATATTGGGATATGCTGCGAATACGCAAATGACTCACGTCGCTGTACAGACTTTTGATATTATCCTTTGTCTGTGCCAATACGCGAGTATAGTATGACTCAGGGTCAATGTCGGACTCCATACAACAAAAATACACCTCCCTTGACCTCTCAGACCTGCGACGACACTGCACAGAAAATAAATTGCATGGAAATAAAAGGCGATACTTCCTGTGCGTGTAGTTGCAAATGTGACGTTCAGCCGACACACTGTGTCTGGTAACTCTAATAGTGTAACGGGTGCCATCCGAGAACTCAATTGTCTTGACGAAACTGTATGGCGTTGAAGGCATGGTAGAGGGCTTTTGGCTGTTGGGTGTTTGGGGTGTGTGATGTGAAGAGGGGGGACCGGAGGGGCCTTATATGGTGCCCCAAATTGCAACGTCTAATCCGACGTTGTAAAATCCTTTACAACGTAGGATTGGACGTTGTAATGTACCCTTTACAATGTTGGATTCGATGTTGTAAAGGGTACATTCCCCAATTACAACGTCAGAATGGACGTTGTAATTTGAGAGTGTTCCCATTCACAACGCCCAATATGATGTTGTGAAGACTAACCCATACAACGCGAATTTGACTTCATGTATGATCCCCATCCGATGCCCTTATATCCCTCAACCATCAGGCCGAATGAATTCATCCCTTCACCTTACAATTCAAGACAATAGTAATTTCATTCATAGATAGAAAAATATCATCCTCAGAAAGTGAAGAAGCGATGGAGGTGGCACGAGTCGAAGCTCCCACACCACGAAGCAATGTCGTCCCACAGGTAAAATCTTATGGCGCGCTGTATTCTCTGTCTCTATATATTTTTCATTATCTAGTTTAACCTGAAGTAAAGATATACAATTTAAGTAATATCAAGTGCATATACATTGTTATGTCTTTATCCAGTTTCAAGCCTTTACAAATGCATTTACCGACGCCCGTATTTGGCAATGCCATAACGAAATGGTCGACCATTTTAAGCAACTCGGTGTGAAGAACAACATGGTCTTAGTAATCAAGCGATCGTTTTCTACCGCTGCAAACCGACCGGGTGGCGTGTTGTTAGCATGAGAGCAATATGGGGTGTTTCGCATAAGGGGGAAGCAGATTCGCAGCACGCAGAGCAAACTAAGAAACTGCCCGTTCTCCTTACTCGGTCATGAGAGGGGACCGAGTATGTGGACGATGACCGTGCAAAATGGAACGCACAACCATCACCTCCATCAATGATTGAAGGGTCATGTTTACGCGGGAAGGATGACACCAGGGAGAAGAAAATGTGCAAGTGGATGAAAGACATAGGAACTTCACCGAAGGCTATCTCGTACGGGCTACGACAGGCAGATGTGAATAGCGTCACCTTAGCGCAATAACTGGAGAACACCCTCAACAAGCTCGTCGTTGAAGAGAGAGGAAATCGAACGATGACCCAAGATACCCTTCATCGTCTCCGAGAAAGGGGCTACTGCTACGAATTCAGGAGAACCCTAGACGATGACAATGTATTGAATGACCTTTTCTCACACACCCGGATGGGATTCGTCTCTTGAACAAATACCCGTACGTTATCGTCATGGATAGTACGTACAAGACCAACGCGTAAGTACTATTTCCTATGTCCTCGTACATTTCTTCCATATAGAGTGTTATGCTAATGTGAGTACGTTGCTGCACTATGTCCACAGGTACAACGTCGTGCTGTGTGAGATAGTTGGCTTAACGCCAATAGGAAATAGCTTTTGCATCGCCTATGCCTTTATGGCTCGCGCGGACGAGGACACGTACGCTTGGGTGCTCAACAACCTACGTGTTATTCTTCAGGGTAAGGTACCTGATTCAATCATGACAGATTGTGAGCTGGGTCTTCTCGCTGCACTTAAGGTTGTCTTCCCCGATGTGCAACATCTACTGTGCTGGTTACATGTATCTCGCAGGTGTGAAGATACCGCTTTGAAGATTACAAAAAATTTGAAACTTTCAATTCTATTCAAGAATCACGTGTGGGGTTTATTCTCGTCTTCGACGGAGGAGTCGTTCGAGCGACGGTGTAGATGGCTTCACGCCCAATGGCAGCCCATACCCGGGGTCATGGCGTATCTAGAAACAGTGTGGCTCATCCACCGGACGATCCTTGCCAGATGTTACACCGACCATGTCCTGAACTTTGGAACGAGAACAAGCAATATGTACTCATATCATTTCCGTCATTACCCTTCTCACTCCTTTACTGCATTTTGACATTCGTTCACCTCAAACACATGAGGCCTCATGTATGGTTGAATGCCAGCATAAAGTGTTGAAGAAAGCATTACACTCGTCCATAGGTGATTTTTGTGTCGTGGTGGATGCCATTCATCGAGTGAATAAATGTCAGGTGCATGAGCTCCAGACTGCGTTGGAGATAGATCATTTCAAATGGCCAACTAACGCACGCGGAGTCCCCTTATTCGAAGAGATTAAGCACGTGGTTTCGAAAAAGTGTTTCGAATATATCTACGCTCATTGGAGGACCTTTGTCTATGGAAAAGTACCTTCACAATGCATCGACCGACATTGGAGAATTTGCTATGGGCTATCGTGTGTGCACGACGTTCAACGTTTTGTTGCTGAAGGAGTTCCAATAACACCTGACGACATCCATCCATTTTGGAGAGATCTGACATGGGATGAATCAGCAAATGCGGTCTTACCCTATGCCATGTCGGCTTCGTACACTGCATCCAATGAAGTATGTGACCCTAAACTGCACCCACCCGAGCGGGGTAGCATACGGTCAAAGGGTAGACCTAGAGGGAGGAGGAACCCGCGCAGAACAAATCCCTTGCGATATGAGGAATATCGGGCGAATTTTGAAAGGGAGAAAGCCAGATCAGGTCATCGCGGTCGGGACCGACAGTCCTGACCTCCGTTTGGCGCACAGTACTGGGGTTTTAGCCGGGGCCACAACAATGTAGACCCTTTCATGTTCAGGCACATTGCGGCAGCCGTGAACACCGTGGGAGATGGTCACTGCGGATATCGGGCTTTGACGCAATTGATGTTACGACCATGGGAAGCACGGTTCATAGATATGAAAGGGTTATTGTGCAACCATTTGGAACAGAACTATCAGCTTTACGCTGGTTGTTACATGGGAAGGTACTGATGTCCATGTTTTATGCCATATTTTTATACTTATTTCAACTCTTTATTCTATGACTTTATGTATTATGGGTTGGGAATATAGCGAATTTGTGTAGTTTATGCTTATTTGCAAGAAATAGAGGTCTACACAAGTTTCTGTTTAATATTGCAGAATTTGGAGCCAATTCGGAGCAAAACCAAGAAGCACTGGAAATACACTTGATGTCTACTGAAGGAGCTCGAAAATCAACGGAAGAGCACCTGACATCGAGCAAAGCTGAGCACAGAACGAGACACTGAAGACAGGTCGATATTGACTAACTTTGGTCGATATCGACTAATACCCGGTCGAAATTCTCAAGACAGACTCGACACGACGTTCAGACTCGGAGACAAGACCAACACAGGTCGATATCAACCTTACTAACTCGATATCGACCAATGACAACTCAAAACTCCTCATAGAAGCCAATATCGAGTGATCAAACACGAAAATGGAGGAACCCAACTCGATATCGACCTTACCAACTCGATATCGACTTTGGACAACTCAATATCGACCTTACCAACTCGATATCGACTTCGGACAACTCGATATCGACCAACATTAGTCGATATCGACCAACTTCCCAGATCAATACAAAGTTGAATCCGAGTCCTTTAAAGATATTCCGAGTGAAGATTACATGCATATGAAGACTTGAGAGATTTCATCTTTTTTTTTTTTCTATCTATCCTAAGGGTGGAACATTTAATTACCCTTTAGGATTTATCTAGTTTTTACCATATTTGATTTATTTCCTTTCAAGTAGAATTATATCTTTTAGTTAGATAGAGATATATGATAGATAGATTCCCTTCTTGCATAGCAAGGACTTGGGTTTATAAATAAAGCCTTAGGGGCTAGCTTCTCAGATATTCAATTTCAGAGATACAATCTTATAGCAAGTAGAGAGTTTTAGGAGTTCAAGTCTTTTAGGGTTTTGGCGCTTTTGTGAAAGTTGGAGTGTCGGGATTGTAAAGGTCGAGAATTTAGTTCAATGCAAAGTTTATTTCTTTCAATCATGGTTTCTATGGCGATGAGCGAGTAGTTCACCTACTTCTAAGGTCGGGGTGAGCCTGACGATAGCCATGCATGTTTGAGGTAAAGATTCGACCATTATTGTGTTTTGATCATCCACTGCCTTTTATATGTTTATTACCTAATTAATAGAGATTCAGGTTATCAACGTGGATTATAAACATAAAATTGGTAGATACAATTAGAGTTTCTTGAAAGAGATGTCTAATTGTTGGAAAAGGCGAAAGTTTGATCCTTTGATGTGATTGCATAATTATTTATTCATATTATCTTGCCTTATACGTGTTTGGTTATCGTTATGGTAAACCCCGGTCTTGGAAGTTTTATTTCATATATTATCTTCGAATATGCAAACTTGTTTATTTCTGTTCATCCTTCGCATCCATCCTCGCATTCTTCGGCCCTTTTCCGCCGACACAAAGGTTCTAAAAAGCACTCGAAATCGACTTACACAGGTCGAAATCGAGTCTTCTGGTCGACCGACAGTCTTCTGAGTCGGTCGATATTGGGTACTGACTTGGTCAATATCAAGTTACACCTAGTCGATATCGACTTTTGCTTGTTTTTGTCTCTGCAGGTACAGGAAGAGGACGGCGAGATTGGTCGATATCGACCTACCATTGGTCGATATCGAGTTACTTTGCCGAAATCGACTGACACTGCAGAAACCAGAAATCGACTAAAATTGATCGATATCGAGTTATATTGGTTGATATCGAGTAATTTCCCTGAGTCGAAATCCGATGTGAACGTGAGCTATCTAGGATCCGCTAACACGCTTCCTCGAGGATCGATCCTGACTACCTTCTACTACAGCGGGAGGAAGTCTTGTAATTATTTGCACGGAACGGGATCGGTTTGCTTTATCTTATTTATATTTTAATTGCAAGTCTCGATATCCTCCTTCAACAGGTACTCGTTGCGAGAGTTTGTCGACCTGTAGAGTTACTCCGACATAGTGGGAGGCGACCGAAGATACTGGATCGAGCTTCCGATCATGGGTCTTGTGTTTGCAAACGTCTACCAGGTGCCCCTTGTCGTCTTATCTTGGCACATGTCGTTCACATGCGTCCCTATGTACAGCGAACAACCAAATGCCGCACCTCACGAGGCCATACTAGGCCTGGCCTGCAACGTCAACCAAGATCATTTCGCAACGGTGAGTATGATATGTGTTACTCTTGCTTCAACCATAAATTAACATTCATAAATTACCCCACTTAACATTATACTATACTTATTGCAGATATGGTTACATCCCAACGCTCCTTTACCTCCTCCAACGCATGAATGGATGACATACCATCACCTGAGCGTCGACGGATGGGATACTCGCTTCCAAGACCAATTTGATAGATTTAGAGCATTGCAGGTTCACGAAGGTCGACCGTTACACCATGTTTAGGAGTCATTAAAGTTGGAATTATCCGTGTTGTATTTGTTTTTTTCTTGCCTATGAAGTTAAGAGTTGTCTGTTGAATGTTTGTTGTTATGAAGACATCGAAACCATAAAAAAAAAATCATTCAAGCAAAACGAACATCAGTTGGCCCCATATCGAAAATTACAAACATTTTTTAACTTAGCATTTCAGCAAGGGTTTTTATATTAAACGGAATAACTACTGACAGATTTTTCAAGAATGTTTGGGTATATCCGAATCTGCACTTGCTGGAACGCATATGTCGTCATCTGGTCTTGGGCAGGGTGCACTACTGTATCAACTGCATAATGTGCTACTCTGCGACAACAGGTCGGAGATACATCGTCGTACAAAACGATCAGTATATCCTTTATCTGCTCAGTCATCCGTGTATAGTACGACGCAGGGTTTTCGTCACACTCATTACACCCAAACTGGAACTGCGTTAACATCTCCAGGATGCGGCAAACCTGACAGAAAATAGATTGCATCTAAATAAATGCTTATAGTTCATGTGCTTGCAATTGCAAGCATCCTCTTTAGGCGGACAACGGTGTCTCCCAACTTCAACAATGAAACGGGTCCCATCATTAAACATGCCATATTTAACAAAGCAATTTGGGCTTGATGCCATGATGTTTGTGTCGTGTATGTCAGTTGATTTGCCTAAGTGTTGCGGTATTTATAGAGGCCTAATTACCAACATCTGATTGAACGTTATTATGGTAGTTTTTTTATATCACAACGTCCGATTTAATGTTGATATGTGGCCCTACCAGGCCCACTTTGCAACGTCGGATTTGATGTTGTCAAGTGCCCGACCCGCCCAACCGTCTTCCAATTCACAACGTCGTGTATGTCACATTACAACGTTGAATTCAACGTTGCAAAAACGTTTAATCCGACTTTTCTACAACGTCATATCCGATGTTGTATTAGCAGCGCTAAACGCGGATTTGCGGTGTATATAGGGAGACCCGAAATTTTATGGGAGGGGGAAAATGCTAGTTTTGCAATTTTTTTTTACCTTTTCATTCGGTTTTAGGTTAACAAAGTAAAAAAAAGACATAGTGGAGGTGCAGATGACGTGTCGGGGGGAAGTTGTATGGAAAAGGAGAGGAGAGAGAGGGTTATTCCATGTGCATAAAATATCGGCTCCCATATGCATTAAATGCATAGACAGTTCCCGCCTAAAAATAGCAGGAGGGATGATTGGGAGGGAAAGTAAAAGAACCGTCATTGAAGCTGATCGGGAAGCAAAGATAGTCTCAATTAGCAGTTATATGCCAAACAATAGAAAAAATGGGACAACAACTGATTATTACATGCCACGCAAAGGGTGACATGTCCAAAATACTGAAAGCATATATTAACGAAAATGGGTAAGAAAGCTTACGATATTTGTTTTACGTGCCGGATAAAATTAATGTGCCAGCTATTATGTTTTATGTGCCACAAACATCTAAACTTGTGCCATAAAAATTAAATTCCATGCCAATGATATTTCTACTTCTACGAATTGCTAACAAATCCATGAAGTCCATGAATCATACGATGGGGAATCTTAAGTTGCTGGTGCAGCTTAGCATTCAATCAACACACAATATTAAGTTGCTGGCACGTATTTCGTATTGATTGACATGCAATTGATCACAGGGTTGTTGATGAGAGGGTTTATTTTCAAACAAATAAATTTATAAGATCGAAACCCCGCTATAGTATAGTAGGGTCAAGTTCGTCCGCAGGGAGAAAGTCAGTGACTCAATTCTAGTTACCAAAGAGCAAGAAATAGCAAGAAGAGATGGAAAATTATAGAATTTTGGTGTTTTTGGGCTGCTGGAATTTTTAGGAAAAATCAATAATAATAAAAGTCTAGGGCATAGGGATCACCACAACGATAATCATACAAGCATCGCAATGAATCAAGTAAAAATCATGTTTTTATCTATTAAATAGGTCAACTTGCATCAACCCTAGCAAAGCAATCAATTTATTTTCACAAATTAATAAACTTTACTAACAATCTTAACTAGGTTATCAAACTTGCGTTCAAAATCCTAATTACTATCCAATTCACAATTCAATCTTTCAATTTAATTGCAAAAAGGAATTTCACCAATTTTCATTGAGTACTGAAGCACATAAGATAGATAAAACCAATCAATTCATCAATTCATAGCAAAATTGCAAGCATAACTATCGTTGGGATCACCCCAACCCTAGAAAAGGCGACTACTCATGCATAAACATGGTAGACATTGCAAAATTCATGAAATAAATAAAAATCAGAAATTTAAATTGCATAAAACCTGAGAATAACGTCAACAAAGCGTCACGAAAAGCCTCACAAAACGTTCTCCAACTTTCGCCGAAGAAATCGCTTCAAAAAGCTCTCAAATTCGCTCACAAACGCTCTCTAAACGTGTGTTCCAAATTCTCAAAGTGCTGAAAAAGTGATGGAAGGAAGAAGAAAATCCTCCAAACCCTAAAAATCCTATTTATACTTAATAGCCCATAAACTAAATTAGGAAATAACAAATATATGAATTTTATCTAAAGTCTATCTAAGGAAAAAGGGTAAAAATAATTAAATCCGGGTAAATAAGCTTCGCTGGAGCCCATACCGAGGCGGGTGACCTCGGTACCGACCCCCCTTAGGGTCGGTATGAACACTGTTGCCTTATCTCGTCCCTCCCTTCCAGATTGAGCCTCGGTACCGACCCAGGTGGGGTCGGTATGGGGTCGGTATGACGGTGTTCAATCTCGGACTTAGAGAAACGCCCGTATCTCCTTCGTTATAACTCCGATTGCTTCCGTTCTTTTTCCTATGCGCTCTAAATTCTCTTCCTCATCTTTTCTCTCTTGAAAATTTCTTCAAAAACAGCTTCCAAAATTCTGTAAAACACACAAAAGCTAGTGAAGACATCTATTTCTCATGAAATATGAAAACTTATGCAATAGACAATAAACCCAATGTAAAACCTCTGAAAATGACTCAAATTGACATCAAAATATATGGGAAAATATAACTAAAAACATGCACATCAGTTGTCCGTATTTCCGATTCTTCTTCAATGACACCACTTTCAGTTTCCCTCTCTCCTCTACCCCTCTCCTATGCGAAAAACTGATTTTCCCTCTCTCTCATCAGCATTTAATGTTCTCCTATCTCATTTTTTCATGTAATGATTTAATGTTTTCCCCTCTTCCTTTTTCATGTAATGTTTCATCTCTCTCTCTCTCTCTCTCTCTCTCTCCTGCCACCACTTGCAGACCTCCTTTCTCTTTCCTCCCCCTCTCTCCTCTGCCCACCGGCTAGTTTTGGAAAAAAAAAATTGCCTCATTGCTACTTTTGCAAATTTTGTGGAGGGGTACTACTTTTGCAAACACCCATTTTTTTGGTATATTCAATGCCAATATCTGTTTTTTTTTTGTTTTTTTTAATAATTTCATACATATTAGTAATAAGTATAACAATATAAAAATTCATTAAAAATAATATTTTATAGAGTTTTTACCTCCTTAAAATGCGTGCCCAAAAGTAAAAAGTCACTTATTATAAAACGAAGGGAGTAGTATTTATTATCAGCCAACTTTTTTTTTAATAATTTATATTTTATTATACAGATTTTTCTCGATGTAAGTTGTGGTTTAACTTAATTCACATGGTAAATAAGTGTTTTAAGATTTTCGTCGGGTAACCCTAGAGTTTTGAAAAGTTTGTCTCGTGCTCAAAACTTGTGGTTGGGTTGAAAAAAAGTGAATTTGGAGGAAGAAGATGATGAATCTTGTAATTGGATGATTGTCTCGTGCATGATTTTATAGAGCTGGTGAAAATCAGTATTACGAGAGTAATGGGCTAAGCCCAACTACAACGATCCCTACGAGGCCCATTAGGAAAACTAGTTCATCCATAAAATGAAAAGATTTCCCTTCTTGAAGATATCGTTGTCCTTAATGATCAAAAGCAATATGGCACCAACAACCCATATGATCGATGAATTTCATCTGCAAGCTTGGGCATTCTCCACCGGGATCGAAACCAAAGGAAGAAGCTTTGATGTCCCAAGGATAGACGGAATCTAGAACTTGAAGAAACAAAAAATCAGGAGCTGAAATATCTGTTAGCATTATCTGCATAATTGCAGCTCCTCCAAATTTAGCTTGAAAGCTCACATTTGCATTCTTTGTACAAGACTCAAGCACTCCTTGCCTTCTCCACTGCAATGTCATCTTGTTTATTGAAGTACTGCTCATACGTTACTAAGAGATAGAGACAAATATGATGAGAAGTCCTCTCAATATAACAAAGCAGGAAACTCCTCTCAAGTTTAGTTAGTCAGTACCATTCACCCCCTAAAGTAAATGATATCCCCTCAACACCAACATGTGTAATGGTGCAAGCACCCAAACGGATTTTCCATCTCTTGGAAATAAAACCATAGAAATCATAGGTGAACCAAGTTTCTTGCAACTCTGGAGTAGGCTTGAACTGAGTAAATATCTTCTCCATAAGTTGTTGCTTACAATCATTTTCCTTCACCCTTGATTTGGTTCCAAATTTCAAGTGAGATAATAATGAGTAAGCTGAATATATGGGAGATCAATTTTACAAATATGAACATTAAAAATCTCTCGGCTCTTGTTTGACATGAATGTTTCATGATCACCAAGTATGAACCCTTTACCTCAGGGATCAAAAGTCATCACATCGCAACAAGAATGTGAATATTTAATGACCCCTATAAGCTTCTTCTTCATATCACATATCATTATAAGCTTCTCATTCATACTTTCTGTTCAGCAGCCTCCTCAAAATACTCCCTCCTTGAGGGATCCTTGTCTTCAAGGATCAAAAGAAACACAACTACAATTTGCACCGCGCTTGGATTTTTTTAATCCACCATTCTTGGATTAAGAACATTCCCCACGGGTTCTAACTGTAAATTTTTGGAGAACTGAGTCCTTAACGGATCTCAGAGGCCTACTCCTGTATATATATCGATGGGTGAAAACCCTGAGGGTACAATGGTAACTGTACATGTATAAATAATATAATGCTAACATCCTCCCTCATTCGCAGCTAGAGGTGAGCGAATAGCAAGATTGGAACGAAAAGAAGTAAAAAGAGGAGTAGGTAAGCCTTTTGTGAAAATGTCCGCATACTGATGTGTGCAAGGGACATGAAGAACTCAGACCTGGCCTAGGGCGACCTTCTCTCTGACGAAATGGATGTCAATTTCGATATGCTTCGTCCGGTGGTGCTGAACTGGGTTCGACGACAGGTAAACAGCGGAGACATTGTCGCAGTAGACCAGTGTACCGATCGAAGGGGAACCCGGAGTTCGTAGAGAAGGTTGCGGAGCCAGCAGGTCTCAGCGACGGCGTTGGCAACACCACAATACTCAGCCTCGGCACTCGAGCGGGAGATGGTGGCCTGACGCTTGGAGGACCACGATACCAGATTGTCGCCCAGGTACACTGCGAAACCAGATGTGGAGCGCCGAGTTTCAGGACAACCCGCCCAATCAGCGTCAGAATAGGCGGTGAGGGAGTCAAACCTGCTGCGAGCGAGATGTAAACCCATGTCAGAGGTGCCCTTGATGTACCGGATTATCCTCTTGAGCGCCTGAAGATGGTGCTCGCGGGGATCATGCATGTATAAGTAGATCTGCTGTACGGCGAAGGCAATGTCCGGTCTGGTGAATGTCAAATACTGAAGAGCACCGGCCACACTGCGGTAGGCTGTAGGATCCTCAACCTTAGGACTGGAGGCAGCGTCGAGCTTGGACTTGCAGTCGACAGGGGTGGTGGCGGGTTCACAAGACGTCATGCCGGCTTTGTTGACGAACTCAAGAGCGTACTTCTGCTGATGAAGGAACAGGGTAGTAGGAGTGCGTGACACAGAGACCCCAAGGAAGTAGCTCAGGGAACCGAGATCAGTCATGGCGAACTCTGATCGCAGCAGGGCCATCAGCCTAGACAGGAGCGATGTAGAGGAAGGGGTGAGCACGATGTCATCAACGTACAGGAGAAGATAGGCGGTGTCAGACCCTGAGTGGAACACAAAGAGGGAGTGATCCGACTGACTGCCCTGAAATCCAATGCCAGTGAGGTACGTGGCGAACCGCTGATACCAGGCGCGAGGCGCCTATTTCAACCCATAGAGAGACTTCCGGAGAAGGCAGACGTGAGATGGACGGGTGCGATCATAGAAGCCTGGCGGTTGATGCATATACACAGTCTCCTGAAGGTTGCCGTGAAGGAAGGCATTCTTGACGTCAAGCTGATGGATAGGCCAATCCTTAGTAAGGGCGATGCTCAGAACTGTGCGGATGGTAGCCGGTTTGACGACCGGGCTGAAAGTCTCATCACAGTCAACCCCAACCTCCTGCGACTTGCCGTTGACCACTAGCCGAGCCTTGTGTCGCTCTAGAGTTCCGTCTGACCTGTACTTATGCTTGAACAACCAAATGCAGTTAATGATATTAGTGTCCCGAGGCCTTGGAACGAGGTCCCACGTGCCGTTTTTAATAAGAGCACTAAACTCATCCATCATGGCGGTGATAATGCATATATTAGATAGGCATTATAAACATTTTTAGCTTAGATAAGTTGCATTTCTTTCGTTCTTTGTTATTAAATTGCATCTTATGATTATTCTAGAAGAGTTCGGATTCTGCGCAAATTTGTGGTTATCTTGCAGATCGAATCGGAACCTTTGAAGAAATTCGGAAGTAGCTGGAATCTGGTGAAGCTGACGTGCCCGCGCTGTCACTTGACGCGGCCGCGCTGCCATCGGCGCGCCCACGCTGCTAGGAGGAATTGGCCGCGTCGATTCACCAGATGGAAGAAACAAGTCAAAGGCTGGCGCGCCCGCGCTGCTATCTGGCGCGCCCGCGTCAGTCCCTGAAGACGGATTCTTATCCGATTTTCCCTATCTTATTAGTTTTAATATTATATTTTATATTTTTACGGGATGAAAAACCCGATTTTATTAGGTTATATTATGGCCGAGAAGGCAAGAGAGGAATTAGGTTATTTTCCAGAGACGTATTTTTCCTTTTCTTCATCTCACAAACCCTATGGAGAACTAACTCTCCTTTGTTACACTTGGTTCTTTGAAGCCTTCAATTGATTTGGTTGTGAGTATTCTACTCTTGTTTGTCCTTTGTTAATTGTTTCGATCTCCTGAGCTTATTGCTTGATTGCTTATTATTGGTTAATCTGGATTGATCACCTAGGTTTATCGATACTAGTCATATTGCTAGGGTTTCCAATTCCAGGTTTGGAGTTGTAGATTCATTGTAGCAAACACAATCACCATACGCGGGTTGCTTGTGGTAGATTGTGAAGGAGATTCGATTACAGGCTATTTTAACGGATTGTTAGAATCGCTTGTATCTCATTATAATTCATGTTTGAATGCTATTGCTTTATTATTTGGTGAAGGTTTTCCCTTGTAATTTGGTGATAAGTGCTTTTAGGACTGGTAGGACTAAAAGCTATTACACGATCTGAATTGAGAACAATTACTGGACATTGGAACTTGAGATTCATAGAATGCGATGATGAACCATCTCAATTGTTGTGCGGATAATTACCTGGTGTGATACCTTTCCGTCATATATTCGCAACCTTTACTTGCAACTTGTTCTGTCACCATTGCTTGCACACAAAACTCCCCCTTGAATCGGTTACTTTTGGGTAATAATACTTGCTCTTACAATTGATTTTGTTTCCCTGTGGGTTCGACCCTAACTTACCTACTATACTTGTTATAGTTTGCATCTTAGGAATTTACTTTGATTTGGCATAACGACCTTAGGCCTGTCAGGCGGCTTGCCAGTTCGGGTCCTGAAAGGCCTTGTGGGGTGATTTGGGGAGAGGAGATATGTCGGGGGACGGAGTGAGAAGGTTGTATTTGGGCTTAGGTTTGAAGATCCCGGACTGCGACCGGGTCTTCATGGAATGGGCGGGGGGTGCAAGCGGAGGTTGGTGGTTAAGTGGGGTTGCCTGCTGCGGGATGGGCGGGGGGGTGCGGCGGCCGCTGCCAGGGGGGTACCCGCCGCATGTGTTGCGGCGCCCGCCGCCAATCGATTTGGGCGGGGGGTTTGGGCGGGGGGTTGGTTCCGGATGATGCTTGTTGAAATAGGTGGCGTAGGAGGGGTGGGAATTCGTCAGAATTGGGTGGTGTGGGTGGGTTGGGGACAACAGGGGTGGGTGGTGTGGCGAAGGGGAAGGTCTGTTCATCGAAAATCACATGGCGCGAAGTGACAACCCGGTTGGTATCCAAGCGAAGACAACGGTAGCCTTGATGGTGTGGGGAGATGCCCAAGAAGACACATTTAGTGGATTGTGGGGATAGCTTGTGAGGGGCGGTGGCACTCATGATGGGAAAACAGAGACATCCTAACACTCTAATGTGATCGTAAGAGGGGTAGCGCTTGTAGAGTGCCAAGGTTGGGATGGAGTTGCCAATGGCTTTGGATGGAAGTATATTGTGGAGATAGGTGGCCATGTGAAGCGCCTCAACCGAAAAGGGGAGGGGAAGAGAGGCGTGATGTAGGAGGGTTCTAGTTTTGTCATGGAGGGTGCGGAGAATACGTTCCGCTTTACCATTTTGTGGAGAGGTTTTGGGGCATGAGAAGCGGAGTGATATCCCATTTTGTTGACAAAAGGAGCGAACAAAATTATTGTCAAACTCTCCTCCCATGTCGCATTGAATAGCCTTGATGGGCAAAGTGAATTGAGTGCGGACAAATGTGTGAAAATTGACAATGTGACTTTGTGTTTCCGATTTGTGACGTAGGGGAAAAACCCAAACAAAATTGGTGAAATCATCAAGGACAACCAAATAGTATTGAAAACCACTAGCACTTGAAATAGGAGATGTCCACAAATCACAATGCAAAAGATCAAAAGGTGCAAATGTACTGGAATGAGAAATGCTAAAAGGGAGACGCTTGCTCTTGGCGATTTCACAAGAAATGCAAACGCCAGAGGCTTTATTACAAGAAATTAAATGACTAGTGCGGAGACATTGAAGCACGTGGTCGCCAGGATGGCCAAGACGAGCGTGCCACAAGTCAGGACGATGGGCGACGAAGGCGGTGGGGGCGGTGGGAGACTGTTGGCGAGCTTTGGTGATGGGGTAGAGGTCGCCAGAACTATTGCAGCGCATGATTGGGGTCCCCGTACGAAGATCCTTCACAAGAAAACCAAACGGGTCAAATTGGACAGCCACGTGATTATCGACGGTAAATTGACGAACAGAAATGAGGTTTTTAACAAGGTCAGGGGCAAGCAGGACTTTGTTGAGGCGAAGGGGTGGGGCATTGGGAAGGGTTGTGTGACCCGAACCGACAATATTAAGAGAATCGCCGTTTCTGACATAAACAGACGGTAAAGTGCTCGAATTAAAAACAGTTTGTAGGTTACCTGGTGTGTTCGTCATGTGAGAGGAGGCCCCGGTATCCATGTACCAGTTGTCGTCCGGCTGCTGAAGTCCCATGGTCGAGAAAGCGACGGAGACGTTGGTGTGCATGGGGTGCGCTGGAGGCTGCTGTGAAGCGTACATCGCCGGGGATGGGGCCTGCTGCTGTGGCGGACGTTGCGGGAAGACCAAGCCTGGCGGGGGGTATCCCGCCCACGTCGGATAAGGGCAGGGCGGCAGAGCGGGGGACCATTTCTGCTGCGGGTACCAGTTCCCTGGCGGCAGCCGCCGCTGTTGCCGCCTCTGTCGCGTCCTCCGCGCTGTTGGGGTTGTCTGGGTTGGGTTTGGGGAATGGGGTCCGGGGCTATGAAATCCTTGGAGGAAACAAGGACATGGGAAGGGCCCTGGGAGCGTCCCTGACGGCTCTCCTCCCTGGAGAGCATGCTGCGAGCCACCATGAAGGTCGGAAGTGGCGCTGTGTTGCTGATCATGCCACCGACGACATCAAATTTGGTGGAAAGGCTGTTGATAAGTTGAAGAACAAGGCGTTCTTCGCTAACCTTGTGCCCAACATCGCCTAGTTGATCAGCGATGGCTTTGATGGCGAGGCAGTAGTCAGAGACGGTGGAGAAGCTTTCCTGACGGGTGTTGATGAACTTGCCCTCAAGATCCGCTACCCTAGCGGATTGATTGTCATGGAAGAGGCCCTTTATGCGGAGCCAGACATCACGGGCGGTGGAGTTTGGTTGGAGGACGGTAATTAGGACGTCCTCAGAGATGGTGGCATAGATCCATCCAAGAACGATGGAGTCAAGGCGGTTCCAGAGGGGCTCAGGGACATCAGTCGGACGATCAGAGCCGTCGATGTGGGTGATGACGTCGTGAGCCTTACATGCGGATTGGGAGAGCTCCGCCCATGTGTGATATTGGACCTTTTTAAGATCAAGGGTTAGGGGAATTTGATTTTTGATGTTGGTGACGGATTGAGCGGAGTGAAAGGGGTTTTGTGGTTGTGGTGGATGGTTAGGGTTGGGTGGAATGGGGTTAGGGTTGATTGGGTTGATAATCTCGTCGGTAGACATCGAGAAGAGGTGGGAGATTGCGGCGGAAGGGAGAAAGAAGGAACAAGGGGGCGGCGGCGGCGGCTCTAGGGAGCGGCGACGGCAGCAGGAGGGGGAGGCGGCGGCAGCAGGGGGCGGCGGCTGCTGGGCTGGCGGCGGCGACTAGGGGGTGACTAGCGGCGGCGGCTAGGGATTGCGGCAGCGGCGGCTTGGGGCTGCGGCGGCGTAGTGGATCGTTAGATGTGAAACAAAATTAGGGTTTCGCACAAAAGCTTGATACCATGTAAGTGTTTGGAGAACTGAGTCCTTAACGGATCTCAGAGGCATACTCCTGTATATATATCAATGGGTGAAAACCCTGAGGGTACAATGGTAACTGTACATGTATAAATAATATAATGCTAACACTAACATCACAATCGTCACCCCTCTAAGATCAAAGGGCAACACCTCATCAGAATCGTAAATAATGACTCGAGTGATTCCTAAAGCTTGCTTGAACTTTCTAGCTTGTAATTTCAAGTACTTGCTGAGCAAAACTCTCTGAACAACACCGATGTCTTCGTCAGTGGGGTGCTAGGGGATGCACATAGAGCCAAGAACCACAAACCATCATCCCTAGACAACTCGTCTAATAACTCCACTCCCTTGATGAAAATCGGAATAAGTTTCAAAGGCCTTGACAGTCTGTTTGTGTCAAATGTCTTGAAGCTTTAGCAGTGTTGATGAAACAGAAAACCTGTTCTATATGATATTATGTTTGAATATTATTCTATGTTATTATATGCTTCCATTATATTATTATATATACACTAACCTTTCAGGAAGCATTTTCGAATATTATTTCCTTCCTTATGTTGTAAATTGAGAAGATTCAAATCGGAAGATCATGGCCTCCGAAGTTTCCAAAGATAGAAGATCCAGCTCAAGCCATGATCCTCTCTAGCCGTTTGTAAAGATCCTTAGGCGCCGATTTGTTTCAATAAAAAGAAAAGGAAGAAGAAGACAGCTACACATCTGTTGAACACAAGCTTTCATACACTCAAGCCTTCAAGCGAGATCTGTCTTCTTCGTGTGCACTCTGCTAGTCCTTAAGAGTCTGTTATTTTGTTTAAAAGCATTTGAGAGTTACACAGTGAGCTTATAGGATATATTTTGTTATAGTGTTATACTCGAGAGTTTGTAACTCAGGAAGTGAACACTAGGCGATTGATTCACTAAGTGTAAGAGGATTGTACTAGATAGCATAGAGAGGTGAGGCTCTTCTAGATTGGTCTAGGACTCCAAGGGAACGTGAGTTGACTAGATTGCAATTGTATAGGAGAGAGGCTTCTCGGTGAGCTACTAGGATCCTAAGTCTTGTGAATTAATAAAAGCCGGTTGAATCCTAGGGTTGTGGAAGAACCCTAGGCGGGGACGTAGGCCAAGTTCGTGCCGAACCTCATAAACAATTCTTCGAGTCCTTTACTTTCTGCTTTACCTTATTTCCGCACTTGGTTCGAATTGTTTAACTTTGTGATTCAGGTTTTCAGAGAAAAGACTAAGTCTAATCTCAAAGGGTTTTGGCACGAGCTTCAAAAGTTTTGAGACTATCTGCGAAAAACCGGCATACTCTATTCAACCCCCCTTCTAGAGTATCTTTACTTTACTTAGTCTTACATTATCGAACCTTCAATTGGTATCAGAGCTTTACTCACTATTTTTGATCTAACAATCTTGTGAGTTTTCGATCATGTCTAGTGAAGCAAGCGGAGGATTTGCACAGGGAAGGTCTACCAGCAGACCACCACTCTTTGTAGGAAACAACTTTGTCCACTGGAGATCATTGATGAAGATGTTCATCATAGATCAAGATCTGGAACTTTGGAACATTATAGAGAATGGTCCGAAGATTCCAGAGAAAGACGGACCAAATGGAACCAAAGTCGCAAAGAAGGAATCTGAATATATCCAAGCAGATCTTGAACTCGTCTCCAAAAACTACAGGGCTATCAACTTACTTTATTGTGGTCTTAGCACTGATGAGTTTAACCGTATTTCATCTTGTAGGTCAGCTAAAGAGATTTGGGACAAGCTGGTCGTCACCTATGAAGGAACAAGCCAAGTTAAAGACACCAAGATCAGTATCTACCTTCAAAAATATGAGCTTTTCAAAATGAAGTCTGATGAGTCTATCAAGGCCATGTTCACACGATTCACGGAAATCACCAACAACCTTGACTCTCTCGGCAAGAGCTTTACGAACGTTGAGAAAGTGAGGAAGATATTGAGGTGCCTCCCAAAAGAAAAATGGGGTCCTAATGTAACAGCCATAGAGGAAGCACAGGACCTCACCACTCTGCCCCTTGATGACCTACTTGGGAAACTGATCACGCATGAGATGATCCTTAATGAAGACGATGGAGAACTTCCAGCAAGCACTAAGAACTTGGCGCTCAAGTCTAAGAAGGATGAGCCCAAAGATGGATCTGATTCCGAAGATGAGGATGACGATGAGGATGATCCCTTTGCTCTTATCACAAGAGGCCTTGCTCGTATCCTCAAGATGAAGAAACAATTCAACAACAAGGATGGATCAGAGTCTTCTAAATTTCGAGGTAAGCCTCAATACAACAAATATGATAAGAAGACTAAACCTTTGTCTTGTTTTGAATATGGTGAAACAGATCATCTTGTGAAAGACGAAGAGCCAGTCCAAGAAGGGTGATAGATGGAAAAAGAAAGCCATGGTGGCAACTTGGAGTGATTCTGACTCTGACTCCGATTATGAGAAGGCCAATGTTTGTCTTATGGCCTCAGGAGATGAACCCCACGATGAGAAGCTTGAGGTAACTGTAAGAGAACTTATGGCAAGTCCAAAAGAGGTACTATCGGAATTCCTTTCTAATATGATTGCCAATGAAGAAAAACTTATTGCCCAGACTAACATTCTTATTAAGAGAACTGTGGATCAGGAAAGAACTATTGAGGATCTGTCTATGAGGGTCAAAAGTCTTGAAGCTTCTTATTCAGGTCTTGACATTAAAGTCAAGACTCTTGACTCAGAGAAATCTGAACTCAAGCAAGATCTCTCGTCTCTGAGAAGTGAACATCATGACTTAGAGAACGAGAAGATCTCCCTGAATAATAAGATTCAAGACCAACAGACAGCCCTCATAAGTTTTACCATATCTAAAGGCACTCTTGATAGGATGTTGGGTGAGCAACAAAGTTCTCTAAACAAAAGTGATATTGGTTACAATCCAAGGTTTTTAAAGAAGCAGCACATTACCACCTTTGTAAAGGCAAAAGGAAGCAGAACCTCTCCTATATGTCACCACTATGCTAGAAAGGGACATGTAAAAGAGACCTGCCCCTATAGAAGAAAGGATCCATATATCATTCGCAATACATTTCCTGTTCATTTGAGAAAAGAACGGATCACACAAGTTTGGGTCCCAAAAGACACTATTTTACCAAATATGGTTTATCCCAATAATGGATCCAAATTTGCTTATTGGTCTAGCCACAAAGGTTGATGTTTGTTTTGCAGGAGATCACCAAGGTGAAAGAGCAAAAATGGATTATTGATAGTGGATGCTCGAGGAATATGAGTGGGAAGAGTTCTCTCTTTCATGATCTAAAGGAGCAATCCACAGGAACAATCACTCTTGGTGACAAAGGAAAGTGTGACATTGTTGGTATTGGTAGTGTTGGGAGTGATTCCAACCATAATATTAAAAATGTCTATCTTGTGAATGGTTTAAAGTATAATTTGCTTAGTGTTTCTCAATTATGTGATAGTGGCAATGATGTCAGATTTAACAAGAAAAGATGTCTAGTGTGCAGAGAAGATACAGGTGAAGTTATACTAACTGCATATCGTTACAACAATATATACATTGTGAATGTTGATCAAGTGGCACAAGGAAGCTTAACCTGTCTAAAGGCTTTGACGGACGATCCAAAGCTCTGGCATAGGACACTCGGTCATGTGAGTCCACATACACTACAGAAGCTTGTGTCCAAAGGGCTTGTAAGAGGGCTACCTGAGATGGACTTCAACGGTATTGAGATGTGCAAGGCATGCACACGAGGTAAACAAACACGTAGCTCTTTCAAACCCAAAAAGGTTGTAAGTTCTTCTAGACCTCTTGAACTTTTACATATGGATTTATGTGGTCCTATGCGAGTCAAATCTCCCAATGGTAAAAAGTACATGCTTGTCGTTGTTGATGATTTTTCTAGATATACTTGGGTTGCATTTTTAAAAGAAACATCAGAGGCCTTATTTGAGTTTTTCAAAACTTTGTAAGGAGTTTCAAACTTTAAGAAACGAGCCCATAGTGTCAATTCGAAGTGATCATGGTAGAGAGTTTGATCAACTTCAGTTTGATTTGTTTTGTGCTAAATATGGCATCTCCCATAACTTTTCTGCTCCTAGGACACCTCAACAAAACGGGGTTGTGGAACGAAAGAACCGCACCTTAGAGGATATGGCCAGGACTATGCTTTTAGAAAATGCATTTCCTAAAACCTATTGGGCTGAAGCTGTTAACACAGCTAACTATATTTTGAATCATTGTCTTATTCGTTCCATCTTAAAGAAAACTCCTTATGAACTTTTCAAAGGCCGCAAACCACTTATATCTTATTTAAAACCCTTTGGCTGTACTTGTTTTGTTCATAACAATGGAAAAGATAACCTTGGGAAATTTGATGTGCGTAGTGATGAAGGTATATTTCTTGGCTACTCCACAAGTAGCAAAGCTTATAGAATCTTCAATAAAAGGACCCAGTTAGTTGAAGAAAGTATACATGTTATATTTGATGAATGCAATGACGGTTCTTTGAGTGAAAGTGTTGCAGATATAGATCTTAACATCCATGCAGAGAACGAGGAAGGTGATGATGCTCCTACCAGGAACACAGAGAAGAGGAACATGCAGGAACAGATTCTCAAAACTGAAGAATTGGCCCAAGGTGTTGAAGATTCGTCCAAAGCCTTTGGTGTCCAATCCAACAGTGTTGAAACGTCAGAAACTGCTGTAACTGAACCTAACAGGACCATGGAGTTAGATGTACCTCAAATCAATCCTGCTGGTGTGACAAATCAAGGAGCTAAGACTAGCAAAAGAAAATTCAAATACTCCTCATCACACTCATTAAAGGATATCATTTTTGATCCTACTTCTAGTGTTCAAACTCATTCTAAACTTAAAGATCTTTGTGCTTTTCACGCGTTTGTCTCTCTTATAGAACCCAAGAAGGTAGATGAGGCCCTTCAAGAGCCAGATTGGATCATTGCTATGCAAAGTGAGCTTAACGAATTTGAAAGGAACAAAGTCTGGATCTTGAAGCCTAGGCCAAAGCATCAATCAGTCATTGGAACACGATGGGTATTTCGAAACAAGCTAGATGAGAATGGAAAAGATCGTGAGGAGCAAGGCAAGACTTGTTGCTCAAGGCTACAATCAAGAGGAAGGTATTGACTACGAGAAGACCTTTGCTCCCGTAGCCAGGCTTGAAGCCATTCGTATATTATTAGCATTTGTATCTTTCATGGGCATAAAGTTATATCAAATGGATATCAAGTGTGCTTTTCTTAATGGTTTCTTAGAGGAAGAAGTCTATGTGGCTCAACCCCCAGGTTTTGAAAGTTCAGATTTTCCCAATCATGTTTATAAACTAGACAAAGCGCTTTATGGTTTGAAACAAGCCCCAAGAGCTTGGTATGAGCGCTTGTCAAAATATCTTTTAGAAAATGATTTTAAAAGAGGGTTGATCGACAAGACTCTTTTTATCAAGACCAAAGGAAAGGACATTTTGGTTATTCAAATTTATATTGATGATATATTATTTGTTGCTACTAACACATCTTTGTGCAAGGAATTTTCTGACATTATGTGCAGTGAATTTGAGATGAGCTTGATGGGTGAACTCAACTTATTTTTGGGATTACAAGTTCATCAATCCAAGAAAGGGATCTTTGTCAACCAAAGCAAGTACACTAAGGATCTCTTGAAGAAATTCAAGATGGATCAATCCAAAGCAGCCAAGACACCCATGAGCTCAACATTATCTCTAGATCAAGACAAGACTGGGAAGAGTGTCAATCAAAAGGAGTATCGAGGGATGATTGGATCTTTACTATATCTTACGGCTAGTAGACCTGACATCATGTTTAGTGTTTGCATGTGTGCTAGGTTTCAAGCTGATCCTAAATAATCTCATCTCGTGGCTGTGAAGAGGATCTTTCGATATCTCAATGGCACTAAGGAGCTTGGCTTATGGTACCCAAAGCAAAAAGATTTCACTTTAATCGGGTATTCTGATGCAGATTTTGCAGGCTATAAGGTGGATAGGAAGAGCACATCAGGATGTTGCCAATTGTTAGGAGCATCCTTGATCAGTTGGCATTCTAAGAAACAAAACTCAATCGCTCTATCCACTGCAGAAGCCGAATACATAGCAGCTGGAGCATGTTGCTCCCAAATCCTTTGGATAGCTCAACAAATGCGAGATCTTGGCATCAACCTCAAAGGCATTCCCATTAAGTGTGACAATACAAGTGCCATCTCCATTACAAAGAATCCTGTTCAGCATTCAAGAACCAAACATATTGATGTAAGGCATCATTTCATTAGAGACCATGTTGAAAAAGGTGATGTGTCCATTTCGTTTATTTCAACTGATTATCAATGGGCTGACATTTTTACTAAGCCTTTGGCAGAGGACAGGTTCACCTTCATTAGACGTGAGATTGGGATGCTTAACAAGGATGCACTTTCGTAGGGGGAGCTTTCCCTTTACGAAAGATAAACTCTATTCATTGTCAAGACCTTTGAGAATTATGTCAAGGTTTGTGAACTGACTGGTAGAGTACAGATATCGGATCACATATATTTGGTTAATATCTTTTTAGATATTTGATCAAGTATATTTTTAACGGATTTTAAAACTCTATATATGTCACATATTTTTATCCGTTGAGATATTTTTGGAACAAAATAATTTCAGATATTTCCCTCCTATTTTAAAATGGTTAAGAAAAAGATTTGAATTTTGAATTGGAATTTTTTCAAATTGGCAATGTTATGATTACTATCCTTGGAACTCTAAACCCGTCCAATCAACTCCGTCACCTCACTCTACTTAAACCCAAATCTGTACCCGACTCCCTCACCAATTCAGACTTATCCAAACCCTTCCAAATTTTCTTTCTTCAACCTCTCAAACCCTAGCCAATTACCTCCATGGCTCCCAAATCAAAGAAAGTTTCCACACCCAAAAGACTTGGCGCCACCTCCAAGGGACGTCAGGTCACTGCTACTTCTCCTACACCTGAACCCACTCCTCAAGCCATCGTCTCTGCTGTTGTCCAGAGCACCATCGTCGAGAGCACTACTACAGTAACCAAGGGCTCCCAAAAACGCTCAGCGAAGAAGCCTCTCAGTGCAAAGCAGAAAGGGAAAAAGAAGGCCATCGCTGAGGAGGTGGATGATGAGGAGGAAGAGGAGGATCTCGACGTTATTCTGGAACGAGATGCCGCCAAGGAAGTTGAAGAAGAAGCTTTAAAGAAGAAAAAGGCCAAGGAAGAGGCCGAGCTGGCAAGAAAATTGAACGAAGAGGAGGTCGAGAGAATTAGGAAGGAGGCTGAGAAGGAGGTTCCCACTGAGGAGGAACCAGAGGAAGAAGAAGAGGAGGATGACCAGACCGTTGATGACGAGGATGCTGATGGAGACGACGCAGGGTCCGCCGAGGACTCGGGGTCTGAGGATGAGGAGGAAGAGGAGCCAGAACCTGTTGCCTCTCCTTCTCCTTCTCCTCCTCCCCCGTCTCCAAAGAAGCGGAAAGCCCCAGCAGCTGTCAAGCCTCCCTCTCCCAAGCGTACCAGGAAGGGCATCCTCAGAAGCCTTGAGGCGCCTGTCAAGAGGGCTGCTCCAACACAAGCACGCAGGAAGAACGACGATCCACCTGCCTACATCCAGGTAAACCAATCCTTACCCTCTTCATGGTTTGAAAATGTTGAATCGGCTGAAAAGTGGGTAGATGAGTTTCGAACTCGTAGGATCTGCTGTTCTGATTTTTTGGATATTGCGTTCTTTGAAGCTTTGAATTTACCATGCATTGCTCTCCTTAAAAAATCCCCAGCCTGGACCCTACTCAATCTTGAAACCGTCTATTATCCCCAACTCACTCGCCTGTTCTACATAAACCTAAAAGCCAAAAGCAATGTCGACGGTTGGTCTTTGGAATCCATCGTCATGGGGGTTAGAATCTCTTTCAACTCCATTGACTTTGCTGATTTCCTTGGCCTACCTAGATCATGTCCACCCTCTCCCGAGAACCCCACAAAAGAACAGTGCCTAGCCCTTGCCCGATCCAAATATCTCCTACCTGAAGCATCTAACAGCACCTCAAAGCAGCTTACCCACTCATCCCTTACCCTTGAGGCAAAGATAATTTTTAACATCATTGTGCGCTGCCTCTTGCCCCGTCTTAACTCTGGCTCCCTCCTGACCGACAATGCCATGGTCCTACTTTACCGAATCCTCAATGGCCTTGATCTTGATCTGGCCAACACTATTTTAGGATCCATGGCTCACACTAGAAAAGCCAGGAAAGGAACTCCCCGCCCCTTTGCCACCCTTTTGACCCATATCTTCAAAGCTTCTGGAATCAATTTCAAAAATGAAGAACAACAGCGTCATATGGGTAAGCTCGACTCCAAGAGCCTTGAAAAGATTGGCATCACTCAGTCCGCCCAAGGGACTTGGAGTCTTGCCTCTCCTTCAAAAGTTATTCCCACTGCCTCAGCCGTTGATGAATGCATGGACAACCTGGAGTTGGGCTTGGAGGAAGTTTGCCTAGATATCAAGGAGCTGCACAAGGAGTTTATGATGGAGATGAGCGGGGTAACCAAGCTGTTGCAAGATCTAAGGTCGATGCTCACTGATGATGCTCCGGACAATGAAGCTTAGCCTTACCCTACCCGAACCCCAAATCTGAAACATTGCTGGTTTTTGGAAACTGTTTCAAAACTTTTGGTGACTGTTTTACCTCCTCCCTTTGTTGAAAGACAAAAAGGGGGAGATGATCTGTGGTGTGTTAGACTTTTTAAAATTGTTGCATTTCAAAGGTCTTGGAAGACCTTGGTTTTATTTTTGGTTGGATATTTTCATGCTTTAAAACTTTCATCCAATATTTGTCTAACCCTTGCAGGTACTTAGTCCGATTTTACTTAGACTATATATGCTTGACTAAGTTGTAGGGATGCACAGGTTTTGTCTTTCATCAAGGGGGAGATTGACAACTCCACTCCCTTGATGAAAATCGGAATAAGTTTTAAAGGCCTTGACAGTCTGTTTGTGTCAAAGGTTTTGAAGCTTTAGCAGTGGTGATGAAACACAAAACCTGTTCTATATGATATTATGTTCGAATATTATTCTATGTTATTATATTCTTCCATTATATTATTATATATACACTAACCTTTCAGGAAGAATTTTCGAATATTATTTCCTTCCTTATGTTGTAAATTGAGAAGATTCAAATCGGAAGATCATGGTCTCCGAAGTTTCCAAAGATAGAAGATCCAGCTCAAGCCATGATCCTCTCTAGCCGTTGGTAAAGATCCTTAGGCGCCGATTTGTTTCAATAAAAAGAAAAGGAAGAAGAAGACAGCTACACATCTGTTGAACACAAGCTTTCATACACTCAAGCCTTCAAGCGAGATCTGTCTTCTTCGTGTGCTCTCTGCTAGTCCTTAAGAGTCTGTTATTTTGTTTCAAAGCATTTCAGAGTTACACAGTGAGCTTATAGGATATATATTGTTATAGTGTTATACTCGAGAGTTTGTAACTCAGGAAGTGAACACTAGGCGATTGATTTACTAAGTGTAAGAGGATTGTACTAGATAGCATAGAGAGGTGGGGCTCTTCTAGATTGGTCTAGGACTCCAAGGGAACGTGAGTTGACTAGATTGCAATTGTATAGGAGAGAGGCTTCTCGGTGAGCTACTAGGATCCTAAGTCTTGTGAATCAATAAAAGCCGGTTGAATCCTAGGGTTGTGGAAGAACCCTAGGCGGGGACGTAGGCCAAGTTCGTGCCGAACCTCGTAAACAATTCTTCGAGTTCTTTACTTTCTGCTTTACCTTATTTCCGCACTTGGTTCGAATTGTCTAACTTTGTGATTCAGGTTTTCAAAAAAAAAGACTAAGTCTAATCTCAAAGGGTTTTGGCACGAGCTTCAAAAGTCTTGAGACTATCTGCGAAAAACCAGCATACTCTATTCAACCCCCCTTCTAGAGTATCTTTACTTTACTTAGTTTTACATTATCGAACCTTCATCGTCCTTACTTTAGAACAATAATATCCACCTTTTATCACCCTCTCTAGTTCACATGATGTACACTACATAGGTGTTGGGATTTTTAATTAATCGTCTCTAGTCCCTCCATACAACTCCCCTAACACTAAGTGTGTTAGTGGGGTACTTGCTCTCTCAATGGGATGAATGAGCTCATCAAATTTCTTAGCCATTCCCGGATAAAAAAACAAGTTGCGATTCACACAAATCAGTCAGCTCATCTTTTGCAATAAAGGACATACTCTTAGGATCAACCAACACTTCTCCACTTCCTGGATCAAAGCTTAATATGATTGCATAATCATCTACAGTAACCCCCTTATTATGTTTAAAGGCAGAAGCAATCAATTGATCCCTACCCGTACCAAATAAACAATCTCCTAATAACTTGCTCATGGTTGTCAACTCTTTATCACAATGTTGTTGTTCAATTTTCTACCGAGGTCCATCATCTATCAGGTTAGGAGAGTTTCCCACAAGCTTCATTGGCCCTCCGGATAAAAAGTCAATGCACTTTGTTCCCTATTTTGGCTCACAACATTTTCAGATGACACAATTTCCTTAGGAAACACAACTGACATCTCAGTTCCCATCTCCATGAATTCTGGCATTTTTTGGAACACTTGGTAGGTGATGTCCGCATTTTTGGTCTTGTTTAGAGTCATGTTTTTAGTCTTATTTGAGTCTTTTATTCATATTTTATATTGGAAAAGTATAGAAATTGTATAGTGATGCTTAATATTGCAAGATATGGAGTCTACACAAAGTTTGGTGTGATTTTGAAGGATTTAGAGCTGATTTGGAGAAGTTTGGACGCGCTTTAGAGCTTAAAGAAAAGTCATGAGGCAATGGAGAAGCTAAGGAAGAGCGCAAGATGGTGCAGCTGGAGAAAAGCCATATTTTCACCATTCATCATTTTGAATCAAGTTATGATGCCTTCATGAAAGTTGTAGTTCTCAAAAAGAGCTTTCCAACGCATATTCATATGTATCAATTGGATAAACGAGGACCCGGAAAAGTGTGTTTCAAGATAGAGATGAATGCTGAAAAAGTTGTAAATTAAGAGGTCGACATTGACCTGTCTTCACTCGACGCCGCCCACTTCACTCGACGTAGACCACTTTTTACTCGATCTAAAACTTCTTGAGACCACATATGATGAGTACTAGATGTCGACCCCTCTGGTCAACGTTGACGGGATCTAACACGCAACAGACGTGGAGCGAATTGAGCCGAATCTTTCAACGATAGTTATGCACAAGATCTTTTATCTATCTTTCCATCTTTTATCTATCTTTCCTTATGATTGAGATAGACTTCATAGATAGATAGAATTTAGATAAAAGATAGATTTATTTCTATTTATTTTATTATTAGTTTTCCTTGGCTAGTGATGCAGTTCAAATGTCGATGACTCCTGGTGACATTGAGAACAATATGAAGGTGCCATTTGACGGTCCTATCACTCGTGAAAGGGCCAAGAAGATTCAAGATGCAACTAGAGCACTTCTTGTCCGTTACCAAGGAACGATGGAGAAAAGGTTCATGCCACCCTGGATCACTTTGCTCAGGACTAGACCACCAGCACAGGAGTTGAGCTTGCATCCACAAACGGAGCTCATGAAGACTCGTCAATATCCACCATAACAAGACCACTCGATACACAAATGGGACACTTGACACAGACTCATGTCGAGTGCAAGAAGGGCCATACCGAGGCCATGTCGAGTGAGCCTTGAAGCCATGCCCAGTTCTCTTGTGTATGTGGGCCGGTTTTTATTATTTTTTTTATTTAATTTTTTTTATGAAATTAGAAAATAAAATGTGAAAATAATTATATCTCCTCTAGATATAATTCTTGTCCACCAAGTGTTAGTTTTCTATTTTTTTATCAGATTAAGTTATCAATCTTAAGAATTATTTATCTTAGGGTTATTTCATCTATCTTTAGTTAACCAAAACTCTATCTTTTGCACAAGATAGAATGGGTTTGCTCCTACTTAAACTCTTGTATTACATTCAATTGAAATCATATTGGAATTATATTGAGGAACCCTTTTTAGGATTAAAAAGTTTCATCGATCCCCAATCCAAAAGATTCAAACACTCCTATGTTTTTGTACCTTACTCGGTAATCACACAAACCATCGCCTTCTCTCCCAATTCAATCGGCAACTCCACAAAACAAACACATCCTACTGATTTCTATCGTTAGAACAAGAAGGAACGTCGCAACAGAGGGGGTACTTGGTCGCGGTAACTCGGCTACGCAGGCTTCGGCCTTCTGCGCCTGGCGCTCGGCGTCACATGGTCTCCTCGGCTCTCCCGCGCAATCGCATCCCTCTCTCTCGCTGTCCCTTGTTTCCAATCCTGTCGCTATTTCATAGTTTGCATTTGTTGGAATTTCTTTAAGCATAAAACTGTCGCAATATCAGATTTTTAATCACTTGTTTAATTTGTTCCAAATCAGGAGATATCAAAGAGCATTACAAGATCGGGCAAATATACGATGTGGTTCTTGGTTCTGAGCCCACGGGCAAAGGATCGGGGATTCCAAACGTATCAGCTAGCAAGGATTAGTCTACTATAAATAAAGGCATTAGGCCAAGGTTTTATTCATTCAAGTGAAGTCGTCTTTGGACGCAAGTAGTAAGGAGAGGGAGGGAGAGAGAGAGAGAGAGAGAGAGAGAGAGAGAGAGAGAGAGAGAGAGAGAGAGAAGATGAAGGAGACGATTGGAAGGTTTTTGTAAGTTTAAGTTTAAGTTTAATGTTATTTTCTTTCATCATGCTTTGTTTCTAATTTTCATCTTCTAGGGTTGGGGTGAGCCCAACGATAGATATGTGAGTTTGATTTATGTATTCATAATTATGTGTGTCTTTATCATCTTCTACCTTTATGCTTAACCCTTGGATGAGAGTTCAAGGAACTCATGTTGCAAACTTGGATAGTAGTTAGGGTTTTTATTCGAGAGTTTATTAATCCTAATTAAGAAAAGGTAGAAACGATTAGGTTTATTTGCGAGAGTCGATTTACCTAAATTGCTGGAATTAGCGAAAGTTGATTCTTTGATGTAAAGCATGCTCTTTTATGTGGTTAATGATTTACACATATATTTATTGTTAGGGTGATCCCTTAACCTTTTGAGTTTGCACCTTTATTGATTATTTCATTATTTTACACACTGAAACAGTTTCTCGACATCGATCACCATTCTCTCTTCATCCTTCGACATCGACCAAGTCTTAGACGACGTCGACATCAACCTTCCCCACCTTTTCCCGCTATCCCCAAACCCCGAAACACTAAACTAGAACCGCTGAATTCTCTCCTGAGGACGAACCTGACTCCACTATCCTATAGCGGGGTCTTGACTAAAAATTTATTTAGTCAAGAAACCCTCTCGTCAAAAATTGGTGTTGTTGCTAGGGAGATATCAATCGTGCCTAGTTTAGTTGTTTAGGGTTTTCGAGTAGCCCATCCCCTTTTTCTTGTCCTACCTATCACATACCCTACCACCACCTACCTCATCGGTACCAACTAGGTGCCGAGCTTTTACTACTAATTTGTGCGTTCTTGATTGTGCTTTCAAAGCTTAGGTACAAAGATGCAAGGCATATACAATTATTTTGGAGTGGAATTCGAATGGGAAGGATGGCTCGAAGAATTAAGACGGCGAAATAAGATCGCACAGGAGGAGGCACTATCAAGAGAAATGGCACGGCGAAAGAGACTTGCATGGGAGGAGGCACAATTGAGGGAAATAGACCGGTTGGAGGACTTAGTCCGAAGGCTTGAGGCTGTCCATCGTGATAAAGGATCACACCGTCCTTCCTATGAGCCAATTGACCCACCTCCAGAAGAAGAAGATTGGTACAAACAATGGGCACCACCCCCATGGTACCAAAAGCAACAAAGCCTAAGCCCGGAGGACGACGAATCTGCAGAGGCCGCACCCTTAGAACCGACGATGACAAGTTGGTTCGGGGGAGACTACAACAACGTCATCTTTTGCAAGCCAGTGGAGGTCGACGTCGACTACCCCTAATCGATGTCGACTGCCTGGAATCGATACATGCACACTTTGGAGGAACTGATCCAAAGGTAGCGGTCGATGTCGACCACATTACAAAAATCCAGGTATGTCCTTCCTCGATCCCAATTCCTACTTTGCTATATATATTTGAAGAACCATTTGATGGATCCCAAGAAGAAGAAGAGCTAGAAAGGAAGAAGCCGGACGTCGTTGCCCATGGAGCTTCAAGGTCGCTTTTACCTTACAAGTCAAAGGCCATCCCCGATGATTTTGAGCAACCAATGTTTGTGTTCAAGTATGGGGTCCTCGCAAGGTGGCATGAAACTCTGCAGGTTCAAGTGGAAGTATCTCTTCCCACTACACTGTTTTGCTGTGGTGGAGATGTGCAACCAAGTCAACCTATGTAGCGGAAGAGAGACAACGATGAGTATGTACATTTTCTATATGTCTTCCCTTATGTAGTCTAGATGGAGTCAGGGAAGATGAATGGGTGGAACCATGGAGCGTTCACTTGAGGAGGTTTAAGATTCTCCGCAATATGATGCCCTTGGATGACATTCCACGCTTCCCACCAGCGGAGGAACCACCAGACCCACCTATACATCCGGACAAAAATGAGCCAGGCTAAGGTTTAAAGGGAAGTGGGTCGAGCTAGAGACTTAAAAATTAGTGCTTACCGGAGGCAACCCGCTATTTTATTTTATTTAGTTATTAGTTACTAATAATTGTGCATAATAATTGGATTCTGGGAATTTTTCTTGGTCTTCATTACTTATTAATTTTCAGGTGTAAAGCATAAAGAGGATAAACCAAGGAAAGTCGGAGTTCTAAGATTGCAGTCGATATCGACTTGATCAGTCGACGTCGACCATGCCTAGGTCGAGCCACACTGAGCAGCAGTGATCGACATCGATCACCCTAGTGCTACAGGAGTACACAGATTGCAGTCGATATCGATGAGACCCCATCGATGTCGACCACCCATGGAGGCCAACCACATCGACCAACCTTGGAGCAGAGTTGCTCTCGACGCCGACTACCCCTTAGTCGATGTCGACTACTGGGCAACGGGAAGAGGCAAATATCTCTGATTTCGAATTGGCTCCAATCCTATTTTGTAATTCTTCGTTTACACCCATCTCTGATTTTTGAGTTTATACTTGGAGGACAAAGTATTTTTTTAAGTATGGGGTGGGGTAACAACTTACTATATGCTTATGGTTTGAGGATTATTTTTGGTAGTGTTGTTTTTATTTTTGTTTTTGTTTTTTGTTTTATTTTGAGTTATTTGGAGTTTAAAAATTTTGAAAAATACAAAAAAAAAATGTCAAAAGTCACAAAAAAAATGCATGTTTATTTCTTTTTTGAGTCTTTATTTTTGTTTTAAGATAGATATCACCTTTATGAGTCTTGAATTTGAATATGTCACGAAAGCCTAGTAAATACTTTATGACGCAAAAATGGACCTTGTTAGAGAAATTGCAACTTATTTACCTAGGACAAGAAATGTCATACTTGGTTTGATATAGCTGGAGAGTCACCAAAAGGAGGTAACATTGATGTTGTTTTTAATATTTGTGACGATAATATGATGGAGGATTATATTTTCCATATGAGCTTATTTTATATTCTAGCCATATCCATGCTTATTAACCTCACAATTATCCATATTTTGAGCTTTATATCCTACTTGCTCCACACTCATATTATATTACCCATTTTATACCTTATTTCTTATCCGATGATTATGTTGAGAATGGAAGTCATTTATGGAGATGTTATATGGTTATTTGTGTTGTTATTATTGGAGTTTGATGGCAGGATAATGAAAATTATGGAAAATTTAATGAGTGAAAGAAAATCTAATCACATAGGAGTTAAGGATGATCGACCCTGCTTGCTTGAGATGTTAGTTCATGCGAGACGAGACACAAGACGAGGAGTCCGAAGCACTAAGTATCCGGAGCCATACATGACACCATGTTTGTGACTCATGAGAAGGTAGTGCTAAGGTTAGAGAGGTAAAAGCAAATTAGTGAAAAAGCAAAGAGCGAAGAGAGAAAGGTGATGAGATCAAAGGAAGAAGGAATGTGGTATGAAGTTGTTGAAAGTATACTCCATTTTCCCGGATCATTAGCACCACAAGGCCAAAAATTTCCCACCTTAATGCCTTTTACAATCAACTTCTCTATGAGCCTACAAGTCCGCTTAATTATTACGTAGTATTGCATTTATCGATTGAGAATTGTGCTTTTATTTAACCATCCTTTTGTGTGAAAGGTTTGAAGGAAAAGTAATGGTGGATGGCAAAGTATTGTTGTAAGGATGACATAAAGTTGTTAGTGGTAATATAAGAACAAGGTCTATGATGTTGAGAGTGTTTTGGCTTAATCTGTGTGATGATTTAAGGGTATTGCTTGGTGACAAGCAAGTTTAAGTATGGCGTGATTTGATGTCCACATTTTTTGTCTTGTTTAGATTCATGTTTTTAGTCTTTTATGCCTACTTTATATTGGGAAAGTATGGAAATTGTGTAGTTATGTTTAATATTGCAAGATATGAAGTCTATACAAAGTTTGGTGTGGTTTTCAAGGATTTAGAGCTGATTTGGAGAAGTTTGGACGCACTTTAGAGATTAAAAAAAAGTCATGAAGGCAATGTAGAAGCTAAGGAAGAACGCATGATGGTGCGACTGGAGAAAAGCCATATTTTCGCCATTTATCATTTTGAATCAAGTTCTGATGCCTTCATGAGAGTTGTATTTCTCGAAAGAGCTTTCCAACTGATATTGTCTATTTATTCATGTTTATAGGACACTCTTCGTTAGAGTTTAGGGAGTTTTACTCGAGTATTTGTCTATTTCTTAGCTCTTTGTGTCCCATTTCAAGGAAACGATGTCTACCACATGGTTATCGTGATTTCAGGTACTTTGGAGCAGTTTTGGACTCAATTGAAGAGATAAAGGAGGAAGAGGTGGTTCAATGCTCCTCGAGGGGCTTAGAAGTCATCAAAGGCAAGCTAGAAGACATAGGATCAAAGAGATCTGCCTAGAGAATTGAAGCGGAATCAAACAAAGTGGACAAGGCGGAGCAGCATGGAGCAACTTCATATTTCCACCCTACAACACTTTGAATCAAGTCTTTATTTCTTCATGAGAGTTGTAGTGCCGAAAAAGTGCTTTCCAACGCATATTCATATACATTAATCGAACGAGCGACGACTCCAGAAAATGCATTTCAAGGCGACCTTTCTAAAGCCACTCGACCGAGTGCCTTACCACTTGTTTGGTTTTATGCTCGAGTGGGCTCTAGAAGCTAGCAAATCTTCACACTCGGCCGAGTTCCCTTGACACTAGAGCTGTTATATGGCCAAGTGTCATCCCTGAACATTTTTTTTCCTTTTTTAATTCATTTTTATTTAGGGGATATTTAAGGGATGTTTTTTGGAGTTTCTAGGGCCCGAAAAATCAGAATTTTGTAGGGACCTCTTGGGAAGTTTTGTAGATTTGAATCAAGAACTTTATCAATTCTTCATTTTTCGCTAAATCTCTCTCTTTCTTCCTCTAGATTCATGTTTGCTTTGCAGAATCTGATTGAATTGAACATGAAATTATCCATGAGTGGCTAGATCTCTTGTTCTAGGGTTGGGATGATCCCAACGATGCGGAAATAGGCTCGCCCTTAGTATCGTTTGATTGATTTCTGATTTTGTTTGGTGATTTAATCCTATTGCGCTAGCCCTAATCGATGAGAATTGGTTAGAACTGATTTTGGGTTTGAAATTGAAAGACTAAGACCCTAAATTGGAATTAAGATGGTGAATTGAGACCCAAAGGTGACTAGGACGCATTGGAACTATAGGGTTAAACCCGAAAATTAGTTGATCGAAAGTGAAATTGAACTTCTTGAGGATTTATGGATTGTCATAGATATTTTAGGTGATTCTTATATTGACTGAGAACAAAAGGCGAATGAAAGCAGAAATTATCCAACCTTACCAGGTGACTAGGACGCATGCCATAGCCTTACAAAAACTAACTAAGATCAAGTGACAAACATCGTCACATGTATCTAATGATCAGAGCATATGAAAGCAGAAATTATCCAACCTTACCAGGAACATGTGTTTCACTCCAACTCAAGTGTTTAGGCTTTAAAGAACAACTCTCAACTTAATCCAAAATGCAACTAAGCTCATAGAAATTGATTACAGTATAATCAAATCTCCACCGAAATGCCATCACTTGCGGAAAAACCATAAAAATAAACAATTTGGCTCTAGATCTCTTTTTTCTTTCTTTTTTTCTCTTTTTTTCTCCTCTTTTTTTTTTGGTTTTCTTTCGGCCTTGGTGTATTCCTTATGCGAGTTGCAAACATGGATGTCATAAATGGCCCCGGTCTATCAACACCTCAACTTACTTGAATGAAGTCCACTTGAATATCTTTTGACGCGAGTTGCAAACATATGTGTCATGAATGAACCCGGTTACTCAATGATTAAGCTTTCTTTCTTAGTGGATAGCTTTCGACACCATTTTACGCGAATCATACTCATGGGTGTCCTGTGTAGATCTGGTTACTAAGTGCATTCAAATCATTTCCACCTTATTTCACTCAACACACTCAATAAGAAACTAAAGCCAAATATGTGAGTCGGCTTCGACAATAGCTAATGAAGTCAATATCAAGAGATAGAAACATAAGGAGAGTAAATCACACATAAAAGCAAAAAGAAATATATGCTTCCAATAAGGCTAAAAATAATCTCAAAAGGGTCATATTATGTAGGATTTCAATCATACTTCCATCTCGATCATACATGCTCAACTATATCACCAAATCATTCCTCAGAAGCAAACATTTTCAGAAAAACAAATAAGGCTAGACACTTCAATTCTTTCATAGGATTTACAAGTTCATGCCATCAAAAGCTCAAGGTTTCACTCAACCAAGATGGTTGTTCGAATAATGACGTATTAGACAAACAAAAAATATTTTTGGGATTTTAGACATTTGTCAATTTTTTCTACAGAAACTCAAACACAAGACACAATAACTAAGACAGAATCCAAACATATGCCATCCAAACATAGAGATAATAATATCCCAACATCCAAATGACAGAATGTAGATCCGGAGACTCAAGATTTCACAGATCGGAAACCTCAAGATCTAGATCGAAAGTCGTAACAACAAGAACAGTAAACGAGAAATGACACAGCAGGATTTTTACGTGGTTCGGGATGAGATCCCTACGTCCACGGAGCCTCAGAAGAGGAGACTCGAGCTCAATCCACTAAGTCAAAGAAGGTTTACAGGGCTAGGTTAACTACAACACAGATCTAGGGCTTATTACAACTCATACACAAGTAATCACAAGTAAGAAAGCAAGAAACGAGGAGAAATAGTAAAGCGCTTCGAAGAAACTCCCTGAATCTGGTTTTCGGAAACCAGATCTGAGTCGGAGGTCGTCGGAGAAGACAACCAGTGTCGGACACAGGTGCAGCGTCGCTCTTCGGAGTCGGATCTAGAGGTCTCGCTCGGAGATCCGCCTCAGATCCGAGTTGAACGGCCGAAGAAGGAAGATCGCACCCCAAACCCTAGCCGCCGCTCTATTCTCTCTCTTTCTCTCTGTTGGATTACCTGAAGCCGAGCGAACAAGTGAGAAACCCTAGCCACCTCTTCCGCTTATATAGGCGCGCCCGGAGAAGCCAAAACGAAGCGTTTCAGCTTAGGGCACCCGGACGAGCTAAGAGGTAAGCTGGGCTTCCTTGGTGGGATGGGCTCTTTAGCTCTTTAGCTTAAGGCCCAAATGTCATAATGTCCGAAATGTTAACATTATAACATAACATATATTTAACTCTTCAACCATAGCATATAAGTATTATACATGATCACAAGTGTTTTACTTGCAATACTAATGTATAATATGTATATGTTATTAGGAGAGTATAATATATGTTTAGCATAAGTTATAATCAGCCCCTAGACTAAGTTCTAATATAACCAAAGCCCCTAAAGTCTAGAACCATAATTAAGTTAGCATTACAATTTGCCCTCCTAATCTAGGTTCTAGGCCTTTGTATTCCAACTTCAACACTAGTGGATTTTGCTCATGTCTTCGACTCTTAAATCCTCATTGGCTCAGTACCTGTTCGTCATGGTGGATCTCCAAGATGGAGATAGTCCCTGCAAAAAAGAAATTTGCCAGGAGGTACGATTTTAGTTCCAAAGTCAGCAAGGTTTACATCTCCTTTGATCTTCTTAACGTCCATTTCTCCTGCAGCAACCATGTTCCTCACAAAGTGGAAACGGACGTCGATGTGTTTAGTGCGTTCGTGGTACATCGGATCTTTGCAGAGATATAGAGCACTCTGACTGTCCATGTGTAAGACAAGCATCAGGGTTCTTTGTAGAACCTCTTTTAGTATTCCTTTGAGCCAAATAGCTTCTTTGGCGGCCTTAGTGGCGGCCATATATTCAGCTTCCGTTGATGATAGAGCAACCACTGTTTGTTGTTGAGATTTCCACGAAATACAATTCCCAGCCCACGTATAGTAGTAGGCAGTCGTGGATTTTCGATTATCCTTGTTGCTGGCATAGTCTGAATCTACAAATCCATGTAACTGATGTATGGGATTATGCAAACCATAATGCAAACATAGATTTTTAGTGCCAGAAAGATAACGAAGTAAGTATTTCATAGCAGTCCAGTGATCATTTCCAGGATTAGACATAAAACGGCTCAAGGCACTGATAGCAAAAGCTAGGTCAGGGCGGGTACACAGCATAGCATACATAACGGATCCTACTGCTACGTCGTAGGGTATCCTAGCCACTTCCTTGATATCTTCGGGTTTGGTTGGACAAGATTTTTTGGTAAGCTCTAGGTGCCCTCCTAAGGGTATGGAGGTAGGTTTAGAGGTGACCATGTTGAATCTCTTCAACACTTTAAGGATATAGTCATCTTGGGATAACCATAACTGTTTGTTAGGTCGGTCTCTAATTATGTTTACGCCAAGAATCTTCTTAGCACTACCTAGATCTTTCATGTCAAAGTATTTCTTCAAATCCTTTTTAGTATTACTAATGAGCAACATAGAACTACTTATAAGCAGCATGTCATCAACATAAAGTAAAACATATAAAGGAGATTTAGAAGCAATATACTTGAAATAAAGGCATGTATCATAACTACTTCTATGAAACCCAAGCTTCCTGATCACAGTATCAAACTTAAGGTTCCATTGACGTGGGGATTGTTTCAATCCGTAAATGGACCTTTTTAGTAAACATATGTGATCAGGTCGGCTTTTGCTAATGAAGCCTTTGGGTTGTTTCATGTATATGGTTTCATCTAGAGTACCATGTAAGAAAGCAGTTTTAACATCCATTTATTCTAATTCCCAATCAAAAACAGCACACATAGAAAGCATAAGTCGCATGGTTTTATACTTAACTACGGGAGCAAAGATATCGTTATAGTCTATACCCTCTATCTGTGAAAACCCTTTGGCTACAAGCCTTGCTTTGAACCTTGGAGGATCAGAGGGCTTGAGACCTTCTTTTATCCTATAGATCCATTTAGAATCTATAAGACGGGTTTTCGAGGGACGAGGGACCAATGACCAAGTCTGGTTGGTGTACATTGATCCCATTTCCTCTTTCATAGCCTCTAACCATTGCTTGGAATGGTCACTTTTTATGGCTGACTCATAAGAGTTTGGAGTAGAGGGGTGCCTAACATGCTCAGCAGATAAGAAAGCATACTCAATAATATAACTGTACTTCCTATTTGGTATAATGGTCCTAGGTTCTCTATCCCTAGTAAGCTGATAGTCATGCAGATTAGGCATAGAAGTTATATCAGATGCAACATTTTCAGATGATGTAGATGCAGCAGATATAGTAGATGCAGATGCATGAGAATCAGAAGGGGTTGAGGAGAAAACAGAGGACTCTACGTGAGAGTCTTTAGACAGGCCATTTACACCACCAGAATTAGAAATAGAGGGAGAAGAAGAGGGAGAAGAAGAGGGGGAGGAAAGTGTAGGGGGTTCCTCAGCCTGATCTTCATCTTCTTCTTCTTCTTCTGGTGTGGGAAGTACTGGAGTTGCCCCTTGTAATGTTGAGTGTGTCTTTGTCCAAGCAGTCATAGGCACTCTTCCAGTGTCGTACTCATCTTCGTCAGAGTGTTCTGAATTGTCATCTTTATTTGTCCAGCTTAAAGTTTGTTCATTGGTACCTGCAATCTCAGAGAAAGTAGTTAGTTTGTTTTTCAATGGGAACTCAGTTTCATTAAATTTGACACTTCTAGTAGTTATCACTTTATAAGGTCCTGCTTGAAGCAAGAGGACCCTATACCCCTTTACACCTTCAGGGTATCCTAAGAGAATACCCTTAAGTGCTCTGGGTTGCAGCTTGCCCTGTGAAATAAAAGGATATGCTGCACACCCAAATGGTTTGAGATAATGGAGAGCTGGAGGTTTTCCAGTCCATTTCTGCTGGGGTGTTATAAAGTCAATGACACTAGAAGGGGACCTATTAATAAGATATGCAGCTGTTATGACAGCTTCTCCCCATAGGGTATTTTTCAACCCAGAGGAGATCAGCATACATCTTGTTTTTTCTAATAAGGTCCTGTTCATTCTCTCAGCTGTCCCATTTTGCTGTGGTGTGCCAGGGACAGTGAGATGTCTTTTAATGCCCAATTCTGTACAATAGGAATCAAATTCCTTATTGCAGAATTCCAAACCATTGTCTGTCTTAAGACATTTGACTTTATGGTTGGATTGGGATTCAACCATGACCTTCCACCTTTTAAAGGCTTCAAAGGCCTGGTCTTTGGTTTTAAGTAAACTAACCCATACCTTTCTTGAGAAGTGGTCTATAAAGCTGATAAAGTATCTCATACCACCTGCAGTGGGGACTGGTGAAGGTCCCCAAAGGTCACTATGTATATATTCTAAAGGAATATTAGCAACATAAGATGATTTAGGAAATTTAAGTTTAGCAGCTTTACCGAAGATACAATTTTCACAAAATTTAATCTCAGCAGGTTTCTTAGGCAACAAACCATGTTTATGTAAATGCATGAGACCCTTATTGCCTATATGCCCAAGCCTATTATGCCATGTCAGAGTATCATGTAAAGTCATATGCTCAGAACTTATAGCAGCATTAATCTCAGGTTTAGAAGCAAGGATATGAAATAACCTTTTTCTCCTAACAGCTTTGATGATAATCCTACCATTTCTAGTGACAGTTCTAAGTCCATCTTTAGAATTCACATCACAACCAAGTTCTTCAAGAGCAGATTCAGACATTAAACTTCTCCTAAGGCTTGGGACCCATCTAACATTGGTAAAGACTCTAATACAACCATCATGCATAAGAAGTGGAACATCTCCAGTTCCCATGATTTTCAGAGAGGTATCATCACCAAGCATAACATCACCAAAAGCAGTTTTATCTAAATGCTTAAAATAATGTTCACAAGGTGTAGCATGCATGGTACATCCAGAGTCAAGTATCCAAGAATCAGGCATATGATCAGAAATCTCAGTACACATAAACAATTCAGCAGGACAATCTTTCATACATTCAAGAACAGAGGCAGAAAGTTCAGTTTGGTTTGATTTGGCAAGTTGTTCAGCACGTTTTTTCTTTCTACAATCTTTAGCCCAGTGACCCAAGTTACCACAGTAGTTACACTTAGAATTAGGGTCAGATTTGTCATGCTTGTCATTTTTACCATTCTCCTTTTTATCCTTTTTGTTTTTCTTATTTTTGTTACCCTTCTTATCCTTACCTTTGGTGAACATAACCTCAGGTTTATCAGGTTTATCATTTCTGTCAGTTTTGAGCCCTTTAATTTTAAAGACTTTCATTATCTCATTCTTTTCAATGATAGCTTCAATGAGTTTGTCCTTAGATAATTCATCTCGGCTAAACTGGATAACATCTTTAAAATTGTCAAACTGAGAGGGTAAGGAATTAAGCAGGAGAATGGCCTGGTGAGAGTCTTTAATCTCATCATTACATCTTTCAAGTTCTTGTGACATCTTTAAAAATTTGTCCAAGTTATCATCCAAAGTAAGTTGGGTATTCATCTTGAAAGTAAACAAGCGACACAACAAAGAAATCCTGGAGGGCAGAGACTTAGATAGAAAAAGCTCCTCCAGGGCATGCCATAGAGAGGAAGCGCATGAGTGTCTTACCACCTGACGGGCTATGCCGTCAGTGAGCCGTAGCATAATCTCGGAGTGCGCCCTCAAGTCCAGCTCCAAGTCTTCCTCAGATGGTGAAGGTACGTCTACCTTGACTCCTTTTCCCTTCTTCGTTTCAGAGGATTCAGAGTCTGCCACCTCATCCTTGGTGCCTGGAGTGGTTGTAGCGACGGTGGATGCGGTTGCTGTTGCCTTGACAGCCTTTCAGCATCCCTCCTTGATTAGCACGGCCCTCATCTTGACTTGCCACATGGCAAAGTCAATGACCCCGTCGAAGGGTTTGATTTTCAAAGCGTTTTCCATTATCTTTGGTACCTGAGAAAACAAGACAGCAAGAGTTAGTATGGAAAACAGGTGAGCGAAAATGTTTTAAAGGATCTTGCATAGAGAAGCGAGCACAAGGCTAACTATCTACGGAAAACCCTAAGCACTCAAATCTCAAGAAGCCAGAAGATCAAGAACAGGTGACCAAAAGCCAGATCTAGCAGCAAACAGAAAACCAATGGCTCTCATACCACGTTGTAGATCCGGAGACTCAAGATTTCACAGATCGGAAACCTCAAGATCTAGATCGAAAGTCGTAACAACAAGAACAGTAAACGAGAAATGACACAGCAGGATTTTTACGTGGTTCGGGATGAGATCCCTACGTCCACGGAGCCTCAGAAGAGGAGACTCGAGCTCAATCCACTAAGTCAAAGAAGGTTTACAGGGCTAGGTTAACTACAACACAGATCTAGGGCTTATTACAACTCATACACAAGTAATCGCAAGTAAGAAAGCAAGAAACGAGGAGAAATAGTAAAGCGCTTCGAAGAAACTCCCTGAATCTGGTTTTCGGAAACCAGATCTGAGTCGGAGGTCGTCGGAGAAGACAACCAGTGCTGGACACAGGTGCAGCGTCGCTCTTCGGAGTCGGATCTAGAGGTCTCGCTCGGAGATCCGCCTCAGATCCGAGTTGAACGGCCGGAGAAGGAAGATCGCACCCCAAACCCTAGCCGCCGCTCTATTCTCTCTCTTTCTCTCTGTTGGATTACCTGAAGCCGAGTGAACAAGTGAGAAACCCTAGCCACCTCTTCCGCTTATATAGGCGCGCCTAGAGAAGCCAAAACGAAGCGTTTCAGCTTAGGGCACCCGGACGAGCTAAGAGGTAAGCTGGGCTTCCTTGGTGGGCTGGGCTCTTTAGCTCTTTAGCTTAAGGCCCAAATGTCATAATGTCCGAAATGTTAACATTATAACATAACATATATTTAACTCTTCAACCATAGCATATAAGTATTATACATGATCAGAAGTGTTTTACTTGCAATACTAATGTATAATATGTATATGTTATTAGGAGAGTATAATATATGTTTAGCATAAGTTATAATCAGCCCCTAGACTAAGTTCTAATATAACCAAAGCCCCTAAAGTCTAGAACCATAATTAAGTTAGCATTACACAGAAATATCTAAATATAAGTACAGACTAACACAAAACCGATCAAGGTACATCAAATGTCTCCACACAAACCAAGAAGTCATAAAACATCTCATAAAACCTCCTCCCCCACACTTAAAGATTGCATTGTCCTCAATGTCGAAACACGAAGGACAATACAACAAATGAAATAAAATGAAGTATAAGGGATGGAACATACTCACTCACTACTACAATGGTAGCTGGAACGAGTAATACTACTGAAACTATTGTAAGAAAGTGTAGCAAGTGGGACATCCCAACCAGCAGAATCCACAGGGACCTGACCCTCATCATCGTCATCATCTCCATACTCATCATCATCATCAGAAAGGTCCACAACTTCCGACAGCAAGTTGAAATCAACAATCGTCGGTCCAAGTGGAAGTTGAGCCAGTAGACGAATAATGTGGTCACCCCTACATCCAGCATGCCAAATAAATGGTGCTTGATCACCCTCCAGGTGTCTCATCCTCGTCAACATCTCTAAGGAGATGCGAGACTCTCCGTCCATAAGCACCAACTCAGTAACTCTCACCCCGCAGCGTACAACAATCAATGTGGTCAATCCTCCAAACCCAATGGTCCTGGTATCTCTCTGAGATCCCCCTACTAGCATGTCAGCACAGGCGTCAAAGAACAAATGAAGCCAATCAGGAGTAACCTCCGCCTCGGGGGTTAAACAATACATCGACGCCCATCCCTTCATAGAGACCTTGTTCAGCTCGTTATGCCCGAAGAAGGTGTTGTTCAGCACCTTATGGCAGAGTCTAAGTGCATGAGGGGTGATGGTGTAGTTGTAGTTCCTCCCCTACGGATCCAAGTGGCACCAGTAGCCGCCTGCTAGGTTGCCGCCGGCGGAGGGGTCATCATCATCTGCCGCCTCTAGTTAGGAGTGGAGAGGCGAGTGATACCCAAATACCGTCTAAGCTGTTCAAAACTCCTCATATGTGTCTGTCTCAATACAGTAAACTGAATCTGCTCTCTATCCTCAAAAACAACTAAGGTCGCTAGAAACTCTCGGATCAAATCCGGGTAGGTCAGCCCATGCATAACAATAAAATTACCAAGGCTCCCATTCTCGAGGAGGGTAGAACAAGGTCCTGCTAGACCTAAAGCATCTAAGGCTGGATGGTCGAAAAACTTAGTCGTCGAATACTTCCTAGGGTTAAGGTCATTCCACTTATGTATTTCATTCCTATGCAGTGTGCTCGGAGCAATCATGTTCGGAAACGAAGTCATAGTGATGAAACAAAGCAAAGGAATGAATAAACTTACGAAGTCCGACGAAGAAAACTGAGTTCTGGTGTAGCGGCAGGTGCCGTGTCCTGTTGTGCGGTGTTCTGCGCTCGGTTCTTCCCCAATAAAACCTTGTCGATGTCGGAATGTGCCCTTTTCCGCCTCCTTACTTCACGAAAAAGTGATTTAAGGCCTTGGAGAAGGGTATTTTAAACTTAAAGTGGCCGGGAGTGGTGGTTTGGGGTTTTGGTGAAATTTGAAAGTGAACGAAATTGTGAACCGAGGGCGTGTAATCGTAGATCGGGTTGTGTAGATTCCGAACATGGAGTCAGAATTCCAATTCGAGCTAAGGTTTGGATGGGGTGTGAGTGTGAGGATGTGTGAGGTTGGAAAAGGTTTGGAAGGTTGAGGGTTATGGAGGAAGAGATGGAGGTTAGGGATGAAGTGGAGAGGGAATAAGAGAATAGGGTTTTAAAATAGGAGTGGGCCCCACCGATTAACGAACCGGTGGCCCAACCCATCTGGTTCAGCACACACGACGGGCACCGTGGCTTAGGCGGCGAGCGCCGTTTCCCTAGTGCACTCCTCTTCTCGTTTTCGATCCCAAAATCCAAGACTTATCGCATAATCTCGATCCAAACATCTCCAAAGACCAAAACTAACTATCCTAACACTAACTAGACTCAAAGAAAATAAAAAAAATAAATAAAATAAAAAGACCCACCTCAGGTTGCCCCCCGAGCAGCGCCTTTGTTTCACGTCCATGGCTCGACGTAATGATGAAGATCTATTCCTCAGAGAGATCCTCTCCTTGCCAGGAGTCCATAACATGCTCGGCGATGTCCTCATGATGTTTCTTGATTCTCTGACCACTCACCTTGAAGTTATGATCATCCATCGGGTTCTGTAAATCAACCGCACCATAAGGATAGACATGGACTACAATGTATGGACCCGTCCATCTAGACTTGAGCTTTCCAGGGTGGAGTTTCACACGTGATACATACAACGTAACCTTATCTCCTGGGTGGAATTCTGTCCTCATAATCTGCTTATCATGCCATGCTTTAGTTTTGTCCTTATAAATCCTTGCATTCTCATAAGCATCCCAACGAATCTCTTCTAACTCTTGAATTTGAAGCTTTCTCAACTCTCCTACTTCAAATGCATCCATATTGGCTTTCTTAACTGCCCAAAGTGCTTTGTGCTCGAGCTCAATTGGAAAATGACACGGCTTTCCATACACCAGGCGAAACGGAGACATCCCAATAAGTGTATTGTAAGTAATACGGTAAGCCTATAATGCATCCTCCAATCTGAGACTCCAGTCTTTTCTGTTCGGTGCCACAATCTTTTCCAAGATCCGCTTTACTTCCCTATTAGACAATTCTGCCTGTCCATTGGTCTGAGGATGATAAGCGATAGAGACTTTCTGAGTCACGTTGTATTTCCTTAAAAGAGAACTGACAATCTTGTTACAGAAATGAGTTCCCCTGTCACTGATAACAGCTCTGAGCATCCCAAATCGGGCAAATAGACTCTTCAAGAAACCAGCAACAGTGCGAGCATCATCAGCCTTTGTCGCTTTCGCCTCAACCCACTTAGAAACATAGTCAACTACAAGCAAGATGTAGACATTCCCAAAGGAACTAGGAAATGGTCCAATGAAATTGATGAGCGGTTTTTAGTCGCCTAGCGCCCGCCTTTGAGACTGAGATGAGTGCCAAAGAGTTCTAATTAGCTGCTTAGGCTAAAGCCCCTATACCAGCGAACTACGTACAACTGACCTTCTACCGTGTGAGCGGCCTTAGCTAAAAAAGTAGCGAGCCCATACGAGAGGGGAATGGAATTCTATCCCTTCTAAGAGTGTTTGTCGGGTATTTCGTACGGTTAAAGAATAAACAAATAGAGTACAGACTAGCTTTCTTTCTTTTAGATTACTAGCTATTAATACTAAAAAAAAGAAAAACTTTGACTTGAATTTGAATGATTTATTTCTAGTCATAATCCTTATGGGCTCAAGTCGAAAAAGTATGCTTAGGCAGTTCCTTCGCTGAGCACAACAGAATGAAGAGAAATTTTTATCATTTCAAATCCCTATTCTTATCGAAGAAGAGAAGGAACCGCAATTTCTCTTTCTTGCTTACGTTCATGACCCATACCCATGAGTCACTGACTTGAAGAAATAGAGTAAGCTGTTTGCGCCTTTTTCCCTGTTATAAGCTATCGGTCTCTTTTAAGTCTGCACCGTATCAAAATAAATTCGAACTTACTAACTAATGTAGTGTGGTAAGCACGAGTCGATCCCACAAAGAATCAAGTTATTCCTAAGTTAAGTCTATTTACCAATTAATAGAAAGGGGGGTTTTGGTGTTATGAAAATAAGAAAGAAAACAAAATAAACTATAAACAAATAATGGAGATAACAATTAAAGGACTAGTTTCATCTACAAATATCCACTTTAGTTTGACTAGTTGATCCTTGATTCTTCTTCAAGTTCTCTTTTCGTCCTATTATTGTTCATGTCCTGATCTTGTGTAAATTACTAGTCCTACGAGTCCTAGTAACCCTTACTAATTAGATAACCTTAATACGGTCAAGATTTAACCTAATAGTAGCATTAAGATTAAGGATTAACCAGGATATATGCAACACCAAGCTACGAGTCAGCATTTAACATATAATTGATTCTCTACACACCAGTTTAGTCCTACGAGTCCTAAAAAGGCATGATTGCTACTATGGATTAAGGTTCGCTACGAGGAATCTACAAAATCCTAGCAATAATCTCAACTAGTTGTACGGACTAGAAGAAATCAACAATATTCGCAAAAGAATCAATACGAATCAATAGGAATAGAACAAGAATAGAAATCTCACAACTTTATCAAACCAAAGCTTCAATCCATAGATGAAACGAAAGAGTTTAGCACTCCATGTCTCTAGGGTTCTCTCAATTGATAGTCTCCAAGTGCATAAACTAATGAATTAGATCCCTCAAATAAAACCCTAAAACTTCCTTAAAAGGCCTCAAAGGAGTCGGCCAAATAATAATTCTCAAAACTAATTAAAGAGATAAAAGGTCCTTTAATGGGTTCGGCGTTTCTGCATAGGCCGCGGGGCAGCCACCACAGGCCGCGGGGCGGCCAGGCGATCAGCGAAATCGTTCGACAGAGCTTCGAGCCGCGGGGCGGCTAGCTTGGCCGCGGGGCGGCTTTTACTGTTCACAGCGAATTTTCCTCTTCGAATTTGGTCCCGATGTAAACACGAAAGTTGTAGATCTCGGAAAGATCTTTCCAACGCATGGTCATAATAGTCAATCGGACAACCGAGGCCTCCAGAAAGTGCGAAACAAGTTCAGCATGTCTGGCGACAACTTCTGCTGACTTGTTATTCACTTAGGCTCTCTAACTTCGATTCCGCTCCCGAGCTCTTCACTTTTCCTCCTCCTCTTCACTCTTCCTTCATCCATGAGCTTCCTCATTCCTCGTCGGATCCACATATACCTGAAATAATCCATAAAAGCGTGTAGATTCCGACTCTACCAACAAAACAAGTATAAATGCAATTCTAGCCTAAACCATGCATTATATACATCTAAATCATGATAAATGCATCCTAATATGCCTACCTAAATGCATGCTATCAGAAATCGATACCCCAGACATCGAAGATCTTGTATACCATAATCGAAGATAGTGGCATCTCATTCCTCCCTGAGATATTTCTGGTTCGCTGACATCGATCGCAAGTCCTGCAGAATGCATGGGCATCGTAAAAGATATGCGGCCGCCATATCTTTCGCGATGTCTTCCAGAATGCACAGATGATAGGTAGCCGTATATCCATCGATGTCTTCCAGAATGCACAGAGGATAGCTGTCTTTTATGCTCCAAAATGTCCACCGCTTGGGTGCGAATGACAATATCTCAAGACAGAAGTTACCTCCTTGTTTGGAAGACATTGATGAGCAATTCTATCAACGCAGTGCTTCCACAAGTAAGGATCATCCCACACATAAAAGTGAGCGTCATGATGAATTTGGTCCTTCTTCGCTTTCGAGCAATTTGCAGGGAAAATTCCAGCCACCAAATAATTCACAATATCCGCATACCAAGGCTGCTTAGTCCGAATACTCATAAGCAAAGTCGGCGGCTCACCCTCATCATCTTCAAAAATATAAGAGATCGGGACGCTACACTGGCGGTGGGCGCCGTGCTCAGAGGCGGCGGGCGTTGTGCCATCAGTGTCGTCCCAAAGCGAAACTCTCAGCAATCCTTCGTCAGGAAATTCTCCCAATCTTTCTAGTTGCTCTCCCCCACCATCGGTTCTGTAAATTTTGCTTAGGTGGTCGGCTACCAGATTCTCTACTCCATTCTTATCTCTGATTTCCAAATTGAATTCTGTCAGAAGTAGAATCCATCGAATCAATCGCGGTTTAGCTTCCTTCTTTGTCATCAAATAGCGGAGTGACACATGGTCACTGTAGACCACCACCTTGGCACCCAATAAAAAAGGACGAAACTTCTCTAGAGCAAACACCACAACCAATAACTCCTTTTTAGCAGTAGTGTAGTTCTGCTTAGCCATATTCAGCATCATAGAAGCATAATAAATCACATAAGATGCCTTCTCAACTTTTTGTCCCAAAATAGCCCCAACGGCATAATCATTAGCATCACACATCAACTCAAACGGCAAAGTCTAGTAGGAGTCTGAATAATAGGTGCTAAAGTCAACTGATCCCTCAACTCATTAAAAGCTTTCTTGCAATTATCATCAAACACAAAGGAAACATCTTTCTTAAGCAATTCACATAATGGAGAGGTTATCTTGGAGAAATCCTTGATAAACCTCCTATAAAACCCTGCATGGCCTAAGAAAGAACGAATCTTACACGGATTAGTAAGATAAGGTAAAGACTGAATCAAATCTATCTTAGCTTTATCTACCTCAATGCCCTTCTTGGACATAATGTGACCAAGAACAATCCCTTGTTCAACCATAAAGTTACAGTTTTCAGAGTTTAAGACCAAGTTAGTTTCAACACATCTCTTAAGCACTAGTGACAAATGATGCAAGCAAGTGTCAAAGTCATTCCCATGCACAGTGAAATCATCCATAAACACTTCAATAAAATTCTCAACATATTCAAAAAATATGCTCATCGTGCATCTTTGAAATGTACCAGACATATTGCATAATCCAAAAGGCATTCTACTATAAGCAAAAGTACCAAAAGGACATAAAAAAGTGGTTTTCTCCTGGTCCTCAAGTGCTATAGAAATTTGAAAATACCCAGAATAGCCATCCAAAAAGCAATAATAAGACCGGCCGGCAAGGCCCTCAAGCATATTATCATTGAAAGGTAAAGGAAAGTGATCCTTACGTGTCGCCGCATTGAGCTTGCGATAATCAATGGAAACTCTCCAACCAGTCTGTACCCTCATAGGGACCATCTCACCTTCTTGGTTTTCAGAAACCGTGATACCCCTCTTCTTAGGGACCACTTGTGTAGGGCTTACCCACTGACTATCAGAAATAGGATAGATCATACCTGCCTAAAGGAGCTTCAAGACTTCCTTTTTGATGACCTCCATCATGGGTGGATTCAACCGTCGCTGAGGTTGTCTCGACGCCTTTGCATCGTCCTCCATGAGTATGCGATGCACACACAATGTTGGACTGATCCCTCTGATGTTAGCAATGGTCCATCCCAAGGCAGTGCGATGTTCCCTAAGGACATCCACCAACCTTTGTTCCTGGTCAAGAGTAAGCTTGTTAGAAATGATAACAGGAAGGGTGTCACCTTCTCCTAAAAATGCATATTTTAAATGACCAGGGAGAGGTTTCAATTCAACTTCGGGTGCCTTAATTACAGACGAAAGATCTAAAGATTTAGTTCTATAAGCATGAGACCAATCATTTGGGTTGGAATCAAGTGACACAGACAATTCTTGTAGGTTACCAGGCAAAGCATAATCATAAGATAATTCACCCAAAGGTGATTCCAAAACAACCTGTAGCTGGTCAGAATGATCAATATGCATAATATCCTTAGTGAAAGCATCTACAATATCAACCAGATTCAGAGAATAAGCAGCAGATTTCCCATCAGGGATAAAAAATTCACCTTTTTTTCTATCAACTTCCACAGTTAAAGACCTAGAAAAACAATCAATTTTTGCTTTAGCAGTTCGCAAAAAGGGTCTACCTAGTATGATGGGTGTCTCGAGTATACCAAGTCCTATGTCAATCACATAAAAATCAGCAGGGAAAATCAAATCATCAATCATGATCAAAACATCTTCAACCACCCCCCTTGGGGTGAAGTTGAAAGCGATCAGCAAGCTGTATCACAACTCTAGTTTCATTCAGAGAACCCATACCCAATTCATCATATAATTTGTACGATATCACATTAATAGATGCACCAAGATCAACCATAGCAGTTTTAAATGTGACTTCACCAATCGTACAAGGAAGAGTAAACATGTCTGGGTCTCCGCACTTTTCAGGCAATCGTTTTTTAAAAACTAATGAAAGACCTTCTTGTAGTTCCTTACCTTCTCTTTCCTTCTCCCGTTGTGTCATCTTGGTTGTGCGAACCTCCCGAAGGAATTTGGCATAACGAGGAACAGACTCAACTAGATTCAGGAGAGGAATATTTACCTGACGCTTGGTGAAAGTATTGAATAGATCCTTGTCGTTTTCCCACTTACAATCAAGATCCAAGGCATAGGATAAGGGTGGTACAAGTTTCAAAACCTCAGAAGACCACTCCTTCGATGATTTCTTCGAAGATCCAACAATGTCAAAAATCGGTTCCGTAACTGGCGGTGGCGGCGGGCGCCGTGGTGAGGGGCGGCACACGTTGTTCCAACAGTGCATCTCCGATTCGTCTTTTTCCACATCTTCTCCACAAATCATCTCCCTAGACCTTCTTTTTGAATTCTCATTGGAAAAACCCAAATCATTTCCTCCAAGGGCCATAATCATGGAGTCTTCTCCGGACAAATCCTTCTTCCAATTTCTCAACTTGAGTTCTTGTAACTCTTGGGACATGTGTCGCAGAAGTTCTCCTTGATGTCTTACCATCATCATCAAATCTATAAAAGCATCTCCCTTGGGGATTTCAAAGTCCTTATAATGTGATTCTTGAGCTTTTTGCTTCCCTTGAGCACTCGATGTTGCCATCTGGGTCGCCATCTTCATTACAACCTCCGTTAGCTTCGCAACTTTCTCTTGGCAACCTTTCACAGGGTCATCCAATGCAAATGGATTCCCAAATCCACTAGACATCCTGTACTAATGAGTCGAATTTGCTAATTCATCGAAGATCTGCATAGCTTCTTCTGACGTCTTATTCAGTATATCACATCCACTAGTGGCGTTGATGACAATGCGCTCTTGGTCAAGCAACCCTTTTTAGAGATAGAGGATCAAATCCTCTTCAAGAAATCCATGCTGGGGGCAACTTGCCTTGAGTCGCCTGAATCTATCAAGGTAGTCATAGAGACTCTCCCAAGGGAGTTGTTCTATGCTACTCAATTGTTTCTTTACTTTACTCAGACGAGTAGCAGGGAAATATTTCAGCAGAAAAGCTTTCTTCAATTCGAACCAAGTAGTGATACTTCCTTTAGGCAAATAGTGTAGTCAATCCATCGCTGCGTCTTTCAGTGTGAACGGAAAAAACCTCAACATGAGTTGATCATCAATAAATCCTTGAGGCCTGAGTCGATCACATACATTAACGAACTCAGTAAGATGCTTATTTGGCTCATCTTCAATCATCCCGTTGAAAACTGGAAGAATCACTAACCAATTAGCTTTGTATCCCAATTTGGAACCTTCAGGGAGTTCAGGTAATGTAATCGCAAGGTGTTCTGAATTCAGATTAGGTTCCCTTATGCCTCTCAGTGTTCTTCCAAGAGGATTTTCAGCATCTTTAGCCATTCTTTGCTCGACCTTCAAAAAGACTCAACAAAGATTGATTAGTAACCACAAAGTAATCCACCAAGGTGAATTACCCAAGATAGCAATAAGAAAAACAAAGGAAATAAAGTAATTCTCCCCGGCAACGGCGCCCAAATTTGATGCGGCTGCACAATGTCGTTACCTTTCTACAACACCCAAAAGAGTGACCCAAACCAACAACTTAACTAGCAACCTAGTAACTAGTATAGTGGAATAGTAAGGGGTCGATCCCACAAAGAGAATACCTTTCTAGTCTATCAAATTGCTATCAGAATAGATCAATATCAAAGAGTGATTGAATATCTAGACAACTGAAATCAACAAAAGTAGCAATGGTGATTTGTGATAATTATGAATGGTGAGATAGTTTCCCCTACAATTCATCAACAATGGTTGGGATGAACAACGAGGGTCGCAATGTTTGGACTGGAAACTGGGATATGGGAGAGGTAGAAGACGATTGATTAAGGTTTGGGCCGTGTTTGATTTGGTATTTGATTGTTTGAAAGTGAAATTGGGTGACAGGGGTTTCGAATCGAGTGACAATGGTTTCGAATTTGGTGACAAGAGAGTCGATTTATGTTTTATGCTCTTGGCCTTGTGATGGTGGTTTATGGCAATGGCGAGGGTGGTTTTGGGGATTGGGGTTGTGTGGCTGAGCGATTGAAAGATAAAGGGGCTGGGGACATGGGTGTGAGTGAGGCAAGGCCAGACCGAGTTCGGGAAAACGTGATGAGACCAGGGAAGCCTGAGAAGATAAGGTGGGGAAGACACTTGAACTGATGTTGGAGAGGCTGAGAACTATGTCAACATGGATGCGGAGCACGGATGACAAGGTACGTGTTTCGCCTAAAAAATTTTTGCCCCAATTACGAACACCATTGATGACAAGAGGAAATAGACTAGTGACACGGTATATTTAGTAAGTGACACGGGTAAATTTCCCCCCAATTACGAATAACATTGGCGAACCACCCCTCATTTATGTACTATGTGGTTCAAATGAAGGTCATGAAAGGTGTTGTGAATGGGATGCGAGATGCCCATTGGAATGCAGGAGGTGTGCAAACACCAGTTAGAGATGTCCGTCGAGAGGATGAGGGGAAACTTGGGGAGGCTGAGGAGAACCACCAAAAGGTCGGGGGGACTGAGGGACCAACTAAGGTGGATGACCAGCCACCAGAAGGACAGGAAGAGAAGGTAAATCGGTTGTTAGTTCACATTGTATTTTCTCTCAAGAGTCAAGGGTTAATAAAAACTAGGATTGTCATATTTGAATATATTGTAGTCAAGTGACAAGGTTAGTTATGTTAAGCGACACAGATTACTTAGTTGGGTGACACGAGATTTTTTTTTTTTTTGGAATGACAGTCCAAACATCCTAACCATTTGCTAGATCTCAGAGGCTGCAAAAGCCGAGGCCGTTCAAGGCAAAAAGAGCAAGAGGGGTCCAGGAGGTGTGCAACCATAAATGAGAGATGTTCGTGGAGAGGATGAGGGGGAAACATTGGGAAGCTGAGGAGAACCACATTAAGGCCGGGGAGACAGAGAGACCACCTAAAGTGGATGGCCAACCACCACCAGAAGGACAGGAAGGGAAGGTAAATTGGTTGTTAGTTCACATGTTATTTTCGCTTAAGGGTCACGGGTTAATACAAACTGGGATTGTCATATTTGAATCTGTAGTAGTCAAGTGATAAGGTTATTTACGTCAAGCAACACAATTTATTTAGATGGGTGACACGAGATTACAAAATTTATCGGAATGACAGTTGAAACATCCTAACGAATTGCCAGATCTTAGAGGTTGCAAAAGCGAAGCCCGTTCGAGGCAAGAACAGTATGAGGAGACCAGGAGGTGATGGAGAAGTAAACCCCCCACCCCCTCTCCGAAGAAACTGCGAGGCTGAAAAGGGAAGGACGTTGTCGAAGGCGCAGACACGATTGAGCTGAGACTTATATCCATGTCCGACAACAATGGCTTCCTCTGCTGGATGGTCATCGTTATGAACTTTGTTGTTATTGTAGTAGGTTGTTATGTACTTCGTTGTTATTGTCGTAGGTTGTTATGAACTTTGTTGCTCCAAACATATAGTTGTTGATGATAGTTGACTAGGTTGTTATTGTAGTACGTTGCTATAAACTTTGTTGCTTTCTTTATAATGTTCGTTGGTCATAAGTTGTAGAATGTTATGATATTTTTATGATATTTGTTGGACGGTAGTTGACTATGTTATTATGCTCGAAACTATGGTTATTGACGTATCATCAGATTCAAATAAGTGACACGATAAATAATTCAGGTGACACGGGATTCCAAACAGGTTACAATGATGATTTCCTTATCGAAGTAGCAGAAACGGTCATAAATATAATCATCAAATTCACACAAGTGCCAAGGGTGATTTCCTTATGCGACTAGCACAAACACCCATCCTCCTCCTGGCTACTTATGGATATGACCTCCAACCCCTGATACATGTCACGTTGGCAATTTACCGTGTCATATGAGGAGTAGTCCGTGTCACCCAATTGGATCACATCCACACCCTTACCCTTGTTCCCTCTATATATATGCTTGTCACCAGCTCCAAAACCCCTGTCAGTAGTGACACGAAAGTTTCTGAACACTGATACGAACAAAGAATGAGGCCGACAAGTACTCTGTAACTGGACCTTGAGGCCGACGGATTTTCCTCAATGATGGTCTTCTTCTCCAGCCCTTTTGTCTAGGGGAGGAAGAAATTGAATGTCTTCTCCCCTCATCTCTTTTTATACTTTGCAAATTGGAGGGAAAATCCTTATCACATTCCCCTTTTTTCTTGTAAATCATGTGTCTTGTCACCCCTAGTTTTGGCGCCAAAATTTTCCACCAAAACCTCATCTCTCTCCTGATTAATTTTACCTTCAAGCGGCTATTCCCTTCCACTTTTTTTTTTTTTACAAAATGACACATATGATACTACATTTTTACAGTTGTTCCAAAAGAGCTACACTTTTACAAAGTAAAAAAAAACCCTGCTAGTTTTGCAAATAGCTCTTTTTTCTATATGAAATTGTGAATTTAAAGAAGAAGAGCAAGTATTTATACAATGAAGCACGTTATCTGGCACGTGGCTCGGGACAAAAGTAAGGGGACCCCACTCTAAATTTCAACACCAACTCAGCACCCTCCCCCTTTCAGTTTCAACTCTCCCTCTCTTCCCTGTTTCCTTCCCCCCGTTTCTCTCTCTCCCACGATCTCGCTGCTCAGATTCTACTCGTCTCTCCTTTTACACTGTTGATTCAGAAGTTGAAGAAATCGATCAAGCTGTGGAAGCAGCTACAATTTCACAGCAGACCAAGTCCAATTTGCTATGCCGATTACGGAGATTTCCATCATTCATCATGTCGCCATTGTTTTCTTTCTTCTCTGGTTCCTCAACGCCTTCGGCTATGGTCGCCTTATCTTCTATTTCCTCGCTTTGGTTTATTTGTTCCAGGTTATACTAATCCTCCTCCTTTTTTCCTTTTGCTTTTATTTATGAGGAAATGGAAAGTCGTGTTTTCACAACTGTTTATGTTGACCGATCCAATAGCTTGAGCTTAGTTTGCCTGGATCTTATGGATTTTTTTTTTCAGGTTAATGAAAGGTATGTTATGAGGTTGAGTAGAAAATTGCAGCACGAGCAAAGAGGATATGCTAATCGAAGAAGAGTTAGTTGATTTCACTCCCCTTGCTCCTCTGTACATCAAACCAATATATATGTATGTATATGTTTTGTTTGATCGAAATCAATATTACGCGTTCAGGTACTGCTTGAATCGGAGACTGTGAGGTGGTTGAATCTCGCGATTGAAAAGATTTGGCCTGTTTGTATGGAAGAGATTGCTTCTCAGAAGATTTTCCTGCCGATTATACCTTGGTTTCTAGACAAGTACAAACCTTGGACTGTTGTATGATTTCATTTACCCTCTCAGTTTCCTCTGGCTAGTTCATTTCAACTTTCACGTCTTTAGCGCCTTGCTTGTTGTTCACCCGTAAGGGACGTCACTGTGTCAGTTCATAAAAAAGTCGTCTCCAATCATTGCTGGTTTGTGATAAAATTTTTAGAAATTATCATTTTAATCTTTTTCTCAAATAGGCAAAGTGGATAGAAAGGACATAAACATTGGGATTTTGCCTCAAGTTTGTATGGTTTTCGTGACCATTCAGATTTAGTTGTTGCAAATAAGTATGATGCTTTGTGCGTTATGGAGAATCAGATTTATGGGAATTTGAAGAGATTATCAACCTACAGTTCGTAGGGAACCAAACCTATGTGCTTTATAATTTAATTAGTTAAATCATTCCGTCTGTATATATCTGAAAGAAGCTTTTGTTGATATTCTGTTGTAGATCAAATGCATATTTTTATCTGGGGCATGTGGGAGATTAATGTGAATGTAGAATAAAATATTCCCATATGCACTTGTCTCAGGATGAATTATCATGATGCTATCTATTACTTTGGCTTCCAATGTCTAAGCTAATGGTAACTTCTTGCAAATCTTCAGAAAAGAGCTACAGTTGAACATCTTTATTTGGGACGAAAGCCCCCAATATTAACAGAAATGAGGGTCGTTCGTGAATCTTCAGATGACGATCACTTGGTATGTTATGCCATTTATGCGTTTTATTGAGCTTTTTTCCTGTTCATCATTAGTTACCAGAAACTCTTTCCTAGCATTTAGATGCATGAAAACTTTTCCAATGTAGGTGCTGGAACTTGGACTCAATTTTTTAACAGCGGATGATATGAGTGCAGTTCTAGCTGCAAAACTTCAAGAGGCAATAGGATTTGGGATTGTGACCAAGATGCACATAACAAGTATGCACGTTGAAGGGAAGGTGTGTAATTAGCTGTCCTAATTTTCATGGAAATTGAATCTAGTATCTCCTACTCCTATGATATGTGACCTACTGGACATACATAACAAAATTGCCAACAACAACAAACCCTTTCCTTGACTATGTTAAGAAGTTGTTTCCAATTGACCCAATTACTGCAAATAGGCCTACAGGAAAAAAAAACGCAGAAAAAGTGCCAATACACCCGAATTCCATGTTGAGTTGTGCCAATATTTTATTAATGCTAATCGAAGAGGGAAATATTATGGAAGTTTTAGCTTTTTAAATGTTACGGAGTAGTAATGTCCAATGTTTGATGGACCATGAGTCCATTACCGTGTTTCCTTCATCTGGTCGGGTAGTTTGAATTGAAGATTACACTTACATTCAGATAAGCAAGCCTTAGTTGCTTTCCGTATCTATTTTCTGTGTTTTGCAATAATGAATTCAGTAGCTGGAAAATGAAAAAACTAGAAATGAAAGAGGTTATGATTGTTGCAATCTTCCTCCTTCCCAATTTTAGGTGCTTGTTGGGGTGAAGTTTATTCGAGACTGGCCTTATATTAGCCGTTTACGCGTTTGTTTCGCCGAGCCTCCATACTTTCAGATGACTGTCAAACCACTTTTTAATCGTGGTGTTGATGTGACAGAGATACCTGGGATCGCTGGATGGCTGGTAATTCTTCTTTCATCTGTAACTCACTTTCTTTCTTCTTCTCATTTATTTAAAATTCTGATTTCTCATTCCTTTTGTGGAGCAGGACAACCTTCTGGCTGTAGCATTTGAGCAAACACTTGTTGAGGTAAGTTATTTCCTGTGTATATATCCTCAGAAATGAAATTCAATGGTACTAGTACTGTTGAGTTGTTGTGAGTTGTGACTAGGCATTTAAATCCCAAGACCTGTAATTTTTGCAGCCTAATATGTTGGTTGTGGACATGGAAAAGTTCGTCGCCCCACAGCCATCACCACAAACAGGTAATGAATAAGCAATCATCTTTAAGCTTTTTGGAGGACATGATGTAGGATTGTAAAGCTGTTTTCCTGTCTGAAGGAAATTGTAAAGCTTACTACGTAATTTTAATTTTTATCTTATAGAGGAAAATGAAAAATCAACGATGCTTATATAGTTATGCTGTACAGTATTATGTTTAACATTTTTTTTTGGTATTGCATGTGTCGCTATCTGTATCCATATATCCAATTTATTTTTATTTTTTATATTCACATGCCCTATATCAAAGATGGTAGATTTTGATGTTCTTTTATTTATCAATACTAATCTAACTTCCTGTTTTGGTTACTTAACTAATCAATTTACTTTCGATGTAGAAAAATGGTTTACTATGTCAGTCAAGGATCCTATTGCTTGTGCAAGAGTGGAAGTTATAGAAGGATCAGATATGAAACCATCAGATCCAAATGGTTAGTAGTGACTAGCAGGACCATTCATTGATATGCTCACCACTTGGTAATTCCTTCAGTTCATTTACACTTTCTGGTGTTTGTGTAGGGTTGGCAGATCCCTACGTGAAAGGGCAAGTTGGTCCATACAAATTTAAGACTAAGATTCAAAGGAAGACACTCGCACCAAAGTGGGCAGAGGAGTTCAAAATCCCTATATGCTCCTGGGAATCTGAAAATGTTCTGAATATTGAAGTTCGTGACAAGGACCCTTTCTTGGATGACAGTCTTGGGTTTGTCTTCAATTTCTACCATGCAACTCATAGATAGCTTGCAGTGATATCTTGATTGATGCTATGATATATATAGTTTGGTGCCGTACCTGAAATCAATCTGGTTTTTCTGTCTGTTTAAAAGCTTCTCATTTTTGTTCGTTTTTTTTTTTTTTGGCTGGTTCGAATTTCCCTACTATCTCCCAATATGTATTATTGACAGTCCTTATTGGTTTCTGTAGGGATTGTTCTGTTGATATCAGCCAGTTTAGGGATGGCCAAAGGCATGACATGTGGATACCTTTAAAGAACATCAAAATGGGAAGACTGCATCTGGCTATAACCGTGCTTGGAGCCAATTCAAAGGTATATTTATGCATTTCCTTTTGTTTGGACACATTTAATGCAGATAAAAGCAGGTATGGATTTGGTAGCTTTTAATATTTTCATCTAATCAAAGATCCATACAGGGTGTGCACGGACCAGCCAAGGATACGAATCTAGGCAGGGAAGAGAAAGCAGATCCTCTGCCTGAAACTGAGATGACTGAGAAAGGTTCTGCTTCACCTGGATCGTCGGAATCATCCCACAAGTTTGCTGATACCTTTGAAGCAATTGATATACAAGGTCAGAAGGAGACAGGGATATGGATTCATCACCCAGGAAGTGATACTTCTAAAACATGGGAACCTAGGAAGAGGTTGAGTCGACGTCAATTAGATACTGAAATCCAAAGGGAGGTTGAGAGTGTTGTCTCCACCCCTAAAGGATTTTCCAAGGAATCACAGGAGGAGGATGATAGTTTAGATGGTAGCGAGAAGCCTCGTCGTACTAACATATTTGGCAAGGGGCTTCAGATGCTTAATGGCGCCTTCCGCAAGAGCCAGAAGAGAGAGGACATGTCAGTGAGCTTCAGGGACCCTTCCCCTTCACCCCATGCCAACATCAAATCTGTCGATTCCCAGAGAATCGGGGTAAGACTCGTGGTGGAGGACAGTCTCTCTGAGCATCAAGGCACCAAGGCTGCAGCCACTGATAGAGAAATCCCTAATGTTGATAGCGAATCTTCTAATGAGGATTCTCCATCTTCGCCTCCTTCTGAAACCAACCTTGACGGCATACCAATCACATCTGATCAAGCCATTGCCCGTGAGTCAAAGTAATGTCCATGAATGCATAACATCGATAACCTTCAGCAGAAAGCATTTTCCGAGTGTTCAGAAAGTAAAATAATGTACATAGCGCAAATAATAAATCTCCATGTGCAATCTCCCATTGTAGATTGGATCATGTGTGCTTTTGGGAATGCAAAAAACCACGAGTGGTGAACGTGAATCAAAGGTATGAGTACGTTAAGAACACAAGACATAGCCTATATTAATCACTTCCAAGATTAATATGCTCCTTTCTGTCCCTAGCTTTTTCGGGTATTTATAGGCTGCCACAGTCGTATCGGGCGTGGCCATGAAGATCCCGAAACACCAAGATCATGAGCAGCACACATATCACACGAACTAGCAATGTTGTTGCTGGATCAATTAGTCTTCCTATGACATGAGCCCTCAGAGCCAGAGAAAGCAGCCTTGGTCGCCTCTCTTTAACATACTGATCAAGTGCCTCCCCGGTTCTGTTCCACATCAACATCTTTTGGCTTCTCTTCTCAGTACCACGCTCAATTCTCATTGCTCGTGCCACACACCGACCCAGAACGACAGCGTCTTCAATAGCCGAGGCCCCTCCTTGGCCAAAATATGGACCAATCACATGCATTGCGTCACCTGCTACTGTTACATTGCCTTTTCTGAAGCTGTGCAGCATCACTTCCATTATAGACCTCTGTTTTAAACGTGCTAAGCTGAGTGAATCAATGTCACATCGTTCCACTGTCTGGATCATGTCTGAGGGGAAATCCTCCACTGCCTCTAGTGTTGATGCTTGGATCAGACGTGTACTTTTCGAGATGACCACGTCTGTTTTGGGAGAAATATATCGTCAATTCAACAATAACATGTCAGATCAGATCACTTGGATCAGTTCAACTCAAATCATTCATTGTAATCCTACTACACGTACCTTGTGAGACCCAAAGTCTAGCTACAAACCAACAGACAAGCTTCTCACTTATTGGAGCTCTACCCATGGTGACATTGCCTTTTCGCATCTCCACAAACTCATTGTCGAGTCCATGTCCCTCTTCGTAGGTTGTAAATCCTCTGACCGAACCATAAGAGCTCAAGAGTGCAGGCTTAAGGCCTAGATACTTGCTCACATTCGAGTTCACTCCATCACATCCAATGACCATCTTTGCTAGCACAAAATTTTGAACAATAAATATATTATATTATACGTGGAAAGTTGAAGTACATATATATATAAATATTGTTGGATGCGCACTTGAGAACATAACATGGTATACCTTGGCCTTAATGACAGTACCATCACGAAGGTGAAGCATTGGATAAGAATTGCTTGTGTCTAACTCGATCCCGAGCACTTGCTGTCCAAAACGGATGGTTCCTGGAGGCAACTCATTAGCCATGGTTTCGACAAGATCTCTCCTTCTCAAGCATCTTACTTCTTCTTTCCTGTAAAAGAACAAAAAGATGAATATATGGCATCTTTGATCTAGACTGTGAATGCGATAGCAGATAGTAACAGGAAATTAACACAGCCAGGTACCCTAAAGGTAAACGTACAATAGGATTTATAAACAGATCGATCTACGTGTATATATACTACTAGCTAGCCTAGCCGGTAATAAGTGTAAGAATACAACGAGGAATATACATTCTATATAATATGAAACTGAAAGCATTACCCAGTAGGTGTGCATTTCTCTTGATGATCATCAAGTGATATTTGGCGCCATCTGCTCAGATTAATTGTTGAGGTGTGTTAATAAACCATACAATACAAATCAATATTGAATGTAGATCAAGAATGTGAATGTCAACACAAAAGAATTGAAATGTGGAAGAGAAAGAGGGATGGATAGGAAGGCCTAACGAAAGGATAGGGAGGGCGGTGGATCGGAGGAGGGAGGCGACACCCAGCTGATGGAGAGCGCGCCAGCCATTGGAGTAGATGGTGATGTTAACACCACTCACTCTTATTTCATCCCCTCTCTCAATGACTCTACTCTTAATCCCCTTTCTGCATCAAACACAGTTTCAATCCCTTCATTCCTTTCATCATCAATCGTCATATATACAACGTACATACACGAGAAACATATATATATATTTTTTTATATATATATATAAACAATTAGAACAAATTAAACTAACCTGTGAAGAGCCAAAGCAGTGGCAAGGCCAGCAATGCCGCCACCAACTATGGTTATATCTTCTTCGTCTTCGTCTTTCTGTCTCATCGATCTTTTAATTTTTTCTAGATTTGGTCGATCGAATCGAGGGATTAATTAGAAGATGGTGGCTAAGACCTAATTAAGATTGAAAGAGTTTTCTTGTGTTTTTTATGGGGACTCGTCACTTTGTTAATAAGCTCCTGATTTTCAGACAATCATAACTGAATCTCAACAAATTGTGATCTAATTTTGTCCCGGCCGATTATGGCTATCCCCAATACAACTTTTTTTTTTTAAAAAAAGATAAAATCTACCCTTTTCAAGATTTAATTAGGTGTTTATTACCTTTAAAAATTTTACGCGAAAGCTAAATATACCGCTATTTTTTACTGGATACATCGCTAAGGTTCGCACCATCCTGCGGAACAAGCTCCGCAACCTCTTGCGGACCTCACCGGACATCGGGCCAAACACACCCTAAAAGGCTCTAGACAAACATTCTGGCTCCGCATCGAGTTGGAAATGTAACCAAACGCGGCATAAGAGGAATATGAAAGGACTCCGCACCCATTTCCAAATTTGAAATTTGAAAAGACTGCGCATCGGGTTGCGGAGTTATCTAGTGTATTAAGTACGATTCGTAACCGTTCACAATCGGTGGTAAGTCTTTCGAACTTCGATTTCGATGAGAGCGACGACGGTGAGTGATTCCGACAAAGAGAGCGAGCGAGAGTGTTTGGAGAAAAAAATGGCGGATGAAAGGCGTAGCAGAGAGAGGGCGCCCGGAGGCGAGGGCGGTGGTAGCGTACCGTTTGATCCGGTGGCGGCGGTGGTAGATGCTGGCGGGCTGACGATGGAGGACCTATTGACGGAGTTGGTATGGGCATCGGGGGAGAGGGCACAGATGGAGATGTCGGAGATGGAGAGGGCGGCGGAGCAGGCGTGGGCGATGGCGGCGACATCAGTATCGGTAGAAATTGAGAAGCCGACGGAGGTGGGGCAGGTGGAGGATAGGGAGGAGCCGGCATGGGCGAGGTCTTCGGTTGGCGGGGTGGTGGTGAGTGATGGGGGCCGAGGCGGAGAGGGCGAAGAAGAGATTCGGCCGGTGGTCCGGGAGGTGGCAGTTGAAGCGGCGTTTGCGGAGATGCATATGTCGGTGGCGGAAGATCGGGCGCTGGAGTGGGTAGCAGAGGAGGAAAGAGTCGCGATGGTGGCGGCGGCGGAGGCGGCAAGTGATAGGCTAAAACCTACACCCACAAGTGTATGGGGTTCAGTTGTAGTATATCGAGTGTCGTATCCACAAGGACTATGTGGTATCGATTGCCAATTCAAACAGATTTAACTAAGCCAAGAAAATTGCGAGAGAAATGTTTATATGGAATGAAGAAAGTAGCCAACTAAAAGGAAACAACTATACAAAATTGGTAGTAAACAATGGATATGAGGCAAATCTAGGGTAAGGATCACCATAACGACGCTTTAGTAGATTAAAATTAATATTCGTGTTACATTGTCTGAGTTTGTTAAAGGTAGATTGTCTAAGGTAATCGCAAATCTCCTTTCGGAATCAAAGCGAATGTGTCTAAATTGGTTAACAATCACCTTTCGAACTCAAGCAACCATTTTAGACCCATTTAGTTCTTAGAATTCTAGATGATAATCATATCAACGTCGCCTTTCGGTATCGATCAATATCAAAATCATCTAAAATATCTATGACAATCTATAAATCCTCAAGAAGCTTAATTTCACTTTCGATCAACTAAACTTCAGGTTTAATTCTATGGTTCCGATGGATCCAATAGCTTTTCGGCCTAAATTCACCATCTAAATTATAATTTAGGGTTTTAGTCTTTCGATTTCAAACCCTAAATCAGTTCTAACCAATTTTCATCAATTAGGGCTGGCGCAATAGGATTAAATTACAAATCAATAGACAAACGAATATAAATCTTAACGCTACCAAATTATCATCGGGATCACCTAAACCCTAGATCGAAGATTCAGGCAAGCATAATATGATAATCAACGAAATAAATCATAGACAAAAATAAATCGCTGAAATAAAATAGAATGCAAACCAGAATTTCGTCTTCGATCCAAAGTGTATACCGAAGACAAGGAACCTAAACTAAAAGCTACAAACCAAGGCCGAAGCCTCCACTGCAAAACAAAAGTCCGAACCCCCTGGTCTTCTAAACATACGGGAGTATATAAATTTATTTTTAGGAAATTACAATTTCAACCCACAAACTTAAACAATTAAAAACTGACCCAATACCCAATTATATATTTAACTCCACAAAACAACCCCAAATTCCTCAACTTCCGCACTTGACAAGTTAGCTCCTCGGGCCTGATCCATTATGCTTGCCGCTCCGCATTAAAGCTTGATTTTCCTCAATATTGACCTCAAAATGCCTGAAATAAATAAAAACTAGGTGTAGACTCCGAAAATGCAAAATAAAATAAATAAAGCATAAAATATGATAAAAATGCATAAAAATGACCTAAACTAATTTGCAAATGCACTCCTAAAATATGTCTAAAATAGATGCTATCAAATCACCGCATGCTTGAACCTTGCTTGTCCTCAAGCAAGAACACGTGTAAATATTCACAAGAAAGATTTCGGTTTCAATCCAAGCAATGCTTTTGCTCATTTAAATCTAGACATTGGGTTCAAAACAAGAGCAAGCAAATCATGCAAGAGACAAGTCAAGACTTATCAAAGTCCGACTCGGACCGATGACTGGGGGTCGTGTGCACGGGCGCACATGCGCTAGTAGTCTAGCACACAAGCCGGGTGAGGTTCCATTCTAAAACCAATTGGCAATAGAAGGAGTAGCCCACCGACTCATATATTAGGGCTTGATATGTTCAACTTTTCGATGTGGGACACTTTGGTCTCATTCACATCTCTAACACGCCCCCGCAAGTCCAACTAGGAATGATCATCTAGTTGAGACCTGGACAACTGGGTAACCCAGATCAGGATCGACACGGGCCGTTAGGCTAACCACTCTGATACCATATCAAAGTCCGACTCGGACAGATGACTGGGGGTCGTGTGCACGGGCGCACATGCGCTAGTAGTCTAGCACACAAGCCGGGTGAGGTTCCATTCTAAAACCAATTGGCAATAGAAGGAGTAGCCCACCGACTCATATATTAGGGCTTGATATGTTCAACTTTTCGATGTGGGACACTTTGGTCTCATTCACATCTCTAACAAGACTTCAATTCCAAGACCTCACATAGGGCATATTTTGTGGAACACTCTCACTCATGTGTCTAAGGTATAAAAGTTCCGCTCTAGCTCAAATCTTGAAGACTTATCTACCATAAGCTTGAATTAGTGTCCTAACTCTCCACCACTTGGACTATACACATCAACATAAATCAAGAGGTCTTTCCATGGGTTGTAATGGGGCCAAGGTAAGAAACAAAAGGTATGGATTATTTGGCCATGTGATGCTAAAATCCGGGAAATAGAATTACTTCCTAAACTTCCACCACAATCCATCTTTTTTTTTTCAACACACATACCAAATTTCTCACAACCACATCACATAATCAAATAAGCTCAAAACTCACAACTTTTGATAACCCATTCCCTTTTCACAAACATTTCTCTAGTGATGAAGAAGAATTTATTCTCTTTTTTTTCAATGTTTTTTTTTCTTTTTTTTTTTCTTCATCACAAGAAACTTACAACTTAAGCACACTACCCCTCACTCAATACATAGTCACTCGAAGCACATGCATTTCTTCTTGTCCACAAAACTATAGATAAATCTATTTCATCCTAATTCCCGGATGGGTAAACGAGGCTAAAATAGACTTACGGATAAATCTTGTGGAGCTATACAATGAATAGGCAAATAGGCTCAGTGGGCTTCAAGAAAAGGATATAATCATGGGTAGGAAGGGAATAATAGGCTAACAAAAATTGCCTCAATCATATTTATGCAATGCACACAATCATTTATGTGGCCTCAAGAGGTTCTAACGCAAGTTCTAGAGATAAAGAAATCAAGATGAGCATATCACACACAAAAGAATGAGGACTCGTGAATGTCAGTCTTAGGCTCATAATCTCACGGCTTTTGTCTCGGAATCTCAATCTTAACAAGTCTCAAGCAATGATCAGTTTTGAAAGAATTATACCATAAACCCAACAATCTGAATCATCACAAGCATTTTAACATGCCTTAGAGGATATCATCAGCCAAATTCAATCAAGGCATTAACACATTCTTCAAGAAGAGCAAGGAATTTTTTTATTAACAAGGGTTCATCTCAAAACATCTATATGCAAATGCAATGCATGAATGCACATGAAAAATGAAAAAAATAATGCAAAAACAGAGTTACACTAGAAGGTCCCTACCCCATGCTTAAAATCTACTTTGTCCCCAAAGTAGTGAATGATAAAAGAATAAGGGGTGGAAACTCACCAAGAATAATCAGGCAAGATCATGAGCACAATTCGGCAGTTTGGCCCATCCTAATATGAGGTATAAGTGCAAGAAGTGTTTTGGAACCTTATGTGATATCTTACAAAATTCAGGCAGCATCTCCTTTGTTTTTGGGCCTGCGCAAAACACAAAAACAGTAGCAGACACCGCCCTAGCCAGCATAGCAATATCACAACAGCAACTAGGAACCAATATTCGATAATAACAAGCACCATAACAACTCAAATGCAAATCAAAACCACCCGAACAAAATCGACACCAGGTGATGAGCACTTAAGATCAAACAAACTATGAAATCAGCACATAACAAACAAATGTCCAGCAGAATGATCAAAAGCTAAGGTTCATCAAAACAAATATTTCAGTTGCACTTAGTCACATGTCAATAAGAATAAAAAAAAATAACTTCAAGAAGTGCAAAACTGAGAAGAACTAGAAGCACCTGAACCAATCATATAAATCACCTAGTCAAACAAGAATCGACGTTAACCAAGCACAAGCTATCACCTCCAATAAACAAGTGTAGCCATCGACTAAATTTTAAGAACTAAAGTGATTAGTTTCAGCAATAAAATCAAGTCAAACCACACTCCTAATTACATCAAAAAGCATAGTGCTAGCAAGAATATGTAAGTTTAAAATGCCTCAAAAGCACCTATCCACAAACCTCCAAGTTCTTGAGCCTAAACAAACTCAGCTGATTTCATATACAACAAGGAAAAGAATCGATCACCAACAGTGAGTTCATGTCTATCAAAGTCTCATAATTTAGAAGCACACCAACAATTCAATCCATGGAATTAATTTCATCTGAACAATTGATGATGCTGAACAATTGAATCCTCAAAATTTTCTCATGAATTTCTCAAATTGCAGTAAGGTAAGGGAAATGAAGTTACCTGCACTTACTATCGAATTCGGATTCGAGTTGCATCCCTGAGTAGCAGCTGGGCCGAGAGAGGGAATGGTGGTGCAACTGGTGTGGCGTCTGGAGGTTAGGGGAGCCGGTGCGGGAGAAAGAGCGATGTGAGGGCTGTGCGGGAGAAAGAGAGGGTTCAAGTAGGAGAGGCAGCCTGAGGGAAGATCCTGGCGAGAAGGACGGCGGAGGAGATCTGGGTGGCGAGGGAGAGGGCAGGGGCTGGTGGTGCGGCGCCATGTTAGGTTTCCGGCGAGGGAGTGAACGGAAGACAGAGAGCGTGGTGAGGAGTGGGAAGACGGTCGGAGGCGATAGAGAAGGCGGAGAGCGGGATGGTGGTCTGACGGTGCTGAGTGAGAGAGATCGGGAAAGAGAGGTGGGAGAAAGAACGAAAAATGCGTCTCCATTTTTTTCATTTTTAATTTTTTTTTTTTGGAAAAGGGATTTCTACTCGCCCGAGTGAACAACACACTCGTCCGAGTGTAGATTTTCCAGCACCCCTGGAATCCACTCGGGCCATTCTGGAAATTACACTCGACCGAGTGGAACCAGTCTCTTCATTTTTATTTTTTTATTTTTTTTGACAGAAATATAGTATAAATATAATCTTATTCTTAATAAAAAAAATTCTACCTTTATTTAGAATAAAATAAAATGAAATAAAAACTCACCTTGGTTACCTCGAAAGCGTTTGAACCTTCCCGAATGGATGGTCCATGGCTCGACCCATCCATCAAGCATAGTCTTTTCGGAGAGGAAAAGTAGAGACCTGTTGAACTTCAAGCTCCATAGAAATGTGCTATCTCTCTTCTTAGAATATCGTCCCTTTGTGCCTTCACTAAACTCGAAAAATGGAACCCATTCCTCGTGCTCTAAAATCTCTATGTCTTCAAAAACCTCCATGTCAAGAAAGACGATAGTGCAATCGTCTTTGTCACTAACCTCACCTTCAACACAGAAAACTTTGGGAAAACATGGAACATTCATTTGTTGAGCCTCTTGGATCCGCAACATCTCATCCTCAAAAACAACTTGGATCTGTGAGAGGTGGGTTTCCAAGAAAGTGAAGTATTCTTCCATATAAATCAACTTGGACGATTTTTGTGAATTTTCTGAAGCTTGATCTCGACACCCAGGCGGTGCGTATCCCTCGGTGATATCCCTCTGGTAAGAAAGGTGAGGATGCAACGAGTAGTACACCTCTTATTCATTCCCAAACAACATCGGGCAATCACTAGCTACATGATCAAAAGCTCCACAAAACTCACAATAATAAACATAATCCATGATGAGAGCACAACCTTGAAATAAAAAACAAAAAGAAAAGAAATCAGAAGCAAAAGAAAGACTTAGAAAATCAATTCAAATAAACAACCAATACAAACAATAGTCCCTGGCAACGGCGCCAAAAACTTGATAGGCTAAAACCTACACCCACAAGTGTATGGGGTTCAGTTGTAGTATATCGAGTGTCGTATCCACAAGGACTATGTGGTATCGATTGCCAATTCAAACAGATTTAACTAAGCCAAGAAAATTGCGAGAGAAATGTTTATATGGAATGAAGAAAGTAGCCAACTAAAAGGAAACAACTATACAAAATTGGTAGTAAACAATGGATATGAGGCAAATCTAGGGTAAGGATCACCATAACGACGCTTTAGTAGATTAAAATTAATATTCATGTTACATTGTTTGAGTTTGTTAAAGGTAGATTGTCTAAGGTAATCGCAAATCTCCTTTCGAAATCAAAGCGAATGTGTCTAAAATGGTTAACAATCACCTTTCGGACTCAAGCAACCATTTTAGACCCTTTTAGTTCTTAGAATTCTAGATGATAATCATATCAACGTCGCCTTTCGGTATCGATCAATATCAAAATCATCTAAAATATCTATGACAATCTATAAATCCTCAAGAAGCTTAATTTCACTTTCGATCAACTAAACTTCAGGTTTAATCCTATGGTTCCGATGGATCGAATAGCTTTTCGGCCTAAATTCACCATCTAAATTCTAATTTAGGGTTTTAGTCTTTCGATTTCAAACCCTAAATCAGTTCTAACCAATTTTCATTAATTAGGGCTGGCGCAATAGGATTAAATTACAAATCAATAGACAAACGAATATAAATCTTAACGCTACCAAATTATCATCGGGATCACCTAAACCCTAGATCGAAGATTCAAGCAAGCATAATATGATAATCAACGAAATAAATCATAGACAAAAATAAATCGCTGAAATAAAATAGAATGCAAACCAGAATTTCGTCTTCGATCCAAAGTGTATACCGAAGACAAGGAACCTAAACTAAAAGCTACAAACCAAGGCCGAAGCCTCCACTGCAAAACAAAAGTCCGAACCCCCTGGTCTTCTAAACATACGGGAGTATATAAATTTATTTTTAGGAAATTACAATTTCAACCCACAAACTTAAACAATTAAAAACTGACCCAATACCCAATTATATATTTAACTCCACAAAATAACCCCAAATTCCACAACTTCCGCACTTGACAAGTTAGCTCCTCGGGTCCGATCCATTATGCTTGCCGCTCCGCATTAAAGCTTGATTTTCCTCAATATTGACCTCAAAATGCCTGAAATAAATAAAAACTAGGTGTAGACTCCGAAAATGCAAAATAAAATAAATAAAGCATAAAATATGATAAAAATGCATAAAAATGACCTAAACTAATTTGCAAATGCACTCCTAAAATACGTCTAAAATAGATGCTATCAGCGAGGGTTTCAACGAAGGAGACAACGAGGGCTTCTGCGGAGGATGTGGGGAGGGCGTCGGCGGCAGAGGCGGCGATGGTGTCGACGGCGGAAGGGAAAAGAGTGTTGCGCCCACGAGCAAGAAAAGCAGTATTGGCGGAGGTAAGTATTTTTTTTTACTCTTTAGGTTTTTAGTACTTTGAAAGCATGCTTAATTTTTAGTATAATTATTTGAGTATATATTTGTGTTATTTAAAGTGTAATGTATGAAAAAAATATTTTGATATGTGTTATTTGAATATACAAAATGTAGGGAGAAAGAGTAGAACAAGATAGTTAAGTAGGTAGTCGTTAGAATATAAATAATGCACAATTTTAATATTAAAGTATCACCAATTGTTTCAGAACAAGAATAACGTATTCGGTTGAATATGAATAATGTATTCGTCCGAAATTAGAGAGGTCAAATATTCGTCAGAAATTATAGATACATAAATTATAAGTAAAGTATAAAGTTGGACTGTAATGAAATATGCGTAACAAAATAAACGGATTCGATGAAAAATTAGAGACTACAAATATAGAAATTACAATTTTCGTCAATGTTATAATAAATAGAGTCAAATACATTATAAGTAAAAAATTACAATATTAAAAATATATCTTATAATCAATGGGAACGATTAAACTGAAAGGAGAGGGATAAATTCGTAGCGGAGTTGCAGGAAAACCGTAAGTGTGGGATCAAAGGTGGGGTGGGGGGTGGGGGGGGGGAGGAGATCGGATTTGTGGACAAATTGTTTCATCCTCTGCGCGTGACAATGGTGGATTCGGAGACGTCTGCGGAGGGTGACCAGGCTGACCATACCCGCGTGGGCGAGTTGGTGGGATAGTTATGGGTTTGTCTAGATGTTCCTCAAGCGGAGGAAAACGTAGAAGATCTGCTGCCGATGGATCCTCCTCAAAGGCCGGTGCCGATAGTGCGTCCAGGAGACTGGGTAGATGAACGTTCTAGACCACATCGGGCCGATACTACCGAGCATTGATCGGAGGGGGGTTCTGTGTGTGGGCCCTGGGAAGCGGAGATGTCTGGGTCTGTTGTGATAGAGGATGCGGTCGGACAGAAGCATCCTCCTCCCCAAGAGTAGCAGGACAACGATGATGGAGAGCAGGACAAAGATAGTTCGTCCGAGGAGGATGACCCGGAGGAGCCATTTAGCGGGGGGGGGGGGGGGAGGGCTGAAGATATGGGCGGCTTCGGACAACCCACTGGTACAGTTCGACGCGCATTGACGGGGTACGGTGATTAAGTGGTTGGAGGAGGCCTTGGACAATGGAAGGGATACTTAGGTTCCCTTAGTCGCGCATAGAGGGCCGCTAGGGTTGCTCGATTTCAGTTGGAACCACGTTGACCATGTGTTGTTGTAAATTTTTGTGGAGTGGTGGCATCTGGTGACGAACTCGTTTCACTTTGGCTGAGGTGATATGATGATTACTCTGCACGATGTGCAGTTGTTGTTTGGGCTACCTATAGATGGTTCGCAGGTGGCGATGGACGTAGACGTGATCGGGGTTGCTCAATGGGTGGCGGAGAGCTTTAGGTGGACCGTGGGTCGGGTGTAGAAGTGGAGGTCGACGGGTGGGGATCCCAAAGTCCGCGCTGAAGGCCAAGATGGCTGAGTACATCGACGCAGGCCTCCCTGAGGATGGGGTCGGTCGCCATAAGGTTGCGACCTTGTGGTGGCGTACTTTCTATCTTCGACGTTGATGATGGACAAGTCGAAGGATAGGATACGTGTGCCATTGATCTACCTGTGTAGAAACCATGCTGCGACGGAGGGATATGCATGGGGGGCTGCGGTGTTGGCGTACCTGTACAGAGGAATGGGGAAGGAGTCGCGAAATAAGGCGAAAGGGATGAACAATTGCCCGCTCCTACTGTAGGTAATGGCCAGGAACACCGTAACGAGCCAAATGTCTTTACATGAAATGAAAGGTAATATATAGTGAGTGACTTTGATAATTGAGTTTTCATGCAAGCCTGGATATACATGTATTTCTCTGTTTAGCATGGCACACTTGCGCCGACGCTAGAGAGGATGGCTGAGTACATTGCCCGTTACATCACGACTGCGACCCCGAGCCGGGGGAAGGGGCGGGTTAGAGTCCTCCGTCGTGACATTGACAAGTGTGGATCGTGAGCGGGATGTAGACGTTGGAATTGGAATCATACATTATTCGTTGACTATTAGATTGCTAACAATGTTATTATGTAACGTGTATGTATACGTTTTGATTGCAGGTGTGTTAAATGTCGTACGGGAACGACCTGGATCTACAGGGCGCCCATAGGGTGTTGGCCTAGCGTGGGACTATAAGATAGGCGGAGGGAGTCGGGCCGTACATGTCTGATAGGGTGGTACGACAGTTTGGCCGCATACAGGGCATCCCGATGGACCCCATCATGCCTGTGCGATCGCGACGGAATGTGTGGCCACACTGCCCGTACGAGCTTGTGATGCCGGCGGAGGCGAGCCACTAGGCTGACCAGCATGCGCACCTGGTGGACCTCGATGCCATACCGATGGCTCCTGCAAAGCATCCGTGTGCGTTGACGGATGGGTACCTGCAGTGGTTTCGCCCTAGGTCCCACATCACCGTCGTCCCGATGTCCAACATCCCTCCTTAGCCGAAGCCGATTGTTCCAGAGTAGCCGCAGTCGGTTCCGGAGGAGGGCCCTTCAACGACTGTCATCCTTGCACCCCGTGCTTTGATGTTGCAGATCGATACGACGTTGTAGGGGCAGAGTTGACCCGTCTTCTGATGGAGTTGGAGGAGACATGAAGGGCGAAGATTAGGGGCATCCTAGGCTGATACTACACTGCAAATCTGTCGTTCGTGCAAACACAGTGATATATGTGTAAGCGTACAGTTTTTATTGTGTGATGACTTTTATACAGATATGTTTTGTACTTTTATGCGGATTTGTTTTAGTGGTGTGTGTGGACTTTAATACGTACGCATGATTGTTTTTGAATGGATTTGAAACAGTGGTTTTTTTTGGTACTTAGATTAGATCGAGTGAACCCTAGTGATTGCGGCATATTATGTGTTGTTGCGATCGTGTATTAGTGTCGTCACTTGATTTTCAAACGTGTCTCCTATTATGAAATGTGGGCCGCAGTCCCATGTGTAGTGTAGGCCCACAATATCTTGCATAATTTTGCTATAGAGTTGATTTCGATATTTGTACGATTGCATTATCATTTATGTGTCAAGTTTGTTTAGAAAGTCGTTAGTATTGTCGGTGTGGTATTTGTTTGTAACCATGAGAATTAAAACAAAACAAACTATGCAAAGGGATATAAATTACAACGAATACAATCTTTTATTAAATGATTAAAAACGTTATTTCTTAAATACAAAAACTAGTATATCAATGAAATTTCTTGTGCAAAGTGCTTCCATGATCGCATCACTTCCTACTGATAACAACATTTGAGAATGACTCGCTGTTGCAGTGCTGTGTTTTCAAGTGTAGATAAAACACCTCAATGTAGTCGAAGATCAGGTGATTGAGAAACCATGAAATCAGTCATGGTTTTCACATCAGCACTTCGAAGAATGGACCACATGGACACTTTATTATGTGTCAGCACATGATTGCAACCACCATGACGGGTCGAGATTCAATGGTTACACAAGTGATCCAAGACATTCTGAGATAAGGGCTCCGAGAATGCAGTCCGACGGTGTATTTTCGTCACCCTTGATTCAAAGTACTTCCATGATCTTTACGATATTTACACCAAATTGAGGGACTTTACAAATGCGGTGAGCATAGTGAATGATATTATGAAATAAATCGAAATGATTGTGAGTGTAAGTGTCGGGAAAGCATCTGGTTGTATTTATACGCGGTTAATCTCCGGTGAGGTGAGAGGCGGTTGAGCTCAGCTGTAAATCGCGAAGGTTTCGGCAATCGAATGCGCATATTATGTAAGCAATCGAGTATAGAAATGTCCGCAATGGACAACGCATATAGTGTGCGCATGTGGATGCGGATATCAGATGTATATAAAAGGAAGGGGCACGATCTACCTCAGAAGAACATGGTGGAATGGTCTAACTCCTCTCTAGTGAGGATGTATAAACCTCATATCTCCGATCTTTAACAAACACTTTAAAGATCATGGAAACACTTTGATTGTATTTATGCGGAGTGGGAGTGGACATGTGGGGTATTTGTAAGGTACAATAGGTGTTTCCTCAAACGCATAACGTGGGAAATACTACCAAGGCCAATGTAGTATCCTGCTTGCTAGTGGCGGTCGCAGATTTTCTGCTTAGGAGGCGGATCCGACGATGCTAGTGGCGGCCGAAGTGAAGGCTAGCTGGTGGCCAAAGTCGAGAAGTCAGTGGGGATGCGGTTGGCCGGAAATGAGTCGGGTATCCGATGGCTACCAAGCTAGCCTCGTCCCTCTTGCTCATCTGGTGGCTAACAAGCTTGTGCGATTGCAATATGGTTTTTATGTGCAGTTAGTATAGTGCAGTTGTTACCTTGTATTAAGAACGAGTGAAATTCAGATTAATCGTTGTATTTGTTTGTAATACCATGAGTAACAATACCCTCAATCAATGGGTTCTAAGAAGGAGGGCTAAGATTTGAACCAAAAGGAAGTACAAAATTCAGTGAATTGCAAAAAATATATGAATGGAGGCAAACAAATGTACTCAGAACTACATAGTTGCTACTAACATCATATTCTCGATACAAATAGTAGTTGGACAAGTGATATGTCCTTATTAATGATCGCCACACCTCCTAGTCATAGTAATTACATAATACGACAACGACCCGCTGTTGTGTCGCTGCGTTGTTAGGGCATATAAAACACTGCATTCTTCAAAATGTTGGTTTGTATACCAACACTTAGATGAATGGACTACATGGACACATCCAAGGCATTCTGAGATAATAAAACTCTGAGAATGCAGTCCAACAGTATATTTGCATCACCCTTGAATCAAAGTACTTCCATGATCTTTACCCCGGATTGATTGACTGAATGTAGCTGTGGAAATGACTATGAGTAGCTGTGGACCGCACGCATGTCTCTGTACTTATATGCGGAGGAAGGAGGTAAAGATCCGTTATAAGGTGCTTTATATATGCAATTCGGTGCGTTTCAATCTGCAATGAGATGCGTATCGGTCCGCAATGAGTTACGTACCATTTCACAATGAGGTGCGGATATATCCGCAAAGAGAAGTGGATCTTTCCGCTCGTAGATGCGGAGCTATCTGCACCTACCTACGCATTTCCAGGGTCTGGTATGTAAGGGCGAAGGGTATGCAACCGTAGATTTGGTCCGCTAGTTGTTGCGGTCATGTTTATGCGCCATTTAACAGAGCCCGTAGTAGTCCAGAAGGTGCACTCATCTTTCGAAATGGTTGATCATATACGAAGATGTCAAAGGATCGGTGAAGCACTTTGATTGAAATGGTAGACAACTTCCATCACAGGTGATGACGTTAAATAGTAGTTGTTATAGCTCCGAGGATCCAATGAGCTATGATAACGATGGGAGTCTGAAATATCCCTGGGTGGGCATAGTTTCTCCCCTATTAGACAACGTTTTTGACACCTGAGAACGGGAATTACCTTCTAACTTAGTCTGGATCAACAATGGCGGTTCAACAACAACAGGGTGAACGTGCTTACCTTCAGAAACACTTGTGGAAGCTGATGTATTTGAAATTGATACCCTTTTGTTATATTTTTAGTTGTATTGTGAAGGTTTCGTAAACTTTAGTTATACGATAATATCAAATTAATGCACATTTGATTGTTTCAGATCGACGACAACAATACAATATTCTACTCGAAAGTTATCAACCTCAAAAATCGAAATTACAAAATATCCAACTTTGAAAGTGCTATAGTCGAAGAAAACGAAATTACCAAATACTCATTTTTGAAAGTTATACAGTGGCCTTATACTTGCTCCAGAAGCCTAAAGTCTATTGCTCAATAAACCTACATGTCTTGGGTTCGAGTGGGTTCGAGTGACCACATACACTCGCTTGGTTGTGCAAATACCGACTAGTTCATGATCGAGTTGACCACGACGGGATTGATGCAGAACATGCGGCTTTCCTCTCGACGTGGCTATGGAGGTCCATTAGTCTGCCCTTCACCACCTCGTATGATATTGCGGATCATTAAAGAGGGAATATGACCTGGCTTGTGAGAGTGTTGGGTCTCTCCGTAGGCATCGCGTCCCATCATTTCCGTCGAGTGTGTGGCACGAACCCTTGACGAAACCCAAAAGGTAACATCGTTATCAAAGTGCTTCCATGACCCTTATAGAAATTATATTTGGGGAATTACACTCGCTAACAAACTCTTGAAAAATCCCATTGAACGGAACATGTGTTGAACCTAGGATTCCAACAATGGGTGAGTTTGGCCCCCCACAATCGCCTGGTATTTATAGTGGGTGAGCCATCGGTTCGCAATCATACGCGGACTATCGACGATGACTAAGAGCTCCACTTGCGGTTGCGTAATGTTCCGCGTGGAGTTGCGAACTGACGGCGAAGGCTATAAGTACCCACCGATCTCGTTTGTAAGTCCACAAACAAGTCATTCAGAGTTTTACTCTGACAGTCCCTACAGAAACACCTCATGAGGTGGTCGCCGAAAATCAAACAACTCCATACGCAATAGAGATCATGGAAGGACTTTGAAAGCGTGGCGTTAGAGTTAGGAGGAGGATGGTTGATGCCGTACGATAATGACTCAAACCATTCTGTCTCCCTAGTTTGGAAGGGGATGGTTGATGTCGTTCCAGCTAGTTCCAGTTGGAGGGAGGATGATTGCCATTTCAATTTTTTTGTGTATTTGTATGAAATTATCTTCATTATAGTTTCCATGCGATGTCATGTATACAAGACAACATTGTAAGGGTACATCAAATTAACTAAATGAGAAATTATCCACTATGCGAACTCTTATTGTGTCTCTCGTTAACTGAAAGAAAAATTAGCCACTATGAGAAACCTTATTGTGTCTCTCATTTGAGTTTTGTCGCGTTATCAAGGGCTGAAGATCCGTGATGCATTTTCGATGGGAGAAGAGAAATTCGTCGTACATACGTGCATGCGAGTGACCACGAACTGCCTTGGAGTCTTCTTCCACCACCTAAAGAATCGACCATATAGACTCGCCAATCTGGTACTTGTACAACCCACTTGATTCTCAATTCATGATCGACACCACCACGACGGAACGAGAGTCAAAGACACTGCAAGTTTTTCACGGTACATCAAAAACACTGAATGAAATCGTACGACTTAACTTTCTTAAGTTTCTCTATGTTTGTATGAAATCGTCGTCACTTTAGTTTCCATGCGAACTCATGCATAAAAAACTATATTGTAAGCGTACATTAAATACACTTAATGAAAAATTTCATACAATATGCAACCTTGTTGTATATGTCTTTAACGAAGGGCGAAGAGCCATGTCGCAATATGTTATGAGTGGAGCCGTGTTGCAATATGTTACGAGTACTCCGCATTACATAGCGGAGAACTCAGCATCACATTGTGTATATCTCCGTGAGGCCATGCAGATATGTCCGCCATCGGTTGCAAATAGTTACGCAATCGACTGCGCATATGTTGTCCCTATGCATATGGCCTATGGGTGCAGTCCTCAGACGTCTATAAATACGCATGGGAAGCCGCATTGGATCCAGGTGCAATGGAGGATGTCTAAATCCCATATAAACAATCCTTAACAAACACTTTAAAGGTCATGGAAGCACTTTGATTGTGTTTTTGCGGAGTGGGCATAAGACGGTGGGGTATCTGTAAGCTATAATAGGTGTTTCCTCAAACTAATAATCTGGGAAATACCGCATATGTCCTGATGGATGAATAAAACCACAGAACGTTCTCAACCAGATGAAGTCGATGTCCGAAGGTGGTCACATTCGACAACGTTTTCGTCGGTAGAAAAGGGTATGACATAGTAATGCGTCCTGGATCAACAACAGCGGTTAAACAACGACTGGGTGATCTGGCTTACCCTCAGAAACGCTTGTGGAAGCTGATTTATTTGAAATTGATGCAGGTTTGTTACATTTTGAGTTTTATTGAGAATGTGTCGTAAAATTTAGTTGTACGATGATTTGATGTAAATGCAAACCAACATTGTAAGGGTACATCAAATTCACTGAATGAAAAATTATCTACTATGCGAAATGTTGTTGTATCTCTCGTCCGAATTGTGTCGCATTATCGAGGGCCGAAGAGCCATGTCACTTTGTCGATGGGAGAGGAGCAATTCGTCATAGATACGTACATGCGAGTGACCACGAATTGCCTCGCAATCTTGTTCCTTCACCTGAAAGAATCGATCACATGGACCCGCCAATCTGGTACTTGGATCACCCACTTCATCCCTGATTCATGATCGACACAACCACGACGGGACGGGAGTCGAAGGTTACACGACCGATAGTGTATTTTTGTCACTCCTAGCTGAAAGTGCTTCCATGATCTTTACTCTGGTTGATATAACTTTAGAATGTTGAATATAGCAGTGCACTACATTAAAATATCTTTTAGAACAAATGCCCGGGATGAATGGTGATGTATATATAAACACATAAGGGACCCACAATAAAGTGGACATGGTCCGCATCAAATAGCGTAGCTCTCTGCAAAATGTGGCGGATAGGTACACAATTTGTAGCAGATAGTTCCGCAATTAGATATGGATATATCCACAAAATGTCGCGGATATATCCGCCATTTGATGCGGATATATCCGCAATGTGTGGTGACGGAGAGATCGGTGAACCATTTTGCTATGCCAATGTACTCTACAACCAATTGTACGAAGGTGACATTTCCTCGTCTCAGGAGACAAAACCCAAAAGGGGTAGAGACCGGTGTAACACTTTGATTTCGGATATCGTCTTTCAAGTGGGTACTCAACCACCAGAGGGCTTTCAGTTCAGGTGGGTACTCAATATTTCAGTTGAGGACGAAGGTGGCAGGCAAAGTGGTGGTTAATTACTTTCCAGTTGGTTCCAGTTGAGGGAGAATGATCGTCATTTCAAATGTGTGTGTATTTGTATGAAATCATGTTAAGCGTAGTTTCCATGCAATCTTATGCATACAAAACTTCATTGTAAGGGTACATCAAATACACTAAATTAAAAAATATCTACTTTGCGATATGATGTTGTATCTCCCGGTCGAATTGTGTTGCATTATCGAGGATTGAAGAGTCTATGTCGACTACTATAAGTTTCCACCGATCTCGTATGTATGCTCGCATAAAAATCATTCAGATTTTTACTATGAGAGTATCTACATAAACACCTCATGAGATGGTCGCCGAAAATCAAACAACTCCATACAAAATAGAGATCATGGAAGGACTTTCAAAGTGAGGTGTTAGAGGTAGGAGGAGGTTGGTTGATGCCATACGATAATGAATCAGACCATGCTTCTTCCTCAACTATGGAAGGGTAAGGTTGATGTCATTCCACCTAGTTCCAGTTTGAGGGAGGATGATGGTTGATGTCGTTCCAGCAGAGTGACAGATCGAAGAGTGGATAAAGTGGACAGTTGCAGATCGTATTGTGACCATATAACCTTATATCAGAAACTAGTGAAATCATTTCGATATTTGTACCTTGTATGAATAACTAGTGAAGTCATTTCAAGATTTGTACGATGTTTGAAGTCCATGCGGAAAACCGATGTTGTCATCTATGTTGTATTTGTTTGTAACCATTTGAAATAAACCAACGAACTACAAAACGAACTATAAAATGAAGTCAACTGCTATACAAGAATGTCGGAGAATAAATTAGGGTAACTACATCATATTGATTGAAAATCACTTCGTTTCAAACTAAATTAGCGTAACTATTTAAAATCGTCATGTTCCCACCGTAGCAAATGTTGTGAGTTGAAACCGCGTTCTCCATCTTCGCCGTCCAAGAAGTATACTTGCAGGTAAATGAACAAATGGAGGATCAATGACAACTGTATGTGTGTTGTAGAGTACGTGCTCCTCACAAAGCGAGACCATATTTCTTATCTTGCATAAAAATCAAAGTGCTTCACCGATCATTAAACAACTTGTTAAAACTTCGTAACATATTGATGGTGAAACTTGTGAAACAAATGCTTTCTATGAAAGAACAATGACTAAAGTATCAATACGACAATTGTGTATTCGTATTTATAGAGAACAATGAATAAAGTATCAATACGACATATTGATGGAGTAACATGATATGGGAGACCCTCCCATATAAAGGGTCCGCTCCTACGTGCGTAACAGCTACGCCGCTAGCTGCGTAATAAATCCGCATTTACTTGTGCAGATGTTCCGCAAAACAGTGCGTACCATTCGGGAGGACTATAAAAACTCGCACTGAAATACCTACACTTCATCAACAACGAAATCACAGACCTACTCGCAATGAAAAATACATGCGGTCGTGTAGAGATCGACGAATCACTTTGCTCGACAAATGCGCTCTACAACAAATTGTACGAAGGTGAAATTCCATCGTCTCCAACAATCAACAAGGGTAAAGGCTGGTGTAAAACTTTAATTTTGGAGGTCTTTCAGGTGGGTACTCAGTTTTCCAATAATTGATAGTTAGTTAATATAACTTCGTTTCATGTATAGGTGAACTAAGTTATTTGATTTCTGTAGGTATGGTATAATGAACAAAATCCATGATCCATACAAAGACCGCCTCACTACTTCCACCAACAATCAATGGAATGTTGGTGGGAGTGATGGTGGAAGTGGACACCCACTTCAATAAATGATCACAATTAACGGATTGACATATCACAGATTGGAGGAAGTGGACAGTTGCAGATCGTCATTCGAACTCGTCATTCAAACAACGAGAGGAAAAACCACATAGTGTATTACATTGTATTGTAACCTTATGTGTGAAGTTCGTATTGTGACATTATCACCTAGTGTCATTAACGAGTGAAATCATTACAATAGTTGTGTGTAACAATAACAATGAGAACCAATATTTGAAACATAACAACCTACAAAACAAACTACATTCTTTTATTAAATGATTACAAATGCCCCCCTTTAAACACAAACAATAATATAACAATGACCTTTCTCCTAAAAAGTGCTTCCATGATCGCAGCACTTCCTACTGATTACTCATGACTCGCTGTTGCGGTGTTGTGTTGTCGATGGCAGGTAAAACACCTCATTGTCGTCTTGGGTAGTGGTATGCGGGGTCTAACTGTCGTGGAGGGGTGCTGTTAGTCGAAAAAGAGTTTGTGACATTAATGTGCCTCCATGACCCTTACATAACTTATATTTGAGGAATTACATCAACTGACGAACGATTGAAAAACCACATTGAACAAAACTTTATCGAATCTATGATCCGGAAAATGGTAGAGTCCATCACCCCACGATATGCAGGGTATTTATAGTGGGCTAGCAATGTGGTCGGGAGCTTTAAGAGCCCCTACAACAAGTCCGCATCATCTCGCGTACAGCTCCGCAACACTTTGCGGGAATGTCCGCAATTTGTGGCGGATGTATAGCAATGTCATGTGGATATAGTCAGTCCCCTTGATGCGTATTGCTCGTCCACATCCAACCCTTCCGCGTGCTTTATAAACACCGCATTTGAAAACCCAACTCAACAACTCCACATTTTCATTCATTCCATGGAGTCGGTTCCAACTGAACATTGCGGTTCAAACCCACGGATTGATTTTGTAATCAAATAGTTTCGGTACCCAATGCCACCAGAAGAGTTTGACTGTGCTTGCCGCAATCTAGAATACAATGGCATTCATCCTTGCGCACTATTTCGAATCGAGTGTGAAAATGACACTCACATATCTGCACCTTTGCAGTTCGGGTGCGCGTACGCAATCGTTTTCATCAGGGCATTCTTGGAGCGTATTACTGGAGGGTTAGGGACCTTCTCCTTCAACGTATTCGACCATTCTTCCCCGATTTAGGCCCATATGACCACGTTGACATGGCTCAACATGTAGGGATACTTGTGAGGGAAGCAAACATGGAGGTCCGAAGCTTTGCATTCAATGAGTTAAAGATTGAACTCATTCCGAAAATGAATTAAATAGAGCCTAGTCGTGTGTCAAATAAAATTATTTGGTTATCCGTGATGTATTTGTTTGTTTTAGTAACCTTATTGTGTTATCTAATCATTATATATGAAGTGAAGGGTCATTGTCAGAATGTTTGTTGTTGTCCATAGGTAGACACCATCAAAAAAATAATGCAAACCAAAATATACTGTATCGAATGAAAATATCTATTCTAACAAAATTACATTATAGTAACTACATTCTATTATATTTGCATCTCCTCTAACTTCAATTAGGTTATCTAATCTTTATAATCCGTTGTATGTTGCAGACATTGTGCAATGACAGCTCCGTGGTGAGCTGCGTAACCGTAAGCAAGGAATCGCGTAGATCTACGCAAGGACATGCGTACATCTATGCAAGAAATTGCGGATATTTATGCAATGACCTGCATACCTGTAAGCTACGCCTTGCTGAACTAATGATCCCGTAGACCGATTCCCTATAAATACTTGTCCATTTGTTCACAATAATGTAAGAATGTCGAATTGTTGTATTTTTTGAAGATCATGGAAACCTTATACTTTGTTTTTATGCAACGTGAATACAAACTAGTATCTAGTGTTGTGCGACGGTAAGTTTTTTTGAAGTGTTCCACACATTCACAATAATGTAACAATGTCAACGATATTTCATTATATGTATGGTCAAAATCAAATTATGTTTCGAAGTATGTAAAGATCGGTGGAACACTTTGATTGGAAATGGTGCGCCCTCCTCTTCGAAAAGAGCAGGATGTGCAGAATGTTGGAGTAGGTTGGTCGTATGCTCGGTGACGCTGTGGGTTTTGGCAGTTTGAGAGAAAACATAGCGTGTATGCCGAGTTTGGCCGCACATCCAAATACAAGAGTAGACACGCAGCGAGGCTGGCCGAATGTTCCGAGACACTGCGAGTTTTGGCGATATGCGATCTACAAAGAAATGGATGCCGAGTGTGGCTGCACGCCAAATACAAGTGTATGGAATGTATATCGTTTTTATGTCTCGGTACAAAGGCAATTAGAGTTACAATATGAAATGGACGTATTTGTGATATGCGTCGTTATTCTCCAGTCATCGACCACCTATTTACTGTTGGTGAATGTCGAATTGTTGTATTTTTTGAAGATCATGGAAACATTATACTATGTTTTTATGCAACGTGATCAAATACAAACTAGTATCTAGTGTTGTGCAATGGTATGTTTTTTTGAAGTGTTCCAAGATCGGTTGAGGGTGTGTTTTTAGTTTTTACCCGATGGTCGTACTATACACGTTTCCAACCATAGTTAAGCGGGGTCACATACATAGGCGATGTAGTGTAATATTGTGATATGTTCCGTAATATCTGGTGGCCCACAGTCCGAGGCACGTATGGTCAGCAATCGGTTGCAGACCCAACTACGCAACATGACGCGCAGTTATGCTGGATGCCTATAAAGAGGGCGTGCACCTGCTGTAACCCCCAAATCATGTCTCAAGTTACGATATATTTCTCAGCCGTCCCTCATTTCTGTTCACCAATACAGTAACTCTCCAATGATCACATAATCACTTTGATGGTGATGGATATGAATCAGCTGGTCAAGGAGCTGCAATAATCACTCTTGTTTTACAACAAGATTGCGGTTCCCGTGCCGAAATGAAACTATTACGAACCTGCTGGTTCTCCATCTGTCATGTACAATACTCTCATGAGCGATATGGAAATGTTTGGGAATAGAATTTCAAAGTGGAATAATAGTGAACAGTCAATTGATCATATATGTTATGTTGTGTGACTTGAAATTTCTGTATGTATTACTTTAAATTTAAATGATTGTATGCATAATTTCGGCCACATGTTGCGAGGTTTATATGATGTTGTAGTATTTATTTTCCCACTACTGCAATGTAACAAACATCGAAGTACAATTTACGAAGAGTAAGGTATTACGAATGAGAGTATCAACCCGCCTAAGAAAGCGGATTGATCTCCCCCTGACGTGGCGTGGTTATCTACAATATGCGGACGAGGTCCGCATCAAGTTGCGGATTAATCCGCCACCGAATGCGTATATATCTGCATCACAATGTGTACATATTCGCATCCCACTCCTTATATATCCGCATCCCACTGCATACATATCTGCAAGTTCTAGCGTAAATCTTGACATGCCATTACGTATTATTGCGCATCCCTTTTGTCGATGGCCTATAAGTACTTCCACTCTCCACCACTATGTACTTGCATCCAGCACTTTCCCTTCCTCCATATACGCCACAACCTATCTTCATTCGCCAATTACGAAAACATGTAAACTATCAAAGTGCTTCCGTGGTCTTTATTTAGTCTCTTTGAAGATTAGTCGAAGATCATGGAACACTTTGATAGATTATCCGGTTATCCTGTTATACAATTATGTAGGCAGTTTCCCCTAAACTAAAAATATCCATTGAAAATAGGCGTAGATGGTGGAATATCAATATATTATCAAAGTGTTTCACCGATCTTTTTGATGGCATATTTTATTATTCGTTCGCAATACCTCCCTATACGCCACAAACTTTCTTCATTCGCCTATTACAGATACCTGTAAACTATTAAAGTGTTTTTTCACTATCTTTATTTAGTCTCCTCGAAGATTAGTCGAAGATCGTGGAAAACACTTTGATAGATTATCCGGTTATCTGGTTATTCTATTGTGCGGGTAGTTTTACTTAAACTACAAATATTTACACAAGTTAGGTGTAACTTATTGAATATCGATATACTATAGCGGTGTTTTTCACCGATCTTTTACTAAAATTTCTACAAATTTTGTTGAGATTGATGAACAATTTGATGACATATTTGATTATTCGTTCACAATATCTGTATGAATGCGTTATATAGTGCAACTAGAGCTGTCAAAACCCGACCCGAACCCGAAAACCCAACCCGGTCAACTCGGAACCGATTGTCTTAAACACCGACCTAATCCGACCCATTTTGGACCCAAATCCGAATAACCGATAACCGAAACTCACCCAAATCCGAATGAAAGAAACCCATTAAGACCCGAACCTGTTATAACCGAAACCCGAAATAACCCGAAATTGAAGATACATTCTAGTAAGATTTTCAAAATGAATATCGAAGAAAACTTGAGACAATCCAAACCCGAAATAACCGAAACCCAAGACAATTGAAACTCGATACAACAGAAACCCGATACAACCGAAACCCGAACCTGACCCAACCGAATGACCAAATTATTATGCATTACCCGAAATCCAAATGACCCGAAACCCGACTAATCGAACCCAACCCCAACCCGATCCGCCCGATTGCCACATCTAAGTACAACTATTTACATCGTCGCCTCAAACCATACTTTGATTGGCATTTGTTCAAATTCGATGTACAACAAATTTATGCAACAGATCGCTAATTCCCAAAAGGTTTGTCCACTTTGAAAATCGAGAAGGGTATCAAAGGGTTTGCCCACTTTACCTATTACTAAAATATACAGACATACCACTTACCAAATATGTATGAATGCCGTATCAAAGTGTTTATCCCATTATATTTCTCCACTATCTTACAAAATATAATAAATCCTTATTAATGTCATATACCGACGTACCAACTAGCAATCACCAATTACCAATCAACATTTTGTCAAATCTATTAAGTTAACCACTATCCATTACTATCGTATCGATATTCACCATTGAGAATCACCAACATTATTGTATAAATATTATATCTCAGTGTCACCGTAACTTTTGAAATGTGAACAATGAATTTTATACCATATCTATCCCTTATTCAAAATGCAACTTATTGCGACACCGCAATATGTTGCGGACCGTATTGAACATTCAAATTTTGAATTTTCTGCCACACCAACGACCGAATTAGTTACGCATGATTATGCGTAGTAGAACGCGCATTCACAACGGTTGACTTTGGTCCGGAGTCTCTTTCGGAGTAAGTCTTTTACTATGCAAAGAGTCGTGGATCTACATAGATCCGCAGTTTCGTGCGTAATTTTCCGCAACCTCTTACGTAGTAACAATCCTAAATGACGCAAAGGGTTGCAGATCTAAACACAACGATCACTACAGATCCATGACATCATGCGGAGACTTTTCCAGGCGTTAGTCCTATCCGCAAGTCATTGCGGAGTAATTAGGCCCACTAACACATTCTATAATTGCTTATTACCGCTCTCACCAAATATTAAGTACCTTCTTTCCCCAACTCTCGAATCCTTTCCCTCGTCATCTCTCGAATCATTTCCCTCCTCATCTCTTCGTGGTTTGCGTAGCTGTGGCGAGTTCTTCCGACACTCCGTTGAAAAAGTTTTTGTCGATCAAGTAGCAATGGAATAGTTATCTCTCGGTTCGAACCCCGAAATAGCCGCTCTTTATTTACCTATTCAAGGAATAGTTATCTCTCGATCAGGTATGCTTCGTTTCGTACCATTTTCAATACATTTACGACAAAAAATTTGTTATTCCCCTTCTCACACATGCACGCGGATCGATAAAATGCATAGGGAGAAGATGTCGACCCCTCAGTAGAAATGCCGGATTTCACAGATGTTTTTACAACCAACCAAGTGTGGGACAATCACGATGAGATGGTTCGGTCATTCCAAGACGCCACCGCTACGTACCTGAAAATGGTGCTGGTGATCAAGAGATCGTGGCCATCATCCGAACGACACCTCAGTAGCGTACTTCTCGCATGTGAGAAGTTCGACGTCTATGCCCCGAGGAAGAAGGTGAGGGAACGTAGAGAATACGATGAGACAACGAAGAAGGTTGTCACGAAACTCACAGACTGTCCATTCTCCTTAATTGGTCGGGAAAGCTAACGCAGAAACTGGAAAATGTACGTTCTATCTAGAACGCACAGCCACGACCTTCCAAATATTCTACTGTGTCACTCCTATTGTGGGCGTATCCACCCACTAGCATTGGGGATCTTTAAGATGTTATCGACCCTTGGGACACCGCCAAAGTCGATATATTCGTTGCTGCACTCAGAAGAGGGATGTGTTACATCATGGCGTCACCTGTATAACGCCAAGGTCAAGCTTAAGTTAGAGGCTCGAGGGGACAGAACTATCACGTAAGATGTTCTCTGCTAGATGAAGGCCAAAAACTACTTCTACGTTATAAGGAGGAAGCCTGACTCCGGCGTGGTAGGAGGTCTTTTCTTCGCCCACCTGGACGCCATGCATTTGCTAAAACTATTTTCATACGTCGTCATTGCCGACAGTACGTACAAAACCAACCAGTACGTCTTCATGTCCTTCCCTTTAACTATTATCGTTGCGATTTTTTCGGAATTTCACCTAATATTTTTTGAATAAATTTCACCTAATATTGTTTTTTAGAATTTCACCTTAAGGTACAAAATGCCCTTGGTTGAGTTCATCGGCTTCACATGCACGGGGATGAACTTCAGCATGGCTTTCGATTTTCTCTGTGATGAGAGCGCATCCTCTTATGCGTGGGCCCTTACATAGCTCCGATACCTCTACGGAGACCAGACACCGGAGGCTATCGTCACTGACAGAGAGCTTGGTCTATTGGTGCGATTGACACAAGACTAATCTACCCCACTGTCAACCATATATTATGCAGGGTCCACGTAATGCGGGGGTGCGAGCAAGCGACCTTCGAATGGACGCGTGATTTGGAAACAACGCAAAAGTCCAAGAACGACTGTAGAGCTTTCACTACTACAAAAAAGGCTTTATATATAACCCGGATATGGTCCGGGTTAAAAGTCAGCGGGTTATATAGTCACAATACTACATAACCCGGGCCAACAACCCGGGTTATTTGACTTGACGAATCTGGTTACCCACACACTTTATACACTGAAGGCTCTGGGTAATTTTGTGGAAAAATATAACCCGGACATTGAATTATCCGGGTTATTTAGTGCTCAATATATTTTCTGGATTTATGGAACTTCCGGGTTATATAGTCCACATTATAACCCAGACATTTATATGTACGTCTTTTTTTTTGTATTTGTACATATATATTCGTGTAACTGTGATCGTGGAACCATCGGGGCAGTAAATGAGGTACGCATTGTTGAGGTTAAGTATAGATTTGCAAATTAATTTAGAGCATTTTTACATATTTTTATACTTAATTTGTATTATTTGATTTTCGGAGGATATACTAGTGCTTTTATATATTTCAGATATTTTTGGACTGGATATATTGTATGTATGAATATAGAGGTTCCTTGTAATAAATAGGATTATTTTGCAAAATGGAAGTAAGGTGGGCCAGCTCGAATCGATACTTGGAAGCAAGTGGGAGGCTCCTTGGGATTATTGATGAGCGGTGTTTAATAAGTCGCGTAAACCGTATCGAAATAAATTCGAACCTACCTAACCTCTATAACGTGGTAAGCATGAGTCGATCCCACAGAGAATCAAGTTATTCCTAAGTAGTGTCTTTTACCAATTAGTAGAAAAGGGGTTTTTGTGCGATCGGGAATAAGAAAGAAAAGAAAATAAACTATAAACAAATTAACGGAAACAATGAAAAGAAATAGTTTCACCTACAACTGTCTACTTTATTTGGTTAAATTGATTTTGTAACTTCTTTTTTTTCCCTTTTTGTGTTCCTATTAATGTCCTTGTCCCGACCTAATTTAGTTACTAGCCCGCCTAGCAGTCCTAGAAATCCTTATTTCTTGAGAAATCTCGAAAGGAGGATTTAACACAATCAATAGCGCGCTTTAATTTCATAGATTAGCCAAGGTATATATCTGCAACCCCTAAAGAAGGATTTCACACACATTCAACTTCCTACCTATCCAATTAGTTCAACCAACCTTAGCCTAAAGATATAACTTTACTACTTGGGTTAAGGTTCGCAATTAGAAATCTAAAAAACCTTAGCAATTGTCACTTGAATTAACTTTAACTAGTTGATCACGCCAGATAGAATAAACCAATCAAATATTGAAGCACAAAGAAGTCTAAACATTCAATATAAGAAATAAGACAAAACACAATTAATTATGGTTTAGGGTTAAGAGTAAATCACCGCATACATTGCCAGTACACGTCTCTCCTCCTCCCCTTTTGTCATATGAATATATTTTGCAACTGTGGTATCCAACCTAATAAATCCTAAATAATACCCCTTCCACCTCAAAGGGTGTGTTTATATTCCATTGCATTTTAATTATAATGCAATTATTTTACCTTATTTATGTAAGCGTTTGGGTGTACAAATAAAAATCTTGTAAAACCGAGGTAAAAAAGTAATTTAACAAAAAAATCACATAAATCGAGATAAAATAATCGTGTTATAATTAATACATCGTGGAAACCAAATACACCCTTAATTTAAACACCTTAAAAATTGTGGGAACCAAACACCACCTTACCTTTTTGCATTATAAACATAATACAATTAGAATCCAAACACACCCAAAATGTAGGTCGTTTGACTTTGTAACACGTTTTTTAAGGAGTTAAAAACTATATAAAATATTAACTTTTTTATTATTATTTTTTTAGAACAATATTATACTTATAAACTACATCAAATGTTAACTTTTTTTTATTACTTTTTTAAAATAATATTATACTTATTAATAATAAGTACTACTTCCGTCCAAAAATACATGGACTTTACTATTCAAGCACGCTTTTTTAAGAAGGTAAAAACTATATAAAATATTAACTTTTTTATTAATTTTTTTTAATAATTACAAACTTATTGATAATAAGTTTGTAATTATTAAAAAAATTAATAAAAAAATTAATATTTTATATAGTTTTTAGCTCCTAAAAAAGCGTGCATGAATAGTAAAAGTCCATGTATTTTTGGACGGAGGGAGTATAATATTATTTTAAAAATTAATATTTTATAGTATAGTTTTTAGCTCCTAAAACGATAACCTTTATTTCTAAAAAAATCCCTAACGTACTACTATAGAAAATCTATATTATTAAGATTAGAGATTAATTAAGTAAATGCAACCTAGTCTTCTATCAATCATTATAAATACAATGTTAGAATTCCCTAATTGTTACAAAGAATGATGGAGCTATATATATATACCAAAAACCAATTAGGGGAATTAAACTTAAATATGCTTCTTCTTGGCAGCAAGAATGGGGTGAATTTGGAGCCTCCTATTGAAGGCTTGGTTGAAGAGGAAGCGGGTCTGGAAGGAGGAGATGATGGGGAGCCAAGCCAAGACCGCAATGGGGAAGAAGAGGGCGACTCCCATACCGTAGTCGTAAGCTCTGGCGAGGACGACGACGTAATTCCAGATCCCGGAAGTCCCTATGAGCGGCCTTCCCGCCTGCGATATCTGCAACAAACCCCAACCGGTTGGGAGGAAACCGAGACAGCAGACGATCAAGTCCATCAACGACAGATTGCAGATTACGGATAGAGTCGCAATGCTGCCTATAACTGCGAGGAAGATGACCGCCTTGAAGAGTCTGAAGGCGAACTGGTGGTTTTCACTGAGCCAATCCCTCCCAAGATTGACGACCTTGACGAGAATAAACACCACCAATATGACAATCCATGAAAGGACATACACTATGAAGGTCTTGCTATGGCGGGAAATGTCGAGGTGGTAAACCAGGCCGTACTGGTACATGAAGAATCTGATGGAAAGAAGCACTTCAAACAGCCTTGAGCTGAGATTGGAGCGGCGGAGATGTGCCTGCTGGTCATTCCACCAGGTCTCCCAGCTCTTGTCCTGCGGGATGCCGATCCCTCCCTGGTGGTTGAGCCACTTGTTCCAGTCTTTCCAGTCGTCGACAATCCTGTCCCAGCTGAACCCGGAAGGATTGAACAAGAAAGGGGCAAACAGCCATGTGAGGGACATGAACCAGATGGCATACGTGATGAGCACGTATGCCATGCTACTCTGGAAGGACCTTCTAAAGATACCATAAACTATGAGCAGAATCATGAGCTCGAAAGCCTTGACGAAGTGGCTTCTGGAGTAGAGGCGGTAGTTGTCAGCAAAGGCGGCGTGAGAGATGACGACTTTGCGACCGGTAGGCATGTACTTGGCCCCTCCGTGTAGGATGGTGCGGCCGTAGTAGTGGGATTTGGTCCCGAAAGAGAAGGTGAAGAAGACGGCAGCAAGCTGAAGCTGCATAAGGACAAAGTCTTTGAGTGCTGCGAGAAGCCCTTTCTCCAGGGCCAGCTCCATAATCATGGGTAGACCCGTTAGGAGACCCAACTGGATGAACGACTGAGAGGCGAGAGCTGTTTCCAGTGATTGTATGTTGCTGAGTCGAGCTTCGATTATGAGTGCTTTTAGAATCCCGCTGAGAACCAAGTAAAGCTGGCCGTACAAAAACACGTATATAGCAATCACCGAGATGAGACTGTTAATGTAGAACCCAATGGTGGTGAAGTAGCAAGATAGCATCCGGAAAAAGTCAAATTGACGTCCAAGCCGTTGTATGTCGCGGCTTAGAGTCTGTTCGCTGTTTCCATTAGCTATTTTGGCTTCGAACTTGGAGATCTGGTTGAGCCCTACATCACGCCCTTTGCCAACTTGCATGTACTCGCGGTAGGTTACATATCCACGCCTAAGCACTGAATTAAATCCTGCAATATTGCAATTCAATTCAATTCAAGGATATATATGATGTAGGTATGTATGTATGTAAACAATCAAGTAGTGCTATCTAGCTATAGGTACCAGCAAAAACATCTTCGCTGAGGTTTATTGTCCGCGAAGCCTTGCTCACTCCGCCTCGTGTGATGTGAAATACCCTGTCAAATAAATCTGGATGGCCGTAGTGAAACCTTACCCTGCGCGCATCAAATTAGGATATATAGAATTCTTAACAAATTAATTCTACTTTTTATTTATTTATTTATTATCAATGTATCAATGTGAAAAAGGAACACATGGTTTTAGTTTACTTGAGAGGAGTTGCCAAAAGCCTCTGCCCAATGGTCACAAAGCTGGTCTCCTGATAAGACATGAACCATGCCAACGATGACACACTATGCAAATGAAAGAGAAAAAGAGTTAGTAACAGGAATTGAATTTCACAAGAGAAACTGGTGAATGATTACATTGTCATATATATTTATTATATATATATATATATATATATATATATATATATATATATATATATATATATATATATATATATATATATATATATATATATATATATATATATATATATATATATATATATATATATATGCAAACACTAGCTAGTAGGTGGTTAGTTAGTACGTAGCAGACCTTCCAGTAAATATATGCTCCCTTAGACCAACTATTGTCGGGGCTCGCTGACCCTGATGCTGCAGAAACTCCTGCAGCATATTTCTTATTTTCAGAGCTTCTTCCAAGTAGTTATCCTGTCATGGAAAACGTACGGTTAGACAAGGAAATTAAAGCTAGGTGAAGATCGATCAAGATAGGAAATTAAACACATATATACATACATTATTATTAATTAATTAGAATACTGAGTATATATATATAGTGCGTGCGTGAGTCTTTAACTTAACAAGAAACATATATATTTACTTGGTTCATATCGATTGTTTGAAGTGCTTCTCCACGAGTGAAAATGATTGCGTGATTTTGGTTCTCTGGCTTTCCTTCTCCAATATTAGGTGCACCGGGAAGCTTTATTCGATAAATTTCCTACCTCAAAATCAATTAACATAATATAGTTATATATGCGTAATTTTCATGGACGTTCACAGACTCGTTTTCAGTTTTAGGTGAAAATTACGTACCTCATCATGACCGTTGACAGCTTTTACTAATATAGATGAATAGATCTTCCCACACTCGTTTTCAGTTTTAGGTACCTCTTTCTCCTCAACATAAGCTAATCGTAGAGATGGGTGCCTTCATCAATCGTCAACATAAACAACACAATTAAGCAAGTTATCATTCAACTAACTGATCCAACGAGTGAATATATATGCGCACAAGCGAGTACGTAGAGTACAAGTACAGTACCTATTCATCAAATCTTGTATATCCTCTGCACGGGGGTCTCCACTAATTTTCTGTGCTCCATACATTTGACAAGAAACCACGTGACTGAATTTCATGTCTGCCAATGCATCCAACTGAGCAGCATACGTGTCGTTCCCGCATTCGAAAGCCTCATAACCTTGAATAATATCTAAATATATATATATATATAATCCACAAAGCCCAAGCAAGAGTAAACACAAATTAAAATTTGAGGAAACATTTTCATATCATATTGTTACTAGAAAAATACAGTATCCATCCAAAGTCCAAACGAAACCTTCATCGCCAGCCATGTCAAGAAAAGCTTGCAATTTCAAGGCCTTTCTGTAATACATCATTCCTCTAACTGCAATGACCACCGGACAAGCTAAGTGCGTGTTTTAGCATGACAACAACAATGGCTTGGAAGCTAGCAGTTATCAAGATCAAGAAGATTATAATTAAGAAATCACCTGTTCTACTCAACGTCTGCCCTCTGAAAGATGTCCAATCTCTTAGCTCTTCAATTTTCCCTTTAGCTTCTATATCTTCCAAATTTTCACACCCCATGCGTTCCAAAAAGTTTTTCCATTCATCTAAAGAGAAACACAACTGCATTAGCACATGACGATCTTGGATATATATATCACGTACATATCGATCTCTACTTTCGGTACCTGGATATATCTTTTGCATATAAAAGAGAATAGATACTTGATCGTCGCTGTACATGAGCTCCTCGGTTGAAAATTTAACTTCCTCAACATAGTGTGGAGTCAAAACACTGTACCAAAAGATCATGGCGGCGTTATGTGGTGGTTTCGCATCCAAGCTACTATCAAGCTAGAGTTCTGCCTAATCTCATGCTCACTAATACATACTACTGGATGATTATATATCTTAGTTGTGGGGCCAGATCAGCGATATTTATTGAGGCACTTCAACAAAATATAGACTATTTTTATCACTCTGTATCTTTGATAACCATGTGTTAACTATTGTAAAGACTTTTCCAGATGGTCCGGAAGGGGATCCGGCAATAACATTAGCGAGCGAGATTGCGGAAGCTCTTGAGGCAGGGTGGAAGAAGTCGATTAATGTTTTCAAGGTGCTAGAGTACTCGATAGCCTTCTTAGTCATGTAAAGACGATGCAGCCCAACGAAGAAAGAAGCAAAAGGGAAGTGCATGTAAGGTGGGAAATACGGATGGAAGGCTGGATCAAGATCAACACGGACAGTGTGGTGAGACGCAACGGACATGTGACGACGGCTAGGGTTATTAGGAATAATGTCGGCGAGTGACACCGGGGCTTTATTGTGAACATTGGTCCATGTATAATCCCTATGGTGGAGCTACGGGGAGTGTCACAAGGGTTGAAGCTTGCTTGGGAGAGAGGATATAGGCAGGTGATACGGGAAACAGACTCACACCTTGTAATCTCCCTCCTAGGGAAGCAATTGCAGCGGTGCCACCCGCTAGCAAGTCTTGTTGCCAAGTGCTAAGACTTTTTAAGTAGAGACTGGATTATCCAGCCTCGATATGGTTACCGTTAAGCAAACTATGTAGCAAGGCATTTGGCTAGGTTAGCTTTTTCTTATGACATTGGTTTACGTGTATTGTTTGACCCGCCTGATGGTGTGTTTTAAGTTTTTTTTGCATAATGATGTTAGGGTTCGAGCTATCCCCCATATGCTGACTACGTTGCCCTTTTAAGTTATTAATAAAAGCGCGGTTAGATACACGGAGGAAACCGACTCTCCGTTCGACCAAAAAAATAGAGGATATAAACAAAATTAAAAAGTGTGCAGATAACTGAATATTCTGACACGTGACATATTCAAATAGAGTTGATAAAATCCAGATAAGGTGTTCACACTACAAGCTATCAAACAAGAGATAGGGAGAGAGAGTAGGAAAGATTCACCAATCTTTCTTCCTAGGAAACTGGAAAAGAAAGGGTCTCAGAGACGGCCATAGAGCTAGAAATATAGCAGCTTTGGCTGAGGAGTTTTTGCTTCTTTCTTTATGAAGAAAGTAAGTTAAATTTTTTTACACGGAACAAAGGATAAAAAAAAAAATATAAGCGCAAAGCTTGAATGATACTTTTACTAATATGAAACCAGTAAGTAACATTCTAATTTTGTCCAGCAACACGTACAGTTAAAATGTCAAAAGAAAGGGAATACCAGGGGTGCCTAACCTGAAAGACAACATGTTGCGGACCTTTGGAGCATGAGGCATATCCATGAAAAGGGAAGTGGCAAAGAAAGATATGCGCCTTCTCGCCTCTATGTTTGTAGGAATATCCATGGCCGTATCTTTCACAGTAAGCAGCAGAAGAAATCGCTTCATCTGTCATAGGACGTAACATATATATATATATTATTAGTTAACAGATGCTATGCTAAGTGAAATCATTGAGTAAAGAGAGCAAATACATTACCCGATCATTTAGAGGGCTACCATCCGGCAGTGGGAAATTAATAGAATCCCTTGATGCAAACAACTGCGGATGGATCTCTTGCCTGAAATATACTTCACTACTTTCTCCATTATCTGGGTAAGCAGTTATTACATCCAACACTCTGCATTTATGAAGACAGTTAGAGTGGAATAAATTAAGATGTGGAACTTACTTGTATTATATCTGGGCAAATTAAAAAGATAAAGCTGGCAAGTACTGACCTGGAACCCTTGATCATCATATCACTGGTCACCAGCTCAAACATATCTTGAAGTGCTTTTACTACTGCAGGATGGTGTTCCTCATTCCCCTCAACCTTAGATGACCACAAATTAAGATGGCTTTATTCAAAGGAAACATTAATTGGAAATTAAGTAAATAAAAGTCAAGCCATCACTTTTTTTTTTTTTTTTGCAATAATTACCATTAGCTTAACAAACTGGACACATTTATCCAGCAAGTGTGGCAGCTCAGCCAGTCGTATGTCCTCGAGAAGGCTTGACCGTTTTATGCTTTCCTCAATATCGTTGAATATAGTAGAAATTATCCTGATTAATTATCAATAAATGACGAGAAATTGAGATGGTAAAGCAGGTCATGAATGTAAACAAAGAAACCTAAACTTTATGATCCATTCAAGCATGCTCTATTTTTTGTTAATTTTTTTTTTTTATTTACCTTTTCTCAAGCTCCCCATCAATGACAATATCAAGAATATACTTCAAAGAATCATAGCATTCCTTTACAGCACATGACATATGAATATCCTTCCCAATCTTCTTGAAAAGGTCTGCGTCCTTCCCGACAAAATCTGCTGCTATGCTCAATGCTGTCGAGAACTGGTATAAAAGTATAACAATGTGCTTAGACTTGAATACGAAGAAGATCACTACTAAGCTAATGTCCAAAAAATATGATAACCAAACGCGCGAAACCTGCCTTATTCGCCAGCTGAAAGACGGGCCAGAGAATTTGACCAGAAGAAGCTATTTCTGATGATACGGGTATTAGCATCAAATCCATCTCCCTGTTCATGAACGAATACATCTCTTGAGGGTTCTGCTTTCATGCAGCAATAAAAAGCACCAAACACACAGTGACTTTACCGGTTGCTTATTAAGTCCTCTTCTCTGAAACTGCTGATGATTTGATTCCAGACAACGACAAACTTAACAGCGGCATTCTTGTCATTTCCAGGATCCTGGAACAAGAGAGAATATGATTTCAAGGGGAAGAGCAGTAAATTGTTGCTTGTAATTTCCACTACATGAACTTCTCTAAAGTATGCAGTACCTTCCTGAATGGATATGGAAAAGAATGTTTTGTCTTTCCTTGATCATTTTTATAAACTGGAGGGATCAAGTGAGCACTAAATCCAGACGGCAAAGAAGGAAGCCTACTTCTCAGCATGCCTAGTGTCCTTATCTGCGTAGAGAAAGGATGTAAGAAGCAGATGTCATATTGTATCTAAGGTACACCAACTAGCGATTGGAGATGAGACTAGGCATAAGTACCAACCTCACCAAGATGATGCAGAATTCCGTAAAGTCCTCCAAATATCGTGCAGAAAACAGAATACCATATTTGTGTATCCATAAAATACACCTGAAAGATGAAAACAATCACACATCATCTCAGCTCATGCAGATGGGGCGGCACTTTAAAAAAGATCAAAGGATATGCCAACTTCCTTGAAATCTCACCAGTATGATGGGGGCCCAAACTGCCACCACAGCGCCAAAATTATCCTTCACTGAAATATCATGTGTTCTTTTCCCGGTTAGTAATACACCCAACCCAACAGATAGATGCAAACGAGGATCAGAATGTATTAAAATTACCTCCAGGAAGAAGGTCATGCCACTCGTACCTTTTCAACCCAATTTTCAGGATTATCTTTGTTGGTTGTATAAGAGGTTTTATCTGCACATTTCAGTACCAGTGATTCAATCTATTAGCTAGGTCTATCAGTATATATCATTTGAGGTATAAGACCTGGACTCATTTGGTATGAATACAAGTTTTCAGTTCTTAGCTTTCAACTGTTTTCAATTTCCTATAATCACTAGAACAATTACTATTGTCACCATATTATAGCCTCAATTTTCAAAATTGTCAACTCAAAACTAAACAAAAAAAAGGGGGTTGTTTCAAAATCTGTTCTTAGTCCCAAAACTAGATACAGTCCCAAGCAAGCCCTATTTGCTTTCTCTCATATGTTACAATTTTCCCCTCACAGAAGAAATTTAATATTTACACACCTCGAAGTAGTAACTGAAAGAAAGTTTGCTAATCAATAGTAGCACCCAAAACAACATGTACCTACAAAACATAGTCATAGTTCATTAATACACCAAGCAACTACAAAATGGATAGAAAGCATAAGGTAGAAAGAGTGTGTACTTGAAAATGGAAACTTGATCTTCCTGGATTCCTCGCCCCACGTATAATCTAGGCTAAAATGGCAGAAGAAAAAAAATCTCAGCAAGTGTCAATGCTAAATTGCAATGGTAGCTTCATATCAATCAAAGATCCAAGAGAAGGTGTCAGTCAAAGATGTCACTATACAGTGATCATGTTGTACCTGACTCCACCAAGCTAAAGTGGTAAACAGCTTGCAGTTTGAGGTTTCTATGTATCTATCGACTGCAGGAACAAAAAATAATACCATATCTACTGCATTTGTCATTAGGTAGATAGTCACGGCTACCATGTATGAAGAATAACACCATTCCCCAAGCCAGCTTCTTGAGTAAGATGAAAAACAAGTGTATTTCCTTCTAGAGCGAGAATAATATACAGGGAGGACTATGATCCATATCACAGAAAAAATCAGCCTTAACACGTATTTCCGCTTTTGGTGAAAGTCCATTGTTTGTCTAGCTTTCCAGGTAAATGTAATATCAAGTATAGCTGCAAAGAAAGGTCAAATATTAATTTTAGATAATAGACGGATATAACCAAATTCGCTATAATATTTTGAGTCACTGAACTATCATTATTACATGAATATATATGTATAAAATCACTAATTTTGGCTTTTAACCTTGTATAAGTTTAAGGACTGCAGATGTAATAAAGATGCTCATAACATCTTCAAGTATTTTGGTCTCGAACAACTGAAAAGGGGAAGTAAGGTCATGGTATGCAATAATAACCAAAGCCTGTAAAGGGAAGAAAGAGAGTCAGTAACTCAAATGAGTGATATCAAGATATGCATATATACAATGATCGAGATATGATAATCACCTGAAGTGCTAATATCAGGAAGCTCCACATTCTGTCGAAACTCCTAAAAATCTGCAGAAAGGAACGTATTTCAACAAAATTTGTCTTCCCAAGCCACTTCTTTTGTTTCTTCTCCTCATCATCTTTTGGAATAGCTTGCTGAAACAAAAAGGAGAAAAAGTCACAATTCAATAATAAAAAAAAAAAGTGGGAGGAAACACTAAAAATGTACAATATGCTTAGTTATCAATGCAAATATAAACATCACTGGCAAAAAAGAAAAAAGGTTTAGACTTTAGAGATAGGTGTACAACCCCACCAGTCCATAACACACATACAATATACATGATACCAAGATTTGATGGATACACCACCAGTACATTCAACAGAATGATATATGGGGATGGGAGGCACACAAGATAAATGACTCCCCACTAATAAAGAAACTAGTGGAGATTAAAAATGAGATACTAACCTATGCAGGATCTGATGACCAAGCTATACAGCTACTTACCTCATGGTACCAAGGAGGCAAATTCAGAATAGGAGCTGCTTATGACCACTTCAGAAGAAAACTGCCAAAGCCCCCTTGGGCCTCAGTAGTATGGGACACCAGCCTAATGCCAAAACACTCGTTCATACTATGGCTAGCTGCAAAGAAGAGGCTGTCGACTAAAGACAAAATAAAATCAAGGGAAGTGGACTTAAATTGCATACTATGTAACCAAGCTCCAGAATCACATGAACATATCTTCTTTGCTTGTGATTTTTCTTCCCAAATTTGGATGCAGGTTAAAACATGGTTGGGCATATGGAGAGACATGAGTACCATGCCAGGAGCACTTAAATGGATGAAGAAGGAAGCAAGAGGGAAGGGATGGATTTCAAAAGCAAAAAGAGCAGCCCTGGGAGCAACGGTCTACTATATATGGAAGACAAGAAATGAGAAGATATTTGAAGATATTACCAAGAGCCCGGATCAAATTGTGTATCTCATAAAGACCCATGTCTACAAGCAGCTGAGCCACTCCCACTCTCTATTTTTCAACTCAGCTAACACACTCCAGGAAGGATTGCTTAGGGAAGAAAGCATTGACATCCCACAACAGAGCTGAAAAGACAATGTAGGCGCACCTTTTTGAATTCCTACATTGATTCATCTACTGCATGACTTTGCATTAGTTAAGTTAAGGCAACATTTTGTAACCGTTGCCTTCTGTCATTGTTTGTATCCTATTCTGGATTATGGGGGATACCAAAGGCATGTAGTCTCATGGATATGGGGTGCTCGGTGTAGTATGATATAGCCTCCTTGATGGCATAGCCGAAGGGGAGGGTATATTATGCTACACTTTGAGGTGTGTGTCCGACTTCCGATAGCCATGGCTTGAAGAGATAGGAACCACACGAGGACTTAGTCCTAAACGCCCCAATTGGTAGCAAAGGATGTGAGCCTTACTCACTTAGAAGGCTAGCTAGATTCCCTAGCAAAGTCTATGGCCTTTTGACGTTATTGTAAATATTTCATTTCCAGTTTTAAATATATTTACCTTCAAAATCAAAAAAAAAAAAGATACCAAGATTTGACCCAATAGAATCACATTCCTGTAGTTTGAAAAATATTTGCTATGAATTAACCCAATAAAAGTTGGTGATGTCTATTTTCCTCAATTTAGACAGGCATATGACCACTGAATTAATTTTACAAATGCAAGAAAAATTAAAAATTGACATACTCCCTGCTCCTCATCATTGCTCTTCTCTTTTCTGTTCTTTGATCTCCGCCTGGAAGTCGAAGGGTGGGTTTGATTGTCACCTTCATCTTTAGAAGGCGTCACAAAAAAGAAAGCATGGTCCCGACACATGGGCCAACCTAAGTCAAAACATTCCGGAGACCTGTACCCATATGAGGAGAGGCGCCAATATATATAGTGAATGCTAAAAAAACAAGGTGTGAAGTACTTGTAGAACCAAACAAATTTAAGAATGAGTAATTCACACCAGAAGAACTCATTCAAATCGTCATAGTTTCTCCAAGTAGAATGATCAGCTGTTCCATTCTTATTCTTCTCAGCTTCCTACAAAAATTGTAAGATTGTCAAACAAATGGCATCATGAAGTGAGAAGATAAACATTTGCTATCGAATTACCTTATATATCACAGTGTAAATCGGTGTAACAATGTTTTTGAGAAAAGACTCAGTTCCACCTCCATAGGCTGGCAGGACCTTTTCCCATGTTTCCGGACTAACAGCACCAGTCAGCATGCTATGTAATTCATCTGCCATCTAAAACAGAAGAACATGATGAGAGTGATCGCCTATGTAAAGAAAAAAAAAGGCGATAGATGTCCACAATCTTACACTCAACAACTAAAACATGAAAGACGCATTTCATAACTGCTGGTATAGAATCATATCTACTGAAGTTGTAACACAGAATGAGGCGGGATTACAGAACCACCCCCAATGAGTTTGCAACAAAAAGGTTTGCTCTCAGCAAGTCAGCAGATTTGAATGAAGTCTATTAAAAAATCAAGGGTCATGATTGGGAGGTGGAGCACCAGAGCAAGAAAAGATCCCTTGAAATACAGTAAAACTGAGAGCCTTCTCATGGGTTCTGATCCAAGGGCATGTAACGGGAACATAAACCCTCTCTCCCTAACCAGTGCTTGACTAATCAAAGCGAGCAGTTTTCATCGAACCTGGTTTGTAAAGCTTTGCTAGTAACATGTTGTGGTATAAAATTTCACTACATTTATCCTTTCGAAGCTCGGAATTATAGAGCAGATCTCTCTGACAACGAGTTCATCGAAAACTTATCACGTCTTTTATCAAATTAGATTAAATGATTTTCCTAGTAAATAAATGAAAGAATTTCATCTTACATGGTGGTATATGTAACAAAGACACTCTGGCATTAACCGCAAGTTGGCAGCCTCCCCCCAAATTAGAAGATAAAGACCTATATACAAAATTTTATACTGTTGAGCTTCCTGCTTCAGATATGGCAACCTGTGGAAACCAAATTGTTACATATTAACACAAATCTAATACCAGTTTATAAGTTTGAAACTAAATTTTTAGTGTCGTGTTACACTCATGTAGGAAAAAAAAATCAAAAAAAAAAAAAAAAACAGCAGCAACAACATAGATGCATGCTGATAAGATGCTAATAATAAGCTCAAATCCAATTCTACTTGGTTCTATAGTTCATTCTGTTGTTTGCTATTATTTTTGAGTGCATAAAATATATGAGAAAACGATGGAAAACAAGATTTAAAGACTTAAAACGTTGATATTATGAGGATGAAGGCCATGACAAATGTACACAAAGATACCTTATGCTGCTTTTCTTGCCCAAAAACTTGCACCAGCTTGTATAATTTTTGAAGAACTTCCTCATTAGTCCATCAACAGCTAACTCTGATAGCTGAAAATGGAAAAAAAAAAAAAAATTGCTTAGCAAGCAGACTCCTGAGCTAAAAATTTTGAAGAGCTTAGATGACAACCTGCTGCGCTGATGTTTTCTTAACGCGTACTCGAATGTGAATGTTGGCAAGAAGCAGGACCAGGTGCTCCCTTTGATTGGCTACATTGCCTGTCTGGTTAAGAAAGAAAGAAAATGGAATGAGAATGTAAAGCAAGAACTAATGGATCGTAGGAGAAGACAATACATGTTTATATTATGAAAACAAACATGTTCATTACCTGAAATCCGAAGCAAAATTGAAGCCAGTCAAATATATCAAGAGAACCACGTATGCTCTTCTTTATATCATCCACGAAAGGTAAGCCACGTATATTATGAACAGCTAAAACAGCAACTTTGATCTGCATCAATCCATCAGTTAGGAACCAAAGCATTAAGAAAAAGAGTTTACAAGCCTATGCACAGGCAACATTTCCACATAATACCATTATATAGTGAACCAATAGTATAAAAAGCATATTTCACACAACGTAATTGGATTATCAAGATGACAAAACTGAAAGGATTTGGAAAGATAACAAGAATACAAACAAGATGAAGTCATTTGCTCAACAATCCAACCTCGGAAAGTTGCATAATTGCTTGATTAGCTCCCCCACGATTAAGTGGTAAAATATTGTAGAGTTCGGAGTTTGTGTCAATGCTGTCTCTGTCAGCAAGAGCCTGTTAAAGATGAAAACATTTTAAGAAAAATAACTCATTGAGAAATTTTGTCAAATTCTGAAACACCCAAAACTGAAAAGCTCGCATTCAGAAAGTAGGACATACCCGATGACCTGCTGCACTTGTAAGAGCTTGTAACACTTCAACCAAGACAAGAGCAATTGCACGTGCATTTGTCAACTTCTTACTCCTGCAACAATATCAGATAAATCGATGTCCAACCATTCAGTCGAATCAAACTAATATACTTAAAAGACGTATTGATAATTATTATTGAAGGTAGAATCCACAGTAAGATGAAGACTTTTACCTATATGGGAGATCATCAGGTCCAGTATGTTTGTTGATGTAATTTTGATACCCATTGTAAACACGTTTCAGTTCACGTACATCACTCTTTGCCTTGCGTCTCTCATGAGTAACTTCCATATCCTACTCATTTATAGAATGGAAAAACAGCCAAACAAAATCAACAAATTATCTAGATGTGTTTGAAAAGTAAGAACTGCATAAAAAAAATTCGAGGGAGGGATAGAAGCAGAACTAGCAGAAAGCTAGGGAAAGAAAATGGAGCTTTAACACACACACTGGCATAGGCCAATCGCTTGGCATGTGTATAGATTAGCGTTTATTGTACTCAGTCAAATAAATACTTGAATTAGATTTCATGTAACTATCAAATTCCAAAAGTACATATGCAAGAGTTGGATCAAATACAATAGATAAGAGATTCAGTGTGAAGGTATAAAATTTATATGACTAAATGGCAAAACAACATATATATGCTAACGTTTTAAAATGCTATTGGAATCTGTTTAATCTGTCCAATTTAAATGACTAAACTATCCAGTAACATTAAAAGGGAAGCAAGAGAAGCCTTTCTGCAAAAGAAGACATGTGGGGCATGTTTGGCAAAAGCAAGTAGTTTTTCGGAGCTTTTGGTTTTGATATTCTATAGTCTTAAATGAAATAAATATAAGATTTTAGTTTAATTAGCTTTTGAAAGCTTTTGAAATCTAAGCTTTTCAACAGCTATTCACCCAAGCTTTTCGGAGCTTTTGGTTTTTTATTCACAAGTTTTTAACAGCTACCCTAACAGCTAGGTTTACCAAACACTGTACTAGCTTATTAACATATATTTAACTCAAATAATCCAACAGCTTTAGCTACCCAACAGCTTCAGCTCCTCCAACAGCTACCATTTTGCCAAACACACCCGTGATGTGACGGTATTTTCTTATCTCCTAAATATGGCCTCGTTCACAGGACATTTCTTAGATGGTTGATTTCTCATATAAAATCAACTCATGAAAATATAATCAACCCAAAAAAGTTTATGTACCCGTTCAAGCCGCTGAAGGAGAGCAGTTTTAAACTGTCGAACACCACGCCCGGTTGAATTCCGGTCCATGAAATGAGCTTTCACAAATGCATGAAAACGGCCTATTGGACAAAACGTCATGTAAAGAGTTGGTAAGTGGTAACTTGTCAATAGCATGATGCATCCAGTTTTACCATTTGAAGTCGAGTACTAAATTCATTAACACAGACAAAAATAAACATATTATGGATCTTCTCAAGTGTCCTACATCATGACTACCAAAGTAGCTACTAGCTGCAGGGTGAGTTACATGACAGTCTAAATGCCCTTAAATGTGGCTGCGGTCAATAATTTACGAGAGCGAACATGCTAATTAACATAACTGCACATCAAAACTTCCACAAAAGATGGATGGCCATGAAGCATCAACACTACAATTTGACTGAAAGGACCGGTGCCGTGTGCATGAAAAACAAATGAACTTATAATCAAAGTCTAACATCAAGAAAGAAATTCAGGGCCAGTTCAGCAAACTAGGGGAAATTGAAAATCGAAATTTTGACTTACATAGATAAGCAACTCGGGGCTCCTCGAATTCAAGTTGATTGGCAACGCGAAGAAACTTCCGGATATCCGATCCCAAGGTGACAGGCAGCCTCTCACTTTCAAAAAGCTCAGGCACATAGTCATGGCCATGGCCCTCCCTATAAGTAAGAGACCTGGTAGCAAAGGGCACTTGATGGAGCTGATCTCTTTCCATATCCATATCCATATCATGGAAAGGTTCTGTTTCCACATCATGGAATTGCTCTCCTTCCTCTTCAATTTCAGTGTTCCTGTACGGAACATCATCATCTATAGGCTCTGCAGGAACAATCTCATAAGACATTTTGGGCCGACTGAGAAATGAGACAGTCGCCCTGATTTAAGAAAGCGCAGCCACAGACTCAGACCAGTAAGCTATGAGTAGATGTGGTTGGTAATGGTATCCCTTTGCACACTCTTCATAAGATCATCTGGTCCGGGGTCTGTTTTTTTCCGCTCTTTGGTACAATTGGGAGACGGAATCAATGTAGTCTTTGAAAATCTTTCTTAATTGTCCACCTTATTTTCGGTTGAGGAGGATTCAGATGGATGGCTGGTGTATATGTACTACAAGTAAGTAGAACTAGAAGAGAAATGGAGGAATTAGGCATTGTTTACTTAACGCTGTTGTCTTTGAAACTGGTATGATTTTGGGGGTGTTCTACTTTATTGGGGGCTAAAAAATAAAAGCAGAGATTTGTGAGAGCTTTTGAAGCTTTTATGCTTTTGGTTTTATTAGTGAAAAGTGGGTGGAGGGGGTGATTGTTTTATACGTAGTAGTGATTTTGCCTTTTGGATGTGGGGAGGGGGAGAAGAAACAAAGAAATTGCTCAATCAAGTGGAAAGCCATGCTGGAGTGGAGGCTGCTTTTTTGAATTTGGCGGGGGTGTTAACTTAGAGGAAGCTTGCAAATCCAGAGGCAAGGACAAGCCACCATGTTTGCATCACAAACGTCCTGCGATAATTGCCACATTTTTGGGACTTTTGGATCGAGTTTACACACCAGTATTCGAAGCTAACTGAAAAGATATTGAACCGGGAAATCAAAAATGCATTTTTCTCTATCAGAAAAGATAAATCCTCAGGCCCTGATGAAATGACAATAGAATTCTACCAGAAATACTGGAATATCGTAGGCCCATCAATCATAAAGGCAATCAAAAAGCTCTTCCACTCTGGTAGAATCCTAAAAGAAATCAGCCACACATTTATCACATTGATCCCAAAATGTGACAACCCGACAACTACTAACCACTTTAGATCAATAAGCTTATGTTCAACAATTTACAAAGCTATAGTCAAGATCATTGCAGAAAGGATGAAACCAATTCTAAAGAAAATTATTCACCCTCTCCAAGGGGCCTTTGTATCTGAAAGGGTCATCCAAAACAACGTCCTAACAGCCCATGAAATTTTTCACTCATTCAAAAGTAGACGCGAAAAAGAAGGTTGGATTGCCGTCAAACTAGGTATGGAAAAGGCATATGATATAGTGGAATGGGAGTTCCTATTCAAAGTTTTAGAAAAATTCAGCTTCTGCCAAAAATTTCGGAGATAGATTGAATAATGTGTCAAGACTGTCTCTTTCTCAGTCTTGGTTAATGATGGACTCACTGAGCCTTTCATACCAGGGAGAGGCATCGGACAAGGAGACACGCTCTCCCCTTATCTGTTCATCATAGAAGCAGAAATTCTAGCAAGAGAACTTCAAGCCACTTGCAACCAGACACACAAATCCATTGGATTCAAAATATGTAGAACAGGAATCAAAATCCCCTTTCTTTCCTTTGCGGACGATATGATGATTTTCGCAAAGGCAAACCAAGACTCGTGTCGGGTAGTGAAAAATATCATTGATCGACGACTATTGTGCCATATCAGGCCAAAAGGTCAATTTTCATAAATCGATCTTCCAAACCACCCCGAAAGTCTCAAACAATAAAAAACAATTGATACAGAGTACGATCCACATAAATAACCAGATAGCACTTGATAAATACCTTGGATGCCCCATTATCAATGGTTGAGTTAACAAAACCACTTTTGAAGAGACAGTATGCAAAACTAGACAACAACTCATGAAATGGAAAGCTAACTCTCTATCACAAGAGGGTAGAGTAACACTAATCAGATCAAACTTGGCGGCTAAGCCGAATTACATTATGCAAAACTTCATGCTCCCTACCAAAATCCATAAAGAACTTGACCAAATAAACTGGTGTTTCTTTTGGAATAAAGAACAATCTTTTTCACCCCTTATTGGTTGGGACAAGGTCTGCAAGCAGAAACGATTAGGAAAAACTAGAATACATAAAACAAAGGATATGAATCAGGCACTACAAATGAAATTGTTATGGAAAATCTTAGAGGACATAACAAGGCAAAACGCAAAAGAAATCGGATGGATATGGTAAACAAAGAAAAGGTAATGCCAAAGAAAAAAATATTTAAAAGAAACCCCCCTCTTTGAATACCAAAGAAAAGGTAATGCCTCCTAGCAATAGGCAAAACTAATGGAACTGAAAGAAGAATTCTATAAAGGACTAATATGACAAATAGGAAATGGAAAAATTATCAATTTTTGGAAAGACACCTGGCTAGACGACAAGCCAATAAAGGGGAGACAACATCCCAACTCCACAATCAATGAAAATGACAAGGCGGAAAATTTCATCGACAACAACAAGAAATGGAATATTGATGAACTATCTAATATCCTCCCGATGGATATGGTAAACAAAATCAAGAACATCTACATACCATAACATGACATATAAGACAGACTCTATTGGAAACCAAGCAAAAACGGATGGTTTACTACGACAAGTGCCTTAGAGCATATCACAAGGCAAAACGCAGAAGAAACCAGCAATACGGCATGGATATAGAACCTAGACACATTTCCAAAAGTTAAAAAATATCATCTGGAAGCTTGCACAAGATGGAATCACAACTAAGACCATACTAGCAAACAAAGGCATTTATGTTCCTCTAACGTGTTCATTGTGTGCTTTGGCGGATGAAAGCCCAACCCATCTCTTTTCTAAATGCAACCACATGCTACAACTGATTCATAGAATTGACCCAAAAGTTGAAAGAGTGGTTCGAAATATCGACACCAGAAACACATCGATCAAAAAAGAAGACTAGAGACGACATGGTGGTGCTTATGAACAAGCAGAAATCGGAATATATTCGATAACCAAAACACAACATCCATCCAAAATATGGAAAATTATACCAATCAACAACTACAGAACTGGGCCGCTTCTAAATTGTCCTTTGAAGATGGGCCTCAATATCACCAGAAACTACGAACAAATAAACCAAGAAAGAGAAGAAATTTGAGATGGAGCAAACCGGTTGATGGATCATTCAAAATCAATTATAATCGATCCAATCTGCCATCAGGTGAGACTTTTGCAGGCTTGATTATCAGGGACCACCACGGTTCAGTCATCAATTGTGGCGGATTCAAATGTGGGCACATTTCCGCTCTAGCAGCTGAAGCTCTTGCCCTCAGAGGTGGTGTCGCCAAAGTGAAAGAACTTGGCATGTCGAGTATCATGATTGAAGGTGACAGTCTGACCATTATCAACTGCTTGCGAAGACTGTGGAGCTGCCGATGGGAGATTGAGATGCTGATTTCTGACACCCTATTCTTTCTCCAACAATTTGAAAGGGTGCAATTTGGCCACGCTTTCCGGGAGATCAACTCGACTGCCGACAGGATTGCGAGTCTCGTCCATAAAACATCCACACAGGACCTCCTCGCCGACTCGACTTTGTGTGTCCTTATCCGCAAGGATGCTCTCGGGCAGTGGTCCAGCAGGGTCTAACCCCACTCAAATCTTTACCTTATCAAAAAAAAAGTACACGTGACAACGGGTCAAACTAGTCGGATCAACGGATTCGACCTGCTGGTTGGGATATCTCAACCTGAAACCTAACCTATGGCCACGGTGATACGGGGTTAGCCGCAGGATGACCCGATCTTCGACAATCAAACAAGAAACTCAAGAACGGAAGCAAGAAACGACCAAGAACACCAAGACTCGATATGCAAGACTCGAAATTGATAGTAAAGACACGATCGATAAGGACTGATTCGAACTAAAATAGAACGAGATAAACACCCCAGGCCTCCTTAGAGGGTAGGAACCAAATACCAACGACTATAAAGCCCGCCTCTACAACCTTACACAACCAAGCGGACAACTTGGAGGCACAAGGAGGGGGCTCATGGATACCAGGATCACCAAGTCTTGCGAAGTTGATGAACACAAGGCAAACCAAGCTAAGAACAACACATCGAAACCTATCCCACGCAGGGGAACTCGGTTCCTCCCTAGGAGAACTCTCCAAATATGACTTTTGTCAAAAATTCAATTCTAATATCTCATTTTATTGAATGAATGAAACGTTTAAGTAGAAAAATAACTAGGGTTGGGTCGGCTTCCTTAGAGGCTAAGGATTGCTTGCCAAACTTAATCCTAACTAGATAAAAATATCCTAATTAATAAAGATAAAAACTAATTAGATATAATATCAATTAATTCAAAAATCAACTAATAGATATTATTCTAATTTACATTATTCCTAAATAAATATAAGGATAGAATGATAAATTAAATATGGAAAGATAATTATTTTCGTCCAAACAGTGAACAGCTGCAAAGATGTTGATTTTCGGCCATGTTCTCGGTAGATTCTGGAAACACCTTCAACAGCAAAGTTGTAGATCTCTTCGTCCTCGTTCCGACAAGGTATGGCACGATCCAATCCGATCAATACGGACTCCGAACGGCCTATTTTACTGAGACGTCGCAAAGCTGTCAAATCTGCTAAACGAATCCAAACTTGTTGATAACCACCACTTATTTTCCCTTCATCATTCTCCCCTTCTTCAAAAGGATTTGTCCTCGAATCCGTGATGTTATTTGAGCAAGGAGATGCAATTTGTGGTGGTGCAGGCTGACAGATGGTGGTGGCGGATGCAACTTGACGACACTATGGGACTCTGTCGTTGAAGAAAAAAAAATTTGTTTTTTTTGTGTGTTTTTTTTTGGATGATGAATGAAAAGACTCAACTTTGATGTCGATAACCTAAGCTCTGATGCCAATTTGATACGGGGTTAGCCGCAGGATGGCCCGATCTTCGACAATCAAACAAGAAACTCAAGAACGGAAGCAAGAAACGACCCAGAACACCAAGACTCGATATGCAAGACTCGAAATTGATAGTAAAGACACGATCGATAAGGACTGATTCGAGCTAAAATAGAACGAGATAAACACCCCAGGCCTCCTTAGAGGGTAGGAATCAAATAGCAACGACTATAAAGCTCGCCTCTACAACCTTACACAACCAAGCAGACAACTTGGAGGCACAAGGAGGGGGCTCGTGGATACCAGGATCACCAAGTCTTGCGAAGTTGATGAACACAAGGCAAACCAAGCTAAGAACAACACATCGAAACCTATCCCACGCAGGGGAACTCGGTTCCTCCCTAGAAGAACTCTCCAAATCTGACTTTTGTCAAAAATTCAATTCTAATATCTCATTTTATTGAATGAATGAAACGTTTAAGTAGAAAAATAACTAGGGTTTGGTCGGCTTCCTTAGAGGCTAAGGATTGTTTGCCAAACTTAATCCTAACTAGATAAAAATATCCTAATTAATAAAGATAAAAACTAATTAGATATAATATCAATTAATTGAAAAATCAACTAATAGATATTATTCTAATTTACATTATTCCTAAATAAATATAATGATAGAATGATAAATTAAATATGGAAAGATAATTAATTTCGTCCAAACAGTGAATAGCTGCAAAGATGTTGATTTTCGGCCATGTTCTCGGTAGATTCTGGAAACACCTTCAACAGCAAAGTTGTAGATCTCTTCGTCCTCGTTCCGACAAGGTATGGCACGATCCAATCCGATCAATACGGACTCCGAACGGCCTATTTTACTGAGACGTCGCAAAGCTGTCAAATCTGCTAAACGAATCCAAACTTGTTGATAACCACCACTTATTTTCCCTTCATCATTCTCCCCTTATTCAAAAGGATTTGTCCTCGAATCCGTGATGTTATTTGAGCAAGGAGATGCAATTTGTGGTGGTGCAGGCTGACAGATGGTGGTGGCGGATGCAACTTGACGACACTATGGGACTCTGTCGTTGAAGAAAAAAAAAATTTGTTTTTTTTGTGTGTTTTTTTTTTTGGATGATGAATGAAAAGACTTAACTTTGATGTCGATAACCTAAACTCTGATGCCAATTTGATACGGGGTTAGCCGCAGGATGGCCCGATCTTCGACAATCAAACAAGAAACTCAAGAACGGAAGCAAGAAACGACCCAGAACACCAAGACTCGATATGCAAGACTCGAAATTGATAGTAAAGACACGATCGATAAGGACTGATTCGAGCTAAAATAGAACGAGATAAACACCTCAGGCCTCCTTAGAGGGCAAGAATCAAATAGCAACGACTATAAAGCTCGCCTCTACAACCTTACACAACCAAGCAGACAACTTGGAGGCACAAGGAGGGGGCTCGTGGATACCAGGATCACCAAGTCTTGCGAAGTTGATGAACACAAGGCAAACCAAGCTAAGAACAACATATCGAAACCTATCCCACGCAGGGGAACACGGTTCCTCCCTAGGAGAACTCTCCAAATCTGACTTTTGTCAAAAATTCAATTCTAATATCTCATTTTATTGAATGAATGAAACGTTTAAGTAGAAAAATAACTAGGGTTTAGTCGGCTTCCTTAGAGGCTAAGGATTGCTTGCCAAATTTAATCCTAACTAGATAAAAATATCATAATTAATAAAGATAAAAACTAATTAGATATAATATCAATTAATTGAAAAGTCAACTAATAGATATTATTCTAATTTACATTATTCCTAAATAAATATAAGGACAGAATGATAAATTAAATATGGAAAGATAATTATTTTCGTCCAAACAGTGAACAGCTGCAAAGATGTTGATTTTCGGCCATGTTCTCAGTAGATTCTGGAAAAACCTTCAACAGCAAAGTTGTAGATCTCTTCGTCCTCCTTCCGACAAGGTATGACACGATCCAATCTAATCAATATGGACTCCGAACGACCCATTTTACTGAGACGTCGCAAAGCTGTCAAATCTGCTGAACGAATCCAAACTTGTTGATAACCACCACTTATTTTCCCTTCATCATTATCCCCTTCTTGAAAAGGATTTGTCCTCGAATCCGTGATGTTATTTGAGCAAGGAGATGCAATTTGTGGTGGTGCAGGCTGACGGATGGTGGTGGCGGATGCAACTTGACGACACTATGGGACTCTGTCGTTGAAGAAAAAAAAATTTGTTTTTTTTTTGTGTTTTTTTTTGGATGATGAATGAAAAGACTCAACTTTGATGTCGATAACCTAAGCTCTGATGCCAATTTGATACGGGGTTAGCCGCAGGATGGCCCGATCTTCGACAATCAAACAAGAAACTCAAGAACGGAAGCAAGAAACGACCAAGAACACCAAGACTCGATATGCAAGACTCGAAATTGATAGTAAAGACACAACCGATAAGGACTGATTCGAACTAAAATAGAACGAGATAAAGACCCCAGACCTCCTTAGAGGGTAGGAACCAAATACTAACGACTATAAAGCCCGCCTCTACAACCTTACACAACCAAGCAGACAACTTGGAGGCACAAGGAGGGGGCTCGTGGATACCAGGATCACCAAGTCTTGCGAAGTTGATGAACACAAGGCAAACCAAGCTAAGAACAACACATCGAAACCTATCCCACGCAGGGGAACTCGGTTCCTCCCTAGGAGAACTCTCCAAATCTGACTTTTGTCAAAAATTCAATTCTAATATCTCATTTTATTGAATGAATGAAACGTTTAAGTAGAAAAATAACTAGGGTTTGGTTGGCTTCCTTAGAGGCTAAGGATTGCTTGCCAAACTTAATCCTAACTAGATAAAAATATCCTAATTAATAAAGATAAAAACTAATTAGATATAGTATCAATTAATTGAAAAGTCAACTAATAGATATTATTCTAATTTACATTATTCCTAAATAAATATAAGGATAGAATGATAAATTAAATATGGAAAGATAATTAATTTCGTCCAAACAGTGAACAGCTGCAAAGATGTTGATTTTCGGTCATGTTCTTGGTAGATTCTGGAACAACTTTCGACAGCAAAGTTGTAGATCCCTTCGTCCTCGTTCCGACAAGGTATGACACGATCCAATCCGATCAATATGGACTCCAAATGACTCATTTTACTAAGACGTCACAAAGCTGTCAAATCTGTTGAACGAATCCAAACTTGTTGATAAGCACTACTTATTTTCCCTTCATCATAGTCGATACAGAAAACGTCAACCGAAATCAGAGCAATAGCAAGTACAGTCAATATCGACTAGAGTGGTCGATATCATGCAACAAAACATACAGACAGTAAACGACAACAAGAGAGGCCGACATAAATAAGGATGGGTGAGGACGTGATGATCAAGAAAGTTCAGGGGGTTGTTGGGTTTCACAAAACACAACAAAAGCTCCAATGTTTGGGTTTCAAATCAACTATAAAAAGATCTTCAAAGCTAGGGTTTACCACGACAACAACCATGTAAGTGCATATGAAGAACATAGAAAAGAGCATGCTTTCTCAACCAAGGGATAGAATATTCTCATCAAAATCCACACATAGATCAATAAATCTCACGGCAAATTAATCTAAGGGTTTTCTACCTTTTTCATAAATAGACTTTATAAACTTTCGAATCAAACCCCTAATTACTTTCCAAGTTTCACAACATGAATTCCTCGAATTCACATTCAACGATTAAGCGCAAATAGAAGAAAACAAAAACATGTAAAAATCAGTAACTCATCAAACACACATGCATGGCTATCGTCGGGCTCCCCCCGACCCTAGAAGAAAAGCGACTACTCGTTCATGGTAGAAGAAAGACAAATCATATTATGGAAATAAACTAATTGCATTAAAACTGAAATAAAAACCTGAAGTCTCTACATACAATCTTCGTGCTCAAACTCTCATATGAACACCGAGAAACCGAAAGCTTCCTACTAAAACTCTATCGTTCTTGTTCTCTATGAAATTGGATGATAAAAGGATAGCCCTAGCGACTTCATTTATAATAAAAACTAAACTTAACCTCCAATGAAAAGTATCTAATCTAACTATAGAAGTCTATCTAATGATGGAAAGATATAAAATCGTGGGATAGTAATCCTCCAAAGATACGGACTTATCCGAATGCGTCTGTCGCGCGTGCACTTTTGGTCAATATCGAGCAGAGTGGTCGATATCGAGCACTCTAAGCTTCAGTTGATGTCGAGCTTTGGTCGACATCGACCTCTTCTATTCCTTAGCTCTTGAGAATAAATCAGCCTTGGTCGACATCGAGTATAAGGTGGTCGATGTCGAGCTCTTCAATATACGTGGTCGATGTCGACTACTGGTTGATGTAAGGATGAATTTCAACCACTCTTCTCTTCATTACAGTAGCTTATTTTTTCCATTCCTCTAAATCCATGGTTGATGTCGACTACTCTTAGTCGATATCAAGCAACTTCTTTCCGTAGATTCCTTCTTGAAATTGCTTCATATTAGCTCCATATCCTGCAAAATCAAACCAAATTTGTGTAGACCTCCATATCTTGCAATTGATAACATTCTACACAATTTCCTATCATTCCCCACTCAAAACATAAATGAGACAAAATTTGGAGTGAAAATAAGCACAAAACATGGTCAAAAACACGGAAATTTGTCGACATATCAACTCGTAATTTGCCGAGTCATAGGCCCACCAACCCGTGTGATGAAGGGAAAATAAGTGGTGCTTATCAACAAGTTTGGATTCATTCAGCAGATTTGACAGATTTGCGACGTCTCAATAAAATGGGTTGTTCGAAGTCCATATTGATCGGATTGGATCGTGCCATACCTTGTCGGAACGAGAACGAAGAGATCTACAACTTTTCTGTTGAAGGATTTTCCAGATTCGATCTAGAGCTTGGCCGAAAATCACATTCTTTGCAAGCTGTCACTGTTTTTTGCGCGGGCGTGCAGGTGGTGGGCGGGCGTGTGGCCCAGGCATAGGATGGCCCGATCTTCGACAATCAAACAAGAAACTCAAGAACGGAAGCAAGAAACGACCAAGAACACCAAGACTCGATATGCAAGACTCGAAATTGATAGTAAAGACACGACCGATAAGGACTGATTCGAACTAAAATAGAACGAGATAAAGACCCCAGACCTCCTTAGAGGGTAGGAACCAAATACTAACGACTATAAAGCCCGCCTCTACAACCTTACACAACCAAGCAGACAACTTGGAGGCACAAGGAGGGGGCTCGTGGATACCAGGATCACCAAGTCTTGCGAAGTTGATGAACACAAGGCAAACCAAGCTAAGAACAACACATCGAAACCTATCCCACGCAGGGGAACTCGGTTCCTCCCTAGGAGAACTCTCCAAATCTGACTTTTGTCAAAAATTCAATTCTAATATCTCATTTTATTGAATGAATGAAACGTTTAAGTAGAAAAATAACTAGGGTTTGGTTGGCTTCCTTAGAGGCTAAGGATTGCTTGCCAAACTTAATCCTAACTAGATAAAAATATCCTAATTAATAAAGATAAAAACTAATTAGATATAGTATCAATTAATTGAAAAGTCAACTAATAGATATTATTCTAATTTACATTATTCCTAAATAAATATAAGGATAGAATGATAAATTAAAGGCGAAACTAATTAAAATAACCCAACCTTTAAGAGGATGTTAAAAATATATCCTCACCTTTCAAATGTTAGATAAATATCTCGACTTTTATAAGTGATGGTAATATAATATCCCAAACTTTTCTCCCCCCAAAAAATGATTAGTTTCGCCCCTAAACATTCACTTTAATACGTATTTAATTTAAATTATTCGATTTAACACGTATTTATAGATTATAATTAAATTTAATCAAAACAAATATAATAAAACAAGTAAATATTTAAAATATAATTTTCAATATCTTGATTGTGTAAAAATATCATTCAAGTTTATTAGATTAAATTAGATTGGTTTTTAAGTTTATCTTAATTTTTTTATTTTGGATTTAATAAAAATAAAAAAGTCACATTCTTTTATATATGTTTTAATAATAATAATTTACTTCTTATATATAAATGAACATCATTGAATAATCTAAATAATTAAATTTTCATTTCAATTTCATAGTAACATAAAGTTTATAATTGCCAAAATATTCTTTAGTTTTGATAAGTTAAATCACTAGCTAATCATTTACTAATTGAAAATATGTTATTTTGTTTTACATTTTTTTTATTTGGCTTGTTATAGATATTATTGATTTAAAAAGTTAGGTACAAATTAAATATAAAACTACAAAAGTTTATTAAATAAACTTTTAAACTCATCTAATTTAATTTTATATGTTTTATTTGAATTGAAAATACATGAGTAATACAATACATAAAATAAGAATTTTATTGGAGAGAAATCATTAGGATATTATATTACCATCACTTATAAAGGTCGGGATATTTATTTTACATTTGAAAGGTTGAGATATATTTTTAACACCCCCTTAAAGGTTGGGTTATTTTAATTAGTTTCGCCTAAATTAAATATGGAAAGATAATTATTTTCGTCCAAACATTAAACAGCTGCAAAGATGTTGATTTTCGGCCATGTTCTCGGTAGATTCTGGAAAAACCTTCAACATCAAAGTTGTAGATCTCTTCGTCCTCGTTCCGACAAGGTATGGCACGATCCAATCCGATCAATATGGACTCCGAACGACTCATTTTACTGAGACATCGCAAAGCTGTCAAATCTGTTGAACGAATCCAAACTTGTTGATAAGCACCACTTATTTTCCCTTCATCAGACTAGTTTTTGTACATACTCGATATTGACCACTTTTAGTCGATATCGACTGCTTTGTTTTGTTGGTCTATGTTGTTTAATTTGTAGGTTGTTGATCGACATCAGCTACATCCACTCGATATCGATCACTGCTGTGACTTGTTGTTGTTCTAGTGTTGAAGTATCGATTGTCCATGCTCGATATCGAGTGACTTCTGGTCGATACAGAGACGTTATGCAACTACTAGGAAGCGCTAACATTCTTTCTTGTGGATCGAATCTGATTCCTTTATACTCAATAGGGGAGTCTTGTAATTTTATTTGCTTGATCGAGTTGCTTGCTTGTGTGTGCTTATTCTACTTAATGCATAGCAAAAGTCCCTCAATAAATTTCGGCTTCGATGTCGGGGAAGGAATCAATCGCGCCCAAGTAGTTGCTGTTTAGGGTTGGGACTAGCCCACCCCTCATCCGGTTATCTAACGCTCTTTTCTAGTGTTTGTTTTATAGATGTATGCGACGAGCTGGTCTCACGCTAGAGTTTGAACCATTAGATAAACCAGGGCGTTATTTGCATCTAAGAGAGAAGCTAAAGAGATCGATGACCAATCAAGAGACCGCCCAATAGGAGCTAGAAAGGCTCCGGAAGGAGATCCGAGACCGTGATGCCAGAGAGGCCGGAATCCCTCGGGCTCGTGACACAGGCAGAAGCTAGGGTTAATCGAGAAGCCCAAGCTGCAAGGCAAGCCCAGGATCAACTGAACCTAATTACCCATAATGCCAAGCAGTATCTGCACCCGAAATTGACGGTGCTAGAATCTCATGTAGTCATCTCTGAAGTTAGTTTTGAGATCAAGACAAGTTTCATTGCTGAAATCCGAAGACACACTTTTGAGGGGAAGTCCACTGAATGTCCTATGGCACATATTTCTACTTATCTTGATTTATGTGATATTATTGCTAATGGAGCTAACTTAGAATATGTGCGTCTGAAGGCTTTTAGATGATCACTTACAGGAAAGGCACTGCAATGGTTGGAGAGCTTAACCCCATAATCCATCCGTACGTGGGTTGAGCTTAGGGGCTTGTTCTTAAACAAGTTCTTTCCTCCTTCGAAGACAGCATAAATCAGGCAAAAGATCATGTCTTTCAAGCAGAACCCTTATGAGACTCTCGCACAAGTTTTGGGAGAGGTACAAGGACTTGCTTAAATCATGCCCTACTAATGGGCAACCACCGTACGCAATTTAGGAGGTCATCTATAATGCTCTAGATGTGGCAACCAAGGAAAGGATCAACACATATACTTCTTATAGGCTTTATGTGATCTAGGGGCAATTATGAGTCTTATGCCTCTGTTGATATGGTCAAAGGTGAACATAGGCGCTTTGAAGCCAGTAGATATGAAGCTGTACATGGCTGACAATTCATGGGTGAAGCCCATGGCATAATAGACGATGTCCCGGTCCAGGTGGGAAAGTTCTTTGTGCCCACTGACTTCATTGTGCTGGACATGGCGAAGGATCCTATGGTGCCTATCATTCTTGGTAGACCTTTCCTAGCCACAACAGATGCCAACATTAGTGTCAGGAAGGGATTACTCACTTTCACCATCGGGAAAGAGGTCATTAAGTTCTCCTTCAATCTCGCAATGAAGGAACTCAATAGGATGGAGGTCAAGTCATTGCTTGTGAGGGTAGACATCATCCCTTGCGAGGAACCCACAAAGAGGACTATGACCCCCAAGAAACTAGCGTCGAGGTCCATGGAGGCTCAAATGGAGGAGATCTTAGCGAGACTAGACCACGAAGACAAGAATTTTTTTAGGAACAGTGGTCGATGTCGAGAACCCTGAGTCGATGTCAACCTATGTTGGTAAGCATCGGAGCATTACAGAAGCTAAGTATGGGGTTTCCACCAAAGGCCCAGTCGATGTCGACCCACCCTGGTCGATGTCGACTACCTCGCAGACAATGTCGACCTCAGGTTCGCAATAACAGAAGACGATGAAAGTATAGAAGTCAGTCGACGTTGACCAACCCATGTCGACACCAGCATATCCAAGTCAGCACTCGATGTCGACCCCCTCCCCTCCCCCGGGTCGGTATTGAGCATACTCCAAAGTTGAAGGTTGTTGTTTCAACCCCAATAAGGTAAGTCTCGGTAAGGATTCCTCCTCCTCTATTCCAATAAAGAATGTTTCTATAACAAACATGAGGAAGGTTCCTTGGTATGTCAAACTTTATAAGGGACAAAATGAAGAACCAAAGGTCTATGAGGTGGGCGACTTGGTATACATGTCCAAAGCAAAGTGGTTCACACGAAAGTTTAAAAAGAAGAAGGTTAGCCCAGTGAAGGTACATCGTGTCTACCTAATGTGAGCCTAATTTGCCATGTTTTATAGTTACTTTTATATCGTTTTCTGTATGCATTTCATACATTTGGGCTAGAATAGTACAGAATCTATGTAGTTTATGCTTATTTGCCAAATTATGGAATCTACATCAGTTTCTTTTTAATTTCGCAGAAATCGAAGCAATTTACAGCAGTTTTGAGAAAGGAAGAAAAGCTCGAAGTCAACTACAGAAGTCCGAGGTCAAGGAGTAGCGGAACCAGGACAAATCAAGCTGGAAAGAAGGAAATCTACTCAACAACAATTGGTCGATTTCGACCAAGCTTAGTCGATTTCGACCAAGCTTAGTTGATTTCGAGTACAAGAAGTCGATTTCCACCAAAGTTGACAGGAATCGAGCAGAGCTGAGAGAATAAGTCGATATCGAGTTGTTTTACTCGATATCGAGTTGTTTTACTCGATATCGAGTAACCTGAAATCGAGTGAATTGAAGACCCCGGAGTCGACGAAGAAGCTAGAGCTGGAACATCCAAGTCGATATCGAGTTAACTTACTCGATATCGAGTAAAAACCAAGTCGACATGCATCCTGAGAGACGGGATCGAGTCAAGAAGCTGAAAACGGAGAAACCTTGGTCGATATCGAGGAAACTACTTGATATCGAGTTGACCCCCAGAAGCCGAAATCAAGTAGTCCGTATCTTGTTAAGTTTCTATCCCGAGTCCAATGGAGATATTTTCGAGAGCAAATTCCATCAAGATCTATCAAGTGCTATCAAGTCAAGAGAAGATATTTACCTACTTTAGATATAATTTCTTTAGAGATTTATTTCTTTATTTCCATGTTTTTAATCTTAATAATTTAGATAGATATAGATATAGATATAATTTCCTTCCTTGATTAGCAAGGATTGGAAGCCTATAAATAAAGCCTTAATGGCTGATTTTTATTCATTCAATCACGCAATTCAATTCTAGAGAAGGAGAAGATGTAGTAAGTAGAGAGAGAGCTTGTGGCGAGAGCAAGGTAGAAAGGCGAGAGCAGATTTGGCTTGTTCGGTTGTAAGCTTTCTTTTTAGTTTTATTTTAATGCAAAGTTATTTCCTTTTATTATTGATGTCTTTATTCATGATGAAGAGCGAGTAGTCCACCCACTTCTAGGGTCGGGGTGAGCCCGACGGTAGCCATGTGAGGTGATGCGGTAAAGGTACAAGCTTTTTATGCAATTCGTCTTCTATCCCTCCAAGCATGATTCTTTTGCGAAAGTTGAAGGTGATCCTTGTTTGTGTTATTGAAGCGAAAGTGATCTTAATACAACTTGGGTTAATTATGTGAACAGGGTTAGTAACAATTAAGGTTTATGCGAAAGCCTCTATATTCCTATTTGTTAATAACGAAAGTTATTTGATGAAAAGCATGATCTTTTATGTCTTTATGTGTTATTTTACATGGTTATCGTTGTGGTGTTGAAACCCTGATCTTGGAAGTCTTTAGTTTATTGATTTATTTCATCGAAAATCGTGTTCTGTGTTACGAAAAGTTGCAATTTTAGTTTCTGTGTAAGTCGATTTCGAGGAAATTTAGTCGACATCGAGGAAACTAGTCGATGTCGAGTTGATTTGGTCGAAATCGAGTTACTTCGCTAAGTTTTAGTTTCTGTCAGTCGATTTCGTGCACTGTTGGTCGATTTGCTTAATCGATATCGAGTAACAGTGGTCGATATCGACCAAAAATTGCTGCTTTGCTTTCTTTTCTGCTTTCCTCTGTTGTTTCTGTCTGTCTATTTGATTTTCTGCCTGTGAGATTCCTCCGCTACCTGAGATCCGCTGACACGCTTCCTCGAGGATCGATCCTGACTTCCCACTGCTGCATCGGGAGGAAGTCTTGTAATCATTTGCGTGGGCACGAATCTGGTTTGATCTTTTTTGTTATATTTTGAACTCGATTTCCTCCTACAACACTACCCTTGGAAGATGGAGCTAGAAGATAAGAACAGTGACATCTTCAAAGGTCGAGCTAGAGAGTTCAAAATAGGAGGCCCATGCCACATGGGCCATGTATGTCCCAATTTGAGCTTGAAGAGAAAGTCAGCCTGGCGAGTTAAAAATCTAGAGCATGTAAATAAAGCCATTGGCTCAACCCCACCAACTGAGGAAAAATGAAGCAACAGTGATCGACATTGACCACTCCAGTCGACAACGACCACCCTGGAAGAGAGGCAGAGGAACAGAGACCGGAGTCGATATCGACCTGATTAGTCGACATCGACCACCTGTGGAAGACCACTCCTATCAACCTCAACCTTGGAGCAAGAAGCATGTCGGCATCGACCACGTTGGTCGATATCGACTACTGGGCGACGGACAGAGGCACCTGTTTTCGACTCTATATTAGCTCCAATCCTATTTTGTAAGTCTTCATTTACACCCATCTCTTAAAATTCCGTTTGGTGCCCCTGACTTTTTGACAATTCCGGTTGGTGTCCCATACTTTTTTTTTATCCGGATGGTCCCCCTGAGTTTTGTCAAAAGTTCGACTCATGCCCAAGACTCATATTTTCTTCTTTTTAATGACTAAAACCACCCTTTATTATTCATTTCTTCACAAAAAAAAACCCTTTACTTTTAACATTGAACAAAACTACATATTAATTGACTAAATTCAATACAAAGGTGATAAAACCAACTTCAATTTTTAAAATTTTACAAAATCACATATTATTTCCAAATTTTTTTATCCCAAAATCACTCTTGTTTCCAAAAAAAAAAAGAACAAAATCACTAAGATTTTTAAAATTGCACAAAAGATATTATTTTTCTATACTTTACAAAAACAAAAAAACTAATTATTTGCAAAAACAATATTTAACACCTATTATTTTCCAAAACAATATTAATTTAACCTATATCTCACTAACTTTAAACATTTGTAAATGTGATTGATCAATTTAACAAAATACTCGATTATAATTTTATTGAAAAAGAAAAGTAAAGAAAAATATAATAAAAGATTAATCTTTCTTATCTTATTAGGTTATATGTATTCCAAACAAAAGAAATGAATAACACCTTCTTTTATTACACAAGAAGTGGTTTTGTGCGTTTTTTTTAAAAGCATAAATGGTGGTTTTACACAAAATATGGTTTTGCGAAGTATTTTTTGTAATTTATAGGTTAACTATTTTTGTTCACATAATAAGACAGTGGATTTGTACAAAGTTTTGTAAATAATTGGTGATTATATATGTCAGTATATCTAGTGTTTGACAAATAATGTGATTTATTTTTTACAAACTATGAAAAATATATAACGGGTCTTTTTGTATAATATTAAAAACAATGGTTGATTTTCTTCAAAAAAAATTGGAAAAAATAGGTGATTTTTTGCTAAAACTTTGGCAATAATGTGTGATTTTGTTAATTTTTAAAAATAAAGGTGGTTTCGTCAATTTTGTGTTGAATTTAGTTAAATAATAGGTAGTTTTATTCAATGTTAAAATTAAAGGGGCATATTTATGAAAATAAAAGTAAAAATAAAGGATGGTTTTATTCATTAAAAAGAAAAAACTATGAGTTTTGGGCATGAGCCGGACTTTTGACAAAACTCATGGGTAACAGCCGAACAAAAAAAAGTGTGGGACACCAACTAGAATTGTCAAAAACTCAGGGACACCAAACGAAATTTCCCCTTTTTTTTTACAGTGAGGACACTGTATTGTTTAAATATGGGGTGGGAAGGAAAACTTGTTACTTGATATTTGATGACTTTGATATGGTTGTATCTCTTGGATTGCTTTGGCATGGTTATACTCTTGTATGTCTTTGGACATTGTTGTCTTTTTTTTAATGATCCAGAGGAAAGTATTATGAGAGTTGTGAAGGATAGCACCCCGCATATGGGTTCAAAAAAAAGTGTCATGGAAGCTTTAATAAGACTCGACGATGCAAATGTGAATTCCGTTGGAGATATTGCAATTAAATTATCTAGTAAAAGGAAGCTATAATGATGTGCATATTTTTTTTTGAGAAAAAACATGAAGGGAGGTAAATCGATGTTGTTTTTAACTAATGCAATAATAAGAGGATTGAAAACTTTATTTTCCATTAGAGCCTATATTTTTTTCGTCCTACCCATATTTCTAAGCCTCACAAGATAACCCACATTTGAGCTTTATATTTTGTTCATTTATTTGCTCCGCATAATTATTTATTGCCGATTTTTCTACCTTATTACCTATCCGGTGATTATGTATGAGAATGGATGTCATTTATGAGGATGATTATGTGGTTATTTTGTGTTGGAAAGTATATTTAAATTGTGACAAGTTGGAGATATGATAATGGAAAATTTAAGGAGTTGAAGAAAATTTAATGAGACGATTGTAAAGTTGAGAATGATTCCGACACCGTCATCTGCACCCGCATGCCCTTCTTCGGCAAGCTGGTGCTCGTGCTCTGCCTGGGCCTCATGGTCATCGTTACTATGGCCAGCGGTGGAGGAAAGAGATGGGGAAGAAGCCTAGCAAATGTTTTAGGTAAAACACAGTCTTACAATATTTATTTTAGAAATAAAAAAGGAATAAACGCGGGTCCAAAATACGTTTTACCTGAAAATAAGAATAAAAGACGATCTAAAACCGCGTTTTTTAAGGGAAAAAAAAATGAAATTTCCCTTTTGGCGTCAGATTCAAATTGATGATTTGCACAAAATCGTGGTTTTAAATCGGTTTTCTCTTAAAAAAATCAATAATTGAGTAAATAATTTGAAGTTGTGAATATTTTAATAAATAAATATTTTATAGTGAATATTTTTTTTAAATCAAAATATTTAAATGATAAGTTAGTTTGGTATTTTGGAAATTATTAAATAGAAACGATAGGCAATAATGGCGGTGGGGAAAGGATGGTGGACCTGTTGCTCCTCGCTCTAGTGGGCATAATAGTTTGAAACAAATCAGAGTCACGCTTCTCGAGAGTGAGAGTGCCCCACCCACACACACTTACCACTGTCGTTACATTTTTTTAACCCAAATTGGCAGAAGCAGACTACAAATTGAGTACGTACAGTGGTGCGGTGCGGTGCGGTGCGGTGGTGGGCGTCCTCGTTGAGAATATGAAAATGATGATGATGACTCCGCCTTCAGCTGCGCTCCCCCTTGTTCTTCTGGCGAGAGGAGCAGCCATAGCAGTTGCTTCTCTTGTTCTCATTTGGGCCCTTCGCTTCAAACACACCCACTCTCCCTCTTCCCCACCCGACTCCTCCTTGTATTCTGTATGTACTCTCCCTCCCTGCATTTCTCTTTCTCCATCTTTTCGCTGCTTGTTTGTTTACTCATCTGCCGCGCTCTACTCTCTTCCTTTGTTTTACTTTTTTTTTTTTTTTTTTTTTGTGGGAATTTATTTCAGCTTCTTCATCCTCTGTTGATGGTGATAGGCCTCATAATCATCAGCGGTGAAGGTAACTCACTTAAAACCCCCCCAAATCCCTAATTTAATTTTTGCAATTAATTCCACCTTCAATTTTTCCAAGTGTGTGTGGGTTTGGGTGTGGGCAGCCATTTTGATTCACCAATGGCTACCTGGCTCCGCAAACTTGAAGAAATCAGTCCACTTATGTATGCAAGGAGTGGCCTTGTCTTGTGGGGTTTTTGGGATCTGGACAAAGTTCCACGCCGACGATGGCGTTGTCTCTAATTTCTACTCCCTCCATTCTTGGATGGGCTTATTTTGCATCTTCTTGTTCGCTGCCCAGGTCCGTCCCTCATTTCTTCTCCTTTTTCAGGCTTCCAATTTTGCCTTCTTTCTCAACACATTTCTGAATGGTGGATCAAGTTGCATTCATCTATCTTCAATTTTTTCACCCTCCAGTGTCACATTCATGCCAATTCACCCATTATACTAAAATTATTAGGGGTGGGCACGGGACGGGACTCGTCCCGCGAAATTTTTACGGGATCGGGACGGGATTGATACTTTTTTTTCGGGACGGGATCGAGACGTGACGGGCCTTGTCCCGCAAATAAAAATAATAAAATATAATATAAATTTGCAAAAGTGAAAAATGTTTTCATAATTCATTAATTTGTATAATATGTTGAATACGGTATTCTTCTCAACTATATTATTCAATATTATTATTATTATTATTATTATTATTATAATACTATTATTAATTCATACAATGATTGTATAATTAAGTATAATGTTCAACATATTTGGCTACATTATCTTACTAGATCAGGACGGAAAGGGATTTATACGAGATTCACCAAATACTGTCTCATTATCGATTGATAGTTGGGAAGAATACCGTATTTAGCTATTTGCCTATTGTAGCTCTAAATGGATATAATAATAATAATAATAATAATAATAATGCCACGTTATAATTAAAAAATAATAATAATAATAATATTATTATTACTTATTTTTATTTTTATTATTATAAAATAATTATACTTTACAAGAAAAAATATAATATGATATAATAATAATATAATATAATAATAATAATAATAATAATAATAATAATTTTATTATAATGTAATATTATTATTAAATTATATTATAATATTATATACTAATAATAATATTATTATAATCAATTATTATTATAAATTGAAAATTATTATTATAATTATAAATAATATTTGCTCAAATAATAATAATATTATTATAAAGAAATATTATTATTATTATAAATGGAAGATTATGATTATAATTATAATTATAATATTTGCTCAAAATAATAATACTAATAATATATTATTATTATTCTATCATGTTATATTATTATTATAAAAATTATTATTATTATTATTATTATTATTATTATTATTATATGCGGGACGGGACGGGATTTGCGGGATCCCACCGGGATCGTCCCGCGTTTCGTCCCGCATAATTTTTGCGGGACGGGATTCACTATTTTGTCCTAAATCCCACCGGGATCGGGATGGGATCAGGATTTGCGGGATTTGTGCCCACCCCTAAAAATTACCATGAAAAAACGAACCAACGTTTACCAACTGAACCAATATAATTGGTTCGGTTCCGAAACTTGGTACAGTAACGATAATGAAAATGAAAAAGTTGGTATTACCATTACTAATCATTACCAACCGATTTGAAATTGGTTGTTAATACTAATTCCTACCAAACCAATTATATTTATATTTATTTTTATTTTTGTAATTGTTTTAAATTTTTAACTTTTATGTAATAAAGGTGAATTTTTTTTCTAAATATTCACAAAAAAATAAAAAAAAATACAAAAATATTCACACTTCCGAACTATTTACGAAAATATTCATTTTTGTCAGATCGCACAGAAAAACGCGGTCTAAGACCGCGTTTTATTCGAAAGGTCAAAATTCTGAAATGGCGTGAAAAGGGTAAAAAGAAGCTAACAAAGAGACGCGGTCTGAGACCGCGTCTCTTGTTTTTTTTTTTTAATGAAAAATTGAGACGGGAAATTGGGAGAGAGAGGGAAGGGCCGGCCGGACTGCCGGAGGGAGGCGGAGGAGAGAGGGAGGGGCGGAGGGAGGGAGAGGAAAGGGATGGCGGGGGTTCTAGGTTGAAGGTGCAGATGGTGGTCTGGCGGTCCATAGTCCAGAGCTTGACGGAGTCGTCCCAAGAAGCGGAGAGGAAGGAGTCGCGGCGGCTAGGGTTCTAATCGGAGGAGTGCGCCTCGCGAGTGTGCTCGTGGAGGGAGCGGACGGGGTTGGAATTGGGAGGGAGGGAGAGATCGTAGAGCTTGAGGGAGCTGTCGACGATGGCGGCGACGAGGAGGGAGTCGTGTGATTCGGACCGGGAGAGGTCGTAGACGCCGTCGGCGGTGTCGAAGAAGGCGACTCGGGGAAGGCCGGAAGGGGGTTGGGGATTGCGGGGTGGGAGAGAGGTCAAGGACGGTGGAGGCGGCCGTTACCGAGGATGCCGAAGTTCTGGGAGGTGGCGACGACGATGCGGTGTTCGTACAAAGGGCTGAATTTGACGAAGTAGCCATTGAAGGGGGTTTTGAACACCGGCATGGTTTTTCAACGGGGGTGGGGGTGGGGGTGGGGGTGGGGGGGGGGGGGGGGGGGGGGGGGTTCGCCTTGCGGTTGCGGTTTGAGGGTCGGATCTGGTGTCGGGAGTGGCTTCGCTACGGCTCCGACTGCTTCTTTCCTCTCCCTCCCTCCGCCTCCCTCCGACAGTCCGACCGGCCCTTCCCTCTCTCTCTCTCCCAATTTCCCGTCTCAATTTTTCATGGAAAAAAAAAACAAGAGACGCGGTCTGAGACCGCGTCTTTTTGTTAGCTTCTTTTTACCCCTTTTCACCCCATTTCAGATTTTTAACCTTTCGAATAAAACGCGGTCTCAGACTGCGTTTTTCTGTCCGATCTGACAAAAATGAATATTTTCGTAAATAGTTTGAAAGTGTGAATACTTTTGTAATTTTTTTATTTTTTTTATGAATATTTAGAAAAAAAATTCAATAAAGGTTGTATTACCCAAGTCTTTCGCGGTTTTTAATAAATTCTATTTTATTATATTAATTAAATTTAAATTATTATTATTTTATTTTTATTTTTGTAATTTATTTTGTAATTGTTTTAAGTTTTTAACTTTTATGTAATAAAAGTTGTATTACCCACGTCTTTCGCCGTTTTTAATAAATTCTATTTTATTATATCAATTATTTTTAAATTATTATTATTATTATCATTCTTATTAAATTATAAAGATTAAGAAAATTTTCTTCAAAACTATTAGGATTTTTTTGCTAAGTGTCCATTTTCTACAAGGCATTTTGCAAAATGTCCACTTTTATTTCCCATTTTGCAAAATGTCCTAATATTACATTTTTGCCCCTCCTTCCTATTCCCTTCCTTCCTTCCCATTTTTATTTTGACCATTGACCGGTCAAAGTCAATGAATTGGTGACACAACTTTGGTGAAAAAAAAAAATTGGTGACTCGTTTTTTTTTTGTCGATTTTTTTTTTACGAAATTACTGTCACCACCTTTATAAGTGGTGACACCGGTCAATGGATTTGGTGACACATGTATGATGATAAATAAATTTTTTGGTGACAAATTTTTTTTTTTACGAGATTAGTGTCACCGTCTATCGCTGTCACCACAACCCATATCGCTGTCACCAGCCTTATTGCGGTCACCACCTCTATCGCTGTCACCTCCCTATCGCTGTCACCACTCCTATCGCTGTCACCACCACTCCTATCGCTGTAACCACCACCTCTATCACTGTCACCACCACCTCTATCACTGTCACCACCACCCATATTGTTGTCACCACCCTTATTGTTGTCATCACCTCTATCGCTGTCACCGCCCTATCGCTGTCATCACTCGTATCGCTGTCACCACCTCTATCGTTGTTACCGCCCTATCGCTGTCACCACTCCTATCGCTGTCACCACCACTCCTATCACTGTCATCACCACTCATATCGCTGTCACCACCACTCCTATCACTGTCGCTACCCCCTATCGATGTCACCACCACCTCTATCACTATCACCAACACCCATATTGCTGTCACCACCCTTATTGCTGTCACCACCTCTATCGCTGTCACCGCCCTATCGTTGTCACCTCTCCTATCGCTGTCACCACCACTCCAATCGCTGTCATCACCACTCCTATCGCTGTCACCACCACTCCTATCACTGTCACCACCCTTATTGCTGTCACCACCTCTATCGTTGTCACCGCCCTATCGTTGTCACCACCACCCCTATCGCTGTCACCACCACCCCTATCGCTGTCACCACCACTCCTATCACTGTCACCACGTACCATTATTGCTGTCACCACCACCTCTATCGCTGTCACCACCATTCCTATCGTTGTTACCACTCCTATCGCAGTGACACTATCGGTGGTGACACATACAGTAGCAACTTTTTTTTTTGGTGACAAATTTGTTGTTCGAGTTTTTTTTACGGAATCACTGTTACCACAGATGTCACCACCCTTATTAGAGGTGACACTCCTGGTGACATGTAATTTCATGAAAAATTTAAAAAAAATAGTGTAATCTAACACAATACGACAAAAATAAAAATAAAAAAACATATAATTTCATGAAAAATCTAGTGTAATCAAACACAATATCGCCATAAAAAAGTGTAATCAAACATAGAAAGAAGTTGAAGATACCAGTGTCACCAACATTGTTATGAATTCCAAAAAGTACACCAATATTGTTAAGAAGCAAGTCAATGATGCAATTTGACCACAAAATCACCAAATGTTGAATCATGAATTCAGGCAGATACAAAACCTAAATTACATGGAAATGCTATTGAGAACACTGATTTGAACAAATAAATGTGAAATCTGGAGACCTCTAACAAGGTTTTAAATATCGGGTATCGGAGTCGTATCGGTTAGGAGTAAAAATGATATATCGGGGATATATCGGATTTATCGATTTTGTTAATTTTTATTATAAATATTATATTTATACTTCAAAATGTAAAAATACACATGAAAAATGAATATTTAAAATACAAAATTACTAAATAAACTTCACAAAATAAAAACAATTTCATTCATAAAGGCTAAAGTTACCTTATCAAAGTTGGCAATTCTAAATATCCCCGATATATCGCCGATATTGACCCGATATATCGGGTCATAAAGGTTAAATTTGCCTTATAAAAGTTGGCAATTCTAAATATCCCCGATATATCACCGATATTGACCCGATATATCGGCGTTGACCCGATATATCGCCGATATTGACCCGATATATCACGTTGACCGATATTTTCACCCGATATGCCGATATCGTATCGGATTCTAAATATCCCCGATATATCGCCGATATATCCGATATTTAGAACACGGCCTCTAGCATTATCAATTTACAAATGTCTTCCAGTACGTTTACTAGCACTTTTACATAAAAGCTTAGCAACATCATCATTGACCTTCAATTCATCCAACACTGCCGAGTAAACCTTCAATTCATCCATGGCGAATGCATCACTGAAGCCAAAAAATCAGAAATTTCAACCAAAACAGATCTAAAGCGATTCAAAAATTCGCTACTCACTAAAGAACAAGCATCGCAAAAGTTTGACCAAAATTCCGAAAATAAAACTTACCAGCAGATGTACGATTTTCAAGCAAGGAATTCGTAGAGAGACTTGAGGTCGGCTTCGGTGTGAAGATCAGAAATCAAAAGCAAGACTAGACTCAAGATCTTAACAGCAATAATTTTGTAGGTATCGACATGAGTAGCCACGATTTCAATTTAGATCCAGGGAAGCGATTTAGATCCGGAAATCAATCAATTGATTCGAACCGACGCCAACCAGAGCCGGAAATCGGTATTCGATGCTCGGATTTCCGAGGAGATGAAATCGAGGAAGGTCTGTTCCTCGTCGTGGTCGTGGTAGGCGGAAGAGAAGAACGGCCGGAGATCCTCGCGGCTTATCAGGCCATCGCGATCCGCGTCGATGACGTCAAACGCTCGCCGGAGGAGAGGAAGGCCGATTGGAGATGAGAGGAAGACGAACAGCTCATCCGAACGAACATCGCCGACTACTGCGAGACGCTCCCTCCTGCTGCCTAATTGGGGAGACGAAGAAGACGGAAGCAGATATATGAAGGAGGAACCAGAAGATTGAAGCGGCTATAGGGTTTAATTAAAATGGGGGTATGTATCTAAACAAGGTTAATTAATAACAAGGGTAAAATGGGGTTTTCAAAAAAATTTAGGACATTTTACAAAACCTGATTTTAAGTGGACATTTTGCAAAAAGTGTTTGTCAAAATGGACTTTTAGCCAAATTTCTTCAAACTTTTATGGAAGCGGTCAAATAAGCATAAAGTAAATTAAAATCAAGTTGCTAAAATCAATATACAATAGTGGCCTTATGATTATAGTTATTCATAGTTATTATACAAAAATACTGGTAGAATGAAATCATTCATAAATTATATATAAATAATTTTCTTGTCTTAGTATTACAATGTTACCTTGAAATAAAAATGTATCATATTTGTAGATTGTTAACGGATTGACAACAATGCTAGAATTAAGGTTTGAGATTCAATATTATTTGACATTTTTTTAGGATCATTTTGTTGAACGGCAACATATCCTATAGTTTTAAAATTTGTATAATTTTGTATTATAAATAGTTTTTTTAACTATATAAAATCCCAAGACTTTTGATAATAGATTTTTTTTAATTGTTTATGTGTCTCATTTATTTTACTTAGTTTTATATTTAATTTTCTAAAAGAACTTTGAATCGTTATCAATTTATCGCTATTAATTTATACATAACAATTAAGTTTCTGCTATCATGTTGGTGCAGCCTCTCATTTGCATAATTTCTACATAGCTGCTCAAAACAGTTCCTCTGAAAATGGAATTTATAAGACAAGCGAGAAATGTATGGAATAGCACATATATCCCTCAATTTGTGTAGTCTAAAAGATTATACCTTCCTTTTTTTTTTTTTTTTTTTTTGAAAGCAACTATTATACCTCAAATGATTCGAACCCATAAATATCAAGTATGCTGATTACTCTCCCTATTGCTCTATTTTACTTTGTTTGGAAAAGGTCTTTACTTATATTAACTATTAAGTTCATTAGTTTTTGTACTTTGTTTGTTTGTTTGTTTTTGCATAAAATGTTTTTAATCAAGTGAGGAATACCAAAGGAATAGTAGTTCGACCTTGATTCAGACGAAAACCTAAGCGTCAATCGGACTAGGACCTTCCTACTACTATGTTGTTTTTTCTTTAATGCTTAAACACTTTGTAATAACAAATACATTGGACAGCCTTATGAAAAACTAGGACCTTCCGTATTAAAATATTTAATTTTTATATGGTTTTTAAATTAAGATAAAAACTATATAAAATATAAAAATATATGAAATTATTATAAATAATATTTTAAAAGCCAATATTTTATCGAGTTTTTTTTAAACCCTATGAAAAATTCAAATATAACTATTTTACTAGGAGTATTTATTAAGATTTACTAATAAATCACAAACATGTAGGAGAGTAAATTAGTATTGAATAAGTTTATATTTGAAAAATAAAAGAAGACCAAAATAAATTTAATGTAGAACTACCTTCTATTAGTTATTTAGTTTTTTTTTTACTGTTATGTTTATGTCAATATAACATGAGGTTGTTAAATTAACAAATAAAAATACTTAATAAGAAGGTCCCAAAAATAATGTAACTTGAGGATGTATTAAAGTAACAAATAAAATTAGTTGGTAAGAAGGTCAAAAATTAATTATAATGTAACTTGAGGATGTATTAAAAAATAATGTAACTTGAGGATGTATTAAAGTAACAAATAAAATTAGTTAGTAAGAAGGTCAAAAATTAATTATAATGTAACTTGAGGATGTATTAAAGTAACAAATAAAATTAGTTAGTAAAAAGGCCAAAAATTAATTAAAAGTAGTTAATAAGAAAGTCCAATATAGTTTTCTATATAAAAAAAATAAAAAGATTAAAAAACAAAAATTAAAGAGGGTTGAGATTCAAACCCACATTCCGTGGGTAATTGATAGATTAAATTTGGTTGGACCACTAACCATTGAGACAACCTATCAATGTGATTATTTAGACAACAAATAATATAAGTACTAATAAGTTTTTATATGGGGCCCTAGAAACTTTTGGGACCCTGTTCCGTTGGGCTTTTTGAATATGCTTTTGGACTTGGCATGTGACAAAAAAAAGATTGTTTTAATACTCCGTATTGTATAAGATAAGATTATGTTACCTTCATCTTTTTCGCTATCTACATCATCTGTGTCCACATCTGAAAGTTCAGTTCAATTTTATTATCTCTTTTCACCTTTATCTACATGTTTGTTTTCCGGTTTTGGTCCAGACTCTTTACTTATATTATATATGTGACTATGTCCTGAATGGATACACTAACTAGATTTTCAGGATTTTTTTGTTGGAATCAAACACATTCTAGCTAGAATTGTATACTAATGTAACAAAAATTGACCAGATTTGGATTTTTATGGTTATGAAATTTTCAAACCCAAAAATCTTTTGCAACTTTCTGTCCAATATTTCGTTTGCCTAACCCGTGAATCACCTAAAATAAACAAGGTTATATGTTTTCTTTGGACAACAAGCTGAAATGGGAGCTTCAGCATTTTTAGGAGGTTTACCTAAGCTATGGGAGTGTTATTTTTGCCCACTACGACAAAATTAGCTTCTATATATGCTGAATCATTATGTGAAACATAGCCTAAATCCTAAAATGGTCAATCTGATTGGAGATACGAGTTTTACAACTATTTAACTGTACTTCCTCTCGGGGCCATGGACATGATCATAAACAGAACTATGAAATACGAATGTGATCTATATTTCGAATTCGTGTGTGCAGGACTCTCCTAACCTACTGTCAGTTTAGTCAATATTCCTTTTGATGTCAATTGGTGTAAAAGAGTGTTTGTCTACCGATCATGGAATGATCTCGTAACCCATTTGATCTAGTTGCATTATGATCTCTTGTTGTCCTATTTTACTCCTGCTTATAGTTTAACTAGGCTTTGACATAAATCCCGAGGAGCCGAACATTCTTTATTACCCTCTATTGTTTTGGGAGGGATTTAGAAGCTTTTGCTAGGAGTTATTTTCTTTTATTTTTTTAAATAGAAATGTCATCTTAGAGTAGTCAATGAGGTATTTACACTAACAAGTCATTTATGTCTCTTTCAAATGTTTTGTATTGACTGAACACTACACCCAAATATCCCTTTCATCTTCGCCCAGGGATGGGATTATGATCACTTGCTCTTCAGTTTCTGATGCTGGTGGAACTGAACTTAATAGGTATTAAACCCTTGAAACATATAGAACACCAACTTGGAATTTGCACAGGTTATCCCTTCTAAAAAAAATGGCATCAGCAACCGTAGAGCTCCAGCCATAGGTTACCCGTGAAGTTCAGACATATTTTACATCATGTATATCATTTACCATGTGGTACAATCTTCTAAAGTCTTAGGTTATAATAATTTTACCTGTGGTTTTCCGTTTGGTTGTGTTCTTGAATATGTGGATAATACCAATGCAAGGCCTTTGTAAAAGACACTTGTGGAACCTAATTTTGCATCAAATCAATTTTCAGATGTACTATTGCTAATCATTCACAAACATTGGCCTGCTTGTTTCTCAGTGGATGACTGGCTTCATGAACTTCTGGCACCGAGGAGAGGCACGGTATGTGCGTGCGCGAGTTTTGCCATGGCACGTCTTCCTGGGGCTCTACACGTACGCTCTAGCAGTTGCAACAGCAGAAACCGGGCTCCTAGAGAAACTGACATTTATGCAATCACGACAAAATCTACCAAAGCACGGCTCTGAGTCAATCATTGTCAACGGCCTTGGCTTGGGACTGGCACTCCTCAGTGGCATTGTGATCTTGGCTGCAGTTTGTCCTAGAGACCATAACCAGCCTTCCAAATTGGCATATTCGAATGCAAAGTGTGTGTCGTGCTGATCTTCATTTGCCTCTGACAACAACTTTTCTGGCTGCAGCTGAAGAGAGAGCGTGCACTAAAACAGTTTTCGTATGGTTCTGACCTGAACATAGAAAGAAGCTCTGTTAGTAGAATGTACATTAATTGAAGATGTCTTTAATTACTTTTCAAGACAACAAAGCTATTCATTACACGTTTAGTTGATTGGTTCGGTAGTAGACTGCTGGAAGTGCAACTGCGACGATGATACTGTGGTAGGTGGTTGTTGGTGGTGTTCCAGAGGTTAAGCAGTACGTGTTGGGTCTAAGGATTGGAGTTTGGTCGATGCAGAAGCTCTTCCTCAATCCTCTTCCTTGTCAGCGAAGATCATCTGGTCTATAGTCTATTTTATGGTCCACCTTCCGTGTTGGTTCTTGTTGAGTTCTAGTTGCCATTAAGTTATCGATTTTTTCTAGGGGCAATTTGCAAAATAGCCACGAAATAGGGTCTAATTTGCGAAATGTCCACATTTTGGGACAATTTTGTGAAATGTCCTAAATATAAACCTCTTCCCTCTCTCCCACGCGTCTTTCTCTCTCCTCCGCGCTCTCCCTCTCCGCACGCTCTCTCTCCCGTCCATCTCTGCAAGCTCCCGGCGACGATGACGATTGATGGAGATGGCTCCGGCTTGAGGTACATCTCCTTTTCTCTCTCCGAATTTGCTGCAGTTCCTCATCCAGCTCCTCATCCCGCGCCTTATCAATCGATCGAAGATCAATTGATAAGTAACTCGATTTTTGCCTCTGACTGTTTTCCGAACGAGAGTTTCTTTGAGACCTGATATGTGTGCGATTGCGAGTCCGCTCAGCGATTCGCCATCCTCCATGTATCAGATCTCTCCTCCCGTTCATCGATGAGCACAAATCCGCCGCCGGAGGCACGAGGCGTCGAGTGTAGTTGGAGGATGCAGCAATTGACGGCTCTTCAGTTGCTGCCTTGAACTTCGTTTCCAGATTTCCATGGAGGGAGCCAGATCAAGGTGCAGGCGGAGGAGATTGATTCGTTCGCGATCCCGGTTCGCATTCCTCAACTCCTTCCCCTTTCTCAATTTTTTGTTTTGTTGTCTTATTATCGAGCATTTTTACATCTGTGGTCAGTAGGAGACGATGGCGATTGTAAATCTATTGTCTGATTATTGAGCATTTCGTTATCAATCGATCGATCTTTGATCGGTGCCTGGATTTGAACCTTGAGCTCAGCAGCAGCACCAGTAGCACCGGCTAGAGCAATTGAAGACCGGAGGGAGGATCATCAATGGTAGCACAACTCTGTGCTTCAAATGCAGTTTGGGCTCAATCATGTATAATATCTTCACTGACACATATCTTCCGATTGGGATTGAGTGCTTTTGCTGGTACTGTGCGGGTGAGATTGTGGGCAGGGGGTTCAGCATCACTTGGTACAAAGTCTAAATACCATTCATTTCTTTGTTAATTTGGTTGCTCATAGCTATTTACATATTAAGTAATTGCTGAAATTTGCTTCATTTTTTGTATTTCTGTTTAAATTCAAGTGCAGGATTTGTATGATATAATATTGAATATATTTTAAACTAGTTAACTTGGTTCTTAGAAATGTTCATTGCATTGTCCAGGTCAAAAAAGCTGTTAGAGGGATTATAGTTGAAACTGCTTATAGGGGGATTCAACAAGCGACTCAAAATCAGTAGCTTATCGATCCCCTGATTCAGCTGATAAGGTGATGTAAGTTGTCGTCTACTTGTATTGTTTGATAATGCAATTGAGTAACTACTGTGCTATTTGTCTAATACCTTACTCGATAAAGTAAAGATCAAAGCAATTTCCATTCATCATTCTTATTTTTCATGGTTATAAAACAATTCATAAGGTTGATGCTAGTTTTGTGCATTGACGTTGATGTGCATTGACGTTGATGCAGGTAAAGGATTTTCTAATAGCACCTTGACCTTTTTTTTTTTACATGTTATATCATACTTACAAACTAAATCCTCTAAGGTTTATTCATTTAAGATGATTTATAATGTGTGCTAACAAGGTACTCATAAACACATCAAATAAATGATTCTCATGAAATATGTTTTTATAGTTGTGTATATATGTAAGCAGAAACTTATGTTTGTCATAATCATTTCATCTGACTAGCTAGCTAAGAAGGTTTATTTTGTTCATGGATTGATGGCAACCCTGTTGTTAGCCGAGTTCATAGGCACCTTCATACTCATCTTTGCTGGGACAGCTTCAGCAATCGTCAATTAGAAGACACAAGGCTCTGAGACTCGTCTTTGTGAGTTTCGTTAAAATGGCGATAAGGCTGACAAAGAGCCTAATGGCAGCTCAGAAATCTGCAAAGGACTTCTAATTTTGTTCAGTCAAATTTGAATGCTTGGCGTTCTTTGATTCTGCATGATGATCTATGGTATGGAGTATGTTGTGTGTAATTGGACTTGTTCGAGCTTGTGACTCACTGTTAATGATGATCATTTGCTCTTTCTAATTGAACCTTTACTATTATGAATATTAAGGTTCTTCTTAGTTGTGTAATGAATTCAAATAGGTGATCCTTAATTTATGGACTTAGCCAACTTCCTACTGAAACCAGGCTTTTTGTTAAGCCCTATTGCACAGTGGTGGATGATCTGATCACAAGGGATCAAAATTAAGCAATTTGTGCTTGCTGACACTCTTAATACCATTGCTTCGTTATACCCTATTGCACAGTGGTTTACTTTGGGCAGCACTTGTCAAGATAAGGAACTTCAAGAAGGTAGACTTGCTCCTCCAGATTTACCAAAAGTATAGGGTTTTGTAATGAAAAGTATAGGGTTTTGTGACCTCTCCAACCTTCTCTCCGTTCGGTAGGATTTTCGTGGCCCAAGCACTTATTTGTTGGGGAGAAACTAATCCAATTCGGAGTTGCTTATATTTATACTGATCTATCATAGAAGAAAAATTTGAATTCATTCCGATTAAGCTTCCATCCTATTAATCTGCAAGTTCTTCTCAGATACAAGCAAATGATTCAGTTCCAGAGCCAAAGATCGTAGTTCTCGAACGAGCAATCGAAAAGATTCTGGAGCATCCTCGGGGTTAGGTATTGTCCCTCCAATGATCGTAGTACCAAGTACCTCTTGGTGGGCTCTAATATGATCAGATTTATAAGTAAGCATCTCTTGTAAAATATGAGCAACACCAAATCCTTCGAGAGCCCAAACCTCCATTTCTCCTACCCGCTGCCCCCCCCCCCCGCTTGGCCCTTCCTCTAAGGGGTTGTTGTGTAACAAGTGCATAATGTCCACTAGAACGTCCGTGGATTTTATCATCAACTTGATAGATTAATTTCAAGATATAAGGATTTCCAATTATAACAGGCTGTTCAAAAGGATCTCCTGTTCTTCCATCAAATATTCTGCTTTTTCCCGGATACTCGGGTTCAAATACCCAGGGATTGGCTGTTTGCTTACTGGCCTCATATAATTCGGAAAACACCAGTTTTCACGAAGCCTCTTGTTCATATCTCTCATCAAATGGTGCTATTCGATAAGTCGAGCATCATTGATATTTTGCTGGACATCGTTGAGCCAATGATAAGCACTTTTCTGAGACGAGTCTAGAGCAGCCGCCCTCGGCGCAGTTGGAGAACCTTTCGCGAATACTTAGTCTTTCTTGGTCCATTGGAGAACTTTAGCGTTTAAAGCCTTCTATATTCAAGGGGAAAAAAGAGCAAAAACAAAATTAGGTACTCCCTCAACATAAAACTTGTTCCTAGCCCCACATGCACATGATCGGGATTAGAACACATCATTCTGAAACACTATTTTTAGTAGTTTTTTTATTCGGGATTATTGACCTTGAATTTGGTAAATAAAGAATGGTCATCTGGGATTCGAACCGGGGACTTTGGGTACTACCCACAAGTCTTTTCCGGTTGAACCATTTCGGAATGGTTTCGGGATTATTGACCTATATTGAAGAAAAGACGGAGATTGATACCATGTTTTATAATTTAGCATGATAATTTTGAATATTTTGGTAAATAGTTTTGATTGATGATTATTTTGTTAAATATATTTTAAAAACTATATATTTTGTAAAAACATTTAAAAAAAATGTTAATTAAACATATCATTGATCTCTTTCAGTGATTAATCCTACAAATACATGTCCACAAAATAATCAATCATTTAATTAAATTATTTTTTCTGATTCCAAGATTAAAATTTTAACAATTGATTGCACCTAATAAAAATAATATTTTTAATTTTACCATTATAATAAGCTTTTGATAAAATTATTTAGTTGATTTTATTTTACTAAACGTTTTATAATACCGGTTTTTGTTAGAATTTTACAATGAGTAGAATTGGAATTGATAGATAATTTACTTAAATTCAAATTTTTGAAAGAATATATATAAATTAACTTATTCTCCTTTTATTTTCATATTTAAGTTGATATAATTTTTAACAAATATTAAAAGAAATTGGTTGTTAATCAATAATTTATTTAAACTAAAATAAATTAATTAAATAGCCAAGTTTTTTCGGATAGGGGGCTAATCACATTCATTGCAATTCTCTCTAAATAACATTTGTATCAAAAAAGTTACAAATAACATTAGTATTAAAAGAAGTTACAAATACTGAACTACTACCTTCGTCCAAAAATACATGTCCTTTTATTATGAGTGTTGTTAGATACACCGCAAATCTTCTTCTTTATTGCACGTCCATTTCAACGTACAAAACTTTTTAATTAATTATCACTCTTTTCTAATTAATTAACCCACTTCAACCTTGCACGTCGAAAACGACGTGCAAGATTTGTGATGTATTTATCCGGACCGTTTATTATTTATGCACGTTTTTTAGCTAAAATTATATAAAATATTAACTTTTTTATTTATTAGTTTTAATAATCATAAACTTATTGATAATAAGTTTGTAATTATTAAAAAATTAATTAAAAGTTACTCCCTCCATTTAAAAATATAAGTCCATTGACTTTTTGCACGTTTTTTAAGGAGTTAAAAACTATATAAAATAATAATTTTTTAACATAGTTTTATGGAGTATGTATTACTAATAAGTACATAATTATGTAAAAAAATTAATAAAAAATATATTATTTTATATAGTTTTTAATTCGTTAAAAAATGTGCCAAAAAATCAATGGACTTATATTTCCAAATGGAGGTAGTAATATTTTATATAGTTTTTAGTTCATAAAAATACGTGCTAAAAATAAAAGGACATGTATTTTTTGACGAAGTGAGTATTAAATATTTAAAATTGATTGTGGGCCCATATTAGGATTTTTTAGCTAAGTGTCCATTTTTGACAAGGCTTTTTGCAAAATTTCCACTTTTATATTCCGTTTTGCAAAATGTCCTAATATGACACTTTTGCCCCTCCTTCCCATTCCCTTCCTTCTTTCCCATTTTTATTTTGATCATTGACCGGTCAAAGTCAATGAATTTGGTGACACAACTTTGATGACAAAAAAAAAAAAATTGGTGACAATTTTTTTTTTACGAAATTAGTTTCACCACCTTTATAAGTGGTGACACCGGTCACAATGACTTTGGTGACACAACTTTGTTGACACATGTATGATGATAAACAAATTTTTTTGTGACATTTTTTTTACGAGATTAGTGTCATCGCCCTATCGCTGTCACCACAACCCATATCGTTGTCACCACCACCCATATCGCTATCACCACCCTTATTGCTACCACCACCTCTATCGCTGTCACCGCCCTATCACTGTCACCACCACTCCTATCGCTGTCACCACCACCCCTATCGCTGTCACCACCACTCCTATCGCTGTCACCACCACTCCTATCGCTGTCACCACCACTCCTATCGCTGTCACCACCACCTCTATCGCTGTCACCACCGCCCTATCATTGTCACCACCACTCATATTGTTGTCACCACCTCTATCGCTGTCACCGCCCTATCGTTGTCACCGCCCTATCGTTGTCACCACTCCTATCATTGTCACCACCACTCCTATCGCTGTCACCACCACCCCTATTGCTGTCACCACCACCCCTATCACTGTCACCAGCACCCATATTGTTGTCACCGCCGTTATTGCTGTCACCACCTCTATCGCTGTCACCGCCCTATCGTAGTCACCACTCCTATCGTTGTCACCACCACCTCTATCGATGTCACCACCACCCCTATCACTGTCACCACCACCCCTATCACTGTCACCACCCTTATTGTTGTCACCACCACCCTTATCGTTGTCACCACCACCCCTATCGATGTCACCACCACCCCTATCACTGTCACCACCCTTATTGCTATCACCACCACCCTTATCGTAGTCACCACCACCCTTATCGTTGTCACCACCCTAATCATTGTCAACACCCTATTGCTGTGATCACCACCACCCTTATCGCTGTCACCATCTCTATCGCTGTCACCACCACCCTTATCGCTGTCACCACCACCCTTATCGTTGTCACCACCCCTATCGTTGTCACCACCACCCCTATTGTTGTCACCACCGCTATCATTGTCACCACCGCTATCGTTGACAATTGCTTTTGGTGACAACTTTGCTTTTAGATTTTTTTTAAAAAAATTACAGGATCATTGTCACCACCGTTATTAAAAAGAACATATAATATCACTTGAAATAGTGTCATCAATAAATTTTAAACATTCAATAGTACATAAGATTAAAAAGAAACATATAATATCACCGAAAGATATAGTCTAATCAAACATAATGTGAACAAAATAAAAAAGAACATATAGTGTCACCACACTATTATTACCACTTCAAATTACCATAAATAAAAAAATAAATAAAAATTGCGGTGAAAACTCCAAATAAAAACAAACTGCAGCTTGCTAAAAAAAAGCAAAACAAAACAAATTGCAGCACTATCTAAGCAAAAGTCAACCGGGAGGAAGGTATCCAAAGTAATCCATCAAAACAATTAACACTTCAATTTCCTCAAGAATTACATTATCATGAATCAAGATCTCCTCTTCCAAACTAATTTAAACTGAAAATTGAAGTCAGTAGCTAAACATACCTCCAAAATCTTTGTAGTTACTCAGTCGCATCCATCTCGTCCCTCCCTCGATCTCTCAATCCAATACCAAGAATTTGTAAAATCATTGCAATGTCTCCAACACCAGCATACAATTAGCAATCAACCAATCACACTTACTGAATTAGAGGTCCATTTCCATTGAGAATCATAATCAGAAAACTCAGCCCGCCTTTCTCTTCGTCTGCATCGCTGTCAACGGAGCTATGCCGACTATCTACATTAACCAGCTCGCCTTTCTCCCGTCGATTCGGCTTCCGCATCGCCTGCTGGAGCGCCTCCATCACCTCCCTCCCCTCACCTCGACCTACAACATCCCACTGTCAGCAGCGGCGAAAGCAATAATAATAACAAGAACGGCACTGGAACGGATACGACGACGATGAGGAGGAACCGATCTGATTTCGATAGTGGATTGCAAGACGCCAGGGGATCGCTTAGTACCATTGAAGCCGCCAAGGGATTGCAAGCCGCCGGGGGATCTGATTTCGACAGTGGATTGCAAGCCGCCGACACTGGAACGGATACGACGGCGATGAGGAGGAACGCATACAACATCCCACTATTAGCATCCGCCGGGGGATCGCTTAGCACCATTGAGGAGGAAACGATCTGATTTCGACAGTGGATTGCAAGTCACGTACTGATGATTGCTGATTGACAACAACAAACAACTTCAATCGTGGATGGATTGAAGGTCCTTGCATCGGCTTACATCGCCCGATCGAAGGCGAGCAAGCCTAATTCCCTCTGGATGTTCGTGTAGTAGACAAATTTGAACTTGTCGGCGGACCTCAATCCCTACGTGAACCTAGGATTAAGCGATGGATCTGAGGGCGGGGAGCGGCTGCAGTTGTAGATCTCAGGGGCGAACTCCTTGTTGTGGGAGAATCCGATGGTGTGAGCGCCGATTAGGGCGACGGTGAAGCCATAGGGGATGCAGAGGAGTTGGGAGGAGGAGGAGGAAGATTAGGTTCTCAGATCTGGAGGCGTTGGGAGGAACAGAGAAGGGGAGGAGGAACTATCAGAGAAGCGTGTTAATTAATAATAGGGGCAAATTGGGGTTTTCAAAAAAAAAATTGGACATTTGGCAAAAATTAATTTTAAGTGGACATTTTGCAAAAAGGGGTTGGCAAAATGAACATTTAGCCAAATATCTTCCCCATATTAATAGTTTGTACATTAAATAGTATAAAGATGCGGTGCTTTAGTAACGAAAACTTGAGTTGGGGTTTTGGATTGCTAACGGAGGTGTTACAATATATATGAGTGGTTTTAGTAATAATTTATATATAGGGTGATTTTGAAAAATATGGCCTATTTAAGGGGTGATTTTCTACAATTTAGTCTATTTGATATGCAAAAGATCGAGATGACAAAAAAACATCTAAACATAACTTTATGATTTTAACAGACAAAAAATCATCAAATCTGACATTTTATCATTTTTCAATTTTAGGCAAAAAGGAGTACTATCAAACAATCAATTTAATTAGTCATTTATAAAAAATTTCTAAGTTAGGTTTTTTTTACCAAACCAAAACTTTCGACTTTAAAAATCTCTACCAATAAAAAATAAAATTCCCTTAAGACACGCTCTTCCTCTCCTCCTCTATTGGTGTCATATTTTTCTCTTTTAACATCCCCTCTATTTTCAACCCTCATACCCTTCCTAGCACTTTGCCGATTTTGTATGCTTTCTTCCGTTGTTGGTTTATTCTTCTTCTTCTCAATCTCTGCATAATTGGGCTCCCTCCTTCCATTACCAATATGTCATCGGTATAGTATTTTATGGATCTTTTGGATTCATCCTTGATTGATAGTTACTTCACTGGGCCATATCAACCAACCCATCGTCATGCAAGATATGATGGACCTATTACTAGATATAAACCAACACCAACATGTTATGTTTCTCATGGACCTTCGGTTTGTTAATATGGCTAACATAGAATTAATGTCAAATAATACAGGAGGCAGGAAGCGCCCGACCATTGCCAAAATTTGGGGAATGGGATGTGAACAACCCAGCATCAGCTGAATCATTTACAGTCATCTTCAACAAAGCCAGAGATCAAAAGAAGACCAGTGGTCTAACTGCGGGAAGTAAAGGGGAGGAAGCGGACAAGAATAACAAATCCAACAAAGATAATAAACCAAGCCATCCTGTAAAGATCAAACCCTATCTTACTATCATATGATCCACTTTGTATCATGTCATAACTAATCATATGATCTTTTTTCTTTTGGGAATGCAGAAAAAGGCTTTTTTATGTTTCTATGGAGCTTGAAGAAGCAAAACACACCAACGTTAATGGATTTTAGCCATGGAAGGATTTGTGTTTTTTCACAACTCTTTTCTCATGCTCATGGCTGATGTGCAATCCCCATACTTACAAAAATACACCTTTTATGGTGCTATATAAGATTTTTAAATAGAAGTAAAACCCAAAGTTGTATGGTTCTTCATCATACTTCATAAAGTTCATTTTGAGTATGTTCTAAAATCTAAATCAATTCTTATAGCAATGATTGTTATGTTCCACTCCCAAACATATACGAGAGGCACAAGAATCTCAAAATTTATAACCACAATGCGAACTAATGAACTTTGAAGTATGCAATGTAGAATATATCAATATTGCCCATACATAAATTTAGGTTTTGTGATGTATAGTTTTCATATGAAAATGTATTGATTCGTTGTATGCATATGAAACAAATGTATTACAATTTGGGTATTCTATGTGTCTTACAAAACTCGCGATGAAAAATATAGAAAAACTAATACATTGGTCAAATGTTCAAGGCTCACCAACTTCTACAAAAGTCACTTGTTAAAGCTTTAAATGCAGCCTGTTTGCAAGCTTCCGTAAGCAAAGAGTCCAACTGAAAATAAAGAGAAGAAAGCATAGTGATGTTATTAAAACATTGCATATACAAAATTACAAATTTAGTTTGAATGTGCTAAAAAATGAGGCATCTAATGGGCTCACATAAAGGCTTGGGCAAGCCCAGCCCGGATGTATCCTATGGGCAGTTATAAAAGAAAAAGGAAAGAGTAAAAAGCAAGGCTAAAAAAATTAGTAACTGCTCAACAACTGCACAACCGCAGTAACTTCTCTAGTTCAAAAAGAAAATCGTACGAGGGAGAAAGTAGGGAAATGGGTAGGCTAAGCAACTGCTACTATTACTCCTTATAAAAGGCAAATGTGTGACATCAGTTTTATTTTTTTTACACAACACAGAAAGAGAGAAAAAAGCAAAGTCACACATTCACACACACGACATCGGCAAGAAAGCAAGAAAAAAAAACGAGACCATACAAAGTTTCTGCAACAGGAAGTAGAAGAAAACAAGGTAGATTCATGGCTTCCAAAACCCCCCTTTACAAAGCTTTTATGCTTTAAGCAAGTGGTATAGGTTTTGGGGCCAACAAACTACCTCCAAATTATGTCACATTATTGCTGAAATGGGCTCTCGAGAACCCCCTCCCTCCCCCCCCCCCCCCCCCCCCCCCCCCGCACGCAAAGCTTTTATGCTTTAAGGAAGTGGCATGGGTTTCGTAGCCACCAAACTACCCCAAAATGAAGCCAAAATGCTGCTGAAATGGACTCTCGAAACCCATCCTTGCAAAGATTTTATGCTTTAAGCAAGTAGTAGGGGTTTCGGAGTCCCGAAATGGTGAAACTCTGACAAAATTTCCCCAACTAAACAAATAGAATTTTAGTTTTTATTAGGTTCAACTAGGGTTGTTCAGAAAGTGGTCCGGCCGGAAAACCGAATCGAAAACCCGATTTCGGTCCAACCGGAATAATAAACGGTTCGGATCAATGGCCTTAAAAAATAAATTTTCGGTTTCGGTCCGAAAACCGGAACCAAACCGAAAATCTCGGTTCCGGACCAAATAAACCGGATATTAAATTATTATTATTATTTTTAAAAAGTTTAATAACATGTAATTAATACCTAATATCTTCCTACTCCCTACAGACTTACCGTAGCTGTCTCTTTTTAAATTCTCCAAACCAAAGTTAATTAATTACATACAATGATACATACCCTCTCTCGCTTCTCTCACTCTTGCAATCTTCCATCTTCAGTCACCTGCAGAAGCCCTCTTGCTCGTCGTTTCCCTCGCCGTCAGCCGCCAGTGTTGGTGTTTCTTGCCTGCCCTCTCCCGCTCCTACAACCACTGACAAATCCAATTCCCTCCAATCTTAATCCCCATTGCTCGATCTCCTATTTCATTGATTCAAAGCTCTACACTATCCTCAATCGATTGAGCTTGGGGTTACGTTGCCGATTTCGAATGCATGGTCAACCAGGAGAAGCCATGGTAGTGACAGAAGTACAGAAGACTTACTCAAATCATCCATTGCCCCAAATCCAGAGAACACGTACTTACTCAGTTTTTTTGGTTTTTTGGGCCATGAACCGAAAAAACCGAAAACCAACTACACGGTTTCGGTTCAGGCCTCGGTCCAACCTTCCAAACAAATCAGCCCATCGGTTATGTCCCAAATCGTTGGTTTGGGCTGTTTGCACCACCCAAGGTTCAACAAGAGGGCCTTAAACATTAAACTAGATATCACCAAAGAAACGAAAATAAAAAATCAGCAGCATTGCAATTTGAAGAAGGCAAAGTCATGCCTAAACAAAGCTCTAAACAAAATCATCAAAGCGGGATATTATCAAAAGAAAAAAAGAGGAGAAAAAAATAGCTACTGTAATAATCAGATAGTGGAATGACATGCATTGTAATTCAGATTTGGAGAAGGGAGTTACAAAGAGAGATAAATGCAAACTTATAATTCTCAAAAATCCATATGCCCAAATTCAACCCAGCCTAAAGCACCTATTCAAAATCAAAGGGAATAAAGGACAAAAGGGAAAATTAAACCCACCTACTTAAGCCGAATTGATGGCCACGTTCACAGTCACTCAATTGTTTGGAAGTCAGAACTGTTCTGACACCTCCCTAAACTTCCCGAAGCGCCGAAGTCGTTCAATTCCCCTTCAATTGCCCTAATCCAAAAAACGCCTAAAATCACAATTTTTAAAACAAAACAGTCAAATTTTAGAAATTGACAATTTGATTAGAGGGAGATGTAAAAGAGGATGCAAATTTTGGAGCCTAAATCATCTAAGTATTGAATTAAATAGCAGATTTGAGGTTGGAAATTTTCGAACAAAACCCTAGGACATATCTAGTTGGAGGTACACAAGCTCCAAATATCTTCAATGTCCTTTGAGTTATTGAAACCTAGCTTGCTTTGCCCCTCCGGTTCGATTGCCGAAAATGGCTACTAATGCATATTTTAGATAGGCATTATAGGTAGGTTTACTTTCCAACACTTGAGTTTGGCATCTACGTGTCTTTTGAGCTTAAATTGCATATTTACTTTCCAACGCTTGAGAGAGGGTGGCCATGACGTTGTCGGGGTCGAGAACCATGAGTTAGGAGTTGGGAAGGGGGTCTGAGGAGGCAAGAAGACGTTTGGAGAAAAGCTGGGCAGAGGAGAAAAAGCGAGGAGCTAAAGAACACATTTACTGTTAGAGCGGCGCCCGCCGGTTTGATCGTATATGCGAAGGAGCGTTTTATCCGAATTTCACTTTTGTGATCTTTTGTTATGTTTTATTTGGGTTTGTTTTGGCCGACTTTAAGGGCCATCTTAAGACATTTTTTACAGAAATTTAGAGAGATTTAGAGAAGAAGAATGACTTTCTACTATGGTATGAAGAACTAAATTTATTAGTTTTGCATGTGATTCAGAGACATGGTTAGATGATTTATGAGGCTTGATTTCTATGTTATTCGATGATTGATTCAATATCTTTGTTCTTCTATTTGGTTGATTGAATGTATTCTCTCTTGATTAGCTACCTTGACAGAATTTGCATTTCTGCTAGGGTTTGATTAATTTGTAAGAATAATTGAACCATAGTAGCAAACATAGCCAATTGATCCCGTGAAAGCATCAATTGGGTGTGTGGGATATTGTCACTTGGGTGGATATCGATTGTCTTGCAATTTAGGGATATATGGCGTTGTGCTTTCTATTTCTAATTTTTTGGGGAGAGTGGTGTTACCTAATTGCCAAATACTTTGGGACTTTGTGCTACTTTATACCTACAATTATGTGGAGTTTAGATTGCATACAGTGTAAGGGATTGGCATGTCTTTGATGAATGTTATTCCATCTAAACCAAAGTTGGATTGATCTATTTAACTAGAACAACTAGAATAGAGTCAATGATCAATAAGCCAACCATTGTTGAAGGATTGAAGGTGAAATTATCGCATTCTTATTCATTCTAATCAATCACCATTGCTACTTTTATTGTACTTGTTTATTTCAATCATCTCAATCACCCTCAATATCTCTACTTTTTGTTAGCAATTTTAGTATACATGAAAGGTATTCTTCATGTGGATCGACATCTGGACTTATCACTTATACTAGCTATAAGGTTGAATTATTATTTTTGACAGGATCAACGACCGTTTTACACTCGTCAAAATTTGGCACCGCTGTCGGGGACCCAGATATGTTTTGCACAATAGGAAATGCAAAGTTTGAGTATGCTATGCTTGCTCTTGGTGCATCTATCAATGTTATATCCTATACATGGGTTTGGGAGCTTTGAATGAAACCAGGGTAGTTGTACATCTTGCAGACCACTCTCAAATCCACCCTAAAGGGATTATAGAGGATGTTTTCCCTTCATCCTCTCCCCATGCGACACTTGACACCATGAACCCCTCTTTATTGGACCCTTGCAGATGAATCTAAAACACCGGATTGATGTGCTTTTTTTCCACTTTTATTTTCAACTGGATACCCTAGGAGCCCATGGGCTCACTAATGCAGAAGCTCTTAGGAGTAATGGTCAAATGGGGGTTGAATCTAATTCTAAAAAGGGGGTTGGTTTTACTACTTGAAAAGGTAAATATAGACCATACCAAGGGTCTTACTGACACAAAAGATGGAACAATCACAACTTGCCAACCACACACAACGAACTTCTAAAGCTTGCTCATCAAACACATCAACATGCTCTAACACACTCAATCACATGTTAAGCCAACATGGCCTACAACAAAAACTACCAACTTTCGGGTCCATAAACACGAGCAAAAAGCAGGCAGGACACGAAAGGACAACACAACGCCGACGCTAAAGACGCCTATAATTCAACCGAAACCTGACCTCCAAGTTCATATTGGTCTCTTAAGACAAGAGAACAAATCGGGGTGACCAACCCCAACTGCATACACCTACCATCATCCAAGGCACTAACTCCCACACGAGCTTGCAGCACATCCGCGCACTGATGCACCTAAAGCACCTAGTCAACATACTCCCAAACCAAACAGATTTGAGGGAAGACTGCATGATCAGAAATGCAGAACAACCACACCCCAGTCCACACCGGGGCATACATGACATTTAGAACAACATCAGAGGTAGTATGCCAATATGGGAATATAGAAAGTACCACATTAACAACATTCACTCAAACCCTCGAATCGGAAAAGGTAGGCAAACATGTCGACAGAAGTACAAAGGCAAGGCTCCAACCCAACGGGCCGCTGCCATCCATCCAAACCAAATGAAGGGAAGGATAATTGAACCGTGAAATCAGCACAACCGCTAACCAAATCCACAATTGATGTGGTCCTAGTGGTCCATGAGCTCTACTCATTTGTCTTACAAAGCTTTGTTGCTAGAGCCGAACATCAATTCTCGTTTGAGAAAATAGCATGGTGACACTGTGGTATTTTGGCTCTTTTGGGATGTATAAAACTCCGATTGAAGTCAGTGAACACTTGTTGAAAAGCTATTGTAGATGGATACAACTTCCATGAAGGACACTTCTCCTAAATCAGCCTCAAAGATGCTCGAATTGGACGTTCTTTCCAGCAGCTCCAATCTAGATGTTTTTTTCCATGCTTTTATTTCTATCAAACTAAATCCCACATCGATTATAGATGCTTGGGGGGCTATATTTTCATCCTATATATTGCCTGTAAAATCTTCATTTTAAGTCAAGTCAAGTTTAGTTGAGTTAAAGGTTAAACCACTAAATAGCTTCCTATGATTCCGGATAAGGATCGAGTTCTTGGTGAGAGGCTAAGCGAGAACCCTTTGGTGAGAGGCCGAGGGTGACACCCCAGTGAGAGGCAAAAGTGTGGGATTCAAGGGTGGGAGGCCTGCGAATCTTGCTCCACATATCCCTTTTTTCAGTTTCCATAAACCCCAAAAATTAGCCCCACAAAAAGAGTGTTAGAAAGCTCGAGCCTTGGTCGATGCCGGTCCTCGGGTGTCATCAACAACAGGGGTGCCATAGCTTTCAGCACCAACTCCAAAGTAACAAGCCAATGCGGAGAAAAGGAAAGTACCAACTAAACAACCGGCACCCAAAAATAGCCTAGAAATGACAAAAGCAGTCCGACAACACAACACAAAATCCACTGAATTATCAACACACTCACAACCCAATCCACATCATGGAAAACATCGGGTTTAGCCCATACACTAAGGTAAATTGTCGATGTGGGAAGGTGAAATGCGCCAACAATTCGATAAGATATCAAACCCAATCATCAAATTGGGTGAAGAACAACTATGTCCCACACAAGACAAACGACATCTCATCCTCAAGATGGACTAACACCAAGAACAATAAAAATTAGACATAAAAAGTGACGTTCCAATTGCAGCACAAAAGAAGCATATGAGTGGACCCACATGAAGTCACCAACCACAAGAGCACGCGCCAACAACATACGACACACCATGCGCCACGCAGCGCGACCTACACAATGACTAAGAAACCCAAGGAGCCTGACCACGATCTTCAGCCCCGCGGCGATGACGATAGGCTCGCAGCGGCGATGGAGAACACACTGGCGACACCAACCCAACAACACAGCCCCCGGGTCAAGAAGTTGCAAAGAAACCGAATTTCATTCATGTGTATAACTCCTCACCCACACACCTCTACACAGCTCAGATCTTGAAGGAGAGGAAGAGAGGAATCCGGATCTGAGCGCAACACAAGCCATAAACTCAAAAAAAATGTGCTCAAATCTATGCGTCGTGTAGTAAGAACTCTAGACCTACGATGAACGCTCAACATGAGCCATATCTGAGCAAAACAAACCACCAACTCCTTTTATCTATGGCGAAGGAGCACACACGAACTCGGATCTGAGAAGAGGACCCAAATCTATAAGCACGACACAACCAAACCTCCACACACATGCATCGTAACCCCCAACAGATTGAAGAATCATTTGCACATAGCCCAGATCTGAAGGAGGAAGCCAAGTTCTCCATATGATGAGGGGAAGGGCCGGTGAGAGCATTTGAATCGCCAAACGAGCACACTTCCCAATAAGAAAAATGAACAACGGCAAAATAATATTTACCACTTCAAAAAATGAGATTATGTAATATATGGAAATAGAATGTTTGTATTTAATGAAGTGGGATAGTTGTGAATTTGTGTTGGACAACAAATGAGAATTCGAGGAGAGGCCAAAGCGAGAAGAGGAAACACGGAGAGAGAGAGAGGGGAACTCCCACCTCCAATGAGAGTTTCTCTCTCTAGCTTCCTCTCTCTAACACCCCTCCTCTACTTTGTTTTTTTACTGCGCGTGAGCATGGTAAACAGATGGCCGGGGTCCATTTTTTTAAATAAAAAAAAAGAAAATCAGGATTAATCTAGACCCTTAATTTCTTTTGATTCAATGGTTAAGATTCATTCACATTTTACATTCTAGAGTGTTTACAACATAACTACCCTATATATATATATATATATATATATATATATATATATATATATATATATATATATATATATATATATATATATATATATATATATATATATATAGGTTAGTTCCGGTGTACTCAGCCCTTAACGTGTATCATGTACACAAATCTGGATCGTTGATTAGATGAGATGGAGGGTGGAGATTAATTAGCCCATTTGTTTGATTGCTTGCATAGATGATTATTCGGTCGAAAATAAATGATTATGCACTAGTATATGAAAGATTATTCAGTCGTATGAGTCTGTTTAGTAGGTTAGTCATTTTGATTATTCGATGGTTTCACTATATTATTCGATCGTACTGACGGATTATGCGATGGTATTGCTCTATTATTCAATGGTATAACTTAATTATTCGATGGTGTTACAATATTATTCGATCGTATTGACGGATTATGCGATGGTATCGATAGATTTTTCTAATAGCTAGCACCAAGAAAATGGCCCTAACTTTTACCTAAAAATTACCATCGCATAATCCGTCAGTACGATCGAATAATGACTAACCTAATAAACAGACTCATACGACTGAATAATCCTTCATATACTAGTGCATAATCATTTATACTTGACCGAATAATCATCTATGCAGGCAATCTACCACAAATGGGCTAATTAATCTCAACCCTCCATCTCAACTAATCAACGGCTCAGATTTGTGTACATGATACACGTTAAGGACTTAGTACATATGATCTACCATCTATATATATATATATATATTTATATATATACACCCTAAATCAGAGTGTTTACAACAAACCATCGGGCTTAAAATCGAAGGGCAAAAGAATATGAAGCCAATGGCAATGACTCCGACTTGGTGTCATCAAGCAAGCTGACGGAAGACGGCGTTGGGAATGCAGATGAGAAGGATGGGAAATAGGGGCAGCCGATGGAGAATCAGGAGGGGCGGGAGAGGTGTTGGCTCTGGCCGGTGAGCATCACGGGTGGAGTTGCAAGAGGCAGAGAAGTGGAGGATGATGGCGCATGAGATGCCACGGTAGTGACAACGAATTTGAACAGACCTTTGATTTTGTTCAGAACATTATCTGTTGCCGCCTCCATCTACATTCGTCTATTCGGTCGGATGAATTGCATTTCATAAGTCGGGAATAGGTGATATTTTATGGGAATTATTTGGTTGCTTATTTCCGATTTTGATTAAATTGTGGGAAGCTCTGTGATTGAGGAGATTTGAAAAGAAAGGTTATACTCTCTGTTAATTAAAACTTATCATTTCTAAAATGTACACACTTATTAAGAAAACAAATAAAATACACTTATACCTCTAATTATTATTCTACTTTGTTTACTTTATCAAAAATTATAACTAATGACTATCTAAATATTACAAGGGTGATTTCGTAAAGTAGATGGCAAAATTGTAAATTTATAAGTTTTTCTTAACAAAATTTATCTCTTAAAATGATAAGTTTTGATTAACGGAGAGAGTATGTTATACGGAGTATTTGCCAAGAAAGATCAAAGTTTGTGACTATGGTGGGATTTGTTGTTGTGATGTTACGCAATGCATTGGTCAAACAAGTATGTTGAGGCATTGATTAATTATTTGACTTATTTTTGTTTATATATACTCTATGTAAAATGGCTGAACCACTACGAGTAAAATAGATAAACCACTACAAATAAAATTGTTGAACCACTACAAGTGAAATGGCTTAACAACTACGAGTAAAATGGTTGAACAACTACAAAAAAAAATGGTTGAACCACTACGAGTAAAATGGCTAAACCCCTAAGAGTAAAATGGATGAACCACTACGAGTAAAATGGTTGAACCACTATAAATAAAATCGTTGAACCACTACAAAAAAAAATGTTTGAGCCACTACGAGTAAAATGGTTGAACCACTACAAATAAAACGATTGAACCACTACAAAAAAAAAAGGTTGAATCACTAAGAGTAAAATGGCTGAACCACTACAAATAAACGATTGAACCACCTCAAATAATATTGTTGAACCACTAAAAGTAAAATGACTGAGTTGAGATAGAAGGACAATTTAGTTGTTATCAACTTAATTATATGAGTTTTTAATACTTCATCTGTTTCATAATAATTGTCATTTTATTTTTTAGCACGCATTTTAAGAAGATAAAAACTCTGTAAAATATTATTTTTAATTTTTTTTTGTAAATTCATGATTATTACTAACAAGTATGAAATGAATAAAAAATAATATTTTATAGAGTTTTACCTCATTAAAAAACGTGCACAAAATCCAAATGACGTCTAATTTGAGACGGAGGGAGTACTTTTGAGTTAACATTTTACATCCAATTTTTTGAGAAATTGATACAATGGTTGATAAGATGACACGATTAAGGTTTGAGGTTGATACTGTTCTTTTGGCTTCTCAATTCTCCCACGCTTTGTGCACTAAGGATGGCAATGGGTCGGGTGGTGGGTGGATGATCTACTTCCGTCACCCAACCCACCACCCAAAACCCTTCACCCTACTCGCCCCATCACCCACCAAATATTTAACCGCTCCGCAGGCACGGAACCAGGAATGAAAATCGGGGTAGGCTAAAATCGCCTTATACAATGAACAAATTTTTAGAAGTTATTAATATCATATGTATAACATATATGTATACCCACCTAAAAAACTAATAAATAGAAAAATCTAATATACAATGAATAAATTTGTAAGAGTTATTAAATACTCCATAAATACACACCTAGATAAAAAGAAATGATAATTTTTTTTTATTAATATCACATACATAAACCTAATGAAGAGAGAAATAAAAACAAATGGACACTAAGTGGGATTCGAACCCTGGCAATTTGTAATGTATCCCTATTAACCAACTGAGCAACACAAGCTTTGAGACCTATACCTACTTTTAATTATTCAAGTTCTGGATTTTTTGGGTGAGCTGCAGCAAAGCCCAACCCACCCCTAAATCCGTTCATGTCGCTCCGTCCACCTATCACTCACCGGTTGACCACGTGGATCGGGTGATAATTCGAGTGAAATACACCTCGTCAAATTCAACAATAAAAAATTATAGAAAAACATACGTTGAACACTTTGATGAATAAACAACTAACAAATATAGTCAAATTCGGTCAAATATGTATAAAGTTCCACACAACTATCAACATTTCAAGCTAGAAACATATTTGATAGGTTTGTTTAATTAGGATTTGGGTGTATATTGGTAATTTCATATAAATAATGTAAGGGCAATTTGCACAACTATACAACTTTTTTTGTGGGTTTGCAAAAATACCACTTTTTTGGAAAATTTGCACAACTAACATGGGTGGTATTAGTGCAAATAAAACTAGGGAAAGGCTAAGCCGGTTGCAGGTTCACACAAGGAGAGAGAGAGGGAGAGAGAGAGAGAGAGAGAGAGAGAGAGAGAGAGAGAGAGAGAGAGAGAGAGAGAGAGGACATGAGTTTTGGTGGGGGATTTTGGCGCTAAAATTGGGGAGAGAGGAGGTTATCATTGCCCTATTTGTAAAGGTGATGGGAAAGGGGTTTCCCTCCATTTTTAAAGTATAATAGGAGAGGAGGAGAGAGGCCATCAGTTTCTTCCTCCCATGGATAAGAGAGCTGGAGAAAAAGGCCACTATTGGAGAATAACTCATCCGCATTAAGGTCCAGTTGCAGAGCACGTGTCGGGCGCATTATTTGTTCGTGTCAGTGTTAGTTAACTTCCGTGTCACAGAGGTATCTGAGAAACCCTAATTCTCAGTTGCAATGGGTAGACTTCTCTCCTGTTTCTCCTCATGTTTCGCGAAGAGTAGATACCCATTAACAATGGTGCTGATCCGAGTTTTCATTTACAGGGCAAAACGTCAAAGTCTGTGTGACTCTCATCTTCAACGACCGTTGGTTGTTCGATGGTGTCGGGTGGGTGTATTATGGTGAAACCGAGCGGAAGAATGTGATAATTGAAGAGGGCATCGACTTCGCCTCTCTGAATCAACTGTTGAGGCTCAAGGTCGGCCATGATTGTTCATATGAAGATTGGCGGTTGTCTTACATGCCAAAGGGGGAAGAAGCGGGTCATCTGATAACGATAGGTGATGATGACGACCTTGAGGCTTTTAAGTTTCTGAACTCGAAGTCTGGGGAACATCCATGGCCCATGGCAATATATGTTGGTCCAGTGGTGAAAGAGAGCCTTCAAGTACCACAACCCGGCATCGGGGAAGAATGCTTGAGTGGGCCTCGTAACTCTCAAAAGGTGGACGAGCTGGAGGCAGAAGGTAAGCCACAACCAAACCCTATGGTTGTAGATGTGGGGTTATATGGTGGAGGAGGGGTTAGCGAGTCAATAGGGAAGAGCAACGATATAAGGGTGAAAAACAATGTTGACACGGGGTTTGGAAGGGGTGACAAAGATATATGTGAAGGTGACAAAGGTAAGGGTCCGGAGGTGATCCTCTTGGCTGAGGTGATAGGGAAGAGGCAGGATGACGTTACTGACATGGGTTTTGGAACTGGTGACAGACGTATTTTTGAAGGGGACAAGGGTAAAATGTCCAGAGTCGAACCACATGGGTGAGGTGATAGGGAAGAGATAGGAGGACGCTACTGACAGGGGGTTTGGAACTGGTGAAAAGCTTATGAGTGTAGGTGACAAGGGTAAAGGTCCGGAATTGATCCAGTTGGGTGGGGTGATAGGGAAGAGCCACGAGCACGCAGCTGACAAGGGGTTTGAAACTGGTGACAAGAACATTCTTGAGGGTGACAGGTGTGAGGGTCTAGATGTTATCCACTTGGGTGACACGGAATCCTCCACCGATGACACGGTAAAATGTCAAGGTGACATGTATAAGGGGTTGGATGTCATATCCATTAGCAGTGAGGAGGAGGAGGAGGACTTCGATTCCGGAGTGAATAGGGAAGAGGTTTGGGATGATTTTGACTGGCAGGATTTTGAGGAAGACCCGGGTATGAGGGTGTCGACGGAGGGGGACGAAGTTGAGGATGAGGTGATGAGGGAACTTGAAGATTGGGTTCCTAGGTCCAGCACATCCCCACCTACGATGGAGAACGTTGAAGCTATGGTTGACAGAGCAACGCCTCGGACCCAGGATCCACGACGGAACCTGACAGAAATTTCGGAGGGACAATTATTCGCCTCGAAGGTAGAAGTGCAGACTTGCCTTAAGTGGATTGCAGTGCAGAAGTGCTTCGAGTTTGTAGTGAAGAGGTCGTGTAACAAAACGTATTTAGTTGGTTGTGTGGACAACAAGTGCACGTGGATGTTAAGGGCGTCGACTTACCGGCGCACGACTATGTGGTCCATCCGACAGTATGTCCAGGAGCATACATGTGACCTGAGCATGATGCACAACAATAGCCGACATGCTACGTCGAACATGATTGGACGCAACCTCGTGACCACGTAAGTGTTACTTTAGTTGCGAACAACTATTTATGTCACACAACATTATTCCACATGTCACATTATGTAACTCACCATGACACCATTATATGCAGGTTAACTGGGACTCGAAAGGACCTCGTTCCCGAGCAAGTGCAGAAAATGACGAAGTCCGAGTATGGAGTATCGTGTAGCTACTGGAAGGCACGAAGGGCACGACTGACAGCGAGGGAGGTGAAGCATGGGACCGACGAAGACCGCTACCGAGATATTATTCCATACCTGCACATGTTGGAGCAGACTAACCCCGGGACATATACTAGGTTAGAGCTGGACGCATCCCAAAGATTCAAGTACGCCTTTGTTAGCTTCGGGGTATGGCGCAAGGCGATCCCCTACCTTCGAAAGGTAATACCCCCATGTCGGTACTATAATATTGCATGTCACTTAACATACATAATCATGTCACCTAACCAGCTGGTGCCGATATCCATGTCCAGGTGATTTCAGTTGATGGGAGTTTCCTGAAAGGGAAGTTCAGGGGCACGCTTCTATTTGCAACAGCCCAAGATGCAGACCACGGTGTATACCCGATCGCGTTTGCGATTGTCGATGGTGAGAATCATGGGTCATGGGGCTTTTTCTTCAAGAACATGCTACATGTCGTCGATGATGCACCGGACGTAATGTTTGTCTCTGATCGGCATCTTAGTATCGTCAAAGATTTGAGGGACCACTATGTTTTTGCCAAGCAAGGGGCCTGCCAATGGCATCTATTTCAGAATGCCAGGGTGAAGTACAAGGGGGTGACGGGCCTGCAGACGTTGTACTTCAAGGTGGCGAAGGCGTACACGAGGGCAGAGTTCGAGAAGCACTTCGCTGATTTCTGCGCTCAGTCACCCCCTGCGGGCCAATACCTAAAAGAGGCTGGATTCCAGAACTGGGCCCGGGCATACTTCTTGGGGATGCGCTACAACATATTGGCGACGAACAACTCCGAGTGTCTGAATTCCATGTTCAATGAGCCCCGTAACCTGTCCATCACAGCCCTGATTGATGCTGTCATCGAAATAGTATCCAAGTGGTTTTACGAGCGACGAGAAAAAAGCACCAAATCAGGGTCGACGGTGAGCGATTACGTTCAAGGTGAGCTGAAAACGAGCTATGGGTTGGCAACATTCATGGATGTCAGAGCGCTCAGCGCACACGAGTACACTGTCCGTAGAGGGGCCTCCACCTGGGTTGTGAACCTGTGTGCCCGGACCTGCACATGCAAGCGGTTCGACATTGACCAGTTTCCGTGCCAGCACGCCATAGCCACTGCAAGGTTTCGAGGTACCAATTTCTTCTCTCTCGTGAATGACTTCTACAAAGTCGCAGCTTGGAAGGCGTGTTACGAGAATGTGCTATATCCGCTTCCTCCAAGAGCAGATTGGCGAATCCCCCCAGCCATGTCCAGCGCGGTGTGTCTCCCCCCGGATATGAAGTGGCGCCCTAGTCGCCCTAAGACTTGTTGATACCCATCTCGAGGAGAATTTACCCGTTTCAAGCGTCTTCGTTCGTAGAGGTGTTCCTCCATTGGTGGTCCAACGCCTTACCTCAGCAGCTGGGTCTTCTTTTGCATTTGTCGTTAGGGGTCAGTGGTTGGACCATTCTCCGTCTATGTTATTTTGTGAACGGGCTACGTACTTGGTAGTGTAATTAGGCTGTTTGTACATATGAAAAACTCTAAGTAGGCTGTTGTACTTTTGGGAACGGCTTACATACTACAGTTAAGTGGTGAAGAACTTCATAGTACTTTTGGGGATGGATTCAGAAAAAAACCCCTGTCACCCTCTTTGTATTCCCGTGTCAGGTAGAAGGGGTTATCATGTCACAGCTTTCAATTTGATGGTAGGCATTTCGGTGGTTGACGCTATGATAATGAATTAATCCATGCATTGGCGCTTATTTCAGCTCATATTTACATTCCTGAGTGTTTGTGGTAGTGGTGTTAGGAAATCACCCTTGTGAGCATATTGAAATCACCATTATGACAATGTTGAAAGGGTTATTATGTGAGTTGACACAGGATTCCAACTTTGGTGACACGGGTGATTTCCTGACAACTTATAACCAAAGTTTCGACAATGAGAACATAGTCAACCAGTGGTCAAAGATAGACCAAATTTTTGCCAAACTTGCAAAAATAGCACAATGGGAGAAAATTTGGAAAAATTGACCATTTCCCATTTATTTGGAAAAAATTGCTCGTAACCTCACCCTTTTTAGCTGGGTTTGGGCGGGAAAAGAAAAAAAAAGAATATTTTTGGGTGAGTTGACACGCGTCCCGGATATCACCACACACTCTCTGTCTGTATCCATCGGGACTCCATCTCTAAATTTCCATAACTCAAAAGCGTTCGAAGGGGGGGGGGGGGGGAAGAAGAGACGTCGGTGACGAGAAACAACGGGTCGAAGAAGAGACGGCCGGGAACTGTCGGATAAGAGAAGAACGCCGGCAAGAAAGTCAGAAGGTACGCCCCCTTTCTTTGTTGTGCGTTATCTTCGAATCTGGGGTTCGGGGTGGGTGGATGAATGAACCTGCTATGATGGTAAGGGATTGAACGTCAAGGAGCGCGGTTTTGGGGATTGTGGAGGGGTGACAATGGTGGTTGCAAATGAAGGAAAAGGAGCGCGATTTTGGGGATTGGATAGGGCAAACCCGCGGTTAGGGTATAGGAAGCCCGAAGAGGATGGCTATGGTGGGGGTCGAAATTGGGAATGGGGAAGATTAGGGGTTTGATTGGGAATGGGGAAGATTAGGGGTTTCCATTAATTTGAAATTCAGATTTGGGGAGTTGATGTGGAATGTATGTCGTCAGTGGTTTAGAAACGGTCTGACATTTGTGACATGGGTTTACAAATTGAGTGACATGGGTTTACAAAGCGAGTGATATTGAATATAAAATTTGTCGATAACGTATTGTTGCTCTTAAACTGCAGGAAATAAATGGTTCGGACAAAATTAACACAGCCAGACAAAAAGCGGGAGCCCCGTTACTGTGTCCCGGAAGAAAAGCACTTCCGCGCACGGGTAAACCAAGGGTTGAGGGTGGCGATGCTTGCCAACATCGCCAACTACGTCGAGGAGACGGACGCTGCTAGGGATATCGTGGTGAAGATACTCGAGAAGATTATGGATACCTTGGAGAAGATGGATGATAAGGTACTTCAGTCTTTCGCATTATTCACTCTCTCATATTCTTATTAAGTTCAGTGACTAGGGTAAATAGAGTAATGACATGGGACATACAGTAGGTGACACGGGATATAAAAGTATTGGAGGAGATGGTGGATTTGTTGTAACAACTTATTGTGTGCAGATAAAAGTGTTGGAGGAGAAGATCCATGAAATACGGGATGGAAAATTGATTGGAAGAGGCAAGGAACAAAGAGTAAGGGATAGTGAAAACGAGGTTGTACATGTTGGAATCCATGTAACTTGTAGATCGGTTTTGCAGGTTATTGATGTTCATGTTGATGTACCAAAGAGGACTCGTACTGAAGCTGTGGAGAAGCCCGACAAGTTGCTAAGGTACGCTCCTTGTGGCCCGTGCCATTCATCCTTTATGTTTTCAATTATGGCATGGGGATGTTAGCAAGGCGACAGGGGTTGTTTTGTTTTGTGATATGGGAAATGTGTTTGGGAATTCAGAGGTTGTTCGTCGACCAGGAATTTGAGAGAAAGGCGTCGAAGAATACGAAACCGCAGGCCTCTAAAGGGAAGGACGCCGTCGTTCCCGGTGAAGCCGTTGCCATGGGACTAGTTTCTGCGGCCGACTATGAGGCCCTACAGGGGTGGCTCGCAAGGTAACCCATCGTCTCATTCCAATCTTCATTATACGGCACAGTTACCCTTTCATTGATTCCACTCCATTGTACGGTCCAGTGCGGACGGTGAGAACCGGTCAACGGCTTGCGGCAAGGACCTGTCGAAGGAGTTTTTTACCACCCTCCAGACGCCCCGCTATTGGATCCACTCAGAGGTACGAAGCTGGTATATTGTATTTATCACATTTTATTATGATTCGCCTTGCATACGCATTTGGGTTGCACTTGGACTATGTTGTGGGTTGTAATGGGGGTTAACTTGTCGCAGCACTTCGAGCAGTCATGCTTCCTGCTACGTAAACAAAGCGCGGAGAGGGGTTACTACATTGGGCGTCGAGTAATTGTCTTGGACTCCTACTTCTCCAGCTATCTGGAGAGGGAGTGGAAGGAGTACAACTCAGACGTCGGGGGGTATGAGGCGAGTGGCATACTCCTCTCATACTTCGATGGCCGGGCCCTGGCGCCCATGGTCCGTCTGTGGGAAGGCGTGGACCTTGTCCCCCTACCCCTCAACCTGAGGGGCAGACATTGGGTTGCCGTTGCTCTTGATCTGAAGGAGTGGCAGGTGAAGTTGTATGACTGCGATGTGCACTGCGTGATAGACGCCCAACTCCCACCCCTGCTGATGCATGTTACCCACCTCCTCCCCATCATCATGGATGCACACGCTGAGTTGAAGGTGAAGTATGCATCGAAGCTGCCAGGCCCGTTTCGCATAAACCGCGACGAGCGCGTTCCGCAAAACAAGCTCAGGTATGTTTAGTGCGACGCATGTATTTCATGTCACTGGATGATATCTCCTCCTCTGTTTTGGCAACATCTCCGTCATTGCAGTGGTGACTGTGGCCCTTACACGATCAGATTCATAGAGCTCCTCATGGAGACCGATCCCACCTTCGATGGCCTGGACGACACGTTTATTGGAGCGTACAGACAGATGCTAGCGGCTGCCATCTTCAATGGTCGACTCGGTGGACGCATAATCTGATTGTTGTTTGGGTGTAGTTATGGAAGTGAATTGTTGTCGTTTGTTGTGAACAACGTTGCTCTTAATCTTGTCCTTTGGTTGTTTGGATACAATTACTTTTGGGAACGGGTTACACTCTACTGGTAAGTGGTAAAGCACTTCGTAGTACTTTTGGGTAGGGGTGGGCACGGGACGGGACGGGATTGAGCCGGGACGGGACTCGTCCCGTGAAATTTTTACGGGACGGGATCAGGACGGGATTGACACTTTTTTTTCGGGACGGGATGGTGTCTGGACGGGACGGGATCGAGACGGGACGGGCCTTGTCCCGCAAATAAAAATAATAAAATATTATATAAATTTACAAAGTGAAAAATGCTTTCATAATTCATTAATTTGTATAATATGTTGAATACGGTATTCTTCTCAACTATATTATTCAATAATAATAATAATAATAATATTATTATTATTATTATTATACTATTATTAATTCATACAATGATTATATAATTAATTATAATGTTCAACATATCTGGCTACATTATCTTACTAAATCGGGACGGAAAGGGATTGAGACGAGATTCACCAGATACTGTCTCATTATCGATTGATAGTTGGAAAAAATACCGTATTTAGCTATTTGCCTCTTGTAACTCTAAATAATAATAATAATAATAATAATAATAATAATAATAATAATAATAATAATAATAATAATAATAATAATAATAATAATAATGCCACGTTATATTCAAAAGAAAAATAATATTAATATTATTACTTATTTTTATTGTTATTATTATAAAATAATTATACTTTACAATAAAAAATATAATATGATATAATAATAATATAATAATGTAATATAATAATAATAATTTTATTATAAAGTAATATTATTATTAAGTTAAATTATAATATTATATAATAATAATATTATTATTATAATCAATTATTATTATAAATTGAAAAATATTTTTATAATTATAAATAATATTTGCTCAAAAAATAACAATATTATTATTATAAACAAATATTATTATTATTATTATAAATGGAAGATTATGATTATAATTATAATTATAATATTTGCTCAAAATAATAATACTAATAATATATTATTATTATTCTATAATAATATAATAATATTATTATTATTATAAAAATTATTATTATTATTATATGCGGGACGGGACGGGATTTGCGGGATCCCACCGGGATCGTCCCGCGTTTCGTCCCGCATAATTTTTGCGGGACGGGATCGGGACGGGATTCACTATTTTGTCCTAAATCCCACCGGGATCGGGACGGGATCGGGACGGGACCGGGACGGGATCGGGATTTGCGGGATTTGTGCCCACCCCTACTTTTGGGGATGGATTCAGTAAATAACCCTTGTCACCCTCTTAGTATTACCGTGTCAGGTTTAAGGGGTTATCATGTCACTGGTTTGAATTTCATGTTTATCGGTCCGGAGGTGACACTTTGATAATGAAATCACCCATGCATTGGCACTTGTTTCAACTCATGTTTAAATTCCTGAGTGTTTGTGCTAGTCGTGTTAGAAATTCACCCTTTTCACCATATTGACATCAGTGACACGATAATTATGTAAGTTGACACGGGATAGAGACTTTGGTGACACGGGTGATTTCCTTACAACTTACAACCAAAGTTTCCACCATGCCAACATCGTCAATCACTGCCTAAAAAATATCATAAAAATAAATTAACAGTCTAAAACCTATGTAGCACGGAAACGCCTAGGACACGGTTCACAAATAATGGACACGGTTTGGAATTTAAAAAACCCGGTTCATAATTAAAATAAAAAAGAGAGGGGGTGTTTGATTTCAATTTATATGAGATTTAGGTGTAGGATCTACAAATTGATGATGGTTCAAGCTCACAAACTAATGTAAGTTGACACGGGATTTCAACTTTGGTGACACGGGTGATTTTCTTACAACTTATAACCAAAGTTTCCACCATGCCAACATCGTCAATCACTGCCTAAAAAATATCATAAAAATAAATTAACAGTCTATAACCTATGTAGCACGGAAACGCCTTGGACATGGTTCACAAATAATGGACACGGTTTTGAATTTCAAAAAACCCGGTTCATGATTAAAATAAAAAAGAGAGGGGGTGTTTGATTTCAATGTATATCAGATTTAGGTGTAGGATCTACAAATTGATGATGGTTCAAGCTCACAAACTAATGTAAGTTGACACGGGATTCCAACTTTGGTGACACGCCCCGATTTTCCCCTCTCTCTTCATAAATACACCTCCATCGATCCTTTCGACTTCCATTCTTCTCTTGCACGCCACAACAACATTTCTGAAGAAGAAGAAGCGAACAGGTCGGGTTTGCTTCAACAGTGGTGCTCATCTTCAACAAAAATCTTTCAATTCCAAGTAAGTACAACCCCGATTGGCATCTGTGTTGATGATTACGGTTTGGATTTTAGGGTTTTCATGGATTATGAGTTTGTTTTGAATGAAATCTGAGTTGTTATTAGGGTTTTCGACATAGAGTACTAATTGAGGACATCGAAAGCTTTCCGATTAGGGGCTAGGGTTTATGTAACTTCCATTTGTGGGTATGCATGTGTATGCTGCAGATTTCGGGTGAATATGTCCATGACTGGTTTAAAGTTCAGTGATTTTTGTATCATTCATCTTACTGCTCACTGTTTTATGGCTTGTGCCTTGTGTACTTCCCTGTTTAAAACATCCATTAGTCTCTTATCTTACATGCAATTAGTTGGTGGAATTTGCTTGGAGTTCCGATCGGCATCTTATTGGTTTAGGCTTGATATATGCAATTAGTTGGTGGAATTTGCTGAATTGGGGGTGAGAATGCAGCCACAGTGAGTGATGGACGAAAACATAAGCACAGTTTAGGATATACTTTACTGATAGACTATTTGTGTGATTCTAAAGCATGAGGGTGTTTTGATTAAGCCTATGAAAGTTGCAACCTTTCTCTTTGTATGTGAAGGTTCTTGGTAGGGAAGTCAGTCAACTATATATAGTTCATGAAACTATTAATGTTGCAACCTATTTTTTTTTTGTTTACAGCAGTGCCATATTTGATTGTTTGCTTTTTTTAAAACTAAGCATTAAGCATACTTTCCAGTTCAACATTATGAGTTTGGTTGTGCTGTCTGTGCTCGGTAAAGTCCTATTCCCACCATCCCTTTTGACAAACAAATTTCTTCCCATTTTTTATATAACTTTGTGAAAACTTGATTTCACCTGCTGCTTTATGCTGCTGTTGCCTTTGCTGTTTGCACACTTAAACCTTCAGCTTCTTGTGATGATGGGTTTTCTAACCACCTTTTTGTAATTGGTATTTGCATGCACATAAATCTCTCCTTATCAACATTATAATGTCCTGACATTAATTTAGCTTATATATCACATTCTCCTTTAGTTGTTTGGTGATATATCATCTCACTCTCCCATTCATCTTTTTCATATATATGTACTTGTGTCCATTATACAACATGCTTAGATTATTTTCATATGTATGTTTTTGTGTTTGGTTTTCTTGTCCCATCTCACATTTATATTCCCTTGTACTGGTAGGAATCATGTGGCCTTACTCCGACAGCAACGTTGACACGGACTCCGACAACGACCGGAGCTACCAGAGCGGTGACAATAGGAGGTACCACTAGCTGCGTACGGACTACGACTACGGCCGCAGCAGTTGGGACCGTCGAGGGGAGGAGGAGGATGATTCTCAGTCAGACAGGAGAGACCCCAAGCAGGTGGCTGAGGACAATGCGCTCTGGAACTACGCCGCCTCAGAGCTCACTGAGCTCCGCCAACAAGTTCAGTCGCTGCTGAACCGGGATGCTGCGAGGGAGGAAGCTATGGCCGCCCAGCGCACTCAGCTGCAGGCCGCCAACACGCAACTATAGACCACCACTATTGAGCTGCAGGCTACCCAGTCCACGCTACAGGCCACCACTACTGAGTTGCAGGGTACGCAGACCACGCTGCAGGCCGCCACGGAACACAACATGGTCCTCGGCAACAAGTTGGTGAGGAGCGAGGCTAGCAACAACCACCTGGTGCAACGGGTGGCCGAGGTGTCCTCCTTCCTCTGTGGGTAGTGGGTCGGGCACGCTAGCGAGCAGCTCCGCACCCGACAGCTCACCCGCTGGAACAGGCTCATGGGGTGGATTCTCGTGCTGATGATGGGAGTGATGGTGCGTCTGTTCACCAGGGCTTAGGACCTCCGAAGGCAGTTATGTTTTCTTTTTGCCAAAACTTGTGATGTTGTTGTCTTTTGCCATAACTGATGTCAGGGTAGTTAGAAACAATGTTTCACCCACGCTTGGTTGGTTGTTGTTTTTTGGAACGCCGAGTGTGGTTGCACCGTTATGAATGGTGCATGTATGATCGGATATGGTATGTATAGGGCAATGTCTCTCCTATATTATGCATGTCTATTACAATGCCTGAGTGTTTGTGCTAGTCGTGTTAGAAAATCACCCTAGTCACCATATTGACAACAGTGACACGATATTTATGTAAGTTGACACGGGATTCCAACTTTGGTGACACGGGTGATTTCCTTACAACTTATAACCAAAGTTTCCACCATGCCAACATCTTCAATCACTGCTTAAAAAATATCATAAAAATAAATTAACAGTCTACAACACATAACCACCGAGTGAAGATAAAGAAAGCGAAATAGTTCATAGCAACGTACTAAAATACCAACCTAGTGAACTACCGTCCACAACTAAATGTTCCGACCAGCAACCATGGTCATAAATATCAAACACAATAAAAACGATGTTCATAACAACCTTCTACCATAACATCAAAGTTCATAACACTGGGCAATGGTGATCACAACTGCGATCATAACCGTCTACCATTGAAGATGCCAACAGCGAGCATGTGCCTGTACGCCCCGATGAATGCGTCGTCAAGACCGTCGTAGGTGAGAGCGTCCTTCGTGAGGAGTTGCATGAACCTGATCGTGTATGGACCGCAGTCTCCACTGCAATAGGGAATCGCCGGAGTCAGATTCATTACAGCCGGATGCCACTATGAGACGAAGAAATATTTAAGTGTTCCACAAAAATTACCTCTGCTTGTTCTGCGGAATCCTTTTCTCGCGACTAAGGGCGAACGGCTTTGGCAACTTGTCGGCGTAGGTGGCCATCAACGCGGGGTGGGCATTCATCAGTACCGGGATAAGGTGGGTGATGCAGCTTAAGTGTGCCGGCAGATGGCGGTCCCTCACGATGTAAACGTTTGAATCATAAACCCTTACTTGCCACCCGATCAGATCTATGGCTACGGCGATCCAGTGAATATTGTCCACGTTCAACGATAGGAGGATGAGTTCCGCTCCTTCCCACGCCCGGCCTATCGTCGTCGGGGACCGCCCGTCGAAGTAGGCAAGCAGCTTCTCGTCGGCTTCGTAGCTATCCGCATCGCTCTTGTATTTGTCCCACTCGGTCTGCAGATAGAGACCGAAATATGTGTCCACAACCACAACTCGACCGCCAACGTCACCGGCCCTCTCCGTTACCCCTTTACGAAGAAGATAGCATGCTTGTTCCATGTGCTGCATCGATTACAACCCTAGTAAAAATCCAAAACCATTGCAGTACCTATTACAGTAGATACCGTGTCATTGACTAAACAAAGGTAGTCACTTAGGCGGGTTTGGTACCTCAGAGTTTAGCCAAACTGTGGGCGTTTTTAGTTCGGTGAAGAACTCCTTAGTCAGCGCCGTGTCGTACGCAGTCGTCCAGCTGTCCTCATCCCCGCTGCACAACCACAAGCACAACTACAATGTTAGGAGAATGGAGTCATGTATGCAATCACTTGGGTACGTCTACTGATGAGTGTCACCTATCCATCCAGTGGAGGAAGCCATCGTTGTCTGACACGGAAACAAGACCCAGCTTAATCGCGGTCGCGCCTTCGACAACGTTCTTCCCTTTTCGGCCCCGCGTTTTCTTCTGAGGCGGGGACTTCACTTCCCCTTCACCTCCTGGACCTCTCTTACTCTTCCTGCCTCGAACGGGCTCCGCTCTTGCGGCCTCTGGGATCTTCCAATTGGTTAGACGGTTTCAACGGTTAGGGCAAAAATGTTTTTACCCCCGTGTCACCCGAAAATGTACTCATGTCGGCTAACACTGATACACTTGTCACTTACGTACTACTATAGATTCAAATGACAATGTGAAGTAAAAACCAATTTACCTTCTCATCCTGTCCTTCCGGCGTTGCCTGGTCGTTCACTGTAGGTGGTACCTCCGTTGAACCGGCCTTAAGGTTGTTCTCCTCAGCCTCCCTATGTGTCTCGTCATTCTCTCCACTGACATCTCTCCCAGTTCCTCCAACGGTCTCGTCTTTCACAGCCTCTGAGATCTGGCAATTGGTTATGGTTATTTCAATTGTCATTCAGATAATTTATTTGTTCCCTTATCACTTAACATATTAAAACGTGTCGCTTCACATTAACAACCGTGTCAGTTGTCTGCAATATATTGAAATATTAAAAAATGTTGATTCTATTACCCCTTCACCATGGATTCAGAAAATACCATGTCAAGTAACAACCAATTTACCTCCTATTGTCCTTCTGGTGGCTGGTCTTCCACCTTAGTTGGTCCCTCTGTCCCCCCGATCTTTTGGTCGTTATCCTCTCCACGGACATCGCCCATTGGTTTCTGCTCACCTCCTGCATTCGACTGGCCCTCTCGCATCCCATTCACAACACCTTCCAAGACCTTCATCTGATACACAAAGTACATAAATGAGGGGTGGTTCGCGAATGTTATTCGGCATTGGGAGATAAGTAACCCGTGTCACCTTTGAAAAATACCCGTGTCACATATAAAATATACCCGTGTCACATATGGCAGAAACGTTACACGTACCTTGTCATCCATGCTCCGTATCCATGTTGCCATGGTTCCCAGCCTCTCCAAGATCAGTTCTACTGACTTCCCCAACTTATCTTCCCAGGATTCCCTTGTCCCATCTCGTTGCTCCGAACTCGGGCCGGCCTTGCCAGAGCCTTCACCGTAATAAATCGGTGCCAATGCAGCCTCAATGTCAAAGGTCAGGCTCCTCATGCTGGTAGAAGCACCCGAGCATCAATTCATACTCGCCGACCTTCGGTACTAGTATCGGGTTGTCTTCGACCTTGATGCTATCCGATTTTTCAGGGTCCATGCGGGACTGGATCGTCTCATACATTAGATTGTCGTCATCGGCTATCCACCTCAGCATGCGAGGCAACGCCGTCTTCGACACCCGGTTCGCAAACGCCTCCCCAATCCTCGGGACCGCTTCGTACATCCAAATCTACAACAACCACACATGTCACTCGAGTTCATCAATTGCACTTAATAGTTCAAGCATAACTTCGGTCAAGTAGGTAACCTGGAATGCATACGGAAAACCCATAAGCCCATATCCATATCATTCGTCCTTGTCGTTCGCCTTCGGCTTCAAATCAGCGACACGTCGTTCTATGACGCCCGACAGGGACTCGTGGGTGGCCTCGTACACAATCCTGCCCTAGGGGTAATCCAGAAATCGATCAACATTCTCCACAAGCTTCACAATCCACCCTCGTATGACTTTCCTGGGTTCTCCCCCCAGCAGAACTCCTTCGACGATGAGGAGGAGAGCGATCTTAAAACGCCTTCTCGCACTCGGCTCCTTCAAGATGGAGTTCTTGAAGGCTTTCTCTAGCTCACCCACCTTCATGTTGTCCATTCCGAATAAGTCCTTGAGAGCCTTCTTTGTCTTCTTGTCATCCTCCGTCTCTATGTCTTTCCCCCCGAACTCGACCACACCGCAAACCAATAACGAGCGCAAACTCCTTGATAGAGAATCACCGGAGCTTGTCTTGAAGCATGTACCAAGTCTCCCACTTCTTTTCTGTCACAAGATGCCGTTGTAACATGTAATACAGTAGTTGCGATGAGAATTGAACCCGGTTTGCCATTTGCACAATACCCCCAAATTGGCTTCGCAGCAGCTTATCCCAATCGACGGGGTCGACCCAGTCGTCCAAGTTGACGAGCAGCGACACTTTGGAACAATGGTTGACCCGCCCTCGGAAATGCTTCTCCTCCGGCACTGCGAGTCGTGGCTCCACCTTCTTCGGTGGCCGGACACCTTTCCTCCTCAAATTCTGGGACCGAACCATGTTCTTCCTGCAATTAGGTGGACATGAACATAATCAATATCCACACAAATTCACCCCCCTACTTAGTAAATCTGTCTGCGAGTGTTTCACGAAAAAAGGCCCATGTCACCTTAGGGGGTAACCCTTGTCACACAACAGAATAAGTCATGTCATGAATGTCAGTTGGCTTCTCCCAATACTCCTACAGTACCCGTTTATGACAGGGGTTATTCTCCACTCTCACATTCTGGGTTAAAGGACCCGCAACCCTCCCACGCTCATCTTCAACCTCCCTCGCTCTTCTCTGTCAATTCATCAGATCCCATACCCCTTTTACCCCAGATCTCTATTTCCCCGTATCCCCCAATTCCCCACATCACCGTTAACCCAAATCCCCAATTTCCGAATTTTCTCCATTCCCAAATTGCATGCCTTTGAACGAAACAATGGAAGAACGCAAATGAAGTGGGGAAGATTGCAAAATAAGTGAAGATTCAGAGTAGTAGAGATGGGTGAGGACGGATTCAATAATCAATTGAGTTGTACCTGTTTTTCGGCGCCTTCCGCTCCGGCGTCTTCCTCCCTTGTCCTATGTTGTCTGTTCAGAGCGGTCGGACTGCTGCTCTCCTCCTTCCCTTCAATTCACAACCGCCTCTCTTCTTGCCCTCTATTAATATTCGCTCTCTCTCTCTCTCTCTCTCTCTCTCTCTCTCTCTCTCTCTTTCCCTTGTGGTGGTGGTTTTATTCCCCAACTGCAATGAATGCAAGTTGGTGTAAATTACTTTTGCTTTTCCTTTTATTTTCGAGAGACACAATATTTTTGTTTTTCTTTTTTTCTATTTTTTAAAGTGGGTCAAATTAACTGTGCAACCAACTGCCACCCTGAAAGATTCCTTTTCTATTGTCGTTTTGTTATTTTTGTCCCAGTATGGGGCCACGTCTTTGCATGCAAGTGTCCCCTCAAAGGTTTTTTCGTGTCACTATTCACTCTCTCATATTCCTACGTATAGTCTAAATGACCCATGTCACCCCTTTTAATCCTCGTGTCATGTAACAACATCTACGTTGTCACCAAATTGGATAGATACATATAACTACACTGCCAAGTTTAACAAAAAATATGTCCGCATATCTACAATATCCAAATGTTCACATTCGACAACTACCAAGTTTCGAAAAATATCCAAATGTTCTACTTGAACTATTACATGAGGGTGTTATGATTGGAAGCAAGTGTTCACAACAAACATTCACCAGACACTCCAAAGTCTAGCATCCGAGTCGACCATGGAATACCCCAACAGCTAGCATCTGGCGGTATGCCTCAATGTACGTGTCGTCCAATCGCTCGAAGGTCGGGACAGTCTCCAGCAGAAGCGGCATGAATCTAATGGTGTACGGGCCAGAATCACCGCTGCAATGGGGAACAATCAGTCAGGACGCGGACACCGATTCCACATTCAATGAAATGAAATTGAACCATGTGATCCAACTTACCTTTGCTTGTTCTGTGGAAGGCTCTTGTCCCGGCGAATGGAAAACGGTGTGGGGACCTTATCCGCATACTTCACCTTCAGATCGGGGTGTGCCCGCATAACGACAGGGATGAGGCTTGTCACATGCATTAAGAGGGGCTGGAGCTGGCGTTCTGTCACGATGTGGACGCCGCAGTCATACACCCTGACCTCCCACTCCTTCAGATCGATTGCAAGCGCAACCCAATGTTTGTTCCTCACGTTGAAGGGGAGGAGGATGAGGTCCGTACCTGACCACGGTCGCCCCAACAGCTTCGGAGACCGGCCATCTAAGTACGCCATCAATGTATCACTGGGGTCGTACGCTTCGGGGCTGGCGTTGTACTCCTTTCATTCCTGCGGTAGATAAAGTCCCGTCAAGCACGTATCCACAATGATGGCTCGACTGCCAATGTCAGCCGCTCTGTCTGCGACCGCTTTGCGCAGAAGGTAGCAACACTCCTCCATCTCCTGCATGAAGTGAACCGCAATTACAATCCAAAATCCTGACACGTGAAATTTGATAGGTGACAAGTGTTCATACCACTGTTCCAAACCAATCTTGGGGTTCTTCAGGCGGTTGAGTAACTCCTTCGTCACATCCACACCGCAAGGTGACTTACGCACCTCCACGTCCCTACTGCACGGTAAGTTTCTGTCAGGTATAGTGGACGTTCAACTATCTACCTTCGTCGTCTATTCGAGAGTAAGACACATAAGTTACGTACCTTGCGAGCCAACTTGTCATGGCGTCCTTGTCCGTCGCGGACACAATTTCTAGCTCAACAACATCAGTGGGAACACTGGCTACCTTCTGGGCTCGCGGTTTCTTGGCCGGGGGAGCCAGCTCCTCTCCAACACCCTTCCTCATCTTCTTCGCCCCCTTAGATGCATACACCTGCTCTACCCAGGGCTTCGCCCTATCATCACCTTCAATTTTCTTTCCCCCTTCATCAGGACCAGACCCCTTCAAACTAGCCTCTCCCAACTGCAAACATATCAAACTTAGCTAAGATTGACACTATCCCTTGTCACATAACAGATATACTCATGTCATACAACTACATTGTCCCTGTCACCATTAACTGATAGAAAAAACATACATCCTTGCTCTCTCTTGCCGGCCCATCCCCTGCCTTGAGGGATTCACCTTCAGCTAGCTTGTCCCCGACATCAGATTGCTTGTCCCCTGCCTTGGTCTGAAAAAATTTCGTGCCAGTTTCCATAAACGTTCATGTCACAGATATAATTTTCCTTGTCACCTTTTTTTCATAAATAAACCTTACCTCCTTGGTCTTTCCTTCCCCCCCCCCCCCCCCACCCCATCCCCTGCCTTGACAGATTCAGCTTCATCATGCTTGTCCCCGACATCATCACCAACTAGCTTGCTCTCTCCTGGCCCCCCATCCCTTGCCTTCACAGTTTGAACTTCAGCGTGCTTATCCCCGCCATCATCCACTTCAGTTTCCTTCTCAACATCAGCTCCAAACTGCAAATGAAATCAACATTCAATTAGGCCTCAAACTTTCCAGTGTCACTTAACATAACAAATCATGTCACACGGCTACATTCTTCCTGTCACACTGGATCGATAAATTCTTGTGATGTTTACCAACAACTTACCTTACCACCTTGTCCACCCTCACCGCCTTCAGCCGCAATTGACTTTATCAAATCATCAAGTTCGACCTGTAAAAAATAAATTAACGTTTGATATTGGATCCCCGATTTCAAGCAGGACTAAACATCGAAACGCATGTCACGCAAAAACAAACTTACAAACTCATCCCGTTTTTTCTCATCGCTAGCTTGTTCTTTATGGGTTGCTTCTTGCCAGGCCGTCCCCTTACATTGACGATCTTGCAGCTCAGTCACGGCCACCTCCAATAATTTCAGCTGCAGGTCAACAAATTCGTACTTCATATCACCATAAGGTGACAAAATTCAACACAAGCATTTTATTACGTGACAACTGTGATGAGTAATCAACACCCAACAAATGAAAATTCACACTTCATATCAGACTAAGGTCACCTAATTCACTTCTAAACATACACATATCAGACTAGGCCCCCCTCAATTTCATAGCAGATTCGTTCAATATCTACACTACGTGTCACTTGTCCAATTTCTAGTGTCAGGAGTCCATTTACCCTTGTCACCACAGTTCTCCAGAGTCTCCACAAAACAAATATATGGGAATTAATTGCGTACCTTTTCATCCATCTTCTCCATCCCTGTTGACATTGTCTCAAGCTTGTCCATAACTTGTTCCAGAGTCTTGGCCACGTCCCCCACCCAGCCGTCCTTCTCATTGCCTCCTCTTCGCGTCTTTGGGGAGCTCCCACCAGGGGCTTCGAAATGTGTCAGGAAGGGTGCCACTAGGTCATCGAAGAGGGGGTCGGACTTCTCATCATCGTAGACACACCCATCCATCAACTCCAGCTCAGCCTCCTCTAGTATGAGTATTGGGTTATCGTCAATCTCAATGGCCTCCTCTCCCTCAGGTTCAGTGCGGCTGGCTATATCAGCATAAGCTAGGTTCTCGTCCTTGAGGGTCCATCTCATGCAACGAGGGAAAGTCGTGGTCGACACCTTCGACGCAAACCGGACCCCCCCATTTTGGCATGGATTCCAACAACCAAATCTGCACCGCATCCCCACTCAAATTAATAAATTTTCAGCATATGAATTACAAAATGATCATGGGTGTGGTCAAGAAGGTTACCTGAAAGGATAGCGGATAACCCATCAGGCCATAACCATTGCGCTTCTTTCAATCTTCTGCCTTCAATTCAGCCTCCCGGCGCTTTACGGCGCCGTCCAGCGAGACGTGTGTTGCAGCATAGATGACCCGCCCCCATAAGAATGCCAAAAACCGATCCACATTCTCCACCAACCAGACGATCCAGCTCCGCAGCCCCTTCCTCTGTTCCTCCCCTAACAACACGCCTTCCACAATGTACAGAAGCACTAGCTTGAATCGTCTTCGCGGGCTCCGCACCACCAACATTGAGTTCTTCAGCTCGCTCTCCAGGTCACCGACCGTCATCTTCTCGTTTCCAAAAAACTCCTTGATAGCTTTCTCGTCGTCCTCCATCTCACTAGCTCTTGGTTGACTGCACCGCAGCCCGATAACTAAGGCAAACTCCTTGAGGGAGAACCTCCGGAGCTTCCCCTTAATCCAGTACCAGGTCTCCCACTCCTTATCGCTCCCAAACTGGCGCTGGAGTGCATAATGCACCATTTGTGAAGAAAATTTCACGCGGTGCGCCAACTGCACAACCCCACCCAGTTGGGAGTCAAGGAGCTTCTGCCAGTCGCCAGCGTCAACATAGTCATCGATGTTGTTGAGCATCGACAGTCTTCAGCCCTGGTTCACCTGGGCCCGGAAGTGCCTCTCTTCCGGGACTACGTATTCAGGCTCTCGATTCTTCGACCTCAGATTCTTCGTCCTCACCATTTCTTTCCCGCAATTTCCATCAGACAAACAAAGTCAGTTTACAAATTATATTCATCCCCCTCTGTCACCTAACAGACTAACCCATGTCACTGTACCCCTGTCACTCAAGGTGAAATGTTGATAGGAGGAAATCGAGTATGCAAATATAAAATATAACTAAAGTAAAGCAAACCAGATTCCGTCCCTTGCAAATAATTACAAGACTTCCTCCCGGTGCAGCAGCGGGAAGTCAGGATCGATCCACGAGGAAGCGTGTAAGCGGATCCTAGGCAGCGGAGAAATGTCACGAAAGTCAACTACAGGGGTCCTAGATCTCGAGTACAGCAACTCGACAGAAGATCGGACAGTCGAACACAGCGCAGCTGCAAGCACAGGGTCTCGTCGATCTCGACAAAGGCTACTCGAGATCGAGTAAAGTCCTCATCGACGTCGGCTTGTCTTGGTCGAGTACCTGCACACAGAAGCTACAACGACCTTGGCCGAAGATCAGTAGTCGAGATCGAGTTGTGCTATTCGATCTCGAGGAAAGCAGAAAATAAAACGAAAGAAAATAAATGCAAATCCTTTGGGGATTCGAACTAAACTGTATGAAAAGGGCTTCCAAGATTGGGGTTTGCATCAACAATAACCAGGCATGCGTAAGGCAGAAATAAAACAGATAATCATGTGAATTGCATCAAAGGACTAAGCTTTCGCCTTTTCCAACAATTAGACAACTCTTTCAAGAAACCCTAATTGTCTCTACTGATTTTATGTTTACAATCCAAGTTGTTAGCATGGACCTCCATTGGATGGGTAATAAACACATAACAAGTAGTAGATGCTCAAAACATGATGAAGGTCGGATCTTTACCTCAAATATGCATGGCTATCGTCGGGCTCGCCCCAACCCTAGAAGTGGGTTGACTACTCGCGCTTCATCATAATTAAAGACATCAATAATAAAAGGAAATAAACTTGCATTAATAAAATAAAATAGAGCTTACAACCAAAGGAAGCCAATTCCGCTCTCGCTTCACCAACTCCTCTTGGCCACTCACTCTCTCTTTCTCTCTACTACTTCTCCTACTAAAATTGAATTGGAATAAGATTGAATGATGAAAAACTAGCCCCTAAGGCTTTATTTATAGTCTTCTATTCCTTGCTAATCAAGGATAGAAACTATCTATCTATATCTACAGAGCTTAAAAGATAAATAAATGTAATTTAGGAATTAAATCTAAAACGGGGAAATAATATCTAAATAGGTAAAATATCTTCTTGTTGATAGATCTTATCTTCCAAAGATAGAACTTGATGTATCTCGGCAATCTTGGATTCCTTCGGCTCCAAGGACTCCCAACTTGACACGGACAGCTCACACCGCGTAATGCGGCTTCAGGACGCGGCTCCTCGATCTCAACCAAGGCTCCTCGAGATCGAGTAGAACTGACGTCGACTTCGCTGGCTCGGCGTCTCGGGTTGCTGGTCCTCGATGTGGCTCGGACATGGCTCCTAGGCTTGGTCGATCTCGAGGACCTTACTCGATCTCGAGTAAAGGTGGCTCGTCGACTAGGTCTTCTGGTGTTGTCGAGCAACCTCTCCTCAACATGGCTCAGGTGCCGGCTTCCGGGTTCCTAGATCTCGAGTAGGTTTACTCGATCTCGAGTAGAGTGTAACCCGGCATGTGTTCGTCTTCGGCTTCTCGATCAGCTCCTCCTCGACCAGGCACTCCTTGGACGTTTTTGGTCGATCTCGAGTAAAGGTACTCGATATCGAGTAAATCTCTCAGCTTTCTGCTCTGTTCTTAAAATGCACTTTCCCGAGTCATCGTTTGTCGGATTGACGCATATGACCATGCGTTGGAAAGCTCTTTTCGAGGGCTACAACTCTCATGAAGACATCAAAGCCTGATTCAGAACGAAGAATGGTGAAAAATGGCCTTTTCTCCAGCTGAACCATTCTTAGCTTCTCCATGAGTTTCCTTTAAGCTCCAAAGTGCGTCCGATTTCTACGAAATATAACAAAAACTTATGTAGAGCTCCATATATTGCAAATAAGTGTAAACTACACAGATTCTGTATTATTCTAACCCAAATGCATGCAATGTATGTAGAAATCGATATAAAAATAAGTGTAAAACATGGCAAATTAGGCTCACAACAAACACCCCATACTTAAGCTTGCTTGTCCTAAAGCAATACTTTTAATTGTCATTCAGGGGAAGGAATCAAAACTCTCAACATATTAGATTCATTCTCATATCTCCCTGCAATCAATTACCATCCTCGAAAAGGTACTAGTGTCACAAATCCATGCATGTGCAATTATACAAAAGCAACATCTACTCACAAAAGGAGGGTTATGCAAAAACAATTCATGTGACAAAGCATTAATAATCAAGAGGACTTTAATTTAAGCTCAAATAAGGAGTAGATTGGTAAAAGGCTAAAGATGGGCAATTTTTGGCAATGTGGTGCTAATGATCCGGGGAAATGGAGTATTTCCAAATTGAATTTCATACCACATTCTTTCTCATAAGATTCATCACCTTTCATAATGCTTTTTCTCAATAATAATGCTTTTACTTCTCTAACCTCAGCACTGCCTTCTCGCGAGTCGCAAACATGGGTGTCATGAATGGCCCCGGATACTTAGTGCTTTGGACTCCTCACCTGTGTGTCCCATCTCGCCAAACTATTATCTTAGCAAGCAGGGTCAATCTACCTTTATCTCCTGAGGTGATTGGATTTTTTCTCACTCATTAAATTTTCCATATTTTTCAAACAATTTCCTTCCAAACTCCAATAATGATAACAACATCACAATCACCATATGATAATCTCCATAATGTAACATCATTCTCAACATAATCCCCGGATAAGGTAAAGAATGGCAATATTTAGATCATGTGGAGCAATAATTGAAATAAGGCATATATATATATATATATATGGCTTTTGTGATGCATAAGCATAGGTGTGGCTAGGATATAACAATATGAGCATTATATGGAAATATAAAGTCCTCCATCCTCTTATCATGCAATATGTCAAAAGCAAGTTTAAATTTTACCTCCTTCTATGGTTTTCATCAAAATATGCACTTCATTGTGACTTCCCTTTACTAGGCAATTTCATGCTATATCTCTAATGAATCTAATTTTGCATCGTCGAGTTCAATATTAAACTTCCATGACATTAATCAAAATTTTCAATGGGGGTCATTTTTCTAAATTTTGGAAAACATGCATATAAGTACATAAATCAATAATGCATTCCAAAATAGCCATGTAGCAATTCAAAGAAATAAATTCCAAATATGCACAAATAATGTCAAATATGACAAATATGCATGAAGTAAGCCCTTCCCCCACCCCATACTTAAACATTACAGTGTCCTCACTGTATAAGACAAGGGTAAAGAAAGAGACTCACTAGACATGTGTGCAGGGCCTCTTGATGTCGAATGAAAGAATCCGCCTGGGCCGAGTCTGAATATAGCTTGCTTCTATCCATGGACCTGAAAAGTGTAGAAGACATATACCCACAATAGAAAAACTAAAAATGTTCAAAACCAAAAACAAACAAAACAATGTCCAAAAAGTCCCAAAAAGTAAATGTCTATGTACAAGCTCTAGATTTTATAGTCGCTAGGCCGACTTCTCTTTTAAGCATTAGCCTGGCCCATCTTTGTCCGGATGTATAGGTGGATCTGGTGGTTCCTCCGGTGGTGGGAAGCGTGGGATGTCATCTGGGGGCATCATGTGATGAAGCTTAAACCTCCCCGAGTGAACGCTCCATAGCTTCACCCATTCATCTTCCTGGGCTCCAGCTGGCATGCATAAAAGAATATATAAAGGAAGTTTGCATACCTCATCATCATACCTCTTTCGCTCCATTGGTTGATTTGTTTGCGCGTCTCCACCACAGCAAAACGGTGGAGTGGGAATAGATATTTCCACCTCATCGTGCGGAGCTTCATGCCACTTTGCGAGGACCCCATACTTGAAGATCGGTTGCTCAAAATCATCGGGGATAGCCTTCACCTTATAAGGCAAAAGTGACTTTGCAACAACATGGGTAACGACGTCCAACTTCTTCTTTTCTAGCTCTTCTTCTTCTTGAGGTTCTTCAAATGGTTTTTCAAAGACAGAGGGCAAAGTTGGAATTGAGATAGCAGAAGGACATACCTGGGTATCGACTAGAGATAGATCGATATCGATTGGAGATGGGTCGACATCGACTAGGTGTTGGTCAAGGTCGACCTCAGGTTCAGATTCTCCTTCTAGCAGGATTGGGGCTTCTGGCGGTGATTTTGACGAATCCCGGAGCTTCCTAAATGCGCGTACACCCTCAAGCCATGCCTCCTCATCAACGATGTATAGCCATCTCAAATATTCCAATTCTTTTGCATACTGTCTCGCTCTTTCCCTTTCGAAATACTCGAAGGTGTCCTGCATATACCTGTAGAAGAAAACTCAAAGAAAACGTGAGATCTAACTACCTAAGGCGCGAATGATTGCTTCCCCGGCAACGGCGCCAATTTGTTGATAGGAGGAAATCGAGTATGCAAATATAAAATATAACTAAAGTAAAGCAAACCAGATTCCGTCCCTTACAAATAATTACAAGATTTCCTCCCGATGCAGCAGCGGAAAGTCAGGATCGATCCACGAGGAAGCGTGTCAGAGGATCCTAGGCAGCGGAGAAATCTCACGAAAGTCGACTACAGGGGTCCTAGATCTCGAGTACAGCAACTCGACAGAAGATTGGACAGTCGAACACAGCGCAGCTGCAAGCACAGGGTCTCGTCGATCTCGACAAAGGCTACTCGAGATCGAGTAAAGTCCTCGTCGACCTCGGCTTGTCTTGGTCGAGTACCTGCACACAGAAGCTACAACAACCTTGGTCGAAGATCAATAGTCGAGATCGAGTTGTGCTATTCGATCTCGAGGAAAGCAGAGAATAAAACGAAAGAAAATAAATGCAAAGGCTTTGGGGATTCGAACTAAAATGTATGAAAAGGGCTTCCAAGATTGGGGTTTGCATCAACGATAACCAGGCATGCGTAAGGCAGAAATAAAACAGATAATCATGTGAATTGCATCAAAGGACTAAGCTTTCGCCTTTTCCAACAATTAGACAACTCTTTCAAGAAACCCTAATTGTCTCTACTGATTTTATGTTTACAATCCAAGTTGTTAGCATGGACCTCCATTGGATGGGTAATAAACACATAACAAGTAGTAGATGCTCAAAACATGATAAAGGTCGGATCTTTACCTCAAATATATTCCGCTCTCGCTTCACCAACTCCTCTTTGCCACTCACTCTCTCTTTCTCTCTACTACTTCTCCTACTAAAATTGAATTGGAATAAGATTAAATGATGAAAAACTAGCCCCTAAGGCTTTATTTATAGTCTTCTATTCCTTGCTAATCAAGGATAGAAACTATCTATCTATATCTAAAGAGCTTAAAAGATAAATAAATGTAATTTAGGAATTAAATCTAAAAAGGGGAAATAATATCTAAATAGGTAAAATATCTTCTTGTTGATAGATCTTGTCTTCCAAAGATAGAACTTGATGTATCTCGGCAATCTTGGATTCCTTCGGCTCCAAGGACTCCCAACTTGACACGGACAGCTCACACCGCGTAACGCGGCTTCAGGACGCGGCTCCTCGATCTCGACCAAGGCTCCTCGAGATCGAGTAGAACTGACGTCGACTTGGCTGGCTCGGCGTCTCGGGTTGCTGGTCCTCGATGTGGCTCGGACATGGCTCCTAGGCTTGGTCGATCTCGAGGACCTTACTCGATCTCGAGTAAAGGTGGCTCGTCGACTAGGTCTTCTGGTGTTGTCGAGCAACCTCTCCTCGACATGGCTCGGGTGCCGGCTTCCGGGTTCCTAGATCTCGAGTAGGTTTACTCGATCTCGAGTAGAGTGTAACCCGGCATGTGTTCGTCTTCGGCTTCTCGATCAGCTCCTCCTCGACCAGGCACTCCTTGGACATTTTTGGTCGATCTCGAGTAAAGGTACTCGATATCGAGTAAATCTCTCAGCTTTCTGCTCTGTTCTTAAAACGCACTTTCCCGAGTCCTTGTTTGTCGGATTGACGTATATGACCATGCGTTGAAAAGCTCTTTTCGAGGGCTACAACTCTCATGAAGACATCAAAGCTTGATTCAGAACGAAGAATGGTGAAAAATGGCCTTTTCTCCAGCTGAACCATTCTTAGCTTCTCCATGAGTTTCCTTTAAGCTCCAAAGTGCGTCCGATTTCTACGAAATATAACAAAAACTTGTGTAGACCTCCATATATTGCAAATAAGTGTAAACTACACAGATTCTGTATTATTCTAACCCAAATGCATCCAATGTATGTAGAAATCGATATAAAAATAAGTGTAAAACATGGCAAATTAGGCTCACAACAAACACCCCATACTTAAGCTTGCTTGTCCTCAAGCAATACTTTTAATTGTCATTCAGGGGAAGGAATCAAAACTCTCAACATATTAGATTCATTCTCATATCTCCCTGCAATCAATTACCATCCTCGAAAAGGTACTAGTGTCACAAATCCATGCATGTGCAATTATACAAAAGCAACATATACTCACAAAAGGAGTGTTATGCAAAAACAATTCATGTGACAAAGCATTAATAATCAAGAGGACTTTAATTTAAGCTCAAATAAGGAGTAGATTGGTAAAAGGCTAAAGATGGGCAATTTTTGGCAATGTGGTGCTAATGATCCGGGGAAATGGAGTATTTCCAAATGGCCAATTTGCATAACTAGCCATAAAAAAAAAAACTTTGCACAAATAGCCATGTGCCTTGATTATTTGCATGGGGTAGAAAATGGCCATTTTTTGCAAATAAAAAAGGTAACCGGGAGAGGGAGTTGCAGGTGAAGGGGTGGGACACTGCAGCTACACTGTAGCTGTCAGTAGCGGTCAGTGACATGTGGCACCAAAAGGCATCCTCCGTTCATTTCAGAAAACTGTAGACTGTCCATCTTACCAATAGAATTAATTTGTCCTACCAATAGGCTAAACCTGTCTTTCCATACCTGAAGATATTTTGGAAAGATTCACTGTAGCTGATTTGGCGGGCTGTTAGTGTAGTTTTGGCGCCAAAACAGGGTTCCTCCTATGAGGAAAGGGGGGAGCATTTATGAGGGGAAAAAGCAATGATTGCATTGATGTGTGTCCCCCAAGAACATATATAAGCTTGAGAGGAGGATCTGAAACACCATAACATGCTCTACAAAAAGTGAGGCAGAATATGAGAGAAGCGGAAAGAACGGGGAAAAAGTTACCCGTTCATTCCAGGAAACGATACAGTCCCCATCCTACCAATAGAATATTTACGTCCTACCAATAGTGTACAACTGTCCTTTCATACCTGAAAAAGTGCAAGAAGTTTGTCCGATGACAGTGGCAGCGATGGGTAAGTGATCTTGTACCTATCCTTTGTAGTTGTTCCTTTTTCTTATAACAGAACTACCCGAAGATGACGGTTTCACGAGACGAGTTGCAGAGAGTTCATAATTTATACTCTCTTTTTGATCAATTGCATAACTTGCAAATTATCATTTCTTGATGCCTAGACGATCATAAGGACCCATTGAAAATAGTCTATTAGCTCAATTGGTAGAGCGTTGTGTTTGCACACAAAGATGTGAGTTCGACTCTCACATAGGCTAATACGGAGTATGTGTGTTCATGAATCTCTCTAAACTTATACAATTATGAACCTGGCAGAAAATATATATACTAATGGTAGGACACATTTACGAACATGTTAGGACAAATTCATAAATCTCTCTGAACTTATACGATTATAAACATGACAGGAAATATATACATTGGTGATAGGACAAATCTGTGAACATGGTAAGACAAATTCATAAATCTCTCCAGACTAGGTTTTACTCAATTATGCATTTACTCAATTATGCATTTACATTTTTCTGAGATTCATGTGGAAGTAATTTTTTTTCGTAAAGTCAATTATGCATTTACATTTTTCCAATTGTATAAATATATCGTACCATCAGTGTGCATCTATCCTACCATTAGTGTCAAGTTATACAGGAATTACTGGGTTTCCATTATGATCCTACCAATATCGTTGTTTTCTCCTACCATTAGTTTCCATCAATCCTACCATTCTGATCCTACCTATATCGTTGTTTTATCCTACCATTAGTTTTCATCTATCCTACCATGTTTCTGCATCTATCCTACCAATTTAAATAGCTTTCAAGGAAAATCAAGCTAGAAAGAATCTGTAAATTACTCCCTCCGTATCGCAAAACTTGTAGTTTCAGAGTAGTAAACTTGTATCAAAAAACTTGTTGTTTTAGCTATAGTTATTATCTTTATAGGTAATGATTGCTCTTTTTATAGGTAATAATCAGTGCTTTTATGTATTTTATCCTATAAAAGTAAAGAAAATATAGGTATTATTAATAAGTGTGCATAAAGCTAAAACTACAAGTTTTGCGATACGGAGGGAGTATGTTCCACAATTTTCATAAAAACAACCAATGGTAGAGGGTTTCCAGTCTATAACAAAAGATGAAGGAAACCTAAGTAACATTATATCCAAGGGTAGAGACTCTAATTCAGTCGTTCTAGCATTGAATTAGATTGGATTCATGAATTTTGATTGATAGAAATTGGATTGAGATTAGGATTTATGGATTGGTAATTGAGATTGAGATTAGGGAATTCACGCCTCAATGATTACTAGTCCGGGATTTGTGGATTGGTCAATATTAATTCTACTTCTTTGTCAATAGTACAAATATATCTTACCATTCGTGTACATCTATCTTACCATTAGTGTCAAGTTATACACTTAGGAATTTCGGTGATTACATTTTTATCATACCAATATTGTATATTTATCCTACCAGGTTCACAAATTTGTCCTACCACTAGTCTATATATTTCCTACCAAGATCATAATTTTATAAGTTCAGAGATATTCATAATTCATAAATTTGTCGTACCAGATTCACAAAATTGTCCTATCATTAGTGTATATATTTCCTACCATGTTCAATCGTATAAGTCCATAGAGATATGAACGCATACTCCGTATTAGCCTATGTGAGAGTCGAACTCACATCTTTGTGTGCAAACACAACGCTCTACCAATTGAGCCAATAGGCTATTTTCCATCCATCTTTATTATGAATTCATATTAAGAGGAGATTTTTCCCAAAAACATGAGCAGACATCAGGGGAAAAGCAAATATTATTTGGTTTCAACTCTACGCCTTAGAAGGACCGAGAAACGGACAACTCTCAAGGCCATGAATTAGTCCCCGCTTGCACAACCTTTGCACCCACAGTGAAGCCTCTCAACAACTTGGACAACAGCATACAAGAAATATTTGACACCTTTTCTAGCGTCAACCCATGCATCAGTTCAAGCATCATTTATTGAAATGCTTGGTACCTGTATAGATATACTTACTGACACAAAGTTACAAGCATTTGCAACTTGATACACGCATAATATTCAATGAAGATTCATAATAGATACAAGAAAAGCAATAGCTCCTATCCTTCTGCTACAACAAGAGCTCTTAGAAGGAATAGTATTAATTAAAACACCAAGGCATATAACACCTCTAATATATGTAAACCAATAGGATATGTAAAAGCTAAATGGTCAGCTACCCTATCAGTCTCACCACAAATTGATGAAACTAGTTCAGAACTCTACCAAGCAGTTTATTGTGAACATCAATCACTAAATCTGAACTTGTTTCTAGAATGAACTTCTGAAAACCGCAACAATCGCCCATCTCCGCCAATGAAGTACTTTTGAGCATGGCTTGCTACTTGTATGGGCGTTCTCGTTAGAACAAAGTTCCGGGATATGCTTCTCCAATCACCTTTTCCGTATTTCTCCAGCCCAAGAAGAAATAACCTGTTTTGTCAAATATTTACAAGATCATAAATTTTTAACAGAACGAACCAGAAAACATGAAACAGTTCACAGCAATCCTAATTAAGACCCATGAGCCCAATATTTACAAAAAGGAAGAGATCCCTCCAAAAGACCATAACTCGGCTTTAAAGAGCTGAAATTCCCTATATCCATGAGATTCCATTAACTGTTGATAAAACATGAAGTGCTCGTCTCAAAGGCATACTTTGGAATAACCGAATAAAGCTAGATTCTAAAGGTCCAATAGACATGCTCCTAGAGAGAATCATTTAATATATTGGAGGATGTTTAGTATACCAGGGTGGTAGTCCACCCTCTTACCTTTTTCATTAATGTAAAGTAAAAAGTAACACTACAATTAATGAAAAGTAAGATGTTTAGGACAAGGTCATTTACGGTGTGTGTATATATATATATGTACCCATGTACTGTACATATGTAACATATGAATCAAATATATATACTATATATCTATTATATATAATATATTGCATTCCCTCCGTTCGAAAATATAAGTCCATTGACTTTTTTGCACGCTTTTTAAGGAGTTAAAAACTATATAAAATATATAAAAAAATTAATTTTTTACATAGTCTTATATATATATATATATATATATATATATATATGACTAATATGTATATAGTTATGTAAAAAAATTAATAAAAAAAATATTATTTTATATAGTTTTTAACTCTTTTAAAAGCGTGCCAAAAAGTCAATGGACTTATATTTCTGAACGGAGGGAGTATAAGATAGTATATTATATATATAGTATTATATTTATATATATGTGGGGCGGGATTTGCAGGATTGAGATAGGTTGTCCCGTATCCCGTCCCGCATAATTTTCACGGGACAGGACCGGGAAGGGATTTACTTTTTTTTTTTCAAAATTTCATTGGAGTCGGGGGACCATAGATAATTTGTTTTTAAAATGTCATATTTTTTATCAACCCAAGAAATTTATGTGAGGTGAGTATCATAATATGATACCCACTTTATTGGTTCTCCCTCATTTTATAGTATTTTATTATAAAAAAAATAGTTATGATACTCAACCCCGGCCCAATACCGCCACTAAAGATGCTCTATTATGTATCTTAAAATCAATATATTAAAAACCTTAAAAAAATCATCAAATTATACTAAGATATATACCAAACACTATATATCAAATATTATATAAGTTGTTTCTGTCTCTTCGGAGACATCTAATGGAAAAAATACATTAAGTTGTTTATTACAGTCTATACAGTCTCAATGACGAAAATTCTGAACATATTTTCATAAACTAATATGGTTGAAAGAACTGATTATTTGAAAAATAGACCAACAAATTGGAAGAACAATAAAAAATAACCAAACAACGGACAAGAAAATATGAAAGAAATCACAATAGATATATTAGTTAAAGGGGGTTTCTGGATAAGGTGATCCAGGACCGTGCCAATCATTTTAAGGGGCGTGTACGAAATTGTGTCGATAAATAATTATATACTTTTAATTTTCTAAATTTATAATTATATCTATTAAATTAAAATATTTCTAGATTTATCAAATTTTCGATTAAGTTTATCAAAATATTTAAGAATAAGATAGGCATTATCTATTTTTAAACACTTTGTTTTTATTAAGAAATAATTCGGGACAGGGGAACCATTACCGATATTTTTAAACGCTTTTTTACTCAAAGAGGAATTGGGCGGTTCTTAAAAATACATACACAAATTTTTCTTCATTTGTTTTTACATTTTTAAAATTTAATTAATTTCATTAAGTGTAACAAGTAGGTAGTATAAAAAAATCAACCAAACACATATATTAACTCGACTATATGAGATTTTTTACTTCCCGGATTTTTTGATTGCCAACCAAACGAGCCCTTATACTATACAATACGGTAAATTAGAAAAAAAAAAATGAAAGGAAATGTTATGTAGTCTTCTTTGTATATATATCGTACTAACAATTGTACATTCAATTTACATGATTTGAATAAATTTTAAAATTTTACTGTTATACACAACAACAAAAAACTAATTAACTTTCTAAATGCCACCATAAGTGTTTTATTGTAGTGTTTTACTTTTTACTTTACATTAATTAAAAAGGTAGGGTGGTAGACTACCACCATGGTATACTAAAGCAGCAACATTGGTTTCTTGAATCTCTTTTACAAAAGCAGCAACATTTAAACATATACTGATATACATCCAAGAAAGAATAACCACTGTGGCTTTTGCTAACATGGATGCATGGGATGATGCAAAAATTAAGACACATAAGTATAAAACTTCTATGGCTGGCAAGAAAAGATAATCAAAGGTGTATAAACAAGTGGCTTGTTTGCTTAAATGGATAAGGATGTAAATTACGCTAGCTAATAACTTCAGCCCCCAGATACATGAAAAGCCTCCAACTACAGGCTTATTTGGACAATTGGAAGCGGTAGATTAAGCACAAGTAGGAGATTAAACTTAAATCTTCAAAGTTTTTTTTTTTTTATCAGCAGACAAGATAATCTCCCTCCTTGAAAAGCTTGTTGTCAAAGATATCCTATGTTAGGCATGTTGTTTATTTGGAATCTTTAACGATCTTGGAAGATTATGTTGTCTTTCCAACAAAGAAGACTCAGCTTTTAAAACTGCTCCCCCATTTCAACTTGATGTAGAAACAAAGCCTACAAACGCTCTTACTTACAACTACATCCGGAGAAGAAAAATTAGAAAATAGTTTTAGCCACACACGAAACACACCCTATTAACTGAAGTTGCTGGTGTGTTTCTTTACAAACCTATAAGAAATTCAAGCGCAATCACAAGGCATATGGCCCCACCCATAACAATCAAAGCAGGCTAAATCCAGTGCAACTCTCACCATAAACTCCTGTCAAACATATCCAAAATCCTTACAGCCAACTTTTAAAAAAGAATTTTAAAAAATCATGAAACAGCAAGCACTAGCCAATTAACCACAGGCCACAGCCCACCTAGTGTTTCAGCAACCAACAAGGCAACAATCTAAACTTGTTTCCAGAATGAACTTCAAGGTCTATTTCAACCTAAGAAAACAGAACTTACGAAATCCGTGAAGTATAGGTCAAGCGCGGGCTGGAGCGGGAACTACGGCAGAAACTGGAAGAGGGCGGAGTCCTCCTGGCGTGCCCTCCATTGTCACTCATCTTCTTCTTCCTCCCTCGGCCTCTTTGCAGACAAATCTACACAGTCCGATTCAGGATTTGCGACGAGGAGACACAGACGAGGCTGCGAGAATAGAAGACACAGGTGGAGGCGAGGAGGGAGAGGAAGGGGCTCGGCGTCGGACCACAGTTCCCCGAACCCCAAAATCAAATCACTAATTCGACAGATCCCTAATTCGAAATTAAATCCCAAATTGAAGAAACCCAAAACAAATCCCTAATTCGACAGGTCCCCGAACCCCCAAATCCCAAATCGCTGTCTCTCACTTCTTCTTCGACTACTTCTTCCTCCTGTCGCTCCTCCTGGTTTTCGTCTCTCTCTGTCTATCGCTTTGAAATGGAACCGTCTCTCTCCCTCACTCGTTTTAATTTGATAACTCTCTACTGCCGATTACCAACAGTTAAAAACAACCGGTTGTTTTAATTGCATAAGATGGCCAGGGCTATTTTGTGCAAATTTTTCACCCCTTGGCTATTTGTGCAAATAGGCCCATTTTTTAGGCTATTTAGTGCAATTTCATACCACATTCTTTCTCATAAGATTCATCACCTTTCATAATGCTTTTTCTCAATAATAATGCTTTTACCTCTCTAATCTCAGCACTGCCTTCTCGCGAGTCGCAAACATGGGTGTCATGAATGGCCCCGGATACTTAGTGCTTTGGACTCCTCACCTGTGTGTCCCATCTCGCCAAACTATTATCTTAGCAAGCAGGGTCAATCTACCTTTATCTCCTGAGGTGATTGGATTTTTTCTCACTCATTAAATTTTCCATATTTTTCAAACAATTTCCTTCCAAACTCCAATAATGATAACAACATCACAATCACCATATGATAATCTCCATAATGTAACATCATTCTCAACATAATCCCCGGATAAGGTAAAGAATGGCAATATTTAGATCATGTGGAGCAATAATTGAAATAAGGCATATATATATATATATATATATATATATATATATATATATATATATATATATATATATATATATATATATATATATATATATATATATATATATATATATATATGGCTTTTGTGATGCATAAGCATAGGTGTGGCTAGGATATAACAATATGAGCATTATATGGAAATATAAAGTCCTCCATCCTCTTATCATGCAATATGTCAAAAGCAAGTTTAAATTTTACCTCCTTCTATGGTTTTCATCAAAATATGCACTTCATTGTGACTTCCCTTTACTAGGCAATTTCATGCTATATCTCTAATGAATCTAATTTTGCATCGTCGAGTTCAATATTAAACTTCCATGACATTAATCAAAATTTTCAATGGGGGTCATTTTTCTAAATTTTGGAAAACATGCATATAAGTACATAAATCAATAATGCATTCCAAAATAGTCATGTAGCAATTCAAAGAAATAAATTCCAAATATGCACAAATAATGTCAAATATGACAAATATGCATGAAGTAAGCCCTTCCCCCACCCCATACTTAAACATTACAGTGTCCTCACTGTATAAGACAAGGGTAAAGAAAGAGACTCACTAGACATGTGTGCAGGGCCTCTTGATGTCGAATGAAAGAATCCGCCTGGGCCGAGTCTGAATATAGCTTGCTTCTATCCATGGACCTGAAAAGTGTAGAAGACATATACCCACAATAGAAAAACTAAAAATGTTCAAAACCAAAAACAAACAAAACAATGTCCAAAAAGTCCCAAAAAGTAAATGTCTATGTACAAGCTCTAGATTTTATAGTCGCTAGGCCGACTTCTCTTTTAAGCATTAGCCTGGCCCATCTTTGTCCGGATGTATAGGTGGATCTGGTGGTTCCTCCGGTGGTGGAAAGCGTGGGATGTCATCTGGGGGCATCATGTGATGAAGCTTAAACCTCCCCGAGTGAACGCTCCATAGCTTCACCCATTCATCTTCCTGGGCTCCAGCTGGCATGCATAAAAGAATATATAAAGGAAGTTTGCATACCTCATCATCATACCTCTTTCGCTCCATTGGTTGATTTGTTTGCGCGTCTCCACCACAGCAAAACGGTGGAGTGGGAATAGATATTTCCACCTCATCGTGCGGAGCTTCATGCCACTTTGCGAGGACCCCATACTTGAAGATCGGTTGCTCAAAATCATCGGGGATAGCCTTCACCTTATAAGGCAAAAGTGACTTTGCAACAACATGGGTAACGACGTCCAACTTCTTCTTTTCTGGCTCTTCTTCTTCTTGAGGTTCTTCAAATGGTTTTTCAAAGACAGAGGGCAAAGTTGGAATTGAGATAGCAGAAGGACATACCTGGGTATCGACTAGAGATAGATCGATATCGATTGGAGATGGGTCGACATCGACTAGGTGTTGGTCAAGGTCGACCTCAGGTTCAGATTCTCCTTCTAGCAGGATTGGGGCTTCTGGCGGTGATTTTGAGGAATCCCGGAGCTTCCTAAATGCGCGTACACCCTCAAGCCATGCCTCCTCATCAACGATGTATAGCCATCTCAAATATTCCAATTCTTTTGCATACTGTCTCGCTCTTTCCCTTTCGAAATACTCGAAGGTGTCCTGCATATACCTGTAGAAGAAAACTCAAAGAAAACGTGAGATCTAACTACCTAAGGCGCGAATGATTGATTCCCCGGCAACGGCGCCAATTTGTTGATAGGAGGAAATCGAGTATGCAAATATAAAATATAACTAAAGTAAAGCAAACCAGATTCCGTCCCTTACAAATAATTACAAGATTTCCTCCCGATGCAGCAGCGGAAAGTCAGGATCGATCCACGAGGAAGCGTGTCAGAGGATCCTAGGCAGCGGAGAAATCTCACGAAAGTCGACTACAGGGGTCCTAGATCTCGAGTACAGCAACTCGACAGAAGATCGGACAGTCGAACACAGCGCAGCTGCAAGCACAGGGTCTCGTCGATCTCGACAAAGGCTACTCGAGATCGAGTAAAGTCCTCGTCGACCTCGGCTTGTGTTGGTCGAGTACCTGCACACAGAAGCTACAACGACCTTGGTCGAAGATCAATAGTCGAGATCGAGTTGTGCTATTCGATCTCGAGGAAAGCAGAGAATAAAACGAAAGAAAATAAATGCAAAGGCTTTGGGGATTCGAACTAAAATGTATGAAAAGGGCTTCCAAGATTGGGGTTTGCATCAACGATAACCAGGCATGCGTAAGGCAGAAATAAAATAGATAATCATGTGAATTGCATCAAAGGACTAAGCTTTCGCCTTTTCCAACAATTAGACAACTCTTTCAAGAAACCCTAATTGTCTCTACTGATTTTATGTTTACAATCCAAGTTGTTAGCATGGACCTCCATTGGATGGGTAATAAACACATAACAAGTAGTAGATGCTCAAAACATGATAAAGGTCGGATCTTTACCTCAAATATGCATGGCTATCGTCGGGCTCGCCCCAACCCTAGAAGTGGGTTGACTACTCGCGCTTCATCATAATTAAAGACATCAATAATAAAATGAAATAAACTTGCATTAATAAAATAAAATAGAGCTTACAACCAAAGGAAGCCAATTCCGCTCTCGCTTCACCAACTCCTCTTGGCCACTCACTCTCTCTTTCTCTCTACTACTTCTCCTACTAAAATTGAATTGGAATAAGATTAAATGATGAAAAACTAGCCCCTTAGGCTTTATTTATAGCCTTCTATTTCCTTGCTAATCAAGGATAGAAACTATCTATCTATATCTAAAGAGTTTAAAAGATAAATAAATGTAATTTAGGAATTAAATCTAAAAAGGGAAAATAATATCTAAATAGGTAAAATATCTTCTTGTTGATAGATCTTGTCTTCCAAAGATAGAACTTGATGTATCTCGGCAATCTTGGATTCTTTCGGCTCCAAGGACTCCCAACTTGACACGGACAACTCACACCGCGTAACGCGGCTTCAGGACGCGGCTCCTCGATCTCGACCAAGGCTCCTCGAGATCGAGTAGAACTGACGTCGACTTGGCTGGCTCGGCGTCTCGGGTTGCTGGTCCTCGATGTGGCTCGGACATGGCTCCTAGGCTTGGTCGGTCTCGAGGACCTTACTCGATCTCGAGTAAAGGTGGCTCGTCGACTAGGTCTTCTGGTGTTGTCGAGCAACCTCTCCTCGACATGGCTCGGGTGCCGGCTTCCGGGTTCCTCGATCTCGAGTAGGTTTACTCGATCTCGAGTAGAGTATAACCCGGCATGTCTTCGTCTTCGGCTTCTCGATCAGCTCCTCCTCGACCAGGCACTCCTTGGACATTTTTGGTCGATCTCGAGTAAAGGTACTCGATATCGAGTAAATCTCTCAGCTTTCTGCTCTGTTCTTAAAACGCACTTTCCCGAGTCCTCGTTTGTCGGATTGACGCATATGACCATGCGTTGAAAAGCTCTTTTCGAGGGCTACAACTCTCACGAAGACATCAAAGCTTGATTCAGAACGAAGAATGGTGAAAAATGGCTTTTTCTCCAGCTGAACCATTCTTAGCTTCTCCATGAGTTTCCTTTAAGCTCCAAAGTGCGTCCGATTTCTACGAAATATAACAAAAACTTGTGTAGACCTCCATATATTGCAAATAAGTGTAAACTACACAGATTCTGTATTATTCTAACCCAAATGCATGCAATGTATGCAGAAATCGATATAAAAATAAGTGTAAAACATGGCAAATTAGGCTCACAACATGAAACCCATGTCACCCCTTATGAATCGGAAGCCTATAACCAATACCTCAAACCTCCTTCAATCGGCCACCTACGACATCCACATATCCCAATTTCCACACCTCGTCATTTCCCCTGTTCCGCCTAACACAACAAATTTCGGAACCCTTCTCTCCAAAATGGAAACCCCTGTCACCTAATTCGAACCTCAAACCACCAATTTCCCCTATCCATAGTTCCCCGACCGTTGCCCTAACCCATTCCGAAAACCACTGTCACCCAATTGGAAACCCTAAACACCGATTTCCCCTTTCCATACCCGAAAACCACCCATGCCACCACCACCCACCATTCTCCAAACCCGAATACCACCACCCCGACCCACCATTCAGGCCACCATTGCCCTAACCCCTTCACCCACTGCTTCCCCGACCCACACCCGCGCACAGTACCACCAAAGGGAGAAGAGTAAAAGGGCGTACCTGACGGTGGACCTGGTGTGTACTTTCCGGCGACGGTGGACCTGCTGTTCCTCTCCCCCAAAACCGTCTCTGCAACTGCCGAAGAAAAACCGCCCCCTCTCTCTCTTTCTATGCGTCGCTGCAACTGCCCGATAAAGAATCTCTATCTCTCTCTCTCTCTCTCTCTCTGCTATCGGTATGTATTGAAACGGGAGAGTGATTGGGTGATTGGATTTGCAATTACTAACCCCCCCTATTTCTCCTTCCCGCCATGTCTCTCTTCACTAGGCAATGATGCCTCTATTTTAATTTTCTTTATTTTTGGGCAAAATAACATAGGATAGCCGGTTTGGGGGGGTTTACCTTGACATTTTTGCAAATTATTTGCAAATATGGCATTTGTGCAAATTTTCCCAAGTTGCCGGCATTTTTGTAAAGATTTTTGGAAAAGTGGTATTTACTACCATTTCCTCATAATGTAATTATATAATGAAAGTCGGGTGACGGGTCGGGTGACGGATGAGAAATACCTTCACCTGAATCCGACCCAACCCATCACCTATTTAATATCCGCTTTATATCGGATTTTCATCCACTTTTTCAGATTGGATGAGATGGATATCTGTCAGATGAACTTGTCATTCCTATCGGGCACCTAGCAATGGCCCAGAATCCCAGATGCCACCAAAATCCTTGCAATTTAAAAATAAATAAAAAAATTTCGCTTCGCTTATCTGTTGGGCAAACCCTAGAAGATAGAAGATCCGGATTCAGTTGGGGCTTTTCGATTGTAGTACCCAGTGGTCAATTGGGGCTTCGGACATCGTTATTTCGGCGTCCTTAGCTGCTTGGTGGTGTGTTATCGGTGACATCGGTGTTGAGCTACTGGCTGTGGCATGGGTTCTGAAGCGCGCCTGGAGCACTTTCTTCCTTCTCTTACATCCCCGTCGGGCTCCATTTCACGTAAATTCCTGAAATCTTAGGATAAATTTGATTTGTTGGCGCTATCTGTTACTACTTACTTCTGTTTGTGTTTAAAGTAGTTTCTCTTGATGAATTCAAGCTCGCTGGTGTATGCTATCCATTAGTCATTGATATTTGCTACTTATTCAACTTCAGAATTTCATTGAATGGGATGATAATTTCTATAACTGCTGTATGATTTCTTAATTGTATAAATCATGATGCCTCTCTTGATTTCAATGTTGCTTTTCATTAATAGCATGAATGTGCAGTGACAAATATAATGCATAGATGTAATTTAGAGTTTCAATTACAGGCATTTTGTGTGTATTGTGGTAGTATTATAACATTCTTATTGAAATCATAGATCCTTATGATCCTATTCTGAAACCCTGGATACTAATAACATTTATCTTAGGCTTAGGCAGTATGTTTGAATCATGATCTCATAAATGAAGCGTTATGAAAGTCATTCACATGTTTTTTTCACAGGTGAAATCCCCCTAATAACATTCATCTTAGGCTTAGGCATTATGCTGATTTGAGGATGGAAGATTTAACCTTTTTATGTTAACATTGTTTTTGAAATCCCCCTAAATATGAGAAGCCTTGACCGAGATTTGAGCTCCTGTAATATAACCTCCTTTGTGGTACACCTATGACTTGTATTGGTGTTGCTTTGCAGCCTCCTTGAGATATTGTGGGAACAATGATTGGAGAGGAAAATGATGAGATGGAATCTTCTGAAAATGGTACCGAAATATCTCCAGATGACATTGGATCTATAGAGGAAATACCTAAAGACACAATCTTGTTGCGACAGACTTCTGTTAATTTGATTCCGTTCATTGGTCAAAGATTTGTTTCTCAAGATGCTGCTTATGAATTCTATTGTAGCTTTGCAAAACAATGTGGCTTTTCAATTAGACGTCATCGTACAAGAGGAAAAGATGGCGTTGGTCGCGGAATTACAAGGAGAGATTTTACTTGCCATCGTGGTGGATACCCACAGATGAAACAAACAGATGAAGGGAAGTTGCAGAGGAATCGAAAATCCTCTCGTTGTGGGTGTCAAGCATACATGCGCATTGTGAAGCGAGCAGATTTTGATGTTCCTGAATGGCGTGTAACTGGTTTTAGCAACAATCACAACCATGAACTTCTTAAATCAGATGAAGTACGCCTACTTCGAGCCCATTGTACCATATCTGCTGATGACAAAAGCAGAATATGCATGTTTGCGAAAACTGGAATGTCTGTTCGACAGATGTTGAGGTTGATGGAGCTAGAGAAAGGTATTAAACTAGGCTGCCTGCCATTTACTGAAATAGATGTGAGAAACCTGCTACAGTCTTTTAGGCACGTAGATCGGGATAATGATGCTATTGATCTTATATCAATGTGCAAAAAAGCAAAAGATGAAAACCCTAGCTTCAAGTATGACTTCAAGTTAGATGGCTACAATAGGTTGGATTGCATTGCATGGTCATATGGGTCATGTGTCCACGCGTACGCATCTTATGGAGATGCTGTGGTTTTTGACACAACCCATCGTCTCGATGCTTATGATATGCTTCTAGGCCTTTGGGTTGGAGTGGACAACCAGGGAGTGACTTGTCTTTTTGGCTGTGCACTCTTGCGGGATGAAAATGCTGAATCTTTTGCTTGGGCATTGAAGGTAAGCTTGTTTTTTCTGCACTTCAACATGTGGTGAATGTTATGAAATCTTATCACGATGATTAAAGTTTCAATTTCATTTGAGGTCCTGGACTATAATATAAACTGCCTGCAGAAAACAGTTCCTTTGTGAAAGCTAAAAATAAGACGAATGACATTTGTATCTTATTTTACTAGATCAAGAATCTAACATTCTGATTTGGCTCTCTTTTTCCACTGTAGACATTTCTAAACTTTATGAGAGGTAAAGCTCCGCAGACAATTTTAACTGACCAAAACATTTGGCTAAAAGAGGCTATTGCATCAGAGCTTCCAGAAACAAAACATGCTTTTTGCATCTGGCACATCATGGCAAAGTTCTCAGAGTGGTTCTCTCTGCTACTTGGTTCACATTATGATACATGGAAGACTGAATTCTACCGGCTTTATAATTTGGAGATTATAGAAGATTTTGAGAATGAATGGAGGGAGATGGTGGTCAGATATGGACTCCAATCAAACAAGCATATTACTAGTCTTTACACATTAAGGTCATTCTGGGCACTGTCCTTCTTGAAGCGCTACTTTTTTGCTGGGCTGATGAACAAATGTCAGTTAGAATCAAATACTGCTTACATTCAACGGATTTTAAGTGCCCAGTCACAATTGGACTTATTCATAGAAAAGGTATGTATCTTCTATTCTCCATACTTATCTTAAATAGTAAGTGTATTGAGCTCATTGGCAGTTTTTATTGTGCAGGTGGCTGATATTGCCGAGTATAATGACCAGGCTGGAGCAAAGCATAAGGCACAGATAAAACTGCAGAAAATCTCCTTGAAAACTGGATCGCCGATTGAGTCTCATGCTGCTACTGCCTTCTCGCCTTATGCCTTTTGTATACTGCAAGAGGAACTTTTGCTAGCCCCACAGTTTGCATCTGTTTTAGTGGGCGAGGGTTGCTTCCATGTTAGACACCACTCACAGATGGATGCAGGACATGATGTTTTCTGGGATCCACATCGGGAGCTCATTAGGTGTAGCTGCCATCAATTTGAGTTTCTTGGGATCCTGTGCAGACATGTCCTCCGAGTATTGTCAGCAAACAACTGTTTTCACATCCCGAACCAATACATACCTATTCGTTGGCGCTCATCTTCCATGAAACACTTCCAGACAACTTCTCCTGGGGATAATACTGGGAAAGTTCAGGTGTTAGAATCCTTGGTCTCAACCATCATAACAGAATCAGTTGAAGCGGAGGAGCGTCTTGACATTGCTTGTGATCAACTCTCCATGGTATTATCCCACATCAAACAGCTCCCGAGGTCAGGAGATGACGCACGTGGGATTTCATATAACAGTCCATCTGGTTCACTGATTTTACCGGAGGTTGAAGATTCGGATGGTATTGTTCAGAGCTTCACAATTGGCAGTATCCAGGATCCTCTCTCTCTGGGGAAGTTGAAAGAGCAAAGACCAAGTGGCGGATGTGATACCTCTAGGAAGAGGAGGCGATATTCTTTACCCTGTTGTGGGCAGTTTGGGCACGATGCATCCGGTTGTCCAATTATCCCCGGGGGTAATTTAACTGCAGAAGGAGATGCTCTAGGGTTCTTGTGATATCATACAAGTAGACGAACAGGAAGTTGTGAAATATATCTTCCATTTCTAAACATTCGGAAAGTGTTCCATATTTATTACAAGATTCTTCCAGGCCCTTCTGCTAAACTTTCTTTTGTTGGAAAACCCCATATGGTATTTAGTTATCTGTAGAAATCCAAAATTTGTGTATTTACTGATTTCAATCAGACTGGATAGCAAGGTCTTATTATGTTCAAGGCTATAAATCACTGTCTCCTCTTTCTCAATACTTTACTCTCTTACAATGCATCATGATTTTTGGACGCACGTTTTATTGTTTGTAGGAAGAAATAAGCGCAATCGTCATCAAGGTCTCTTTGGTGTGCTCATTGTTTTACAGAAGAGCTCTACTTGAGCAATTTACCTTAAAGTTTATTGACAACATAGTCTCTTTTATATAGTGATAAGATAAGATGCATTTTAAATAATTATACTAGGGATCTATTCGTTTATGTTTTAAATTAAATACCTACATTTTGATCCGAGATTAAATAAAAAAAACCTAAATCAACCACTACTTCCATAATGACGTTTCTCTCACGTTCATCTCGCCTCTCCTCAAACAAGTCGATTTTTTATGAAATTTAACCCATCTTGCCCAACAATACCCCAATTTCTCCCAAATTGTAAAGGATGCCTAATTGAGCATATTTGCAATAAAAGTATTGTGTGTTTAAGCATTTTTTAAATGAAAATAAATATATAAAATTAGTATTTTCTGAAATTAAAAATTAAGAAATATGATTTTTGGATATTAAAAAACATATATTTTTGGAAAATGCAAAAAATATGATTTTGATATCTAAAAAAATAGAATAATGGAAAATGGAAAAAAAAACATAAATTTGGATTATTTTTTTTTACAAAAATTGAAATTTGGGGAAAAAAAAGATTTTGAGAAATTGAAAAAAAAAACAGATTTTCGGAAATATATTAAAAAACAGATTTTTGGATATTGGGAAAAATAGGGTTGCGAAAACGTGTTTGTATGTATCCTGATGCCGATCAAGATGACCTTCTGTGGGTCCAACAATGATCTTGATCCAGGCGAGCTCTCAAGACCGATTCGAGGGTCATTGATGGCAAAGAGTCTTGTCCTCAAGAGGAAGAAGAAGGCGCCACCATGGAAAATGATTCAAGATGCATGTCGAGTGGGCCTTGGCCCATGCCGAGTGCTCTTGAGGCCCATGTCGAGTAGCTTGGATGTGTGGGCTGATTTCCCCTATGTTATTTAGATATATTTAATTTATTGAATGTAGAAATAATGTGGAAGATTATATCTCTTCTAGATAAGTCTTGTCCACCAAGTTTTAAAATTATATCTTATTAGGTTTACTTTTATCTTTAGGTTATTTTAATCTATCTTTATCAACCTAAATTCTATCTTGCACGATTAGAATTGGTTGTTAGTTTTCTATTTAAACAATGTAGTTTCCTTTGAATAAAATCAGATTGAATTAGAATTGAGAAACCTCTTATAGGATTAAAGGGTTCTCGATTATCAATCCCAAACACTACCAAAGCTCTTATGTTCTTCGGCACTCATCCAAACACTATCACCTTACCTTTGTTCTTGATCGACAAACCCTAAGCCGATCTCGACCGACCCATAGACGACGCAAGGAAGAAGCTACCTCTCGACGCTTGGCTCCGGCACCAGGCTCAGAAGGCCTCGGCGCCAGGCGCTAGGGCTCCTCCGCGTCTGCGGCATCTGCGCTCTCGCTTTCGCACCTTCGCTCTCATCCGCGCGCACACGTGTCTTCGCTCGCTGTCAGCGAGCATCGCTAGACATCCCTCGGCTTCGCTCCTTCGCTCCCGCTCTCGCTCGCCAGGACTCGCGCGCGCACCCGGCTGCTCCAGCATCCGGCTCTCGCTTCCAGCGAGCGCAATCCCGAAGTTGCAGTCTTCGACATTCCCGCACACCCTGAGGATTCCCACCTGTGTGCCCGATACACCCGCGAGCGCTGCTGCTTCTTCGCTTCCCTTCTTTATTTGTTCTGTCGCTTTAGTTTACTTAGAATTATTCTGTTTTAATTTCTGTCGCTATAATCAGTTAATTAATTAGTTCGCTTAATTGTTCAATCAGGAGATATTGGAAGAGTATTGCAAGATCGGGCAAATATACGGCGTGGTTCTTGATCTTGAGCCCACAGGTGAAGGATCGGGTATCCCAAACGTATCATATCCTGACATGTCTAACAAATATCCTGTCAACATGTAAGTACCATCCTATCAACAATTGTTTTGTCATCCTGTTATGTGGATAAGAATACCCTGTCGAAGTAAATTATTTTTCCCGTCACGTTATAGGTGTGATCCTGTCAAGTGCAAAAAAACAAGTGAATGATATCCCGACCGAACAAAAGACCATGATTTATAGACGGGGATGGACATACAAGCAGAAGAGACAGTTCATAGAGCAAGCATATCAAGTGAATCACTCTATGGAGCTCAAGTGAAGTTCCACAACTCGGGGGGAGACCTTCACGAGTCGTGAAAAGTTGTTCTGGCTGTTTTGTAAGCTGCTGAGAAGTTCCACGACTCGTGGGAGGCCCTTCACGACTCACAATTTATGTATCCTAACATGTTTAAAAACATTTCCTCTCAGTATTTTAGTAACATCCTGTCAAGATTTGTTTTTTCATCTTGTCATGTGGATAAAAATATCATGTCAAAGTATTTGCCTTTTCCTGTCGGGTTGTAGATGTTCTCCTGTCGAGTGGTTGTTGGAAAACCGATAATGAATGATGTCCCAACAAAAAAAACCAGGATTTCGGGTGCACTGCACGGGTACGACATATGCTTGATTGAAGTTGGCTCTATTTTGTTATGTATCCTAACATGTTTATAAAAAAATTCCTTTTAGTATTTTAGTAGCATCCTGTCAAGATTTGTTTTATCATCCTGTCATGTTGATAAGAATACCTTGTCATCGTATTTGAATTTTCCTTTCAGGTTGTAGGTGTGTTCTTGTCAAGTGTCAAAACCGATGGTGAATGATGTCCCAACCGAACAAAAGACCAAGATTCCGGGTGCACTGCATGGCTACGACATTTGCTTGATTGAAGTTGGCTCCATTTTGTTATGTATCCTGACATGTTTATAAAAATTTCATGTTAGTATTTTATTAGCATCCTGTCAAGATTTATTTTTTAATCCTGTCATGTTGATAATAATACCTTGTCATAGTATTTGTTTTTTCCAGTCATGTTAGAGATGTTAGCATTTGCATATTCCTATGATCAGAAACCACCTTTCATCGATCATTTCTGTTAATTCAATTCAATTACTAGGGTGTAATTATATGGATGTATTAATTAATTAATAATGTAATATTACTTGCTGTTGTTTGGATTAATTAGAATGATACAACCTACTTCGGAGCCATTGTAGGGCGTGTTGCTAACAGAATAGGAGGTGCCAAGTTCACTCTCAATGGCACCCTCTACAATCTGGATGCCAATGAAGAACCCAACATTCTTCAGGGTAACCCTAATTAAGCCCGGTCGGCCTTGTCATTTTATCAATTTCATGCTTTAAACTTATAAAACTTGCATTTGGAGGTCTTTTGTTTTATCTTTGATGTGAATATGTGTGTGTGTGTGTTTTTAAGGCGGGCACAAGGGCTTCAGTGAAGTTATATGGAACGTTACGAGTTACATCAAGGACAGCCACATCACATTCAGTTACCATAGCTATAACGGAGAGTCAGGCTTCCCTGGTGCTGTCGATGTCGAGGTCACTTAAATGTTCATCGGATCCAACAAGCTTGGCGTCAGGATGGTAGCCAAGCCGCTAGACAAGCCTACTCCGATCAACATGGCCTTCCATGTTTACTGGAACCTGGCCGGATATGCGAGAGGTGACATCCTCTCCCACACCGTCCGACTGTTCGCCTCCAAGATCACTCATGTGGATGACCAACTCATACCTACAGGCAAGATACTTGGGATAGATGGCTCAGCCTATGACTTCCATCAGGAACGAGCCATAGGGAGCCGATTTAACCTGCTGCCTGACGGGTATGACATAAACTACGCCCTTGATGGGTCAGGTGGAGTGCACCTAAGGAAGGTGGCTGAGGTTGGGGAGGGCCGCTCCGGGAGGCGGTTGGAGCTCTGGGCTAACCAGCATGGGGTGCAGTTCTACACTGGCAATTTGATTGGGGTTGCTGAGGGCGGCAAAGGGGGTGCTGTTTACACCAACCATGCTGGGTTGTGCTTGGAGACGCAAGGCTTTCCCGACTCCGTCAACCACCCCAACTTCCCGAATCAGATAGTCAACCCCGGCCAAACGTACAAGCATGTTATGATCTACAGGTTTACTGCTGATCATTAGCATTAGGGTATGGTCATTAGGGTTTGGAAGAGAAGAGTAGTTAAGTTTGCTCTTTTTTCATTAGGTTTTTTTTTTCCGGAACCTATAAATTAAACCACAGAGGTAGTTTTAGTTGGGATATTCAATCTTTGATCCTATATTTATTTAATACAAGTTGTTGAATGATCTGTAGGTTCTAGGCCCGACCCATGGCTATGGGCAACAGGGGCGCAGGCCTAGGGCCCATAATTTTAAAGGGCCCATCATATTTGGATAGGTATATATGTAACCCTACAAGTAACAATCCATCAATTTATAAAAGCCAAAAATAAAAATACAAAAGAGATAGAGGGCCTTAAAAAAAACCTGGGGCATGAGCGTGTACGTTCCGTTCGGTGTTCATAGTCTTCTTTTTCCTTCTTCTCGCTATACCCAGCGGTTTTCTATGAAATCCCACATACATCGATTTTGTCCAATGGCTATTTCAACTTTACTTTCTATCAATTTTTCCATCTCTTATCCAAATATTCTCAATTGCACCGATACAAAAACTCACCTACTCCATCCCAAAATTTCCAAACTCAAAATTTAGGTCATCTCTTTATTTTAAAAAATCAATTGAGTGGTGGCAAATCTAGGTTCTTCTTGAAAAGGTATGTAAATTTATTAGTTTTATATTGATTTTATTAAGGGACATTTAGTGAAATATCCATAAAAATTGCTTAAATTAGAGGAGTATCCATAAATTTGAAAAAAGTGCAAAATTGTCCATCCCCCTTGCCCCTCTGCCCCCCCCCCCCCCCCCCACACCTCAGTGCCCCCCCAGGCCCCCCCCTCGTGTGTCCATTTTTTTTTTCCTGTTTTTTTTTTTTGAAAAAAAAAATTAAATGTCAGCACTTTCAGATATGCAACTATAACCCAATGTTATGCAAATATAATATTATGTTATGCAAGCTTAAACAACCTTATGGGAAGAATATGCACATGCATTTGTATTTTAAAATTGCATTAATATATCTTATTTGCCCATAAGCACATCGCTCTACCATGGATTGACTTAAGAGGCTTTAAAATTGCATTAATGTCAACGTCGATGTTGCTGACACCGACATTCCTGTCACCGTTGACACTGACATTGTTGACATTGCTGGCACTGCTGACACTGTCACCACTAACATTGCGAACACCACTAACATTTTTCGTATCAGCGTTGACGTTAATGTCGGCTGACGCCGACATCGGAGATGCTGACGCTCATGTTGGCTGACGATGATGTCGGCTAACGCCATCGGAGATGCTGACGCTCATGTCGACTAACGTCGATATCAAAGATGCTTTTTTCCGTGTCAGAAACACTGACGTTGACATTGCTAATACCGACATCGGAGATGCTGACACTTACGTTACCGACGTCAACATCGGAGATGCTGACGCGAACATCGGAGATGTCGGCTGGCGGCGACAACGATGCTGCCGAAGCTGTTGACGCGGACGTTAGGGATGCTTTTTTCATGTCAACGCTTCTTTTTTTCGTGTTAGCACTGACACTGACATTGTCGATGCCGAAATTCAAGATGTTGATGCTGCTGATGCTGACATCGGAGAAGTCGGCTGACGCCGACATCGGAGATGTTGTTGACAACGACATTCTTGACACCGTTGACACTTACATCAGAGATGCTGACGCCGACGTCAAAAATGCTTTTTTCCGTGTCAGCAGCACTAATGTTGACATTGCTGATGCCGACATCGAAGATGCTGACATTGATGCTAATGTTGCTGACGTCAGACAGCCTGACACTGCTAACGTTGACATCGGAGATGCTGACACTGATGTTGATGTTGATGATGTCAACATCGGATATGTTGACGTTGCTGACGCTGACATCGGAGATGTCGGCTGACGTCGACATCGATGTTGCGAACGTTGTTGACGCCGACGTCGAAGATGCTTTTTTTTTGTGTCAACGCTTCTTTTTTTCGTGTAAGCACTGATATTGTTGACACTGCTGACACTGTCACCATTAACATTGCGAACACCACTAACATTTTTCGTGTCAACGCTGACACTGAAGTCGGCTGACGCCGACATCGGAGATGTTGACGCTCATTTTGGTTGACGCTGATGTCGGCTGACGCCGACATTGGAGATGCTGACGCTGATAAGCTCAAACTTCTACAATCCTCTAATAAAAGAAATGGTAAAAAATAAAGTTTTTGCACATCAACGGCTAAATGTCAACATTTAAGCTAAATGTCACCATTTAATAAAAGTTAAAGTTTACAAATAAGATCATTCTCAAAATTGATATCATATTACATGAGATGATAAGCTCAAACTTCTACAATCCTCTAATAAAATAAATGGTAAAAGATAAAGCTTTTGCACATCAATGGCTAAATGTCAACATTTAAGCTAAATGTCAACATTTAAGCTAAATGTCAACATATAATAAAAGATAAAGTTTACAAATAAGATCATTCCCAAAATTGATATCATATTAGATGAGATGAGAATATCAAACTTCTATAATCATCTAATAAAAGAAATGGTAAAATATAAAGCTTTTGCACATCAACGGTTAAATGTCAACATTTAAGCTAAATGTCAACATATAATAAAAGATAAAGTTTACAAAAAAGATCATTCCCAAAATTGATATCATATTACATGAGATGATAAGCTCAAACTTCTATAATCATCTAATAAAAGAAATGGTAAAAGATAAAGATTTTGCACATCAACGGCTAAATGTCAACATTTAAGCTAAATGTCAACATTTAAGCTAAATGTCAACATATAATAAAAGATAAAGTTTACAAATAAGATCATTCTCAAAATTGATATCATATTACATGAGATGATAAGCTCAAACTTCTACAATCCTCTAATAAAAGAAATGGTAAAAGGTAAAGTTTTTGCACATCAATGGCTAAATGTCAACATATAATAAAAGATAAAGTTTACAAATAAGATCATTCCCAAAATTGATATCATATTATATTAGATGAGATTATCAAACTTCTATAATCATCTAATAAAAGAAATGGTAAAAGATAAAGCTTTTGCACATCAACGGCTAAATGTCAACATTTAAGCTAAATGTCAACATATAATAAAAGATAAAGTTTACAAATAAGATCATTCTCAAAATTGATATCATATTACATGAGATGATAAGCTCAAACTTCTACAATCCTCTAATAAAAGAAATTGTAAAAGATAAATCTTTTGCACATCAATGGCTAAATGTCAACATTTAAGCTAAATGTCAACATATAATAAAAGATAAAGTTTACAAATAAGATCATTCCCAAAATTGATATCATATTATATGAGATGAGAATATCAAACTTCTATAATCATCTAATAAAAGAAATGGTAAAAGATAAAGCCTTTGCACATCAACGGCTAAATGTCAATATTTAAGCTAAATGTCAACATATAATAAAAGATAAAGTTTACAAATAAGATCATTCCCAAAATTGATATCATATTACATAAGATGAGAATATCAAACTTCTATAATCATCTAATAAAAGAAAAGATAAAAGATAAAGATTTTGCACATCAACGGCTAAATGTCAACATTTAAGCTAAATGTCAACATATAATAAAAGATAAAGTTTACAAATAAAATCATGGGCGGTTTTGCAAAATAGCCACGAAAAAGGGCTTATTTTGCGAAATATCCGCGTTTTGGGACATTTTTGCAAAATGTCCAAAATAAAACCCTACTACCTCTCTCTCCCACGGCCATTTCTCTATCCTCCGCTCTCGCTCTCCGCACCCTCCCTTTCAATCTCTCTCCGCTTCAGGAGAGCACCCTGAGGCACTATCGCTGCTCCGGGAGGGCCCAGATCAAGACGGCGACGCCTATTCCAGGGCTGCTGGCGGCGGCGGTTGGTCCAATTGGAAGAAGCAGAGCCCCTCCGTTGCCTCTGGCTCGTCATCAGCGTGCAATCGCTCCGATCTGAGGCTGCGGCCAGGAAACCTGCGTCCTCGTCGCGTGGTCGACGTCGAGCGAGCCGAGCGGAGCGAGCGAGTGAGCGAGGCCGAGATCTATGGATTCGGCGCCGCTCCTCCTCGGTACCAGCGGAATGCATCGCGTCCATGGTCGCGCTAACGCCGCCGCCAGGACAGGAAGAAGCAGCTCTACCTCCGCCTTGCCGATCAACCTCTCCTTGTTGACAGCGCTTCCAAGGTAGGATTTTTACATCGATTTACTTTGTTCGCTAGATATCGAAGTTTATTTGTGGTCTGATTGTGATCAATTTCAAGTGTTCAGTTGGAATATTTTTCTGAGATCTGTGTGAATTAGGTGAATGATGATTTGTTTTAGGTTAATGAATGCTAAAAATTTAATCAGTGCAATGGAATCATAGAAAATTTGCGTCGAAGGCGCAAATTTTCTTCGATTTTTTAAGTGTTGGAGTCGATTTTGAAGTCTCAAGGTGTTTGTGTTTATGTTTCTTTGTCAAATTGCACTCTGAAGGCTTTGAAATTGAGCATACATGTGACAGATTTTGCTTCCGACTAATCGATCTTTGCTTCCGACTGTTTTCCTTATCAATCGATCGAAGATCGATTGATAAGGAACTCGATTTTATTTGTGATGGCTACAATTGCTTAATGAAATCTGAAATCTTTTCCTTGTTGTTTTATATTTGTAATTGATATGTTGTTTTATGTTTTGCACATAACCTGTTTGATGAAATGCCCCAATAGGCCTAAGGAAATCGATCTTTGCTTTTGCCGACTTTGCTTGCAGGATCACTGTCGATCAATTTGCTTATTATGTATATTCATTTAGAGTTGCTCATGGGAGAACTCAAAGACAGAAATCAGAAGTTATAGTCCTTTCCTTTGTGGGCAGGCTGAGTTCCCAGGAAGGCAGCAACTACTATTTCTTCTGTCGTATCCTTCAGAGATCTACCCAACCTAAATTCACACCGGTGATATGATTGAACCCAGTGTTTTCAAGTTCTGATTGTGTCATATGGATGCCAGAATCTAGTTAAATTCACTCCTAAATCGCAAGAGCCTTAAAAGGGACTAAACTCTGCTCGTCCATTTCGCGAGCTGAGTAGTACTTGGTCTTGTTTGATGACATTTTTATTACTGTATTAGGGATGGAGGCTATAGCTCCTATAAAAATGCAGGTAGAAAAATGTATTATTAAGAGAGTTAGACATATTGCTGTATCATTAATGGTCATGTAATGTACGTTGTCTTCGAAGCTTTTATGTTGTCTTATGCACGAAAATTGAAATTTTTGGGGAGTATGAAGCAACGCATAGACCTTTCCGATTGTTCTATTTCTATGGTTACCTTAGCTTAGCAGTCGCCTGAACTTGTGAGTTGTGACTTGTGACTAACAGCGAGCAAATCGGACATGTTGATTGAGATCAAGGCTTCGTTTGCAATGTGCGTTTGCCACCCTCCAAAATCACCGCATCTATGTCATAAAAAAAAGCAGCATAGAATTTGATAACATGGTAGCTTAGGTCAAGCTGAGTCCTTAACTATATGATAAAAACCTTTCCTGTTGCTCTTCAAAACACAATTTTCAGTATGTTGGCTTTCATAAATCTCATAAATCAAGCAATGTCCCAATTAAGGTAAAATACTGGAGTCAAGTGGCAGCCACATGGAATAAAATACAGATGACGGTGAGCAGGTGCTTACCAACTGTTATCTTGTCTCAAATTTAGAAATGGTAAGATCATTTGCAACAACTCAACATTTTTTATATGCTATGGAATATGTTTATATTAATTTAGGAAGCATGATCTTGTTGATGGATGAGCTTATATATCACCAGTATAGTTTTATGATTTTTTCAGCATATCCTGTTGTGCAATAATTTATTGAGAAAATATGAAATTATATTGAGAGAATAAAATCATGGTGAGAACAAATTCACAAGTCTCGATTGTTGTGCAAAAATAACCTATTGTTGAGCAAAAATAAGATGATGTTGTGCAATAATTTATTGAGAAAGTATGAAATTATATTGAGAGAAAATAAAATCATGTTGAGCACAATTTCACAAGAGAGTCGTGTAACTCTTAAAACAAAATCGTGCAACTCTTACAAGAGAGTCGTGCAATTAAAACAAGAGTCATGCAACTCTTACAACAGAGTCGTGCAACTCTTACAACATAGTCGTGCAACTCTTACAACAGAGTCGTGCAACTCTTACAACAGCGTCGTGCAACTATAAAATTTCATAGTGTTGTGCAACTCATAACATGTTTCACATTTCATTCAAAACAACTTTCCCGCTTGCTGAAACTCTTGTCATGCTTTGCAGGCATTGCTCAAGCTGGTATCCAAATGTTCTTCCTTTTCCTTGAACCCAACAAGGAAAGACGCCTTGAACCAGTCGCCTCTAAAGATCGTGCTATTCGCTTTGGCCAAGATGTGTGCGCACTCACCTTGTCGACAAGTCCTCCGGTCATCCGAACGTGAAATGCAGGTTTAGTTGACTCTCGATAATATGGAAGTATTAAACAAAATATTCCATTAATCTCATACTTTGTGTCCTCTATTATTAGTATTAAACAAAATATTTCATTAGTCTCATACTTTGTGTCGTGCAACTCTTAAAATAGAGTCGTGCAACTCTTACAACAGAGTCGTGCAACTCTTAAAACATAGTCGTGCAACTCTTATAAGAGAGTCGTGCAACTCTTAAAAAAAGAGTCGTGCAACTCTTACAACAGAGTCGTGCAACTCTTAAAACAAGAGTCGTGCAACTCTTACAAGAGAGTCGTGCAACTCTTAAAACAGAGTCGTGCAACTCTTACAACAGAGTCGTGCAAATTTAAGTTTATGTTGTGCAATTATAATATGAGAAAATTTGCACCGTAGGCGCAAATTTTAAGACAAAATACGCATAAAAACGATGTCAGCACTAATAATCTGTTGTGCAAATTTAAGTTTATATTGTGCAAATATAAATGAGAAAATACGTATAAAAACGATGTCAGCACTAATAATCTAGTTTTATTAGGAATTCATCAATTAACGAGTTACATTACATATAAAAGTCAGCACTAATAATCTAGTTTATGTTGAGCAGTTTTGAATTTTGCCGTGGATTATTCAAGGAGCCTGAAAATTTGTAACTAATATCAGTGTCAGCACTAATATCAGTGTCAGCACTATATTTTAGAATTGATAATGGTTAGAGTTAGACAATTGGACAATTGCAAACTCTTGCTTTATTGTTCTATTGCTTATAGGTCTTATTGAATTGTGATGTTACAAATTTGGTTCAATAATGTTCCTCATGTCCAGCTGACACGTCGTTAGCCATTCGTATATGTCAGGGATGGGTATCGACCGTGAGAAAAATTATGAACATGAGATCTATCTATGGAGGGTAAGCAAACTTATTTCCTTACTACTATATATACACAGAAATCCATTGCTTTTCATTTTCGTAATCAAGCAACTTTAAAGATGCACAACTGTACTTTAAAGTTGCACAACTGCACTAAACAATTTTATTTTTGCACATTATACTCTTATTCACGAAGAGAAACATAATAAGAGATACCACATAGACAGCCTATGCGGGATTTGAACCCGCATCAATGTGCGTAAGCACATTGCTCTACCATTTTGAGCTAATAGGCTTTAGTGCAAAACCTCCAAGGCTAAACTAAGACAATGAATCAAATAACTCAATATGAATACGAAATACACAATATGATTTAAGGGAGGAGACATGGCAGATAGGACCTTTTAAGTGCTGCCTTTGCTTGGAGTTGGTAAGACATCAAAAATAATTATTTCCAAGGGCTTTGTATCAAATGGATCTTCTAGGAAGGCCAAGTACCCTGGTTTCAGTACAGCCCATACCTGTATGAAGAAAGAAATGTTTCAAAGGCAACTGAGAAGTGATCAACAGAACATGAAAAGAAGATTCATTGATAACAAGTTACAAATTAGGACAATTTTTACAAGTCGGGTTAGTAATCCAATAGGCGTTTCTAATCAAAAGATTCCAGTAAACTCGCACGCATTAGAAGAACTCTAAAAAACAAATAACTCGGCAGAAAGAGAAACCAAAATGCCAAGTTGCTCTGCCTCCAGTTCCCAAATATACGAGTATATTCAAGAGATTATATGAATGTCAGGTCAAGATCACTCACAATATCAGTAAAATGATGAAAGGTTACCTCAAGTTATGCAGACAGTAATCATTCAGCTGATAGCATTCAATGAAGGAGCAAAGTTGCTTGGTTCATTGAGAAATTCAGCTGGCTAGTTGCAGGCAACTAGCTCCCATAATCACATCATATCCAGATTCCACACTTTCTGTTTGAACCAACAACAGATTACATCTCCATTTATATTGATTCATCATATTTTGCAAGTACAAAACTAGCGTAGTAGAAGTAATGCAAACGGTACAATCACCAACATTACATGCTGGGTGATGTCTCAGAATTTGGTAGCCTGTGGCTCCTCTCCTCTATGAAAACAATCCAGAGACCTGCATGAAGAAAACTAATCTATAAGCATCGAGGATTCAAGTGGGCAGTGACAAATGCAAGCGATTCCAGTTTCAGTTGCACAGCCTGCACACTCGTCGCAGCTCTGTAAATATGAAGTATTATCAGGACAAACTGCTCAATATACACTACTATCAAATCCAAGCAATATCAAATCCAAGCAATGAGCAATCACTAAGGAACACATTTCACTAAGCAATATCAAATCCAAGCAATGAGCAATCAAAGCACAAACAAGATAAATTGAAAAATGAAGTGCAGCACAACTCGGTCTTAGAAGTTGCACAACTCGGTCTTAGAAGTTGCACAACTCGGTCTTAGAGTTGCACAACTCGGTCTTACGTGAGTATCTAAAATGTAAATAGCATACAAATTTGGTAAAGGAAGTGTAAAATTGGAAAGAAAATAACCTGTGTTTCAAAAGAATTTGATGCCTTACGAGAACCTGTGATAAGTTTGCCTCCAGGATCAAGCTGACTAAATGTAACTGGATAAGAGAATACCTTAATTAGAGCAAGGAAATTTGCAAATCTGCTGAACTAGAAGCATACCAGTGTCACCAAAAACTAAGCAGCTTTCAATAATAAATCCTCCTATTAAAATAGTTCAAAAGTGGTGCAATTCATTTGATACCAGATGCAACCAATTCAAAGCAGCTAAAACATGTCAGAACCCCCTCACAAGAAAAGATAAAAGCAACAAACATATTGTGGTACTGGGCAAAGAAAAATGAGGGCATACCAATCTAAGGCACATCATCAATCTCCTTGCCTCACTCAACCTGTTCTTGCTTGCAAAGTCCTTTCTATATGAAGAATTTTTGTAACTGATTTGATAATATAGATCTTTCTTCAGGCTTCTATGGATATCTTGGACTATAATAGCTTCACTTTTTACATTGTGCCTGTTTTTTAATTACTGTTCGTCTGCTCCTTTGGCTTATAGCCCCTTTGTTATGCGAATGTTGTTTTAAATGATTCTGATTTTGAAGGTTGTTTCTTCACATGGTTTTACTATGGAGGGTAATCTCCTTATCAAAAGAAAACTATGGAGGGTGATTTATAAGGCATATGACTCTGCAGGGCCAACATAATGAGCTTGAGGCAAATTTTTTGGCTGAGAGGGAAGAACTTGAAGATAAATATCAGCAACTTTATAAACCAATTTATTTTAAGGTGTTCACTGATAGTACATAAGTGCTCTACCTTGTGCCACTGTGTCTCTCGAATCCATCTTTTATAGTTTCTCTTCTATTTCTCAAAACAAATTCCCAAACATACAGAGATTTGAGATTGTAAATGGTTTGACTGAAGTAGAAGACTCTATTGATGAGGGTGATGATGATGCCAGTCCAGGTATCCATTACAGTGGGTTTAACTTTAATAATCCAATCATCACTTATTACTTCTTGAGTAGAGTAAGTCTGAACCATAATCGTTGGCAATTAAGCTATTTTTGTTAGTTAGGTTTCTTTTAGACTTTAAAAATTAAAGTCCTTTTTGAAACATCTTATGCAGTTACAGGTGTTCCCAACTTTTGGCTGAATGCAATGAAGAAAAATGAAGTTTTGGCTGAGGCGGTGATTATTGTACCTTCCTGTTATTTTGTGCATGCTACCATATATTGCTTGGGTATGGCCTGAAATTTTGAGTTTGGTGTTCAGATCACATACCGTGATGAAGGGGCTTTACAACATCTGGAAGATATCAAATGGTCCAGGGTTCATGCCTTTGAAGGCTTTAAGGGCTTCTGGCTTGAATTTTGGTTCGACGCAAATCCTTACTTCAAAAATATCGTTCTTAAAAAAACATACCACATGGTTGACGAAAATGAGCCTATTTTGGAGAAAGCAATTGGGTAAGCTACTGATTGTGCTTTTGAAATTTGCTAACTTGCTATGTTTAAGCAAATTGCTCATATCTGTTTACAATTTTATAGGACAAAGATCGAGTGGTATCCTGGAAAATGTTTGACACAGAAGCTTCTAAAGAAAAAGTCAAGAAGAGGTGGCAAGATAATCATCAAAACTGAAAAATGTGATAGTTTCTTTAACTTCTTCAATCCTCCCCAAGTTCCTGAGTATGGCGATGACATTGATGAAGATGCTGTAAGTCTGATTCTTTGAAGTATCAAACATTCAAAGTTGATCTTAGGCTAAGAAGGCCTACATAGCTAATTTTTAAAATTTTAAATTCCAGGCTGAGGATCTTCAAAATGAACTGGATATGGACTATGAAATTGGGTGAGGCTAGCAGATTTACATTTACATGTCCTTAGCTTATTTTCTGAAAGCCTGTGATCAAATTTCTGTCATTATCTGTGAGCCTACTTTAATTCTCTTTGCGCGAATGAAAGAGTGCCACAGATCACGTGATTTGTTTTTTAATGTGCATTTTGGGTTTGGATTCCTAGAATTTGATAACATATTGCATTGATTGGTTCCTTGAGTACTAAAAATGTGCTTAAGTTAATGTACATTTTGCAGCCTCTATAAATCCATCTCCCTTTATCTCACCCCTTAACATACGTTGTCTCCCAAGGATTGCTGTAGTTTAGCTAGACATATGTATCACCAACGTGTATTTGTTTCTTTGAGATTTCTCCTGTCTTCCCCTGTTGCATTCATTAACATTTTTTGTTTTAGATGTTCATATGCCTTTCTTGAAGTCAAAGAATAAATAATTAGTTAATTTCTACTCTCGAGTTGTGCATATCAATTGTCTAGTTTACTGTCACACTTTTAAAGTTCCATTCTTGTGCATAATAACACTACAAGCATTCCAACACGTACTGTCATGCTTTCATTTACTAAATCTTGATGTCATTGATATATACAGCACAACAATCTGAGAAAAAATTATACCCCATGCTGTCTCTTGGTTTACTGGCGAAGCAGCTGAGGGAGATGAGTTTGAGGCCGTGGATGATGACGATGAGGAGGACAACAAAGAGGATGACAATGAAGGTGAAGAAGAAGAAGAAGACAAATCCAAGGTAAGAACCCAACCGTAGACAACATGATTTCTCAGTAAAATAAGTTCCCATCTTATTTGCTCTCAATAACTTTTGCACAGACAACAAGTTGTGATGAAAATCTGGAACATACAACACTTCTCTAAGAACCATAACATTGCTTAATTAGTCTAGTTATCCCAGATAATTTAACTTCCCTTCTTGTTGCATCAGGCAGTATGACAAACACCAAATGACTCAACTTATGGACTGATTCATAACATGTCAAAGAAGAAGAAATATGATACATACAAAGACAATGTCAAGACTCACCAGTTTTGGATCACCGATCAGCCCCATGACTCTCTGTACATTGCTCCAGTTGCTGTCACCATCTCAGCTTCGAAAGCTGGGCAATTTTCTCTCTACACCTTCCAAAGTGCAAGAGGAAATGTTTGATTAGGTTTGATTCAAGTGAGCACTCTTTACAAGACTGTTTGACATTAATCGAGTAAAATTAGTGCCTACAAGCTAAGACAAACAGCAATCCTCTAATGTAATGCACATCAATCCTCTAGTTAATTTCCTCTTTAATCGATTGATGAGAAGGAGAGATAATCAGAGAGTACCAGTGTCATAGACGAAGATGAGGCCGCCGATTCCATCGGAGAAGGCGAGATGGAGGAAGATGGGTGGCGGCCTTAAGACAGCGGCCTTGAGACGGAGGAAGAGTGTAGACATGGAGCTCCGTTTCCATGGATGTCGATCTGCTCCGAATCAACAGCCAGAGCAACTCCTTGCAGTTGTACGACGGCGCCGGCGTTGATCCATCTCCCTCTTCATCTCTCCACGCTATCGATGAATTGAGCGTATAATAGGAAGAGGAATCGCTCGACTTCTCCAGATCGAGCACCATCGGAGCACCGAAGCCAGGAGGAAGAGCACGGAATCGAGCACCATCGGAACGAACGTCTCAGATCGAAGGGAGTCTGAGGTAGTCGACGTCGTCGGTGGAGTCGAAGGCCGAGGGGAGGGTTAGAGCTCCAGCGTTAGAGTTTCGCCGGATTTTCCGTAGATCTGTAAAAAGGAGAGAGAGAGGGGAGCGTTCAGATCTGTATTAGGGTTATATAGTGTCCATTTTACTAAATTGTCCAAGTATGCGACCATTTTGTAAAAACGTCCAAATAAAGTGCCTAGTTTGCAAATTTGTTCTAAAATCATTCCCAAAATTGATATCATATTTAATGAGATGAGAATATCAAACTTCTATAATTATCTAATAAAAGAAATGGTAAAAGATAAAGCTTTTGCACACAATGACTTAATGTCAACATTTAAGCTAAATGTCAACATATAATAAAAGATAAAGTTTACAAATAAGATCATTCCCAAAATTGATATCATATTATATGAGATGAGAATATCAAACTTCTATAATCATCTAATAAAAGAAATGGTAAAAGATAATGATTTTGCACATCAACGGCTAAATGTCAACATTTAAGCTAAATGTCAACATATAATAAAAGATAAAGTTTACAAATAAGATCATTTCCCAAATTGATATCATATTACATGAGATGAGAATATCAAACTTCTATAATCATCTAATAAAAGAAATGGTAAAAGATAAAGATTTTGCACATCAACGGCTAAATGTCAACATTTAAGCTAAATGTCAACATATAATAAAAGATAAAGTTTACAAATAAAATCATTCCCAAAATTGATATCATATTAGATGAGATGATAACCTCAAACTTCTATAATCATCTAATAAAAGAATTGGTTGCACATCAACGGCTAAATGTCAACATTTAAGCTAAATGTCAACATATAATAAAAGATAAAGTTTACAAATAAGATCATTCTCAAAATTGATATCATATTACATGAGATGATAAGCTCAAACTTCTACAATCCTCTAATAAAAGAAATGGTAAAAGATAAAGCTTTTGCACATCAATGGCTAAATGTCAACATTTAAGCTAAATGTCAACATTTATTAGAAAATTTTGTAAATTAATAGAAATATTATGAACTTTAGCCTATGCGGGATGCGAACCCACGTATTTGCGCATAAGCACATCGCTCTACCATTAAGCTAAAAGGCTTTTCATTATATTATAACATAACATTCAAACAAATTGATGTTGTGCAAATTGTAAAAGTATGATATGCAAATATAAATTGATGATATGCAAATATAAGATTAAAATTTGCATAAATTAATTCACGTTGTGCAAATATAAGATTATTGATATCTAATACTTAGATTTTAACTAGCAAGGGAATTCATACTTAATAGGGAGAATGAGATAAATATAGCATAACTAGCAAAACAGATCACAAAACCTTGCTATGTTCTCACATAACCAAAAAAAAAGTAAAAAGAAAAAAGAGGAAGTTAAGTAAAAAAAAAAGTGAAAAACAAGAATTTTATGTTGTGCAAATATAACTTTATGATATGCACATATAACAATCTGTTATGCAAATATAACAATCTGTTATGCAAATTGAAAATGCTGACACCAAATGTTAGCAAGATTGTTATTCCCTCTTAATTTTAAGCAAATAATGTGAAAAATTATATTCCTCCAGCAATAAGTCTAGTAAAGAGTTATGCAAGTCTAAATCTCAAAAAGATGACTCATCAATTGGGAATATTATGAAAAATAACAAGGAAAATTAAAGAAAGCGCACTTTAATACAACATCTCTGCCATTCTTGCATAATTCTCCAACAAAGATTAAATTACTAAATGAATTTTATACAAATGTCAAATCAATTGAATTACACATTCGAATTCAACATGTTATATTTGCATAAGAGACCATGTCAGCACAATTAGAAATAAAAAAGAACCTATACATTCTAATAAAAAAAAAAGAACCTATACATCAACTTGAATTGCACAAAAAGAGGTCATGTTAGCACACAATTAGAAATAAAAAAGAACTTATACATCAACTTGAATTGCACAAAAAGAGATCATGTCAGCACACGTATCTTTTCTTTCTGTTTATCTATTTTCAAATCAGCATAGTTAACAAATTCTACAGTATATCAGTAGCTTTTAGCAAGAGCAATAATATGTGAACAATAAATGTCAAATCAATATAAAACATAGCATAACTAGCAAGAGAATTCATACTTCATAGGGAGAATGGGATAAATATAGCATAACTAGCAAAACAGATCACAAAACCTTGCTATGTTCTCACATAACCAAAAAAAGAAAAAAGAAAAAAGAAAAAAGAGGAAGGTAATTAAAAAAAAGTGAAAAATAAGAAGTTTATGTTGTGCAAGTATAAGTTACTTTTATGCAAATATAACTTTATGATATGCACATATAACGATCTGTTATGCAAATTGAAACTGTTGACACCGGATGTCAGCAAGATTGTTATTCCCTCTTAATTTTAAGCAAATAATGTGAAAAGTCATATTCCCCCAGCAATAAGTCTAGTAAAGAGCTATGCAAATGTAAATCTCAAAAAGATGACTTATCAATCAAGAATATTACGAAAAATGACAAGGAAAAATAAAGAAAGCACACTTTAAAGTACTGAATGAATTTTATACAAATGCCAAATCAAGTTAATTACACATTGGAATTGAGCATGTTATATTTGCACAAGAGATCACGTCAGCACACAATTAGAAATAAAAAAAGAACCTATAAATCTACTTGAATTGTACAAAAAGAGACAATGTCAACACACCTTTAAAAAGAGATGATGTCAACACACTTTGTAGAGCTAATAACTAATATCTCTAGATAAGTCAGAAATCACAAGGCACTTCAATGTAAATATACAAACACATTATTAAATAGGATAAGTGGAAACAAACCCTAGTTGTTAACCGATAAAAAAAAATTGTTGTTATTGTCGAAAAAACATAAAAACTCAAATTTAAGTCCTGAAATGATCTCCGATGGCCTAAAAAGACCGGATGATTGATATCACTTCTACCGAGACCGCATACTAGACAAGCATCTCTAGTTTCGAATTAAGTTTGCTGACATGATTTTTAATAATTTAAAAACTCATTCATCTAGTGTACAAAACTCATGTCAACATGTTATATTTGCACAAGAGATCATGTCACACAATTAGAAATAAAAAATAACTTATATATCTACTTGAATTGAACAAAAATAGCACATGTCAGCACATATTCACTTTGTGTCAGCACATTTTAACTTCGTGTCAGCACATATGTTTCTGAATCATATACATATATATGTAGCTGATAATCTTATATTGGAAATGGTCTACTTAATTACACAAAAATAATCTTATATTGGAGATGTCAGCATTTCAAGAAGATGTCAGCATTTCTAGAAGATGTCAGCTAGATGTTTGCAACACCAGTAAAATCAGGAAAAAAAAAAGAAGAAGAAAGATTAAGCATCAGAAAGAGAGATTAAGCTTCACAACTACAACAGCTAGATGTTTAGTACTTGAAATAATTCATATTTGGAATCGAACAGATGCAAAATTGCAGGGAATCGAACAGATGCAATGTTCTAATTCTTAGATGTCAGCATCAAATATTCTAATTGTTAGAAGTCAGCATCAAATATTCTAATTATTAGATGTCATCATCAAATAATTAGAACACTGTAGGTACTACTATGGATTCATAGAACATCCAGTATCAAAAGAAGGAGCATTAAAAGTGCTGACATATTTCATTAAAAGTGCCGACATATTTCATGGATTCTGAATAACAAGAAATACCAAGAAGGAGCATTACAAACCAGATATGAGATGAGAATCCTGAATGACAATAGAAAGAAGGAGCATTAAAAGTTCTGACATATTTCATGGATTCATAGAACAACTAGTATCATCAGCTTCTTCTCATTCTTCAGACTTCATTGGAAGTTGCTGACACTGCTGTCAGATTTCAATTTGTTACGATTTGCAAATTTGAGGTTGTAATAATAAAGAAAAGAAAATTGAAACTTGGAAGTAGTAAAATCTGTTGAAGCAACATTTGTATAGTCCTGTCAAACTCTTTAAAACGTTGATAGTGTTGTAGTATCAAATTTATAGCAGAAACACAAGCACATAAACACAAGCACACTACTTCCAGATTTCAATTTATAGCAGAAACACAAGCGCACTGCTGTCAGATTTCAATTTTGGCCGTCTGCTACTGCTTTTGCTGGGAAACAAATAATTCAACATGAATATCTAAACTGATGTTCAACTGAAATTCAATTGAGATGATTTAGCGATAGATTCTGCACAAATGAGACCTAATTCGATTTGAATTCTCCCTAAAGCATTCAAGATAGCAGATGTTAATGGCGTTCTGAATGACATGTACCAACTAAAAAATTCATCACCTTTGCTATGAATCTTCGATCGAGCTTCGTCAATGGCGTTCTGAAATCACTGATTTTTGGGCAGCATCGAGCTTCTTCAATCCGCTACATCCAAGAGCCTCAAATGCGGAAACGGAGTCGAACTGCAGCGAAATCGACAGATCCATTCCGGGCAGTCGTGTGACGCCGGAAGAAACGGAGCCGTGGCCGTTCTGAAATCACTGATTTCCGGGCAGCATCGACAGATGATGAAGAAGCGGAGCAGTGGTGGAGGTGGTGGTGAGAGAGGCGGTGACGGAGGAGATGGAGATGATCGGATCGATGAGGGTTACCATGGGAAGTTCTTCGCCTCTGAGATCTGAATCAACCTGTGCCGCTCCCTCACCCTACCTCCGCCTTCAATCCCCGCCGCCGGAACAGAGAGAGGGGGAGACCATCACCGACGTCGCCCTACATTGTGTTCGATTTCCCCCAATCCAAAACTGAATCGAACAGATGCATCTTCTTCGTCGTCCTCGCTTCAATTCGTTCACTCCATCGTTCAATTTGGGCTCCTACCAGGTATGCCGTCGTCCTCGCTTCAGTTCGAGGTAGGCCGCTCCTCCTCCTCTGTATCCCGCCGATGATGGTTGCAGTGGCCTGAACGATTCGAGAGAGGGAGAATCAACAGAAGATCTCGGCGACGACGGTGAGGCAACGACGAGATTCAGCATCGGCGGTGGCGAGATCTCCTCTTCCTCGTCCTTGTTCAGGCGGAGCTCTTCTCTCTCTTTCACAAATTGGGGCATCGGCTTGTGCGGCAATGGGGGTTAGGGATTTTGACGGTATAATAGAAGGAAGGGCAATATCGTCAAATAACCATCCGAAATTAGAAAAGTGGACATTCCACTAATTTTTACAAAATCTAGGACAAATCTCAAATTAGGGTTCGACACAAATTTTCTCTTTTGTTAATTGTGGTGTTGTATTTTTTTTTTGTAAAACTTGTTAGCACTTAGCCTTGAGATTTTTAATTTATTTTTCTTTCGGGAGCCCACTGCGCACCGATACTACTGATTATATTATTAAAAAATTGCTACAGGGGACAAATCGATAATACAATGCTGCTTCCCTCGTATCGATTCTAGGAGGTTGAAAATTAAGGCCCACATCAGATGAGCTGGACTCCAATTGAAAAAATTTGGATGCGCCATATGAAACAACGTCGGTTTTGTTAAAACAACATAAACAAGCAGCGTTCCGGGTTCATGCGCACCTGCAACCTTTTGCAGCTGGTGGGACACGTGTCGGCACAGCATTGGACGACAGGTTGTGAGCCGCAGATGTCGACACCTGTTCGTTGATGGACGGTCGAGATGTGATATTGGGGAGAAAGTATTTTATACATTAAAACTAATATTTCGGTAGTAAAATGTAAAAATAAAAAATAAAAAAATTACCATAATACTAGATTCATTTGTCTCTACATGTAGACATCAATTTTGAATATATTTGATTATATTTTTAAAAAAAAATTTGATTATAAATATGCAAAATATAATCCAAAAAATTGATTTATAATTATGGAATAATTTGAAATAATAAATAATGCAAGATATGAAATAAATAATTATTAAAAAAATATTTTTTATTGGTGGGGGTTGAATATAATAATATAATCGAGAATGGAAATAATTGTTAGGTAGGGGTATATTTGTGAATTTAGTGAGTATGAAAAGATGAGTTTTGAGATACTAGGAATGCTATTGATAAAGTGGGGAAAATGAGAATAGGGTGCTAGGATGATGGGGCGGAGAGAGAAGAATAAAATATTAGTATTCCTAGTATCTCTAGTATCCCTTGATAAACATGGTCTAATCAAATTGTTTTTTTTTTGGCAGATACTTCATAAGGGATCCAGATTTGAGATGTAGCTTTCGTTTTGAGACTCAATTTTCTACTTTCTTTGGATTCCAGGGGCCCTTAAATCGATTTTGCCCCAGGGCCTCTAAAATCTTAAGAACGGCCCTGGTAGGTTCCCTAGTCTTGTCTATCGTGCACATTGAAAGCAGAACCGATTGCTAACCACAATTTCGATCTCTTATAGCTAACATTACATTCAATTCTTTGACTCGATCTTCAACATCCATCACGTCCTCAAACCGCATCTCATCCCAATCCAACCCATCCGCATCTCATCCCAATCCAACATTCCAACCCATCTCCTTGATAACAATTAATGCAAAACAGCCCCTTATTATGGCTGATGGATTCGATAGGAAAGTCTTAGCAGCCATGGTATGTTTTTTTTTTTTTTTGAAAAGGTAAATATAGATATGGGTGGTAACACCAGATTACAAAAGATGAAACCGAACTAAGAGTCTCATGTAAAAAAAGGAACCATATACCCAAAAGGGTCCCTCTATACCCACTAGAAACTAAAAAAACCACCATATCCTAGCATAACAAACACTCTCATATCCCTAATCACTCCACTGTACCTACCAAAAGACAACAGATCAATCTGTCCCAACTACCAGTCTCTTCCAGGAAGACTCCGCCAGGGACTTACACCTCCACTTAGCGGAAATCCTGGATTTACAGGACTCAATAATAAGACTAGCACAACTCCTAGGATCAAAAGATTCATTACAAAACACCACCTTGTTCCTTGCCATCCTAGTGAAGTACACCAAGGCCTCTAGCACCAAGAGCTTGGCTTGGAAAACGATAGTTTTCTGTACAGCAGCCGGCTCCCTAGCAAACCAGTGCAGCCAAGCATCCAGAGAAGGAAAGCTGCAGCTGATCCCAACCCACTGCATCACCCGTTTCTGCACTTCCTTGACAAACGGACATCTAAACCATAAGTGATCTTCGGATTCCTCTTCTAGCTTGCACAGTACGCACTGAGCAGAGGTAAAAACAAAGCTCTGTAGTAATTTACCGTGATTGCGGTTTGTATAACAAAGCCAAAAAAGGATACCTCGGACGCTTTGTATAATTAATAATAATAATAGTCTCTTTCTTTTCTTTTTGGTCGACTGATAAGCAAATGATATCTATATGCTTCTAAAAGCCAACTTAACCATCTCGTTACCACGTTTTTACAGAAGACGTAGTTTGACGCTGGATGACTAACCAAAAACTGCACTTGTCTTTCCCTTGGCTGCCGTGATCTCGTAACAAGAGTTCCAACAACAAAACTGATCATACATATCCTCGATTAATTTTCATTGGATAAGTGTTTCAATTTACCAAGTCTATATATAATGAAGCACACGGGTGAACAAAAACAGCCCTTAATATATAAAAAAATAAAAGAATCAAAGGTAAGACCAAACCTATGACAGATCAAACCCTAGACCAATCGCATGAAAGAGTCATACATGTAACCTATTCTTCAACAAATAGGAGACCCGATGCGGTATGTTAACCTGAGCCAGTCTCCCCTTTCCACCTTCATAACAGTCTTTGCAAGAAGAATTAGCACTCGGATATTTCTAAGCTGGTCTAGTTGGTCTAATTGGGTTAAAATTAGAAGGCAAAGAAGCCACTCAAACGTCATTTACAGTCCAAATGAGCCTAGTCCTATGGTAAGTATACTGAAAACTACAACAACAACCCCCAAAACTCATACCAGCATCGTAAGTCCAGTTGGTCCAAAACATTCAGCTCTTGGATATGACTCCTGCTGCAAACAGCAGATTTCGTCGAGAAAACTGCAAAAACCCAGTTGTAAACGCCATTGAATTCACAAAACAAAATCAGACTCAGTGATTGATTCACATTTACCAAGTATCAGTGAACATTGCTTACCTGTAGAGAATACACAGGCGTAGACTTAGTCGGAAGAGTCTTCAATGATCTAATTCTGTTGTTCAAGTTTCCACTTTTACTAGCAAAATAAGAAAGTAACATTTGATCACTACCCTTGCTCAGATGTAAATGAATTTATTTAGTAGGAGGTTTTTGTATTATGAACTCACCTTTCTTCTGCCCTTACCGTCTTAGCATTGGCCGTTACATCCCATAATTTTACTGTGGAATCGGCTGATCCAGAAGCAAGAAGTGCGCCTTCGCCACTGATTACGCTCACATAGCAGATGTCAGAAGCGATTACTTTCTCCATATTTATGAAAACCTTACAAGAAATTTACCGAATTAGCATACTCACCTAAAGGCAAGTGTCCATACACAAGACATGTGACCCATCAAGGGGGCAATGCACCGGCCACTGTCAAGGTCCCACAACATAATTGTGCCATCCTCATCACCTGATGCCATATACCGCCCTTCAGGAGACATTGCTAGAGACAACACCATGCTCCTGTGCCCAATCAGGATTCTCACGCATTCCCCAGTTTTCACATCCCATACTCGAACTATTTTGTCACTAGACCCCGTCGCAATGTAATTGCAGTTTGGATGCCATTGAACACACTACAAGAAAAGTCCAAGCAACTAATCAAGCAAGTTTGAGAAAGTGGACAATGGCTATTCCTAGTCAGGGTATCCAATAAGAAAGCATCGGCTGAATGATTCCATTTTGGGGGGGGGGGGATAAAAAGATGGTTGTACGTGGCTTCACAATCTTCCGTTGCACGCAGGAAAGGATCCAGAGTCGGGCTGGGGTCCACTCCAGCCCGCCCCATTTTTACAAAAATAAAATAATAGGTAAAAAAATTACAAAAAAAATAATAAACATTATTTATTTATCAAATTAAGGGTTTTGTTAATAAAAATTATACGACGAGAAAAATTTGGCCTACCTAGCCCACCCGAATTTTAATTTCTGGTTACGTGCTTGGTTGCACATGTCATCGTTATAGAGCACCTCATCTACTTCTTCACCTAATTACACACAAGCATCTACATGGCATCCATTTTTAAATATATATATATAGGGGAGGGTTCAAGTGAGAAGAATCTCTATCGGTAAGAAGGAAAGAAGTCCTCTGATTGGTCAAACCAGATCTAAATGTTAAATAAATAAAAAACCTCTCACGCGCTGTACGGCATGTTCAATTTCTTCAACCCTCACGCAGTCTTCGTCGTGCCCCCATCCTCTCTCCTTCCATGTTCCCAGCAATACTCTTATCGTCTCTCTCTTCCATTGTTCTTCGGTCGGTTGTGTAAGTAAGTTGTTGGTGGCCGGCGATCCGGATCTCGGAGATGGTGTACTGGTGTAGTCGGTAGGGTTTGTAGGGACGGATTCAGCGAAGTGAGGGAGGCGAAATTTCCGATTGAGGCGCTGTTACAGGGACGAGAAGCTTCCATAGTGAGGGAGGCGACGTTGGTGATCGAGGCGCTTGCTCCATCATTGCCGTGATCCGTCGGGGCTTCATTTCAGTCTCCATTGTCGGGGCTTCATTTCAGTCTGGGGCGATGGAGCTCTTTTCAAGAGGCGGTTAACTATGGAGCTCTTCATGAATCGGAGCTCGATTGGTCCGTTCTTGCTATCTAAGCAGAGAGAGAAACATCCTCGCATTCGCCTACCCCTCCCTCCCTCAGCCCCTCCAAACACTCCGCCGTTGCCGACTCTGCTCAGCCATAGTATTTTCTGTACGGATATGTTATAATAATTCTACTTAGTCTGTGTTCTCATGGCCGGTATGCTTGTTCCTTGTAAGTGTATGGTTTTTAGAGTGCATATTGATCGGTCAGAAATATGAATTTTGGAGCTGCTGCTTCTTCTTCTAATTTTTTTTTGATGTTAGAACATGTAGCTGTCCTTGTTTATGTCAAAAGATGGTAGTCAGGCTACTTTATGAACTAGATGAACTACTTTGAGCGTTTATAGTTTATTATACCTTGACTTTGTGACATTACTGCCAATATCTGGATCTTTCTTTTGTTATCAAAATTGCTTCATCGAATAAATTTGGATAGTGATTTAGGGTTTTATACCAAGAGGTTCAGGGTTTTATACCAAATGGTTAAGAATTTTAATACTAGGATTTTTAATACCAAGTGATTCAGGGTTTTAATACCAAGTGGTTCAGGGTTTTATACCAAATGGTTCACGGGTTTTATAACAAGTGGTTCAGGGTTTTAATACTAAGGGCCAGTTTGGCAATGAGTTATTTTTTAAGGGTTGGAGATTATTTTTAAGGGATTATATGGGATAGAGATTATTATGTGGGTTATGGGGATGGAAGAGGTGGGGATTTTTTTTGATAAATAATCCCGGTAAAGTGTTTGGTGGGTAGAAGGTTATTTTTTTATGATGACCTTAGAAATGACACATTTGCCCTCAATCTAAAACAAAACCCACTGCCCCTCTTCTCTCCTCCAAAATCCAAATTAGGTCGACATTCGACAGGGAAGAAACCACCGCTGCTCTCGGTTTGCCCAGTGTCGACATCCACCTTGCAACCGGCGGCTCCTCCACCTTGCTTGTCGAGGACTCGTATGTACGTATATATCCCCATCCTCTCGTGTTCTATTTACCCATATGTTATATTGAAATTAGGGTTTCCATCTATGGCTGAAATTTGAAGGGTTGGTTCTCAAATTTAGGATTATGACGTCTTGTGCTGAAATTAGGCGTTTGTGTGTTGAAATTAGGCGTTTGGGTGCTGAAATTTTGGATTTTTGTACTGAAATGGGGGTTCAAATCTGTGACTACGAATAGAAGGAAATGGGGGTTGAAATTTGTGGTTTGTACTGAAATGGGGGAAGAAACCCCATGTATGATTGTACCTTTATGCTAAAATGAAATGGTGCATGTAATTTTTGATATGTGACTTTTTTTTCCAATTTCCAGTACTGAAATGGGGGAAGAAACCCCATGGGAGATGCTCTGTGAAGGGGAAGGCCGATCTTGAATGGTGTGACCAGGGGTAATGGCGGAAGAAATGGGGTTGTGGATCTGAACAATCCCCGGAATCTTCCATGGCAGGGCTTGGATTATAGACTCCTGGCAGCCCCTAATAATCTCAACCTCATAAGTATCAACCCCCCCCCCCCAACCTCCAACCAAACACCAGCCTGAGATTGTTGTTTTTAATAAAAAAAACCCCGACAATCCCCTAAAATCCCCTGCCAAACGGGCCCTAAGTGGTTCATGGGTTTAAATACCAAGTGGTTCAGGGTTTAAATACCAAGTGGTTCAGGGTTTAAATACCAAGGTTCATGGGTTTTATACGAAGTGGTTCAGGGTTTTTATACCAAGTGATTCATTTAATAAATAGAGAGTAGTGGTTCATCAAATAAATAATATTGGTTCATGAAATATTTTATTGTACAATAAATAAATAAATAATTAAAATAAACATTAATAGAAAATAAAAGAAGAATGAAAATTTTATAATTATTAAATAGTAGTGGTTCATGAAATAAAGAGTAGTGGTTCATGAAATAAATAGTATTGGTTCACTATGAATAAAATTGCTGAACCACTGCGAATAAAATTGCTGAACCGCTGTGAATAAAATTGTTGAACCACTGTGAATAAAATTGCTAAACCACTATGAATAAAATTGTTGAACCACTGTGAATAACATTGCTGAACCACTCTGAATAAAAATGATGAACCACTGTGAATAAAATTGTTGAACCATTTTGAATAAAATTGCTGAACCACTGTGAATAAAATGTCTGAACCACTTCTTGTCAATTTTTTTCTTTCAACAAAACATATACAAAGTGGGTGTCTATGTGTAGATAAAATTAAATTACACCCAAATATATATTTTTTATATATTTTTAACAAGTGAAAATGTCAAAAAATGATTTTTAAAAGTTCATGTAAACACTTTTACATGTCTCCGTAGCTTTTCTAATTAATTAGTATGTGGTGTTGATTGGCGCGTGCAATTAATTAGTGTGTTTGATTTGGCGCGTGTACAGTGAGAGTGGGGGTGTTATTAATTAATTTGGGTGGGTGTCACTAATTAATTGTGAGAATCCGCGTGTCACCTATTTTTAATTTACTTTTGCACACGTGGACCAATGAGATCGCTTCTTTCCTTCTCACTTTTGGGTTTGTGTGTACCCGAACCCAACCCTATATATATATATATATATATATTAAAACTCATTATCCACCTCACTACTCATCCCACTACTATATACATTTTCTTATTTTTTATATTTTGAAAACAAGAAATAAATAAACACATTCCACAATAAATACATCATTCAACTAAAAAAATTAGGGGGCATATTAAAAAATAGATACATAAATAAAAACTAATGTTACTTTGATCGTTATTTTGCTACAAAAAAATTAGAAATTCAGTTGATATTTCTCAGCCTTTTGGGATGGCTTCAAATCCAAGTCTCTTGAAATAAAGGAAAAAAAATAATTTAATGTTACTTTGATTGCTAGTTTGCTATAGAAAATTAGATTTCAGTTCGTCTTTTTCAGCCTTTTGGGATGGTTTCAAATTCGGGTCTCTCGAAACAGTCATATAAGGAAAAACGCACAGAGAGGGTAAAATAGACAGGGAAAAGTAAGAGGTAGAGAGAGACTCCTTACATCAACATCAGATAAGTGGCCTGCCATTATTCTAAGAGGATGTATTCTGTCCATGGACCAGACTCTTGCAGTTCTATCATGAGAACAACTGGCAAAATAGTGTCCACGAGGGCTAAACTGCAATACCCAACAATGAAACGAAAAGAAATAGATTGAGCTTCACACCTGCTCAAGTAACATATTGAAGTGGAAATCCTCGGTTTGACGTTGATGAAAAATGATCATTAACATAAAGAGATAATTGCATAAAACCACCTGTTAAATAGGGTGATTTGCCCCAAAACACCACTTAAAATAGAAATCTCAACAACCCATCCCGAAAAGAGTATCTGTTAACATATAACCACCATGGACTAGGGTTCTATTTCTCAGCCGTCAAGTAATTGAAAAGAGACGTAGATGATACCCTTTCTGATATCCCATTTGAGCTTCCTCCCCTTCTGACTATAGTGTGTCAGGCCTGTTAAACCTTCATACATGGTGTGAACACTGCTTCCAGTCACTTTGTTACTACTCCCTCCGTCTCGAAAAACAAGTCGTTTTAGACTAGTTTAGTTGTATCAAAATACATGTCGTTTTAGGTTTTCTAGGTATGTGATAGTAATGATTTGTATTGGTTTTTGTGTTGTTGACTTTTTAAAATATTTTGATTAGTTAAAAAATATAGTGGGTATTTAAAAACAATAAAATTAATGAAAAAAATTAGTGGAATGATGATGTTGATTGATGGGTGAGTGTTTTATTAAAACTAGTGCACAATGCTAAAATGACTTAAATTTTGAGACGGAGTGAGTAACAAACAACCTTCTTCAATTTTTACTTCTTAAAACCATTTAAAAATACCCAGATTCTTTCACCACAACCTACTAATTTGGGAATTTGATTTTGTTTAAATGCAGTCTAAGATTCATCGATTTTGAAACATTAAACAAGTCAATGTCGTATTCACAACTTCTATTTTGCTAATTGAGATCTTCATTGGAAGATTCAAGCTTTGTTTATTTTAAGAGCGAGGAAGAAAGTGGTTTTTGCAGACTTAACTTAAGGATGACCTTCATAGATTTTTGTGTGAAATTGAAGGGCTTCTGATCTTGGGCTAAACATTCAATTGGTTAAAAACGACAGGATTGGGATATGGATGCATGGATGTGGATCTAAATTGATTTGTGGTATGGGGCTGGTTGAACCAATTTTCTTAACAGTTCTTTGATAAAGGGGTGGCGTTTGGTTAAGATATACTCCATCCGTTCGGCAAAACATATCATTTTAGAGTATTAATTTTGTTCAAAAAAATATGCCAATTTTAGATCTTTTGATCTCTAATTTATGAGAATGCCCTTTTAATGGTTAGTAGATTGTTAGTGTTAGTTTTATACTAAGAGAGAATATTTCTGAAATGCATTACTAAGGGAGAAACCCAGAATAAATACAAGAAAGGATAGACGTGAAAGGGTTGCAATCTAAAAATGCAAGGAGTAATGGCAGTTAATACCTAGAAAACATAATAATTATATCTAAAAGTATACTAGGAATGCTTGTAATCTATACTAACACAACTTAGAAGAAAAGTAAGACTATCATATTTCCAATAGTTAGTTATAGTTTTTGAGAAAGTAAAAAAAGTGTAATAAATGAGGGTATAATAGTATTTTTTTTTATTTCCTTAAAATTTGTGAAAGAAGCTAAAATGACATGTTTTGGTGAACCGAGGGAGTACACTTCAAGGGTGGTTTGCTGCAAAAAAATCTTAAAGGGTGGTTTTAAGCAAATCACTAATTTTACAGATGGTTTCTGCAATTTGGCAATTTTATCCTAAAACAAACCCAGAAAAATATAGACGTAGATGAAATGCATAAGAACCCAAAGCTTGATAATATTAGACCTACCTGTACATCCCACACAGGGTAGTTATGACCCTTGTAGCAAACAAGATTTGCATTTAGTTTAGTGCTCCATAGCCGCACTGCATTCAAAGTATTTTCTCATCAATATTACACCCATTACTATAATATAAAACAGAATAGGTGCATTTCTCATGCAAAAAAGGGGGGTCAATAAATAAGAAGGCACGAAAATATCATCTACGTGAACATACCAGTTGAATCTGATGAAGAAGAGAGAATGAAATCCCCAAGGGAGCTGAAAGAGGCTGAATAAACAGGGCCGGAGTGACCTTGAAATAAAGTGTAGGATTCTTTCCCTGCATCGGCAGCAAGCATATGTTCACTGGATGATGTATCATTTTCACCCTGCAAGGTAGCTGATACTAACAAAGGTTAAGGGCCAACTGCTTTCTGAATATAATAAACAATATATTGTCTTTTTACAAGTATCTAAAATAATCACAAAAGACTTACAATTGCCTGCTTGTTGCCCTGACTTTGAAATGTCCCATATCTACAGGGAAAAAACACTAAACTATTATGATATAGACAAAAGATATGGACAAATTATTGTAGGGTTCACCAAATTCTACTAGGGTAAATACAAACCTTCACTGAAGAGTCTGAAAAGCCTCCAGCGACCAAGGATCCGTCATTGGAGATTGAAGCACAATTTAAACTGAAGGATAATTCATTTGTATGATAAGAATGGAGAAATGGTATGGGAAAGAACTGAACAATTATGGAGTAACAAATAGTGATATTAGCAAATGAAAAGTCAAATACGCCACCTGTTATGAGCATTTAGAAATGTATAAAAGCAGACTGATGGTAACGATGTACTACTCAGTTGGACACGATTTCGCAAGTCTTCAAGAATAGAAAGTTCCACTTCGGCTGGACTGCAGTGTATTGAAGAATACATAAGTTATCACAGTGAAAATTTGGGATGAAAAACCTCAAAGACTAAGGAATGATAACTATTCAAAGGATCTAAAGAACCAAAAGGTACAATTTAAATAGAGCCTACATGAAAAGCAAGATGAAAATGCAGGTTAAGTACAAGACTGAATGTTACTATATTAGGTTTGAAAACTCAGCCTGAAGCCGCATAAGCCGTAGAGTAAGCACATTACATTACAGGCAAAGGAAGATCTGGTTTGACTCGTGGTGCCATTGATAAAGTATTAGATTCAGGACGTGTGGCTTTCCCTGTAACAGTGCTGACTTTATCCTTCTTCACTTTTTTTACAGATGCACCTTGCTTCCCTGCATCACCTGTCCTTTTCTGCATGTATATAAATAAAATTGTCAGAAACAAAGAGATAAAAAGGACAAATACTCAAATATGATGACAGTGCGTAACATAAAATCAACAACAAATCTTTAGCTACCTTAGTCTCTTCTGTCTCTCCATCTTTAGTTTCTCCGTCTTGTTTTTCTGAATCGGAAAGCAGGCCAGCTGCCTTCTCCAAGCGATCATCTACTGAATCATCCAACAACTGTAATAACCCAAAGTTTAGAGATTAACCGAATGTAGAGCATGTGATAATGATCAACAGCTATGGAAATCATCCATAACTAGATAATCATTCCGCAACAAAATCAGGCATAGCATAACTTCATTTCAGGGTGAAGAGTGGTTGTCCACAGACACTTATCAAAGGCAGTTACTACTTATAAACTATAACTTCATGTCTGAGCTATATTTCTTTCCACTTAAGGCTTGATTGTATGACAGTAATAGTAAGAATTTTGAATAAATCTCAGGAGCATGAAAATTTTCAATTCCATTGGTTGATGGGGAAAGTGGAAATTGCCTAGGGTTTGCAAATATCTGTTTGCTTTATCCCTTCCAATCTGCCTTGCCTTTGCAAGATCCATATGTGATGCCCATTTCAATGCTACTGATTATCAGTGTCCACACAGAGCTATTAATCTTGTTGAATTGATTGTGAACTGTTGAATTATATGCCAATATTAGTAGGATTATATTTTAAGTGCTACCTGAGGAAATGTATAAAGAGGGTCGACTAGGCAGAGAAAAAAATTGCTGAATAGGGTTCAGGAATGATATGCAGTGACCATGGCATGCAAAGTGGATGATGCAAACATCCTTTAGACCAACGGTGGCGGTTGGTGCTGTAGAGGAGTAGAAGAGTAAAAACTAAAAAATTTAACTTTGGGAACTTCTTCACCCCATTCTGATACAAACCCAAGTTATAAATTTTAATAGTTTTATTATCTTCATTTTCCTGCATTATGTAGTCAGTTACATAAAATTCCATATTCCCACTACCTAGTTTTAAGGCACTTTTCCATAGCCCATTTTCTCCCCATGTTTCCCATTATCCTAAATGCTAGGTATTAAGTCTTTTATTAATAATGGGAGAGCCATTTTTGTTCTCTCTAATATAAGAGGAGTTGCAGCTTGTATTCATTCATAATGAAATCTAAGAATCTGAGGTTTTCTCAATTCCTGGAGTGTGAGTTACTTGCTTTCAGTTTTCTATCCCTTTGTAGGTTCCTAACACATTTCCTCTATACCAATTAACCTGTAAAAGAGTATAATTTCCCATAAGTCCCACAAATGTTAGCATAAATAACTGCAGACACAGTTGTAAGAACTTACACCCCAATGGATTTCTTTCTGATTTATGAGGCCAGCCACTTCTTGGCCACTGCCAACAAGTGTTACAGCTTCAGCATCATCACATATTGTACCAGGCTGTCCAGGTGCAACTGAATGGAATCATCAGTTATAATAGTCAGATTAACATAGAAGAAAAAAAATAAATTCTTGGAATAAAACCTTAATTGAAGCCAATAGCGAGGCTGAGATCACAAAAAAAAAAAAAAAAAAAAAGCTAACCTTGGAAGTTAATGTGCTCATTAATAATACCCAGCATAGTAATAGATTGTGAATTGTGAAGGTATTGCAGAAGGAGGTCATAAGAGTACTGCATATATGAAAGTATAATTTAGCTGTATGCAGTCAAGATAAATGTTTTTGACCAATTGAAAAATAATTATACCTAACGAAGCATTAGATACACTAAATAAGGCCAAGAATGACTAAAGTAGAAAATATTTATGCACTCAAGGGAAAAGGCAAGTGCAATGCCTTTCCCTGACCAGACATAATGCCTGCTTGCTCCAGACAAAAAGACACAAACAATATGAAGAATAAATAACTACAAGGCAAGAAAAAGTTTAGCCAATTCAATAATACCGTACCTGACATATCTTGATGTTCACTTTGCTCTGCCTTAGAGAATGGGCAAATTCCATTTCCTACGAAAGTGTTTATGGCAGCACAGTATTATAGAAAATGAACATTGACAGATTTCAATAGACAAAACTAAAAGGGTCTAACCTTCAATTGAGATGGAGACAACACTCCTTCCAACTTCTGAAGGTCCCTTTGATGAATTGTTTCATGATCCTCACGGAAAGTACTGAAAAATGTATTGGCTGAAAGAGTAGAAAAATGGCATCAACAAACTGAAAACTTGCAATTGAAAAAAAGGATGGCGCCAAGAGTTGATTTCCTACCTTCTTGCAAATGCCCTTTTGCAATGACGTCCATGAAGGAATGAATGAATACTGGATAAAGTACTCTCAGCAGTTCATGCTGTCAAGTTCAAATCAAACACAAAGCAAGTTCAATGTGAATGAACATCCAATTTTCGCATACCATTCTTTGTTGGGGAAACATAAACTTCATAAGATCACAAAAATCAGCAATTCTAGGGTCCAGAGACTAGCATCAACATTGCGATAAGATTTAAGATTTTCACAATGAAAAAACAAAAGGCCCGAATGCCACTGAAGCAATTATGGCAATCAGTGGCTTAGCTTAAAGCTATCTTACAAGTCACAACATTTGGCAAGTGACAGGGCAATAGAGCCGTGCAATTCAGACTGTACAATGGCAATAAATAACTAAAATATATGGAATGGAACTATTTACCAAGCTATCTTACAAGTCACAACATTTGTGGCCAGAGTTTTGTCACTGAAAATTAGCTTCAAAATTGGTTTCACACTTTAATGTTCGGAATAAAGTCCTCGCAGGGCAGGACATTTCAATTATTTTTTTTCCAATTGAAAAATTAAAAGATAAAATATTTACCAGGCAAACCATATGTGGTCACACTAATCTATCAGTATCGGTATGTTAGTCAGAAATATTGTATTTAACTGAAACCATATTGGATAAAAGGGTCACAGACAACCACAGATTTAATATAAATCTATCTAGTAATCCAACAATATATTTTCTCCATTAAGTACAGAAAAATGGAACACATTGAATATACACATTTCCTTCCAAAAGAAAAGATACCTCCCCAATATTCTTGGATTTACATGGCTTTCTGGGGTTACTAGCACCCGGCTATTCCCATGGGCTCTGAAGTTGGCCACAGGTAAACCTCCGGTGGCCACCCTCAGAAGGATGAATGTTGGGGAGGTAATCTGATCAACCGTCAAATTACCTTGTACAGATCCAAGGAACTATAAGTCCATGACCTCAGCTTGCTGTATCCATCGTGGATTTTGGCAGGAAGATACTCCATGCTGGAAAGATGAAAGAGCACAAATTATGAAAGTCATATCCATTAATACAGAATATGACATTCAGCCAGAATATCCCTCACCGTAATCAGCTTGAGGTTAATAGAAATAGTGCAAGCAAAACAGTAGACAACCACAAAAAAGATGGCATTCTACACAGACACAATCAGGTAAAATCTAAAACATAACAGTGGCATGAGAAAGAGGCCTCCAATTTTGACATTATCATCCTCTTAAATGTATCAAACACCTTACTTGCCAAAAACTGAGAACTAGGAACTCAAGCCCACCTCTCAGTAATCTCTTTTTCTCAGACTGGAAGTCCAACGACTGATTTTACAGGCGTAGAAATCATGTTGAAAATTATGAGGGTAAAAGGCTAGCAATTGACCGTCAATCTAAACTCACTCAAGCTTCATAAGGGGACAAAACTAGGAACTAAATTATTCTCAGAGATAAAATCAATCTGGTTCCGCTCTACCTGAATGATTCATCTTCCCATTGCGAAAATATCTAATTAAAAGTGCAGAAATTTTAAATGGAGGGTGCGGGGAATTTCAGCGCTTGCACTATTTAAGACCTAAAAATTGGGGAGGCAGATTGGAAAGAGAGGGAGATGGTGATTACTCGGAGGAGAAGGAGAGAATGAGCTTGGAGACATCGGGGTCGGTCTGGGAAATGGAGGAGTTCTTGGTTTGTTGCTCTTCTTGGAAAGCGAGGTCGGTGTGCTTAAACCCTTTCTTCTTCAGATATGCAAGCACTGCTTTCTCTATTTCTTCTTCCTCCATTACTGATTACTCCTTTCTTCTCCACCACCTCCTCCTCCTTGTGATTTACAATTTCAATTGGAAAGAAGCTTCGTCTGCAAGTTGAGATCGTTCTGATAAATCTCCTCGACGACAGCAGGCGGATCCAGAAATTTTGACAAGGGGGTCTAAAAACCAAAAAGGACGAGTTAAATTTTAGTGAAAATTTGAGAGAATGTACCATTTTCAAGTTTGTTTTTAGTAATTATACCTTTTAGTTTTTCTTTTTAGTAATTATATCTTTTTAGGGTGAATTTTATCTAAATACCCTTAAGGTAGAATTTTTGTTTTTTTTTAAATTAAAATAAAAGTAAATAGATAGAGATAAGATTTTATCTTTTTAAAATTAAAATAAAAGTAAATAGTTTATGGTTTAGATTGTAGATAAGATTGTTTTACTTTTTGTTCAGATTATTGATTTGTACGTACAAACGCTACTTTTTCCGTGAGTTACAGGTAATTAAATTTTGATTGTAACATATTGTAACCGATTGTAACCCTAGAGTGCTACAAGAAATTTAATTATTGTAACCATTATTCTTGAAACCTTATTATTCTTGTAACCGTTATTCTTGAAACTTAATTATTGTAACCATTATTCTTGAAACCTTATTATTCTTGAAACCTTAATTATTGTAACCATTATTCTTCAAATCTTATTATTCTTGTAACCGGGTAATTGTGCATGTAATTGTAACCTAAATACACACGATAGATTGTAACCACTAACCAAGTAATTGTACCTGTAATTGTAATCAATATAGTAACAGTATTGTAATTAACTAATTTGTTGTAGGGTAATTCGATTCTTGTAATTATTTATTTGTATCTAATTTGTATCGTAACTAAACTCATTGTTAGGGTTTTTATTGGTTACAAACTTACAATATATATACACCATGCATAGTTGTGGGAAGGAGGGTTGTAATCAATGGCCGGCAAGATATAATATACTTGTAATCAATGATCGACCGGCAAGATAGCAATATATCAACCATATTACAATCTCGATTACGGCTATATACGTTCTAGCCTAGTCTCGATCGATTACGGCTCCCAATTAAATTGAAGTGATAATATCCAAATTAATTTTTTGATTTAAACGATTGGTAATCCAAATATATATCCGACGTAATTAAGCTGGTTGACTCTATACAATCCTACCTGTTACTTGTACGTATTTGGCTTCCAATTCCAACTGTATTCTTAAAAGCTTCAAACAGTCTTAATGATTGAAACTAGTTTGAAATGGCCCCAACTGATCATAACTCATACTCGTAATTAGTCCGATTTGATTACGATTATACATAAAAGATATAACCATGAATCTTCAATCTTGTAACTTGATTTTGATTGACACTTGCAGAAGTATCAAAATAAATTGATGGTTGAGAAAAATGTATTGAGCGATCAGTCCCAGTTTTAATCAATTTGTGAAGAAGGAGTTAGTTAGACGTGATTTAAGGAAGTTATTTTTAGGGGCAAATCAATCATCAATAACAAAAAAGGTACAATTACTAAAAGAAAACTTTCATTGGTATAATTACCAATAAAAAAATTGAAAAGGGTATATTAACCTAATTATCCCTAAATTTTATCTTGCCAGTACAATGATACAAAATACAAATATGTTCAATACTAAAAACAAGTTTAATATTAGACATAAATCCAATACTAAAAATAGGTTAAATACTATAAACAAGTTCACTCGGTAGAGAATTTACCCCAAATTTATTCTAAGTTGGAATTTATAAATCAGAAATCATTTTGTCAAAGAAAATGTAGAAATGTAATCATAAATCAAACAATAGCATAACCTACCTAAATTCTCATTACCAGTAATCGAATAGTGTGCATCACCAAACCAAACAAAACAACCTCCCAAAAAAATAATCATAATCTCAATAGCTCAATTGCTCAAACAGTCTCAATTGCTCATGAACCCCAAAACACTAAATAAACCCTAAAGCTCAATTGCTCAAACAGCCACAAATTCACAACCAAAATAAGCGAGGACTTACTAACCTAATTGAAATCACAAATCACAATCACAATTTCAAACCACAAAGGCACAAATTTATTTCTTAAAAATTACAAACCCTAATTGAAATTTTCCCCAAATTGATTCTCAAATTCACAAAGGCACAATTCTCGTCACAATCAATTGAACTTAAAAACAATCAAATTAAAAGGAAGAGGAAGAAACCTTACTAACCCGGTCTAGATCGAAGAAGTGAAGAAGAAGAACAGTGAAGATTGAAGAGATGAAGAGGCCGGTGTGATGTGAAAGTGTGTTGTTCGGCCTCGGGTCTGTGTAAAAGAAAAGGAGGGGTTTTGATGTTTTAAAAAAATCAGATAATAGATAAATATGTAGTATTTGATAAGTGTTATTTTATTTATATTTATATTTTTTTGGTGTAAAAATGATTTATATTTAGATTATTATTTTATTTATTAGAATCTATCTAAATTATTTATAATATTGTATTAATGTATTTTTCGTACACTAAACGGGACCTACACTAGTATCAATATACAACACACACGCATATACATATACATATATATATATATATATATAGGGATGCGCTCCGGTGAAAACCAAAATTACGGTAGAAACCCGTGAGGACCGGCTTTTTAGCTCGGTTCACTTGCTTTATAGACCGGTTATGAATAGAACCGACCTATAAAGTCACAAATTTTAGCCCGGTTTTGAATAAAATCGAGCTATAAAGTCACTATATAATTTTAAAACATTAGTTTTTTAGCACGATTTTTCGGTTTGACCGAACTATAAAGTCATGAATTATTTTAAAATTGGAGTTTTTAGCACGGTTTTTAGGTTGAACCGAGTTGTAAAGTCACCGTGTGATTGAGGTTTTTAGCACGGGTTTAAAAAAAACCGAGATATAAAGTAGTCCTCACGGGTTTTTACCACAATTTGAGGTTTTCACCGGAGTCAATCCCTATATATATATATGCAATGGTTCAAATGTAAAATTGTCTTAGATGTAAAATTTGCTTAAGGTGTAAAATTTCCTTTAACTAGATTTTTTTTTTGGACAGATTACTCTTGCACGTGGGTTGGGCCTGTTTAGTGGGTCTCCCGTCCCCTCTCTTATCAAATGGAGAAGCAGATGCCATACGCTCTCCTCTCTAATCCATGGAGTCGGAGAAGCAGCGGCAACGAAGCATCCAGGTGACCCACCATTGAAGCCCTCAAGATATCCACCGCAGGGGCAATGATGTCGGCGGATCGAGATCAATTAGGGCTCTCAGGTTCGATCACTACACATCGCCCTCTTCTCTTCGCGTTTGTTCACCGCCTCTCTTCGCCCTCTTCGATCAATTAGAGCTCTCAGGTTCGTTGCTTCTCTTTTGGCCATTTTCGATCAGTCAATTGTCGATTTCGTCTTCTAATTAGTGTTCTGAAATTGGTATCTATTCCTTCATCTTTATATTTTGATGGTGATTTAGCGATTTATAAATTTAGGGATTTAGGGGTAGAGATTTAGGATTTCAAAATTCAAGTTGTGTAGTTGTTTATGAATTCCTAAATTAAGTTGTGTTGTTGTTGCATTGGATTAGTGTTTCTGTCTGTATGTGTGAGTGCAGGCCGAAACGAGCTCTCATCTTTTGTTTAATTTGAGGAGAGACGAGGATTCTGAGCATTACCACATATATACAGTCCTGTCCTGATTGGCATGATTATTTTGTAAAATTAAGCAAGATTTATTCTATCCGTAGCATGTTCTGCTGGTTTGACAAATTCAGAATTTACTTTGCAATGTGATTTTAAATTGAGCGATGTTGATAAACTCAGATCTTCCGGTTTAGTTTGTGTGATTACAACATGAGGAGTTTTCCTAATGGAAAACATGATAGGTTAAGAAAATAGGACAGGTTAAGAAAATAGATGAAAATTACCTTACAGTGTAAATCTCGTTGCTGGGTTGTAAGATCTTTGTGAGGATGCTAAAAGCTGGTGGTTGTTTAACATTTACTGAACTCTGCTAGCCTAATTGGGTGGTTTGGTTAAGTGTAATCTGGTGTATTCATCATTCTGTCATAATGTTCTTGCAAGTATTTCTGGAAAGATTGAATATTCTGTTGTGACTTGTTGAGGGGGACAGGTTGACTGCTTGAATAAGGCAAGGTTGCTTTTAGGTCTGTATGTACTATGTAGTTTCAGATGTTGGGTTTATTTAACATCTAATAAGCTATTCAGCTTCAGATACTTATAGTTATGATTTTAATTGTCAACTAGTACGATCCCCGCGCCATGACGCGTTTTTCTAAAACTAAAATATTATATATAAAAATATTATAAAATATTAATAAATGTTAAGATAAAAATCATTAAAAAAACTTTATAACAGATGTATCTTATATTTATCTCAGAAAATTATTTTTTAAAAATATTATGTAAAGTATAATGCATAAATATAAATATTTTAAATTACTCAGTAATAATAATATCAATATCATTATAACATTGTTTAAATGTGATGTGTCATAATCAATAGTTATATTCAATGTTTTGAATTAAGTCCAATAGTTAGTAAATAAATTGGAGTTAAGCCCAATAGTTATATTAGATTGAATTCAATGTTTTGAATTAAGCCCAATGGTTAGTAGAATTAAAGAAAAAAGAGAATTAAAAGAAAAAGAAGAAAAAAAAAGGAGAATTAAAGAAAATAATATCAATATCATGTAAAGTATATTATTATGTAAAGTATAATACATAAATATAGATATTTTAAATTACTCAGTAATAATAATATCAATATCATTATAACATTGTTTAAATGTGATGTGTCATAATCAATAGTTATATTCAATGTTTTGAATTAAGTCCAATAGTTAGTAAATAAATTTGAGTTAAGCCCAATAGTTATATTAGATTGAATTCAATGTTTTGAATTAAGCCCAATGGTTAGTAGAATTAAAGAAAAAAGATAATTAAAAGAAAAAGAAGAAAAAAAAGAGAATTAAAGAAAATAAAAAAATAGCAAAAAAAAAAAGATCGGTTAATAGTCCTAAAATGCCTCTATGATTGACACATCATCCTAAACTCTTCTAAATTAAGAGTTTACTAGTGTAATAGTTAGTAAATAAATTTGAGTTAAGCCCAATAGTTATATTAGATTGAATTTAATGTTTTGAATTAAGCCCAATGGTTAGTAGAATTAAAGAAAAAAGATAATTAAAAGAAAAAGAAGAAAAAAAAGAGAATTAAAGAAAATAAAAAAATGGCAAAAAAAATGATTGGTTAATAGTCCTAAAATGCCTCTATGATTGACACATCATCCTAAACTCTTATAAATTAAGAGTTTACTAGTGTAATTCCCGCGCCATGGCGCGTTTGCGAAGAAAAAAAAATAGAATATAAAATATTTATTATTAGGAAGAACCAAATAACATTCTAAAAAAATGTTCAACAATTTTAATACAATAATATTGGTCAGGGACCACATATTTGTTCACAAAGGGCATAGAGTTGCTGCAAGTTTGAAGTTAGAAATCGTAATTGTTGCAAATTCCCTCACGTGTTTAGCACTTCCAAAAGCGGATTTTTGTCTCAATTCAATATCCTGGATTGGAAAAAACAAAACAAAGATTTTATTCAAGAAAAGGAGTTTTATAACATTGTAATTAAATCAAATGAAGTAAAGGAACAACACATACCATTTCATCAACACAACCCAACAGAAGTATTGGTTCAAATCGGCTGCCAAGATATGGAGGCTTAGAGTATATACCATATAATTAGAACCACTTTGATGATGGAAAACTTCAGTAATATCTCAACAAATGATGAAAATAAAGTATGAGTTTGATGTGTGAGGTTATGAGGTAATAATAATAATGGAGACTATAATAGAGTAAGGTTATGAGGTAAAATTCGATTAGGAAAGAATATGAGAATATGATTCTTTATTAAAAAATAATAGACAGGAGATTGAAGTAAATTAATTTGTAAAAAATATCATAACAAATAAAGTAAACTAATCCGAATATAGATAAAAAGGTTCTTAGGGGACCCCTATATGGATTATACAAATGGCACATTATTTTCTAAGTAGATTACATTGATTATTAAAGTATAATAAGTAGAGATAACCCTAATTTTCACTTTAATGAATTGATGATGATAAACATGATATTTTGGTGGAGCAGACAAAGAAACATGGTTGCAACACCAGTTAGTCAACTATGCTCAATTAGGCCGGATTCAGGTATGGTGTTGTTAATGCTCCCTAGCTTATTGAGTGTATTTATGCAAATCTAACCAGAAAGTTTAAAAAATCATATGCAATTCATCACTCTATTCACCCATAAATAATCAAATAAACAAATAAGCGATTAAAAATAATAAGATTTTCGTTTAGATAATCACTTAGAAGCTCTACACCTCATAATGATTTTCCCATTAACAATTTATAGTACAAATTAAACCGAACCAACCTTGTAAGATCTCTTTATATATGGTCCATTCTAAAAGAACTATAAATTTAAGCAAACTACATTAAGGCAACGTATACTACATTTTATCATATAACTACTTCTGATCCGTAATGCATAACGAAGTAATTAGAAGATAAAACCTTTGAAAGTTAATTGGGAAAGGAGAATATAAAATTTAAGAAATATAATATGTTGGAGTATTATATAGGATCCAAAAGCCCACAAACATTCCAATGAATACTAATAAATCTAAATTTAGTGGATTTTACATCACAAATGCACATAATTAAAGCTACTTGGTCAAATTGTAGGTGCTCAGGGAGGTTGATACTTAGTTATGGGGTTACAACATCAATAATATGACGTCTATAATTGCATTATAATTTTCACATATTCAGTCGTTTGATATGAACGTTGCAAAGATTATAAACACATAGGAGGAAAAAATGATAAAATCAAGTCAAAAGATAAGATATGATAAGATATAGGAAAAAGTTTAAAAAAAATTCGGTTAGGAAAGATTGCAAGATATTTAAAAGTTGAGATCTTAATTTATGTAATTTTTGTATTTAATTTGAAAAACAGAATGCAAGAACTGGATATGTGCAATGATGAAATAAACATGTTAATATTTGGTGGTTGTTGAACATACTTTGAGTTGCATTTGCAAAATGCACCATGTAAATGTTGCAACAAAGACATAAGCCTTCTAGGGGGTGCATTTGTAGATGATTCAGCACTGCAAAAACTCAATCGAAAGCAAATGGAATGAAGAAAAAAATTCCAACTCAATCCGCATAATCTCATTGCATAAACTAAATAAATAGCAAAGTCATAAACTAATATAATTAATGAATTCAAGGAAGATAAATAAATACCAGTATAATGACAATGTAATTAGACAATGATCATTATCAAAGATTAGGGAGTGTAAACAACAATTTAATAAAAAAAATGGCTACAAAAATAAGTAAACTCCAGATAAATGACAATAAAAGTAGAACAACTTTTGTTCAATGAATAGGTCAGCCATGTCAGAAGAGGAGATTGGGCAAAATAGCAAACTGAATCAGGCAAATAAAGGGGCGGATGCAAAATTGGTTCACTAACCTCTTCGATTGAATCCGTTGTTGGTGAAAGGAAGATCAATTCTTGGAAGCTTATATATAGAGAATGTGTAAGATGTGAAGAATCATAGGCAAAAAATTAAAGGAACCCCAGGAGGTTAGGCAAAATAGAAAATTGAATCAAACATGTAAAGGAAACGATGCACAATCGGTTCACTAACCTCTTCGATTGAATATGTTAGTGTTATGAGGGATATCCATTCCTTGAATCCAGACAGAACCCTGGAAAAAAAAAAACCCAAATCAATTGTTCTGATATGTTGTAGAAAATAAGTATAATAATGGGTAGATATAGAAGAAGATTACCTTGGAGAGGAGAAACACCATAGGGAGGAAAGCCATAGAAGATAGAAGTTGTGAAGGAAAATAAGCCAAATCTGTAGAAATATGGAAGAAGCAAGCAAGCGCCTTACCTTGGTTGTGTACCACCTTCGAAATCTGGAGAAAGAAAAATCTGTCAAATTTTGAAAGACACAAAATCTAAAAGAAGCAAATTGAAGAAGAAGCCAGTGACGTCGTCCTGCCAGCATCCAAGGCAAAACCCTATATGGCTGACTATTGAATTGACGTACAAAGGGCAGCAAAGAAGCGATGTTAAAGGCAAAACCCGGGCTATTGAATTGAACATTAGAGGAAAAGGAAGACATAGAAATTAGCAATAGACCTAATTTGCAGGCAACAGTTGAAGCAATCTGGAGGCAGCGAGATCCTTTCTCCGTGAGCTCATCGGCAAAATCAAAGGATTGTGAATCAAAAGACACCCAAACGGGGGCGTTTGAAAGGAGGAGAAAAAAACGGGGGAAGGAGGCGTAAAAAGGGGAGAAGGGGGTATAAACTCACCGGTGGAGGAGGAAGAGAGAAGGGGGTATAAACTCACAAGCAAGCCAAGAAGCGCGAAGGAGGAGGAGAGAAGGAAGAGCGATGGAATTACGAAATGGAATTGGAGACGAATCAATTCAGGAAGGGGACGGGAGACAACCCTAAGCCAGATGGGAAGATGAAAAAAAAGGAAAAAAAAAAGAAAATATTTGATTGGGCGAAAAGGAGAGAATTACGGGGAGGCTTCCACGTCAGCGAAAGTATTCTGAATTAAGTAATTACTAGTATAGTTCCCGTGCCCAAGGCACGGGTTTTTTATTTAAAAAATGTAATTGCCTTCATATAAAATATATAAGTTGTAGATTTTTTAGATATATTTTATATTTTACATACAATTTGTAATTAAGGGAAAGTTTTTAATATTCATATCATATTAAGTTTACAAATGTCATATCACTAAATATAGATAACTATTGTTTTTATCTCCTTTTAGTTAAACATGTAATAGATAATAACATTAGTACTCTCCCTCTCTAGAGATGACTTGACCTGTAATTTTTACATTCAAAGTTAGCAAAAAAAAAACACATATAAACTTAATTCAAAGCATCTAGATGATGAAAATGATAAAAATTAAATGTAGAGATTCATATTAGAAATTGTGTAATAAAAGGTGGAAATAGCCATTTGATTCATTCTGAATGAACCATTAATAAGTTAGAAAAAACCTTGGAGATAATAACTAAGAAGGCAAAACTAAATTTTCATTTTTATTGCATATAATTAAGGAATTGAATGATCAATGAAAAAATTATAAAATTGAGATCAAGTTAAGCAGTTACTACAGTGTAAGCATCAAGCTGACATTTCAATATACGTGATTATTTTGAATTGGGATTAAGCCATATGAGCTTATCTTTTTTATATTGTATTTAAAAGTGAAAATAGGTTCAAACATAGTTAATTGGAATCTATTGCCAAAAGAAGCAGTGGTAAGAAGCAATGGTAATGAAAACGCGCATGTTTTTTTATAATGCTAAAAACTATATAAAATATTAACATTTTCTGTATATTTGTTTTTATAAATTCATACTTAATTGCAATAAGTATGAAATTAATAACAAAAATTATTCAAAAAGTTAATATTTTACATAGTTTTCAACACCTAAAAAAGCATGCATGAATAGTAAAACGTCAAGTTTTAATTAACGGATGAAGTATTAGATAAGATTTCAAACCTAAATCATGTGAAAATAAATTACAATATCAGTAACGTTTGGAAAATGGATCTTGTCTTAGTAATACGATGATAACTAAAGCAATGTGAGTTGGTATAAAAAAAACATTTGGTTTATTTAGATGTTATTAAGAAAATGGGTAAAAATACTATGATTTAGGTGGATATGTATGTTGGATGAACCAACATATATAAATTTTTTGCATATCAAACAACTTCTTCACCAAATTATTTTAAATAAGTTTTAGTTTTTTAAAAAAAATCAAACGAAATGGCCAATAAATTTGTTAGATTGATTTAAAATCTAAAATATTGAATGATTATTATTGAATTTATGCAAATAAAATAGTAATTTGAAATATAAAATTTGAATCAAGATCAAGATTTTCATTATCAATAGACCATGAAGCTCGATTCCCATTCCCCATTTTGCTTGATGGTTTTTCCTCTCCTTATTTCTTTTTCCGACCAATTGAATTAAAAGTATAAGTTTAAGATCCAATAAATATGAAATTTCAAAATGCAAAATATTTTAGGTTAAAGAAAACTATTTACATATTTTTTGAATTCAAAGTATAAATATAGGTATCAATTCTCAAATCACTCAAATAAAATTTGACATAAATTTTGATATTAGCTCTTAGCTCTAGAAAAAATGATAGTAAAAAAGAAAGCATTCACATGGTATTTGATTTCCCCTATCATGAGTTTTTATATTCACAATCAATATTTTGTCTTGTAAGATAGTTTGTTTTAGTGGATATATAATTAAAAACAGAAAATGAATTCTTGTCATATCTTTTTTAACGTTATATTAACACGTAGCTCTAACAAAGTGATTTATTTTAATTTTTACATTTAATAACTTAATGAGTTATAAAACTATATTTTAGATGTTAGTTTAAGATGTTTACAATTTTAAGTAGATAAATACCAATCACAAGTTAGTGTAGTGGTTATGGGGCTACATCCCATGCCTCGAGGTTCGGAGTTCGAATCCCTGTGGAAACATGGAGACGCTTGTGAGTGGGAGGGTCAACCCCTTAATGGGCCTACAGTAACCCGATTCAGATGTAAGGTGGGTTAAGCCTACTTGAACAAAAAATTTAAGTAGATAAATTAAGTCAATTCTAATCTTCATTTGAGGAAATATTTTACAAAAAAAAAAACTAATTTTGGGGTAAAACTAAACTAACAAAGATATTAATTTTTATCGCAAAAGAAATGAGAAAATATTATGTAATGTTATGAATGCTAGTTGACATGATGTAAATCCATGATGTTATGTTATGAATGCTAGTTGACATGATGTAAATCTTATGTTTGATGATTTTCATGATTGCTTCTTCCTTCAACATGTGGGGGAGGTCATTTGGTAGTGTGGTTGGAGAGTAGTGAAAGAATTTTGGGCGGTTGGGATGATCGATGGTACTAGAAGGTGAGTTGCGAGAGAGGGATGCTGGCTTAAGTAAGACTGAGTGAGCTTTGGGATTTTTCGGAAGCAATGTTGGTGGTTCTAATGAGCTTCTAGGTGATGTTGGTGATGCTTCGGGTAGTACGAGAAGTGTAAGGAAGGGCTCGTGAATATTGAGGACATGGTATTAGAGGTACTTGGGTGTGACGTTAGAGATGAGAGTTGGATTCTTAGAGGTGGATGGTGTGGTAGTACTTAGCGGAAGGAGGCGAGATTTGATCATCGAGATGAATTGGGATTCTCTGGGGAATTTTGTCTGGGTTAACGTTGGCGAGTTTATAAGAGGATTAATCTTGGCTTGAGAGTGGAGATATGCGAGTGGGGATTGTGTTTCATTTTGACTGGTATGATGTGAGGATTTTCTTGATTATGTGATTTATTTATATTTGCTGGCATGATGTTAGATAACGACCATGATGAACCTGATATGGAATTAATTAAATGTTGATATGCAATATTAAAATCTAGTTGGTAGTGACAAGTGTTACCATGATATATTAATACTTTGATATCTTGTTATATTGGTTTAGAAGCATGTTAGGATGTGCTGTGATATGATATATGAAGTAATGATGAGTATGAACTATGGGATAATGATGTGCTATTATGTGGAAGCATGATGTTTTATTATGTTGTAGTAAGCATGATGTGTACTATATGGTTGACAAGCATGATTATTGGTTATGTAAATGATGATTATGACTTTAAGTATGATCATGATTAGTATATATATGAGATAATGGTGCATGATTTCTAACTGATTGTCATTCGATATTATGATGAGTTAAGGTGATGTCTTTCAGAGCATGCTGACATTTTGGTGATTTATATACTGTTTGATCTTCCTTTTTTCTGAATCTTAATAGCATGACTTTGTTGTGTTGATATGTTAACGTGATGAATCTGTTCTACTTGTGTTGCCATACCGATATGCGATAGTGAGATTTGATGTGTACTGACGTACTAACCTCATAATATCTAACCCGTTGATTTCTGGACATATGTGCTTACGTGATGAGCATTCGATTATGCACTTGTGATGCCTTCAGTATGATGTAGATATATCTTATGATTTGTAGTATGTTGAGGTTTGTTGTTCCTTTGTTACTTGAGACTTGTTGGCATGTTTATGTTTATGTTAAACGGTTATGTGATGGTTTGTGACTATGATATGATGTGGGACTTGCCATGTGTGAGATGGCTTATGGTATTATGCTTATATAAGAGTTGATGAAACTTTTGGTTATGGTACTTGTTGAGTTGTGAACGATGTTGCATGATTTGGAAACTAGGAAGAGAATATGGGATTAGCCCTTAGAGGTGGATGATTCCACCTCCTGATTTCTGAATTTGATTGATTGATATGTGGGAAACTGATTTGGTTTTGGGAGATTTTGACGAAATCTTGAGTTGAAGGGATTTGACTTGTTTGATGCAAAGTTCTTGGTTAAACGTCGGATTTGAAGATTTGAAACGATATAGAAAGAAAATAACTGGTTTTTAAAGAATAAACGCTATCGAGGGTTCAACGATTTCGAGGCTAATCTTTTTCAATTGCGGAATTCCTTTTGAAACTTTTCAAACCCGGTTTTATATTATAACGACTCACGAAGTGGATACAAGCATTTTATAGGGGCGCATATAGAATGCTTGCTAAGACCTAGTAGACACGTTATGATTGCTTTTCGAGTTATGATATAACCGAAAAGTCGGAGTAAGAATGTGATAAGGGCCCATATCGCATACTTGCTACGACCAATTGGGAATATTATAATCACGTCAGGGGTACTGTAGGGATCTCATACGGGCCCTATGAGATGCTTACAGAATCAATTGCATGATCCTTGGACTCACCAATTTAAAACTTCATCCCCATGTTTTAGAGTGATTTTAGTCTCGGGGATGAGACTTGTTTTTAGAGGTGGATGATGTAAAGGCCGGGAAATTTTAGAATATTAAACTATTAAAATAGTGATTTATAATCATTCCGATTTCTAAGATTCAGGAGATTTGAAATTTCTGTCCGTGAGCTATTGGATTTATTCTAAATCTTTCGAAACAAGTTCCGACATTAATTAATTTGAAATTTAAAATATGTTATACTCTACTTTTATATACCAAAAATTGGAAAATAATTTTCAGATTCCATTTATTAAATTGGAATTTGGAAAATTGAGAAGTATTTTAAACGCGTCGAGATAACGTCGAGAGAACGGGTTTCAAGATTTGTTTCCGGGTAGAATTTTAATTGGGACTAATGGGGACCATTCTTACTTCATTTCTTCCCCCTCCCTATTTCAATTTCGGAGCTGCAGAATCACATGCCAACTGATTTTCTTCTTTCCATTTGAGGCTAAACCACACACCTGTTTTTGGCTATGGTGCAAGGCTCTCTTTTCCTTCTTTTGTTCGGTAGTAGCAGCAGCATAGGCACGCCTCTTTCTCCCTTCTGAACCTCACGTGACAGCTCTCCTATCCTCCATTTCAATTTTGAAAACACCAATTGTCTGATTCATTCCCAAACCCACAAACCACTTCACATATCCTCAGTTCTCCCTCTCCATCTCTTCGCTCTCTCTGAATCGCAAGAAACCCATCTCCATTTGTTCCCTCCCTCACAAACAGACCCTGGAACCAAGCTCAGAAGAAGCCGAGGATGTCAGTGAGCACCCCCGAGAGCATCACAGAGCGCTGCTGAGCATCTCCCGACACCACCCCTGTTCTGCAGCACCAGGCGTCCTCCCCGTCGTCTATTTTGCCAGAGCGCACCTCGGGTCGAATCTGAGCACCACGACCTCCGTTTCCTTCCTTTCCCGACGGGCAGCAGAAGCAGCACCTCCATCGTCTTCCTCGACGCGCCGTATCCGACCCCCGATGTCCGACGAAGCCGAGCCCGACGCCTAGGAGCCCGAGGCCACCGCCGCCCAGCGCCGTCTTCCTCCTCCTTCCCTGTTTCCTGATCGAAGACCATCGGTGAGAATTCCTCCTTCTCTTTCTCTATTAAACACTCCAAATCGTGTAAAGGTCGACCTTTGAGTTCATTCCATCCTCCCTAGGCCAAGATCTACCTGATTCCGGCACCGAGGAGGTCGTATCGAGCCCCAACGAGCGCTTTCCGGGCATGACGAATCTCGGTGAGAACTCGGATCTCCTCTCTTGTTGTTCGGTTTCGTCTCCTTCTTCTATTGGTCGGGTTTTCTGGGAGTGAACTTGAGGGAAGCGGTGTAGGAGCTAGGTCGTCGGTGAGGCAGGGATTCTTTCCTTCCTCCTCTTCCGATTTCCGTTGACGTTGTCCGGTGCTTTGTTCCATTTCTGAGGTTGAGGGTAAGCTCCTTTTCTTTTCTTTGGGATGGGCCGGATCCATTCTCTCAACCGGGTTATATCATCTTGGGTGTGGGTATTGAATTAGGAGAGGTAAGGGTATCCGGGTTGGGCTTTATCCTTGGGCTTCTTCCGGGTTATTTGTGTGGGCTGGGTTCGAACTTTTAATATTATTGTTTTGGTTGTTGTTTTAGGATATGTTATACGGCATGCTACTACTTAATTGTTGTTAGTTTCATCATAATAATAATTATTATATTTATTCGGCTTTTAAGAAATATATTTTATGAAATTTTGGTTATCCATTTTAAAGTGTTTAAAATAATATTATTGAACTATGTATTTTATGATGGGTAAATATGTGACCTTGGAAATTATGAGAGGATCCACCGTTGTTAATCTATAAATATGGTTTGGTGTTTATTTTAGTTTAATATACAATTTGGTAAACTATCTAAAGGGTTTTAGGTTTTGAAATAAAAATGTCGGAATTACTTGAATGGTATAAATTTACAAGTTGATTAAAGATTTAATATTTTATAAATGGGTTTTGGCCAATTATGATTTGAGAAAATGTTTTGAATATGAGTTGACTCAACTTGATATTTAAGAGTTTGGAAAACTTTGGGAAATCAGTTTGGACATATTGTTGGCGAGATCTATCGATGGTGTTGATTAAATAGTTTTGGTTGATGCCGATCGTATCGGAAGGGTTTTGGAAATAGTTTTACTATCGGTTGGTTTTGAACATGTTGAGAACTTGGGTTTTGTGCGAGTATGAATGTTGGTCCGTCGGCTTATGGCAATGACTTGATGATAGGTGTGTATTGCTATTGGATTATACTCTGGACTTGCATTGGGCCCTTGCTTGTGTTATCTTGCTGTTCTGCATCTTCAGGTAAGTTCCCTAGGGGCTTACTCAGGTTGGACATTCATGCCTGTTGTTGCATTTTATGTTAGGTGTTGCATATGCATACAAGCATGTCATGTAGTATCCTGTTTAGGTTGCACTAATTGAATGAGCATCTGCTTACTTTATGCGTTTGAAACAGAACGGTCGTTATCTGTGATAGTCCTAGAGTCTTTGCTAGGGTCATAGGGTAGCCCAGCCTCATCGGGTACCCTGAGTCAATCGAGTCATGAACTTCCTTATATTATGAGATGTCTGCGGGCTTTATTGTGGAGCGGGTTAGGCATGCGTGCCGCCCGATTATGATGGAATGCATCCACGAGCTGGCCAGTCTCCGCTCTATCGGAAGGGGGTGGAGGTAGGAGAGGGATATGCCACTTGGTATTGTCTTGGACCCTTTATAGTATTTCTGCACATTATTATAACTAGGAGCATGCTAGTGTGTTTAACTTTTGTACTGCATTAGAGCATCTTTATTAGGTATAGCACATACTATGTGGCCTCAGCGAGGACTGCCGGTCCCGCATGAGTGGCTCGATCTGACTCCTTTCCCCGTTATTTCTTTTTAGGTATTTTTTGCAGATTTTGAATACTCGATGTCTATATGACGGGGTTCTCTTTTGGCGAATCGAAGAATCTGGCTAATACCCTAACTTAGAAAAATGGTAATTACTCACTCATAATTTGGTTTTCACCCGGCTCTGCCGTGACACTTGTGTCTTTACTTTATTTCCGCTTTACTTCCGTTGAAATGGATTTCGCGACATAGTCTTAAGGCAGGGTTAAGGGTACCCAACGGCCCTTCGAGGTGTTTAGGGTTTGAAATCTCTCTTTTTACTAATCTTAAAATGAGTTTAAAACCTCGATCCGTACCTGGATTGCAAGATCCGAACAAGGGGTTTCATCCCTTGAAACGTAACCCGGGAATCATAATTTCGGGTCGTTACATCTAGTTAACTCGGAAATACCCGGAACCCGTTTACCCGGGACCCGTTTAACCTGAGACCTGAAGTGACCCGACCCGAACCCGACCCGAATGACCCGTTTGACAGGTCTAATTGTGTACCAATAACCTCTTTCTCTAGAGTTCACTATCTTCTAATAGAGTAATAGATAAATTGTATCTAGATTACCTCTATATAGTTTTTTCTATTAAATTTTTAATTAAGATGATTTGCTCTTAAATCAAGAGCAAATCAAGACGATTGCTCTTAAATCTCGATATATTTTACAAATCAAGTAAATCAAGACGATTGCTCTTACATCTCGATATATTTTACAAATCGGTTCAAGGGTGAACCCTAGCTTATATACTATTATAATGATAAAGGGGCATAATAGTCTCGATGTATTTTACAAATCGGTTCAAGAGTTTCCAAAAGCCATTTCCTCTTAAATCAAGACGATTCACTAACCAAAATAATTTATTCTAAAATAATGTTTAGCCAAATTCTGATATTAAAATATTTAACCTTTAAACCAACTTCACAATATCACATTAAAATAATCCGGCATGGGTTAGTTTATTTCAAAACCTTATTCTACTATTTTAAATAGATTCCGACACTCGACAATTTCTTCACCAAATAATATATTTTAAATCTAACTATTTAAGTAACTTCAACCAAACAATCAATTAATTAAATAGCCAAATAATTATTACATTGGAAATAAGTAAATGAATTATAAATCGCCGTTCAAAAAAAAGAATTATAAATCAATAAATCGTTAAATAATAACAACCCTAAAATAAATAAGTCATTAAATAATTAAACAATTAATAAATCAGAATTGAATACTAACAATTAAATTAAAAAGTAATTAATTAAATAATAAAGAAAACCAATCCTGAAAACCGGTCCAACATACCCAACCAAATCGGACCAAATGAAAGGGTTTGGGTAAATCCACCCGAAAGGGTTTGAGTAAACCCCGTAAGGGCTTGACGATATTTTTGTAGGTGAGGAAACTCCGAATTGGATCTGTAGTGTTTGGCAGGTTGCCGAATTGCTTGGTGGTGCGATGGTGGGGCTTTCGAGGCTAGTAGTTTTTGGGCAGTGTTTCTTCTTATTTGTCGACGTGCGAGAGGTCGTGGACGTGATCGAGACCTGATGGCTCATTGACAGAGTCCAAATCCGAGGTTTCCACTTAGTTCCCCAGGGATCCCCTGCGTTGCCTCTACCAGCTGATGGATGAGTTGCCGCACACTGCTTCGGTTCTTTCATCTTTTGCTAGTCTTTGCCTTTATTTGCACTCTTGTAATTTGTCGACTCTGCCTTATTGTTGGTTTATGTCTTTAGCTTATTTTGACGGTTTATCCGTCGCCGAGTTCTTCGGCCTATCGACCACCGGGCCTGTCCGGGCGTCGAATTCTTACTTAATAATAATAATAAAAAAATCAGACCAAATAAATAAATAAAATCCGGTTGACCAAATCTGGATTTAAGAAAGGAAGGGAAAATAAAGAAAAAGAAGGGGGCCCAACACTCTAAAATTTTCGGATGGCCAAAAAATTCTTAAATAAAATATGAAAAAGGTTTTTACAAATTTGTATTTTGAAAGGATCTTAACAATTATTCAATTTCAAATAATTATTTTGGGTAAATAATTAATTAATTTAATTAGTAAAAAGTAATTAATTATAAAGGTGAGACCGTGATTCATGAAAAGTTGCCACAAAAGCCTATTTGTAAGCAAAAATCGCCAAGTGGCATCTTTAACATGTGATTTAGTATTATATTAGATATAGATATAGATATAGATTGTGAGCATTGTTCAGACTTTTGAAACTGTAGCATGAATCTATTTTCTCGATGGTCCCTAAGTTTGGTAGACAAGTGGTTTCTAACAAAAATAAATTCCACATAGATTAGGGTTTATGCTGCATGAACTTGACTGCAATAAGGTTTTGGATGGTTTCTATATCAGTATCTTTTTGAAGTTTATCTGCCTATCTGAGGGTTTCATTCTCTTAACAAAGATACATAGTTCCTTATACTTTAGCGAGTCAAGTAGCTTGCTGCTCAATCTTGATGTGTTTGTTATCTTTTCTTTAGCTTTCCCTCCCTTTATATGAGATTTGCCTCTTCAAAAGAGCAGCATGATGTGTTCTAGTTTTTTGTTTGGCCAAAATTTGCTTACCGCTCAACATGACGTTACACTTAATACTTAATTGCTTTATATTGGAACTGGAGATTTTTTCCCTAGCACTTCTAATACTTCAAACTGGAATGATATCGTATATAACAAGAAGGTCCTGAATGCCTTCCCATACCCATGGCTTACCTCGACTCTCTCCCTAGCCTTTGGCTCTTTGATGATGTTAATCCTTGGGCTACTCGAATCGCTGATGTCTCCAAGACTAATTTCATGGATGGTAATTACTGAACTGTGCTAGCCTAATCACTGATGGGCAGTCCTGTGTTGTTCGTTGCAGCAGAAGTCTTGAAGATTTCGATCGGTCGATTTGCTCCAATTACAACTTTATGGATGGTAATTACTTGCAGTTTGGTGCCTTCTCTCGTGTCCCTCTTTGATCAATCAACTGACATGCCATGCCAGTGATTCTTTTCTTACAAGTTAAACTTACCCCTTTTCTTGTAACAAGGAATCTGAATTTTGAACCTTTCTTATGTTGTATTATAGTCTGTTGAAGCATTTATCAAGGGGGATTATGCACGGGCGAATAGATTGATGGAATAGGTACATTGATCTCATGATCACGAGTAATTTCTCGTGAAATAATGTACATGGTAGTTTCCTTATATTCATTCTGCTATATGTACATGTTTCTTCCTCGTTGACTAATTTTATTGGTTTAATTGAACTTGTTGGTTATCTTTAATTGAACTTGTTGGTTTAATGAAAGAAGTACTGAGATTTAGCATATGAGCTCACCAGATCTCCTCAACTCTTGATCGGGACGTTGACATTCCGAGAGACCATATCATACTCAGCAAGATTCCGGCTGCTGGACAAGATGGGATGGGAGGAGAAACGAGCGCTGATAGAAAGCACAATCATGGAGATGGGGCTCCAGGACTGCGCGGACACAGTGGTCGGAAACTGGCATCTCCGCGGGATCAGTGGTGGGGAGAAGCGTCGGGTAAGCATAGCTCTGGAGATCCTGATGCGCCTCCTATTCCTGGATGAGCCGACTAGCGGAATTGATAGTGCTTCAACTTTCTCTGTGGCACAGACGCTGAGAGGGCTATCAAGAGGAGGGAGAACGGTGATAGCATCGATTCATCAGCCAAGCAGCTGCTTGATCGCCTCTACTTGCTTTCTCGAGGGAAAAATGCTTACTTTGGCCAGGCTAGCTTCTAAGGCTTACGAGTTCTTTGCACAAACAGGCTTCCCCTACCCTACCTTGAGGAATCTATCTGACCATTTCCTTAGATGTGTTAACTCCAATTTCGACAAAGTCAAGGCCACTCTCAAAGGCTCCATGAAACTCCGAGTACCTGTTTCATTATGTTCATTTCCATGGATATATGCTTTCATTTCCTTAATTCATTCACAACTATATATAACCTGCCTGATATGGATATGTTTGTATATTTAACCTGTAGTTTGAGGCAAGTGATGATCCTCTTGAAAAGATTACCACAGCTGAAGCAATCCGGGTATCCGTTTCATTAGGACTTGGTGATGATTGGTGGTGTTTAACCTGTAGTTTGAGGCAAGTGATGATCAATTTGTATATTTAACTCCGGGTATCTATTTCATTAGGAATTGGTGATATTTAAGTGCAATATTAGATAGCAAATGTGCTAACTTAAGAGATAATAGTGCATACTTAAGAGATAGGAAAACGGATGCACTTTTGATGTTGAATTTGATTCATTTGAGGATAATAAATTGCAAATAGTCTTTGTTTATCTTTTCCACATTGTCCTGCTTAAGCCTTTTGAAGTTTTGCACTAAAACCTATTAGCTCAAAATGGGAGAGCAATGTGCCTACGCACAAAAATACGGGTTCAAACCCCGTATAGGCTATCTATGTGGTATCTCTTATTATGTTTCTCTTCGTGAATAGTATAAGGTGCATAAATAAAATTGTAATGTGCAGTTGTGCAACTGTGAAGTGCATTTATGCAACTGTGAAGTGCATTTGTGCAACTGTAAAGTGCAAATATAAGAACATAAATTGCAAAAATAAAATTGTAATGTGCACATTTAGAATACAAGTGTGCAAAAGTATGATACAATTGTGCAAATTTAAACTACAATTGTGCAAAAGTAAGATACAATTGTGCACATTTAGAATACAAGTGTGCAAAAGTAAGATACAATTGTGCAGATTTAGAATACAATTGTGCAAAAGTAAGATCATAATGTGCATGAATAAGACAAAAGATGTGCTTTTGAAATCGATGTTTTAATTAATTTTTTTTTTACTTTTGAGAGTTTGGGTTTACCTCTCGCATAATTTAGGTTGATAGATGTGAGTTTGAAATCGATTTTTTTACGTATAACAATTTCAAATTAAAGTGCATACTAAAGGTTAAAAAGTGCATAATTAAGGTTAAAAAGTGCATAAATAAGATTATATTGTGCATGATTAACAATTTGGAAATGTTGTGTTCTTGTCTATTATGTAACCTATGAGGGATTTGAACCCACATCTTTGTGCAAACGCACATTGCTCTACCAAATTAGGATTAGGATTTTCATACTAAAATAGAAGAACCTAATCAATCTAAAGCATAAATTAGGATTATGATTTTTCTTAATGTTTAATTGTGACTTCTAAATGCAGTTTTTTCTTAATGTTTTATCCTTGTAAATGCTTATTACAGGAAATCATTACTGGAGCTGGGCACAACAGTGCTATTGATTTGTGGGCTTTAGGTGAGTGCATTGATTTAGAATCTTACAAAATTCACCCCAACTTGGAATCTTGGATCATTCATTCACTACAATAAAATACTTATTCAGTGTTCTTTTTCAATACTATGCCATTTCTGTCCACAAGTATCTCAAGAGATGTTTAGACGAACTTAATTCTGTATGCATCTATATATTATATACTAAATAATTTACAAAAATCCAAAAAGATAACCAGATCCTACAAGATCGATCGAGTACATTTTCATGACCAAATCTAGCTTTTGAGACATACCACACAAGGTGTTCACTTCATAGACCAAGAGTTACATGTGGCATGCCTCCTGTTATTGCTGAGATTGCTTCATTCACCATAGCCACTTCCTTCATCCTCCAACATTCCACACACCAATCAAATCAAATCCGGAAGATGATCTCTAAGGACTGTCATCTTCCGGATTTGAGACCTCCAAGGACTGAATCATAACATCTACATCCTATACTAAACAAGTGTTGACGGCTTTATATTTCCTACTATCATGGAAGTTGAATATTTCCTACTATCATGGAAGTTGAACGAACTAGGATTCTACAATGTATTTAAATCTATTTTGTTGAGAAATTGAAAACACAATGAAGGATTGGAGGAGAAGAGTGAGAGAAGTTAAGTTTGTAGGAGGCTCAAGCTTATGGAATCAAAGCCAGTTACTCATACGAGTGCTCCAACCAATGAACTGCAACTGCCTCCCTCTTGATCATTCTCAGCCTCTCCAGATCCAGATCCCCTAGGTTTCCGATCTTGTTCGCCACGCTGATGAACTTGAACAGCAGCCCTAGCTTATCCGCGAAGTCCGACAGCCTCTTCCCGGTGGCCTCCAGAGCATGGAGATCCCCAGCCCCATCAATCGAATAATTGAATTCTTGAGGAGGAGAAAACCGAGAATAATTCAAGAGTAAAAGGTGTACCTCAATCGAATTCTTAAGGAGGAGGTCGTCTTCGGGCATCCATGACGAAAGAGAAGCAAGAGATCCTGTTGCCTTTCGCCGCCGACCTCTCTTGCACTTGCTTTTCAGCGCCAGTACCGGTGTCCTCTCGCCGCCGTTCGAGCCTCCTCCGCCGTGTCGTAGGCCAACGCAGTCTCCCTCGCCATTCGGCCTCTCTTTGCGAAAGCGGCCTGGTCGAAGGTCTCATCGATCTGAAGCAGACAGTGAAGCGGAGAGGAACGAGAGAGAGGAGAAGCGGGTTAGGGCTATTAGTTGGGCCGGGTTCCTTTTTTTTTTGGTTTAAAATCAGGCTCGTGTCCGGTTTGTATTAAAAAAATAAAATTTTACACCTTAAGCAATTTTACACTCTTAAGTATGTTTTACATTTTAACGCTTATATATATATATATACTAGTGTATGCCACGTCCCGTGCACGGGAATATGTTAACACAATATTATAAAATTACATTAATTATCTATAAAAAAATCATATTATAAATATGAAAATAAATAAATAAATATGAATTACATTATAATATTTAAACTAATAACTGAAAAATATAAGATTAAAATTAATCTAGATCTAAATAACTCATTCTCTTGAAAAATAGTATATATATATAAATAAAGTAACTATGAAATAATTAATTCTTTCCACAAAAAATAATCGATAACACCTATCAAATATTTACTATTGTATTTCTATTAATATTTTTGGTAATTATGATCACTGTTCTAAAAAAACCCTTCAAGGCCCGCCTAGACTCCCGCCTAAACCCGTTACCTCATCCCTCCACCAAGGCTTTCAAGGTCACCAAGACCCGCCTAGACCCCAAAGACCCGCCATAAAATTCATCTATATGGAAATTGGGTGAACCTAATATCTTTTTTAGGTCCCGTCCATATTATATTGATATAGTTATTTCCTTATATAATATATACTCTTCTATAAGATATTTCATCTATTCAATTATATGAGTTAATGGTAAAATAAAATAATTATTTTTAATTATATAGATTAGAACTGCCTTATTATTTTTATTAGATTTCCTTTTTTACGGAAGAAGGTTTTGCGAGATGTACTCACGTGCCGCCACGTAAGCAGATTCATTCACAAGCCACCACGCAGGCAACAATACATCGATTTTAGTATATGTACTAGTATAGTACCCGTGCCCGAGGCACGGGAGTATATGAACACATTGTTATCAATATGATATACTTGGTTTTTCTAACTTGCAATCTTGTAACATACTTTTTTATAAATTTTGAATTCAGAAAATATTATATGAGATTAGGTAATTTAATATTTTTAGGCAATCTATTTTCATATCTAGATCATCAACCATAATTGTTTCAATTGATATTGTCATTCCTCATCTCTGTATTGATTTTCATCATCCTCTTCATCACTTTCATATTTGATATATACAAAGTATTATATTTCTCTTATAATCCTCTTTATCCCAATCTCAATCTTCCTTTAACTTCTTCGGCTAAATAATCCTCATTAGCTTCACCACATACCAAATATTCCTTTTTTCTGGTACTGTATATTTAACCATTCTTATATTGTTATAAATAATCCTCATTAATTAGCTTCACGGCTTCACCACACACCAAATATTCATTTTTTTCGAATCATGTTAACTCGGCATAGTTTCCGGGAAACTGAGTTACTTTAGCAAATTACCCATAGTATAAATATTCAGTTTTATTGTTAAAAATATTGAATAATCCCATTTATATTTGTTGAGAAGTAGCAAAAAATGGGATATAAGTTGTTACGGGTAAAAAAAATCCCACCAAATTTTACTATAAGTAGAAAAAAAAATCTCACCAAATATTCAGTTTTATCAAATCCTTGTATTCTAGACTGCAATCTTTTTGTTTGTAAATAGATAAACATTGGATTTTAACAAATAATTTTTACATTTAACCCTCGTCAATTTCCATTTGAAAAAGCATATCCTTCGTCAATTTCGATCAGAAAAAATTACATAGAAGAAAAACGAAGAGTATTTGACAGTCGACGATATTGGCAAAAAGGTGACGATCTCTAGATACCCAGGAGCAGCATTGCTACTTCTCTTTGATAGCCTGCAACCCATTACTTGGCAGAACTTTAATGTGGTAACAATGTAATCTTTTCTTCTTATATGGTGGATTATGTTATATAGGTGAATGTACAAACTTCAATCATGGTGAAGAGAGGAAACGAAGACGATGATGAGCTTTATATTTTATTTTTTAATGATTATTATATTTGATTGTTAGTATAATGAAATTAAAGATGGTATAGTATAAATTATGGACCAATTGAATGATTAAATATATGAGGATATGATGTATATAAGTATTTGATAGACACGTAGCACTTTAAAAGTGAGTCGTCTCGTGACAGCAAAAACAACTATATAAATAGATAAAACTACTTAAATAGATAATAGATAGGTATATAGATTAATAGATTTAGAAAAGGTATAGATAGTAATTTTTTCATCAAATTTTCAAAATGTAATCAATGAATAACTATGTAGAAATGTAGAATGAGTTATTAGTTAGTTCGATAATTTAATAAGACTTCAAAATGTGGAGGAGACAACACATAAATAATTGATTTGATTTTTAATGCTAATAAAACACCATTATTCACATACGTAGTATAAGAAAACCTTTTAACATGTAAAAATTAGCAAAAATTAACTCGAATGACATGAAGGTAAAAAGGTGAAAGGCATAAATTTACTCCTCAAAATTGGCGATTCATGAAATTCAATTTTACAAACATAAGGATCTTCAACATTATTGTAGATGCATGAACTTCAATTTCACAAAAATAATACTGATTTAAAGAATATAATGAATTAAAATCCTTATAAACCATATATATACTTCAACATACCTTAAAATCAATAACGTATACGTATACCATACTATAAAAATATGCATGGAAATATAAAACAATTAGTATTAAAGATAAAACCGTACGTGTATACCATTACGTACCACAACTAACTTGACCGTAGAAGCCAACGACCTATGATCCAAATACAACCTTAAAACTATGATGATCGGTCGTGCTTGTTTCATTCCTATTCCTGCAATAAAAAAAATCAAACAGCTAATAATAAACACAAAGTTAGAAAAATCAAGTAGGAAGAGGTATATATAAACAAAATCATACAGGAAGAGGTAGAAATAAAATCATGTGCGTAATTGGTTATTTGGGAAGATGGGTGAGATCAATTAGATTTTGAAGATTGATATTTATAGGAATAAGGGTCGAGATATGATATTATTTTTCGTTTAAATTTATGATTTTGATTCATGTATATCAGTTAGGAGAAAATCTTTATCAAATTTATAATTTGTAAAATTTGGTTATTTGATTTTTAATTGTTAAAGAGGGACCCACAAACAATTACAATTAATAAATTTAAAATGGATCATTATCTTCAACCAATTAAATTGAATAATTAAAAGTGGGACCACGATTGATATTAAGTTGCCACGTAAGCCAAATTTTAAGGTAAAACTGCCATGTGGCATGGGCAACATTTGTTTTAGTATTATATTAGATATATATATATATATATATATATATATATATATATAGGAAAATGAAAAAGGGGTTTAAAGTAAAAATATGGCTTAAAATGAAAATGGGAATAAGCTGGCGCGGACCACGCGGGTTTGATTTAAAAAAAAACCGAACCGAACTCATTTAAAACAAAATGGGATGTGAACCAAAACACGATGCGGAACAAAAAGAGAAGAAGACCACCGTACGTACCCGACGTTCCTCCTTCCTCCTAGTTCCCAGCCTCCCACCAGGCCACCAAAAGCAAGCCTCCCTCCGACCTCACCAGCCTCCGCCGACGAGCCCCGGAGCCCCGACCTCCGATCCCGAATCACCTTTGGAGATTGCTTCTTCTTGCCCTATGAATTGCTACGCGAGGAAGACAGTGAAGCTGTTAGGGTTCTGGAGCGGAAGATTTGGGAGTGGAGGAAGCTGATTGCGGAGAAGATGATATGCGCGATCCAGGTTCCATTTGTTATTTGCTTTATTTGTTTTTCCCTTTATGATTAGAATTTCCTTCTTCTTGATGCCCTGATTTGAAGTTTTGGTCTGCTATTGTGAAAATTATGTGCATTTCCAAGTGTAAAGCTTTCAACTTTCAATGGATTTTGCCTGTGCACGAGTATTTCGAGGCATTGGATCATAGTTTTTGCCTTTGCAATTCCAACAGTTTAGAGCTTAGATGAAGTCCAGTGGAATAAGATTAAGAAAAAAGGGCCAAATTTGACTCAATCCTCCAGATAACCTTTTAGATTGCTTTGCATCTATGGATTTTACAAGCAATGGCGGTTTTGGTAGTTTGTGCTGCAGATTAGGGTGATTGTGTCTCACTTTTGCACATATTTTCATCCCCTAGTCACATGGCATTTTCAAATATATCTAATTCATAGGGCTGTTTGAATTTTACTAGCAATGGCGGTTTTGATAGTTTGTGCTGCAGATTAGGGCTTACACCGGATGCCGAGCGGCTGAGTATAGTTCGAGCCCTGCCAGCACCTCCTTCCCAAGACCGACGTAGTGTACCTATCCACCAGATCCGAAGCCTAACTTCGAATCCTCCTCCTCAGCCTTCGATGGGAACTTGGGGTATAATTCTTGGGTCTCTTTCCCTAAATCAAATTAGCTTAGATTATGGATTTCAACTACTGATTTAATGGGTTTATCGGTTGGGTTTTGATTTTGGATACTTGAATTTGAAGCAGATAAAATGGGAACGAAGTCATTCGATTCATAAAGGCCCCCATTTAACTATGTTAATTAATACACGAATTATGCTTGAACTTGTTGAAGTGTAATGGAGTTAAATTGATTAACAAATGGAAATAACTAATTTGGTGTATTCAGTAGGTGGGTTGGACAGTGCATAAGATATAAAAGATGTTTGTTGTTATATTGTGATCTTGCTTGCAGTGTTTCACGATCTTGAATTGCGGCGAGCTTTAGCTAGAAGTGAATTTAACTTGATGTCTCAAAAATATTGAATTACTTTGGTTACTCTTTGAATATAATTGATTAACTAGTTTTTGAGAAAATGATTTGATAAATGAGATATGACTCTTTTCATAGAAACTAAGACCTTAAGTATATAAGAGTAGTTAAGATGTGTTAAGTATCTAATATTTCTTGCATACATAGGAGCACAAGTGTATAGGTTTTCTTATCATCTAAAATTATCATTTTTCTTATCATTTTTCTTTCTTGCATAGGATATCTACCTTCACAAGAACATCAATGGACCAAAGCCAGTTGTTGCATTTGTAGCTGGTGGAGCCTGGATTATTAGGTGAGTTATCAAGCCTGTTCAAATTCCTAGAGAAGTGCTAAAAATGGTAGTTTGGATAAACTGAAATTCTAAATCTTTTGTCCTTGCAACTCTTTTTTATTGTGCAATCAGTGGAAAATTTAAAGACGCGTACTCTATTACTCAAGTCTCAAATATTTCCTCATATCTTATGTAGTGGAAACTGCCAACCATATAAGAGCATTGGTTGTAGCCTTGCTTTTCTTGGTAATTTGTGTCCCAAAACAAACTTGAAAGTTACTTTTGTTTGGCTATGTTTCCGAGTGCTTTTAGAATCATATTATACAGAAGCAATATATGCTTCCCTTGCTTCGTGTTACATTGCCTTATTGATGGTTGCCTTGTGATCTCCTGTCCTTGTTTCACATTTGACATTTCTCAATGTTATAAGCTAAATTTTGAAAATTTATTTTTCACAGGATCTGACATCTAATCCAAGATGCTCACTTCTTGTGGCAAGGGATCCTGAAGATGGGACAGATCTAGTAATTACCGTACACGGTGATGCAAGTTTTGTAAGTTTATAGCCCCTTTGCTGAAAAATCTGTGTTTGAGAACATAGAGGCTTCTCTTCCCATAGATTCTGAGAAGGGATGTGTTTGGGATACTTCCTTGCCACCAAGTGGGAATGTGAGGCTTCTTCACCATGAAGGTTATGGACAATGCTTCTCTTGCTGCCAGGAAGAAGCTGAACCGAGCACAGATGGAGAGGGAGATTCTTCAATTGCTTCATCATCCCTTCTTGTCGATTGTGTACACATATTTTCAGCAAATCTGTAAAATATGTAATCTGTCAAACCTGTAATTTTAAAAATCTGTAGTAAAGACTGAAATCTATAATCTGTAATATTTTCTGAAAAATCTGTAATTTTTGCAACAAATTTGTAATATTTGTTGAAATATGAAATCTGTAATCTATAGAAGAAGTTATGAATTTTCTAATTGAAACCGGGCACTTTTCTTCTCCGTTTGCATGACAGTAGATGCAAAAAAATCATTTGAGTTATAAAATTGCACTTTTCAGCTTTATATTTGCACTTTTTCAAACTAAAATTGTACATTTAAGTTCTAAAATTGCACATTCAAACTAAAATCTAATTTGGTTCTCCCTAAACTTAAAATCTAATATGTGCACTTTATAATATTAGGCTTGCACTTTATAGTATCAGCCTTGCACTTTTTTTTTTAATCTCTAAACTTTTGATTAGGAATGTTGTGCTTGCCTGAAATCTTGCTTAAATTTTGAAAGAACGAGGAATTAAACTCATTTTCATATGAATTATTCATATACTTCATCATTTTATTCTTACACTTTATAATCTTATCCATGTATTTCATCATTTTATTCTTGCACCTCATTGTTTTATGCTTGCACTTCATACTCTTATTCATGCACTTCATAATCTTATTCATGCACTTCATCATTTTATTCTTACACTTTATAATCTTATTCATGCATTTCATCATTTTATTCTTGCACTTCATCGTTTTATTATTTCACTTCATAATCTTATTCATGCACTTCATATTATTATTCATAGACTTCATCATTTTATTCTTGCACTTTATCGTTTTATTTATGCACTTTATAATCTTATTTGTGCACTTCACAATCTTATTCATGCACTTCATAATCTTATTCTTGCACATCATCATCTTATTTTTGCACTTTATAATCTTAATTGTGCACTTCAAAATCTTATTCATGCACTTCATATTATTATTCTTAAACTTCATCATCGTAATTTTGCACTTTATAATCTTAATCGTGCACTTCAGAATCTTATTCACGCACTTCATTTTATTATTCTTGCACTTCATCATTATATTCTAACACTTTATCATCTTAATTTTGCACTTCATCATCTTATTCTTGCACTTCATCATCTTATTATTGCATTAGTATGTGGAGTCCACGCTTTTTTTTTTATATAACTGTGGTCTTCTTATTGGTGGGGAATTAGTCGGAATTGCATCACACACACCGAATAGCCAAGAACATTTGAGTTCTAAATTTGAACTCTTTATTTTTATATTTGCACTTTTTCAAACTAAAATTGCACATTTAACTTCTAAAATTAGCACAAATGAATAGATGTTTTGCACTTTATAATCTTAATTGTGCACTTCAGAATCTTATTCGCGCACTTCAATTTATTATTCTTGCACTTCATCATTTTATTCTAACACTTCATCATCTTATTTTTGCACTTCATCATCTTATTATTGCATTAGTACATGGAGTCCACGCTTTTTTTTAACTACGGTCTTCTTATTGATGGGGAATTAGTCGGAATTGCATCACACACACCGAATAGCCAAGAACATTTGAGTTCTAAATTTGAACTCTTTATTTTTATATTTTCACTTTTTCAAACTAAAATTGCACATTTAAGTTCTAAAATTAGCACAAATGAAGAGATGTTGGCAAGCTTTGCATTTTATGCTTGGGTTGCATTGAAAGTGAACAGAGGTCCCCGCAACGTGATTTTTCTTACTGTCGAAAACTACATGGGAGATCTAGCCAAATTTACATAAATTCATGTGGGAGTATTTGGGGGAATTTCATATAGAGAGATCTGACTGTTGAATTGAAACACAAAGAGGACTACATCAGAGCAAACAAAAAAAAAATGTAACTACACATTTGAATTTGTTTATGGAATCACTAGATGAATTTATCAAACCAAGAAGCTGAAGCCATTTCTGTGATATGTACACCCCTCTGCTGAATCGAATTGATGCTGGTATAGGAACCTGGGTTGAAGCAATCAAGAAAGCACACTAAACTTCTTCCTTTGCTGAATGTATGGAATTGCAGAACAGATGCTGCTAAACATTGCATTTGCTGATGCAGATATATGATGATTGGGTTGCAATGAATGTGAATTTGGTAGCTACTTTAAACTATGTGAATGGAGATCCCTTTTAACCGTTCGAATCGCATTACATCTATAAATTTAATCCAAGGAAGAACAAATTCAATGGGAGAAAATGTTGCAAGCAAAAATCCAGAAAAACATTGATGCAGTAATAGGTCAAATGCGACCATTTACCGAAACCATTACCAACTTAAATCATCTCATGGCTTTCACTGAAAATTAAAAGAAAATATTTCCTACAGAGAGAGCTAAGTATATAATAGTAAATTAAAAGAAAGCGTTGCAAACAAAAATTCAGAAGAACAAATTTCATGGGAGCTTTGTAAAAATGAAGCGCATTTCTCAACAAGTACACCGATGTTATTTGGGCAGGGAAATGTAACAGTAGAATAACAGCGCTTGAACTCTTGAACGTAGGCAGCCAGAAGCTTGAACGCTTCATTAGATTTTCTCTTGAAAACCATCTCCAACAGCGCTTTTAGATGGTGGACAATCAGGACATGTATCTACTCCTTTGATATGGATAAATCACAAATCCCCCAATTCCCCCAAATCGATTCCAACTAAACCCTAAAAATTAAAATTTCCCAAATTAATATGGACAATATCAACGTGTGGGAAAAATCAGAATAAAAAGGGATCCAAAAGTGAGGATACATACAGTACCAGTTTCAAAGGTCTTCTTCAATGGTTACTGGTGGCGCGTCGGGGACAACGAAAATCGGTTGACTAAAGAACAAGAGCTCTCTGTAATGGTATCCACCCTCCATCACGTGATCTCCGGCGATCAAGATGCAGCACCAAACGCCGACGCCTACTTCGAATTCGATGACGGCGAGCAGGCGAGGTCAGGCGTAAGACATGCATCACCGAGGGTGCTTGGATGTCCTCTGTTTCACCGAATCACACTTGCCACCTTCATTGAGACTCCAATTGAAACAGAGGGGCAGGTGATGGGAGAGGGGAGAGCGAGGAAGAACAACCGGAAGAGGAAGAGCGGATATGGCACCAGCTGAAGAGCTAATGAAGAAATACAGGAAGCGAGGGCTTTTTTTTTTGTTATAAAAGTGAGCGGATCCGCGGCCCAACCCAGTAAAATAGACCCATTTTCACTTTAAGCAAAATTTTCATTTTAAGCCCCATTTTGATTTGAACCTTTACCTATATATATATATATATGTTTACCTATGATGTCGAATAAATTTGATTGCATGTTTCGATTAGAACCATGGGAGACTCGAATGATAGTTGGCCTAGTGGTTTCCCTGAGAAGTATTAGTGGATTGGAGGGGATGAACCCTTCGCGCAATTTCCAGCAAAGGTATCGTGTACCTAACACAATCTTTGCCATCATGTTCTAGCTATTCCATTTGGTCACTAACTCGAACGTGATTCACTTTATGTGGCTGTAGGGGGGGGGGGGGGGGGGGGACAGTGAACAAGAGGAAGTGGACGTTGGGGACAACTTTGACAACAAAGCCATATCTGCAAACCGGGATGACTCCATCACGGTTGAGAATCCATGAATCATCGAGTTTGAAGATGTCACACAAGACCTAACCGAGCGCTTATATGAAAATGAAGAAATCAGGTTATGCCACGATGCGAAGTTGATGAGAGTAATCGTTATGATGAACTTGTCCAAAGGGTTACTATCCTATCCCCCTACATTTGCAAGTTATTTAGTGCCATTTGATCCATAGTAAATATTTATATTGTAGCCTTTTATTATGACATTCCTTTCCTCTAAATCTAAAGTCAATTTACCTACTTAAACATTTTAAGTTGCATCTTCATGTTCACCAAGGATATTGCAAAATAGTTCGTTATTGCTATAAGCCAATAAGATTTTAGATTGAATAGCTTCATTTTGTCATCTAGGCATTTATCATGACTTGTGTAATTCTATAACATGTTGATGTTGCTATACTAAGGAAAGGATGTGTGAGTCTGGGTGCAGTTGCTCGGGAAAATTTTGGACAGATACTTTGGGTCACAGTACAACATGTGCAAGCAAATTGGTATGTTAACATTACTGAAATGCAGGCAACACTCATGGATGTGAAACAAGCTGCTATTTTGGGGGGTGACAAGGTGCATATAAAGTCCGATGCCTTGCATCTGATTAAGAGCTTAAAGGCTGAGACAGAGTCCTACTTATACACAAGTATGGTTACTTCAGACATTTGGGAGATACCAAGAAGTTTTTCCTCCTATTTATTTGGGCATGTATGCCGTAGTGGTAATACGTTAGCACATTCGGTAGCAAGACTAGTTCCATCGATCGGTGTTGATCATGTATTTCTTGCGCCTTTTCGCAAAGTTTGATTGAGCTTGCAGAGATCGATCTGTTGTTATAATAAAATGTGCCACCTTTGATTCAAACGAAAAATCAATAATCATTAAATATTCACAATAATTGCGAACGTGTGACAAAATGAGGAGTTTTTCATGCCTTGGAAACACTCTTAAGGCAACAAATGCCCCATCTTTGGATTCACAGTATAATAAAAGTGAGATATTTCTTAAATGATGATCAAATTTACAATGTCTCTTTGGCAAAATAGACCTGAACATTACACTGGAATGACTCTAAATATGATGTCTGATGGCTTATATATGATGTTTACCAACTAGTTATCCTAAATTAATTCTAGACAAATCGTTTATTCAAATAAGTCGGTATGATATATGGAAAGATATGAACTTGTGAAATTGTATTGTGTCAAATTATGTAAAACTTCTTAGCTTAGGTGACTAGTATTGTTGGTATGTGGTTAATTTGCTCGAGTACTACAAAAAAAAACATGAAGAGGTCCAATTAAGCATGAAACTTTCTTGAAATATGCATCATCGTTAAGATTATTAAATTCCGCGAATTATTTGGTGAACCTTCTCATCTACGACATTGACAAGACTGAGGAAATTGTCGAGACAAGAAGGATACTTTCGCTTCTACTATCATTACGAAGATGCCATAACATGGAAGTTGCATCAATCCCACTAATATGTACCTGCACAAATGATTATGAATTAGTTAGGTCGTAAAATTAAACTTACATAAGTTTACACTATATAAATATGCTACAATATGCAAATTAATTTACAATTTTACTAGTTATGTTGAAATGTAATTCACATTTTATTTCTAAGACTAAGTTTATGTTAGTTGGTTATCTTGTAATTGAAGTTAGTTCATTTTCAGTAGTTTAGCTGTCGGCTTTCTTTGGTGCCAAGCCACTACTTAGGAGCTATGTTAGTGGGTTAGTGGTCTTAATGTTGTAGATTGTATGTAGTTACCAAAATCCGTAGGAGGTTATGTAAGGTGTTTGTTGAATCAATCAAAGTGTGAGGCTTTTGCAAAGCGTCGAGCTCTGTGTGTTGCCAAAATTGTCATTGATTATGGGTTTGGCTAGCTAAGAGTTTGATTTGAGTGTGTTGTTTGTATATTTGGTAGATCAATTGGTATCAGAGAAAACACAAGTTTGTGTTGCTGGGTTTGGATTCGGGACTGAGTGAAATGAGATCAAACACAAAAGGAAACACAGTGAGTTAAGTTCTTGCTAAATATGCAAAATAATATCAATGGAAACACTGGCGATCCTTAATTGCCAATATATAAGGGGATCAACTAACATTTTTGGAGTTTGAAGATGGCAACTCTCTTCAAATCTCAAGAGGTATGGAACTTTGTTGATCAAGGAGTTGAGAGATAATAGAAAGAAAGACTCAAAAGCCTTGTTCATGATACAAACAGCTCTGGATGATGAGATCTTCCCGGCGATTGCAACCTCAACCACAGCACATGAAGCCTGAGAAACTCTTAGACAAGAGTATATGGGAGACAAGAAGGTGATTACTTGTTAAGCTGCAATCACCGAGAAGAGAGTTTTAGACTCTATTGATGTAGGAAAAAGAGATAGTGCAGGTGTATTTGTCTCGAGTCTTAGACATTGTGAACCATATGATAGCATATGGTGAGAGAGCAAGCAATGAAACATTTTTGAGCAAAGTGCTGAGAAGCCTCCCAAAGAAGTTTCATCATGTTGTGGCTACTATAGAGGAGTCAAAGGACTTGTTTGTGTACAAGTTTGAGGAACTAACAAGTTCCTTACAAGCTCACGAGGAGAGACTGAGTAGAACCAGTGAACAGAAGGAGGAAAAAGTTTTCAAAGTAGAGGAAGAGATCACTTCCAAGAACAAGCATGAAAACTCATCAAGCAGAGGTAGTCATAGAGAAAGAGGAGGTTATAGAGGTAGCTATAGAGGACGTGGTAGAGGATCATCGGGTGGATTAGGAAGGGGTTAGGTCCTGACTCGACAAGAGATCAATGGAAGGAGTCAAATAGAAATCGAGGAAATGAGTCAAGATCTTACAAAAGTAACATTCAATGTTACTATTGTAAGGAGTATGGCCATAAGGAAGCTTTTTGCTGGGAGAAAGAAGAACACGAGCAGAAGAATGCCAATTACTTAAAAAATGCTGAGAAGGAGGATAGGTTGTTCATGGCATTCTCTTTGGTGTCTAAAAATGCAAATGATGTGTGGTATCTTGACGATGGATGTTCTAATCACATGCCAAGTTCAAGGAGTTTGTTTACAAAGCTTGATGAAGCTAAGAAGGGTAGAGTCAGGCTCGGTGACAACAAAGTGTTGCCGTCAGAAGGAAAGGGGACCATTGCCATCGGAGGTGTTCAAGGTGGTACAAAGGTGTTGACTGATGTACAATTTGTGCATGGGTTGGCACACAATTTGTTGAGTGTAGGACAATTGCAGGGAAGTGGATATTCCTTGTCGTTTGATGATGATGAGTGCAAGATCAAAGAGAAGAAAATTGGTCATCTTGTTATAAGAGTGCCTATGACAAGCAATAGAATGTTCCCACTTTATCTGTCAGCAAATGAGAATCGAGCTATGACTGCAAAAGAGGATAGTAATGCAAGGTTATGGCATTTGAGATATGATCATCTTAATTTGCAGAGCCTAAAAATGTTAGACACTAAAGCAATGGTGCAAGGGTTGCCAAATATTGGAGATCTTGATCTGTGTGAATGGTGCTTATATGGGAAGCAAAGCAAAGGGTCATTTACAGTCTGGAGAGCCAGTGATTGCCTAGAGTTGCTTCATGTTGATCTTTGTGGGCTAATACAGACAAAATCTCTCGGATGGAGAAAATATTTGCTACTCACTATTGATGATTTGAATAGGATGAGTTGGGTTTATTTTCTGAAATACAAGTCAGAAGAATTTGAGAACTTTAGACAATTCAAAGTTCTTGCAGAAAAGCAATCAGGCAAGCTAGTGAAGGCTTTAAGGACAAATAAAGGAGGATAATTCATGTCTTTTGAGTTTTCTTCATTCTATAATGAGCATGGGATAAAAAGAGAATTTACAGATCCATATACACCAGAGCAAAATGGAGTTGCTAAGAGAAAAAAAATAGAACTATTTTTGAAATGGCAAGAAGTATGTTGAAGGCTAGAAATGTGCCTAAGCAGTTCTGGTTTAAGTCAGTTGCTAATGTAGTGTATCTCCTGAATAGATCTCCAACAGGGGATGTGTTGAACAATACACCATTTGAAGTGTTGAGAGAAAAGAAGCCATATGTGCATTACTTGAGAGTATTCGGTTGTGTTGCCTATGCTTTGATAAACTTGAGATCAAAGCTAGATGAGAAGGCAGAAAAATATGTGTTCATTGGATATGCCTCTTAATATAAGGCATACAAGTTGTTTAATCCAGTGAAAGGAAGAACCATCATAAGTAGAAATGTGGGTTTTAATGAAGAAGCCGAGTGGGATTGGATGAAGACAAGTGTGGAACAGTGACAAAGGAGATCATTATAGTAGACAGTCATTCTGAGGAAGTTGAGGCTCTTGATGATATAGATGGTGCTGACAATCAGAATGTTGAGCCTCCTGCAACACCAGCCACTCAAGGGAGTTCATCCAACAGTCAGAGATCATCTCCTTCAACCTCATCTAGTGACTCTCCTATAAGAAAATTTAGATCTCTAGCAGATATCTATGACAGTTGTGGGTTTGCATTAGTAATTACAGATCCTGAGAGCTTTGATGAGGCTAAAGATGAAAGCAAATGGCAAGCTACTATGGAAGAGGAGATGAGATGCATTGAAAAAAATGAAACTTGGGAGCTGGTGGAGTTACCCGAGGGAACAAATGCAATTGGGCTGAAGTGGGTTTTCAAAATGAAGTATAATACAAATGGAAGTGTGCAGAAGCATAAGGCTAGGCTTGTGGCAAATGGCTATGCACAACAAGAAGGAATTGAATATGAGGAGACATTCTCACATGTTGCAAGGTTTGATACGGTGAGAGTTGTTCTAGCTTTGGGTGGCCAATGGAAGTTGCCCATCTTCCAGCTTGATGTGAAATAAGGTTTTCTAAATGAAGAGTTAGAAAAAGAGGTTTATATTGAGCAACCTCAGGGCTTTGTCAGAGATGGAGAAGAGATGAAAGTATATAGGTTGTAGAAAGCATTATATGGCTTGAAACAAGCTCCAAGAGCACGGTACAACAGAATTCAAACTTTCTTCCTAGCGAGTGGGTTTGAAAGGAGCGAAAATGCCAAATCTGTATGTGAAGAGAAAGGATAGATGTGAGTTCATTGTGGTATACTTGTATGTAGATGATATCATGTACTTTATAGATGAGTTCAAAGAAACTATGATGAAGGAATTTGAGATGACAAATCTCAACTTGCTACAATACTTCTTGGGATTGGAGATTAAGCAAGGCAAATATGGGATATTTCTGTGTCAATATAAGTATGCCCAAGATCTATTAAAGAAGTTCAAGATAGAAGGGTGTGAAGTTGCTCACACACCTATGAATACTGATGAAAAACTTGAAAGCTAGAGACGATAGTACAACAAAGGCTAATGAGAGATTATATAGAAGACTTGTTGGTGGACTGAATTACCTTACTTATACAAGACCCGATATTGCATACTGTGTAAGTGTGGTGTCAAGGTATATGCACAATCCAACCAAGCAGCATCTAGGAGCAACAAAGAGAATTCTGAAGTATGTTGCTGGTACTCTAAAATTTGGCATTTGGTATGACAGTGGAAAAGTTCAAGTTGCAAGGTCATATTGATAGTGACTGGGCTGGTTGTTTGGATGATAGGAAGATTATTTCTAGATTTGTGTTCAGTTTGGGTATAGGAGCTATAACTTGGAGCTCTAAGAAACAGGAGACCATAGGTCTTTCATCCTCAGAGCAGAGTATATTGCTGCTGAAGCTACTGCTAGACATGCATTATGGCTTAAGAAACTGTTGCTTAATTTAGGATGTGGCCACACAGAGGCAATTGACATTTGGTTTGACAAAAAATCAGCCATATGCCATGACAAAGAACCCAATATTTCATGTTCGGACAAAGCACATTGATGTGCAACATCATTTCATCAAGGAGCTTGTGGCTAAAGAAAAGGTTGTTCTCAAGTTCTGTGGGACTAATGAGCAAGATACAAACCTGTTCACGAAGGCCTTAACTGGATCCAAGCATCACTTCTTTGCGGAGAAAATTAAAATGAAGAAAATGTGAATTGAGTAATTCGCATTATTAGTATTTTATCTTTGAAGTGTGGAATCTACACTCTTTTCGTGCTTATTTGCATATTTATGTTCCGACGCTTGGGATGATGCATTTATGGATTTGCTAAGGATGAGCATGAGGAGCTAGGAACTTGAGGAAACCATTATAAATGCATGAAAAGACGTAGGAAGGATATGAGCACAGATACAGAAGCAAGTAGATGAAGGTTGTCGCTACTGACACGGGATCTTCCGAATTCTATCTTTGGATAAATTATTATGTTTTAGATTATTTTGTTTTGGCTGACTTTTGGCAAGGAGGTTGTTCATTCATTTAAACCTAGTTTGAGAAAACCTAATGGAGATATTGAGAGGAAAAACTCATATGAGGAACTAAATCTCTTTCGTTTCGCCTTTAATTTCTATCTATTATATGTTTGATTTATTCAATATATTTGTTCTCTAATTGATTGATTGCATATATTCCCACTTGACTGGCCTCCTTGACGGAATTTTCTCTCTTGATAAGATTTGATTATCTCTTGCAATTTAATTGAATCTAGGTAGCAAACATAACCAATCGATCCTGTGAAAGCATCGATTGGGTGTGTAGAGGATATTGACAATTAGGCCTCATCGATTGCATCGATTAGGGTTAGGAAGTTGCACCTCTATCTTTGATTGTTTATGTTATTGGTATTGTTTAATTGCTTGGGTTTGGAGTGATCCAATGTTAGATGAATCAAATAGGAATAAGTAGAATGAAGTCAATGATTAAGGACCTAAACATTGTTGATGAATTGTAGGGGAAACTATCTCATCATTATTAATCACCATAAATTCACCATTACTACTTCCATCCTATTCAATTGTTTTTTCGTCCAATTATACTTTGATCTCATTCCTTTTGTTAGCAATTCAAGTAGACAGGAAAATGTATTCTCTCTGTGAGTTCGATCCCTTACTTATCCTCTATACTAGTTTACTAGTTAAGTTGTTAGTTTGGGTTATTACTTTTGACGAGGTGGAAACTTAACGACATTCCACCCACCATATTTTGGCACCGTTGCCTGGGAGAATTACTTTATTTGTTTTGTTTATTTTTATTGCTATCTTTAGTTTGATTCACCTTGGTGAATCGCTCTTTGGTTATTAATCAATCTTTGTTGAGTCTTTGAAAGGTTAGTTAAAGATGTTTGAAACCGATGATCCCTCTCTCAAGAGGACATTGCGAGACTTAAGGGAACCTGATCTGAATTTGCAAAACCTTGTGATTACATTTCCTGAACTCCCTGAAGGCTCCAAACTAGGATACAAATCTTATTGGTTGTTTGTTCTTCCAGTTTTCCATGGGATGATTGGAGATGAGCCTAATAAGCATCTTATAGAATTCGTTAGTGTGTGTGACAGACTCAGACCTTAAGGATTTACCGACGATCAACTAATGTTGAGGCTATTTCCGTTCACCCTGAAAGACGCAATGATTGATTGGTTACACTGTCAACAAGAAGCATCACCACTTGGTTGGAATTGAAGAAAGCTTTTCTACTGAAATACTTTCCTGCCACACGTTTGAGTAAAGTGAAGAAGAAATTGACTAGCACAAAACAACTCCCTGAGGAGAGCCTCTATGACTACATTGAGAGATTCAGGAGACTCAAAGCAAGTTGCCCACAACATGGTATTCCTGAAGAGGATTTAATTCTCTATCTTTATGAGGGGTTACTTTATCATGAGCGTACTGTCATCAATGCAACTAGTGAAGGAGATATTCTGGATAAGACACCGGAAGAAGCTATGCAAATCTTTGATGAGTTAGCAAACTCAACTCGACAGTATAAGAAATTTCAAGGTGTAGGAGGTCCTCAAGGACCAAATGACTCTGTGAAGGGTTGCGAGGAGAAAGTTGCACAATTGACAGAGATTTTGATGAAAATGGCTACTCAAATGGCTACATCGAATGTTCAAGGAAGAGATGAAGTTAAGAATCGAATCATATAAGCTCTGAAATTCTCAAGGAAGGTGCCTTGAGAGATTTGATGATAATGGTAAGGAATCACGGAGAACTCATGCGGCATATGGCTCGAGAGTTACAAGAACTCAAATCGAGGGATCCGAGGAGAAATTTGTTAGGATAGTCCTCTGAGGAAGATTATATGGAGATGATCCTTAGAGGAGGAAAAGAAGTGAGTTCACCCACTTGGAATTTAGAAGAAGGGCCTAAGGAAGTTATTGACGTGGGTGAGGAGGTTGAAAATAACTTGGATTCTGCGTACTGTAAGGCCGACACCCGCCACTTGACACTGAGCCTGAGCCGATTTTTGATGTTGATCAATCCACGGAGAAACCATCGAATGAGTGGTCTTTTGAGGTTCAAAGACATGCACCACCCTTTCCTAATGCCTTAAACCTTGATCGTAAGTGGGAGAATGCAAACGAACTATTTGATACTTTCACTAAGTGCCAGGTAAACATTCCTCTCCATAATCTAGTTAAATTTGTTCCTCGATATGCAAAATTCTTGAGGAAGTACGCACATTCAAACGAACACAACGGGAGAAAGAAAAAGAAGGTAAGGAACAACAAGAAAACTTGTCGTTGGTATTTCAAAAACGATTGCCTGAAAAATGCAGAGACCCATGTATGTTTACTATTCCTTGTACGATTGGTGAAGTTAAGTTTAAAATCGCCATGCTTGATCTTGTTGCATCTATTAATGTGATATCGTACAAATTATACAATGAGTTAGGATTAGGGCCTATGAATGAAACTAGAGTTGTTATGCAACCGGTTGATCACTTTCAACTTCATCCTAAGGGGGTAGTTGAAGACGTGTTGATTATGGTGGATGAATTGATTTTCCCTACTGATTTTTATGTTATTGATATGGGACTTGGTGTACCTAAAACGCCTATCGTACTAGGTAGACCTTTGTTGTGAACTGTAAAAGCAAAAATTGATTGTTAGGGTACTTATCCGTGGAAGTTGATGGGAAGAAGGCTGGATATTTAATTCCCGATGGGAAATTCGCAGAATACTCTTTGAATTTAGTTGATGTGGTAGAAGTTTTCACTAAGGATATCGTGAATATTGATCGTTTTGACAAGTTACAGGTTGTTTTGGAAGCCCTTTTTGGTGAATTATCTCTTGATTATGCTTTGCCTAACAACCTGCAGGAATTGTCTATGGCTATGGATGCCAATCCAGGGAATTGGTCCCCTTTCTATAAAATTGCACCATTGACTCCTTCTTGTGAGAAATTTCTTTTGTCTATCATTCAGGCACATGAAGTTGAATTGAAACCCCTCTCTGATCATTTAAAGTATGCATTTTTGGGAGAGGGTAATACACTTCATGTGATTATATCTAATAAGCTTACTCTTGAACAGAACAAAGGCTAGTGGATGTCCTTAGGGAACATCACATTTCTTTGGGATGGACCATTGCTGATATCAAAGGAATCAGTCCTACGTTGTGTATGCATCACATACTCATGGAGGACGATGCAAAGCCGACAAGACAACCTCAACGACGGTTGAATCCACTGATGATGGATGTCATAAAAAAGGAATTCTTAAAGCTCTTTCAAGTAGGTATGATCTACCCTATTTCTGATAGTCAATGGGTTAGTCCTACAAATGTAATCCCTAAAAAGGGAGGTATCACAGTCTCTCAGAACCGAGAAGGTGAGATGATACCTATGAGGGTACAAACAAGTTGGAGAGTTTGCACTGATTATCGCAAACTCAATGTTGCAACACGTAAGGACCACTTTCCCTTGCCTTTTATTGATCAAAGGCTTGAACGCCTAGTCGGTCGTTCCTATCATTGCTTTCTAGATGGTTATTCAGGATACTTTCAAATTCCTATTGCACTTGAGGACCAGAAGAAAACCACTTTTACATGTCCCTTTGGTACTTTTTCTTATAGTAGGATGCCTTTTGGATTATGCAATGCGCCTGGTACTTTTCAAAAAATGCATGATGAGTATATTTTTCGAATATGTTGAGCATTTCATTGAAATATTTATGGATGATTTCACTGTGCATGGAAATGATTTTGATTCTTGTCTGAATCATTTATCTTTAGTGCTTAAGATGCGTGTTGAGACTAATTTAGTTCTAAACTCTGAAAAGTACAATTTTATGGTTGAACAGGGGATTGTCCTTGGTCACATTGTGTCCAAGAAGGGCATTGTGGTAGATAAAGCAAAGATAGATCTAATTCAGTTTTTACCTTATCCTACTAATATGCGTGGAATCCGTTCTTTCTTAGGATATGCATGATTCTATCGTAAGTGTTTATCAAAGATTTTTCTAAGATAACCTTGCCTTTATGTGAGCTCCTTAAGAAAGATGTGTCTTTTGTGTTTCACGATTGTTGCAAGAAAGATTTTCATGAATTTAGGAATCAGTTGACCTCAGCACCTGTTATATATCCAAGCTCCAATTTGGACTTTACCCTTTGAATTGATGTGCGATGATAGTGATTATGCTGTTGAGGTTGTTTAAGGATAAAAGGTTGATAAAACATCTCATGTAGATCTGTCAAATGGGTCATTCGGGTCGGGTCATTTCGGGTCTCGGATAATACGGGTCCCGGGTAATATGGGTTTCGGGTGTTTTCGGGTTGACTCGAACCCAGATTTGACTACGTTTCTGGTCATTTCGGGTTGGTCAATTTTTTCTTTTTTAAATTAAAAAAAATAATGATTTGATAATTTTGCGATAAATTTAAAATTCTAAAATTAAAGACGTTGTTCATAAGTTCTAGTGCTTGTAATTATATACTATATCGGATCTAAAATATTTGATTTTTTATTATTTCTCATAATTTTTAATAAAATGTAATAATATATAAATATCAACATTTTAAGTAATTTTTTAAAAATAATTTTATTAAAAAATTGATTGTTTATATATTATTACGTTTTATTAAAAAACATTTAATTTTTATTATTTCTCATAATTTCTAATAAAATATAATCAATATATAATACTAAAACAGAGGCGTGGAAATCCTATGTGGCGGGCTCTGATTGAATTCGCTTACGTGTTGTTCTGTGGTGCAATCTGGACTGGGTTACTGCCACGTCAATTAATGATGATCCAATAAATTTTAGCCACGTTAGACGATAACTCCATCTATTTATACATGTGTCATCCTATGTGTCCATTTTAATTAATGAACAATTAATTTTTATTATAAATATTCAACCTCATATCTCATAAATCTTATCATTTTACCGTAAGTTATTTTATAAATAATTTATCTAGAAAAAAAAATCTAGATTAGATTAGTTTATATATTTTATATAGATATATTATATATGATTATAATGATGTTATACAATTTTGCCTAAATAATTATTTTCGTAGCTTTATCGAGTAAAGCAGTATCAAATCAAACCCTTGGCCATCATCTTCCACATTTATCTAAATGTCGGAGCAAGTAAACGTACATAATTTAATCACACTCGAATATCTATCATTTTATAATGAATTGTTTTTAAAATATTATACCTTAAATTATTTTATCCTTAATTATTAATCAAATTTCACAATATAAAATCCTCCAATTTCTATTTTATTTTATATTATTCCAATTTAAATCCAAAACTAAATAAATATCTAAATATTTTCTATTCAATCTAGCATGGTTAAGATGAGATTTTACCAATTGGGATATATATAGATATAGTTTGAGAAGATATTATTTTTTTAATTATGCATTTTAAATTAACCTATAATATTCAAGTTAGACACGTTAGTTTTTAATAAAAATAAATTTATGTGAATTTGGCTAATTTGAAATTAACTTAGATATAGTTGATTTGATTTCATCCGAATATATTAAATTAGAATCATGATAATTTATGGGTATGGGTATTAATTCTTCAATTCTTCTTAACAAATCAACAATGATTGGTGTGTGACTATAAGATAAATGATTTTATATTTAAAGTCACGTACCTCATTTAACAAGGTCCATTTAAATTAACAAAAAATCGAAACAAACAATATCTATTCTATTATATGTATAATAAATTAATTTTTTTATATAATATCCTAACAAGTATGTATTTATTTAATATAAATGAGATTTTTAATCTCTCTATTAATGATTTAATATAATCTATTAAAATAAATTGAACTTTCTATCAACTGGGTATTTATTAAATATAAGAAAGATTTATCATCTATCAATTACTGGTTTAAGAGATTCCTTAATTAATACAAAATAAATAAAGTTTAATTAAACTTTTTCTATCATACGTCGTATGCACATCTATTTTTATAGTTATATTGATATTTGATCATATATGATAAAGTTTGACTATATTTTACTACTAAATCAAACAATGATCAACTCTAAAATTTATGAGTTAATTTGTATTAGTGAATGATTTTTTGCATTTTCAAATCAGATTTTACAGTAATATAAATATTCATCCATATCTTAAAAATATTCATTTTTAATATAAATTTATTAGTGGGTCATAGACGAAACTTGAATTATTAAATAATAATATAATTGGATAGATTATTTATTTTATTAAGCTTTATACATTTTTATTAGTTGCAACATAATTTTGTTTATTTTTATCTTTAAATTTGTTAATGATGTTATTTATTTAATTAAGATATTTTAATGGATTAAAATATTGATTTCCTAGAAAGTTTTCAATCAAGTTGTTTTTAATCTTCATAATTTAATTAAAAAAAAATCAAAGATAACATATATATAATAAAATAATATTTATTAAAATACCGCGTAACACGCGGGTAATAGGACTAGTAATCTATAAAATTTCAAAATTTCAAATAATTTTTTAAAAATAATTTCATGCAATTAGTAATAAGCATAGAATTGTTTTAATATTTTAATATTTTTTAGAATTTTTATCTTCTTACAAAAGTCCGTTGAAAATTTAAAAATCAAATACTTTCGATCGGGCGGAGTATTACACAATACAAATAAATATAAAAGTTGATTTGAAAATGAAAGATCAAATGATTGTAATTATAAAATGTAATAAATTGGAATCTCCATAAAAAAATTTAATCATATATAATTATAAATCAACCGGGTCAATCGGTTCACCCCGTCAATTGGGTAAATCGGGTCAAAATTACCGGGTCACCGAGTCGAAACCTAGAAAATTTCCGGGTTTTCGGGTTCGGATCGGAAACTTTTCGGGCGTTCGGGTCGGGTCGACCGGGACGGGTTGTGTTTTGACAAGTCTAATCTCATGTGATATATTATGCTTCTATGATGTTGAATACGACCCAACGAAATTACACTACTACATAGAAGGAATTGCTAGCCGTGATATTCGCTGTGGAGAAATTTCGTCCTTACCTATTGAGTGCTAATGTGGTGGTTTATAGCGATCATGCAACACTCCGCTATTTAATGACAAAGAAGGATGCAAAGCCTAGGCTAATTCAATGAATTCTACTCTTGACGGAATTCAATTTGGAAATCAGAGGTAAGAAAGGAGCAGAAAACTTGGTAGCCGACCACCTAAGTAGGATTTACAAAACTGATGGTAGGTGAGACCAACCACATAGGCTAGGAGAATTTCTCGATGAAGGGTTGATGAGAATTTCTTCATATGGTAGCACTAAGGACACGACGCCCGCCGCCCCCAATAGCGGCGCCCGTCGCTCTGACGGTTAACCGACTTGTGACTTCTTTGGCGAGGAAAGCAATGAACCACTTGCTTCGCTTATGGGTATTGAAACTAAGCAGCCTTGGTTTGCTGAAATCGTCAACTACTTGGTAGCCGAAATCTTCCCTTCAAATTGCCTGAAAGCTAAGAAGGATAAATTTCGGCACGATGCTCGCTACTATGTTTGGGATGATCCTTTTCTATGTAAGCATTGCGCTGATCGAACCATTCGTCGATGTCTTCTAGACAATGAGGTAACATCTATTTTGAGATTCTGTCATTCACATCCAAGTGGAGGACATTTTGGACCACAACGAATAGCTAGGAAAGTCCTTGAAGTCGGATTCTGGTTGCCTCACATGCAGAACTTGTGATAGATGTCAGCGCACAAGAAATATTTCAGGCAGAAATGAGATGCCATTATCTTCGATTATGGTGTGTGAGATCTTTGATGTCTTGGGTATCGATTTCATGGGACCCTTTCCTAGTTTATTTGAGAATGTCTACATATTGCTTGCAGTTGATTATGCGTCTAAGTGGGTTGAGACAAAGGCGACTAAGACTAATGATGCTCACACAGTTGCTAGTTTCTTGAAGAGCCTATTTGCTAGATTTGGGATGCCTAGAGTTGTTATTAGTGACAAGGGAACTCATTTCTGTAATAAGATTGTTAGCGCTCTGCTGGGGAAGTAAAATGTGACTCAGAAAGTCTCAACTACCTATCATCCTCAAACCAATGGACAAGCAGAACTGTCCAACAGGGAAGTAAAAAGGATTTTGAAGAAGACGACTGCACCGAATTGTAAGGACCAGAGTCTCAGACTGAAGGATGCTCTATGGGCTTACCGTACTACTTATAAGACACCCATTGGGATGTCATCGTTTCGTTTGGTTTATGGGAAGTCTTGTCATTTCCCAGTTGAGCTCGAGCATAAAGCATATTGGGCCGTCAAACAGGCCAACATGGATGCATTTGAAGCATGAGAATTGAGAAAGCTTCAACTTCAGGAGTTGGAAGAAATCTGTTGGGATGCTTATGAGAATGCCACGATCTATAAAGACAAAACTAAAGCTTGGCATGATAAACACATCTTGAGAAGAGAATTTCATGTAGGAGATAAGATTTTGTTGTATATTTCATGCCTAAAACATCACCCAAGGAAGCTCAAATCTAGATGGACATGTCCCTACATCGTAGTTCATGTTTATCCCTATGGTGCGGTTGACTTGCAGAACCCGACTGATGGTCATAACTTCAAGGTGAGTGGTCAAAGGATCAAGAAATATCATTTGGACTTCGTTGGACAAGTTATGGACTCTTGGCAATGGGAGGATCTTCATGAGGAATAGGAATCACCTCATTACATCTAGCCAAGGATGTAAAAACAAAGGCGCTGCTCGGGAGGCAACCCAAGGTAAGTTTTCCTTTGTTTTCTTTTTATTTTCTTTCATTTTTGTTATTTTAGTATTAGGTTTATTGGTTCACTTCATTTTGGGGATGTTTGGAATAAGTTTAATAGGAAGGAATTAGGTTTCGGGATTTAGAACGAAGGATACACACAAACAGGAACCGACGCCCGCGGCTCTAAAACCAACGCCCGCCACCCGCTGCCCGAGTTGAACATCACGTAATCGGCCCGCCGTTTCATTTGAGAAACGGGGACCACTTTTATTTTAAAACCCTATTTTAATTAAACCCTCCTTTCTTCATCCCTAACCTCTAAACCCTTATCCATATCCTCCATACCTCCAAACACCCTCTTCCATCACCAATCTTCACACTCTATCGAAACCGTTTCTCCAATCGAAATTCCGACCGCATAGTCAAAATCTATACGCCTTGATCTATTAGATTTCACCCTCGTTCTTCACTTTCCATCACTTTAAAATTTCACCGAAATCCCATACCACTACCTCTGACCATTTTCCGTTCGAAATCAGTCTCCCAAGGTCCTAAGGAACAACTTTTGTGAAGCAAGGAAGGAAAAACGGGCTGATTCCAACGTCGGAGGAGGGATTTCCGTGAAGATCTATCGCGCCCACATTAGTCAGAAGAATCGGCGTCCACCGCTCCTGTCATGGCGCCCTCCGCCTCCTCAGAACTCTAGTTTTTTGGCTATCTCTTGTAAGTTTTGATCTTTTTTCTTTGATTTAATTCATCATGACTTCATATCCAAACATGATAGCACCAGTGGACCTTACTCAGGATGGATATGAGAAATGGGAAAGCTTGAGGCTTAGAAAATACTTGACGACTAAGTTTTTCAATCATTTAGCTTTAGATCAGTTAGGGTTGACGGAACCTTGCTCCTCCCTTTTGAACAAGAGTGGGTTAGGGCACTTTATTATCATGCATGGTTTGACCTACCTGGATTTGATTAGAGAGTTTCTAGCTATTTTGGAGGTTGCTCATGATGGTTCTGTAGCTTTTTCTATGATGGGGCAGGTTTATGAGTTATCTAGATTGCGTCTAAGGAGTTATCTTGGTGTTACTCGACCTCCTACTGTTGATTGGAGGATGAACATGTTGAGGCCCCGACCTTCTGACACATGGTCCGCTGCTACGAGTACCCTCTGGATTTCTAGAAGGGGTAACTATAACTACTCCATCACCAATCCTGCTCTGCGTCTTTGCCACAAGGTGCTGAACAATACCTTCTTCAGGCAAAACGAGCTGAACAAGGTCTCATAAAAGGCGTGTGCGGCGTTGTATTGTTTGACTCCCGAGGCAGAGGTTATTCCTAATTAGGTTAAGCTTTTCTTAGATGATTGTGCTAACGTGATGGTGGGTGGTCCTGAGAGAGACACACGTACTATAGGCTTTGGAGGACTCATTACTTTGATTGTTGTGCGCTGCCGAGTGAGAGTTACTAATTTAGTTCTGAGGGATGAGGACTCACGCATCTCAATGGAGATGCTGATTCGGATGATGCATCTAGAGGGCAGTTTTGCCCCTTATATCTGGCACTATGGTCATAGGAATGACCACATCATCCGTCTGCCCGCTCAGCTTCCTATGGGTCCGACGACCGCTGACTTCAACATCCCATCGGAAGTTGTGGACCTTTTTGATGATGACGATGATGACTAGGATGATGTTGATGTTGCTGGGTGGAACATTCCACTGTCTACATTCATGAGAAGAGAGTCCAACTGGGCTAGGGTTGAAGATTCTGACACTGACATGAGCTATGTTCCCTCTTCTTCTTCTGGTCGCTCTGGCCATGATGACTACCGATTGGACGAGATTCATCAGTTGCAGATTGGTCAGGGCACAGAGTTCAGACAATACCACTACGATATCCATCAACGGCAGGATGAGATCTACCAGCGGCAGGAGGATCATGCTCGTGCACTCTCCGGATATCAGAGCAACTTTGACTCATTCGTTCAGCATTTCCAGCAGCACTATCCATTCCCACCACCGCCTCAGTGAGTCGTATCATGGCCTTCCTTATACTTTATTCTGATTATTTTATGCTTTTGTCCTTGTGTTTAGGCATTAAGGACTATGCCATCTTTAAGTGTGGGGGAGGGGTATTATGGATTTCGGAGTTTGTTTGAGACATCTTTATATTTCTGTTTTTATATGTTTGGTCTGTACTTGGATATTTCTGTTTTTGTGTTTGGTTATGTTTATGGTTATTACTTTTAGTTATTGTGTTAGTTGTTGTTTTATTTCGAAAAAAAAAATATGAAAAATGTCAAAAATCACAAAATATCATGCATTGCATATATGTTATTATTTAAACACGTACCCACCTTGGTTAATCGAAAATCTAAGCTTTATTGTGGCATGAACTTGTAAATCCTACGAATTATTTGAAATGCTTAGCCCTATTGCTTTAAAATGTTTTCTTGAGGAGCATGGTTGGTGATGTAATTGAACATGTATGATGAAGATTGAGTATGATAACATGACCCTTGTGAGATTGTTTTTAGCCTTATTGGATTTATTCATAATCCTTTTTGCTTATGTGTGTGATTTACTCTCCTTATGTTTCTACCTCTTGATATTGATTTCATTATCTATTGTCAAGACCGATTCACATGTTTGTTGCTTGCGGATGTTTATGTTTTATGTTTTTATTTGGCTTTAGTTGCATGTGAGAATTGAGTGAAATAAGGTGGCAATGGTTGAGACACCTAGTAACCGGGTCTACGAATGATACCCATGGGTATGATTCACGTAAAACAGTGTCAAAAGCTACCCATGCACTAATAAAGAAAGTTTGATGATTGAGTAACCGTGTTCATTCATGATACTCATGTTTGCAACTCGCGTAAAAAGATAATCAAGTGGACTTTGCTCTAATAAGTTGAGGCATCGAAAGATACCAATACCAAAAGAGACTAGAAATAAGAAAAAAAAAGTGAAAAAATCGAAGAAAAAGAAAGAAAGAAGATTAAGCCCTCAAAAGCATAGACCTAAGAGCAAGCCCAACAGCTTCTCTAAAATAGAGAAAATAGGAGATTTTAGAGAAAAAGATCAATTTTTCTCCCCAACAGCTTCTCTAAACCCATCTCTAAAATAGAGAAATTGATGGAGAGAGGGAAAAAATATCTAAATTTAGAGGAAATGTTAGAATCTGTAAAATTTAATGCGTTCACCCCTTTCAATGCCTACCTATTTGTTCATTGGTTGTTGCCTACTGATTTAATGAAGTTATTGGAATTTTATTTATTAAATTATGAATTTATGCATCTATTATAGTGTATAATAAATGTAGCAATTTGTATAATAGAGAATCTGTTGGAGTTGTGGTGTAAATTTTTTTAGAGATTTTGTTATTTTGTTCTCTATTTTAGAGATTTTTTAGAGAAGCTGTTGGGAGTGCTCTAAGGAAGATAAAATTCAGCTAGAGGCAAAAGTAAACTAGAAAAAAAAAAGTGTATTGCTAGAGCCAAATTGCTTATTTTTATTGTTTCCCGCAAGTGATGACATCTTGGTGGAGACTTGGTGATATTGTTGTCAATTTCTATGAGCTTAGTTGCATTTTGGATTGAGTTCAGAGTTGATCTTAAAAGCCTAAACACATGAGAGCATGAGTGATACACATATCATTTGTGAGGTTGGATGGTTTCTACTTTGGTTCTTTGATCCTTAAATACATGCGACGATGTTTATTCACTTGATCATGTGCTCCTTGAAATCTGAAATTTGATTTGTTTTTGTAACATGAATGATGAGTTTCGTAGGTATATGTTGCTTTTATTATTCGCTCGAGGACTAGCGAAGCTTAAGTGTGGGGGAGTTTGATAATTAACGCATACTTTAGATAGGCATTATAGCTAATTGTTATTGCATTTAGATGAGTATATGGCATGATTATTGAGTAATTCACATTATTCGTATTATCTTTCAAGTGTAGAATCTACGCTCTTTTCGCTCTTTTCGTGTTTATTTGCCGATTTATTTTCCGACGCTTGGAAGGATACATTTATGGCTTTGCTAAGGATGAGCATGAGGAGCTAGGAACTTGAGGAAACCATTATAAGGGCATGAAGAGACATAGGAATGAGCTGAGCACGGATACAGAAGCAAGTAGATGAAGGTTGTCGCTACTAATGATGCGGCGCCCGCCGCCTAGAAACCGGCGCCCACATGTCAGTACGGACACGGGATCTTCCGAATTCTATCTTTGGATAAATTATTATGTTTTAGGTTATTTTGTTTTGGCTGACTTTTGACAAGGAGGTTGTTCATTCATTCAGACCTAGTTTGAGAAAACCTAATGGAGAGATTGAGAGGAAAAACTCCTACGAGGAACTAAACCTTTTTCGTTTCGCATGTGATTCAAAGACATGATTAGATGATTTGTGAGACTTAATTTCTATCTATTCTATGTTTGATTTATTCAATATCTTTGTTCTCTAATTGATTGATTGCATATATTCCCTCTTGATTTGACTCATTGACGGAATTTGCTCTCTTGCTAAGATTTGATTATCTCTTGCAACTTAATTGAATCTAGGTAGCAAAACGTGAAAGCATATCGATTAGGTGTGTAGGGGATGTTGACAATTAGGCTTTATCGATTGCATCGATTAGGGTTAGGGAGTTGCACCTCTATCTTTGATTGTTTATGTTATTGGTATTGTTTAATTGCTTGGGTTAATTTGGAGTGATTCAATGTTAGATGAATCAAATAAGAATAAGTAGAATAGAGTTAAGGATCAAAGACCTAACCATTATTGATGAATTGCAGGGGAAACTATCTCGTCATTATTAATTACCATAAATTCACCATTACTACTTCCATCCTATTCATTTTTCTTTTCATCCATTATACTTTGATCTTATTCATTTTGTTAACAATTTAAGTAGACAGGAAATGTATTCTCTCTGTGGGTTCCGATCCCTTACTTATCCGCTATACTAATTTTCTAGTTAAGTTGTTGGTTTGGGTACGTTATTACTTTTGGCGAGGTGGAAACTTAACGAGATTCCTCCCCAGGTCCATATACACTAGTGAGATGAACTCGATCCTGAATATTGTTTTTAACGAAAGCTATATTCCACTCGGTTGAACTGAACTTTATCTTTGTGGTTTTGAGGAAATATATTGATGATTTTTTTAGCAAAATTGATTGTCAAATTTCACACTATATTCACTATCTCTACCCTACCCTACCGTATAATTAAAATCATTCCTTTTGATAGATTTTTAGGGTTAAATGGGTTTAACATTGTAATTTATGACTATTGGGCTTTTCTCTTAGTGTAATTCTTTAATGCAGTGCTTTGCAATACATTCTTTTTTACTACTTGCAAATATCCTATCCTATTTTTCAAACTTACTAAACAGATCTATGTGAAAAGTAATAGGATTCCAAAGTAAGACATGAAACATAAGATTCAGAAGCTTATATACTCCCTCCGTATCGCAATATTTGTTCTTTTAGAGTAGTAAAGTTATATCAAAAAACTTGTTGTTTTAGCTATAGTTATTATCTTTATAGGTAATGATACTCTTTTACTAGGTAATAATTACTGTTTTTAGGTATTTTAACCTATAAAAGTAAAGTAAATATAGGTTTTGTTAATAAGTGTGCATAGAGCTAAAACAATAAGTATTGCGATACAGAGGTAGTAATTTTAAAAAAATTATAGTAAAAAATATATATTATTAATGCCGTCCCATATCAACCCTACAAGTTCACTTGATAGCTCATCATGAAAATAATTAGAAAGCGTACCATAGTGGAGAAAAAGGAGATGACAATTCAAGAAATGGATATGGCCACCTGCAGTGGATAGGAGAAAAATAATATTATAATAAAGACATGATATTTAGGGTAAAACATTTGTCCGTTGATCCCAAACTTTGCAAAAGTAACAAACGAGTATATTTATATAAATAAAGTCGTCATTAAACCATGGAGCTTTGTATCAATGTATGTAGTTCTTCAATTAAAACACAAGAAATTTCATAAGACTCATTTTCATTTATAACATTTTCCATATCTTAAAAACAAACAAAATAATATTCCCTCCGTCCCATATTAAATGTCGTATAAATTTAAACATGTTTTTTAATAAGTTAAAAAACCTATAAAATATGAAACAGAAGGAGTATATATTTTTAGGGTCTTGTTGGAGATTTTGTCTTAAGCTAATTAAGAGACTAGAATTGACAGAAACAAAAATGAAGGATCTATAAATTTGTAATATATTAATTATGCAGAATTTAGAGAATGTATTTTAACATATATATATAATTATTAATGTGGACACATAGATTGAAATAATGAAGGAAAAAAAGGTAAAAGTATATATAGGATAGGATAGGAATATAGGATGGTTACCGAATGGAGGCACATGCATGAATAATCCATTGGGAAATCACAAAGATACCGGTCCATAAAACAAAGTAGGAGATGCGAAACCAAGGAAATGACTGCAGATCTATTAATAATTAAATTTGGGTTAAGGTATTGGTCTTGGAAAATTATTAATTAATGTGGAAGAGGATAGGGTTGTACCAAACTATTTAGGGCGATATCACCCAGGATGAATATAAAGTTGACCGAATGCATGAGATAAGTCATCTGAAATCAGCAAATTAATGAAAATTGGTAGAGAAAGGGAAATATTATTGACCAATAAACACTGTCCGTAAGCATCACTGCCCCTGCAGTCAACTGTTATAATATATAGAGATTGGCATGGATAAGCAAAAATCAGATGCTGGCCGGATTAATAATGTAAAATTTGAAACACGTACAAATTAAATCTCAACATACTTGAAATAAGACTTGTAAAATATGGCCCCAAATTCGAAGAGGTTGGTGATCAACATGTAGAGTACTAGTTGAGTTGTGTTGTTCTAGCAAGTGTGAATTACTGCTAAATGCCTCCCCATATGATAGTGGGAAATAAGATCCATGTGTTGACCCCATTCCTCCTCCTGATAGTTGTGAATTTACCATAACACTCATCTCACCTCTTTTGTGACGCCGTTTGTAGCATCCATACAAGGAAAGTATAGATGCCAGCTACAACAACGTAACGAACAGTACTTACATTTACGTACTTCCATCATCAGAAATCAGAAATCAGAAATCAGAAATCAGAAATCAGAAATTTAAAACAAACGCATATACGTACCCCAAAATATATGGTAATCAAAGTAAATGTCCACCTGTATATATAGCAAATCAAAATATTAATATATATCCACATTAATTATATATACAGATATAATTATTATAGGGGGAAAAAAAAGGTTAATTACTTACTGGGTATAATAGAGTAATAATTTAGAACCATGGATGATGATGTCAGTAGTGAGGATGAGTGAAAGAAGAAATAGAGAAAGAAGACGGTAAGCAAGCAACCAAATGGGGTGAATTTGAGCAAGGCATGTTCTCCAAGCATCATCATCATCATCATCATCATAAAGTAGGGGTAGTTGATGTTGATGTAGTTGTACATGTACTGCAGGATGATGATGAGGATCACTTTGTTTCCTCTTATTAGATTCGAATTCTGGACTTGAGCTTGAGCTTGAGCCTTCATTTTTCCATATTATAAAGGACGCAGATGCCATTGATCCCAACACCCATATTCCACATATCAACACCCTCCAGTTTAACCAGTATTCCATTTTCCTTGTGTCGTCTATATCTTCCATTTTATTCCCGGCCCCCTTTTCTATTTCAACTTGAGATAATTATTTGCTGCACCCTACATAGTACGCACGTACCCTTCATCATCATATATTCATTATTTAATTAATTAATTAATGCAAGCCAATTCCTAAACTAAATTACACACAAAAATTAATCCTATCACTCCAATTCAAGTACCTACGTTGTACAAATATAATTTTCATGAATTGAAACCCTTCATTTCATTGAGCTATACTAAGAAATAGTAATAAAATCTAAAAAACAACAACATCATCAACAACAACAACAAACAAATTATAAGGCGATGATCAACGTGAAACATAAAGACTTTATAGGTTAATTATATATTATATATTCCTTAATTAGGCTTAAATAAATAGGGAATTTGGAAATATGCTTCCCACCACTAAGCCTCAAACGATACAAGAAGGGAGAGAATCCCTAATAATAACATTTTAGATCTAAAAAAAAAAAAATTCTCAATCCTGGGTTGAATTCGATCCCCATAAATTAAACAACAAAACTGGCAACGAACACTCCAAAATTCGATCATTTTTCTAGGTTCTAGAAGAAATCCCTATTGTTGAGACGATAACACAAATTATATATGCATTAAAATTTAAAAAAAAAAACGGAATTCACTGATCATTTGATTATACCTGATGGCCTGGATTCGTCAAAATAAAGAAAAAGGGGCCGGGGGGTTTCTTTCTGTCTTTCTTCGTTGTAATTTGTCCCTCTGATGTAAGCATATATGTCATATGTGACACACACCCTAGCCGATGGAGGGTATATTGCACGTACATGCAACATCGAAAATGGAAACATATTTCTATTTTACACTTTTTTCAACTTAATTCCAAGGCTTTGAGGATCAGAAATTTGGGTAAACGAAGGTGACACGTGGTGAAGATTGGTTTTCACATCCAGAAGATGGGAGAACTACGTACGTAGTACTAGGCTGCAAGTGTTTTTTATTTTTTATTTTTTGATTAGGAAATAATTCGGGTGGACAAGCCCTACTCGGCAGCATCCTTGCGGATGAGGTCAAGAAAACCTGGGTCGTTGTTAATATCGACTCATCGGGCAGAGTGGCTAAGGTGTGTAACCTTATCCACCACTCTATTGCCCATACGAGGAACATGAAAGAAAACAACTTCTTTCAAAGTCGATAACAGAAATTGTACATCAGAAAAGATTAATTCGATTCCCCACGGACAATTGGATTTCCTGTTTGTAATCCTATGCGCGTTCTCGATTCCACAAACCGGGAACCAAGAACGGGGATTCGAACTAGAACAAACCAGAAAACACAACTTAAAGATCAAACACAAGATTTTACATGGTTCGACCGAAGGCTACGTCCACGGAGCCGCAGCCAAACGGCTTGAGAGCACAAATCCACTAATAGGTAAGTAGGTTTACAGAACAGGTTGCCCTAACTCAAGACTATGGCAAATACAAGCAAAACACAGAGAACAAGAGACATGCAAGTGCAAGGAAGAGATAACGAAGCTGACAAAGGAAGAAAAAACACCCTACATCTGAGCCATATAGCCATATAGCCTCTTTGGCAGCTTCTGTAGCAGCCATATACTCAGCTTTAGTTGATGATAAGGCAACAACTGTTTGCTGCTGAGACTTCCATGAAACACAGTTACCGGCCCAGGTAAAGAAGTGGGCGGTAGTGGACTTATGGTTATCTTTGTTACTGGCAAAGTCAGAGTCTACATATCCATTCAGCTTATCAACAAGCTCATGTAAACCATAATGCAAACAAAGACTCTTAGTACCAGTAATTTAACGCAGCAAGTATTTCATGGCAGTCCAGTGATCATTTCCAAGATTAGATATAAAACGACTAAGCAAAAAAATGGCAAATGCAAAGTCTGGGCGGGTGCACAACATAGCATAAATAACGGATCCTACAGCTACATCGTAAGGGACCTTAGCCATTTCTTTAACATCTTCAGGCTTAGTGGGGCAGCTTTTCTGGGTGAGCTCTAGGTGCCCTCCTAGGGGTATGGATGTAGGCTTAGAATTCAACATATTAAACCGATTTAGAACCTTAAGAATATAGTCGTCCTGAGACAACCATATTTGCTTATTAGGTCGGTTTCTAATGATGTTAACACCAAGAATCTTCTTGGCACTTCCTAAGTCTTTCATGTCAAAGTATTTCTTAAGATCTTTTTTAACAGTACTAATAGGAATAATAGAACTGCAGATCAATAGTATATCATCAACATATAATAACACGTAGATCAAGGATGATTTAGAAACACTTTTAAAGTAAAGAAATGAATCATAACTACTACGAGTAGACCCAAGTTTCTTAATCACGACATCGAATTTGAGATTCCATTGTATAGGGGACTGTTTAAGCCTATAGATGGATCTCTTCAGATGGCAGACATGACCAGGAAATTTGGAGTTTACAAACCCTTTGGGTTGTTTCATATAAATGGTTTCATCAAGAGTACCATGTAAGAAAGCTATTTTAACATCCATTAGCTCTAACTCCCAGTCAAAAACAACACACATAGCAAGCATAATACGCATGGTTTTATACTTAACAGCAGGTGAGAAAATATCATTATAGTCTATTCCTTCTCTCCGGGTGAACCCTTTTGCCACAAGGCGGGCTTTAAATCCAGGAGGCTCTCTAGGGTTTAGACCTTCCTTAAGCTTATAGACCCATTTAGAGTCTATAAGACGGGTCTTAGGAGGGCTTGGAACCAGACTCCATGTTTTATTTGTATACATGGAGTCCATCTCTTCTCTCATAGCAGTTAGCCACTGATTGGCATAACTATCCTTAAGGGCAGATTCATAAGAGCTAGGAGTAGTAGGATTCCTAACAATATCAGCAGTAAGAAACGCATACTGCACAATATAAGAGGTAATTCCTAACAATATCAGCAGTAAGAAACGCATACTCCATAATATAAGAGGTATACTTCCTATTGAGGATGATGGTTCTAGGTTCTCTATCCCTAGTTAACTGATAATCATGCAAATTAGGTATAGCAGAAATATCAAAAGCATGTGAATCAGAAGGGAGGGAGGAGAAAACAGAGGACTCTATTTAAGAGTCATTAGAAAGGCCATTTACATCACCAGAAGTAGAAGGAGGAGAAGAAGAAGTAAGAGAAGTAGAAGAAGTAGCTTGCTTAGTGTTCGGCTGAGGCTCAATCTTCTCTTGTTCAGGTTGAGGATCTTGTTCTTCATTTTCCTCTTTTTCTTCCTCTTGTTGTCCCCCCTGTAGTGTGAAGTGTGTGCCCTTCGGGGCTTCTATGAAGGTCCTACCAGTGTCGTGCTCTTCATCATCAGAGGACTCACCTTCTTCAGGTAACAACTGCTTGGTCTGCTCAGGGGTACCTGTGAACTCAAGGAAAGATGTTAGCTTAGTTTTTAAAGGGAAATCTAACTCATTTAATCTCACATTCCTTGATGTGATGACCTTGTAGGGTCCAGGTTGCAAAAGGAGCACCCTGAACCCCTTTACTCCATCAGGGTAATCAAGAAGAATGCCCTTCAGGGCCCTTGGTTGCAGCTTACCATCACTGATGTGAGGGTAGGCTGCACACCCAAAGGGCTTGAGGTATTCCAAGATTGGTTGCTTACCTGTCCATTTGAACTGAGGAGTAACAAAATCAAGCACAGAGGAAAGAGAGCTATTAATAAGATAGGCAGTAGTTAATACAGCTTCACCCCAAAGAGTATTCTTAAGGCCAGAACTAATTAACACGCATCTCACTTTTTCTAACAAAGTTCTATTCATTCTTTCAGCAGTCCCATTTTGTTGTGGAGTGGCCAAGTACAGTTAAGTGTCTCTTAATCCCATGTTTTTGGTAAAAAGTATCAAATTCAGTATTACAACACTCCAAGCCAGTGTCTCTACCATTACCTTCCATCTTGTGAAAGCATCAAAGGCCCGATCCTTTCATTTCAGAAGGCTTACCCAAACTTTCCTTGAGTAGTGATCAATGAAGCTAATAAAGTATCTCATACCTCCTGCAGTAAGGACTGGTGAAGGTCCCTATAGATCAGAGTGCACATATTCTAGAGGAGACTTAGCAACATATGAAGACACTGGAAATTTAAGCTTGGTAGACTTGCCCAAAACACAATGCTTACAGAATTTGATATCAACAGGTTTCTTAGGTAATAGGCCAGATTTATGCAACTTTATTAAGCCCTTGTTGCCTATGTAACCAAGCCTGTTATGCCAAACCTTAGTCTCAGATAAAGTCATAGAATCAGAAGTATAAACAACATTCAATTCAGGTTTAGAAGAGAGAACAAAATACAATCTTTTCCTTCTAACAGCTTTAACAATCACAGTTCCATTTCTGGAAACTGTTCTCACACCATCAGAAGAATTAACACTACATCCTATTTCTTCTAAAGCAGATTCAGACATCAAACTTCTTCTAAGACTGGGAACCCACTTAATATTGGTGAAGACTCTAACAATGCCATTATGCATGAGTAAGGGAACATCACCTACACCTTTAATATGCAAGCAAGTATGATCACCCAACATGATATCACCACACACAGACTCATTTAAATTTCTAAAGAAATGCTTATGAGGGGTGGCATGCATTGTACAACCAGAATCTAATATCCATGCATCAGAAGAATCAATAGATGAAATCTCAGAACACATGAACAATTCAGCAGAGTATTCACACATATTTTCAAGCACAACAGCAGACAACTCAGTGTTATTTTTCTTAGCAAGGTCCTCAACCCATTTCTTTTTCCTGCATTCCTTAACCTAGTGACCCACATTACCACAATAATTACATTTTGAATTAGGGTCAGATTTCTTAGATGTCTCATTTTTAGGCTTGTCTTTCTTTTGCTTCTTATTTTTGTTATTCTTGTTACCCTTTTTGTCATTCCCTTTAGTGAACAGAACCTCAGATTTATTAGCTTTGTCAGTTTTAAGACCCTTGATCTTGAAAACCTTCATAATCTCATTCTTTTCAATAATGGATTCAATCAGCTTATCTTTAGTAAGTTCATCACGACTAAACTGTATGACATCTTTAAAATTGTGAAATTGGGAAGGTAAAGAGTTAAGAAGCAAGATAACCTGGTGAGAATCTTTTATGTCATCATTACAACGTTCCAACTCTTGAGTCATCTTAAGAAATTTGTCAAGATTATCATCCAGATTCATGGAAGTGTTCATTTTATAAGTAAACAGACGACACAACAGAGAAATCCTGGAGGGCAAGGATTTAGATAGAAAAAGCTCCTCCAGGGCATGCTAGAGTGAGAAAGCGGAAGATTGTTTTACCACTTGACGAGCAATGCCATCAGTGAGGCGTAGCATTATCTCATAGTGGGCTTTCATTTCCATCTCCAGCTCTTCAAGAGTGGACTTAGGTGGTGTGGATCCTCCTTCAACCTTTTTCAGCTTTTGTTCTTCAGTGAGCTTAGGAGGATCCTCATCATTGATGCTCAGTCCCTTAGTAAGGGTGGTCATCTCAGAGGCTGTGGTTGCTGGCTTCATAACCGCCTTCCAACAACCTTCCATGATGAGAATAACTCTCATCTTGACTTGCCACATGTTGAAGTCTATAACACCATCAAAGGGATTTATCTTTAAAGCACTATCCATGGTATTTGGTACCTGTAGTATACAAGAACAGGTGAGTATCAAAGTTTTATAAGCAGAAGCAAGCAAAAGAGTAACAGTTTACAAGACTCTCAAGAAAAACCCTAGGACTACAGGTCACAGAACGGATCTAGACCAGTGGTACTTCAGACAGGAGAGGAATAGCCCAAGCCTGAGCTTTTTGAAGGACTACCCAATGTCCTGCCTCCGATCCCGCTCCTTGAGATCCAAGAATGGGATAGGTAGGTAAGGAAAGGGACACCCAAGCTCTGATACCATTTTGTAATCATATGCGCGTTCTCCATTCCACAGATTGGGAACCAAGAACGGGGATTCGAACTAGAACAAACTAGAAAACGCAACTTAAAGATCAAACACAATATTTTACGTGGTTCGGCCGGAGCCTACGTCCACGGAGCCTCAGCCGAACGGCTTGAGAGCACAAATCCACTAATCCGTAAGTAGGTTTATAGAACAGGTTGCCCTAACTCAAGACTATGGCAAATATAAGCAAAACACAGAGAACAAGAGACATGCGAGTGCAAGGGAGAGATAACGAAGCAGACAAAGGAAGAAAACACCCTAGATCTTGAGCTCGCAGTCAGATCATCGTCAGAGTGAACCAGAAAAGAAGATCTTCGCCAGAACTGTGGACAGACACCTTCTTCTTCTTCCTAGAGGCCGGATCTAGAGTCTCCGAGGGAGATTCGCTCGAGATCAGCCGCCGGAGCTTCGCTGGAGCTAGGAGAACGGAAACCCTAGCAGAGACTTTCTCTCTTCACTCTCTTTCTCTTTCTGGATTACCTTAGAAGCGCCGTGTCGAATGAGCTCCCAAACCCTAGATTTAGGCTTATATAGAGAGAGCCCTTAAGTGAAACGCATCGTTCCAGCAATCGGACCTCACAAGCCAAGAAGCCAGGTGAACAAGGGAGCTGGGCTAGGTATGGGCCTTAGTGTTGGGCCGAGTCCACTAGTTCGGTAAGAATGTAAGCATACATAATATATAACATATCACATATAGCATGTTCGGTGTATATATATATATATATATATATTGCATTAATCTACCAAGTAACCTAAGCTAGGGCCATCCAATATTCCTAAAACTAATGTTTAGATTAAGATAGACATTACATTGTTTAAGTGTTCAATGATTATCTTAGAGTCTCCTTCGATACGGATTTTGTCTATATTGAGTTGACGTACTTGTTGGATTCCCATTTTAAGAGCGAGAGCTTCCGTAGTGAGTGGGTTTTGTTTACCTAGCCTCTGGTGACAAACAGAAACAAAAAGACCTTCCCAATCTCTGATAATTGCACCAGTTGAGCTCTCTTTATTTGTTATCGTTGACCCATCAAAGTTTAGTTGTAGCATACCCCACGGTGGCTTGCGCCAAGAAATATTTTTTTTTTCTATTATTCTGCTTTGGAGGTTTGGGGCAAAGGGGGCAAACCTCCTCCTCGAAATCAGCCTCTACTACAGAAGTTTTATTCCAATTGTCTATATGTGATTTAATCAGACGTAAGGCTTTGTCTTTGTGTGGGATGGTCACCTACTGAAACAGATGTTGATTCCTAACATACCATGTAGACCACCAAGAGAAAGCGAGGCTCACCAGAGCCGATGAGTTTAGACTCTTCCCAAAAACAGATAGAATGGGCTTAATATCCCCTGATTGGGCAATCAAGCTGACAATAACTAATTGGATATGGGAAGGAAATTGGTGGATGGATTGAATGAATGGACATTCTAGAAGAAGGTGGACCTCATCCTCGAGTGCCCCATTACATAAGGAACAGGTGGACGGGACTAAAGTCCCCCGACTAGACAGCCGAGAAGCGGTTGACAGGCCATCCTGAGACACTTTCCAAAGAAAGTTTTCAACTTTCGGGGGAATATTAACCTTCCATATCCAGGCATTATTGTCCGAGAGTAGAGTTGACTGAGCTGTTATCAATTTATATGCACTTGCAGTAGAAAACCAACCCTCCCTATCAAGTCACCAGTATAAACGGTCTTGAAATGCGAGGCGAGTAGCGGGATGTTTAGGATTTCATGCACTAAACAATTAGGTAATACTCCCTGCAATTTTTCCTTCCACCATTTGCCCCCGAAAATGTAATCACTTATAGTCTCATCCCGATTAAAATCTTGAGGGCATTCTTCCCTAGACAACAAATAAGAGGATGTGATCCAATTATCCGTCCAGAACTTAATTGATTGCTCATTTCCTACTGACCAAATAAGCCCTGATTTAAAATTTTCAAGTAGGGCAGTGAGCTTAGTCGACTGCCAGGAGGTAGACCCCGTTTTTTTGTAGTAAAACATACTGGCAGAACGAAGGTATTTATGTCTAATCAACGAGACCCAGACATTACTAGGCTCAACTATAATCTTCCAAAGTAGCTTCATCTGGAGAGCCACATTCATGTCACAAGATTTCCGAATCCCCAGCCCCCCATATTGCTTCGGTTTGCAAATCCTATCCCAGCTAATCAGTGGCCGATACTGAAGATCCTTATTCCAAAAGAAAGATCGGTTTATCTGGTCGAGTTCTTTGTGCATAGCCATGGGGAGCATGAAGTTCTGCATAAAGTGAAGGGGCTTAGCAGAAAGATTGGAGTTGATTAAGATAACACGACCTTGTGGGGAGAGGGCATTAGCCCTCTATTTAGTTAGTTGTTGTTTAGATTTACAAATAATTTCTTCAAAAGTACTTTTGGTTACTCTACCATTGATAATAGGGCAATCTAAATACTTTTCTACTAACTTTTCAGTTGTAATATTAAAGCAGTTGTGTAGCTCAAGGATCCTATGGTTAGGAATACCCCTCGTGGCCTGGAAACAAGATTTATGGTAATTAACCATTTGGCACGACACTTTACAGTATGAATCAACAATCAACTTCATTTTGCACCCAACATCCAGGCTATCTTTCGAGAAGATTATGATGTCATCGGCAAAGGATAGGAAGGGAATCTGAGGGCCGACTTGTCCAATCGAGAAACCGATGTGTGTTTTATCCAGGCTAGCCTCAGCGGATAGTTTGCGGGCCAATATCTCTGCACCTAAAATAAATAGGAAAGGGGATATCGGGCCCCCCTGACGGAGTCCCCTAGAAGGGAAGATCAGGTATGTGGGACCATTGTTGACTAACACTGAGAAGGATACCGTCGTGATGCATTCCATGACCCATGAAATAAACGTATCGTGGAAACCAAATCTTCCATGTACCTTTTTTTATGAAATTCCAATCGACTCTAGCGTATGCTTTTTCCATGTATAGTTTTATTGCTAACCAACCTTTCCGGCCCTTTCGAGATTTGTAGGAGTGAAAAATTTCATGAGCTATCAGTACATTATCTTGAATAGCCCTGTCTGATACAAAGGCGCCCTGTAGAGGGTGTATAAGTTTTCCAATTATTGTTTTCATTCTATCGGTCAAGATTTCGGATATAATTTTGTAAATATTGGAACATAAGCTAATTGGACGGTAGTGGCTGGTAGGAGTTGGATCGTCTCTTTTTGGGAGGAGGGAGATGAAGTATGGTTTATTTGTTTGAGCATTTTTCCGAAATGGAAAAAGCCTTTAATCGCTCGAATTACAGATTTACCAACTTTATCCCAGTATTTTTTTTTAGAATTCAGCTGTGAAGCCATTAGGACCAGGGGATTTATTTTTCCCTAAGTTGAACACTGCAGTTTTAATCTCCGTGTTGGACGGAAGTTGTACAAGAAAATTGTTTTCCTCAGGCGAGATAGAAGAATGTATTAGTTCCAGCAACTCGCTAAGGAGCCTGTCATCTATTGGTTCTTTCTTGAATCTCTTCTCGAAATCCCCTTTTATCTCATTCCGAACATTTTCCTCGCCCACGACTAACGTTCCAGTGGAAGAGGTGATGTTGCGTATTTGTTTCCTATCCCTTCGACCAGACGCCACACGGTGAAAATAAGACGTGTTAGAATCTGAGAGTTTAAGATGTTTAGTTTTTGCTCTTTGGTTCCAAAACCTTTTTTGGAAGAGAAGGAGTTTCTCCTTTTTTGTGATTAGGCACTTTTCCTTATTATGGTTTGCTTGTGTATTTGTCCTCGGACTAGTGGATTGAATATGTAGGAGCTCAGACTCCACCTCTTCCAGCTGTCGGAAGATGTTCCCAAAACTCGTTTTATTCCAATCTTTTTCCTTTTTTAAGGATTTTTTGTTTAAACGTTAATTGGAACATGGCAAAGCCAGGGCAAGTGGTCCGCCATGATTGCTTGACTATGTTGTGGAAATCTTTCCGAAGTAGCCAGTCATTCTCAAATTTGAAGGGTGGGGCTTTAAAGATAGAGTCAACCTCAAAGGAGATTGATATTGGGAAGTGATCTGAGGAGGAAAAAGCACCGTTATATGTGATCTTGTTAGGAAATTTATTGATAACCTGTTGGTGGACAAGCACCCGATCAAGCTTTTCGCGGATGTTGAAATCTTTCTTCTGATTCTTCCTCAAAGTAAACTGATTACCAAAGGTGGGGAGGTCTAACAAAGAACACTCATTTTTGAAGGAGATAAGTCTAGAAAACCTGGAGGTCCGGGTAGAGGCAACGCCGAGCTTATCGTCACTACATAAAATTTCATTTAGATCACCTAAGACTATGCATGGGATGGATGAATCATTTACAATCGTTTTTAACATTTCCTAAAACTATTCTTTTTCATTTAGGGCCGGAAGGGCATAAAAAAAAGGACGAGGATCAGGAACCCATCAAACAGGCTTTCAAATTTGAGACCAATGATACGCGGTGAGTGGAAAGCAATGGAGATCATAAAATTTAATAGTTGGTGGGATTTCCATAGAACTTTTATTCCTCTTGATTGCCCAATAGCCGGCGACCAGACTGCTTCATCAAATCCAATATGCTTCCACAATTTATCGTCGGGAATATTTTTCGACTTAGTTTCCGCTAGCGCCATAATTTGAATATGCTCATTTTTACACATAGAATCAATTTCCATCCAAAAAGTTCTTTTTCTTACACCCCTACAATTCCAAAAGCAAATCTTCATGTATAACTTTTGATGATAAAAGGACAGGTTTTTAGGGTTCTTAAATCAAGATGATTTTGATAATTTATTTTGGGATGAACAACATCTGACATTTTAGATTGGAGATTGTCGTAACAATCTAAACGGGTCGCACTAAGCCAATTTTTAATCCACGTATTACTTGTCCTGATTCTCCACAAGTATATGTGACCCTAAATGGGAGTTATTTGTACATGTCTAGAGTAATTTGGAATTGAGAACGTGCTCAAGGAGATTATGTAGACTAGTTTTAAAAAGTAGCCAAGGAGGAAAAACACAAAACAAACCCAACACAACCAAACATTCGGCATATAGCATATACATACAAAGTTAAGTGAGTATGTTGGGTAGAAACAATCTTGTTTACAGATGCTCTGAATGACAAGAGCAAAGCAGAGCAGAAACTTAGCCTACTTCGCAACCATCATTTTTTGAAAGCCCTTTCCAGAGGCGAGGGTTGAGACAACACAATTCTCCTTCACGATTTTTTTCACACATCCTGAAAGAGTGTAGATTTTTCCGAAACATACCAGACAAAGCAAACCATATGTCAGCACAGATAATTTCTCAAAATAGCTGAAATAATCAGGAATAGAAAACAACCCCAATTGCTGAGAGACTAGTGATTCCCTTAGTATGCCCATAATTTTAGTAGGATTGCTTTGTACAAGTAAGAACTGCTTGTAGTATTTGGACTTATTAGTGAAGCAAAAAGACTTCATCATTGAATCAGCAATGAGGTATTCATTAGAGTGTTTGAATCGGATGATTAGCTTGAGACGGCATACAAGTTCACAATGATATGAATGAGTTTTATCCATGGAAAAGCTAATTTCAATAAGTTTTTGGCAAACACCATACGAATAAAATGGAACCATCTTTTCATTCAAAGAATTTAACCATAACTTACATAGCTTACCAAACATTAACTTTAGTCGATCCAAGTTGATCGGTGGCTTCTTCATTTTCTTCTCATTCTTCTCGAATTTCCGTTGGATGTTATCCTTACAAGGGTGAGAAGACCCCCCCAGATTTTTCGCTCTCAATGAGAGGTTTAGGGCCCTTGTGGGGTTTGGATGGGGAGAGAACAAGGTTCTCAAACCCCAAGGTTTTTTTACCCAAACGCTTGTCCGAGGTTTTCATGCCAAGATAAACAAGAAAATTGGGGTTATATATTTTATTCAAGTAAGAACGGTGCACCAGAAAGGCCGAAGCCCTCCTAATACGCAGTAACATAGCACCAGGTACCAAGGAAGTTGTGTCATCATCGAGAGGGAAAGTGGTTCCCTCAGTGATCATGACGACAACAAATTTTTGGGGGCCCTTTCGGGAGGTGAGGGGTGGAAGGGCACAAAGCACCTTCCAAGTTTTGATCAAGCACCAAAATAGGATATCCCTTTCATCAAGCAATAGGCATATAATGAATGATATGAGAAATTTGAGATTCAGCAACAGACCTAAATAAAACAAACCATTTTTGCAGTTGAATAAACAACACTTAGACACAAAGTAGTTGAAACTACCATTTTTTACAATGATAACCAAAACGACGTTCGAACTGAGGAAAGGAACCGTAATAACCCCAATCACACCAGTTGTTTCAAGGCCCAAAAATCGGGGGGGGGGGGGGGGTAGGGGGTGAAGAAGCATAAGCCTCTAGCACTGGATTTTCCAACCACCAACAAGCAGTGTATTTTCTCAACATGAGACTGCAACTAAGTAAAACCAGGTAAGAGATAATGTAGTATAACCTGTTTAAAGGCGATGGAGCCACGAATGTGGAGTTGGGAGAGGCAGAACGATCGCCAACACAAGTTGGTGAAAACAGATCGTAGAAAAGTAAGGACACACAAACTAAGTGAGGCTTGGGCTCCACCACCGAAGCCCAAAGCCGCAGAAGCACAGAACCACAACCAACTTTAACAGCGGCGACAACGCAAACATACAAAAACTCCACCTCCGCCTTCGTCAACATCGCCAACACTGCCATGGGAACCGAAAGCGACCTCAAAGCCGTCGTCGGAGGCTCCACCACCGCCAGCACCACATGCACCTCCACCACCACCACCTCCCCGGCAACGCCGACTGCATCGATGCGAGAGGAGAGTTTGCAGAGGTGGGACGGGGAGAAGCAGAGCAAAGCGTCTTTGCTGAGGCGGTCGGCACTAGACAGATAAGAGGAGACCCCGGATCCCAGCTTAACTATAGTCGGTCGGAAGAAGAGCACACCGGCCACCACACCCCCAGAGAGCAGTTTCTTTCTTTTTATGAAATTCTTCACCCTCATGTCCTTAGATCTCCACCCAAGCGACAAGCACATGCCTCGCCATCCACCAAACCACCAGCCCAAGGCCGATCTACGCCGAGGGAGGAGAAAGCGAGGAGAGCGGCGACCTGAGATTGAAAGCCACAACGGCTGATTTGCAACAAGAAAAGGGACTGATTTTGCGAATTTCGGCATTAATAGGCTGCATCCACGAAGGATTGGCCGATTGGAAACAACAAGAAGATGAATCAAAGTTGATTTGTGCTTAGGATAGGGTTTAGGGAGAAAGGGGGCGAGGAGATGGATGGGGCGCGTGGAAAGCGTGTAGTTTGGCTCCCAAGGGAGGTTTTTCCTTTTAAAAAAAGGTAATTAGGCTGCAAGTGTTTATACTTAGGTAAATCAGAGAAAACCACCTATTAAATATTACTTTTTTTTTAAGTTAAATCACCCCTTATAATAGAAATTACATAAAACCACACATTAAAGAGGGTATGTTAACAAAACACCACACAAGTGAAGCTTATGTTAGAAATTATTTGAAATTTCTAAAGTGCCCTTACATATTAATAAAAATTTCATACGATTGCCACTTAAATAGATCTATAAAAACTTTCAAATCAATCTTAAATCTAGGCCATAGGGAAAAAACATCTCACAAAACAATTGTCTCCAATCAATTAAACTTACACCTTTAGAGAGGGGATTGAACCGCCTAGCCAACATATTGGCACACCTTGGTCTTTATACATTATGATAGTGTGTGTGCTCCCATTCGTATCAACTACGTCATCCGTCAGGACGCCCTCGAATGCCCTTGGTCTTTGCCGCGCTTTCATGAGTGTCACCTTCACACACACCTTTGGAGGGAGAAACCGCGTAACTCACATATTGACACACCTTGGTCTTTCTGTGCATTATGATGGTGTGTGTACTCCAGTCGGGATCGACGATATCGCCCATCAGGGCGCCTTTAGGCATTGGTTTACTGAGGTTTACCACTCCCAAATCCTTGTCTTTTATTAAATAAATAATAAATAAACTAACACGTACAACCAATCTATAGATCTATAGGTTAGAATTTTGATTTTATTCTTTCGAGAAACATATCAAATTTTCTAGGGTTTAGGAGAATGTAGAAGATCTTGTTAGTACTTCTCTTTATTATTATCGAGAAATTATTCGATTAATTAAGGAATAATAAATAAATTTTTCAATAAACTATTATTTTTGTTTGTATTATTCTATCATTTTCATACATTATCAATTTATTATGTGCATTTTTTAACATATCATTACCTTAACTTTCAAAAATACTCGCATTAGAAGTTTAGATTAATGTTACTCAAAATTTTAAACAAATATTCATGTCTTAGACACGGTACTCATGCATACTTATTAACCTAGAAGCAGTCTGTGTAAAAAATTGCCCCACGTGGCCAAGAAGCCCAATTTGCAGGACACATTCTCTTCTTCAACCGTTTCTTCACGTTCTTCCTCACAATTATCTTCCTCCTAGGAACTGGTTAGGGGCGTTGTGGAGACGGTGCACGATTTGTGAGCGGTCGGAGGGTGATTGACCACTGTTTATACGTTCCACCGTTCGAGCGTGTTTAATTTCACCAAGGTGTTAAGGCTGAGATTTTTTGGCATTCCATTACCAATGATGGATTCATCCTCCTTGGGGTCTTTGTTCGTGCTTGGATCTGGGGGAAAATTCGGATTCTCTCATTAGATTTGGAAGTGACGTTCCAAAATCGAAAAAAGATGGAGTTGTTCGTTTCGACATTCTTCTATTCATGGGGTGAAGTTTGATTAACCATGTTGGGGTGGTTGGGCCAGAAAGGATCTCGAGGTAGTACCAGATGGTCTCTGTTCAACTCATAGACATAGCCACTCTCTATTTAGCAAAACAAGGGGTGAAGTTTGATTTTATGGTCAAATTTGGGCCAGATCTGGATCTTCTTTCATGAGCCTTGCTTGAATTTGTTGCGTCTTGCCTTGGATTTGAGTCAGCTTCAACGGATTTGGGTGGCTGGAGATTTTGCAAGAGCGGAGCTCTGCCAACTGAGCTATATCCCCCGAGCTGGGTGGAGCATGCATGAAGGAATCAGATGCTTCTTCTATTCTTTATGGTGCCTTGGTTAACGACGTGCAACCACTGCTCTTCAGGAAAGGGCCCATGGTCGACTCAATCGTTCGTACTACCTTTGTTGACGATATTTTTCACTATTTTGTGAATCTTAATTGAGATTTAATGCATTTTCCTTTTCATTTTGGATCTAGGTTATGTTTAGTGTTATAATTAGTGAAGAACATTAATTTTTGGGATTATTATTAAGTGTACACTAGAGTGAAAATAATAGAAGTTCAGATTGAGTCTAGGGGAAGAACTTTGGGTGTTTGAAATTTGAAAATGAATCCTTTGTGGGCTCCAACAAGCAAGTGATAAATTGAAATGGATGAAGCTTGAATCTAGAGTTATTTGTCATGTTTGGAATGGTGGTCTGATTCGAGACAAATTGTTGTAAACGAAGGCTTTTGGAGGGGATTTCAATGTGATGAGATTTAGACTACAAATTCAAGGGGATTTCGAATAAGATGTTGCTAATTTTTGTTGTTGTTCGTTGTTGTTGGCTAGTTTCAAAGCCGATTGTGAGTTGCTTTTGGAGCTTTTTTTTAAGAGCACGACAAGAGAATGCTCCAACTCTTCATTCTCATTGTTTTTTAATATATTGTATATTGCAGATAGATGATTTAAGTGTTGTGTTGTGGAACTTGATTCTTTCGAATGTTTTGAATAGGAGTTTTGGGAAGGGTTTTAATTGTTTGTGGTTGGATTGAAATTTGAACAGTAGGCGAACTAGTTTCGATAAGACCTTTAGAAATTATTAGTAAAGAGTTCCTAATGTATTTGAATTTATTTTTCCCTTGGATTTTTCTTTATAGATGATAAGGTTTTGAGGTGTACTAATAAGGCTATGTTTCGTGTGAGAAAACACAATCAAGACGCGTGTTTTTAGATGGAAGCGAATAAAAAGAGTAGGTAGCTATATAAAGCTCTTGGAAAATTACAGATATTGCCCTTGTGCTTAATGTTAATTGAAAGATTCCAGCTTGATAAGAATCATAAGGTAAATTATTTTCATCAAATCAAATAGCTTCAAAATTCAATTACCGAACCTTAGCACTCAGGCATGTTCACAATTTTTTTTATTACAAGGCAAGGATTTGGGGATAGTCAACCCTGATTGATCCATCACCCAATAGCGTCCCAGTGGATGAAATCTGCGATCTCAGCTGGAACATAGTCGATGATGAAACACGGGGACAAGCCTAGATGCGCTAACCGATCTGCCATCCGGTTACCCTCCCCGAAGACGTGCACGAAGGTGACACTCTCGAACGATCGACAAAGTCTAAGGGCATCCGAAATCATCATCTTGATCTCCCACGGGCACTACTAAAGGCCTTTCAAGACATTGATGACGGTCATACAGTCACCTTAAACCATAGGTCGAGTGAATCCCCGCTTCGAAGCATCCTAAAGATCAATAATAAGACCATAGCATTCTGTTTGCATAGTAGACACCATACTGTCGCTATGGGCACCACAGGTAAGGACCCTTCCATGGAAATCGCGGATAACAAAGCCAGAAGCAGCACGGTCCGACCTAATTCGAGCAACATCAAAATTAAGCTTAACAAATTCCTCAGCTGGTTTTTTCTATTTCACAACTTTTTGTTTTGCCATTCTCTTTTTTTGGAGGTTTGGTCTTAATGTGTCAATGGCGTCTTCTTGTTCCTAGTTTGTGCTCTTCTCCATGTAATCCTATATTGTTTTATATTTTTTTATCCATTCTTCCATCGTGCTGATATCATTGCTTTTAAAAGTTATTCTGTTTCTCAACGACTATATACCCTAAAGAGCGAAGGCAAGGATCCATTTGTGTTCCGAAGATAATTGGTGGAATATTTATGAGATTATATCCTTATATAACTTGTTTTCTTTGTCAGTGTTCCAGATCGTACGTTCAATTTGTCTATCTAATCTCCCGATGAATGTCAGGGATATCTGACATTTAGTAAAGAGATGTGTGTTCTCTTCTTCATGATGGGAGCAAAAGGGGCATTCTAGAGGCATATGAGTTCCATTACCTTGTAGTCTGACTTTTGTTGGGGTTCCGTTTAGTAGGTTTTTCCAAATAAATTTTTTAATCTTAGGCGAACAATCAATTTTCCAAATCCAGTCTAGTAGGTCTGAATTGATCCTTCTAGTTCTCGTGATGTGGTTTAAAGCGCTAGCAGTAGAAAACCACCCATTTTTACTTGATTTCCAATATAACATATCTTCAATTTCATTAGAAGGGATATCGATATATAAAATTTTATCAACAATATCCAATGGGAGGTAGTTACTTAATTTTCTTTGTCTCAAGTTTTGTTTGGTTTCATGAATTGATCAATAGTTTCTTGTTCATCAACCCAATCCAAGATGCATTTTTCTCAAAGGTTTCCTTCGCTGTGAAGCCAATTGTCCTTCCAAAATCTTATAGATTTCCCGTTTTCCATCTGCATATAATTCCTGCACATAATTCTTCTTTGATATCCATTAGTTTCGCCCATTGTCAGGAGGAGTTCCTTTTCCGTTGATAGTTCCAAATATTCTCATTTTTAAAGTACTTATCTCGGATGATTTTAACCCATTCATTTTGAGGCTTTGCAAGGATTTTTCAAAGAAATTTCATTTGCATAACTTTGTTCATGTCTTTAGTCTTGTGTAGTTCGAGCCCTTATTCTCTCTTTGATCCACAAATTTTATCCTATCCAATAAGAGGCTTTGCGGGAAGTGTGAAATTTTGCATTATATAGCTTGGCTTCACTGCAAGGTTTGCTTGGACAAGGACCGCACATCCTTGTTGGGTGAATTCATTAGCTCTCCATTTTATTAGTTGGTTCTTGGTTTTCCCAATTACTTCTTCAAACGTGTTTTTATTCACTCTACCGTTAATAATAGGGTACCAGAGATATTTTTTTTTTCTGATGTGACATGGTTGGTTATTTGTAGGAAGGAATGGATTCGGTGTCTTTGTTCATTTGTAATTCCTTTTGTCGCTTGGAAGGCAGAATTTTGAAAATTTACTTTTTTGGCCTGAGATCTCGCAGTATTCATCAATTATAGTTTTTTCACTGTTCAGTAGCCTTTCGAGGTTAATTTAGAAAAGATCATAATATCGTCTGCAAATGAGAGGAAAGGGATTGAAGAGCCACCCCTAGAGGTTTTGAAACCGATAGTGTTCCTCGATTGTTCACTTTGTCATTGTAATTTTCGTGCTAGGATTTTTGCGCCTACGATGAAAAGGTAAGGGGAAATATGACCACCCTGTCTTAGACCCCGTTGAGGCCGGAAAGTGTCAGTTGGTTCGTCATTTACTAGAATAGAGAAGGACATTGTTTGGATACATTCTTTAACCCAACCACAAAATTTCTGGCAGAATCCAAATGTGGACATAATAGAAAACAAAAAATCCCAGTTCAGTCTGTCATATGCTTTTTCTATGTCAAGTTTGATCGCAATCCAACCCTCACGGCCCTTTTTAGAGCGAAAGGAGTGGAAAATTTCGTGTGCAATGAGTACATTGTCTTGAATTGCTCTGTCTAAAATGAATGCTCCTTGGAGTGGGTGGATCAATTTTCCTAAAACCATTTTAAGTCATTCTGCCAGGATTTTGGCAATAGCCTTATAAAGTGTAGAACAGAGGCTAATTGGTCTATAATTGTTTATTGTTCTTGGGGTTTCGCATTTAGGGATAGGGGATATAAAAGTTTGGTTAATTGGCTTGAGCATTTTTTCAGAATAGAAGAATCCTTTGATTGATTTTACAATGGATGGTCCAACAATATCCCAATATCGCTCGTAGAATTCTGTGGTCATTCCATCTAGTCTTGGGGATTTATCTTTTCCTATAGAAAAGAAGGCCTTCTTTATTTCTTGGTTTGTAATTGGTTTGATGAGGAACTCTTTTTTCTGCTGAGTAATTTCTGTATCTATTAGTTCTAGATACTCGTTTAAAATTGTTGTGGTTCCCTCTTCTAATGCTTTTTTCCCCTATAATAGTTGTTCCTCCCGTTGTTACGATTTCTCTAATGATTTTTCTATTTCTGCGCCATGTAGCTACTTTTTGGTGATATCCTGAATTTGTATCGGAGAGTTTTAGGTGTTTTGTTTTCACCCTTTGACGCCAGTACGTGTTGTGGTATTATATGAGCTTGCTTTTCTTTTCTATAAGTTTTTGTTGTCTTTTTTTGTTTCATTTTGGTTTGTTTGAATATGATCATGTTGCAATTGAACTAGTTTTTCCTTAATTTCTTTTAGTTATCGAAAAATGTTTCCGAATGTGGTTTTGTTCCATTCTTTTGTTAGTCTCTTAAGTACGTAGTTGGGTTTTTTTTAACTACTTGAAACATTTGAGAACCTTCGCATCTCATTCTCAATGCCAGAATTACTATGTTTATGTAGTCTTTTCTTTGGAGCCACATTTTTTCAAACTTAAATGGTCTCGCCTTTCGGTTTTCATGTGATTCAATTTGAATCGATATAGAACAATGGTCTGAGGAGGAGAATGCATGGTTTCTAGTGGCTACGTTTGGGTACCATTGAAGTATTTCATATTTCACTAAAGTTCTGTCAAGATTTTCGTTAATGTTATTTATGTCCGTTCTATTTTTTTCTCCAAGTGAACTCATTTTCTATTGTCGGTATATCAAGAAACTTACAGTCGTCTTTAAGTTTTAACAATCGTTCGAATCTGGTTAGTTTTGTTTGAGATCCTCCTTTTTTTCGTTTATATTCTCTATTTTATTTAGGTCCCCCATTACAATAGTAGGGATATCCAAGTCACAAATATGAGTAATAAGTTTATTCTAGAAATCATTTTTCTTATTTTCTTAAGGGGGTGCGTAGACAAAACAAATAGCAAAATTTGTTTCTAGAGAGGTATCTTCAATTTTCATTGTAATGAAACGATCGTCTGTTGTCATTATTTCAATTTTAACATTTGTTAATTCATAGTTTTTCCATAGAACACAAATTCCTCTTGATCTACCCACAACAGGAGACCATCAGATCGAATCGAATCTAGCTTTTTGTCAAACCGCTTTCGAAGGAATAATCTTCGTTTTAGTTTCCATTAAAGTCATAATTTGTATGTTTTCTAATTTGCAAAAAATTTCAATTTCCATCCATAGATTTCTTTTTCCGATCCCACAATAATTCCATGTGTAGATTCTCATCTCGAATATTCTATTTTTATGTGTGTTGTCGTCTTCCTTCTGTCCTTTTGTTTGTATATCATTGTGTATTTTTTTATTCTATAGCTTTGTTGTTCTCACATTTGATTCGTAGTCATTGGATTCACGAGGGAGTTGGATCGAGATTCTTTTTTTTTTTTTTTCCTTTCTTATTTGCCATGGGTTCAAAGGCAAAATGTTTGTTCAAATGGCTGATTGTGTCGAAACCTATCACCAACCTCACAAGATGAGAGGGGATGCAAACCTTCAAAAAGTAACCAGAGTCTAAGGAACCGAAATAGAAGAAGAGGGAAGTTGTTAACTTTTTTGTCAATTGTAACATCATTTGTCCCATTAGATATTTCAAATTAACACCTTCATATCTCACATAGTCCCAAATCTGTATCATATTATACATAGAAAGGATCATAGATCTAGGGAATCCTTTTTGGGTATTCTTTAAATGTGTCGAAATCCAAGAGACAATGAGTGACAAAAAAGAGACTTTGATCAAGACTCCTACACCAAGGACCAAGTAGAGGTCATAGAAAAAACAAGGATTACCATCGCTTAGGTTCATAGATTTTTTTTGGAAAAAAGTTAGCCACCCCTTGGTTTCAATTTTTTCCATGGGTTCCTTTGTTCATGAGTTTTCCTTTGTTCACAACCTCATCTGAGTCAAGGAGTGTAGATGCCCACAAACATATCACAATTTTAGGGACCCTATTATCTTTTTCATCAAACAAATTCAAGTGCCAAACACAGGCAAAAGTGAGAATTATTGGAAGAAAGAGGGGCTCAACCCAAGCAAATTCATTTTCCCCAAGAACTTTAAGAGAAAAGGACTCTCCCAAACTCTTTTGTTCATTACTTCTAACTTGTTTCACCAGGCTTCCATATTCAATAGTCAAAAGATACCAAGTAAAAATCAAGTATAATTCATCCCGGAGAAAGCTTTCAAACTCAATATTCCCGAGTCCATAAGCATTTTCGAGAATACCAAAATCCCAAGTCTGGTTATAGACACTAGAATAGTTTCTAAGAGATGTACAAATATTATTTTTTCTCCAATTAGCACCACATCCACGAAATTTGAAACGGATTAAACATGTGCACACATTAATGGGTCAAGTTGGCAGCCAATGTCGTCACTAGTCTAACACCAAATTTTAATGTTTGGGGTTCCAAATTCAGATTACTAATCTTATCATATATCATGGTTTCAAGTAGAAGAGCTTTAAATAAACAAGTAGGGGAGGGAGAAAGCCGGCCACTTGAAAAGCCTGAGAAAGAGAGGGTGAAGGGGACCACAACCGCAGCATGAAGGTCGAGCCCAACTCAACCGACTGCAAGTAGCCTTCAACAGCAGGAGAATGAGTCAACCAGAAACCCAAGGCAACAACTGAGAAAACTAGGAAGAAGGTGAGCCCAATCACCATCAGCTTGGATCTCGAGCGAGTTTCAACTGGATCTTCTTCTTCAAATAGGCGGTGTTCCAGACTTTCTTTAGTGTGTCTTTGTCCACCGCCATCTGGGCAAAGAGGGAAACAACCCAAATAGGGTGCACGACAACACTTGACAACTCAAATTCATACCGTCTATAACTGGAAACCTTCGATCTGAAGCTTCTTTTTCTTCTTTTTTCCTTTTCCTCCAAATTTTGAATCATTTCTCTTTGCTCTCCTTCTCTACCGACAACCTGGGTTTTTGTCGGTTCCACCTCGCAGCATCTACCCTGGGTATCCCAGATCTTCCATCCGGTCTTCTCATGTCGAAATTTTGGTATTGAGGGTGACGACGCCAGGGTTTAACATTTCTAGGGTTCTTGGGCTCGGAAACTTCTCTCTCTTCTTTCTCTCTCATTTTCCTCGGGCATGTTTACATGTTCATTTTTTTTTGAATACAAGGAAAGGAATTAGAATACAGCTAGCGTTTACGAAAGCAACTACATCCTAGAGCGTCCTTTCGGACGAGAACCCTGAGTTCTTGATCAGCTAGCAAATCCTCGTCGGCAGGGATACCGTACGCCATGTGCGCAACCCGATCGGCGACAACATTGGACTCCCTAAAAATATAATGAATAGAAACATAATTAAACCAAATAGACAAAGACCTAATATCATAAATGTGTAGTTTAACACTCCAAAGGCAACAAACATCGCCCAAAACCGAGTTAACAACTTGAAGATTGACGCCCTCAATAAGTAGATTTCTGATGCCCAATACCCTTGCCCAAAGCACTCTGTTGCATAGAGTAAGTGCTTCAGCATATAGGGCGGATGCGTTGTTACAGACGCCAGAGCCTGCTGAAATCACGGTAGCAATAGAGTCCCTAATGGTGTAGTCGAAAGAGCCATCACCATTCACCCTGTATGATCCGTCAAAGTTAAGTTTGAAAGCCTGATCAGGAGCTTTTTGCCGATGAAGTTTGATGCTTTTAGTCTTTAGGCTGTGCCCAACAGCAGTGTTAGTTCCCGCTGAATGAATCTTAAACGGGGTGAACAAGTCGGTAGCCAACTCAAAGCAGCTTGCCTCATTCCAACTTTGTTTGGTAGATAGCATTTGTATTTAATTTGAGTTATTGTAACTGTAGTGATAGAACTAAATACCAATTTGTATCGATAGAACCAGATTGCCCACCAACAATGAAAAAGGTCTATCAAATCTGATTTAGTAACTACAGTAAAAAGGTGTTGTAACACATCATTGGGGCAACTGGAGTCAAAATTACCTAGTCCTCCGCTTGGTATACTAAATTTTAGAGTATTTAGTACCCGCTTGGTCATCGGGCAATCAAAAAGTAAGTGTTGAGTCGATTCAAAGAAACAATCACAAAATACCCAATGCAAAGGGACACGCACCTGTGATCTTTGGAGACGTCCTTTGGTCGCAAGAGAGTTAGTAGCAATTTTCCAGATGAAGTGCTTTAGTTTGGGTGGAGCGCTTAATTTCCATATCCAATTACATTGGAATTGTGTATTTTGTGCACCATTAGGTACCAACGAAACTGTTGATTTGGTGGTAAACCAACCTTTAGGGTCAGGTCCCCAATCGAGTCCGTCTAAAAGGTTTGAGATAGCAAGTGGTAAAGTGCTAATTTGTGCGATAACATGTGTTGGTAGTATACTCTGCAAATCAGATGCTAAGAGAGATAAATTCCAATTTTTAGTGCTTGTAATAAACGACTCACCTTCCAACTTAGCTGATCAGTTGTCAAATTTGAAGCCGTAAGGTTTGCAAGGCCCTCCTCTAGGACCCAATGGTTGGTCCAGAAAAGAATGTCTTTGCCATTACCGATGCTCCATCTTAGTCCCTTTTTCAAACAAGGGGCGCAGATTGAGTATCTTGGACCATGCAAATAGGACCCATCGACCTTTCTGTAACTCCTAAGTGATGATGTGTTGAGATATTTAGCCTGAATAACCTGTACCCAGGGATTTAGTGGTTCAACAAGGATTTTTCACATGAGTTTTAACTGTAAAGCTGTATTCACTGTTTTTGCTTTGTAAATTCCCAGCCCACCATTGAGGGTGTCTGAGCAAATTTTATCCCAGTTGATAAGTGGTGTGTGTCGACCTTCTTTATTCCAGAAGAAGCGACAGTAAACCTTATCTAATTCAGTATGAATTGAAGCGGGAAGCATAAAAGATTGCATCAAGAAAATAGGTTGGGCACTCAGGGTTGCCTTATTAAGAATCTTCCACCCTTTAGCCGAGAGTGAAGAAGCCTTCTACCTAGTTAATTGACGTTTAGTCTTAATAACAACATCCAAAAATGTGTCCTTATTGTCTATATCGTTTATGATCGGGCAGCCTAAAGATTTTTCCAAAACAGTAGAACACAGAATACCTAAATGGGATGTAATGGTTGCTTTAGAAGCAATAGATGTGTTATTCGAAACTTGATAAGAGGATTTGTGGTAGTTAATTTTTTGTCTAGAAATCCTGCATTAGTCATTTAGAATAGAGGTTATAGTTTGACCTGCTGTTGCTGAAGCTTTAGAGAATATCACCAGGTCATGCCCGAAGGCAAGAAAAGGAATGGTAGGCCCCATTTTAGTAAACGGGAAGCATATCTCATGATTCATGGAAGAAGCATTTTGCAGCGACTGAGCAAGAAACTCTGAGGCAATGATGAAAAGTAGGGGCAGTAGAGGGTCGCCCAGTCGAAGTCCTCTGTGGGGGGGGGGGGGGGGGACTGCTTGGTTAGAGTATCATTAATCAAGATAGAGTAGGATAAAATGGTGACACATTGCATAATCCACTTAATAAACGTACCATGGAAGCCCATTTTGTGAAGAACGGCTTGTAGATAAGGCCATTCGATTTGGTCGTATGCCTTTTCCATGTCAAGCTTAAGGGCTAGCCACCAGACTTGCCCTTCTTAGCTTTAAAAGAATGGAAAATTTCATGACCGATGAGAATATTGTCATGGATGGAATGACCTTTTGTGAATGCCCCTTGTAGTGGGTGGATGAATTTGGTAAGAATTGGAGCTAGTTTAGTCGTTAGGATTTTAGCAATTATTTTGTAGACAGTCGAACAAACACTAATTGGACAAAAGTGATTAGTAGAAGCAGGATCATCAATTTTAGGAATCAATGCAATAAAAGTATGGTTGGTTTGTTTGAGTATCTTTCCCAAGTAGAAGAAACTCTTAACTACTTTGATGATCGAAGGGCTGACAATGTTCCAATACTCTTGATAAAAATCAGCCGGCATTCCATCCAGTCCAGGGGATTTGTCTGCACTAATAGAGAAGACTACAGTCTTAATTTTAGAATTAGAGACGGGTGCTAATAAACATGCTTTATCATATTGGGAGACACTAGGATTGAGGATCCCAAGCTTGTAAGCCAGTATAATCGACGGATCCAGGGTGGATCGAAATCAACGCTCATAAGCGCGTTAGAACTCGGATCGAATAGCGTCAGGATGAGCTTTAAGGCTTCCATCATGTACGGTAATCGATTTAATAAGTTTTCGGTTTCGTTTAATTGGTGCAACTTAGTGGAAGTAACCTGAATTAGAGTCTATAAGCTTTGTATGCTTAGCTTTGGCTCACTGGTGCCAATAGGATTGTTGGAAGTCAAGGAGTCTCTCTTTTCTTAGGTAGACGCTTCTGTAAAAGACAAGTCCTATTTTCGAATGAGACAAGTAGTGCCGCTTGTATTGCTAGGAGATCTTGCTCAGATTTCTCTAGTTGAGCTCATACATTACCGTGTGTTACTTTGTGCCATTTCTTAGCTAGTGTTTTAAGAAGTTTTTTTTTGTGCACGAGTTTAAACATATAACAGCCAGCTTTATCAAGCCACCAAGTCTGGCAAACAATGTTTGCGAAATCAGCTCGTTTGGTTCAAGCCATCTTAAATTTAAAAGGCCTGGCAATGAACTGAATGTTGTGGCGAAAATCGATTGTAATTGGGTAGTGGTCGAATGATGTAAATGCATGGTTACGAAGTTGAAGCTTGTCGAAGGTGCATAGCACGTCTGTATGGACTAAGCACCAATTGAGGTTCGCATAAGATTTATCAAGTCCACATGGATTTTTACACCAAATGAACTCCCCCCCAACAGAAGAAACATCGCAGAGATGTAGGTTGTCTTTGATTCTGTATAGTTGATTGAATTGCGATTGTTATGGAGTAGATCCTCCTTTTTTTTCATCCGGAGATTGGATGTCATTTAGATCCCCCATGATACAAATGGGGATAGAGAGGGCGTTAACATAAGTTATGAAGAGATCCCAGAAGAGATCTCTTGCTCTGGGGTCCGGTGGGGGTGTGGGGCATATGCGATGAACATAACAGTTGTTGTATGAGAGTTAGTGTCATGGTAATTGAAATGAATAAATTTGTTGTCAGTCCGAACTAGGTCGATCAATGGATCCATGAGAGGGCGGTAGGTTTTTTCAGATGAGACGAATGCCACCCGTGTAGCCCGTAGCCGGAGCAAAGGCAATATTCGCAAATCATTTTTGCTTCCAGAGAATGCCAGACGGTTGTTGATCTGTTTTCGTTTCTATTAGGGCCACCGGCCATGACATTGATAGAATTTGATGAACAAAAGGTTTCCCCAGTGGTCCAAAAGTTACGTTTACGTAAGTCTTGACAATTCCAAGTGCATATATTCATAAAAAAAACTTTGATAAGAGGACGTTGTGTTACAAGGTTGTAACAAGAAAGTAGTCTCCCAATGTCAGTAGAATTGGTAAAATATTGAAGTAGATTGGAATTCTTGGAGGATACCAAAAATGTAGTCCGTTTGAATCGGAGTATAGTAATCAATTTGTAAGTTTGATGCATTGTTGTTGTGAGCCTAATTTGCCATGTTTTACATTGACCTTTATAACGATTTCTGTATGCATTTCATACATTTGGGTTAGAATAGTACATAATCTATGTAGTTTATGCTTCTTTGCCAATTATGGAGGTCTACACTAGTTCTTTTTTAATTTCGCAGAAATCGGACGCACTTTGGAGCTTAAAGGAAAGTCATGAAGAAGCTAAGGATGAAGCAGTTGGAGAAGAGCCCATTTTTTTCCATTCATTATTCTGAATCAAGTTCTGGTTTTTTCATGACAATTGTAGCCCTCGAAAAGAGCTTTCCAACGCATACTCATATGCGTCAATCGGACAAACGAGGCCTCGGGAAAATGCGTTTCAAGACGGAGCAGAATGCTGAAAGCTAACAGAACTAGTCGACGTGGACCACTTTGGTCGATGTCGAGTACTTTGGACAACAAAATCACACGAGATCGAGCAGCGAGTCACTCGAGAGCACAATTCTATTTATCCACTTTAGATATAATTTCCTTAGAGATTTATGTGTTTTATTTTCAAGTTTTATCTTAAATCTTGAGATAGATAATTTTAGATATAGATAGAGTATTCTTTCCTTGGATAGCGGGGAGAGAATACTATAAATAAGGCCTTAGAGGCTGATTTTAGAAATCATCCAAGCCACAAAGCAATTGTGTTCCACCATAGTTAGAGAGAGTTTTCGAGAGAGCTTGGAGCCGAGTAGGAGTTGGAGTTTTGCAAGAGCGGATTTGGCTTCGATCGGTTGTAAGCTTTGTTTATTTTTATTAATGCAAGTTAGTTTCCTTTTATTACTAATGAGTTTCTTTATGATGAAGAGCAAGTAGTAACCCAACTTCTAGGGTCGGGGTGAGCCCGACGGTAGCCATGTAAGGTAATGCGATAAAAGTACAATCTTTTGATGCGATTTCGTCTTCTATTACTATAAGCATGATTCTTTTGCGACAGCCGAATGTGATCCTTGTTTATGTTATTGAAGCGAAAGTGATCTTAATGCAACTTGGATTAAATAGTGAAAAGCGTCTATCTTCCTACTTGTTAATAACGACAGTTATTTAATGAAAAAGCATGATCTGTTATACCTTTTGCATGATTCTTATATGGTTATCATTGTGGCGTTGATACCCCGATTCTGGAAGTCTTTTATATTATTGAATTTTTCACAATTTTCGTGTTGCTTCTGTTCTATTTCTGTCTTGCCAAAGGCCACATTTTTACATTCTGCACAACTCGATTTTGACTGAAATCCACTCGAAGTTGAGTAGTCTGGTCGACGTCGAGTACTCTTTTCTACTCGATTTGATTGGTTTTTGCGTTTCTGTTCTTCTGTTTTGCAGGATTACTCGACTGAGTAGTCGACATGGAGTACTTTACTAGACGTCGAGGACTCTGATGGTCGAAACGAGAGAATTCTTGGACTGAAAAGGTGAGCGTTGACATGCTTCCTCGTGGATACGATCCTGATTCCCTTCTACTTTAGCGGGAGGAATTCTTATAATTTATTTGAGCTGTAAAGGGATTGGTTTGTATTTATTTTATAATTGTTTAATCAATTCTTCCTCCTAACAAATTTTGGCGCTGTTGCCGGCGAAGCAATCAATCGCTCCCTTTTTAGTTCATTTTACTCTCTTTTTCTTTTTGTTTTTGTTTTTTCAGGTGCATGCGAAGAACTGATGACACACCTATAGACCCAAATCTCAAGCCTGCACGCTTCTTCGACCTTCAACAAAGGTTAAGGAAGATGTCGTAAACTAGCAGTAACAATGAGAACGAGGTCCAGCTCACACCAGTGCAGGAGTTTGAGCAACTCCGCTTACGAATTGAGGAGTTCACCACCAGAGAAGCAGAAGGAAACTTGAGGAGCAGATTGGACATGTCCCAGCCAATGCAAAGGAGTATCTGCATCCTACTCTGGAAGTTCTAGAATCACCGATCGTTTTCCTCCTTGTTAATTATGGAATTCGTCTTTCTTTTATAACTGAAATTAGGAGGAGTCAATTTAAAGGAAGGCCCAATGAATGCCCTTTAGAACATGTTACAACGTTTCTAGATTTATGCAAAGCTATAGTAGATAATAATAATCTAGAATATTTAAAACTAAAGGCTTTTCGTTGGTCCCTTGCAGGAATAGCATCACAGTGGCTCGAGGGATTGCCTGCACGATCAATCCGCACATAGAATGAAATGCAAGACTTGTTTCTTAACAAGGTCTTCCTTCCTGCCAAAAAAGTTATGCTCAGACAACAGATCACAACTTTCAGACAAAATTCAGGGGAGAAATTAACACATGTCTGGGAGCGCTACAAGAAACTTCTAAAATCTTGTCCTACTCATGGACAACAACCCTATGTGATCCAGGAGATCATCTTCAACTGCCTGGATGCACCACCTAAGGATCGAATCAACAATTACACCGCTTACAGGTATCTCGACTACACCCCACGGCGTGCTTGGGAAACCTTTGAGACACTAATAAACTATGACAATACTTATGGGACTTCTGCGGCCTCTGGTGATGAAAGGTATGAAAGGCATGCCCCATCTATGCCCTTATATGTGCCACCCAAGGAAGTTGATTCAGACATCAAGGTCTAGTTCCATAACAATTAGGTACGTCGTCTTACCAAACAAGTCAAATTCCTTTCTAAAGATAAACCTTGTTTGGAATGTGGGTCTGTGAGGCACAACACCACTGCGTGCCTACACGCCAATCAGATACTAGTAGTTGAAACCCACGAAGAAGCGGGGTATGCGGGGGAAACTACGCAGGGCAACACAAGCAATAAAACTAGTGTTGCGGAGGTCCTGGTCACCCTGATAAGGAAGGTAAGAAGGATGACATACAGATTATTCTTGAGGAGATGTGGAAGAATCATTGAGACAACAAGCAATCGATCAATTCCATCCACACTCAGCTGCATGGCATCAACTCTACACTTTGGGAGATTGATATCCGACGGAAATCAATGAAGACCCAGATGGCACAATTAGCTCAATCAATCCCCAAGCAATCAGGTACGCTCCCTGGATCTTCTGAACCTAATCCTAAAAATAAATCTACAGGACATGTAGCTGTGATAAATCTAAGGAGTGGGCTTCAGATGCAAACACCCGAGCAAAACACGGAGTAGAAGGATGCAGAAGAGTACTCGACGTCGAGTAAACCAGTCGACGTCGACCAGAGAGTACTCGACGTCGAGGAACTCATATTTGATATCGACCAGAAATCAACTCCTGCACAAAAGTCGACCACTGTACTCGACGTCTACTAGCCCCAATCGATGTCGACCACTCTTCTGACAACGTCGACAAGACTCCAGCACCTTCGAAGAAGAAAATGTTGCCATTCCCAACAAAGTCTTTGAAGGACCCAGTAGAAAAGAAGTTTCAACGTTTCGTGAAGATGCTTCGAAGGCTAAATGTCACCATTCCTTTCACATAAGCTCTTCATGAGATGCCATCATATGTCAAGTTCCTTAATGAGATTCTAAGCAAGAAGCGGTCGATGGCTCAGATCGCAGTGGAATGCAGCAAGATGGACGTTATAGAGAAAAGGCCAGATCCAGGTAAGTTTTCTATAATCATTGGATTTGGTCAATATAAATTTAATGCTTTTTGTGACTTGGGAGCCAGTGTGAGTACAATGCCTTTATCAATATCGACCAAAGTTAAGAAATGTGCCTTAGAGCCCGTAGAAGCGAAGCTATACATGGCAAACATCACAGTTGTCATCCCAACAGGCATGGTGGACGATGTGCCAGTACAAGTAGGTAAGTTCTTTGTCCCTACTGATTTTATAGGTATTGATATGGCAGAGGACCCTGCTTGTCCAATTATATTAGGAAGGCCCTTTTTAGCGACAGTGGATGCCAACATAAGCGTCCGAAAGGGAGTGCTCACTTTCAACATCAGCGATGAGGTAATTGAGTACTCTTTCAATAAAACTGAAAGGCATACAGGTCCCATGTAACAGGTCAAGTCAATCTCAGCTAGGTACATCACTTGGGGGAGCCAAAGGTAAGAAATATGACCCTCGAAGAGCTGGAGAAGAGAGAGATGGAAGCACAGGTGGAGGAGATCTTGGGCATCCTAAACGAGGAGACAAAGAATCTACTCGACATCGACCAAGGTAAGTCGACGTCGACTAACTTTTTTTCGGATGCTTTGCCAGGTCTTAAGTATAGGGTCGATGTCGACCAGAAGTACTCGACGTCGAGTACTCTAGTCGACGTCGACCAGAACCAGCCACCCCAATCGAATGCACCTTCATCGAGCAACCTACCCGGAGCCGAGAAGTACTCGACGTCGAGTAGACTAACGACGTCGACCAGTCCTCCATGCATTCGACTTCTCCTTCCTCAACGAGTAACCCACCCGAGCCAGAGAAGTACTCGACGTCGAGTAGACTACTCAACGTCGACCAGTTCATCCACTCGACTTCTACACCTCCATCGAGCAGGCCACCAGACGAAGCAACGTACTCGATGTCGAGTACTTTTACTCAATGTCGAGTAGATCCCGCGGTCCCGAATTGCGAATCTGCGAAGGTAAGCCAAGGTAAAGACATCCCTTCTCCTATTTCAATAGAAGATTTATCTATACATGGGAGAGGTTTGCCTTGGTATATGCGCTTATGCAGGTTTTCCAATGATGATCCTAAGGAATATGAAGTCGGAGACAAAGTCTATGTCTCCAAATCAAAGAATCATTGGTTTCCCAACAAATTCAAGGAGAAAAAGATGGGACCTTTCACGGTGAATAAGATCCATTTGGGAGGACTTCAGCTGATGGACAAGAACGGAGTCCTGTTTGAGGGCAAGTCTACATGGGCGCTGCAGATGTCACCTTGAGCTTAAACTGAAGAAGTCGGCCTAGCGACTATAAAGTCTAGAGCTTGTATCAAAACACTTAGTTTTTGGATTTTTAGACATCTTTACTTTTTGTTTTTGGTTTTGAATAATTATTTTTAGGTTTTTTCTATTGTGGATTTTATCTAACGACGCTTGCAGGTGCCAAAAAGACGAGTTGCAGAAGTACTTGACATCGAGTAATCTACTCGACGTCGACTACCCCTATCGAGCTAAACAAAGTCGGTGATCGACGAGGATCACCCTGGAGGCTTTCTGAGTACTCGAGATCGAGTAACCTAGTCGACATCGACTACTCTTCCTCGAGATAGACCACTTCTGCAGCCATATCAGCACTCAATTCCGATGTTCTGCACATCTGTCTAGTAAGTTTCTTTCTTTACCCTTGTTTTTATACAGTGAGGACACTATAATGTTAAGTATGGGGTGGGGGAAGGGCTTACTTCATGCATATTTGACTATATTTGACATTATATGTGCATTATTTCCGAATTGTTTATACATGGCTATCTTTGGAATTGTTTATTTATTTATATGCTTACAAGTTGTTTTCCAAAAATCATAAAAACCACCCCCATTGAAAATTTTGATTAGTGTCATGGAAGCTTAGATTGAACTCGACGATGCAAAATTTAATTCATTAGAGATATAGCATGAAATTGCCTAGTAAAGGGAAGTCACAATGAATTGCATTATTTTCTTGAAAACCATGAAAGGGGGTAAATTTGAAGTTTCTTTTGACATGTTGCATGATAAAAGGATGGATGACTTTATATTTTCCATATAATGCTCATATTGTTTATATTTCAAGCCTTACATATGCTTATGCATCACAAAAGCCATATTAAGCCTTATTTCATATATATATGCTCCACATGATCTATAAATATTACCCATTGTATACCTTATCCAGGGATTATATTAAGAATCATTTCAAATTATGGAGATTATTATATGATGTTTATGTTGTTGTCATATTTGCAGTTTGGCAGGAAATTAAAAAGATATGTAAAATTTAATGAGACAAAGAAAATCCAATCACCTCAGAAGATAAAGGTAGATCGACCCTGCCTGTATTGAGATAATAGTTCCGCAGGATGGGACACCAAAGTGAGGAGTCTGAAGCGTTAAGTATCCGGGGTCATTCATGACACCCATGTTTGTAACTCGCGAGAAGGCAGTGCTGAGGTTAGAGAGGTAAAAGCATACAAGTTAAAAAGAGTAAAGAGTGAATTACGAGAGGATGAGTGATGTGGAAATTATTAAAGGGAGAAAGTGCATCAAAGCAAGAAAACAAAGTTTGAAGAGTTCTCCCCGGATTTAGCACTACATTGCCCAAATATAGCCCACCACTTTACCTTTTACCTAATCTTCACCATGAGCTTAAATTAATGTCCTCTTGATTATTAATGCTTTCCCACGAATGAATGTTTTTGCATAACCCTCCTTTTGTGTGTAGAAGTTGCTTTTATTTACAGACATGAATTTGTGGCATTAGTATCTTTTCAAGGATGGTAATTGATTGCAGGGTTATATGAGAATGAATCTAACATGTTGAGAGTTTGTTTTCTTCCCCTATATGACCATTAAAAGTATTTCTCGAGGACAAGCAAGCTTAAGTATGGGGTGTTTGTTGTGAGCCTAATTTGCCATGTTTTACATTAACTTTTATAACGATTTCTGTATGCACTTCATACATTTGGGTTAGAATAGTATATAATCTATGTAGTTTATGCATATTTTCCAATTATGGAGTATACCTTAGTTCTTGTTTAATTTCGCAGAAATCAAAGGCACTTTGGACCTTAAAGGAAAGTCATGAAGAAGCTAAGGATGGTGCAGTTGGAGAAAATCCCACTTTTCGCCATTCATCATTCTGAATCAACTTTTGGTGCCTTCATGAGAGTTGTAGCCCTCAAAAAGAGCTTTCCAACACATACTCATATGCGTCAATCGGACAAATGAGGACTAGGGAAAGTGCGTTTCAAGACGAAGTAGAATGCTGAAAGCTGACATGAATAGTCGACGTCAACCACTTTGGTTGATGTCGAGTACTTTGGACTACAAAATCACACGAGATAGAGTATCCAGTCACTCGAGAGCACAATTCTAGTTGACTTTGAGTAAACTACTCGAAGTCGAGTACCCATGTCAAGTCCAGAAGGTAGCCGAGCTCGAGTGCAATCCGAGGAGAAGAAAAGTCCTCGACGTCGAGTACTTTACTCGAAGTCGAGTACTATATATCCATAAGCAATTTGAGCCGAGATCAAGTGGATATCCGAGCATGTGGATTACTTGAAAGCTAAGGCACGAGATATTCTATCCATTCAAGCGAAGATCTATCAGGAGAAGGAAGATTTATCCACTTTAGATATAATTTCCTTCGAGATTTATTTATTTTATTTCCAAGTTTTATCTTAAGTCTTTAGATAGATAATTTTAGATATAGATTGAGTATTCTTTCCTTGAATAGCGGGGAGAGAATACTATATATAAGGCCTTAGAGGCTGATTTTAGAAATCATCCAAGCCACAAAGCAATTGTGTTCCACCATAATTAGAGAGAGTTTTCGAGAGAGCTTGGAGCCGAGTAGGAGTTGGAGTTTTGCAAGAGCGGATTTGGCTTCGATCGGTTGTAAGCTTTGTTTATTTTTATTAATAAAAGTTAGTTTCCTTTTATAATTGATGAGTTTCTTTATGATGAAGAGCGAGTAGTCACCAAACTTCTAGGGTCGGGGTGAGCACGACGGTAGCCATGTAAGGTAATGCGATACAGGTACAATCTTTTGATGCGATTTCGTCTTCTATCCCTATAAGCATGATTCTTTTGCGACAGCCGAAGGTGATCCTTGTTTGTGTTATTGAAGCAAAAGTGATCTTAATGCAACTTGGATTAATTATGAGAAAAGGGTTAGTAATAATTAGGGTTTATGCGAAAGCCTCTATCTTTCTACTTGTTAATAACGACAGTTATTTGATGAAAAAACATGATCTTTTATACCTTTTGCATGATTCTTATATGGTTATCGTTGTAGCGTTGATACCCCTATTCTGGAAGTCTTTTATATTATTGAATTTTCCACAATTTTCGTGTTGCTTCTGTTCTATTTCTGTCTTGCAAAAGGCCACGTTTTTACATTCTGCACAACTCCATTTCGACTGAAATCTACTCGATTTGCTTGGTTTTTGTGTTTCTGTTCTTTTGTTTTGCAGGATTACTCGACTGAGTAGTCGACATCGAGTACTTTACTAGACGTCGAGGACTCTGCTAGTCGAAACGACAGGATTCTTGGACTGAAAAGGCGAGCGCTGACACGCTTCCTCGTGGATACGCTCCTGATTCCCTTCTACTACAGTGGGAGGAAGTCTTGTAATTTATTTGAGCGGTTCCGAGATTGGTTTGCATTTATTTTGTAATTGTTTAATCAATTCTTCCTCCTAACAATTGTGTATTGCCTAAAGCAAGGATTAAGCAAGGAAATAATGGTCGGATTGCCTGGAAAAAAATCGAATAGGATGCGCACCATATATGCTCAGCCCCAAGACAAGTAATGAATGGTCGGCCGCCCAGCTGATCTGGAATCATTAGAGTATGAGATCGGTGGTTAACCAAAATCACCAAGTTAACTGTAGTTTGCAAGCACCCTTTGACAGAGTATAGATTTGGGGTGTGTTTGGCGCGGGGTGGAGAAGTTGGAGGAGGTGGGCGATTTGTTTTGGTGCGGCGTGCACTCGTGTTTGGCAGGGGATGGTGGGGGTGGCAGAGGTGGGGCTGGACGGGGTGGCGGGGATGGAAAAGAGGCCGATTCTCCTACCTTTGTTTTCCAAGATGGACGGGGTGGAAGAATTTTTCCACCCTCATTCTCCAATTTTGCCCTTTCACTGGTCTCGACAGTTTCTTTCCTAGCCTGGGCAATTCCTTCTTTCATTTTTCATTTCCTTCTTCCATCCCCTTCCGGTACTTGCAACAATGGCGGAATTCGATCCGGCGCCATCTCGGACGGAGCAACTGGCGGATGTAGCAACTGCAATCCGAGGCAGTGGCTGGAGCACTCGGAGACAGAGAGTCCAATCCGGCGGGCTAAAGAAACTGCAATCGCCCGCCAAGAAACTGCAATCCGGAGATGGAGAGCTTGAGGTCGGCCATTGCGGATTTCTGGGATCTCTCGAATGGATCTCTCAAATTGCTCACCCCGTCCCTCTCGAATTGCATCAACCAATTCTTGCTAATTGAGCTGCAGTTCCAGGAATTGATTCAAGAATTGATTCAAATGCCCCACTTTGCTGCAATTCCAGGAAGTCGGCCGGGGTTTTGATCGAAGCTAAACGGAGAGCATGAAATGTTAGGGGTATAGTTGGGGTATTTTTGACTTTTAACTTTATTCTATAAAAAAACCTATCTTCATCGCACCAAACACGCAGATGATTATTTTTCAAAAAGTATCTCCATCTCCTCCACCCCAAAAAGTATCTCCATTCCCAAAAAGTATCTCCACCTCCTAAAAAAATTTCACTCCCAAACACGCCCTTAGTAATGTGAGAGTGTGGCCGGTTAGAGGCCATTGGTACATGTTTTCAAACAGGAATGTGATTCCTTGTACGACAGAAGTAGTCAACTTATAAAATAAATTTTGGTGCAAAATGGTAATGTGATTAATAGAAATCCAAGAGTATACCTTCCAATCACAATGAAGCAGCATAAGACGTGCACCGATCTATACTCTGTCAAAACGCAACCAATAATAGTAGTGGTGTGAGCATAAAAATATACAATCCATAATGCAAAGAAACTTGCAGTAATTAGGTACATTTTTCAAGATCGGAAGGCACAAATAGGGTAATTGTGTAGATAAGGTGAATGGGTACTTGTCTAATGGACCACTTTGTAGTATAATCAAATGGTCGTTAAAGCCAATTAGATACTTGTGAAGAATTGTGTCAATAATAAAGTCCATATAGGACTTAAATTCTGATGAAGTGTTTGTCACGATCGAATCAACCGGAGTGAAGCTTATGTAGACAAGGCTTAATAATGAAGTATTCCTGCACCCAAATCAACACAAACCCATAAACCAAGGACCATAGAAGCAACAGTAGTAGTGAATATAATAGGAGCTGAGATGTAAGCGGAGATATCTCAGAAATTTTGTGAAGCAAATCATATACGCGCAGCATATTATAGTCCAGCGAGACTGAACACCGCCTTGGTACACTACAGCAAAATGAAGAACGGGAATGGAGAGTGTTGGACAATGACCCTACGGAAACCTGCAAAAAGCAACAAACTAGCTATAAAGCGTTAGTGGATGTAGGCCGAACCCGTTTCTTTGAAGGGGATAGGGTTGCGGTGAAGCGTGGTATGGGAGCCACTGAATGAGAAACATATTTTCCCCCGACAGTGGTGCAGATCGTATGCGAGGCAACGTCCCCCAAGGATTTCACTGGCTTCTCTCACAGGTGCACTCGAGGGAGAGAAGATGGAACCGGAACAGGCGCTCAGAACAGAAAAGGGTAGGAGAAAACAAGGGAGGGAGAGAGGCAATTGTGTTCGCTGTGTTAAAAGCAAAGCCTTTGATCCCTTTATATAGCTGCGAAATCAATCCTTAAGCCGTAAGCAAAAGGAAGATTTTAGTCTATCTTCAGAAGATCTTGACTTATCTAAAACCGTTTGAAAGGATAATTTTGTGAAAATAAATCCAGTGAAAAATAGATATTCGCGCATGAATACTAACAAGTCCATCCGTAATATCTTCGGCCTCAAGAAAAGATATTTTCCGCAAAGCTCCATCTCATCCTTTACCTCTCAATGTAAGTAACGGAAGAGTCTCTTTAAAACCCTTTTAGGATACCCTTGAACATTCCATGTGGGGTGGAGAAATTCTAAGAGACACCTTAAAACCACCTACTCTATGCATTATATCCAACAATCCCTCACAAATGCGAAGAGAAGGGTTTAAAAACCGAGGTTTTGAAAACAAGTTCTGAGCGTGTCGAGGTTAGTGCTTAAATGCTAATGTCTTGCGACTTGAATCAGCACATAGTGAAGCTGGCAATCCTTTAGATAGAGCGAATGGCTAGAGGCCTTGAATTCCTCCACTTCGGGGTAAACCAGCAACACACACTTTCCACGGGGTCCTGTAACGTTCCGCTAAGTCTTATCACATAAGACATCCAAGTTTTGGCACACATTGGGTGCTCATGAGTGTTCTAGTGAAGTGTTGTGAGCTGAATCTGCCATATTTTACAGTAACTTTTATATCGTTTTCTGCATACATTTCATGCATTTGGGCTAGAATAGTACAGAATCAGTGTAGTTTTTGTTTATTTGCCAAATTATGGAATCTACACCAGTTTCTGTTTAAATTCGCAGAATTCGAGGAAATTAACAGCAGTTCTGAGAAAGAACGAAAAGCTCGAAAATCAACTACAGAAGTCCAAGGTCGAAAGAATGACAGAACCAGGATGAATCAAGCTGGAGCCCAGAGTTACTCGATATCGAGTTCTTTTACTAGATATCGACAAAGGATGTCCGAGTAGTTCTGGTCGAGTAGAGCTGATCGAGGAAGCTGAAGACGAAGCCAACCCGACTTCGGAGCTTTACTCGATATCTAGTAAACTACTCGATATCGACAAACCTGAAAACCATGCCCTGAGTCGAGGAGCCATGCCAAGTCGAGAAGCCGAAGACCTGGAGACGCCGAGCAGCATCTACTCAATATCGAGGATCTTACTCGATATCGACAACCTCAGCGCCACATTTCCGAGCCAGTGTCGGGGAAGAGTTACTCGACCAAGACCAGCAACACAGAAGATGACACAAGTTTAATCGAGGACCCCAGAACCACATGCCGAGCCAGATCGAGGACCTGCTACCCGACATCACCAAGCCAGCTGAAGTCGACGTCAACTTTACTCGATATCGAGTAGTTTACTCGATATCGTGGAGCGCTATCCGGAGCTGCGTTACGCGGTGAGCTGTCCGACGCGGTTTGGGATTACTTGGAGCTGAAGGAGTCCGATTCTATCCAAGATATATCAAGTTCTATCTATGGAGAAGAGATTTACCTATTTTAGATTTATTTCCTTTTTGGATTTAATTCCTTTATTCCATTTATTTATCTTTAAGCTATTAGATAATTAGATATAGATATAGATAGACCTTCTTACCTAGAATAGCTAGGGAATGAAGCCTATAAATAAAGCCTTAGGGGCTGGTTTTTATTCATTCAATTTCAGAGAGAACAAGTGAGTAGTAGTAGTAGAGAGAGAGTTTGTGGCGAGCAAGGCGGAAAGGCGAAAGCGGATTTGGCTTGTTCGGTTGTAAGCTTTCTTTTTAGTTTTATTCAATGCAAGTTAGTTTCTTTTGTTTATTGATGAGTTTCTTGATAATGAAGAGCGAGTAGTCCACCCACTTCTAGGGTCGGGGTGAGCCCGACGGTAGCCATGTGAGATGATGCAGTAAAGGTACAATCTTTTGATGCAATTCGTCTTCTGTCCCTATGAGCATGATTCTTTTGCGAGAGTTGAAGGTGATCCTTGTTTGTATTATTGAAGCGAAAGTGATCTTAATGCAACTTGGGTTAATTAGGTGAAAAGGGTTAGTAACAATTAGGGTTTATGCGAAAGCCTCTATATTCCTATTTGTTAATAACGAAAGTTATTTGATGGAAAACATGATCTTTTATGCCTTTATGTGTTACTTTGCATGGTTATCGAGTAGAAGTTTATCGAGATCGAGTTTCTGTTGCTTATTTTGCTTTCTGTTGTCGACTTGCTATAGTCGATATCGAGGACTGTTGCTCGATATCGAGTAGCTTGTGTGTCCTTACTTTCGTTTATGCTTTGCTTTGTTATTTCTGTCTTCCTTTTTGTCTTTCTGCTATTCTGTCTGTGAGATTTACAGCTACCTGAGATCCGCTGACACGCTTCCTCGTGAATCGATCCTGACTTCCCACTGCTGCATAGGGAGGAGGTCTTGTAATTATTTGCGTGGGCACGAATCTGGTTTGATCTATTTCATTATATTTTAAACTTGATTTCCTCTTACAACAAATTGGCGCCGTTGCCGGGGAAGCAATCATTCGCGCCTTAGGTAGTCAGATCTCACTTTTTCTTTTGAGTTACTTCGCAGGTATATGCGCCGTTCTGGTCGAACACCTGAGTTTGATGCCTTAGACGAACCGGAGCGCCTTATACACATCCAAGCTAAACTGAAAAGAGCCATGGCGGCTGCAGAGACACAGGAACAACTGATTGAGAGGCTTCAGAGGGAACTAGCCACCAAAGATACTGCTCTCATCGCTGAGAGAGCACGCATTACACAGGAGGTTGCGCGAAGGAGGCAATTGGAAGATGAGCTTGCCCAATACCCTACAACTGCAGAGGATTACATGCACCCGACTCTCATCGTGCCTGAATCGGCCATTCTAATCCCAGAAAATAACTATGAAATTCGCACTCCTTTCCTTATTGAAATAAAAAACAATGCTTTCTTTGGTAGATTTAATGAATGTCCTCTTCAGCATATGACCAACTTTACTAATATGTGTCGTACTCTTGCTGAAGGTACCACCTTGGAGTATATCCTGATGAAGGCTTTTCATTGGTCCCTAGCTAGTCCAACATTGAAGTGGCTTGAAGGGCTGAAACCACGATCCCTCACGACATGTGCTGAAGTGAAGCAAAAATTCCTCAACAAATTCTTCCCTCCTGCCAAGACAGCACTCCTTCGCCAGAAGATCACAACTTTCAAATAGAAGCCTGGGGAGCCGCTGGCAGGCTTGGGAAAGATATAAAGATCTGCTGTGATCATGCCCTACACACGGACAGCAACCCTGCATAGTTCAAGAGATCTTCTTCGATTCTCTCGACTTGGCTGCTAAGGATAGGATCTGATAGAGTCTATTTTAGTCATGTTTTTAGAATAGATTTGCATATTAATTTATATCATGTTTACCTATTTTATAGCTTAATTTATATTATTTGGTTTTCGGAGTCTACACTAGTATTGTTATATATTTTAGGTACTTTGGAGGAAATTTGGAATAGTTCGCATTGGACAAATTAAGCTAGATCGGAGCGAGTTGCATGCGTACTCAAATTATGGATCAACCGAATGGGCCGGATGGAATTATACGGAAGGAGTCATTCGGCTTTGGGCTTTGCAAGTGCTGATTATTACTACTTTATTATATTTTTGCCGTTAGAAATTATGTTAGTTAGATGAATTAGTTATATATTAATATTATATATCTTTACTAGGATAGATAGATTAGGATAGGTTTTACTGTTATATATATACATTCATACATTCATACGGAAAGGAGGAGGCCGGAACGAAACCGTGTGAGCCGGCCGAGACCAATTTGCTTCCTAAGTATGTTTTGTTTTATTTTTATGGAGATCTAAACTCTCCTGTTTCGTCTACAATTTGAAGTTTTGTTTGGATTAATTGTAAGTTTCTGAATCTTGTTCCTTATTTCCTATATTGAATGTTTCGACTTCTTTGCGCTTTATTGTTGATTGTTTTATTCTAGCTTGTCTGATCAACTAGCACTACAAAAAAAAATTCAATTTGCCACGACAATTTGCGACGGCACGGATTTACAGTCACCATTAACGTGTCTTTTGCCACGGATAAGCAACGGCTACACCTGCCGTCGCTAATTTTTATTTTTTTTTAAAAGAAAATACTCTGTAAATGTTAGATCAATTAAACCTAGCACACAGGAGCATCCGCTTTCCCTTCCCTTCTTCCAACTTCTATGCGCCGCTCCACATTCTCCCCTCTCCTTCTGATTTGAATCGCAAATCTCAATCTCCGCTTCGCTCCGTAACGCTCCAATTTGAATCGCAAATCTTAATCGCTAGTTCTCCCTCTCATTCGTCCTCCTTGCAACTCTAATCTCTCTATCTCTCTCAGATCTTGACCTTGCCTTTTTCATATCTAAAACCTAACCTTCTTAAACCCTTGAAATTTTCGTGTTTTTTTTCTCAATCTCAACCTTGTCCACCAGCGTTTAGACACAATCACCTCCTCCTCCCCTATCCGTCATAGCTTGTGATAAAGGGATCTATTGTTTTGCTGGAAAATCAATTTGGCTAGCGGAAATTGAGTTAATCGACTCCGAAGCAGTAAAACTATGAACGGTTGGTGGAGTTCATAGTGTATCTCCGGCCGAAAATTAGGGATTTTCGAATATAAAGCGACTTGGAATTTTGCGTTAATTTGATGAGGTTTTGGAGTCCTAAACGTCTCTCTTTGATCTCCATTCCTCAGGTAAGTTTCCTTTTCAATTTCATTTGATGAAGTTTGCCAGTAGCGTGTAGGTCATGTTTGTGTGGTCCAGGAGCTTTCTTGGGCTGATTTGGGTGATGATTTTCCTTTCATTTTAGTTTTGGCTGAAGTCCTTTCTCCATCCTTTCCTTGTTCATCATTCACTATATACCGCTTTTCCTACATGTGCTCGTCTTTTTTCCCCCTCAAAGAACTCGTTTTTGACCCCATCTTAATAGGGGAGTCTTGACTCTTATAAATTATGGATTCATACCTATCTAGGTTTTAGGTGTAAAGTGCTTTGAAGTTGATGGTTGGGCGTCCATCTAATGCTATATTATTATCAACATGCTCTCTCTCATTTGTAGTAGACTACTGAACCAAAAGTTTAAATAAAAGATTATCCATGCCATTTGTGCTTGCAGTGTCATTGAATCTATAAATTGCAGCTGAGACACGACCTTTTTCATGAATGTAGGTCCTGTTGTGCTTAGGGGTCTCTTTCCTCCCGGATATGGTATTTTAGATTGAAGCTGCAGAAACCGAAATGTACATCCCATACCCTTACAGCTAGGGTGTATAGCCAACCTTAACTAATTTTCAGGGGCTGGAGAGCTAATAATCAGGTGTTAGTGTATTAGTGTATGATATTTCAGTATCATGATTTGCTTACTGGATCTAGATCTTACCAAGTATGTTAGCTTTTTTTATCTTCTTTGCTTCTTTTTATTTCAGAGGAAAATGAAGCATTCATCTTGTTTTTCCTGCTTCCTACAAACTGTGACAGTCAATCTCTCAGTCTTCTTCACGGGTCATATAAGATAATGTTTATAACAACTTAATTTTCCAGTTCTTCATTCACTATTTTAAGAGCTGCTAAAGTAAGAGAAAACAGAACAATAAACTCAAAGTTGAAACTTGAAACTATATTTAAAAAATTGGTAAGAGCTTCATTTTGTGTGTTGTATCTTGTATTTTCCATCATTCAACTAAGAAAGAATGTTGTATTGTTTTACAGGACTCGACTGATGGGTTCACTGAGTGGTGGTTTTACTTGCCACACCTTCTAAGAAAGAACATGGAAGGTCACTGCACTTATGCTTCTTAAAGGTAATGCTCTTATGCATTAAAAGGCATATATATGTAGTAGTCCCTTTCTTCTTTACATGTATGTCATTCTAGTTATTCTCATTATGATTAGATCTTTTCTCTATTACTTGTTGGCAAGACCTGTGTAGTCTATTTAACCGCTGATAATGTCTTACATGTGACTTTGAACAAGAATACATTTTGAGATGCTAATAATGATTATGTGGCATAAAATGATCATTAGTATGTGAACAATATTTGTATTTCGCAGGAAAATGTGAACGATATTTAGAGTATTTAGCACTTACAGATTACCATCAATTACTTTTACCTCCAGCTATACAACTTCTATCATTTCAAGAAACCATGTATTGGCCTTGTATAATCTAGCAAAAAAAAAAAAGTTTGGACCTGCTCGTGTATACTTTGATACTTTAAACCATTCAGATTTACCTTAATGAGAGCCAAAAGCAATATTACTTTAACTTGTTATTTACTTAAATTCATGAATGTTTACTAGTCTGAACTGGCATTTGTCATTTTGATAATTATTATGCACTCAAGCCTACATTTATGTATTTTGGATTTAGGTTACACGTTGCTTCACCATTGCCAGGAATACACTTCAACATCGTTCTGAAGCCTATGGAAATGAAGCCTTACACTTCCATGTTCTAGTATTATTGTACCCTTGAGGCCTCAAGGTGAAAAATGAAAATTAAAAGTCACAGCTGACAGTTTAATGATCTACAATATTATTTTTTGCCTGCTGGAAAGTCTTTTAGCTTTATTGGGCAAGAGCACTTTTGTATCTAAACCATAACTGGTTATAATTGCTGCAGGGTTTTATGCAGCAGAGGTTGTGATTGCACTGGAGTACCTTCACTGTCAAGGTAGGGAAAAAATGAATCTTAAAATGATCTGATGATGAAGATTTTTTTGCTGATAAAAAGTTTTATTTCATACCTTCTCGATGAACTAGAATCCTATGCTTTTTGTACATGTAAACATCCCTCATTATATATATGCAGTTCTGGCTGCCCATATCTCTTTAGACATGCTGCATCCAAGTATAATTCGTGTCGTTATTGAAGTATCAAATACTTGTATGGTGTGTTTCCATGATTCAAATCCAAAGAATCTGATCTAAATGCATTTGCAATCATTTTAGGAATATCAAATCTATGATAATTGATAAAATATATTCTCTTGTTGCTTTGCTTTTCATTATTTATGACTTTCAAAATCTGATTTGTTGTTTGAATGACTGTTTTTTCAGTTATAATTTATAGAGACTTGAAGTCCGAAAGCATATTTGCTCCAAGCCTCCAAAGCAGTGGTCACATGACCTTGGCACATTTTGAACTATCTTCACTTTCAAGAGGTTGACTAACAAAAAAAGGTTATTTTTGTACTTTGTAATAGTTATTTTTATTTTATTGTAATAATATATGACCAATTGTCTTGTATAAACAAAGGTTTCTAGTATATTTTTTGTTAAATTTTGTTTTACATTATTGGTTGTAAGAATATGGTGAATTATATTTTTTTTAATAACATGGGACTTTTTAGCCCGGTTCTAATGTATCCGGGCTAAAAAGGTGGGGACATTTTTTTTAATTTCCCTAGATAATTTAGCGATGGCTGTTAGCCGTCGCCAATAGTAATTTGCCACGGGACTATTGGCGACGGCTGATTTCCCGTCGCTACGCCGTCGCTAATGAACTTTGGCGACGGTAAATCGACAATTGGCGACGGGATTTTGCCGTTGCTAATCTATTTTTTTTTTGTAGTGTAGTTAGAATCAATTCAATTGCTAAGGTTTTGTAGATTCCTGGTTGTGAACCTTAACCTAAGTAGCAAACTTGTTCCTTTAGGGCTGGTTGAACTAATTGAATAAGTAGGAAGTTGGGTGTGTTGTTGAATCCCTCTTTAGGGACTGCAAATACCTTGGTTAATCTCTGAACTTAAAGCTATCAATTGGGTTAAATCCTTCTTTAGGGACTGTTCGATTGATAAGGATTGCTAGGACTGGTTGGACTAGTAACTATATTAGGTCGGGACAAGGGCATTTATAGGAAACCTAAAAGGACAAGAGGAAGTTACAATATCAATTAAACCAAATAAAGTGGATAATTGTAGGTGAAACTATTTTATTAATCGTTATCTCCATCCATCTGTTTATAGTTTATTTTATTTTATTTCTTATTTACACCACTCAAAACCCCCCGTTTCATACTAATTGGTAAATAGATTTAACTTAGGAATAACTTGATTTTCTGTGGGATCGACTCGTGCTTACCACGCTACATTAGTTAGGTAGGTTCGAAATTATTTTGATACGGTTAACGCGACTAAAAACCATCCATCAAATTGGCGCCGTTGCCGGGGAATCAAGTTTATTTCTTTGTTTTATGTATTTATTGATTTTTGTGCATATATCTAACTTTGTTGTGAGCCTATCTTACGGTTCACAACACCCTTGCTACTAACTTTTTCAAGATGTTGAGATTAGCGCAGTTTGAAGGTGAGAACTTTCACCAATACTTCACTTGATTGCATGAGTATGTTGACGACCTTGGTTCATGGGGTTATCAATTCAGCATCCGAGATATGATTATTTGCATACTTGATGGGATGACTGTTCAGACGCGAGCACTTGCTGAGTACATGAGTAACGGAGGCCTTAAACGGTTAGGAGGATTGTCGGGGTTGTGGGATTTTTTCTGTTATATGGATTACCATGTTTCACAAGAAGTCTTGCTCGCTACGTCTTCTCCGCCGATGGAGGACTCTGTCACACACCTGGAGGATCCATTGCACACTCTTACTCAAGTGGTGTATCAGTTAGAGGAAAGAAAAATGAGCCGAATCGGAAAATTGGAGGAGCAAATGAGCCGCTGTAAAAACTTGGAGAATCAGATGAGCCAACTCATTCAAATTTTAAGTGCAAAAGGTGAGAAAGAAAGGTGCTTCGAAGAAGAAGAGGAATTGGTTGCAGACAACGATAGTGTCTTCGACGATGGAGGAGAAGGTCTAGTGCTTCCTGACTTGGAATCTCATGAGTCGACGCATGAGGTTACATGTGATGTGTCTCCTACTCCATCTGCACCATCCATTCTGAGCTCGCCCATTGATGAATCAAGTCTAGAGCCATCAACTGAGGCTCAAGAGATAATAAAGGTAAACTTTTGAAATCTTGAAGGTAATGGTGATTATGTTGATCCTTTTGATTGCTATTTTGAAAAGCCACCAGCGGAACTGTGCTGGTGGTATCATATTCCTTCTGCAGAGAGTCATGCTAGACACTTTGATAGATTGAAAGGGGTCTTAAGTTTCACATTTTATGCTTTCAATTTATTGTGCTATGATGTGCCTTGTAAGATGTGTGCACAAGAATATGATAGGCTACTGAGGGCGTTAACAATGTCTGATCTTAGAAAGGTATGATTCTTTTTATTTCTTTTTATTTTTAGTTAGGAATAATTTTCAGATTTTTTTTATTTTCGTAAAAAAAAAACAAAAAACAAAAAACCTATTCCCGTGTCCCTCTTCCTTTCCTCTCTCCACCCGTCTCTGTCCTACTGCTGAGCGCCGCCCCTTCCTCATCGGCTTTCCTCATCACCGCACCACCCATCGCCTCTCGCCAGACCACCGAGCCACCAGCAGCCCCATCGATCTCTTTTGCGCCATGACTGATTCCGCTAGCCGCCAGAATCCACTACTCCGATGCTCCGGATTGCGCACCTTCCTCTCCGTCTGCTTCCTCTCCACTCCAGACCGTCGGCCGGCCACCATCACCGCCTGGTTCTCTCTCTCCTGGTCGCATCTTCAACCCGCGCCTCCACCATTCAGTGCCGCGGTCACCACCAGAAACAGCATAACCCTCGCCTCCCACACCAAAGCCACCGGCGAGGCTTATTCCGCCACCGCTGCTCGTCACTCTGCCATCGCCGATGCTGCTCCGTGTGGCCGTGATTCCTCTCGACCATGCCTGTGATTCCCTGGACTTCAGTATCGGCAGGTAAGTGAAGGTACCATCGAATTTCCACTTCACGATTTCTGGATTTGATTGGTTATGATTTGATTCCTTGGTTATTATTGTCTTGGCTTGGATTCGATTGGTTATGACTGAGATTTTAACTGCTTATTAGTTGAATTGGTGCTCAAGATTGGCAAGTGCAACTAAATTGCTTAAATTTTGACATTGAGATCTTGATGCCTTGATTCTACACTGCTAAATTTTGATGCAGCGGACTTGTTTGTGGTTTTTGTTGGAATTTGAAGTGAGGTTATTTTCATGAGGTGATATGATGATTGCTAAATTTTGTTCTAGCTAGGTTGCTCCCTGAAATCACTTGAATTCCATGTTTTAAAATTGATAAAAGTGATTGAGCATGACTTGTAGGGGCTGATTTTTTTTTGTTTGAATGGTCTTTGTTGTTCTTCATTCTTGGATGGTATATTTTTCTTGGTGGTTGGAATGTGTTTGTTTGTGGTGCATTCTTTTTGTTTTGTGCCATGGCCAGGCGTTTTGCAAAGAGGATAGCCCTATATTTGTCCAACTCCAAGAAGGTTCACGGCTGGCAATTACATCCAAGCGTTGCTGAAAGTCTCCGCTTGAGCTTAGAGGTTGTTCTGGAATGCCTGATGACTTAGTGAGTTTCCCCTTACTCTTTTATTATTTTTCTTTACTTTGAGGACAAAGTAAGATTTTAAGCATAGGGTGGGGAATTCAAGTGTAACTCCATATTTATATATTTATGTTAGTTTTTTTTTTGTTTTGTTTTTTCAATTTTTGTTATGCATTTCATTGCATTTAGGTGTTATTAACGATACCCATCTTGGTTTAGTTTGTCGTCTAAGCATGGGGTGGGGTAGTTTGATAGAGTCTATTTTAGTCATGTTTTTAGAATAGATTTGCATATTAATTTATATCATGTTTACCTATTTTATAGCTTAATTTATATTATTTGGTTTTCGGAGTCTACACTAGTATTGTTATATATTTCAGGTACTTTGGAGGAAATTTGGAATAGTTCGCATTGGACAAATTAAGCTAGATCGGAGCGAGTTGCATGCGTACTCAAATTATGGATCAACCGAATGGGCCGGATGGAATCATACGGAAGGAGTCATTCGGCTTGGGCTTTGCAAGTGCTGATAATTACTACTTTATTATATTTTTTCCGTTAGAAATTATGTTAGTTAGATGAATTAGTTATATATTAATATTATATATCTTTACTAGGATAGATAGATTAGGATAGGTTTTACTGTTATATATATACATTCATACATTCATACGGAAAGGAGGAGGCCGGAACGAAACCGTGTGAGCCGGCCGAGACCAATTTGCTTCCTAAGTATGTTTTGTTTTATTTTTATGGAGATCTAAACTCTCCCGTTTCGTCTACAATTTGACGTTTTGTTTGGATTAATTGTGAGTTTCTGAATCTTGTTCCTTATTTCCTATATTGAATGTTTCGACTTCTTTGCGCTTTATTGTTGATTGTTTTATTCTAGCTTGTCTGATCAACTAGTTAGAATCAATTCAATTGCTAAGGTTTTGTAGATTCCTGGTTGTGAACCTTAACCTAAGTAGCAAACTTGTTCCTTTAGGGCTGGTTGAACTAATTGAATAAGTAGGAAGTTGGATGTGTTGTTAAATCCCTCTTTAGGGACTGCAAATACCTTGGTTAATCTCTGAACTTAAAGCTATCAATTGGGTTAAATCCTTCTTTAGGGACTGTTCGATTGACAAGGATTGCTAGGACTGGTTGGACTAGTAACTATATTAGGTCGGGACAAGGGCATTTATAGGAAACCTAAAATGACAAGAGGAAGTTACAATATCAATTAAACCAAATAAAGTGGATAATTGTAGGTGAAACTATTTTATTAATCGTTATCTCCATTCATCTGTTTATAGTTTATTTTATTTTATTTCTTATTTACACCACTCAAAACCCCCCGTTTCATACTAATTGGTAAATAGATTTAACTTAGGAATAACTTGATTCTCTGTGGGATCGACTCGTGCTTACCACGCTACATTAGTTAGATAGGTTCGAAATTATTTTGATACGGTTAACGCGACTAAAAACCGTCCACATATACTCACTACGAGTATCTGACAACGCCACAAGCTGACGCATGGGCTGCCCTCAACAAGCTGACGAACTATGACAACAAGTATGGGACCCCAACCAATTATGATGAGAATGCCTACGCCAGGCCAGCCCCATCCATGCCCCTCTATGAGCCCTCTAAAGAGATTGACCCAGATGTCAAGGAGCAATACTACAGAGATTAGAACCGCAAACTCCTCAAGCAAGTCAAGTATCTTTTTGTGAACCAGGCCTGCATCGACTGCGGATCACAGCGGCACACCACTACTGAGTGCCCACACACAGAGCAACTCAGGCTGGCAGAATACCAGAAAGAGGCAGCTTACGCAGGGGGTCCCAATCGCTACATGGGGGACCAAAGGTTTCAGCAACCACAATGGAACCAAGGTGCCCCTAGGAACCCCCCGCCCTACAGAGCTCCAGGACATCCGGAAAGGGACTAGAAGAGGGACGATTTACAGACTATCCTACAGGAAATGAGGAGGAATCATTCAGACACTAAGCAGTCCTTCAACTCAGTCTACACTCAGATACAAGGTGTCAGCTCTAGGCTTGGGGAGATTGATATATGGCGGAAGTCAATAGAGACATAGATTGGCCAGCTAGCAGCAGGAGTCCCCAGACAGTCAGGTTCACTCCCAGGATCTTCAGAACCAAATCCCAAGGGAAAGACCGGACACATCGCTGCTGTAAAACTCAGAAGCGGCCATCAACTACAAGAGCCAAAGGTCGGAAAGCAGCAGAACGAAGGAGAACATCAACTCGATATCGACCAGACCTTGGTCGATATCGAGAAGAGGCAACTCGATATCAATAAAAGTTTACTCGATATCGACGACAGAGTGAATCAGCCTTCGTCTGTACAGCACAGCAACTTGACATCGAAGAACTTTGTCGATATCGAGAAGAACCTGGTCGATGTTAAGGAAGATCTAGTCGAGATCGAGAAAGCTGCAACACCTCCGACATCTGTTCTAGCTCCGAATCAGAAAAAGAAGCTGCCCTTCCCAACAAAATCTCCAAAGGACCCAGCAGAGAAGAAATTTCAGCGCTTCATCAAGATGCTTCAGAAGCTCAATGTCACCATACCCTTCACAGAAGCTCTCAATGAAATGCCATCCTACGTCAAATTCCTCAAGGAGATTTTAAGCAAGAAGCGGTCAATGACCGAGATTACAGAGGAGTGCAGCCATATGGACATACTTGAGAAGAGGCCAGATCCAGGTAAGTTTGCTATAACCATTGGATTTGGTCCATATAAAATTAATGCTTTATGGGATCTTGGAGCTAGTGTGAGTGTAATGCCTTTAACGATATGGTCCAAGATTAAGATAGGTGCCCTAGAGCTTGTGGATGCTAGGCTTTATATGGCCAACAACACGGTGGTCATTCCAACAGGCATGGTGGACAATGTGCCAGTACAAGTAGGTAAATTCTTTGTCCCTGCTGATTTCTTAGTTGTTGATATGGCGGAGGACCATGCTTGTCCAATTATTCTAGGAAGGCCCTTCTTGGCGACGGTGGATGCCAATATAAGCGTACGGAAGGGAGTGCTCACTTTCAACATCAGCGATGAGGTAATTGAGTATTTCTTTAATAAAACTGAAAGGCATACAGGTCCAATGGAGGAGGTAAAATCTATCTCAGCTGGTTACATCACTTGTGGCTAAGGTAAGAAATATGACACCTGAAGAGCCGGAGAAGAGGGATATGGAGGCCCAGGTGGAGAAGATCATGGCCATCCTGAACGAAGAAACAGAGAATCCACTCGACCCAAACCAAGGTACGTCGATTTGGACTAACTATTTTTTGGATGCCTTGACAGGATGCAAGTATGGGGTCGAAGTCGGACAAAATTCCTCGGCATCGAGTAATTTAGTCGACATCGACCAAACTCAGCCTCCTCCACCAGCAGCAGCATCGTCGAGCAGCCAACCTGACGCACAGCACTCCTCGATATCGAGTACTTTACTCGATATCGACCAAAACCCAGTTGCATCGACTTCGCCTTCCTCGACGCTGACTCCACCAGAAAGGCTGAACTCCTCGATATCGAGTAATTTACTCGATATCGACCAACACCTGGCTTCCTCGACTCCAGCATCCTCGAGCAGCAGGCCACCAGAAGCTAAAAACTTGTCGATATCGAGTACTGTTCCTCGAGATTGACCAAACGCAGTGACCCCCGAATCCGTTTCTGCAAAGGTAAGCCAAGGTATGGATCTTTCTTCTCCTATTTCCATTAAAGATTTATCTATACATGGGAGAGGTTTGCCTTGGTATGTGCGCTTATGTAGGATTTCCAATGATGAACGCAAGGAGTATGAAGTTGGAGACAAGCTCTATGTTTCCAAATCAAAAGATCATTGGTTCCCTAACAAATTCAACAAGAAGAGGATGGGGCCCTTCGTGGTGAACAAAATCCATTCTGGAGGATTGACGCTGATGGACAAGAATGGAGTCCTATTTGAAGCCCAAGCTACATGGGCCCTGCAAATGCCACCTTGAGCTTAATAGAGAAAGTCGGCCTAGCGACTATAAAATCTAGAGCTTGTAAATAGACATTTATTTTTTGGGACTTTTTGGGCATTGTTGCTTTTTTTTTGTTTTTGGTTTTGAACCTTTAGTTTTTCTATTGTGGGTATATGTCTTCTATATTTTTCCGGTCTATGGGAATAGAAGAAAGTTAAATCGGACTCGGCCCAGGCATATTATGAAGCCCTGCACACTTGTCTAGTGAGTTTCTTTCTTTACCCTTGTTTTTATATAGTGAGGACACTGTAATATTTAAGTATGGGGTGGGGGAAGGGCTTAATTTGTGCATATTTGACATATTTGACATTATGTGTGCATGTATTTAAGTTTATTTCTTGAATTGCTTATACATGGCTATTTTGGAATTCATTATTGATTTAAGTGCTTACATGCATGTTTTCCAAAGTTTGAGAAAAATGACCCCCATTGAAATTTTTTGAATAAATGTCATGGAAGCTTTATTGAACTCGACGATGCAAAATTGGATTCATTAGAGATATAGCATGAAATTGCCTAGTAAAGGGAAGTCACAATGAACTGCATATTTTATTGAAAACCATGAAAGGAGGTAAAATTTGATGTTGCTTTTGACATGTTGCAAGATAAAAGGATGGAGGACTTTATATTTCTATATAATGCTCATATGTTTATATTCCCTAGTCATACCTATGCTTATGAATCACAAAAGCCATACTATGCCTTATTTCATATTATTGCTCCACATGATCTAAAATATTTGCCATTCTTTACCTTATTTCCTATCCGGGGATTAAGTTGAGAATGATGTTACATTATGGAGATGTTGTATGGTGTTTGTGTTATCATATTTGGAGTTTGGCGGAATTGTTTGAAATATATGGAAAATTTAATGAGTGAAAGAAAATCTGATCAAAGATCGACCCTGCTCGCTGAGATAATAGTTTGGCGAGATGGGACACCATGTAAGGAGTCCAAAGCACTAAGTATCCGGGGCCATTCATGACACCCATGTTTGCGACTCGCGAGAAGGCAGTGCTCAGGTTAGAGAGGTAAAAGCATTATTATTGACAAAAGCAATATGAAAGGTGATGAATCTTATGGAGAAGGAATGTGGAAATTCAATTTGGAAATACTCCATTTCCCCGGATCATTTAGCACCACATTGCCAAAAATTGCCCACCTTTAGCCTTTTACCAATCTACTCCTTATTGAGCTTAAATTAAAGTCCTCTTGATTATTAATGCTTTGTCACGAATGAATGTTTTACATAACCCTCCTTTTGTGAGTAGATGTTTCTTTTAATTGCACATGCATGGATTTATGACACAAGTACCTTTTCGAGGATGGTAATTGATTGCAGGGACATATGAGAATGAACCTAATATGTTGAGAGTTTTGATTTCTTCCCCTGAATGACAAATAAAAGTATTGCTTGAGGACAAGCAAGCTTAAGTATGGGGTGTTTGTTGTGAGCTGAATTTGCCATGTTTTTACAGTAACTTTTATATTGTTTTCTGCATACATTTCATGCATTTGGGCTAGAATAGTATAGAATCAGTGTAGTTTTTGTTTATTTGCCAAATTATGGAATCTACACCAGTTTTTGTTTAAATTTGCAGAATTCGAGGAAATTTACAGCAGTTCTGAGAAAGGATGAAAAGCTCGGAAATCAACTACGGAAGTCCAAGGTCGAAAGAACGACAGAACCAGGATGAATCAAGCTGGAGCCCAGAGTTACTCGATATTGAGTTCTTTTACTCGTAATCGACAAAGGATGTCCGAGCAGTGCTGGTCGAGTAGAGCTGATCGAGGAAGCTGAAGACGAAGCCAACCCGACTCCGGAGCTTTACTCGATATCGAGTAAACTACTCGATATCGACAAACCTGAAACCATGCCCTAAGTCGAAGAGTCATGCCAATTCGAGAAGCCGAAGACCTGGAGACGCCGAGCAGCATCTACTCGATATCGAGGATCTTACTCGATATCGACAACCTCAGCGCCACATTTCCGAGCCAGTGTCGGGGAAGAGTTACTCGACCAAGACCAGCAACATAGAAGATGACACAAGTTTACTCGATATCGACGAAAGTTGTCGATATCGAGGACCCCAGAACCACATGCCGAGCCAGATCAAGGACCTGCTACCCGACATCACCAAGCCAGCTGAAGTCGACGTCAACTTTACTCGATATCGAGTAGTTTACTCGATATCGAGGAGCGCTATCCGGAGCCGCGTTACGCGGTGAGCTGTCCGACGCGGTTTGGGATTACTTGGAGCTGAAGGAGTCCGATTCTATCCAAGATATATCAAGTTCTATCTATGGAGAAGAGATTTACCTATTTTAGATTTATTTCCTTTTTGGATTTAATTCCTTTATTCCATTTATTTATCTTTAAGCTATTAGATAATTAGATATAGATATAGATAGACCTTCTTACCTAGAATAGCTAGGGAATGAAGCCTATAAATAAAGCCTTAGGGGCTGGTTTTTATTCATTCAATTTCAGAGAGAACAAGTGAGTAGTAGTAGTAGAGAGAGAGTTTGTGGCGAGCAAGGCGGAAAGGCGAAAGCGGATTTGGCTTGTTCGGTTGTATGCTTTCTTTTTAGTTTTATTCAATGCAAGTTAGTTTCTTTTGTTTATTGATGAGTTTCTTGATAATGAAGAGCGAGTAGTCCACCCACTTCTAGGGTCGGGGTGAGCCCGACGGTAGCCATGTGAGATGATGCGGTAAAGGTACAATCTTTTGATGCAATTCGTCTTCTGTCCCTATGAGCATGATTCTTTTGCGAGAGTTGAAGGTGATCCTTGTTTGTATTATTGAAGCGAAAGTGATCTTAATGCAACTTGGGTTAATTATGTGAAATGGGTTAGTAACAATTAGGGTTTATGCGAAAGCCTCTATATTCCTATTTGTTAATAACGAAAGTTATTTGATGGAAAAAATAATCTTTTATGCCTTTATGTGTTACTTTGCATGGTTATCGTTGTGGTGTCTATACCCTGGCTTTGGAAGTCTTTTAGTATATTGATTTATTTCGTATAAAATCTGAGTTCTGTGTTCGAGAATTTGCAATTTAAAGTTTCTGCTGTTTGTCGATCTAGGGGAGTCGTTAGTCGATATCGAATAGCACTTAGTCGATATCGAGTAGAAGTTTATCGAGATCGAGTTTCTGTTGCTGATTTTGCTTTCTGATGTCGACTTGCTGTAGTCGATATTGAGGACTATTGCTCGATATCGAGTAGCTTCTATATCCTTACTTTCGTTTCTGCTTTGCTTTGTTATTTCTTTCTTCCTTTCTGTCTTTCTGCTATTCTGTCTGTCAGATTTACAGCTACCTGAGATCCGCTAACACGCTTCCTCGTGGATCGATCCTGACTTCCCTCTGCTGCATAGGGAGGAGGTCTTGTAATTATTTGCGTGGGCACGAATCTGGTTTGATCTATTTCATTACATTTTAAACTTGATTTCCTCCTACAACATGAAGACTGCCCTAAGTCTCACCTTGGAGGGTTGCCAATCCCTCACACTCACGTAGGTAACTTCAACATATCTGTCTCAATACATAATACCCCCACAATGGTATGAAGTCATTAAGAGCTCTAAGGCTCAACCTCTCTTTTGCCGTTTGGTGATCTATCAAGTCCGTCTCAGAGGACCACCCAATGCCTGGGCTATAGAGTCATTAAGAGCGTTAGCTCAACCTCACTATACACTTGCCATAGGAATGGGCGATGTGTATCTCATATGAGTGTTTCCATGGTTTGCGTTCGACCAAATTAATGGTTTCCGCCACGGATTCCTCATCTCACGGGCTTTAGCCCCATTCCCCTCGACGTGTCAAGGACTAGCCTTCTGCAAAGTCCTTTGGTCAATGGATCCGCAATGTTCCTCTCTGACCGCACATACTCTAAATACAGTACCCTATTTCTTATCAACTGCCTCACAACCTCATGTCGGATGGGTATATGCCTCTTCTTGCCATTATACGCTCCGCTATTTGCTACTCCAATGGCAGCCTGTGAGTCACAGTGTAGAGAAATCTTAGGAGCTGGATGCCCCCTCATTGGTATATCTGCCAGTAGGCTTCTCAACCACTCAGCCTCTTGCCCTGCTAGGTCTAGAGCTATGAACTCTGACTCCATCGTCGATCAGGCTATGCAACTCTGCTTTGCAGACTTCCATGAGATAGCTGCACCACACAATGTAAAAACATATCCACTAGTGGAGCAAATTTCATCAGTCCCACTTACCCCGTTTGCATCACAATATCCTTCTAGAACGCAAGAAAAACCCTCAAAATGTAATCCCCAATCAAGAGTACATCTAAGGTATCTCATTAACCTTCTAAGTGCAATCCAGTGTTCTTTGCTAGGATTATGTGTATATCTACTGAGTCTACTTACTGCATAAGTGATGTCTACTAAAGTAGCCATGTTGAAATGCACAGTTTAGTTCCATATTCTATACACTTTGCATATTTCGGGTTGGGAATATGTCGAATTTATGTAGTATAAGCTTATTTTCCAGAAATGAAGATCTACATAAGTTTCTGTTTAATATTGCAGAATATGGAGCCATTTCAGGAGAAAACCAAGAAGCAAAGACGGAGGCTGAAGTTTACTCGATATCGACTTCATTTCGTCGATATCGACAAACAATGTCCGGACACACCCTAATCAAGGAGCACCATGTCGAGAAGCCGAGGAACAAAGTCACCCAACTCCAGGACACTCCTCGATATCGAGTTAGTTACTCGATATCGACAAAGCTGAAGGTCATACCCGGAGTCGACGAAGAAGCCTGATCGAGGAGCCGCGGAGTGCTACTCAACTTGACCAGACAGTCGGACACTGAGCAACACTAGTCTTCGATATCGAGGAAATTCCTCGATATCGACAAACCCAGAGTACATGTCCGAGCAACATCGAGAAGAAGCTACCCGACATGCCGAGCCAGCCAAGTCGATGAAGCCACCTTACTCGATATCGAGGAAACTCCTCGATATCGACAATACCTGAGAGCCAGCACCCGAGCCATGTCGAGGACCAGCTAAGTCGAGCATGCCGCTAAAGCTGAAGTCGATGCCCATTTTCCTCGATATCGAGGAGATTACTCGATATCGAGTCTATCCGTGTCTATCAAGATCCATCCAATGAAGAGAAGATTTATCCACTTGAAGATACTTTAGGCTTTTAGATATAATTTCCTTTTTAGATTTATTTCTGCTATTCCATTTATTTATCTTTAAGCTTTTAGATATAGAGATTTAGATAGAGATAGAGATTTCTATCCTTGAATAGCAAGGATTAGAAGCCTATAAATAAAGCCTTAGGGGGCTGAGTTTTATTCATTCCATCACACAGCAATTCAATTTCAGTAGGAGAAGTAGTAGAGAGAGAGTGAGTGGCCAAGAGGTGTTTGTGAAGCGAGAGCGGAATTGGCTTCCTTTGGTTGTAAGCTCTATTTGATTTAATGCAAGTAGTTATTTCCTTTCAATCAATGTCTGAGGTTGCGATGAAGTGCGAGTAGTCCACCTACTTCTAAGGTTGGGGTGATCCCGACAATAACCATGCGTGTTTGAGTTAAAGATCCGACTTTTATCATATTTTGAGCATCTACTACTTGTTATGTGTTTATTACCGATCTAATGGAGGTCCATGCTAAAAACTTGGATTGTAAACATAAAATCAGTAGGGACAATTAGGGTTTCTTGAAAGAGTTGTCTAATTGTTGGAAAAGGCGAAAGCTTGGTCCTTGATGCAATTCACATGATTATCTGTTTATTTCTGCCTTATGCATGCTTGGTTATTGTTGTCGCAAACCCCAATCTTGGAAGTTGTCTTTTATAAAGTTTATTTCGAGAATCCCAAAGCCTTTGTCTTTATTTTATTTCGTTTTAAGTTCTGCCTTCCTCGATATCGACAACTTCTGGTCGATATTGAGTTACTGATCCCCGATTCCAGATCGTCGTAGCTTCTCCTGTGCAGGTACTCGACAAAGACTTCATCGACATCGACATCTTTACTCGATATCGAGTAGATCTAGTCGATATCGACAACCTTCCTGTGACTGCTGCTGCGCTGTTCGACTTGTCCGATCTTCTGTCGACTAACCCTAGTCGAGATCGAGGACACCTGTGGTCGACTTCTATCTGTGAGATTCCACCGCTGCCTAGGATCCGCTGACACGCTTCCTCGTGGATCGATCCTGACTTCCCACTACTGCATCGAGAGGAAGTCTTGTAATCATTTGCAAGGGACGGAATCTAGTTTGCCTTACTTTATTTATATTTTATTGCAAGTCTCCGTTTCCTCCTATCAACAAATTGGCGCCGTTGCCGGGGAGGCTATCATTCGCGCCTTAGGTAGTTAAATCTCACGTCTACTTTGAGTTACTTTACAGGTATATGCGCCGTTCTGGTCAAACACCTGAGTTTGACGCCTTAGACGAACCAGAACACCTTCTACACATCCAAGCTAAGCTGAAAAGAGCCATGGCGGACGCAGAAACACAAGAACAGCTCATTGAGAGGCTTAGGAGGGAAATAGTCACCAAAGATACTGCTCTCGCCACTAAGAAAGCAGCCAGGGAACAAGCAGAAGCTGAGCTTGCCCAATACCCAACCACTGCAGAGGATTATATGCACCCGACTCTCGTCGTGCCTGAATCGGCTATTCTAATCCCTGAAAACTCTTTTGAAATTCGCACTCAATTCCTTATAGAGCTTAAAAATAATGCTTTTTATGGAAAATTCAATGAATGCCCTCTTGAACATATTACAAATTTTTCTGACATGTGTCGTACTCTTGCTGAAGGTACCACTCTAGAATATGTCAAGATGAAAGCCTTCCGATGGTCTCTCGCTGGACCTGCACTGAAGTGGCTAGAAGGATTGAAACCAAGATCCCTCACAACATGGGCCCAAGTGGAGCAAGAGTTTCTCAACAAATTCTTCCCTCCTGCCAAGACAGCACTCCTCCGCCAGAAGATTACAGCTTTCAAACAGAAGCCTGGGGAGTCGCTAGCAAAAGCATGGGAACGATACAAAGAGCTACTGCGATTTTGCCCTACTCATGGACAGCCACCCTACGTAATTCAAGAGATCTTCTTCAATTCTCTTGACCAATTCACTAAAGACAGGATCAACCAGTATACTCGATATGGAACCAGGGTCCTCCTAGGAACCCCCCGCCATACAGAGCTCCAGGACATCCAGAAAGAGATCAAAAGAAAGATGACTTACAGCTCGTCCTTGAAGAGATGCGCCGGAATCAAAGCACCATCAACAACCAGTTCCAGAACATTAATACAAAATTTGGAGAGCTGGACATCTAGAAAAGAAGCATTGAGACTCAAATGGGTAAATTCGCGGCACAGATTCCACGACCATCCGGACAACTCCCTGGGCAAACAGAACCAAATCCTAAGGGGAAGACTGGACACGTCGCAGCTATCAAACTCAGGAGCGGGCACCAATTACACGAGCCAGAGGTCGGAAAGCACCAAGACAAAGCAGAGCAGCAACTCGACAACGAGCAGTAGCAACTCGATATCGAGGAGCCTTTGGTCGATATCGACAAAAACCTCCTCGACACAAACCAGAAGCCAAGCTCGAACTCCACTGCACAGCCCGGAAACTCGAGGTCGACAACCCTACTCGATATCGAGGAAGCTCAAGTCGATATCGACAAAAACCTGGCCGATGTCGACGACTCTGCAACACCTCCGACGTCTGATCTGGCTCCGAAGCAGAAAAAGACATTGCATTTCCCTTCCAAAGCACTGACAGATCCCACTGCAGGTAGGTTCAAACGTTTTATTAATATGCTGCAAGAACTGAATGTCGCTATTCCTTTTACAGAAGCCCTGCAAGAGATGCCTGGATATGTCAAATTCCTGAAGGAAATCCTGAGCAAGAAGCGATCCATCTCAGAGATCGTCGGCGAATGCAAAGTGCTCCACTTCCCTGAAAAGAGACCTGACCCTGGTAAGTTTTCTGTTACTGTGGGATTTGGACAATATAAATATGAGTCCTTGTGTGATTTAGGAGCAAGTGTGAGCATCATGCCCTTATCAATCTGGCGGAAGGTTAAGATAGGATGCATAGAGCCTGTGGATGCTAAGCTATACATGGCAAACAATACAGTGGTCATCCCTACAGGTATAGTTGAGAATGTCCCTGTCCAGGTTGGTAAATTCTTTGTTCCAGCAGATTTTCTTATTATAGACTGTGCTGAAGATCCTACTAGCCCTATTATTCTTGGTAGACCATTCTTAGCTACTGCAGATGCCAAGATCAGTGTCAAACAACGATTGCTCACCTTCACCATAGGCGATGAGGTCTTAGACTTCTCTTTTGGCCCTGCAAAAGAGGAAATTTCATGGCTGAAGGTAAAGAGCATCAGCAACCACGGGATCAAGCAAACAACGGAGGAAAACACCAGAGGCCAACTCGATATCGACAAACCCTTCTCGATATCGACCAAACCTGTCCTCGATATCGACCAAACTTCATCGACATCAACTTCCTCCGCCGAGCCACAGACTTGCCAAGAGCCTAAGTATGGGGTCCCTGTACTCGATATCGACCAGTCCTGCTCGACATCGACGAACCCTAAGCCCGGAGATTTCTGTTTTGGGCCCAAAAAGGTAAGTTCAGGTATGAGTTCTACTCCTCCTCCTCAGTCCATTAAGAAATTTATAAATAATTTAAGGGGAGGTAAGGCCCCGTGGTGAGAAAATCTACGAAAACTAAGAGCTGGGAAGAAAAAGAAGAAAGAAAAGGAAGATTATGCAAGCAACCATCTGTCAGCTGAGCTTGCATACTACAATTACGACCTAGATGATCCAGGAGAAGGGCCAAGCACAAGCGGGCCCCACATTAATGGTCCTTGAGCATAAAAGAAGAAGTCGGCCTAGCGACTCTAAAATCTAGAGCATGTACATAAAACCTTTTGAATTTTTGGGACTTTTGAAACTTTTGATTTGGTTTTGGTTTTTGTTTTTGTTTTTTTTTTAGAATACTTCATGTGGAAAGTCTTGTCTTTGTGTGCAATCTAACACTTTTAGGTCGGCAAGCATAGAAGGATCGCGAAAGGTAGGAAGAAGAAGTCCCTGAAAAACAGTCGGAATCGGCTAGGTCAGTCGACAAACGACCAAAGAGGAGCAACCCAGAAGTTCGTCGATATCGAGCAGGCCAAATCGATATCGACTAAGCCAGACGAATCTCCTCGACTTCAGATTCCATTCAACGCAGACAGCCTACTCGATATCGAGTACAGTACTCGATATCGATAAGACCAGTACTCGACATGCCCTGTTCTGCCTTCCTCGATGCGTTATTCGGTGAGTTCCTTCCTTTACTCTTGTTTTTATACAGTGGGGACACTGTATATTTTAAGTACGGGGTGGAGGAAAGGGTTCATTATCATTATTACATATTCTTGCTTTTAGTTATACATGGTGAAATTTTATTATTATGTTATGCATTCATGTTTCAGTTTTATGCATTTAAGTCTTTTGTCATTATTACATATTCTTGCTTTTGGTTATACATGGTGAAATTTTATTATTATGTTATGCATTCATGTTTCAGTTTTATGCATTTAAGTCTTTTGTCATACTTTAGTCTTGTTTTTTTTTAGTTACATAAAAAAATAAAAAAATAAAAAAAATGTCAAAAAAAGAAAAAAAAAGAAGAAAAAAAAATGCATGTTTAATTTTTGCATTGTCTTAATTTTTATACCTTAACTTAGATGTCCTATGATAATAAATAATGACTGACTTGATCATGTAAATCCTATGGCATGTTTGGAAGGTTTAGCCTAAGTCCTCGAAATTGTTTTTATGTGGATTGTGAACTTGTGATGAAATTGAGCACATATGATCCTAAGCTAAAGGTTGAAATCCAACAAAATTTATCCTAGTGAGAATTTTTGCCTTATAGGGAGAACATTAAAAATCCCTCTGCTTTCTTGAGTGTATTACTCTTCCTATGCATCTCTAAATATTGTGATAGTTATTCAAAGCCAATGCATTTATATGTTTATGTGAATGAGAATTAAAATGACGGAGGCACCTTTTAAGCCAATTTTATCCTCTTTTTACCTACCCTGTATTATCCCTGCTTGAAGCCAGAACATTAGCATGAGACTTTTATTGTAAACTCCACAAAATTATCCTTAGCCAAATTGAGCCTGACCCCATTTGGGAATTAAGACTTAGAGTTGGTTGAAATAATGGTTTGTGGAAGGAATGAGCTTGTGTTTCATTTCAAGTGAGGAGGATTTTTGAATTTGTTAAGATATGGGTTGGTTTTATATTTTTATCTTGCTATGCATACTATGTAAAAGGATCTTTGGCTCACCCTATAAATGCACTAATCTTATGTTATTTTCGTTTCAAAAAAAAAGAAAAAAAAATCGAAAAAAAAAGAAAAGAGAAAAAAACAAAAAGAATGTGATTATGAATAAAGTGCATGAGCCAAATTTACCTTATTTCTTTCATTTTCGCAAGATTCATACTTTGTAGAGGTAAATTTAAGTTTGAAAGGTTATGTACTTCAGTGAGATAAGTTGGAAAGTTTGGTTGATGTACATGATTGAGAGTTATGGTTTGGTTGTGTTGGAGATTTAGGAGTCTTGATTCCCGAATTTTATTATGCACCACATGGCCAAATAATTCCATACCCTTTTATTTCTTACCAAGCCCCATTACAACCCCGCCGAATGGAATCTTCTTTGAAGACTTCTATTGAGCGAAGTCCTCCTGATAATTCTTGTTGCATTTACATAATTGGTTGCGAAGTGGATTTATATTTAAATTGCAATGTTTATGAGATTGTATATGGAATTGAGTTGAGAGTTGATCTGCATAGCCTAAACACATTGAGAGTTGAGTGAAAACACTTTACCCTGGTGAGGTTGGATTTATATTGCCTATGCCCATGGATCGCTCATATATGTGTGATGACGTTAAATTCACTTGTCTTACATTGCTACTACCTGAGATGTTGCTTTTGACAAAGGCGAAGACTTGAAGGATGTGTTGTAGGTCTTGGTTATTGTTTGGTTATTGCTTGAGGACAAGCAAGTCTAAGTATGGGGTGATTTGATGTCTACTAAAGTAGCCATGTTGAAATGCACAGTTTAGTTCCATATTCTATACACTTTGCATATTTCGGGTTGGGAATATGTCGAATTTATGTAGTATAAGCTTATTTGCCAGAAATAGAGATCTACATAAGTTTCTGTTTAATAATGCAGAATATGGAGCCATTTCAGGAGAAAACCAAGAAGCAAAGACGGAGACTGAAGTTTACTCGATATCGACTTCATTTCGTCGATATCGACAAACAATGTCCGGACACACCCTGATCAAGGAGCACCATGTCGAGAAGCCGAGGAACAAAGTCACCCAACTCCAGGACACTCCTCGATATCGAGTTAGTTACTCGATATCGACAAAGCTGAAGGTCATACCCGGAGTCGACGAAGAAGCCTGATCGAGGAGCCGCGGAGTGCTACTCGACTTGACCAGACAGCCGGACATTGAGCAACACCAGTCTTCGATATCGAGGAAATTCCTCGATATCGACAAACCCAGAGTACATGTCCGAGCAACATCGAGAAGAAGCTACCCGACATGCCGAGCCAGCCAAGTCGATGAAGCCACCTTACTCGATATCGAGGAAACTCCTCGATATCGACAACACCTGAGAGCCAGCACCCGAGCCATGTCGAGGACCAACTAAGTCGAGCATGCCGCTGAAGCTGAAGTCGATGCCCATTTTCCTCGATATCGAGGAGATTACTCGATATCGAGTTGAAAGAACCCTGAGCCGCGTACACGGTTTGAGCAGTCCGACACGGTTTTGGATTCCTTGAGGCCGAAGTTGTCCGAGTCTATCCGTGTCTATCAAGATCCATCCAATGAAGAGAAGATTTATCCACTTGAAGATACTTTAGGCTTTTAGATATAATTTCCTTTTTAGATTTATTTATGCTATTCCATTTATTTATCTTTAAGCTTTTAGATATAGAGATTTAGATAGAGATAGAGATTTCTATCCTTGAATAGCAAGGATTAGAAGCCTATAAATAAAGCCTTAGGGGGGCTGAGTTTTATTCATTCCATCACACAACAATTCAATTTCTGTAGGAGAAGTAGTAGAGAGAGAGAGAGAGAGTGAGTGGTCAAGAGGAGTTTGTGAAGCGAGAGCGGAATTAGCTTCCTTTGGTTGTAAGCTCTGTTTGATTTAATGCAAGTAGTTATTTCCTTTCAATCAATGTCTGAGGTTGCGATGAAGCGCGAGTAGTCCACCTACTTCTAAGGTTGGGGTAAGCCCGAGAATAACCATGCATGTTTGAGGTAAAGATCCGACTTTTATCATATTTTGAGCATCTACTACGTGTTATGTGTTTATTACCCATCTAATGGAGGTCCATGCTAACAACTTGGATGTAAACATAAAATCAGTTGAAACAATTAGGGTTTCTTGAAAGAGTTGTCTAATTGTTGGAAAAGGCGAAAGCTTGGTCCTTGATGCAATTCACATGATTATCTGTTTATTTCTGCCTTATGCATGCTTGGTTATTTTTGTCGCAAACCCCAATCTTGGAATTTGTCTTTTATAAAGTTTATTTCGAGAATCCCAAAGCCTTTGTCTTTATTTTATTTCGTTTTAAGTTCTGCCTTCCTCGATATCGACAACTTTTGGTCGATATCGAGTTACTGATCCCCGATCCCAGATCACCGTAGCTTCTCCTGTGCAGGTACTCGATAAAGACTTCATCGACATCTTTACTCGATATCGAGTAGATCTAGTCGATATCGACAACCTTCCTATGATTGCTGCTTCGATGTTCGACTTGTCCAATCTTCTGTCGACTAACCCTGGTCGAGATCGAGGACACCTGTGGTCGACTTCTGTCCGTGAGATTCCACCGCTGCCTAGGATCCGCTGACACGCTTCCTCGTGGATCGATCCTGACTTCCCACTACTGCATCGGGAGGAAGTCTTGTAATCTTTTGCAAGGGATGGAATCTGGTTTGCCTTACTTTATTTATATTTTATTGCAAGTCTCAATTTCCTCCTATCAACAATAAGCTATGTCAGGCCGAGTATAGTTCATCAATAACATTAGACTCCCAATACCTTTAGCCTATTCCTCTTGGGAAACACCTATACCTGAGTTCTTCACTAACTCTTTGGTAGCATCATATGGGGTCCTAACTGGCGTCACATCATAGTTGTTAAAGTTTTTCAATACCTTCTCTACATAATAGAATTGAGACAAAGTAAAGCCATTTCTAGTTCTAGTCACTTTAACACCTAGAATCACATCTGCTTCACCTAAGTCTTTCATTTCAAAGCGAGAGGAAAGAAACTTTTTGGTTTCATTTATCACATGCATGTTAGTACTAAACAACAACATATCATCAACATACAGGCACACAATAACACAACCATAATTGTACATCTTGGTATAAACACATGCATCAGATCCACTAACCATAAATCCAAAACTCAACACAGTGTTATGGAATTTCTCATACCATTGTTTAGGTGCTTGCTTTAGGACATAGAGAGATTTTTTAACCTACAAACCATATTCTCCTTACCTGGAACCACAAAACCCGGAGGTTGTTCCATGTATATTTCCTCATCTAGATCACCATTCAGAAAAGCAGTCTTTACATCAATTTGATGTACTAAGAGCTTGTAATTAGATGTTAATGCAAATAATGTTCTAATGGTTGCAATCTTAGTTACAGGAGAATAGGTGTCAAAATAATCTACTCCATGTTTCAGTGTGAATCCTTTGATTACTAGACTTGCCTTAAATCTTTCTATAGAACCTTCTGTTCTAAGTTTTCTCTTAAAGATCCATTTGCAACCAATGGTCTTATAACCTCTAGGCAAATCAACTAGTTCCCAAGTGTGATTACTTGTGATAGATTCAATTTCACCGTTTATAGCATCTTTCCAAAAAGAACTAGCATCTACTGAACTCATAGCTTCTCTATATGTTTTAGGTTCATCCTCTATCATGTGAACATAAACTAGAGCTTCATTGATTTCATCTAAATCACGGAGTTCAGTTAAAAATGCAGTCACAAAATCAGGATCATAGCTAGTTTCAGTTCTACGTCTTTTACTTCTTTTAATTTCACTAGGTTCATCAACATTGATAGAAGCAGGTAAAGGCAAAGATGCACTTTCAGAAACAGTAGGAATACTATCATGATCTTTCTTCAAAGGAAAAATATGCTCAAAAAATTCAGCATCACGATATTCACACATCGATATATCATGCAAGCACATAAATTTATAGATGTTATAATTGCTCTCTTTATAACCAATAAGACTAATCATCAATCATATAAGATCCAACATCATTTCATTTAAAGGCATATATGACCACTTTAGACACACGACCCCCACATTTCTCATATACACTAGGTAGACTCTAAGTCATATAAAAACCTTGTATGGGGTTTTGTCTAACTTCTCATGTGGTATCTCATTTCCTACCTTTATTGAATCTAAATTATGTTGCTTATAATTTTATACCTCATATGTCATGAACAAGTCATCCTACATCTTTGAGCTTGGTAAATACATGAACTTGGTATCTCTTAAGATCTCTAAAGATCATCTACTTAATGTGATATAACACCTTTACCACTTTGCTTTTAAAGTTCTACACTACTACATTTTTGGCCTAAATGTAACATTTTTTATGTAACATTTTTATAAAGTGTTACCATATCTATCTATTGTAACATATTTGAATCTTTATTAGCAAATTGTTACATTAGCACAAAATATGTTACATTGGATGTAACATCATTTAAAATAATGTAACACTTTTGCAAATGCAACACCTTTTACATTCTATTGTAACACATGTTAAAAAAGTAAAAATTCTATGTCAAGGTAAAAAAACACGATTTCTGTTTAGCGCAGAGTATTTTTTCCGTTTAGCGCAGGGTCATGGTCGCAACGACCATATATGTAATTGGTCGCAACGACCATTAATGGAAATGGTCGCAACGACCAATTAATTTGTACTCCATAGGTTAGGTGGTCGCAATGACCAAGTCCGAATCTGGTCGCAATGACCATGTTTTTAGCCCGTTTCTAAAAAGAACCGAGCTAAAAACATCATGGGATATTTAAAAAAAAGACCTTTTAGCACGATTCTGGAATTAACCGAGCTAAAAAGTCCTTATTATTGAAAAAAAAGGTCCAGTCGAACGTCTTCTTCTTCCCCTCCTCTACGCACACACAAACGTCTCCATTAATACCCAAAACACAAATTCCGGCCTTTTATGAGTGAAGATCTATGTAATTGATACCCATATACTACTAATCTAAGCACAAATACACAAAATCACACCCCTTTTCACACAATCTTCCAATCCCTAAAATCAAATCACCCAAAACCCTAAAACCACAATATTGTACTCGAAATCACCAAGAAAATAAAGAAAACGTACCTTAAAGTCGAGAGATTTTCGATTGGGATGCATTTAATTGAAGAAATAGAGATGAAAGTGACAATTTGTGGGATTTGGGGCTGCTGCTATTTGCTCCTCTGGTTGCTGCGATGTGAGTCTCACATTGTGAGATATGTGGGGTGAAGTAGGTTTGGATAGGGGTGTAAATTAATTTAATTGCAAGGGTATTTTAGTCATGCTCTATGAAAAAAATTTACTATGTTCGAAAAAGTAGATCCCTAAAAAAATCTATAAAATAGAATAATTAAAATTTAAATATATAAATTTGCTGAAAGTGGCAATTAAGATTTTTAGTCATCTAACCTTCCAACATAAATTTAATTTCCATGAATAACTATTTTAAATTTTAAATTATTATTATTATTATGTTTATGTGGTTCATTATTTTTTTTCTTCATGAATCATAACTTATCCACCTTCATTTCTTTTTAGACATTTAAAAAACAAACTAAACTCCCTCAACCTTATTATCTACTTAAAATTAGAATTAATGATGATTTTAATTCATATATTTATAACTAATAAATTCCGTTGATAATTTTTAAAATCAATTTTGGGATTTCTTATTAATTATTAAATTTAAGGGATAAAAATTACTTAAACATGTTGATATTAATTCTTTTATTTTATCACAAAAGTATACTATATATCACTACTACACATGGTGTTATTTATGATGTTTAAAAACTGATGTTTTTCACAAAAATGCAATTAAAGATACTTTTTATGACATTTAACTACAAAAAAATCGTAAATTTATATAACACAATTTATTTATGGCGTTTTGAAAAGTCATAAAATTTATCACATTTGCAAACGTTATTAAAACTAAATTTTACGAACTCAAATTTATAAAGTTTGAAAAAAATTATCGTCCCTAGCTATTGGGGAATATTTCAGAATTTTTCAGTAAGTTTTTTAAAATTTCATAAAATTAGAGGCAAATTTTTAGTCCAAAATTTTGGGCCGAATTATTGAGCGCCAATGAGCGGCAAAGCTAAAAAAAGGACGGAAGAAGCTTTAGGTTGTGTTTCATAGGGCTTTTCATCAGGTTTCAAAGGTTTAAAAAAAATTTAACCTCTTCAGCAGATGTTTGATAGCAGCTATGGGATCAGCTTCAAGGGTTCAAGGTGCATTTTATTTTCCATGATTTCAAAACCTTGGGGGGGGTAGATTATGGAGTTTGGGGTTATTTTTTGGGGGAGTTTTATCCACTTTACTCCCTTTCTCTCTCGATTTGCAGCAGCAACCACCACAGCATGTAGGCGACCTCGAGCACCACCTGTCGGCAACCTCGAGCAGCAGCATCAACCACCCCAACGAGAGATGATTTGCAGCAGCGACCACCACAGCCTGTCGGCGACCTCGAGCACCACCTGTCGGCGACTTCGATTTCAGCAACCATTAAATTGCTGTTCAAGAGCAACAAAAATCCGAAGGGAGGAAGAAGAAAGATGTATTGAAAAGCGCTATCAGCAACCATTAAATTGGTGGACTGGAGTCGGGTGGACTATGGAGGAGGAGGAGGGGGCGATTTCAGGCCTCCAAGGATGGACTAGGCGGAGGCGAAGGGGGCAATTTGAGTTGGTGATGGCTGCCCACTTCAGGCCATTGGAAGCGACGGTAGTAGCAGAGAAAATTGGGGCAAGAAAGGAGAAGGGGAAGGAGTAAGTGAGAGGACATTTTAGACATTTTAACCTTAATACCCATTTACAAACCTTACCATCACCAAACACCCAACAAGGTTATTTTAAAAAAAAAAAAACTCCACCTCCCACAACTCCATAATACACCAAATAAACTCCAACTCCTAAAGAAAACCCAACCCCTAAAACACCTCCGTTTTACCAAACACGCGCTTAACCTAAATTCTTTCTCTGTTGATTTACTCCCGGTGCATAGCCTGCATATCTCTCTTCTCTCCTTCCCAAACCTGCGAATCGAAGAAGCAGTCGCGACTCCGTTGTCAGCCCTTCGTGGTCGCTCATGCCGGAAGTGCCCTAAGCTCACGTCGTCTCCTTCTCTAGCTTCCCAGGCCATCACTCTCGCTCTCTCTCTTGGGTCACCCTCGCCAGATTTAGTGGGAAGGGAACACTAGTGAAGAGGGATGTTCAATTACAATTTTTCCAAGGTCTAAGGTAAATCACAATCTTCTGTTGCTAGTTATAACCTTCAATTGGTGGAATTTGAAGGTTCTATCATTCTTCAATTTTTTTCAAATTAGGATTCCTCCTGGGTGCGACTCAACTCGTCATGGATGTCCCTGTGTACTGCTGGTTCGCGCTCGAGAATAGGGATCATTCTCTTTCTCTTCCTCAGATCTCCAGTATTCTCTCCAACTTTATTTTGAGGTAACCTCGTTAAACCCCTTTCTTTGCAATTTAGGAGCTTGGTAGTGTTTGGTTAGGGTTTGATTTGGGGAAATAGGGATCTGGGAAGAGCGAGATCCGGATTAGGGTTTGATTTCGCGAAAATGGGAAAGTTTTTTTTTTTGATCGAATTTGTTGATTAGGTCATCAGAACTTACTTAGCCTAGCTACTTTTTTTTGTGTATCAAAATCTGATTAGGTTGTCGAATTTGTTTATTAGCTTCTTCTTGTATCACAAACTCTAGGAAATTTATTGATGATCGTTTTGAAATTGTCACGTATTAACATGGTTTCTTTTAGTTGTTATTTTTATTCAGCATTCTCCTGAAATGTTATTTTTACACGTTGAGATAAAACACATGAACACACTCCTGCACCTTTGAATTGTGATTATTAGACACAGTTTAAAGTCTTAACCAATCTAATTCAATAACTTTAATATATGGCTTTAATAATTTCTAACTTTTATGAAAAAATGAGATTTTGACAGTAAAGGGTCCTTTGGTGACAAGATGAAATGATATATCGTATCCCATACTATATAGCTTCCTCCTGTTTTTAAAATGAAGACTTGGGAGCAGCTCACTTTTTTATATATATATATATATATATATAAAAGAAGTTGTTCCTTGGCAACATGTTGTTTTTAACTTTATTCTAAGCCCTTCCTTTGCAATATGAATATAAATGTTGTGCTATAAAATTAAACTCAAGGGTTCAGGCACTATAACCTCATTTACATCAGACAACCTTTCTTACATATAAGAAAAGCTAACCAAAAAGTCATTAGATGAGAGAAAAAATGCATTAAGTATATGGGGCTATGCAGTATGTATTCCTGTCAGCCTACCTCTTGACTCACACTTCTCACTCACTGTCATTGCCATATGGATCCTCGCCTAGCAATATCAGAATCCAGATTGCACCTTAAATTGTCCACATGTAAGCCTTCTAATTTGATTTACTTTTGTAGTCCTTTTAATTAAATTCAAATTTTTATGCTCATAATTGGTGTATTATGGTGCAAGAGATGAGTTCTTTTTGTTTCTTAACTATGATTGAGATATAATCTTATTTTCTCTTGCTGTTTGATGATCTGCATCAGTTTGTTTCCTTTTCTGGTTGATTTTCAGATTTTTTTTCTTAAGGACGTTTTTCTTTTATTTGAACAGAAATATTCATGGAGAGTTGCGGGGGCAGAACTCCTTGATATGATTATAACCAAGATAGTTTCATTTTTTAAGATCCATCTTGTTCTTGGTAGAACTCCTTGATATGATTCTAACCAAGGTACACTACTATATATGAGGTCATTTATGACATTTAAAAGAGGGTGTTTTTCATAAAATGCTATTAAAAATGTCTTTTATGGCGTTTAAATAGAAAAATGTCATGAATTTGTAAACCACACTTTATTTATGGCGTTTTGCAAACGTCGTTAAATTTATGGCGTTTGCAAAACGCCATGCTATTAAAACTAAAATTGTGAACTAAATTTTATTGCGTTTTTTAAATGCCGTAAATTTTATGGCGTTTTAAAAACGCCATAAAATTAGGGGCAATTTTTTCCAGTTCAAAATTTTGGGCCAAATTATTAAGCGGGAAGAATAGAAAATAAGCTATTCGGCGTCTTGGCGTAACCTAATTCTACTACCGCTCCTCTCATCATCTCTCTCTCTCTCTCTCTCTCAGTTCCTTCCCCTAAACCTTCCATTGAACCAGAGAAGCATTGCGCCGTCGTTGTTGCTCTCGCCGGCACCGCCCCAACCTCGTGTCACCTCCTCCTCTATCTTCTCTAGAAATCTCTCTCATTTTCTCTCTCTCGTACCACCCTCTCCAGATCTAGGTGGAAATATAATACTAGTGAAGAAGGATTTTCGACTACAATCCTTAAGTTTTGCAAGGCCTAAGGTAAATCACAATTATCTAATTTGCTAGTTATAACCTTGAAATGATGGAATTTGATGGTTATAACCTTCAATTGATGGTTCTTCAATTTTTTTCAAATTAGGGTTCTTGGAATTGGAAATCTATTTAGGGTTTCATTTACTAGGAAAATCAATTGGAAATCTTCAGTTCCTGAATTTGGAACTCTTCAGTTCCTGGGATGAAAGTAGAAAAACATGGAATCAAAGCTTGGTGAGTTTGACGAATCTTTTGCGATTTCTATTGAAACCTATGCCGCTAAGAGACACAATGGAATTCGAGCTTGGTAGGTACCTCAATATCTCTATTTGTGCTCAATTGATATGAAATTGCGCCTGCTAATTTCTGTATAATGAATTTGATCTTTCTTTCTTTGTTTGCAAATTTAAATCAAGAAATTACATGTGTTTCTTTTTTGCTATAATAAGTAATTAAAACTGTTAGTCTGCTGAGCAAAAATCTGGTAGTATTACATATATGAAAATTATATGAATTTATTTATAAGGTTCCAAGATTAGCTCCTAAGTCATGAACTCATGATTTCAGTACCTTGTATGTTTTAAGTAGTAGCAAATGGCTTGATCACAACTAATATGTAGCCCAGCTAGCAACTGTAGTTCAGTACCTTTGTATATTGTAACTGATTTAGCTATTTTGCTCAGGTTCTAAAGTTTTTTGTGCTTGATTTTAATAAATCTACTCAACCTGTCACAACTATGATACAGGTAGATGTTCAATTAATGTGACTTATATACCTTGTTTTGTAATTGATAGATATTTTCATCATATGTTTTTTGAAGTGTTGTACTGTACCTTTATTCAATTAATAACTCCAAACTAACTTTGTAAATGTTCCTGATTTCAACAGAGAAATTTGAAAAATAATGAGTAGTTCAGTGAATCAAGAGAAAGATGAGAAGTTTAATCGAACAAAGAGGGAGATTGTTGAGATGATCAAAACAATTACCCTTTCCCTAGTCCATAAGGTAAGAGAGAGAGCCACTGCCTTTTTTTCCCCTCACATTGTGTTATTCTTATCAAGTATGATCTTATGATGTTATAAGTACTACTTTTAATGGGTTTATTACTTTGTTTAATTAAGAGTATCTTAATTCAAGCCATTTTTATATTAAAGCTTTTTCTTAGATTATTTCTTTTATGTTAATATTACTAGTTTGTGGTACGGTTGTTGTTCTGGCTAATGTGCCCTAGCAATGTGAGTTATTACTTATTGTAAATTTCCTTTATCCATAACATATTTCTATTGCACTCTCCTCCCTTTTTAGGATTTTTTTTCTTGTTCTTATTTTGATATTGAATCTTGTATGTTTATGAAATTTTTTTTTTATAACTCAAATGTTTTTTAGTTCACTTATGCAGGCCCTGAACTTATGAGTGAACATCATTTTCAGTTGTGCAAAGAGATGCTCTCCCTGCATCATTTTCGTTGATGAGATGTGCATCTGTACGCTACCTCTTCCTCTTTCCGTCTCCCTCTATACTTCGAACCTCCACTCTCCAGATCTGAAAGCAAATCATCTCCGGCGCCCTCGCTGCCCTCTCTGGACGATCTCAGCCCTCTCTAGGGTAAGTGTCTCACTCTCTCTTCTCTAAATCTATTCTAGTTCTTAACCCAATTGCTCAATTTAGACATCCATATCCACAACATCTGTCATATGTTATTGAATCTATTTGAATCTGGTCCCTCTAATCCCATTTTGCGTATATTTAAATATGTTACCTGCTTCTATTTGTTTGCTTCCATATGCTTTGAGTCTAATTGAATCACTTAATTTCAACTTTAGTTTCCAAATTTTTGGGCATGGTTTCGTTTTTTTCCCTAGCGATGTAACAGAAATTTGTGGCCACTTGTTTGTTTTGGTTCATGGTTGACTGATTTTCTTGATTGGTGAATTCATGATTTTGTACCTTTTTACTTGTATTTTTTAGGGAGAATCAATGTAGCAATGCGAATAGATTAAAGAGACGGACTAAAGAGGGTGAGTCATTTCTATCTCTATTTCGTTTCTTTCTCTAGTCATTTACACCTTAATTTTATACTACTTTTCATTGAATTGTGCTATTCAAATTTGCAGTCATGGTGTGTGTGGGAGGAGGGAGGGGGAACAATTAAAATGACGTTTCATAGAAATTGATTTGGTTGGTATGTTAACAAGGAAAGCCAGGTTCCCTGGATCATTTAGCAATGTAATATCCTTTCAGTTAAAGTTGTAAAAGGTGTTTCGTTCTTTAAGTATTTTATTTCTTCATTTTTAATTTCTTTGTTATATGTTTTGAACATTGAAATAGTTTTCATGTGCACTATTAGGTATTGGATTATGTGTCAAGCATGTGTATTTCATTTCTTCATTTTAAGTATTTAATTTGTTTATGCATTTATCCTTGTTTATATGTCTTTAAGTTTAATTTGAAACATGTGTCGGTATGTATTTTATTTCTTAGTGCTGCTGTGTTTTGGAATTAAGTGTTCAGATTACAGCTTCATTATTAACTGAAGTGTTGCTGTTGAATATTTTGGGGTTGAGTCTGTTCAGATTATAGCTTGGAACTCAAGTGCTATTGGGTTTCTTATGTGTGATAATGCACTTTTATTATAGCTTGTTATTAAGTGTTGTTCATGATTCAGGTATGCTTAAATATATTCTTGATTGATCTTCTTAAAGATCATAAATTCTTATATTGGTCTTCTAAAATCCTTACTAGTGCAGTGAAACATAAGCTATCTCCCCACTTACCCGAACTTGAGAAAAATCAAAGGAAGGAATTGATAATGTTGATGAAGAAGGTATTTGCTAATTTTGTGAGGTTAGTAGAGAACTTGTCTTTTATGTTTATTGTTTGAGTTCCATCTCTATTTGTGATATTTATTTATTCAATTCAGTTTTTTATTAGTTATTTCCTTCATTTGAGGCAAGGCATTATTTTGTGAATTTATTTAAGCTAAAAACCTGCCTAGCTTGACATTAATTTGATATTATAAGAAAATAAACCTTCACTAAAATTATGTTCAAAAGGCTAGTGCATTGATGGATTTCCCTAAAGGACGCAATTTCAGAGATTGACTATACAATATTTTTAATCTTGCATATGATTTGTAGAGCTTGTAATATGTAATCTCTTGTTGGACTTGGAATAGGGAGTAGAAATCCCACATTCGATGGTTAGGGTGAAAATCAATTCTAGCAGTTAATGATTCGTTGTTTTAAATATTGACATTAGGTTATAGGCGGGAGTTTACTTAATCATTGAGTGTTGTTTACAACTTGGTGGGCTCATTGTCGGTTCTGGAAAGTGGAAGCTTAAGTAGATAATAATTTTCAAGTAATATATACATTTTTATTTCTGTGTGAGCAGTTTATCCGTCATGTGGTTAAGCTGATGTTGACTGTAGAAATTAAATGCTATATAGGCTGTCTAATTTTCTATTTCTCTTATGTATGTATTTTTCATTGTCTAGCCCAGTTTATCTACAAGCTTTGAACATTCTAGTGGTCATCCAGAAGTGGATGAAGAGGTTAGTTTACTTGATTCTTTGCTGTTTATCTCTCTCTAACCTCTTTTTATGGCCAATGGTTGATTTTGGATTTTTACATGTATTTTTAACAAAGAAAATATTTTTTCTTCATTACCTACTTATCTGTTTATGTGTCTCTTTGAACTTCTGTTAACATTTTTATTTTTATAATAATGTCCCTATTCTATGATATCTTTTAAAGAATTCATCTTTCTTTTCTCATGAGTCATGCCTTTTCTCTTATTTTGAAAGAATGAAGGAAATGGGTATGTATTTCATGAAGTTTCAGTTAGATGTAGCTTACAATTGATTTACAAGTTCTAGTTTATTACACATTGTCTTCTTTGTAGTGTCACTTGTCTACTTTTTACATGCTAAATAACAGTTCATATGCTCCTTTATTTTACATGCTAAATCTGAGTTTTTGAGGTTTTAGGTGAGACAATGAAGTGGTGGTGGTGGAGGAGAAGTAGATGCAAAGAAAAGCACAGAGAGATTGCTTCTTAATGGATGTCAATTATAGACACTATATTATATTGTATCTCTCTTTCTTACTCTTTAACATTCTTTGTTTTCTTGTAAATTTTGGCACGCTTGGTTTGAAATGGACATCCAGTTGTATTTCTATAATTCAGTAACTACTATTGTAAATCTCTAGCAGAGCAATATATTACTATGATTTTTTTTAAACTAGTGAACTTCAATGGCGTTTGAAAACGCCATGAATGTAAAAGTTTTTTTTTTATTATTGATCAATATGAATCTCGAGAGTGAATGCTTGAGGAGGGAAAGATCACTCCTAAATGCAGCGAACCTGCCTGGAGCGAGCCTCTCATAGAGGCTTTTTACTTGATTCATAGAAAAAATCTCTATTAATAACAAGAAAAAAGTAGCAATTCGGCTTCGAATGGGAAGGGCAGTCTGCCTACATAACTTGGGCATATCTGGCATCTTGCTCACTCCTGGGTGACCGATAGCGAAGTAGTACCGATTGTGATTTTGATCTGGCAATTAAGGCGCGTTGTATCGAATTAAACCACATGCTCCACTTTCTTTTTTTTCTTTCTTTCAAATATTCAATCATAGAATCGATTCCGATTGTCAGATAGGGAGTTGGAACAGCTGTTAAGCCAATGAAGACCAAAGCAAGGAAAGAAGGCGTTTCAAAAGGAGATGCGGCCGCAACGCAAGAGTCTCTCTTATACCAGTATACCAGAGCAGCTCCAGGAAGCCTTAGGTCTGATCTGCTATATGTCTTGAACTTCGTGAATAACTCCATTCTATCTCTCGGTCAGCTTTAAAGGCCAAACTTTGCTCATTATAATGTTTCCAAAGCATCTTCCGCCTTTTTCCTCTTACTAGTCCTATTGCTTGCTATACGAGCTGTTCGCCTTTAGATCAACAATCTGATGTGTACCACGAAATCGATCTTCCTCTGCGTATGGGTTCGACTGTGATCACAAAATTCACTCACTAGCTCTTCAAGCTCTTTCTTTCATGGGAATACAAGAATGATTATAGAGTTCCCATAACCGTATTTCTTAGGGCTTGAAAGCTTCAGTGTTCTAGGGACTGTTGAACAGAATTCCACCACACTAGAATGGATGAGAAATGGGACAGAAAAATGTCTTTATTGATTACCTCACGGGATGCACTTTTTAAGTTATATTTGATCTTTTTTATTCTCATCAAACTGAAAGGATAGCAAGTTACAAATTCTGTCTCGGTAGGGCGGTTCGCTTGAGTTGCTCAACCGCCTCAATCATCGTTCCTTCCTTCGTAGTGAAATAGATCGATTGGCTAGGGGCAACAATTGCATCTTCTGCCTAGGTCTGCTTCAACGAGCCTCGCACTCTATAATGACTCTCCAATAACAGATCAAATTGACTTATTCGCTCGGCCAATCGTCGGAATGTGTACGAGATACCATAAGGGCCCTCCGGAAGAGCGAAGAAAAAGAGGATGTTTTGTTAATAGGAAGAAAAAAGGACTCCTTAGGACTAGGAGAAGAGCTTAATCAAAGGAATTGACGGGGGCCTGCACAAGCGGTGTGTTCCCTTCAGATAACAAGCATTGTAGCTAACGCTCGCACTGAAATTCTCCCAGCCTTACTATCGCTTAGTGCTTGTGCTAAGGAATGACTTTGTTAGGGATTATTAAAAATCTCACAAATCTAAACCCTAAACCCTAAACCCTAAACCCTAAACCGGGTGAACATGCATTCTTTTATCTACAGTACACGGCCTTTACTCCATAGGGCCGAAGCTTGACTAAGAAGTGGAAGTGGTTGTATTTTAAGTAGAAGCCGGACACATAGATAACTGCTCTTCCCGGCAGTATTAGGCTGCATGGATCTGTCGGAAATTGGAAAATCTATGGGAAGCTTGACTTGGTCTCAAACTTGCTTGGCGTACTGCAGAGCAAGCGAATCAAACTACAGGGCGGCGAGAGGTGTAAGCGCCGCGAGGTGTGAAGCGTCGTTGGGTGATGGCTTGTTGAAGCCAGTCTTGTAGCGGCGTTGCTTCCTTTTGTTCACCGCGACTCGAATCCCTAAGATTGATGTGGAAAGATGGCTTTACCTTTTTTTAAAAGTATGTATGTACGGACCGTAAAGACCCATTATCTAAGTTTAAAAACACAAACTGTACGTGAGAGTTTCCCTTCATACGGAATGAACTAACGATCTACGAATATCAACGGCCTGTTGATGACTCCATCTAAAATACAATAGGGGCAGCTGGCTGCTCATAAATGCTGTGGCATAAGTTATCTAGCTACATCTGCTAGAAGAGGAATAGGATATAGGTCAGCCGACATCTTCCATCCAGAGAACTAAGAAAAAAAACTATAGCTTCGCAGTGACAACCTTGATCGAATGTTCTCTGTTGCTCCGATCTCCTCTACGCCTAGGATAGTTGGAGTAGTTTATAAGGCAAAAGCAACCTACGACCAGTCAGTTAACAGCCGACCGACTCTCCCTTCTGTGCCACCTGCAAAATGAAAACTAACTCACTTGCTTGCTGGCCTGAATGAAACCGTACCTCCTGCCCCTATGTTACGCAGCCCCTCTAAAGTAAGCTAACGCTTACCTCGACAACACCCCGGATATAAGGGAAACATTTTCCCCGATTCCCCATGGTGGATTACCATACCATTTCAAGTTTTCCCCATGGTGGAGCATGGCTGTCGTCAGCTCGTGTCGTGAGATGTTCCTTTACGGCGTAGAAGAATCGGCTCCACTACACGAAAAAAAAGAAACACGAACACTATTCCGTTCTCAGCGGAAACCCGAAAGAATAGGGATAGGAGGCTCAAAATCCCTTGATTCGACTTTTGGCGGGCCATTGTCTGGGTTTGGTACACCTCAGATTTGACCTGTTTTCCATGCCATAGGGATCTTCTCGTTCCAGGTATGCTAGAAGTAAGCTATGAGGGGCACGCCGGCCATATTGTCGCTATGTAGTTAGGACGTCCGTTCACGGAGGTTGTTGTAGTAGCGGGCTATAATGTACTCTTTTCCTTGGCTCATCAATTTGTGAGATGGACGAATCGTTTACCGTCATTGCTTCTTCTCCGGGAAAAGAAGGATAGACTTTGCTTTACAACGATAGGGTTACCCCTCGTCCTACGACCTTCCCGCCTAAGGGGAGGCCTTCACGGCTGGCCTATCTTGTCTCCATATTGCTTGCCACAGCTCTATTCCCGCCCTTTGTCAGATCCACCGAAATGAGCGTAGCCTAACTCCGAACCGAATTTCGTGCCACTACGTACCACATCACCGGGCGGCTCGCCTTTCGGGCCTGTGCTAGGGATTCCGTAGTAGTGCATCAGAAATTGCCAACACAAACGAAACTCAAAATAGGCAATTTCCTGCTCTTCTGTACTTCACTTCTGGTAAGTCTCATCGCCTGCATGAAGCCGGAATCGCTAGTAATCGCCGGTCAGCCATACGGCGGTGCGTGCTACTGGCCCGCCTACTGAACTGGATAGATGCTTATTGTTACACTTCCCTAATACCTTAAACGCCATGGAATATATATTTTACTAATATTGCACAGATAGCATGGCGTTTACAAAACGTCATGGTTTACATTTTCTATGGCGTTTCACAAACGCCATAAAAATATGGGTAAAAGCACGGCGTCGGCTTCGACGACGTTTGGGCATGGCGTTTAAAAACGCCATCTTATGGATTCTATGGCGTTTTTCAAACGCCGTTGAAGAATGTATTTGTACTAGTGGTAGTTTTTTTTTTAAAAGATTTGTCTTGTTCTTTTGTATATATAAATTTGTTACTTCTTCTGTGTATGCTTGCTGTTTTTTACTTTTGTATGTTTGTGACTGTTCTTGAAGAGCTAAAAAATAACCTTGATCTGAACATTTTTCTATTGTTGGTATCATGTGCATGTGATTTCCTGTTTTATCATTCATGATCTCTTAATATTGGATGAGTATTATCTTTATCACGACCAATCTAAGGGCTTTGGTGTAGCTGAAATTAGTAAAGCTAGATAAAAACATTCAATTTGTTTTGGGGGAGGGGGGGGGGGATTGGGTTAAGTTGCATCAATTTAGATCATTTTAAGATTTTTTAATCTTATGGAACCACTACCAATCTTAAGTTATTTGCCATGTTGCCTTTCATATATGGACATGATTGTGTTTTCTTATGCAGTAGATCTCAATACATGTTTGGTAACTAATTCAATTTTGCAGTTTCTTTAGGAAATTTAACTGTGATCTTCAATATCAATACATGTTTGATAACTAACTTAATATTCAGTAAACAATTTTCTGGAGGCTTGATTACTTCTGTATAATTGTCTCTCTGTTATTTAGGAAACGATCTATATTGGCCAGCTCATAATTTGCACAATTGAAAGTAAGTTGTTAGCAAAAACTTTCTATCAGAATGTTCCCTTGTCCGCATATATAGTAATCCTGCTATAATATTATCCTTGTGTGATGTCTTACAACCTTGATAGGAAGGAAGTATTCCTTATTGGCATTGATATGTGATAATGCCTTTGTTTTCATGACTTATCTTGATATGTGATAAAAAAAAGTGTAATTTTTTTATTCTTTTTCCCTTTATGTCATCAAAGATTGAAAGAAAACGAACTGAAATTGATTTTATTTACAATATGCTCACATAAACTACATTCAGAGCGTTGCAATGAGTAAAGGGATTTAACTTTTGAGATCTATCAACCGGTATGTCATGCTTATTTCTTTGTCATGCTCATTATTTCTATTTGTCAAGCTTCTTCATAAATGGTTTAGTTTGTCGCTCCATGCTGATTGCTTATAAAAGAGCTTTTTATGTTCTTGTACATGTTTCTGTTGATAAACAGTTTTTTATGTTGTTAAGACACTTATAATATATCAGCTCCAAATGAACCCTTGCTGTTTTATGCATTACAAGAATTTTTCTGTTTCACTTTAGTTTTAGTGTAAGTACTAAGCCGGGTGAAAATCTCAGCTCGAGCATATTTCCTAACCAGAGGTGGTTGCGATTCTTGACTTTTGGTTCATCTTAATCCCTGTTTTACTTGAAGTGAAAGTGTTAGGTTATTAAAAAGGGTGGATAACGTACTGTAGCTTAAAACTTCAGTTACACATTCCTTTATATTTGGTTTATCTAATTACTTGGTGCTATTTCAAATGAATGTTTCATTTATTGTTCTCTTTTGATAGTAAGTTCATGTCCACTAAGAGATATATGACAATTGGGGATGGATCAGGGGAAAATGAATGTTCTCACAAGAGAATAATGTGATGACATCGATCTGTTTATATTTTTCATGCTCTTTTCTTGAATTTCCTTATCTTTGATTGATTCGGTTTTTGTTGGTTGTGCAAGCAGAACATGTTGTTGCTTAAGGCCATTACTGGATTAAGTGATCTTCTCTGATTGATTCAGATTAAGGGATCTTCTGCAAACCTCGACAGGTAAATTTAACTGTGTGGATAAATTTAAAAGTAGCTATAGGACTATATATAGTCTGTCCCACTCCCTTCATTTTTTTTTTTTGCATTTTTGGTTCTTCTTTTCACAGATGTACAAATTAAAAAACCAACGAAGGCTCTCACAATAGAACACCTCCAAAGAAGGATTGGCAAGTAAGGACATTATAATGCTCGAGTTACCTCGAAATAGAGGAGAATAACAATAAGTAACCATTGGAGGCATTATCTGCCTATGTTATTTCTATCATCGTTAGTTTTGTCATGCTACTTGTACAAATGTTGAGGGTTGCATGCCTAGCAGGACAAAACTAGTGTGTATATATAATTATGCACATGCAATGCTTAATAAACTCTCTTGGATATTTTTTTAATGGAACTTTGATTTTGGATAATGTATGTTAGTGTTATTATTACTATATATTTTAGATTATTCTTATATATACAAAATGTGATATATATTATATATTGTATATTATATAATTTTAATATAATAAATTGATAAATATCTATTATAATAAATTTAATTGATCAATGTAATACTTGGAATTAAAAGTAATATTTTTCTTCAAATGTAACATTGTTCATTGGATGTAACATATTTGGTTAAAGGTAACAACCTATAAAGGTAACACTTATTTGAAAATGTAACATTAAATTCAAATGTAATAATTTTGGAATCAAATGTAACATTTAGATTCATCAATGAAAGAATGTGACACTAGCGAATAAAAACTGTTACATTAGGTCAAATGCAACGGCCGCAAATGTAATCCACAAAAAGTGTTACCTTTTCCCCTAATGTAACATATTTAAGGTGTAATGTAACAACTATTGGTGATATGTCAATGAAAGACTGCCCTAAGTCTCACCTTGGAGGGTTGCGAATCCCTCACACTCACGTAGGTAACTTCAACATATCTCTCTCAATATAGAATACCCTCACAATGGGTATGAAGTCATTAAGAGCTCTAAGGCTCAACCTCTCTTTTGCCGTTTGGTGATCTATCAAGTCCGTCTCAAAGGACCACCCAATGCCTGGGCTATAGAGTCATTAAGAGCGTTAGATCAACCTCACTATACACTTGCCATAGGAATGGGAGATGTGTATCTCATATGAGTCTTTCCATGGCTTACGTTCGACCAAATTAATGGTTTCCGCCACGGATTCCTCATCTCACGGGCTTTAGCCCCATTCCCCTCGACATGTCAAGGACTAGCCTTCTGCAAAGTCCTTTGGTAAATGGATCCGCAATGGTCCTCTCTGACAGCACATACTCTAAAGAGAGTACCCCATTTCTTATCAACTGCCTCACAACCTCATGTCGGATGCGTATATGCCTCTTCTTGCCATTATACACTCCGCTATTTGCTACTCCAATGGCAACCTGTGAGTCAAAGTGTAGAGAAATCATAGGAGCTAGATGCCCCCACATTGGTATATCTGCCAGTAGGCTTCTCAACCACTCAGCCTCTTGCCCTGCTAGGTCTAGAGATATGAACTCTGACTCCGTCGTCGATCGGGCTATGCAACTCTGCTTTGCAAACTTCCATGAGACAGCTGCACCACACAATGTAAAAACATATCCACTAGTGGAGCAAATTTCATCAGTCCCACTTACCCAGTTTGCATCACAATATACTTCTAGAACGCAGGGAAAACCCTCAAAATGTAATCCCCAATCAAGAGTGCCTCTAAGGTATCTCATTAACCTTCTAGTGCAATCCAGTGTTCTTTGCTAGGATTATGTGTATATCTACTGAGTCTACTTACTGCATAAGCTATGTCAGGCCGAGTATATAGTTCATCAATAACATTAGACTCCCAATATATTTAGCGTATTCCTCTTGGGAAACACCTATACCCGAGTTCTTCACTAACTCTTTGGTAGCATCATATGGGGTCCTAACTGGCATCACATCATAGTTGTTAAACTTTTTCAATACCTTCTCTACATAATAGGATTGAGACAAAGTAAAGCCATTTCTAGTTCTAGTCACTTTAACACCTAGAATCACATCTGCTTCACCTAAGTCTTTCATTTCAAAGCGAGAGGAAAGAAACTTTTTGGTTTCATTTATCACATGCATGTTAGTGCCAAACAACAACATATCATCAACATACAGGCACACAATAACACAACCAGAATTGTACATCTTGGTATAAACACATGCATCAGATCCACTAACCATAAATCCAAAACTCAACACAGTGTTATGGAATTTCTCATACCATTGTTTAGGTGCTTTCTTTAGGCCATAGAGAGATTTCTTTAACCTACAAACCATATTCTCCTTACCTGGAACCAATAAACCCAGAGGTTGTTCCATGTATATTTCCTCATCTAGATCACCATTCGGAAAAGAAGTCTTTACATCCATTTGATGTACTAAGAGCTTGTAATTAGATGCTAATGCAAATAATGTTCTAATGGTTGCAATCTTAGTTACAGGAGAATAGGTGTCAAAATAATCTACGCCATGTTTCAGTGTGAATCCTTTGATTACTAGACTTGCCTTAAATCTTTCTATAGAACCATCTGTTCTAAGTTTTCTCTTAAAGATCCATTTGCAACCAATGGCCTTATAACCTCTAGGCAAATCAACTAGTTCCCAAGTGTGATTACTTGTGATAGATTCAATTTCACCGTTTATAGCATCTTTCCAAAAAGAACTAGCATCTACTGAACTCATAGCTTCTCTGTTTTAGGTTCATCCTCTATCATGTGAACATAAACTTCATTGATTTCATCTAAATCACGGAGTTCAGTTAAAAATGCAGTCACAAAATCAGGACCATAGCTAGTTTCAGTTCTACGTCTTTTACTTCTTCTAATTTCACTAGGTTCATCAACATTGATAGAAGCAGGTAAAGACAAAGATGTAGTTTCAGAAACAGCGGGAATACTATCATGATCTTTCTTCAAAGGAAAAATATGCTCAAAAAATTCAGCATCATGATATTCACACATCGATATATCATGCAAGCACATAAATTTATAGGCGTTATAATTGCTCTCTTTATAACCAACAAGTCTAATCATCAATCATATAAGATCCAACATCATTTCATTTAAAGGCATATATGACCACTTTAGACACACAACCCCCACATTTCTCATATACACTAGGTAGACTCTAAGTCATATACACACCTTGTATGGGGTTTTGTCTAACTTCTCATGTGGTATCTCATTTCCTACCTTTATTGAATCTAAATTATGTTGGTTATAATTTTATACCTCATATGTCATGAACAAGTCATCCTACATCTTTGAGCTTCGTAAATACATGAACTTGGTATCTCTTAAGATCTAAAGATCATCTACTTAATGTGATATAACATCTTTACCACGTTGCTTTTAGAGTTCTAAGAAATAAAATTCAAAACTTTGTTAGCTCAAGCAATACATATTGAAAGGATGTTTAGCAAGTTATGCACGTATCACATTTATTTGATCAACAAAAACATCTAAGTTAGATATTAGGAGCATTTTATGGAATTTTCTCAAAAATAACCAACTTCTCATGTCCTAGTATCATGTCATCAACCAAGATTCAAAGAGATACAAGCATAGGATATATAACCAAACTAATTTCAACCATAAAAATCACGTCGATCACTTAACTCACAAGTAGGTCGACTTGAGTGCTCAGCAAAATGTCCTTTGTAAGACCGTAGAGACAACTCGACTGGTTGATTAACACAGTTGTTCTTCCTTTTTGACATCCCATTGCCACTCCGTATATACTCTCTTTTAGGTGACAGGGTGTTGTCAGAGTGCAAGAATCTGTGTATACATCCATCTGGAAAATATTCTCAACTCATTTGTCAAAAACACAATCAAAACAAAAACGAATCCGGACAAACTAACAACTTAGCAAGCCCTAGTTAAATATGCTCAGCCTAATTTTGCATCAAAACAAAAAGAAAAATTTTAGGCCCAAATGAATTAGGTCCCTTGTGATAAACCAGCCAACAGGCCCAACTCATCACACAATGTATCTGTATTATGACCAGAATAGGCCCGAAGGCCCGACCAAGCCCGAGAACTTAGGTCACCAACACCCAGATCGGCCCGAATACAAGCCCGACGAAACCCGTCCTCGGCCTGCCGCCATAGCAGCAAGCTTGACCTCCTCCGGTCATCTTCTCCCACTGCCTCGGGGACTCGCCGTCGACAGCCCTAGGCGGCAGCTGCGCCAACGCCACCAACACCACGAAGGGCGGGTAACATCAGCAACCCCGTCTTGCTCTAGGTTGCTGACTCCGGTCATCTTCTTCAACTCCCACCAGCCATGGCTGTGAGCTCGAAGCTCCATCCATCTCCACCTTCCTTCTCCATCGCCTCGCCGTCAGCGACCCTAGGGGGTGGCACCGCCGCCTCCATGTGCTCCGACGAAAAGTACGGTGGCGAGAAAGTGCCTCCATGCCCTGGATCTCCGACGAGCAGACCACTGTTGAGAAGCACGAAGCCCCTTAAAACTGGCCTGCGAGAACGACGCAAGGTGAGGAGCACCCTTCGGCCGCAACGCGAGCGTACTTCTCCTCCGTCCTGTCTCCAGCTCTCCGCTCAACCAACCATCACAACGAATGTGGATTCAAGGGCGAACTTCTCAGATCCAAGATTGTTCACGAAGAACTCGGACCCTAAACTCTCAAATTCGGAATCAGAAAAAATTCGATCCATCAAAGTCAATTGCAACGAATGCAATTGACACATTATAGACATGAATTCATCGAGGTAAGGGCGAATCATGCCCTTTTCGAAATCAGCCCAAATATCTCTCAAAACTCATATTTGCAACCTTCAAGAAACATGATCAAAATCCCAAATTCACGCACTGGATTTCGACTACAACAAGAACACATTAGATCGAAACAAAATTCGAATAAATAGAGACAATCCAGTAAATTAAGAAAGATGAGCATGAGGTTGAAGAAAACTCATCCCGAGGTATGTTTTGATCGGCTCCGTGCTCTTTGAAAATTCCTCCATAGGATTCTCCTCCGATCAACCATGTTCAATCCTTTGACGCATCAGCGTTCGGAGTTCGATCCATCCAAAGGCTCTAGCTTTGAATGCCGATCAAGTCCAACGAAAATACGTTTCTCACTGTTGGACAATGACCCTACGGGAACCTGCAAAAAGCAACAAACTAGCTATAAAGCGTTAGTGGATGTAGGCCGAACTCGTTTCTGTGAAGGGGCTAGGGTTGTGGTGAAGCGTGGTATGGGAGCCACTGAATGAGAAACGTAATTGCCCCCGACAGTGGTGCATATCGTATGCGAGGCAACGTCCCCCAAGGATTTCACCGGCTTCTTTCACAAGTGCACTCGAGGGAGAGAAGATGGAACTGGAACAGGCGCTCAGAACAGAAAAGGGTATGAGAAAACAAGAGAGGGAGAGAGGCGGTTATGTTCGCTGTGTTAAAAGCAAAGCCTTTGATCCCTTTATATAGCTGCGAAATCAATCCTTAAGCCGCAAGCAAAAGGAAGATTTTAGTCTATCTTCAGAAGATCTTGACTTATCTAAAACTGTTTGAAAGGATAATTTTGTGAAAATAAATCCAGTGAAAAATAGATATTCGCGGATGAATACTAACAAGTCTATCCGTAATATCTTCAGCCTCAAGAAAAGATATTTTCCGCAAAGCTCCATCTCATCCTTTACCTCTCAATGTAGGTAACGGAAGAGTCTTCTTAAAACCCTTTTAGGATAGCCTTGAACATTCCATGTGGGATGGAGAAATTCTAAGAGACACCTTAAAACCACCTACTCTAGGCATTATATCCAATAGAGAGATTACTCCAAGTGGAGTGAAGGGGATAATAATCCCTAATCCAAGTCAACAACAACCAATTATAGCAAGACAATGTAACAAATTGGATATTTAACTGGGTGTTGATCCCACAAATCGAGTTACGCACCTGATACCAGGATTTAGTCATTTGTAGAGTTGAGCAGAACAAAATAAAACACGGAGCGGCTGAGATGATAGGTCACTTGAACAACAATCCCATCCATCGCCTGAACCCGCACCCACCATTGAGCACACGGTGCCATGTCCCGGCCAAGACACCACCCACCGAAAGCAAATCAAATCCACCCAACAAGACCCATTTGCACCAACCATCACCGATTGAGGGAGAATAGGGTTCTGCCAACACATACTTAGCGGCCCAATTAGAGCGAATTCGCTGATTACAGAATTTGAGATCGAACGGAGGGAGCTACCTCCGAGAATGGCAAAGAGTGGGTCAATAGGGTAGATCTGTGGGTAACAGTCGAAGGGCATGAGCGGAAGGTAGGCCAGGAACACTGTCGAGTGGATGCAAGAGCCCTTGGAAGGCGGCGGATCGGACGAGGAGAAGGAAAAGGCAGTAGCGCGTGACGCGCGTTCTCTAAAGAACGTAGGGTTTTCATGGAGTCGATTAAGGCCCTGTTTTCCTCCCGCATTTTTTAAGGTGTGGAGAAGGTGAAGGGGGTGGAGGTGGGGGCTTTTTTTCTACCTTGAGGGGTAGGTAGAGGAGGTGGAGGGGATCTTCAACCCCTTTCATCCATTAAATGAATGGGGAGGAAAACACAGCCTCAGAGCGTGTTTTCTCCCCTTTTTTTAAGGGGTGGAGGTGGGGGAAATTTCCCACCTTTGTGAGAGGAGGTAGGAGAGGTGGAGGGGTTAGCCACCCTTCCCACTCCTTAAATGAAGGTGGAGGCGGTGGGAAGGAAAATAGGCTCTAACAGTCAAGGTGATGAGTATTTTTCAATAATTGAATTTAATTTTAGCATTTCTTTTTATTTGTCTCATTTTATCAATAGTATCCCTAGCATCCCAAAACTCATTTTTATTCACCAATTTAATTTACAATTATATCTCTCTTTAACAATTACTTCTATTATTTCCTACCAAATCAATTTACGATTATATCCGTCTCGACTAATTTTTTCAATTCTAGATTAATTTAGAGGAATTAGATGGCTGAGATTATTTCGTAATATTAATTAATTGAAAAAGAAAATGGAAAAAACCCAACACAAATCTTACATGTAGCACGTGTACCCAATCACTCCCAATTCTACCATCACAAATCGTGCCTTTTCTTGCAAAGAAGAGAGAGAAAGAGGAGAGAGGCGATCGGGCAAAAGGGAAAGGGCGACAACTAGGGCTCCGATCGTTCGAACGCTTGGGACTCCGACGACGGCGGCCCCTTCGTCTTTCTGACAGGCGAATATGTAATCACCACGAAGAGGACGCTACCCATATTTTTTTAGAATGTTGATAGAGTATGTTCTACAGGAAATGTGAACGAAATGATGGATGAGTATATACGAAATGAGATCTGAAATATCCAAAAACTAAATAATATTCTTCCAAATAACATAGCTGAGCAAATAGCACATATTCATGTGTCATCGACACCTTTTGAAGATTTTCTATACTGGTGGCCGGACAAGAAGGGGTGGTTTACGAATTCCAGTGCGTATAAACTGGTGACAAATAACACGTAACCACAAAACGGATGACTGTAATTGGATTTAGAAGGTAGACGTTCCACCAAAAGTTAAAAATTTCTTATGGAAAGTTACCCAAGAGGGCTTGTCTACTGCGGCCTTACTATCTAGATGTGGGGTTGCTATCCCCCCATATTGTCCAATATGAAATCACCACGAAGAGGACGTTGGCCATATTTTCTTAGAATGTTAATACAATATGTTCTACAGGAAATTAGAAAATAACATTAAAAAGTTAATCATGGACTCAATCCAAACATCGAGGAAAATAAAACCTATCTTGAAAATATTTGCTGAACACTTGACCGGGAAGTAGAAGCAAGAATTGGCATTTAGTTGGTGGGTTACATGGATAATTCAGAATCAAGTTGTTTTCAGACAAGAGAGACATCCATCAGTTGATAGCTACCTTCAAAGTGTAAAATCCCATACAAATAACTGGATAAAGGCTACTAGAGTTTTGGAAGGAGAGAAGGATAAAGGGAGTGGGACGGAAAGAAAATCCTATAAGATAAAACGGGCAAGGAAAAGTTAGAAATGGAGAAAACCTTCTCGAGGGTACATAAAACTGAATTTTGATGGATCTTCACCCGACTATCAAGACAGTTTTGTTGGTTTTATTATCCGTGTCCGGAAGGGTTCCCCGATCGCTCCCAGGGTGGAAGTAATTGGAAAACAGTCAGCCTTAATAGCTGAAGCCCATGCTTTATGATTGGGCGTTATGAAGGCTAGATCATTGGTTCTGAGAAGCTCATAATTGAAGGCAACTCTCTAATCATTATAAATTACTTTAAACATGGGACAAAATGCCCATGGAAAATTGAAATACTAATGTCGGAAATATCATGTCTACTTCGTGGGTTTCGCGAAGTGAGATTCTTTCATATACTTTGCAAAGGTAATTATGTGGCCAATTTCATTGCCCGAATGACCCGTTCTACGGGAAACCCGAAACCGCTCAATGATCTAGGTCTGCTTCACCTCATCCGAAAGGATGCTATCGGATAGCGTCTTGACGTATCCGAAGTCTTATTTTATCCAAAAAAACCGGAAGTTTCGCGTGGTACCCCTGAGGTAAGAGCTTTTTTTTCATGGTGTACCAAACTTTTGCATATTTCGCGTTGTGTCCCTGAGGTCTTGATTTTTTCCGTCTCGTGCCCCTTCGTTATCTCGGTTAACTTTTTCGTTATAAAAACTTAAAAGAAAAACAAAAACAAAGAGAAGCTCAAAAGGCAGTAGAACACAAACCTAATACACGCTCATGAGCATTTGAGAAGAGTAGGGATTAGACTATGGAGGAGGAGAAGGTGAAGACGAAGGCAGGTGGTGAGGTCGAACCATGAGCGGCGAATGGTAGCGTCGACCGACGATGGTTGTGTTGTGCTCGTTGTTGATTTATTAATTTGTGGTTGCCACAGGTATGTACTCTACCAGAGTTATTGGAAATTACTGATATCAATCTATTTAGGGTAATTTTTAGGGTTTAGATTTGAGGCTAATTGATGGTTTGAATTTGGGAGTTTATTGATTTGAGATTTAGGATTTGAATTTGGGGGTTTTCTCTCCATGAAAGCACCCTTGATGGTTTGAATTTGGACCCTCATTGCAATTGCCTTGGGATTAAGGGTGTGTTTTCCTGCACTTTGAAAAGGGGTAGATGTGGTGGGATTGTCTGTATATTTTTCATTATCCATTGGAAAAAGGTTACCATATTCAATTGTGTTGATATTGCCAATGCACTTGTATATTTCTGTCATTTATATCATTCGGGGCATACCTACAATCATACCTTAGTTAGTGAAGTATTGTCATCTTCCCTTGGCTTAAGCTGAGTCAGTTCGCAGGTTACTACATTTCAGACGATGGTAGAACTTCTTCCCTGTAGAAGGCAAGTATTAGGTACTCGTCAATATCAGACGTTGATAGAACTTATTCACAGTATAATTTGTGATAAGTAGATTTTGGTGGATGAAATTATTTGTGTAAAACCAAAGTCTTGACTTTATTCTTTCAGCTTACTCAGTCAATCGAATATGCAGTTGTTGCTTCACAACAGGTGACGAATGGCATCGTATCTTTGGCTCTCTACATTTTTTTAAATGCAAAGTTGTGATCTATTATAAAATCTATTAATTATTCATTTTCAATCTGTTATAAAAATTCATAGCATTTTTTCATTTTATCTTGTAAAACGTAGTGTGGGTGAATTTTTATGTTTGGAAATTCAGTTATGATGTCAATTTGGTATGTAATAATTACAAGCCTATTAGCTCAAAAGGTAGAGCAATGCGTTAATACACATGAATTAGGGTTCAAATCCCCCAAAGGCTAGATTTTCGTAAGTAAAGAAGAAACGTTACTTTTTTATTCGAGTTATGAGACCTATGATTAATGCAGTTTGAATTGAGTATGTTGCTACTATCATGAAAAAGGAGAAGAAGTATGTGTAGACTAGACACCACTTACAGTATATTGGGAGTGAAAAGTTTTGTTTATTTCACTCATATATTTATATGGAGTATAGAAGCAATTTAAAATAGGGGAGAGTTGCTGTCATACGAAGTGAAAATTTTGACTTTGTGAGAGTAATTCTAGTTGATGTAATCTACTGTCATAGTTTATTATTATTGTTACTATTATTAATATATTATTGATCTCATATATATGGTTAACAATGGATCTTGGAATAGAGATGGAATAAACACTTTGGTTACCCAATAAGAGCATAAACCATATTTTCACTCTTGCTTCCATGAAACTAATAAAGATGCGATCTTACATATCCATCCTAAAACTAAGTAGCTAATTATTAGTTGCATCACCCTCGTTGATATTGCCCCAAATGCGATCAACTCTTGTTAGCTGTCATAGAATGCAACCTTACATACATATATGAAAGATGATTTTTATTGAAAAAAGCTCTTTAACTTATCCATACACATGTAATGAATTGAACCCTAGCTATCATGCAGAATTAAGATTTTTCAATTAATATAGCTAGTAGCAACTAGCAATGCATGTCTAAATAGCCTATATGGGATTCGAACCCACATCTTCGTGCGTAAGCACGTTGCCCTACCTATTAAGCTAATAGGCCAAAATATTCAATAAATAAAGTGTGCAAAGAACCTACAAATTGGAAGTCATCTTCTTTAGTCAATTTCCCCAAGGATGCAAGTGTATCAACCGACAAGGAAAGATCACGGCTATAGCATTTTCCCTTAGCGAAATTATATAGTTCACTTTCCTAGAGTAAAATCATCTTATCTGTTTAATTCAGCGTACAAAACCCAAACAACAAGCAACTGGCAATTGGCTACTTGCTGAATTAGAGTTTTATAGTTCCAAACAGAAAGCAGATGGCATATGGTTGTATAATTTTCTCCCAAAAGCTACCAATACTTGCAACAACAATCATTGAACAAAATTAGAACATAGAAGACAAAGAATATTCGAAGGAAAGATATATAGTCAAACCAAAGTCACCATATAAAAATTCCCAGGACGCTCAAGCTTGCTCCGCGTTGGGCATCCGTTCGTAGCACGAACCTCTCGGATCGAATTACTTATCAAGTCCCAGGACGTTAGAGCTCACTCCGCGTCGGGCATCCGGTCATAACACGAGCCTCCCGGATCGAATTAATTATCAAGTCCCAGGACGCTGGAGCTCGCTCCACGTCGGGCATCCTATCGTAGCACGAGCCTCTCGAATCGAATTACTTATCAAGTCTCAGGACACTGGAGCTTGTTCCGGGTCGGCCATCCGGTCGTAGCCCGAGCCTCCCGGATCGAATTACTTATCAAGTCCCACGACGCTGGAGCTTGCTCCGCGTCGGGCATCCGGTCGTAGCACGAGCCTCCCGGATCGAATTACTTATCAAGTCCCAGGACGCTGGAGCTGGCTTCTTGTCGGGCATCCGGTTGTAGCACGAGCCTCCCGGATCGAATTACTTATCAAGTCCCAGGACGCTGGAGCTTGCTCTGTGTCGGGCATCCGGTTGTAGCACGAGCCTCCTGTATCAAATTACATATCAAGTCCCAGGATGCTTTAGCTCCCTCCGCATCAGGTATCCAGTTGTAGCACGAGCCTCCCGCATCGAATTACTTATCAATTCGATTTGTATAGCTGCAATCTAACAAAAAAACCCCAATTCGAAAAAGCCCAAAATATGCAAACCCTAAATCTCAAAACTAGTGTCAAAAGGAAGAAAACATACCTTCACCTGCGTTACCACGGTCTGCTCACCGACGTCGGCCTCCTCTCATATGCATCGGCGTCGGCGTCAATCTCCTCTCGCGACTCTCGTCACATCCTCTCTCCTTCTCAAAGTCTTCTTCTGAACGATGTCTTTTTTCTCTCTCAAACTTTTGATTTTAATTTCTTTTTATTTTTTTAACGAAAAATCTAACAGATCTAACGCAAGGGTACGAGGCGAAAAAAATCAAAAGTTTAGGGAAATCACACGAAATTTGTCAAACTTTGGTACACCATGTAAAATATCTCTTACCTCCGGGGTACCACGCGAAATTTCCGAAAAAAAAAAACTCTCACGGAGTCCGGAGTCCCAACCCCTAAACCGGCCTTTTTTTTTTCCCTTCCTCTTTCTCCCAAAAGCAAGCACCTTCTGGAAAAGCCTCCCCTAAAAAATTCCCCTTTGAAAAAGCCCCCACCCCCCTCCTCCTCCGACCCGTCCAAACCCTAGACCTCAAAAATCTACCTTTAGGCTCCAACCTCCCAAGTTCCATCCATGGCAACCTTCAGCGAAGCACCAACTGGTAACCCCAAAGCTGGAGAGAAGATCTTCAAGACAAAGTGCGCTCAATGCCACACCGTCGAGAAAGGATCTGGACATAAGCAAGGTTTCTTTTCCTCCCTCTCTGCTCTCTCTCGCCATTTCCTTCCGTAGTCGCGTGATTTTTCCTTTCTATTTGATATTATATTCGTTAAATCTGCGTGTCTTCTCGTTGATTTAATGGTCGACATGTCCTTTCGTTATTACTTGTGTACCCCTTCGAGCAAAGGTGAAGATCTGATTTGTTTGGACCCATTGCATCGTATGTTGAATTTGTGATCGACATTTTTATTCTCTTTTTATTTTCTTTGGGGGGTTGGATTTCTATGTAGTGTACTCTCCTTCGTGTTGATTTGGTTGTGATTTTAACGTTTGGACTTTAGATCCATCCATATTTGTTTATGAATCAGAGTTTTGACTCGGCAGTTGATCACTTCCGTTGCCTCCCCAAAATTTCAATTATTTTTAGATCCAATTTGGTATTTTTGCATCTGAATTTGAATTATTTTGAGACAATATCTTAAGCTTTCTGTATATGTATTGACTCGAATGCGAATGCGCAGCCTTGACCTCTTTGTTTATGATTTTCTCAATCTGTCGTAGTCCTCCTTCTAATTCCCGTAGTTGTAAGGCTACCTTGTGGTTCTTTGGTAGATATGGCGTGGAAGGTAGCTGTGTTAAATGCGTATGCTTCTTATCATTTCATCTTGGTGTTGAATTCCCTTAGTTTGATTTTTTCAGGTCCTAATCTCAATGGGCTTTTTGGGAGACAATCAGGAACCACTGCTGGATACTCCTACTCTGCAGCTAACAAGAACAAGGCTGTTACTTGGGGAGAGGATACATTGTATGACTACTTGCTGAATCCAAAGAAGGTACGGGCCCTTTTGCAGCTTGTTTTGTCTCTTAACAAAGTTGAATTCTCATGTGCTAGCCTGCTAGGGTTAGTTAGCATGTAATTATAGTATATTTGGTGTATTAAATTATTTAAAATTTTCTCATATTTATGCATCATTTTCTGAAATTGGGAATGGGTTAGTATACCAAATTCATACCGAATTTTATGTTTGGTTAATTGAAGATTTGAAGTGTTGGAATATTCATAGTTAAGTTGGAGTATCAATATGAAAATTGAAAAGATGTTTTGAGAATGGGTTTATAGGAAACTCAATGTCCAATACAAACAGTGGTTTATGGCCTAAATGCCAACAGTTTACATTTTACTATTTTAGAGGTTTTTGCTGAACACAACACTATTTTATATTTGCAGGTGAGTACCTACTATAATACAATGATTTGAGTACTGAGAAAAATATGAACTAGATTTTAGTTGCATAGATTTTAAAGAGGGCTTATGTATCATGCCATGTCTGGTGTGATGCTTATGTTAGTGGAAACAAGTGACTTCTTGTACATCTTTGCTTTGTTTATCATCTAAAGGGGGGTAAGCCCGGCTGCACTAATGCATTTTACTAGTCAGTAATTATCATTAGTTAAGGCACCATCATTTGTTAACTCTTTAATTAATCACTGTGCGATGCAGTACATCCCTGGAACGAAAATGGTTTTCCCTGGATTGAAGAAACCCCAAGAACGTGCAGACCTCATTGCATACCTGAAGGAATCAACACAATAATCTCTCTTTTTGCAAACACCATTGTTGGCTTCTGTTCAGGAGAAGTGGCCGAGCTCAGTTCTTTTATAGTCACAATTTTCTCTCATAGGAGACCTGATAGACTTTCTTCTTTTGTCAAATAAGATTTATTGTGGTTTAGGCGGACAAATATGAGAAAACATGATTTTGTTGAGTGACCGATATTTTTTCCCTACGGAAGTTCTTTATCATGCATGTGTTTGTACTCACTCTTTACTGGTGAAGTTTATGAGGAGTAATCGTTTAAGATCCCCTTCAAGTTGGCTTAACTGGTATAGATCCGATTACTGGATATTGTGAGAACTGTGAATTCTTTCTGGCCTGTCTGACTTTGTTGATGCTAATCATGTTATTATAAACTTCGATGGGTATTTAGTTCTTATGCTGGTTGTCAACTTAGAAGTTACAAGGACCAAAGTACTCTGACATCAATACAACTTTGGCGGTCTACAAACCTCATTAAATCATCAAAGTGTGGTGATCGGCTTATATATGAAGAGTAGGATGTGGGTATAACGTTGTGAAAGTTGTCTTTTAATTATTTTGTACAAGTTGTGGTTTGAAGTTTGAAGAGCTAATCAAGATGTGGACCTTTGTCATGTGTTGTAGATGACAAGTCCAGGGCTTGGTGTGTATTTTTTTTTATATTAAATCTCGCCCCAGTCGGGTGGTCCAGTAGTGGTGTGGAGTAAGGGTGAGTAAGTTCGGGCTCAATTTTTGCCTCCGTCCCTGTCCTTGGGTGAAAATTTAATGTTTGCCTTACTTACTAGTTGGACGAGCCGGTCGGCGCAAGTCGGTTTACTTGGTGTATAGGTCACGTGCCAGACTCCAAGCTTTATAGCTTTGGGTTCAACGGATCGAATCGAATGATATTTGTGACCAAAGGTCGTCATATTTTTTTTTTTTTTTTTGCATTATATCATGTGCTATTCGGAAAAAAATCAAAGATTAGTACTCTACCTGTTTCACTTTATGGTGTATTATGTATAATTTTACTCATATGAATATGAATTTACAGATCCTATCATATGTTTTGCAGTTGCACTGGCAAATTTTGATCTTGTATTCAACTCCTGATGGAAACTTTCTCGATCAGAAGCTGAATTGCAGTTTACTTAATAGAGAGAGTATAATACTTTTGTGGCAAGAAGAGAAGGCTTCTTCCTCCTCATGGAAAGCAGGTTTATATGCTTTTAAGTACCGTAACTTCGGTTTCCAGTGCCCCTTAGAAGAACATGAACGAGTTTCACTAAATCGACGTTTTCTTTGTATTTCTTGGCAGTTGTTTTGCCTTTACAGAGTCTAAAAATGGACAGAATCAATAGCATTATCTTGTGCAAGTTATATATAAAAGGTAACTTGCATGCATGTTATGACATTAAAGTTTTTTGCAATGCTAGATGAAAAGCCTCTTTGTTGGTTTGAATTATTCAATTGGTTCATTGTAAGTTGATACGCTATGATACGAATCATAAGATGCAACATTAAAGGGATTTTAGCATGTTGGTCGGCAAAATCCACCAATTATTCGATATCAAATGGTTTGATGAACTTTTTCTCATTTTAGCATGTTGTCCCATTCCATGCGGAAGAGAATCCTCTTCTAATAAACCCCTTCTAATAACTTTCTAATAAAATAATCTCAGCCATTGAAAAAAATAAGGGGATGTGATTAATTAATAGCAAAACCAAAACCCTATTCCTCTTGTCTCTATCTGAGTGAGTGTTTCCAAAAAGCAATTGAAACCCTCTTTCCTCTACCACCTCTGTGTGATTAAATCGAAAGTGTGGTCCATCATCGATTGAGGTTCATCTCCAACGCCGCCGTCGAGGTCTATCCCCTAGTTCGGTAATTCTCGCTCTGAATCCCTCTCTTTACCCCACCCCCCCCCCCCCCCCTAAAAAAATTCCAATCAACCCCTTCGTTAGCTGCTCATCTCCCCCAAATCCTCAAACAGCACTCAACCCTCCACCGCCGCCACTCAGGAAGACGAAATCCCAGCCGACCTGGGTAGCCATTAAAAGAGGTAACTTCGAGTCTTTAACGGGAGAGGGGAGAGAGCTTGTTAGACGCTAGTGGTCCATCAACGAGGCGTCTACCCGCTCGTTCCTCATCAGACCATGGTGTTGTTTCTTCACCAAAGTTTGTCTTCACCTCCGCCCTCCAAATTTGCTACTACCCTTCAAGTTTGAGATAGGTTTTCGATCCGATTTCGATTGGTAAGTGTATGTTTATACTCGTCGCTCCTCATTTTTATTCTGCTAGGTCAAAATTACTAATTTATTTTGATCAATTTGTGAAATTTGGGTGTGTTTTATGTGGTTATGACCAAAGACATCATCTTGAGATGTGTGGAGGTTGTTGTATCGAGTTGGAACTAATACTTGATTGTGCGAAATCTGATTTTAACAGTCATTTATATCTACATCAACTATATCTTTAGCGTTCAATTATGATTGTCTGCACTTGCTCAAACAACCACTCTTTGTTACTTGTGATTGTATTGACTGTTATATCTTTGAAATCGTTGATATGGTCAATTATAAAGATTGTAGATGGTTCTTGAAAGATAGGGTGTATATGATGATTGGTTGTATATAAAGGAATTACATGGAATGAACGAGCTTGAGTAGGCTTATTTTGATTGAAACCAATTGATGTGTGATCATCCAAGACACATCCGGACACACCTATCATACTTGGGGATAGACCTATGACTCGAGCTCATGCTAAGAAGCTTCAAATCATGGTCGGTTTTTGTCAAGTGTTTTAAGACTATTTTATGCTCCCCGTTTACTTAAGTTATTTTAGGTATTTTTAGGATTTTACTTAAAAACTCTTTATTTTATTTATTTCTTTTAATTTCAGCCATTTAGGGTTATAAGTAGGGCTTCCATCTATTGTAGAAGACACATTATTCATTCATCAATAGAAACTTAGATGGTGTGAAACACATCGAGTGAAAAGTCGGTCGATTGAAGCTTGAAGCTTGTCGATTGCAAATTGGTATCGTTTCCGCTTGGTTTGCCTTGTGTTTGTCAATCTCGTGAAGCTTGGTGATTCTTGTAGTCCCTTTGGTTGTGTAAGGTTGTATAGTTGGATTATATAGTCATTAGTGTTGGTTCTTGGTATTTGAATCAAGGTCCTCATCTTGTTTTATATAGATCTCACCTCACCCCACTATCGTGTCTTGCATCTTATTTCAATTTCATGTCTTTTCGTTCTCATTACATCCGCATATTGTAGTCCTTGTTCATCCAATTTCGAGTCTTTCGTTGTTCTTGCTTCGTTCTTGTTCTTTTCTTGCATTTGAGTTTTGATTGTCGAAGATCGGGCCATCCTACGGCTTACCCGTATCAAATTGGTATCAGAGCTTAGGCTATCGACATTCATTTGTTCATTGTCATTCATCATCATAAAAACACAAAACCACAAAAAAAAATTGCAAAGAAAGAGTCCCCATAGAGTCTTGCATTCATTTTTTTTTATCTTTTACTATCTATTTCATCAATTGATTATTACTAACCTTTGTTTGTGATTGTTTTTGGTTGCTACTTGTCTAAACACAAGCCTAGCTGGGACCTACATCAAATCTTGGAGCCGATTCAACCTTATGTAGCCTCCTTTGTTGCAAACCCTAATCGGAAAACATACAAACCCTAACCCTAGTTTTGCTATTTTCTGTCTATCTTTAATCTATCTATTTTCTATCCATATTTTATCTTCTTTGCCATATTATTTCTGAAATTACAAGAAAAAGAGAAGATAAAACCTTGCATAACAACAAGAAAACTAAGATAGATTAACCAAGTTGCCAAATTTAGCCCAAACCCTAACCAATTTCTATCTTTTGGGGCTGATTTTATTTGTCTTCACTTAATTTCATTAATTCTGAATTCCCCTTGCTATTTTCAATTTTCTTTGCATTATAGTTACTGCATAAAGTAAAAAAAAAATAAAAAAAAGAGAGAGAAAGAAAGTTGTGCGGAAGAATTTGTTTGTTTCATCTACTGCAAGAAAACATCAAGGGACCTTATTTGTGGTGAAAATCAGCCGAGACACATTACCTACAAACACATACCTTGAAATCCTACCTTTGCAAACAATAGCATTCTTACTTGGGTTACAAATCAAAAGAAGTAAATTATCAATGGTTGATTCTTCTTTTCTTACATTCCACAAAATTATGTCCACTTGTTCTTTTGTTGCTTGTGTTGAGTGATATCCTTCTTTTCTCTTGTTTGTGTCCACTACTATACAACGCTTTCACTATATTTTGAGTCATATCCTTCTTTTCTCTTGTTTGTGTCGACTACTATACAACCCTTTCACTCTATTTTCTAACTCTTTGGCATTGTGATACTGTGTTTGCTAGCTCCTAGCTTGAGCATTGACTTGCCCAAGTTGGATTGAAACAACAAGCATAACATACCATTAAGCGACATTACAAAAAAAATTAATTAGCTTTGGAAAAATGTCGTGGAAAAAGGCCTTTATGTGGTGGTAAAAAAGGCTTCTAACTTCGGCACTGCGATGGCAAATGGGGGTGGGGGTGGCGAATCGGGCGGTGGCAAAATTTGGTAGCTTCGGCTACTATCCGTGGCAAGATATTAGCCAGGACAAAAGCAAAGGCAAGGCGACCCCAGACGATAGGCATGACACATTCGCCACGTCAAGTAGCCGTAGCCAAAGTGTGGGTGAAAAATAAAAATAAAAACATGCTTTTTAGCCCGGATTCTTCAGGCCTGGGCTAAAAAGTCCAATATTTTTTTTTAAAAAAAATACGCAATTTACATATATAATAAAATTTCATTAACTATAAAAAATTACATATATAATAAAATGTTAAAAGCTACATAATTTATATAAAATAAATATACATAATTATAAAATTTATATATTTTCATTGCTTCTCAACACTTTAGCATGCAAATGTGAGCCTCCACCTAACACTAGCAAAAAGTATCATTCAAAGATGATATTTTTAAATATCAAATGTCATTTGAACTCTACATATACTGCATGAAGAAAAAGCAGATATGATCAAATAGAGCATTTATATCTTCATATCAAGCAATCAAATTCACTGAAAATAAGCTTTTGTTGCCCAAGTGACTAACAATAAGCATGCACAATGTAAGTGATATATGAGTCCATGATCTAATTGTTTTCTGTTGCTAGAAGAGCAAACACCAAATAACGACTAGAGGCATAAGATTTCCAAAAACATCAAAAACCAATTCAAAAGATTTTCATAAATACCAATCAAATCATGAGTTTTTTTCACATGAACACCAAATCGAATCTTGGATTCGAAACATCAAACCAATTCACTGAGTAGAATTGAATGAATAAAAATAAATGAAAATATAGATAAGAAATTAAGCCAAGTAGCCTAAAAATGGTGTCCAAGGAAAAAGTGACGCAAGCTCATGCTGCAATAAAGCTTAGAAAATGAGAAGTTGCAGAAGAAGCTTGAAGATGAAAAGAAGAAAGCTGAATAATATCAAGAGGCAGCCACAAATCAGCAAAAACAAGCTCATGGAGACGCCATAGCAGCAATATATCAAAGATTGCTATTTACTTAAAGCATACTAACATATTTCATGTTTTGAAACCCTTATACGAATAAATACCTCTTCTTGTAGAAGCAATTTCAGTTTAACATACCTCAGCTTGATGCATCAACACATTTTACTTGAGAGTGACAGCTGCAAAAATGGATAAGAGAGGGAAACATTTCTTTTAAACTACCAATTTAAAAAAAAAAACTATAGCAATCTCATCCCTGAAAGTTTCATATACATATAGAGAAGGCTAGTTACTGTTTTCTTTAGGCCTGTTGATGTCCATGTTTTATGCCATATTTTTATATTTATTTCAGCTCCTTATCTATCGTTTTATATATTCTGGGTTGGGAATATAGCGAATTTGTGTAGTTTATGTTTATTTACGAGAAATAGAGGTCTACACAAGTTTCTGTTTAATATTGCAGAATTTGGAGCTAAATCAGAGCAAAACCAGAAGCACTGTAAATACACTTGATGTCTACTGAAGGAGCTCAAAAATCGACGAAAGAGCACCTGACATCGAGCAAAGCTGAGCACAGAACTAGATACTGAAGAGTGGTCGATATCGACCAACCCAACTCGATATCGACCAGATTTTGGTCGAAAATATCGGGACGACTCGACATGGACCACCAGACACAAGGACAGAAGAAATCAGGTCGATATCGACCTCTTCAACTCGATATCGACCAAAAACCGCTCGATATTCCTCCCAAAAGTCCATATCGAGTGATCTGAAGCAAAGCCGAGAAGATAAAAGGTCGATATCGACCAACTGCCAGTGACAAGTACGAGTCGATTCCAAGTCCTATCCTGATTCCGAGTGAGAAGATATTCCAAGAGAAGGTTCCTTGCACATTAAGACTTTAGATAGTTTATCTTTTTATCTTTTTATCTATCCTAAGGGTGGAACATTTAATTACCCTTTAGGATTTATCTTGTTTACCTAAATTAGATTTATTTATTTCCATGTAGAATTATATCCTTAGATAGAAGATAGAGTTTCCTTACCTTGGCTAGCAAGGATTAAAGCCTATAAATAAAGCCCATGGGGCTAGTTTTTATTCATTTTCCAACTTAGAGAAGAGATAGCGAGTGGGAGAGAGAGTAGAGGCCGAGAGTGGTTTTGTCCTGCGAGAGCGGATTTGGCTTCAATCGATTGTAAGCTCTGTTTAGTTTATTAATGCAACTTAGTTTTCTTTTATTATTGATGTCTTTTGCTATGATGAAGAGCGAGTAGTCCACCTACTTCTAGGGTCGGGGTGAGCCCGACGGTAGCCAAGTGTGTTTGAGGTAAAGATTCGAATTTTATTGTGTTTTGATCATCCACTGCCTTTCATATGTTTATTACCTATTTAGTAGAGATTCAGGTTAACAACTTGGATTATAAATATAAAATTGGTAGATACAATTAGGGTTTCTTGAGAGAGTTATCTAATTATTGGAAAAGGCAAAAGCTTGATCCTTTGATGTGATTGCATGATTATTTCTCTTTATCTTGCCTTATGCATGTTTGGTTATCGTCATTGCAAACCCCGATCTTAGAAGTTTCCTTTACATTGTTTATTTCGAAATCTGCGAACTTTGGCTTTTATTTCATTTTCTGCATTCTACTCGATTTCGACCAACACCGGTCGATATCGACTACTGATTTTTCGATCTAGAAAGATCGCTGCTTGTTTGTGTCTCTGCAAAAACTGGTCGATATCAAGTGAGTTTGGTCGAAATCGACTGGATTTGGTCGATATCGACTACCTCTGGTTGATATCGAGTGAATCTCTTTAGTCGGAATACGACGTGAATTCTCCGCTACATGAGATTCGCTGACTCGCTTCCTCGAAGATCGATCCTGACTTCCTGTTGCTACACCGGGAGGAAGTCTTGTAATTATTTGCGTGGGCAAGATCTGGTTTGATTTATATTCTTATATTTTGAACTCGATTTCCTCCTACAACAAAATTGGCGCCGTTGCCGAGGAAGCAATCATTCGCGCCTTAGGTAGTTAGATCTCACATTTTCCTTTTTTTATTTTACAGGTGTATGCGCCGTTCTGGTCAACCACCTGAGTTTGACGCCTTAGATGACCCGGAACGTCTTCTACGCATCCACTCTAGATTGAAAAGAATCACGGCGACAGCAGAAACACAAGCTGAGATGATTGAGAGGCTTCTGAGGGAACTAGCAGCCAACAATGCTGCTCTCAGCGCTGAGAGAGCACGCACTGAGCAGGAAGCAGAACTGAGGAGGGAGGCGGAGGCTGAGCTTGCCCAATACCCTACCACTGCTAAGGATTACATGCACCCGACCCTTGTCGTGCCTGAATCGGCTATTCTAGTACCTCCTAATAACTTTGAAATTCGCACTGCTTTCCTTATTGAAATTAAAAATAATGCTTTTCAAGGAAGATTTAATGAATGCCCTCTCGCTCATATTACTACTTTTTCTGACATGTGCCAAACTCTTGCTGAAGGTATTACTCTGGAATATGTAAAAATGAAAGCTTTTCGTTGGCCCCTTGCAGGTCCAGCACTAAAGTTGCTTGAAGGTCTTCCTGCGCGATCCCTCACAACATGGGAAGAGGTTAGGAATGCGTTCCTCAACAAGTTCTTTCCTCCCGCCAAGACAGTACTACTTAGACAAAAGATTGCAGCTTTCAAACAAAAGCCTAGGGAGCTGCTAGCACGAGCATGAGATCGATACAAGGATCTACTACGATCCTGTCCTACTCATGGGCAGCCACCATACGTCATTCATGAGATTTTCTACAATTCTCTTGATCTGGCCGCCAAGGAAAGGATCAATCAATACACACAATATGAGTATCTGACAAAGACACCAGCAGAGGCATGGGCAATGATCGAGCGACTCACCAACTTCGACAACACCTATGGTGCTCCTGCCAACTACGACGAAAACACCTATGCTAGGCCAGCCCCATCCATGCCCCTCTATGAGCCTTCTAAGGAGATTGATCCAGATGTCAATGAGCAATACTACATAGATCAGAATCGCAAGCTCCTCAAGCAAGTCAAGTTTCTCTCTGTTAACCAACCTTGCATTGAATACGGCTCACAGCAGCACACCACTCTAGAGTGTCCCTATACAGAGCAAGTCAGGGTAGCAGAAACTCATGAGGATGTAGCTTACGCAGGGGGTCCCAATCGCTATATGGGGGCCCAAAGGTTCCATCAACCACAGTGGAACCAAGGTGCCCCTAGGAACCCCCCCACCATACAGAGCTACAGGAAATCCAGAAAGGGACCAGCGGAAGGATGATCTACAGATGATCCTCGACGAGATGAGAAGAAACCAAGCACAACAGCAGCAATCTACAAGCGCCATCCAGACTCAACTCCATAGCCTCAATACACGACTTGGGGAGATGGATATCTGGAAGAAGAACATGGAGACCCAATTGGGTCAACTCGCGCAACAGATCCCAAGATCATCCGGAAAGCTCCCTGGGCATACAGATCCAAATCCTAAGGGGCAATCCGGACACGTCGCTACTGTAAAGCTAAGGAGCGAACGCGAACTGCACAAACCATAGATCGGAGAAGCAAACGACGGCACTGCAGAACAGGTCGATATCGACCAACCTCAGGTCGATATCGACCAACCTCAGGTCGATATCGACCAACCTCAGGTCGATATTGGTCCAACTGCACCAGCGAGCTCGATTCCGACCCCAACAGTCAAAATCGACCAACAACAGGTTGATATCGACCAACATGTGGTCGATATCGAGCAAACACCAGTCAATATCGACTCTTCTGCACCACCTCCGATAGCTGTTCTGGCTCCCAAACCAAAGAAGACGCTTCCGTTCCCTTCCAAGGCGCTGAAAGAGCCCACTGTAGGTAAGTTTAAACGCTTTGTTAAGATGCTTCAGGAACTAAATGTTTCAATTCCTTTTACAGAAGCTCTTCAAGAGATGCCTGCATATGTCAAGTTCCTCAAGGAAATCCTTAGCAACAAGCGATCAATCACAGAAATCGCCGGCGAATGCAAAAGGATGGACTTCCCTATGAGGAGACCTGACCCTGGTAAGTTTTCTATTACTATGGGATTTGGACAATATAGATATGTGGCATTGTGTGATCTAGGTGCAAGCGTGAGCATCATGCCCTTATCAATCTGGGAAAAGGTTATAATAGGATCAATAGAGCCCGTGGATGCCAAACTATACATGGCAAACAATACAGTGGTAATCCCTACAGGTATGGTCGATAATGTCCCTGTCCAGGTTGGTAAATTCTACATTCCCGCTGATTTCCTTGTTAAAGACTGTGCGGAAGATCCTACTTGCCCTATTATTCTTGGTAGACCTTTTCTAGCTACTGTAGATGCCAACATCAGCGTCAAGAAGCGATTGCTCACCTTCACAATAGGTAATGAGGTCTTAGATTTCTCTTTCGGCCCTAATGACGTGCTTGGACCCGGGCTCGAGCAAAAGGACCGGCAACGAGAGTTCCGAGAAGTCGGGAAATTGTGGACAGCTTCTGAGGCAACATATCAGTCTTCAAAGATTTCCAATTTCCCGTCGATTGGCTCGACTTCTGGGGACGTGGAAGTACTATTTTTGTATATGTTGAAGTTGCAGTCGCGGATTGGGGAAGATCTCGTCAATCAAATGTCAGACGAAGCGGGAAATCGGATTTTACCGAGACGTCGCTTGTGCAGAGGCGAGTCCAAACGGGGCTTGTTTGAGAGGGATTGAAGGGCTGCTTTGGGGTGACGTATTGGGGGTGAATGGAGGGTGATGATGGGGCTGTGGAAGGCCTTATAATGGTGGTAAAGTAGGGGATGAAGGTTGAGGAATATGTGATGCAAGATCGCTCTCGGCCTCGCACTCCGAGCTCTCTCCAACACTCGATCTTCCGCACTCTCGGCCTCGCACTCCGAGTGTTTCTGACCCTTTGATTCCGTCGTCTCTCACTAGGAAATCGCTCTTAGCATCTCACCAAGAGGGTTTATCCGACATCTCACCAAGATAAATTTTTGCTTCTTAACCCGAAACGAAGGAAGCACAAAGCTTAGATTTCTCAAATTCAACTTCTCTTCAAAAAAGTTCTTACATCCCTTTATATAGGAAAAATATTGAATCTATGAAAAATAAAAGAAATTAAAATAAATCGATAAACTAATGACGGATAATACGAAAGGCTTTCCCAGATTTATGACGGAGAGATGTGCAATCATAATGGGGAAAACAAACGGTCTTGGCTGCCATCATTCCTTGAACGAAGAATCTCTAAATCCCCGTCATTTAATCCGACTTTATTGAATGCATTCCGTCTTCATTTATTGCATTTCCGACAAGCTGCCAAATTTTTAGACTGCTGCAAAGATCCCAGATTTCGACCATCTTCCAAGCTGAATTGACGATTGCATTCTTCAATAAAGTTGTATCCACTTAAAACATCTTTCCAACAAGTGCTCATCGACTTCAATCGGAATTTTATACATCCAGAACGAGCCAAAATACCGAGATATTGCCAAACAGTTTTCACAAATGAAAGTTGATGTTCAGCTCCGATGACAAACCTTTGTAGGAAAAAAGAATCGAGCTCATGGGCGACTACGATCACATCACCTACAAAGAAGGAAATTCCATGGATGGAGGTGAAGAGCATAGGCAACCACGAGGATGAGCACACAACAACGGAGGGAAGCACCACGAAACACCTCGATATCGACTGCACCAGGTCGATATCTACCAAACCACTCGATATCGACCACCCCCACTCGATATCGACCTTCCCTGTTGAGCTCCGAACCTGCCAAAAGCCTAAGTATGGGGTCCCTGCACTCGATATCGACCCGGGCGGCTCGATATTGACCAACCCCGAGCCCGAAGATTGCTGTTTTGGGCACGAAAAGGTAAGATCAGGTATAATCCCTACATCTCCTCCATCCATCAATAAAAATAAGATTTTTAGAGGAGACGAGGCCCCGTGGAGAGCTAACTTGCGCAGGATTAGGGCTGGAAAGAAAAAGAAAGAAGGAAAAAGATACTATGCAACCAACAACTTATCAACGGAGCTTCCATACTACAATCAGGACCTAGATGATCCAGGAGAAGGACCAGGCACAAGAGGGCCCCACATTGAAGGTTCTTAAGTGCAAACGGAGAAGTCGGCCTAGCGACTCTCAAATCTAGGGCATGTACATAAAACTTTTTAATTTTAGGACTTTAAACCTTTTGGTTTTGGTTTTGATTTTGGTTTTTAATACTTCATGTGGAAAGTCTTGTCTTTGTGCGGAAACTAACAATTTTACAAGTCGATAAACGGGGATCGAGTGAAAATTTCGGAGCAACCTGGTCGATATCGAGTAAGACTACTCGATATCGACCTCTGAGGCGATTTCGACTAGGAGCAGAGACGATGAAGCAGGTCGATTTCGACCAAACTTACTCGATATCGACCAAAGCCCCCAATTTCGACCAGTTGATCACACGCGGAATTTGACGAATTGCAGTCGATATCGAGCTACATCTGGTCGATTTCGACTTCTGGCAATCTACTACAACCCTATTTCGACCCTACAACGCGTTATTCAGTGAGTTCTTTCCTTTACCCTTGTTTTGTTTGATATTTATACAGTGACGACACTGTATATTAGACCTGTCAAAACGTGACCCGACCCGAAGACCCGACCCGACCCGACCCGTAAAACGTGGGTTTTGGCGCAAATATTTCAACCCGAAACCCGAAGCAACCCGAACCCGTTCAACCCGCAAATTTCTGGGTTGGGTTGGGTCGACCCGTGGGTCACCCGTTGGGTCAAGCTTTAAGATAATAAAAACATAAATAAATTACAATTTAACCTAATATTGTAATTTATTACTAATAATAATTAGGATTGAATATTATATTTTCCATCATCAACTTTACTTTATAATTTAACATTACAATTTTTTATGTATATAAAATTACATATTACTATTGTAGCGACATTAATTATTTTTTTTTCAATAATATAACTGTTATTAGGATAATATAACAATTTTAGATTTAGGAACTATGTAAATAGTCATTAAAAATACTCCATCTGTTTACTTTTAAATGTCGTTTACTATTTATGTATAGTTTTAAAGATGATAATAATTATATAAAATATCAATTTTTATATTATATATAATTTCACACTTCAAAAACTAAAAAGAATGAAATTATAACAAGTAATAAATTTTCATTGATATTTTACATAATTTTATCATTTTAAAATAATATGTATAAATAGTAAATGACATTTAAAAAATTGTGGATGTGTAGCGCTCTTGACCCGTTGGGTCGACCCGAGCCCGTTAAACATGGGTCTGGGTTGAGCATTTCCTGACCCGTAACCCGAAATGACCCGACCCGGAATAGACCCGAACCCGAGATGACCCGACCCAAACCCGACCCGCCCGACCTGTTTGACAGGTCTACTGTATATTCTAAGTTTGGGGCGGGGGAAAAGCTCATTATCATTATTTGATGTTTTATTCTTGATTTTGCTACTACATGGTAAATTTTGAGTGAATTTTTAATTTTTGTGCTTAATTGCTAAACTCAAAGTTTGTTGTATGAGACATCTCCCAATGCTTGTAAATTGTTCAAAGATTAGTGTCATGGAAGTTATATAGAACTCGACGATGCAAAATTGGATTCATTAGAGATATAGCATGAAATTGCCTAGTAAAGGGAAGTCACAATGAAGTGCATTATTTTATGAAAATCATGAAAGGAGGTAAAATTTGATATTGCTTTTGACATATTGCATGATAAGAGGATGGATGACTTTATATTTTCCATATAATGCTCATATATTGTTATATCCTAGCCATACCTATGCTTATGCATCACAAAGCCATATTATGCCATATTTTCAATTATTGCTCCGCATGTTCTAAATATTGCCATTCTTTATCTTATTTCCTATCCGGGGATTATGTTGAGAATGGTGTTACATTATGGAGATTATTATATGGTTATTGTGTTGTTATTATCATTATTGAAGTTTGGTAGGAAATTGAAAAAAAATATATGGAAAATTTAATGAGTGAAAGAAAATCCGGTCACCTCAGGAGATAAAGGTTGATCGACCCTGCTCGCTGAGATAATAATTTGGCGAGATGGGACAACAAGGTGAGGAGTCCAAAGCACTAAGTATCCGTGGCCATTCATGACACCCATGTTTGTGACTTGCGAGAAGGCAATGCTGAGGTTAGAGAGGCAAAAGCATAATATTGAAAAAAAACATTGAGCGATGAGCGAAAGGTGGGTAATATCAAAGGAAGAAGGAATGTGGTATGAAAGTTTGGAAAGTACTCCATTCCCCGGACTTTTAGAACCACATTGCCAAAAATTGCCCACCTTAAGCCTTTTACCAATCTACTCCTTATTGAGCTTAATTAAAGTCCTCTTGATTATTGTTGCTTTGTCACTTATAGATTGTTTTGCATAACCCTCCTTTTGTGAGTAAATGTTGCCTTTTATTGCACATGTATGAATTTGTGGCATATGTACATTTTCAATGATGGTAATTGATTGCAGGGACATATAAGAATGAATCTACGATGTTGAGAGTTTTGAATTCTTCCCCTGAATGACCATCCAAGTTATTGCTTGGGGACAAGCAAGCTTAAGTATGGGGTGATTTAATGTCCATGTTTTATGCAGTGTTTTTATATTTATTTCAGCTCCTTATTCTATCGTTTTATATATTCTGGGTTGGGAATATAGCGAATTTGTGTAGTTTATGATTATTTATGAGAAATAGAGGTCTACACAAGTTTCTGTTTAATATTGCAGAATTTGGAGATAAATGCGAGCAAAACCAGAAGCACTAGAAATACACTTGATGTCTACTGAGAGAGCTCGAAAATCGACGGAAGAGCACCTGACATCGGGCAAAGCTGAGCACAGAACGAGATACTGAAGAGTGGTCGATATCGACCAACCCAACTCGATATCGACCATATTTTGGTCAAAAATCTCGGGACGACTCGACATGGACCAGCAGACACAAGGACAGAAGAAATCTGGTCGATATCAACCTCTTCAAATCGATATCGACCAAAAACCGCTCGATATTCCTACCAGAAGTCCATATCGAGTGACCTGAAGCGAAGCCAAAAAGATAGCTTGATATCGACCTACATTGGTCGATATCACCAACTGCCAGTGACGAGTACGGGCTGATTCCGAATCCTATCCTGATTCCAAGTGAGAAGATATTCCAAGGGAAGATTCCTTGCACATGAAGACTTTAGATAGTTTATCTTTTTGTCTTTTTTATCTATACTAATGGTGGAACATTTAATTACCCTTTAGGATTTATCTTGTTTACCTAAATTAGATTTATTTATTTCCATGTAGAATTATATCCTTAGATAGAAGATATAGTTTCCTTACCTTGGCTAGCAAGGATTAAAGCCTATAAATAAAGCCCATGGGGCTAGTTTTTATTCATTTTCCAACTTAGAGAAGAGATAGCGAGTAGGAGAGAGAGAGAGAGTAGAGGCCGAGAGTGGTTTTGTCCTACGAGAGCGGATTTGGCTTCAATTGGTTGTAAGCTCTATTTAGTTTATTAATGCAATTTAGTTTTCTTTTATTATTGATGTCTTTTGCTATGATGAAGAACGAGTAGTCCACCTACTTCTAGGGTCGGGGTGAGCCCGACGATAGCCAAGCGTGTTTGAGGTAAATATTTGACTTTTATTGTGTTTTGATCATCCACTGCCTTTCATATGTTTATTACCTATTTAATAGAGATTCAGGTTAACAACTTGGATTATAAACATAAAATTGGTAGATACAATTAGGGTTTCTTGATAGAGTTATCTAATTGTTGGAAAAGGCGAAAGCTTGATCCTTTGATGTGATTGCATGATTATTTATCTTTATCTTGTCTTATGCATGTTTGGTTATCGTTGTTGCAAACCCCGATGTTAGAAGTTTTCTTTACATTGTTTATTTCGCAATCTGCGAACTTTGGCTTTTATTTCGTTTCTGCATTCTACTCGATTTCGACCAACACTGGTCGATATCGACTACTGATTTCTCGATCCAGTAAGATTGCTGCTCGTTTGTGTCTCTGCAGGTACTGGTCGATATCGACTAAAACATGTCGATATAGAGTGAGTTTGGTCGAAATCGACTGCCTTCTGCACAAAAACCAGAAATCGACTGGATTTGGTCGATATCGACTACCTCTGATCGATGTCGAGTGAAACTCCTAAGTCGGAATCCGACGTGAATTCTCCTCTACTTTAGATCCGCTGACTTGCTTCCTCGAGGATCGATCCTGAAATCCTAATGCTACATCGGGAGGAAGTCATGTAATTATTTGCGTGGGTAAGATCTGGTTTGATATATATTCTTATATTTTGAACTCGATTTCCTCCTACAACACCTGTTGCCCCATTAGACAATCTCTCTTCCTCTATGATACGTTTGGGATACCCGATCCTTCGCTTGTGGGCTCAAGATCAAGAACCACGCCGTATATTTTCCCGAACTAGCAATGCTTTTCCAATATCCCCTCATTGAACAATTAAGTAAACTAATTAAGTAACTAATTATAGCAATGGAAAAGAACTTAGACAATTTAAATAAAACTAAAGCGACGAAAGGGAAAGGTGGGAAGAGAGGCCGGAGCGCTCACAGAGGCAAGGCCGGACGTGCAGGGACAGGTTGGCGTCTCAGGGATCCCGCTCGCTGGGAGCTAGGATCAGACGCTGAAGGCGAGACTGAAGCTTGCCGAAGATGCCTTGCGTTCGCTGGAGGCAAACCCGAGAACCTGAAACGAAGTAATGCAAGCCATATTGATTCCTAAGAGCAACAAGTAAACGAAGTAGAGCAACAAGTAAACGGAGCAAAGACCAGAAACCAAGTAATGCAAGTCCTATTGATTCCTAAGAGTGATTCGGTTTTATAAATCAAAGAGGCGAGAAAACAAGGCACTAAATTCAAGCAATTCCCCTAGACACAAAATTTTGCAATATTGAAGACAGCAAGTAAGAATCAAAATTGCAAATTAAATAAGCCACAAGTCGGATATCAAGGATAGCAAGTATAAACAAGCGGTTAATGTGTATAGAATAAAATATTCAATGTGATGCTCGAAATATACTAATATGTAGTAATCGACACAAAGCAATCACAAGGGTATGCAAGTGCACACACTCCGTCAACTATTATCTGACGGTTGCAACACGGTTCAGAAAAAGACGGATGCGACCAAGGCTCCTGTGTCGGCACAGCACAAAATCACACAAAGTAGGGTTCTTTTGTAATGCTCGAAACCAAATAGATCATCTAACAAGTAGCAAAGAAAAGAAATAATAAGATGCAATGAGTTACTAACTCAAACAAAGAAAGGTATGCTATTTTTTTTTTGAATTGCTCTAGGCTTTTCTGTATTTTTTATTATTTTTTTGGCTAAGAACTAGCTGCTGTAATAGCTGTAAGATTACCTAAATAAAGAGCAAAGGAAAATAAAATAAAATAACAAAGCTACTATGATCTAAAAGTAAGCAAAAATAAAGAAATAAGGGAAAAAGGGCTAGAAACTGGAAAAGTAGGGTTCTTTAGTGGTGCAAGTTCATATAATGCTTAAATCCAAGAATCACATTGATATGATGATATGTAGCAACAAGGAATAAAAGATTAAAACTTGCAATCAAGAACTCAACATCTCCCAAATTAAAGATCCAAACAATAAAGAACTAAAATAAAGTGCCAATTTTTAGGGTGAATGATTAAGATTTAAATTTTATGCAGTGGGAATGGTGAAAAATAAGGCACGAAAATAAATCACTCAATTAAAGAATCAAAAGAGTAAAGAGCTTGCATACACCTGAAATCCGTCTGGGATATCCGATCCTTCGCCCGTGGGCTCAAGATTAAGAACCACGTCGTATATTTGCCCGATCTTGCAATGCTCTTACAATATCTCCTGATTGAACAATTAAGTAAACTAATCATGTAACTAATTATAGCGACGGAAAAGAACTTAGACAATTTAAATAAAACTAAAGCGACGAAAGGGAAAGGAGGGAAGAGAGGTCGGAGCGCTCGCGGAGGCAAGGCCGGGCGCGCAGGGACAGGTTGGTGTCTCAGGGATCCCTCTCGCTGGGAGCGAGGATCAGACGCGGGAGTCAAGACCGAAGCTTGCCGAAGATGCCGATCGTTCGCTGGAGGTGAACCAGAGAACCTGCGAAGCCGAGCGCTAACGAGCTAAGACCTGGAGTGCCGCGGGTGAGATCACTGGGAGCGAGCGAAGTCCAGAAGCAAGCGCGAGTGCGAGAGAGACCAGAAGTCGAACAACGAGAGAGAGGACGCCTAGGATTGCCAAGGAGTCCGACGCCGAGCGCCGAGGCCTGCAGAACTTGGTGCCGGTGTCCACAAGAGCTGGTGATGTGTTCTTGATGTACCGACTAGGTTGTATTTGGCTTAGGGTTTTGGTCGATCAAGAACTCGATGGTGATGGTGATTGTGTTGGCCGATTGTAACATAGATCACAAGAGCAAGATAGCTTTTTGGGATTGAAATCGAAGAACCCTTTAATCCATAAAGGGGTTCCTCAATTCTATTCAATCTAATTAATTCAAAGTACATATGTATGTTTAAATAGAAAAGCTATGGAAGATCTAACCAATCCTTCCTTGCAAAGGAAAGGGTTTTGGATAGATCTAATTTATCTAAAGATAATTAAAACAATCCTAAGATAAGTAATTCGTAAATAAGATAGAATTTAAATAACTTGGTGTACAATAATTAATCTAGAAGAGATATAATCCTTGTAGCTTATTAATTCTACTTACATAAAATAACACTAGTTAATTAATGGACTAAACTAACTCGGCCCAACATAAAGGAATCGGCCAAGGCCCACTTAACACGCATAGGACTCACTCGACATAGCCATTCCGAGTTTGTACGGAAGGCATGCCGAAGGGTGTCTTCAAGGAGGGTGTTGTTGAGTCTGCATAAGCTTTGTTTGAGGACGGAAGCTCATTTCTTGTGTTGGTGGAGTAGCTTTGAGCCAAGTGATTCAGGGTGGCCTGAACCCTTGCTCAATTGTTCCTTGGTAATGGACAAGAAGGGCTTTGGTTGCATCTTGAATCTTCTTGCCCCTTGCACGAGTGATAGGGCCATCGAATGGAACCTTCATATTGTCCTCAATGTCACCAAGAGTCATCGATAATTGCACTGCATCATTCTCCTCCACTTGACTTCGATTTGTCCTCAAATCGTCGCTAGAGTCATCACCAGGCACGAACAAGGATAGATCAGCGACGTTGAATGTAGAATGGACACTGTACTTATCGGCAGGGAGATCCAGCTTGTATGCATTAGGACCCATCTTTTGAACCACTCTAAGTGGTCCATCTCCCCTGGGGTCCAGCTTAGATTTCTGTTGCTACGGAAACCTTTCCATCTTGAGATGCAGCCATACTAGATCACCAACGTTGAACTGCACATCCTTGCGATGCTTGTCCTTCGCGGCCTTGTATTGCGCAGTTTTCCTTTCCAGCCGCGCCTTGGTACGCTCATGCAAGCGCTTGATGAATTCCACTTGCTTAGCTGCATCCAAGCTCTCCTTTTCCTTAAGTGGCCGAGGCATCATGTCCACTGGAGTCAGTGGGTTTCGACCATAAACAACTTCGAAGGGGGTTTGCTTTGTTGGAGAGTGCCTAGACCTGTTATATGCAAATTTCACAAATCGTAGGTAGTCTTCCCACCTCCGGAGGTTAGTTCGCAGCATGACTCTAAGGAGAGCCCCAAGAGTTCTATTTGTAACCTCAGTTTGGCCATCAGTTTGTGGGTGACAAGAAGTAGAAAATAGCAATTTTGTACCCAATTTAGACCATAAAGTTTTCCAAAAGCAGCTTAGGAATTTATAGTCACGATCAGAAACTATAGATAAAGGCAATCCATGTAAGCGAACAACATCTTTAAAGAATAAGTGGGCAACATGAATAGCGTCATCAGTTTTGTGACAGGGAATGAAATGAGCCATTTTTGAAAATCTGTCTACAACAACAAAGATAGAATCATGACCCTTAGAAGTTCTAGGCAATCCTACAATAAAATCCATAGAAACATCTTCCCAGTGTGCATTAGCAATAGGCAAAGGTTGATATAGACCATTAGAATTGGCTTTCGATTTAGCCTTAGCACAAGAGACACAACTTTTGACAAATCTTAGCACATAATTAGACATTTTAGGCCAAAAGTAATGTTCCTTAAGTCCAACCAAGGTTTTTTCGAAACCCCCATGTCCCCTGAACTCATGAATTTCTTGAGTAAGCAATCGTCTAATAGAAGAAGATGGGATACAAAGCTTGCCCATCTTAAACAAATAACCATTATCAAGAAAATATGAATCAACTTCACCTTTGGACACACATTGAGCATATATATGTTTAAAGAAACTATCAGAAGCATACAGTTCCTTTATTAAAGCAAAACCCAAAACATGTGCATCCATATGGTTTAGGATGACATACCTGCGTGATAGCGCGCCTGTTACCACATTATCATTTCCCTTTTTGTGGTGAACCATATAGGAAAAGGTCTCCAGAAACTCCACCCATCGAGCAAGGCGCCTGGTGAGCATTGCTTGACCTTTGAGGTACTTCAGAGCTTCATGATCAGAATGAATCACAAACTCCTTCGGCCAGAGGTAGTGCTGCCATGTCTGTAAGCATCTGATAAGCGCGAAGAGCTCCCTGTCGTAGGTAGAATAGTTGAGCTCAGCGGGGCCCAACTTCTCGCTGAAATAGGCAATGGGGCGCCTATTTTGAAGCAGAACTCCACCTATTCCAGGGCCAGAAGCATCACACTCGAGTTCAAAAGGTTGTTGGAAGTCGGGTAGTTGCAGCACGGAGGCATGGATGAGGCGATCCTTGAGAGCATCGAATGCCCTCTGATGTGCGTTAGTCCAGCGAAACGTCACATCTTTCTTGGTCAGCTCATGGTGGGGGGCGGCAACAATGCTGAAGTCCTTGACGAAGCGTCGATAGAAGCCAGGAAGGCTCAGAAATGAGTGGACATGTGTAGGAGTCTGGGGCTGGGACCACTCCTGAATAGCGTGAACCTTCTCCTCATCCACCTTTAATCTTGATGCAGACACTACAAAACCAAGGAAAATGGTAGACTCGAATGCAAAAGAACATTTCTTTAAATTGGCATATAGTTTCTCTTTTCTAAGACAATCAAAAACCAATTTTAAATGACTAAGGTAATCATGCAGGTTCTTGCTATAGATTAAAATATCGTCAAAGTATACAACGACTAATTTTCCTAAGTATCTCCTAAGGACATGGTTCATAAGCCTCATAAAAGTGGAAGGAGCATTTGCTAACCCAAAAGGCATTACTAACCATTCAAATAAGCCATACTTAGTTTTAAAAGCCGTTTTTCATTCATCTCCCTCTTTCATCCTAATTTGATGATATCCACTTCTAAGGTCAATTTTAGAGAAAATACAAGCACCATGAAGTTCATCAAGCATATCATCTAAACGAGGAATAGGATGACGATACTTAACCGTTATTTGGTTGATTGCACGACAATCAACACACATGCGCCAAGAACCATCCTTTTTTAGAACCAAGATGACAGGTACGGCGCAGGGGAGAGGCTTTCTCGCACAAAGCCCTTATCCATCAGCTCTCTGACTTGGCGTTGAAGCTCCTTTGTTTCCTCAGGACTAGCTCTATACGCGGCGCAATTGGGCAAGGCTGCGCCAGTGACAAAGTCAATCTGATGCTCAATCCCTCGAATAGGCGGCAATTCTTGTGGTAGATCAGCTGGAAGGACATCTAGATAATCCTGCAACAGAGCAGAAATAGGTGCAAAAATATGACTCAAATCGACAATATTTAGCAATACCTCTTTCATTACCAATAGGATGTGAGGTCGATATGCATTCCAGGCGATGGTCTCTTTCTGTGGTTGAGAGACCAATGAGCGGCGTTCAACAGAGCCCTTGAGCGAAGAAGAAGAGGGCTGAGGTGATGCCGAGTGGGAAGGGGCTGGCGCCGAGGGGGCCGCGGGTGCGGGGCTGGGGGCCGTGGGCGCGGCAATGCTGGCCGCGGGGGCGGTGTGTGCAGCCTGTCCACCTTGGTGCTTCTCCTTCCTCTGGGCCTCTTTATGAGCGTCCTGCTGTTGTTTCTTGCAGACCTGCTCCTTCAAAACAGCTTGAGGTGAAAGGGGTAAGAGAGTAACTCTCCTCCCATCAAAGGTGAAGGCATATGTATTCGCACGACCATCATGAATAACAAAACGATCATATAACCAAGGACGGCCTAGCAATATATGACTACAATCCATTCGAGCAAAATCACATAACACTCTATCATGATATGATCCAATAGAAAATGAAACTAAACATTGTTTGGTGACCATTATATCAGAACCATCATTAGTTATGCCATTTAAACCAAAGTGAGTAGCTCTAGGAGTAGTAGTTAAATGGAGGAAATCCACTACCTTTTCATTGATGAGATTGCAGCAACTCCCACCGTCGATGATGACGCTTAAGGTAGCCTCGCGAACCACACACATAGTGTGGAAGATGTTCTCCCTTTGATCAGCCATGGGAGACTCCTGAATGTGTAGGACTCGCCGATTGACAAGGCAGAGTACGTCGTCAAACTCTGTGGTGTCGATTTCCCCATTAGGCTCAAACGGCTGGTCCTCCTCCATTTCGCTTGAAATTACATGGTCCTCGATAGTCTCATCCTCATAGTAGTGGTCTCCCAAATCATTGAGAAAGACCTTCCTTTTCTGAGGGCATTCGTGAGAGACATCCCCGGAACCACCACAACTAAAACAGCGGATGTCTTTTGTGCGCACCTTAGATGGTGCAGCAACCCTTCTAGTTTCAACCTGATATCCCTATTGAGGTGAGTTGGAAACTCCCTTTTGCTGCATAGAAGGTTTATAAGTGGATCTAGATTGACTAGAAGAGTTAAAAGGAACAAACCTGCAACCTTGGGAGGTCTGTTCGAATCTGGGCCTCTGTCGTAGCTGCTGCTGCTGCTCATACAGAAGTTGTGCTTTATTAGACAAAGTGTTAATATCTCTAATGGAATGAATAGCCAAAGGATTTTCAATAGAGACATTAAGACCAGCAAGAAATTGGGTACATAAAGCACGTTTAGTAAGATAAACATTAGCCTGATGAGCGAGCCGTTCAAGCTCGTCTCTGTAATCCATGGGTGAGCGAGCTCCTTGGTGGCAATAAGCTAGGTGCATCCTCATGGTCTCTGTGTACTCCTCAGGCACATGTCGTTTCTTTAGAAGATAGTGAAGTTGTGGCCAAGTCTCAACAGGTTGCTTGTCCTGTCGATGGCGCATCTCACGAGTGCGGAACCACCAGATACGAGCCTTACCTGTCAAATGTAATATAACAACTTCCAACTTCTCTGTTTCCTCATAGCGCAGATGTTCAAGCAAATAGTCAGTATGATTTTCCCAAACAAGATAAGATTCAAGATCATTGGTTCCATCAAAAGTTTCTAATTAAATCTTAACATCGCGCCTTTGTATAGATTGTGCATTATCAAATCTAGGACGACCAAAATTAGGAGGAGGTAAATCATCAAAGTTAGGGTCTACCTCTTGGTAAGCGTCCTCCAAATGGGGCATGTCACGCAGATCAGCGTTGCTGCGGCTGTCATCCCAGTTAGATCTGATGAATAGCGGATTCTTGTGTTGTTGATGATGCTGGTCTGGCCGGCCCTACTGGTAATGCCGAGGGGGAGTGTGCTCCTGGCGATCTTGGTTGCCACTGAAGCCCGCTAGATGATCATTATCATTCTCTCCATTGAAAGGGTTAGGAGTAGCAGACTTAAGCTTAAAATGTAATTGACCAGAAGGGTGTGGTTGACCAGAAGGGGGAGTATTACCTATAGGGGGGTTATTGCCTGTAGGTGGTGTATTACCTAGAGGAGGTGTGTTAACTAGAGCAGGTGGAGACGGCTTACTTCCTGAAGGAGGGGTAGATCCAGAAGCCTCTGTCTATTTTGACTCCTCTATTTGCCGAGCAACTGGTTGGGTGATTAGGTTGGAGAAATATGCGTGATCCTCAGAACGTTCGACGACTCAACGTTTGTCAGCCTCTGCTAGCTCCTTGCGCATAGCCAGGGTAGAGGCTTGGACGACAGAGTTAATAATATACCGCATATCAGATGCAGAAAGGCCAGTAGGTGGGGTAGGGGAAGGGTTGGGGTCGCTATCGTTCATCATGTTCCTACAGTATCAGAAGAGCAACAAGTAAACGAAGCAAAGACCAGAAACCAAGTAATGCAGGCCCTATTGATTCCTAAGAGTGATTCATTTTTAGAAATCAAAGAGGCGAGAAAACAAGGCACTAAATTCAAGCAATTCCCCTGGATACAGAATTTTGCAATATTGAAGACAACAAGTAAGAATCAAAATTGCAAATTAAATCAGCCACAAGACAGATATCAAGGATAGCAAGTATAAACAAGAGGCTAATATGTATAGAATAAAATATTCAATGTGATGCTCAAAATATATGAATATGTAGTAATCGACACAAAGCAATCACAAGGGTAAGCAAGTGCACACACTCCGTCAACTATTATCTGACGGTTGCAACACGGTTCAGAAAAAGAGGGGTGCGACCAAGGCTCCTGTGTCGGCACAGCACAAAATCACACAAAGTAGGGTTCTTTTGTAATGCTTGAAACCAAATAGATCATCTAACAAGTAGCAAAGAAAAGAAATAACAAGATGCAATGAGTTACTAACTCAAACAAAGAAATATATGCTTTTTTTTTGAATTGCTCTCAGCTTTTCTGTATTTTTTTATTTTTTTTGGCTAAGAACTAGCTGTTGTGATAGCTATAATGTTACCTAAATAAAGAGCAAAGGAAAAAAAAGTAAAATAACAAAGCTACGATGATCTAAAAGTAAGCAAAAATAAAGAAATAAGGGGAAAAGGGCTAGAAACTAGAAAAGTAGGGTTCTTTAGTGGTGCAAGTTCATATAATGCTTAAATCCAAGAATCACATTCATAGGCATGATATATAGCAATAAGGAATAAAAGATTAAAACTTGCAATCAACAACTCAATATCTCCCAACTTCAAGATCCAAACAAGAAAGAACTAAAATAAAGTGCCAATTTTTAGGGTGAATGATTAAGATTTAAATTTTATGCAGCGGGAATGGTGAAAAATAGGGCACGAAAATAAATCACTCAATTAAAGAATCAAAAGAACAAAGAGCTTGCATACACCTGAAATCTGTCTGGGATACCCGATCCTTCGCTTGTGGGCTCAAGATCAAGAACCACACCGTATATTTGCTCGATCTTGCAATTCTCTTCCAATATCTCCTGATTGAACAATTAAGTAAACTAATTAAGTAACTAATTATAACGACGGAAAAGAACTTAGACAATTTAAATAAAACTAAAGCGACGAAAGGGAAAGGAGGGAAGAGAGGCCGGAGCGCTCGCAGAGGCAAGGCCGGACGCGTAGGGACAGGTTGGCGTCTCAGGGATCCCGCTCGCTGGGAGCGAGGATCAGACGCTGGAGGCGAGACCGAAGCTTGCCGAAGATGCCGAGCGTTCGCTGGAGGCGAAACTGAGAACCTGCGAAGTCGATCGCTAGGGAGAGAAGATCTGGAGTGTCGTGGGTGAGATCCTTGGGAGCGAGCGAAGTCCGGAAGCGAGCGCAGTGCGAGCGAGACCAGAAGCCGAATAGCGAGAGCGAGGAAGCCTGGGATTGCCGAGGAATCAGACGTCGAGCGCCGAGGCCTGCGGAACTTGGTGCCGGTGTCCACAAGCGCTGGTGTCGTGTTCTTGATGTACCGACTTGGTTGTGTTTGGCTTAGGGTTTTGGTCAATCAAGAATTCGCTGGTGATGGTGATTGTGTTGGCCGATTTTAACATAGATCACAAGGGCAAGATAGCTTTTTGGGATTGAAATCGAAGAACCCTTTAATCCATAAAGGGGTTCCTCAATTCTATTTAATCTAATTAATTCAATGTACATGTGTATGATTTGTGTGTATTGATAAAACTATTCAGATTTTGAGTGAGTGTGAAAATGAGTAAGTGGTGCATCTATTAACAAGTATTATGGATGTGTATCAAGTTGAGAGCTTGAGAGCAAGCTGTTCAAAACTGACGGGGAAACAAAGGAAGAATTTCAATAGAAGATGAAGGTGTTTAAGGCCAAAGTAGGTTTCAATTGTTAAATGACCTAACCATTGGGTAGCTAGAAAATAGAAGTTTAACAATGAAAATCAAGACTCCTAAAAAGTTAAAACTAGTTACTCAAGAGGAAAAGCCTGACAGTGAAACTAATACATTAATGAAACGTATATCACAAATAGTAACCAATAAAAAAAGGTGTTGACTAATCACATCGCCAGTGAAAGCGGGTGCAACATAGTCAATAATCCTCAAGGCAAAGCATTCAATTGGCTTAACTCAATTTTCATCTCCTCCCTATAATCCTTAAGTTTCCAGTAGGTTTGCTTAGGAGCTTTCCCTCCATTGAGTGGTTTCTTTTATTTTGAGTGCATCGACTTGGCAGATTCCAATAACTTGGTGGAAACTTCCTAAGGCCATATGAATATCTAACAAATTAAAGAGCATGCAAGGTCTGATAACCTTTGTTTTCTCAACAAAAAAGAATAATTGATCAGGGTATAAAATTGTCAAATGCCAAGGACTGTAGACTGACAAATTTAATTAGTTTTTTGTAGTGATTGTAGGCTGACAAATTAAGAGAGAAGGGAAAAAAATAAGAAGATAAAAAAACCATCTAAATAAAGAAAAAACCTGGTAAAGTTATTTTTGATGGGTAGGAATCGGATCACAATATGACATCAAGTTCCTCTTCTCTACCCTAATCATGCTAGTGTACTGCTCATTCAATATTGATTTCACCATTTCTCAAATAAACGAAAGAGTAGATGAGGAGAGAGATGGAAGAAACAAAGACTTAAAGAGGAAAGTAGCTCAGAGAGAAAGCATAAAACAAAGAGCCTTACACCTTGTTAGGAATTGCTACGTTAGATTCATACTAGACAACCATAAAGTTGACAAGTAACCTCCTAAATCCAATTTCTTCCAGCATTGACTCTCTTATGTCTTTTCAAGACGAATGTAAATTATTAACTTGAACTTCAGAACTGCAAAACTAGGATTTTGCATAAATGTATTATTTTTCTATTTGAGTTTGATAGGTTAGATGGAGTTGTTTGCTACTTCTAATTTAGTGCATCCAGCATTCCACGTATAATAAGTAGAAGGGGTGATTCTTTACATTTTTCAGGCCTACATATCTCTTGAACCAAACCCTAACCAAACAGTAACTTTTCCCCAAATCAAACCCTACTCAAATCGTGCTCAGATCTCTAGAATCAAAATGAAAGGAGTTTGAAAAGATTACCTGAAAATAGAGATGCCATAGAAACAAGGAAGATGTCGATCAACACATAGGCAGAGTTACCAGCGACGTGGGGCTTCAACGCACAAACGAAGGTGGATGAGAGAGATGTCGATGATGATGAGATGTCGAAGAGAGTGAGGTTATTTTCAAGCGTAGGGCATTGGTGGCGGCGAGGTGGTGGTTGTGAGCAAGGCGGTGGTGAGTGAGGTAAGGGTGCTTCAAGCTTTCAAGTCTAAGTTTGAGAGGTGTGTGAACGGGAGAAGGCGGCAAGACGGTGGTGGTGAGTGAATCTAGGGTTTGAAGATCTGAAAAAAGAGGAGGAGAGGGGCGAGTAACGGAGGGTGGTGGGTTAGGGGTTTTCAGTTCTAGAGGCGAGAAGCATTGATTGGCTTTAGATTCGGCGACAATCCAAGAGAAGGAGAGGGTAGGGCGTCGGCCTTTGTCTTCACATCGAACTCCGATTGACGGGGATCGAAGCTCCTGCCGGCGCCGGGAGAAAAGAGGAGAAGAAGGGGAACGTGGGAGGAGTGAGAGCGAGAGAGATATCAGGGTAGACGTGAGACGGAGAGCCAAAAAGGATGATAGATTGAGAGGTTGAAGTGCCACGCAAATCCTCCACTGGTCTTAAATAGCGGACGAAGATGAACAAGGATGAGGAAGGAATAAGGTCGGCCAATGGCCATGGATGGATCTGAGGGTCAGAGATATGGACAAATAGAAGAGGGAGGAAGGGTTTCTAGATCTGAAAGCGATAGTGAGTGATGAGGCATATAAACGGGTGAGGTTTTTTTTTTTTAAAAAACGTTTTAGCCATGGGAACTCTACTACCGTTGCTAGTAGGGGTGGCAAAATCGACCTAATAGCCATGACAATCTTGCCAAAGCTACTATCTGCGGCTAATGTCTTTGTTTTTTTCCGGATTGGAGGCTTACCGTGGCTAATGCCGTGGCAAAAGGGTATCCATTGCCACGGTAAGCCTCTGTCGAAGCTAGATAGTGTGGCGAATTTTTTTTTTTTTTTTTTTGTAGTGAGAGGGAGTGTTGAGTGATACACTTGCGAGGTTGTTTTATTTTTTCACTAACCTTAATATCCTTCATTGTTTCTTTAGTTGTAATGTCTAATTCAAGTAACAAGACTCCTACTCCCGAACACATTCCTCCGGAGTTGTTCAATCTCTTAAACACCATGAATGAGAACATCGGGAGGTTGATGAAGAGGATGTTGGCCTTGGAATCTCAGCCCTCAGGGTCTAACACGGTTCTAGGCCAAACAGTACCACCTACGGGTGAAGTGCCGCCGAATGAAAGGGAAGACATTCACCTTACTCCTCCTCATAATAATAATAATAATCAACAAACTATTCTTCCTTGTGTTGATAATCCACTTTTTGATGAACGTCCCTCTCCTAGAGAGAGGTATGGTAGGAATAGCATGTTTGTTGGTGTGCAGGGACGACGAGGTTGTAAGAATCAAGATGAGTTCGACCCTTCGAAGGACGACTATGACTTCCAAGAAGAGGATCAATTTCTAGGAGGTATGATTGGGGCCGAAACCAAAGAGCGTCTAGGGAGCCTGAGCAAGATGTCGTGGGCAAGGTGAAGGTAAAGATCCCATCATTCAAAGTCAAGTGCGATACGGATGCTTACATGGATTGGGAAACCAAGATGGAGCAAATATGGAATTGCCACAACTTCTCCGATAAAAAAAAAGGTACAACTCTCTACTTTTGAATTTCAAGGTTATGCGCTAATTTGGTGGGATAATCTCGTAAAAGAAAGGAGGGGAGCTTTAGATGCACCCATCACCATTTGGGAGCAAATAAAAGTACTTATGAGGGGATGATTCATACCTCAACAATACTCCCCTGAGCTTAAACAAAAATTAGAAAATCTCAAACAAGTTGGAGGTAAGAGTGTTGAAGAAACATTCAATGCCATGCAAGAAGCAATGGTAAGGGCTAATAATCGAAGATGAGGAAGACACCATGGCAAGGTTTCTTAGGGTTTTGCATCCTTCTTTAGCTCATGAAGTTTATTGTTGTTGTGAGCCTAATTTGCCATATTTTACAATTACTTTTATACCGATTTTTGCATGCATTTCATACATTTGGGTTAGAATAGTACATAATCTATGTAGTTCACACTTATTTGCCAAATTATGGAGTCTACACTAGTTTTTGTTTAATTTCGCAGAAACCGGACGCACTTTGGAGTTTAAAGGAAAGTCATGAAGAAGCTAAGGATGGTGCAGCTGGAGAAAACGCCATTTTACACCATTCATCGTTCTGAATCAAGCTTTGATGTCTTCATGAAAGTTGTAGCCCTCGAAAAGATCTTTCCAACGCATGCTCATATAGTCATATGCGTCAATCGGACGAACGAGGACTCGGGAAAGTGCGTTTCAAGAACGGAGCAGAATGCTGAAAGCGCACAGGACTAGTCGGCGTCGACCAAACTGGTCGACGTCGAGTAACTTTTTGGTCGACTTGCCTTCCAGAAGTCGAGAACGAGCACCAGACCACTCGAGAGCACAATTCTAGTCGACGTCGAGGAGTTTTGGTCGACGTCGAGTACACCCGACGAGTCCGAATTCTGCCCGAGCTCGAGTGCAACCCCGGAGGAAAAATTCAGTCGAGTCCGAGTCCGAGATCGAGTTGTGTCCGAGAAGATAGAGTTACTTGCAAGCCAAGAGATGTGGAATTCTATCCATTCAAGAGAAGATCTATTAAGATGGAAGGGATTTATCCACTTTGAATATAGTTTCCTTATATATCTATTTCCTTTATCAATTATGTTTTATCTTATGCTTTTAGATAGGAAGTTTTTAGATATAGATAAATGTTCCTTCCAAGATTAGCTAGATGGAACACTATAAATAAGGCCCTAGGGGGCTGATTTTCAGACATTCAAGCCAAGTCGTCTTCGGGCGCAAGGAGAGAGAGAGAGAGAGAGAGAGAGAGAGAGAGAGAGAGAGAGAGGAGGAACGTTTGGAAGGTTTTGTAAGTTTTAGATTTATTTTAATGTTAAAGTTTGTTTCTTTTATTATGTTTTGTTTCTAGTTCCCCCTTCTATGGTCGGGGTGAGCCCGACGATACACTTGAGGTAAAGTTTTGATATTTATTATGTTTTGATCATCCACTGCCTTTTATATGTTTATTGCGTACTCAAAAGAATAGAGATTCGTGTTAACAACTTGAATTATAAACATAAAATTGGTAGATACAATTAGGGTTACTTGAAAGGGTTATCTAATTATTGGAAAAGGCGAAAGCTTACTCCTTTGATGTGATTACACAACTATTCTATCTTATCTTTTGTGTGTTTGATTATCGTTGCGGTAATCCCTTACCTTGGAAGTTTGCACCTTTATTACTTTATTTCTTTATTTACATTCTGTACAGATTTTTCTCGACACCAACCACCATTCCCTCTCCATCCATCGACATTGACCCCTCTATTCGTCGATAGCCACCCTCATCACCTCTTCCTGCTATCCTTGAACCCCAAAACACACTAAACCTAGAACAACTGACTTCTCTCCTGAGGACGAACCTAACTCCTCTATCCTATAGCGGGGTCTTGACTACAAATTTATTTGGTCGAGAAACCCTCTCGTCAAATTGGCGCGTTGCCGGTGAGATATCAATTGTGCCTAGCTTAGTTGTTTTTAAAGTTTAGGAATAGCCCATCCCCTTTTCTTACCCTATCACATACCCTACCACCACCTACCTCATCGATACCAACTAGGTGCCGAGCTTTTGCTACTAATTTGTGTTATTGATTGTGATTTCAAAGCTTAGGTACAAAGATGGAAGACTTTGTCGAAGGCAATCCCGAATGGGAAGAATGGTTCCAAGATTTGAGACGGAGAAATAGGCTTGCAATGGAGGAGGCACGATTAAGGGAAATAGCCCGGCTAGAAGACGAAATCCGAAGGCTTGAGGCTTCCATTCAGTCTAAAGGACCATGCCCTCCTCCCGACGAGCCAATTGACCCACTCGATGTCGACAACCAGGTAAGTCCTTCCTCGAATTTCATTCCTACTTTTTTACCTATTGTTAATGAATCTTTTGAAGGATCCCAAACGCTATAAGAAAAGAAGTTTTACATTGTTTCCCAGGGTGTTCCAAGGTCGCTTTTACCTTACAAAGTGAAGGTTGTCCCCGATGATTTTGAGCAACCGATGTTCATATTCAAGTATGGGGTCCTAGCAAAGTGGCATGAAGCTCCGCAGGATGAGGTGGAAATATCTCTTCCCGCTCCACTGTTCTATTGTGGTGGAAATATGTACACAACCAAGTCAATCTATGAAGCGGAAGAGGTATGATAACGAGGTATGTATCTTTTCTTTATGTATTCCTTTATACATGCTAGCTGGAGCCAGGGAAGATGAATGGGTGAAGTCATGGAGCGTTCACTCGGGGAGATTCAAGCTTCTTCACATGATGTCCCCGGATGACATTCCACGCTTCCCACCACCGGAGGAACCACCAGATCCACCTATACCTCCGGACAAAGATGAGCCAGGCTAAGACTTAAAGGGAAGTAGGTCAAGCTAAAGACTTAAAACTTAGCGCTTACGGGAGGCAACCCGCTATTTTTTATTTCTTAGGGTTTAGATACTGTTGGTTTTTGTTTTAAATATTATTTTTGGATTGTTCTATTGTGGATTATCATCTTTCTAACAAATCTTGCAAGTACAGAGGAGTTGCAGAAGTACTCGACGTCGAGTAATCTACTCGACTTTGACTACCCAGAACGAGCAGAAATGCTTGTGGTCGAGGAAGGATCCCCCTGGAGGCTTTCATTGTACTCGATGTCGAGTAGTTGTAGTCAACGTCGACTACTCTCCTCGAGGTCGACCACTTCTGCAACTTCTTCAACACTCGATTTTGACGATCTGCACACCTGTCTAGTGAGTGTCTTTCTTTACCCTTGTTTTTATACAGTGAGGACACTGTGATGTTTAAGTATGGGGTGGGGGAAGGGCTTAGTTCATGCATATTTGACTTTATTTGACATTATGTGTGCATATCTGATGTTTATTTTCTTGAATTCCTTATACATGGCTACTTTGGATTTCATATTCTATTTATGTGCTTATATGCATGTTATCCAAAGTTTAAAGAAAAATGACCCCCATTAAAATTTTGATAAGTGTCATGGAAGTTAAATTGAACTCGACGATGCAAAATTGGATTTATTAGAGATATAGCATGAAATTGGCTAGTAATGGGAAGTCACAACGAAGTGCATTATTTTATTGAAAATAAGGAAAGGATGTAAAATTTGATATTGCTTTTGACATGTTGCATGATAAGAGGATGGAGGACTTTATATTTCCATATATGCTCTATGTTTATATTCCTTATCCATACCTATGCTTATGCATCACAAAAGCCATATTGAGCCTTATTTCATATTTTGCTCCAAATGATCCAAATATTGCCCATTCTTTACCTATCCGCGCGAGGATTATGTTGAGAATGAAGTTACATTATGGAGATTGTTATATGGTTGTTGTGTTGTTATTATCATTATGGAGTTTGGTAGGAAATGGAAAAATATATGGAAAATTTAATGAGTGAAAGAAAATCCGGTCACCTCAGGAGATAAAGGTAGATCGACCCGGCCTGCGTCGAGATAATTGTTCCGCAGGATGGGACACCAAGGTGAGGAGTCTGAAGCACTAAGTATCCGAGGTCATTCATGACACCCATGTTTGTGACTCGCGAGAAGGCAGTGCTGAGGTTAGAGAGGTAAAAGCATAATATTGAAAAAAGCATTGAGCGATGAGAGAAAAGTGAGAAATCAAAAGGAAGAAGGAATGTGGTATGAAAATTTGGAAATTACTCCATTTCCTCGGATCATTAGCACCACATGGCCAAAAATTTCCCACCTTTAGCCTTTTACCAAATCTACTCCTTATTCAGCTTAATTAAAGTCCTCTTGATTATTAATGCTTTGTCATGAATGAATTGTTTTTGCATAACCCTTCTTTTGTGAGTAGATGTTGCTTTTTATTGCACATGTATGGATTTGTGGCATTAGTACCTTATCACTGATTGCAGGGACATATGAAAATGAATCTAAGATGTTGAGAGTTTGAATTCTTCCACTGTATGACCATCTAAAGTATTGCTTGAGGACAAGCAAGTTTAAGTATGGGGTGTTGTTGTGAGCCTAATTTGCCATATCTTACAATTACTTTTATACCGATTTTTGCATGCATTTCATACACTTGGGTTAGAATAGTAAAGAATCTATGTAGTTCACACTTATTTGCCAAATTATGGAGTCTACACTAGTTTTTGTTTAATTTCGCAGAAACCGGACGCACTTTGGAGCTTAAAGGAAAGTCATGAAGAAGCTAAGGATGATGCAGCTGGAGAAAATGCCATTTTTCACCATTTATCGTTCTGAATCAAGCTTTGATGTCTTCATGAACGTTGTAGCCCTTGAAAAGAGCTTTCCAACGCATGCTTATATGCGTCAATCGGACGAACGAGGACTCGGGAAAGTGCGTTCAAGAACGGAGCAGAATGCTGAAAGCGCACAAGACCAGTCGACGTCGACCAAACTGGCTGACGTTGAGTAACTTTTTGGTCGACTTGCCTTCCAGAAGTCGAGAACGAGCACCAGACCACTCGAGAGCACAATTCTAGTCGATGTCGAGGAGTTTTGGTCGACGTCGAGTACACCCGACGAGTCCGAATTCTGCCCGAGCTCGAGTGCAACCCCGAAGGAAAAATTCTACTCGACGTCGAGGAGTTTGGTCGACGTCGAGGACAATCCAGTCGAGTCCGAGTCCGAGTCCGAGATCGAGTTGTGTCCGAGAAGATAGAGTTACTTGCAAGCCAAGAGATGTGGAATTCTATCCATTCAAGAGAAGATCTATCAAGATGGAAGGGATTTATCCACTTTAAATGCTAGCGGAGTTGGAATTTGATGAGTTCTTATGCAAGATGGTAAGCCTATTGTATTCTTCTCTGAGAAGTTAAAAGATGCGTATCTTAACTACTCTACTTATGATAAAGAACTATATGCATTGTTTAGAGTTCCTAAGACATGGTCCCACTACCTATGACCTAGAGAGTTTATTTTAAGGACTGATCATGAATCTTTGAGGCATTTTAAGAGTCAAGATAAACTAGATAGGAGACATGGTAGGTGGATGGAATTCATTGAAACATTTCCTTATGTAATTAAGTATAAGAAAGGCAAGGATAATGTGGTTGCTGATGCTTTATCTAGGAGACATACATTGATAACCACTTTGTACTCTATAGTTCTAGGCTTTATCTACATTAAGGAATTGTATAGGAATGATGAAGAATTTGGAGAGGGTTTTTCGAAATTGTGAAGCTAAAGGGGCAATCGACAAATACTATATTTTTGAGGGATTTTTATTTAGGATGGATCAAGTGTGCATAGTTAGGTGTTCTCTAAAGTTATTACTTGTTAATGAAGGCCATAGTGGAGGATTAATGGGTCGTTTTGGGAGAGATAAGACTTATCATACACTTAAGGCACATTTTTATTGGACTCATATGCTTAGGAATGTAGAGCATTGTCGTAAGAGATATATTGATTGTTTAAAGGCCAAATCTAGACTTATGCCCCATGGCTTATACACCCTTTTGCCTACCCCAACAACCCTTTGGGAGGATATTTCTATGGATTTTATAGTAGGGTTACCTAGAACTAAGAAGGGGAGAGATTCTATATTTGTGGTTGTAGATAAATTCTCTAAGATTGCTCATTTTATTGCATGTCATAAGACCAATGATGCTTCTAATGTTGCAAATCTATTCTTCAAGGAAGTGGTTAGGTTGCATGGTGGGCCTAAGACAATTGTGAGTGATAGGGATGTGAAGTTCCTTAGTCATTTTTGGAGAACTTTATGGAGCAAATTTGGAACTAGGTTATTGTTTTCTACTTCTAGTAATCCTCAAAATGATTGTCAAACTGAGGTGACCAATAGAACCTTAACCACCATCCTTAGAGCCATTATTAGGAAGAATTTAAAACTTTGGAAAGAAGCCTTACCTCATGTGGAGTTTGCCTACAATAGGACTATGCATTCATATACTAAAATAACTTCTTTTGAGTGTGTTTATGGCACTAACCCACTAACCTTACTAGATCTTAACCCATATCCTATGAGGGAAAAAGAGTCTTTTGATGCAGGGAAACATGTCGAATTCATCAAGGAATTGCATGACCGTACACGGCTAAAGCTAGAAGAGAAAGCCGAGTACAATGCCAACAAAGCTAACAAGGGCCGACGACATGTGGTGTTCAACCCTTGAGATATCGTGTGGATGCACTTAAGGAAGAAGAGTTTCCCAAAGCAACGGAAGAGAAAGCTCTCGCCAAAAGGAGATGGACCATTCAAGGTGTTGCAGCGGATTGGTGAGAATGATTACAAGTTGGAGATTCCAGGAGAATATGGTGTGAGCGCTACATTCAACATCGCGGATCTTATTCCTTATCTTGTCATTGATGAGGACTTAGATTTGTGGTTGAATCCTTTCCAAGAAGGGGAGGTTGATGCGAGAGCATCCAAGAAACCTCCAAACACACCTATCATACTTGGGGATGGACCTATGACTCGAGCTCGTGCTAAGAAGCTTCAAAGGGATTCATTCATGTTCGTGAGTCATGTTCTTTTCTCAAGCGAAATTCAACTTCAAGAGGAGCCATTGAAGGTCTATTTGTGTTCATCTTTAGCTATGGGCGAATCTTCTTAAGTGTGAGCATCATGACCGATTTTTGTTAAGTGTTTTAAGACTATTTTATGCTATTTTTAGTAAGCTCCTTGGTGAGCAAGTTTACTTAAGTTATTTTAGGTATTTTTAGGTTTTACTTAAAAACTCTTTATTTTATTTATTTCTTTTAATTTCATCCCTTTAGGGTTATATGTAAGGCTTTCATCTATTGTAGAAGACACATTATTCATTAGTAGGGCTTTCATCTATTGTGTTTGTCAATCTTGTGAAGCTTGCTGATCCTAGGTATCCACGAGCCCCCTCCTTGTGCCTCCAAGTAGTACCCTTGGTTATGTAAGGTTGTAGAGTTGGGTTATATAGTCATTGGTGTTGGTTCTTGGTCTTTGAATCAAGGGTCCTCATCTTGTTCTATATAGATTACCTCACCCCACTATCGTGTCTTGCATCTTATTTCAATTTCGTGTCTTTTGCTTCACATTACAACTGCATATTATAGTCCTTGTTCATTCAATTTCGAGTCTTTCATTGTTCTTGCCTCATTCTTGTTCTTTTCTTGCATTTGATCAGTCTTGATTGTCGAAGATCGGGCCATCCTATGGTTTACCACCCCGTATCACCAATTTAAGTGTTTTTTTTTCCGTTTCTTGAGATGAGGTAATTTGCACTTGAAGAGAGGTTTTGATAGGTACTGGAGTCTGAAGATAGGCTTTGATAAGAAGTCAGTAGAACAACTGAGACGGGACAGGACATGACAAGTTGATAGGTACAGGAGTCTGAGGATATGTGTGTGTGTGTGTGTATCATATACACAATACATATGCGATACGGGACAAGATTCACTATTTTTTTTCCCAATCCCACCAGGATCGAAACGGAACCGTGATGGATCTAAATTTGCGGGATTTGCGGGTACCCGTGGGTAGCCCATGCCTGCAATACCAGATGGGTTTGGACACGAAATCCACCCTTTTAAGCAGGGTTAGGCCGACCCTCTCCCACAAAACTGGGACAATATTTTGGGTAAAAATAATCCATCCTAAGCCCAGCACGCGCTCGCATTTGACTGGGTCTAGGCACCATGTATGCTCGACGACCGCCAACAGGGCTGAGCTTTTCTCTCTTCCTTATTTTCCTCCTAAACATATTTTGTATAGCTTGTATATTATCGACACAATCACATAAACACAATTATTCCAGAACACTGAAACTTTATTAGTGCAGAAATAAACCTAACTAAAAAATGAATGCGACATGTGACTAAGGACTGAAATGCAATGATTTAAAAACTAACTCGGGTTACCTCCCAAGAAATGTCTTTGGTTAAGTGTCGTTGGCTCGACGTGTTGACCAGTAGACCCCTTACTGGGTCTCTTCTGTAACCTTCTCCTTTGGATTTACTACCACCTGCAATGGTAGTTTCCCTACAGCATGTGCCTTCACCTTGCCAATTTCCTGTGCCAAAAGTTTGTCACCTGAATAGCTAAGCCTGATTGTCAAACCGTTGACCCTATTTAGGCAACGAATGATTCGTTTGTCACCTAAATATTGGAGGGACGGGCTTGAAGCAACCAATATTAAGGTGTCGACATGTTTATCGCTTGAATGCTCAAGTGAGGTGAGGTGCATTCAGGCAACGGCTTATTGTTTGTCGCCTGAATTGCGCCATGGCCAAGTGACATTAAGATTCAACTTGGGAAAAAGTCCCCTGATTTAATTTTAAGGAAAAATAAGATTCAGCTTGGGGCAATAAAAGAATTAAAAAAATAACCCAAATTTCAGTCCAAAGAAGAAAGAACAATCATCGGAGAAATTAAAGGAGGCCACCACCAACATCCAACAAAGAGCCTCAGAAGCACTGACCATATGACCCACCCTTCATCAAAAACATGCTTTAGATATATAGAATTGAAGTGAAGAATTTTAAATATTCATAATTTTTAAACTTGTTCAAGTATCAGATTTAAGCTAGCTTATAATATACTCCCTCCGTCCTACAATAGTTGTCTTTGGACTATTCATGCATGCTTTTTAATGAGCTAAAAACTATATAAAATATCCATTTTTAAACTATTTTTTTTAAATAATTCTATACTTATTAGTAATATGTATGATATTATTTAAAAATATTTAATAAAATGTTGATATTTTATATAGTTTAGCTTCTTAAAAAAACGTGCATGAATAGTAAAAGACATCTATTGTGAGACGGAGGGAGTATCAAAATAAAAGTATATATCGATGAATAAAATACATATAGAATGGGGTAGGGGGCACCCCCAAGCCCCGACAATTGGCTTAGCACGAATTCAGTGTACGAGCTCAGGTAAACGAAAGTGTATGCGCACTAGCGGGTGCGGAAAGCAAGAAATTATCATTATAGCCATATCCCTTATGAAGGGTTTTAGGAGAGCCATAAGAACGAGTAGAATTCTCTCCACACTTGCATGGACAGAGACCTTTATGTTTGAAGGTTTTGCATTGAATAAATGGTCTACAACACTATGCCTTCTACCGGCATTGTCAAATGTTTGTGGGTTACCTATTTGTTGTATTGTATGTATATCTTTTCATAGGAATTGGATTCTATGAATTTGGACATCAAATTCATTGATGAAGTTGGGCAAACCTCAACCTTAAAAAAAAAAAACCAACGGTTAGATTTGCCCCCTCTTTTTTCCACCACCTCCACCTCCACCTCCACCATTTTCTTTATCTTTTCGTTATGTTGTTATGAGTGCAAAATCTAACATCACCTATGAATTCGAAGGCCAAAGTCAAAGGATCCAAACCATTTTTCATATGTATTCAATGTTGAAAAAGCCAAATGGTAATTTGTAATAACCATACCAACGCTATACAAACATATCTAAGCTAGCCATTCGACTGAAAGAGACGTCTTACTAGCTGTTGGAGATAATGCCTAGAGGTGGTGGTTTTAATGTGTCTCTTGGACTTTCCTCATCCCACATTGGAAGTTTAAGGGTATCCTAAAGAGGGTTTTAAGGAGACTCTTCCACTACCTACATTGAGAAGTAAAGGATGAGATGGAGCTTTGCGGAAAATATCTTTTCTTGAGGCCGAAGATATTACGGATGAACTTGTTAGTATTTATCCGCGAATATCTGTTTTTCATTGGATTTATTTTCACAAAATTATCCTTTCAAATGGTTTTAGATAAGTCAAGATCTTCTGAAGATAGACTCAAATCTTCTTTTTCCTTGCGGCTTAAGGATTGTGAAGACTCCACCTTGATTGTAAGATCTTGAGCTTGAGCTACTAACCTGCAGGTCATATTAAAGGATGATGAAAGACAAAACAATGTCTTGGTTTCAAGGTTATGAAACCGAGACTAAGTTTGTTTGAACCTTGAGTACCTTAACTAGTTCATATTATGTTGGGTATGCTTATTTAAGCTAACTTGCAAGACTCTTTATAAGAGATGGGCCAAATATGCATGGGCTTGTGCATATGAAGTATTGGGCTCACATTCCTTGTGAGATATCTTTATTCCATATATACACTTGTCATTCTTGTTAAATATGTTTTTAGGAAATAGGATCAATCAACCATGAGAATCAAGGATTTCCGATTCTATCTTGATCGTGAGAAACACCCCTTTGAATGAAGATTATGGAAAGAATCATTTTGGAAGGAATTCAAATTCAACAGTCCTCTCTCTCAGCCTTGGAGACAAACGACTATTTATATAATTGTATGAAGAAGACGAGGATTAACTAAGTAATCACTGATAAACGATCAAGTCTTCTAAAGCATTCGTCATCCCAAAAGTTTCTCTCTTGTTCTCGTTAAGCTTAGTGTGGGTAGTCTTTGAGAGTTGAGAGAACCACAACTTTTATTGTACAAGTCATTTGTTTTGCTCTAAGAGTTTCACACTCGTTCATACACACTCTGTGTAGTGAGAGCTTTTATTTCACTTGTAAGGTTGAGAGTTAGAATAGAAGCGGTGAGGCTTTGTTTAGGATAAGGGAAGTTCTCCTAGGAAGTTCTAGGCTCAAGGAAAGTGAAATAAGAAGTGTTTGAATCCTACGGGTTGGATAACCCTAGGCGGGGACGTAGGCCAAGTTCGTGTCGAACCTCGTTAACAATTCATGTGTTCATCTTTTACATTCCGCATTTACCTTATCTTGTTTGGTTTTACTTTGTTGAGATTTGATAACAATATCAAGGTCTTGACAAGTTGGTTTGAAAATCTTATTAAGAGTTTTTGTTCTGCAAAAATCTAGCATACTCTATTCATCCCCCCCCCCTCTTCTAGAGTATTATTCATCGCCTTATAGACTCTTCAATCGGTATCAGAGCTTGGCTCACTGTTTGATCTAACAATCTTGTGAGTTTTATCATTTTTACCATAGGTGATGGAGGATTTGCCCAAGGGAGATCAACCAACTGACCTCCCCTTTTCTGTGGCAATAACTTTGTTCATTGGAGATCTTTGATGCAGATGATCATTATTGATGAAGACCTAGATCTATGTGACTTGGTTTAGAAGGGACCACGCGTTCCAACGAAGACTGACACTGCTGGAAAAGAAGTCGAGAAGCCTGAATCCAAATATACTCAAACAGATTTGGAAAACGTCGCTAAGAATTTTAAAGCTATGAATCTGTTATATTGTGCTCTCAATGCTAACGAGTTTAACCATGTTTCCTCTTTCAAGAGTGCCAAGGAAATATGGGACAAGCTAGTAGTCACTTACGAAGGCACCGGTCAAAGTCAAAGGAAGCAAGATCAATATCTTTCTCATACAGTACGAGCTTTTCAAGATGAATCCTGATGAATCATATGTTTACGAGATTCACTCAAATTGTGAATAACCTCGACTCACTTGGTAAGACTTTCTCTAATACCAAGAAGGTAAGGAAGGTTCTTAGGAGCCTTCTGAAATCCAAGTGGGGTCCTAAGGTTACTGCAATTGAGGAAGCTCAAGATCTTACCACACTGCCATTGGATGACATTCTTGGAAAACTTATTACCCATGAGATGATATTGAATAAAGAAGATGGGGAAGTTCCCTCAACAGCAAAAAATCTTGCCCTCAAAGCGAAGAAGGAAGAAACACAATCGAATGATGATGAAAGTGACGACGAAGACGATCCCTTCGCTCTCATTACTCAAGGACTAGCGCGAATTCTAAAGATGAAAAAACAATAATTCTCTATAGAGATAATGCTGGATCATCTAAGTTCACAGCTAAATCCTCTAACTCCTCAAAGAAACCAAAAGTACTAACTTGCTTTGAGTGTGGTGAAACAGATCATCTCGTGAAAGAATGTCCTATAAAGAAAAGAGACAAATTCAGGAGAAATTATCAAAGGAAGAAAGCTATGCTAGCCACTTGGAGTGACTCAAATTCCTCAAGTGACTCAGATTCAAAAGAAGGTCAGGCAAATCTCTGTCTTATGGCTGAGCATGAGGAATATGGAGGTCATGCTCTTGAGGAAGTGGTAAGTAGCTTAATGTCTAGTCCTCCTGATATTCTTTCAGAATTTTCGAAGAATATGATCTCTAATGAAGAAACTTACAATAGTAAAATCAACATCTTAAAAGAAAAGCCGAAGGATCAACAGAAATGCATAAGTGATATGTTGCTGGAAATAAAAAATCTCGAAGCTACTCAGTCAACTCTTGACATTAAACTCAAAACTTTGACATCGGAAAATTCTGGTCTCAAGCAAAACCTCTCCTCTCTAAAGCTTCGAAATGATGTTTTAGAGAAAGAGAAGGTTAAGCTAACTGATAAGTGCCAACACCAGCAGACATCACTCATACAATTCCCAAGATCTAAGGCAAATCTTGATAAGATGTTAGGTGAACAACAATTATCAATTAATAAAAGTTGTATTGGCTACAATAAAAAAATTCCTAAAAAATCCAATACCACTTTCGTTAAAGCAAAAGAAAATTGGCGTTCACCTACTTGTTTTTACTGCTGTAAGAAAGGACATGTGAAGGAAACTTGTTCGTACAGACGGAGGGATCCCCACATCATTAGAAATACATTCCCAGTTTGCTTAAACGAACCAATTAGACAAGTTTGGGTTCCAAAAGGGACTAGACTACCCAACATGATCTATCCTCATAATGAATACAAATCTGTTTATTGGTCTAGCCGGAAAGGATGATGTTTGTTTTGCAGGATATCACCAAGAACAAGGAGCCAAAATGGATCATGTACAGTGGATGCTCTCGGCACATGAGTGGTAAGAAATCTCTATTTCAAAATCTTAAAGAGCAAACCACTAGAACATTCACTCTTGGTGATAAAGGAAAGTATAGAATTATCGGTATAGGTAACATTGGTAGTAATTCCAATAGCTGCATCAAGGACGTATATCTTGTTGATGGATTAAAATATAATCTCTTAAGTGTTTCTCAGCTATGTGACAAGGGAAACAAAGTTGGCTTTGACAGACACTAGTGTGAAGTCAGAAATGAAGAGACTGGAGACTTGATCCTCGCTGCTCACATGCATAATAATACATATGCAGTAAATGCTAACCAAATTGCAGGTACAAATCTCAAATGTCTCAAGGCCTTGACAGATGACCTAAGTCTCTGGCATAGAAGGTTAGGTCACGTAAGTATGCACACCCTCAATAAGCTGAAATCAAGAGACCTGGTAAGAGGATTACCTGACCTAAACTTCAAAAGTGAGGAACTGTGCAATGCTTGTACAAGAGGTAAACAAACCCGAAGTTCATTCAAACCCAAAAAGATTGTAAGTTCCTCTTGCCCTCTTGAATTATTGCATATCGATTTGCATGGTCCTATGCATGTTAAATATCCTAAGGGAAAACAATACATCCTGGTTATTATTGATGATTTCTCTCATTTTACATGGATTTCCTTTTTAAGAGAAAAATCAGAGGCTTTGTTCGAGTTTTCTAAACTTTGTAAGGAGTTGCAGACCTTGAAAAACCTACCAATCGTCTCCATTTAGAGTGATCATGGTAGAGACATTGATCAACTCAAATTTTATATGGTATTTCACACAATTTTTCAGCTCCTAGAACTCTTCAACAAAACGGGGTTGTGGAACGAAAGAACCGCACCCTAGAAGACATGTCTAGGACAATGCTTTTAGAAAATGGTTTGCCAAAACATTATTGGGCCGAGGCTGTTAATACAGCTAATTATATTTTGAATTGTTGTTTAATTCATCCCATTTTGAAGAAAACTCCTTATGAACTTTTTAAAGAAAGAAAGCCTAACATTTCGTACTTCAAATGCTTTGGATATACTTTCTTTGTTCATAATAATGGCAAAGATAACCTTTGGAAGTTTGATGCTCATAGTGACGAAGATATATTTCTTGGTTATTCTTCAAATAGCAAAGCTTATAGAATTTATAACAAGCACACCAAAACCGTTGAGGAGACTATCCATGTGGTATTCGACGAAAGCAACAATGATGTGTTGAGTGAAAGTTTTGCAGATCTCAATCTAAATCACAATGACTCTGATGGAGAAGAAGAAGAGAAATATGAAAACAAGAAGGACCAAGAACGCAATATGCAAGAGCAAATTCAAGATACAAACGAGTTATCTCAAGACCTTGAGAAGCAACTACAAAGCCTGGATGTGATCAACACAAGCAATGAGGAATCCAACTCACCAACTGTCTCTCACGGCCCTGAGGAGAGACATGCTGCTGTCATGAATGATCAAGGCCCAAAGAAACAAAAGTTCAAACATGCCTCTTCACACTCAGCTCAAAACATCATATCAGATCCATCATTCGGTATACAAACTCGATCTAGATTAAAAAATCTATGTGCTTTCTATGCCTTTGCTTCTCTTGTAGAACCAAAAACTCCTACTGGAGCATTCAAGTGCTCGGACTGGATCACGGCTATGCAAAGTGAGCTAAATGAGTTTGAAAGGAATAAGGTGTGGACTCTCCAACCCAAACCAAAGCACCAATCAATCATTAGGATTCGATGGGTGTTCAAAAATAAATTGGATGAAGCAGGCAAGATCATTCGAAACAAAGCTAGGCTTGTTGCTGAAAGCTACAATCAGGAAGAAGGTATAGACTACGAGGAGACTTTTGCTCCCGTAGCAAGGTTAGAAGCTATACGTATATTACTTGCTTTTGCATCTTTTATGGGGATTAAGTTATTTTAAATGGACGTCAAATGTGCATTTCTAAATGGGGTCTTGGAAGAGGAAGTTTATGTTGTTCAACCTCCTCGTTTTGAAAGCGAAGAATTTCCTAATCATGTTTATAAATTGGACAAAGCTCTCTATGGTCTTAAGCAAGCCCCTAGAGCTTGGTATGAGAGACTGTCTAAGTACCTTCTCGAAAATGGTTTTCAAAGAGGATTGATCGACAAAACTCTCTTCATCAAGACCCGTGAAAATGTTCTTTTGGTTGTTCAAATATATGTTGATGATATATTATTTGGTGCTACTAATAACTCCCTTTGCAAGGAGTTTTATGAGATAATGTGTCGGGAATTTAAAATGAGCCTCATGGGAAAACTGAACTTCTTTCTTGATCTACAACTTCATCAGACAAAGAAGGGGATCTTTCTAAATCAAGAGAAATATACCAGGGACTTGCTCAAGAAATACAACATGGACCAATCTAAAGCAGCAAAAACTCCTATGAGTTCAAAACTTTCCCTCGATCAGGACAAGAATGGTATGAATGTGAACCAAAAGGAGTACAGAGGTATGATTGGTTCACTCTTTTACCTTACTGCTAGTAGACCTGACATTATGTTCATTGTATGTCTGTGTGCTCGGTTCCAAGCTTACCCTAAAGAATCTCACCTCATAGCTTCAAAAAGAATCTTGAGATACTTAAATGGGTCTCAAGATCTTGGTCTCTGGTATTCCAAGCAGAACAACTTTCATTTAACAGACTATTCAGATGCAGATTTTGCAGGATATAAGGTGGATAGGAAAAACACATCTGGATGTTGTCAACTTCTTGGCTCATCCTTGATTAGCTGACATTCAAAGAAACAAAACTCAGTTGCATTATCTACTGCTAAGGCTGAATACATAGCTGCATGAGCCTGTTGTTCATAGATTCCATGGATAGCACAACAACTCTAAGATCTTGGCATTGACCTAAAAGGTATCCCTGTCAAATGTGACAATACTAGTGCAATCTCAATCACTGAGAATCATGTGCGACATTCAAGAACAAAGCATATTGATGTGAGACATCACTTCATTAGAGACCATGTGGAGAGAGGTGATGTATCTATTTCCTTCATATCCACTGAGTTCCAATTAGTGATATTTTCACCAAGTCGTTGCCTGAAGATCGGTTCAACTTTATTACACTGGAACTTGGTATGCTCAACAGGGAAGCATTTTCTTAGGGGGAGCAACACCCCCTTATGAAATGCATATTCGATTGCTATCTCAAGACATTGATATCCTATGGTCGTGAGAGAACCAAAAACCCAAATTATATTAATTTTTAGAGCAAATTTTTTATTAATATCTTTTTAGATATTGACAGAATTTTCTTTTTGAGAAAATCCTTGCCCTTTTTCAAATTGTACTCTTTTTTAAAAATTCTGTCCCAAAACTTTGAATATTATTTCCTAAGTTAAATGATACTCCTTCCCTTTCCGAAAATATTTGATCCTTCTAAAAATATCCCTTTTCTATTTAATGTTTATCCGGTTTTGGATTAAATGAAGTGTACTTTTTTTTTGAAAAAAAGGGGAGTGTGGCGTTTGGGCTTATGAATACGGCTATTAAAACCCTCCTCTTCTCTGTCACTTCATCCATCTCTCTCCACTCCATTCACTAGTATCCTCTCCTCTTTCAAGGCTTTCTCTCCTCTTCCAAAATCTCTCTGTATCAATGGCTTCCAAGAAGACATATACTCCCCGGCTGCTCCCATATCCAAGCGCTATAAGTTGACTGCCAACAAAGGGAAACGGGCATGCTCTTCCCTGGAAGAAAGCTCAGAGGATTCAAGCTCCTCTTCACCAACTCCGTTAAACACACCGGTGGCTCATCCGGCACCTACTCGCCCCCGACAGGTAACTTCTAAAATTTCTGCCAACTGGTTTGTCTCCTCCGACATGGACAAATCCTGGGAACAGGGTTTTGGACACCGCCGGCTATGCTTTTGTGATGCTGTTAACATCAAATTGCTCAAATCCATGCCATCGGCCTGCATTTCCCTCTTAAAATCTTCTTGTCTTTGGTCTATTCTCAATCCTGGAGATTTTGCTTACCCCCGTCTCACCCGGTTGTTCTATGCCAATATGACCGCTCATCGAATCAAAGGAACCCTAACCCTCGTCACTAAGGTTAAGAATCGATTGCGTCAATCTTGCCCGAAAAGAGTTCTTTCTCAATGCCCCTCCTGATTCCTCCTCTACCCACAAACCACCCCACACCATCCTCAAAATGCAACCCAAACTGATCTTTGCAATCCTTGCTCGTTGCATTTCCCTCGAGTCAATTCCAGGGAACTGGCCACTGAAAGCCTTCTGGAAATCCTATATCTTGTCATGAGCGGTTGTGAGCCCAACCTTCCCGATCTCATGATTAATTATATGCTCCATGATGCCTCCTCCTCCCGACCTCTGCCCCTACCATATGCCAATATCATTCCCAAAATCTTCAAAGCTTTTGATGTCGACACATCTACAGAAGAAAAACAGCCTTGCTAGAAATTGAAGGGGACAATGGGTGCTGAAGAAGGAAGGCAATGGAACAACTGCTCCTGATCACGGTATCTCAAAAGATCGGATTGCTGCTTTCGAGACTGATGTTCAAGACCTTATGGTGGACATGGGGGGAATGTGGACATATATTGTGTCAATACAGGATAACACCCGTGAGCTGCTATCGATCGTGAACTACAAAATTGATCAGATGATGCTGCTAAATGCCCTTACCTTCACAACTACTGGCTCTATTATTCACTTGGATGAAGAAACTGCTGACCACATCAGGTAGAAAGCTGAAAACGTCATCCTCGATTGCGAGAGACTGGTGAAGAACAAGCCAATTATGCATCCAACCCATCCAGAACCCACCGATCTAACAGTAGAAGAATATGGAGTTGTGAAGAAATACAGAGATGTAGAAAGGCAAAAGCAGGTGGAAAGGATGAAAAAAGACAAGATCACAAAGGATGCCATTGACAGATTGAGGAAGAAGTGCAGAGACAAGGTGCGCAGGAAGTACATTGGGCCAAACAAGCAGTACCCCCACCTTTGGGGAGCCATCTACTGCTGAACCCTCTACATCAGCTGCTCGCACTACTGTAGAACCCTCTACCTCAGCAGTGCACACCAAGACCTACATCAAAAGGAAGAAGAAGTCCAATGGTGGTGCCTCTTCTTCAAGGCCTTGATACAATTATGCTCTCTATCTCTCTCCATCCATTTTCAAAACCTTCATCTCTCTCTATCTGCTTAAACTTTGATTTGTGATTTCAGAACTTTTGGTCTCTACCTATTTTGTTGGAAGACAAAAAGGGGGAGAATGATTTGGTTGACTGTTTTTGGATGGTTTTGTGGGCTTTTGGAAGGTTGAAACTTTGGTCTAAACATTTTATGCACTACTTAATAGTTATATCTTTATGATGCATATTCTAAATCATGTTTTGTCTTCCATCTAGGGGGAGATTGAAGACTCCACCTTGATTGTAAGACCTTGAGCTTGAGCTACTAACCTGCAGGTCATATCAAAGGATGATGAAAGATTAAATAATGTCTTGGTTTCAAGGTTTTGATACTGAGACTAAGTTTGTTTGCACCTTGAATACCTTAACTCGTTCATATTATGTTAGGTATGCTTGTTTAAGCTAACATGCAAGACTCTTTATAAGAGATGGGACGAATATGCATGGGCTTGTGTATCTGAAGTATTGGGCTCACATTCCTTGTGAGATATCTTTATTCCATATATACACTTGTCATTCTTGTTAAATATGTTTTTAGAAAATCGGATTAATCTGCCATGAGAATCAAGGGTTTCCGATTCTATCTTGATCATGAGGAACGCCCCTTTGAAGGAAGATTATGGAAAGAATCATTTTGGAAGGAATTCAAATTCAACGGTCCTCTCTCTCAGCCTTGGAGACAAACAGCTATTTATATAGTTGTATGCAGAAGACGAGGATTAACTAAGCAATCACTGATAAGCGATCAAGTCTTCTAAAGCATTTGTCATCCCAAAAGTTTCTCTCTTGTTCTCGTTAAGCTTAGTGTGGGTAGTCTTTGAGAGTTGAGAGAATCACAGCTTTTATTGTACAAGTCATTTGTTTTACTCTAAGAGTTTCGCACTCGTTCATACACACTTTTGTGTAGTGAGAGCTTTTATTTTATTCGTAAGGCTGAGAGGTAGAATAGAAGCGGTGGGGCTTTGTATAGGAGAAGGGAAGTTTTCCTAGGAAGTTCTAGGCTCAAGGAAAGTGAATTAAGAAGTGTTTGAATCCTACGGGTTGGATAACCCTAGGTGGGGACGTAGGTCAAGTTCGTGCCGAACCTCGTTAACAATTCGTGTGTTCATTTTTTACATTCCGCATTTACCTTATCTTGTTTGGTTTTACTTTGTTGAGATTTGATAGCAATATCAAGGTCTTGACAAGTTGGTTTGAAAATCCTATTAAGAGTTTTTGTTCTGCAAAAATCTAGCATACTCTATTCATCCTCCCCCTCTAGAGTATTATTCATCGCCTTATAGACTCTTCAGATTGATTTCGCAGCTATATAAAGGGGTCAAGGGCTTGGCTTTTAACCACAACGAAATACAATTGCATCTTCCCCCTCTCCTGTTTTCTCCTACCCTTTTCCCGTTTTGAGCGCATGTTCCAGTTCCATATTCTCTCCCTCGAGTGCACATGTGAGTGAAGCCGGTGAAATCCTTGGGGGACGTTGCCTCTCATACGATCTGCACCTCTCTCCGAGACAAATACGTTTCTCATTCAGTGGCTTCCATACCACGCTTAACTGCAGCTGTAGCCCCTTCACAGAAACGAGTTCGGCCTACATCCACTAACACTTTATAGTAAGTTTGTTGCTTGTTGCAGGTTTCAGCAAGGTTATTGTCCAACAGTGAGAAGCGTATTTCCGTTGGACTGTGATCGCCATGGAGATCGGGTACAAGAAGCCGCTGCTTGATCTCTTAAAGCTAGAAACTTTGGATGGCGCGAACTACATGCGTTGATGTGTTAAAGGATTGAACATGGTTGATCGGAGGAGAATCCCAGGGAGCAGTTTTCTGAGATCATGGAGACGATCAAAACATACCTCTACCCAAGATTGAAAAAGGATGAGTCTTCTTCAACGTCATGCTCATCGTCCTCTTTCTTAATTTAATGGATTGATCTCTATCGATTCGAGTTATGTTTTCAGTCTAACGTGTGCTCGTTGTAGGAAGAATTCGGTGCTTGAATTTGGGATTTTGTTCCTGATTTCTTGACGGTTTTTTGGGAAATCTTGGGTTGATTTCAAAAAAGGACTAGATTCGTTCTTGCCTTCAATGAATTCGACATTGGTGAAGTGTCGATTGCATTCGTTACGATACATTTTGATCAATCTGTTGCTGCTCCGCGATCGAGATTTCCTAGCCAAACCTAGGGCTTGTCGGCGCCGGTCTTGCAACCGTGCTCCTTACCGGAACAACTAGAGGCAGCGACGCCACCACCTAGGGTTGTCGGCGCAAGGAGTGAAGAGATCCTCTCCTTCTTCTCGATTTCGCAGCAAAGGTTCGCTAGATCTAAAAAATTGAGACTCCGTGTCTCGATTTTGGCGTGGAGATGGGCGGATTTGAGGATTCTTGACTAGAATCGACATAACCCAATCACAATTTAGTTGTCTGGATTGAATTTTGAGATAGGATTTGTGATTTTAGGCTTCAATGGTGTTTCTCGACCTTGCTCTTCGACTCGCAGAGAGGTCTGGACTAGGCGGCGCTTGGTTTGTTACCTAGTACCTGGTCGGTGTAGTTGGTAGTGCTAGTGTTGTCGCCCAGCATTGTCAATAGTGAGGCGACTGAGACGGGGAAGCTTGTATCCGCCGTAGAACTTATGGATGGCGGTGCTTGCTTGCCACCGTGTTTCTTTGTCGGAGCACTTGGAGGTGGCGGCGCTGCTACCTAGGTTCCTCGATGGCGAGCTCAATTTAGAGACGAAGAAGTTGACCGGAGGAAAGAGGTCAAGCTCATTGCTATGGCGGCTGGACTTTGGAGCATCATCGGGTTTGGCTTCGGGCCGAGCCGGGATGCTGGTGACCTAACTTTTCAGGCTTGGTTGGGCCTTCGGGCCACTTCTGGGCATGGCACCTTGTGTGCTGACGAGCCTATTGAGTTGGGGCCTAAATCATTTGGGCCTATTTTATTTATTTATCTTGTGTTGTTTGTTGTTGTTTTGTTTTCGACAAATTATTGAGCATATTTTCGGATGGATTTATAGACAGGATTCTTGCACTCCGACACAACCCTATCTCACCTAAAAGGGAGTATAAACGGAGTGGCATTGGGATGTCAAAAACGGAGAACAATTGGGTTGATAAACCAATCAATTAAGTTATCTCCTCGGTCTTACAACGTACATGTCGACCTATTTTGTGAGTTAACTTAAGTGACCAACATTATTTTTATGGTTGAAATTAGTTTGGTTATATATATCTTATGCACATATCTCTTTTGAATCTTGCTCGATGACTCAATACTAGGACATGAAAAGTTGGTTTTGAAATAATTCCAAAAATTGCTCCTAATATCTAACTTAGATGTTGTTGTTGATCAAATAAATGTGATATGTGCATAACTTGTTAAACATCTTTTCAATTCGTAGTCAAGAATACTACAAGATTGCTTGAGCTAACAAAATTTGATATTTATTTCTTAGAAACTCTAAAAGCAAATGTGGTAAAAGTGTTATTTCGCATTAAGTAGATGATCTTTATAGATCTTAAGAGATACCAAGTTCATGTATTTACCAAGCTCAAAGATGTAGGATGACTTTTTCATGACATATGAGGTATAAGACCAACTTGATCAAAACCAACATAATTTAGATTCAACAGAGGTAGGAAATGAGATACCACATGAGAAGTTAGACAAAATCTCATACAAGGTTTAAAAATGACTTGAGTCTACCTAGTGTATATGAGAAATGTGGGGGATGTGCGTCTAAATTGCTCGTATATATTTAAACGAAATGATGTTGGATCTTATATGGTTGATGTTATTCATGTTGGCTATAAAGAGAACAATTATACTGTCTATAGATTTATGTGCTTGCATGATATATCGATGTGTGAATATCATGATGTTGAATTTTTTAGCATATATTTCCTTTGAAGAAAAATCATGATAGAATTCCTATTGTTTTTGAACATGCATCTTTGTCTTTACCTGCTTCTATCAATGTTGATAAACCTAGTGAAATTAAAACAAGTAAAAGACGTAGAACTGAAACTAGCTTTGGTCCTAATTCTGTGACTGCATTCTTGACTGAACTCTGCGATTTAGATGAAATCAATGAAGCTATAGTTTATGTTCATGTGATAGAGGATGAACTCAACACATATAGAGAAGTTAATTATGAGTTCGATAGATGCTTGTTTTTGGAAAGATGCTAAACGGTGAAATTGAATCTACCACAAGTAATCACACTTGGGAACTAGTTGATTTGCCTAAAGGTTATAAGGCCATTGGTTGTAAATGGATCTTTAAAAGAAAACTTAGAACAGATGGTTCTATAGAAAGATTTAAGGCAAGACTAGTAATTAAAGGATTCACACAGAAACATAGTGTAGATTATTTTAACACCTATTCTCCTGTAACTAAGATTGAGATCATTAGAACATTATTTGCTTTAGCATCTAATTACAAGCTCTTGGTACATCAAATGGATGGAAAGACTACTTTTCTAAATGATGATCTAGATGAGGAAATATAGATGGAACAACCTTCAGGTTTTGTGGTTCCAAGTTAGGAGAATGTGGTTTGTAGGTTAAAGAAATCTCTCTATGGCCTAAAGCAAGCACCTAAACAATGGTATGAGAAATCCCATAACACTGTGTTAGGTCTTGGATTTGTGGTTAGTGGATCTGATGCATGTGTTTATATCAAGATATACAATTCTAGTTGTGTTATTGTGTGCCTATATCTTGATGATATGTTGTTACTTGGCACTAACATGCATGTGATAAATGAAACCAAGAAGTTTTTTTCCTCTCGCTTTGAAATGAAAGACTTATGTGAAACAGATGTGATTCTAGGTGTTAAAGTAACTAGAACTGAAAATGGCTTTACTTTGTCTCAATCCCATTATATAGAGAAGGTATTGAAAAATTTTAACAACTATGATATGACGCCAGTTAGAACCCCATATGATGCTACCATAGAGTTTGTGAAGAACTCAGGTATAGGTGTTTCCCAAGAGGAATACGCTAAAGTTATTGGGAGTCTATTGTATTTGATGAGCTATGCTCGGCCTGACATAACTTATGCAATAAGTAGACTCAGTAGATATACACATAATCCTAGCAAAGAACATTGGATTGCACTTAGAAAGTTAATGAGATACCATAGAGGCACTCTTGATTAGGGATTACATTTTGAGGCTTTTCCCTGCGTTCTAGAAGGATATTGTGATGCAAAATGGGTAAGTGGGATTGATGAAATTTGCTCCACGAGTGGATATGTTTTTAAATTGTGTGGTGCAGCTGTGTCATGGAAGTCTGCAAAGCAGTGTTGTATAGCACGATCAATGATGGAGTCAAAGTTCATAGCTCTAGACCTAGCACGGCAAGAGATTGAGAAGCCTACTGACAAATATACCAATGCGGGGGCATCCAGCTCTTGCGATTTCTCTACACTGTGTCTCACAGGCTGCCATTAGAGTAGCAAACAGCGGAGCGTATAACGACAAGAAGAGGCATATACGCATCCGACATAAGGTTGTGAGGCAGTTGATAAGAAATGGGGTACTCTCTTTAGAGTATGTGCGGTCAGAGAGAAACATCGCATATCCATTGACCAAAGGACTTTGTAGAAGGCTAGTCCTTGACACGTCGAGGGGAATGTGGCGAAAGCCCATGAGATGAGGAATCTGCGGTGGAAACCATTAATTTGGTCGAACGCAAGTCATGGAAAGACTCATATGAGATACACATCTCTCATTCTTATGGAAAGTGTATAGTGAGGTTGAGCTAACGCTCTTAATAATTATATAGTCCAGACATTGGGTGGTCCGTAGAGACGGACTTGATAGATCACCGAACGACAAAAGAGAGGTTGAACCTTAAAGCTCTTAATGTCTTCATAACCCATTGTAGGGGTTTTTGTATTGAGACGGATAAGTTGAAGTCACCTACGTGAGTGCGAGGGAGTGGCAACCCTCCAAGGTGAGACATAAGGCAGTCTTCACGAGAACACTCATGAGCACCCAATGTGTGCAAAAACATGGATGTATTATGTGATAAGACTTAGTGGAACGTTACAGGACCCCGTGGAAAGTGTGTTGCTGGTTTACCCCTAAGTGGAGGAATTCAAGGCCTCTAGCCATTCGCTCTATCAAAGGGATCGTCAGTTTCACTATGTGCTAATTCAAGTCGCAAGACATCAACATTAATTAAGAACTAACCTCAACACGCTCAGAACTTGTTTTCAAAAACTCAGTTTTTAAACCCTTCTCTCGACATTTGTGGGGGATTGTTGGAGATAATGCATAGAGATGGTGCACTAGGCCATGGTGCAACTCGGGCAACGGATACTAAGTCGTTGCATGAATGCCCCTCACATCACCTAAGCATTCAGGCAACAAACAAGTCGTCGCCTGAATGGTGGTTGCTACAACGTCGTGCCTCTATTATTCAGGCGACGAACAACCGTTTGTTCGTTGCTTGAGTCCGTTCAAGCAACGAACAAACCGTTCGTTGCCTAAATATGGTCAACGGCCTCACAATCGGAGCTTAGCCATTCAGGTGACGAACTTTTGCCATTCAAGTGACGACAAAAGTTCGTCGCCTGATTTCATATGGATAATTGGATAGTGCCATAATATCCGAATTTTCAGGCGACGAATATATCATGTTCGTTGCCTGAGTGTTGTTGCAATGGAAATACACCCATCGGCTAACTGGTTTGTTCGTCACCATGTTATTCAAGCGACCCGTAACACTATCAATGTTCGTCGCCTGAATCAATTTTTGAATGTTTTTTTAAATTCAAGCAATTGTTATATACTATGTTCGTTGCCTAAGTAAATTTCATATTAAAAAAATATATTTACAATATTATTAGTACCCTATTTTTACCATACCAAATGGACAAATTCTGCATCTATTACATGCACATTGCAAAGCACAAAACTGCAAATACACCCCATCCAGTAGGTAATAGGTCAATTCCCTAGCTTCCAGTCGCCTCAAGGTTTGAAAAAATAATGAAAACACAAGCCTCTACTCCCTCCGGGGCTACAACTCTATAAGCTTATAATGAAAGAATTGCTGACATTTTACACCTCAACTAACAGCACGATATTCATCAGCACCAAGGAAGAATGCTTTTGGACGTGCAAAAGCAAAGCATGCTATGGCCAGGACTCTGCTCTAGTGGGTACAAAGTTGCCCCTTTGATGTACTTTTGGTGCTCATCTCTTCTCCTGCCAAGATGCGCCAAGAGGATAAGAACCACCTCAACTCTCCTACCATTCGAGGAAGCATTGTAATTATAAAGCTAGAGCCAAAATGAGAGGGCTAACACCACAAGTAGCTATGTTTAACAATGAAAGAATGACAATAATTTTGCCATACTTACACTTACACATGTAACATGAAATATTTGAAGAAAATTGTTTCAAGTGTTTTGGTGTTGCACATTATATATACCCCATTCTGCATAACACAATTGGTAAGCTATATTATCTGTAAAAAAAAGGCCATGTGACATCTATATAAGCTAAATCTTATCTAACAAAAGTTGAGCATACCAAGATATTTGAAGACATGAAACAGAAGAGAAAGAACACACTAACAGAGAGAGGAGAGGAAACAGAAGAGAGAAGAATGTGATAATTATCAGAACATAGAGAAATTGTTCATGTAATATTTTTAATTTAAGTGAAATGATCATAACTTGAACAAATTTTCAGATATTAGAGGTATTACAAGTAATATTTTTAATATAACTAGTCCAAGTCACCAATTACACTTCAATTTTGATAGATATTTAAAATTTTATAGTTATCTACAGAAATCAGATAAGTGAGAAAAAAAAAAGACGGAAGCAAACACATTTATCTAACTAATCTAAGTATTCATGCAAATATAAGTATTCATCAGAACAAACCTTATATATTTATTGAAATGTATAGAACCATATAGTTATAAAAATGTAACCACATAAAAATTTTAGAATCAGAGTGAAACTTCAATTAGAAAGAGTATATACCTAGCTGTAAGGTCACATTCGAGTGAAGGGCACTGAAATGCTTGAACTTGATGGAGATCGACAAGCTGGATAAAAGAAACAAATGACACACTTTAACACCAATGAACACCATGAAATTGATGGAGGCAAGCTGGATAAGAAACAAATGGCATACCAGTTGAAATTGAAACTTTCAAAACCATAAACATCAAGGATGGGAGGATAAGAGCTGTGGAGGGGCTGAAAAAGTTGCAAAGAATTATGCAATTGAGCTATTCGTTGCAGATACTGCTATGCCAGTGAGAGGAAAATGTGAGGAGTCTAAATAAATTTGATAACAAGTAAAATATTAATTATATTTTTTTACACGGGAAGTGAAAAAGGAATTCTAAATAAATTGTAAAAAAAATTGAAATACTGAGCAAAGGAATTTGGACTATCAAAACACACTATCATTTGCTACACAAGAAGGCATCAGCTAGTTGCTATCATAAATCAAGACTAAAATCATCAGATAGTTGGTCCAGCAGTAAAAATAAGCTATCATCTCATTGAGGGACTTGAGTAGCAAACATTTGAGGAGCCAAGTGCAAGCTCGTTCCCATTCTTTCCCACAATACTTATCCGAATTTATTTAGCAACAAAGCTCTAACACACTAACAAATGCAAGAAACCTAAGATAAGATCAAAGTTATAAAGACAATGAGTAAGTGCAAGCTCAGTTCCAAGTTAAAGGTATAAAGACAATGAGCCAAAGAAAGTGCAAGCTCAGTTCCAAGTTAAAGGTATAAAGACAATGAGCCAAAGAAAGTGCAAGCTCAGTTCCAAGTTACTGATTCATGAAAATCAAACTAGAAGATGTTTTTTTGGGTCGATTACAATGATTTTATACATATGAAAAAACAACGAGTAAGTGCAAACCATTCCAATCCAATTACACAAGTAACTTATTAAAATTATGTCAGTTGCTGAATGTTTCTACTTGATAATCATAAGATTAAAGGTATAAAAAGCATATCACTTATATATTTAAAATTTTTATACCACTTATATATTTAAATATAAAATTTTGTTATTTTGTTAAATCGGTTATCTATAAAATTAGAACCAATATATCTTGTTCTAAATCTTAATCTTCATTCCCGATCTCAATCTTAATCTCAAATATCGATCTCAACATTTATCTCAATCTCAATCTCAATTGATCTTAATCTTGATCTTGATCATCTCGATCTTAATCTTGATCTCAATCTTAATCTTGATCAGCTCGATCTCAAATCTCGATTTCAATTTTAATTACAAATCTTGATCTCAGCTTTAATCTCAATCTTGTTCTCAATATGAAATCTCAATTTCAAATCTCAAATCGTGATCTCAATCACAATTTCAAATCTCAATCTCAACCTTTAACTCAATCTCAAATATCAATTTCCGCGGGGGGTCCTGGAGGTGTCGATTGACACGGCGTGTGAGGCAGCGAGGGCGGCGGCGGCGGAGGCGGAGAGGGTTTCAGCGGAGGAGGCAACGAGGGCGGCGGCGGAGGAGGCGGAGAGGGATTCAGCAGAGGAGGCAGCCAGGGCGGCGGCGGCGGAAGTTATGCTAGGCATACGGCAAAACACTGTCGCCTTAGGTCCGCAGCGGATTGCGGAAAAACACTGTTACCGTTACACCTTGTTTGTCTCTGGTAAAAATTGTTCCCATAGTTCCGCAACCCCATGCAGAATAACACTGGTATTCAACACTCTGGTTGGCGAGGCGCCCGACGATGTCCGCAACTTGTCGCGGAACTAGTTTCGCAACCCGTTGTGAAAATTAGCGGTGTATCCAGTAAAAAATAGCGATGTAACGAACAACCCCCAATTTTTATCTTAATCTCAATTTCAATCTCAAATCTCATAGATCAAATATCCATATTGGTCTCAATTTCAAATCTCGATCTTCATCTAAATCTAAATCTCAATCTCAAATATCAAATTTCAATCTCAAACATCGATCTTGATCTTAATCTTGATTTCAATCTTAAATCTCAATCTTAGTTTTTATCACAATCTCAAACAACGATCTTGATCTTAATATCAATATCAATCTCAATACCAACTTCAAATCTCGATCTTGATCTTAATCTCAAACGCCGATCTTAACTTAATCTTGATGTCAAACTTCGTCTCAAATTAACCTCAATCTCAATCGCAAATTTTGAAAAGAGCATCATTACCATAGGTGATTAATGTTAAATTCCAACCAAGAGGTGAAATGAGTGGTCAAAATAATTCATAAACTATGAATTGTTATTTCAACATTCATAATACATCAATGATAAAATTATAAGCTTGTGATTTTATTAAAAAATAAGGAAAAATGAGACCAATATTTATATTCTCACCCAAATTAAATAACATGATTTAAACAATAATAATAATAATAATGGCGCGATTTTTTAAACGAAAATCTTGATAATATAAAAAATAATATTATAAAATATTAATAAAAGTTAAAATAAAATTCATTAAAATCTTTACCATAAATGTATCTTATAAAAATCTTAAAAAATTATTTTTTAAAAAATATCATGTAAAAGTATGATATATAAATATGGATATTTAAATCACTTAGTAAAAATAATAATATTATTGTAACTTTGTTTAAATGTTATGTGGTATAACAGTTATCTAAAATGATACTATTGGTTATTTCATATGATATCATCAGAAAGGCTTATATATTAAGTAGTATATATAGATTTATAATATATAAATAGTTACATGTAGATTAATAGTAAGCATTAGATTATATTAAATTTAATATTTTGAATTAAGCCTAATAGTTAGTAAATATATTTAAAAAAATGTGATTGGCTTAAAGGGAAGAAGAATAAAAATTAAAAGAAAAAATAGATTGATTTAAAGAGATGAAAAAAAGTAGGGATATCATATAGGCTAAAACTCTTTTATTTTAAGAATATATATAGTAAATGTGATAAAAAAAAAATGTAATTGGTTTGAAAAGGTAAAAAGAAGGAGAAAAAAAAATTATAGGAAATAAGTTTGAGATAAGCCCAGTAGCTATATTAAATTGAATTCAATGTTTTGAATTAAGCCCAATTGTTAAAAAATATGTTGGAAATAAAAGAAAGAATAGAATTGATCTCAAAAGATAAAGAGAAGAATAAAAATAATAATTAAAGGGAATAATAATTAAATATAGGAGAGATGAAAAAATAAAAAAAAAAGTAGAAAATGAGGGATTGGTTAAATTACCTAAAATCAATGAGAAGATGACACGTCATCAAAGTCTTCTAATTTAAAGTATTATAGTAGTAGTAGTGATACGGGGTTAGCCGTAGGATGGCCCGATCTTCGACAATCAAGACTCAAAGACAAGAACGGAAGCAAACGACTCAAGAAACTCAAACGACGACTCGATATCGACACGAAAGAAACAAAACGCAGCAACTTAGACTCAACAAAATAATGAATTAAGACCGATAGATGGGTGATTCGAACTAAAATAGAACGAGATAAAGACCCCAGGCCTCCTAAGAGGGTAGGAACCAAATACCAACGACTATAAAGCCCGCCTCTACAACCTTACACAACCAAGCGGACAACTTTGGAGGCACAAGGAGGGGACTTGTGATTACCTGGATCACCAAGCTCTCGCGAGGTTGACGAACTCAAAGCAAACCAAGTTAGATCTATACCAATAGTTGCAATCGACGAGCCACGCTTCGAGTCGATTGACTTTCTCTCAATTGTGTTTCACACAAACTGAAATTTTCATAAAAGAGACGTCTGAGTTCCACAATGAATGAATCGGCCCTTCTTAAATAAATAAGGTTTCTAAAAATAGCAATAAGGAAAGTAACTTAAATAAATAAGGTTTCTAAAAATAGCAATAAGGAAAGTACCAACACTTAATAAATTCCCGCCAAAACAGTGACAGCTTCAAAGAATGTGATTTTCGGCCAAGCTCTAGGTCGAATCTGGAAAAACTTTCAACAGCAAATTTGTAGATCTCTTCGTCCTCGTTCCGACAAGGTATGGCACGATCAAATCCGATTAATATTGACTCCGTACGACTCATTTTACTGAGACGTCGAAAAGCTGTCAAATGTATATGAACGAATCTAAAAACGAACGACCATCAAGCTTGCTCCTTTGGACCTTCTCTCATGGTGGAGCCTTCTTCTTCCTCTTGAGGATGACTTCATTCTCATGAGCTCGAATCATAGGTCCATCCCCAAGTATAGGTGTGTCCGAAGGTGTCTTGGATGGTCCCGCATCATTCCCCCTTTCTTGAAAAGGATTCGACCTCGAATCCAAGGTCGCATAAGATTCCGCAAATGCATTCACACGAACTCCTGGATCGAATACCTCATGCCAATGGAAACTCCTCTCGAGGCCGATTGTTGTAGGGATTGACCACTCCTGGATAACTATGATCTTGGCTTCATCAACTTGTAGTTCATTAGAGCTCTCTACAAAACCAAGAAAAGAAACTTTATTAGTGCACAAATCATAGTTCATATCATCTTCAATATGTTCTAACGTAATATGCACTCTAGTTTGTTCATTTATCTTTAAGTTTTCATCTAAGGCTAGCAAATGTTCTTCCTTTTTCAAGGCTGGATGGTCAATCGAGTCAGGGCTAGCAATAATAGAACAATTTTCACTATCAATGGTTATATTAGAAACGTTGCCTTTTTCTAAGCATGTAGTATGACACAAATCTTCTCTTTGATTATTATCAAAAGACATAGGTTCAACACTCAAAACATTAGTCATAATCAAAGAATCATCATGCTCATATTCAATGCAATCATTATTAGAGGCAAGTAAACTAAGATCTTGATCATTATTAACATGCTCATCATGTTTAACACTAGAATTTTCAGATTCATTATCGCCTAGGTGATTAATCATGAGAGTTTTCTTATTTGGGCAATCATTCATAACATGTCCTCTACCTTGACATATAAAGCAAGGAACGTACAAAGGTTTAAGAGGAGAAGAGTTAGGATTACTCCCTTTAGGGCCAGTAGATGCCCCAGACGAATCTCGCCCGTTCCAAAGCGCTTTACCCTTGTCGAGGGGCTGTTGGGGTGCTCGATATTCACCTCTTCCCTGGGGCTGACTTGGTCGATCCCTAAAGCCCATTTCTGACCTACCTTGGGGCTGTTGGGGACGACTTTGACGCCAAACCTGCTGCTGGCCACTCGACATTCTCCCTTGGCTCCTATATCGTGCTCCTCTTTCTACCTTTATCGCTAAATGTAAAAGCTCAGTAGGCGTAGAATAAGGAAAGTAATTAATTTCATGAGCTAAGGCGGCGTGCAATATTCTAAGAAACCTAGCATTAGTATCTTCATAGGGTTCAACTACATTAGCTCTAGCCATGGTTTCTTGCATAGCATAAAAGGTTTCCTCAACAGTTTTGCTACCTTGCTTAAGATTTTCTAATCGTTGTCTAAGCTCGCTAGCATAATGTGGAGGAGCAAACCTACTTCTCATAAGTGCTTTTAATTGAATCCAAGAAGCGACAGGCGCATCAAGGGCTCTTCTTCTTTCTTTAACTAGATTATCCCACCAAATTAAAGCAAAACTTTGAAATTCTAGGGAAGCTAGTTGCACCTTTTTATGTTCAGAGAAGTTATGACAAATCCATATTCGATCCATTTTAGTTTCCCAATCAATATATGCATCTGGATCGGTGGTACCATAAAATTGAGGGATCTTTAGCTTTACCTTACCTATGCCATCTTGCGCAGACTCTCTAGGTGCTCGATAGTGGTATCGACCTCCTCTATCATTTCGTCTAGGACGTTGCTCCCAATAATCATCCTCTTGGAAGTCGTCGTCGTCCTCTGAGAAGTAGTACTCTTCTTGTTGCCATCGTCCTTTCCCTCGTCCCTGCATATTAGCCATCACAAAACAACAAACAAAGAAATATGTAAAGTTAGAAAAATATAAACAACCTCACAATGTGTTTCGCTCACACTCTCTCTCTTATTGGTATGTCACACTTGTTGGGGAAATCCGCTTTGGGCAAATCAATACTCAAGCAAGGACTTAACAATCAAAAGAGAGTAATCAAGAGAAACAACAAAGAAACAAGCAACAAGGGGCTCGAAATCGACCAAAATAGAGCTCAGCAGACACTGTAACGAGGCTGTACCGAGGCTGGAGTGGGTCGGTATGGGGTCGGTATGGGGGTAAAACGTACTCTACAGCTGTAGGACTCGACAAAGACACTGCAGGACTCGATATAGGCTGAATGAGGACTCGTCACAACACAAAAACAAAAGAAAAACAAGGAAAAGAAAAGAAAAATTTGGAACTTTTACCTCTTGTTGATTTAAACCCTTAGTATGGATGTTGTAGTTGCAAGGTAGGGCTTTAAAAAAAAATTATGGTTTGGGACGTATGTGTTTGAGACTTTCGACTAGGGCTATATGATTTCACCAAAATTGGTCCTTGAAAGTTCTTGCACTAGATCTCAACAATTCTCTCTTTTTTTTTTTTTTTTGAAAGCTTACTTTTGCCCCTAGTGAATTTTATCCTCCTAGGACTAAGCTTTGAATGTAATTTTTTTTTTTAAATTTCGGGCTGTTTTTTTTTTTTTACCCAATGCAAGAAACTTAACAATGAAATAAAAAGGACTCTTGAAATTTATATGCTAAGGTGAAAGAAAATAAATATGTAGCCCTATGAAATATATATAGGTGAAACTTTGGGTAACTTTGGTAAGTATATCTATCTAAGCCTTTGATAATCTATGATAGAAAATATGAGATATATCTACCACAAATTTTAACAAATTAAATAAGGCAATTAAATAGATAAATCTAGGATAGAACAAGATAACCAAAGATAGAAAACAAACTAGGGTTTGGATTCTTGTGTATGCCGACTAGGATTGCAAGGGATGTTGCTTTAATCAAATGTATCGGCTGCACAATTTCACTTCAACATGGCTACTGTGGCAACAATTGGCAATTGACTCCTTCACCAATAGTGTCGTAGGAATGAAAGCTGTTGGACTCAATTTGATCGGCTGATCAATTCAAGGCACAAAATAGATCCACTAAGGTAGTAATCGGCTTCAATGGTTGCTACTGGTCTCGGCTTGGGATGTGTTTAGGGTTAAAGGCAACCACAACAATCACAAACAAGGATTAGTAGCAATCAAATTCAAAAATTCAAGAAGTAAAAACCAAGAACAAGAAAGACTCTATTTTTTTTTTTGTAGGTTTTGTGTTTAGGGAAACAAAAGACACAACTTTGATGTCGGAAACCAAAGCTCTGATACCAATTTGATACGGGGTTAGCCGTAGGATGGCCCGATCTTCGACAATCAAGACTCAAAGACAAGAACGGAAGCAAACGACTCAAGAAACTCAAACGACGACTCGATATCGACACGAAAGAAACAAAACGCAGCAACTTAGACTCAACAAAATAATGAATTAAGACCGATAGATGGGTGATTCGAACTAAAATAGAACGAGATAAAGACCCCAGGCCTCCTAAGAGGGTAGGAACCAAATACCAACGACTATAAAGCCCGCCTCTACAACCTTACACAACCAAGCGGACAACTTTGGAGGCACAAGGAGGGGACTTGTGATTACCTGGATCACCAAGCTCTCGCGAGGTTGACGAACTCAAAGCAAACCAAGTTAGATCTATACCAATAGTTGCAATCGACGAGCCACGCTTCGAGTCGATTGACTTTCTCTCAATTGTGTTTCACACAAACTGAAATTTTCATAAAAGAGACGTCTGAGTTCCACAATGAATGAATCGGCCCTTCTTATAACCTAGGGGCTGATTTAAGATAAAAAATAATAAATAAAATAGAAATTAACTTAAATCCCTAAAATACTAAAAATAACTTAAATAAATAAGGTTTCTAAAAATAGCAATAAGGAAAGTTCCAACACTTAACAAATTCCCGCCAAAACAGTGACAACTTCAAAGAATGTGATTTTCGGCCAAGCTCTAGGTCGAATCTGGAAAAACCTTCAACAGCAAAGTTGTAGATCTCTTCGTCCTCGTTCCGACAAGGTATGGCACGATCAAATCCGATTAATATTGACTCCGTACGACTCATTTTACTGAGACGTCGAAAAGCTGTCAAATGTATATGAACGAATCTAAAAACGAACGACCATCAAGCTTGCTCCTTTGGACCTTCTCCCATGGTGGAGCCTTCTTCTTCCTCTTGAGGATGACTTCATTCTCATGAGCTCGAATCATAGGTCCATCCCCAAGTATAGGTGTGTCCGAAGGTGTCTTGGATGGTCCCGCATCAAGTAGTAGTAGTAATAATAATAATAATAATAATAATAATAATAATAATAAACAGAGACATAATTTCCAATCTGTCAGACCCTGGCTAAATTCGCTTATGTGTTGTTCCCTAATGCAATTTGACTCGAATTTTTTTTACACGTCAATTAATGTTGATTTAATGTATTTAAGCCATGTCAAATAATGACCCTATCTATTTGAGTTATTTAACTTATCAATATGAGTGGTTACAATTAGTTTTTATATCATAAGTGTTTATAAAACCTATCATTTCACCTTAAGTTATTTTATAAATATTTTACCTAAAAAATCCACACAATCTTAAAAGGTTAGATTAATCACACAATCTATTATGAGTTAGTATAATCTAATATATTGAATCAAATCATATCTTTTATATTAATGTTATTCAATAAAAAAACGCAACTTATTGTATATAAAAAATTTATTTCTTGAGATTCTATCACGATATACCACCATTTACATAATTTCATTGATTACAATATCTTAATGAAAAACAACCATATGAGTTTGCGATTTTGATAAAATAGGGAGAAATACTTTATATATATAAATAAAATCTGAGTACTTTATATGTAAATAAAAATTATTATCAAAATTAATTTATTTATTTAATTTATTAAATTAATAAAAATTACTATATAAATACAATTTTAAAAAAACCGCGTACGACGCGGGTAATAAGAATAGTAATAGCAATAATAAAGGCAATCTTGGTGTTATTTTTCAACACTTGTTCAAGTGACCACTTCAAACATGTTCGTTGCCTGAGTGCATTCAAGCGACGAACATTGAAAATTCGTCGTTGCCTGAGTACTACCAATTTCTGGTCAGCTTTCAACATTTGTTCAAGTTACCGCTTCAAATATGTTCGTTGCCTGAGTGTATTCAAGCAACGAACATTGAAAAAATTCGTCATTGCCTGAGTACTACCAATCTTTTGTCAACTTTCAACATTTGTTCAAGTGACCGCTTCAAATATGTTCATTGCCTGAGTGTATTCAAGCAACGAACATTGAAAAATTTGTCGTTGCATGAGTACTACCAATTTTTAGTCAACTTTCAATATTTGTTCAAGTGACCACTTCAAATATGTCCGTTGCCTGAGTTTATTCAAGCGACGAACATTGGTGGTCGCCAGAAGTCAAGTGTTTGGTGGTCAAGTTATGTTTGTTCAGGCGACGATTTTCCCAATGTTCATCGCTTGAATGTAGTTCAAGCGACAAACGTTGGAATACGTTGGTCGCTACAAGCCCATCCAAGGTAGAGGTTGCCTTGGGTCTGATTGGAGTGACGAAGGTCCCATTGTCCGTTACCTGAACCTTTTTCTAGCGACGAACTGAAATATGCTCGTCGCCTAACTTGCACCATGACGTAGTGGTGGTTTTAAGGTGTCTCTTGGACATTCCTCATCCCACGTGTAAAGTTTAAGGGTATCCTAAAGAGGGTTTTAAGGAGACTCATCCACTATCCAAATTGAGAGGTAAAGGATGAGTTGGAGCTTTGCGGAAAATATATTTTCTTAAGGCCGAAGATATTACAGATGAACTTGTTAGTATTTATCCGCGAATATCTATTTTTCATTAGATTTATCTTCACAAAATTATCATTTCAAATAGTTTTAGATAAGTCAAGATCTTCTGAAGATAGACTCAAATCTTCTTTTTGCTTGCGGCTTAAGGATTGATTTCGCACCTATATAAAGGGATCAAGGGCTTGGCTTTTAACCACAAAGAAATACAATTGCCTCTTCTCCCTCTCCTATATCTTCTCTCCCTCGAGTGCACATGTGAGAGAAGCAGGTGAAAGCCTTGGGGGACGTTGCCTCGCATACGATCTGCATCTCTGTCGGAGGCAAATACGTCCAAGGTTGTCTCGCATACGATCTGCATCTCTGTCGGAGGCAAATACGTTTCTCATTCAGTGGCTTCCATACCACGCTTCACCGCAGCCCTAGCAGCCGCTTTACAGAAACGAGTTCGGCCTACATCCACTAATGCTTTGTAGCAAGTTTGTTGCTTGTTGCAGGTTTCAGCAGATTTATTGTCCAACACTAGCTACAACGACGGTGAAAATATAAACAGCTATCTATGTACATGTTGTAGCGCACGAGGAATAGAATACCACAGGAAAAGGTGGAGTAAGGATGTGCACATCCTTACAAAACATTACATTGATATTCTTGTGGTTGGCTTTGCCTTCCCTTGGGAGCCTGGGGCATGCTGCTGGTATGTTAAGACTCCATATATATATTATATATACTAAGCTAATTTTCCAAAATAACTACCAATCCAACCCCCAAATTAATTAATATGCGCGCATTTGATTGAGGACTACAATGAAATTGAGAGCACCCCCTTCGTTGCCATTGCCTAGCTTCGCAGCCTCGTGCAGCTTCAGGTGTGTGCTCCGGCCATCTCCGATCTACACCTACATTATTACACACAATATACAGTAGTTAATTTTTGTGTTTTCTTATAATTTAAATTTTGGAAAGGTAAAGAAAAAGAGAATGAATGTAGCCAATTTATAATTAATTTAATTAAGATACATTGTTAAAAAATTTAATTATTACCTTTCATCTTCTCCCAACTTTTCATAGAAATTTGATTTTGTTCCTCCGTATTTCAAACACTCATTTGAACAACTAAGAGGTAACCATATCCGCTATGATTTTCTAATATCATTACCCCTTCTATCTTATTTTTTATACAAAAATAATTTTATTTTCTTATGTAATTATTTTCATATACAAAATTTATTTTCATTCCGTAATCACCTCTTATAACATGCTTATATCAATTTGAAAAGGGTCCCTAATATATATATAGAAATTCCATTTAAGCTTGAGCTGCAATGCATGTGAACAACCATGCATAATTGCATATCAATCAAATATATCCGATCCCCTAAATAGCTTATAGCATCTTCAACGTAACGTACTAATTAAAGATAAGGTAGCTAGCAAGGTTTAAATCTTTTAACGAAGCAACTTAATCAATTATAGCCTCGATCGATTGATTGATCGATGGATCTACACTACTGGGTCTATTGTGCGTACGCGAGTCTGTGCGAAGTGGGTCACTTGTAGTTTGGAACCATAGCTCTTTCATATGGATATGATTGAGAAAACAATGGATAGAAAGAGGCCGGGACGAAGGGAGCTAGACCACAAATATTAAAAAAAAAAAAAAAAAAAAAAAAAAAAAAAAAAAAAAAGGTGATCGAAGGGAGAAGGACTAAGGAGAGCCATATATATGTTATTGGGATAACCAACTTCTCATCCTCCTTATCGTCTATACACTCCACACATAACACTTACCTCCAAATTCGATCAACGTACGTACACTCAGCGCATTTAACTCCCATCCGATCCGGGCATTTAGAAGTAAATAACACGTACGCCCAAGTCAAACTCTCCTAGTCTCTAACCCTCTACAAATTAACTCAATCTACTTTCTCGACCTACTTCGTTACCTACCCGATCCTTTATCCTCCGTTTGAATGATGAGATTTGATGGGAATTTTAGGGAGGGAATGAAAGGGAAAATGAATTGGGTGTTTAGGTAGACCATTGGGAGGAATGGAAAGGAATTTAAAGTTAAATAACTACCCTATTTGATAGGATTTCACACCCCAGCAAATTGGTGGAATTTGGTGGAAAAGGGAAATACTTTCTCTTCCCTTCCCTTCTCTTTCTCCATTTCCAATCCCTTTCCTTTCCTAAAATACCCACGTGCCAAACAGGGTGTTAATGTTTTAAGGATCCTTAAATTATTCGCCTACAATTTCACAACCTGTTAAACCAGATCCTTTAACGTTAAAGGATCGTTATTCACCTACAATTTGTGGACGCTAGTTATTCGATCCATTACAATGGTTAGTACGTATATTCACTTCTGTGTACTGCTCATTATACACTACACCTACAACGCCTACTAACTCCACTCTACAAATGAATAACTACCCGGCCAGTACATGCAAGTAATTCAATAACTTAATACTCCCTCCGTTAATCAAAACATGTCGTTTTAGACATTTACACATTATTTAAGAAATCAAATAAAATCAAACAAAAATACACTTATAACCCTAATTATTACTTTACTTTTCCACCTTATTGAAAACTACAACTAAAAAACATCTAATCATGACAAGGGTAATTTTGGAAAGTGAACACCAAAATACCTAAAATGACAAGTTTTTCTTAACAAGATTTTACTCCTAAAACGACATGTTTTTCAACATTAACGGAGGGAGTATAACTCTATGAAAGAGAAAAACTACTCACTTCAATTGAATAACTACTGCAATCAATCGAATAACTATACCCATTACAATTAAATAACACCCGCTGCAACTGAATAACTACCAAGTAAATTGAAAGGCACAAGACATCTTAATTATAAGTTCTAAAACAAAGTATTAATAATATTAACAATTCACAATTTAACTAACTTCAATACACAATCATTTTGACCTTTTCTATAACTCTTTCAACTTTACTGCTAACAAACTAACAAATTGCAAACATTTCACATCAAAATTTACAACCTGATTCAATAAATATTTTAGATTGGATGTAGTAGCCCTGCTTTTCTTTCTAAATGCATTCATTGGACACCATCTGTACAAAAAAATGTCAAATATCTGCAACAAAAAACTTGTTTCCTATAAGCTAGTAAGATTTGTGAATGACCCAATACATGGTTTTTACATGTTTGAGCAGTTTCAGTTTATAGGCTGATCCAAAGGCCCCTAATACGGACGTCAAAGGTTGTACATGATCAGCCTGAATCAACCTATATATAGGTGTGGGTTTGATGTGTTTCGATCGAGAGTTTAAATTCGGTGATATCGGATTAGCAATTTTCATGAAATCAAGAACAATATGATAGCTAGTTACGCAAGTTTGGCGTGTAAACAACAACATTCTAGCCTCTAGGACACATTCAACGATAATCAATCACTTAAAAGATCGGCCATGGATGGCTCACAACTTTGAAATGGACGCATGAGATTACATTTTTGATGAGTGAGAAGTTGTGGTTCAATGGGCTTTCACTTTCATTATCCTTTGGCAATGGGTTAGGGAGAGCCATAGGGAGAGTGATATATGATATGATATAGCTATAGCCTGCGAAACACGAACCCATAAACACTTGAAATTAAAGGTTCAGAGGAATCCCAAAGGGACTGCATTCGAAGCCATAGCTATCACTAAAATCAAACCCGAGTCTTGGAGAAATGTCGACAGCTTCCATTCACGGCAGTTGCCTCTCTTACTCTCTTCTCTCTTCTCAACTGAAGAAGAAATCTGCAGCTTCTCTTCGCCCTTCCTTCTTCATTAGAGCTTCATCATCGTCTTCTTCATCCTCTTCTTCCTCCTCGACATTCCCTTCCTTGATCAGGAACAAGCCTGTTCTTGCCGCCCCTGCTCCTATCATCACTCCTACTTTGGTATATATACATATATATATATCTTCATATGCCTTTTTTCCTACCTTCATGTCTCAAATTCTTCCATTTCTTATCTTGCTCGACAAACGTATACATTGAAAATGTAGGGTACATGGAAGTGTTGGCGTACCTATATTTTATATGCATCGATCTGCGCTAAATCTAATGACTAGAGATCACGAGTATCATATCAGCTGACTAGCTAGCTAGTTGATGTCATTTAACTGTTCTGTTTTGCAACTTGATAACAGTTGAGTTTCAACTAAGGGCTTGTTACCTCTCGATCATCATCTAAATCGGGCAAAATTGAAAATGTGTTGCAGAAGGACGACATGGCCTACGAAGAAGCTATTGCTGCACTGAAGAAGCTCCTTGTGTATGTGTTTCTGTGACTTGTCGTCTAGTTCATCTACTTAATTTGATAGCAATGCCGCCAGACATATACAAGTATCAAGTCGGATCATTAGCGTTTGATGCTATTAGTGTCTACGTATATGTCTATGCAGTGAGAGGGGTGAACTTGAAGATGAAGCTGCATCAAAGGTGTCACAGATAACAGCGTCGCTGTCCACTCCTAGTGGAAGCAGTGGCCTCTCATCCGAGGCAGTTGAGAGGATAAAGGCTGGATTTATCCATTTCAAGAAAGAAAAATACGAGTAATTATCTTATCTATCATGACTCGTATTCTTCTTCCTCTACGTACTTACTTTGGATGCGCTAAATAGAATGAGTTGAAGGTTTGATTTATGGGTTGCAGGAAGAACCCAGCTTTGTATGGTGAGCTTTCCAAAGGCCAGAGCCCAAAGGTAAGTTCTGATTGGTTTTGTTCTACATGTCATGTAACCTAGCTACCTTAAATGACATACATATAGGATCAATGCTGAAAAGCTGGACTGTTTGAAACATCTAAAAAAAACCACTTCATTTTGTGTTCATGGCGACAGTTTATGGTGTTTGCGTGCTCAGACTCGCGTGTCTGCCCCTCACACGTTCTTGATTTCCAGCCGGGAGAGGCCTTCGTTGTTCGCAACATTGCTAACATGGTCCCTGCCTATAACAAGGTCTGCATCATACTACAAACTTCCATCATTTCTTCTTTTTTTTCCATCCTATTCACTCAACTATGACAAGTGCGTGCTGAGGAGTTGGCTTTTTGCTATGACAGGCTAGGTACTCTGGTGTTGGAGCTGCCATTGAGTACGCCGTTTTACATCTCAAGGTCTGCTTTAAGCATTTGCTAAACCTTCTTCCCTTGTTTAGGGAAACCGAGTAATTGCAACTGATCAGATAGCTTTTTATTTCCGGAAACAGGTTCAGAATATTGTTGTGATTGGACACAGTGCCTGTGGTGGAATCAAAGGGCTTATGTCTACCCCAGAAGATCTCTCCGAATCCACGTATGTTACAATCCTACATCATCATCAGATCTATAACTGTAAGGTGTAGATTTTTGGGACATTTAAACCAAACAAACCCATTGTTTGTGTTTGTGTTACAATCCAACAGTGACTTCATTGAAGATTGGGTGAAGATTTGCTTGCCTGCTAAGGCCAAGGTGAAGGCTGAGTATGGAAATGCTGACTTTGCTGAGCAATGCTACCACTGTGAAAAGGTGACCTTCATCCTCTAGCTTGTGAATTCTCTAGTTTTTTTTTTTGTTTTTCGGCATTTGGGAACTTACTGCATTGTTTGGTTGAACAAAAAACAATGCAGGAGTCAGTGAATGTTTCCATTGGACACCTGTTGACATACCCGTTCGTGAGAGATGGTTTGGTGAACAAGACTCTTGCTCTCAAGGGAGGTTACTATGACTTCATCAAGGGATCGTTCGAGCTCTGGAGCCTCGAGTTCGGCCTTTCTCCATCCATCTCAGTATGAGGCAATGCCTCCTATCAGCCTTATCTTGTTTCCTAACACCCACACTGTTTTATTTCTGAAATCTACTCGATTATAAGATGTAATGTGCTCTGTACTATTCTTGTGTTTGCACACTGATGAATAAATCTCAAGTGATTTCAGTGTGATTCGGAAATTGTTATCTTTCGAAAGTTAAGCCTGCAGGCTACTATAGCTTCATAATCTTCTATAAATGGTATCCGGAACTTCCTAAGAACGATCACTCAACCAAAAGTACTAGGAAATGTGGCTTTATGTGCAGTAAACCTCTGATGTATCAGTTTACATCAGAGGTGAGGTTTGATGTTGTAGGATAACATAACATTGAACATATACAGACTGCACACAAAAAGTTCCATATTCGGGTTTGGCCTTGGGTCTCAGGCATCAAACAATAGCAATTCAGCAAATCCAATTGCCATTAATTAGTTTTATGCATTCTGAAATTTGGCAAGTTCAACTCCTTGCAGCCTTAAACTCACCAGTTAGTCTATAAGTGAAAAATGGTTGAGCTCACAAATGATCCCAATCAAGATTGAAAGAACTCCCACAAATGAGCTTCCATAAAACAGGCAGGATTAGTCCCACTGTCTCCCATCAATCCATCAAACTCAGATAACCAGAAAGAAGAGTTGGTGGCATACCCATCGGAGCTCAAAACCGTTGTTGTTGGATGTTGTTGTACTTGTGGGACATCCGGCGCCTGATGACTAATCGAGTCCGTTGAAGGCAAAATGGCGAATGCGCAAGACAAGCTTTGCCTTTCTGGGTGAGAATCAGAATGGAGTGAGGTAGTATGATCCAAGTCACTACTACTACTAGCACTGTTCTTGTTGGCCTCTGCATCGCTATTGGGGGGGTTATTTCCATCGGTATTGGTACTCATAACTCCACCAGCAATCTTTCTAGGTCCCTTATTGATGCCCAGTTTCTTACTCAGATGAGTATTCCAATAGTTCTTTACTTGATTGTCTGTTCTTCCAGGTACCCTCCCTGCAATCAAAGACCACCTTCACCAAAATGACGCACTTTTAAGTAACAATCAATGGCTTCAGCCTTCAGCCTTCAGCTGGGGGGAAATTTGCTTTTGACTAATCATTTTCACTTTTCAGTGCACATATACATTATCCCAGTAAGTACTAAGTAGGCTAGGCTGGTATCAATTCAAGGTATGCTTGGGTAAGATTGTATCCATTCAATTTGATATCCAAAACAAAGTGATTCCAAACACCAGGTGGTCAAACATGATGGTTCTGTAGTAGTAGGTGGTTCAAATCAAAGATTAGATTAATATTCATACCTATTGCCAAGAAGTCTATGGAGCCTAATGATAAGATCTTGCTCTTCCTCAGAAAAATGGCCTCTTTTAATGCCAGGGTTTAAGTAGTTCATCCACCTCAGCCTGCAACTCTTTCCACACCTCTTTAGGCCTGAAATCAACCTAACCATTAACATATATCTATACTTACATATTGAATGAACTAAAAGATGGGCAAGTAAGTAATAAGATAATTAATCAGATGAAGAAACAGAAGAAGAGATTTTGGGCAATTAAATTTAAATGGGTAGCTTATGTTGGGTTTATGGGTACCTCACCTGTCCTCTTGGAGATGCTATTCCAATGACCTTTGCCATGAATCTTTACATAATCCATAAGAATCTTGTCTTCTTCTTCTGTCCATAGCCCTTTCTTGTATCCATCATTCCCTTTTTCCATCCCCTCTTTCTTGTTTTCTTCTGCCTCCCTCCTTCCCTCCTTTTTTTACCTCTCTAGCTGATGCTTATATGAGACTGGTGTGTCTGTGTGTATCCAATTTGCCTATTTCTGAATTTGGTTTTCCTCCTCTTAATTGGGCACATTTCTCTAAGCTTATAATAATTTACTGTGTTTATCGGGGTCTTCTCATTTATTATTTTTATCTCCCCTCAAATTAATGCACTCACTCAAATTAATGCACCCAATTCAATTGACAAAATATATATATATATATATAAAGACAATTCAATAAGTGTATACCAACCAAACAAGATGCTGGCATCTTAAATTCTTAATAAATATAATACCAACCAAACAAGATGCTGGCATCTTAAATTCTTAATAAATATAATATCTGATATAGTCTTCTGTGCATTTGCTGTGTAGTTACACAATTCTGACCTGATCCGGCTGGTCCAACCACGTACCATTAAATTCTACCCACATGGTTGATAATTTGTATGAAAATTGGGGATGCCCTGACGTGAAAAAGTATTTTATGGAGACTTGGAGTCTATAAGTTTTATAACCTATTTCATACATTACTCTCCAAGTTTTATACATACTAGTAGTGAACCGTGCTGCGCACGGTGGGTTTTTGTTTTTGTAACAAGATATGTGTCATGTGTGGTGAAGGTGGTATCGGAAACGACAACCTCTTCTTCACAGACCCAACTCCTCTATCCCTCTCCGACATTGAAGACCTCAGCCTTGGCGCGCTCTGGGACCGGATCCAGGCCTTGGCTGACTCTGTGGCCGCTATGTAATTGGGTATTGATGCTCCTCCCATCCCTGCATAGGTTGTAGCAACTGAAGACATGGCAATGCCACCACCCAGTCTACCCCTGCAATGTCGACTGAGGAAACCGTTGTAGTGGTAGGTTGATTGCAAACTCGGGGTTTGGGATGAACCATGGTAGCCGACGTCTTCCCTTAGGCAGCGATGGGTGGCTGAGCGCACCTGGATCGGCCTCGTTCTGGAGGGAGAAGGCTTGGCCGGCAACTGCTGGTGAAGGTGTGAGTTGTGGCTGTGAGCCCTATGGTGATTAGGAGAGGCAGGGCGCTACTGGTAGTGCTGCTGTTGGATCAGAGAGTGTGCTCTTCTCGGAGGACACTGCAGGTAAGTGTAAGGTAGCTGCTGGTGGGAGGAGGGTGCATTTCGATCGTCTTGAAGGTGGGTTCTGATCTGCTGGTAGTGCTGCTCAGATCGAGGTAGCTGAAGCATTGCCTCCGATCTCTATCATAGCGTCAATATCCTCATGGGCCAATCATCTACAGTGACAGACAACACCTACAAAAACACATAATATCAGTTAATGAATCACCAGTCAGTAAAAAACAAATTGGTTTAACATCAAAGAAAAATTGTTCCTGAAATTTCTGTTGATATGGATCGCCTTATATCGTTCTGTGGGCTAGGCTCAATACCTTTGAGATTTGTGATCCTAGGCCCGTGTACACCACAACACTTGAAGCATAAAAAAAACGCCAATGTTGGCTGATCTACAGAAGACATCAAACTCAAGGCCTTAGCATCAACACGAGTTTAACTCAAGTACACATGGTCATAGAACAAAGGATTCGGAAAAATAATCTGTAGGTACTGATCTTGATAACTTTACATCGCGTTAGGCGCTAGCATTTTAAAAATGCTGATGGGCATAATGATTCGAAATATTTTGAGGCATCTTTTAATTGGACTTGAACAAAGGCATCCTGATTTTAAAATGGATATTAAGATCAGTACCATAGTAGAGTCTGAATCCATGAATACCTTTGTTTTAGAGTGAGACAAATACTAATAGGACACACCATAACATTAAGCACCAAGCTGACGAATCTACTGAACCAACAGATACCACGAGAGAAGATCATAAGATTGAAATTAAACAAACTTACACCCATTTGGGATCTCGAGCACCACAATCAACACACGTGCGGTTGTCCTTCCGAAGCAACAAATCCCATAATCTTCTTTTACCTGCAACAAGAGAGGGAACAGGTAGCAGGAGTATTTCACCGAAAGTCGAGTTATGACAAATATCTCAACAAAGGCCCTTGGAGGACGGATCAAGTTACGAAAACCCTTATAACATACTCAAGTTACTCGTGAATAATACCAACTAATGCCTGAGGTTGAGGAGGGACTTCCGAGCTCTGCACGATTACTCATTGCTCGACGCTATAATCTCATTCAAAGTGAAACATTTCTTCTTCTTCTGAATGCTTTAAACTCTTGTGCAAGGAACCACACTTAATAAAGAAACAAAATAGCTATCAGCTGATCATTGCTGACCTCTAATTGCTCAAATTGAAAGCATATATCTGAGGTAATCCATTGTGGAATCCGATAGGTACAAAATTCATCAACAAAGGAACAAAATGCCCTACACAAATGCCGAATCATGACAATCTATACAATTTACCGATTCTAATAGCTTGTTTATTTGCCCTAGGGGATGACTCAACCCATAATAATTTTGTTTCCTTATGTCTTCCATTAGTTCCATACATATAAATGAGAATGTTTTTGCTTCAAGATCAAAACAAAAGGGATGTCGGCAAAATATGTAGTAAAAGGAAATCTTTCTTAGGAGCACGAATTTCATTTAACATCCCTAGAGAATCAAGATTATATGAAAATGGCCATCACAGAGAAAGGAACAAAAAGGCAAGTAAATTACAAAGTAGAGATATGAACAAAATTTACAAAATCTATGCAAGACTTTCCAAGACTCAAGCTCTTATAGTTAGGAATCTTTGTCTTCAAACGAAAAAATGATAGTAACACAAAAGAGGAGCCTGATTTCATCCATATATGATATATCAAGTCAATTTAGATGAAAGTGAATTCCGTTACAAACCCATTTCCTTTTAAAAGGGCTATGCTGTATAGGAATTAAGGCCTTCAAAGGGATCACAAATGCACATCCTTCTCTCAATGTCATCCAAACAGGATATATGGATTCCAAGTCTCTAACATCTCACAAACAAAATCGGATCAGACCAATTTAAACCCCGATTCTGACTAATCTCAATTGAATCAACTTCTCTTGAATCGAAAAAGGATAAGCTCAAATCCCCTAAATCGAAATGAAGTTTCAGATTTGCTATTCCAAGCTTAAATCATCATATCTCCTTCAATACTTAGCCAAATGCAACCATTCAAAACTCAAAATGCTCTAAATTGAGGCTAGTTTCTTGCCCTAGGGGATGACTCAACCCATAATCATTTTTTTCCTTATGTCTTCCATCAGTTCCATACATATAAATGAGAATGCTTTTGCTTCAAGATCAAAACAAAAGGGATGTCGGCAAAATATGTAGTAAAAGGAAATCTTTCTTAGGAGCACGAATTTCATTTAACATCCCTAGAGAATCAAGATTATATGAAAATGGCCATCACAGACAAAGAAAAAAAAAAGGCAAGTAAATTGCAGAGCAGAGATATGAACAAAATTTACAAATTCTATGCAAAACTTTCCAAGACTTAAGCTCATATATTTATGAATTCTTTGTCTTCAAACGGAAAAATGACAGTAACACAAAAGAGGAGCCTGATTTCATCCATATATCAAGTCAATTTAAATAAGGGAGTGAAGGGAGGAAGTACCGATCATCTATGGACAGATTAATAACCAAACTTCCAAGAACACGAAATTCGGGACACGATAAATTGCATGCGAAATTGAATTCAAAACAGGTAAATCAATTCCCCTAACAAACCTAATCGCTCCCTAGAACACATAGCATTCACAAAGACAAAATTAAGATTCACCATCCGCCTTGCCCAAATTGAATCACACAGGCAAAATTTCTGAAGCTATGGTTCGCATTCACGAATAACAATAATAACTAATACAAAGGAATTCATGATTATAGTCTTTTCTTCACCACAAAAAGCACTTCCTTTCACAGTCTTTCACTATCCATGAGCGAACCTCAATTGACCACAAACCTTGAGGTCAAACCCTATTTTCAAAGTTGAAGATCCTAAATTGTGTTTTCAAAACCTGTACTGATCCAAAATCTCATGGAGGCAGTCCTGAAATACGAGATCCTAATCCTCAATGTGAAGACTATAGCCCTCAATTCGAACTCCCCAATTTCACAACGAGACCCTCAATTTAAAGGTCATCAATTTGAGGGGCCTGATTCTCCATTTGAAGCCCATAACATTGAATTTGAAGATGTAAAAAGTAAAAGACATCAATATAAAGCTAAACGATGTGCAATATAAACCGCAATCCTTTAGCACAAACCCTAATTTCCAGTTTGTAGATGCTAATTTACAATTTCACAACCTGGAAATTCTGACAGAGTAAATCCTGACTTCCGAGGCTGTAATCCTCAATCTGAAGAGTATCACCCTCAATTCAATCTCACTAGTTATCATATTTAAGGTCAGAAACCTCAATTTCACAACCCAAATCCTCAATTTAAAAGTCCTCATTATATATAAAATTAAAAGCCTTCATCCCAGAACCCTGAATTTCAGGAGCTGAATTCTCAATTTGGAGGGCATGAACATCCATTTGAAGGCACAAATCCTGAATTTGACCAGGAGGATATCCTCAATTCGAAGGGTTGTCTCTAATTTGTAAACCACAATGCTATGATACAAGGTCACATCCCTAAATTTGAAGACCCTAATCCAATTACACAGAGAAACTCACCACCGATTTGAAGACTCCCAAACAAAATCAGGGAACAACTACACCTAAAGTAGATCACTGAGCATAACTTAGGGGTGACATCAAACCCAGACGATCTAAATTCAAGCATCAGATAACAGAAGTGTACCTAGGTCGGGGCGAAGAACAATAAACAGGAGCGGAACAAGCAGCAGTCGCCGGAGGCAGGCGGAAATGGAAAGGCGTAGGCCAGGGCGACGAACAATGATCCTGAAACGCGTCCTGCAAACGGGAGAAGAAATCGGAGGATAAACAAGAGGGAATTGGAATTGGGAATTGGGAATCGAAATTAGAAAGAAGAAGGATATACCTGTGTGGTATGCAACAAAATCTGCAGCCCTGGTAGACGAACGGGAAGGCAAATCGGCGGGCCAGGTAGAAGAATGGGACGGTAGAGAGGCTTAGAGGTTGAAGAAGAAGAAGATAGAGAGAATCATCAAAAGAAAAAAGCGTACCTAGATCAAAAGAACTGTTTTTAATGCAAAAAAAAAAAAAAAAAAAAAAAAAAAAAAAAAAAAAAAAAAAACTGTTTTTTATGCAAAAAAAAAAACAAAAACTGTTTTTAACCGTTTGAAATTTCTAATTAAATAAATCAAATTTCATTTGTTATTTTTACAACCATATTAGTGAAATAAATTTTATTGATTGTTCATATAATATTCAACCATAAGATATAGTTACTTTCATTTAGCTTTTCAAATTGTTTACATTTAATAAATGTAAATAAAATTGTCAATATATTATAATTAAGAATTTATATAACTTATATATATTGAAAATATAAGTTATTTGATATAAATTTTATTTATTAAGAATTAATGAAATTAAATATATCAAGTATGCTTTGATAAAGTTGAAAATATTTTAAAAAACATACAGCTAGTGAAAAAAAATTGTAAATAATTTTAAATTTTGAACTTTAACCCCAAAAAAATTCCTAAACATTTTACTGAGTTCCAATTTAAAAAAAAATAATTCTTTAAAATACACATGGTGATGCCGTGCAATTATAGATGACTCCTGGTGACATTGAGGACAACATGAAGGTTCCATTTGATGGTCCTGTCACTCGTGCAAGAGCCAAGAAGATTCAAACTGCAACTAAAGTCTTTCTTGTCCGTCACCATGGAACTTTAGAGCAAGGGTTCAGGCCACCCTGGATCACTTGGCTCAAGGTTACACCACCAGCACAAGAAGTGAGTTTGCGTCCCCACACGGAGCTCATGAAGACTCGTCTGCACCCACTATGAGGCAACCTTACTCGACTTTAGCTTGGACACTCGACATGACCATGGGCCGAGTGGGCCGAGATTAGTCTTGTGCATGGGCCGAAATTTTATTAGTTAATTATGTTATTATTTTATGCAATTTAGATAAATAAGGTGGAAGTAATTATATCTCTTCTAGATATAATCCTTGGCCACCAAGTTATTAAATATCTATCTTATTAGGAATTATTTATCTTAGATTTATTTCATTTATCTTTAGATAGAATTAATCTATCCAAACCCCTTTCCTTTGCAAGGAAGGATTGGTTAGATCTCCCATAGTTTACTATAAATTCATGTTATGCACATTTGAATTAATCAGATTGAAATAGAATTGAGAACCCCTTTATGGATTAAAGGGTTCTCGATTATCAATCCCAAAAAGCTTTCATGTTCTTGAGATTTTCGGCAATCACACAAACAACCCTCACCCTCACCTTGGTAGTCGACATCGAGCACAACCCAAGCCTTCAACCCTAATCGAGAAGCTGTCGCAAGAAGGAAACCAGGCCCTTGGCGTCGTCCGCGAGCAGATCCGCTCCCAGCGAGCACGGCGCTCCCTGCATCGCCAGCGCCTCGCTCCAGCCTCCTCGATCTCACCCGCGCTCCGCGCTCGCAAGCGCCCAGACACTCCAGCGCGCTCTCCCTTGCGCGCTCGCTCTCGCTCGCTGTCACCCTCGCCTCCAGCGAAGAGGAACCCGCGCGCTCCCGCACCCGCACACCCTGAGGACCCCGTCCTGTGTGCCCAGCAACCTCGCGCGCAGTCCCTCGCTTCTCTCTCGCTACCCTTGCTTATTTTTGTCGCTAATTTCTGAGTTCTTGATTGCTGAAATTTGGTTAAGTCTGAAACCGTCGCTACTGCAGAAATTTAATTACTTGTTTTAATTTGTTCCAAATCAGGAGATATCAAAGAGCATTGCAAGATCTAAGCAAATATACGGCGTGGTTCTGATCTTGAGCCCACAAACGAAGGATCGGGTATCCCAAACGTATCAAGTGGTATCGGATTTCAGGTTAATGCAAGTTCTTTACTCTCTTGATTTCTTATTTGAGTGATTTATTTTTCGTGCCTATTTTTCACCATAGCCGCTGCATAAAAATTGAATCTTTATTATTCACCCATCAAAATTGGCACTTTATTTTTGTTATTCTTTGTTTGGATCTTTAATTTCGAAGATATTGAGTTCTTGACTGCAAGTTGTGATCTTTTATTCCTAGTTGCTACATATCATGCCTATGACTGTGATTCTTGGATTAAAAGCATTATATGAACTTGCACCACTAAAGAACCCTAATTTCTCCAGTTTCTAGCCTATTTTCCCTATTTTCTTTATTTTTGCTTACTTTTAGATCATCGTAGCTTGTTATTTTTATTTTTATTTTTTCTCTCTTATTTTCGGTTACTGCATTTTATTTTCAGCAGCTATTTCATAGCCAAAAAAAAAAACAGAAAAAGCCGAGAGCTTCAAAAAAAAAAAAAAGAAGAAAAAAGAGAAAGAAAGAAAAGTTTAGCATACATTACATTGTTGAGTTAGTAACTCTTCCTTTGTTCATTCTTTTCTTGCTACATGTTGGATGATCTAATCGGTTTTAAGCATTATAAAAGAACCCTACTTGTGTGATTTTGTGCTGTGCCGACACTGGAGCCTTGGTCACACCCCTTTTTTTCTGAACCGTGTTGCAACCGTCAGATAATAGTTGACGGAGTGTGTGCACTTGATTGCCCTTGTGATTGCTATTGTCGATTATTACACATTCATATTATTCAAGCATCACATTGTAGTTCTTTTTCTATACACATTAAGCCGCTTGTTTATACTTGCTATCCGACTTGTGGCTGATTTAATTTGCAATTTTGATTATTACTTGCTGTCTTCAATATTGCAAAATTCTGTGTCCAGGGGAATTGCTTGAATATTGTGCCTTGTTTTCTCGCTCTTTGATTTCTAAAACTTGAATCACTCTTAGGAATAACTAGAGCTTGCATTACTTGGTTTCTGGACTTTGCTTCGTTTACTTGTTGCTCTTCTGATATTGCAGGAACATGTCGAACGATAGCAACCCCAACCCACCCCCTACCCAACCCGCTGCTCATATCCCTATTTCTGATGAGGCCTTGGACCGTATTATTCAGGCCGCTACTAAAGCTTCTAGGGACGAACATAGAAAAGAACTCGAAGCTGCTGAGGAGCGTTGGAACAAGCGCTTCCACGATCAATTAGCCCAACAAGCTAGCCTGGTTACTACTCGGTCTATAAATGGTGTTTTGCGACACCTGGAGGAGTTGAAACAACAGAAGGCTTCTGGTTCTACACCCCCAGGTGGTATGCCGCCTCCTGCCGCACCTACACCTCCAATAAACCCTACTCCACCTACAGGTAATCCGCCCCCTGCAGGTAACACTTCTTATACTACTAAACCCCCCCTCCCCCCTTCCGGTCAATTATATTTGCCGCTTAAGTCTGCTACTCCTAACCCTTTCACTGGAGAGAATGACAACGAGCATCTAGCGGGCTTCAATGGCAACCAAGATCGTCATGAGTACACACCACCACGGCATCAACAGCAAGGGAGGTTCAATCAGCGTCCACAGCAACCGCTGCATGGCCGTGTTAACTGGGATGACAGTCGCAGCAATAATGATCTTTATGAGACGCCGCATTTGGAGGATGCTTACCATGAGGTAAATCCTAACTTTGATGATTTACCCCCTCCTAATTTTGGTCATCCTAGATTTGATAATGCTCAAGCTATACAGAGACGAGATGTTAAGCTTAAATTGGAAACCTTTGATGGTAACACTGATCCTGAAGCTTATCTTGTTTGGGAAAATCATACTGACTATATGCTTGAACATTTACGCTATGAGGAAACGGATAAGTTGGAAGTTGTTATATTGCATTTAGTAGGTAAAGCTCGCACCTAGTGGTTCCGCACTCGTGAGATGCGCCGTCGTCAGGACAAGCAACCTGTTGAAACCTGGCCACAACTTCGCTATCTCCTAAAGAAGAGACATGTGCCTGAGGAATACACGGAGTCCATGAGGATGCAACTGGCGACCTGCCGCCAAGGAACTCGCTCTCCTAATGACTACAGGGATGAGCTGGAATGACTCTCCCATCAGGCTAATGTTTATCTTACTGAACGTGCTTTGTGTACTCAATTTCTTGCTGGTCTTAATATTTCTATTAAAAATCCTTTATCTATCCATTCCATTAGAGATATTAACACTTTGACTCATAAAGCACAGCTTCTGTATGAACAACAGCAACAACAGCTGCGGCAACAGAGGACTAGATTCGACCAGACCTCTCAAGGTCGCAGGTTTGTTCCCTTTAACCCTTCTAGTCAATCTAAACCTTCTACTTCTAACCCTTCTATGCAGCACAAGGGAGTTTCCAACTCACCTCAACAGGGTTATCAGGTTGAAACTAGAAGAGTCGTTGCACCCTCTACAGATCGCAACAAAGATATCCGCTGCTTCACTTGTGGTGGTTCTGGGCATGTCTCTCGCAATTGCCCTCAGAAAAGGAAGGTTCTTCTCAATGATTTGGGAGACCATTACTATGAGGAGGAGACTGTTGAGGACCAGGTAATTTCGAGTAAAGTGGAGAAGGACCAGCCGACTGAGCCTATTGAGGAGATCGATACTTCAGAGTACGACAACTTGCTTTGCCTTGTCAATCGGCGGGTCCTACACATTCAGGAATCTCCCATGGCTGATCAAAGGGAGAACATCTTCCACACTAGGTGTGTGGTTCGCGAGGCTACCTTAAGCATCATCATCGATGGTGGGAGTTGCTGCAATCTCATCAATGAAAAGGTAGTGGATTTCCTCCATTTAACTACTACTCCTAGAGCTACTCACTATGGTTTAAATGGCATTACTGATGATGGATCTGATATAATGGTCACCAAACAATGTTTAGTTTCCCTTTCAATTGGATCATATCATGATAAAATATTATGTGATGTTGCTCGCATGGATTGTAGTCATATATTATTAGGTCGTCCTTGATTATATGATCGTTCTGTTCTTCATGATGGTCGTGCGAATACATATGCTTTCACTTTTGATGGGAGGAGAGTTACTCTCCTACCCCTTTCGCCACAAACTATTCTGAAGGACCAGGTTTGCAAGAAGCAACAACAGGACGCCCAGAAGGAAGCTCAAAGGAAGGAGAAGCTCAAGGAGAATGCGGCCCAACAGGCCGCACCCGCGGCCTAGCCTGCTGCGCCCGCGGCCACTCCAGCCGCACCTGCAGCTCCCTTGGTGCCTCCTCCTTCCCACTCGACGTCCACTCAGCCCTCTTCTGCATCACTTAAGGGCTCTGTAGAACGTCGATCATTGGTCTCTCACCCTCAGAAAGGGACCATCACATGGAATGCTCATCGACCTCATATTCTCCTGGTAATGAAACAGGTATTACTTAATGTTGAATTGAGTCATATTCCTGCACCTATTGCTGCTCTTCTGCAGGATTATCTAGATGTGCTTCCAGCTGAGCTACCCCAAGGCTTGCCTCCTATTAGAGGTATTGAGCACCAGATTGATTTTGTGTCTGGGGCAGCCTTGCCTAATCGCGCCGCTTATAGAGCTAGTCCTGAGGAGACAAAGGAGCTTCAATGCCAAGTCACCGAATTGATGGACAAGGGCTTCGTGCGAGAGAGCCTGACTCCCTGTGCCGTGCCTGTCATTTTGGTTCCAAAGAAGGATGGCTCCTGGCGCATGTGTGTTGATTATCGCGCAATCAACCAAATAACGGTTAAGTATCGCAACCCTATTCCTCGTTTAGATGATATGCTTGATGAACTTCATGGTGCTTCTATTTTTTTCTAAAATTGACCTTAGAAGTGGATATCATCAAATTAGGATGAAACAGGGTGATGAATGGAAAACGGCTTTTAAAACTAAGTATGGCTTATATGAATGGTTAATAATGCCTTTGGGATTAACAAATGCACCTTCTACTTTTATGAGGCTTATGAACCATGTGCTTAGAAGACACTTAGGAAAATTTATCGTTGTCTATTTTGACGATATCTTAATCTATAGTAAGAATATGCATGATCACTTAAGTCACTTAAAATTGGTCTTTGATTGCCTTAGGAAAGAAAAGTTATATGCCAATTTAAAGAAGTGTTCTTTTGCATCCGAGTCTACCATTTTCCTTGGTTTTGTAGTGTCTGCATCTGGATTGAAGGTGGATGAGGAGAAGATTCGTGCTATTCAGGAGTGGGCCATGCCGAATACACCCACTCATGTCCGCTCATTCTTGGGCCTTGCTGGTTTCTATCGACGCTTTGTCAAAGATTTCAGCCTGATTGCCGCCCCCCTACATGAGCTGACAAAGAAAGATGTGACATTTCGCTGGACAGACTCATATCAAAAGGCTTTCGACGCCCTCAAGGATCGCCTGACACATGCCCTAGTGCTGCAGTTACCTGACTTTGCTCAACCTTTTGAGCTCGAGTGTGACGCTTCTGGCACTGGCATTGGAGGGGTCTTGCTGCAGAACAAGCGTCCCATCGCCTACTTCAGCGAAAAGTTGGGCTCCGCTGAGCTCAACTATTCTACCTACGACAAGGAGCTATTTGCACTGGTTTGCTGCTTACAGACTTGGCAACATTATCTCTGGCCTAAGGAGTTTGTGATTCATTCGGATCATGAAGCTCTAAAGTACCTCAAAGGACAAGCAGTGCTCAGCAAGCGACTTGCTCGATGGGTGGAGTTTATAGAGACCTTTTCCTATGTGGTCCACCACAAGAAGGGAAAGGATAATGTGGTAGCTGACGCGCTATCACGCAGGTATGTCCTCTTAAACCATATGGATGCACATGTTTTGGGTTTTGCTTTGATAAAGGAACTGTATGCTTCTGATGGTTTCTTTAAAACTATATATGCTCAATGTGTGTCCAAAGGTGAAGTTGATTCATATTTTCTTGATAATGGTTATTTATTCAAGATGGGCAAGCTTTGTATCCCATCTTCTTCTATTCGCCGATTGTTAACTCAAGAAATTTATGAATCTAGAGGACATGGTGGTTTCGAAAAAACCTTAGCTGGACTTAAGGAACATTACTTTTGGCCTAAAATGTCTAATTATGTGCTGAGATTTGTCAAAAGTTGTGTTACATGTGCTAAGGCCAAATCGAAATCTAATGCTAATGGTCTATACCAACCTTTGCCTATTGCTAATGCACCCTGGGAAGATGTTTCTATGGATTTTATTGTAGGATTGCCTAGAACTTCTAAGGGTCATGATTCCATATTTGTTGTTGTAGACAGATTTTCCAAAATGGCTCATTTTATTCCATGTCATAAAACTGATGATGCTATTCATGTTGCTCATTTATTCTTCAAAGATGTTGTTCGCTTACATGGATTGCCATTATCTATAGTTTCTGACCGTGATCCTAAATTCTTAAGCTCTTTTTGGAAAACTCTATGGTCTAAATTGGGTACAAAATTGCTATTTTCTACTTCTTGTCACCCACAAACTGATGGCCAAACTGAGGTCACAAATAGAACTCTTGGGGCTCTCCTTAGAGTCATGCTGCGAACTAACCTCCGGAGGTGGGAAGACTGCCTACCATTTGTAGAATTTGCATATAACAGGTCTAGGCACTCTGCAACAAAGCTTACCCCCTTCGAAGTGGTATATGGTCGAAATCCACTCACTCCTGTGGACATGCTGCCTCGGCCATACAAGGAAAAGGAGAGCGTAGATGCAGCTAAGCAAGTGGACTTCATCAAGCGCTTGCATGAGCGTACCAAAGCACAGCTGGAGAGGAAGACTGCGCAATACAAGGCCGCGAAGGACAAGCATCGCAAGGATGTGCAGTTCAACGTTGGTGATCTGGTCTGGCTGCATCTCAGGAAGGAAAGGTTTCCGCAACAACGGAAATCTAAGCTGGACCCCAGGGGAGATGGACCATTCAGAGTGGTTCAGAAGATGGGTCCTAATGCATACAAGCTGGATCTCCCTGTCAATAAGTACAGCGTCAATTCTACATTCAACATCGCCGATCTATCCTTGTTCGTGCCTGACGATGACTCTGACGACGATTTGAGGACAAATCGAAGTCAAGTGGAGGAGAATGATGCCGTGCAATTATCGATGACTCCTGGTGACATTGAGGACAACATGAAGGTTCCATTTGATGGTCCTGTCACTCGTGCAAGGGCCAAGAAGATTCAAACTGCAACTAAAGCCTTTCTTGTCCGTCACCATGGAACTTTAGAGCAAGGGTTCAGGCCACCCTGGATCACTTGGCTCAAGGTTACACCACCAGCACAAGAAGTGAGTTTGCGTCCCCACACGGAGCTCATGAAGACTCGTCTGCACCCACCATGAGGCAACCTTACTCGACTTTAGCTTGGACACTCGACATGACCATGGGCCGAGTGGGCCGAGATTAGTCTTGTGCATGGGCCGAAATTTTATTAGTTAATTATGTTATTATTTTATGCAATTTAGGTAAATAAGGTGGAAGTAATTATATCTCTTCTAGATATAATCCTTGGCCACCAAGTTATTAAATATCTATCTTATTAGGAATTATTTATCTTAGATTTATTTCATTTATCTTTAGATAGAATTAATCTATCCAAACCCCTTTCCTTTGCAAGGAAGGATTGGTTAGATCTCCCATAGTTTACTATAAATCATGTTATGCACCTTTGAATTAATCAGATTGAAATAGAATTGAGAACCCCTTTATGGATTAAAGGGTTCTCGATTATCAATCCCAAAAAAGCTTTCATGTTCTTGAGATTTTCGACAATCACACAAACAACCCTCACCCTCACCTTGGTAGTCGACATCGAGCACAACCCAACCCTTCAACCCTAATCGAGAAGCTGTCGCAAGAAGGAAACCAGACCCTTGGCGTCGTCCGCGAGCAGATTCGCTCCCAGGGAGCACGACGCTCCCTGCATCACCAGCGCCTCGCTCCAGCCTCCTCGATCTCGCCCGCGCTCCGCGCTCGCCAGCGCCCAGACACTCCAGCGCGCTCTCCCTTGCGCGCTCGCTCTCGCTCGCTGTCACCCTCGCCTCCAGCGAAGAGGAACCCGCGCGCTCCCGCACCCACACACCCTGAGGACCCCGTCCTGTGTGCCCAGCAACCTCGCGCGCAGTCCCTCGCTTCTCTCTCGCTACCCTTGCTTATTTCTGTCGCTAATTTCCGAGTTCTTGATTGCTGAAATTTGGTTAAGTCTGAAACCATCGCTACTGCAGAAATTTAATTACTTGTTTTAATTTGTTCCAAATCAGGAGATATCAAAGAGCATTGCAAGATCTAAGCAAATATACGGCGTGGTTCTTGATCTTGAGCCCACAGGCGAAGGATCGGGTATCCCAAACGTATCACATGGAACTTTCTTATTGGTGGTGTATACTTTCTCCACATACACCAAGTGTATAGGTAGGTTTCTCCAGCTCAGGCGGTGGGAAGGAGAGTTAATGTGAGCCATAGATAAAAAGTCATAGGATTGTAAATACTCTTCACCATACTTATAGTAGTATAGAAGTATAGATTTCGCATCACACCCCTTGAATGTTAAAAATTGATTTTTTTTCATTAAGAACTAGTTCTTACGTTCAAAATATATTGTATTTGTATATAATATAATTTTTTATTTACAATTTCCAATATAAAAATATAAGTATTATGTATGAATTACCAAACATCTTCTAATATATTGAATGATAACAAAAAATCAAATGCTAAATAATAAGAAAATTAAAGCATTGTAATAAAAATCAAATGCAAGAATAAGAGAATATGTGGAAATAACAGAAATTGACAAAATGTTTTATTTATTTAATTATTATAAGATAATATTGGTTGAAGATAAAGGTTGAAAAACAAATCTTATTGATGATTTAGTAACGGTTTCGCTATATGCACGGTGAAAATCTCGTCGGATACACGGATGGGCATCGCAATCGCGTAGGCTGAATGCGCGGTTGTAATTTTTTTAAAAAAAATTCCGCAACCGCGGATTGCGAGTTTGCTGTTGCAATTTTATTTTTATTTTTATATTTCTGCAACCGCGGATTGTGAGTTTGCGGATTCTGCAAACTCACAATCCGCGGTTGCAGTTGTTTTTTTTTAAATAAAATTCAGATTACCATACACTTCCTCCGATTATTAATATACAACATTTGACTTTAGAGCATATAGTTTAAGGAGCTAAAAATTATATAAAATATTGATTTTCTTCAATTAATTTTTTTATATATATTATAATACTTATGATGTAAAAAAAATTAATTGGAAAAATTAATATTTTATTTAGTTTTTAGCTCCTTAAAGTACGTGTTCAAAAGTCAAATGTCTTATATTAAAAATCGGAGGGAGTACTACGTTAATCCCAATCCTAAATCAAATTACGGATAAATTTTAACGATATTTGACGATATCCCGTTTATATCGAACGGTATATCATCTTCATCTGACGACGACATAGGGAGAAATTTAGGATGTTGGAAATATTAGCTTCGTAAGAACCCTTAAAGTGTGGAGATACTTGTGCTCTAAATACGGGGAGGGTATATATAGCGATCGTTGACGAATATTCTAGGAAATGAAATATATTTATATCCAAATATATCTATCTTCAAATATCTTTGAAACGCGATATCTTCAAATATCATTATCGATCCAAAATTGATATCTACGGGATTTCGTCAAATATCATTATCGATCCAAATATATCTACCGGAATCTTGATTTAGGAAATAATTGCATTTAACATACTCCGTAAGATATATATCCCGATTTTTTTTTTAAATAAACATTGGCAATCGCGCATTGCGAGTTTGCGGAATCGCAATGCGCGGTTGCGGAAATCAAAAAAAAAAATAAAAAAAATTACAATCGCGGACTGTGAGTTTGCGGATTTTGCAAACTCCCAGTCCGCGATTGCAAACCGTGTAAAGGGCGATAAATTCGCCGTGCTAATAGTAAGCCCCTTTAGTAAATATTGGTAGTTAGATATGAAATCCGTTTATTACCTTGCGTGGATTAACATTTACAACCCGGATCATCTGCATCACGTGTCTAAACTTTCACTTTTAGAAGTCATTTCGACAAAAAAAAAATCATTGACATAAGCTACGTGCTTTTAAATTTGATTTGAAGTTGCGCGCGCGACAAGCAACAGTTCTACCCATTTTCTTTTACTATCCATTCATTGACACTGCTTAATTGACTATTTAGTTAATCAATTAGATTGTCAACCCAAATAAAATATAGTTTAGATTATAAACCGATAAGATCAATTATTGTTATCATTAGTATGTGTAGACTCCAACAAATCTAATCTGCAATACTATAGATTTGATCCTATCTCTATCTTGGTACAATTCTCCTACTTTGGTATCGTAACTAATTTGTTTTAAAGTTCAAATCAATCGAAATAATCAATTAATTGAATAGGTAAAAATATATATAATCCATGAACACCACATTGAATAAAATTATTGTATTTAATAAAATTAAAGTAAAAATACCCACTAATTAATAATCATTGAATAAAATTATTGTATTTAACCCACTAACTAATAATCAGTAGCTTAAACTATAAGCAATAATAAATCAAACCTACAAATATTTATAAAATATTTCACTTGCCGAAAACATAAAATCCATAAGTGTAACCTATTTTGATAATCTAAAATTATTGATAACAAAATATGCTAATTCTCATTATAGATCACTTGAACGACTTTCTTTGATGTGCTTCATTCCTTCATTATATGATGTTTCTTCTTCTCTTGCTATCACATCACATCATTCTTCTTGATGTGTCATCCACACCCTCCTCTTCTTTGTCCTCCTCATTACCTTAGATAATCACGTACATAGCGAAGTTTACGTTTTACTGGAACAAACACCTCATTTTACTTGAACAAACAATCATGTAATGATAAGATAGTTTAATTTCCTAAAGAGAACAAATGATTATTGGTTATATGTCTTTGTACCATAACATTCAGATTTGTATTTATCAATCAGAACTGAATCATCGGTATTTGAAATAGATATTACATCACTTGGATTCGATAGATTATCGGTCGCATCCCTCGCCTTTGAGATAATATACATATAAAGATCAAGTATAAGGAATAAAGGAAAATAATAACATGTGAAATACTCTACGAAAGTGTACATGCAATTGATTAAATAATAATCTATTAAGCATTGATGCTTACCTTATGTTTAGCAACGATCTCCGTATACTTTTGAATAAATGATGGATCATCGCTAAACTTTAAAACATTGAATCCAAGTATTATGCATGCGATATTCTTGAACCCGCAATCAACGTTTGTGTGGGTTAACAATCCAATAACCATTCCGGAATGGCTCACCGGAAAGGACTTGTGGGTAGTACACATAGGTCCCCGGTTCGAACCCCGAATTGGCCGCTCTTTATTTACCAATTCAAGGGTTAACAATCCAATGATCGAGATCGATGTAATAATCAGTTTCAAATTATATCATTCGTTTAGACACATGGATCGATGATCGATCTACATGACTAAAACCCATTCAATCTAAATTAGCAAAAGATATATAAATGCATATATGTATGTAATGTAGGTTTAAAAAATAAAATTGATAATCAAACAACAACGAATCCCCGTAGAAATGCAAAAATTAAATATTTAACATACCTCTTTTTTGAACCTTTCTATTATTTTTCTCTATGGGCGTCTTACCTTTATTATTTGTCATTGTGGGTAATCTGATCTAGCTCGGTTGAAAAAAAACTTTTCATACGACATACCATAAGATTACTAACTCAATATACAGAGAAAGATATATGACATATCTTTTTAGTTATTTAGAATATCTACAATTAATCTGGATATATACGACAATCAGGATATATACCACAATTAGATAGGTTGTTAGGCTGTGGATATAAATCACAAATTAGGATATACTACGTAAATGGCAATTAGATAAGCTACTTGATTAATTATTGTTAGTAGGCATCAATTATCTTTTCAATTAATTTTCTAACTTAACAATTATCTTCTTCTTTTTTTTTGTTTAGATTTTTTCGTTAAGATTAATTTAGATTTTTGTTTAGATTTTCTAACTTAAACCGATAAGATTAGTTTAGATATTTTAGTTAAATTATCGTTTTTTAGCAAATATATATAGCATATCTTACTTAAATGGATTATTGATAATTAATTGACTTTTCAATTGATTTTTTAAATTAAACAAAAATTGTAATTTATATAAATTAATTTTGTAAATGAAAATCCTACTTTAAAGGAGAAGCCGCCACATGTCTTAGGCGACTTCTCCTTTAGTATTATAACTAGCACAGTACCCGTGTGTGACACACGGGATTTGTAAAATATATTATGTTGTTCTAAAAGATATTATCATAATTTATCTACATTATATATATAATAATAATAGTATGATAATATGAAAACGATATAGAAAAATAATATTAAATCCAAACATCAAAATGATAAATATACTAAACTGGTCTTGCACAATGTTGGATCACGATAACTTCGATCCAACATTGTTCAATAATTATTGCTCACTCGATTCACATCTTCGATCAATAATTAAAAGTGTGCTATATAGATCACGATAACTTCATTAATCCACAATGTTGGAGAATTCATAGCGTCGTTGCACAGTTTTGGTTTTGAAGGTATTGTCGGGTTTAAGAAACCTGTAAAATAAATATAGTTCATATTAAGATGGTATATTAAGTAATAATAGATAAAACAAATAAGTAAAATAAGGCGCGCATTACCTTCTTTGATATGCATTAGTGTCGGAAAAAAATCGGATTTATATACAACTTTGTCACATCGGCTAAATTAAAGTTGACAATATTCTCTCATCTACACACAACAAAAGTTAAACATATAAAAGTAAAGAATGCATGTTCACGAGGTAAAATAAACGAAATTATAATTATTGGTAATATTGAGAAATAAGGTCAATAAATATAGTTAAATAAGAAATATGATTTGAAACTTATGTCCAACATCTTTTACAATAAGAAATTGAAATATATCAATGATGTATCTATTCACCTCCATATGGATGGGTATATATATAGTTGTTTAAATAATTTCGAATCAACAAGTCACTTCAATATACGATTCTTGTGAAAGAATTCAATATTAAAGGTGGTAAAATAAATAACTAATAACAAAATATACAAATCAATGCATATAAAAATGAACTTGCCTATCATTCTTCACGATAAGATCAACTCTACCAAGTGTGAGTAGAGATATATGATGAACTTCTTTTATATGTAAATGGATAAATATTGGATTTTAACAAATTACTGTATAAATAATTTAGCAATAAAAGTGCCACCAAAATATTGAGATAGCAGAAATCCTACCAGATACGGGTAAAATGAGATTGTAATTTTTTTTGTTTGTAATTAGATAAACATTGTATTTTAACAAATCATTGTATAAATAATTCAGCAGTAAAAATCCCACCAAATTTTTTGAGATAGCATTAGAAATCCTACCATATACGGGTAAAATGAGATTGCAATATTTTTTATGTGTAAGTAGAAATCTTACCAAAAACGGGTAAAATGAGATTACAATCGTTTTTTGTTTGTAAATAGAATTAAAAAAGATGGATTTTAACAACTGCTATGTTTGAATCAAATAGTAAATTCCACGTAATTCAACAATCATTGATGTTTGGGAGATTAGCAGTGATGTGAAGAACACCAATTCAACGTTTCTACATATGCATCAAGATAGAGCTCCAATTCAACCTGGGCAATGATCGACTACAATGCTGGATCGACATATGCATCGAGAGAAGTTACTGCGGCAATAGATGTGCATCAAGAAGCAAGATTCCATCAAAGGATAACTTATTGTCATCACCCAGCAATAAATCTAACTTAGCGTATGAAAAGTGGTCGATTACAATGTTGGATTCCCGTTTCTTGAGCACTTTGTTTTCGAAGCGTGCCTTCGTCTCGAACACGTCAGACTTCCTCCAATTCAACTTGGGCAATGATCTTCTAAATAAAAAAGATATTAAGTTTTAACATAAAATAAATGAGAAAAAATAAATAAATTTTACAATAGAAAGTAATTAATTGGTTAATTTAATTAATAAAAATATTTTCAATTCAAACGGGTAAAAAAATTTGGGATAAATTAATATTCTAGTAAATTTGTTAAATTATCATTAAATTTATTTTGATTAATAATTGATTAAATTCTGTTAGTTATATAGGTGGGGCCACACTTAATGAAACACTGCCACGTAAGCCTTGGTTTAAGGTGATGAAACACCGCCACGCATGCTACAGAATACGAAACTAAGCACAACTAAATAAAAAACGTTGGGGACGTAGAATACAGACAAAACCATCAGAAAACATGCCTAGACGGAGAGGAGAGAAGAGGAGAGGGAACATTTCTATAAATTTCGATATCTTATGAATTATCAGTAAACTTCTCACCTTCTATATCTATATTCCCGATTTCCGATCCATTTTCTCCCCGTACTATCCTCCAACCCTCAATCACAAAATTAGATTTCCTACCCTCTCAAATTGCCTCTACTTTGATCCATGGGCAGATCCACGGGGAGCTCGGAGTGGCTAAAGCCTCCTAAACCCGAAAAAAAAAATGTTAAAAAAATAAATTTTGGGATTTTTTTTTTGTAGTTTTTACTAATTTTTTAGATAAAATAGTGTAAAAGGAGTAATAAATCACTAAGACATTTTACCTTAGTTGGGAAGGAGAATGATTTATTAATATTAATTTGAGGTTGAGTTCAAATCCAATTATCTTTTTTTTTTTAAATAATTTTTATTTCTCATAGTTTTCTTCTACTAAAAATATCTAATTAAATAACAAATTTAAGGTCATCTCCATATATTTTAACAAAAATATTTTTTTAGTGCTTAATTACATACGATCGATTGTCAAAACTCCTAGAGAGAAGGCTGAGAAATATCTAATTCAATAACAAATTTGAGGCCTTCTCTCTAGGTTTGCTCACCCTTTCTCCCCAAATCGGTGTCGCCATCCGCTTCTACTCCACCTTCTCCCTCTCCTCCCTCCTTTCCCAACCCCTTTCATCGGCGTCCCTTTCCCTCCCCGACCCCCGTTGGTTCATCAGCCACCTCGTTCCATCGATACACCCACCCATCTTCCCCCACCCGATCGCTTATGTTCTTCATTCCTCTATGTTCTTCTGCTACTTGGCCATTTGTTTTTCCTTGGGCCCAAAGGTGGCCCGAGGTTGCATGTATTGGATTTGCTTTCATGCTTTGGGCTCAAGGCTTTCCCTTGGGTCAAAAGCAGCCGAGAAAAAAATAATAATAAAATAAAAAAACTCAAAAGGAGCTGAATAATATCCCGAAATATAACTCTCGGGCTTGTTTGAATCCCGAAAGGGTTTCAATAAAATCTCGAAAGGGCCTCTTGGTGTGTCTTACAAGGGTGGGTCTCAGCTGCAAGTCTGGTTGTTCGTGACGTTCCTCTCCTGAGTTGGGGATCTAGCGTCCGGTGTCGGGCGGGTCTGGCTGGGGTCGAGGTAATGTGTAGCAAGGCAACTCCGCACTACTAATATTTCCTTGGAGGATCGTCTTCATTGCCCACAGGGACTCTTGATGTACTGCTAGCCTGCGTTGCCACTGCTTTGTGGTGTTTGTCGTTGGCTCTTCGTCTATGCTTTGTGTGCTTCCCACCATTTGTATTGTACCCTTCTTTTATTTCTTATGTTGTATGTTTTGACAGTTCGCCGTCTGCCAACTTTGTCGGTCTCTCGAGGAGCTGGGTTGTTCGACCCTCGAATTATTTCTTAATAAAAAACAAAAAACATTATTTTCTATATATAGATATAAAAATAATTCTCTTTTTTTTTTTACTTTTTTGTTTTGCTTTAATTTTTTTTTCCATAAAAATTTCTATTTAAATAAAAGAGTAATAAAAAATTTAAAGTTTTTCTAATATATTTAAACAAAAAAATTATTTTTTCATACATACCTGCAAAACAATTCCTTAAAATTTTTTTTAGTCCCCCGCTAAAATAAATTCGGGATCCACCACTTTGATATCTTTCTAATCCCCCTTACTGTACCAAAAGCAATTTCAATTGCACTCTCTGTGGACTATTTATTATTTCTCGCCCCTAGCCACGGGACCTCTATGCCAATAATCCTTCCTTTCCCTGTTTATTCAAGCTTTTTGAGGCAAACTCTAACATCATCTCCCTCCCATAATAGCCTATGAGAATAGAGAAGTTGTTCATCCCCTCTTAAAAACCAAACCAACTCGTTTGAATCTTCTCAACTGGAGTATTAGAATCCTGAGATTTGCAAGTCCTATTTCCTTCACCCGACTCCAATTTGGACTCTGATTGTTTCTATCAGAAAGATAATCGGTCTCTAAGAGACACACTTTTAGGTCGGAACCCCTTATATCGGGTCAGAATCCTTGGTTGTTAGGTGAACACTCCCTCATATCGAGTCAACGATCTTCATCATTGAGTTGTTGTCTTAGAAGCATCGAGTCAGTTGACAATGTTAGCACAACTCGTTGCTATTGCACTTGACATCCACTTCCACCGAGTCGACATTCGTCTGAAACGACCCCCAAAGAATCCTTGCTTGGCCTTTTCCTAGTCTTCGGGGTTATCTCCTTGCAAAACCAACACTCTATAAATTTTGCACAAGTATGCTACCTTTTTTAAAAAGGAAAAAAGGTCGTGATGGTGAGAAGCAAATGAAGGTAAAGACAAATGTACAAATCCAAACAAAACTTGGAATGAGGACAAATTAAAAGACTTCCTCCCTGTGGACATCGTCGAAAGAATCATGGAAGTTCATGTCCCTACAAATGAAATCGATGATAGACTATACTGGAAACCAAGCAGAAATGGGTGGTTTTCAACCGCGAGTGCTCTAGACCATGTCACGAGAACTAGAAGAACCAACCCTGATATACTCGGTTGGATTTGGAAAATTGATTGTCCGCCAAAAATTAAAAAATTTCTTTGGAAAAACCTACTAAATGGGACCCCGACGAAGGTTAGATTACAAAGTAAAGGAATTCATGTCCCACTCGAGTGCCCTCTTTGTAACTACAATGGTGAAGATGCTACCCACATCTTTACCGAATGTCAAACGTCTTTAGCCTTTATTGGAAGAATGGATAGACAAATTGAGCAAATAATCCGAAACACGGACAAAGCAGACAAACCTTACAAGAATATAATCACAGAATTCTATTTGAAGAATGGATCGACCATTGCCTTTTCCCTTTGAGGCATTTGGTCAATGAGAAACAAAATTCTATTTGACAACAATGACATTAGGAATCAAGAAGAATGGATAAAAAATATAAAACAATACAGGATAAGTTGGAGAAAAGCACAATCAGAGGAACAAGAAGATGACACACCCCCTACAAGAGTCAATACCCACCAAAACAGAACAAAAAAACTGAAAACTGTAAAATGGAAAAAGCCATCGGCGACTTTGTCAAACTCAATTTTGACGATGATATGGTTAGTTCGGGCATTGCTGCCTCTGGATTTGTTATTCGTGATAGCCAAGGGTCAGTTCTCTCTTGTGGTGCCCGATGCCACGGTAGGTTGTCCGCGGTGCAAGCAGAGTGCATCGGTCTTTTGTTTGGACTCCAGGAAGCTACGAAGAGGGGATTTTCTCGGCTCGAGGTGGAGGGCGACTGCTTGACGCTGATCAACGTCATGAAGGGGATTTGGCGGTGTCCTTGGGAGATTGAGATGATGGTATCGGATGCCCTCAGCTTCTGTCGCGCTTTCGAGAGGGTCTCCTTTTCGCACACCTTCCGCGAGGGGAACCAGGTTGCAGATAGACTGGCGCATATCAGTCTCTCTTCGTCATTCAACGTGGAGCGCGTTCCTGCCGAGATTGCTGACGTCGTCCGTTTAGACGCTCTTGGGCGATGAGTCAACCGCGGATCCCCAAATCCTCGCCTTGTATAAAAAAAAAAAGACAAATGTACAAATCAATCATTCACGTCACATAAAAATTAAAAAGTGGGGAAAAAAAAGCTTTTCAAATGACAAATGAATTTACTCAAAAAAAAAAGACAAAGGAATGGAAATTAATACTCCGTATATAACATGGATGAAAAGTAGAACAAGAGCAAGTGTTCTTTCTTTTCTATCAAACCATCAAACAGTGAAATTAAGTCTGCAGTCTTTAGTTTGGGAAGTAACAAGTCCCCGGCCGGGCCCGGACGGAATGACAGCAGAGTTCTATAAAGAATATTGGGACATAATTGGAAAAGATATCATACGAGCCGTCAAAGCTTTCTTCCATACTGGAAAACTTCTCAAACAAATAAACCATACATTCATCTCACTAATCCCAAAAAATGACAATCCTTCTACAACAGCCCATTATAGACCAATCAGCCTATGTTCAACCATCTACAAAATCATCTCAAAAATTATCACTGAACGTCTGAAAACCATCATGGGAAAACTAATTCATCCGCTTCAAGGGGCTTTTGTTTCTGATAGAGCAATTCAAGACAACATACTTATAGCGCATGAAATCTTCCACTCCTTCCGAAACCGTAAGGGCGTCCAGGGGTGGATTGCAATGAAGCTTGACATGGAAAAAGCTTACGACAGAGTAGACTGGAACTACACAAGACACATACTCCAAAAATTTGGCTTCCACCCCCATTTAGTAAACATGATTATGGAATGTGTGACTACTGTCTCCTTCTCTATCCTAGTAAACAATGGCCCTTCACAGCCGTTCATACCCTCCAGAGGGCTACGTCAAGGAGACCCCCTTTCCCCATTCCTTTTTCTCCTTGGGGCTGAAGTTCTAGCTCGGAAACTTTCACTAGAAATGAACACCAACAACAATGGTGTGGGATTCAAATTCGGTCACTCCGGCCCTAGAATTCCTTTCCTAGCATTCGCAGACGACATATTAATCTTTAGCAAAGGAAATAACTCGTCATGCCTAAAAGTCAAGGAAATCATTGAAGACTATTGCAGATACTCAGGTCAAAAAGTTAACTACCACAAGTCCGCATTTCAAACCACACCGGGCATATCTAGAACAAGAGCACGAGAAATTGAAAGCGTCCTCAATATCCCTTTTGAGAAAAGCTTGGAGAAATACCTTGGATGTCCGATCATCAATGGACGTGTAGCAAATGATACCTTTGGGGAACTAATCTACAAATCAAAAGACCAACTAAGTAAATGGCGAGCAAATGCATTATCTCAACAGGGCAGAGCAACTCTAATAACCTCCAATCTGTCTTCTAAGCCGCTTTATTCTATGCAGAGCTTCATGCTTCCTGCTTTGATACATAAACAGCTTGACCAAATAAACAGAACTTTCTTCTGGAACAAGGACGCACAACATAGCCCACTTATAGGGTGGGACAAAATCTGCAAGTCTAAAGCTGTTGGGGGACTGGGCATACGTAAAACCAAAAACATGAATGAAGCTCTTCAGTTAAAACTTATGTGGAAAATATTAGCGGAACCGGACAACCCTTGGGTCCAAATTATCCAATATAAATACCTAAAAAATGAACACATTCTTAACTACAAGAAAAAAGGAAACGCCTCTTGGCAATGGACCAAACTATGCTCCTTAACGAAAAAATTCAAATCTGGGCTTATTTGGTCTGTAGGCAACGGAAAATCTATAAGGTTTTGGAAAGACAACTGGATAACAACCAACTCCATCAACAACATAATGAATACCCAAAACTCTGAAAATGAAACTGTTAGTGAGTATATTTTGGGTGGTCAGTGGTGGAAAGAAAAATTGGAATCGGTCTTACCAGAAAACATCGTTGAAGATATCATTAAGATTCCACTCCCGATTAACACATTCGAGGACAGACTCTATTGGTGGCCAGATAATAAGGGATGGTTCTCAACGAGTAGCGCCTACAATTTAGTCTCAAATTCAACAAACATAACTTCGACAGACTATGATTGGATATGGAAAATTGACGCTCCTCCGAAAATTAAAAATTTCCTATGGAAGATTAAGCAAAATGGGCTCCCGACAGCTTTGCGATTGGCTCAAAAGGGTATTTCAGTACCCACTACCTGTACATTGTGTAACCATGGCCAGGAGGATGACATCCATCTTTTCCTGGAATGCCCCTACAATAACTTCCAAGCACAATTTCCTCAAAATATTGCTCGGACAATTGACACGCTTATATCCCAAAACAGAGATATGGACCAACTCATGTGCTTCCTTAGTACCAATCTGTCCAAGGAAAACAAGCAAAATCTAGCCTTTAGGTGGTGGACTATATGGCATATGAGAAATGAAGCTATCTTTAGAAATGCTCCAATTCCGTCCGCAGAAAGTATTAAAAAACTCATCTTAGGAAACATAGAAAATTGGAAGAGAGCTGATAAACTACATCCACCCAAAAAGAATACAAACGTGCCACAGGAAAAAACAACAACTAAACAGTTGAGATCCCGGGGAAAATTTAACTTATGGAAAAAACCACCCATTGACTGGCTTAAATTAAACTTTGATGGGTCATCCATCTCGACCACAAAAAGCTCGACAGGTTTCATATTTCGCGACAGTCTTGGGAACCCTTTCTGCATAGGAGGAAAAATGATGGGCGGTCATACGCCACTAATGGCAGAAGCAATCGCGCTAAGGCAAGGGATCGAAAAGGCTAAGGAACTCAACTTAAACAATTTAATCATTGAAGGTGATTCTAAGATAATTACGGATGCCTTACGAACAAATAGCAAATGTCCTTGGGAAATTGAGCTTGTATTGGCTGACATTCGAACCCTTCTTATTGAATTAGAAAACGTACGAATTTCTCACATTCCCCGTATTGGTAACCGAGTGGCGGATAAGGTTGCACACCTTAGCTACTTTACCAGGGGAGCTAATTTCTATACCGATTCAGGTCTTCTTGACCTCATCCGGCAGGATGCTTTCGGGTAGAGGGTCCCGTACCCCACCCGAATTTTCACCTAATAAAAAAAAAATAAAAAATAAAAAATAAAAAATGGATGAAAAGTAGAAAACATGACATGTACAAGAAAAGGGTTCCTTACCGATGTTGGGTTAATATGTTTGTGGAATAGATTGACTGACATTGTAAGAGTAATTCCTTTTGTTGTGTTAATATATTTGTGGAATAGATTGACTAACATGATTAGATTAATGAAAAGCAACAACGAACTTCAACTATGTCAACTAATGAAACCCCCAGCTTTAACTGCCCAAACTCGGAGCAACAATGCAACATAATTGGGATGGATCCATTGCCATCCTACCCGACCCTGTTGCGTGAAGAGAAACACGTGGAGATAACTCATGTCAATTAATTGCAATCCCAAACCTGTGAAATTTTCCTCACTTTGGCTGAAAATTGAAAATGACAACCAAATTTCAGTTTAAATAGAAGGTAGGGCTGTATCTGATGAAAAAGGCTAGGGCCGTCGGAAGAATGGACATGGTGTTTCAATTGCATATCAGTAGCACAAATAATATTATGTACAAGTTACAAACAGCAAATCACCAGCATTTTTTTGGTACTACACGTTATACGCACCCAAGGCTTCTCAATTCTCACGATTCATCCGCCTTGGGTTCAAGAACCACCGGTATTTTCTCCTTGTGATCACCTCGCAATACCTCCACAGTCACCTGCAGTTGCATCAACAAATACTCTTTTACTCACTCAATATTGCTTCGAAGACAATTAGATGATGGGAAATTTTGAAAACATATGGAAGTAGACAAGGAAAGAGCATACCGTCTCCCCCACTTTGCAGCTGTCTAGGATTCTGTACAGATCACTTCCATTTGTAACCTTTTTCCCGTTTACAGATGTTATAATATCCCCTAAAACAAGTCTTCCATATCCATCGCGTTTAGTTGGCAGCAGACCCTACAGAATCACATCCTAGTTACTCAACCCAGCAATCCAATACAACAAGCAAAGACTCAGCAAACAAGAGTTGTCGTGTCTTACCGCTTTCCCAGCTGGACCATTAGGGGGAGCATCTAGCACAAGCACTCCACTTACACCCAGTTGCTCGACAGATTGATCAGGTGCAAATTTGATCCCTAAAATCGGTCTCGTAACTTTACCAAACTTCACCAGCTGTTGCACAATTCCGCTAACCTGAAATTCGTAAAAAAAAAAAAAAAAGAAAAAGAAAATTAAATGGCTGGTATATGAATATGAATCTCTTCGCCTTTCACTTCACTAAAAATTCTGTAGGAGGGTATCTAGATAAGGACTGGAGATGTGCTAAAATCCAAATTCCGTCTAGCAATAATGAAAAGAAAAATGAAATTTCAAAGCCTAAAAATCTCTCTAACTAGCTTAGAGAATTAGGAGATGCATGGCAATAAAACTTGCAATAACTCACAGTATCAACAGGGATCGAGAATCCAACACCAGAAGATGCACCCGAAGGAGAGTATATAGCCGTATTAATCCCAATGAGACTCCCAGAGCTGTCAAGTAATGGCCCACCACTGTTGCCGGGATTTATAGCAGCATCAGTTTGAATAACATCTTGTATTGGCCGACCTGTTGCAGCAGAGCTAATTTCTCTTCGAAGCCCACTACAGATAGAACAGAAAAGGTTTCCCCTTCCTTTTTTAGAATCAATATCAAACCATTAATGTTTTCTATTTTGCTCTTTTAATAGCAATATTCAGCATCTTATCTTGCAAAATACTTGCCAACCAGCTACTAAATGTCGAGTTACATAGAATTTCCTAGGTGAAAGTAACATTTCAGTCTGCCAGTACATGGAGCTTCAGATAATTTCAACTCTGAAGTCAATAGGTATCAGACTAAAACTAATCATCTTCTGATGAAAGTTCTCTAAGATGTTTGGGGAGGAAGGTCTTGAAAATGACATGTTAGCTTTAAGTTTAAAATTCGGATGGAATACATGGATTGCAAATTACTAGCTGCAAGGCTGACATTAAGACATGTAACTTTCTACCTGATAACACCGGTTGTAAGGGTATGATCCAGTCCAAACTGCAAAACAGTTACATACCAGCAGGGGAAAAAAAGATTGACAGTTATGTTAAGCAACAAGAACAGGAGTGAACTTTCAAAAAATAAACACACCTCAAGAAGTGAAAGCATGGCTAGGCCAAGAACAACTTATTTTTCCATTATAACTGGCTATTCACTTACTGGATTCCCAATAGCGTATACTTTCTGCCCAACCAACAAGTCTGCAGAAACGCCAATAGGAATTGGTCGCAACTTATCTTTAGTTACATCAATGCTCAAGACTGCAACATCTTTGTCTTGGTCAAAACCAACAACCTTGGCCTCATAAGTAGTCTGGTCGGCAAGAGTGACCCTGTGAATAACTAGCATTATACATAATAAGAAACTTGCAAATGAATCTTGCCTAATTCATTTGAGTTACAAACTTACAATCAGGTATCAAGAGGATTAAGAATGAAAGTATACAAAGCATCAACATAGTATCATGAGATCAGTGTTTGATTTAACCTCTCTCTCTAAAGTAGTAACAAGTCTCCTCACAATTTATCATTCGAGTAGTTCCAAAAGTTCATTCTCATGCAGAAATTTCGAACCAATGTTAGAGGTAGAGCTTACCTAATGCAACAGGCTAATAACAGTATCACTCCATACGCTAGATTTCGAGCTACACCTTAAATTGGCTGGAAGAAGATGTTTTTATGAGCTAAAACAGAGAACATTACGCTGTGTAATGTAGTGCTTACTAATCATTCTAAGCATAAAAAGGGATTTAGAAATGGACAACTACACCAGTAAAGCATATATAGTTCTATGCAATTTCAATAGCCAACAAATGATAAAGGCACACACTTTCTCACCATAGTTGAGGCTTGGCAAAGAAATTTTAGGGTACTGAATTGGCAATAGTACCCAAGTGATTAGTATTTGTAACAGCTGGTTATGTTACTAGGCTGATAGTCTACATGGATAAACATAAATATGGAGTTCCATCAATATACCAAACATGTGTAGCCATGGAAGATATATAGCAGAATATACGAGTTCCACCACGATCATCATTAAAATCCCTCCAGAAGACAAAATGCTAAATCAGTAATACACACAATTCCAAGCAACAAAATACGTAAGTACTTCTTACAATACAGCTCCCAGTTGAAACCAGAAATATAAGTAGTCATCAACTTCTTCTAACTAGTAATGAACTGGAGGCTTCCTCAGACACAGCAGCGATCCTAACTAATCCCTATCAGAACCTGCTTTTAGTCTGAAAAGCATACCCGAATTAAAGACTCTTGCTTTTATGCCATGCAGGTTAGACATAAATTAATATTCCTTTCAAATTATACTTTCTAAGCACACATCATCATTGCAGTGAAAATCAATCCACAACTACAAGCAACACATGGTTTTCAATGTTGATATTTATTTAATAGGGTATCACTGTGTAAATGCAATCCATGGAAATAAGTTAGCAAGAGCAGCAACTCGGCATAGTAATAAACGACATTTGACATTACTATTGAAATGATTTCAAAAAGCAAGCTTATAGCCATACAATGACATTAATGTCAGTAATCGACTAATCGTCTCTCTCTCTCTCTGCTCCCCCTCTAAAATCCTACCTTTGGTGATCAGCTCAGAACATTCATCCATTTACTCCCCCAACAAAATAGAGAAAGCGATATTCTGGAGCTCTACCCTACAGACTGACAGGCATCCACATTGCAAAAGATTAAGAGCAAGATTAAATGAACGAACAGCTTAGAATAAAATATAATGTGAAAGGGAAAGCACAAACCTAAGATCTATAGTATAATGTAAAAAGGTAGAGCACAAACCTAAGATCGGAAGCGCCACGAATCACGTGATAATTGGTGACAACATGACCATCTTTGTCCCAAACAAATCCAGAACCAGACCCCTGTGGCACCTCTAACACATCCAGAGTGAAGGCATCCTGCCTAAAACAACGCACATATCACCATAATCAAAATAATTTAACAAAGGTCGAAACTAAGTTATAAGAAGAGTAAAAGATTTTGCATCAATTATCAACTCCACACAGTAGCAAATACGGTAACAGATTCAGCTTATAAAGGAGAAGAACAAGTGAGAGAGGGAAAGGAGGCAATACTTGACAGCCAGATTGGTGATGTAAACAACAGAAGGGGTGTTCTCCTGGAAGAGGCGAACAGTTGCGAGCTCATCCGACTGCAACTTACGAGGGGTGGTGACGACAAACGCAGAAGCTGGATCGACATCGAAGATGAAGAGCGCTAGAGAGAGCGAGAGGGAAGCGCAGATGGCAAAGAGGGAATCGGAAACAGAACCGAAGGAGTTTTGAAGGATCAAGTCCTTGGAGGTAGAAATGAGGGAGAGAAGTGGGGACAAGAGAGGGTTAGGGTTCTTCCTTGCTTTCAAGGGAAGAGAGGAAGGGAGAGAAAGGGGCTTGAAGAAAGAAAGAGGACTGGAGGGCTTCTTGAGAGAGGAACGAGAGAGGGATGAAGAAGGAGAAGATGGAGAGAAGAAAGAGGATGAAACGAGAGATGAAGCAGCTGCCATGGAAGCTGCTCTCAAAGCTGTGATGTGAATCAAGGCACTCAGATTTTTGGTTGGTTGGTTATTTACTTTATTTGTCTGTGGGGAGTTGGGAGCTTATCTTTCCGATTGAATTAATTACCCAAACGTATAGGGTGAGCAGGTAAACAAAACATAATTACCGGCGCAAACCAATCAGTAGTGTAAAATTGTAAATTACCGGTGACAATCGGGCTGTTCAGACTGGGCAGTCATATCTCGAGTTGGGTCATATGTCGGATATATTGTAGGTTCGGATGTGTTCGGGTCGGGTCGGATAAGTGTTTTTATTGGACAAGTTCGGGTCAAATGAATTTCGGGTTATGTATTGTCAAGTTGGGTCACATTTAACTTTATTATAAAATGATGATTATTTTTCATTTATCTTTTTTTTCCCGATACAAGGTAAGAGTTTGGGTGGTGTCAGACCCTGCTGACCCACCACCCAATCGCGTCCTTACGAACGAGACAAAGAAACTCCCGATGTGACGTAAGAGCTCCAATATCCATCGTATGTCTGAGCTTAGCCACCAAATCTACAACACGATTAACCTCACGGAAAACATGCCGGTAGGTAGCTTCCTCGAAGCTCTGTAGAAGGTGCTGAGCGTCGGAGACGATCATCTCAATCTCTCAAGGGCAGCGCCACACACCAGAGACTGAGTTGATCACCAGGAGATTATCACCTTCAATCTCAATCCGTCGGTAGCCCAAATCTCTAGCTGCTATCAAGCTAGACTGGAGTGAAAGGGCTTATGCCATCAAGGCAGAAACGGATCCACAAGCGGAGGCTCTAGAGGCTTTCACAATGCCAAGGTGATTGCATATGACAAAACCAGTAATAGCTTCACCCGAAGGTAACTTGGAGCCGTCAAAGTTGATCTTGAAAACTCCAACTGTCGGTTTGGTCCATCTGAGATTTCTCCTACGTCTTGGTGTTGGTTGTGGTTGCACTTCTTTTGATTCCATCTCTTCCCAATACAACGTTTTAGAATCCTTTAGTTGTTGTAGTTGGCGTCGTATATATATCTTGTTTTCGTTGATCTGCAAAGTTGTCATCGTTGAATATAATTTTGTTTCTGATAATCCATAAGCTCCACCAGATGGTGGCTAATATTTTCTTCTGGGTTGTGTTGAGTTTCGAGAAGATCTCATTTGTACTTTGTCTGATTGTTTGACCCGTTATAGATACACCCCGAATGATTTGTCCAATCCCATGATCAAATTTTAAAATCATCTGGATTGAGTTATTGCAACTTATGAACAAGTGTTCCGAGCTTTCATCCACATTACTGCAAAATATGCAGGTGAGGGGGACAACTACACCTTTGTCCGCTAGTTTAGTTTTCGTAGGGGTTCCATTCATTATAAGTTTCCAAATGAAATTTTTTACTTTGGGGAAGCAATCCATTCGCCAGACCCATGAAATATCGCTTTCTTGCGTTCTATAATATCCTTTATTTTTTTTCTAATGCTGCTGAGGTAGAGAACCATCCATGACGACTTGTTTTGCAATATAGTCGGTCATCAATATCCGTAGTCGGGATTTTGATTTGTAATATTTTTTGTACAATGTTATTTGGTAGTATCTTTTCCAATTGATCAACTTTCCAACATTTGTTGGGTCCTATGTAGTGTTCAACCTTGTCCTCCTCGTTGATTGTACCATTTGGGTCTTGATGCCCTATGAGTTTTCCTTCTTCCATCCATTCGTCTTTCCAAAACCTTATTGTCTTTTCAATTCCTACTTGCCAGATAAATCCTTCTAGGAATTCACTCTTAATTTCCATAAGTTTGGTCCATTGCTAAGATGATTGTTTCGTTTTTTCATAATCCCATAGATTCCGCTCTTTCAGGTATTTTTCTCTTATAATTCTCACCCATAGGTTATTTGGTTATGCTATATATCTTCCAAAGTAGCTTCATCTGTAGTGCTTTATTTAAATCTTTTGTCTTGTAGAGTCCTATTCCTCCATATTTCTAAGGTTTGCATATTTTGTTCCATCCAATTAATGGTTTGTACTTATTGTCTTTGTTCCAGAAGAACCCTCTATTGATTTGGTCCAGTTCATTATGAATGTCTCAAGGAAGCATGAAGCTTTGCATGATGTAGTTTGGTTTCATGGAGAGGTTAGCTTTAATAAGTGTCGCTCGTCCTTGTTGTGACAATGCATTGGCTTTCCACTTCGTCAGTTGGGTTCTTGATTTGCCTATAGTCTCTTCAAATGTATTTATGTTGACTCTCCCATCAAAAATTGCACAAACCAAGTATTTTTCGAGAGATACATGACTAGTTATGTGAAGGGTACTTTGGATTTGTTGTTTTTGTTGCGTCGATACACCTGATGTCACTTGGAAAGCCGACTTGTTAAAGTTTACTTTTTTGTGCTGATATGCTACAATAGTCGTCTATGATCTTTTTAACTTTGTTGCATGATTCATTGCTTGCTTTCACAAATATCATAATATCGTCAGCAAAGGACATAAACGAAATTCTGGTCCCTGCACGGATAATGTCAAATCCAATTGATTTCTTCGATTCGTCACACGTCCTTTGGAGGGTCCTATAGCTAGGATCTCTGCTCCTATGATGAAAAGGTGTGGTGAAATCGGGTAGCCTTGTCTAAGGCCTCTCTCTGGTCTAAAGATCTCGCTTAGGGCATCATTAACTAGAACCGAAAATGTCACAGATTTCACACATTCTTCGATCCAAGAAACGAATCAACTACATAATAATCCAAATTTAGTCAATACATGGAACTGGAAGTCCCATTCAACCTTGTCGTATGCTTTTTCCATATCAAGTTTTATAGCCATCCAACCTTCTTTCCCCTTTCTCCATTTGAAGGAATGGAAAATTTCATGTGCAATGAGAAGGTTATCTTGAATGGCTCTATCTGATACAAATGCTCCTTGAAGCAGGTGAATAATTTTTGGGAGAACTTTTTTCAATCTGTCGGCTATGATCTTGGCTATTACTTTGTAAATGGTTGAACAAAGACTAATTGGTCTATAGTGGTTAGCTGTGTTCAGATTTTCACATTTTGGTATGAGGGAAATGAAGGTGTGGTTTATTTGTCTAAGTATCTTTCCAGAGCTGAAGAAGCCCTTAATTGCCCTAATAACATCAGGTCCGTTCTATTCTCTCTTATTGTTTTCCTGTTTCGTTTTCCTGTCGCCACTCTATGGAAGTAGCCTGAGTTTGTATCAACAAATTTGAGGTGTTTTGTTTTAGCTCGTTGGTTCCAATACACTTTATGATATTCAACCAATTTGAGGTGTCGCCACTCTATGGAAGTAGCCTGTGATGTGGTGCTTTTGAAGTTGGATTAGTTTTTCATATACTTCTTTAATTAATTGCTTAAATATGTTTCCAAATGATTTCTTGTTCCATTCTTTTGTGATTCGCTTAAGAAGTTTCATTTTTTTGGTAAGATTGAACATGTGTGAACCTATATTGTGTGTTCTCCAAGCTTGTGTGACTATGTTTCTATAATCTGGTCTATTCATCCATATTTTCTTAAACTTAAACGGTTTTCCTTTGAAGTTGTTGTCATTTTGGATCTGAAAGGAGATCGCACAATGGTCAAATGACGAAAATGCGTGGTTTGTGGTGACAATTGTTGGGAACCATAGCACAATTTGTGTTTGGACAAGCACTCTATCAAGTTTTTCATAGATATTGTTCATGTCTGTTTTGTTTTTATGCCATGTAAAGTCATTTCCAATTGTTGGTAGATCTCTCAAGTCATTTACATTCTTGAATTCTGTGAGTCGGTGAAATCTACTTGATGAGGATCACATCCTCCATGTTTTTCGCTTGCCGATTGGATTTCATTTAAGTCACACATGATGATGCATGGTATTTGCAGGTTGTTTATGTGTCTTGTGAGCTCATGCCAGAATTCATTCTTTCCTACCTCGTCCGGCAGCCCATATGCAAAGCAGAGTGCTAGTTCAATATCGTGAGTTTGGATCTTGATTTTGAAGGTAATAAATCGTTGTCCCTTGAAAATTAGTTCTATAGTTTCATTATGTAGTTGATAGCTCTTCCAGAGTACACAGAGTCCACCTGATCTCCCTACTGCAGGGATCCACTCCATTTAATCAAAGCCTGGTTTTTTCCAGATTTTTTCCCTCTAGTGGTCGTTCTGTTCTCGTCTCTATTAATGCTATGATTTGAATGTTCTAGATTTTACAAAAAGTGTCTATTTCTATCCATAGGTTCTTGCGAGCAATACCACAAATGTTCCATGTGCTAACTTTCATTACTCTTTGGAATGTAAGGTGTGTCATTATTCTTAGGTTCTCTAAACTTTCTACATCTGTTCGTAACCATTACCCTGATTTTTACTTTGTTTTCTCTAGGTACGAATAGATGATGTTGGGGTTCTCTGTGTACAACCTTGCGGGGTCGAATTTCAGCCTTTCGTATTAGCCGTTTTGTAATCCCATTTTCCTTAATTTGCGTTATTTGTTCGAAGGTGGTCAAATTTCTTGTTTCACCTATGCAAGTAGCCGAAAGCCACCTGTATGTAGTCAAACCTCGTAAAGTAATACGAGGGAAGGATCTTGTCTCCATTTTGTTTTTCCTTGTCATTTTATTTTTTCTATTGTCCATTTCCCTATTTTTATTTCGATTGTTATCTCATGCTTTCATTAACGTCCTCTTGTGTGCCTTATAGGTTGTCAAAGTTCAAATATAGTCAAGATTTGTTTTTGATTTTCTCTTGTTTATTTAAGGGTTTAGTGTTGCTGCAAAGTCCACTAGAGTTTCCCATCCTTTCTACAGTGTGCCTATGTCTACACATGTACTCTCGTTTTTCTTTTTTCTTTTGGTCTTTGAGCAGTTGAATAGTCATTTTCCAATCTTTCACAACCCCCTGTAATCTGATTTTGTCACTGTAGTCTATGATACATGAGCTGCTTTGAATCATTGTACTAAGTGTCCCAAGAAAGACCACCCCAGTCCAAAGGAATGCAAAAAGAAGTACGGACTTGGTCACAATCTTCATATTAATATAGCATGGGTTCGAGAGTTTAGGTTTTTTCGTGTTTGATTCTTTTCCTGGATTCATAATGGGGTCATGGTTCCTACACAAGTTCCTTAGGGAAAGATAGGCACTCAACAAAAGTTGTTCAAAGCGCATACAATTATCTGTTTTGTCAAAACGGAAACCACAAAGGAGAAAAGCATAGACAACAACAGATGAATTTAGAGTAGGACAGAGAACAAAAAGCAAAGACCACTCCAAGCAGTAGAAGTTTTCAGCAAAATCGGTCTTAGGCCTCATTTGAAGCCACTGTAATGTGGTCATGAGATCTAGTTGGGTTAATCCTTTCCAAAGGAAAGTCGTTTCTTTACCAGTAGAGGTTTTAAAAACCTTTGTGGTCATGAGTTCTATGGTTTGTTGGTCATTTTTACTAAAAATCAATTTGGATGCAGAACTCTTCTAAAATCCAAATTCATCTTTAGGTAGACTCTTACCCATCATGATGTCAAAATTTACAATAGCACAATGAGCCCGTTCAATTAGATCAAAGAGAACAAATATCACAAGCCATTTCTTGATCCAAATTCGTTTGTCATGAATGTCTACACTGTACAGAGAAAGAGAAATCAACTATAGTTCTGGAGGTTCTGAGGTTCAGCAGGAAGATAGTAAAGCCAATCGCTAGCTGCATCCTTCATAGTGAAGGGAAAGAGTCTTAAAAACATCTGATCATCATTCAGACCACCAACTCTGATGCGGTCGCAGACAGCATGGAACATAGTAAGATGCTTGTTCGGATTCTCGCTCTAAAGACCATGAAAGTAAGGTAGGAAACCAGTCCATCCTGACTCAAAATTGAATCTAGAACCCTCAGGAAGTTCAAGGAGTACAATAGTCAAAGGTTGAACATTCAGATTCGGCTCCCTGATCTCTTACAGAGTCCTCCTTGTAGGATCAACAACGTCATTCAGAACTTGATTGTTGTTGTTGTTCGCACTTGATTGTTGCCATTTGGGTTATTCACATTCTCAGCCATCTCTTCTGCGCTTCCCGAGTTGGAAAAGTGATCTCTCCGCAACTTAGAAAGAGTACGTTCAATTTCTGGATCCAAAGACAAAAGAGATGCGTCAGTAGCACGGGTGTGAACCATACAATGGTTCACACCAAAGTAAAGTAACAATTAGACAATGAATCAATAGATATTCCCCGTCAACGGTGCCAAAATTTGAGCAGAGGTAAATCGTCGTGTGTAAACCTCCCCCAAAAGAATTCCCACACAAATAACTAAGTATAGCGATAAGTGCAGGGTCGAACCCACAGGGAAATCTAAGGATCAATCTAAATGCTACTTCACTTAAAAAGTGGGAAATAAACAAAGAAATATGGAAAATAGAACTAAAAGATCAAGATTGAAAATCAAGTAAAAAAGCATAAGAATGATGGTTTTGGTAACAAATCAATGGAGAAAATAGTTCCACCTGCGCATTCATCGACATTGGTTGGCTTCATTGGTCCTAGACATAAACTCAAGTTGTTTGATTCCTTTAACTTTCATTGTTCCCATTTTAGTTTGAATAGATCAAAGTGCAAAGAGAACAATTAACCCCTTACACCTCTATGCAACCCAAGCACGGACAAAGATTTAACACAAAGATAGCACAAGTTCCTAAGAATCTAGACATATAAATAACACCAAGTAAACATGGTAACCGATGTTTAAGACATATGTTGAAATCTCTACTTAGTCATGATCAAACGAAGGTTCTCACAATCCTAAGCATGCTACTACGGAATTCATTCAATGACGAAAGAACAAAAACCTAGCAAGACACTATTATGATGGCCAATCACAACAATATCGACAATATGCTCAAGAGAAATCAAAAGAATAGTAGGAAACAACTAAGCTTAAGCCTCACAAACCACCAACCAAGTCTCCGAAACACAGGTGGAACAAATAACGAACTTAGCCACTCATAGCGTACCTAAATCTCATTCGAATTGATGGAAAATAAGCAAACTTGAATGGTTTCTTGAACTACAGCGAAATATCTCTCATGGTCTGAGAAAAGCGTCTCCAAAAGTCTCTCTAAGTGTAATTTTGTGGCTCTCCTTCATAGGAAAGAAGAGACCCCGAAAACCTAGATACTTTCCTTAAAGAGAATGCGGAAATAATCCTAAATTAATATAACATATCCTAAAATTATTAAAACTAAAAATAATAATAAATAAGTCTGAAAATATCTTCCTTAACCCCCAAGGATTAAGTCTTCAAGAGATTGGATCGAATCTCCCACCGAAAAGATAGAATTTGGATCTCAAACTGATGCGCTCTGGACGAACTCGCCACCGCGACTAGGAACTCGCGGCCGCGACTCAGTGGTTTCATCACACCTCTCGCGGGCAATATCTTCACAGCGTACTAAGGGATATCACGGCGGCGACTGGTCACTCGCGGCCGCGACATGTGATCTTCAGCGTCTCTTGTCGCTGCCAAACTCTCACAGTGAAATGTGGTGACTCGCGGCGGCGACTCTAGTCTCGCGACCGCGACTCTGGACAGATGTGTGCTCTTGCTCTTCTTTCTCCTCTTGGCCTTTGCTTTCATTTCTTTCTTTCCTCTTCTTTTCTTCTTCTTCTTCTTTACTCCATTAACAACTTTTCCAAGCTAGCCACAAGCCGGAAATACAAACCTACATAAAACAATCGAAATAGCATAGTTTCAAAACTTTCCAACCAAAAGAGCAAAACACGAAATTAACTCTAAAACCTAACCAAATGACCATAAAACACAACTAAAACTATCCTATAATGCCTATCTAAATATGCATTATCACAGGCTTCACTGGCCAATGCATGCAGGGGCTAGGGTTTTGTCTCATCAGTCCAGTGAACATCCAGGGTAAAAATGGAACGGTTCCCAATTTGAACCACATGCTTCTGAAATGAGCTTTGGTCTATTTTTTTTATTACGCATGCCAGCTCCCTCGTCCAGAGCTTGTATCTTTTTTCGTTTCTCAGGAGCTCGCCTTGTTTTGCATGGTCCTGGCTCCTTGGTGCGTTATGGGGGGGGGGGGGGGGGGGGAGGGGGTCCGTTAGACCCTCCTCTTACCGCTAACATCGCAGCTCTGGGTTGTGATCCATGGACTTTTTTACAAGCTATAGATTTTGAAGAGCAGATTCATCGCATGATAAGTTTCTTTGAGGAAAAGAATGATGTTATGCTTGACTTTATCCAATCCCTCTCTTAAAACTCGAATATTATCTTCACAGTTGATGCCTCTAAGGTTTGAGGATGAGTATGCGTCTGGGATGCCAGAACGAGTCTTTTTATCGTCTCACATCCTACAAGATTTCTCAGTTAGCGTTTCAAGGGGTGACTACGACTTGTTTAGGTTGAGCCGTGGATGGAATGATTTCGTTTCTCCCATTGGACTCACCATTGGATCGACTACGATCTTCCTTCACAAAGGAGATGGACGACTCAAAATTCAAATGACGGACCCCAAAGATGACGATGTTGATGATGGCCAAGATGATCCTCCAACTGAGGGTCTCTTACCTAACGGGTCATGATCTTTTTTTCTTTATCACTATGGACCCTCCTTTATGTTTAGTTACTTCCTAATTCTCTTTCGTTGGTGATCTCTTGTCAGATGTTTTATAGGTTGCGTTGTATGAACCTTTTTTCTTTTAGTCTCGTCGTTTTTTTAAATGCTCATACTCGTGAGTTTTTAGATATTTATGAATTTTTGCATCGGACCCCTGTCGTGGAGCTAAACTCCCGTGTCTCAGGCTTGCCAAAGTCATCTTCCCATGATGCTCTGGCTTCGTATGAAGGCCCGATGTGGAGCGAAGCTCCTGCCTCTTGGGACATGACAAAGTCTTCTCTCCGAGAGGCTTTGGCTACGGCAAGCTCCTACGTCAGGCGACTTGACGAAACCTTCCCTCCGGGAGGCTCTAGCTACGATCGGAGGCTCGACCCGAAGCGAAGTTCCTGCGTCTTGAGACTTTGATGTAGCCTTTTCTCCGGGAGGCTCTAGCTATGACCAGAGACCTGATGTGGAGCGAAGCTCCTGCGTCTTGGGACTTGACGAAATCTTCTCTCCGGGAGGCCTGACACGGAGCGAAGCTCCTGCGTCTTGGGACTTGAGGATATCTTCAATCTAGAAGGCTCTGGCTACGACCGGAGGCCCGATGCGAAGCAAAGCTCATGCTTCTTGGGACATGATGAAATCTTCTCTCTGGGAGACATTAGCTATGACTAGAGGCCCGACACGGAGTGAAGCTCCTACGTCTTGGGACTTTGACGTAGTCTTTTCTCTGGAAGGCTCTGGCTACAACCGCAGGCTCGATGCAAAGCAAAGCACCTACATCTGGTTACGACCGGAGGCCCGATGTAGAGCTGTTAACAGAGGAAATCAAGCCTAATAAATATAAATATAAATCAAACCAGTCTCCAACCTTCGCAAATAAATTACAAGACTTCCTCCCGATGTTGTGGATGAGGTCAGGATCGAATTCATGAGGAAGCGTGTCAGCGGATCCTAAGCAGCTCATAATCACGTTCGGTCGAAATCGACTTAGGGGCTCCACTCGATATCGACTAGGTCAGTCAAAATCGAGTCAAGTAAGTCAAAATCTGGCAAATTCCTGCAAAACAGACAAGGCAAGGTCGACGTCGAATCTAGACTCAATATCGAGTTAGTGTTTGGTTCATATCGACTGTAGTGGTCAAAATCGACTCCTTCTACATAAACGGAAATGTAACAGTTTTTATGTCGAAAAAGAAAGTCTAAAAAATATTAGTATGAATAAGAAGGATGAACAGAAATAATAGCAGATTATTGTATCAATCAATAAACTTAAAAACTTCCAAAGCCGGGGAATTTACCTCAACGATAACCATGTAAGTATAATGCCAAATTTATGAAAGGAATGAACTTTTTGATAAAATAACTTTCGTTATTAACAAATAAGTGAATAGAGGCTCTTGCATAAACCCTAAATGTTACTACCCTTTTTGATAATTAATCCAAATTCATAATAAGATCGGTTTCGCTTCAATAATGCAAATATGGATTTACCTACTACTATCGTAGAAGAATCATGCAGATAGGGATAGAAGATGAAATCACTTGAAAAGATCATACCTTTGGCAACTTACATGGCTATCATCGGAATCACCCAAACCCTAGATGTAAGGGAACTACTCGCGCCTCATCATCATAGCAAACATCAAATTCATAGAAGATGAAATCGCTTGAAAAGATCATACCTTTGGCAACTTACATGCCTAGACTACTTGTGTGATGGAATGAATAAAACTCAGCCCCCCTAGGGCTTTATTTATAGTGCTCAACCCTAGCTATTCTAGGATAGAACAACTATACCTCTATCTAACTTCTATCTATTTATATTTAAAGATAAATATTCAACAATTAAATAAATAAAACAATTTAAATTACCCTAGGTAAATATGGGAAATACTAAATAGGATAAAGAGTCTTCAAACTAGATAAAATATCTCTTTATTCCAACGCAAGCAAACCACTCGAAATGGGACTCAGATTAGACACGGACAGCTGTGTTAATCCACTCGACATCGACCGAGATAGGTCGATATCGACTCATTTTTGACTTGCGTCCTTCTTCTCTCTAAATCGGCTCCGGAGGTGAATTCCGAGTCCATGTCACTCGATATCAACCGAGATAGGGTCGATATCGACTCCTTTGTGTGGCTTCCGAATGCTTGGCCAATTCCAAGTTCTGTGTCACTCGATATCAAGTATGTGGACTCGATATCGACTCCATGTGTCAAGTCAAAATGGATTCTTTTGCCCCGCTCGATTTATGGTGTTCAGCTCTAGTCGATACCGAGTTGTATGGGTCAATTTCGAGTGTCTTGACATCTTTCTTCCTCTTCTACGAATTGCTCGTAAAATGTCTCGATTTCTGCGAAATTAAACAAGAACTAGTGTAGATCTCTATAATCTGCAAATAAGCATAAAATACATAATTCCGGCATTATTCTAACCGTGAAATATACAATCTGGACAAAAATCGATATAAAAGTAGATGCAAAATATGGCAAATTGAGCGCACATCAACACCTCATACTTAAGCTTGCTTGTCCTCAAGTAATACTTTTAATGGTCATACGTGGGAAGAAATTAAACTCTCAATATCTTAGATCCATTCTCATATAACTCTGCAATCAATTACCATCCTTGGAAAGGTAATAATGCCACAAATTCATGCCCGTGAATAAAAGAAACATCTACACACAAAAGTAGGGTTATGCAAAAATAATTTTTCCCGTGATAAAGCAACAATAATCAAGAGGACTTTAATCAAGCTAAAAAAGGAGTAGATTGTTAAAAGGCCAAAGGTGGGATATATTTGGCCATGTGGTGCTAATGATCTGGGGAAATATAGTAATTTCCAAACTTTTCATACCACATTCCTTCTTCCTTTGATTTCTCACCTTTCTCTCATCGCTCAATGCTTTTTTTTTGTACTATAATGCTTTTACCTCTCTAACCTCAACACTGCCTTCTCACAAGTCGCAAACATGGCTGTCATTAATGGCCCCAGATACTTAGTGCTTTGGACTCGTCACCTTGGTGTCCCATCCTGTGGAACTAAAATCTCAACGTAGGCAGGGCCGATCTACCTTTATCTCCTGAGGTGACCGGGTTTTATTTCACTCATTAAATTTTCAATAATATGATTTATCCTGCCAAACTCCAATAATGATAATAATAACAAACACCATATAATAATCTCCATAAATAACTTCTATTCTCAACATAATCCCCGGATAAAGAAATAAGGTAGAAAACGGGCAATATTTAGATCATGTGGAGCAATAACGAAATAAGGCTTATAATATGGCTTTTGATGCATAATAGCATAGGTATGGCTAGAGATATAAAAATGAGCATTATATGGAAAATATAAAGTCCTCCATCTTCTTATTGTGCAACATGTCAAACACAACATCAAATTTACCTCCCTTCATGGTTTTCAAGAACTAATGCACTTCGTTGTGACTTTCCTTTACTAGGCAATTTCATGCTATATTTCTAATGAATCCAATTTTGCATCGTCGAGTTTAATAAAAGCTTCCATGACACTAATAAAAAAATTTGATGGGGGTGATAAAAAAATTAAACTTTGGATGAAACATGAAGTATATTGATAAATAATAAATCCAAAGGTACCATGTATAGAACAATTCAAGAAATAAACATAAATATGCACATAAGTAAGTCTTTCCCCCACCTCATACTTAAATATTACAATGTCCTCACTGTATAAAAACAAGGGTAAAGATAGAAACTTACTAGACAGTAGTGTAGATGTTTGAAATAGGTGCTTTAGAATGCCGCCAGTAGCCGGCTAAGAGTTGATATCGACTGCAGCATAGGGTCCCAAGGTGTATCAAATGAGAGTTTTATGTTGACTCCTTGGTTCCGCCATTTGTTGATCCAAGCACCTACATGTGTTAGGAAATAGGGAAAAACAAAACAGAACAAACCAAAATAAAGTTTAAAACAAATCCAAAATATTCAAAACCTTAAAAACTCAATAGTCTTTACAAGCTCTAGACTTTATAGTCGCTAGGCTGACTTCTTCTGTTGTTCTTCAAGGTGGCATCTGCAGGGCCCATATGGCTTGGGCATCAAATAAGACTATGTTCTTGTCCATAAGCTGCAGTCCTCCGGATTGGATCTTGTGCACTGTGAATGAACCCATCTTCTTCTCCTTGAACTTGTTAGGGAACCAATGATTCTTGTTTTTGGAGACATACACCTTATCTTCTACTTCGTATTCTTTTGGATTGTCATTGGAAATCCTGCAAAGTCTCACATACCAAAGCAAACCTCTTCCATGTATAGATAAATCTTTAATTGAAATAGGGGAAGATAGATCCGTACCTTGGCTTACCTTTACTGTATCTTCATTCAGGTCCTGAGGGTCCGGTCGATATCGACTAGTGTCAGTCGATATTGAGTCAATTTGGTGCTCTAGAGGCCGTTCAGTCGATGCTGGAGAAGACGACTCGACGTAGGCGGGTCGATATCGAGTGGGAGGACTTGATATCGATTGGATGGTGTCGGCTCCTGCTGTCTTCGTCAATGGAGGAGGTGTGGAGTCGACATGGGTGGGTCAATATAGAGTCGAGGGACTCGATTAATCCACTCGATATCGACCGAGATAGGTCGATATCGACTCGTTTTTGGCTCGCGTCCTTTTTTCGCTCTAAATCGGCCTCGGAGGTGAATTTCGAGTGCATGTCACTCGATATCAACCGAGATAGGGTCGATATCGACTCCTTTGTGTGGCTTCCGAGTGCTTGGCCGATTCTTGGTTCTGTGTCACTCGATATCAAGTATGTGGACTCGATATCGACTCCATGTGCCGAGTTAAAATGGATTCTTTTGCTCCGCTTGATTTCTGATGTTCAGCTCCACTAGATACCAAGTTGTAGGGATCGATTTCGAGTGTCTTGACATCTTTCTTCCTCTTCTACGAATTGCTCGTAAAAGGTCTCGATTTCTACGAAATTAAACAAAAACTAGTGTAGATCTCCATAATTGGAAAATAAGCATAAACTACACAGTTCCTGCATTATTCTAACCCCAAAATATAAAATATATATGGACATAAATCGATATAAAAGTTGACGCAAAACATGGCAAATTGAGCGCCCATCAAGAGCGAAGCTCCTGTGTCTTAGGATTTTGAGGTAGTCTTCTCTTCGGGAGGCTCTAGCTATGTCTGGAGGCCCGACATGGAGCGAAGCTCATTTGTCTTGGGACTTGACGAAATCTTCTCTCTGGGAGGTTTTGGCTACAACTGGAGGCCTGACGCGGAGCGAAGCTCATTTGCGCTGAATTTGCCATATTTTGCATTAACATTTATATCGATTTCTGTACATATTTTATATTTCTGGGTTTGATTTATACATGAATTTTGTAGTTTATCATTATTTGCCAATTATGGAGATCTACACTACTTCTTGTTTAATTTCGCAGAAATTGAGACATTTTACGAGCAATTCGGAGAAGGGAAGAAGTCGATATCGAGTGGGAGCTAAACCAAAAATCGAGCAGGAGCCGAGCAAGGCATTTTGGCCCAATACCGAGTCGATATTGACTCGACAGGTCGATATCGAGTACAACAACCAGGAGTCGACTAAAGAAGGTCGAGTTGCACTAAAAAGGTCGATATCGACCTAACTTGGTCGATATCGAGTGAGAGCCTAGTCGACATCACCTCTAGAAGTCGAGATCGAGTGAGCTGAGAATACCGAGTCGATATCGACCTATCTTGGTTGATATCGAGTGACCACACAGACGCTGTCCGAGGCGATTTTGGGTAGGAATCCGAGATGGCCATTACTTCCACACCAAGGCACGAGATTCTATCTACATGGAAGACTTTATCCACATTAGTAATTGCCACTTTTACTTAGGGGGAATTTTAATTGTTTTATTTCTTTTATTTATGAAGCATTTATCATTAGAGTTTAGATAGATAGATTTATATAGAGATATAGTTGTTTCTTTCCTAGATTAGCTAGATTGAGAACTATAAATAAAGCCCTAGGGGCTGGTTTTTTACTCATTCAAGTCAAGTCTTCTTCGAACGTAATAAGGTAGGAAGGAGAGCGGAGAGAGATGAGAGAGGAGAGAGAGATAGAAGGAGGAGGACGGAACAAATTGTTATAAGTTCTAGTTTTAGTTTAATATTAAAGTTAGTTTCTTTTATTATGGTTTCTTTCTAAATTCTTTCTTCTAGGGTTGGGGTGATCCCAACAATAGATATGTGGTTTGATTTATGAATTTATGAATTTGTATGTCTTTATCATCTTCTATCCTATATGCATAATTTGTATGATCTCTCTTTGCTGAACCTTTCGGAGGATATGACTTCGGACAGAGACCACTGGAGAAGGAGCATTCGAGCTGCTGATGTCTAGTGTCTTTTGTTATGGTTTTGATTGGAGTTGTGCCCTCGTGCCTTGTTTACCTTATGCTTTTTCCCCTGCGCCTTCCCTTTCTTATTCCTTGCTGTCTATGCCCTGCTATGTGCCCTATTACTATGTGATCCATTTGCACTATCGTCTTGGGTCTATTGGAAACACTCTCTCGGCCTATTCGGGGTATGAGTGCGTACATCCTGACCCCCCAGACCCCGCTCTATAGCGGGATTAACTGGGTTATTGTTGTTGTTGTTGTTGTTGTATCCTATATGCATAATTCTTCTACGAGAGTAGTAGATGATCCTTATTTGTGATATTGAAGCGAAAGCGATCTTATTATGAATATGGATTAATTATCAAAAAAGGGATAGTAACACTTAGGGTTTATGCAAGAGCCTCTATATTCCTATTTGTTAATAATGAAAGTTATTTGATATAAAACATGCATCTTTTTGTGATTTATAATTTACACATATGTTTATTGTTGCGGTGATCCCTATCCTTAGAAATTTGCATCTTTATTTGTTTTATTTGATTATTTTTATTCTGGATAGATTCTACTCGAAACCAACCACCATTCCCTCTCCATCCCTCGACATCGACCCCTCTATTCTTTGTCGACAACCACCTTTTCCCGCTATTTCCGAACCTCGATACCAACTAAACCTAGAACCGCTGACTTCTCTCCTGAGGACGAACCTGACTCCACTATCCTATAGCGGGGTCTTGACTATAAATTTATTTGGTTGAGAAACCCTCTCGTCAAATTGGCGCCATTGCCGGGGAGATGTCAATTACGCCTAGCTTAGTTATGTTTAAGGTTTAGGATAGCCCATCCCTTTTTCTTACTATCACATACCCTACCACCACCTGCCTCACTCGTACCAACTAGGTGCCAAGCTTTTGCTACTGATTCGTGCTTTATTTTGATTTCAAAGCTTAGGTACAAAGATGGAAGACTTTTGGGAAGGAGATCCCGAATGGGAAAGATGGGTTCAAGATATGATACGACGAAATAAGATTGAACAGAAGGAGGCACGATTAAAGGAAATAGCCCGACTGAAGGACAAAACCCGAAGGCTTGAAGCTTCCATTCAGTCTAAAGGACCATGCCCTCCTCTCGACAAGCGAATTGACCTAACTCCAGCAGAAGTAGGTTGGTTCGACAACGTCATCTTCAAGTCAATGTAGACAACCAGGTATGTCCTTCCTTTAATTTTATTTCTACTTTGCTACCTATTGTTGATGAATCATATGAAGGATCCCAAGACAAAATAGCGCTAGAAGAGAAGAAAGCGGATATTGTTGCCTAGGGTGATCCAAGGTCGCTTTTACCTTACAAGGTGAAGGCCATCCTCGATAATTTTGAGCAACCGATGTTCATATTTAAGTATGGGGTCCTAGAAAAGTGGCATGAAGCTCCACATGATGAGGAGGAAATATCTCTTTCCACTCCACCGTTCTGCTGTGGTGGAGATACACAACTAAGTCAACCTATGAAGCGAAAGAGGTATGATGACGAGGTACGTATCTTTTCTTTATGTCTTCCTTTATGCATGCTAGCTGAAGCTAGGGAAGATGAATGGGTGGAGCCATGGAGCGTTCACTCGAGGAGATTCAAGCTTCTTCATATGATGCCCCCGGATGACATCCCACACTTCCAACCACCGGAGGAACCACCAGATCTACCTATACCTCTGGGAAAAGATGAGCCAGGCTAATGCTTAAAAGGAAGTAGTCGAACTAGCGACTTAAACCCTAGCGCTTACGGGAGGCAACCTGCTATTATTTTTTTTCTCTTTTTTGCTTCTTTTAAATTTGTTTTTCTTTTATTTTCTTTACTGCATGCAAGGTTTTATTTTTCTTTGATAACTTTAGGCAACTCGGAGAACCGGAAGGCCACTCGACATCGACTAGTCCAGTCGACGTCTACTGGATTTGCAAGCAGACAAAGGTGTTAAGGAAATGCAAAAGGACTTAATGTCGACTCAACTGAGTCGATGTCGAGTGGAACATATCGAGTGTGCAAGCTCGTGATCAAGGCTGGATCACCCTGAAGCGTGGTTCACTCGATATCGACTGACCCTGCAGCCATCTACATCACCTATTTCGAGCTTATGCACTATTGTCTAGTAAGTTTCTTCCTTTACCCTTGTTTTTATACAGTGAGGACACTGTAATCGTTAAGTATGGGGTGGGGGAAAGACTTACTTTGATCATATATATGCATATTTCTCCAATTGCTTTATACATGGTTACTTTGGATATGTTAATTTTCTACATGTTTTTATCCTAAGTTTGTTTTTATCACCCCCATCAATTTTTTTTATTAGTGTCATGGAAGCTTTAATGGAACTCGATGATGCAAATTGGAATCATTAGAGATATAGCATGAAATTGCCTAGTAAAGGTAAGTCACAATCAATTGCATATTTTTATTGAAAACCATGAAATGAGGTAAAATTTGATATTGCTTTTGACATGTTGCACAATATAAGAATGAAGGACTTTATATTTTCCATATAATGCTCATTGTTATATTACTAGCCCTACCTATGCTTATTTTGCATCACAAAAGCCATATTATGAGCCTTACATTATTTATGCTCCACATGATCTAAATATTGGCCATTCTTTACCTTTTTTTCCTTATCCGGGGATTATGTTGATAATGGAAGTTACTATTGGAGATTATTATATGATGTTTGTGTTTTTATTATTATCATTATTGGAGTTTGGTAGGAGAATGATTCATATTATGGAAAATTTAATGAGAGAACGAAAATCCGATCACCTTAGGAGATAAGGTAGATCGACCCTGCCTGCGTTGAGATGTTAGTTCCGTAGGATGGGACACCAAGGTGAGGAGTCCAAAGCACTAAGTATCCGGGATCATTCATGACACCCATGTTTGCGACTCGCGAGAAGGCAGTGCTGAGGGTAGAGAGGTAAAAACATTATAGTGAAAAAAGTATTGAGCGATGAGAGAAAGATGAGAAATCAAAGAAGAAGGAATGTGGTATGAAAAGTTTGGAAATTACTCCATTTCCCCGGATCATAAGCACCACATTGTCAAATATAGCCCACCCTAAGCCTTTTACCAATCTACTTCTTATTGAGTCTAATTAAGTCCTCTTGATTATTGTTGCCTTGTCATTCATGAATTGTTTTTTTGCATAACCCTCCTTTTGTGTGTAGATGTTGCTTTATTCACAGGCATGGATTTGTGGCTGATAGAGCATGATTAGTATTGCATTATAGATTGCATTTAGCATAGTTTAGTTGTGAATATTGCATATATTTAGCCACATTTACATAATCACTTGTTGACTTGGAAGAGGGAGAATCTACACAATTACATGTTTATTTCAGGTATTTCGAACTCAAGGTGAAATGAATTGGAGGAGAGCAAAAAGAAGCTAAAGAATATGCCTTAGAAGCTGATGAAGTTACAAGAGAAGGAGCTCGGAAGAATCATTGGCCGCCCCGTGATTTGAAGACCATTTCGAAGGATTTCGCTGATCGCCAGCCGCCCCGCGCCTTGGACTAGACGCCCCGCGACCCTTGCAGAAACGCAACATTTAGAACCGGACTTTAATTAGGGTTTTTATGTTATTTCTTGGCCGACTTTCTAAAGGCTTTTCAAAGATATTTTAGGTTATTCTTTCACTTACCTTATGCACTTTAGAGAATTGTTGAGAGCGTCGTTGAGCATGAGCAACTAAACTCTCAAGGTTTCACCTACAGTTTGGATCTTTGATTGTTGAATTTTGAGTTTCTTAATCTAGTTCTTATTCTTATTCAAATGTTTTGACTTCTTTTCTCTTAATTCCATGAATGGGTTTTATTCTCTTTGGCCTGATCAACTAGTTAGAGTAGATTCATTCAATTGCTAGGGTTTTGCAGATTCCTCGTAGCGAACCTTAACCCAAGTGGCAATCATATCCCTTTAGGACTCTTAGGACTAATTGGATGTGTAGGAAGTTGAATACATGTTGAATATCGACTCGTTGCTTGATATTATATGTACCTTGCTTAATTCATACTCTTAATGCTATCTCTAGGTTGAATCTTAACCGTGTTAGGGTTATTTAGAGATAAGGGTTGCTAGAATCGTAGGACTAGTAATCTACCTAAGATCTGGACAAGGACATTGATAGGAAAAGACAAGAACTAAAGGCTGAAACAAAGATCAAATTCATCAATCGAAGTGATAAATTGTAGGTGGACCTAATTCTCTCTATTTCATTCTAAACACAATTTGCTTTGTTTGCATTGTTTCCGCTTTGATAAAAGGCGGATCTTTTTCTCATCAAAACTCCCCATATTCTCTCTTAGCGATTAGACTTGCACCTGAATTGATAGATTTTCCCGTGCTTCAACCTCTTTCTTACCAACTATACTAGTTGTGAGTTTGAGTATTCTTTGGCAGGAACAACGATAGATTTTCCTCTTGTCAGTGGCACTAGTACCTTTTCGAGGATGGTAATTGATTGTAGGGATATATGAGAATGAATCTAAGATGTTGAGAGTTTAATTTCTTCCTCTACATGACCATTAAAAGTATTGTTTGAGAACAAGTAAGTTTAAGTATGGGGTGTTGATGTGCGCTGAATTTGCCATGTTTTGCATTAACATTTATATCGATTTCTGTCCATATTTTATATTTCTGGGTTAGATTTATACAGGAACTATGTAGTTTATGCCTATTTGCCAATTATGGAGATCTACACTAATTCTTGTTTAATTTTGCAGAAATCGAGAGGTTTTATGAGCAATTCGGAGAAGGGAAGAAAACAGTCAAAGCAGTCGATATCGACTACACATGGTCGATATCGAGTGGGAGCTAAACCAAAAATCAAGCAGGAGCTGAGAAAGGCATTTCGACCGTATACCGAGTCGATATCGACTCGACATGTCGATATGGAGTTGACACAGCAACCAGGAGTCAACTAAAGGACGTCGAGGTGAACCGAAGAGGTCAATTTCGACCAACCAAGGTCGATATCGAGTTGAAGGCCAGTCGATTTCTACAATCAGGCCAAGATCGAGTGAAGAACAGAAACTGAGTTGATATCGAATGAACATGGTCGATATCGAGTGAACGTTAGACGCCGATTTCGGGCCAATCCGAGTCCGAATTCCGAGTTGAATTTCTTCCACATGAAGCAAAGGATATTCTATCAAGTTGGAAGACATTTAACTACTTTAGTAATTCCATAATTTACCTATGGGGAATTTAATTGTTTTATTTCTTTTATTGATCAAACATTTATCTTAGGAATATAGATAGATAAATTTAGATAGAGATAGATTGTTCCTTCCTTGGATAGCAAGGGTGAGCACTATAAATAAAGCCCTAGGGGTTGGTTTTTATTCATTCTTCAACAATCCAAGCACACAAGCAATTGTGGTTACATAGTTAGGCAATTTAGAAAGTTTTAGAGAGAGAGAGAGGCCGATTGGAGGTGGAGAGCGGAAGTGATCTGGCTTTATTCGGTTTGTACTTTCTCTATTTTAGTTTAATCCAAGTTATTTCCTTTATGATTTTGATGTTTGTTACCATGATGAGAAGCGATTAGTCACCCTACTTCTAGGGTCGGGGTGAGCGCGACGGTAGCCATGTAGGGCTATGCATCAAAGGTTTGATTTTTATATGCGACTTCATCTTCTATCCCTATCTGTGGTTCTTCTACGAAAATAGTAGGCGATCCTTATTTGTGTTATTGAAGCGAAAATGATCTTAATATAAAATTGGATTAATCATTGAAAAGGGTAGTAGCAATCAGGGTTTATGCTAAAGCCTCTATATTCTTAATTGTTAATGACGAAAATTATTTGATTGAAAGGCATAATCTTTTATAACTTGGCATAATTCTTACATGGTTATTGTTGTGGTGTTGAATCCCCGGTCTTTGAAGTCTTTAGTTTATTGAATTCAAAAACCCTAAATCTATGTGATTTCCGTTTATCACCTTCTTATCCATTCTTATTTCTTTGGACGTTCTTTTCCGACACCTTATACTATTTTTCTGTAATTTACATTTTTCTGCATACAGAGTCGATTTCGACCCCTGACAGGTCGATATCGAGTGCCTAAGGTCGATATCAAGTGCACTGTACTCGACGTCGAGTTTGTTGTTTGTCTGTGTATAGGTCTGTAGAGGATTTCGACTGACTTCAATCAATATCGACCCACTTGAGTCGATATCGAGTGGTCTTCTGGTCGACAGCAGGGCAGATTTTGTAACTATTTAGGCGAGCGCTGACACGCTTTCTCGTGGATCCAATCCTAAAACTCTACCACTACATCGGGAGAGATTCTTGTATTTTATTTGTTTGGACAGAGAGTTGGTTTAGTTCGTTTATATTCATATTTATTTACTCAACTAATTTCCCTCCTAACAAATTTTGGTTGAGAAACGCTCTCATCAAATTTATTTAATATATTTATTTCATAACTAGATTCCCCTTATAATAAAATTTTGGCGCCGTTGCCAAGGAAGCTATCAATCGCGTCATTTATAGTTCTTTTTTACTCCCTTTTTCTTTTTGTTTATGTTTTACAGGTGCACGTGAAGAATTGATCGCACACACAAATTCGAACCTCTTCTCGAACCAGAACGCTTCTTTCATCTCCAGCAAAGGCTAAGGAGAAGACTAATGTCGACCGACGACGAGAATGAGGTACAGCTCACACCAGCACATGAGCTTGAGCAACTCCGTAGACAGATAGATGAGCTCACCACTAGGCAGACTGAATACGCTCGACGAGAAGCAGAACATGCTAAAGCCAGAAGAGAGCTCAAGAAACAAATTCAGCACATCCCTGCAAATGCGAAAGAATATCTGCATCCTACTCTGTATGTTCCAGAATCACCGATCGTTCTCCCTCGCGTTTCTTTTGAAATTTGTCCTTCTTTTATTTCTGAAATTAGGAGGAATTAATTCCACGGGAGACCCAACGAATGTCCTTTAGAGCACATAACTATATTTATGGATTTGTGTGAAACTATTGCTGATGGTGCTAATCTAGAATATCTAAAACTAAAGGCTTTTCGTTGGTCACTTGCAGGGAAAGCTTCACATTGGTTCAAGGGTTTGGCTCCACAATCCATTCGCATGTGGAACGAACTCAGGGATTTGTTTCTTTTCAAGTTCTTCCTTCTAGCTAAGACAACACAGCTCATACAGCAGATCACGACTTTCAAGCAAAAACTAGGGGAAACACTAGCACATGTTTGGGAGCGCTACAAACGCTTGCTGAAGTCCTACCCTACGCATGGATAAGCTCCATATGTGATCCAGGAGATCATCTTCAACTCCCTGGATACACCAACAAAGGAGCGTATCAACACATATACGGCTTATAGGTATCTTGAGTACACACTACGACGTGATTGGAATACCTTTGAGACGTTGACTAACTACGACAACACATATGGGACTGCTGCAGCCCCCGACAAAAGGCCTGCCCCATCTATGTCACTCTACGAGCTGTCAAAAGAGATTGATCCAGACGTGAGAGACCAATTTCACAAAAACCAGGTACGCCGCCTTACCAAACAAGTCAAATTTCTTTCTAATAACCAATCTTGTTTGGAGTGTGGGTCTGTGAGGCATAACACCACTGCGTTCCCACATGCCGACTAAGTGTAGTTTGCAAAAACCCACAAAGAGGCACGCTATACAGGGGGAGACTACTCAGGACAACATCAACAACAAAACTGGGGCTATTATTGCCAACCCCAACACCAAAGAGATCCCCCGCCCTACAGAGCTCCTAGTCACCCTGATAGAGAAGGTAAGAAAGATGACCTGCACATCATCCTCGATGAGATGCGACGGAACCACACAGAATTCAAACAAGCCAACAACTCTGTCCATACTTAACTACATGACATCAACTCATGATTGGGAGAGATCGACGTTTGGGGGAAGAACATATAAACCCAGATTGGTCAACTGGCAACATCAGTCCCCAAGCCATCAGGTATGCTCCCTGGATCTTCTAAACCCAATCCTAAAGATAAATCTACAGATCAAGTGGCGGCTATAAATATAAGGAGTGGGCGTCAGCTACAAAAGCCCGAGCAAACAAAGGAGGAGAGAGACGAGTCGATATCGACCAACCCAGTCGATATCGACCCCCCAAGGGTCAAAATCGACCCACCTCACCAGGAATCCCCGACGCCAGCAAATCTAGTCGATATCGACCCCACACCAGTCGATAGTGACCCACTCCACTCGACGTCAGCACCGAAGAAGAAGAAGAAGACGTTGGCATTCCCGACGAAAGCTTTGAAGGACCCATCGGAGAAAAAGTTCCAGCGTTTTGTGAAGATGCTTCAAGGGCTCAACGTTACCATCCCCTTCACCGAAGCTCTTCATGAGATTCCTTCATACGTCAAGTTCCTCAAAGAAATCTTAAGAAAGACGCGATCGATGGCTGAGATCGCAGAGGAATGCAGCAAAATGGAGCTCCTGATAAAAGGCTAGATCTAGGTAAGTTCGCTATAACTATTGGATTTGATCAACATAAATTCAATGCATTGTGTGACTTAAGAGCCAGCGTCAGCATCATGTCGTTATCCATCTCGTCCAAAGTCAAGATAGGAGGTTTAGAGCATGTGGATGCCCGACTCTATATGACGAACAACACTTTGGTCATCCCAACAAGCATGGTGGACAATGTACCAGTACAAGTGGGTAAGTTCTTTGTCCTTGCTAATTTTCTAGTTATTGATATGGCAGAGGACCCTGCTTGTCCCATTATTCTAGGTAGACTCTTCTTAGAAAACTTTATGCCAATATAAGGGTAAGAAAACGAGTTATCCCATTCACCATCAGCGACGAGGTAATTGAGTATTCTTTTAATAAAACTAAAAGGCACAATGGTCCTATGGAGGTAAAGTCTATTACATGAGGGTACATCACTTGCGAGGAGCCTAAGGTAAGAACAATGACCCCCGAAGAGCTGGAGAAGAGGGCTATGGAAGCCCAAATGGAAGATATCATGGAAATCTAGGACGAGCATACCACGAATCTAGTCAAAATCAAGCCAGGTAAGTCAATATCGACTAAACTTTTTCCAGATTTTGCAGGGTCTAAGTATGGGGTCGAAATCGAGCTGAACGACTCAAAATCGAGCTGAACGACTCGATATCGAGTGGGTCACTCAAAATCGACCAACAAAATGCAGCGAAGTCGACCGAGTCACAACAGCAGTCGATATCGATCCCCCCATGCCGAGTCGACATCTCCTCCAGCGACGAAGACAACGGGAATCGAGCAGCAACACTCGATATCGACCCAGCCAGGTCGCTATCGACCCACCCCTATCGAGCCATCTTTGTCTGCATCGATCGAAAATCCACCTGAAATGCAGAAGCAGTCGATATCGACCAGACCCACAAAAGCTGAAAGAATAATCTACAAAGGTAAGACGAGGTATGGACCTTTCTTCCCCAATTTCAATAAAGGATTTATCTATACATGGAAGAGGTTTGGCTTGGTATGTGCACTTATGCAGGGTTTCTAATGATGATCCGAAAGACTACGAAGTAGGAGACAAGATGTATGCTTCCAAATCAAAGAATCATTGGTTCCCTAACAACTTAAAAAATAAGAAGATGGGTCCCTTCACAGTGCACAAGATCCATTCCGGAGGACTACAACTTATGGACTAGAATGGAGTATTATTCGAGGCCCAAGCCACATGGGCCCTGCAGGAATCAAAAAAGAAGAAGTCGGCCTAGCGACTATAAAATCGAGAGAGCTTGTATTAGACATTTAGTTTTTTTATATACTTGGTTTTGAACTTTTTGGTTTTGTTTCATTATTTCTGAAAAAAAAATTGCAGGTACGAAGAGTCGATATCGACCCATCTAGTCGATATCGACTAGACATATCGAGTAGGAATTGTTGTGATTGACCGGATATCACCCGGAGCAGGAATCGAGTAAACCCAGTCGATATCGAATGAATAAGTCGATATCGATCCACCTTATTGAGATCTTCGTGGGCTGTATCGAGCATCGGCATGTCTGTCTAGTAAGTTTCTTCTTTTACCCTTTTTTTTAGTCTCGGGGCGAGACTTGTTTTTAGAGGTGGATGATTTAAAGGCGCGAATTTTCAAATCCTAATTTTTTGGAAATATGAAAATCAAAATGAATTTAAAAGCGGAATTAAAAGGAAAACTCACTAACTCAGATTTTAGAACTCATGGAGTGGATTTCTGACCTAAACAAAATTTTAAGAACTAACATGGCAACCTCGTGGAAGAGAGAGTGGGAATCTGGAAGTTAACGTCAGAAACTAATTTCGGGACGCCCCTCGGGATTCGAACTCACAACATCGGAATAAGATTTCCGCCCTCACCTCTCATGCCCTAGCCAAGTTCCCCTAGCCCCAAACCCAAACCCTAACCCATTTGAAGAGGATAGCATGCTAAGTCAAAGATTCCACCCTCCCTTTTTGGAAGAACACCCACACCCTCTTTTTCACTTCACCCTCCCTTACTCCTCTAATTTATGAAAAGAGACAAGCTTCCTCTTATCTTCAAATCCCATCCTCAAACTTTCAACTCAAGAAGATAAGCCCATGACATCATCTCTCATTTGAATTGAACTCCAAGACAAAACTACACACAAACCCATCTTAACTTAAAGGTGAGGAAATGATTAGAATGCTCCTCACATCTCACAAACACAACCCTAGGAAACCCTAAAACACTCTCCTCTCCTTTCTCTTGTGCTGCGACCACCAAACACCTCCTGCCACCACCTTAGCCACCACCACCTCTCCACAAATACCATAACAAACACAAAGAACCCCCAAAGCAACACCTCTCCTCCTCCCTTCTCTCTCGACCCAAACCCTAAACACCACTCCATCACCTTCTTCTTCATCCACCTTGAGAACCAAGGAGCCCAGCAACATCTACAATCTTCCAAGGAGTCCAAGGATGCTTTTGGATCCACTCAATAGCCCGGAGATCCAACATCCGAGCCCTCGGAGTCCCTTTGGTCATTTTCGAGCATAGAAAGGGTAAGGTGCTTCTTTCCTCCTCCTTTCACCTCCAAACCCTAAAAGGTTTCTCCTTTAACCTCATACTAACTTCCCCAGCTCACCCAACGCTCGGATCCAGAAGAATCGGAAGGGAAATCGCATCACAAGTCACCTCGGAGAAGGAAAGTGAATGCAGGAAGAGTTGGGCGAGAAATCCTCTTAAATCTATGAGTTTTACATTTGATTTTTGTACTAAAATGTCCCTGGAAGTCCTAGGAAAAATTGGGAAAAAGGGGAGAGCCTAACCAGATCAAATAAGGCTAGAAACAGGGCTAGAATCTAAGATTCAGCCTTGGAATCGCCACTGCGATCATGAACTCACGTCCGTGAGTTAGAACACTGCCCTAGGGCTCTAGCTCAAGGCCATGAGAGGAATCTCGCCATGGTGAGGGAGCCCAGCTAGGGTGCCATAAGGGACACCAAAGACTCGCGGCCACGAGATGCTTGCGACCGTGAGGGTCTCGTGGGCGTGAGGGTCTCACAGGCACCCAGGTACTAGTGGGCATGAGAGTCCCTCTTGCGGCCGCGAAACACCCCTTGTCCGCGGGGTGCTTGCTGGGGCTTCTCGCGACAACGAGAGTCACTTTCACCGTGGCGAGTTGTCCCCTGGCCGATTGTTTTAAACCATTCTCTTGATGTTTTTGACAACTGTTTTCACGATTCATTTTCAACGCTTTTAAAGGTTTCAAGGACTTACTTAATGATCTGATTCGGAGTTTTGGAAAAAGAATTTCATAAGTGTTTCAAGGTCAGTTATCTTAATCGATTATCTCGATTTTCAAAACGGTTTCGGGACTAACTTGAGAATTTGATGTAATTGATGACTAACTAGCATGATGATATGATTGATTGACTAATAAGCATGATTATGTGGACTAATGAGATGTATGAATTACTAACGGCATGATGAGATGATAGAGTTATGTTATCGCATGATTATAATTTAAGATTATGATGAACTGTTGAGCTATATATATGCGAATATGTTATTATGATCTTGTGAATGTGACTGAAAGGAATTGTGGAGAATGATGTGGTCTCATGGAATGTGGTGATGTGATGAATGATTGAGTTGATGGAATGACAAGTACGATGTGTTTATAGTTCTATTGAATGATGTGTGTCTTGAGTGATTGAATGGTTAGATGTAGACTTATATATGGGTTATGATATGTATCTAGGTGATATTGTTTGATTGTTCATGCTACTTGCTGGGATTCTCGTCCTGAGTCGTCCGAGTCATGGCAATAATTTTATTACCATATTTTATTTATTATCTGCAGTACTCTTATTTTCTCTTTTAAGCCCACATTCATATATGATTAAATGATAAGCATGCAATATGGGATTGGGCACCGATTCGGGTTTGATCCTATTAATGAATTAGAATGCATTCATGAGCTGGTCAGTCTCCTCCCTATCAGGAAGGTGGGCGGTGGATCGGAAGAGGGATATAATGTTTGCTATTCTTTGCTAGGGCCCTGTTTAGTACTCTGTACATGTGAATTAGGAGCATGCTAGTGTGTTAATATTTCGGTCCTGCATTTAGAAGCATTTTATTAGGTATATAGCGTATGTGTGTACTTATTGTGGGGAAAGAGCCAAAGTAGGCATTGATCTGATCCCGCCCACTATATATTTTTTTAGGTATCTATTATGTTTACTACTATTGATTCTGCTTGTCTGCTTGAGCGGGTCCTTTTTCATGGAGGAGAGTGAATGTCTGAAACATTTGACTTCACCAGACTTGTGTTTGTTTTGGATTTCATACCTTATACTCCGTTTTGACCCGGCTCTGTCGTGTCGCACTTTGTATTACTCTAGATTTCCACGGTTTGTATGACTTATTGGATTTCCCACGCTTTAGACTTAAGGCATGTACAAGGGATTTCCCCGGGGATTCTAACAATCCCTTTGGTTTTGGGTACGAAATCCCACTTTGAAAACGCTAATATTGAATTTCAAACCTTCAACCTGTACTCGGGGCGCAAGATCCCAACGAGGGGTTTCATCCCTCGAAACGTAACTTGGAAATCATAATCCCTGTACATTACAGATATTGCCCCTTTGACATGGTCTGGCATAATTGAGAAGTTCTGGTTTCCTCGCTCAAATGAACATTTCAGATGGATTGCAGGAGAACATGGGGAGCACATCTGCACCTTCCCCTTGAGTTACCATTTTATTTGCTGACTTCATACTCAACCATGACAGCTTTCTTATGCCTCATGAGATCCATTCAAAGAAGAAAGATTTAGATCAAAAGGTTTAGCAAAGGAAGATGATTACGTTGAAGATCAAGAAGAAGATTTTGCCGCTGCAAACGCTAACCCGTTTTATGTTGCTTTGGATGAATTTAAGCGTCATTTAACAGAGTTGGAAAGGAAGCATAAAGAAGATCTCTTAACTATCTCTATAAGGATTACTGATATTCAAAATCTTTTGGCGCATATACTTTTTGAACTTTTCCATCAGTCTGGATTCCACCCTCCACCTTCCAAGTGATTGGTTAGTTATCCCTTCCTTTACCCTGAGTTTATTTCATTGTTCTTTTTGTTTATGAATTGAGGACAATGCAACGTTTAAGTGTGGGGGAGTGGTTTATGTTAGTTAGTTCATGTTTACAATTTCAGTTTCATGTTTATTTATATTTTATTTATGTCTGTTTTAGGTTTAGTTGTTTCATGTTTCATGTTTATGTTTATTGTTCTTATTAAAGTCCAAAATGAAAAAAAAAAATTGAAAAATGTCAAAAATCCAAAAATATCATGCATTGCATACATATGTGTTATTTAAATACCCATCTAGCTTATTTTGGTCCCTATTTCATTTTAGCATGATCATATAAATCTCATGGAATTCTGGACGATTTAACCTTGTCTTGGAAATTGTTTTTATGTGAGATATGATTTAGCATATGTAATTGAGCATGTATGATCTATGTTCCTGGCATATTTGAGATCCAATAAATATTTGCCCTAGTGAGAAATTTTGGTCTGATAAGGGACTACATCTATATTCCCTTTTTCTTTTGTGTGTAATTTACTCTTCCTGTGCATTTATCTCTAAGTATTGACATGGTTATTTATTATTGAGGCCAATTATATACATGATCATTGCTTATGAGTTGCATATGATAGAGGCACCTTTTAGCATATATTTATCCATGCCTACCTTATGTTATTTCTTTTCTTGAAGCTAATATTAGCCTTTAACCTTTTCTTTGAAGCTCCACAAAATTCATGTTTCCTAGCCTATGATAAGCCTGACCTTTCTGGGAAATGGGATTTGGAGTTGGTTATGGATGATCTTTTGAGTTGAGAGAAAAGCTATGGTTTATGCTTATGTTGAGATGATGTGAGAGAGATGTAATATTATGTGCTTAATGTCCTCATATTTGTATTTCATGCATTGGTCCAACAAGAAAAAATAAAAAAAGAAAGCCAAAACAAAAGAGAAAAAAATGTCGAAAAAAGAGATAAACAAAAGAAAAAATAAAGTTATGAAATAAGAGCCTTGTTTATTTATTCTTGCATATTAGAGTTGGAGAAATGTTGAGTTGAGAGTTTATTGATTGTATTTTGAGAGTTATTATGTTTTGAGAGTTTATGTTCTTATTTGTGCTTGATGTGATTTTTGAGTTCTTTTGAGTCATGATGGAAGTTTAGGAATCTTAGTTCGCAGAATAGAAAGCACTACACGACCAAATACAATTCCTTGCCTTTACGTTTCTCCCAAGCCCCATTACAACCCCGCCGAATAAAGTCTTCTTTGAAGTCTTCCATTGAGCGAAAGTCCTCTTGATGTTTCTTATTTTGCTTTTGATGTATCCGGTGGAGATTTTGTAATATAAGGGTCAATATTTAAGAATGATGTTTGCATATGGAAATGAGTTAAGTGTATGCATGAAGCCTAAACACATGAGAGTGGCAGAAACACATATTCTCCCTTGTGAGGTTGGATTGTTGAGCATACAGGCTACTTGATCGCTCATATACATGTTATGATGTTTTTGTGCATTAGTCATGTTTGCACTTGCTTTGATGTTGCTTTTGATAAGGTCATGAGTTAAAGGAATCTCATGTGGGTACAATGATTTATGTATATTCTTCATTTGTTTGAGTACAAGCAACAACTTAAGTGTGAGGGGATTTGATAATGCATATTTTAGACATGGATTATAGCTAGTTGTAGTCGCATTAGAGTGTTCATATGGCATGTGTTTTGTCTAATTTACATTGTTTTGCATTTGAGTATTCGAGTTCGGAATCTATGATATTTTGTGTTTATTCTGCAATTTTATAATCCGATCTTGAAGGGAGGCTTGAGAGACCTGAAAGAGCTGGTTTTGGAGCATAATAGAAGCCATAAAGGACCATCAAGGGAGCTAAGGAGTTCAAGTCGAAGACAGAGAAGAATCCCAGAGCCAGAGTAGCAACGCCCGTCGCTATTAAATCGGCGCTCACCGGTTACGCAGTTTTCAGCAACCCGATTTCGTCCGGATCTATTTTAATTAGTTTATTATTATTTTATTCTCTAGGGTTTTGAGTCATCACTTTTAGGTTATAAGTTTATTGTTTTCAACCGTTTTGAGTGTGGAACAATTGAGAGAATACATAGAGAGAGATACTTGTTGACTATGAGTTGTTAAACTCATAGTTTCGCCTGTGATTCGAAGATATGGTTGGTTGAATTGTGAGGATTTGATTTCATATTGTTATTAATGAGTTATTTCATTATCCTTGTTCTAATTGTTGATTATTTGCATATGTTCTCTCTATGACTGGTCATCTAGACAGAAACTGCATATTCGCTAGTGATTCTTTTCGTGAGATTGTAATCCATGGTAGCAATCAATGGGAAATGGATCACGTGAAAGCATCAATTGTCTTTAAAGGATAATGATTGTTGGTCAATATTGATTTCTATTGAATTAGGGGTAAGAGATTTGAAACGTTTTGACATTCTAATTGCATTGAGATTTGATATTGCTAATTCGCCATGTACTTTGGTAGATCATGCTGTTTGATCATGCACATTTAGGTAGTGTTAATATATGCATTTAGAGGGGTTTAGGTAGGGTAAAATGCACGAGTTTAGAGTAGTTTTCATGTTTTCATTATGTTTCATTTAGAGTCGGAATCTACAAGTTTTGTGCATGATTTCAGGTGATTGTGGAAAGGTGGAGATGAGCTCGTGTAAATGATAGAAGATGAGACGGAAATCGGAGCCTTGAGCTAGAGAGCCAAAGAGAGGAGCTGAACACGTGCAAAGGAAGGGAACTGTCAAGAACTCGGGCAAAGAGAGCAGAAAACTCGACCGAGTTCCATGGGTAAAGCCGAGTTCTGGATAAAAGAAGAACTCGGGTGGGGCAAGGACAAACTCGGCCGAGATTTCAGGGTCTAATTTGGGAGTGAATTGACTTAGCCTAAACACAAGAGCGATGAGTGAAACACTTTATGTACCCGGTGAAGTTGGATTGAAATGTGCCTAAGCCTTTGAGTTGCTCAAATACATGTGATGATGTTGATTATTGTCTTATGTCTCCTATTTGGTTTGGATTGTGTTTTGACGAGGTGAATGCATAAAGAGTGTATTTGTGTTATATGTGTTAAGGGCAGGGGATTGATTTTGGAACTTGTCTTGATTTTGTTGTTTGAGATGCCATGTTGGAGGAGAATTTACAAAGTGGGGTTGATTGAGTTAGGCATTGAGTTGATTTTCATCTATGCTATAAAACTTGATTTGAGTTGTCTTGTTGAGCTTATTGACATTAGCATTGATGAATTTTGGCTTGCTTCTTGTTAACTTACACTAGCTTTGAAGATTTGAGGTTTGGTTGTGTTTGTGTGGTTTGATATACCACCATTGCATTATTGTGAGCGTTGTCCTTGCTGGGACAACAATTTCTGTGCTTTGTGGGTGTTTGTTGTGTAGGGTGTGCAGGGGTATCAATTCGTCATGCTGCCGAGAATATTCCAAAGGAGAAAGAAGGATGCATCATCTTCCTCGTCCCGAAGATCTGTAGCTCATGAACCTCCCAGTAGAGTAGGGGAGTCGACCCCGGAGTCGTTTGGTTTCCATCTGAGGGATCCCGCACATCTGACCACTTTCCACCAGTTGAAAGAAAAGGAGTGGAAGGGTACACGCCATCTGGACTTTCATTTCCTTTCTGAGTTGGGCATTCGGGCTGATGTAGAGCGATTGGCAAGTGCTTTAGGATGGGATGAATTCCTATCTTTTAGTGAGCCTACTTACAAGGGACTCACGCTGGAGTTCTTGAGCACACTTGATGTACAGACTCGTGGAGGCCCGGAAGTAGCAGAAGGAATATGCACATTTCAGCTTGGAGGAAGTAAGCGGACGCTCACTTTGAATGAAATCAACCAAATTTTTGGTTTCCCAGTGGTGAATGATGACGTCGTGAGATGTGAAAGCCGAGCTATTTGGTGCTCGAACAATTTTTGGAATAAGATTGCTACAGGATCTAACTACAACCCTTCATCCTCAAAGGCCTCCTGCATAACTAATCCGGCGATTCGGATCTTCCAGCGATTCATGGCCCACACTATCTTCGGGCGAGCAGATGGGGAAAACAATTTCCCGAGGAAGGAGTTAGTGATGATAGCAACTGCTTTGAAAAGGAGGCCAGTCAACTCAGCGGGTTTTCTAATGCACCACTTAGCAACAGTAAGCCATCGAGGTAAGGGTGGTATTGGTATAGGTGGGATTGTCACAAAATTTGCCCGCCATTATCAGATTCCACTCACTAGACCGGCTGATATCAAGTCCACTCCATTAGATTTCAATGCTCTACACCATATGCGGATTCTTTATCAGCTAAGAGGGGACTACTGTTGGCTTATTAGAAGCTCGAAGAGGTTAATGCGCCTTCCGGATGTCAGTCGTACTTCTTTGACAACGGAGGCCAACTGGTCAATTTCAGTGAGGAGGAATGATCTTCGCCTTGAGGATATAGCTATTCGTAAGAGACTTCGTCATAAAGAGCAAGTTCCAGAAGTGTCGGACGAAGAAGGGAATGATGAAGAAGAAAGAAATGATGGTGATGAGGAAGAGGCGGCGGAAGATATGGATTACATCCCTGAGTAGAGTGGCCAGCAGAGCAATGCTTACTTTGATTCCAGGTTTGACACTGTGATGGAATCAGTGTCGGGTTTGAGATCTCATATGGATGAACAATTTCGCCTGCTGGGTGAGAGACAAGAGGAGCATTTCCGTCAAATGCAGGAACAATTCCAGTTGCTGACCACCAGATTTGATGCTTGGAACCCTTATGGTTGGCAACATGGATGTCCACCTCCACCTCCGCCTGACATGTAGATGACTCTTTAGTGTTTTCTTCCTTTCTCTTTTATTTTTCACATTGAGGACAATGTGTGAATTAAGTGTGGGGGAGGGAACATTTACATGTTTTCATTTAGGTTGCATTGTATATATTTATTTCTTTGCATTTCATGGTTATTTTTCTTAGTCTTGCATATAAAAAAATCAGTAAAAAAAAAAAAAACAGAAAAATCATATAAAAAGAAAAAAAATTTCAGCATGCATGACATTCTAGATAACCCCATCTGTACCAATTGTCTTCTTAATCTAATTATAAGTCCCATGATATGCTTGAATTGTTGATCCTCGTCTAGTTTGTTTGATCTATGGGAGCATGAGATAATGGATTGATCGAGCATGTATAACTCTTACGTACTTTAGGTGGCATTGAAATCCAACAAAAATTTACCTGGTGAGTGTTTTTTAGCCTTTTTGGGACTATGCTTTATGGATGTCCTCTGTGCTTCTTGTGTGTGATACTCTCCAATGTGAGTACCTCTGAGAATTGGGATTGATATCTATGTCAAGGCTGTATATTGTGATCATTACTTGTGATTTTCGCATGATTGAGGCATGATTGTCATTGAGCCATGATATTCCCTATCTTCCCTTGCATATCATCCATTGTTTGAAGCCAAACTGAGCCTATTAGCCTATCTTTGTAGCTCCACAAAAATTATCCTTAGCCAATTGTAGCCTAACCCATCCGAGAATTAGGATTAGAATTGGTAAAATGATGGTTTGAGTTGAGTGAATGCTTTGAGAATGGGATTTATGTATTGTGTTGAATCATTTGGCGCTTATTATGATGAGTGGTTCTATGAATTTATGTATATATATATGTATACTCGGGGCCTAAGGAGAATAAAATTCACTTAGGAGTAAAAGTCGAGAAAGAAAAATAAAAAAGAAAAAAAAAAGAAAAAAAAACAAAGAAAAAAAAAGAGTTGCAATAAAAAGAACCATTCTTCATCATCTTTAGAAATGAATATTTGGGAGTATTGTTTGGTCTAAAGAAAGTTCTTGTATTGTGTTGTGCTTGAGGCTTGAGTTTAATGGTTTGTGATAAGTTTTGGTTGAGCTTGTAATTGGTTACTAGGAGCTTAGTTCCCGAATTATGAGCACCACAAGCCAAAAACATTCCCTACCTTAATTTTCTCACCGAGCCCCATTACAACCCTTACAAGACCTCATGATGATTATTGCTTGTAATGTCACTCATGGTGGACATTTTGATGTGGATTTCAATTTTCATGGAGCTTAGTTGCATTGGATTGAGTTTGAGCGGAATTGACTTAGCCTAAACACAAGAGCGATGAGTGAAACACTTTATGTACCCGGTGAGGTTGGATTGAAATGTGCCCAAGCCTTTGAGTTGCTCAAATACATGTGATGATGTTGATTATTGCCTTATGTCTCCTATTTGGTTTGGATTGTGTTTTGACGAGGTGAATGCATAAAGAGTGTATTTGTGGGATGTGTGATTGGATTGGTTTTGTTTTCTTGAGGACAAGAAAGGTTCAAGTGTGGGGGAGTTTGATCATGCACATTTAGGTAGTATTAATATATGCATTTAGAGGGGTTTAGGTAGAGTAAAATGCATGAGTTTAGAGTAGTTTTCATGTTTTCATTATGTTTCATTTAGAGTCAGAATCTACAAGTTTTGTGCATGATTTCAGGTGATTGTGGAAAGGTGGAGCTGAGCTCGTGTAAATGATAGAAGATGAGACGGAAATCGGAGCCTTGAGCTAGAGAGCCAAAGAGAGGAGCTGAACACGTGCAAAGGAAGGGAACTGTCAAGAACTCGGGCAAAGAGAGCAGAAAACTCGGCCGAGTTCCATGGGTAAAGCCGAGTTCTAGATAAAAGAAGAACTCGGGTGGGGCAAGGACAAACTCGGCCGAGTTTGTTGGCACACCCGAGTTTTATTCTGTCTTCAAGAACAGTTGTTACCTTATTTCTAATTTTAATTTTCAATGAGGCAGAACTTGAAACGTTAGAAGGACTTGTGAGTTTTTGTTTTCTTTGAATCGAACAGAAGAACGAACAAATCTTGGTGGTAGGTAACTTTCGTTTCTTATTTTTCCAATTCATCGATTATGAACAACTAATCCTCCTTGCTCGGGGAAATTAATCGAAACTTCAGATTTTCTATTTGATTGCCAATAGCGTAGTCACTCGCATCGCACATGATCTCAAATGGTAGAGACCAATCTGGTGCCTGGATGATCGGGGCACTAACCAGACGTTTCTTCAGCTCATCAAACGCCTTCTTGCACTCTCCATTAAAGTCAAACACCACATCCTTTTTCAGCAGCTCACAGAGAGGAGAGGAAATCTTGGAGAAATCTTTAATAAACCTGTGATAAAAACCTGCATGGCCTAGAAAAGAGCGGACTCCGCGCACGTTAGTTGGATAGGGTAGGGACTGAATGACATCAACCTTGGCCCTATCGACCTCAATTCCTCTCGCGGACACTATATGACCCAGTACTATACCCTGTTCGACCATAACATGGCACTTTTCAGAGTTTAATACTAGGTTGGTATCCACACACCTTTTGAGCACAAGTGTAAGGTGTTCTAAACATGACTCAAAATTGTCTCCATGGACTGTAAAGTCGTCCATAAAGACTTCTATGAAGTGTTCTATGTTGTTTTCATGGGATGTAAGTGATTGGTAATTCATTGCGGATTGTTTATCTATTGAAACCAAGTCGGAATAAACATTGATGTCAATTGCTTTGAATTGATTGAGAATAACAATGAAATCATTCCAAGGATCGTGAACCCCAACCATTGTCAAAAATTGCAGGTGAAGCATTTTCCCCATATTATTATTACTTTGCAACCATTGCTACTTTTGTTTATTTGTTTTCTTTATTTGCTACAACTTTATTGTCTTTTCCGCTAAATCATCATCAGAACCACGAATCAGTCTTCTTTGTGGGATCGACTCCTACTTGTCTGTTATACTAATATTTTATTTAGTGTGAAGTTAGGATATTAATTGCATTTGGGACCAGGAATAACGACATCACTCCTGTCGCGCAACCAGTAAAGTCCAGATGTCAATCCACAAGGAGATCTACCTTTTCTTGTAAAATCAAATTGCTAACAAAAGTGGTAATATTGAGATGAATTGAAACAATTGAAATAAACAAGCAAATTAAGAGTAGCAATGATGATTGATTTGAAACAATAAGGATGCGATAGTTTCACATGCAATTCTTGGTTCATTGGTAATAGGCTCTTTTCTAGTTATTCTCTTCAAATAGATTAATCTGACTCTGGTTTAATTGAACTAACATTCCTCACATAAATGCCAATCCCTTAGACTTTATGCAGTCCTTACTCTATTTGGAAATAAACACAAAGTGGTGCAAATTCCCAAAGTCCTAGCAGTTTAGCAGTACCAACCTCCCTGAGCAACTAGCAATCAAGAAGCACAACGCCAATCAAACCTAATTCGCTCAAGAACCAATATTTAACCAAGTGTGGATATCCTACACACCCAATTGATGCTTTCATGGGATCAATTGACTATGTTTGGTACTATGGCCTAATTATTTTTACGAATCAATCAAAACCTATCGAGAATGCAATTCTATCAAGGTAGCTAATCAAGAGAGAATATATGCCCAATAGAAGAACAAACATATTGAATTAATTAGATAATAACATAGAATTAAAGCCTCATAAATTATCCAACCATGTATAAGAATTATAGGCAAAACTAATAGGATTAGTTCTTCATATCGTAGTAGAAAACCATTCTTCTTCTCTAAGTTCCAATCTCCCTCAAACTGATGAAAATAATGTCTTAAGTAGGCCCTAAGAACCTGCCATAATAAAATGCAATTAAGCACAACAAAAGTTCCCATAATTAAACATTCAGATAAATTCGTTGTTCACTGATTCGCTCAAACCGGCGGGTGCCACTTAAATACCGAAGGGCGCCGTTCCTCTAGTGAATATGTTTTCTTCACCCTTTCCTTTCTGCTTCTCTGCTCAAGAGCTCTCTTCAATCCTTCTTGCCTCCTTAGCTCTCTTACCCAGGTCGAAACTCATTGTCATCGACCCCAGCAAAGTCATAGCCACCATTCTCTCGAGCGTCGAAATGTAAATCAGCAATTTAAGCTTAAAAGACATGTAGATTCGAAACTCGAGGACTAAAATACTAACAATGGAAATTTACCCATAACCATGCAATATATACATCCAAATTCATCTAAACCTATCTATAACGCCTATCTAAAATATGGATTATCATTAGGCAACCCGCAACTCCTATGTTCAAAGCATGCCTAGTAATTAAAGGTTTAAAGGTTTAACCCAAAGAGAAAGTCTAGACTATAACAATATCTTTGAACCCGTAGTTAATTATAAAACTATGCATCTCTTAATCTCTATGGTTGTTGTTAACAATTTGAAATTTGAACAGATGGACTTTAAGACATCTTTTCTCCATGGGGATTTAGATGGGACTATCTATACGAGTCAGTTTAAGGCTTTTGAAGATAGTAGAAACCTTAACCATGTCAGCCTTCTTAGAAAGTCTATCTATGGCATTAAGCAATCCCCTATGTAGTGGAATCTGAAGTTTAATGCTTGCATTAAGTGGTTAGGGTTCCATAGAAGCAGTTATGACACTTGCCATTATTTAAAAAATATTGCTTCTAGGAATGCCATTTATCTACTATTGTGTATGTAGATGACATTCTCTTTCTCAGTAGCTTCATTGTTTTAATCAGTGGAGTTAAGAATGATTTGAAGAAATATTTTGATATGAAGGTGATGGGTGTGAAACGGTCATTGATCCTCTAAAAAATAATAATCCAAACCTACAGCTAGTATAAGCGGTAAGTCCAGATGTCGACCAATAGGGAGAATACCTTTCCTATATACTCAAATCGCTAACAAAAGTACTGATATTAAGGGTGAAATTGAGATGACTGAATTGAACAAATAAAATAAAAGTAGCAATGATGATTGGTTAGAATCAATAGGAATGCGATAGTTTCACTTGTAATTCTTTAACAATAGTTGGCTTATTTATCATTGACTCTATTCTAGTTATTCTCATTAAATAGATCAATCCAACTTTGGTTTAGATGGAATAACATTCATCAAAGACATGCCAATCCCTTACACTCTATGCAATCAAAAGTCTGCAGAGTTGTAAACATAAAGCAGCACAAAGTCCCAAAGTATTTGGAAATTGGGTAAGAACAATCTCCCTGAACAATTAGAAATAGAAAGCACAACGCCCTCTACCCCTAAATTGCATGAGAATCGACATTCACCCAAGTGTCAATATTATACACACCCAATTGATGCTTTTATGGGATCAATTAGCTATGTTTGCAGATATGGTTCAATTATTCTTACGAATTAATCAAACCCTAGCAGGGATGCAAATTCCATCAAGGGAGCTAATCAAGAGGGAATACATGCAATCACTCAATAGAAGAACAAGGATACTGAATCAATCATAGAACAACATAGAAATCAAGTCTCACAAATCATCCAACCATGTATCTAAATCACATGCAAAACTAATAGATTGAATTCTTCATACCATAGTAGAAAACCATTCTTCTTCTCTAAGTCTCGTTATCAATCTCAAATTGCTCGAAAATATCTCTTAAGATGGCACTTAAAGTCAGCCAAAACAAACCCTAATAAAAGCTAACAATAGATCCCATAAGTGAAATTCGAATTAAACGTTGTTCCACATATCCGCTCAGACTGGTTGGCGCCGCTCTAACAGTAAATGTGTTCCTCAGCTCCTCGCTTTTGCTCCTCTGCTCAGCTTCTCTCCAAACGTCTTCTTGTTTCCTTAGACCTCCTTCCCAGCTCCTAACTCATGGTTCTCAACCATAGCTAGGGGTGTTATGTGAACACGAGTAGCTCGAGTTCGGCTCATTTTCGGCTCGAAAAAACTCGACTCGAGTTCGTTCACATTTGAAAACGAGCTGAATATGAGCAGGGTTTTGAGCTCGCCACGAGCTTGAGCCGAGCTCGAGCTTTATATGAGCTGGCTCATATAGCTCATTTTAAAGGCATAATTACACTTTTACCCTTAGGGTTTTCTTGCCCTTTATAAACGCTATTCCTCCTCTTGAGTCATGACCTCCGCGGCTTCGCCTCCCTTATCCTTCTCAGTTCCCACAACGCAGTCACACATCGTACCCTTCTCATAGATTCGCATCGTCAGCCTCACCATCAGCAGCCGTAGTGCCTTGTTGGAGTCGCTGCCTTTAGGCTAAGATTCACTCTCATATCACGTTCTTTCTTGCCCTTCTTACACTATTCTTCGTTTAATCTCACGGCCGTCACACTGCCTCCAACCTCAGTGTCTCGTCGGATTCACCACACCCAAGCCTAGGTTCGCTCTAATTTGTTCATCTATTGTACTCTTTTCCTACTTTTCTGAATACCCTAATTTCTAATTTAAGGTGCTCTAAATCCCTCAATTTTTTGGGATTGAGATATCTTCCTTGCCTAATTTCATAAGCCTTGAAGGTCTGAATGTAATTCCCCAATTGATATATCATCCTCAACTTTCCATTCTTTCTTTTCCGTATTGATTTATTTTTGTGAAGGGATGGAGAGGTTATTTTGTTTGGAACTGAATGGATTGAACCTATTGAGTAGATCTGAATCAAATTTCATAAACAAATATTATAAGGTATACCATCTTTTCCTTTATCTTTGTGATTATTTCAGTGAAGTTCACTGGTTTTATCTATTTATTTTTATCCAAAATGTGGGCTAGGCCCTGATTTTATTACGAGCAAAGTTCCTGATTTTATTTAATGACTACTAGTGTTGGAATGGGATGATTAATCATATGGGTTTTAATAAATACTGGCTTTAGAATATGACTTTTATAGTTGTGTTTAACGTATTGATGTCTTATGTTGTCTGATCTTCAGGTTGTGTTTTCAAAGATGAAGGAAGGCTAGGCCACGAGAATTCTAGGCAACCATAACGTAAGTTGAATCCCTAAACTTAAATCCTCTCATCTCTCTATGTTAATATGAAATTAGGTATCTGAATGAATGAATGAAAGCTGCTGAAAATGACCTAATATAAGCCTCCTTTCGTTGACCAGACCCTAGAATAGTTTTAGATAAAAGTTCTAATAATGATATAATTGGGTCGCATCTCGCAAATCCCGAAACAACGAGACCAGTGAGCGCCTGTATTTTAGCGGCGGGCGTCGTCCTATGCAGTGGCGACAACTTCAACAGACTGAAATTGTAATGCACTCTTTGGAGTCATCCTTCGTTCAATTGACGCATATGAATATGAGTTGGAAAGCTCTTTCCAAGCACTACAATTCTCATGAAGATCTCAGAAGCTAATTCCAACTTCTCAGAATCTTAAAGATGAGATTTCTCCATGTTCTCCCTTTTCGCATTTGTTCCTTAGCTCTTCTTTGTCAATTTGCTCCATGTTTTCTCCACCTTTCGAGTCCGAATCATAAGACCTACAAATAAACACTAAAAACCGTAGATTCTGAACTTTGAATACCAAATGATCAAGTATGCAAATAAGCTTATTAAACATGCAATATAAATACTTAATGCACCTAAGACCAGCTATTGACCATATAAAATATGCATTATCAAATTCCCTCACACTTAAGCTTCTTTAGTCTTCTAGCGAACATAGAGTAGAGTGTAGAGATAGAGACCTTTTCATGTTTAAACAAAAAAATTTAATATACCATAACAAGTGAAAATTAAACATGAAAGAAGCGAACAATTGTCATAACTCAAACTCCCCAAAGTCTTTTCTTGTCCTTAAGCAAAACAAAACATAGCAATAACCAAATATCCCACAAACATATTCATCTTGTATTCAGCTCATCAAAAGCAACATCAAATTTAAATGAACTCAAGATCCAGTGAATAAACATCATAGCATTTATTTTAGTGATTAAAGCATAGAAGTAGAAATCATCCAACCTCACCAGGAATATGTGTTTCACTCATGCTGTCATGTGTTTAGGCTTTGAAGTTTAACTCTCAACTCAATCCAAGATGTAAATAAGCTCATAGAAATTGACAACAATATCACCAAATCTCTAACAAAATTCCATTACTTACGGAAAAAACATTAAAAATAAGCAATTTGGCTCTAGATTTCTCTTCCTTTTTTTTCTTTCTTTCCGTTTTTTTTTTCTTTTTGACTTTTTTTTTGTCTTGCTTTGCTTTCTTTCGGCCTTGGTGTATTAACATGGGTGTCATGAATGGCCCCGATCTCAACACCTCAACTTGAATAAAGTCCACTTGAACATTTTTTGACGCGAGTTGCAAACATGGGTGTCGCGAATGAACCCGGTTACTCAATGATCAAGCTTCCTTCCTTAGTGGGTAGATTTTGACATCGTTTTGTGCGAATCATACCCATGGGTGTCATGCATAGATTCGGTTACTAAGTATCTCAACCATTGCCACCTTATTTCACTCAAATCTCATATGCAACTAAAGCCAAATATAAACATAAAAGCATAAATTCCACAAGCAACAAACATGTGAGTTGGTCTTGACAATAGATAATGAAGCCAATATCAAGAGGTAGAAACATAAGGAGAGTAAATCACGCATATATGCAAAAGGAATTAAATGATTCCAATAAGGCTAAAACAATCTCACATGGGTCATGTTTTGATAGATTTCAATTATACTCAAACTCAATCATACATACTCAATTGCATCACAAAATCATGCTTCATAAGAAAAACATTTTAAGACAATAAGGCTAAACAATCCAAACATGCTATGGAATTTATATGATCATGCTAAAATGTATAATAGAGGACAAACATTGCATCATGGGTAATCGAATAACTCATATTTATGCAATGCATGATATTTTTGGGTTTTTTTGACATTCTTCATTTTTTTTTCTAATCCAATAAGAAAATGGGAAAGTAAACATGAATATATGAATGTATGGCAAAAACATAAACATGAATGTATGAACATATAAATGCAAGAAATTAACGGAACATAAACATGAAAGCATGAATCTATGAATGCAACTCCCCCCCCCCCCCCCCCCCCCCCCCCACTTAAACTTTTCATCATCCTTAAATGAAAATCAAATAAAGACAACACAATATAATATAAAATCACAAGTGAGGGAAAAGAGAACCTACTTGATCGTGGTAGTGGTAGTTCCGTCGTCGGACAAACAAGCATTGGGGCACTGAGGGAGGCGGCAGGCACCAGTTTTGGGGCGGGGGGCGCTAGTTGGCGGTAATGCCAAATCCGAGATAACTTTCCTGCATTGGTTAGCTCAAGAGTCCTCCAAAAACACATATCTATATGGAACTCTATCATTTTATTGAATTTGAAAGACTAAATAACTAACTAGAATTTGAAAAACTTGAAAACTAAAGAACTTACCTTTGGGTGCCTCCCAAGAAGCGTCCTTGGTTAACATCATAGACTCGACGGTTTATATGTCCTTCCCTTGAGACTCATTTAGATATTGTTAATGCCCTTAAAAGCAAATCAAATTCTTGTGCCCAACCATAATTTGAATGAACACTAAACATGAAAAAATTGACAATTAAGGATACCTTGTAGAAAAGCTTTGGCACTTCCCTATTTACCTGAGTTTGATCATCTCCAGAGGGAATGTAAGACTACCAACACAGTTCCACTGGTGTCTTATAGAAGTAATGCTCACAGGGATCTAAATATTTACCATAATCCACAAAACTGTTAAAATTTCATTACCTTGCTCAAGAGCCACAAAAATCGGCTCTGGAATTTGTTCCTCAATAGGTGCGATGAGAGTAGGATCATCGGATGAATTAGGCGCTAAAACACATGGATCCTCAAAACTCATTAGTGCATCAGATGAAATAGGAGACATAACAGATGATAGATAAAAATAAATAAATTGTGATGGAGACATAATAGATGAAAGAGAAGAAGTTATGAAAGATGAAACCTCATGCGTCGACTCATGTGATTCCATGTCAGGAAGCACTACATCTTCCTCTTCATCGTCAACTAATAGATGCGTCTCCCACACTTCCTTAAATTTTTTTGCATTTTTCCTCCCATTCTTGCATAGTTAGCCTTTCATATGGAGGCGATTATGGGGGAAACGGCAAGCGCTGGTCCTCAACGGCGGCGAGCGCTGATTGTGTAGTGGAGGGTGCCGCTTCTTCAGAGGCGTCCTCCTCCTTTTTTTCGCTCCGCTGCTTCCTTACGTTCTTTCTCTAATGCTTTATTAGCCAGGTCGTGGAAAAGATCCCACATTCCTAACAGTCCTGGGTTGCAGAAACCATCGTCATCCATGTTATCGATAAGTTATCTCATTTCCGGACTTATGCCTTCATAAATGCAAAGAACCATATCTCGCTCACTATCACTGATACCCCTTGAAGCATGTTTGTCCACTAAGTCTTTCACTCTTGTGAGGTAATGGTGAAATATTCTTCCTGGTCCTGATATAATCTCAATATCTTGAAAAGAGAATTAGTAGCGGGGTGCTGTGAACCGTAAGATAGGCTCACAACAGGGTTAGATATATATAAAAAAAATCAACAAATACACAAAACAAAGAAATAAACTTGCTTCCCCGGCAACGATGCCACTTTTGACGGAGGAGAAATGTTGTTAGGTTTCACCTCGCCAAATAAATAATAACCCAAACTAACTAACTAACTAGCAACCTAGTATAGCGGTTAAGTAAGGGGTCGAACCCACAGAGAAATAAGTACTTCAATGCAATGTGTTTTTATGAATTATGACACTGCTGATAGAATAGAAATACGAATGAAGGTAGGTAATGCAAATAAACTAAGATAAAGATGTGAATAGGAACAGAGAGATGACAAAAGATAAGAGTGTAGTTTCGCATACAATTTAGAACATTGGTTAGGTCATTGATCCTTGACTCTATTCTATATACCCTTATTTGATTCATCCGACGTTGGATCACTCCAATGCTTCGACAATTACATAATACCAATAACATAAACAACCAAAGATAGAGGCGCAACTCCCTAACCCTAATCGATGCAATTGATAGAGCACAATTGTCAATATCCCCTACACACCCAATCAATGCTTTCACGGGATCGATTGATTATGTTTGCTACTTATATTCAATCAAATCGCAAGAAGTAATCAAACCTTAGCAAGAGAGAAAATTTCGTCAAGGTAGATAATCAAGACGGAATATATGCAATCAATCAATTGAAGAAAAAAGATATTGAATCAATTAAACATAGAATAAATAGAAATAAAGTCTCATAAATCTTCTAACCAAGTATTGAATCATAACAAAACCACGAGAATTCTAGGCAAGCATAGCATAACTTGAATCCCTAGACTTAAATCCTCTCATCTCTCTATGTTAATATGAAACTAGGTCTCTGAATGAATGAATGAATGAATGAATGAATGAATGAATGAATGAATGAATGAATGAATGAATGAATGAATGAATGAATGAATGAATGAATGAATGAATGAATGAATAAAAGCTACTAAAAATGACCTAATATAAGCCTTTATTCATCGGCTAAAACCTAGAATAAGTTTAGATAAAAGTTCCCATAAAGATAGAATTGGGCCGCATCTCACAAATCCGGAAACAATGAGACCGGCAGACACCAATATTTTAGCGGCGAGCGCCGTCCTAGGCCCTCATAACTCTCAAAGCAAAACTATAACTCTCTCATTCGCACAACATAATCAAACTAAATCCAATTATAAACCTAATTACTGAATGGGTCAGACTATCATCAACTAAGTAATAATCTTGGGGAGTTTCAAAGGAAATGCGAGGCTCAGGAGGCTAAAAGAAGAGGATAAAACATAGGGAAGACATGGCTAATAATGAGCTAAGAAATAGTGCCTCAATCATTTGAAAACCATTGACAATAAACATATAAGCTTGGCTTCAAATAGGAATAACCATGATAAATAACACATGAAAATAGAGGGAAACAATGATAAATATCCCTTTATGGCCAAAAGAACTCATCAGGTACTCAATATAGAACTTCAAATTCACTTCCGCTGAGAATCATTGATGTGCGCCTATTTCTCCATGTTTTACATTGACTTTTATATCGATTTCTGCATTCATTTCATATCATTGGGTTAGAATTATATAGAATCTATGTAGTTTATGCTTATTTGCCGATCATAGAGGTCTATACTAGTTTATGTTTAAATTCGCAGAAATCGGGGCATTTTACAACAATTCGGAGAAAGGGAGAAAACCATGGAAGAGCTCAAGGTCAACTACAGAGAGTCCAAGGTCAAGCAGGAGCTGAGCCAGACCACATCGAGTAGAAAACAAGGAAGAAGGTACTCGACAACACTAGTCGACGTCGACCAGACTGGTCGATGTCGAGTACCTCCTGGTCGAAATTACCCAGTCGAGCATAGCATCACTCGAGGAGCACAAAACTACTCGACGTCGAGCAGTTTACTCGATGTCGAGTACTCATCGAGTCCGAGTCCTAGTTGAGATCGAGGACGAGTACACGAGAGGAGAGCAGAGCACAATTCTACTTGATGTCGAGGAGTTTTACTTGATGTCGAGTGCAACTGCGCCTAGTCCGAGTCGAAGTCGAGAACAAATTCGGATATGTGGATTACTTACCATGCAAGGCACGAAGATCTATCAAGTCAAAGGCTGATTTATCCACATTAGTAACTTCCCATATTTACCCATGGGGATTTTAATTGTTTTATTTCCTTTATTTACAAAGTTTTATCTTAAGAGTTTAGATAGATAGTTTTGGATTTAGATAGAATTGTTCTCTCCTTGATTAGCAAGGACTTGAGCACTATAAATAAGGCCCCAAGGGCTGAGTTTTAGGATCATACAAGCCACAAGAAATTGTATTTTACTAGTTAGGCATTATCGAGAGAGTTTAGAGGAGCTTTTGGCCGATTGGAGGTAGAAAGACGAGAGCGAATTTGGCTTAGATTGGTTGTAAGCTTTCTTGTATATTAATGCAAATAGTTCTTTTCATGAAGTTATTGATGTTTGTTATGATGAAGGGCGAGTATTCACCCTACTTCTAGGGTCGGGGTGAGCTCGACGGTAGCCATGTAAGGTAATGCATCAAAGGTACAATCTTAATTTATTGCGATTTCATCTTCTATCCCTAAATTGCATAATTCTTCTGCGACAGTCGAAGGTGATCCTTATTTGTGTTATTGAAGCAAAAGTGATCTTAATGCAAATTCGAATTAATTATGTGAAAAAGGGTTCATAACAATTAAGGTTTATGCGAAAGCCTCTATCTTCCTATTTGTTAATGATGAAAGTTATTTGATGAAAATGCATGATCTTTTTTTATCTTTGGCATTATTCTTAAATGGTTATCGTTGTGGTGTTGAAACCCCGATTCTTGAAGCTTTTAGTTTATTGAATTCAATCTACCAATTTCTTGTTTGCTTCTTTTTTATTTTCATCCGTAAAGGTTACGTTTTTATTCTGCACTGATGCACTCGATCTCGACCAGTTCTAGTCGATCTCGAGTACTGTAGTCGACGTCGAGTACCCTTGTACTCGACATTGACTGTTTTCGTCTTCTATTGTGCAGAGTTGCAGGGAAAATCGACTGTGGTAGTTGATATCGAGTACTGTTACTTGCCATTGAGGACTTTCTGGTCGATTACGAGAGCACTTTGGAACAAGAAAGTCGAGCGCTGACACGCTTCCTCGTGGACACGATCCTGATTCACTTCCACTACAATGGGACGAGGTCTTGTAGTTTTTATTTGCGTGGTTCAGAGATTCGGTTTGAGATTTATATTTTATATTTATTTCATACTTGATTTTCCTCCCTAACAAATTTTGGCGCCGTTTCCGAGGAAGCAATCAATCACGCCCTTTTTAGTTCCTTTTTACTCTTTCCTTTTTATTTTTGTTTTTCAGGTGCATGCAAAGAACTGATCGCACACCTACAGATCCTATTCTTGAGCCTGAACGCTTCTTCCATCTTCAGCAAAGGCTAAGGAGGAGACTCATGTCGAATACCAACGAGAACGAGGTACATCTCACACCAGCACAGGAGCTTGAGCAACTCCGCAGACGGATTGAGGAATTCACCACCAGAGAAGCAGAGTACGCCCGACGAGAGGCGGAATATAGACAAAATTAGAAAAAATGGGAAGCAAGGGTGGATCGCGAAATCAATGCTCGAAGTGTGCTTGAGGAACAGTTTTAGTATGTCTATGCAAACTCAAAGGAGTACCTACACCCTACTCTGGAAGTTCCAGAATCGCCAATCGTTCTCCCGCGCGTTAACTTTGAAACTCATCCTTCTTTTATTTCTGAAATTAGGAAGAATCAATTTCATGGGAAAATCAATGAATGCCCTTTAGAGCATGTTACAATTTTTCTAGATTTATGTGAAGCTATTGCAGATGATGCTAATCTAGAATATCTTAAACTAAAGGCTTTTCGTTGGTCTCTTGCAGGAGTAGCTTCACAGTGGTTCGAGGGTTTGCCTCCACAGTCTATTCACACGTGGAACGAGTTAAGGGACTTGTTTCTTAACAATTTCTTTCCTCCTACCAAAACAGATGCGTTGAGACAACAAATCACGGCTTTCAAACAGAAGGTAGGGGAGACATTGGCACAAGTCTGGGAACGCTACAAAAGGTTGTTGAAATCATGTCCTACGCATGGATAACCACTCTATGTGATCTAGGAGATCATCTTCAATTGCCTGGATGCACCAACTAAGGAGAGGATCAACAACTACACCACTTATAGGTATCTCGAGTACATGCCACGGCGTGCTTGGAAAACCTTTGAGACTTTGGCTCATTATGACACCACATATGGGACTTCTGCTGTCTCAGTTGAAAGGTATGAAAAGCATGCCCCATCTATGCCATTATATAAGCCACCAAAGGGAATTAATTCGGACATCAGGGAATAGTTCCACAATGATCAGGTACGTCGTCTCACCAAGCATGTTAAATTTCTGTCTAAAGATAAACCTTGTTTGGAATGTGGGTCTGTGAGGCACAACACTACTGCGTGCCCACATGCCGACCAAATACTTGTAGTTGAAACCCACGAAGAGGCACGTTATGTGGGAGGCAACTACTCAGAGCAACATCAGCAATAGAACTTGACCCATTATCGCCAACCCCAGTATCAAAGAGACCCCCCGCCCTACAGAGCTCCTGGTCACCTTGACATGGAAGGTAAGAAAGATGACCTGCAGGTTATTCTTGATGAGATGCAACAGAACCATTCTGAATTCAAACAGGCCAATAACTCTGTCCACAGTCAACTGCATGACATCAATTCTAAACTCGGGGAGATAGACATTTGGCGGAAAACCATAGAGACCCAAATTGGTCAACTGGCTACATCCATCCCAAAAAATTCAGGTACGCTCTCTGGCTCTTCTAAACCAAACCCTAAATCTAAATATGCAGGATAGGTGGCTGCTATGAATCTAAGGAGGGGGCGACAGATGCAAACGCTCGAGCAGACCACGGAGAAGGAGGCCATAGAGGAGTACTCGACGTTGAGAAAACCAGTCGACGTCGACCAGAATCTACTCGACGTCGAGGAGTCCCTAGTCAACATCGACCAAAACTCAGCACCTGCCCAGCAGTCGACTACTCCAGTCGATATCGACCAACCTCCTGTCGATGTTGACCACACTCCTGCACCAACAAAGAAGAAAACGATGCCATTCCCCACGAAATCTTTGAAGGACCCAGCAGAGAAGAAGTTTCAGCGGTTCGTGAAGATGATTCAGAGGCTCACTGTCACCATCCCCTTTACAGAAGCTATTCATGAGATGTCGTTGTATGTAAAGTTCATCAAAGACATCCTAAGCAAGAAGCGATCGATGGATGAGATCGTAGAGGAATGCATTATGATAGATCAGAGAAAAGACCAGATGCAGGTAAGTTTTCTATAACTATTGGATTTGGTCAATACAAGTTTAATGCTTTATGAAGGTTCGATAATGTATAACAAAGTAATATAAAGATACTCTAGAAGGGGGGTTGAATAGAGTATGCCAACTTTTCGCAGATAATCTCAAGACTTTTGAGACGCTTGCAAAACCCTTTGAGATTAGAGGTAATTCTTTCCTCTAAAAAACCTGAATCACAAAAGAGTTATACAATTCGAAACAAGTGCGGAATTATGGTAAAGCAATAAGTAAAGGATGCAATGGATTATTAACGAGGTTCGGCACGAACTTGGCCTACGTCCCCGCCTAGGGTTCTTCCACAACCCTAGGATTCAACCGGCTTTATTGATTCACAAGACCAATCCTAATAGCTCACCGAGAAGTCTCTCTCCTATACAATTGCAATCTAGTCAACTCACGTTCCCTTGGAGTCCTAGACCAATCTAGAAGAGCCCCACCTCTCTCAGCTATCTAGTACAATCCTCTTACACTTCGTGAATCAATCGCCTAGTGTCCACTTCCTGAGTTACAAACTCTCGAGTATAATACTCTCTCGAAATATATCCTATAAGCTCACTGTGTAACTCTCAAATGCTTTGAAACAAAAGATACGACTCTTAACAACTAGCAGAGAGCACACGAAGAAGACAGATTGACTTGAAGGCTTGAGTGCGAATGAATGCTTGTGTTCAACGATTGTGTATCTGTCTTCTCTTCTTCATTTCCTTTATATTGAAAAAATCGGTGCCATCTTCAAAGAAGGATCTTCTTTTCAACGGCTAGACCGATCATGGCAATCTTCACAATCTTCTATATTGGGAAACTCTGAAGCCATAATCTCCGATTTGATTCTTCTCGACTTTCAGCTTAAGGAAGGAGATATTATTCGAAAAACTTGCTGCATATGTTAGTGCATAATATACAATAATATCTGGCAATATATTTAATAATAATCACATATAATATCATCCGAAAATAATAAGCACTTAATACAGGTTTTGTGTTTCATCAACACAGTGGTAGCTTCAAAACCTTTGACACAAGCTATGTGTCAAAGCCTTTGAAATCTTCTCCGATTTTCATCAAGGGAGTGGAGTTATCAATCTCCCCCTTGATGAAAGACAAAACCTGTGCATCCCTGTAACTTAGTCAAGCAAAATATATTATAAGCAAAATCAGACTAAGTACCTGCATGGGTTAGACAAATGTTGGATCATAAGTTTTTAAAGCCAAAGAGAAACATCCAACAAAGTAAAACAAAACAAGGTCTTCCAAGACCCTTGGTTCACAGCAGTTTCAAAGTCTAAACCATCAAATCATCTCCCCCTTTTTGTCTTTCAACAAAGGGAGGAGGGTAAAAATAGTCACCAAAACAATTTCAAAATTTAAACCAAGAGCCGTTCGAATCTTAACGATTAAGACAAGAGATGTTTATCCGATTTAAAAAATTTCCACAAATAAAAATATAATCGGATAACATGCAATTAAAAAGATTTTCTCGAATAGGTAACAATAAAGTAAAGATATTTAAAATTCCTTTTAAAAAATATTTGATCAAATATCTAAAAAGATACCAACCAAATATATTATCCGTTATATGTGATCTACTGTTCAGTTCACAAACTTTGAAATGAATCTCAAAGGTCTTGACACTAAGTATAATTTATCTTTCGTAAAGGGAAAGCTCCCCCTACGAAAGTGCATCCCTGTTAAGCATTCCGATCTCACGTCTAATGAAGGTTAACCTGTCCTCTGCCAAAGGCTTAGTAAAAATGTCAGCCCATTGATAATCAGTTGAAATATAGGATATGGACACATCACCTTTTTCGACATGGTCTCTAATTAAATGATGACTTGCATCAATATGTTTGGTCCTTGAATGCTGAACAGGATTCTTTGTAATGGATATGACTCTTGTATTGTCACACTTAATGGGAACGCCTTTGAGATTGATGCCAAGATCTATCATTTGTTGAGCTATCCAAAGGATTTGGGAGCAACATGCTCCAGCTGCTATGTATTCGGCTTCGGCAGAGGATAGAGCAACTGAGTTTTGTTTCTTTGAGTGCTAACTGATCAAGGATCCTCCTAAGAATTGGCAACATCCCGACGTGCTCTTCCTATCCACCTTATAGCCTGCAAAGTCTGCATCAGAATACCCAATTAGTGAAAAATCTCTTTGCTTTGGATACCACAAGCCAAGCTCCTTAGTGCCACTGAGATATCGAAAGATCCTCTTCACAGCCACGAGGTGAGATTCTTTAGGGTCAGCTTGAAACCTAGCACACATGCAAACACTAAACATGATGTCAGGTCTACTAGCTGTGAGATATAATAAAGATCCAATCATCCCTCGATACTCCTTTTGATTGACACTCTTTCCGGTCTTGTCTTGATCTAGAGACAAGGTTGAGCTCATGGGTGTCTTGGCTGCTTTGGATTGATCCATCTTGAACTTCTTCAAGAGATCCTTAGTGTACTTCCTTTGGTTGACAAAGATCCCTTTCTTAGATTGATGAACTTGTAATCCCAAAAAGAAGTTGAGTTCACCCATCAAGCTCATCTCAAATTCATTGCACATGATGTCACAAATTCCTTTGGTCTTAATGAAAAGAGTCTTGTCGATCAACCCCCTTTTAAAATCATTTTCTAAAAGATATTTTGACAAGCGCTCATACCAAGCTCTTGGGGCTTGTTTCAAACCATATAGCGCTTTGTCTAGTTTGTCAACGTGATTAGGAAATTCCGAACTTTCAAAACCTGGGGGTTGAGCCACATAGATTTCTTCCTCTAAGAAACCATTAAGAAAAGCACACTTGACATCCATTTGATATAACTTTATACCCATAAAAGATGCAAATGCTAATAATATGCGAATGGCTTCAAGCCTGGCTACGGGATCAAAAGTCTCCTCGTAGTCAATACCTTCCTCTTGATTGTAGCCTTGAGCAACAAGCCTTGCTTTGTTCCTTACAATCTTACCATTCTCATTTAGCTTGTTTCGAAATACCCAACGTGCTCCAATGACTGATTGATGCTTTGGCCTAGGCTTTAAGGTCCAGACTTTGTTCCTTTCAAATTCGTTAAGCTCACTTTGCATAGCAATGATCCAGTCTGGCTCTTGAAGGGCCTCATCTACCTTCTTTGGTTCTATAAGAGAGACAAACGCGTGAAAAGCACAAAGATCTTTAAGTTTAGAACGAGTTTGAACACTAGATGTAGGGTCGAAGATGATATCCTTTAATTAGTGTGATGAGGAGTATTTGAATTTTCTTTTGCTCGTACTAGCTCCTTGATTCGTCACACCAACAGGATTGATTTGAGGTACATCCGACTCCGTGGATCTGTTAGGCTCAGCAGTTTCTGAAGTCTCAAGACTTTTGGATTGGTCGCCAAGGGATTTGGACGGAGCTTCAACACCTTCGACCAATTATTCAGTGTTAAGAATCTGATCTTGCATGTTCCTCTTTTCTGTGTTCTTAGTAGCAATGTCATCACCATCCTCATTCTCTGTATGGCTATTAAGATCTAGATCTGCAACACTTTCACTTCATGAACCGTCATTGCATTCATCAAATATAACATGTATACTTTCGTCAACCAACTTGGTCCTTTTGTTGAAGATTCTATATGCTTTGCTACTTGTGGAGTAGCCAAGAAATATACCTTCATCACTACGCGCATCAAATTTCCCAAGGTTATCATTTCCATTGTTATGAACAAAACAAGTACAGCCAAAGGGTTTAAAATATGATATAAGTGGTTTGCGGCCTTTGAAAAGTTCATAAGGAGTTTTCTTTAAGATGGAACGAATAAGACAACGATTCAAAATATAGTTAGCTGTGTTAACAGCTTCAGCCCAATAGGTTTTAGGTAATGCATTTTCTAAAAGCATAGTCCTGGCCATGTCCTCTAGGGTGCGGTTCTTAATGAAAAGAGTCTCATTGTTATGAACAACTTGGTCCTTTTGTTGAAGATTCTATATGCTTTGCTACTTGTGGAGTAGCCAAGAAATATACCTTCATCACTACGCGCATCAAATTTCCCAAGGTTATCTTTTCCATTGTTATGAACAAAACAAGTACAGCCAAAGGGTTTAAAATATGATATAAGTGGTTTGCGGCCTTTGAAAAGTTCATAAGGAGTTTTCTTTAAGATGGAACGAATAAGACAACGATTCAAAATATAGTTAGCTGTGTTAACAGCTTCAGCCCAATAGGTTTTAGGTAATGCATTTTCTAAAAGCATAGTCCTGGCCATGTCCTCTAGGGTGCGGTTCTTTCGTTCCACAACCCCATTTTGTTGAGGTGTCCTAGGAGCAGAAAAATTATGGGAGATGCCATATTTAGCACAAAACAAATCAAACTGAAGTTGATCAAACTCCCTACCATGATCACTTCGAATTGACACTATGGGCTTGTTTCTTAAAGTTTGCAACTCCTTACAAAGTTTTGAAAACCCAAATAAGGCCTCTAATTTTTCTTTTAAAAAAGCAACCCAAGTATATCTCGAAAAATCATCAACAACAAGCATGTACTTTTTACCATTGGGAGATTTGACTCGCATAGGACCACATAAATCCATATGTAAAAGTTCAAGGGGTCTAGAAGTACTTACAACCTTCTTGGGTTTGAAAGAGCTACGTGTTTGTTTACCTCGTGTGCATCTTTGCACATATCAATACCTTTGAAGTCCATCTCAGGTAGTCCTCTTACAAGCCATTTGAACACAAGCTTCTGTAGTGTATGTGGGCTCACATGACCGAGTCTCATGTGCCAAAGCTTTGGATCGTCTGTCAAAGCCTTTAGACAAGATAAGCTTCCTTGTGCCACTTGCTCAGCATTCACAGCATAGATGTTATAGCGATAGCAGTTAGAACTACTTCACCTGTATCTTCTCTGCGCACTAGACATCTTTTCTTGTTAAATCCAACATTATTACCACTATCACATAGTTGAGAAACACTAAGCAAATTATACTTCAAACCATTAAAAAGATAAACATTTTTAATGCTGTGGTTAGGATCACTCCCAACACTACCGATACCAACGATGTCACACTTTCCTTTGTCACCAAGAGTGATTGTTCTAGTAGATTGCTTCTTTAGATCATGGAAGAGAGACCTCTTCCCACTCATATGTCTCGAGCATCCACTATCAATAATCCATTTTTGCTCTTTCACCTTGGTGATCTCCTGCAAGACAAAAATCAACCTTTGTGGCTAGACCAGTGAGCAAATTTAGATCCTTCATTGGGATAAACCATATTTAGTAAAATAGTGCCTTTGGGGACCCAAACTTGCGTTACCTGATCATTTCTCAAGTGAACAGGAAATGTATTGCGAATAATATGAGGATCATTTCTTCTATAGGGGTAGGTCTCTCTTACATGTCCTTTTCTTGCACAGTGGTGACATATAGGAGAGGTTCTGCTTCTTTTTGCCTTTACAAAAGTGGTAATGTGTTGCTTCTTTAAAAACATCGGGTTGTAGCCAATACCACTTTTTTTTAGAGAACTTTGTTGCTCACCCAACATCCTATCAAGAGTGCCCTTGGACTTGGTAAAACTTATGAGGGCTGTCTGTTGGTCTTGAATCTTCTTATTCAGGGAGATCTTCTCGTTCTGTAAGTCATGATGTTAATTTCTTAGAGAGGAGAGATCTTACTTGAGTTTAGATTTCTCTGAGTTAAGAGTCTTGACTTTAATGTCAAGACCTGAATAAGAAGTTTCAAGACTGTTGACCCTCATAGACAGATCCTCAATAGTTCTTTCCTGGTCCACAGTTTTCTTAATAAGAGTGTTAGTTTGGGCAAGAAGTTTCTCTTCATTGGCAATCATATTAGAAAGGAATTCCGATAATACCTCTTTTGGACTTGCCATAAGCTCTCTTACAGTTACCTCAAGCTGCTCATCATGGGATTCATCTCCTGAGGCCATAAGACAGACATTGGTCTTCTCATCATCGGAGTCTGTGTCAGAATCGCTCCAAGTTGCCACCATGGCTTTCTTTTTCCATCTATCACCTTTTTTGAACTGGCTCTTCGTCTTTTGAGGGCAATCTTTCACTAGATGGTCTATTTCACCACATTCAAAACAAGACAAAGGTTTAGTCTTCTTGTCATATTTGTTGTATTGAGACTTACCTCGAAATTTAGAAGACTCTAATCCATCTTTGTTGTTGAATTGCTTCTTCATCTTGAGGATTCAAGAAAGACCCCTTGTAATGAGATCAAATGCATCATCCTCATCATCATCCTCATCTTCAGAATCAGACACATCTTTCGGCTCATCCTTCTTAGACTTGAGTGCCAAGTTCTTAGTGCTTGTTGGAAATTCTCCATCGTCTTCATTGAGTATCAGGTCATGTGTGATCAGCTTCCCAAGCAAGTCATCAAGGGGTAGAGTGGTGAGATTCTAGGCTTCTTCTATGACTGTCATTTTCGGACCCCATTTGTCTTTTGGGAGGCACCTCAATATCTTCCTCACTTTCTCAACATTCTCAAAGGTCTTGCCGAGAGAGTCAAGGTTGTTTGTGATTTCCGTGAACCGTGTGAACATAGCCTTGATAGACTCATCTAGCTTCATTTTGAAGAGTTCATACTTTTGAAGGAAAATGCTGATCTTGGTGTCCTTCACTTGACTGGTTCCTTCGTAGGTGACAACCAGTTTGTCCCAAATCTCTTTAGCCGACCTACAAGATGAAATACAGTTAAACTCATCAGTGCTAAGACCATAGTATAGTAAGTTAATAGCCTTGTAGTTCTTGGAGACGAGTTCAAGATCCGCTAGCTTGGATGAATTCAGCCTCGGTCTTCGCGACTTTGGTTCCATTTGGTCCGTCTTTCACTGGAACCTTCAGACCATTCTCTATAATGTTCCAAAGTTCCATATCTTGATATCCATAATGAACATTTTCATCAAGGACCTCCAGTGGACGAAGTTGTTTCCTACAAAAAGTGGTGGTCTACTGGTAGACCTTCCTTGTGCAAATCCTCCGCTTGCTTCACCAGACATGATCAAAACTCACAATATTGTTAGATCAAAAGCAGTTAGTAAGGCTCTGATACCAATTGAAGGTTCGATAATGTATAACAAAGTAATATAAAGATACTCTAGAAGGGGGGTTGAATAGAGTATGCCAACTTTTCGCAGATAATCTCAACACTTTTGAGACGCTTACAAAAACCTTTGAGATTAGACGTAATTCTTTCCTCTGGAAAACCTGAATCACAAAAGAGTTATACAATTCGAAACAAGTGCGGAATTATGGTAAAGCAATAAGTAAAGGACGCAATGGATTGTTAACGAGGTTCGGCACGAACTTGGCCTACGTCCCCGCCTAGGGTTCTTCCACAACCCTAGGATTCAACCGGCTTTATTGATTCACAAGACTTAGGATCCTAATAGCTCACCGAGAAGCCTCTCTCCTATACAATTGCAATCTAGTCAACTCACGTTCCCTTGGAGTCCTAGACCAATCTAGAAGAGCCCCACCTCTATCAGCTATCTAGTACAATCCTCTTACACTTCGTGAATCAATCGCCTAGTGTCCACTTCCTGAGTTACAAACTCTCGAGTATAACACTCTCTCGAAATATATCCTATAAGCTTACCGTTTAACTCTCAAATGCTTTGAAACAAAAGATACGACTCTTAACAACTAGCAGAGAGTACACGAAGAAGACAGATTGACTTGAAGGCTTGAGTGCGAATGAATGCCTGTGTTCAACGATTGTGTATCTGTCTTCCCTTCTTCATTTCCTTTATATTGAACAAATCGGCGCCATCTTCAAAGAAGGATCTTCTCTTCAACGGCTAGACCAATCATGGCAATCTTCACAATCTTCTATATTGGGAAACTCTGAAGCCATAATCTCCGATTTGATTCTTCTCGACTTTCAGCTTAAGAAAGGAGATATTATTCGAAAAACTTGCTACATATGTTAGTGCATAATATACAATAATATCTGGCAATATATTTAATAATAATAACATATAATATCATCCGGAAATAATAAGCACTTAATACATGTTTTGTGTTTCATCAACACAGCTGTAGCTTCAAGACCTTTGACACAAGCTATGTGTCAAAGCCTTTGAAACCTTCTCCGATTTTCATCAAGGGAGTGGAGTTATCACTTTATGCGACTTAGAAGCCAACGTTAGCATCATGCCTTTTTCAATTTGGTCCAAAGTCAAGATAGGTGCTTTAGAGGCTGTGGATGCCCGATTATACATGGCAAACAACACTGTAGTCATCCCAATAGGCATGGTGGACGATGTACCAGTACAGGTAGGTAAGTTCTTTGTCCATGCTGATTTCATAGTTATCGATATGGCAGAGGACTCTGCTTGTCCAATTATTCTAGGAAGGCCTTTCTTAGTGACGGTGGATGCCAACATAAGCATAAGAATGGAGTACTCACTTTCAACATCAACGATGAGGTAATTGAATATTCTTTTAATAAAACTGAGAGGCATATGATGTCCACTAAAGTGACCATGTCTTTATATACATTTTAGCTTCTTATTCTATAAACTTTGCATATTTCGGGCTGGGAATATGTTGAATTTATGTAGTTTATGCTTATTTGCAAGAAATAGAGGTCTACATAAGTTTTGGTTTAATATTACAGAATTTGGAGCCATTCCGAGACTAAACCAAAGGACGAGATTCTACTCGACTTCGACCAGAAGCTCCTTGAAGTCGACTACAGCTGAAGCAGAACCAAGTCGAGTACAGAAGAAGAAGACAACTCGAGCACGAGCCGTACTCCACGTCAAGTACAACTTACTCGAGGTCGACTAGAACTGGGCGGCTTCACGAGCTCGACGAGGAGAAGCACTCGAGAAGACAAGGACAAGCAGACTCTACTCGACGTCGACCAACTTGGTTCGAAGTCGACCAAGCCTATATCGAGCTGGAGTCAAGGAATCGACCAATGAAGCTGAAGAAGAAACACGTAGGTCGATATCGACTTGACTTAGTCGATATCGAGTAACATCGAGTCGATTTTTACCCCTGGGAGCCGAGATCGAGTTGCTAAGCTGAAGACGGGAAAATGCTATTCGATATGGAGTGACCTTACTCGATATCGAGTTGACCCCAGTGGCCGATTTCGAGCTAGTCCGAGTCTTGTTAAGGTTCTATCCCGAATCCAATGGAGATATTTCCGAGAGAAGGTTTCCAACACATGAATATTTAGATATTTTTCCTTTTTATCTTTTTATTTTTCCTAAAGGTTGAACAATTAATTACCCTAGGATTTATCTAGTTTTACTTATTTAGATAGATTTATTTCCAAGTAGAATTATATCTTCTATGTTAGATAGAGATATAGATAGAATTTCCTTCCTTGATTAGCAAGGCTTGGAAGCCTATAAATAAAGCCCATGGGGCTAGTTTTTTCATTCATTCCAAGCTAGAAGGAGAAGATGTAGGAGAGTAGAGAGAGAGAGAGAGAGAGAGAGAGAGAGAGAGAGAGAGAGAGAGAGAGAGAGAGTGGAGGCCGAGAGGAGTTAAAGAGCGAGAGCAAGCTGACTTCGATCGGTTGTAAACTTTGGTTGAGTTTATTTATGCAAGTTATTTCATTTTCATCAATGATGTCTGCGATTGCGATGAAGAGCGAGTAGTCCACCCACTTCTAGGGTCGGGGCGAGCCCGACGATAGCCCTACGTGTTTGAGGTAAAGATCCGACCTTTATCATGTTCTGAGCATCTACTACCTGTTATGTGTATATTGCCTATTTAATAGAGATCCATGCTAACAACTTGGATAATAAACATAAAATCGGTAGATACAATTAGAGTTTCTTGAAAGAGTTGCTTAATTGTTGGAAAATGCGAAAGCTTGATCCTTCGATGCGATTTGCATGATTATCGTTATTTATCTTCCCTTATGCATGTTTGGTTATCGTTGTTGCAAACCCCGATCTTGGAAGTTTTCTTTCACATATTTTATTCCGAATTCCGCAAGATTTGTCTTTTATTTCGTTTCTGTTTCTACTCGACTTCGACCACCCCTTTGTCGACGTCGACCACTGATTCTCGATCGAGCAAAGATCGCTGTCGCTTGTGTCTCTGCAGGAACTCGAAGTCGACCAGCCTTACTCGACTACGACCACACCTTACTCAACGTCGAGTTGACTTCTCAAAGTCGACTAACACCAGTAGCTTCTGCTTGATCGGATTCGACTTGCCTGGCCCTTGTCGACTAACCCTAGTCGAGGTCGAGTACATTGTGGTCGATCACCGTTTGTGAGATTCTTCTGCTACCTAGGATCCGCTGACACGCTTCCTCAAGGATCGATCCTGACTTGCCGCTGTTACATCAGGAGGAGGTCTTGTAATTATTTGCGTGGGCACGAATCTGGTTTGATCTATTTTCTTATATTTTGAACTCGATTTCCGCCTACAACAACATACAAGTCCTATGGAGGAGTGTTGTTGCAGGAGGATGGTCAAGTATGAAATATAAATAAAATATAAAGCAAACCGACTCCCTGTCTCAGCAAATAAATACAAGACTTCATCCCGTTGTAGTAGAAGGTAGTCAGGATCGTATCCCGAGGAAGCGTGCCAGTGGTCGCCTTTTCAGTTTAAAAATACCTCTCGATTTCGACCAGAAGAGCACTCGATTTCGACCACTTACCTCGATATCGACCACTACGTCGACAAACTGTAAAATAGAGAAAAGCAGAAACAGAAACGAAAACAGAAACTGGTCGATTTCGACCTAACCCACTCGATATCGACCTAATAATTCGACCAACAGTAACTCAATTTCGAGTAATCACAGAAACTTAAACTCGAAACTTTTCGCAGACAGAACTCGAAATTTATGAAATAAATCAGTAAAATAAAATACTTCCAAGATCAGGGTTTCAACACCACAACGATAACCATGTAAAATAATACATAAAGGCATAAAAGAACATTCTTTTCATCAAATAACTTTCATTATTAACAAATAGGAAGATAGAGGCTATCGCATAAACCCTAATTGTTACTAACCCTTTTTCACATAATTAATCCAAGTTGTATTAAGATCACTTTTGCTTCAATAACACAAACAAGGATCACCTTCAACTTTCGCAAAAGAATCATGCTCATAGGGATAGAAGACGAATTCGCATCAACAGATTGTACCTTTACCGCATCACGTTACATGGCTACCGTCGGGCTCACCCCGACCCTAGAAGTTGGGTGAGTACTCGCTCTTCATCATGAATAAACTCATCAAAGATTTCAAGAAAATAAATTGCATTAAATAAACTAAATAAAACTTACAACCAATCGAAGCCAAATCCGCTCTCGTAAAACTCCACTCCAATCGACTACAAGCTTTCTCTCTACTCTCTCTCTCTATGTAACTGATTGTGTCTAGAATTGAATGAATAAAATCCAACCCCTAGGGCTTTATTTATATGCTTCATTCCAAGCTAATTAGGAAAGAATCACCTATCTATATCTTTATCTATCTATCTAATACTTAAAGATAAAAATATGGAAATAAAAGAAATAAATCAAAAAAGAAACTATATCTAAAGTAGATAAATCCCTTCCATCTTGATAGAACTTGATAAATCTCCTCTTGAGTTGATAGAATATCTCTTGCTTAATGTGGAAGAAAGCCATCTCAACACTCGGTCCAGATTCTGCTTGATTTCGGCTACTGTAGGTTGGTCGATATCGACCGACATAGGTCGATATTGACCTCGTCTTCTCAGCTCCGTCTTCTGACACTCGATCTCGGCTTCAGGAGGATTTTCGACCAGATTTTTCACTCGATATCGACCAGTATAGGTCGATATCGACCTGTGCCTTCTTCTTCCAGCTTCCTGGGTCGATTTCTGGCCTCCAGGAGAATTTTCGACCAAAAGTAGGTCGATATCGACAAAGTCTGGTCGAAATCGACCTCTTCAGTATTTTCCAGCATGTTGCTCTGTTCTTGAAACGCACTTTCCCGACTCCTCGTTCGTCGGATTGACGCATATGAGCATGCGTTGGTAAGCTCTTTCCGAGGGCTACAACTCTCATGAAGACTTCAAAGCTTGATTTGGAATAATGAATGGCGAAAAGCATGCTTTCCTCCAGCTGCACCATCCTTAGCTTCCTCATGACTTTCCTTTAAGCTCCAAAGTGCGTCAGACTTCTGCGAAATATAACAAAAACTTGTGTAGACCTCCTCCATATATTGGAAAATAAGCGTAAAATACATAGATTCTATACTATTCTAACCCAAATGTATGCAGAAATCGATATATAAAGTAAGTATAAAATATGGCAAATTAGGCTCACAACAAACACCCCATACTTAAGCTTGCTTGTCCTCAAGCAATACTTTTAATTTTCATACAGGGGAAGAAATTAAAACTCTCAACATATTTGATTCATTCCCATATGTCCCTGCAATCAATTACCATCCTCGAAAGGTACGTGTCACAAATCCATGCATGTGCAATAAAGAGCAACATCTACTCACAAAAGGAGGGTTATGCAAAACAATTCATAAGTGACAAAGCATTAATAATCAAGAGGACTTTAATTTAAGATCAATAAGGAGTAGATTGGTAAAAGGTTAAAGGTGGGATATTTTTGGCCATGTGGTGCTAATGATCCGGGGAAATGGAGTACTTTCCAAACTTTCATACCACATTCCTTCTTCATAAGAATCATCACCTTTCTCTCATTGCTCAATGCTTTTTTCAAATTTTACCTCCTTTCATGGTTTTCAAGAAATAATGCACTACATTGTGACTTCCCTTTACTACGCAATTTCATGCTATATCTCTAAAGCTTCCATGACATTTATTCAAAATTTTCAATGGGGGTCATTTTTATAAACTTTGAAAAACATGCATATAAGCATATAAATAAAATATGAAATCCAAAGTAGCCATGTCTAAGCAATTCAAGAAATAAACTAGAAATATGCACACATATGTCAAATAAATCAAATATGCCCAAAATAAGCCATTCGCCCACCCCATACTTAAACATTACAGTGTCCTCACTGTATAAAAAATAAGGGTAAAGAATGAAACTCACTAGACAGGTGTGCTGATGTTGTGAGCCTAATTTGCCATGTTTTTACACTTATTTTTATATCGATTTCAGCATACATTGCATGCATTTGGGTTAGAATAATACAGAATCTGTGTAGTTTACACTTATATGCAATATATGGAGGTGTACACATGTTTTGGTTATATTTCGCAGAAATCGGACGCACTTTGGAGCTTAAAGGAAACTCATGGAGAAGCTAAGAATGGTGCAGCTGGAGAAAAAGCCATTTTTCACCATTCTTCGTTCTGAATCAAGCTTTGATGTCTTGATGAGAGTTGTTGCCCTCGGAAAGAGCTTTCCAACGCATGGTCATATGCGTCAATCCGACGAACGAGGACTCGGGAAAGTGCGTTTTAAGAACAGAGCAGAAAGCTGAGAGATTTACTCGATATCGAGTACTTTTACTCGAGATCGACCAAAAATGTCCAAGGAGTGCCTGGTCGAGGAGGAGCTGATCGAGAAGCCGAAGACGAAGACATGCCGGGTTACACTCTACTCGAGATCGAGTAAACCTACTCGAGATCGAGGAACCCGGAAGCCGGCACCCGAGCCATGTCGAAGAGAGGTTGCTCGACAACACCAGAAGACCTAGTCGATGAGCCACCATTACTCGAGATCGAGGAGAATTCCTCGAGATCAAGGACACCCCAGGAGCCATGTGCGAGCCACATCGAGCACCAGCTAGCCGAGACGCCGAGCCACTGAAGTCGACGTCCGAGTTACTCGAGATCGAGGAAGCTTCCAGAAGCCGCGTAACACGTTTTGACCTATCCTACTCGGATTGGGATTCCTTGGAGCCGAAGATTGCCGAGATCTATCCGAAAATATCAAGTTACATCGTGAAGGAGAAGATTTATCCACTTGAGACTTTTAGATATAATTCCCTTATTTAGATTTAATTATGTTGTTGCTTTTATTTATCATTAAGCTTTGTAGATATAGTTTTAGATATAGATAGATGTTTCTATCCTTGAATAGCAAGGAGTAGAAGGATATAAATAAAGCCCATGGGGCTGATTTTAGGATCATAAAATTCAATTCAATTTCAGGAGGAGAAGTAGTAGTAGAGAGAGAAAGGGAGGCCGAGTGGAGCAAAGGAGCGAGAGCGGAATTGGCTTCCTTTGGTTGTACTTTCTTCAGTTTGATTTAATGCAATTAGTTTCTTTTCATCAATCAATGTCTGAGGTTGCAATGAAGCGCGAGTAGTCCACCCACTTCTAGGGTTGGGGCGAGCCCGACGATAGCCATGCATATTTGAGGTAAAAATCCGACTTTTATCATGTTTTGAGCATCTACTACTTGTTATGTGTTTATTACCCATCTAATGGAGATCCATGATAACAACTTGGATTGTAAACATAAAATCAGTAGAGACAATTAGGGTTTCTTGAAAGAGTTATCTAATTGTTGGAAAAGGCGAGAACTTAGTCCTTGATGCGATTCACATGATTATCTGTTTAATTTCTGCCTTATGCATGCTTGGTTATCGTTGTTGCAAACCCCGACCTTGAAAGTCCTTTTCATACAGCTTTAGTTCGAAATCCCAAAGCCTTTGCATTTATTTTCTTTCGTTTTATTCTCTGTTTTCCTCGAGATCGAATAGCACTCCTCGATCTCGACTACTGATCTTCGACCCAGGGTCGCTGTAGCTTCTGTGTGCAGGTACTCGACAAGCCAAGCCGACGTCGACAAGGGCCTTACTCGATCTCGAGTAGCCTCTGGTCGAGATCGACTACACCCAGTGCCTGTGACTGCTACGCTGTTCGACTGTCCGATCTCCTGTCGACTTACCCTAGTCGAGATCTAGCACCTGTAGTCGACTTTCGTGAGATTTCACCGCTGCCTAGGATCTGCTGACACGCTTCCTCGTGGATCGATCCTGACTTCCCGCTGCTACATCAGGAGGAGGTCTTGTAATTATTTGCAAGGGACGGAATCTGGTTTGCTGTGATTTATTTATATTTTATTGCAATTCTCGATTTCCTCTAACAACAAATTGGCGCCGTTGCCGGGGAAGCTATCATTCGCACCTTAGGTAGTTAATTCTCACGTCTACTTTGAGCTACTTTACAGGTGTATGCGCCGTTCTGGTCAACCCCCTGAATTTGACGGCTTAGACGAACCAGAACGCCTTATACACATCAGGGCTAAACTACAAAGAGCCATGGCGACTGCTGAGACGCAAGAACAGCTGATTGCAAGGCTTACAAGGGAATTAGCCGCAAAGGATACTACTATCGCCGCTGAAAGGGCGGCAAGGGAACATGAAGCTGAGCGTGCGAGGCAGGCAAAAGCTAAGCTTGTGTTGCATAGATGGGAACATTACGCTAAATCGCCCAAATCAACAATGACAAGTTGGTTCGACAATGTCCCCTTCTATGAGCCAGTCGACAGCGACTACCTGGACTCGACATATACACATTCTGGAGGAACTGATCCAGAAACACTAGCCGAAATCGACTGTACCACAGAAATCCAGGTAGGTCCTTCCTCTATTTCGATTTCGCTATCTATCTTTGAAGAATCTTTGGAAGGATCCCAAGAAGAAGAAGAGCCACCAACGCAAAATCCGGACGTCGTTGCCCATGGTGCTTCAAGGTCGCTTTTACCCTATAAGGTGAAGGCCATTCCTGACAATTTTGAGCAATCGATGTTTGTGTTCAAGTATGGGGTCCTAGCAAAGTGGCATGAAGCTCCGCATGATGAGATGGAAATATCTATTCCCACTCCACCGTTTTACTGTGGTGGAGACGAGCAAACAAATCAACCAATGAAGCGGAAGAGGTATGATGATGAGGTATGTATATTTTCATTATATCTTCCTTTATGCATCCCAGCTGGAGCCCAGGAAGATGGATGGGAGGAGCCATGGAGCGTCCAGTCGGGGAGGTTCAAACTTCTTCACATGATGCCCCCGGATGACATCCCACGCTTCCCACCACCGGAGGAACCACCAGATCCACCTATACCTCCGGACAAAGATGAGCCAGGCTAAAGCTAAATGGAGAAAGTCGGCCTAGCGACTATAAAATCTAGAGCTTGTAAATAGACATTTATTTTTGGGACTTTTGGACATTGTTGCTTTTGTTTGGTTTTGGTTTTGAACTTTTAGTTTTTCTATTTTGGGTATTTCTCTTCTACATTTTTTCAGGTCCAAGGGGATAGAATTAAACTAAATCAGACTCGGCCCAGAGCATAGCACTCGATTCCCGACGTTCTGCACATTTGTCTAGTGAGTTTCTTTCTTTACCCTTGTTTTTATACAGTGAGAACACTGTAATGTTTAAGTATGGGGTGGGGGAAATGCTTACTTTATGCATATTTTGTTTTATTTGACATTATGTGTGCATTTTTAAGGTTTATTTCTTGAATTGTTTATACATGGCTATTTTGGAATTCATTATTGATTTATGTGCTTACATGCATGTTTTCCAAAGTTTGAAAAAAATGACCCCCATTGAAAATTTTGATTAAAGTCATGGAAGTTATATTGAACTCGACGATGCAAAATTGGATTCATTAGAAATATAGCATGAAATTGCCTAGTAAAGGGAAGTCACAATGAAATGCATTATTTTCTTGAAAACCATGAAAGGAGGTAAATTTGAAGTTGCTTTTGACATGTTGCATGATAAAAGGATGGAGGACTTTATATTTCCATATAATGCTCATTGTTTATATCCTAGCCTTACCTATGCTTATGCATCGCAAAAGCCATAATATGTCTTATTTCATATTTGCTCCACATGATCTAAATATCGCCATTCTTTACCTTATTTCCTATCCGGGGATTATGTTGAGAATGATGTTACGTTATGGAGATGTTATATGGTTGTTGTGTTGTTAAATATCATATATGGAGTTTGGAAGGAAATTGTTTGAAATTTATGGAAAATTGAATGAGTGAAAGAAAATCCGGTCACCTCAGGAGATAAAGGTAGATCGACCCTGCTTACTGAGATAATAGTTTGCCGAGATGGGACAAACAGGTGAGGAGTCCAAAGCACTAAGTATCCGGGGCCATTCATGACACCCATGTTTGCGACTCGCGAGAAGGCAGCGCTGAGGTTAGATAGGTAAAAGCATTATTATTGATAAAAGCATTATAAAAGGTGATGAATCTTATGAAGAAGGGATGTGGTATGAAAGTTTGGAAAGTACTCCATTTCCCCGGATTATTAGCACTACATTGCCAAATATAGCCCACCTTTAGCCTTTTACCAATCTACTCCTTATTGAGCTTAATAAAAGTCCTCTTGATTATTGTTGCTTTGTCACATAAATTGTTTTTGCATAACCCTCCTTTTGTGAGTAGATGTTGCTTTTGTATAATTGCACATGCATGGATCTGTGACACTAGTACCTTTTCGAGGATGGTAATTGATTGCAGGGGACATATGAGAATGAATCTAAGATGTTGAGAGTTTGAATTCTTCCCCTGACTGACAATTAAAAGTATTGCTTGAGGACAAGCAAGCTTAAGTATGGGGTGTTTGTTGTGAGCCTAATTTACCATGTTTTACACTTATTTTTATATCGATTTCTGCATACATTGCATGCATTTGGGTTAGAATAATACAGAATCTGTGTAGTTTACACTTATTTGCAATATATGGAGGTCTACACAAGTTTTGGTTATATTTCGCAGAAATCGGACGCACTTTGGAGCTTAAAGGAAACTCATGGAGAAGCTAAGAATGGTGCAGCTAGAGAAAAGGCCATTTTTCACCATTCTTAGTTCTGAATCAAGCTTTGATGTCTTCATGAGTGTTGTAGCCCTTGGAAAGAGCTTTCCAACGCATGGTCATATGCGTCAATCCGACGAACGAGGACTCAGGAAAGTGCATTTTAAGAACAGAGCAGAAAGCTGAGAGATTTACTCGATATCGAGTACTTTTACTCGAGATCGACCAAAAATGTCCAAGGAGTGCCTGGTCGAGGAGGAGCTGATCGAGAAGCCAAAGACGAAGACATGCCGAGTTACACTCTACTCGAGATCGAGTAAACCTACTCGAGATCTAGGAACCCGAAAGCCGGCACCCGAGCCATGTCGAAGAGAGGTTGCTCGACAACACCAGAAGACCTAGTCGATGAGCCACCATTACTCGAGATCGAGGAGAATTCCTCGAGATCGAGGACACCCCAGGAGCCATGTCCGAGCCACATCAAGCACCAGCTAGCCGAGACGCCGAGCCACTGAAGTCGACGTCCGAGTTACTCGAGATCGAGTAGAATTACTCGAGATCGAGTAGAATTACTCGAGATCGAGGAAGCTTCCAGAAGCCGCGTAACGCGTTTTGACCTATCCTACTCGGATTGGGATTCCTTGGAGCCGAAGATTGCCGAAATCTATCCGAAAATATCAAGTTACATCATGAAGGAGAAGATTTACATCATGAAGAAGGCTATAAATAAAGCCCATGGGGCTGATTTTAGGATCATAAAATTCAATTCAATTTCAGGAGGAGAAGTATTAGTAGAGAGAGAAAGGGAGGCCGAGTGGAGCAAAGGAGCGAGAGCGGAATTGGCTTCCTTTGGTTGTACTTTCTTCAGTTTGATTTAATGAAATTAGTTTCTTTTCATCAATCAATGTCTGAGGTTGCAATGAAGCGCGAGTAGTCCACCCACTTCTAGGGTTGGGGCGAGCCCGACGATAGCCATGCATATTTGAGGTAAAAATCCGACTTATATCATGTTTTGAGCATCTACTACTTGTTATGTGTTTATTACCCATCTAATGGAGATCCATGATAACAGCTTGGATTGTAAACATAAAATCAGTAGAGACAATTAAGGTTTCTTGAAAGAGTTATCTAATTGTTGGAAAAGGCGAGAGCTTAGTCCTTGATGCGATTCACATGATTATCTGTTTAATTTCTGCCTTATGCATGCTTGGTTATCATTGTTGCAAACCCCGACCTTGGAAGTCCTTTTCATATAGTTTTAGTTCGAAATCCCAAAGCCTTTGCATTTATTTTCTTTCGTTTTATTCTCTGTTTTCCTCGAGATCGAATAGCACTCCTCGATCTCGACTACTGATCTTCGACCCAAGGTCGCTGTAGCTTCTGTGTGCAGGTACTCGACAAGCCAAGCCGACGTCGACAAGGGCCTTACTCGATTCGAGTAGCCTCTGGTCGAGATCGACTACACCCAGTGCCTGTGACTGCTACGCTGTTCGACTGTCCGATCTCCTCTCGACTTACCCTAGTCGAGATCTAGCACCTGTAGTCGACTTTCGTGAGATTTCACCGCTGCCTAGGATCTGCTAACACGCTTCCTCGTGGATCGATCCTGACTTCCCGCTGCTACATCAGGAGGAGGTCTTGTAATTATTTGCAAGGGACGGAATCTGGTTTGCCTTAGTTTATTTACATTCTATTTTGCATACTCCATTTCCTCCTGTCAATAGCTGATCGAGTACAAATGCTGTTGTAGGACTCATCGATTTCGAGTGAGTATGGTCGATATCGACCTAACTGTACTCGATTTCGACTTGCTTCTTTCTTCCTTGTATCTGAAAAAATTAGAAGAGAAATATCCACAATAGAAAAACTTAAAAATAATGTTCTCCGGAATGGATCTTTTTCACCGTGAATGGTCCCATCTTCTTCTTTTTGAACTTGTTAGGGAACCAATGATCATTTGATTTGGAGACATATACATTGTCACCTACTTCGTATTCCTTCGGCTTATCATTGGAAACCCTACATAAGCGCACATACCAAGGCAAACCTCTCCCATGTATAGATAAATCTTTAATTGGAATAGGAGAAGAAAGGTTCATACCTTAGCTTACCTTTTCAGAATCGAACTTGGGGGCCTCCAGAGGATTTGGTCGATATCGAGTGGCAATGGTCGATATCGACTGCTGTTGTTCTGGTGGAGATTCAGTCGAATCCGACGAAGACGGGTCGATTTAATCTGGTCGATATCGACCAGGGTTGGTCGATATCGAGTGATTTTGCTCGAAATCGTCTGGCTTCGTCTCAGCTGGTGGAATCGAGTCAATATGGGGAGGTCGATTTCTACCTATGGTGGTCGATATCAACCTGTTCTGCTCGATATTCCTGGGCTCGATTTCTTGTGGAGTTGACTCGATATGTGCTGGTCGATTTCGACCTGTGGTGGTCGATATCGACTGGTTTTGTACTCCAGTCGATTTCTCCTGGTCGATTTTGGCCCCATACTTAAGACCTGGCAAAGCAACCAAAAAATAGTCAGTCCATATTGACTTACCTTAGGTGACGTCGAGTGGATCCTCTGTATCGTCATTCGGGATGGCCATGATCTCCTCTACCTGGGCTTCCATATCCCTTTTTTCTAGCTCTTCGGGGGTCATATTTCTTACCTTAGGCTCCCCGCAAGTAATGTACCCGGATGATATGGACTTTACCTCTTCCATGGGACCTGTATGCCTTTCAGTTTTATTAAAAGAATACTCAATTACCTCATCGCTGATGTTGAAAGTGAGTACTCCTTTCCTTACGCTTATGTTGGCATCCACTGTCACCAAGAAGGGCCTTCCTAGAATAATTGGACAAGTAGGGTCCTCCGCCATATCAATAACTAAGAAATCAGCAGGGACGAAGAACTTACCTACTTGTAATGGCACATTGTCCACCATGCCTGTTGGGATGACCACCGTGTTATTCGCCATATAGTTTTGCATCCACAGGCTCTAGAGCACCTATCTTAATCTTGGACCAGATTGATAAAAGCATTATAATCACACTGGCTCACAAGTCACATAAAACATTAAATCGATATTGACCAAATCAAATGGTTATAGCAAACTTACCTTGATCTGGCCTTTTCTCAAGTACGTCCATTTGGCTGCACACCTCTGCGATCTCAGCCATTGACCGCTTTTTGCTCAGAATCTCCTTAAGGAACTTGACATAAGATGGCATCTCATTAAAAGCTTCTGTGAAGGGTATTGTGACGTTGAGCCTTTGAAGCATCTTGATGAAACGCTGGAACTTCTTCTCTGTTGGATCCTTTGGAGATTTCGTCGGGAAAGGCGGCTTTTTCTTCGGCGAAGGTGCTGATGTCGAGTGGAGGGGGTCGAAATCGAGTGGTGCTTGGTCGATATCGACCTGTGTCTGGTCGATATCGACTGGATTGGCTGGCCTCGGGATTTGTGGGGGAATTGGGTCGATTTCGACCTGTGGGGGTCGATATCGACTGGGACTGGTCGATATCGACTGGGTTGGTTGATATCGACTGGTCCCTAGTGCCCTTTTCCTTCGTCGTTTCCATCTGTCGCCCACTCCTTAGGTTCATAGCAGCCACCTGTCCAGTAGATTTACCCTTAGGGTTAGGTTCAGAGGTTCCAGGGAGCGTACCTGATTGTTTGGGGACGAATGTTACCAGCTGACCAATCTGTGTGTCAATCGATTTTCCCAAACCTAGAGTTGACACCATGCATCTGAGTGTAGATGGAATTGATAGACTGCTTGGTGTCTGAATGATACCTCTGCATCTCCTCAAGAATGGTCTGCAAGTCATCCTTCTCACCTTCTCTGTCAGGGTGACCATGAGCTCTATAGGGAGGGGGATTTTGATGTTGGGGCTGGCGATAGTAGCTCCAGTTCTGGTTCTAATGTGGTCCTGAGTAGTGTCCCCCCGCATACCTTACCTCTTCGTGGGTTTCTGCTTGATGTACTTGATCGACGTGTGGGCACGCAATGGTGTTGTGCCTCACAGACCCACATTCCAAACAAGGTTTATCTTTAGAGAGAAATTTAACTTGTTTGGTAAGGCGACGTACCTGATCGTTGTGAAACTAGTCCCTGACATCCGGATCAACCTCCTTGGGTGGCACATACAATGGCATATATGGGGCAGGCCTTTCATACCTTTCATCAGAAGAGGCTGCAGAAGTCCCATAGGTGTTGTCGTAGTTAGCCAGCGTCTCAAATACCTCCCAAGCACGGCGTGGAGTGTACTCGAGATATCCATAAGCGGTGTAGTTGTTGATCATATCCTTAGTAGGCGCATCGAGGCAATTGAAGATGATCTCCTGGATGACGTAGGGCGGTTGTCCATGCGTAGGACAGGATTTCAGAAGCCTCTTGTAGCGCTCCCAGACCTGTGCAAGTGTTTCCCCTGGCTTCTGTCTGAAAGTCGTGATCTGTTGTCTCTTCGAGCAGCTGTCTTTGTAGGAGGAAAGAACTTGTTGAGGAACAAGTCCCGCAGTTCGTTCCACGTGCGAATTGATCGTGCAGGCAATCCTTCCAGCCAGTGTTGTGCTATTCCTACAAGGGACCAACGAAAAGCCTTTAGTTTTAAATATTCCAAATTAGCACCATCTGCAATAGCTTCACATAAGTCTATAAAAGTGGTGACATGCTCTAAAGGACATTCATTGATTCTTCCCCTAAATTGACTCCTCCTAATTTCAGTAATAAAAGAAGGACGAATTACAAAATTAATAGAGGGAAGAACGATCGGCGATTCTGGATCTTTCAGAGTAGGATGCAGATACTCCTTTGCGTTGGCTGGGATATGCCCCATCTACTCCTCAAGTTGCCTCCTCGAGTTGATCTCACGATCTATCCTTGCCTCCCACCGTTGCTGATTTTGTGCATATTCCGCCTCTCGTAGGGCGTGTTCAGCTTCTCCGGTGGTGAGTTCCTCTATCCACAAGCGGAGTTGCTCAAGCTCCTGTGCTGGTGTGAGATGGCCCTCATTCTCGTTGTTGTTGTTGTTGATTTGCAACATCCTTCTTAGCCTTTGTCGAAGATGGAAGTATCACTCATGTTCAAGAATAGGGTCGATAGGTGTGTGATCAGTTCTTCGCATGCACCTGAAAAACAAAAACAAAAAGAAACAAGTCAAAAGGAACTAAAAAGAAAAAACAAATATAAAGAAGAGAAAAAGATCTAAAAAGGGCGCGATTGATTGCCTCCCCAACAACGGTGCCAATTTGTTGTTGCAAGAGGATGGTCAAGTATGAAATATAAATAAAATATGGAGCAAACTGACTCCCTATCTCAGCAAATAAATACAAGACTTCCTCCCGTTCTAGTAGAAGGTAGTCAGGATCGTATCCACGAGGAAGCGTGTCAGCGCCCGGCTTTTCAGTTCCAAAATACCTCTCGATTTCGACCAGAAGAGCACTCGATATCTACCACTTACCTCGATATCGACCACTACGTCGACAAACTGTAAAACAGAGAAAAGTAGAAAACAGAAACAAAAACAGAAACTGGTCGATTTCGACCCAACCCACTCGATATTGACCTAATAATTCGACCAACAGTAACTCGATTTCGAGTAATCACATAAACTTAAACTCGAAACTTTTCGCAGACAGAACTCGAAATTTATGAAATAAATCAGTAAAATAATACATAAAGGCATAAAAGAACATGCTTTTCATCAAATAACTTTCGTTATTAACAAATAGGAAGATAGAGGCTTTCGCATAAACCCTAATTGTTACTAACCCTTTTTCACATAATTAATCCAAGTTGTATTAAGATCACTTTCGCTTCAATAACACAAACAAGGATCACCTTCAACTTTCGCAAAAGAATCATGCTCATAGGGATAGAAGACGAATTCGCATCAAAAGATTGTACCTTTACCGCAGCACGTCACATGGCTACCGTCGGGCTCACCCCAACCCTAGAAGTTGGGTGACTACTCGTTCTTCATCATGAATAAACTCATCAAAGATTTCAAGAAAATAAATTGCATTAAATAAACTAAATAAAACTTACAACCAATCGAAGCCAAATTCGCTCTCGCAAAACTCCACTCCAATCGGCTACAAGCTTTCTCTCTACTCTCCCTCTATGTAACTAATTGTGTCTAGAATTGAATGAATAAAATCCAGCCCCTATGACTTTATTTATAGGCTTCATTCCAAGCTAATTAGGAAAGAATCACCTATCTATATCTATATCTATCTATCTAATACTTAAAGATATAAATATGGAAATAAAAGAAATAAAACAACAAGGAAACTATATCTAAAGTAGATAAATCCCTTTTATCTTGATTGAACTTGATAAATCTCCTCTTGAGTTGATAGAATATCTCTTGCTTAATGTGGAAGAAAGCCAACTCAACACTCGGTCCAGATTCTGCTCGATTTCGGCTACTGTAGGTTGGTCGATATCGACCAACATAGGTCGATATTGACCGCGTCTTCTCAGCTCCGTCTTCTGACACTCGATCTCGGCTCCAGGAGGATTTTCGACAAGATTTTGACTCGATATCGACCAGTATGGGTCGATATTGACCTGTGCCTTCCTCTTCTAGCTTCCTGGGTTGATTTCTGGCCTCCAGGCGAATTTTCGACCCAAAGTAGGTCGATATCGACCAAGTCTGGTCGGAATCGACCTCTTCTGTATTTTCCAGCATGCTGCTCTGTTTTTGAAACGCACTTTTCTGAGTCCTCGTTCGTCGGATTGATGCATATGAGCATGCGTTGGAAAGCTCTTTTCGAGGGCTACAACTCTCATGAAGACTTCAAAGCTTGATTTGGAATGATAAATGGCGAAAAGCGTGCTTTCCTCCAGCTGCACCATCCTTAGCTTCTTCATGACTTTCCTTTAAACTCCAAAGTGCGTCCAACTTTTGCAAAATATAAGAAAAACTTGTGTAGACCTCCATATATTGGAAAATAAGCGTAAACTACATAGATTATGTACTATTCTAACCAAAATGTATCAAATGTATGCAGAAATCGATATAAAAGTAATTATAAAACATGGCAAATTATGCTCACAACAAGGAGGTCAAATCAGTTTCAGCCAGGTACATCACTTGCGGGGAGCCTAAGGTAAGAAATATGACTCCCGAGGAACTGGAGAAGTGGGTTATAGAAGCCCAAGTGGAGGAAATTATGGGAATTCTGAACAAGGAAATAAAGAATCTACTCGACATCGACCTAGGTAAGTCGATGTTGACTAACTTTTATTCAGAATCTTTGTTAGGTCTTAAGTATGGGTTCGAAGTCGACCAGATGTACTCGACGTTGAGTACTCTAGTCGACGTCGACCAGATTCAAACACTTCCATTGACTACACACTCATCGAGCACCACACCAGAGGCAGAGCAGTACTCGACGTTGAGTACACTACTCGACGTCGACCAGATCCACAACAACTGGACTTTTCCTTCCTTTTCTAGTAAGCCACCAGACGAACAAAGTTACTCGAAGTCGAGTACTTCTACTCGACGTCGACTAGATTCTGAGGTTCCCAGTGAAGATTCTGCAAAGGTAAGCCAAGGTAAGGACATCTCTTCCCCGATTTCAATTAAGGATTTATCTATAGATGGGAGAGATTTGCCTTAGTATGTGCGCTTATGCAGGGTTACCAATGATGATCCAAAAGAGTACGAAGTAGCAGACAAGGTCTATGTCTCCAAATCAAAGAATCATTGGTCCTCGAACAATTTCAATCACAAAAAGTTGGGACATTTTATAGTGCATATGATCCATTCCGGAGGATTACAACTGATGGATAAGAATGGAGTTTTGTTCGAAGCCCAAGCCACATCGGCACTGCAGATGTCACCCTGAGCTTAAAAAGAAGAAGTCGGCCTAGTGACTATAAAATCTAGAGCTTGTAACAAAAAAATAAATTTATAGATTCTTAGACACGTTTACTTTTGGTTTTTGTTTTAAAATACTATTTTTGGGTTTTGCTATTGTGGATATTGTTTATCTAACAAATCTTGCAGGTACGAGAAGTTGCAGGAGTATTCCACGTCGAGTAAACTACTCGACATCGACCACCCATGTGGAGCATAGGAGTCTGTGGTTGACAGAAGTCTATCATGAGGCTTCCACACACTCGAGATCGAGTAGTTCCTAGTCGACATCGACTAGACTCCTCGAGATTGACCACTTTTGCAGCAACTTCAGCACTCGATTCCAAGCTTCTACACAACTGTCTAGTGAGTCTCTTTCTTTACCCTTGTTTTTATACATTGAGGACACTGTAACGTTTAAGTATGGGGTGGGGGAAGGGCTTACTTTGGGCAGATTTGATTATATTTGACCTTATTTATGCATATTTCTCAAATTGTTTATGCATGTTATCTTTGGAATTATTATTTATCTATGCGCTTACATATCGTTTTCCAAAGTTCATAAAAATTAGACTAAATTGAACTCGACGATGCAAAATTAGATTCAATATAGATATAGCATGAAATTGCCTAGTAAAGGAAAGTCACAATGAAATGCATATTTTTTTAAAACCTTGAAAATGAGGTAAAATTTGATCTTGCTTTTGACATATGCACGATAAGAGGATGGAGGACTTTATATTTTCCATATGAGCTTATTCTATATCCTAGCATTACCTATATTTATGCATCACAAAGCCATATTATGCCTCATTTCGTATTTGCTCCACATGTTCTAAATATTGCCTATTTCTTTACTTTATTTCCTTATCCGGGGAGTATGTTGAGAAATTGATGTCATATTAGGGAGATTATCATATGGTGTTTGTGTTGTTGTTGTTATCATTATTGGAGTTTGGCAAGAGAATCATGTTATGGAAAATTTAATGGGTGAAAGAAAATTCGGTCACCTAAGGAGATAAAGGTAGATCGACCCTGCATGCGTTGAGATGTTAGTTCCGTAGGAAGGGACACCAAGGTGAGGAGTCCGATGCACTAAGTATCCGGGGCCATTCATGACACCCATGTTTGCGACTCGCGAGAAGGCAGTGCTGAAGTTAGAGAGGTAAAAGCATAATATCATAAAAAGCATTGAGCGAATGAGCGAAAGGTGAGAAATCAAAGGAAGAAGGAATGTGGTATGAATGTTTGGAAAGTACTCCATTTTCCCGGATCATTAACACCACATGGCCAAATAAATCCCACCTTCGGCCTTTTACCAATCTACCCCTTATTGTGCTTAATTAAAATCCTCTTGATTATTGCTGATTTGTCACTTATGAAATGTTTTTACATAACCCTCCTTTTGTGTGTAGATGTTGCTTTTATTAACAGGCATGAATTTGTTACACTAGTACCTTTTTGAGGATAGGAATTGATTGCATGGACATATAAGAATGGATCTAAGATGTTGAGAGTTTAATTTCTTCCCCTGTATGACCATTAAAAGTATTGCTTGAGGACAAGCAAGCTTATGTATGGGGTGTTTGATGTGCGCCAATTTCGCCATGTTTTACATTGTCTTATATATTGATTTTTGCATGCATTTCATATTATTAGGTTAGAATTATATAGAATCTATGTAGTTTATGCTTATTTGCCAATTATAGAGGTCTACACTAGTTTCTTTTTAAATTTGAAGAAATCGGGGCATTTTACATCAATTCAGAGAAAGGGAGAAAACCATGGAGGAGCTCGAGGTCTACTACAGAAAGTCCAAGGTCAATCAGGAGCTCAGCCAGGACATATCGAGCATAAAACAAGGAAGAAGGTACTCGGCAGCACTAGTCGACGTCGACCAGACTGGTCGATGTCGAGTACCTCTTGGTCGAAATTACCCAGTCAAGCTTAGCATCACTCGAGAAGCACAAAACTACTCGACGTCGAGTAGTTTACTAGATGTCGAGTACTCGTCGAGTCCTAGTCCTAGCTGAGATCGAGGACGAGTACACGAGAGGAGAGCAGAGCACAATTCTACTCGATGTCGAGGAGTCTTACTCGATGTCGAGGACAAGTACATCCAATTTTAAATCTCATACACCAAAGCCTACCAAATGTTATCACCAATTCAATAAATTAGCAACCTAGAAGGGAATAGGGAGACCACATACCTGCAAACCTAAGGCGAGTTCGAAATCTGAATAGTATGAATAGATGCACAATAGAACAATGGTGGCCTGAGCAAAGATACATCGGATGGGTCAGCAAGAAAGGCCGAGACGCGCCAGATAATCAAGCGGGAGGAGGAGCGAGGCCGGAAGAACTCTCCCTCGAGTTCTTCTTTACTCGCAGATTGGATCTCGAGCTCAATAATTGCTCCCAGTATGGCTCGCACTCGAGGTATCTCTCTGCTTAAGCTTTTTGCGTTTGGGACTTGTCAACCATGGAATCTCCCTCGAGCTCTCACGAACAATCGATCTGAGATCGGTCATCGTCTCTCAAACCCTAATCTCTCTCGCTCTTGATGGAAGAGGGCGGTGGTGGATGATTGGATGAAGAGGTGCGACCGAGTGGGTAGGGTTATACTTCCTTTTCTTTTTTTAAAAAAAAAAACTAGCGATTCACAAAATTTTGCAACTGGGTGCCGTCGCTTGACCCGTGGAAAAAACACCCCATTGGAAATGGCAAACCTACGCCGTTGCTAACTAGTGTGGCAAAAAGAATTTATTTTTTTGTAGTGAGTACACCTGGCGCCTAGTCCGTGTCGAAGTCGAGCACAAATTCGGATATGTGGATTACTTTCCATGCAAGGCACGAAGATCTATCAAGTCAAAGGATGATTTATCCACATTTGTAACTTCCCATATTTACCCAAGGGGATTTTAATTGTTTTATTTTCTTTATTTATAAAGTTTTATCTTAAGCTTTTAGATAGATATATAGTTTTAGATTTAGATAGAATTGTTCTCTCCTTGATTTGCAAGGACTTGAGCACTATAAATAAGGCCCTAGGGGCTTAGTTTTAGGATCATCCAAGCCACAAGCAATTGTGTTTTACTAGTTAGGAAATATCGAGAGAGTTTATAGGAGCTTTAGGCCGATTAGAGGTAGAAAGGCGAGAGTAGATTTGGCTTCGATTGGTTGTAAGCTTTCTTTTATATTAATGCAAGTAGTTCTTTTCATGAAGTTATTGATGTTTGTTATGATGAAGAGCGAGTAGTCACCCTACTTCTAGGGTCGGGGTGAGCCCAACGGTAGCCATGTAAGGTAATGCATCAAAGGTACAATCGTAATTTATTTCGATTTCATCTTCTATCCCTAAATTGCATGATTCTTCTGCGACAGTCGAAGGTGACCCTTATTTGTGTTATTGAAGCGAAAGTGATCTTAATGAAAATTCGGATTAATTATGTGAAAAAGGGTTAGTAACAATTAAGGTTTATGCGAAAGCCTCTATCTTCCAATTTGTTAATGATGAAAGTTATTTGATGAAAAGACATGATCTTTTATATCTTCGGCATTATTCTTAAATGGTTATCGTTGTGGTGTTGAAACCCCGATTCTGAAAGCTTTTCGTTTATTAAATTCAATCAACCAATTTCGTGTTTTCTTCTGTTTTATTTTCATCCGCAAAGGTTAAGTTTTTATTCTGCACTGATGCACTCAATCTCGAACAGTTCTAGTGGATCTCGAGTACTGTAGTTGACGTCGAGTACCCTTGTACTCGACATTGGCTGTTTTCGTCTTCAGTTGTGCTGAGTTGTAGGGAAAGTCGACTGTGGTAGTCGATATCGAGTGTTGTTACTCGACATCGATGACTTTCTTGTCGATTATGAGAGCATTTTGGAATAAGAAAGACGAGCGCTGACACCCTTCCTCGTGGACACGATCCTTATTCCCTTCCACTACAACGGGAGGAAGTCTTCTAATTTTTATTTGCGTGGTTCAGGGATTTGGTTTGAGATTTATATTTTATATTTATTTCATACTTGATTTTCCTCCCTAACAATCATGTAAGCTCAATTTAAATCACATTCCATAATCTCCATTCGTAAAACTCAATATTAGGTGATTCAGCTCAAATAATCCAAAACTGTCATGGGATTTCTATGATCGTGTAGAATAGAAATAGAGGACAAACATAACCATATGGGGTGGTACATATGTATGCAATGCATGGTATTTTTGTGATTTATGACATTCGTAAAACTCAATATTAGATCATGCATGACTTTCATAGTTTTTTAAGTGCAAAAACTTATCAAGCTAAAACATGAACCTGAAATGTAAACATGCACTAACTAAACTACCAATTCCCTCGCCCACACTTAAAGATGGCATTGTCCTCAATGAAAAAACAGAAAGAACAATGAATGATATTCAGGTGTGAGGAAGAGGGATGATACAACTGATGTCACTAAAATAGCCATGTTTTTATGCACATTTTAGCTCCATATTTTATATACTTTGCATATTTCGGGCTGGGAATATGTTGAATTTATGTAGTAAACGCTTATTTGCAAGAAATTGAGATCTACATAAGTTTTGGTTTAATATTGCAGAATATGGAGCCATTTCGGGATAAAACCAAGAAGTAAAGATGGAAGCTGAAAGCTACTCGATATCGACGAGTTTTACTCGATATCGACAAAGATGAGGCACCAGAGCACGGATCGAGGAGGAGTTGATCGAGGAACTGAAGACTGAACCTACCCGACTCCAGGGCACTACTCGATATCGAGTAAAGTTATTCGATATCGACAAAGCTGAAAGTCATAGCTGGAGTCGAGGGGGAGCACTTGATCGAAGAGCCTAGGAGAGCTACTCGACCTGACCAGACAACCGGACACTGAGCACCACTCTCCTCGATATCGAGAAAACTCCTCGATATCGACCAACCCAGAGCACATGTCCGGGCAACGTCGAGAAGAAGCTGCTCGATAAGGACGGGCAAGCAAGTCGATGAAACTACTCTCCTCGATATCGAGTTACTTACTCGATATCGACAACACCAGAAGCGCGCACCCGAGCCATGTCGAGGACCAGCTAGTCGAGCATGCCGCTAGAGCCAAGTCGACACACCACACTCCTCGATATCGAGGAGTTTACTCGATATCGAGTACCTCTTTTTTGGGCCGCAGCGCCGCTGGGCCTGTCCGAGCATGACTTGGGCTGTTGGGTTGTGAGATGTCCGAGTCTATCATGTTCTATCCAAGTTTTATCAAGTCTATCAAGGATTCATCCATGGAGGAGAAATTTTCTATCTATGACGAGAAGATAAAGAGATTTTAGATATTCCCTTTTAGCATTAATGTTTTATCCACTATTTAAGTTTTATCATTAGATATAGATATAGATTGCTTTCCTTGATTAGCAAGGATTAAACCCTATAAATAAAGCCCATGGGGCTGAGTTTTTATTCATTCAATTTCAGAGATACAATTACACATAGAGGTTTTAGGAGTTCAAAGGTTTTAAGGTTTTGGCATTCTGCGAAAGTTGAGTGCTGGGATTGTAAAGACTTTGAATATAGTTTATTGCAAGTTATTTCGTTCAAATCAATGTCTGCGATTGCAATGAGGCACGAGTAGTCCACCTACTTCTGGGGTTGGGGTGAGCCCAACGAGAGCCATGTTGGTGGATTAGCGATTGCAAAAGGAGGTATTTTGTCGTTATCTTAATCTATTCCCTATGTGCTTCATCTTTGATTGAGAAATTGAAGAACTCATGTTGTGAAACTTGGGTAGTAATTAGGATTTCTATTCGAAAGATTATAAATGCTAATTATGAAAAGGAATAGATGCAATTAGGGTTATTTGTCGCGAGATTTATATTCCTACTTGTCGGATTAGGTGAAAGCCTTTTCCTTTATCGATAAAGTCACCGCCTTTTATGATTTTTATTCCGCTTTCATGGTAATCATTGTCGCAAACCCTAATCTTGGAAGTTCTCTTTCATTCATAAAGTTACGACTCGAAGCTGCTTGCTTTTACTTTCTGCCTTCCTCGATATCGACTAAGTTTAGTCGATATCGACTACTGATTCCCGATCTCAGATCGCCGTAGCTTCTCTTGTGCAGGTACTCGACAAAGCCATCCTCGACATCGACATCTTTACTCGATATCGAGTAGGCTGTCCTCGATATCGACAACAATCAGTGCATGCTGCTGCGTGAATAGACTTGTTCGATCTTCTGTCGACTAATCCTAGTCGAGATCGAGCAACCTGTAAGTCGACTTCTGTCCGTGAGATTCCACCGCTGCCTAGGATCCGCTGACCAGCTTCCTCGTGGATTTGAACCTGACTTTCTCTTCCTACATTGGAGGGAGTCTTGAACATTATTTGTTGGGATTCGATCGGTTTGCTTTACTTTATTTACTTACTGTTTGCATTCTCGATTTTCCTCCAATCAACAAATTGGCGCCGTTGCCGGGGAAGCTATCATTCGCGCCTTAGGTAGTTAATTCTCACGTCTTCCTTGAGTTACTTCGCAGGTGTATGCACTGTTGTGGTCAACCACCTGAGTTTGACAGCTTAGACGAATCGGAACGCCTTCTACACATCCAAGCTAAGCTGAAAAGAGCCATGGCGGCCGCAGAAACACAAGAACAGCTCATTGAGAGGCTTCGGAGGGAACTAGCCACCAAAGATACTACTATCGCCATTGAGAGAGCAGCCAGGGAACAAGCAGAAGCTGAGCTTGCCCAATACCCAACCACTGCACAGGATTATATGCACCCGACTCTCGTCGTGCCTGAATCGGTCATTCTAATCCCTCAAAATAACTTTGAAATTCGCACTCAATTCCTTATAGAACTTAAAAATAATGCCGTACTCTTGCTGAAGGTACTACCCTGGAATATGTCAAGATGAAGGCTTTTCGCTGGTCTCTCGCTGGTCCTGCATTGAAATGGCTGGAAGGAATAAAACCACGATCCCTCACGACATGGGCTCAAGTAGAGCAGGAATTTCTCAACAAATTCTTCCCTCCCGCCAAGACAGCACTCCTCCGCCAAAAGATTACAGCTTTCAAACAGAAGCCTGGGGAGCCGCTGAAAAAGGCATGGGAACAATACAAGGAGCTACTGCGATCTTGCCCTACTCATGGACAGCCACCCTATGTCATTCAAGAGATCTTCTTCAATTCTCTTGACCAAGTCACTAAGGACAGGATCAACCAGTATACTCGCTATGAGTATCTGACGATGCCACCAACTGACACATGGGGTGTACTCGACAAGGTCACCAAGTACGACAACAAGTATGGGGCTACTACAAACTATGATGAGAACTCTTATGCCAGGCCAGCCCCATCCATGCCTCTCTACGAGCCTTCCAAGGAGATTGACCCAGATGTCAGGGAGCAATACTACAAGGATCAGAATCGCAAGCTCCTCAAACAAGTCAAATATCTCTATGTTAACCAACCTTGCATCGAATGTGGTTCACAACGGCACACCACTACTGAGTGCCCGCACATGGAGCAAGTCAGGATGGTAGAAATTCATGAAGAGGCAGCTTACGCAGGGGGTCCCAATCGCTATATGGGGGACCAAATGTTCTATCAACCACAACGGAACCAAGGTCCTCCTAGGAACCCCCAGCCACACAAAGCTCCAGGACATCCAGAAAGGGACCAAATGAAGGACGATCTACAGCTCATCCTCAACGAGATGAGGAAAAATCAGGCACAACAGCAGCAGTCTACAAGCGCCATCAATAATCAGCTCCAAAACATCAATACAAGATTTGGAGAACTAGATATCTGGAAAAGAAACATCGAGACTCAGATGGGTCAATTCGCGGCGCAGATTCCACAACCATCAGGGCAGCTCCCAGGGCATACAGAACCTAATCCCAAGGGGCAGAACGGACATGTCGCTGCTGTAAAGCTACGGAGCGGTCACAAATTGCACGAGCTAGAGAACGGAGAAGAAAAGGGAAAAACTGTCCTTGACACCGAGCAGCAGCAACTCGATGTCGACCAAAGCTTGGTCGATATCGACAAAGTTCTCCTCGACATAGAAGAGAAGAAGAGCTCGGACGCGTCTGCACGGCCCAACAACTCGAGATCGACCACTTTGGTCGATATCGAGGAACCTGTTGTCGATATCGAGAAGCACTTCACGAGATGCTTGCCTATGTCAAGTTCTTCAAGGAGATTCTTAGCAACAAGCGATCGATGACTGAGATTGCCAAGGAATGCAAGAAGATGGATTTCCCTGAGAAGCGACCTGACCTAGGAAAGTTTGCTATCACTGTTGGACTTGGTCATCATAGATTTTAAAGCACTGTGTGACCTAGGAGCAAGTGTCAGCATCATGCCCCTATCCATCTGGTCGAAAGTAAAGATAGGCGCCCTGGAACCAATTGATGCCAAGCTCTACATGGCAAACAACACCGTGGTAATTCCTACAGGTATTGTTGATAATGTTCCTGTTAAAGTTGGTAGATTCTTTGTCCCTACAGATTTTCTTGTAGTAGAAATGGCAGAGGATCCAGCTTGCCCCACCATCCTAGGGCGACCCTTCCTAGCAACAGCTGATGCCAACATTGGAGTAAAGAGGGGAATTCTTACTTTCACCATTGGAGATGAGATTATTGAATACTTCTTCAATCCAGACACAGAAGAGGTAATTGAAATTAAAGCTATATATTCAAGATTCAATTTTATCTCTTGCAATGAGCCTGCAGGACAACTCTTGATACAAGAAGAAGGTAAGGCAGAATCTATACTAGCAGAGGAGGAACTGGCTGCAGTAGAATCAAGCGAGGAGGAGATCTTCGACGACGCATTATCGGCAGAGCTGAACGACTCACCCGATATCGAGCAGATCAAGTCGACGACCACTGAACTCCTCGATACCGAGGAACCTTGCCCGATATCGACCAGCACCAGTTCTCCAGAAAAGGTAAGTCCTCTGAATCTACTCGATATCGAGCAGTCATCCTCGATATCGACTACCTTCCTCCCTACAGGCACACCAGAAGCCGAAGAAGCCAACTCGACAATTTTCCTCGATATCGAGGAAACTAACTCGAGATCGTCCAACCCTGCATTCAAGGTAAGTTCTGATTTTTTGGTCGATTATGATCTTTCTAACTCGATGTCGAGTAGCTTCTTGCAGCAGTACAGTCCTATGTCCGATTCAGCGTGTCTTCGATGTATGCTTGGTCGACGCCAACTCCTGTGGCTGATCTGGATGCTACTTTCATGAGGATTGAGATGGATTACCTAGGGGAGATCATGAAGACGGAGGAAGTAGAGCCCATCTTGATTCCACAGGGCCCTTCTCCGGTGCTGAAGCCCTTACCTGACACCCTTAGGTATGAATTTCTTGGTCCTAACTCTACTTTTCCTATGATTATAAATGCTTCATTAAACACACAGGAAGTAGACAAGCTAGTAGAAGTCCTCCGCACTCATAGGAAAGCCATAGGCTATTCTCTAGAGGACATAAAAGGTATTTCACCCATTACTTGTATGCATAGAATTCTTTTAGAAGATGATCACAGGGCAACAATTGAGCACCAAAGGAAGTTTAACCCCAACATGAAGGAGGTTGTCAAGAAGGAGATCCATCGCATGCTGGATGCAGGAATCATTTACCCAATCTCCGACAGCAAGTGGGTGAGCCCTGTTCATGTTGTTCCTAAGAAGGGTGGAATGACCGTAGAGGAGAATGAGAAGGGAGAGCTTGTTCCTAAAAGAATCACTACCAGCTGGCGGATGTGCATAGATTACAGGAAGCTCAACACTGCCACCAGGAAGGATCATTTTCCACTCCCCTTCATCGACCAGGTACTCGAAAGGTTAGCTGAACATGATTACTTTTGTTACCTGGATGGATATTCTGGCTTTTTTCAGGTTCTCATTCATCCTGATGATCAAGAGAAGACCACCTTCACTTGACCCTATGGAACTTTCGCATATAGGAGGATGCCCTTTGGCCTTTTGCAATGCCCCTGCTAATTTTCAAAGGTGTATGATGGCCATCTTCTCCGACATGATTGAGGACATAGTGGAGGTATTCATGGATGATTTCTCAGTTTATGGTACTACTTTCGATGTTTGTCTCTCTAACCTACGCAGGGTACTCAAGCATTGTGAGGAGACAAATTTGGTTCTTAATTGGGAAAAATGTCACTTCATGGTAAAGGAAGGAATCGTGCTAGGCCATAAGGTGTCCAAAAAGGGTATAGAGGTGGACAGGGCCAAAATAGAGCTAGAGGAGAAGTTGCTCCCACCATCATCCATTAAAGAGATAAGGAGTTTTCTTGGTCATGCTGGTTTTTATAGAAGGTTTATTCAAGATTTTTCTAAAATTGCCAGGCCATTAACTAACCTTCTTATGAAAGATGTTAAGTTTATGTTTTCTAGCAAATGTCTTGAAGCCTTCAACAGGTTAAAAGAAGCTCTTATCTCCGCTCCAATCATTCAATCGCCGGATTGGTCACTACCATTTGAAACCATGTGCGATGCCAGCGATTATGCTGTGGGAGCAGTTCTAGGACAGCGGAAGGACAAGAAACTACATGCCATCTATTATGCAAGCAAGACTCTGGATGTGGTTCAGGCTAAGTACACCACAACAGAGAAAGAATTTTTGTCTGTGGTTTTTGCTTTTGAAAAAATTCGTTCCTATCTTGTTGGTTCTAAAGTTATTGTCCATACTGACCATGTTGCTCTTCGATATTTGATGACAAAGAAGGATGCAAAACCAAGGTTGTTACAATGGGTGCTCCTACTTCAAGAGTTTGATGTTGAGCTAAAGGACAAGAAGGGCATAGAGAATTCAGTCGCCGATCACCTATCCAGGCTCCCCAAAGACATGCTAGAGGAAGCCCAGGACGCCACACCAATCGACGACTCTCGCCAAGATGAGCACCTAATGCAGACCGACACGGTCTTCCTCGACATCGAGCAAAACTCTTCGACATCGAGCAAACCAGGTGAGTTCTCAGGTGAGTATTCTTCTTTGCATGGATTTGAGCTTCAGGGGTACTCGACATCGACCAAACTTTCGTCGATATCGACAAAGGCCAACTCGACAGACCACCCGGAGCTGAGCACAGCACAAGCAGACAACACAGTTGTACTCGATATCGAGGAAAACTCATCGATATCGAGTAAAACTGACCACCAGAGGAAGTGCACACCACCAGGCAAAACTGCAGCCTGCTCGATATCGAGTAACCTTACTCGATATCGACTAGCCCCAAGTGAGTTATCAGGTGAGGTCTTTGGTATGTATTCCGGCGAGGATTTCTTCTTTACACCTCCTACTAGTCATATACATGATATATATATGCTATAAAAGGATCAAAAGTACCCTGGTATGCGGATTTCGCTAACTATCTTGTAGGAAATGAGATTCCATCAGGATTATCCTCACAGGCAAAGAAGAAATTCCTCCACGACGTCAAGCAGTATTATTGGGATGACCCTTACTTGTTCAAACAAGGGAAAGATCATATCTACAGACGTTGTATTCCAGAGGAGGAGGTGGAAAGTGTCATTCGCCATTGCCATACTCTCCCTTCTGGCGGACATGCAAAAGGCTTCAAAACTGCATCTAAGGTACTTCAATGTGGTTTTTACTGGCCTAATCTTTTCAGGGATGTGCAGGCTTATGTCACTTCATGTGATGAGTGCCAAAGATCAGGCAACATTACTTGGAAGAATGAGACACCACTCACAGGGATTTTGGAAGTTGAGCTATTTGATGTGTGGGGAATTGACTTTATGGGACCATTCCCTGCTTCAGGACCTTACAAATACATCCTTGTGGCGGTCGACTATGTCTCTAAATGGGTTGAGGTTGTTGCAACTAGGACCAACGACGCGAAGGTAGTCTCAAAGTTTGTTAAAACTAACATATTTCCTCGCTTTGGTGTTCCTAGGGTTCTTATTTCAGATGGTGGCTCACATTTCATCGAGAGAGGATTTGAGGCTCTTTTGGCTAAGTATGGGGTGACGCACAGGGTGGCAACACCTTATCATCCCCAAACTAGTGGTCAAGTGGAGGTCTCTAATCGTCAAATCAAAGCCATCTTGGAAAAGACAGTCTCTCGCTCTAGGAAGGATTGGCCATCTAAGCTTTATGATGCGCTATGGGCTTATAGGACGGCTTACAAAACACCGCTGAGGACAACTCCTTACAACTTGGTTTATGGCAAGTCTTGCCATTTACCTGTCGAACTGGAGCATAAGGCAATGTGGGCCCTCAAAGAGCTCAACATGGATCTCGACGAGGCAGGTAAGAAGCGCTTTATTGATTTGCAGGAGTTAGAGGAACTAAGATTGAAAGAATATGAGAATGCTGAAATCTACAAGGAGCACACCAAGAGATGGCACGATAAGAAACTGGTGCCAAACACATATGAGGTAGGTGACAAAGTGCTTTTATATAATTCTAGACTGCGTCTATTTCCAGGAAAGCTCAGGACAAGATGGAGTGGACCTTTCTTGGTTCACCACATATACCCTCATGGAGCAGTAGAGTTAATTGACACTGACGGAACCACCTTTAAGGTAAATGGGCACATGGTAAAGAAATACTATGACAAAGAAGACCCGGAAGAGGAGATTTGCGCCACCCTGGCGTTGGTCAAAGCCTAAAACAGGGAAGTGGGTCGAGCTAACGACTTAAACCTTAACGCTTACGGGAGGCAACCCGCTTTTCTTACTCTTTTTCCTTTAATTCTATTCTATTTTATTTTCTTGGAATTTGTGCATAATCTCTTCTCATAGTTAAATTCAGGCATTCAAGGTGGTTCTATATCAGTCAGGTTCGTCTAAATCGGAAAAGCCACTCAGGTAAGTGGGAGGTTTCAGGTAAGTTTTCTTTCTTTCTAAAAAAAAAAGAAAAAAAAATATAATAAAAACAGGTAAATTTTATTCAGTTTTTAGATTTTTTACTTTAATTTGCGGAATTTTTTTTATTTAAATACCCTTACCTCTTGGAGCTTTCTTCTTCCTGGCTTCCTCGATCTCGACAATAGCCCTAGCCGACACACCCAAACCCGCCTCCATCATCCCCTTGCTCTCGGTCCCTCGCTCCCCGTCTCTTGCTTTTTACCCAGAAACCACAGGCTTCCCACCACAAATCCGGCACCCCCTCGGCCAAGATCCGCCATCGTCGAGCCCCAAAGCCGCCATTGTTTCCGGCCTCCCCGAGCCCCAGTTTCTCCCTGTTTCTCAGAGCTGCCCAGCAACTAACCCGAGTTCCGGCCAATCTCCCCATTTTCGGCCTTCTCATCCCCGGATCCAGCCTCCCCGAGCACCCAGCGGCACCGTCAAAGCCTCGCCGAACTTCCCCCGTTCTTGCAAGTTGCCCAGAGAACTTCGACTCACTAGATCCGGCCACTTCTCATTAGAACCGGCCACCTCTCACCACATCCGGCCCTCTTAAGTCCAGATCCACCACTACCACACACTTGCAGCCCTTCGCCGAGCCAGTTCTGCCATAGCCGCGCCCAGATCTGGTTACCAGTGTGTAAAACCGCCGCCACCAGTTTGAGTTTTCTTGAAATCCGAGAATCCCACCCCCTAATCTCCTCTAATTACATTTTTCTACCCTCTATTTTTAACTCAAGTATGATTTCTCCCTCTTTTCTCTCTAAATTTCAGTTTATTACATTTTTGAGAACCTAGGTAGAGATTGGATCTTGAGTTGTGTGTTGAATGTTTAGGGTTTGAAATTTGTGTGGTAAAGTGATATTTAGGATTAGGGTGGGTTATTTATGGAAATAATTATATTTGGTGGGCTGATTTTGTATATATCTAAATATTTTCCATACTTAGTTCCTTTATATTATCAAATGGAATTCATGGAATTCATGGAATTGATAGAATTATAATATGCTATATTTGGAAATTCCATGAATTTGGGGCTTTATTTAAAATTCATATATATGTCACTCTACTGTTTCTTTATGGGGGTTGTTATATGCACGGTCGATATCTCGCCATTTACATGATGTTAGATATTTTATAGGTAGGTGATTGTAATAATTTGTATTGTTTTGTGTATTGTTTACTTTTGAAAATATTATAATTGGTTAAAATGTGTAGTGGGTATATAAAAATAATAATATTTGTGAAAAAGTTAGTAGAATAATGATATTTTTTTTTAAAAAGTGAGGTGACAATGTATTATGAAACGGATGGATTATATGTTTTGAATGTTTTTGTTTCCAATGTGTGTGTATTATATCATCAATATGTTTCGAATTGTAGGATCTCGCCGACTTTTCTCTAGAAGAGGGTACCGATTATTCAGATATGTTTCGGATAGATGGATATTTCTTTGACTCCAGGAATGCAAAGGAGTGGGCTCGTTTTATGGGTAAAATTAGAAATATGGTGTTAATAACTCATAGGTCTTGGAAGAACAAGCGAAACGGGTTAGGTGTCTTTCGTTTGGTTTGCGAGTACTATGGCTATCCTAGAGATGCGGCCGATGTGGATAAGGATTTTCCACCATCATCACACCGAGAGAAACCATCGAAGAAAATTGGATGTCCATTTGAGCTCGAGGGTCGTGAGTACAAGACAGGTAAATGGAGAATGTTTGTTATATGTGGTTCTCACAACCATAATCTTCCGGACAACTTGTATGGACATACCTTTGCCGGAAGGTTGACTGATAAACAGCATCATAAGGTACGACGCGGTGCAATGATTGGGTTAAAACCTCGACAGTTGTTGAGTATCCTTGAAGATGAAGATTCCCAATGTGTGACGAGTATCCGTCAAGTGTACAACTCTGTTCAGAAGATGAAGAGGGTAGAGGCGGAGGGTCGTGGAGATATACAAGAAGCATTGCATTCACTCGAAGGAAAGCAGTACGATTTCTTCGTACGTAGAGTGCACGGGTCTAATCAGTTGAGTGATTTAATGTTTTCTCACCAAGACTCACAACATTTATGGAGGTTATTTCCCTACGTCATCATGATGGATGCAACATACAAGACAAATAAATACGTGTATCCTTTTTTATTTATTTATTGTACAAATAGATTTAAATTTTGTCTAATTAGTTGCTCATGATTTATTGACTATCTCCCTTTCATGTAGGTATAAGATGCCATTGCTGCAAATAGTTGGGTTCACTAGCACAAAAAAGACATTTGCGATAGCATTTGCATTCATGACGAAGGAGACCACAGATCACTACAGCTGGGTGATGCAGACGCTCCGAGATCTCTGTAAACATAGAATGCCAGATGTGATTGTCACAAATCGAGAGTTGGCAGTAATCAAAGCCATCAAGGAAGTGTTCCCAACCGTGAAGCATTTATTGTGCAGGTGGCATGTAATGTCAAATATCGAAGTGAAGGCAAAGATCACACGATCAAAAACTAAAGAAAATGAATTTGTCCGTGATTGTTATGCCTTGGTAGAGTCGACATCAGAATTAAGCTACAAACGACGTCTTTAATCAATGCAGACCAAGTGGGAAGGACGTTGGAGCCTCATGGAATACCTTGAAACCACTTGGCTCAAGGACTTTAAGGAGGCACTTGTTAGAGCTTGGGTTGATTGCTATCCTCACTTTGGGACTAGAACAAATAACTGGTAAGTGTTTTGGATGTTTGTACTAGTGAATTACGTATGAATGTTATTTTGGATAAATAGATGTTTAACCGCCAACCTATTGAAAACCATGCAGTTGTGAGTCGCAGCATGGGAAGCTGAAGGATATGTTGAACACGTCAATAGGGGGGTTTGAAGACGTGGTCAAGTGCATCGACAGAATGGTCACCGGGCAGATCAAGCAAATAAAGGGTTCCCTTGAGATGTCACGCATGAATGTTCTTAGGAGTGTTTCTAGTAACCCACTATTGGTTCCCCTCGTTATGAAGGTGACAGCTGAGTGCTTCAAATTATTGGGATGGACCATTTAATACAAGGATGGCAGAGTACCTCAACCTTCGACGTGCTGATCCTGATCGTTCAGGACACCAAGACGGCGATAGAGTATATCATAATATATCAGATTGAGAAGTTTATGTTAAACTATTTCAGATTTCATGTTATCAAATAGATATATGTATTTTGCTTTCAAACTTGAGTAGAGCATAAAATTAATGAATAAACATTTTCTTAACTAGAGTACATGACATCAAACATATCTGAAATACATAAACTCCCTAACATTGAACACCAAAGTATATCACAGTTGCCGTTGTGATGCCCGAACTTGAGTGGGGGCGCGTGGGATTGGGTTTGACATTGCCTCGAAGTAGTAACTGAGAATCTCTTGATGGCTGTAAAACTCCTAACGACGGTCTAGCATTTTCCGGATGTTCTCCCCTAACACGTACAATCGCTATCATTTGCAAACAAAAAACACATTGTCACGATCACAAATGCAATACAGGTAATGAAATATTTAAGGCACAATTCATACCCGAGCTTGTATTGTAGATATCGGTGTCGGTTCCTCCTTGATAGGTTGGGCCCCAACTGTACTCTGTAGAACATAGGGATGGCAATGACGACTGAACCACTCCATATAGTCGGGCGTAACCAGATACCCTTCATATGCAAGAGGCAGGTTGTGAAGGTTCACCAAATTAGTGGGGCTGTGTCGCTGATCCCAGACATCGAACATATCCGAAAAGGTCAACTTCAAGTGGGTTGTACCAGTAGGCCGAGTCTCAATAGTGGGTGGGATACGGTCCATGGGTATGTTTTGCACACGTCCGAACTGTCTTAATACGCGGTCCGGCATGTATGGTTCATGGATATCTGAAATGGACAAAACCCCTCTATATCGAGAAACTCGAAAGTCAGCGTCGAAGTTAATGAACCTATCCTCGTACGACATGAACCTTACGTCCTCGGCTCTTATCGTGTCCAACTGAGTGGTAATGTTGTGTACCCTCTCCAGAGTACGTGGTGGTGCGGCTCTATGCGTCCACCGACAAGCCCACCTACGATCAATTTGGCGGGTCCGCTCCTCAGCCATTGCAGGGGCAAATGCCGGAAAATGTGCCCAGATCCAAAACTTTATACATATAAAAGAAAAACAAATTAGTCTAATTGATTGAAAGCACCAATTTTGTATGTAAACCTTATAAGAATACCTGAACCAATGCAGCGCACCCACCCATGGTTCCCACCCCTTCCCTGCTCGCGATGCCCAGGGCTCGATACAAGAGGGCAAGCATGGCAACACCCCATGAGTATTGCCCCGTCATAGCATGATTGTAGACTAAGTCAACTGCCCACAAGGGTATGTGTGTAGTCGACTTATCATTGATAAAGATCGCCCCAAGTACTATCAATAGATACCCGGTCGCAATAGATTATGCATAAGCATCGCCATTAGGAATCATCGCCTTCATCATCTCCTCTAACTTTTCCTGACGGAAGCGCGCCCCTCGACTGCTCATGTCTATAGTGGATATGCCAAGTCTGTTGGTGAGGAAAGACCGGCGTTGCGCATCGGTCATAGGTGTACGTGGGGCAACTCCGTCAATCTGTAGGCCAAGTATGATGGCTACATCATGGAGGGTGATAGTCATCTCACCCCAGGGAAAGTGGAACGTGTTCGTCTCGGGGTGCCATCGGCAGATAAATGCTTGGATCAAAGAATGATCCACCGTGCCAAACTCGATGTCCTCAAGATCTGTAAGGCCACTTAGTCTTGCAAGTCCGAACCAACTCATAGGGGTAACAACATGAGGCAAGTTTCTGAGGAACTGAATGTGGGTGTTGCGTCGAATGCATCGAATTAGATTGTCCTCCTACAGGGGAAAAACACATAATTCTTTAGGTACTAATTAAATATTTAATTTAAGTAAGAACTTTCAAAAGAAAATATAAATGAATACATACCTCACCCATCCAAATAAGTCTACATATGTGCGTTCTATACCACGTCAATGGTTGATTCTCTAGTGGTCGGCCGTCATTGGTAACTGGTGGTTGTAGTTGTTCCTCATCTATGTGCTGTGGCCCTTGTTGTGGTGGGTCCTGATGGACCGGCTGCTGATGTGAATGCTCTTGTTGCTCATAATAGTACTCGTAGTCATAACCAGCATCCGTCGCCACATTGTGGTAGTCATACGCTTCGGGACCGAATGCCTCCTGATTATCGCCATCATCTGTGTTGGCGTCCTCAAATTCCTCTTCATCGGACGCATCTGACCTAGCTGCGTCGTCCGACTGAATATCCTCGAGCCCTAATGTCCCGCTCGGGAAAGGAGACGATGTACGCTCTGAGGAGGAGCGTCTCAGAGTAGGTCGACTCGGCCCAGGCGACCGTGTCCTATCCCGTATAATTGATGTAAGCTATAAACAAAACCTAATAATGCATAAAGAAGAAAATTAATCTTACCTTTTCAACAAAATGGAGATGCGATGAACACCTTGATCCTAAACACAATGAAAAAAATTTCAGATCCAAAGTTAATGAAAAAGGAAGAAAACATTTCAGATCCAAAAAAATTTCAGAAGCACAATGATGGAGCAAAGGAGCTTCAATGGCGTTAAATTTCAGAAGCACAATGATCCAAAAAAATTTCAGAAGCATAATGATCCAGAAAAATTTCAGATCTAAAATGAAGATAATGAACAAAGAAGAAAATCTCTTACCTCTTAAACCGAATGAAAGAGCCGAATGAAAGACCAAAGAGCTTTCAATGGCGTTAAATAGGCAAAAATTTCACACAATGATGGAGCCTCAATACCTTGCAGAGATTCAAAAGCACAATGATGGATCCAAATTATCATTGTACTACTGCCGAAAGAACGGAACAGCAAAGATGGCGTCAGTTTGCAGAGATTCCCCTGCAGATTCCCTCCAGCTGCAGCGTCAAATCCGGGCGTTCAGAGATTCTCGCGTGCCACAGTGTCGTCACATCCGCGCACTCGCCGTGCACAAACGCGGATCTGCGCACTCGCCGTGCGCAAACGCCGATCTCCGCTTTCGTAGTGCGCGGCTGCAGATCCCCAATTCCTTAGCGCTCTCGCTGTGCGCAATCGCGAAGGTCGGCCGTGTAACTGGCGATAATTTGATCGTGTATATAGCAAATCTGTTCTTTATATGAATTATTTTATGATTTGATAATATAAACTTCCATATGCTTAATTGGAATACTTTTAGGATAGTTCATGAACTAAGTATGGGGTTATTTTATTAAAGAGGTTATCTTATAAAGGGTATTCAATTTTGCAGGAATGGATTACCTACTGATTGAGGATAAGGACCTATTTGAGCTGGCCCAGGATCTAGCAGCACGGGCTGAAAATGCCCGTTGGTATGACCGGCCCACTATGGAGCAGCTGGGGATGCACTATTGGATGACCCAGGCGTTTGGGTGGCTTGATGCGGACTGCTTATTAGAGCCCCTGGACTACCATTACCCGGTCCTGACTGGAGAGTTCCTTGCCACTCTCCGCCGAGTACCAGACTCGCCTGCCTCACAACAGCGGGTCCACTTCCAGCTGGGCAACACACCATACACCAGGTCCTTACAGGAGATCAGCGAAGCCTTCTCCTTTACCCACACCACCAACCCATTTCACATCCAGGACACAACTGTGATGTGGCGTTACGTGACTGGCTTGTTACAGCCAACCAGGGACACTACCTACACCTCCAACATAGCCAGTCCTCTTTTAGCCACCATTTTGAGGATTCTGGGTAGCACCATATGGGCACGACCAGAGCTGCGGCGGCCTGTTCATCCAGAGATAGAATGCCTCAGACGAATACTATTCCAGTCTGACTACCTGCCGCTCGCCCATGCTTGGCTTCAGCACTGCATCACCCGCTGAAACGACCCCACGGGAGCCATCTACGACGGGTGTATGGTGGCTATCCTAGCTCGCCACCTAGGTGTCCCATTAGACAACTACACTGCATGGGCGGTCATGAGGATTAACTTTGCGTCCCTGCAGAAGGGACATATCATTACTCGCCGCAACAACAGTTGGGTCCATTACAGATTCCATAGGGCTATTCGGCAGGAGCTGATGGGTCTGCACAGAGTTCGCAACTGGTACACCACCTGGATATGGGTGGAGTATCACCCTACTATCGACCCAACCGCTGATCCAACACTGAGGGATGAGCCGATTTTTAGCGAAGACGACATGGATGAGGATGACGCTGGGGAAAACAACAAGGCTGACAGTGCACAAGCCTCTCACTAGTCCCATCATTCTCACCAGTCCCCACAGCCGCTCCATTCCCACCACTCCCCTCCGCAGCCTCCCTCTCATCACTCTCACAATACCCAGCAGGCTCACTATGCTGGAGGATATTCTGAGGCATTCGTTATTGAGATGCGGGAGTTCCAGACGACAGTGCTGGATCAGCTGGCTTCCATGTCTCTCCAGATTAAAACTATAGACAGACGCCAAGAAAACATGTATGCAGACAACAGGGCTCACCACACCTATGTCAGACAGATCTTTGGGGGCATGGATCAGCAGTTTTGGGGCAGGCCGTCCCAATTACAGAGGCAAGGGAGCACCCACGACGCTGGTGGATCATCTACACAGCAGCCTGGTAGCTCTTCCCATGGAGGAGCTCCTGACTATCAGGTTGGCTTCCAGTATCCATACTATGGTCTACCACCGCCAGCACCTCCCCAGTGACAGCTCTGTGAGTTTCTTTTCCCCTACCTTTGATTTTATTTCTTTGACAGTGAGGACACTGTCTGTTTTAAGTATGGGGTGGGAGAAAAAGGCTATATTGAGGACTTTAAGTGTTTATGTGCTTTCAGAACTTTATTTGTACTTTTAAAGTCTTATTTCATGGTTTGTACCGAACTTTTTAGGACATGGCACAACTTTGTACTCAAAGAAAAAAAAATAAAAAATGTCGAAAAAGAATAAAAAAAAATGCATGTTTAATTTTTGCATTGTCTTAGTTTTTATACCCTAACTTAGATGTCCTATGATGATAAATAATGACTGACTTGATCATGTAAACCCTATGGCATGTTTGGAAGGTTTAGCCTAAGTCCCCGAAATTGTTTTCATGTGGATTGTGAAGTTGTGATGAAATTGAGCACATATGATCCTAAGCTAAAAGGTTGAAATCCAACAAAATTTGTCCTAGTGAGAATTTTGGCCTTATAGGGAGAACATTAAAAATCCCTCTGCTTTCTTGAGTGTATTTACTCTTCCTATGCATCTCTAAATGTTGTGATAGTTATTCAAAGCCAATGCATTTATATGTTTATGTGAATGAGAATTAAATGATGGATGCATCTTTTAAGCCAATTTTATCCTCTCTTTAACTACCCTGCATTATCCCTGTTTGAAGCCAGAACATTAGCCTGAGACTTTTATTATAAACTCCACAAAATTATCCTTAGCCAAATTGAGCCTGACCCCCATTTGGGAATTAAGACTTAGAGTTGGTTGGAATAATGGTTTGTGGAAGGAATGAGCTTGTGTTTGATTTCAAGTGAGAAGAAGTTCTGAGTTTATTGAGATATGGGTTGGTTGTATATTTTTATTTTGCTATGCATACTATGTAAAAGGATCTTTGGCTCACCCTATAAATGCACTAGTCTTATGTTATTTTTGTTTTAAAAAAAATCGAAAAAAAAAAAGAAAAGAAGAGAAAAACAAAATAAGAAAAGTTTGTGATTATGAATAAAGTGCATGAGCCAAATTTACCTTATTTCTTTCATTTTCGCAAGATTCATACTTTGGAGAGGTTAATTAAGTTTGAAAGGTTACATACTTCATTGAGATAAGTTGGAGAGTTTGGTTGAGGCATATGATTAAGAGTTATGGTTTGGTTGTGTTGGAGATTTAGGAGTCTTGATTCCCGAATTCTACTAAGCACCACATGGCCAAATAATTTTACCAAGCCCCATTACAACCCCGCCGAATGGAATCTTCTTTGAAGACTTCTATTGAGCGAAGTCCTCCTGATAATTCTTGTTGCATTTACATAATTGGTTGCGAAGTGGATTTATATTTAAATTGCAATGTTTATGAGATTGTATATGGAATTGAGTTGAGAGTTGATCTTCATAGCCTAAACACATTGAGAGTTGAGTGAAAACACTTTACCCTGGTGAGGTTGGATTTATATTGCCTATGCCTATGGATCGGTCATATATGTGTGATGACGTTAAATTCACTTGTCTTACATTGATACTACTTTTGAGATGTTGCTTTTGACAAAGGCGAAGACTTGAAGGATGTGTTGTAGGTATTGGTTATTGTTTGGTTATTGCTTGAGGACAAGCAAGTCTAAGTATGGGGTGATTTGATGTCACTAAAATAGCCATGTTTTTATGCACATTTTAGCTCCATATTTTATATACTTTGCATATTTCGGGCTGGGAATATGTTGAATTTATGTAGTATACGCTTATTTGCAAGAAATAGAGATCTACATAAGTTTTGGTTTAATATTGCACAATATGGAGCCATTTCGGGACAAAACCAAGAAGTAAAGATGGAAGCTGAAAGCTACTCGTTATCGACGAGTTTTACTCGATATCGACAAAGATGAGGCACCAGAGCACGGATCGAGGAGGAGCTCATCGAGGAACTGAAGACTGAAGCTACCCGACTCCAGGACACTACTCGATATCGAGTAAAGTTATTCGATATCGACAAAGCTGAAAGTCATAGCTGGAGTCGAGGAGGAGCATTTGATCGAGGAGCCGAGGAGAGCTACTCGACCTGACTAGACAACCGGACACTGAGCACCACTCTCCTCGATATGGAGGAAACTCCTCGATATCGACAAACCCAGAGCACATGTCCGGGCAACGTCGAGAAGAAGCTTTTTGATAAGGACGGGCAAGCAAGTCGATGAAACCTCTCTCCTCGATATCGAGTTACTTACTCGATATCGACAACACCAGAAGCACGCACCCGAGCCATGTCGAGGACCAGCTAGTCGAGCATGCCACTAGAGCCAAGTCGACACACCACACTCCTCGATATCGAGGAGTTTACTCGATATCGAGTACCTCTTTTTTGGGCCGCAGCGCCGCTGGGCCTGTCCGAGCATGACTTGGGCTGTTGGGTTGTGAGATGTCCGAGTCTATCATGTTCTATCCAAGTTTTATCAAGTCTATCAAGGATTCATCCATGGAGGAGAGATTTTCTATCTATGACGAGAAGATAAAGAGATTTTAGATATTCCCTTTTAGCATTAATGTTTTATCCACTATTTAAGTTTTATCATTAGATATAGATATAGATTGCTTTCCTTGATTAGCAAGGATTAAGCCCTATAAATAAAGCCCATGGGGCTGAGTTTTTATTCATTCAATTTCAGAGATACAATTACACATAGAGGTTTTAGGAGTTCAAAGGTTTTAGGGTTTTGGCATTCTGCGAAAGTTGAGTGCCGGGATTGTAAAGACTTTGAATATAGTTTATTGCAAGTTATTTCTTTCAAATCAATGTCTGCGATTGCGATGAGGCGCGAGTAGTCCACCTACTTCTGGGGTTGGGGTGAGCCCAACGAGAGCCATGTTGGTGGATTAGCGATTGCAAAAGGAGGTATTTTGTCGTTATCTTAATCTATTCCCTATGTGCTTCATCTTTGATTGAGAAATTGAAGAACTCATGTTGTGAAACTTGGGTAGTAATTAGGATTTCTATTCGAAAGATTATAAATGCTAATTATGAAAAGGAATAGATGCAATTAGGGTTATTTGTCGCGAGATTTATATTCATACTTGTCAGATTAGGTGAAAGCCTTTTCCTTTATCGATAAAGTCACCGCCTTTTATGATTTTTATTCCGCTTTCATGGTAATCTTTGTCACAAACCCTAATCTTGGAAGTTCTCTTTCATTCATAAAGTTACGACTCGAAACTGCTTGCTTTTACTTTCTGCCTTCCTCGATATCGACTAAGTTTAGTCGATATCGACTACTGATTCCCGATCCTAGATCGTCGTAGCTTCTCTTGTGCAGGTACTCGACAAAGCCATCCTCGACATCGACATCTTTACTCGATATCGAGTAGGGTGTCCTCGATATCGACAACAATCAGTGCATGCTGCTGCGTGAATCGACTTGTTCGATCTTCTGTCGACTAACCCTAGTCGAGATCGAGCAACCTGTAAGTCGACTTCTGTCCGTGAGATTGCACCGCTGCCTAGGATCCACTGACCAGCTTCCTCGTGGATTCGAACCCGACTTTCTCTTACTACATTGGAGGGAGTCTTGAACATTATTTGTTGGGATTCGATCGGTTTGCTTTACTTTATTTACTTACTGTTTGCATTCTCGATTTCCCTCCTATCAACAACAACTCACTAGGGCGGCGGCTGAAACAAGTAATACTGCTGGAACTGCTGGCAAAAAGTATCAAAGCTGGACTAGAAAGGGGTAAGGGCACTAGCATGCTCCTCCTGGTGCTGGTAAAGTGAGGCATGAGCCTGGTGCCACTTAGAATCGTGCGGATCCTGGCGCTAGAGGAGGTCCTAATGGTACTGTCTGAACTCTCTGCCTTGAGTGATCTGCATCTAATGGATATCATCCAAGAGCCACACATAATGGCCTGAGTGGGAAGAGGAGGAGGGATGAGAGCTCATATCTGTGTTAGAATCGCCAGCCCTCGCTTGGCCGAACTCGCCCCTTCAAAAGGCAGAGAGTGGCATCTACCACCCTGCCTCATTAGCAGTCGGTGAAGGCTCCTCCTTTTCTTCCTCAAAGTCATCAGAAATTCCCAGAAGCTCAGAATGAAGATTGAAATCAAAGATGGAAGGTCTAATGGGCAACTATGTAGGCAGGCGGATGATGTGATCCTTCTGTGCTCCCACCTTCAAGCTATAGGGAGACATGTCTCCCTCCACATGCCTCATCCTGACAAGCATCTCCAAGGATAGGTGGGAGTCCCCCGCCATGGGTGGCAGATCCTGAAAAGCAACTCAACAGCGAAAGGCGATGAGGGTAATGACACCTTCGAAGCCTATGGTGGGTGTGTCTCTCTACGGTCCCCCTATCAACATATCAGCGCAAGCATACAAAATCAACTGAACCCAATCTAACGTAACATCATTCTCCGGCATCAGATAATACAGAGCAGCCCAACTCTTCGGTGAAACCTTGTTCATCTCATTCTGCTCAAAGAAGGTGTTGTTCAACCTCTTATGATAGAGACGAAAGGCGAGGTGAGTGATGGAATAGTTGTAATTGCCCCCGCCAGTCTTCCACGGGGTTCCATTAGATGCTTCCCAAGTATCAGCAGGCCTGGGATACGAGAGGATTCTCCTCCAGTTGTCTATCGGTGGCCTTGTGGCACCTAGGAAATGCCTCAAATGGGTCTTTGAAGATCGAAAATGCCTACCCATCAACGAGAATTCAAGACTATCATCCTCATGGACCTCTAGGGTCACTAGAAACTCTCTAATCAAATCCGGATAAGTCAGTTCATGTATAACAATCAGATTCCCAACCCCACCTTTACCCAAAAGCATTCGGCAAGGCTCTACAAGACCAAGTTCGATTAAAGTCGGATGATCGAAAAACTTAGTGGTCGAATACTTTTGACTTTCCAAACTAACCCAACGCAGTCTCGTCTAATTTTTCATGTTATCAAGTGCAATCATGTTCAGGAATGAAGTCATGATGGAATTGAAAAAAAAAAGGATCGAAAAATTACAAAAAAAAGCCGAAATTCACAATCTGCAGGAGCGGTGGGCGTCGATGATATAGACAGTGGGTATAATGGTACTCAAAAATGCAAAATCAGTGGTCCAAAGATGGAATCTACCCTATTCGCTTTTTTGCTTCACGAAAAATGTTACCACGGCCCTTGGCACCTTGAATATGGACTCAAAGTAAGGTTTTGGTGTTCTGAGAGGGAAAGGGAACTCTTTGAAGGGTAAGGAAAGTTGAAAAGAATGGAGGATTCTTGTAAATCGAGATATGGAGATTCCTAGTGTGTGGGATGAATGACAATCAAGGCAACATTTGGACGGGATCGAGGTGGTGTGTGGTGAAGGAGAAAGCATAGATGTTTGAGGTTGTGGAGGTTAAGGGTTTCGATGTGAGCGAAGGAATTAGAAAGAAATAAGGGTTTAAAAATATTTGTGGGCCCCTTCTTTCGCACACCCGGCGGCCCGAAGAAATCTACTGAATGAGGCCAGTGGCGGCACCGGTTGTGTTGTTTTCCAAGAACGTCCAAACTTTCTCAATTTAATCCTTGAAAGAAAATTTAAAACTTACCTTGGGTTGTCTCCCGAGAAGCGTCTTTGTTTTACATCCTTGGCTAGACGTAATGAATCATCTATTGCTCATCAGGTGGGTCCTCCAAATGCCAATCATCCATGACTTGCTGGAGATGTCCTCATGATACTTCTTGAGCTTGTGACCATTCACTTTGAAGATGTCGCCATCAATTAAATTTTCAATGTCCACCGCACCGTGAGGGTAAACATGAATCACCAAGTAAAGGCTTGGCCATCTAGAACAAAGCTTACCTACGGAAAAATTAAATCTTGACACATACAGCAGGACCTTATTCCCTAGGTGAAATTCCTTTCTTAAAATATACTTATCATGCCATTTTTTTGTCTTGTCTTTATAGATCATGGCATTGTCATAGGCATCCCACCGTATCTCCTCTAATTCTTGAACTTGAAGCATCCTGAGTTCTCCAACCTTTGTTACATCCATGTTCACTACTAGAATACCGCAATTAGACATCATGTGATTTAAGTCTGTCAAAAAAATACCAGATGTGATATTAGTCTATTATATTAGTTTTTAAATTTGTGATGTTGAAAAATAATTCGACATCAATTAACTTTTTTGACAGATGTTAAATTGTTCATTCTAAAAAAAATAAAAAAGCGGGATTTTGAATTTGAAAGGCGCGGAGAAACACTTAGAAAAAATTTGAAAACCCGCACATGCTTAATTTCAAAGCCCACTCAGTCCCACATACTTACATTCACTTAGCTCCTCTTCCATCCATCACCCCTCGTCCAAACCCTCTCGTCCCCTCAGCTCCTCTCCCAGACTCATCCTCGCCACCGGCACTACAACGGCCACCACCGCCACCACCGTCGCCGCCACCTGTCCTCTTTCTTGTTCCCTACTTTCATCTCCAATTTCTCCTCCTCCTTCAGATCTGAGATCTCCTTTCTCCCGATGTCATCCCGAAACCCCAAACAATTGAAGCCACCGACGACTAACTCCACATCCTCCTCGTCGGCGTCTCCGACCCTCCACCTCCTCCTCAGCGATTGACCTATTTTTGGATCTCTGTTCACGATTTTACTCTCTTGTCCCGCCTCCTGCTGCGCTGTTGTTCGAGCTTCCTCCTCCGTCCATCTATTTTGTCGCCGGAGACTCCTAAAACGCCCAAGGTAAGCTTCTTTAGCACCAATTTGTCATTCAATTTCTATCTCAAATCGGCTTTCCTATAGCTCCAATTCTAGGGTTTTGAAATATTCTTTTTATTTTGGTCTATGAGAAAACTTGTTTATGTGATGCTTGAAGAGATGACTAAAAGCCCCGTGTTTGTGGAACTTGAGTCGGGACTTGATGGATAGCAGTTAGCTAAGTCGACAACATCTTGATTGGTGACGCTTTGTGGTTGAGGTACATTGGAGGAGTTTTGTGTAGAAACTACTAGTAATAATTATTTCGAGGTAGGCCAAATGTAATACAACAACAAGTGGGTAAAAGCAGTAACCTATGCTTCATGTAGGTGAAAGCAATAATGTTTGTTTGACTGATTGATTTTGCTAAAATACTGTAGATACAATTTACTTCTAAAAGTGAAAAAGATTTGATTCTTATTTTGCTTGTTTTATATGTACTATGATGTAGGAATTAACCTTGAACATAAACATTGCAGGGGCAAAACAGCAGAAACATGCATATATAGGATGGATGTCTTGTGTTCACTAGTTCAAATACTACAAATGCAAACTACTATATGATGTACTACATGTTTTAGCGCTGGGCGTAAGTGCATCTATGCATTATGAATTGTTCCATCTTTGTGTCATATTTTTTTCATTATAAATTTTTTTTTTTGCTTTATTCTCATCGTCAATGTTACTGGCTCTAGTGAAATGTAGCCCGATAACTTGTGTTTGAGTTATCCTGATTACAAGGGTTGTGAAACTAAACTCTATAGTTATCATGTTTGAGTTATTATGGCTCCTGGATGGAAAATTCATTCACCCTTTTTCTCCTATTTTACATTGTAAGACTGTGACTTTGTTAGGCATCATATTTGAGTTATTATGGAATACTCTTCTACTCTCAATTCATGTGAAAGAGATACTTTTATGTTGTTTGAATGTTCACTCTGCTTGCTTGGAATTTAGATTTGTGATTAGCTTGATACTTGCATTCTATGTTAGACGGGCTAGTGTGAGTTGATATCTTGTTTGTTTATTTGGATTGTACGTCAAACTTATAAAAAAAACTGAAAAATCAGGGCCTTAAGTTGATATCAGTCTTTTGATTTTTGTTGTGGTGTAAGGTTAGATTTTCTATTTTAGTAAACCTTCCTAGCTGGAGGAACTGAGGAAGGTAACGATCTCATCCAGTTCAGTTATCTCCACCATTTGGTATCTTCTCCCATCTTGTGCTTCTATTAATGCGATTCATCACTTTCTATTTTCATTTCATTTCGTATCAAGTTACTGATTACTTTTGATCGAATTGATATTCAAAATTGAATGGTTGTGTCATGGGTAAGGTATTTTGCTTTGTAAAATTTATAACAAGTATAAAGGTTGGTTTTTGTTGGATGCTCCCTCATGTTTGCTTGTAAATTTATGGAGTAATATTCTGCTTTTTTTTTCTAATATCTATAACATGCTTGATATAGTAATGTGCATGGGGGCTAGAACAGGTGCCTACATTCTTAGAGAGCGTTTTCTTGGTTTGATACTTATCTCACCTCTCCGCAAAGCACCTTCTTGGACTGAATAACTGTAAAATAACGTCTTCACTTTTTAATGCCTTCGATGTTATTCAAGTACTTGTATCACTTGTATCTAAGAAATTTTAGACTAGCTGGTCTGTTGTTTCATGTAGGTAATGTCAAAGTTTCTTTATTTCTATCGCATGTGTAGTTTGCTCAAGGAGTGCCTGCAAAAGGGATATTTCAGTCAGGTAATGGCGATTTCAGTTATTCAGTGCTCCCTTCTTTTTCCCAAAGTAACCATTCTTTCTTCTTCCTTCTCTTTACCCTTTTAATCCTCTTTCTTTATTTTATTTTATTTTTTCCATAAATTAATTACCCATTTATGCAATTTCATCATGAACCATGACATTTACCTCGAGCATTGTCCTCAATTCGAGCTACGTTGTTCTGTTCATGATGCAGTAATGTCTATAACGTTGTTGAGCAGAAAGGTTTCTCACTCACTCTCTCTCTCTCTCTCTCTCTCTCTCTCTCTCTCTCTCTCTCTCTCTCTCTCTCTCTCTCTCTGTAAAGCGCTCAAACCAATACATTTTTCTAGGATAGATATTTTCCCAAAATCAATAATTGAAAAATAAAAGGGGTATGAAGGTTAGTGGAGTGTGCATATTAGATGTATGCTTGCAAGTACATTCGATTTTTTTCTTTCTTAAATTGATGTTTGGTGGCATGAGGTCAAAATCAATACCTGTGAGGGTATGTGTTGCTTACTTATCTACCTTATTTTCAGCTCATTAATGACATAATTTCATGAGATCACCTGCCAGTCATTGTTGATGCCACAAACTTTTATATTCTGGTTTATATTTTGGTATATATTATGCTATTCACTACTTGTACGTATCTAATCTTTACACTTATAGGTTTGGGCAGCCTATCAAGGTTAATTGGGCATATGCTAGTAGTCAGAGAGAGGATACTTCAAGTAAGTAGTGATTTCTGAATATGCTTGGCTCCTAGAGTTAGAATAACTGTTACATGTTTTATCTCTAGAACATGACTTCTTCACATGCAATTTTCAGGTTTTACGACGGAAACCTGAAGCACTTGTTAGTGTGTTACCGACATTGAGGGATAATATAAAATATCAAGGATGAGGTAAGCTTCAACTGATCGTGTGGACGAGATAAGCATTTGCTAAAAATAAAATAAAATGAACCATACTCACATGAGCTGAAATTGGTGGATTGATGATTCCATCCTTAAAATTAGACCTATACATGTTCTTTTAAGTGTTGGCTTGCTTCTTGCTTTAGTTGGTGGCATGGGCTGACTTGGGTTCATTTTGCGCTCATCTTGTTGTTTAGATCTTTTTGTTGTAGTTTTTCCTCGGTTTTAGGGGCTGTTTTGAATCTTTTGATTGCATTAAAAACTGATCATTGCTTCTGCGTTTGTGACTGGTTTAGCTGTCATTAATTCAATCCGTTGCTACTTTAATTTTGGTGCTACATTCTTGGGCTGTATAAGCTTGTATGCATTGTTGGGAATATATTTTTGTGGTGTTATGGGGCTGATTTGTAGTTGCTTGCGATGCTGAATTTGGGGGCTAATTAGAGCTGCTATGAAATGATCATTTTAGTTCGGTAATGTATGAATATCCTGTTTCATTGTGCTTCTAATTATCTCGGGGGAAATGGATACAAACACACTATTGCCTATCCAGGCTTGCTGAGTATTACTTCATTGTTTGCTAACTTTAGTTTGTACATGTATTATTTCCTCTTAAAGTGTCTTATGGTTTCATTCTTTTCATTTATGAGATCAGCCACCTAGTTTTACCTTAAATTTACTAATATCTTGGCTATAATGATTTGCTTAAGATTTCTCATAAAATTTCTTTTGAATATATTTGCTTCAGATGAGTTCCTTAAATATTGATGAACTGCGTGCAGGAAGTATGTTTCCACACTCAGAGGTAGTCATTTTGGCTCTATGGGCTCTCTCTTGTATACTATTGCCACTTGTACTGATTTTCTATACAAACATTTGTTTCAAATTATTATTCTTCTCTATTGAAGGACTGATTTTGTTGTTATACTTCAGTCCTAGATGCTTACTGAATTGTTGTTATGCACATATATTTAGGAAGGAGCCATTTTCCTATGGACATGACAACTGTGATCACTTGGTGAAGATATCTAAGGTTGGTGTGAGATCCACAAAATGACAATGTATGCTTAAATTAATTTCTCAAGTGCTCAAGAGATGGAATGGTTGCTATGTGTTATTCTTGTGAAATTTAGGTTGTCTTGGTAATCTTCAGTTGTTGCTATTGTGATTTTTGGTGGAGTTGGTGCTGACGCAGGCAATCAATCCTCTTTCAGTATTTACCCTTTTGTTTATTGCCTAGATCCATCAATTGTAAAAGTGTATCTTTCAAGTACCTATCGTTTGTAAAACATTTGTAAATATCGATTTCGCGTTTATTTTAATGTATATGTTCTATAAGTATCCATTATTTGCGAATTCTTATTATATGAACAAAGGTGTTGTGTATCGACCAAAAAAAATCGGATTATAGATAAAAAACGCTGTGCCTGAATAACTATGAAATCGAACCATAACATAAAAAGACATGTTAGTATCATTATAGACATCGTCTAAATAATCTAAATCAATGTGTAACATATATTTTTACATCATAATGTTAATATAAATTGATATATATTAATAACAATAACATCTTTATATAAATCTAAAATGATGTCCATATCATATTAATATATCAGTTATGTACATATTTCATACGATATATTATTTTAAAACAATAAAAAATCACTAATTATATATATGAAATTAATATACACAATATCAATATTATAAAAAAAGATGTTTATTTTGTTTTAATACATTGATTATTTTAAAAATAGTGATGTAAATGTAAAATTTAGGCATTGTGTGGACATTTTCAAAAGCTTATAAATGAAAAATAATGAGGCTTTAACAATAAGTGAACATGTCAAAAATAAATTTGATGGGGTGATTTATATCTATATTCAAAATAAAATAGATGTGTTAATCAAGAAAAGACATCGGCCTAAAACCGATGTAGAAAAGTTGACCTTTTACTACACGCACAAAGAGATCGGAATTTTTTTTAAAGACATCTGTTGTGAACTGATGTCTAATTGCATTTTTCTAGTAGTGGTTTGCTTGCTTGATAGCCCAATAGGCTTTGTGTTCAAGCTCTACCGGCAAGTGGAATGGCTTTCCATATACTAAGAAAAAGGGGGACATCTCAATGGGTGTCTTGTAAGCCGTGCGATATGCCCAAAGAGCATCTTCGAGTCAGAGACTCAAATCCTTGCAATTTGGAGCAACACTCTTCTCCAAATACTTTTTACTTCATGATTCAATAAATCCGCCTGCCCATTGGTCTGTGGGTGGTAGGTAGTTGAGATCTTCTAAGTCACATTGTACATTTTTAGCAGAGCACTGATAGTCCTATTGCAAAAGTGAGTTCCCCTATCACTGATAAGGTCTTTAGGTATTCCAAATCTAGTAAATAAACTTTTCAAGAACCTAACTACACGAGCATTATCAACTTTGGTGGTCTTTGCCTCTACACACTTGGAGACATAGTCCATCGCAAGGAGTATATAAACATTCCCAAAAGAACATGGAAAATGGCCCATGAAATCAATACCCCAAACATAAAAAAATTCACAAACAACAACCTGGGATAGGGGCATCTTAATTTTGCCTGAGATATTCCCTGTGCACTGACATCATGCCGAATTTTGTTCTTCTTAGCCTTTGGGCAGTTTCATGGAAGGATTCCTGACACTAAGTAGTTGACGATATCCGCGAACCATGGTCGACGTGTATTGGTACACATAAGAAGGACATAAATATCCCCTCCGTGCTTAGCAGATTCGGTAATGACCGCCAAATCGACGGAGCGACGGGTGCCGGTAATAGCGGCGGGCGTCGGTCTTGTAGTTTCAGCATCTGTCAATATCTTCAGCAGCCCTTCGTTAGGAAATTGTCCTAATCTTCGTGGTTTTATCCCCCACCATTAGTCCTAAGTATCCTACCTAGGTGATCTGCTACCAAATTCTCTGCCCCTTTCTTGTCTTTTATTTCAAGGTTGGACTCTATCAGGAGTAAAATCCATCTGATCAATGTTGTGAGCCTAATTTTCCATGTTTTATATCTACTTTTATATGGATTTCTGCATACATTTAATGCATTTGGACTTGAATAGTACAAAATCTATGTAGTTTATGCTTATTTGGAAAATTATGGAGTCTACACTAGTTTCTGTTTAATTTCGCAGAAATCAAGGCATTTAATAGCAATTCAGAGAAAGGACGGAAAGCTTGAAGTCAAATACAGAAAGTTCAAGGTCAAGGAGCAACGGAACCAGGACAAATCGAGCAAAGAATGAGAAAGAAGCAATTGTGCAAAACTGGTCGATGTCGACCAGACTTGGTCGATATCGAGTAAACCCAGTCGAATTCCAGAAGTCGAGCAAAAGCCACTCGAGGAACCCGGTTCTACTCGATGTCGAGTAGACTTACTCGATCTCGAGTACACATCGACGAGCCCAGAAGTTGCTCGAGCTCGAGTGCAATTCGAGAGCGAAGACCCTACTCGATGTCGAGTAACTTGGTCGACGTCGAGTAGCCATGTTGAGCAGTCCGAGTCCGAGATCGAGTTGTGTCCGAGAAGATAGTGTTACTTGTAAGCCAAGAGATGTGGAATTCTATCCACCCATATCAAGATCTATCAAGTCAAAAAGGATTTATCCACAACTAGTCCTAGTTTCCTTTTAGATTTATTTCCTTTATCATAATGTTTTATCTTTATGTTATTAGATAGAAAGTTTTAGATTTAGATATAACTAGCGTAGTACCCGTGCGTAACGCACGGGATTTGTAAAATATATTATATTTTATAGAAGATATTACCATAATTTATTTACATTATATAATAGATATATTATACTATTATAATGATATGAAAACGATATAACAAAATAATATAAATTTGGATTAAAAAAATAATGCTTATATCATATCAATATATAATATATGTGACAAAACGTCAATATCTCACCCTCCTCGTAGGGTCTGGTTTGAGATTTGAAATGCTCGAGGCAGGATATAAAAATGTGGTCCTCCACTATTATTTTTTGTTGTGTTAATTGATTGGAAGGTAAGACCAAATAATTTGGTAGTTCGACAACATATTACACAAACTCTAGGTGAATGGAGCTTTAAGAACTTTTGGATGGAGAGCACATAAAAATGTCGAAGAAGAAATATTCGTGTAATAAACTTAAAAGTAAAAAAAATTGCTTCATCCGTCTCAAAATATAAGTCGTTTTATTTTTTTGGCATGTTTTTTAAGACGCTAAAAGCTCTACAAAATATTATATTTTTATTGGTTTTTAAAAATAATATTATGCTTATTAATAATATAAACTAATAAAAAAAGATAATATTTTATAAAGTTTTTAGCTCCTTAAAAACGTGCTAAAAATAAAATGACTGATATTTTGAGACAAAGGTAGAATAAAGTTTAGAGTCACCACTGCTGTTTGAGAATGAGGTTTGCTAGCATTCTAAGTTTTTTAGTAAGTTGATTGATTACTTTGAGCATTAAACACACATTTGTTGTGGTAATGAGTTGGAAGGTAGCACTAAATAATTTGGTAGTTGGACTACACATTCAACAAACGCTACTGAATAGAATTTTCAAAACTTTGGGAGGGAGAGCACATAAAAAAATATAATATATTAATAAACTTAAAAGTAAAAAAAAATCCTTTCGTCTCAAATATATGCCATTTTATTTTTTTTTGGCATGTTTTTAGAAAAAGCTAAAAACTCTATTAAATATGATCTTTTTATTAGTTTTATTTGAGCATATTATATTATTTGTAATGTCTAAATAGAAGCTTTAGTATTATATATAGGCCAAAGAGAAATCCGGATAAGTAGAAAAACTATTATTTCATTTAAAATGAAAAAAATAATATTTTGCCTCGAATTTTACGTACCACTTCAATTTTGCAAAAAAAAAAAAATCAAACCGAATTAAACCTTTAAAGTTTTATAGACTAATGGATCACATATATACCGAGATCACGGATCATCTCAAGAAGATCGACTTGATCTTATCATCAATTTATTGAATAAACAAATATATTGATTAAGATAAGGAGGTTAGGATCATGCATGATTTTGCATATCCAGTAATCTAAATGATTTTTAACAGTCTATTTTATTATTGATATAAAAGTATAAAATAAATATCATTAGACAACTTTAACTAAAAAAAACAGATAAATTAAATACAATAATAAAATATTCAAGTATTTTTATTTTATTAAATACAATATCATTCCAACTTATGTTAGTTAGTTTCAATTTTTAAATATCCGAGTATCATGGAATCCTCAAATATTTTGACCAAAAAAATCAATAAACAAATTGTTTAAATAGTATTAATTTATTAATTTAAACAAATCTCGTTATTATGTGTTTTCAAATCATTCGTTAAAAAGTATTAGATATATTAATATAAATTTATTAATAAATATATTGATTTAATATTTTCTGACTTTAAAAAATCTTGGATAAAAAATAATATGCAAATTTGGAGAATTTGGTTAACAAATTCAATATTTTAAGTAATCAAAAATGATTTTAAGTATATTTATTTTAAATATATATATGGTGGTATGTTAAGTGAATGACCGTCATGTGACACTTTCAACATGAGGCCACCACGTGTATCATTCGCAGCTGCTTTAATATTATTTATGAAATCTTTTGATTTTCTCCTTTTGTTAAATTTATTTATTTTTAAATAATTATAAATGATTAATTTTAATAAATAATTAGACATTATAACATTTATAATCAACAAATTAACCGACGGGATTATATGTTCAAAATGACAAAGCTCTGGGTTTGTCGCACAATTATATAAAAAACAAATAACAGTTGAATCGAAAAATATGGAAAAAACAAATGTATAAAATATTATCAGAAATCCGATAAACACGAAAGGAAAAATGAATCTGCAGATGATCACCCAATGCATAAAAAAATGCCAAAAAATAAATAAAATATTACCCCACTTACATAATCGTATAATGATACGAAGATGCAAATTAGGTGGGTGTTGATATGGATTTTTTATTGTAATTTTGTTCAGGTTCAAGGAAGTTTATAAATGGTTGTGAATGTATATCACTGGGATTAATCAGTACTATATACTGGTCTATAGCTACAAACTACCAAATAAACGACAAATTTCAAGAAAACATAAATTGATTTAACGAACCAAGATATGTAGTTGTAAAACAAAACATAAGTGGATGAAGATTTGATATCGTCTTCTAATTTCATATTTCCAACCTAGATACTATCGATTATAAGTATACGGTGAAAGCACACATTGAAATATGAAATAACCTGAACAAATTATCTGCACATGACCCTCTGGGAAATCTGGAAAAAAAACATTATGCAAAAAATGATCGGAAATCCGATAAACAATCTAAAATATTATCGGTAAAAAAAAATCTGAAATATGGAAAAAACAATAGCTATAAAATATTATCGGAAATCCGATAAACACTGAAGGAAAAAGGAATCTGCAGGTGATCCTCCAGGATATTTGGGAAAAAAATTGCAACTTTGATATCCTAAGTTAAAAAAAAATTGGAGTTGTATCCGAAGAGAACTTAAGAGGAAATAGTGGCCTGCTGAATGATTATGTAGGAGGTATTTTTGAACATTAGGATGCGGTTAGGACACTTGCAATACTCCCACTTCAAACTATTGGGATAGACAGCAAATTGCTAGAGCTCATAGGTTGATCCTTCCTCCATTTCATCCATGGTGTCGGAATCAGATATTTTAATTGAAGGTTGCATCCTGTTTTCCTGCACTGAATAAACTAATAGATCAAAGTAAACGAACAAAATATAATTTATACATAATCGACGCACTGGAAGGGATGAGAAATCTCCTCATCAAGTAGGATGAAATCCAATGACTTTAACTTTGTTTGATCATCATAATCTCGTGTTTTCCAGTAACGAAGAACACAAATCTTGATCTTGACGATATGTCGTTTCTCGTTGACATGAGTAATTCAAACAACTCGAATAGATAAAGAAACAGGGGAGTTCTTTGAACGATTGATATGAAAATTTCACAGGGTACTGCTTAAATATATATATATATATATATATATATATATATATACATGTGAAATTTGATTTGAATTTTGAACATTAGTTTTTCAAAAATCAAAAATCAAATTCAATTCAAGATAAGTAGAAAAAAAGGAAACAAAAATCAAATCAGTATATGAAAAAATCGGATTGTGCAGTGGAAATATGAAAAAATTTCGGATTGAGGGTACCAACCGGCGGAAGATATCCGAATCAAATTTGAAAATTAAAGAAAAGTAGTGAAAAAAGAAGAAGAAACCAATGCTAAAATCTAGCGGCATAGGAAATAAAAAATGGAAATTAAAAAATAATTATGGAAAATTGAAAAAATAATTAAAGAAAAGTATGAAAATAAAAAAAGAAACAAATACTAAAAAAAAAAGATTTTTAAACATTTGGAGAAGCAATGGGGATATATCTTAAATCTATAAATTTAAATGTATGGCCGCCACGTGTCCCATTTGCAAGTGTTTTAGTATTATACTAGTGCAGTACCCGTGGGTACGCACGGGATTTGTAAAATTATAATTATTGGTAATATTGAGAAATAAGGTCAATAAATATAGTTAAATAAGAAATATGATTTCAAACTTATGTCCAACATCTTTTACAATAAGAAATTGAAATATATCAATGATGTATCTATTCAGCTCCATATTAATGGGTATATATATAGTTGTTTAAATAATTTCGAACCAACAGGTCACTTCAATATACGATTCTTGTGAAAGAATTCAACAGTAAAGGTGGTAATTAAACAAATAACTAATAACAAAATATACAAATCAATGCATATAAAAAGGAACTTGCCTATCATTCTTCACGATAAGATCAACTCTACCAAGTGTGAGTAGAGATATATGATGAACTTCTTTTATATGTAAATGGATAAATATTGGATTTTAACAAATTACTGTATAAATAATTTAGCAATAAAAATGCCACCAAAATTATAATAAAGTAATGATACAAAAAAATTATAATAAATTATAAAGTGTATTTATCTTAGTTGATATAGAGTGAGTATTAAATCATGAAGTCATGTGCTCCAATTCCTTTGGCTAACTTTTTGCTTTTTTTTTTTCATTTTTTTAAATTAAAAATGATGGTTAAAATAATAAATTTAAGGATTTTTTAAAATATTTTTTCTAACATTCCTTCTCATATATGAGTATAAAGAAAATAAGATGATATGCAAAGATTATTAAAATAAAATGAAAAAAGATGCAAAATATAAGTGTACGTAGTTTCCTATTTTAAAAGATATGCAAACATAAATAAAATGATAAATATATGTAGTTGTCTATTTTAAAAGATTTGTATACAAAGATTATTAAAATTGAGATAATTGTGTGACATAATATGTGGCATTATGACATGGCAAAATGTGATTGGCTAAAATTTTAGGTGGGAAAATTTTTCACCAGAAACTGACATGTGGCAGTTCAGCTTCTGCTTTAGTATTGTATAAGATTGTTCCTTCCTAGAATAGCTACATGGGACATTATAAATAAGGCTTTAGGGATTGGATTTTAGGATCATCCAAGGCAAGCCACAAGAGAACACATAGAGAGAGATATAGCGAGCAGGAGAGAGAGATCTTGGAGCCGAGTGCAAGTTTGTGAAGCAAGAGCGGAATTGGCTTTATTCGGTTGTAAGTCTTGTTTGAGTTTATTTAATGCAATTTAGTTCATTTTTGTTATTGATGAGTTTCTTGATGATGAAGAGCGAGTAGTCACCCAACTTCTAGGGTCGGGGTGAGCCCAACGGTGGCTATGTAAGATGATGCAGTAAAGGTACAATCTTTTGATGTGAATTCGTCTTCTATCCCTATGAGCATGATTCTTTTGCGAAAGATGAAGGTGATCCTTTTTTTGTGTTATTGAAGCGAAAGTGATCTTAATGCAACTTGGATTAATTATGTGAAAAAGGGTTAGTAACAATTAGGGTTTATGCGAAAGCTTCTATCTTCCTATTTGTTAATAACGAAAGTTATTTGATGAAAAGCATGATCTTTTATGCCTTTATGTGTTATTTTACATGGTTATCGTTGTGGTGTTGATACCCCGATCTTGGAAGTCTTTAGTTTATTGAGTTAATTTCGTGTTTACATTCGCTTTCGTACGAAAAGGTGAGAATTTTCGGTTCTGCATACTCGAAATCGACAAGATTTGGTCGACGTCGAGGACTATTGGTCGACGTCGAGTAGATTTCATCAAGATCGACCAGTTTTCGCTTTCGTTTTCGTCTTTTGTTGCTTTTTGCTTTCTGTTTTATTCGACAGTGTAGTCGACGTCGAGGATACTGGTCGACATTGAGGACTCTTCTGGTCGAAATCGTGCCGAGTTTTGGAACTGAAAAGGCGGACGTTGACATGCTTCCTCGTGGATCAATCCTGACTGCCTTCTACTACAATGTGAGGAAGTCTTGTATTTATTTGCTGAGAACGGGAGTCAGTTTGCTTTATATTTTATTTATATTTCATACTTGACACATCCTCATGCAACAACAATCAACCTAGGTTTGGCGTCATCTTTGTCACGAGATAGCGGAGCGCTGCATGGTCATTATAAACTATTACCTTGGCACCCAACAAATATGGACCGAACTTCTCAAGGGAAAAAACCACATCCAAAAGTTCCTTTTCTATGGTGGTGTAGTTCCTTTGAGTCGTATTCAGCATAATTGGTGCATAGTATATCACATGAGAGGTCTTGTTTACCTTTTGCCACAAAACAACACCAAAAACATAATTACTAGCACACATCAACTCGACGGAGTCCAAATTGGAGCCTGAATAATAAGTGCTGATGTTAGCTGATCTCTAAACTCATGAAAGGCTTTCTTATACATCACATCAAACTAAAAGGGGACATCTTACTTAAGAAGGTCACATAGAGGTGAGGTGATCTTTGAAAAGTCTTTGACAAAACTGCGATAGAAACCTGCATGACCTAAGGAAGAGCGAATTTCACGCACATTAGTGGGATAGGGAAGAGTTTGAATAAGATCAATTTTCTCTTTATCAACCTCAATTCCCTTTTTGGAGACAATGTGACCAAGAACAATTGCCTTCTCAACCATGAAATTGCACTTTTCAGAATTTAGAACCAAATTAGTCTCAACACAATGCTTAAGCACTAACGATGGATGACGCAAACAAGAATCAAAACCATTTCCATGAACAGTAAAATCATCCATAAAGGCGTCAATGAAATGATCAACATACTCAGAGAAGATACTCATCATGCATCTCTGGAAGTTACAAGGCGCATTACATAACCCAAAAGGCAACCTGCTATAAGCAAAAGTACCAAATGAACATGTAGAAGTGGTCTTCTCTTGATCTTCAGGTGTAATATTGATCTGAAAATATCCTGAATAACCATCCAAAAAGCAATAGAAAGAACGTTATGTTAGGCGCTCAAGCATCTGATCAATAAAAGGTAAAGGGAAATGGTCCTTACGTGTTGCTGCATTGAGTTTGTGATAGTGATGTCCACTAAAGTAACCATGTTTTTGTGCATATTTTCGCTCCTTATTCTAAGTATTTTACGTATTTTGTTTTGGGAATATGTTGAATTTGTGTAGTATAAGCTTATTTGGAGGAAATAGAGGTCTACATAGGTTTTGGTTTAATTTTGCAGCATTTGGAGCCATTCCAGGACAAAACCAAAAGGAGGAGACGACAACAGAAATCTACTCGACGTAGACTAAGTCTACTCCACGTCGACTACAGACAGAGCAATATTCACTAAGGATGGAGACTAAAAGCTACTGAACTCGACCGAGTTACTCGACGTCGACTACCCTACTCGGCGTCAACCAGAGATGAAGGCCATAATCGAGTCCAACTAGAAGAAGTACTCGAGATGCACCAAAGATAGTCGAGATCGAGCAAGATCTACTCAACGTCGACCAGAGTTACTCGACGTCGACTACAATTCTATTGGGCCGAGAACGAATTGGGCCGATTCGAGGACAAGGAGAAGAACTTTTCCACGAAGCAATGACGATCTACTATCTGTTTATCAACATCTATCATCATAGGGGAAGATTTATTTTACCAAAAGGAGAATTATTATTTACCATTTAGGATTTATATCTTTATTTATCAAGTTTTATATCTTTATGATTAGATAGAGACTGCTTTCCTTGATTAGCAAGGATTAAGCCCTATAAATAAAGCCCTAGGGGCTGGTTTTTATTAATTAAATTTCAGAGATACAATTTCAATAGCAAGTAGAAAGTTTAGGAGTTCAAGGCTTTTAGGGTTTTGGCACTTTTGCGAAAGTTAGGGTGTCGGGATTGTAAAGATAGAGAATTTAGTTTAATGCAAAGTTATTTCCTTTCAAGGATGGTTTCTATGGCAATGAGGCATGAGTAGTCCACCCACTTCTAGGGTCGGGGTGAGCCCGATGATAGTGATACATGCTTGAGGTAAAGATTCAATATTTATTATGTTTTGATCATCCACTATCTTTATTATGTTTATTCCCTAAAGAATAGAGGTTCAGGTTAACCACTTGGATTATAAGCATAAAATTGGTAGAGACAATTAGGGTTACATGAAAGAGTTGTCTAATTGTTGGAAAAGGTGAAAGCTTGATCCTTGATGTGATTGCATGATTATATTTATCTTGTCTTATGCTTGTTTGGTTATCGTTGTTGCAAACCCGGGTCTTGAAAATCTTTATTTAATTTGTTTACAACCTACAATCTATCGTTCGTTGTGTCCTCGAAAAACTCAACATTTGGTTTATTTCTGTCCACGATTATTTGCCATCCTTACGCTCTTCAGCCACCTTTGCCGACACCACTAACGTTTCTGCAGGTTCATTTGACATCAACTAATCTAGTCGACGTCGACTACTGACTACTCGAGATCGAGTTCCCAACTTAGGAACGATTGTGGTTTTTGCTTTTACAGGTACTCGAGACGACAAGTTCTACTCGACATCGAGTACATCTGGTAGACGTCGAGTAACTTTGTTGCATGCTGCTGCTGATTCTGCTCGAGATCGACTGCACTGATCCAAGTCGAGTGCTTCTGAAGTCGACTTCTGAATGTGATTTCTTCTGCTACCTGAGATTCGCTGACCTGCTTCCTCGTAGATCGATCCTGACTACCTTCTATTACAACGGGAGAGAGTCTTGTAATTATTTGCACGGAAAGGAATTGGTTTGCTTTACTTTATTTATATTTTGTTTGAAAATCTCGATTTTCTCCTACAACAAATTGGCTTCGTTGCTGGGGAAGCGATCATTCGCGCCCTAGGTAGCTTGATTTCACGTTCTGCTTAGAGTCTTCTTTTACGGGTGTATGTGACGGTCTTGTCAAACACCTGAATTCAACGCTTTTGATGACCCAAAATGCCTTATACGCATCCACTCTAGATTGAAAAAGATCATGGCGATCGCAGAAACACAAGTTGAGATGATCGAGAGGCTTCAGAGAGAGTTGTTGGTCAATACTACTGATCTTGCCGTTCAGAGAGCACACGCCAATCGGGAAGAAGAACAAAGGAGATAGGCTCAGGCTCAGCTCGCCCTGTATCCTACCACATTTAAGGATTATATGCACCCAACTCTAACATGGATAAAGGTTAGGAATGCGTTCCTTAACAAATTCTTCCCTCCTGCCAAGACATCACTCCTACGCCAAAAGATCACGACTTTCAAATAAAAGCCTGGGGAACCACTAGCGCGAGCCTTGGACCGGTACAAAGAGCTACTGCGTTCTTGCCCCACTCATGGGCAGCCACCATATGTAATTCAGAAGATTTTCTACAATTCTCTTGACTAACCCAGTAAGGAGCGAATCAACCAATACACTCAATATGAATACCTCACGCAAACACCAACGGAGGCTTCTTCATCCATCGAAAGGCTAACCAACTTCGACAACACCTTTGGGGCTCCTGTGGCTTACGAAGACACATATGCAAGGCTGGCCAGCCCCATCCATGCCCTTTTGGAGGCTTCTAAAGAGATTGATCCCGACGTCAAGGAGCAATTCTACTAATATCAAAACCGTAAGCTCCTTAAACAGGTTTAATTCCTTTCCGTTAAGCAACCTTGCATTGAATATGGATCACAACGGCACACCACCAATGAGTGCCCACAAACGGAGCAAGTCCACCTAGCGGAGATGCACGAAGAAGCGGCTTACGCAGGGGGTCCCAATCGCTATATGGGGGACCAAAGATTCTATCAACCACAATGGAACCAAGGTGTCCCTAGGAACCCCCCATCACACCGAGCTCCAGGACATCCAGAGAGGGACCAGCGGAAGGATGATCTACAGATTATCCTCGACGAGATGAGGAGGAACCAAGCTAAGCACGAGCAATCCACGAGTGCCATCCAAACTCAAATTCACAGCCTCAACACAAGATTTGGAGAGATGAACATCTAGAAGCGGAGCATAGAGACCCAAGTGGGTCAACTCGTGACACAGATCCCAAGACCAACTGGAAAGCTCACTGGGCATACAGATCCCAATCTTAAGGGGTCATCCGAACATGTCGTCACCGTACAACTAAGGAGCAGACACAAACTACAAGATTCGGAGATCAGAGGAGAGAAAGGCGAAGCTGAAAACCTAGTCGACGTCGACCATCATGTAGTCGACATCGACCACAATCTACTCGACGTCGACCAGCCACTCGACGAAGGAGAGGCCTCTGCTCAGGAACAACACTCGACGTCGACTCCAGTAGTCGATGTCGAAGACACTCTAGTCGACTTCAAGAGATGCCTACATACGTCAAGTTTCTCAAGGAGATCCTTAGCAATAAGCGATCAATCACAGAAATCGCCAGAAACTGCAAAAGGATGGATTTCCCTAAGAAGAGACCTGGCCTTGGTAAGTTCTCTATCACTGTGGGATTTGGCCAACATCGATATGAGGAACTATGGGATCTAGGAGCGAGCGTGAGCATCATGCCCTTATTAATATGGTCGAAGGTAAAGATAGGAGCACTAAAGCCTGTGGATGCCAAGCTATACATGGAAAACAATACATGGTTGATAATGTCCCTTTCCAGTTTGGTAAGTTCTTTATTCCCGCAGATTTCCTTGTTATAGATATGGAGAAGGATCTTACTTGCCCTATTATTCTTGGTAGACCTTTTCTAGCTATAGCAGATGCCAACCTCAGCGTCAGGAAGAGACTTCTCACTTTCACAATAGGGAACGAGGTCATGGAATTCTCTTTCGGCCCCACAAAGGAGGAAGTTCAAAGGCTGGAGGTAAAAAGCACAGGCAAACACGTGAACGAGCATACAACAACGGAGGAAGACCCCAAGAATCTGCTCAAAATCGACTACACCAAGTCCACGTCGACTACTACACTCGACGTTGAGTTACCAGACTCGATGTCGACCTTTCCTATTGAACTCCAAACCTACCAAAAGCCTATGTATGGGGTCCCACTACTCGACGTCGACTTCTCCCACTCGATGTCGACTAACCTTCAGCTCGAGGATTACTATTTTGGGCTTGAAAAGGTAAATTCAAGTACGATTTCTACCTCTCCTCTGTTTATTAATAAGAATAATAAGAATTTTAGAAAGGACCAGGCCCCGTGGTGAGGAAGTGTTGTTTTGTTTTTTTAGAAAGGAGGCCAGGAAGTGTTGTTTTGTTTTTTTATAGGTCAGAAGAGGTGAATTTTTAAGGTATTTTTCCGAGATAATATGAACCCAAGTATTATTCGGTTCTGAAATAATCTTCCACGAAAGTTTCATCTGCAGAGTGATGTTCATCGTCTCTTCTTTATGGAGACCCAAGCCTCCTTTTAACGTGTCTGTGCAGATCTTGTCCTAAATGATCGGAGGTGTAGCCTGTGGGTCCTTATTCCAGAAGAAACACCGATAAACTTTATCCAGCTCATGTAGAATACTTGTTGGTAGTAGGAAAGCCTGCATAAGGTAAATAGGCTGAGTATTCAGGTTTGCTTTAATAAGCACCTTGCGACCTTCTGTTGATAAGGCAAAAGCTTTCCATTTTGTCAATTGATGTTTTGTTTTCAGAATGATTTCAATAAAGGTATCTCTATTAACCTTCTCGTTGATTGGACATCAAAGATATTTTTCAATGATGTTCGCTTGTGGGATCCCCATAGTTGAAGTAATCGAATTAATAGTTTGATGAGAGGTATTGGAGGAGACCTGGAAACTAGATTTGTGCAGATTAACTTTTTGTCCCGAGATCAGACAAAATCGATTGATTATCAAAGAAATTCTGGAACAAGCGGAAGGCACTGCTTTGTAAAAGATGAGTATATCGTTTGCGAAAGCAAGAAAAGGTATTCTTATGCCCGGTCTGCAGAAGACCATACCTAGATCCTTATTGTTAGCCGCTTCAGCTTGTAAATTCCTTGCGAGGACTTCATACGCTAGAATAAAAAGGAAGGGTGATAGCGGATCGCCCAGGTGTAACCCCCTGGTTGGGTTGAAAATAGTGGTCGGCTCATCATTGACCAAAATCGAGTAAGAAACAGAAGAGACACATTCGCTAATCCAACTAATAAAAGTTGATGCAAACCAAATTTCTCCATGACAAGGAACATAAATTGTCATTTGATTCTATCGTAGGCCTTTTCCATGTCGAGTTTAAAAGAGACCATGCCAATTTTCCCTTTCTTAGATTTGAAAGAATGGAATACCTCGTGAGCTATTAGGATATTTTCCTGAATCGATGGACCTTTAGTGAAAGCCCCTTGAAGGGGATGGATTAGTTTGTTGAAAACTTTTCCTAACCTTAGTGTGATTACGTTAGCAATGATTTTGTAAATAGTAGAAAATAGGTTGATCGGTCGATAATGATTGATTGTCTCAGGATCGTCACGTTTGGACAGTAATGTTATGAAAGTGTGGTTAACTTGGTGAAGTAGCTGACCATTACTGAAGAAGGCTTTAACAGCCTTGGCGACAGATGGACCCACTATAGCCTATAACTTTTGGTAAAAACCCGCTGGTAACCCATCTGTTCTAGTGGTTTTGTCTACAACCATGGAAAAAAGAGCAGTTTTAATCTCGGGGTCTGTGACAACATCCGTAAGCATTTCATTATCCATATGAATGACCTCATGAGAAATGACTGCAAGGCCGGCTTGCAGATTCATCTCTGGTTGACTATCCGTTCTTAAACCGGTTTTTAATTCCTTCTAAAATTCTTGCTGGATAGTTTTAAAATCGGTAGTGAGTTCCCCATTAGCAAGGAGAAGGGATTTAGTCATTTTCTTTACCCCTTTTAGTTGAGGCAATCTTGTGGAAGTAACAAGAGTATGAGTCGTTGAGCTTGGCATGCTTTACTTTAGCCCGCTGACTCCAGTAATGTCGGTGGAAATCCAACGTTCGGTCGCTTTTGTTAAGTGATCTTCACATTAGATTTAGGTCCGCGTCATTGTAGTTTACCAGCAGGCTAGACTGTAGTTGTAAAAGAGCATGATCTATAGTCATGATTTGATTGCTAACGTTGAGAAAGGTTTTTTTTTTGCGCCATGATTTGCAAAGTTTCTTTAGGAATTTAGCCTTATGTGCGAGTTTGAACATAAGAGAGCCCAGTGAATCTAGTCACCAAGCTTGTTTGACAATATTGTTGTGGTCACATCGATTAGTCCATGCTAATTCAAAACGAAAGGGTCTATTTTTTAGCTGAACATTCCTCCGAAAGTCCGCAAATATCGAAGCATGTTCAGATCTAGTGAAAGGATAAATTTGTGTGTGGATAGAAGAGAAGATGGGTAAAAATTTATATGTACCGATACGCGGTCAAGCTTTTTAAGACAGTTGTTCGGTCCCTAAGTCTGGTGAAACGAGAGAAAGTGGGCACTCCCCCCCCCCCCCCCACAGCTTCTTTCATTCAGGTCACCCATAATACAGAAAGGTATGAACAGTCGAGAGGTATAATCCTTTATGATATTCTAGAAGGCAAGTTTGAACCTATTGTTTGGTGGGACGTTGATGATAATGAAGGCAATAACTTGCCCAGAGGTGTAGTTTGTATAGTTAAAGTGAATGAAATGATGTTGAACCGAAATAAGAACGATTATACCCTGACTAGATGGAACATCCTTCCGTAGAAGGCAGATGCCACCCGAGAAACCAATGGTCGGGTCAAATGCAATATTGGAGAACCCATGTTTCTTCCAAAAAAATTCATCTTGTATCTTATTAGGTTTTGTTTTTCAAGTAAGGCCAGACCCGGCCCAAGGACAGGGACAATCTGGGCGATCGCCCAGGGCCCAGTCCGTTAAGGGGGCCCAGCCCAATTTTCGTTGTATATGTATTATGTGGAGTATATGTTTCTTCTTTAACTAATTTATAGAAAAAGGCCCAGAAAGTCTAACCTAGACCACCTACTACCTATTAACAATAAATAAATAAATAAAACACAAACAAAAAAGGAGATGGGATGTCAGAAGTGGCGTGCTATCCTCATCCTTTTTCCACACTTTCCTCTTTTCTCTTTCCTCCTAATTACTACTACCTCTTTCCTCTAATTCTTCTGGTTTTTGGCGTTCAATTTTCCATTGAAAAACGAAAGAATTCTAAGAGATGAAGATTAACGGGCAAAACAATGAAGGCTACATTCGAGATACATGCTTATTTCTTCTATATATCAACCAATTTTTGTCAATTTACTCACATTCACCGAGTTGCAATTACTCACCACATTCTTCCCCACACTTTTCAAAACCCCCAAATTCTCAAAATTCAACTATCTTGCTTTGATGGTGATTAGAAATCTCGATTATTCGGTAGGTTATTTTCTTTCCCTTACCCTCTTATTGTTCAATTTCATCTACCACGGGATTTTGATTATTATTTTTTGATTAAAATTTTGTTGCAGGTTACTTGAATTGGATTCACCTTCGTTTGGTCGGTTTGGGGATGATGAACCCTTGATTTGGTTTCTTGGTCTCCCTAGTGGTTATTGCTTCTTACCTTCCAGGTGGTGTTGTTCTTGTTTTACTTTTTCAAGTCTACAATTTTTTTATATAATGTTGCCTAAAAAGCAATTATCTGGCAGTCAAAAAAGAAAAAAAGAATGTTATCTCAGCAATTTATAGAATCACAAAAAGGAGCTCTTGATAAGTTTGTTGTCAAACATAACCATGAACAACCTGTTAAAAATTTGGGTATTGAGAATACTAGTGATCACGATGGTGTACCTGTTTTGAATCCTCTTGAAAATACTAGTGACCCTGATTTTGTGCCTGATTTGAATCATATTGAAAATTTAAGGGCAAATGAACAACAAATTACTCCTCATTTGGATATTTTGTGATGATGCCAAGGCAAAGAGTGAAGCTGAAAGTTTGATGAGTGCACTTGAAAATTTTGAATTTATACTTGGTATGGTTATTTGGTATGTCATATTGCTAGCTATTAACATGGTAAGTAAGAAGTTGCAATCTAAGTCTATGTGCATTGATGCTACAGTGAAGCAACTAGAAGGTGTGATGTCCTATTTTAAAACATATAGAAATGAAGGGTTTGCATCAAGCATGAACATTGCTAAGAGTCTTGCATCTGATTTGAACTTGGAACCTACTTTCCAAACCAAACGTCGAATCTTTAGGAAAAAGCAGTTTGATGAAAGTAATCATGAAGAAGAAATGCAATCACCCGAGGAGTCCTTTAGAACTAACTACTTTCTAGTAATTGTAGACATGGCAATCAGTTCATTAGAAACTAGATTTGAGCAAGTGAAGAAGTTTGAAAGTATTTTTGGATTCTTACTTGATTCAAAAAACATGATATCATTGGATAATAATGAACTTAGAGAATGTTGTGTCAAGTTTCATACTATTTTTTCTCATAATGGTGTGTCTGATGTTGATCTAGATGATATTTTTTCGGAATTGAAAGTGTTGCAAACAGCTTTACCTGATCAGTCACTGTCAACACTTGAAATTCTTGAGTTTGTCAAAGGTGTAGGTTGTTATCCTAATGTTTCAATTGCTTGTCATATCTTATTGACTATGCCTATAACTGTAGCTTCAGCTGAAAGGAGTTTTTCGAAACTGAAGTTATTAAAAACCTATTTCAGATCAACTATGTCACAGGAAAGGTTGAATGGTTTAGCCATATTAAGTATTGAGAAGGATATGTTGGATGATTTAGATGTAGATGCTATTATTGATGACTTTGCATCTAAAAGTGCTAGAAGAAATCGATTTACTTGATGTGTGTGTTTGTTCTTTTACAGGTGATAGGTGGTCATAATTCATGATTTGCGTTGGTGCTTGTTGGAGTTGATGGTGCTATTGTTTAGAGGAGTTTTTGCTGCTGCTGCTGCTAACTGTTGTTGATGGAGCTGCTGTTTGAAGTTGTTGTTGGTGCTATTGGGAGTTGCTGTTATTTTGCCATGTTTCAAAGTTGTCTACCTTTATGCTATAATATTCTACTACAATCTTTTATGTTTTAGTTGTAACTTTTGCTGCCATATTATATTGGTTTTGAGATACATGAAGGCCTTGTTTTGTGTTGAACTAGTGTAATATTTTTATTATTATTATTAAGGAAGTTTTGGATATATTAAGGGCCCTTTATGTCTTTCTCGCCCCGGGCATTTTAAATGAAAGGATCGGCACTGAGTAAGGCAAGGATGTTAATGGAATTGTTTTTACAAAAGAAATCAATATTAGTCCAAAAACTCCTACTATGGATACCTCTCACATTCTGGGTGAATTACATTTTTGGTCCCTAACCTTTATAACTTGTTTCACTTTAGTCCTCAACCTTTGAAACGTTTCAAAATAGTCCTAAACCTTTCTATTTCGTTTTATTTTAGTCCCTAACCTTTCAAAGGTTGTAAAATAGTCCTTAACTTTACATTTTTTATTCGTTTTAGTCCCTGATATTAAAACATTATTTGAAATAATTATAAAAATTACCCTAAAGTTATCATAATGTATATAAATGAGTAAATTACCCATATAAAGAATAATTATAAAACAAATATCCAACTTTATGATTTTTTTTTTAAAAAAGATCTCTTTTATTATTCAAATTCATTATTTTAATGGATTAATACACATATATTGGATCTATATATTAGTAAATAAGAAAAAAAAACATATCCCACCATCTCTCAAATTAATCACAAGATCTATAAATTGTATGAGAGGTTTTGTGGAAAAAAAAATTATGAATAATTTTTATATAATATGCTCTTATGATAAATAGTAAAATAGTTCGAGTATTTTTCAAAATTAAAATTATAGAGTTAGATGATTTTTTATAATTTTTCTTTGTATGAATGATTTTATTTAAATTATGATAACTTTAGGGTGGTTTTTTTTATAATTATTTCAAATAATGTTTTAATATCAAGGACTAAAACGAATAAAAAATGTAAGGTTAGGGACTATTTTACAACCTTTGAAAGGTTAGGGACTAAAATAAAACGAAATAGAAAGGTCAAGGACTATTTTGAAACGTTTCAAAGGTTGGGGACTAAAGTGAAACAAGTGGTAAAGGTTAGGGACCAAAAATGTAATTCACCCCTCACATTCTAGGTGCATATATTTATGGAAACTCTTTTGAAAACGTATCAATTGGTAAGAAAACCGGGTTGTAGCCAGTAACGCACATCGACTATTGATAATATTGTTTAACATAGTGAAAAGGCCATGCTTTATTGGTATATGAGTAGAGCCTATTTTGGTTAAAAAAAAAAAAAAAGTGTAAACCACAAGTATACCATGGGTCGTAGATTGTAAAACCTCAACCTAAAAACGATCGAAAAAGAAGTGTCGTTAACACAAACAACACAACGATGCCACGAAACACGAGATGAAAAGTTTTAAATAAGCCGAAAGAGGCAAAGTGGATGATGAACACCGAGCACTTGGTTTACGCATGAAGACATGTAGCATCCTTAGGAAACATCAAGACCTTGTAAGGTAGTTAATTTCATTTAAATAAGTACAAACAAAGTACATTCTTTTACAAATGTCCGTCCAAGAGTACCTTGGAAGGTTAGGCCATGTTTATCAAGGGGTATTAGGAATACTAGAAATATTATTTTTTTATTCATCTCTCTCCGCCACATTATCCTAGTATCTCATTATTACTTTTTGCATTTTATCAGTAGTATTCCTAGTATCTCAAAATCAATATTTTCATCCAATTTAATAGTAATTTTTTTTATATTTATAAATGATTAAAATATTCGAATATTACTCATTAACATTAATAATAATCACCTCTTATTATAATTTTTTGGATATTATTCTACATAGATCGTATCGAATGAATTTTTTTTAAAACATGATCAAATATATTAAAATTGATGTCTATGTGTAAATAAAAATGAATCTAGTTGTGTGATAATTTTTTTTTAAATTTTAATTTATTTTTTAATGGCTTAAATTGAGTTTAATTAATTTAAATTGCAACATCCAAGAATTAATCCTAGACGACCATATGTCGTCAATCCAAAGGCTATCTCTAGCTTTGTTCTACTCAGAATTTGACAAGTGTCCCCCCATGCCTACCTTTGTTGTGCACTCAGTCCTTCCAGGCAGAACATTTTGATTTTTTTTAACCGTTAAACGATGTCGTTTTGTACACCAAAAGGCCAAAAACGAAAATAATGTCTGACACACTCTGCATGTAATTAATTACGGGTCATCCTATATACACCGCAAATCCACGATTAGCGCTGTTAATGAAACGTCGAATGTGACGTTGTAGAAACGTTGGATTTCACGTTGCAGCAACGTTGGTTTCGACGTTGTCATTTGTCCTACACAACGTTGTGAATTGAAGGAAGTTGAGCGGGTCGGACACTTTAGCAACGTCTAATCCGACGTTGCTAAAGTGGGCCTCGTCGGGCCAGACAGCAACGTTCAAAACAACGTTGCAATACGAAGACAACGTTAAGTCTGACGTTTGTACCAGCAACACTTGGATCAACTTTGAAGTTCTATTATCTTTGTTTTTGTTGGGTAGGATGTTGGCGAAAACTTAGTGCGATGTCTGCATCTTTTATTTTGTTGGGGCGTTTTGCCCTTTGCGGAGGGTTTTCAAATATGATTTGTGGTTATTTCAAGGAAAAACACGTTACATGAAAACATTTAGACTGCCTCATTTTTCATATTAATGATAGAAGATTACAGCAAAAATAACTTAGTTAAGAAGTTTTTCCGGGTCGCTGCCATGTCACACCTCAGAGGAAATCATTGTTGTTCTCTTCCTCTGATGGTGAAACATTTTCCGGCGGCACTACGACGACCCGGAAGCGAGCGTTGCCTAAGTAGCTAAACATCAAACCCGCGCCTACCCGCACGCCACGCGATCTCGCGAACGTATTCCATCCTTGTGCGAGCCAGGGTGCCCCAGAGCTGTTGCGTTATACCCGGATGCTGGTGCCTCTCCTCTCTGGCCCATTATTCAGCGTTATTCTTTCGACGCCCCCCAGCTCGTATTCTTTCTCAAAGTTGGAAGGCAGAGGCTGCAGATGTCAAGATCTACTTAGTGAGTTGGGACCGTTGTAAATCGGATGTGAGACCGAAGGGGGCTTACCAGTATTTGTGTGAGCGAGACGTCTTCTACCCACCAGAAAAAATCCCTAGGGCCGCTCCCTGTGACCGAGAAGAAAGGTCTTGGTGTGTTACCGGCCGCCATCTCTTCTTCCGTCAAACGAGATGTTGTAATTTCAACCCTCGCATGGCGTAATTTATAGTGGGAAATCCTTTCTCGTTTTTTGTGAGGCTTCCTTACTACAACGCCAAATATGACGTTGTTAAAACGTTACATTAAACGTTGCAGCAACGTTTAATTGGACGTTGTTACAACTTTATATTAAACGTTGTGTTATGTGAACTCCCATAACAACGTTTAATTGGACGTTGCTAATTAGGCCATCTATAAATACATCAACATTTTGCATTATTGGCATACACGAAACACACGTAATGGCATCAAGCCCAAATTCCTTTGTCAAATATGCCAAGTTCAATGATGGAACCCGTTTCGTTGTTGAAGTGGGGAGACACCCTCGTCCACCTAAGGAGGATGCTTGCAACTGCAAGCATATGAACTATACACATTATTTTCGATGCAATCTACTTTCTGTGCTGGTTTACCGTATCCTGGAGATGTCAACACAGTTGCAGTTCGGGTGTCAGGAGTGTGACGACGACCCTGCATCGTACTATACACGGATGATTGAGCAGATAACGGATATCCTGGTCGTTTTGTACGACGACATGTCTCCGTCGCGCTGTCGCAGAGTAGCAGAGTATGTAGTTGATACAGTAGTGCGCCCTGCCCAAGATCTGATGACGACATATGCGTTCCAGCAGGTGCAGATTAGTACATACCCAAACATTCCTAAAGAGTCGGTCGGTAGTTGTTCCGTTTAATACAACAACCCTTGTTGAAATGTAACATTAAAACCCGTTTGTAATTTTAGATATGGGGCCAACTGATGTTTGTTTTGGTCGAACGATTGCTTTTTTATATTGTTTCTACGTCTTCATAACAACAAACATTCAACTTTCAACTCTGAACTTCATAGAAAAGAAAACAAACAAATACGACACAGATAATTCCAACTTTCATGACTCCTAAACATGGTGTAGAGGGCGACCTTCCTGAATCCGCAATGCTCTAAATCTATCAAATTGGTCTTGGAATGGAGTATCCCATCCGTTGACGCTCGGGTGATGGTATGCCGTCCATTCATGCGTTGGAGGAGGTAAAGGGGCGTTGGGATGTAACCATATCTGCAAAAAGGGCAAAAAGTATAGTATAATGTTAAGTGGGGTAATTAATGATAGTTTATTTATGGTTGGAGTGAGATCATACTCACCGCTGCGAAATGATCTTGGTTCCCGATGCATGCCATGCCCAGCATGGCCTCTTGAGGTGCGTCATTTGGTTGTTCGGTGTACATAGGGAGGCATGTGAAGGGCATGTGCCAAGATAAGACGACAAGGGGCACCTGGTAGACGGTTGCGAACACAAGACCCATGATAGGCAACTCGATCCAGTATCTCCGGTCACCTCCCACTCTGCCGGAGTAACTTTGTAGGTCGACAAACTCCCGGACCGAATACCCTCCCATGTAACAACCAGCGTAAAGGTGATCGTTATGCTCCAGATGGTTACACAATAACCCTTTCATATCTGCGAATCGTGCCTCCCCTGGCCGTAACATCAGCTGCGCCAAAGCTCGATATCCGCAGTGACCATCTCCCACGGTGTTGACGGCCGCCGCAATGTGCCTGAACATGAAAGGATCCACATTGTTGTCTCCCCAGCTAAATCCCCAATACTGTGCGTCAGACGGATGTCCGGACTGTCGGTCCCTACCGTGGCGACCTGCTCTGGCTTCCTCTCTTTCAAAATTCGCCCGATTTTGCTCAGATCGCAAGGGATTCGTTCTGCACGGGTTCCTCCTCCCTCTAGGTCTGCCCTTTGACCGTATGCTACCCCGCTCCGGTGGGTGCAAATCAGGGTCACAAGCTTCATTAGATGCAGTGTACGAAGCCGACCTCGCATAGGGTAAGATCGCATTGTCCGATTCATCCCACGTCAGATCCATCCAAAATGGGTGGATGTCGTCAGGTGTTATTTGAATTCCTTCATCAACAAAACGCTGAACGTCGTGCACACAAGGTATCCCATGGCATATTCTCCAATGACGGTCGACGCACTCTGAAGCCACTGTTTTGTCGACAACTTTCCTCCAATGACCGTAGAGAAGTTCGAAACACTTCTTTGAAACCACGTGCTTAATCTGATCGAATAAGGGGACTTCGTGTGCGTTAGTTGGCCACTTGAAACGATCTATCTCCAACGCAGTCTGGATCTCGTGCACCTGACATTCATTCACCCGATGAATGGCATCCACCACGACACAGAAATCACCAGTGGACGAGTGTAATGCTTCCTTCAACACTTTATGTTGGCCTTCAACCCTACACAATGCATCGTGTGCTTGAGGTGAACGACTGTCGAAATGTAGTAAAGGAGTGACAAGGGTAACGACGAAAACGATATGCGTACCTATTGGTTGTCCTCGTTCCAAAGTGTAGGACGTGGTCGGTGTAACATCTGACAAGGCTCGTCCGGTGGATGAGCCACACTATTTCCAGATACCCCATGACCCCAGGAAAGGGCTACCATTGGGCGTGAAGAAATCTACGCCGCCTCTCGAACGACTCCTCCGTCGAAGACGAGAATAAACCCCACACCTGATTCTTGAATAGAGTTGAAATTTCCAGATTTTTTGTAATCTTCAAAGCGGTGTCTTCACAGTTGCGAGTTACATGTAACCAGCACAGTAGATGTTGCACCTCCGGGAAGACGGCCCTAAGTGCAGCGATAAGGCCCAGCTCTTGATCTGTCATAATCGAATCGGGCACCTTACCCTGAAAAATAACACGTAGGTTGTTGAGCACCCAAGTGTACGTGTCCGTGTCCTCGTGGGCCATAAAGGCATATGCGATGCAAAAGTTGTTTCCCGTTGGCGTTAAGCCGACTATCTCGCACAGCGCGACGTTGTACCTGTGGACGCGGTGCCGCAACGTACGCACATTAGCATATCACTATTTATGGAAGAAATGTACGAAGACATAGGATATAGTACTTACGCGTTTGTCTTGTACGTACTATCCATGACGACGACGTAAGGGTATTTGTTCAAGAGACGAATCCCATCCGGGTGTGCGAGAAAAAGGTCAATCAATACATTGTCATCGTCTGGGCTCCTCCTGAATTCGTAGTAGTAGCCCCTTTCTCGGAGTCGATGGAGGGTATCTTGGGTCATCGTTCGATTTCCTCTCTCTTCAACGGCGAGCTTGTTGAGGGTGTTCTCCAGTGATCGCGATGAGGTGACGCTATTCGCATCTGCTTGTCGTAGCCCGTACGAGATGGCCTTCGGCGGAGTTCCTATGTCTTTCATCCACTTGCACATTTTCTTCTCCCCTGGTGTCATTCTTCCCGCGTAAGCATGAACCTTCAACCGTTGAGGGAGCCCATGGTGGTGCGTTCCATTTTGCACGGTCATCGTCCACATATTCGCCCCCCCCCCCCCATGACCGAGTAAGGAGAACGGGCAGTTGCTTAGTTTGCTCTGCGTGCTGCGAATCTGCTTCCCCCTTCTGCGAAACACTCCATATTGCTCGCACGCTAACAACACGCCACCCGGTCGATTTGAAGCGGTCGACCACGATCGCTTGATTACTAAGACCATGTTGTTCTTCAAGCTGAGTTGCTTGAAATGGTCGACCATTTCGTTCCGGGATTGCCAAGTACGGGTGTCGGTAAACGTACATGTAAAGTCTCAAAACTAGATAAAGGTATAACAACGTACATGCACTTGATATTACTTAAAGGGTATATATTTACTTCGGGTTAAATAATGGAAAAACACATAGAGACAGATAATACAGCCATAGGATTTTACCTGTGGTATGCAATTGTTTCGTCGTGGGGGGGGGGGGGGGGGGCGACTCGTACCACCTCCATCGCTTCTTCACTTTCTGAGGATTACATTTTCAGATCTACGAATGAAATAGTAACTATTGTCTTGAATTGTGAGGTAAATGGATGCATTCAATCGGTCTGATGGTGGAGGTATATAAGGGCAAAGGAGGGGGACCATACATGACGTCAATTACGCGTTCTATGTGTCAATCGTAACAACGTCACACCAGACGTTGTAATTGGGACCATTCCCCAATTACAACGTACATTCAGACGTGGTAATTGGGAACATCCCCCATTTACAACGTTGGAATGGACGTTGTAATTGGGAACGTTCCCAATTACAACGTCTAATTGGACGTTGTAATTGGGAACGTTCCCAATTACAATGTCCATTCCAACGTTGTAAATGGGGGATGTTCCCAATCACCATATAAGGCCCCGTTGGTCCCCCCTCCACTTTATCACACCAAACACCCAACACCCAAAAAGCCCTCTACCATGCCTTCAACTCCGTACAGTTTCGTGAAGACAGTTGAGTTCTCGGATGGCACCCGTTACACTATTACAGTGACGAGGCACAGTGTGCCGGCTGAACGTCACATTTGCAACTGTAAGCACAGGAAATATCGCATTTTATTTCCATGTTGTTTATTCTCTGTGCAGTGTCATCGCCGGTCTGAGATGTCAAGGGAGGTGTATTTCCGTTGTATGGAGTCCGACCGAGACCCCGAGTCGTACTATACTCGCGTGTTGGCCCATACAAAAGATAACATCAAAAGTCTTTACCGCGATGTGAGCCGGGCGCGTATTAACAGCATTGCCGAGTACGTGGTTGACTTAGTAGCGCGGCCCGCCCAACAAACTAAGGAGACTTACGCGTTCCAGCAAGCGCTGATTGAGATTCAACCAGCGGGACCTGCAGAGTCTGTTGGGAGCAACTGATCCAATTGATTTTGTGTATTCAACGTTCGATTAGCGCTGGAACTTTATATTTATTATATAAGTTATATATTTGGTAATGCGCCTTCGATGTGAACTCTATGTACTCTCTTTGATATTAAAATTCGAAACATTAACATATGAATCGTTTTCATAATCGCTTGAATGGAACCTACTAAGAAGATCGAAATACTAACCTATCAATCATTTTCATATTCGCTTGAATAGAACTTACTAATAAGATCGAAACATTACCATATGAATCATTTTCATTTTCGTTTTAATGGAACCTACTAAGAACATCGAAACATTAACATATGAATCATTTTCATTTTCGCTTGAATGGAACCTACTAAGAAGATCGAAATATTAATTCTATATGTTCATATTCACTTTCAAAATCACTGGATATCGGTTTAATTAACTCGAAATCGATAAAATAATAAGGTCAACAGGAAATGTCGGAAACAACGTTGCTATACCCTAGCAACGTTTAAAGCAACGTTGCTATCAATCCTTCCAACCCTAGCATATACCCTACGCGTAGGGTTGGAATGGGGCAGCCCTATGCAACGTTATATCAAACGTTGCTAACCCTATACAACGTTTAATTCGACGTTGCTAAACCCCACCCCTAGGGTTCCCCGATGCAACGTTTAATCCAACGTTGCAAAACATTATGCAACGTTAGATTAAACGTTGTATGCTAAAGTGCCTATAAAAGCCACCCACACCCACACCCACACTCCATCCACCACAAACCCTTCCACACTATTACTACCTAATGTCGACCCCCAATCATAGACTTCCTACTTACTTCACAAAAGACGCAGAAACGTCCGACGGGATCAGCTATCAGATTAGAGGGACAAAATACCGTTATCCACCCGATGTCAGCGACTGCAACTGCCAACACCGGATGTACATGGGGGCATTCCCATGCTGCCTTTTCCGCATCTCATGTCAGAGTGGCTCAAGGAGATCGGTTGCGGAGGAGTTCGGATGCCACAACGATGCGGAGATTTATAGAAACGACCGAGAGACATACCTATCTGACATGGGCACAGTCATTACGGAAATGCTGGACATGTTCTACGCCGATGTATGTCGGGATTGTATCCGTGAAGTTACAGCGTACGTAATTCAGAGGGTGGTAGGTCCGGGAAACGATAGGTTGCGATCGTACGCGTTCATCGACGTACAGATCGACATCTCTACCAGTCTAGATGAGTCTGTTGGTAGTTGTACACCCAGTACCGTTAGCACCACGTAGTTGTAGACGTATCGTATGTAATGTATGTAATATATGTATTTTCAAGGGGGGGGGGGTGACCGGAGATCGGGGTATGTAATATATGTATTATCGTTTTCATATTTGATTATGCCGGAAGGGTTTTTGGGAGATAGAGGTGCCCGGAGACCGGCGTATGTACAATATGTATTATAATTTTCATAAGTAATTATGTATTATCGTTTTATTTATGTATTTTATCGTTTCAAAAGTAATTATGTATTATCGTTTTACTTATGTGTTATCGAGGAGGCCGACGAGGCGGCGGTGATGGGGGCAGAGGGCCAGGAGGCGGCGGTGATGGGGGCAGAGGGCCTGGCCATGGCCGAGGTGAGGGGCGCGGCGACGATTGCGGCTCAGGGGCTGCTGGCGGCCGAGGGGTGGAAGGGGCAGGAGGCCGTGGCCGAGGTGAGGGGCGCGGCGGCGATGGGGGCTCAGGGGCTGTTGGTGGCCGAGGTGAGGGGTGCGCGGTGGCTGTTGGTGGCCGAGGCCGAGGGCTGGCTGCTGGTGGTGTTAGCCGTGGCCGTGGTGGTGGTGGCGCCGGGAGGACCGCCGGTGATGGCGGTGGTGGCCGGAAGAGGCGGACGCAGGAGGTTTTTCCCCTGACGAGTACGCCATCGGTTAGTTTGATTTTATTTATTTTATTTTTCATTTTATTTTATTGTTTATTTGTTGAATTTTATAACGAATAAGTTTATCGTATGAATCGGATAAGTGAACCTTATTTAATTTGAATGCACAATATATTTAAGACAAATTGTTACAAAATAACTACTTTAATGTCCAACGCGAAATTATAGAAAAAACATTGTTAAAAAATAATATTTATTAGAAAAAATTGTTACAAAATAACATGTATTAGAAGAAATTGTTACAAAATAACATGTTCAAAAAGAAATCATTGAAACGAATTGGCGAAACAAACAAAAAGAAATTATAGAAACAAATTATTACAAATGAAGTTGTTTACAGTGAACTACTGTAAGCGGATCGAAAATTAAATTCTTGAATGGAATAAAACATTTTAATAAAGGGGTGAATATGAAATTCAACGGAAATGAAAAAATATATTTACATGGTAGTTCAAAATTTTAATAGGATTCTCGGATAAGACGGGACGACGGGACCTTTCGCATCGTTCTCGGGCGAGACCGCAATGCGCCTCCAAATGCAGTAGAGGGCGCCGATTCGGAGGAGGTCATCATCACTGACTCGTCTTCGCAGACGGTGTCAGATCTCATGGCTATTGCGGAGCAGGAGACTTTGACCGTGAGAGATACGGCGGTTCAGCCTGATACAGCCCCTCCACCGTTGAGGCCGGAGGACGGTACTGACACTGACCGTATGTTCTTCCTCATGCATAAATCTATGGAACCCACATCACATGGTCTGTTGGACGTAGAACCGCCAGCGCAGACGGCGTCAGATCCTATGGCTGTTGCCAGTACCTCCGGACACGCTCATGGAGACGCTGCTTGGGATGCGGTCATCGCAGCAGCAGCTGACTGCCTCACACCTGCTGTGGGGGCGGATGACACACAGGAGGAGCATGCGGATATACCGGAGGACCTTGAGTTCGAGCAGGAGGACCTCGATGACGAGAGTGACGAGGAGCATGAGGCTCAGGAGCAGGAGGAGGGGGGCGACGAGGAGGAGGAGGGGGGCGAGCAGGAGGAGGGGGGCGACGAGGAGGAGGGGGACGACGAGGAGGAGGGGGACGATGAGCACCCTGATGGCGACTTGCCTCCAGGAGATCTTTTGGTCTCGTTTAGAAACCATAGGGCTCAGCTGCTATGGACGGACCCGACCTATCGGCATAAATTGCTGAAGGTTCATCATCGGGCTTCACACCTCCATCCGTTCAGGTACTACATGTACGAGGGTCCAGGGACATGGGTGCAGGCGGCAGCTCAGTCTGGTCTACTGGGGCTGCTTGATTTGAACTGGGACGGAGTAAATGCCCAGTTGTTGACTGTGTTCATAGAGCACTGGCAGCCGGAGACGAACTCTTTCCACTTTCCATGGGGCGAGATGACCATCACCCTCCACGACGTCGCCTGTCTGATGGGGCTGCCGATCGAGGGACTGCCTTGCGAGCCTCTCCCTGACTATCTTCCACTACAGCTGGAGCCTCTACTGCAGGATTTATTTGGTTGGACCCCGGCCCTACTGAAGAAGCATAGGACGGCTTGCGGTTTTGCCATCCCGTTGTTGATGGATTGGTGGGAGGAGAGGCACGGCTACCGTCGGGATCAGTGGCCCGACCGTACCCCAGATGGCGTAGTGCCAGAGAGCGTAGAGTGGCAGCACGACCTCGCCGTTTCTTTCTTGGCTACGCTGCTGGGTGCGACGCTCTTCATCGACAAGTCCCAGAGCCGCGTACACTTCTCGTTGTACGGGCTAGTTTGGGATTTTCCGCACGCCGGGAGACTAGCTTGGGGAGCAGGAGTGCTTGCCTTCCTTTACCGGGGATTAGGGGAGGCCACGAGAGGCGATGCCAAAGGCCTACGTGGGTGTGCTTCACTGTTGCAGGTAACACATTTCTTTAATACTCTAAATACGTTCCTCTACTTGCGATTTACATTTAATAAGTGCTCTAATGGTTTATAATTTTCAGGCATGGATCTGGTCGTACTTCCCTTGTTTTGCGGGTCGTCTTCGCTCGGAAAGGGATGCATTTGATCATGATCCCCGATACATGGCACGGTTCGACCCGTCGATGGCCGAGCTTAGGGGGAACGACAAGACAAGGCGCAAGAAGGAGAAGAGGCTTCGAGCACAGCTTGAGCGCATGACCATCGATAAGGTAACCTGTTTATCACTTTCTTTGATTTTAACTACATATGTCGAGTAAGATTGTTTCCCTTATATCATTTTCTGAACATAGGTCGAGTGGATGCCTTTCGGTAGAGACTTGGATTTCGCTGGTCAGCTTCGCTCCTCTACCTATCGAGGCACCCTCAGATTCTGTGGCATCTTTGAGCCGTACATGTCAGACAGGGTGCTCCGACAGTTCGGCCGCGTGCAGGAGCAGCCATTGGCCGTCATCCCTCCGTCCTTCATGCAGCGCCCGTTTCGCCTGCAGAGGCGTTACATCTTGACGTTCGACATGCAGCACCACCGTTGGCAGATCAGGACGATGAGAGATTCTACCCTGTCACTGGTCACAGGAGGACGATCGAGAGCTATCAGGGAGGCGTCACAGCTGACTACCTCGCTTGGTTCCAGTCGTAGAGTCGAGGTCATGTGTTGCCCACGACAGTGGTACTACCTGGTGCTCCTCCGACTGCGCCTACCCACCTAGACGACAACATCGGACCAGATGGGGATGGGGATGAGGTTGACGCTGAGACTGCTGCTCGCCAGGCCCGGGTCGACGAGATGACCCATGCCATTCAGGCATTGGTCGGGCATCCCCAGCTAGACCAGATTTATGAGCATTTCATGGGCTACATTCGATCTCTGCAGTAGATACATTATCGTCCCTTTGTTTATGACATACATTTCGTATTTTGTCGGTATGCTATATTTGTGTATTTCGTATTGTTTGCGTTATTATTTTCGATGGTTTCTACCCGATCACAACAACAAACAATCATATGCAAACGCTTCACTTCATAGATAACGATCAGATTTCACATCGAGGCATTACTAAAACTAACAAATTACATACATCGAGGCATTACTAAAACTAACAAATTACATACTTCGACGCATTACCACAACTAACAAATACAACATCGATAACAACATAATTTTTTCTTCATATCGACCATACTATTCTTAGTTCGTCTTCGGAATTATTTTAATCTTTAACTCATTGAATAGAAAGGTGGCGACCTCTTTATTTGCTCCCCTCACTATTATTCCTGCCGTTTGAGCCACGTCAACGTGGTCACATCTGTTTACATCGGCGAAGAATGACCGGATATGTTGAAGTAGAAGATCACCAACCTTCCACTCGTAGGCTCCACGAATGCCCGGATGAAAATCATTGCACTCCAGACACCCGACCCGCAAAGGTGCAGAAATGTGATTCTCTTTTTCACAAACGACCTGAAATAGTGCGCATGGATGCATGCCTCTGTATTCTGGACTGCTGCAAGCACATTTGGACTCCTCCGGGGGCATTGGGTACCGAACCCTTTCGATTGCATAATCAATTCTGCCCGTGGAGCCTACTACTCCAGATGTAACCGGCTCCATGGAAGGATTGAAAATGTGGAAGGAATGAGAATGTGGAATTGTTGTGTTGAGTTATTCAAGGTCCTCATTCCCTTTTATAGGAGTGGTTGGTTACCTGGAAGTAGTCACAACGTCAAATCTGACGTTGTGACAACGCCAAATCCGACGTTTCTAAGCCTGCCCCTAGTTTGCCGCTGGGGATTTGGAGGTAGCAGCAACGTTAAATTTAACGTTGTAGAAACGTCCAAATAAACGTTGCTAAGCCCGACGGAGCCCGTTGGCATCCAGGGTACAACGTCCGATCCGACGTTGTAACAACGTCTGATCCAACGCTGTTACAACGTCGGATCCCCTACACTTGGGCAATTTCCCCAGCAGATGGAACGTCAAATTGGACGTTTTTGCAATGTCTAATCCAACGTTGCTGTAACGTCCAATTCGACGTGTCATTTGCGGTGTATATAGGGAACGCGTTAATTACTTGAAGACTAGCATCGATACTTCACCTATGCTTCACAAGTATCCCAACCAGGCGATACTTTCATGATTCTCATTATTTTAATATATTAATTGCAAGTATCGATAATTAAAACAGAAAATGCTACTAAATACCACAATTTGAGAAAAGTTTGCAAAAATGCCACCGTTTTGGAAAAATTGGCAAGAATGCCATTTTGTCCCGAAATTTGCATAACTGTGCAGGTTGTCACCCCCCCCCCCCCCCCAAACCGGCTATCGGTTGTAATTAATGCCAAAAAAAAATTGAAAAAGAAAATAGAGGCATCATTACCTACCTAGTAGGGGAGAGGCAAGGCGGGAAGGAGTAAAGGCAATCCAATCACCATCTCTCTTCTCCTTCCAAACCGATACAATAGCAAAGAGAGAGAGGCAGTTGCAGAGACGCCAGAAGATAGAGAGAGAGAGGGCGGTTGCGGTTTCTTCCTCGACAGTAGCATACACCAAAGGAGAGAGAGCGGGCAAGTCCATCGTCGCCGGAAAGGACACAGCAGCCACGACCCGATGACATACAAAACAGGTATGCCCTTTTACTCTTCGCCCTTTGGTGGTAGGGTGCGCGGGTGTGGGTCGGGGAAGCAGTGGGTGAAGGGGTTAGGGCAATGGCGGCCTGAATGGTGGGTCGGGGTGGTGGTTTTCTTGTTTGGATAATGGTGGGTGGTGGTGGCATGGGTGGTTTTCGGGTATGGAAAGGGGAAATCGGTGGTTAGGGTTTCCAATTGGGTGACAGTGGTTTTCGGAATGGGTTAGGGCAACGGTCGGGGAACTATGGATAGGGTTTGAGGTTCGAATTGGGTGACAGGGGTTTCCAATTTGGAGAGAAGGGTTTCTAAATTTGTTGTGGTAGGCAGAAGAGGGGAATTGACGAGGTGTGGAAATTGGGATATGTGGATGTCGTAGGTGTCCTATTGAAGGAGGTTTGAGGTATTGGTTATAGGCTTCCGATTCATAATGGGTGACATGGGTTTCACAATAAGTGACAAGGGTAGAGTGACATGGGTTAGTCTGTTAGGTGACAGAGGGAGACGAATATAATTGGTAGAAGCTGACTTTGTTCGTGTGATGGAAATTGCAGGAGAGAAAATGGTGAGGACGAAGAATGTGAGCTCGAAGAACAAAGAACCTGAATACGTAGTCCCCGAAGCTAGGCACTTCCGGGCCCGCGTCAACCAGGGCTCGAGACTGTCAATGCTGAACAACATTGATGATTATGTTGACGCTAGCGACTGGCTGAAAGCTGCTTGATTCCCAGCTTGGTGGGGTTGTGCAGCTAGCGCACAGTGTGAAATTTTCTTCACAAATGGTGCATTATGCACTCCAACGACAGCTTCAGAGCGATAACGAGTGGGAGACGTGGTACCGGATCAAGGGGAAGCTCCGGAGGTTCTCCCTGAAGGAGTTTGCCTTAGTAACCGGGCTGCGGTGCAGTCAACCAACAGCTAGTGACATGGAGGACGATGAGAAAGCTATCAAGGAGTTTTTTGGAAACCAGAAGATGACGGTCGGTGACCTGGAGACCGAGCTGAAGAACTCAATAATGGTGGTGCGGAGCCCGCGAAGACGATTCAAGCTAGTGCTTCTGTACATTGTGGAGGGCGTTTTGTTAGGGGAGGAGTAGAGGAAGGGGCTGCGGAGCTGGATCGTCCGGTTGGTGGAGAATGTTGATCAGTTTTTGGCATTCCCATGGGGGAGGGTCATCTATGCTGCAACACACGTGTCACTGAACGACGCCGTAAAGCGCCGGGAGGCTGAGATAAAGGCAGAAGATCGAAAGAAGCGCAATGGTTATGGCCTGATGGGTTATCCACTATCCTTTCAGGTAACCTTCTCGACCACACCCATGATCATTTTGTAATTCATATGCTGAAAATGTATTAATTTGAGTGGGGATGCGGTGCAGATTTGGTTGTTGGAATCCATGCCGAAATGGGGGGTCCGGTTTGCGACGAAGGTGTCGACGACGGCATTCCCTCGTTGCATGAGATGGGCCCTCAAGGACGAGAACCTCGCTTATACGGATATAGCCAGCCGCACCGAAGCTGAGGGAGAGGAGGCCATAGAGATTGATGATAACCCAATACTCATACCAGAGGAGGCTGAGCTGGAGCTGATGGATGGCTGTGGCTACGATGATGAGAAGTCCGACCCCTTCTTCGACGACCTAGTTGCACCCTTCGTGACATATTTCGAAGCACCTAGTGGGAGGTCCCCAAGGACGGGAAGAGGAGGCAATGACAAGGATGGCTGGGTGGGGGACGTGGCCAAGACTTTGGAACAAGTCATGGACAAGCTTCAGACAATGTCAAGAGGGATGGAGAAGATGGATGAAAAGGTACGCAATAACTTCCCAATTATTCGTTTTGTGGAGACTCTGGATAACTGTGAACTAGGGTAAATGGACTCCTGACACGTGAAATTGGACAAGTGACACGTAGTGTAGATAATGAACGAATGTGGTATGAAATAGAGGGGGCCTAGTCTGATAAGTGTTTGTTTAGAACTGAATTAGGTGACCTTAGTCTGATATGAAGTGTGAATCAGGAATTGTTTGGTGTTCATTACTCATGGTGATATGAAGGGTGAATTGTGATGAATTTTGTCACCTTATGGTGATATGAAGTAATAATTTAATAACCTGCAGCTGACATTATTGGAGGTGGCCGTGAATGAGCTGCGGGAAGGTGAATGTAAGGGGACGGCCCGGCAAGAAGCAACCGATAAAGAACAAGCTGGACAAGAGAAAAAAGGGGATGAGTTTGTAAGTTTGTTTTTGCGTGACATGCGTTTCGATGTTTAGTCCTGCTTGAAATCGGGGATTCAATATCAAATGTTAATATGTATTTTACAGGTCGACCTTGAGGAGTTGATAGAGTCAATTGCGGCTGAAGCCGGTGAGGGTGGACAAGGTGGTAAGGTAAGTTTTTTGTAAACATCACAAGATTTGTTATGTTCAGCGACACAGGAAGAATGTGACAGGAAGATTGTAGCTTTGTGACATGATTTGTTCTGTTAAGTGACACTGGAAAGTTTGAGGCATAATTGAAAGTTGATTTCATTTGCAGTTAGGAGGTGCTGTTGAGAAGGGAAGTGAAGTGGATGATGGCGGGGATAAGCACACAGAAGTTGAAACTGTGAAAGCAAGGGATGAGATATCAGGAGAGAGCAAGCTAGGTGGTGATGCTCTCGGGGAAAAGCATGATGAAGCTGAATCTGTCAAGGCTAGGGATGGGGGGGAAGGAAAGAGCAAGGAGGTCAGGTTTATTTATGAAAAAAAGGTGATTATATGTGACATGAAAGTTTATGGCAAGTGACATGAAATTTTTTCAGACCAAGGCGGGGGACAAGCAATCGGATGTCGGGGAAAAGGTAGCTGAAGGTGAATCCGTCAAGGCAGGGGATGGGACGGCAAGAGAGAGCAAGGATGTAAGTATTTTCTATCAGTTATTGGTGATAGGGACATTGTAGTTGCACGACATGAGTATATCTGTTATGTGACAAGGGATAGTGTCAATCTTAGCTGAAGTTTGATATGTTTGCAGTTGGGAGAGGTTGGTTTAAAGGGATCTGGTCCTGAGGAAGGGGGAAAGAAAATTGAAGGTGATGAGAGGCCGAAGCCCCGGGTAGCTCAGGTTTATGCATCTAAGGGGGCGAAGAAGACGAGGAAGGCTGTTGGAGAGAAGCTGGCTCCCCCGGCCAAGAAACCGCGAGCCCAGAAGGCAGCCACTGTTCCCGTCGATGCTGTTAAGCTAGGAATGGTGTCAGCGACGGACAACGACGCCATGACAAGTTGGGTGGCAAGGTACGTAGCTTATGTCTCTTACTCTCGAATAGACGACGAAGGTAGATAGTTGAACGTCCACAATACCTGACAGAAACTTACCGTGCAGTGGGAACGCGGAGGTGCGCACGTCACCCTGCGGTGTGGATATGACGAAGGAGTTACTCAACCGCCTGAAGAAACCCCAAGATTGGTTTGGAACTGTGGTATGAACACTTGTCACCTCTAAAATTACCCGTGTCGGGATTTTGGATTGTAATTGCGGTTCACTTCATGCAGGAGATGGAGGAGTGCTGCTACCTTCTGCGAAAAGCGGTCGCAGACAGAGCGGGTGACATGGCGAGTGGAGCCATCGTAGTCGATACGTGCTTTGCGGGAATTTATCTACCTCGGGAATGGAACGAGTACAGCGCCACCCCCGAAGCGTACGAGCCTAGTGATGCATTGATGGCGTACTTAAATGGGGGGTCGCCGAAGCCGTTGGAACGAGCGTGGTCAGGTGCGGACCTCATCCTCCTCCCCTTCAACGTCAGGAACAAACACTGGGTTGCCCTTGCCATTGATCTTATGGAGTGGGAGGTAAGGGTGTATGATTGCGACGTCCACATGGTGATGGAACGCCAGCTCCAGCCCCTGTTAATGCCTGTGACGAGCCTGATCCCTGTTGTCATGCGTGCACACCCCGATCTGAAGGTCAAGTATGCCGATAAGGTCCCCACGCCGTTTTCCATTCGTCGGGACAATAGCCTTCCACAGAGCAAGCAAGGGTAAGTTGGATGACATGGTTCAATTTCGTTTGATTTGATGTGGAATCGGTGTCCGCGTTCTGACCGATTGTTCCCCATTACAGCGGTGATTGTGGCCCGTACACCATTAGATTCATGCACCTCCTGCTGGAGACCGGCCCGAAATTCGATGGATTGGACGACACGTACATTGAGGCATACCGCCAGATGCTAGCTGTTGGGGTATTCCATGGTCGACTCGGATGCTAGACGTTGGAGTTGAACACTTGCTTCCAATCATAACACCCTCCTGTAATAGCTGAAGTAAAACATTTGGATATTTTGCGAAACTTGGTAGTTGTCGAATGTGAACATTTGTATATGTTAGTAGGTATGCGGACATGTTAAACTTGCCAGTGTAGCCACATGTATCTATCAAATTTGGTGACAAGGTATATGTGGTTAGATGACACGAGGATTAAAAGGGGTGACATGGGTCATTTAGACTATACGTAGGAATATGAGACAGTCAATAGTGACACGAAAAAACCTGTCAGGTGACACGTGCATGGAAAGACGGGACCCGATGCTGGGACAAAAGAACAAAACGACAATAGAAAAGGAATCTATCAGGGTGGCAGTTGGTTTCACAGTTCCTTTGACTTACTTACAAAAATATAAAAAAAGAAAAAGAAAATAAAATATTGTGTTCCTCGAAAATAAAAGGTAAAGAAAACAAATGCAAAAGTAACTTGCATTCATTGCAGTTGGGGAATAAACCACCACCTATCCCTGTGAAGGAGAGAGAGAGAGAGAGAGACCGAAAATTAAAAGGAGTGAAGGGAGGCGGTTGTGAAGTGAAGGGAAAGAGGAGAGCCCGTACCGGAGAGGGAGAAAGACGCCAGAGAAGGGAGGAAGATACCGGAGAAGCCCGTACTGGAGAGGAAGGCGCCGGAAAACAGGTACAACTCAATTGGTTTTTGGAATCCGTCCTCACTCATCTCTACTACTCTGAATCTTCACTTAATTTGCAATCTTCCCCACTTAATTTGCATTCTCCCATTGTTTCGTACCGGAGAGGGAGGAAGTCGCCGGATAAGGGAGTAAGACGCCGGATAAGGCAGTACCGGAGAGGAAGGCGCAGGAATACAGGTACAAGTCAATTGATTATTGAAATCTGTCCTCACTCATCTCTACTAGCCTGAATCTTCACTTAATTTGCAATCTTCCCCACTTCATTTTCATTCTTCCATTGTTTCGTTCAAAGGCATGCAATTTGGGATTGGACAAAAATCTGAAATTGGGGAATTGGAATAACGGTCAGGTGGGGAATTGGGGATACGGGGAAATACAGATCTGGGGTAAAACGGGTATGGGGAACTGAGGAATTGACAGACAAGAGCGAGGGAGGTTGAAGATAAGCGTGGGAGGCTTGCGGGTCCATTAACCCAGATTGTGAGAGTGGAGAATAACCCCTGTCAGAAACGGGTACTGCAGGACAATTGGGAGAAGACAATTGACAATCATGACATGAGCTATTCTGTTGGGTGACAAGGGTTACTTGATTAGGTGACATGGGCATTTTCTGGTGAAACAGTCGCAGACAGATTTATTAAGTAGGGGGGTGACTTTGTGTGGATATTGATTATGTTCATGTCCACGTAATTGCAGGAAGAACATGGTTCGGTCCCAGAATTTGAGGAGGAAAGGTGTCCGGACACCGAAGAAGGTGGAGCCCCGACTCGCAGTGCCGAAGGAGAAGCATTTCCGAGGGCGGGTCAACCAGTCTTCCAAAGTGTCTCTGCTCGTCAACATGGACGACTGGGTCGACCACGTCGATTGGGAGAAGCTGCTGCGAAGCCAATTTGGGGGTATTGTGCAAATGGCAAACTGGGTTCAATTCTCGTCACAACTACTGCATTACGTGTTACAAAGGCAGCTTGTGACTGCAAAGAAGTGGGAGACTTGGTACATGCTTCAAGGCAAGCTGCGGCGATTCTCTATCAAGGAGTTTGCGCTCGTGACTGGGTTGCGGCGTGGTCGAGTTCGGGGGGAAGACACAGAGACGTTGGATGACAAGAAGACAAAGAAGGCTCTCAAGGACTTATTCGAAACGGACAACATGAAGGTGGGTGAGCTGGAGAACGCCTTCAGGAACTCCATCTTGAAGGAGCCGAGTGCGAGACGGCGTTTTAAGATCGCTCTCCTCCTCATCCTCGAAGGAGTTCTGCTGGGGGGAGAACCCAGGAAAGCCATACGAGGGTGGATTGTGAAGCTTGTGGAGAATGTTGATCGATTTCTGGATTACCCCTGGGGCAGGATTGTGTACGAGGCCACCCACGAGTCCCTGTCGGGCGTCATAGAACGATGTGTCGCTGACTTGAAGCCGAAGGCGAATGACAAGGACGAACGATATGGATATGGGCTTATGGGTTTTCCGTATGCGTTCCAGGTAAGCTACTTGACCGAAGTTATGCTTGAACTATTACGCGCAATTGATGCACACACTCGAGTGACATGTGTGGTTGTTTTAGATTTGGCTGTACGAAGCTGTCCCGGGGATTGGGGAGGCGTTTGCGAACCGGGTGTCGAACACAGCGTTGCCTCGCATGCTGAGGTGGACAGCCGATGACGACAATCTAATGTATGAGACGATCCAGTCCCGCATGGACCCTGAAAAATCGGATAGAATCAAGGTCGAAGACAACCCGATACTAATACCGAAGGCCGGCGAGTATGAATTGATGCTCGGGTGCTTCTACCAGCATGAGGAGCCTGACCTCTACTTTGATGACATTGAGGCTGCGTTGGCACCGAGTTATTACGGTGAAGGCTCTGGCAAGTCCGGCCCGAGTTCGGAGCAACGAGATGGGACAAGGGAATCCTGGGAGGATAAGTTGGGGAAGTCAGTAGAACTGATCTTGGAGAGGCTGGGAACCATGTCAACATGGATGCGGAGCATGGATGACAAGGTACGGCTAACGTTTCTGGCATTTGTGACACGGGTATATTTTATATGTGACACGGGTAATTTTCAGAGGTGACACGGGTTACTTATCTCCGAATGCCGAATAACATTCGCTAACCACCCCTCATTTATGTACTTTGTGTATCAGATGAAGGTGTTGGAAGGTGTTGTGAATGGGATGCGAGATGGCCAGTCGAATGCAGGAGGTGAGCAGAAACCAATGGGCGATGTCCGTGGAGAGGATAACGACCAAAAGAACGGGGCGACAGAGGGACAAACTAAGATGGAAGACCAGCCACCAGAAGGACAAGGGGAGGTAAATTGGTTGTTACTTGACATGGTCTTTTCTGAATCCACGATGAAGGGGTAATAGAATCAACAATTTATAATATGTCAATATTTTGCACACAACTCACACGGTTGTTAAAGTGAAGCGACACGTATTAATATGTAGAGTGACAAAGGAACAAATATATTATCTGAATCACAGTTGAAATAACCGTAACCAATTGCCAGATCTCAGAGGCGGTCAAAGACGAGACCGTTGGAGGAACTGGGGGAGATGTCAGTGGAGAGAAAGTCGGGAAACATAGGGATGCTGAGGACAAAAGCGGTAAAGCCGGTTCAACGGAGGTACCACCTACAGTGAACGACCAAGCAACGCCGGAAGGACAGGATGAGAAGAAGGTAAATTGCCTGTTACTTGACATTGTCATTTTAATCTATAGTACTACGTAAGTGACAAGTGTATCAGTATTAGCCGACACGAGTACATATTGGGGTGACACGGGGGTCAAAACATTTTTGCCTTCACCGTTGAAACTGTCTAACCACTTGGCAGATCCCAGAGGCTGCAAGAGCGGAGCCCCTTCGAGGCAGGAAGAGTAAGAGAGTTCCAGGACGTGATGGAGAAGTCAAGTCCCCACCTCAGAAGAAAACGCGGGGCCGAAAAGGGAAGAACGTTTTCGAAGGCGCGGCCGTGATTAAGCTGGGTCTTGTTTCCATGTCAGACAACGATGGGTTCCTCCGCTGGATGGATAGGTGACACTCATCAGCAGACGTACCCAAGTTATTGCATAGATGACTCCAATCCCCTAACATTGTGGTTGTGGTTGTGCAGCGGGGATGAGGACACCTGGAAGACTGCATACGGCACGACGGTGAGTAAGGAGTTCTTCACCGCACTAAAAACGCCCACAGTTTGGCTAAACTCTGAGGTACGAAACCCGCCTAAGTGAATATCTTTGTCTAGTGAATGACACGGTATGTACTGTAAAAGGTAGTGGAATAGTTTTGGATTTTGACTAGGGTTGTAATCGATGCAGCACATGGAACAAGCATGCTATCTTCTTTGGAAAGGGGTAACGGAGAGGGCCGGCGACATTGGCGGTCGAGTTGTCGTTGTGGACACATATTTCGGTCGGTATCTGCAGACCGAGTGGGGCAAATACAAGAGCGATGCGGGTAGCTACCAAGCCGACGAGAAGCTGCTTGGCTACTTCGACGGGCGGTCCCCGGCGACGATAGGCCGGGCGTGGGAAGGGGCGGACAGTGTTCACTGGATCGCCGTAGCGATCCAGTGAACACTGTCCGCCGTAGCGAGAAGCTGCTTGGCTACCTTTGAACGTGGACAGTGTTCACTGGATCGCCGTAGCGATCGATCTGGTCGGGTGGCAGGTAAGGGTTTATGATTCCGACGTCTACATCGTGAGGGACCGCCATCTGCCGGCACATTTAAGCTGCATCACCCACCTTATCCCGGTACTGATGAATGCCCACCCCGCGTTGATGGCCACCTACGTCGACAAGCTGCCAAAGCCGTTCGCCCTTAGTCGCGAGAAAAGGATTCCGCAAAACAAGCAGAGGTAATTTTTGTCCAATACTTAAATATATCTTCGTCTCATAGTTGCATCCGGCTGTAATGAATATGACTCCGACGATTCTCTATTGCAGTGGAGACTGCGGTCCTTACACGATCAGGTTCATGCAACTCCTCACGAAGGACGCCCCCACCTACGACGGTCTTGACAACGTATTCATCGGGGCGTACAGGCACATGCTCGCTGTTCGCATCTTCAATGGTACACGGTTATGATCTCAGTTGTGATCACCATTGGCCAGTGTTATGAAATGTTATGTTATGGTATAAGCTTCTTATCAACATTGTTTTTATTGTGTTGGATATTTATGAACATGGTTCCTGGTTCTCACATTTAGTTGTGGACGGTAGTTCACTAGGTTGGTATTTTAGTACGTTGGTATGAACTGTTTCGCATTCTTTATCTTCGGTGAGTGGTTATGTGTTGTGGACTGTTACATTATTTGTATGATAATTTGTAAGCAGTGAGTGACCATGTTGGCATGGTGCAAACATTGGTTATAATTAGTTCAGAAATATCCCGTGTCACCAAACTTGCAATCCTGTGTCACCTTACCTCACCACCCGTGTCACTGATGGTGAGTAGGGTGATTTTCTAACCTTTTTTAAGTGTTGATAGGTTCATATACGAATTGTGACCAGGCCCTATCATAGGAACCACATAATTTTACATTTTTTCTCCTCATGGATGATTGAATGTAATGTGGCAACCAACGTACTCGGTTGAAAGCCATATTATAAGTTGTAAGGAAATATCCTGTGTCACGTAACTTGAAATCCCGTGTCACCTGACGTGATTATCCATGTCACAGATGGTGAGTAGGGTGATTTTCTAACCTTGTTTATGTGTTCATAGGTTCATATACGAATTGTGACAAGGCCCTATCATAAGAACCACATAATTTTACATTTTGTCTCCTCATGGATGATTGAATGTAATACACATGCATAACACCAACAAGTGGAAATCTAATAGACATGCATAATATAGGAGGGACATTGCCCTATACATACCATATCCGATAATACAGGCACCATTCATAACGGTGCAACCACACTCGGCTTTCCAAAAAACGACAACTAACCGAGCGTGGGTGAGACATTGTTTCTAACTACCCTTACATAGGCCCCTAACTGCAACAAATGGGGGCCATCCGCCACATACGGAGTCCTGGCGGAGTCCAAAAAACCACAGCTATTTGGGATCACATCAGTATTTGGCAACTACTACAACAACATCACAAGTTTTGGCAAAAAACAAAGAGAACTAGCTTCGAAACTCCTAAGCCCTGGTGACCAGACGCACCATAACTCCCATCATCATGACGAGAATCCACCCCATCAGCCTGTTCCAGCGGGTGAGTTGTCGGGTGCGGAGCTGGTCGCTAGCGTGCCCGACCCACTGCCCACAGAGGAAGGAGCCCACCTCGGCCAACCGCTGCGCCAGGTGCTTGTTGCTAGCCTCGCTCCTCACCAACTTGTTGGCGAGGACCAAGTTCTCATCAATTGTGGCCTGCAGCGAGCTCTGGGTAAACTCCAACTCAATAGTTGTGGCCTCCAGGGTGGACTGGGTGGCCTGCAGCTGAAGAGTGGTTGTCTGGACATGTGTGTGGGCGGCCTCAAGTTGAGTGCGCGGTGCGGCCATAACTCCCTCCCGGGCAGCATCCCGGTTGAGCAGCGACTGAACTCGCTGGCGAAGGTCGGTGAGCTCTTCGGCGGCCAAGTCCCATAGCGCGTTGTCCTCAGCCACCTGGTCGGGGTCTCTTGTCTCTGACTGATCATCATCCTCGTCCTCATCACGACGGTCACGACGGCTCCTCCCGTAGTCGTAGTCTGAACGCAGCCAGAAGTACCTCCGGTCGTCACCACTTTGGTAGCTCCGATCGCTGTCGGAGTCTGTGTCAATGTCGCTGTCTGAGTACGGCCACATTATTCCTACCAGTACCAGGGAAAATAAACGTCAGATGGCAGAAGAAAACCAAACACAAGAACATACGTACATATGAAAAATATGTAAGCATGTTTTATATTGGAGACAAGTACATATATGTGGAAAAGATGAATGGTGTTATGAAATGATATGTCACCAAACAAGTAAAGGAGAATGTCAAATATAAGGTAAAATAATGTACGGACCTTAGAATGTTGAGAAGGAGAGATATATGTGCAAGCAAAGTTGGAAATGGTAAATACAAGTGTGAATATGAAACTCATATCAATGAATTAAAGTTATGACAATGTTATGTAACAAATGGAAGAAATCACCCGTGTCACCAACTATGAAATCCCGTGTCACCTTAAGTTGAATCCCGTGTCACCAATTAAATATACTTGGCAGACATCCTACTAAGAACTTTCACAGACAAAGAGAAAGGTTGCAACTTTCATAGGCTTAATCATATTTATGCTTTAGATTCACACAGAAAGGATGCTAAATGTGCTATTTCTTTTTCAAGCCTAACAAGTACATATATATGAAAAAGATGAATGGGAGAGGGAGATGATATGTCACCAATAAACTAAAGGACAATGTAATATATAAGCTAAATTACTGTAAGCACCTTATAATTTTGATAAGGAGAGAATTATGTGCAAGCAAAGACCAATTACAAATAGGTGGTTAGAAATCACCCGTGTCACCAAAGTTGTCATCCCGTGTCACCAAGTATATATACTTGACTGGTTGCTTTCTCAGCCCCAATTCAGCAAATTCCACAAACTAATTGCATATATGAAGCGTAAACCAATAAACACATATACGAACTCCAAGAAACTACTCAACTTAAGTATGTACTAAGCACATGCAAGATAAGAGACAAATGGACATTTTCACTACACAAGGCACAAACCATAAAAGAGTGAGCCATGGACATATTCACCCAAAATCTGCAGCATACACAGGCATAAACCGTAGCCCCTAATCAGAAAGCTTTGGATGTCGTCAATTAGTACTCTATGTCGAAAACCCTAGTAACAACACAGATTTCATTCAACACAAACTTCTAATCGACGAAAACCCTAAAATACAAACAGTTTTTTTTCAACACATATGGCAATCGGGGTTGTACTTACTTGGAATTGAATACTTTTGGATGAGGATGAGCACCACTGGTGAACCAAACACGATGGCGTCGCTTCTTCTTCCCCAATTTTTTTGTGGCTTGCAAGAGAAGAGTGGAAGTGAAATGACCGATGGAGTGGTATTTATGAAGAGAGAGGGGCTCCATCGGGGGGGGGGGGGTTGGTTAGTGTCACCAATTTTCGAATCCCGTGTCAAGTAACATAATAACCCCTTCAACATTAAATATAGGTCAATTTGCACTAATACACATTTGAATATGGTAACAAGGTTGGTATTTTTGTACGTTGGTATGAAGTACTACCTCCGTTCCGGAAAACTTGTCAGTTCACTATTCACGCACGCTTATTTTTAGAGAAAAAACTATACAAAATATCTACTTTCGTATTTATTTGTAAAAACAATTTCGTAGCTATTATTATCAAGTACAAACGTGTTACAAAAATTTTATGAAAACGTATATTTTATATAGTTTTTTTAATTATAAATAAGGGTGCTTCAATAGTCAACGACAATTTTTGCCGAACGACAACTAAGTGTTTCGATTTCTTTATCCCTTTTTTTACTCTCTGTATGCGGTAATTTTTTACTCTCTTTATATTGCACTCACATATATTGATTTTATGGTTGTAAAATATATTTTTAAAAGTTATAAAATTTAATACACCATATTTTAACATTTTACAAACCCTAACTACTTTCCCATGCAATATGCATGCAAAATACATATATGGATTTAACTTTTGTACTTAATTTCATGCGGTAATGTTTTACTCTCTATATGCGTTATAAAATTTATTTTCAAGCGTTATAAAATATTATAAAATAATAAATTGATACAAAACCCTGAATACTTAATCCGTTAATTTTTTGAATAAAGGGTTAAATTGTACACTTTCATCCGTTATAAAATTTTATCAAATAATTAATTGATACAAAACCCTGAATACTTAATCCGTTATTTTGTTGAATAAAGGGTTAAATTTTAAACTTTAATCCGTTATTTTTTTAAAACAAGGGTTAGTAAGTGTTGTATAGGTTTAATCCGTTATCCATATAATATATTTGTTAATAATATCACATATCAAGATTCTAACCGACAATAAATTGAAGATATAGATAATTTAAGAAAAAGATTAATTAATAGATTGAGATTAAAACCACGGCAGTTATTTACGATTGAAAATCTCTTCCGCTTCCTCTTCCACTTCCACATCCACATCCATTGCGTTTCAAGTACATTGCACTTGCACACGTCTCTTCCTCTGAATTACATTGCACACGTCTCGTCTATTCCTCTTCCGGTGGCAGTTACGTTCTCCATTGCACTCTTATAGCCAACCCATTCTCCCTTGAATTGCATCATCCCATTCCCTTGAATTGCATCATCCTCCCTTACCAACTAGAACCGAAATTAAGATAGTTGCAATGGATCAAGGAAGGAACGTTAGGGCAAGGACAGCAGAGGCATTGACGCTTCTAACACTACCATTTGATATCCTATTGGATATTGTCGGTCGATTAGCAATTCAATCTATAGAAGATGTCTTCAGATTACGGTTAAGGTATTGCCTCCACTTTTGATTTTGTTAATTTATGTATTCGAAAAAAATGTGATTCACTTAATTGTGATGCAGTTGCAAAACTTTTGATTTGCTTGGAAAACACAATTATGTGCTGGCGAAGATGGCAATTGAGTACCAGGATGACTGGGGAATTTCGGTTGTAGTCGCATCGAGAAACGATAGTCATGCCAGAAGCTTTTTAAATCAATGCGTCAACGCGGGAAACCCGGAGGCAATCTTTCAGCAAGGAATGGTAAGACGTTGATTCTGGATCATTGGTTCGGTGTATGCTTTATCATAGTTCCTCATAGCTTCATTTCAAAATGCATGTTAAATTCTTCACAAATTGCGATCACGATGCAGGCATTCAAGATCTTCTAAAGGCGTCGGAGTTGGGACACGACGTGGCAAGCTATGTTTGTGGCATAGCTATGTATTGTTGCAGATCTGAAGAGCTCAAACCCAAAGGCTTTGCATTACTTACTAGTGTGAAACATAAGTTGGTATATAAAATAATATCGTGTCGCCGGAGAGTTTCTGATCTATTTTATGATATTCTCGTAATTGCTTGAAGACCTTCCTTCAAATGGAAGCGGAACACATGTACAAATATCACCAATGGAACAGCAATTCAGAGTTGTCGAAGATCAAACCCCTGGAAAAATTTTCAGCTCCTTGCTAAAGATAAAGATGATGCTCTTTCTTGGGAGGAATGCACGTGCACAATTGAGTGTGGGTTAGTCGAGGGTATGCTTCAGTGGATTACACGAAATATGGTGGCATAAAAATTTCCACATGTGTTCGGTCTATTAAGTTTGGTTAATTTTGATACTATATCTAATGTGTTATTATAACATATAATGATATTATTTTTTGTTCGAAATATACGTCAATTTGTCAACTTACATAATTCTCGTGTCACAAAGGAGAATAAGGTGACAAAATCTACACGAGTAGGACAAAAACTCACAAGATTTAAACATGACCTGAAACTAAGTGTCACCTCCGGATTGTTACACATGAAATTACAACCACTGACATGATAACCCCTTAAACCTGACACGGTAATACAAAGAGGGTGACAGGGGTTTTTTACAGAATCCATCCACAAAAGTACTGCGATGTTCTTTACCACTTACCACTAGAGTGTAACCCGTTTCCAAAAGTAAATGTATCCAAACAACCAAAGGACAAGACTGAAACCAACGTTGTTCACAACAAAAGACAACCAATCAGTTCCATAATGAAATTAAAACCAGTGACATGATAACCCCTTCAACCTGACACGGTAATACAAAGAGGGTGACAGGGGTTTTTTACAGAATCCATCCACAAAAGTACTGCGATGTTCTTTACCACTTACCACTAGAGTGTAACCCGTTTCCAAAAGTAAATGTATCCAAACAACCAATGGACAAGACTGAAACCAACGTTGTTCACAACAAAAGACAAGCAATCAGTTCCATAATGAAATTACAACCAGTGACATGATAACCCCTTCAACCTGACACGGTAATACAAAGAGGGTGACAGGGTTTTTTTACAGAATCCATCCACAAAAGTACTGCGATGTTCTTTACCACTTACCACTAGAGTGTAACCCGTTTCCAAAAGTAAATGTATCCAAACAACCAAACGACAAAAAACTGAAACCAACGTTGTTCACAACAAAAGACAACAAATCACTTCCATACCTACACCCAAACGACGATCAGATTATGCGTCCACCGAGCCGACCATTGAAGATGGCAGCCGCTAGCATCTTTCTGTACGACCCAATAAACGTGTCGTCCAGCCCATCGAAGGGGGGATCGGTCTCCATGAGGAGCTCCATGAATCTGCTCGTGTAAGGGCCACAGTCACCACTGCAATGACGGAGATTTTTTCAAAACAGAGGCGGAGATATCATCAAGTAAAATGAAATACAGGGGTCGCACCAATCATACCTGAGCTTGTTTTGCGGAACGCGCTTGTCGCGGATTATGCGAAATGGGCCTGGCAGCTTCGATGCATACTTCACCTTCAACTCAGCGTGTGCATCCATGATGATGGGGAGGAGGTGGGTAACGTGCATCAGCAGGGGTGGGAGTTCGGCGTCTCTCACGCAGTGCACATCGCAGTCATACAGCTTCAACTGCCACTCATTCAGATCAAGAGCAACGGCAACCCAATGTCTTCCCCTCAGGTTGAGGGGTAGGAGGACGAGGTCCCCGCCTGCCCACGGCCGGGCCATGGGCGCCGGGGCCCGCCCGTCGAAGTATGAGAGGAGTATGCCACTCGCCTCATACCCCCCGATGTCTGAGTTGTACTCCTTCCACTCCCTCTCCAGAAAGCTGGAGAAGTAGGAGTCCAACACAATGACTCGACGCCCATTTTCATAACCCCTCTCCGCGCTTTGTTTCCGTAGCAGGTAGCATGACTGCTCGAAGTGCTGCGTCAAGTTAACCCCCATGACAACCCACAACATAGTCCAACAGCAACCCAAATGCGTATACAAGGGCAATCATAATAAAATGTGAGAAATACAATATACCTCTGAGTTGATGCAATAGCGGGGCGTCTGGAGGGTGGTAAAAAACTCCTTCGACAGGTCCTTGCCGCAAGCCGTTGACAGGTTCTCACCGTCGGCACTGGACCGTACAATGGAGTGGAATGAATGAAAGGGTTGCTGTGCCGTATAATGAAGACTGAAATGAGATGATGGGTTACCTTGTGAGCCACCCCTGTAGGGCCTCATAGTCGGCCGCAGAAACTAGTCCCATGGCAACGGCTTCACCGGGAACGATGGCATCCTTCCCTTTAGAGGCCCGCGGTTTCGTAATCTTCCATGCCTTGCTCTCACATTCCTGGTCCACGAACAACCTCTGAATGCAAACAAACATTTCCCATGTCACATAACAAACCGACCCCCGTCGCCTAGCTAACATCCCCATGCCACTATTGAAAACATAACGGATGAATGGCACGGGCCACAAGGAGCGTACCTTAGCAACTTGTCGGGGCTGCTCCACAGCTTCAGCACGAGCCCCCTTTGGTACATCAACATCAACAACCTGCAAAACCGATCTACAACTTAGATGGATTCCAACATGTACAAACTCCTTTTCACTATCCCTTACTCTTTGTTCCTTGCCTCTTCCAATCAATTTTCCATCCCGCATTTCATGGACCTTCTCCTCCAACACTTTTATCTGCACACAAGAAGTTGTTACAATAAGTCCATCATCTCCTCCAACAGTTTTATATCTCGTGTCACTGCCACATACTGTAAGTCCCATGTCATTATTCTATTTACCGTAGTCACTGAACTTAAGAACAATATGAGAGTGAATAATGCGAAAGACTGAAGTACCCTATCATCCATCTTCTCCAAGGTATCCATAATCTTCTCGAGTGTCTTCCCCACAAGATCCCTAGCGGCGTCCGTCTCCTCGATGTATTTGGCGATGTTGGCAAGCATCGCCACACTCGACCCTTCGTTTACCCATGCGCGGAAGTGCTGATTCTGTGGATGTGTAAATTTTGTCCGAGCCATTTGTTTCCTGCAGTTTAAGAGCAACCATAAGTTATCGAGAAAGTTTATAGACAATGTCACTAGCTTTGTAAACCCATGTCACTCAATTTGGAAACCCATGTCACAAATGTCAGAACGTTCCTAAACCAATGACGACATACATTCCACATCAACTCCCCAAATCTGAATTTCAAAATAATGGAACCCCGACTCGTCCCCATTCCCAATCAAACCCCTAATCTACCCCATTCCCTATTTTGACCCCCACCGTAGGCATCCTCTTCGGGCTTACTAAACCCTAACCGCAGGTTTTCCAATCCCCAAAACCCGGCTCCTTGTCCTTCATTCGCAACCACCTCCACCATCGACAAAACCGCCCTCATTAACGTTCAATCCCTTACCACCATAGTAGGTTGTTCCATCAACCCACCCCGAACCCCAGATTCGAAGATAACGGACAATAGAGATAGGGGGCGTACCTTCTGAGTTTCCTGGCGGCGTTCTTCTCTTATCCGACAGTCCCCGGCAGTATCTTCTTCGACCCGTTGTTCCTCGTCGCCGGCGTCTCTTCTTCCTCCCCCTTTCGAACGGTTTTGAGTTATGGAAATTTAGAGATGGAGTCCCGATGAATACAAAAATACAGTGTGGGGTGATATCCGGGACGCGTGTCAACTTATTCTTTGTTGTTTTCTTTTTGTTTTCTTTTTGTTTTGAGCTACGGGCAACCTTTTCGACCAAAATGGGAAAGGGTCAATTTATCCAAATTATCCCCCATTGTGCTATTTATGCAAGTTTGGGCAAAATTTGGTCTATATTTGACCACTGGTTGACTAAGTTATTATTGTTGAAACTTTGGTTATAAGTTGTTAGGAAATCGTCCGTGTCACCCAACTTACAATCCAGTGTCACCTTACATAATAACCCCTTCAACATTGTCATGAAGGTGATTTCAATATGTTCACAAGGGTGAATTCCTAACACCACTACCACAACCACTCAGGACTGTAAACATGTTGTCAAATAAGTGCCAATGCATTGTTGAATTCATTATCATAGCTTCAATCGATGAAATGTCTACCATGAAATTGAAAGCTGTGACATGATAACCCCTTCTACCTGACACGGGAAGACAAATAGGGTGACATGGTTTTTGTTCTGAAACCATCCCCAAAAGTACTACGAAGTTCTTCACCACTTAACTGTAGTGTGGAAACCCTTCCCAAAAGTACAGCAGACTACTTACAATTTGTCATATGCACAAACAGCCTAATTACACTACCAAATACGTTGCCCGTTCAAAAAATAACATAGACGGAGAATGGTCCAACCACTAACCCGATACGGCAAATGCAAAAGACTACCCAGCTGCTGAGGTAAGGCGTTGGACCACCAATGGAGGAACACATCTAAGAACGACGGCGCTTGGAACGGCTAAATTCTCCCCGAGATGGGTATCGACAAGTCTTAGGGCGACCAGGGCGTCGCTTCACGTCCGGGGGGAGACACACCGCGCTGGACATGGCTGGGGGGATTCGCCACTCTTCTCTTGGAGGAACCGGATATAACACATTCTCGTAACACGCCTTCCATGCGGCGACTTTGTAGAAGTCATTCACGAGAGAGAAGAAATTGCTACCTCGATACCTTGAAGCCGCTATGGCGTGCTGGCACGGAAACTGGTCAATGTCGAACCGCTTGCATGTGCAGGTCTGGGCACATAGGTTCACAACCCAGGTGGCGGACCCTCTGCGGACAGTGTACTCGTGTGAGCTGAGGGCTCTGACATCCAAGAATGTTGCCAACGAATAGCTCGTTTGCAGCTCACCTTGAACGTAATCACTGACCGTCGACGCCGATTTGGTGCTTTTTTCCCGTCGATCGTAAAACCACTTGGATATTGTTTCGATGACAGCATCAATCAGGGCTGTGATGGGTAGGTCGCGGGCCTCCTTGAACACTGAATTCAGACACTCGGAGTTGTTCGTCATCAATATGTTGTAGCGCATCCCCAAGAAGTATGCCCGGGCCCAGTTCTGGAATCCAGCCTCTCTTAGGTATTGTCCCGCAGCGGGTGCCTGAGCGCAAAAATCAGCAAAGTGCTTCTCGAACTCTGCCCTCGTGTACGCCTTCGCCACCTTTAAGTACAATGTGTGCAGGGCCGTCACCCCCCTGTACTTAACCTTGGCATTCTGAAATAGATGCCATTGGCAGGCCCCTTGCTTAGCAAACACATAATTGTCCCTCAAACCTTTGACGATACTAAGATGCCGATCAGAGACAAACATTAAGTCCGGTGTATCCTCGACGACATATAGCATGTTCTTGAAGTAGAAGCCCCATGACCCGTGATTCTCACCATCGACAATCGCAAAAGCGATCGGGTATATATTGTGGTCTGCATCTTGGGCTGTGGCAAATAGAAGCGTGCCCCTGAACTTCCCTTTCAGGAAACTCCCATCAACTGAAATCACCTGGACATGGATATCGACACCAGTTGGTTAGGTGACATGGTTATGTATGTTAGGTGACATGCAATATTTTAGTACCGACACGGGGTATTACCTTTCGAAGGTAGGGAATCGCCTTGCGCCATACCCCGAAGCTAATAAAGGCGTACTTGAATCTTTGGGATGCGTCCAGCTCTAACTTAGTATATGTCCCAGGATTCGTCTGCTCCAACATGTGCAAGTATGGAATAATATCTCGGTAGCTGTCTTCGTAGGTCCTATGCTTCACCTCCCTCGCTGTCAGCCGTGCCCTTCGTGCCTTCCAGTAGCTACACGATACTCCATACTCGACCTTCGTCATTTTCTGGACTTGCTCGGGAACGAGGTCCTTTCGAGTCCCGGTGAACCTGCATATAATGGTGTCATGGTGAGTTACGTCATGTGACATGGGGAATAATGTTGTGTGACAGAAATAGCTGTTCGCAACTAAATTAACACTTACGTGGTCACGAGGTTGCGTCAAAACATGTTCGACGTAGCATGTCGGCTATGGTTGTGCATCATGCTCAGGTCACATGTATGCTCCTGGACATACTGTCAGATGCACCACATTGTCGTGCGCCGGTAAGTCGACGCCCTTAACATCCACGTGCACTTGCTGTCCAAACAACCAACTAAATAGGTTTTCGTACACGACCTCTTCACTACAAACTCGAAGCACTTCTGCACTACAATCCACTTCAGGCAAGTCTGCAATTCTACCTTCGAGCCGAACATTTGTCCCTCCGAAATTTCTGTCAGATTCCGTCGTGGTTCCTGGGTCCGAGGTGTTGCTTTGTCCAACATAGCTTCTACGTTCTCCATCGACGGTGGGGATGTACTGGACCTAGGAACCCGATCTTCTAGTTCCCTAATCACCTCCTCCTCAACTTGGTCCTCCTCCGACGACACCCTCATACCCTGGTCTTCCTCATAATCCTCCCAGTCATAATAATATGAACAATCTTCTTCCCTCTTCACTCCGGAATCGAAGTCCTCCTCCTCGTCCTCCTCCTCACTGCTAATGGCTATGAGATCCACCCCCTTATACTTGTCACCTTCACATTTTTCCATGTCATCTGAAGAGGAGTCCGTGTCACCCAAGTGGATAACATCTAGACCATCACACTTGTCACCCTCAAGAATATCCATGTCACCCGTTCCAGACCCTATGTCACCTGCGTGCTCTTGGCTCTTCCTTATCACCCCACCCAACTGGATCATTTCCGGACCTTTACCCTTGTCACCTACACTCTTAAGGTTTTCACCAGTTCCAAACCCGCTCTCAGTAGCGTCCTCCTGTCTCTTCCCTATCACCTCATCCATGTGGTTCGACTCTGGACATTTACCCTTGTCACCTTCAAAAATACGTCTGTCACCAGTTCCAAAACCCTTTTCAGTAACGTCATCCTGCCTCTTCCCTATGACCTCATCCAAGAGGATCACCTCCGGACCCTTACCTTTGTCACCCTCACATTTATCTTTGTCACCCCTTCCCAACCCCGTTTCCACATTGTTTTTCACCCTTATATCGTTGGTCATCCCTATTGACTGGCTAACCCCTCCTCCACCATATAACCCCACATCTACAACCATAGGGTTTGGTTGTGGCTTACCTTCTGCCTCCAGCTCGTCCACCTTTTGAGAGTTACGAGGCTCACTCAAGCATTCTTCCCCGACGCCGGGTTGTGGTACTTGAAGCCTCTCTTTCACCACTGGACCAATATATATCGCCATGGGCCATGGATGTTCCCCAGACATCGAGTTGAGAAACTTATAAGCCTCAAGGTCGTCGTCATCACCTATCGTTATCGGATGACCCGCTTCTTCCCCCTTTGGCATGTAAGACAACCGCCAATCTTCACATGAACAATCATGGCCGACCTTCCCCCTCAACAGTTGAGTCAGAGAGGCGAAGTCGATGCCCTCTTCAATTATCACATTCTTCCGCTCTGTTTTACCATAATACACCCACCCCGCACCATCGAACAACCAACGCCCGTTGAAGTTGAGAGTCACACATACTTTGGCGTTTTGCCCTGCAATTGAAAACTCGGTTCAGCACCATTGGTAATGGGTATCTACTCTTCACGAAACATGAGGAGAAATAGAAGAGAAGCCTACCCATTGCAACTGAGAATTAGGGTTTCTCAGATATCTCTGTGACACGGAAGTTTACGAACACTGACACGAACGAATTAAGAGCCCGACACGTGCTCACCAACTGGACCTTAATGCGGATGGGTTCTTCTCCAATGGTGGCCTTCTTCTCCAGCTCTCTTTTCCATGGGAACACCGAAAATGATGGTCTCTCTCCTCCTCTCTTATTACACTTTAAAAATGGAGGGAAACCCTTTCCCATCACCTCACCTCCTCTCTCTCCAATTTTGGCGCCAAAATCCCCCACCCAATCCAATGTCCCATCTCTCTCTCTCTCTCTCTCTCTCTCTCTCTCTCTCTCTCTCTCTCTCTCCCCCCTTGGGACAACCTGCAACCGGCTAAATAATTTGCCCCTCTTATTTGCACTAATACCACATATGGTATTCTTGCAAATTTTCTAAAAAAGTGGTATTTGTGCAAACCCGGCAAAAAAAAGTGTATATTTGTGCATATAACCCTAATTAAAATGTGCCGATAAACATGCTCTTAGTAAGCAGAGTCACATGCACTTGACAGGTAGCCATATATCAAGAGTGGGTACTCCATCGTAAAAGAATCGGGGGTCTCTTGTAAGGGCTCACCAATATACATATACAACTTGGAAATAGCTTGAAAAAGAACAACTGAGCATCAGATAGCATAACAAACCGAACCTTATACATATTGAACTTGGAAATAACTTGATCAGCACAAAAAATTTAAAAACAAGGGCCACCTAAGAAGAAAGCAGCAGCCACCCTTGCAGCAGCCACCGAGAACAAGTGATTGAAGCGAAGGAAGGGGCGTAGTCTTGAACGGGTAGTCGAACGGTGTGCACATTAGATTAGTGTACAAACACATAGCATTGTTACATTTATCTTTACTAATAAAAAATTAAGTAGAAACTTGTTAAGGACATAGCACAAATCCCGACATATCTTAAGTAAAACCAAAATGAAGTAGTTCCTACTCGAAAAACCCATCGTTTACAAGACCGTTTGTTGTGAGCCTAAATTGTCATGGTTTATATTAACTTTTATACCGATTTCTGCATGCATTTCATATCATTGGGTTAAAATTATGCATAATCTATATAGTTTATGCTTATTTGCCAAATTATGGAGTCTACACTAGTTTCTGTTTAATTTCGCAGAAATCGAGGCATTTTACAGCAATTCGGAAAAGGAAGGAAACCATGGAAGAGCTCGAAGTCGACTACACCATACCAGAGATCGAGTAGCAGCTGAATCAGAACACATCAAGCAAAGAACAAGGAAAAGAGCACTCGACAACACTAGTCGACGTCGACCAGAAGTGGTCAATGTCGAGTACTTTGGTCGACTTCGGCTTCATCACACGAGATCGAGCACGAGCCGATCAACAAATCACTCGAGGACCACAGATCTACTCGATGTTGAGTAGTATACTCGATGTCGAGTACCCATCGAGAGGCTAATCCTAGTTGAGCTCGAGTCCAAATCCGAGGAGAAGAAGAAAACTACTCGGCGTCGAGGACTTTACTCGATGTCGAGTACTCCCTGGCGCCATTCCGGGTCAAAATCGAGTGGAATCCGAGTGATGGTGGTTACTTGCAAGCGAAGTCATGTGGAATTCTATCAAGACATGTGAAGATATATCAAGTTCAAGGTGATCCTTATTTGTGTTATTGAAGTGAAAGTAATCTTAATGCAACCTTGGATTAATTATGTAAAAAGGGTTAGTAACAATTAGGATTTATGCGAAAGCCTCTACTTTCCTATTTCTTAATGACGACAGTTATTTAATGAAAATGCATGATCTTTTACACCTTTAGCGAGATTCTTATATGGTTATCGTTGTGGCGTTGAAACCCCGATTCTTGAAGCTTTTCTATATTATTGAATTCCCAAAAATTATGTGTTGTTTGTCTTTCTTTCTTGCGAAAAGTTACGGTTTTTATTCTGCAGACAACTCGAGATCGACAATACTGGTCGACGTCGAGTACTATCTTGTCGACATCGAGTACTCTGTACTCGACATTGCTTTGCTTTGCTTTCTATTATTCTGTTTTACAGGTTCATTCGACCGAGGTAGTCGACATCGAGTACTTATACTCGACATTGAGGACTTCTGTTGGTCGATACGAGAGGAATTGGAACTAATCAGGCAAATGCTGACACGCTTCCTCATGGATACGATCCTAAATACCCTACCACTACAACGGGAGGATTTTTTGTATTTTATTTGGTTGGACAGAGAGTTGGTTTCATTGTTTATATTCTTATATTTATTTGCGTTGACTTGATTCCCTCCATAACACCGGTCGGAGTAGTTCCGGCCAGTGAAAGGTGATCCAGATGTAATGAATGATAAGTAATCCAATGTAGGGGAATGCCTTGTACAGGCAAGTAACAATCCATATATAACAAAGCTGCATAGGCAAAAGTCGACTCAAGCTTGTAAGAGGATAGTAAAAAAAATAGGGACAATTTTGTGAATGTAAAAGCAACAACTTTGGGAGTACTCCTTAGCATATTGAGTTCGAACGAAAACAACCCATCGCCCAATAGATGAACGCACAACCTGAAACATGAAACACACACAACATACAACCGAAACAAGCAGTATGTACCACAAGCAACCCAACCAGGCAGCAAAGGAAGGCATAAACCCCAAGAATCAAGACAACCAAAAAAAGTCGATTGCATGAGAACATCCGTGGAAACCGGAGAGGGTTCCATCATTCTATCAGTATTAGGAATTATATCATAATCAAGAGGGGTTTGGGTTTCAGACAAAGCCTCAAGAAATTTTTTTTGATGCCATAGTAACAAGAACAGAAATGTGAGAGAGAGAGAGAGAGAGAGAGAGAGAGAGAGAGAGAGAGAGAGAGGGGGGAAAGGAGTGATCGACAAAATGCAATTTGAAAACAAGTGTGAAGAGAGATGTAATCCCAAGAACCTTGAACTAGCTAGGTTTATGATAACATTCATTTAGGTAGGCATAATAGGTTGCATTTAGCTTAGTTAAGATGCATTTCATCGATGGATTAAGTACAATTTGCATATTTGCTCTCTACGTTGGTGGAGTCGGAATCTACACACTTTTATTGATTATTTCAGGTAACTGTGGATCCGAGGATGAGGCATGGGTTGATGACGCATTAGATGAGAATGTATAGTTGATCGGAGAAGCTTACATCAACATCTAAAGAGGTCCTAAGAAGAAGAAACGAGCTTAAACGAAGAACAAGTCTGCAGAAGTTGTCGTCCGACATGCTGAATTTGTTTTGCACTTTGTGGAGGCCTCGGTTGTCCGATTGACTATTATGACCATGCGTTGGTAAGCTCTTTCAAAGGACTACAACTTTCCTGTTGACAAGAAGAGCAAATTCGGAATAGATTTTCCGTGAAAGGCCCCTGGCTGCGGCCACAACAACCATACCGTGGCCGCGGCCAATCAATTTGCAGCGGCCGCAGCATATGCCGCGGCCGCATCATTTGACGTCTGCGCGTCGTTTTGTTTACGAAAACCCTAGTTTTCTTTGTTTGATTTTTATGGCCGACTAGACTCTTTTATAAGGCCGATTATTATGTTAGTTTAGACACTTCTATTCTATTCTACGTTCTATCAGACAATTAGAGAGAGAGCGATGTTCGCCATGGGCGGCTAAACTCTCTTCGTTCTACTTGCAATTTGAAGCTTTATTTGGATCGATTGTGAGTTTCTGAATCTTGTTCCTTATTTCCTATATTGAATGTTTCAACTTCTTTATGCTTGATTGTTTATTGTTCTGTTCTATCTTGTCTGGCCAACTAGTTAGATCAATTCAATTGCAAGGGTTTTGTAGATTCCTGATTGCGAACCTTAACCCAAGTAGCAAACTTATCCTTTTAGGGCTGATTTAACTAATTGGATGGGTAGGAAGTTGGATGTGTTGTTAAATCCCTCTTTAGGGACTGCAAATACCTTGGTTAATCTCTGAACTTAAAGCTATCAATTGGGTTAAATCCTTCTTTAGGGACTGTTCGATTGATAAGGGTTTCTAGGACTGATTGGACTAGTAACTATATTAGGTCGGGACAAGGGCATTCAAAGGAAGACTAAAAGGACAAGAGGAGGTTACAATATCAATTCAACCAAACAAAGTGGATAGTTGTAGGTAGGTCGATCTTCTCTAAATTGTTTTGCATCAATCTGTTTATAATTTATTTTGTTTTCTTTCTTGTTTCAATCACTAAACCCCCCTTTCTACTAATTGGTAAATAAACATAACTTGGAAATACTGAATTCTCTGTGGGATCGACCTCTTACTTACTTGTTATACTAGTTTGTAGGTTTGAGTTTTATTTTGATACGGTTTACGCGACTAAAAATCGCTCGTCAAATTTGGCGCCGTTGCAGGGGAAATTTATTGATTCTTGCATGTTTTTTGTGCTGATTTTTGGTGTGGACCACTTACATGGTCCACGCTCGTGCTACTAACATATGTTGAATGTGAGGTTATTGCAGTTAGACGGAGAGAGTTTTCATCAATACTTCATCAGACTGCAGGAGTACATTAACGATGTTTATTCATGGGGATATCAAGCTAGTATAAGGGAAGTGCTTCTATGCATCTTTGATGGCATGAATTCTGAGACACAGAGTCTTGCTTATCGCATGAGTGATGGAGGTTTATTAGATATAGGACTCTCAGGGATGTGGGAATTTTTCTGCTACGTAGATCATCAATGTGCGCAGAACGAGTCACTTCCTCCAGTATCTCAAATCGTTGAGACCTCTGTTGCACCTCTTGAGGTCATGGTGGAAAATCACATTGAGAAGGTAGAGGAAGACCACACTCCATCTGACGAGATCATCCCTAGATCCCCTATTGATGAATCTGATCTAGAGCCTATTGCTGAGGCTACAGAGCAAGTAAAGGTTGTCTCATGCACTAGAGAGAATATTGGTGGATACGCTGATCCATTTGACTGCTACTTTGACAAGCCACCAATAGAACTAAATTGGTGGTATTATATACCCTCTCTGGGTTGTCAAGCTAATGAATACAATAAGTTGAAACGGTTCTTAAATGTATTAATATTTAGTTTCAATTTATTTGTATGTAGTACATGTTTGTTTATTAGTTGTGCACAAGAGTTTGATAGGTTGATGAGGGCTTTGACTATGTCTGATTAGTGTTTTGAGCTTCAACATTACGTCGAGCCAACGACATGAAACAAGGCGCTTCTCGGGAGGCAACCCGAGGTAAGTTTTTTAATTTAGTTATTTCGATTCCTCATTAGTTAGTTTGTTTTTCAATAAATTAGGTTTTCCATTAGATATTGGATAGTTGTTTTGGTTTAGGATAGACTAACCTCTCAGGAAAGGCCGCTGCAATGCTCAGCTCCGACCTATAGAGACTCATCCACCACATTGTGAGTATTTCATTCATTTCTTCCTCTATGTTTTATTTTATTTTGTTGTCTTTACTGTTTCATTGAGGATAATGAAAAGTTTAAGTGTGGGGGAGGGATTGCATTGCATATAGATAGAGTTTGCATATCATGTTTATTTATGTTATCATGTTTATTTATGTCTTCATATTTCTTTTTATACTAATATTGCACTTGAAAAAAAATCCAAAAACAAGCATGCATTGCATACATATGTGTTATTCAAATACCCATCTGACTTAGTTTGTCCTCTAATTTAAATTTCAAGCATGATCATATAAATCCCATGGAGTTCTGGATGTTCTGGCCTTATCTATATTTGATTTTTGTGGAACATGTGCTAGCAAATATAATTGAGCATGTATGATTGAGCTAAAGTATGATTGAAATCCTATGAACATGACCCTTGTGAGAATGTTTGGCCTTATTTGAATTCTTTTGCTCAATTGTGTGAATTACTCTCCTTGTGTTGCTACCTTTTGGCATTGACTGCAGTATCTGTTTTTCAAGACCGACTCACATGTTTGTTGCTTGCGAAGTTTATGTTTATATTTTGAGTCTTTTGTTTGAATTTGTGCATATTTAGTGAATAAGGTGGCAATGGTTGATGCACTTAGTAACCGGATCTATGCATGACACCCATGGGTATGATTCACGTAAAAAGGTGTTGAAAACTATCCACTAGGAAAGAAAGCTTGATCATTGAGTAACCAGGTTCATTCATGACATCAATGTTTGCAACTTGTGTCAAAAGATGTTCAAGTGGACTTCATATTAGTAGGTTGAGGTGTTGATAGACCGGGGCCATTCATGACACACATGTTTGCGCCCGCGTAAGGAAAGCACCAAGACAAGAAAAAAAAAGAAAAAAAAGAGAAGAAAAGAAAACAAAAGAAAAGAAAAAAAAAAGTGTCACATTTTATTTAGTTGTCTTTATTGTGTCCCGCAAGTAATGACATTTCGGTAGATATTTGGTGATATGGTGGTCAATGTCTATGAGCTTAGTGCATTTTGGATTTAGTTGAGAGTTGTACCTTAAAGCCTAAACACATGAGTGAAACACATATTTCTGGTGAGGATGGATGATGTCTACTTCTAAGCTTTGATCACTGGAATACATGCTATGACGTTTGTTTGCTTGGTTTATGTTTTCACCTGATATGATGTTGCTTTTTGATGAGGTTGAAACTTGAAGGGATTTCCCGTGGGATGTGTTGATTCATGTTCATTCTATCATTGCTTGAGAACAAGCAAAGGTTAAGTGTGGGGGAGTTTGATAGCATGAATTTAGGTAGGCATAATAGGTTGCATTTAACTTAGTTAAGATGCATTTCATCGATGGATTAAGTACAATTTGCATATTTGCTCTCTACGTTGGTGGAGTCGGAATCTACACACTTTTATTGATTATTTCAGGTAACTGTGGATCCGAGGATGAGGCATGGGTTGATGACGCATTAGATGAGAATGTATAGTTGATCGGAGAAGCTTACATGAAGATCTAAAGAGGTCCTAAGAAGAAGAAACGAGCCTAAACGAAGAACAAGTCTGCAGAAGTTGTAGTCAGACATGCTGAACTTGTTTTGCACTTTCTGGAGGCCTCGGTTGTCCGATTGACTATTATAATCATGCGTTGGAAAGCTCTTTCAAAGCACTACAACTTTCCTGTTGACAAGAAGAGCAATTTCGGGATAGATTTTCCGTGAAAGGCCCCTGGCTGCGGCCGCAGCAACCATACCGCGGCCAATCAATTTGCAGCGACTGCAGCATATGCCGCGGCCGCATCATTTGACGTCTGCGAGCCGTTTTGTTTACGAAAACCCTAGTTTTCTTTGTTTGATTTTTATGGCCGACTAGACTCTTTTATAAGGCCGATTATTATGTTAGTTTAGACACTCCTATTCTATTCTTCGTTCTATCAGATAATTAGAGAGAGAGCGATGTTCGCCATGGGCGGCTAATTTCTCTTCGTTCTACTTGCAATTTGAAGCTTTATTTGGATCGATTGTGAGTTTCTGAATCTTGTTCCTTATTTCCTATATTGAATGTTTCAACTTCTTTGTGCTTGATTGTTTATTCACTACTACAATTAAGAGCAAAGGGTGCGGTTTATAGCGGCGGTTTACTAAGGCAGCGGTTCATGGTCGCGGTTTATGAAAATATTAGCAAATTAGTTTATGGAAGCGTTCCTGGCAGCGGTTTTAAAATTCCAAGGCTATTCGGGCGGTTTTGTTTCTCTTTAGGGGCGGTTCATTAAATTAAACTACTCAAAGGCAGCGGTTCCAAAAAAAAAACCCTAAAATAAAACTAAGGGTCGATCGATTTGGGGGAGAAATCAGACCCGACCTCTCTCTCTCTCTTCTTGCGTTCTCTCCCCTCAGATCTGAGATCTTCAACCCTCCCCATGGCTTCCCCCTTTCATCGGTACCTCTCTAGATCTTCAACCATTGTTCCCTACCTCTCTCTCGGAACCCTCTCCTCGACACTCGACCCCAAAGTGAAGATAGAGGTCGGCGTTTCTTCTTCCGACTCCGACATCGCCGAAACCCCCTCTATCTCAGCGCCAGAGTTCCAACGGAGCTAAGCCCAACCCTCCTCCTCATAGTGATGCGACTCAATCCACTCTGTGAGCGTCACCAAGAGCCGACGTCGACCGCCTTCTCTGACACCGGCCATTTGCTGTCGCCAAGGAAGAACAGACCTCTTTACGAGGGTCTTCGAAGATGGAGGAGTCCACGCCACCAGGGTCTCGGAAGATGAGCGCCGTCACATCTCCGGTTAGTTAATTCCTTCTCCATTGATTCTTCAGATCTAGGTTTAGGGTTCTATGATTTAGATCTTGGATTTTCGATTTTGGTAAAGAAATTTCAATCTAGGGTTTCGCTTGATATGTAAATTTCAATCTAGGGATGTCTCTGAATGACAGAGGGAGGTATGAGGAGGAAAAGCGAGGGGAGAGAACTGAAGAATCTGTTACTGGTGGTTCTGTGAGGGACAATTTCAGTGATTATCGTGGCATGTACTGAGCTTGAAGCGAAGATTGAAATCTGGGTAATTTCTAGGGTTTTTATTCCTCAAGTGTTGTCAAATTTGAAGGTATGCTTTGAATAAATTGATGATATATTATGCAAGCTTCCAGATTTCTCTAATGCATATGTTTGTATACATATTCCATCCAAGGTTTGTGATTTTGAATGGTTAATCCGTTGGCTTTGTTGGTTTATTTTGTGTTGATGAAATTGATGCTCAGTATGAAGATATTCCTGAAACCAGATTGATTGAATTCGGTTACCAGTTCGAAAATTTGTGATGGTTTAAGTGCTAATGAGTGCAGTGAAGGTTATTCCTGATAATCTGTAGGGTTTCTGTTTGATCTGATGTAGTAAAGGTTAATGTCATTCAATTTTGTTGTGTGTTGGTTCCTGTTGTCTTTAGAGTTGGGAAAATGATGTAATTTGAGTCTTTGAGATGGATTTGTTTAGAAGGTCATGAATCATGAATGAAAGTCCAATACTTCAATCTCTTATGTTGCTCAAATGTACTGTCATGGTTACTTAATTGTATGTTCAAGGCGGCAACTTTTCATTGCCGCCTTAAGATTTGTTTGGTAGTCAGGAACCCTGTGGATGTGAAATCTTATTCCCCTCTACCCGAGCTTCTTCAGATTCTTCCAGCAAAATCAACTCTCAAGGGATTAGAGTATGGATCGCAAATTAAATCCAATAATCCGAAATTTGTTCCGGTACTTATAAGCTTCTTATTCCTTTATCTTTTGTTTCTTTCTATGCTTTCTTCTTCTTTATTTGGGGACTGAGAGTGAAAGCTCTTTTGGCTATTGTTATGCTTGCATTTGGTTCCTCTCACTCCCGAGTCCTGACAGTCTTGACTGAAGCAAAGTGAAGAACTGAAATATTCGCTTGTTGTTTTTCATCCATAGGGCATGCGAGAATTGTTGGACTTAATGCATGCTGTTGAAGGTTCTGTGTCTGATGCAGCGAAACTTTTGGGGTATTTTCACAACTCTTATGTGCTTAGACTATGCCAAGCACATTATATTTGCTTCACATAGATCATGCGTAGTTACAACCTCATAGGAAAATCATGAAACCGAACATCCAGCTAAAATTAATAGGATGTTTCTTTTTGCTATAAAGATTTATTAATGCAGAAAATGTTAGGGGCAAAGAGTTTATGTTGTAGTGTTGCCGAAATATTTCAGAGTTTCAACATCTTTATTGGCTCTAATGAAATGTGGTGTTTTTGGCTGGGAAGAAAAATAGAAAACTACTCAAGCTATATATAATGTGGATGGATGGATGAATCAGTTAGCAGCTGTTTAACAAGAGAACTCTGGTGAATCATTTGTTTGCTTCTTCGCCAACGCTTCTTTTTGAAGGTATATGATTTGTATGTATTGTCACAGTGGATGCACATTTCATTTTTAATATGTAAATGTGTAATGAATTGTCTGGTAGGTACCTTAGAAAGTTTTGTGCTTTTGATATGAATCAGTTCTTAAAACAGCAGTGAGTATATCAGTTTCTCTGAATAGCAGCTGGCAAGTTCAAAAATTTTCATTTCTTGATGTTCTCACTTAGCTCATTATGGAATTAAATTGACCAGTTGATCTTAGTAAAAACTCCATAAATGTCTGCTTGTATAATTTTGAAATTTAAATGTGCAGGCATAGTGATTCTAGCTCTGCTATCAAGCGTACGGGAAGTTTTTCATCCGGGGAGATTGACGTGGGAGATGTCTAACCTTTGCAGCTCAGGCTGATTCTTTTGCGGGAGGCTACTTCGTCAGGAGTAAAGACAAGTAAAGAGGTAAGGCAAATTTTGTAATCTCTTAATTATGATCTGATTTTGTAATGATTTTATTCCTATTAATCTGCAAAGCATGGAACATGAATAATATTGTTTTCCCCCATTATGCTTCTTTCCAGTTTACTTTTGTGTGTGAAACACTGAAACCTGTCATAGCATTATCAATAGACAAGCTGTTCTCTCTGAGTGATCACTATGATTGCTTTAGTTTGATCTCAAATACCATTCTTATTGTTATTTCTTGCATGAAATTATGCAAGTAAATTGTTTGTTGATGACCATTTGTTATTCAATGGTATAATAGTACTTGATCTATGTGTGCATCCTAAATTGACTAAAATTGTTTGTTGATGACAATTTTGCAGATCTCAAAACCATTTTGCAGATCAACCTAGTGTCAAGCCTAGCACATGGATACTTTTTCATTATTCCACTTTGTTTAGATTACAAACGATGGAATGAGCAATTTGTAGATCAATCAAATAATCATTTTATAGATTGATCACTTCGGAGCTCTTAATGTAATGAATATTACTTTTGTGTCAATGAAATTATTTTGTTTTAAATATATATGTTGATATTATAATGAATATTTAATATTTATTTATGATTATATTAATGCATTTAAAATATATAAAATGCAATTGGGATGCTATATATTTTTCAATTAAAAACCGCTGCCAATATAGAGTAAACCGCTTCTTATGATAGAGGAACAAACCGTCACTTTAGAGCAATAGGCAGCGGTTATTTTTGTCCTTTAGCAGCGTTTGGCTCATCTTTATGAAACCGCTGCCTTAGGTCATGAAAACCGCTGCCATAGAGCTAAGGCGACGGCAGCAGAAGGGGCGGTCCAAAACCGCTGCCTTAGGGTTTTGGTGGCGGTTATCCTACGTAAGGCGACGGTTTTTGACCGCTGCCAAAGTTCTTAATTGTAGTAGTGATTGTTTTGTTCTATCTTGTCTGGCCAACTAGTTAGATCAATTCAATTGCTAGGGTTTTGTAGATTCCTGATTGCGAACCTTAACCCAAGTAGCAAACTTATCCCTTTAGGGCTGATTGAACTAATTGGATGGGTAGGAAGTTGGATGTGTTGTTAAATCCCTCTTTAGGGACTGCAAATACCTTGGTTAATCTCTGAACTTAAAGCTATCAATTGGGTTAAATCCTTCTTTAGGGACTGTTCGATTGATAAGGGTTTCTAGGACTTATTGGACTAGTAACTATATTAGGTCGGGACAAGGGCATTCAAAGGAAGACTAAAAGGACAAGAGGAGGTTACAATATCAATTCAACCAAATAAAGTGGATAGTTGTAGGTAGATCGATCTTCTCTAAATTGTTTTGCATCAATCTGTTTATAGTTTATTTTGTTTTCTTTCTTGTTTCAATCACCAAACCCCCCTTTCTACTAATTGGTAAATAAACATAACTTGGAAATACTGAATTCTCTGTGGGATCGACCTCTTACTTACTTGCTATACTAGTTTGTAGGTTTGAGTTTTATTTTGATACGGTTTACGTGACTAAAAATCGCTCATCAGTTTACATAGCCAATTTACTGTTGGGCAAAGAGAATAATCGATTGTTTGTGTTGGAGAGAGAGAGAGAAGACTTACAGAGAGCACTGAAGCCAGAAGTAACTGCGAGGACACCGTGAAGCAAAGAGAGGGGCCAAGAGGTCAACCGCACCAGAGCCCGATGTGACGACGCCCGTCCGACCACCACCAGACAGTGCTATCCCACATAAATGCCTAATCGAAAAGCCGATCAACCAACCCTGAAGACGGATCTCACCGAGAATGGAAAAAATCAAGAGCTGATACTTCCCATCGAAACACCTTTCGCGGGTAAATCCTGCCATGAACAGGATGGAGCAAGTGGGCTGATGAAAAACCAACACAGAGGGTTAGGGAGGGCAGCAGGCAGGGCAAGTGGGGTTGTAGAGGGACGGTCCTTTGAAGGTTACAGGTGAGCGGAGCGATGGGCAGCAGGCAGAGTTCTGTTTAGGCGGTTGATTGGTCTGAAGGGAGAAAAGACGGCGCGCGTGAGGGCGCGTACCTCAAAAGTCATTTTAGGGTTTTTATCGGGGGGGCTGCTGATTATTAAGAACAAAATAAACTCAATTTTAACATATGCTACGAGAGCATAGACTCCACAACCCTCTATAATAAATTTTATCTTATTTTATATATTTTACTTTTCTTAATAGATTACCTCTCATTACTCGTGAGTATATATATGAATTTTTCAGCCTTGCAGATTTAACGTAAGCCGGAGAATCCAAGTAATGGTTGACTTGAACAACTCCTCTACTTTACTTTGTCATGTTACCTACTTCGTGGTATAATATTAAAGTATTGATAAACATGTAGCCCAAAGACTAATGTGCAAATATGACGCAATAGTTAACCTAAAACTTGTAAATTTTTTTGCCTTGGATGATTTGTTGATGATAAAATAAGATGAAGTGGATTAGTGTCGGATTTGTCAAAAAGTTACTAGTTAAACTGTAAAGTTTTTCAAACTTAGCAACTAAAGATGATATATAGTTACTACAGGAAAACTGTGTAAGTTTCGACGCTTGTATTTTGACGCTTTATTTATGCATCGGTAATTTTCGACATTTCTACCCGTCGAAAATTACCGACACACAAAAGCGTCGTTTGGGCCTCTTTTTCGACAGCCGCAGGCGTCGAGAATGGTTTTGTATTTTAATAAAATACTGGAAGGCTGGAACAGTGGAACCCAACCCTAACACACCTTGCCAAAGCAGGAGATTGGCGATTTTCTGGCAAACTTCCTTTCTCCGCCCATGGCTTCTAGATCTCTCTCCTCTCTCGTTCTCTCCCAATCTTCACTCAGATCTCGTCATTGCTCTCCCAATTATCACTCGCCCTCTCCATTGATGAACCAAAGTTGTCATAGCTACTGGAAAATGCCATGGCGAACACTCCTCGCCTCTTTGTCGCCGACGCCGTTGCCCACACACCGAGACGAAGCGAATCCCTCAGAATCAGCGCCTCCCTTTCCGGATGTGAGCCACGCAGTGCGCTTGTAGCCAGCCTCGAGGATACCAACCGACGCCGTTGATTGATTAGATCTTCAGACACCAGTGTCGTTGACCGCCCTAAGCCTCTAACAAGAGCTGCCTAGAGGCCTACTTCATGTTGATCCAGTCGAGATTAGGTATATCCTTAGAGCTATGTCTTTATTTGGCTTCATTTTGATGAATTAGGGTTTTGATTTGTTATATTATTGAAGTAGCTTTGAATCGTCATTCTTCGGCTTCGAGTGTAGATATTATTGAAGTAGCTTAGTCAAGTGTAGACCTCCATCTCTCACCCTCTCTCTTCTCCAATTTTTCAGATCCAAACAAAGTCTGGTCCTCTAGTTTTCCAAATCCTTAATCAAATCTCAAATTTTTCACGGATTATGTTGAAGTGTTCATGGTCTGAAAGACCTACTTTTGATTTGTACTAGAAAAGCGTGTTAATTCCAACGGATTGGAGAGAAGAGGTTCGTTTTCTCAGTGTTTGAGTCAGGTTTCTCCTCTTCTTCTGTCTTTGGATTTTTTGAGTTTGAATCACTTCTGGTGTCACTTTCTATGAATTTAATCACTTGTTTTCCCGAATCAGGTTGCTACCGAAAGTTCCTTGGAGTTCAGGAGATCGAATCATCACCTTAAGTTGGAATCAGGTGATAACCCTACTGACTTTTGATCTTCTCTTGTACTGTATTTGAATCTGAATTGCTATCTTATTTTGAATCTGAATTCTTCCTCTCATGTTTGATAGTGCATTAGTATCTCAGCAATGTTCTCTTTTGATTGAATACAACTCACATGAGTTTTGTGGTCTTGGTCTGATGTCATTGCTTATCATCTTCACTACTTGTTCATGAACACAAAAACTACCAAGCTCCTTTATGCATCTTTTAATGATTTTTTTTCTCTATTTTCTTTCTTTATCATTAGATTTGAGCCAATTTTTAGGCTTTAGTAATATACATTGAGAAATAGATGATGAAACTTTGCACAATATCTATTTTGTCCTACACCACACATTCAACTACTGATTTTTTTTATAGGTAACCAAAAGAATATGAAAATTTGAGAATGTGCAAAATTTATAGGAATGAAAAAACAAATAAACAGTACTATAACATTAACATCTATGGTTTTTGTAAAGAGCGGTTGAATTCTGATGGTTATATTCTTGTGTCAATGAACTTCTCTCCGAGACCTACAAAGGCAGTTGAAACCACGAGCAGAGACACTAGCATCCCATGGCACAGCTGCTGATTCTTTCTATAGACCAAATGTGGTCGGTGGGATGCTACTGTTTCGGTTTCGGCAAAAACACAAGCTGTCATTTTGTAGGTTCCTGTAACAACACCCTTTGCTACTTGTTTCTTATTTCAGACTTGTGTTTTCCTTGTTTTGCACTTGTGTTTTTACTGAAATCTATTTGTTTCCTTTTTAGTCTTCCTGATGGCATTTTGAAATATTGCAGGGAAAAACCACAAAGTTGAGAGCGTAACTGCTTGGATCTTTCCCTTCGTTGACAAATCCTTGAGATCCAATTTAAAATTGTAAGACCCAGAAAAACACAGACACATTATTTATCCTTGAGATTCAAGTTTTCAGTTTATGTCCATTCATTTTAAACTAAATGAAGGCTATATAATAGCTATTTTTATAGTATTGTTTGATAGATCTTACCAATTTGAGTTTGTTCATAGGGAGATTTTACTTCTATTCAGTATAATCGAGTAAATAAGATAATGTGGAAATTCTCATTCTCACAAAAGCAAGAGCTCTAAAAGTACTGAAAGTTCTTCTTAGGAGGCTAGGTAACAATTTTCCTATGTTTTGCATGAGCTTGAATTTTCTTAGTAAGTTTCCTGGTGGCAATTCCTGATAGCATTTTTCCTCTGCAATGAAATTCGCCTAGTTGATTATTTCTCTGGCCTTCTTTGTATGAATTTATAACCTACTCACCCATCCCCTTAAGAATCCCTCCATATCTCTTTTTGTCCAGCTGATGTTGTTAATCATAACCCACCATATCTCTTTGCTAGGCATATTCTCAATTTTCAATTAGCTTAATTTAGATTGTAGATTAGCTTGTTTGTTCAGTTTGCACTTTGAAGCTCCTTTGTGAAATTGTAAGCTCTTATTCTCAATTTTTAACATCTCAAGGTAATCCTATATTTTAGAGATTAGGGACTAAAAAGTACAAATATGACTATACGTCCATATGGTTTCAATAATGCCTTTGCTTAGATGAATAGAGAAAACTTATTTATGTCACTCTGAAATACTATTTAGGATGGTTCATAGTATGTGATGGGGCCTGGCTAAACATACATGATTTGGATCTTTTTCCCTTCAAATGCGTAGGCAAAAAAGAAGACGAACAATGACCAATTGGCTGATAATAACGCAACAGAAACCGCGCCAGGGGATGTACTGCCTGTGGGCTGTGGGTGATTGCCTCAGTCAATTTCTACTTTCATTTTGTATGAAAACACTCTATTGCATTAGCAATTACATGTTTCATTTTTCACTAATGGACTGCAGGATACGAAGGGTGGGATTTGTCGCGTATTTTCACTGGTAAGTTAGTCTTGTTAGTGCCTTTATCAAGTGTAATGCTATTGGATATGCACATAGTATGAGTTCTTTGTATCCCTTCATTGTATGGTGGATTTTATTGCTTATTATTACAACTGATTGTGACGAAACTGGATTACCTATTGCACTGGATGAGACAGTAGACAATGTTCAAGGAGACACTCTTGAGAAATTGAGTAGATTCTCTCACCCAGGGATTATGGCTGTTGTAAGTCGGAAAATTTTATGGTCCCATTATTCCTAGTATTAGTTCTTGCTAATATATTCCTAGTATTAGTTCTTTGGCTTCCTTCACCAGGTTATTAACTTCCTCTTCGGCATAGCTATCTGAATGTTAGAACTGTTAATATGATTGCTCCATGTTATAAATTGTCTTCACATCTGTTTTCACTAGCCTATTCGTGCTTTTACATGTCTGCTTTCTGAATCACCAAATCTTTTCATATCATTTTATTTCTCTATTACTTCGTGCTTTTAATAGTCTCCTAGATTATGTTTTTCTGTTCGATGTTCATCTAAATTGGCGCTCACTGTGAAGTTTGTGGGTTTATGTGATCTATCATTTGAGTTCCTAACTCTAGCATATACTAATACTTTTGGCCGTTGGTTCTAACACCCCTTTTTTTGTACCCTAGACTCCAAATGGTGTTGTGTTGGACATCGCAAGAAATGCTTATTGTCTCCTATCCCATTGTAATGTATGGATGCCAAAGGTATATATCAGTTTTCTGTTCTTGCTGGCTCAGCAAGAACAGTTGTATCTCTCCTTTTTTTTGTTCTTTTTTTTCCCCGTATATTCCAATTTTTCTTTCCTTTTTAAGATTGATGATTCTAGATTTTATTTGCTCTCTTGTACTTTGTGGAAAGTGTTTGCTGCTATGTTTTTAGTTTTGAACAATTTTTCACCTTGAGATTTTAGCCAGTGCTTCTTCGGATAAAGCTACTAGGTGCACCTAATATTGGAGAGCCAGAGCGCCAAACATAGAATTAATTTATGTATGTTAATTGATTTGTTGTAGGAAATTTATCGGATAAAGCTTCCCGGTGCACCTAATATTGGAGAAGGAAAGCCAGAGAATCAAAATCACGCAATCATTTTCACTCGTGGAGAAGCACTTCAAACAATTGATATGAACCAAATAATCTTTCTTTTTAAGACTCGCTATTCTAATGTGTTTTCCTGTCTCTTTACCTTTCCTTCTCTAACCATTTTCCATGGCAGGATAACTACTTGGAAGAAGCTCTGAAAATAAGAAATATGCTGCAGGAGTTTCTCCAGCATCAGGGTCAGCAAACCCCAACGGTAGTTGGTCTAAAGGAGCATATATTTACTCGAAGGTCTGATTTGTATTTCTTCTACACTTTGAAATTCTGTATTCTCGTTTGTTTGTTACATCAAGTTATATTAGAGGAAAAATAAGAAAAATACAACACTCTTAATTCTAAACCATTGTGTTTATCTTCAATTAAAGTGCATTTCTGTATTAAAAAATAAAATGGTTGCTACTAACCATTTATAATGATAAGAATGTTGCTTTCAACCGAGGAGATTAACTTTTAAATCTACATGTACTGTTTTTCCAGATTCATTCAAGTGCAGAACAGTATACACACGACAAAGATTATCTGAGGCTAGACATTTGAGAAACTTGAAGATCACTGTGCCCTTTAGCTGCCCTCCTGTTAACAAGCTCAAAGATAAAGGGTAAACCTATAGTCATCCAACTTGGATACACTATTTACTTATATGCACTCAAATATTTGCAATGGTCATTTTCTAGGAATGATGAGTATAATATTTTTTTCCGTTAATTTATTGTAGGTGGAATCAAAGGGAAGACCACCTAGCCACCTATCCATCTTTTTCTAGCATTCTAATTTAAGTTTGATAGCTTTAACCCAGATGTGTTCCCCTCTGAGAGTTGTTGCAAAGCCTAGTTATAAATGTTGTTAAGAGAGGAGAGGAGCAGCTTGTTAACGACAGACAAAGTTAGCCTTTTTATTTTGAATGTGCTGATATGCATGTCTATTGACACATCATACAATATATATCCCCCAACCAACATAGGAAAACCACCCAAAGGTTTTCATGCTAGCTAGATTGTCTATCAAGATGTATCGCTACTATGATCCAGCAACAAGAGGGTTGGATTTCAGAGGTAATGGTACTGTTTCATTGAAAGCATATCTATTTAAAAGCTTGATATCGAAGTCTTATATTTATATATGGAATCTAATTTCGTTACCTAAAGCTTCATTTTTGGGATCGTATGCATTTCTTTTGATGTTCTTTATTGGGATCATATGTATTTTTGTATCTAATGACTTTTAGCCTTTGTGTTGCCGTCTCATATGATTTGTATCTGTTTTATTGATCTCCACTGCTTCTATTTTGCCTTTTCTGTGCTTCTGTTTGAAAAGAGTCTTGTCATTGACATGGTTGCACACTTTTTCTTTCCATTTTCGGTTGTTAATGACTCGTTCAATCTGGTAGCTAGGACAAAATTTTAGAATTAGAGAAGATAATGTCATAGTTGGATAGAGATGCTTCTATCAATATTTTCACTTGTTCATTGCTAGCTGACACTGATGTATCTTTGGATACCAATTTACTTGCAGCATATGATTGACGTAGCAAGAGGTTTCTCAAAAGCTCCAGTCAAGCAGCACAAGATCGACTTCAAGAATGAAGCCTTAGTAGCCTTAATATTAGAGGTGTTATTGTTCTTTGAGTTCTAAATATTAGTACGGTGATGTAGTTTGAAAGATTAGTAATTGGTGCTCAGGTGTATTGTGTATATGATAAATGGATGTTTTGAAATTAAAGCGTTTGTTTTGCTCTTGCCAGTTGCCACTGTCCACTGATGGTTTTATTGTATATATTAAATCAATAAATGTTATATATATATATAAATTAGTTTAGAAAAGAGAAAAAAAATGTAAGCCATTTTCGACACCAGAAAGCGTCGAAAAAGGTTGATGGGTCAAGTGACATAAGCCATTTTCGACGATCAAGGGTGTCGAAAATGGCATGCCAATCTCGACGCTTTTAGGCGTCAAATTGGGTTACGACACAATTTAACGTCGAAAATGACCGGTTGCCATTCGTGACGCAAAAAATACCGACGCTTTTTGAAAGCGTCGAAATTAATTTTTCCGATGCTTTATAGCGTCGAGAATGGCCATTAAAAGCGTCGAAAATGGCTTGGTTTTCCTGTAGTGAGTGAGAATAGATAATAAGTTAAAATTTTGTTTCCTACATTGTAATGGTCTAATGTTATAATCATTCGGGAATTGCTCACTGAAAATGACTTACGGGTAGTATCAAAAGGTCCCTGGTTCGAACCCTAGATAACCACTCTTTATTTACCAATTCAAAAAGGTCTAATGTTATGTATTGAAAAGAAAAAACTTAAAAATTATCCAAAAGATCGAGGCCCATTTTTTTAAAACTTAAATTTGATTTAACAACTGTTAGTAAATTGATACGACGACATAAACTAACAAGCTTTTCTAGCTCTCAAACAACAAAAAATATACAAGCTTCTCGCCAGTATTTTTTGTAGTAATTAATCATTTTACTAGGTTTTTTTAGTATGATAAAAAAAATTATATAACATATCAAATTTTTATAATTTTTTTAATAATTTAAAATTAAGTATAAAATAATTTTTTAAAAAGTTGATATTTATATATGTTTTATACGTGAATAAATAGTAAACGGTATATTTTATCGAACATAATAGAGTAATATGATTGACTATTATATAACACAAGCTAGGAACAAGTTTGTGTCAATCCTATGCATTGTCAACGCTACCCCTAGAGAAACCAATAAGGCATACAATTATTTTTGGGATGATATCGATCATGACATATATCAATAATCTATATAATATATATATATATATATATATATATATATATATATATATATATATATATATATATATATATATATATTATATAGATTATTGATATATGTCATGATATCATCCCAAAACTAATTGTATGCCTTAACGTGTATCATGCACACAAATCTGGGCCGTTGATTAGTTGAGATGGAGGGTGGAGATTATTAGCCCATTTGTTTGATTGCTTGCATAGATTATTGTTCGGTCGAGTATAAATGATTATGCACTAGTATATGAAGGATTATTCAGCCGTATGAATCTGTTTAGTAGGTTAGTCATTTTGATTATTCGATGGTTTCACTATATTATTCGATCGTATTGACGGATTATGCGATGGTATTGCTTTATTATTCAATGGTATAACTTAATTATTCGATGGCGTTACAATATTATTCGATCGTATTAACGGATTATGCGATGGTATCGATAGATTTTTCTAATAGCTAGCACCATGAAAACGCCCCTAACTTTTACCTAAAAATTACCATCGCATAATCCGTCAATACGATCGAATAATGACTAACCTACTAAAAAAACTCATACGACTGAATAATCCTTCATATACTAGTGCATAATCATTTATACTCGACCGAATAATCATCTATGCAGGCAATCTACCACAAATGGGCTAATTAATCTCCACCCTCCATCTCAACTAATCAACGGCCTAGATTTGTGTACATGATACACGTTAAGGGCTGAATACATATGATCTATCCTTTATATATATATATATATATATATATATATATATATATATATATATATATATATATTAATCGATGGGGATCTAAATGAGATACAAAGCTCGAAGGACAAACTAGGTGACAAGAGAGGGGTGACCCTAACCCGTACAAACTAACCAGTAGTATATCTGAACAATTGCCGAATTGCGGTTATGTTACGCCCCCTTGAATTGATTATCACATCTTGTCACGTTAAATATTTGGGTCTATCACCATTAACATCCATCCTAACAATTGAGGTTATGTTAATATACATTCCTTTTATAATTCCTAACTATGTGAAATTAAAATAGAGAAAATTTTTGCCGAAACTCTAATTAGAGGTTTGTCCTAGTTATCATTTCGGAATTTTATTTACGAAAATACCGTTGCTTTCTCACCTATGCCTTCCCTCCCTTTTCATCGTGGATCCAGGGAGAAGCTCCCCTCCCATGGCTTCCTTGATCTTCTGTATGTCTCCAGCGGCCGAGGCTTCTTGCAATCGAGGGCGGCGCATTTCGTCGAAGATCTAGGGCTTCAGATCTATGGGCTTCATGGTCTCTCTCTTCGTCGTTGAAGGTAATTTTCGATCCCTTGAAACTTATGATCTTCGATGCAACTACTAAGGAAAGTGATGCATTGTCTGATGGTTTAAATGCTTCGATCGAGATTGAATCCCTAGAAAGTAGGTAGGCTAATCTCATGCTGAATTCATCGTGTGACTTGAGAACTTCTAGCGCCCACCAGGTGTTCGATGAAATGTCGGAAATAAATTATGTCTTAGTTGTGCTATTGGTTGTGTAGGGCAACGTATGTTTCCGGACAATCTTGCCAAGTTGTGACTCGGGTAGACTTTGCGCGTATATCTTTTGTGCTGCAATTATTGAGTTGATTCCACCAAGCCTCCATTAGAGTTAGTTATTCTACTTTTTGCTTGATTGAAGGATTTTGAAGAATTCGGGTTTAGCTGATGGTTTGGATCTAGGATAACCAATTTAAGACTTTGCTATCCAGGTTTTCTTTAAAAAAAAATAGTAGCATCGGTGTCAGCAACTTCGGTGTCGGTGTCAGCAGCTTCGGTATTAGCAACACGGTGGAATTGTTAGGGCTTTGACTCGAAGGTGTTTGCTTTTGCTAATCAAATCTGAAACAATTCTAGTCCACTCTTGGATGCACTTCTAATCAGTTTTGTTCGTTTAGGGTAGATTATCGTTGGATGACAAAGTTTCCTGCGCTAGGTTGCTATGCCATGCTACTTATGCCTTGGTTTGTTCAAGGTATGCATCTTTATGCTCCTTTTTAATGTTCCATTTTTAGGTCATTCTCCTTGGACGCAATTGCTTGGTAGTTGCTACTTGTATTTAGTTAACCCTCATGCTACTTGTATTTAGTTAATCCTTATGCTCCTTTTTTCTTTGTAGATAAAATGCTTGAATGAACTTGTTTCTTTGAGATGAAAGGTCTTTGTCTCTGAATGTTGACATTTATGAAACTATCTTTGGGTGCTTGCATTTGTTCATCTTGCTCTTTGCTTAACATGTAGTAAGTCTAATTTTTCCCCAATATCATGATTTGACGTGTAGTAACTTGTGCACTGAGATTTAAAATCTTGATTTCATTGATGTAGTGGCAGATGAGTTGAGATGTATAAGGATTTTTATCCTTTGTTTTGCGAAATAAAAGTTACATTATCTACAAGCCCTTAACTTACTTGAATAAAACAGATTTGATGCACTGACAGATGATTTAAAATCTTGATTTCATTTAATTGATTCAGTGGTAGATGATTTGATGAATTAGGATTTACTTTGCTTTGTCATCACTTCTAGATGAATTAGGATTTGATTGTAAATGTCGGTGGTTTTTTGTTCTAGATTTTTTTTAGAAATATGTACTCACTAGTAGCCTATATTCATCCAAAATGGCATGGTTTTGCTGAGTTTTGTGTTTGCCTGATGGGGGGAAAAGCAAGCTATAATAAATCTTAATTACTACTATATGTCTAAAGCCCCTCTTAAACAATGCCGCCAATTACCTACGCACATGTGAGGAATCTATGGTGCTTTAGGATAAATCTGTGGTGTTGCCCGCCAATTACCTAAATGCAAGCTATAATAAATCTTAATTACTCAGTGAATTAGCTGAAATCAGTGGTGCTCCAGAATCTACCCTCCCAAGATATGTGCCTACACAGTTTCTTGGAATAAATGAGCAGCTCCCAAGGTCACAGGGTACGCTGACATGGTCTCGTGTGTGCTGACATGTTCTCTTTTTGTGCAATTCAAGTAGATGTATAGGTTCTTTTTTATTTCTAATTGTGTGCTGACATGGTCTATTTTTGTGCAATTCAAATAGATGTATAGTTTTTTTTCGGTCAGAATGTATAAGTTCTTTTTGATTTATAAATGTGTGCTGACATGGTATATTTGATGCTGATATCTAATAATTAGAACATTGCATCTGTTCGATTCCCTGCAATTTTGCATCTGTTTGATTCCAAATATGAACTATTTCAAGTACTAAACATCTAGCTGTTGTAGTTGTGAAGCTTAATCTCTCTTTCTGATGCTTAATATCTTTTTTTTTTCTGATTTTACTGGTGTTGCAAACATCTAGCTGTTGTTGCAAACATCTAGCTGACATCTTCTGGAAATATTGACATCTTCTTGAAATGCTGAAATCTTATAAAATGCAGACATCTTCTTTAAATGCTTGAATGAACTTGTTGCTTTGGATAGTTCACAAATGTCGGATTCTCCATATGTGCAGAATGAACTTAGAGATCATTGCATCTTGCATCACTTTTTTGGCATCAGTTTATTGATTTATGGATATTCCAAGTTTCTTACAAGGTTTTTCATGACATAGGTTGAAGGAAACTCATTTCAGAAAAAGGTTGTCTTATTACTTGGCGTAGGCCATGCTGCAGCAGAGGTAAGTGTGCAAAATCTTAACTATATTCAGTGTGTTTTTTCCATAAGCTGTTCTTTAGCCTTTTGTTTTCACTTTTTTTTTTTGTTTCTTGTGCTTTCCCTCTCCTTTTCCTTTCATGTCTTCTGGCTTTTGCAATGAAATTGGACATTTGGAAAGGGATGGTTTCTTTTGTATGGACTATGAAGGGTTAATTGTGCTATTTATGCTTCTCTTGGATTTGCAAAGTGAGGCCTACAAATGGCATATAAGCTGAACACATTTGGAAAGAGATGGTTTCTTTTTCTTTTTTTTTCGTCTTGTTAGGTATTCTAGACTTCTAGTTCTAGCAAATGAGGAAGATGGGCATCTTTGGTCATTGAAATTAGTTACCTGACTTGCAAAATGAAAAAAAATACAGTCTGTGTTGATCACTATTGCTTGCACAAATTCCTTTCCCTTTAAGGGAGGGATTTGATGGTTTTATATGTTTTTTAGGGTATATATCACAAGCATTCAAGCTTGTTAGAGGTAGCAAAACTGCAATTGTCCAGCTTCTTTTTCAATGTCCAGCTTCTTAGCAATTGTCTAGCTTCTAAGATATGTGTTTTTCTCTTCTGAAATAGGGTGGATTTGTGTTCTTTTTCAATGATGATCGTGCATTTCTGAGCAATTGTCCAGCTTCTGCATTTTTCGTGAATGGATATTTATTTAATCATATAAATTTGGAATCTTGTGCTGACAGCTGCTTTTTCTTTGTGAGTGTTTGCCTGCAATTTTATGAAAAACATCTAGCTGTTCGATTCCCTGCAATTTTGCATCTGTTCCATTCCAAATATGAACTATTTCAAGTACTAAACATCTAGTTGTTGTAGTTGTGAAGCTTAATCTCTCTTTCTAATGCTTAATCTCTCTTTTTTTCTGATTTTACTCGTGTTGCAAACATCTAGCTGTTGTTGCAAACATCTAGATGACATCTTCTGGAAATGTTGACATCTTCTTGAAATGCTGACATCTTCTTTAAATGCTTGAATGAACTTGTTGCTTTGGATAGTTTGAATTTAGCATAAATGTCGGATTCTCCATATGTGCATAATGAACTTAGAGATCCTTGCATCTTGCATCACTTTTTTGGCGTTAGTTTATTGATTTATGGATATTCCAAGTTTCTTACAAGGTTTTTCATGACATAGGTTCAAGGAAACTCATTTCAGAAAAAGGTTGTCTTATTACTTGGCGTAGGCCATGCTGCAGCAAAGGTAAGTGTGCAAAATCTTAACTATATTGTCTGAAATGATGCCAGTTGAAGTCGTAAAACCAATCAAATAGTTTTACGGTAACAATAGGAATCCATTGACTCTGACAGCTGAAAAATGCTTACCAGATGCTTTGGAGGAGCTGGTGGATATGTCTGAAAGTGGCAGTTTCGCTTTGTCAGTTCTGGGAGGTGTTCTTTTCTATCTAAGGCAGGCCTTTCTTGATGAAGCATTGCTCAGATATGCGAAATATGAAAGAAGGCTATGATTCTACATGCGGGTCTATTTTTTATGATGCAACCACTAGTTTGATTTGTGCCTCTTTTGCAGTATCTTTTGATGGATCTCTTGGTGATAGATATGAAGCTCAAACCTTGTCAGTAGCCATCAATTATTTTTCATATTTCAGGCTTATAGGTGCTATAATTTACATGCAAAGGAACAATCTGAAGATGTGCTTGAAATGCAGATTTCATGATTTATCTGTTTTTTCATTTGAGAAATTATTATTTTATTATGTTCTTACAAAGGGAGTAACAATGGTTTCTTTCTGCTGTGAATTTTTCAGGCTTACGGTGGTTGATTGGTCTATAGTTTCACTTTTGAGCAGTAGCAAAACTTTAACCTTTCTCTTCTGCAAGTGTATGTTCTCGTCCACGGCGTCGTGTGATCATTCCCTACCTTAAGCAACCCTTCTCTATACTCTGATCTTCGTCTTCTTTCTAAACAGAAGCACAAAGACAGGGGACAAGATGTACATCATGAGTTTCGAGATTTGTAACACCCACCTTGGGTTTGGGGTGAATCATATGTCTGTAACTTGGACACCCATTATCTGTAATTTTGGATTAGTCAACATAACAAAATATACATTTGGTTTTCAGTGCAAGCAACTGTTTTGCCTTTCATGATTTAATTCACATGATTCATATAGGTTTCGATGACAAGGTAAATTTATCACCAAATGCAAAACCAAACAAGGACTCATACTTGGTTGAATTTGGTAACTAAAATATTATAATAATGATAATTAAAGTGTACGTAAATATTTGCATATCATAATTATATATTTGCATATCATCAATTTATAATTGCATATCATACTTTTATATTTTTATATTTGCATAATATAATCATACATTTGCACAACATCAATTTGTATTTTCACAACTTATATTTATTTACTAAAAATTAAAATCTAAGTATTAGATATCAATAATCTTATATTTGCCCAACGTGAATTAATTTATGCATATTTTAATCTTATATTTGCATATCATCAATTTATAATTGCATATTATACTTTTACATTTGCACAACATCAATTTATATTTGCATATTATAATCATACATTTTCACAACATCAATTTGTATTTCCCCAACTTATTTTTATTTACTAAAAATTAAAATCTAAGTATTAGATATCAATAATCTTATATATGTACCACGTGAATTAATTTATGCATATTTTAATCTTATATTTGCATATGATCAATTTATAATTGCATATCATACTTTTACATTTGCACAACATCAATCTTATCTGAATGTTATGTTATAATATAATTGAAAGCCTTTTAGCTCAATGGTAGAGCGATGTGCTTATGCGCAAATATGTGGGTTCGAATCCCGCATATGCTAAAGTTTATAATAATATATGAACAATATATGATTAGATGTGCTTGAATGTGTTTGCGAAAATTCAGTAAGCTTAGATGTGCTTGAATGTAATTGCTGGATGTGTGTGGTTAGATGTGCTTATGAAAATTCAGTAAGCTTAGGTGTGCGATGTGCTTATGCGCAAATACGTGGGTTCGAATCCCGCATAGGCTAAATTTTATAATAATTCTAGTAATTTACAAAATTTTCTAATAAATGTTCAATAATAAGATATATTAGTGCAATTTTAAAATATAAATGCATGTGCATATCCTTTTATATAAAGTTGTTTAAGCAAATATAATATAAATATTATATTTGCACACTATAAAGTTACATTTGCACAGCATAATATTATATGTGCACAAAATCAGGTTATATTTGCATATTTTAATCTTATATTTGCATATCATCAATTTATAATTGCATATTATACTTTTACATTTGCACAACATCAATTTATATTTGCATATTATAATCATACATTTTCACAACATCAATTTGTATTTCCCCAACTTATTTTTATTTACTAAAAATTAAAATCTAAGTATTAGATATCAATAATCTTATATATGTACAACGTGAATTAATTTATGCATATTTTAATCTTATATTTGCATATCATCAATTTATAATTGCATATCATACTTTTACATTTCCACAACATCAATTTATATTTGCATATTATAATCATACATTTGCACGACATCAATTTGTATTTTTCCAACTTATTTTTATTTATTAAAAATTAAAATCTAAGTATTAGATATCAATAATCTTATATTTGCATAACGTGAAGTAATTTATGCATATTTTAATCTTATATTTGCATATCATCAATTTATATTTGTATATCATACTTTTACAATAATAAGATATATTAGTGCAATTTTAAAATATAAATGCATTACTAAATGTTCAATAATAAGATATATTAGCGTCGACATCATCTCCAATGTCAGCGTGAGCATCTCTAATGTTGACGTCAGCAACATCAACGTTAGTGTCAGCATCTCCGATGTCGGCGTCAGCATCTCGGATGTCGGCGTCAGCAATGTCAACGTCAGTGCTAACACGAAAAAAGAAGTGTTTGACACGAAAAAAGCATGCCTAACGTCGGCGTCAGCAGCATCGATGTCGGCGTCAGCCGACATCTCCGATATCGGCTTCAGTAGAGTCAACATCTCCGATGTTGACGTCAGCAACATCAACATCAGTGTCAGTATCTCCGATGTCAACAGCAGCATCTCCGATGTCGGCATTAACAACATCAGCATCAGTGTCAGCATCTCCGATGTCAGCGTCAGCAATGTCAGCATCTCGGATGTCGGCGTCAGCAATGTCAGCTTCAGTGTTGACACGAAAAAAAAGAAGCGTTGATATGAAAAAAAACATCTCTAACGTCGGTGTCAGCAGCGTCGGCAACATCGATGTCGGCATCAGCCAACATTGAAGTATTATATTGTAAAAAAAAAATTAAAAAAATCAATATTTTATATAGTTTGTAGCTCCTTAAAATACGTGCACAAAAGTCAAATGCCTTATATTTTCAATCGGAGGGAGTATTTTGCTTGAAGGTCTTGAAGATGAGGTCACAAGAAGATCCCTAACACACATTTTGATTGGGTATTAACTAAAATGTATAAATAAAACTATAAATTGCATGAATAACACTTTGAATTGAATAAATAGATCTAGGTGGAGTTGAACCACCAACCTCCTGAACAACAATTTGTCCAGACACTCTTTCCTATTTGAGCTTATAGATCTTAGTGCTAGGATATGATTATAAAGTGCAAAGATAAGATTATAAAGTACGCAAAAAATATTGTAAAATGCATATATAAATATTAAAGCAAAGCAAACTAATACACCTAATAAAACAGTAAAGAAAATCACCTTGCCAAAATGAAGAGGAAAATCAGATGAGCTTGAGGCCTTCCTTTCTTCATGTGTGTCCTTCCCCTAAAATGGTTAATCCCAACGATCAGTTTAAAACAAAAAACATGAAAAAAAAGGTCTGGTTAGAGAGATGAAAAAACAATTCATAGTGAACAGGAATTGATAAAAAAATTAGGATTCAAGAATCACTCATTTTTCCTATTATCTATTAAGTACAATTACAGTAGTAAGATTTAAGAATACCTGGACATTAGTTACAATAGTAAGATTACAATAGACAATTACAGTAGTAAGATTCAAAAACAGATGCTCAAGTAGCAATCAATTTAGTATTTAAGGGGAAATAACTTGCCTGATCTCTTCTTGCACTCAGCAAGTATCTTCCGTCATTCACTATGGCCAACGATAACACAAAAGAGAAGTGTTTTTCCATCGTAGCAACACAATTCTTAGAGACAAGATCCCAAGCTCGTACAGTTGCATCACTGCTTCCTGAGAAAAGCTACTGATATGGAGAATCATCGGCTAATGTAGAAAGGACAAAAGGCCGGCTAGATAGCTTGAAAGCAAGAATGAAAGATATAACAATCAGCTTCCTAGTTTATTCTTCAAAAGAGTAAAGGAATATAAATAAGGGAGATAGCCCTGAAATAACGAATATAGTGTCAGCATCCCCTTCACCTCAATACTAATGTTGTCTATGTTGGTGCAGGTTCTTAGGATAATCAATATTTCAGTTGGTAAGTTCGGTACAAAGTTCAGGAGGGAGATGCAGAGGCATTCGGTTAGCAACTTATAATAACCAATAAACTACTGGTTAGCAAGAAAGGCCATAAAAATGAACAGCTCAAGTACCAAGATCTATATGAAAACTAAAACGTGAAATCTAGCTTTTCCGCTTACTCCTTTGGCACAGCTTTAGCCTCACACTAAAGGGTCCCCATATGTGGAGAGGTAAATCGAGCAGAATGTGCTTTAGTGTGATCATAGAATGGTGATCCCCATAGATCCAAACAATGGTGTCAGCACCTATAGAACAAGACAAAGCCATTCCATCAATTGAATATAACAATCACACATCTTCATCCTAATCAATGCATCTTCATAATTTCATCATCAAACAAGGAATAGAGTGAGAGCAAGAGAGAGAGGAAATACCTGATGTCACTCTCAGATGCTTGAAGCCTTGAACAGGGTTACTGTCAACGTTACTTTCAGAACCCCACTGTCATGGTAAAGTTCTGAAATCAAACAAATCTCCACTTGAAACGGTGAACTAGTATTAACAATTTCAAGTAAAAAAGGATCAAAAGAGTGGGCGGCAATGACAAAGATGGTGAACCAAACAAAGTGCCAGCAAAATTAGGGGTGTCAGCATTCCCAGAGAGGCTTGAAATATAATATTACCACTGGTTCATGTGTGAATACAAGAATAAGAAAGCAAGATCACCAAGGAGAGGCTTGAAACATAATATTACAAATGCACTTAAATCCAAAGGAAGCAAGGTTTTCTTATTTTCTCAAATGAAGAGCCTAAATTATAAGCATTGACAAAAGCAAGATTGCATACCTATCCTTGTCTCTTTTAATAGTCATAAGCTTTGGTTGTGCAGTTGGATCCGGGAGCTCATTACGAAATCTAATCAACCAATGAAGCTGTGTCAATAATAGAAATAAATTATAGTTGTTGCATCATCACTTCTGTTTGATGATGAACACAGTAGCAGAAGGTTAAATCAGCACTTGTGTAAAAATAAAAACTTGAGGTTTTGATGATGAACACAGTAGCAAAAATTGAAAATACAGTAGCAGAAATTAGAGTAGAACAATTTCACATATCATATTTTACAGATCAACCTCAATTTTAGCCCTAAATTTCACCCTCAGTTTCACCTATCAGCCTCAATTTCATAGAAATAACAACCCTAAATTTTACAGATTACCCCACAGATTCAAATACAAACTGAAACAGAGAAATGAATATTTTGGTACCTTCAAATTATAAACATCACTAAGGTTCTGCTGGCTTAGAGATTTCTCCTGCTCTAGCTCCATAATCTGAAACAAAAAGAATTAAAGCAATACAAATTACAGTACAAAGCCAAGAAACCTAAAACAGCTTAGAAGAGTTGACAAGAATTCAAGAGAGAAAAGAGCAGAAAACTAAGGGAACCTGAGCAATAACTCTTGGAGTTGAGCAATACAAATTACAGTACACACACATTCTGTTTATTAGAACCTGGGTTTCAAACTTGAGAAATAGCTCTTAATAGGGTGGAATTTTTACACCATCAATTTCGAACGAAATCATAACTCGAAATCGCTCGATTTTTTACACCATCGACTATTGAGAAATCCAATTGTAACCTTGGGCGAATGAAATCGAACGAAATCGATAGAGAGGAAGTGAGATGAAAGAGAAGAGGAGAAGGAAGACACCTGCGTCCGGAGGTGGTCGGAGAGCTTGTGGCGGCGGCGGTCGAAGAGCTTGGTCGGACGGAAGCGCCAACGCCACCTCATTCTCTCTCATTCCAGTGTCATCTTCCTCGATCTCTCTCTCACTCCTCATCATCCTCAGTTCGTCAATTTCAATGGGGTAGATTGATTGAAGATGAATTTTGTAGGGTTAGATTGATTGAAGATGAGTTTTGTAGAATTAGGGATTTAAAGGAAGGAGAAAGGAGGAGGGGGATAAAGATGTCAGCAGTGTTCAGTTCCGTTAGAAGGGATTGGACAGTTTTGCAAAATTTTCAAATATATGGATACTCTTCTAATTTAGGCAATTTTTATGGATATTTCACAAACTGTCCCATTAAAATATGATATATATTTCAGAGTTTTCCTGTTGTTAATTTCGCAAAATAATTAATAAAAATATTATTTTAGTATATTTTTCATTTATTTTAACTTTTCTTTTAATTCAAAATTTATTTTAAATTTAAATTTATAGATAAAATCAACCCTTATTTTTTTGATATAAGGAAATGGTTTCGGAGATATCAGACTCTGCTGATCTAACTTCTAGTTGCGTTCATTCAGACGAGGGACATAAACTCTATGTGAGAACCGATGACCTCGTGGTCTATGATAGCCTCGTGATCTATAGAGTGTCTGAGATGGGCCGGCTTATCAACAACTTGATTGATTTCACGAAAGACATGAGAGCACGACACCCACTCAAATTGTTAAAGAAGGTGCCGGATGTCCGTAACGATTGTCTTAATCTACAAAGGGCAGTGTCAGACACCGAATATTGTCTTGATTACGATTAAACTATCACGTTCAACTTCAGTACGTCGCAAACCCAAACATTTACCTGTCACAAGATCCGAGTGAAATACCAAAACTTCAACCATAAGACAAAGACATTGCGAGGATATATCAAAAGACAAATAAAATCAACCCTTATACCTAGTGTATTCATACCAGCAAAATTTATTGCTGAAAACTATATCTATGCAAAATTGCAAATCGACCCAAAAAAAAAAGGTCAACGGTGAGCCAGGGAGAGATCGAGAGACAACATGGTTCGACCCTTTCTACCAGTGGCCGGTGAGCGGTTCTTCCCGTCAATTCCGCTAGCAGTCGGACTCTTTGTCTCGGTGTTCGCCCTGGTCGCCCTGTGCGCGAAGCACAGCAAGAGCAAGCTCTCCAGGAAGCGCACCCAGCAAGAAGAGGAAAACAACCGCAGCGAAATGAATTCTTCCGGAGAACTGGAGTCGGCGGTGGCGCCAAAGTCGCCGCTGAGGTCGCCGAAGAGGCTTCTGGAGACGATAAGTAACAAGGCCTTCGTCCCCTTCGCGGGGAAGAATGCGGCAAGCGGCTCCGAGGAGGAAGCAGGGGTGTGGCAGAAGAATATCTTGATGGGGGACAAGTGCAGGCCGCTCGACTTTTCCGGCGTCATCTACTATGATAATTACGGCCACCGCGTGGAGGAGATACCCCGCTCTCCCCGCTCTCCCTTGGCCGCGCCGCCTAGTCCCCTCCGTACTTTCACTTTTCCGGTGCCGAAGACGTCATATTAGCCGTGTACGTACGTGGTTGAATTGGTTAGTCATCGACCGATTGGGAAGTCAAATTAAAGGTCTGATAATTTAATTGTAGTTTTTACTACGTTGTACACTTGTAGTTTGTTGAAGAGGGACAGCTGGTCCGTCATGTAAGTCCATTTTTGCTCAATCTAATTAATTTTCCCACCAAAAAAATTTAATGGCCAGTTATGTTTATACGTTCATCACTACACGGACCCCTTAATTATCATATTCCATCCATCCGTTTCAATATTTTTTTTAAGGTAAAATTTTGGTTGGCCGAGCCCAAGTGGATCTCATCCGATACGATGAGATCTAACAAAGCTAAATTTCATGTAAGTGTTTATCCCTAAAACGTGGTTAAGGTGTGCGACCTTATCTGTTAGAGCTGACAAGATATAACCTGACCCAAGAAATCCGTGCAACTCACCCGAATCGAAATCCGACCGAATTCGAAAATTTAGCATTATGCATAACCCGAATATGAAATCGAGCCTGATCGATATTGACCCGATACCCGAATTTACCCGAATATAGATAAGTTCGACTCAACCCGGATCCGACTCAAATCAGACCCGATCCGACTCCCAATCCAACCCAAATTTCCTTGAAATTTCCCTCCTTTCTCTACTTTTTTTTTTATACAGTAGGCAAAAAGAGGGCAGATCCTATCTAGGTAGGATGCAATCCTAATCATCCTCACGGATGATGTCACATAAATCCCTGTTAAGAGGGAAGTTTGACATACTACAACTGTTAGGAGATCTAGTAATATAGTCTGCCGCTCTGTTTGCTTCTCTAAAACAGTGCTTGAACTCGATATAATCAAATTCTGCTTGAAGTTTTCTGATAAACTCAATTTGCCTTAATATTTCCCATCTGCTGCTGGAGCTATCGTTGATGGCCTTAACCACCACCAGACAGTCCCCTTCGATTATGAGTCTCCTGATTCCTCTGGACAAAGCTAGCTTTATACATGCACAGAAAGCTTCTGCTTCTACTTGGGCTACAGATCCATAGTCAACTGTCTGCTGAAAAACATCACTCACACGACCCTCAGAATCCCTGAGGACCCCCCCCCCCCCCCCCACCTGGCAAATGCTAGTGGGTTTAACCGAGCCATCTACATTAATTTTGTAGGTAGCCGGGGGTGGTTTCTTCCATTTAATATTAAGTCTCCTGTTTCCGCGCTTGGTTTTGTTTTTTGGAATAGCCGCTGAGGCACTAGTCCAGTCTCTTATTGACATCATGGTTCTGGTAGCTATTTGAAACGGGAAATCTAGTGTTTTACTTTTAAAGATGATCGAATTTCTGGCTCCCCAAACGGTTTGCCATACGAAGCACAGGTCGTCAAAATTATCCCAAGTTCGGTGATTCCTGAAGATATGTTCTATAGTTGTGTGTAGTACCGGTTTCAAATATTAAATGGAAGAAACCACCCCTACCTAGATAGGATCTACCCTCCTTTCTCTATTTTGAAATTTCATTCTCTCCCAATAAAATTTCATTACCTCCCAATAACATTTCATTCCCTCCTATTTTATTCTCTCCCAAATCCCAAATAAATTTCCCTCTTATATTTCCTTCCCTTCCCTCCTATTTTACATTTACATTTCCCTCCTATATTTTCATCCCTTCCCTCCAATAAAATTTCATTTCATCCCAATAAAATTTCCCTCTCTTCCCTCCTATTTTACTTTTACATTTCCCTCGTATATTTCTTTATCTTCTCTCATATGAAATTTCATTCTCTCCCAATAAAATTTCACTCCTCTTATTTTCATTCCCTTCTGTTTTATGAAATTTCTCATTTGTAATGAATAATCTAACTAAGAAAAATAAAATTCGATGATGTAAAAATAAAATAAAATGAACTTTTACTTATGTAATAATCTAATTAAAAACAATCAAATAATCTATAATGAATATATAAGATATAAAATCATAACTTTATTTAATCATATAAGATAATAATTTTTTTTATAAAGAATTTTATATCTACTTAAATACTTAATAATGAAACACAAATAATTGAATATGGTTTAAAAAAAAAGATTATGGGAATATGAATACATGATAGTTTTATAAGTTGTATATTTAGAATTTTATACAGAGTATTATTTTACGTAAGTGAAATTACCAAAAATAAAATGACCGATCAAATCATTTGTAATGAATACAATGATTTATCAAATTACCAAAAATGTATGATTTATAAATTATGTAATAATCTAATTACCAAAAGATGAGTACAATGAGGATATTATAAATTGAATCATATATGATTTTATTTGAAAACTACTTTTTGAAAGATACAAATAACAATCACACAAATAACGTGAATTATCTTATAGATAGGGAATCAAGTATGATTTTGATAACAATCTATTGCAGAATTTCAATGAAATTAATGATGAATAGAACGAGCTTAGTAGCTTACGAGCCAATGAGTAGATTATATATTGAATCATATTTAATTTTACCAAAAATACTTTTTTAAATACACAAATAACATGAATTACATACTCAATTTAATAAAATTGTTTACCCGAAAGTCCCGAACGAACATATTCAACAAACAAATTTAATAAAACTGTTTTCCGTGAGTTGGAGCGAGCCCACATCTCATTCTTCCTCCTTCTCCATCCGTCCACAACCACAACACCTCCTCCAACCTTCTCGATGTTGACGAGCCGCCTAGGGGCCCAGCACCGACGCCGACGCCACCTCCCGAGCCCCATTGCAGCCCTGTTCTTCGGGTCCGAGAGTTGAGCAGCTCAACTCAACCCCTCTCCTTCCTCCTAGAAGTGCAGTAGCGGCGTCGACCTCCTTGACACCTTCAAGGCGGCGGAGCACCCTCGGAAGGCCGGAGCTGAAAGCTGCAGTCTTCATCGTTCAATTTCTTCATTTTCTTGTTTAAGGATGGTAAGGCCTCATTCTTCCTCCCTTTTGCTTTGAAACACCATAAAGCCTCACCTTTAACCCCTCTACCTTCTTCCTAGTCCAAGAACGGCATGGATTGACATCGGAGGAGCCAAATCGAACCGAAATGGACGTTTTTCGGCGAACCGAATGCCTTGGGTGAGCACCTCCTTTCTCTCCTCTTCCTTGTCGATTATGTGATTCTTAGAGTCGGTAAAGGTGGTTGGAGTCCAGTAGCTGGCCGAGCTCCCTCTTCTCCGATATGTTTGGGATACCCGATCCTTTGCCTGTGGGTGTTGGATCAAGAACCACGCCATATATTTTCCCGATCCTGCAATGCTATTCCAATATGTCCTGATTAAAAAATTAATTAAACTAATTAAGAAACTAATTATTGTGACGATCTAAACTTCAACAAATTTAAAACAAACAATTAGCGACGGAAAGAAAAGAGAGAAGCGAGTCCGCGAGATCAAGCGCGCGCGAGACCGCGAGCGCAAGGTTCCGAGATCACTGGGAGCGCGGAGCCGAGGATACCCGAGCGAGGACACTAGGAACGTTCGCTGGGAGCGAGAGCGAAGACGAGGGAGCGAGTGACGTGGAAGCGCAGAAGCAATGCTCCTCAGGGCGCGACGTCGAGGGTGACTGCGAGAGCGAGCGCGCGAGCGCGAGGCTCCCTAGTGTTGAGGAGTGCGAGACCGGCGCTCGGCCTTCTTCCAGCGATGGTGTTCTTCCCTTGTTGTGACAAATCCGGTTTAGCGCGAGGCTCCTATTGCTTTCACCTGGCCTGTTTTTGAGGCGGTGGAGCCTCTTGATTTGCCTTCATTTAAGGGAAATCGATCCACTTGGAGGGCTATATTGACCTTTTCACCGGCATTTATGAGGCTGGGAGGGGGCCTGTGGTGGCCTGTCGACGGTTGTCTCTTCCATCGTTGGCGTGGCTGGCTTCTCTCTCAAGTGCCCTGTCCGGTACTCATGTCTCGGCTCTGTGCTATGAATATTAATTCTATAAGTCTACTTATCTCAGTTCTAATTCACTCGAGTACGTACCCTCCTTTCTCACCAGCATATTTACTCTCAGTTCTAATTCACTACTCTCTCTTAATCTCCACTCATTTGACAATCGGTTCCATGACTCATTCACATAAACACACGAAAATAGTTTTTCCTATGATTGCACAACATATTTACTCTTTTGTCAATGTTTGTAAGGGTCTTGGCTTTTGGTTTTTTGTCGTTTTGGTTTTTGTTTGGCCTAGGAAGGTTGGTGGTGATGCAAGTGGGTTGTTCTATTTTCTGGTGATGGTTTAATCGGCCACGCGAGATGCTTGGTCTAGCCGAGATCCTCTTATGTTGTGCCTGCTCTATGTTGCTTATGATGCTCTAAATATGTGATTTGATTGTTGTTTACTACTTTCGTGTGTTTCTTCCATACTTGGCTTTTATTTTTCTCATTCATCTTTTATTGTTTTTATTGTGTCTGGTTCTGTGGTAGTTGCTATCTTCTTTGCAGGTGGTGGCTACTACTTGTCTCGGTTTTGTGGATTGGTTGTACTAAAGGATTTGAGAATTGAATGATTTGATTATTAACCTTACAAGGAATATATAGACATGGTACAACTCAAGGATAAACTTATCTACAATATAAAGATAGAATTTCCGCAATTGTAAACTCTATCTATTGACTATAAATTCTATTCGTTTACGCCCCCGCAAGCAAATGGGCGAGGACGCACATGCAACTTGTCCCTAAGAAACCAAAAATGAGTAGAGCCAAGAGCTTTGGTGAAGATATCTGCTGGCTGATCAATGGTGGAGATGTGACGAACTTCAAGTTCATGCGCTTCCATCTTCTCACGAACGAAGTAGTAGTCTAAGTGAATATTCTTGGAGCGAGAGGTGATGACAGGATTGTGAGTCATGAAAGTGGCAGACAGATTGTCACAGAATAACACCGGAGTGTGACGGGAGGGCTTGCCAAGCTCACGCGGGAGCTTCTGCAACCAGACAACTTCAGCAGTGGTGAATGCAACAGCCCAAAATTCAGTCTCCGTACTTGATCGGGTGACAACACGCTGCTTTTTGGATGACCAACTGACGAGATTACCACCATAATACACTGATGTAGTGCAATTATCGATGACTCTTGGTGACATTGAGGATAATATGAAGGTTCCATTCGATGGCCCTATCACTCGTGCAAGGGGCAAGAAGATTGAAGATGCAACCAAAGCCCTTCTTGTCCGTTACCAAGGAACGATGGAGCTAGGGTTCAGACCACCCTGGATCACTTGGCTCAAAGCTACTCCATCAACACAAGAAATGAGCTTCCGTCCTCAAACAAAGCTCATGCAGACTCGACAACATTCGACATGAAGACAATAGAGCTCGACATACACATGGGCCACTCGAGACCACACTATGTCGAGTGGGCCAAGCCATGTCGAGTACCGACAAGGCCCATGTCGAGTATATCATGTGTTGGGCCGAGTTAGTTATTCCATTAATTAATTAGTGTTATTTTATGTAAGTAGAATTAATAAGCTGCAAGGATTATATATCTTCTAGATTAATTCTTGTACACAAAGTTATTCAATTTCTATCTTATTTAGGAATTACTCATCTTAGGATTGTTTTAATTATGTTTAGATAAATTAGATCTATCCAAACCCCTTTCCTTTCCAAGGAAGGAACTACAACAAAATGGCTTATTAGCGACCAAAGTTTTGGCGACAAATTTATTTTCCTTGCTAAATGTTGTCTTTCGCGACGACTTTAACGACTCCTCTTAAAATGGTATGTGAACTTTTGCGAGGAACCTATATTCCTCGATGAAGGCAACATTCAATGACAAATGTTTCATTTCCTCACTAATTGTTACCGTACTGTGGTCACCTAAAGTGTAAGAGCAATAACGACAAATGTTGATCTTTTATTTACTAATGTTTTCATCGCAAAAAACTCAATCAACGAGGAATTTAAAATTTCCTTGTTATATATTAGAGGAGAATTATACAGAACTCGACAATTTTTTACAGCGACAAAGAAAGGACTTCATCGCTAAAAGTGTATGTTTAACGAGGAAAATTTTTGTCACTAAAGATATTAGTTAGCGAAGAAATATCACTTTCGTCATTATTATTTGGTGTGAGTAATAGTCTAAATTGTAAGAGCAATAACGACAAATTTTGATCTTTTGTTGAGTAATTTTTTCATCACAACAAATTCAATCAGCGAGGAATTTTGAAATTTGTCGTTTTATGTTCAGCGAGAATTATATAGTACCTGTCATTTTTTTACAACGACAAATAATGGACGTTATCGTTAAAAGTATATGTTTAACGAGGAAAGATTCCATCACTAAAGATATTAGTTAGCGAGGTAATATCAATTTCGCCATTATTAGTTGGTGTGAACGATAGTCTTAAGTGTAAGAGCAATAATGACAAATTTTGGGCTTTTATTGAGTAATGTTTCCATCACAACAAATTCAATCAACGAGAAAATTCGAACCTTGTCGTTATATGTTCAGTGAGAATTACACAAAACCTGCCAATTTTTTACAACGAGAAATAATGAGCTTTGTCGCTAAAATATATTTTTAACAAGGAAAGATTCCATCATTAAACTGATTAGTTAGCGAGGAAATATCAATTTCATCATTATTAGTTGGTGTGAATGATAGCCAAAAGCGTAAGAGTAATAACGACGAATTTTTAGCTTTTATTAAGTAATATTTTCATCATAATGAATTCAATAGATGAGAAAATTCCAAATTTATCGTTATATGTTTATTGGGAATTATACAAAACCCACCAATCTTTTTGTAAGTATGTTGGCCATTATTTTGGTCAAGAAATTTCAATTTCAATTAAGTTAATATGAACCTATGCGGGATTTGAACTCACACATTTATAGGTCAACCACAATTACAACAAAAACAACTCAAAGCACAAGTAGAGAGTAATGAATGATGTTGACAAGAGACTGTTTCACAGGGAATCCCAAGGCAAAAATAAAAAGACGAAATACAACAATATCTAAACTTCAGAACACAAAAGGCAATGTATCAAAAAGCAATCTATTGAGATGGAGTCCAGTGACTACAGAAAAAAGATGTTGGTCCTTAAGGGAACCAAATCCATGGATTATACTGTCTTGCTATGCCCATTCTTTAGTAATCAGCAACTAATATAACTTCTTACAAGGTAAATGAAAACGAAGGTGCCAAAAACCAAATAAGAAAACTAAGATTGATAGGTTTACTGATTAAATGGCATTGGACAATTTTCAATCACAACTTTATACAACAAAAATAACTTTGTTTTTAGAGTTTTCTAAATTTCTGTTATGGATTATTTGAATTTTAAGCATCAAAGTTTATGCATAATCTGAATTTTTCAGCACTATAAATTGATTGTTATGAGGACTGTAATATGATTCTTAAGCACCATCGTTTCAGCACTTTATTGTGATTTTTATGCATCTAAGTTCAGCGGTATAATTTGATTTTTGAGCACTTGTAAGTTTCAGCAATGTAATCTGAATTGTAAGCATCAAAGTTTCAGCACAGTAATCTGACTTTTTCAGCACTATAATTTCATTTTTATGAGCACCTATGTATAAATCTGATTTTTAAGCACCTATGTTTTAGCATTGTAGTTTAAATTTTTAACATCAATGAATTATGATATTTGCAGCACTATAATTTTATTTTTGTAAGCACTGAAATCTGATTGTTAAGCATATAATTTTCAGCATTGAAATCTAAATTTTTAGCATTCAAGTTTTTCCAAAAATATTGAGTCTCTCTCTCTCCATATCAAATAGATGCTTGTACTGTGAATTCTTTTAATTTGGATACAATATACTCTTATTCTACTGTAAATTTGGATACACTGTGCTGTTATTTTACTGTCAATTCTTTTAATAAGAATCATAGTACATTTATTAAAATCTAAAGAAAAGTAGAAAGTGACAGTAATTTATTCAGAAAGAAGAAAAAAACATCACTCTTTTTAGTCCAAATTTTAATGAAGGAAAAGGTTGACAACCTCTTTAGAAAGTTGTAGGAATTTACAGAACTCGATTTGGTGCTCTTTGAACGAAGTTATGCATTTTTATATCAAAATCGATCAATTTTAACCCCCTTTCTTGTGACAGCAGCAGCAAAAATAAATCGTCACTGTTTTTAGGCCTAATTTTCATGAGGGAAAAAGTTGATTACCTCTTTAGAAAGCTGTAGGAATTTACAGAAATCGATTTGGTGCTATGTGGACGAAGTTATGCATTTTTCTATCAAAACCGATCAATTTTAACACCTTTCTTGTGATAGCAGCAGCAAAAATAAATCGTCATTGCTTTTAGGCCTAATTTTCATGAGGGAAAAAGTTGATTACCTCTTTAGAAAGCTGTAGGAATTTACAGAAATCGATTTGGTGCTATGTGGACGAAGTTATGCATTTTTCTATCAAAACCGATCAATTTTAGCCCCTTTCTTGTGACAACAGCAGCAAAAATAAATCGTCACTGTTTTTAGGCCAAATTTTCATGAGGGAAAAGGTTGATTACCTCTTTAGAAAGCTGTAGGAATTTACAGAAATCGATTTGATGCTATGTGGACGAAGTTATGCATTTTTCTATCAAAACCGATCAATTTTAACCCCTTTCTTGTGACAGCAGCAGCAAAAATAAATCGTCACTGTTTTTAGGCCAAATTTTCATGAGGGAAAAGGTTGATTACCTCTTTAAAAAGCTGTAGGAATTTACAGAAATCAATTTGGTGCTATGTGGACGAAGTTATGCATTTTTCTATCAAAACCGATCAATTTTAACCCCTTTCTTGTGACAGCAGCAGCAAAAATAAATCGTCACTGTTTTTAGGCCAAATTTTCATGAGGGAAAAGGTTGATTACCTCTTTAAAAAGCTGTAGGAATTTACAGAAATCAATTTGGTGCTATGTGGACGAAGTTATGCATTTTTCTATCAAAACCGATCAATTTTAACCCCTTTCTTGTGACAGCAGTAGCAAAAACAAATCGTCACTGTTTTTAGGCCAAATTTTAATGAGGGAAAAAGTTGATTACCTCTTTAGAAAGCTGTAGGAATTTACAGAAATCGATTTGGTGCTATGTGGACGAAGTTATGCATTTTTCTATCAAAACCGATCAATTTTAACCCCCTTTCGTGTGACAGCGGTAGAAACAAAAATGATCACTCTTCTTAGGCCAAATTTTCATGAAGTAAAAGGTTGATTACCTCATTAGAAAGTTGTAGGAATTCACAAAACTCGATTTGGTGCTCTGTGGCCGAAGTTATGCATTTTTTTTTTATCAAAACTAATCAATTTTAACCCTCTTTCAAGTGACAGCAGCAGCCAAAAAAATAATCACTCTTTTTAGGCCACATTTTCATAAAGGAAAATGTTGATGACCTCTTTTGAAAGCTGTAGGAATTTACATTAATCGATTTGGTACTCTGTGTACAAAGTTATGCATTTTTCTATCAAAATCGATCAATTTTAATTCCCTTTCTTGTGACAGCAGCAGTAGAAAAAAAATATGTATGCAGCATAATTTTAAAAATGAAATATTTTATAATACTCTAACAACTACGTATTTTGTTTAATGTATTTTAGGTTAGTTATAAAAGGAATATCTTCTTCATAAAAAATAATTAGTAAATATTAATTTAATCTTTTACATCATATGAGATAAAATTTCATCTAATAACATTTGACTACCACCAAGAAATATATATGTGATATTTTATTATGATTTATAAACTTTTAGTGTGTGTATAATGATTGATAGGTACTTTGAGAAAAATATTATTCAAATATCTATATCGATATATTGTATTGATATAATATATCTATGTTTAACAAAATTGGGTAAAATCTTGTAAAATGTATTCATATCTAATGAAATTGGATAAAGTTATTGATAAAGTTATTTAATTAATAAGAACATGTAATATATTGATAAAGTTATTATATTCTAAAAATATGTTCATACATAGGGAAAAATAGGTAAAATACTTTAAATAATATTTTTAACTTTAAAAAATATGTATGCAGCATAATTTTAAAAATGAAATATTTTATAATACTCTAACAACTACATATTTTGTTTAATGTATTTTAGGTTAGTTATACAATGGATATCTTTTTCACCAAAAATAATTAGTAAATATTAATTTAATCTTTTACATCATATGAGATAAAATTTCATCTAATAACATTTGACTACCACCAAGAAATAAATATGTGATATTTTATTATGATTTATATACTTTTAGTGTGTGTGTAATGATTGATAGGTACTTTGAGAAAAATATTATTCAAATATATCTATGTTTAACAAAATTGAGTAAAATCTTGTAAAATATATTCATATCTAAGGAAATTGGATAAAGTTATTGATAAATTTATTTAATTAATAAGACCATATCTAATCAAATTAGGTCAAATTTTATCTTATGCATATATAGATATATTGATTAAATAGAGTTAGAATAAATTTTTATCTTATGCATATATTGATTATTTAAAAAATTTGTGATTGGTTCATATGACTAGAATTAAAGAGAAGTTGTAATGTGTCTCAGACGACTTCTCCTTTATTATAATAACTAATTCAGTACCCACACTGTGTGCCTAAGATAAAACTACCCTTATAGATACATTGGGTCAAATTGGGTCAAATTTTATTCTATGCATATATAGATACATTGATTAAATAGAGTTAGAATAAAAATTTATCTTATACATATATTTTTTAAATTAGTTAATATCTTCTTATATATATATATATATGTATATATATGATCAAACTGGGTCAAATTTTATCTTATACATATATAGATACTAGTATTACTCCCCGCGATCTTCGCGGTTTTTTCATAACCTTTATTTATATCAAATAACTTTTAATTACTTTAAATAATTTTGAAAATATATAATTCTCACACGTTTTTATTTGTGCATATATATAAATATCATATATATGACATTTTTATAATTAAGGTATTTCAATTAATTATCTTATAAGGCTATAAAATAAGATTAGGCTAAATCTTTAATAGATAGATTGTAAAGCCTCCTTATTTTAATTAAATATTTAGTTGTTTACATGATCAAACACTCGTACAGGTGAAAGAAAAGAAAATATTTTGCTTATATTCAAACAACACATAGTTACATAAAATGATGTATTAATATACAAAAATTGAAGCTATAATCATATTCATTGTCGAGAGTGTTATAAACGTTGGCTTTTATATTCATGCAATTTGCAATTAAATATACTTTATTATTATTTGTTTAAACCTTATTTAGAATTGTTACGTAACAATATCCTTATCTTTATTAATCTCTCTGTTTACTATTTTCACCTCTTAAAGTTTGTTTACTATTTTAATCATGTTAATTTTTTTTTCTAGCAATTTATTACAAATTGGATTTTCATGTTATGGCTCAATTCAATTTGAGGATATAGATCAGACCGTGAATAATCAATTTACCACCACGCAAAGTGCAAACCCGGTCATTGGAATTTGATTTCACACATTTTTTACTCTCTTCGGTCATTGGAATTTGATTTCGCAAAGTGCAAACACGTGAGAATCCTATGTGGCGGGCTCTGGCGGGCTCTAGTGCGATTCGCTCACGTGTCGTTCTATGGTGCAAAATCTGGCCGGTTTTTCGCCACATCAATTAATGATAATCCAGTGAATTTAAGCCACGTCAAACAATAATCTTATCTATTTTCTCTACGTGTAATCCTATGTGTATATCTCAACTGATAACTACAAATAATTTTTAATATAAACATTCAATCACATATTTTATTTTAAGTGGTTACAAAACTTATCACTTTATCTTGAGGTATTTTATAATTAATTATTTTACATTGGATTGTTTTATCTTTATTCATTGAGATTGATTAAGTAAGTTTATTATATGAAATGATAAGATTTCATGGTTTCCCAAGCTTATTTTTTTTTTACCAATTAATTGATTACAGAATAAGATTGGTTTTAAAAACCTTACGTATCCTTTAAAAAACACACACACAATAATTCCTCAATTATCTTTTTTTTCCATAGATTGAAATAACATACATATACACATACATCCAATGAAGTATTGCTTTTTTTTAACCGGGTTCATTTTTTTTAAATGCATGACTTTACATTACGTGTATATATATATATATATATATATATATATATATATATATATATATATATATATATATATATATATATATATATATATATATATATATATATATATATATATATATATACACACACACACATACATCCAATGAAGTATTGCTTTTTTTTAACCGGGTTCATTTTTTTTAAATGCATGACTTTACATTACGTACTATTTTCCATCAAATTATTATATCTAAATAATCTGATCATACATACAAATCTATGTACAAACATAAATACATCTTTTTTGTTTGCTATTTCAACGTATCCATGAATATTTTGATAAGATTTGATAGAGTTTAAATTCCTTTGTTTATATATATATATATATATATATATATATAGTACGTTTGCTTATCAAAAAAACAAACGTCATTTAACATGGATACAAATTTATAAATAAACATATTTAATTTAAATAATAAATTTTTATCATATATTGGTTAGTTACCTTTTAACATTTTATGATTTATTTGAATAAATATAATCTATTATATAAACTAAAAACTCTTACATATATATATATAATACAATTAAAGATATGATAAATATACACACTATAAACTTCTTTTCAACGATAAAACATTAATTTAAACCAATTGCTCGGAATTGCAATGCTAACCTATCATCAAAGTTGCGAAAAAAAAAAAAAATTAAGATAAAAAAAATTATGTAGATTTTTAAGATTATGTAGATTTTTTTAAACTAAAATATTTATAAAATAACTTAAGGTAAAATAATAGGTTTTGTAAACAAATAAGATATAAAAATTAATTGTAACAACTCATATTGATAAGTTTAATAATCTAAATGATAGAATTTATAACCACTTAAGATTTAAGAATTAATTATAATAATCAATTAATGTAGACAAATAGGATGACACGTGTATAAATAGATAATTTAATCGTCTGACATGGCTTAAATTTATTGGATACTCATTAATTGATGTGTCAAAAAACTCGGGTCAGACTGCACCAGAAAATAACACGTAAGCGAATCGCACCAGAACCCGCCACATAGGATTTCCACGTCTCTGTTTTAGTATTATATATTGATTGATATTGATTAAATAGAGTTATAATAAAATTTTATCTTAGGCATATATTGATTATTTAAAAAAATTATGATTGATTCATACGACTACGATTAGGCATATATTGATTATTTCTAAAAAGTTTGTTATTGTGGATTAATATTAAGATTCTTAAGCTTGGTGTAAACAAACCTAAAAGCTTATCCTAATATTTTTGTAGTGAAATTAAACATGTATTTAATTTGTTGATTCAATCCTATTTGCTTGAAAGGATATATAAATGAGTATAATGTTACATGTTATTGTAATAAACTAAACTTATATCAGTGTTTGATTTTTGAGTATATTATATGTATTGACACTTCTAAAATTATATTCTGTATTATTTAACACCACTTTATTTACATCTGTTAGAAAAGCACAATATATTATATGACTTTATAAAATCAGCATTTATATTTCCGTTTTAAATAAAAAAAAAATATAAACATCATTCTTATCTTATGATGTTAAAATATTTTTTCAAATTCGGATAAAAAAAAGTATTTTTTCAAATTGTTTTAAAAAGTGCTGATTTTTTTTTTATAAAAAAGATATACCCGGTAATTCTAACCCTTTGAAAACCCTATTCCTTTTAGCCACCGTTTTTAGATCTGAGTTCCTCTATCTTGCCCCGTCTCGCTCTCGCCTCCTTCTCCGGTATCTCTTCCTCTTCTCGGTCGCTTCCCCGTCGGAAGACTCGGAACCCTAACTGAACTCTTCTCCCCTGTCGGAAATCGCTAGCTACTATGGTGACCTCAGAGATACTGCCCATCCCATCTCGCTCTCTCTCTCTCTCTCTCTCTCTCTCTCTCTCTCTCTCTCGTCGCACCTCCCGCCTAATCGCCGTCGTCGTGCCTCTGCTCGTAGGCCTCATTTGACACCTTGTTGGGGGCCTGCTCCTTGCACCTGACCACGCAGCCACCGCACCGTCTCCATTCACCGCACATGATGCCGGTTCTCCCTATTCTCGGAGGTAGGTCTTTGCTTTGCTGCTCCCGATTGGCTTTCAGTTCATAATGAACATCAATGATTTCTTACCTCTGAGGTAGATTCTTGCTTACATTTTATTTTACTTGTGTAATGTTGGAAACACTCAAATCATTGTCAAATTTATTCACCCGAATGTTTAGATGCTGAATTTTGCCTTTGGATTTGAAATCTCGGACTTTCTGCTTCACAATTAGGTTTGGTATAATTGAGTTTTCTCTATTTAATTCCACTTAATGTTATATTACTTAGGCTACAAACTTGTATTTGAATACCCAAAGTGGTGTTCTGATTTGATTCCACTTAATGGTATATTCTACATTCTTGAAAGAGAGTAGCAAATTATGCAAGTTCATAAAGAGGCTTTTGTTGTTGTTTTTCCCAATCTATAATGTTGTTGTCAATTTTATGACGATCGGTTATAAAATGCAAATGAGGCCTCTCAATGATCCACAAAGGGGGCCTTGGGAATAATGTATGAGGAATTTTACCACTTAACTGCTAAGAGAATCACCATCTCCATCTTTAAGTGCTGCAAACCGAAGTTAATGAGTTTCCAAGGTGATTTATTTTTCTATGAATGAGATTTACCACCTGTTGTGGGGTGGGATTTGTTTGTTTTTGGTTTCATTAACATCCATAGAGTTAAATGAGAAAAATCCAAGGCAATTGGTTCAAAGTTTACATACAACTTTTTTTTTTTATCACCGAATATACCTCCTCAGATTTTCGCAATAGTTCTCAACATGATAGTTTTTTTTTTCTCCATTTCATCTTCTATTTAATTTAGTTATAAAATGATTATTCACTATGGTAGCTGCGCCTACGAATGGGTTTGCTATGAAGTGGGTTATCAACTAGAGCATTATCAATTATTTGCACAAAATTCTTTAGATGTCCTTCCTCATAGTTCTCCTTTTCAATTGTCATTCGATATTCTTAAATTAACTATTGATGCAAGAATGCATGACTTATTTGACCTTTGCATTAGCTACAAGATGGGATTTTTATGATGAAAGTGATTGTTTGCATTGAGAAGATTAGGGGGATTGTTTGCGTTGAGAAGATTAGAATTTATAAAATTGCTCATATTTTTTTTGTTTCCTGCATATTTGTTGTCGGATTTGGATGTTGAATCATTTGTCCTCTGTTGAGATTGAGTAGAGTCTACTAGGATGACACTTGCTCTTTTATTTGCTAAATCAGTATTTTGACGAATGCCTGTTGGGCCATTCATGTGTACTTCTTGAGTCTGTTTAGGGAATGTGCTAATTTTGGTTTGTCTAGGGTTGAAATATGCTACTGATTTGTTGAGCTTTATTGGATATATTAGTTTGATTATGATCTTACTAGCCTTCACTTTTGAATTAAATTTAGAAGTGGAACTTGACCGAGGCAATATTCTCTTCCATCATCTTGGGTAAGTTCTCCATGCCCTGCTTATTCAGTTCACGCAATATTCTCTTCCATCATCTTGGGTAAGTTCTTCATTCTTGATGTATTCTGATTATCAATAGATATTTTTTTATGTTTAATAACATATTTCTTAATCTCAACCTTTGTTTGCAGCTTTACTGAATTTTAAGCTGGACAATGCTCCTAGAAGTTCAGGTTCAGATGACAAACGCAAGTGAGTGATTCTTTTGTCTATCTCTCTCAACCTTATTTTTTGTTGTGTCCATCCCCTTTTACCTTTAGCTCATTTGTGATAAATTTATATTTTGATGATTTATTTCCCTCCTTTGAGGTCCTTGCAGTCTCAGGAGAACAAACTTGTGTTCTTCTGAAATTGATAATCTGAAATCAGAAAAAGTGAAGGCACAGAAGAACCTTTGATCGATGTACCCTTGGTGTGAGTGTTCTTTTTATTTTGTTCTATCCTTATTTCCTTGAACTTTTGCTCTTAGTTGACTTTGTCATTATTTGATTGACTCTATGTCTTTAATTTTTATAAGATAACAGTAGGCTTTGAGAGTAACTTGATCTTAGATGTCCTACTTGAAATATGCCCTTTTTTGTATTATATTTCTACTCTTAAGCAATTAATTGTTTTTGCTTTTTTTTTTCTATAGGGTGTCCTTTCTTCTGGGCAACAAATAGCAGTGAAGAGGCTAACGAGCAATTGAGGGCAAGGTGAATCCGAATTGAAGAATGAGTTTCTGCTTAGTGGCCAAACTTCACCACATGAGTCTCATTAGAATTTTCAGTTTATGCTTAGATGGCGAAGAGAGACTTGTGATTTATGAGCTTCTCTAACAAATACTTGGATTGTAATCTGATTTCATTATTATTGATGTATGCATACATTGACCTAAATGGCAAGATTATCTATGTTCATCTATCATTTCTCAGTTATGTCGATGAATCATTTTTTCATCGCCATAACTTTAGATAACACAGTTAGTGTGAAGAATTAGTGATGAACTTTTTTCGTCACAAATATGTTTGGGCGACGAAGTATAGGCTTTGGGCAACGAAACTATTTGTCACTAAAAGCTGTTTTCTTGTATTCGTAAGGAAACTACTCTATTAGCGATGATTTTAATCATTGCTAAATACATTTAGCAATTATTATCGATTCTATCAACATCTTTCCCGAGGAAATTATTATTTTTTTGTGACAAAAATATATGTCGCGAAATAATATCGAGCCAAATTGATATCATCATTAACAAGGAAATATACAATTTTACGAGAAATTAAAGTTTCTCGCCATCTACCTTCTACGACTACTATGGAATCCATTGACTTTTCTTGTGACAAAAATAATTACTTTTTGCGATGAAATTAATAGTTGCTAAAGAGACTTACAACGACAAATATTGACTTCATCGCAAAATATTTGTTGCGACGATTTCATTTTTCCACGTTAGACTCTTTTGTGACGAGGTTTCAGCGACTATTTAAAAAGGAAGCATATTTCCTCGCTAAATAGATTTAGCGACGAAATATCAATTTTTAACGAGGAAAAATTTCTCGCTAAAATCGACTTCTGTTTTGGTTAGATCTCCCATAGCTTTTCTATTTAAACATACAAATGTACTTTGAATTAATTAGATTGAATAGAATTGAGGAACCTCTTTATGGATTAAAGGGTTCTTCGATTTCAATCCCAAAAAGCTATCTTGCTCTTGTGATCTATGTTACAATCGGCCAACACAATCACCATCACCATCGAGTTCTTGATCGACCAAAACCCTAAGACAAACACCACCCACTTCGTCGCATCAAGGAAGAAGGCCTAAGGCAAGGGCTTCGACTTCGGGCTCCTCGGCGCTGGGCGCCTGGCGCTCTCGCTCCGCGTCCTCGACTCCGCTAGCAGCAAGCGCGTCTCCCTTCAGCACCTTCGGAGCCTTCGCGCGCGCGCCCTCGCTCCGCTACTCGCCTTCGCTCTCGCTCGCCAGTGCTCTTGCTTCTAGCGAAGCGTAACCTGGAAGCATGCATCCCTCGGTACTCCCGCACACCCTGAGGCTTCGCGCCTGTGTGCCCTCCCGCGAGCGCTGCTGCTTCCCTCGCGTTCCCTTTCGTCGTTTTAGTTTTGTTTAAATTACCTAAGTCATTTTATATCTCTATAATTAGTTTATTTAATTGTCCAATCAGGAGATATTGGAAGAGCATTGCAAGATCGAGCAAATATATGGCGGGGTTCTTGATCTTGAGCCCACGGGCGAAGGATCGGGTATCCCAAACGTATTATACACAGTAAAGCCATGTTGTGAACGAAAATCTGTTGGATCAGAAGCCCAGCTAGAGGCCGAATAAGAAGCAAGATGAGTATCATTGGAGGCACGCAGAAGGATGTCGTGTGAAGGTTCGATAATGTATAACAAAGTAATATAAAGATACTCTAGAAGGGGGGTTGAATAGAGTATGCCGGATTTTCGCAGATAATCTCAAGACTTTTGAAACACTTGCAAAACCCTTTGAGATTAGATGTAATTCTTTCTTCTGGAAAACCTGAATCACAACAGAGTTATACAATTCGAAACAAGTGCGGAAATATGGTAAAGCAGTAAGTAAAAAGCACAGCGAATTGTTAACGAGGTTCGACATGAACTTGGCCTACGTCCCCGCCTAGGGTTCTTCCACAACCCTAGGATTCAACCGGCTTTTATTGATTCACAAGATTTAGGATCCTAATAGCTCACCGAGAAGCCTCTCTCCTATACAATTGCAATCTAGTCAACTCACGTTCCCTTGGAGTCCTAGACCAATCTAGAAGAGCCCCACCTCTCTCAGCTATCTAGTACAATCCTCTTACACTTCGTGAATCAATCGCCTAGTGTCCACTTCCTGAGTTACAAACTCTCGAGTATAACACTCTCTCGAAATATATCCTATAAGTTCACTGTGTAACTCTCAAATGCTTTGAAACAAAATATAAGACTCTTAAGAACAAGCAGAGAGAACACGCTAAAGAGAGATCGTAAACTTAAGGGCTGATTGTGCAATGATATTCGTAAGTATCCGTCAGTCCTCTCTCTCTCTTCTTCATCTCCTTTTATACTTGATCAAATCGGCGCCTAAGGATCTTCTTCAACGGCAAGAACAGATCATGGCACTAAAGGTAATCTTCACAATCTTCTATTCTGGGAAACTTTTAAGCCATAATCTCTGATTTGATTCTTCACGTGACTCAGCTCAAGGAAGGAGATCTTTTTCGAAATTCATGCTGCATGGTTAGCATATAAATAATATCTGGAAATATATAATAACATATAATAATATTCGGACATAATATAATAAAGTACAGGTTTTGTGTTTCATCAACACAGCTGTAGCTTCAAGACCTTTGACACAAACTGTGTGTCAAAGCCTTTGAAACTAACTCCGATTTTCATCAAGGGAGTGGAGTTATCAATCTCCCCTTGATGAAAGACAAAACCTGTGCATCCCTGCAACTTAGTCAAACAGATATATCATAAGCAAAATCGGACTAAGTACCTGCATGGGTTAGACAAATGTTGGATCATAAGTTTTTAAAGCAAAAGAGAAACATCCAACAAAACAAAACAAGGTCTTCCAAGACCCTTGGTTCACAGCAGTTTCAAAGTCTAACCTCTAACCATCTCCCCCTTTTGGTCTTTCAACAAAGGGAGGAGCATGAAAATAGTCACCAAAATTAGACTTACCAAAATAATTTCAAATTTTAAACAAGGAGTCATTCGAATCTTAACGATTAAGGCAAGAGATGTGTATCCGATTTAAAAAATTTCCACAAATAAAAATATAATCAGATAACATGGAATAAAAAGGATTTTCCCGAATAGGTAACAATAAAGTAAAGATATTTAAAATTCCTTTTAAAAATATTTGATCAAATATCTAATAAGATATCAAACAAATATATGATCCGTTATATGTGCTCTACTGTTCAGTTCTAAACCTTTGAAATGAGGTTCAAAGGTCTTGACACTGAGTAGAAGTTTTCTTTCGTAAAGGGAAAGCTCCCCCTACGAAAGTGCATCCCTGTTAAGCATTCCGATCTCACGTCTAATGAAGGTGAACCTGTCCTCTGTCAAAGGCTTAGTAAAAATGTCAGCCCATTGATAATCAGTTGAAATAAAGGATATGGACACATCACCTTTTTCGACATGGTCTCTAATGAAATGATGCCTTACATCAATATGTTTGGTCCTTGAATGCTGAACAGGATTCTTTGTAATGGAGGTAGCACTTGTATTGTCACACCTGATGGGAATGCCTTTGAGGTTAATGCCAAGATCTCTCATTTGTAATCCCAAAAAGAAGTTGAGTTCACCCATCAAGCTCATCTCAAATTCACTGCACATGATGTCAGAAAATTCCTTGCACAAAGATGTGTTAGTAGCCCCAAACAATGTATCATCAACATATATCTGAATAACCAAAATGTCCTTTCCTTTGGTCTTGATGAAAAGAGTCTTGTCGATCAACCCCCTTTTAAAATCATTTTCTAAAAGATGTTTTGACAAGCGCTCATACCAAGCTCTTGGGGCTTGTTTTAAACCATACAGCGCTTTGTCTAGTTTGTAAACATGATTAGGAAATTCCGAACTTTCAAAACCTGGGGGTGGAGCCACATAGACTTCTTCCTCTAAGAAACCATTAAGAAAAGCACACTTGACATCCATTTGATATAACTTTATGCTTATAAAAGATGCAAATGCTAATAATATGCGAATGGCTTCAAGCCTGGCTACGGGAGCAAAAGTCTCCTCGTAGTCAATACCTTCCTCTTGATTGTAGCCTTGAGCAACAAGCCTAGCTTTGTTCCTCACGATCTTACCATTCTCATCTAGCTTGTTCCGAAATACCCAACGTGTGCCAATGACTGATTGATGCTTTGGCCTAGGCTTCAAGGTCTAGACTTTGTTTCTTTCGAATTCGTTAAGCTCACTTTGCATAGAAATAATCCAGTCTAGCTCTTGAAGGGCCTCATCTACCTTCTTTGGTTCTATAAGATAGACAAACGCGTGAAAAGCACAAAGATCTTTAAGTTTAGAACGAGTTTGAACACTAGATGTAGGGTCAGAGATGATATCCTTTAATGAGTGTGATGAGGAGTATTTGAATTTTCGTTTGCTAGTCTCAGCTCCTTGATCTGTCACACCAGCAGGATTGATTTGTGGTACATCTGACTCCATGGATCTGTTAGGTTCAGTTACAGCAGTTTCTGACGTTTCAACACTTTTGGATTGGTCATCAAGGGCATTGGACGAAGCTTCAACACCTTGGGCCAATTCTTCAGTGTTGAGAATCTGATCCTGCATGTTCCTCTTCTCTGTGTTCTTGATTGCGGTATCATCACCATCCTCATTCTATGTATGGCTGTTAAGATCTAGATCTGCAACACTTTCACTTAAAGAACCGTCATTGCATTCATTAAATATGACAACAAGCATGTACTTTTTACCATTGGGAGGTTTGACTTGCATAGGACCACATAAATCCATATGTAAAAGTTCAAGGGGTCTAGAAGTACTTACAACCTGTTTGGGTTTGAAAGAGCTACGTGTTTGTTTACCTCGTGTGCATGCTTTGCACATATCAATACCTTTGAAGTCCATCTCAGGTAGTCCTCTTACAAGCCCTTTGGACACAAGCTTCTGTAGTGTATGTGGGCTCACATGACCGAGTCTCCTGTGCCAGAGCTTTGGATCGTCCGTCAAAACCTTTAGACAGGTTAAGCTTCCTTGTGCCACTTGCTCTGCATTCACAGCATAGATGTTGTTATAACGATAGGCAGTTAGAACTACTTCACCTCTATCTTCTCTGCGCACTAGACATCTTTTCTTGTTAAATCTAACATTATTACCACTATCACATAGTTGAGAAACATTAAGCAAATTATACTTCAAACCATTAACAAGATAGACATTTTTAATACTATGGTTAGGATCACTCCCAACACTACCAATACCAACGATGTCACACTTTCCTTTGTCACCAAGAGTGATTGTTCCAGTGGATTGCTTCTTTAGATCATGGAAGAGAGACCTCTTCCCACTCATATGTCTAGAGCATCCACTATCAATAATCCACTTTTGCTCTTTCACCTTGGTGATCTCCTACAAAACAAAAATCAACCTTTGTGGCTAGACCAGTGAGCAAATTTAGATCCTTTATTGGGATAAACCATATTTGGTAAAATAGTGCCTTTGGGGACCCAAACTTGCGTTATCCATTCTTTTCTCAAGTGAACAGGAAATGTATTGCGAATAATATGAGGATCATTTCTTCTATAGGGGCAGGTCTCTCTTACATATCCCTTTCTTGCACAATGGTGACATATAGGAGAGGTTCTGCTTCCTTTTGCCTTCACAAAAGTGGTAATGTGCTGCTTCTTTAAAAACCTTGGATTGTAACCAATACCACTTTTGTTTAGAGAACTTTGTTGCTCACCCAACATCCTATCAAGAGTGACTTTGGACTTGGTAAAACTTATTAGGGCTGTCTGTTGGTCTTGAATCTTCTTATTCAGGGAGATCTTCTCGTTCTCTAAGTCATGATGTTCACTTCTCAGAGACGAGAGATCTTGCTTGAGTTCAAATTTCTCTGAGTCAAGAGTCTTGACTTTAATGTCAAGACCTGAATAAGAGGTTTCAAGAATTTGGACCCTCCTAGACAATTCCTCAATAGTTCTTTCCTGGTCTACGGTTTTCTTGATAAGAGTGTTAGTTTGGGCAATGAGTTTCTCTTCGTTTGCAATCATATTAGAAAGGAATTCCGATAATACCTCTTTTGGACTTGCCATAAGTTCTCTCACTGTTATCTCAAGTTGCTCATTGTGGGATTCTTCTCTTGAGGCCATGAGACAAATGTTGGCCTTCTCATCATCGGAGTCTGTGTCAGAATCACTCCAAGTTGCCACCATGGCTTTCTTTTTTCATCTATCACCTTTCTTGAACTGGCTCTTCGTCTTTTGAGGGCAATATTTCACTAGATGGTCTGTTTCACCACATTCAAAATAAGACAAAGGTTTAGTCTTCTTGTCATATTTGTTGTATTGAGACTTACCTCGAAATTTAGTAGACTCTGATCCATCTTTGTTGTTGAATTGCTTCTTCATCTTGAGGATTCGAGAAAGACCCCTTGTAATGAGATCAAAGGGATCATCCTCATCATCATCCTCATCTTCAGAATTAGAGACATCTTTGAGCTCATCCTTCTAAGACTTGAGTGCCAAGTTCTTAGTGCTTGTTGGGATTTCTCCATCGTCTTCATTGAGAATCATCTCATCTGTGATCAGCTTCCCAAGCAAGTCATCAAGGGGTAGAGTGGTGAGATCTTGAGCTTCCTCTATGGCTGTCACTTTAGGGCCCCACTTGTCTTTTGGGAGGCACCTCAATATCTTCCTCACTTTCTCAACGTTCTTAAAGGTCTTGCCGAGAGAGTCAAGGTTGTTGGTGATTTCTGTGAACCGTGTGAACATGGCCTTGATAGACTCATCAGGCTTCATTTTGAAAAGTTCATACTTTCGAAGGAATATACTGATCTTGGTGTCCTTCACTTGACTGGTTCCTTCGTAGGTGACGACCAGCTTGTCCCAAATCTCTTTAGCTGACCTACAAGATGAAATACGGTTAAACTCATCAGTACTAAGACCACAATATAGTAAGTTAATGACACTGTAGTTTTTGGAGACGAGTTTAAGATCCACTTGGATGTATTCAGCCTCGGTCTTCGCGACTTTGGTTCCATTCGGTCCGTCTTTCACTGGAACCTTCGGACCATTCTCTATAATGTTACAAAGTTCTAGATCTTGATCTATAATGAACATTTTCATCAAGGACCTCTAGTGGACGAAGTTGTTTCCTACAAAGAGTGGTGGTCTAATGGTAGACCTTCCTTGTGCAAATCCTCCGCTTGCTTCACTAGACATGATCAAAACTCACATGATTGTTAGATCAAAAGCAGTGAGTAAGGCTCTGATACCAATTGAAGGTTCGATAATGTATAACAAAGTAATATAAAGATACTCTAGAAGGGGGGTTGAATAGAGTATGCCAGATTTTTGCAGATAATCTCAAGACTTTTGAAGCACTTGCAAAACCCTTTGAGATTAGATGTAATTCTTTCTTCTGGAAAACCTGAATCACAATAGAGTTATACAATTCGAAACAAGTGCGTAAATATGGTAATGCAGTAAGTAAAGAGCACAACGAATTATTAACGAGGTTCGACACAAACTTGGCCTACGTCCCCGCCTAAGGTTCTTCCACAACCCTAGGATTCAACCGGCTTTTATTGATTCACAAGACTTAGGATCCTAATAGCTCAACGAGAAGCCTCTCTCCTATACAATTGCAATCTAGTCAACTCACGTTCCCTTGGAGTCCTAGACCAATCTAGAAGAGCCCCACCTCTCTCAGCCAAGGTTATTAGGATCGGGATTCTAGGATCGAATCACAATAGGGTTCATGGATCGGATCGTAAGATCCAATTAGGGGATCGTAAGATCCTCGAAATATAATTAAATAATAAAATAAAAATATATATAACAAAGTTGCTTAATTTAGAGTTCTAGAATGAGGGAAAAAAATGTTAGTTACACAATATATTTTGATTTTCAAACATAAAAATCTACATTTACGACCTTAGACATTGTCATATTGGTTAAAATACTCGAAAACAATTGTCTCAAAGATATTTTTCACGTTCCTTACATGAATGTGTACATTTAAACACCATAAAATCACCCAAGGAAACAAAACAAATGTTTAAAAAATACATATTGTTAATAAAAATAGGATCTTTAGGATCATGTGGGATCGTAAGATCCTATCGATCCATTAAGATTCTAAAGATCCCATTGTAGATCCTACTCAAAAAAGAACCTATGCATATATCCGGATCGGGCCCCTAGGTAGGATCGTAGGATCTTAAGATTCTAAAGATCCGGATCGGGATTCTAATAACAATGCTCTCAGCTATCTAGTACAATCCTCTTACACTTCGTGAATAAATCGCCTAGTGTCCACTTCCTGAGTTACAAACTCTCGAGTATAACACTCTCTCGAAATATATCCTATAAGTTCACTGTGTAACTCTCAAATGCTTTGAAACAAAATATAAGACTCTTAAGAACAAGCAGAGAGAACACGTTAAAGAGAGATCGTAAACTTAAGGGCTGATTGTGCAATGATATTCGTAAGTATCCGTCAGTCCTCTCTCTCTCTTCTTCATCTCCTTTTATACTTGATCAAATCGGCGCCTAAGGATCTTCTTCAACGGCAAGAACAGATCATGGCACTAAAGGTAATCTTCACAATCTTATATTCTGGGAAACTTTGAAGCCATAATCTCCGATTTGATTCTTCACGTGATTCAGCTCAAGAAAGGAGATCTTTTTCGAAATTCATGCCGCATGGTTAGCATATAAATAATATCTGGAAATATATAATAACATATAATAATATTCAGACATAATATAATAAAGTACAGGTTTTGTGCTTCATCAACACAACTGTAGCTTCAAGACCTTTGACACAAACTGTCTGTCAAAGCCTTTGAAACTAATTCCGATTTTCATCAAGGGAGTGGAGTTATCATCGTGATCTAAGGTGCCTTTGAGGAATCGCAAAATGTGTTTGACACCAGACCAAGCAAATTTTGTAGGACTTTGCATAGACTGGCAAGCACGGTTGACTGCAAAGCTGATTTCTGGGAGAGTGATTGTGGCATATTAGAGACTGCCTACAATTTGATGATACAACGTTAGGTCAGGAAAGGGATCCAAGCAACGAGCATTGTTGTGACTAGCATCAGTCGGAGTGGATATCAGTTTCGTCTCTAGCATATGAGCACGAGAGAGAAGATCTCTAATATATTTCTGTTGGGAAAGATGCAGAACCCCTCAATCCATGAAGATCTCAACACCAAGGAAGTAGTGAAGGGGACCAAGGTCTTTTAAAGAGAAAGTGGTGTTCATTGCAGAAGTAAAAGCCTAGAGAAATGTAGCATCAGACCCGGTGACAATGAGATCATCGACGTATACAAGAACATATGTGTAGTGAGAGGCATGAGACCGAATAAATAAAGAAGTGTCGGAGTAGCATGAACGAAACCCTTGATTGTGCAGATAGAATCGAAGCTTATTAAACCAAGCACGGGGAGCTTGCTTGAGACCATATAGAGCTTTTTGAAGGCGGCATACATGGGTAGGAAAGTGAGGATCGACAAACCCTGGTGGTTGTTCCATAAACACTGTCTCCTAGAGATCATCATTCAGGAAAGCATTCTTGATATCAAGTTGGCAAATAGTCCAATGATGATTGAGAGCAATATACAACATAAGACAGATGGTTGTTGGTTTGACAACCGAACTGAACGTATCAAAAAATCCACCCCTTCAGTTTGATCGAACCCTTTTTCCATGAGTCGAGCCTTATAGCAAGACAGAGACCCATCCGCCAAGCGTTTGATACGGTAAAACCATTTGCAACCGATGACATTACCAGTAGATGGGCGAGGAACAAGGTGCCAAGTTTTGTTTCGGGAGAGAGCATCATATTTGGCTTGCATAGCCGAGCACCAAGACGGAACCTTGACTGTCTGTCTAAAGATGGTAGGTTCAACAAGGGCAAGGTTGTCACCAGATTCAGAGTGTTGTACTTGATCATCTTCGCTATGATGAAACAGAGAGGTTGGAGGTTGCTACTTTACCCTTAACAGGTATGGCTCGCTCTTGGTGGTTTCACACTCGTGAAATCCGCCGTCGTCAAGACAAGCAACCTGTTGAAACCTGGCCTCAACTGCGCTATCTATTGAAGAAGAGACATGTTCCTGAGGAGTACACGGAGACGATGAGGATGCGTTTGGCTCAATGTTGACAGGGATCTCGCTCCCCCATGGAATACAGAGACGAGCTTGAACGACTCGCTCATCAGGCTAATGTTTATCTTACTGAACGTGGTTTATGCACTCAGTTTCTTGTTGGTCTCAATACTTCAATTAGTAATCCCTTATCTATTCATTCTATTAGGGATATTAATACTTTAACTCATAAAGCGCAGCTTCTACATGATCAGCAGCAACAGTAGAGGGCCAGAACCGACCAGTCTTCCCAACGTCGCAGGTTTATTCCTTTTACTTTTTCTAGTCAATCCATATCTTCTCCTAACCCTTCTATGCAGCAAAAGGGATTTCCCAACTCACCTAAACAGGGTTTTCAAGTCGAAACTAGAAGAGTTGCTGCACCTTCCAAAGAACGCCCCAAAGATATCTGCTGCTTCACTTGTGGTGGTTTTTGACATGTCTCTCGTGAATGCCCTCAGAAAAGAAATGTCCTTCTCAATGATTTGGGAGACCATTACTATGAGGAGGAGATTGTCGAAGAACCCCTAATTTTGAGTGAAGTGGAGGAGGACACGGCTCAGGATCATAATGAGGAGATCGATCCTTTAGACTTTCAGGGAGCTCTCTGCCTTGTCAATCGCCGAGTCCTACACATTCAAGAGGCTCTCATGGCTGATCAAAGGGATAACATTTTCCAAACTAAGTGTGTGGTTCGCGGGGCTACCTTAAATGTCATCATCAATATAGAAAGTTGTTGCAACCTCATCAATGAAAAGGTAGTTGATTTCTTGCATTTGACTTCTACTCCTAGAGCAACTCACTATGGATTGAATGGTATTACTAATGATGGGTCTGATATTATGGTCACTGAACAATGCTTAGTTTCTATTTCTATTGGTTTCTATCATGATAAGATATTATGTGACGTTGCTAGGATGGATTGTAGCCATATCTTACTTCGTCGTCCTTGGCTTTATGATCGATCTGTTATTCATGATGGACACACGGATACATATTTCTTCACTTTTGATGGAAGGAGAATTACTCTCCTACCCTTGTATTCTCAAGTTGTTTTGAAGGAACAGGTTCGCAAGCGCCAGTAACAGGACGCCCAGAAAGAACCTTGGAAGGCCGCACCCACACATGAGCCCCTCCCTAAAGCCGCACCACCTCCCGCGGCCGCGGCTCCCACGACAACCATGCCTTCACCTACGCCACCTTCAACATCCCCTTCTACTTCGCTAAAGGGCTCTGTTGAACACCGATCTCAGCTTGTCTCTCAACCTCAGAAAGAGACAATCACCTGGAAGGCTCATCGACCTCATATCCTTTTGATCATGAAATATGTATTGCTTAATGTTGTGGATTTGAGTCATATTCCTGCACCTATTGCTGCTCTTTTGCAGGATCATTTATATGTGCTTCTAGTTGAGCTACCACAAGGCTTGCCCCCCATTAGAGGGATTGAGCACCAGATTGACTTTATCCCTAGCGCAGCCTTGCCTAATCATGTCGCCTATAGAGCTAGCCCTGAGGAAACAAAGGAGTTACAACGCCAAGTCACGGAGCCAATGGACAAAGGCTTTGTTCGCGAGAGTCTTAGTCCTTGCGTTGTCCCTGTGATCTTGGTACCAAAGAAGGATGGCTCATGGTGCATGTGTGTTGATTGCAGGGCAATAAACCAAATTACGGTTAAGTATCGTCACCCTATTCCTCGTTTAGATGATATGCTTGATGAACTCTATGGTGCTTGTATTTTCTCTAAAATTGATCTTAGGAGTGGCTATCATCAAATTAGGATGAAATAGGGAGATGAATGGAAAACGGCTTTTAAAACTAAGTATGGCTTATATGAATGGTTAGTAATGCCTTTGGATTAACTAATGCTCCTTCTACTTTTATGAGGCTTATGAACCATGTGCTTAGACGCTACTTAGGGAAATTTTTCGTTGTATATCTTGACGATATCTTGATCTATAGTAAGAACCTGCATGATCACCTTAGTCACTTAAAATTGGTATTTGATTGTCTAAGAAAATAGAAATTATATACCAATTTGAAAAAGTGTTCTTTTGCTTCCGAATCTACTATTTTTCTTGGATTTGTTGTTTCTGCATCTGGTTTGAAAGTAGCTAAGGAGAAGGTTCGAGCTATACAGAAGTGGACACAACCGCACACTCCTACCCATGTCCGCTCATTCTTGGGCCTTGCTGGCTTTAATCGACTCTTCGTCAAAGATTTCAGCACAATTGCCGCCCCACTACATGAGATGACGAAGAAAGATGTGATGTTTCGTTAGACAGACTCACATCAGAGGGCATTCGACGCTCTCAAGGATCGACTCACCCATGCCCCAGTGCTGTTCTTTAAAGATGTTGTTCACTTGCATGGATTATCATTGTCTATTGTGTCTGATCGTGATTCTAAATTTTTTAGTTGCTTTTGGAAAACTTTATGGTGTAAGTTGGGTACTAAGCTATTATTTTCTACATCTTGTTACCCTCAAACTGATGGCCAAACTGCGGTTACTAATAGGACTCTTGGGGTCTCCTAAGGGTCATCCTGCGTACTAACCTTCGGAGGTGGGAAGACTGCCTACCATGTGTTGAGTTTACTTATAATAGGTCTAGGCATTATGCAACAAAAAAGACTCCTTTTGAGGTTGTCTATGGGCGCAATCCGCTTACGCCTGCCGATATGATGCCTGGGCCACTAAAGGAGAAGGAAAGTATGGATGCAGCTAAGCAAGTGGACTTCATCAAGCGCTTGCATGAGCGAACCAAGGCGCAACTGGGAAGGAAAAGTACTCAGTACAAGGCAGCGAAGGACAAGCATCGCAAGGATATGCAGTTCAACGTTGGTGACCTTTTATGGCTGCATCTCATGAAGGAAAGATTTTCGCAACAACGGAAATCTAAGCTGGATCCCAGAGGAGATGGACCATTTCGAGTGGTTCAAAAATGGGACCCAATGCTTACAAGCTGGAGCTCCCTGTCGAAAAGTACAGCGTGCATTCCACCTTCAATGTTGCCGATCTATCTTTGTTCGTGCCTGATGATGACTCTGACGACGATTTGAGGACAAATCGAACTCAAGTGGAGGGGAATATCGCAGTACAAATGTCGATGACTCCTGGTGACATTGAGGACAATATGAAGGTGCCATTTGACGGTCCTATCACTCGTGCAAGGGCCAAGAAGATTCAAGATGCAACTAGAGCACTTCTTGTCTGTTACCAAGGAACGATGGAGCAAGGTTTCAGGCCACCCTGGATCCCTTTGCTCAAGACTAGACCACCAGCACAGTAGTTGAGCCTGCGTCCACAAACGGAGCTCATGAAGCCAAGACACCCTCCATGACCAAGACACACAAGCCCATTCGGCATACACATGTACTGAGTACCTTATGGTAGATACAGAGGGCATGTCGAGGGCACGTCGAGTTCTCCTTCAAGGCTGGCCGATTTCATTAGGTTAATTTAGATATATTTATTTCACAGAATTTAGGAAAATAAAATGTGGGAGAATCATATCTCATCTAGATAGAATTCTTAACCACTAAGTTGTTATTTACCTATCTATCTTAGGATTTATTTATCGTAGGGTTATTTTATCTATCTTTACCTAACCAAAGCTCTATCTTTTGCACAAGATAGAACTGGTATGTTTTCTACTTAAACAGATTGTATTTCTTTGAATTATTCATATTGGAATTAATATTGTGGAACCTTTATAGGAATAATGGTTTCTACAATTTGCCAATCCAAAGGCTTTCATACTCTTGTTACTTGGTTACAATCGGCACTCACTTGAACCCCAAACACCATCCCTTCAATCGGCAAACACAAACCAAACCCCAAAGTCCAGAATGTCGCAATAACTCAGGAGCAGCAGCGAAAGAAGCATAAGTCGCTGAGCACCCGCGTTGGCCTCGCCAACCGTGAGCACTGTGCTCGCGCGCTGTTGTGAGCCTAATTTGCCATGTTTTACCTTAACTTTTATATTGATTTCTGTATGCATTTAATACATTTGGGTTAGAATAGTACATAATCTATGTAGTTTATGCTTATTTTCCAATTAAGAAGGCCTACACTAGTTTCTATTTAATTTCGCAGAAATCGGACGTACTTTGGAGCTTAAAGGAAAGTCATGAAGAAGCTAAGGATGGTGCAGCTGGATAAAAGCCCTCTTTTCTCCATTAATCATTCTGAATCAAGTTCTGGTATCTTCTCAAGAGTTGTAGCCCTTGAAAAGAGATATCCAACGCATACTCATATGTGTCAATCCGAAAAACGAGGACTCATGAAAGTGCGTTTCAAGAACGGAGCAGAATGCTAAAAGCTGACGGGACTAGTCGACGTCGACCACTTTGGTCGAAGTTGAGTACTATATATCTAGTCGACAATAGCTCCAAAATACGAAATCGAGCAGCAATCCACTCGGGGAGCACAAAGGTCCTCGACGTCGAGTAAACTACTCGAAGACGAGTACTCATGTCAAGTGCACCATGTAGCCGAACTCGAGTGCACACCAGGAGAAGAAGACACTACTCGACGTCGAGTACTTTACTCGATGTCGAGTACTATCCATAATCATTCCGAGTCGAGATCGAGTGGAGTCTGAGCATTGTGGGTTACTTGCAAGTGAAGGCGCGTGATATTCTATCAAGAAACATGAAGATCTATAAAGAGAAAGAAGATTTATCCACTTTAGATATAATTTCCATTAGAGATTTATTTGTTTTGCTTTAAAGTTTTATCATTTATCTTTAGATAGATAGGATTAGGTATAGATAGATAGTTCATTCCTAGAATAGATAGGATTGGAGCCTATAAATAAAGCCCTAGGGGGCTGATTTTCATTCATTCAAGCGAAGTCGTCTTCGGGCACAAGGAGAGAGAGAGAGAGAGAGAGAGAGAGAGAGAGAGAGAGAGAGGAGGAGGAGGAGGCGAGAGAGAAGGAGGAGGAAGGAGACGAACGGTTGTAAGTTTTAGTTTGAATTAAATGTTAAAGTTAGTTTCTTTTATGATGCTTTGTTTCTAAATTTATTCTTCTAGGGTTGGGGTGATCCCAACAATAGATATGTGTGTTTAATTTATAAATCAATGAATTTGTATGTCTTTGTCATCATCTACCTATATGCTTAATCCTTTGCGAGAGTTGAGGAAATTCTTTATTTGTGATATTGAAGCGAAAGCGGTCTTATTATGAATTTGGATAGTAATTAGGGTTTATTTGTGAGAGCCGACTAATCCTAATTAAGAAAAGGTAGAAACAATTAGGTTTTTATGCGAGAGCCTATATTACCTAAATTGTTGGAATTTGCGAAAGTCGATTCTTTGATGTAAAGCATGCATCTTTATGTGATTTATAATATACACATACGTTTATTGTTGTGGTGATCCCAAACCTGGGAAGTTTGCACCTTTATTATTCTATTTTTGTTATTTTGAAGTTTCTGCACAATTTCCACTCGACAACAACCACCATTCCCTCTCCATCCCTCGACATATACCAAGTCTTAGTCGACATCGAAAGAAACCTCCCACCTTTTCCCGCTATCCCTGAACCCCGAAACCAACTAAACCTAGAACCGTTGACTTCTCTCCCGAGGCCGAACTTGACTCCACTATCCTATAGCGGGGTCTTGACTATAAATTTATGTGGTTGAGAAACCCTCTCGTCAAATTGGCGCCGTTGCTAGGGAAGCAATCAATCACGCCCTTTTTAGTTCCTTTTTACTCTCTTTTTGTTTTTGTTTTTCAGGTGCATGCGAAGAACTAGGGTGGCTCAACGGGTCGGGCCCTAACCGAACTGAACCGATCCAAACGGGTCGGGCTGAAACCAAAGGCCCGATTTTTATGGAAGGGGCGACCCGAAGCCTGAACCGAAGACCGAATATTCGGTTACGGTTTTTTTTGGTTTTTGGCCTGAAAAAACCGAATTGCCTAAGGTGTATATTTATCCCCGAAAAAAGCTTGAAGCTTCAAAGATAATCTGTGAACCGAAATTACTCTAAACTTGTCGGGAAAAACAATTGTGAAGTGTTTCAAAGTTCAAACTAATGAAATTAAACAACCTGTAAAGTGTTTCAAAGTTCAAACTATTAAAATTAAACAACTCTTGTTTGATGTTTCTCTAAAGACTAAAAACATAAACCCTAAATTTCTCATAACTGACAAGCCTCACAACAATCTCAAATTGGTTTACAAATATGAAATTACAACTATAAAGTCTATAATATAACAAATTATTGATAATAGAAGTAGATTAACACAAAGAAAATGTGAAATTTCCTATAAAAAAATTGAAACACTGTTGACTGCTGCTGCTACGTGCTTCTTGTGGCATGTGACTCTATGAGGTGCTGAGGTGGCTGTGGGAGAGGGAGGTGACGCAGAGCAGGGGCTGCGCAAGTGCGACCGGCGGCTGAGCGGGTGGACGACTGAGCGAGGAGCGACTGGACGACTCTCTCTCTCCCCTTTAAATTTGAAACAAAGAATGGTCGAATGGGTCTCTCTCTCTCTCTCTCACATACTGCTCTCTGTAAAAGTAAAGGAAAAGGTTCACGACACCAAGTCAACAAAGCAGCAAACTGCAAAGGTAGGGTTTTAATTTTTTTATTAAAAAAAGAATTCGGTTTTTTCGGGCCTAAACCGAAAAATTCGGTTCGGTTATGATTTTTGGCCCGAAACCGAATTTTGAAAATTGATGGACCGAAGCCCGAACCGAAAATAATCGGGCTGGTCCAAAACCGACTTTTTCGGTTCGGTTTTGGCTCGGTTTTCGGGTTGGTCCTGATTTTGAGCAACCATACGAAGAACTGATCGCACACCTATCGATCCAATTCTCGAACCAGGACGCTTCTTCCACCTTCGACAAAGGCTAAGGAGGATGTCGAACACCAACAATGAGAACGAGGTCCAGCTCACACCAGCACAGGAGCTTGAGCAACTCCGCCGTTAGATTGAAGAATTCACCACCAGAGAAGCAGAGCAAGCCCGACGAGAGGCGGAATATAGACAGAACAAATAAAGGTGGGAAGCAAGGGTGGATCGCGAAGTAAACACCAGAAGGGAACTTGAGGAGTAGATTCAGCATGTCCCTGCAAATGCAAAGGAGTATCTGCATCCTACTCTGGAAGTCCTAGAATCACCAATCGTTATTCCCCCTCTTAATTATGAAATTCGTCCTTCTTTTATTATTGAAATTAGGAGGAATCAATTTAGGGGAAAGCCCAATGAATGTCCTTTAGAACACGTCACTACTTTTCTAGATTTATGTGAAGCAATTGCAAATGATGCTAATCTAGAATACTTGAAACTAAAGGCTTTTCGTTGGTCCCTTGCATGAATAGCCTCACAATGGCTTGAAGGATTGCCAGCACGATCAATTTGCACGTGGCACGAACTACAAGACTTGTTTCTTAACAAGTTCTTTCCTCCTGCAAAAACAGCTGCGCTCAGACAACAAATCACGACTTTCAGACAGAAGCGAAGGGCAGACACTTGCACGGGTCTGGGAGCGCTATAAAAGGCTTCTGAAATCATGTCCTACGCATGGACAACCACCCTACGTCATCCAGGAGACCATCTTCAACTGCCTGGATGCACCAACTAAGGAGCGGATCAACAACTACACCTCGTATGGGTATCTCGAGTACACCCCACGACGTGCTTGGGAGACCTTCGAGACACTAGCCAACTATGACAACACCTATAGGACTTCTGCAGCTTCCGAAGAAAGGTATGAAAGGCCTGCCCCATCTATGACATTATATGTGCCACCTAAGGAGATTGATCTGGACATCAGGGACCAATTCCATAATGATCAGGTACGTCGTCTCACCAAACAAGTTAAATTCCTTTCTAAAGATAAACCTTGTTTGGAATGTGGGTCTGTGAGGCACAACGCCACTGCGTGCCCCCGTGACGATCAAATAATCATAGCGGAAACCCACGAAGAGGCGTGTTACACGGGGGGAAACTACTCAGGGCAACATCAGCAACAAAACTGGAGCCACTATCGCCAGCCCCAGCATCAAAGAGATCCCCCGCCCTACAGAGCTCCTGGTCACCCCGACAGAGAAGGTAAGAAAGATGACCTACAACTTATACTTGAAGAGATGCGAAGGAACCATGCACAAAGCAAACAATCCATCAATTTCATCCACACACAGCTGCACGGCGTCAACTCAAGGCTTGGGGAGATTGATATCTGGCGAAAATCAATGGAGATCCAAATGGGTCAATTGGCTTCATCAATCCCTAAACAATCAGATACGCTCCCTGGATCCTCTGAACCTAATCCTAAGAATAAATCTACAGGACATGTAGCTGCTATGAATCTCAGGAGTGGTCGACAGACACAAACGCCCAAGCAAAATACAGACGGAGAAGCTGTAGGGGACTACTCGACGTCGAGTAAACCAGTCGACCAAACAGTACTCGACGTCGAGGAGACCCTAGTCAAAGTCGAGGAGAATCATGAGTCTGCCCAGAAATCGACTACTGTAGTCGATGTTGAGGACTCTCCAATCGACGTCGACCAGCCTTTTGCCCATGTCGACAAGACTCCAGCACCTTCGAAGAAGAAAACGTTGCCATTCCCAACAAAGTCTTTGAAGGACCCAGTAGAAAAGAAGTTTTAGCGTTTCCTGAAGATGCTTCAAAGGCTAAATGTCACCATTCCTTTAACAGAAGCTCTTCATGAGATGCCATCATATGTCAATTTCCTCAAAGAGATTCTAAGCAAGAAGAGATCAATGACTGAGATCGCAGAGGAGTGCAGCAAGATTGGTGTTACAGCGAAGAGGCCAGATTCAGGTAAGTTTTCTATAACCATTTGATTTGGTCAATATAAATTTAATGCCTTATTTGAATTGGGAGCCAGTGTGAGTATAATGCCTTTATCAATCTGATCCAAAGTTAAGATAGGTGCTCTAGAGCATGTGGATGCGAAACTATATATGGCGAACAAGATGGTTGTCATACCAACATGCATGGTGGACAATGTACCGGTACATGTAGGTAAGTTCTTTGTCCCTGCTAATTTTCTAGTTATTGATATGGCAGAGGACCCTGCTTGTCCAATTATTCTATGGAGGCCCTTCATAGTGACGGTGGATGCCAACATAAGCGTAAGGAAGAGAGTGCTCGCTTTCAACATCAGCGATGAGGTAATTGAGTACTCTTTTAATAAAAATGAAAGGCATAAAGGTCCTATGGAGGAGGTCAAATCAATATCAGCTAGGTACATCACTTGCAGGGAGCCCAAGGTAAGAAATATGACCCCCGAGGAGCTAGAGAAGCGAGATATGGAAGCACAGATGGAGGAGATCATGGCCATCCTGAACGATGACACAGAGGATCTACTCGACATCGACCCAGGAAAGTCAATATCGATTAATTTTTATTTAGAATCGTTGCCAGGTCTTAAATATGGGGTCGATGTCGACCAGAAGTACTCGACGTCGAGTACTCTAGTCAACGTCGACCAGATTCGGAGCCCTCCATCGACTGCACCTTCATCGAGTAACATACTCGGAGACGAGGAGTACTCGACGTCGAGTAGACTACTCGACGTCGACCAGTCCATCCACTCGACTTCTCCTCCTCTCTCGAGCAGTCCACCAGCAGCAAAAAACTACTCGATGTCGAGTACCCTTAGTCGATGTCGAGTAGAACCCGAGGTCCCGAATTGCGATTCCTTAACGGTAAGCCAAGGTAAAGATGTCCCTTCTCCTATTTCAATTAAATATTTATCTATACATGGGAGAGGTTTGCCTTGGTATGTGCGATTATGCAAGGTTTCCAATGATGAGCCTAAGGAGTATGAAGTCGGAGACAAGATCTATGTTTCCAAATCAAATAATCATTGGTTTCTTAACAAGTTCAAGGAGAAAAAGATGGGACATTTCACGGTGCACAAGCCCAAGCTACATGGGCGCTGCAGATGCCACCTTGAGCTTAAACGGAGAAAGTCGGCCTAGGGACTATAAAGTCTAGAGCTTGTAATAAAAGACTTAGTTTTTATGTTTTTTTTTTACATTTGTTTTAAGTTTTTGGTTTTGAGACATTATTTTAACTTTTTCTACTGTGAATTATTTTCTTTCTAACAGATTTTGCAGGTAAAAGACGTTGCAGAAGTACTCGACGTCGAGTACTCTACTCGACGTCGACTACACATCACGAGAAAACGAGCATGTGGTCGACGTGTATCACCATAGAGGCTTTTACGATACTCGATGTCGAGTAGTTTAGTCGACATCGACTACTCTTCCTCGAGATCGACCACTTCTGCAGCCATATCTGCACTCGATTCCGACGTTCTGCACATTTGTCTAGTGAGTTTCATTCTTTACCCTTGTTTTCATATAGTGAGGACACTGTAATGTTTAAGTATGGGGTAGGGGAAGGGCTTACTTTGTGCATATTTGACTATATTTGATATTATTTGTGCATTATTGCTTGAATTGCTTATACATGGCTATTTTGGAATTCATTATCAATCTATGTGCTTATATGCATGTTTTCCGATGTTTATAAAAATCACCCCCATTGAAATTTTTGATTAGTGTCATGGAAGCTTTAATTGAACTCAATGATGCAAAATTAGATTCATTAGAGATATAGCATGAAATTGCCTAGTAAAGAGAAGTCACAATGAAATTCATTATTTTCTTGAAAACCATGAAAGAAGGTAAATTTGATATTGCTTTCGACATGTTGCATGATAAGAAGATGGATGACTTTATATTTTCCATATAATGCTCATATGTTTATATTCCTTAGCCATACCTATGCTTATGCATCACAAAAGCCATATTATGCCTTATTTCATATATCGCTCCACTTGATCTAAAAATTGCCCATTCTTTACCTTATTCCATCCGGGGATTATGTTGAGAATGATGTCACATTATGGATATTGTTATATGGTGTTTGTGTTGTTATTATCATTATTGGAGTTTGGCATGAAAGTTTCAAAATTTATGGAAAATTTAATGATTGAAAGAATATCCGGTCACCTCAGGAGATAAAGGTAGATCGACCTGCCTGCGTTGAGATAATAGTTCTGCAGGATGGGACACCAAGGTGAGGAGTCCGAAGAACTAAGTATCCGAGGCTATTCATGACGCCCATGCTTGCGACTCACGAGAAGGCAGTGCTGATGTTAGAGAGGTAAAAGCATATAAATGGGGAAAAAAAGCAAAGAGTGATTTATGAGAGGATGAGGGTTATGGAAATATCATATGAAGGGAGAAAGTGCATCAAAGCAAGAAAGCAAAGTTTGAAAAGTTCTCCCCGGATTTAGCACCACATTGCCCAAATATAGCCCACCACTATATCCTTTACCTTTCCTTCACCATGAGCAGAAATTAAATTCCTCGTGATTATTAATGCTTTGTCACATATGAATGTTTTTGCATAACCCTCCTTTTAAGTGTAGATGTTGCTTTTATTCACATGCATGAATTTGTGGCACAAGTATCTTTTCGAGCATGGTAATTGATTGCAAGGTTATATGAGACTGGATCTAATATGTTGAGAGTTTAATTTCTTCCTCTGTATGACCATCAAAAGTATTGCTTGAGGACAAGCAAGCTTAAGTATGCGGTGTTTGTTGTGAGCCTAATTTGCCATGTTTTACCTTAACTTTTATATTGATTTGTGTATGTGTTTCATACATTTGGGTTAGAATAGTACAGAATCTATGTAGTTTATGCTTATTTGCCAATTAAGAAGGCCTACACTAGTTTCTATTTAATTTCGTAGAAATCGGACGCACTTTGGAGCTTAAAGGAAAGTCATGAAGAAGCTAAGGATGGTGCAGCTGGATAAAAGCCCACTTTTCGCCATTCATCATTCTGAATCAAGTTCTTGTGTCTTCTCAAGAGTTGTAGCCCTCGAAAAGAGATATCCAACGCATACTCATATGTGTCAATCCGAAAAACGAGGACTCATGAAAGTGCGTTTCAAGAACGGAGCAAAATGGTGAAAGCTAACGGGACTAGTCGACGTCGACCACTTTGGTCGAAGTCGAGTACTATCCAGTCGACAATAGCTCCAGAACACGAGATCAAGCAGCAATACACCCGAGGAGCAAAAAGGTCCTCGACGTCGAGTAAATTACTCGAAGTCGAGTACTCATATCGAGTCCACCATGTAGCCGAGCTCGAGTGCACACGAGGAGAAGAAGACACTACTCGATGTCGAGTACTTTACTCGATGTCGAGTACTATCTAGAATCATTCCGAGTTGAGATCGAGTGGAGTTCAAGCATTGTGGGTTACTTGCAAGTGAAGACGCGTGATATTCTATCAAAGAAACATGAACATCTATCAAGAGAAAGAAGATTTATCCACTTTAGATATAATTTCCATTAGAGATTTATTTGCTTTGCTTTAAAGTTTTATCATTTATCTTTAGATAGATAGGATTAGATATAGATAGATAGTTCCTTCCTAGAATAGCTAGGATTTGAGCCTATAAATAAAACCCTAGGGGGCTGATTTTCATTTATTCAAGCGATGTCGTCTTTGGGCACAAGGAGAGAGAGAGAGAGAGAGAGAGAGAGAGAGAGAGAGAGAGAGAGAGAGAGAGAGAGTAGGCGAGAGAGAAGGAGGAGGAAGGAGACGAACGGTTGTAAGTTTTAGTTTGAATTAAATGTGTTAAAGTTAGTTTCTTTTATGATGCTTTTGTTTCTAAATTTATTCTTCTAGGGTTGGGGTGATCCGAATAATAGATATGTATGTTTAATTTATAAATCAATGAATTTGTATGTCTTTGTCATCATCTACCTATATGCTTAATCCTTTGCGAGAGCTGAGGAAATTCTTTATTTGTGATATTGAAGCGAAAGCGGTCTTATTATGAATTTGGATAGTAATTAGGGTTTATTTGTGAGAGCTGACTAATCCTAATTAAGAAAAGGTAGAAACAATTAGGTTTTTATGCGAGAGCCTATATTACCTAAATTGTTGGAATTTGCGAAAGTCGATTCTTTGATGTAAAGCATGCATCTTTATGTGATTTATAATATACACATATGTTTATTGTTGTGGTGATCCCAAACCTTGGAAGTTTGCACCTTTATTATTCTATTTTTGTTATTTTGAAGTTTCTGCACAGATTCCACTCGACAACAACCACCATTCCCTCTCCATCCCTCGACATAGACCAAGTCTTAGTCGACATCGAAAGAAACCTCCCACCTTTTCCCGCTATCCCTGAACCCCGAAACCAACTAAACCTAGAACCGTTGACTTCTCTCCCGTGGACGAACTTGACTCCATTATCCTATATCGAGGGCTTGACTATAAATTTATTTGGTCGAGAAACCCTCTTGTCGTGCGCGCCCAGGCGTCCGTGCGCCTTAGCTCCCGCGCTCGTCAGCGAGCACCTGCACCCGGCTCCACACGCAGCCCTGCTCCCTCTCTCGCTTTCCTTTGTGTTTTCGTCGCTATTTCTGGATTTCAAGTTGCTGAATCATAATATTAATCACTTGTTAAATTGTTCCCAAATTAGGAAATATCGAAGAGCATTACAAGATCGGGAAAATATACGGCGTGGTTCTTGATTCTGAGCCCACAGCCAAAGGATCGTGGATTCCAAATGTATCATTAACAAGAGACCTTTTCGCTTCGAACTGGCTTGGACTACAAAACCAAAGTTCATAAACATCGTGAAACAAGCTTACTGTCTCAATCGTCATGCGTCCAATATGTTCAAATTGGTAAAGAAGATTTCTTTATTGAAGTCATTAGCAAAAAAAAGGGCATAAAAGGACTTTCTGTAATATAAACACATAAATTTTTCATACAGATGATGCTCTACTTCAACTACAACACAAACTCATTACCAACCCAAATGCAAATGATATTAACATACACATGAGACTACTTAATAAATGTTAACGAATGTTGGACTTCCAACAGCTTTACTAGACCCAGCGAGCCAAAGTAAAGCATATGAAATTGAATGACACTAATTCGGTCTGTTTTCACCGTGTTGCCTCTGCTAGAAGAGGCGGGAAATAAATTAAACTCATTACAACATACTCCGGGATCCGCCTCTCTTATCATAAATATATTCAAACATAATTCCAAACCAGTTTTATGGCTCGGTTCAAGTCATCCTGTAATCATAGCCTCTCTTTCGCTTCAGATCTAGAGGTCATTAGTCATGAGATTACTCAACATGACAACTTAATGCTAACGGCTCAAGTCTTGAATAAAGAGATTAAGGAAGCTCTTTTTTCTATCAAACCAGATAAAGCTCCTTGGCTAGATGGCATGCCTGCAGGTTATTACCAAACATACTGGGATAAGGTTGGCCCCTCTATCATCAAGGTTGTTAATGCCTTCTTCTTGTCAAGTAAATTGCTACGTCAAATAAATTACACCTTTGTCATGCTATTAGCAAAAAGGGATGACCAAACTATCGTAAATCATTACAGGCCTATCAGTTTTTGTTCTACCATCTACAATGTCATTTCAAAGGTTCTGATTGCTACGTTATCTAAAGTTTTCAACAAACTGATCCATCCGCTTCAGGGTGCCTTCCCTAAAGGGAGATCTATCCAAGACTACATACTTAGTGCACATGAAATATTTCACACTTTCAGATCTATAAAAGTAAAATGGGGCTCCATGGCTATTAAACTTGATATGGAAAAAGCTTATGACAGGATTGAATGGCCTTTCCTTTTCTCGACTATGGACAGATTCGGTTTCCACCTTATGTTCACATCTTGGATTCAAGAATGCATGGAGAAGGTGTCGTATTCACCACTTATTAATGATGAACCAACAAGTCTCTTCACTCCTTCCAGAGGGCTGCGTTAGGGCGATCATCTATCGCCTTTCCAATTCATTCTAACGGCTGAAGCTCTTGCTAGGACCTTACAACGAGATTCGTACATCTCGAAGGACTTAGGGGTCTTTGTTGGTCGAGGAGGGTGTAAAATTCCTTTCTTAGCTTTTGTCAATGATATTATGGTATTTGGGAAAGCAAACCATTCTACTTGCAGTAAGTTAACCACAACTATTCAAAGATTTTGCCTCATTTCTTGCCAAAAAGTAAATTTGCTTAAATCTAGCTTCCAGGTTTCTCCAAACACCACGACTTCGACTATTGCTTCAATCACGACAAACCTTGGCATTCCACAAACCAATAATCTTGAAAAATACCTGGGATGCTCTATTATTAACGATAGGGTGAATTGTAACACTTTCAATGATATTATACTTCAAACTAAATGGCAACTCACTAAGTGGGAGGTTTTTGGTCTCTTGGACGAGGGTCGTAGAGTACTTATAAAAGAAAATTTGAGTAACCACCCTATTTTTCTGGTGCAAGCTTTCTTACTTCCTGCATCTATCTTGAAAGAACTAGACAAAATCTACAAACAATTCTTTTGGAATAAAGTTTCAAATATCTCACCATTGATTAGTTGGGATAAGATATGCACAGAGACTCTGAATAAAGGACTTGGCTTGTACAAAGCAGAGACGATGAACATTGCTCTACAGATGAAGCTTTTGTGAAAAATCTTAGCTGAACCTAATAACATGTGGGTAAAAATGGTCTCTGCTAAGAACCTGAAAGGGGAACAACTTATGAACTACACCAAAACTACTAATACTTCTTGCCCATGGAATATTGAGCTTTTACTATGGGACGTGATTCTTGATCTCTCTTCCTACTCTATTGTTGTTATATATTCATCATATTTTCAAGGAGTCGAATGTTGTGGCTGATAGGATTACAGGTCTAGCCTACGATAGCCCGACCGATGATAGCTTTGAGTCCAACTTAGCATTGTTGGCTCCCGTTCTTTGTGACGCTCTAGGAATGAAGCTGGCCCGCAGGCGATGTTCCTAATCTTTATTCTGCTTCCAAAAAAAAGAAGGTTGATTATGATATGTGAGTCTCCTTCAATCACTAGTTTTCTGAGATGAAGTTCTCTAGCTTTAAACTTCCTTCTACGAGGGCGAGTGCTTCTAACATCAGAGTATTTTGTTTGCCTATATGTTTGTATTCCAATGTAATGGGTTTCCCCTTCTAGTCCCGGATAATCAGTGGCGGCCACAGGAATTCTTGGAGGGGGGAGGGGGCGGAATTTTTCGTTGGGAACTTTTTTTTCTCGGTATATATAATAAATAATTTTTTCAAAAATATATTGAAAGAAAACCATAAATTATGGTATATAAATATGATATTTTATTACAAAAATTTATACAATAATTTAATAATTTATATATATGTGTACTTGATTAAGATTTTTTTTATATTGAAAGAAAATTATAAATTTTTTAAAGAATTTGTCATTGGTAAATGAAAAACAAATTGATAGGATTTGAAAAGTATGACAAAAAACGTCATAAATTGTTGTTTAAATATGACATTAATAGTAAAAAAATATTCATATGAATAAAAATTTGAAGATTTTTTAAAAATATATGTGCAACATAATGAATTACCTTATGAAAATATTAAAAGAAAAATATAAAATTTGATTCAAATATGACATTTATAGTAGAAAATTTTGGTAGGAATAAAAAATAGAGCAAAACGGAAAGAAATGAGATTTGAACCCATGACCTCTTGGTAACTTAAATTTCCTTCCCTCCTTTTACCAACTAAGCCAGACAAATTTTGTATTCTCTTTTACATTTTTTTTTAAAAAAAATACTACGAAGTTTTGTCGCCGGAGGGTGGGGCGGTCTGCCCCCCGCGCACCCCCTGTGGCCGCCACTATGGATAATGTACCTCATGGTACTTCCTTCCCTGTTTGACGATGATCTATCGAAGTTTAATTTCATGGCCCCCCTCCTGAGTTTCCTCCACTTTATTTTTATTTTATTGATTTTTCGACTAGGCTTGTCCTTTTTTATTTTCTATTTCTATAGGCTCGATCGATTTGCATACTTTTCTCCGTGAGAATCCAATTCTCATGGAGCGTTTTAATGAAAATTTGTGTTTCTATATTTGATGGTATAAAACAAAATGTCCCACAATTTAAGCGCTAGTGATTCTTTCTCTCCATGTATTGAGGTATCCCCTTATGTGCTCATGATTACTTTCATATCTCTTGTCTTGTTAAGTATGTTAGGTGCAAGGTTTTGGATTGACTGTATCAGCAAATATGGATAATTTGTGAAACAACATTCGATAAAAAGATGTGCTTCATCTTCAAATTGATGGGTACATAACTTTAAAGGGTTGGGACAAGAACACTTCTTTGCTGTAATCGAGTGTCCATAGGAATTTAATCTTTGGGGAATATTAAGTTTCCATATCCATGAGTTGGGGGTCGTCTGTCATATTATCGGAATTTGTAATGAGTTTCATTATACTTGTGTTGTAAACCAGCCCTCTCTATCCGGCCACTAGGAAAGTCTATCTGGGAGCAACGATATAGGGAGAGGAATATCTGTTATTTCCTTCACGATTGTGTTACCTAAACCTAGGTTTAGTCTCTCAATCCACCATTTTCAATTTATGATATTATCGTTGACATTTTGGTTGATATTAACTCATTGTGGCTGGTTTATTTTTCCTAAAAGATGGGTCATCGACAACCAATAATTGTTTGTCTAAAAGTTGATTGATCCCTCATCACCTACATACCAGATAAGGCCTTTTTTGAATTTTTCTATGAGCCGGCTTAGGTTTCTCTACTACCATAATGTGCCCGTTATGTTATATTGTAGAAGTTTGGTGGTTTATAGGTATTTGTACCTTATCATTTGGAGAGCCTCATTCATATCCTTCTATTTTGGAAGCCCGATCCCACATCTACTTTTTGGCTTGCAGATTCTATCCCAACTTATTAGTTGTCTATGTTAAAGGTAATTTGTTCCAAAAAATTTTTTTGTTAATTTGGTCAAGTTCTTTGTGTATATTGGTGGGCAACATAAAGTTTTGCATTATGTAGAGAGGTTTTGAAGAATGATTTTAATCGATTAGTACTGCTCTTCCCTGTTGCGAAAGCGCATTAGCTCTTCATCCGCAATTGATTGCGAGCACCACATACATATATATTCATTTCGCTTTCTTAATTTAATTAATTGGCACTCATAATTTGAAACAATCATGGCGCGCCACATGCCTAGGGTCATCCATGTTTCCATTAATGTTCACAACAATGATTCTTAAACAAAAAGAAAAAGAATTGAATAAAAAAACGTTTGAAAATATTTTTCGACAATTGCAAGAAGTTGAGGATAGTCTGCTCCAATTTTAGACTCAAAATACACACCAACTCAATAATAGGCTTAGTTGTAAAGAGTGGACTCTAATTAAGAATACAAGATATTACACATAGTAGAATACAAGATATTGGAAGAAATAACTTGGTTGCCCAATCATCAACGAAAAAGTGAATAGGGGAACATTTGAGGATATAATATGTAAATCAAAAGAGCAATTGAGCCACTACCAAAAAAAAAGAGCAACTAAGCAAATGGAGCGTTCATACCCTCTCACAACAAGGTCGTGCAGTCCTGATTGGTTCTAATCTGGCCGCAACACCACTCTATACGATGAAAAACTTTATGTTACAATGTACAATACACAAAGAACACTAGACCATATCAATCAACCTTTTTTAGAACAAAGATATATAGTATCGACCTTTGATCTATTAAGATAAGATCTGCAGACCCAAATGAAATGGAGGATTAGGAATTCGTGAAACGCGTGATATATATGAATGAAGCATTACAAATGAAATTACTATGGAAAATCTTAGCAGAGCCTACAAAATTTTTGGGTGAAACTAATTCAATACAAATATCTTAAAACTGCACGAATTTTAAATTACAAAAGAAAAGGAGGTGCATCCTGGCAATGGTCGAAGTTATTCCCACTAACCGAGAAATTCAAAACATGACTAATATGGTCTATTGGAAATGATAAATCAATAAAATTTCGGAAAGACAACGGGGTAACAACAAAACCACTCAATAAAAGGGTAGATGGTATAACTACTGAGAATATAGAACATACAATGAGTGAATAAATAATTGGGGGTAAATGATGGGTAGAAAAAACTTTGCATAATTCTACCTCAAAATATAGTTAAAGAAATAATCAATATTCCAATAACCTCCAACCACTTTGAGGATAGACTATACTAGTCGCTTGATAGAGAAGGATGGTTCACAAACGCAAGCACATTCAAATTAATCACTTGTCACAATAGGATGTACAATGATGCTAATACCTGGATTTGGAATATTAATGTTCCATCTAAAATAAAATAAAAAACTTTCTTTGAAAATTGGGTCAACACGACCTCCTAACAAAATCCCGGTTAACACAAAAAGGTTTATTCATATGACAATATGCATTTTTTGTAACCGTGCTATGGATGATGATACACACCTCTTTCTAGAACGTAGGTTTAACAACATCCAACCCTTATTGAATCTAGCCAATAGCAAGGACATAAATAATACGATAACAAATTCCAGAGACATTAAACCAATTTTAATATTAATAGATTAAATAACACCGAAAAGTAGAAAATTGCATTCACATGATGGACGACTTGGTTTTTTAGGAACCAAGTCACATTTAGAAATGAAGAATCATTGTATGCGGATGCAGTACATAAAACAAGTAATCTCAAACCACATAGAAAACTGGCACAAGATATGTGATTATGAGAAATACATCTTGATTGACCCAACACAACGACCTAAAACAAATCAACAAAGAATGCAAAAAGCCTTAGCAAAGAAACATTCAATGGAAAAAAATCCCTTGGGAACCTTCATAATAAATTTTGACGGGTCAACTATCCCTGACAATAATTGCTCCATTGGATTCATTATTCGAGATTGGGTGGGTCGGCCCATTAACATCAATTATGATCTTATTGACAAACAATCCCTGATTAAAGAACAGGTCATGGTGCTCAGACAAGGAATTATACAAAAAATTACAACTACGGAGAAACAAATTACAAATCAAAGGTGACTCGCTTATTATTATAAATCAATTAAAAATAAACAACAAATGCCCTTAGAAAATTGAATTGATAATGTCAGATATCAAACTGCTTATGTCTGTAGTGAGAGAAGTTTTCTTCTCTCATGTGCCCCGTGATGACAATAGAGTGACGGTTAAGGTTGCACACCCTTGCTGCTCTGTCAAGGGACTCAACATTTTATACAATCCAAGTCTTCGCGATGTCATCCTAAATGGTGCTATCGGGCAGGCACCTATCTTCCCCTAACTCTTTCCTACTTAAAAAAAAAAGATTATTGATCTCCACCTCTCCAACACGTCCCAAATCAATATGTTGCGAGCTTCCACATAAATATAAAGAGATTTGAGGTAGACGTTTGAAGAAATTTGAATTCATTTTGGGGGTTTTAATTTAGGCATATGTGATTTAAATGGAGAATCTTAGGGTTTTTAGAATTACAACTAAAATTGATGAACATGAAGTAGCCTCATCGAATTTATTTAAGTAGGTGATGTAGTCTCATCGAATCTGGCTGAGGGAACGATGTAGTGTCATCGAATTTTACCGATGTAACGATGGGATATATCCTAACACATTTGTAATTTCTCACACCTACTCCTAGTACAAGCTAATTACTCAACCTTAACTATATCAATCGAGCACATTGCTTAACCTCAGGACCATTAGTTGAGCTTACTCATTTAGCTCATCCTAATCAGTCGAGCTTAGTGATTTAACTCAATGTAATAATTCGACATTAGTTTTGACGAATCTTGTAATAGAAAACTATATTACAATTTTCGAAAAAAGAATAGTGAATCCCATCCCAATTATGTTGGACAACCTATTCCAATGTTGCAAATCCCATCCCACATATCTATGATTTATGTATGTATGTATAACCAAAAACTCCATCGCGAAGAAGCCAATCGCGAAGCAGCCAAAGATCACACACCAAGCCAAGAGAAACTAAGATATATCTCATGCATATTCCGATCGTCAGGTCTGAGATGGGGAGAGAACAAAAACCCCTTGGGGTCTTCCCCCGGTGGTTCAATCAACAGCCTCACGGTGGCCGAAAACCTCTGCGGTAAGTAAAAAACCTCCTTCGGGAGTCTCAACCCTCCTCCGGGAGCCCCAATCCGCCCTCTTCAGGTGTCTCAACTGATAGGCTAAAAACCTACACCCACAAATGTATGGGGTTCAGTTGTAGTAATCAAGTGTCGTATCCACAAGGACCGGAGGAGTATCGATTGTAATTTTGAGCTAGTTCAACCAAGTTCAGAATAAACGACAGATTTTTGATGTGTTTGTGTATAAAGTAACCAGGAAAACCAATCAAGTGTTGAGAAATATATATAGGGAAGGCGTTCTAGGATTAAGGATTTACCAACAATACATCATCGATAGACCAAAAATATTTTCTTGCTTGAATGATATCTAATTCAAATGTGCAGGTAGATCGTCCAAGGTAATCGCAAAGCTCCTATCGGAATCAAAGCGAATGTGTCTAAATTGGTTAATGATCGCCTCTCGGTCTTAACCAACCAATTTGGACCCTTTGCGTGCTTAGAATTCTAGGTAATAATCATGCAAACATAACCATCTCGGTCTCAGTCGACGCAATTATCACCTAAAATATCTATGATGATCTAGAGATCCACAAGAAGTTCAATTTCTCTTTGGATCAACTAAACTTCAGGCTTAATCATATGGTTCCAATAGCCTATCGGCCTAAATTCACCATCTAGGTTCCAATTCGAGGTCTTAGTCTCTTGATTTCAAACTCCAAAATCAGTTCTAATCGACTCTCGTCAACTAGGGCTGGCGCCATAGGATTAAATCACCAAATAGAATCAAATATCATTCAAACAATACTAAGCACAAGCCTATTTCCGCATTGTCGGGACAATCCCAACCCTAGAACAAGAAATCTAGCAACTCATGGAGATGTTCATGCTTGATTCAATCATATTTGGCAAGATAAACATTGGACAACAGAAACAACAACGGAAAATTACCAGAATTTGATGAATCGAACAAAAGTATCTTCAAGAGTCTTCAATAATCTTCAATCTCCCAAAACTTCCAAATAGGTCTCTACAATGTCAGACTTTCGGCCCCCTCAACCTCTAAAAAACGTCCCTTATATACCCCCTCAATAAAAATAAATTAAAAATGGAAGACAAATGGTTCAGGGGATGACACAACTCGGGCATAACACAGCTCGAGTGTCCATGGCACTCGGCTGAGTGTTGAACTCTGGCTTGTTCTGAAGGCCACTTGAGCATACACCTGGTCGAATGTTGAGGGCACTCAGCCGAGTGGATCTCTTTTCTAGGTTCTGGAGGCCACTCGAGAATACACCTGGTCGAGTGCCAACCCACTCGACCGAGTATCTGACATCCTTACTTCTTTGTCTTTTGCTAAGATCACCTTGATTTTCATGCTCCACATCCTTGATTCCGTCACTCCTAGTTCATCTTTGATGCCTTCTGAGTGTACCAAAAAACCTTAAAGCTCGTCATTCTCGCTTAGCTCTCTTATTGGCACCGAACCGCTCAAAAGCACCTGAAATCACAACAAATGAGCGGTAGACACCGATTCCTCTAAACTAAACAAAAAGGGCCAAAAATATATATAATACTTAACTCAAAGGTCCTAAACCCGATGCAAACATGCCCTATAATCTTTGCTAAATAGATGCTATCAAAATACCCCATACTTAACCTTGCTTGTCCCCAAGCAAGACTAAGACAATAATCACAAAATAGCATCTACTATTTCAAAATATTGGACGAATGCCGTTCTAGCATATCATAGCCAACAACCAAGCTTGACTAGCTCTTCAAATCTCAACCTCAAAACTCATCATCCACAAAGCTTGAATAATCTCAAAAATCTCCAACGCATGGAATTGTGCACACAATAAAATCATGAGGACTTTATAAGGTTATGATGGGGCTAAGGCAGAAACAGTTAGGTATGGAAAAATTTAGGCCATTTGGTGCTAAAATACGGGAAAAAGGATCATGCGAGAACAACGGAAGAAACACCAACTTCAAAGAAACGAATTCATAGCAATCCATCAAACAAGCTCAATCACAACAACTTTTTCATCTTCACTTTTATCAACCACTTCAATGAAAAATTCTTTTTTTCTTCACTCTTTTTCTTACCTCTCTAGCCTCGACACCATTTTACACGAATACAAACATTTGTGATGAATGTACCCGGTTACTAAGTGTATTGGCCTCCTTACTTTGCACTTGTTCCTCCTTGTGTGAATTTTATTCTCCACAAGCAGGATCGGTTACTAACCGTATTTTTTTTTCGACTTTTGCACAAGAGTGAATTTCATCCTCCTCTTATCCCAAGACTTTTTCTCCTTCTTTCTTTTTTCTTTTTCTTCTTTCAATCACAATCAAGAGAAATCATCCCATATTTGAAGCACATCCACACAACAAAATACACTACCATGACCCAAATTCCCGGATTGGGGAAAGGCAAGTAGCGATTATGAAAATCTTGTGGAGCTACCAAAGAAACAGGCTTCTAAGGCTCAGAAGGCTTCAAGCAGATAGTCAAATGCAAGGGTAGGCAAGGATAAACGGGCTGACAAAACTGCCTCAATCATATTTCAATTTGTGCACACAAACCCAATAATGCGGTATCAAGTCAAGCTCAAGTATCCAAGTATGAGGCAAGATACACATAAGATCAATCAAGAGGGTATACAATCTAGCTAGTCAAACAAGGCAATGGCTAAATGCTCACGCAATCATCAAACATTCCAATAAGCGCGGGCCAAATAGACACAAAAACTGCAAAAATTGTGAAGTATTCACCCCCACCCCATACTTAGACAAAGCATTGTCCTCAATGTGCAAAATAATCAAGTAAGAGATGGGAATACTCACAATTTGAACATGTAGAGCATGTGTCTAGAAGGTAGCCAAGCTAGAGCCATTTGCGTCCAAACCTAGGCAAGATAACCAACACAAACAAGCAACAAACTCGGCAAGATGGGGGTTAGTAGATAGGTGCCAAACACCTTCAATTCAACTCAAAACACAAATAATATTCTCAATATAGTGCACTCTCCACCCCATACTTGCAGTACTTTTGCAAATCAACCCTAAAAAAAATAAAAGAAAAAAAAAACTGAAACTAAAAATAAAGAAAACATACCTCGGGTTGCCTCCCGAGAAGCGCTAGTTTAAGGTCTGAAGCCGACCTTCCATTACCTTTGATTGCTTGGGTCAAGGTGGTTGAATGGAAACAACCTCCTTGGTCGGATCTACGATGGAGTATTCCTTTAGTCTTTGTCCATTCACCTTGAACTCGCCAGTCTGTTTGCTCCATACCTCAACAGCTCCATGGGGATGCATTCCTTTGACCTTGAAGGGGCCGCTCCACCTTGATATCAACTTTCCTGGAGCCAATTAGTGGAAAAGTAGCACTAAATCACCTTCTTGAACTCTTTCGAGAGGTGTTCCTTTAGCTTCATTTGTAGAGACTCCGTCATATACCTGCAAAATAGATTTGGAATCCTCCACAAAGACAGTCAAATCTCGAGCTACATCAGCAAGTAACTCTTTTGTAGCACCACTGACCACACTCTTTGTCAGAGCAAACTCTGGAGGGTCTCGGTTGACCACTTCTTTCATGTCATCATGGCCTCCTTTACCTGCAACATCAATCATGTAACACATAGACTCAACAACATGTGGTTCTAAAGGTTTAGGGAGGTTAAATTCAACCTTCTCATCCCCTATCTCAAAAGAGAGAGTCCCTTTTTGTACATCAATCAGAGCCCTTGCATTGGCCAAGAAAGGTCTTCCAAGAATGATAGGAACGGGGGTGTTGGCATCCATATCTAATACAACAAAGTCTACCGGTACGAAAAACTTACCCACCTTAATAGGAACATTCTCTAAAACACCAACTGGTGGGCAATGGACCTGTTCGCTATGATCAACTGCATCCTAACCGCTCTAGGCTCTCCTAGACCCAGTTTCTTGCAAATTGAGAGAGGAAGCAAACTAGCACTAGCTCCCAAATCACATAAAGCTTTAAAATCAAGACTATGACCAAAGGAAATAGGGACAACGAAACTACCTGGGTCCTCCAGCTTAGGTGGTAGCTTGTTCTCAGTTAAGGCGCTGCACTACTCGGTAAGAAACACTACTTGGCACTCACCGAGCTTCCTCTTGTTAGAGAGGATCTCCTTCAGAAACTTCATATAGGTTGGCATTTGGGTCAAAACATCGGTGAGCGGAATATTGACATAGAGCTTCTTCAACACCTCCAAAAACTTTCTGAACTGTACCTCAGTTTGAGATTTGAGCCTTTCTTTGTGGAAACGGAAGCGACGGCTTGTAAGGAGGAGGAGGCACATATGGCGGTACTTTCACCGATTCAGGAGCCTTTTCCATTTTAGCTTCAGCTCTGTTATTACTCTCTTTCGGTGCTACAAGCATCGGATCTTCCAGCTGCTTTCCACTTCTCAAAGATATAGTAGAAATCTATATCTTGGGATTCTCTTCAGTACGCCCTGGAAACTGACCAGCAGGCCTAGGAGCATTGCTAGCTTGCTGAGCTACTTGTGTTTCAAGTAACTTATGACCTCTGCTGAGATTCTGCACCTCTCCTGCTAGGTTCTGAACAGTACCCATGAGTTGTTCCATCATCAACTCCATCTTATCTTTCTGTTGTGGGGGTTTAGGAGGAAATCCAGGTAGCGATCCTTTTACAGCTTGTCTGTTAGCATAAGAGAAACCGGGGTGATACCTCGCTCGGGGATTGTAGTTGTTGAAGTTCATATTGTAATCCTGGCCTCTATTTAAATTTCCCATGTAGTTGACTTCCTCATCCTGACAAGCCGAGATGGTGTGGTCTTGGGATCCACAAAATTGACAAGGCACCGGCCTAGAATTCGTGGCACTCACTTTCTTGGTGGGCAAGGACTTCTCCATAACCGAGGCTAGACGGTTAATTTCAACAGTCAATGAGTCATATCTAGCATCCTTATAAGTTTTAGCATCAACTTCATGTATACCCGCACTTCTTTTGACATTAGAGAGAGCCCTAGGTTCCGAGTACTTTCCACATATCTTAGCAGTTTTCTCTACAAAAGCCCAAGCAGCGTCAGCTCCCATTTCCAAAAATTCTCCCCCATACGACGAGTCAATAAGTACTCTAGTGTTGTCACTGACAGCTTTGTAGAAAATCTCCAACAGATTCAGCTTTGATATCCCATGGGGAGGACACTCAAACAAAATATCCTTGAATATCTCCCACGATTCATGGATGTTCTCCCCATCACCAACCACAAAAGAATTTATCTTCGCCTCATCTCAGTAGTCTTGGCTGGCGGAAAGAACTGATTCAAGAATTCAGATAAAAGTTCCTCCCAAGCGGTGACTGTGCCAGCAGGGATAGAGTTATACCAGTGTCTAGCTTTCCCTGCAAGTGAGAAATGGAATGATCGCAATAATAACTCTTCAGGAGCGACACCTTAATCTCTTTGAGCCATTTGCCGCTCTAGTTCTGCCAATCTGGACATAGCATCAGCCATTGTGTCCGCTCTAGCAGCTTGCTGTTTAGCTCTTCTTTTGTGGAATGTGCGTTCAGGTTCAGAATCAAAAGGCAATAGATTGCTAGAGCCTTTCTTTTTTCGCATTCAAAGCACAACCTGAGGCCAAAAACAAAAAGAAAAACAAATCAAAGTAACAAACAGAACTTAGAAAACTAGTCGTCAAAAACACGATCGATACTAGCACCGGTCCCCGGCAACGGCACCAAAAACTTGATAGGCTAAAAACCTACACCCACAAGTGTATGGGGTTCAGTTGTAGTAATCAAGTGTCGTATCCACAAGGACCGGAGGAGTATCGATTGTAATTTTGAGCTAGTTCAACCAAGTTCAGAATAAACGACAGATTTTTTATGTGTTTGTGTATAAAGTAACCAGGAAAACCGATCAAGTGTTGAGAAATATATATAGGGAAGGCGTTTTAGGATTAAGGATTTACCAACAATGCATCATCGATAGACCAAAAATATTTTCTTGCTTGAATGATATCTAATTCAAATGTGCAGGTAGATCGTCCAAGGTAATCGCAAAGCTCCTCTCGGAATCAAACCAAATGTGTCTAAATTGATTAATGATCGCCTCTCGGTCTTAACCGACCAATTTGGACCCTTTGCGTGCTTAGAATTCTAGGTAATAATCATGAAAACATAACCATCTCGGTCTCAGTCGATGCAATTATCACCTAAAATATCTATGACGATCTAGAGATCCACAAGAAGTTCAATTTCTCTTTCGATCAACTAAACTTCATGCTTAATCATGTGGTTTCAATGGTTCCAATAGCCTATCGACCTAAATTCACCATCTAGGTTCCAATTCGGGGTCTTAGTCTCTCGATTTCAAACCCCAAAATCAGTTTTAATCGACTCTCGTCAACTAGGGCTGGCGCGATAGGATTAAATCACCAAATAGAATCAAATATCATTCAAACAATACTAAGCACAAGCCTATTTCCGCATTGGTGGGACAATCCCAACCCTAGAACAAGAAATCTAGCAACTCATGGAGATGTTCATGCTTGATTCAATCATATTTGGCAAGATAAACATTGGACAGCAGAAAAACAACGGAAAATTGCCAGAATTTGATGAATCGAACAAAAGTATCTTCAATAATCTTCAATCTTCCAAAGCTTCCAAATAGGTCTCTACAATGTCAGATTTTCGGCCCCCTCAACCTCTAAAAAACATCCCTTAAATACCCCCTCAATAAAAATAAATTAAAAACGGAAGAAAAACGGTTCAGGGGACGACCCTCGGGCATAACACAGCTCGAGTGTCCATGGCACTCGGCCGAGTGTTGAACTCTGGCTTGTTCTGAGGGCCACTCGAGCATACACCTGGTCGAATGTTGAGGGCACTCAGCCGAGTGGATCTCTTTTCTAGGTTCTGGAGGCCACTCGAGAATACACCTGGTCGAGTGCCAACCCATTGGACCGAGTGTCTGACATCCTTACTTCTTTGTCTTTTGCTATGCTCGCCTTGATTTCCGTGCTCCACATCCTTGATTCCGTCACTCCTAGTTCATCTTTGACGCCTTCTGAGAGTACCAAAAAAAAACCTCAAAGCTCTTCATTCTCGCTTAGCTCTCTTATTGGCACCGAAACCGCTCAAAAGCACCTGAAATCACAACAAACGAGCGGTAGACACCGATTCCTCGAAACTAAACAAAAAGGGCCAAAAATATATATAATACTTAATTCAAAGGTCCTAAACCCGATGCAAACATGCCCTATAATCTTCGCTAAATAGATGCTATCATCAACCCTCATCCGGGAGCCAATAATCTGCCTCTTCGGCGCGATGAACTTCGGCTTCGGCATCCTCTTCTCATCCTCACTCAACCTCCCATTCTCGTACTTGTTTCGGGTGTGCCGATCATCAATCCTACTTCTCAAATTGAGCCTATAATCCCGTCTCTCTTACCTTGGACTCGGTTGTTGCCCATCGTCATCGCTCTGCAATTCCAATCGTCGGTGCTGGTGTGGTGGTGCCACTGATTCCCGTGGGTGTTTTGTGGTTGTCGCCGCTCACCTTCGGTTTCTAAATAACCTCGATCCCTTGTCGTTCGGGTTCAGGGAGATCCTCCGACGACGACGGCCTCATTCGTGGGTGCTTGTTGTCGGTGCCGCCCATTCCTTTACTCCTTCTCCCTTGACTGCTTCGGATTCGGATTAAGGTGGCTACCCTCTTCCTTCTTCTCCGGGGAGGTTCGAATTGGAGTCCCCGGCCCTCCGCTTGGCTTCCTCAGGGTGCGATTTGGCCCTTCAGTCGACGACATATCGTTATCCTGTTTGGTCAGAGCTCCTTTGTCAAGTTGCTTCAACCCTTGGGCCCGGTATGTGTGCTTTGGGCCCTAAGCTAACCCATAAAAAAAAGTAATGAATAATTATTTCTTTTATATAAATAGTTCCGAAATCTTCTCACACTTTTCATCTTCTCGCGGCCGTGCTTCATTTCCTCGTGTTGGTTGGGGGTCCGTTTGTTGGTTTGTGGTTAGTTTCGGTTGAGGAGCAGTTCTGCGACCCCGGTTGATCAAAGTGATCGTGTTGGTGGTGTTTGTGGTCTCCGAAGATCCCTCATCTAGGTGGGGGGAACGTCTTGTGATCCACACTTCCCCAGGAGTCGTCTTTGCCTTACGAGGATTTATGCTTTCCGTCTTTCCTACGGCGAGACATCGTATCAGCAGGTGTTGTCCCATGCGCTCGCTATCCACTTCTCCACGCCGCCGGGCTTTCTTCTTCTCGATGTTGTGTCCGCTTGTTTGCTTAGGGTTTGGGGTTTTTCCGGGTTTGCTTTGGGTGGTTATTTTGATGTATTATGTAATTGTATTTCTTCATATCTTCGTGATCTCATCCTTCGGATGCTCTCGAGTTGGCTAACCATCACTCGAATTTTTATCTTATAAAAAAAAAGATATATCTCATGCATCAATCAAGTTATATTTATATTGGTATTATCCGCTTTAGAGCATCTTTAGTGGTGATACTTGGAGTACCATAGCCTTATTTTTAAATTAAAAATAAAAATAAATGTAAGAGTTGGGGTGGGAATCAAGACAATTATTACAAGTGAGTATCATGTAGATGATACTCACTCTTACACAATATCATAAGTTTCATCCAATTAACAATAGCATGTGGGGACCACTTTTTTTTTCTACCCTACAAAGATTTAAAAATAAAATAAAATATATATTAAGATACTTTTGTGAGTATCATGGTTGTTCATTCAAGTATCTTAAAATGATATAATTAAAAAAATGTAAGATATGATACTTGAATTGGGTATCTTGAATAAAGATGCTCTTATTCTTATAAAATGAACACGGTTATCTAAGTGATGTAACGAGGTTCGGAGGTCACCAGAGCTTGACCCAGCGGGTCAGGTCCGAGTCAAACCCGACAAGCCTGACCCGCGAACATTTATGAACTGAAGAATCTTATCGTATACAATCACCGTCGATGTCGTCCTTTAGAGACGTTCTTGTTCTTCCTAAAATTTGAAGAATGGCTTCTCTCTGCGCGTCTTTCCCTCTAGTTCATCTCCACCGCATCCAATGTGCAACCCTCCCATCAACCCAGATACTTCATCCTAAACCTAATTTCAACGATCAATGTCACCCGCGCTGTGGAAGAGTAATATGTAGAAGTGGAAGAACCAAGTGGCGAGCTCCAATAATGGCGACATCGTCCTTGGATGACACTCAGAATCCCCCCAGATTGGTCACTTTTCTTGGAAAAGGAGGATCCGGCAAGACCACCACTGCCGTCTTTGCTGCTCAGGTTCAAATCTAATTCACTTGAATTTTTCCTTTATTTTCTTCATCTGGAATTGAATCTTCAGGTTCTTCTTAATTACACATCCGCTATTAGGATTGTTTTTGTCAATATTTTTTTTTTTGCTGCGAACGAACCCTAACCAACTCCAGACGGAAAAAGAAATGCTTGCACTTGAGTTTTTCGGATTCTGTCACTGGCTATGGATTGATCATATCATTTGATACCTAATTGCTGTTTTATCAGCGCTATTAGAGAGAGAGCTAGTCTCTATGGATGTGTGTTTGCTTGACCTGGAGTTGAATTTTAGTGGTTTCAGTGTTTCACGCTTCCAAGTTAGATATTCAGAATTTCAACTGGCATTCCATTGGGAAAAAAAATATTCTGAATTTGTTCTTTTGCAATACGAAATAATGTTTAGAAATTGCTTGTAGCCAGCATTATGCTGCAGCCGGTCTTCGCACGTGCTTAGTGACACACTCCCAGGATGTTACTGTCGAGTATCTCCTAGACCGCAAAATCGGAAATGCTCCCGTCTTGTGTGGCAAGAACCTATCCGCTGTTAAGTTGGAAACTGCTAATGTATGCCTTTTCTTCCTAGCACCTGCTTTGTTATCTTGAATCTTGATGGAGACATGACTTGACTTGCATTCACATTTGATGGCAGATGCTGCTGGAACCTCTTAATCGAATAAAACAAGCAGATGCACGTGTCAATATGACACAAGGTGTTCTTGAAGGGGTAGGTATGTAGGAGCTTATTTTATGTATCGGAATTAGATTTTGATGCAAATGACTATATTAACGCCTGCTAGTGTTGTCAATAGATTGTGGGTGAAGAGCTCGGGATTCTTCCAGGGATGGATTCTATACTCTCCGCCTTTGAACTTATGAGACTCTTAGGACTTGTAGGGGATACATCTAGAAACAAACATAAGGATAAGTTTGATGTATTAATATACGATGGTATAAACACTATTGAAACACTAAGGATGATGGGAGCTGCCTCTTCTGCAAGGTAGATTTCTGATTTAACATACACAGTAGATCCTCATACATTAGGAATTTAGTGGATTCACATAATGCAATTTAATTTGTGCAGGCTATACTTGAAATATATTCGCAACATTGCTGACAAGACAGATTTTGGGAGAATAGCTGGCCCTTCAGTTTTAAGACTTGTAGATGAAACCTTAAATTTGAGGCAATCAAGTTCTAATGGGAATTCGAGTTCCCAAATCTGGGACTCTCTGGAAAGAATACTCAAGGTGATGCTCAAATTCTGGGACTAAATGAATGATGAAACCCCAATTTTCCCTGTCAATTCAAGTTATGTATGTGTATTTGTTTCCTTCTTACAGAGAGGATCTTCCATCTTTGCAGCCCCACGAAACTTTGGCTGCTACCTTGTAATGGATCCTTGCAATGTGGCTTCCGTAACTTCTGCTTTACGCAACTGGGGTTTCGCAATCCAAGCTGGGTCGCATATATCAGGTGCATTTGGGATAGGCTCTCCACATTCTGGTGCAGATGCATTAGAAGCCACCAAGAAGAGGTTTTTACCCTTGCCATATGCCAGTGTTCCTGATCTGTGGAAAGAGCTGCCTCTGGACTGGGATACTGTAATGCTCAACGGTTCCAGTAAAGATGCTAGAGATCTTCTTGTTTCATCAGCAGAAAATGACTGTTGTGTACCTGCAGTGAAATTTGATATAGCCCAGAAATCTGTCACCCTTTTCATGCCTGGTTTCGATAAGTCAGAGATCAAGCTCTACCAGGTAATCAATGCATGCACAACTTCCTCTCTTTAGTATCTTGTCTTGTGCTGCTATGCAACTTGTGATCTTTAACTTTGTTTTGTTTGTATTTGCTTTATTCCTGCCATGTTAATTTGCATTCGCTTGTGAGTTGAGTGACAACACTGTTCTTTCGCAAATGCAGTATAGGGGAGGATCGGAATTGCTGGTGGAAGCAGGAGACCAAAGACGCGTCATACAACTGCCACCCAAAGTTCAAGGGAAAGTGAGCGGCGCTAAGTTCATAGAAAGAAACTTGGTTATTACAATGCGGTAGCTTATGTAAACTTGTCAGCACAAGAACTACTCTGCATTGTTATATTTAATGGAATTCCCGTGGCATGAAGCGATTTTTTTAAAATAAAATCTTAATAATAAAATTAAATAATTTTATACAATCAAATAAAATATTAATAAAATTTATCCTAAAATAAGAAAGGTAGGTTCAATAAACTAAAAAACAAAAAAAAAATTACCATAAAAGTATGGGGGCTTTTGCTAAAATAGACCAAAATTTTTTTTTAAAAAAAAGAAATTTTGGTGAAATATCACCTTTTTGATAATTTAATTAGCTTAGTAGCATCCTAATTTAAAAAATTGGTCGTGTAGGCACTCATTCAATTTTTTTTAAGTCGTTGTGGTTCATTCTTCTCTCTGAACCTCGCGAGCTCTCTTCTCTCAGGTGGCGAGTGCCGTCTTCTTCATCGATTCCTCTCCTTCCATTCTCTGTCCTCTTCCTCTTCTTCTTCTTTCATCTGTCCTCTGGTGCTTAAGTGCTCTCCGTTTTCTTCTTTTTCTGGCATCGTAGTCGGTTTATGCTACTGTTCTTCCCTTTTTGCGATTTCCTCCAATTTCTGGTTAGATGGAAGGTTCTCCAGGTATATCTCCATGTTTTAATGTTATTTTCGTTCAATCCTACTGTGTATTCGATTTTATGTTGATTTTTTGGTTTTCGAGTGTTTATGGTTGTTATTGTGGTTTAGGGTTTTGAAATTGGTTGAGCTATGTGCCTAGATTTTGTACATTGTTGTTCATTCTTTGTGTTTGATGACATTTAGTAGCTTATAATCTTCTTGATTTAACTTATCTATGTCCATTTCAGTTGACATTGTTGTTTATTCCTTTTGTTGCTTCGTTTTTTAGGGTTAAATTAGGGGGTAAGCTGATAGTTGTTTTAATTCTTCAATTTTGTGTAATTGATTCCTTTTTTGTTTAGGTCACATTTTTTTAGTCATTTTGAATGAACTAATGTCCCTATTAGAACTTGTTTGCATTCGCTGATATTTTGTCATCCATGTTGTTTTCAGCTCTCCTGCTTACTGCTGGTGATGACAATGGGGACTTGTCTTGTCCAGTTTGTCACTTCTCTGCCTTTTCTCTCTTCTTTGTGTATTTCCATGTTATATGATGCTTATTTTTTTATTTGCATTTCAATATTTGTTTGTTATATGTAGGTATTTGATTATGTTCGTCCAGATCATGATACTTTCCATGGGAAGTATAATCTTTACTCCCGGGTTGATGTGATTCCTGTTATAGAAAAGGAATTGTCTGCTTCTGATTGCTCTTCGTTATCATCTTATTTTCTTCGTCGTGTTATATGGTTTGGCCGTAATATGAAATTGTCCCAACAACTTGTGAAACATTTCATGATTAATGAAGTTAAAACCTCAAAAATTAGGGAAATGTGGTTTAAGTTGGAATCATCCCATCCTTATCGGTTTTTCAATGTCTTAGTTTGCTGCTGTAACTGGTCTGAAATGTTACTTTGATCACCTTGTTGATACCAAATCTGTTTTGGGTGTAGATGAAATCAAGTATGATGATTTGGTGGATCCTTTCTGTAAAACACCCAAAAATTCACCAAAGAAGTTGCTTATTGCATATGATTTTTATAATTGATGGGGTTTTGTTACCCCATAGGGATAGGTGTGTTAGGGATCAGGTTGTGTCACTTGCTTCTGATCTTAGTCGTTTAAATGATTATCCATTGGGTAGATTAGTGTATGTAGAAACTATCACATCCTTCATGAAGGTCAATTGTTTCTCTGCACGTAAACTGGCTAAGCTTGCTAAGTAGACTCCCAAGAAGTCTAGTAAGCAGAAAGTCCCCAAGGCAAGGTCTGGCTATAATCTGGTAGGGTTTCCACTCGCTTTGCAGGTTTTCCCCCTTTGTCAATCTTCGTTCCTATATTTTTTCCCTGAAGTTAATGTATTGTTTTTTTTTTATTGTTTATCAGTTTTCTTATATTTGGCTTTTTTATGTTGTTTCTATCCTAGGTTTGGATCTTGGAGGCTTTTCCCAAGATCCCACAAATCATTAACTGTACCTATGTGCCAGATGACATGGATAGGTCTTTCCTCAAATGGACTTTGCCATCTTCTAAGACTATCATTGCTCGCCTTATTCAGATCGGGTTTGCTAAAATTCGCATGGCATTTTTTACCTTTTTTTTTCTGTTTTGCAGTTTCATTTTGTTTTACTATCTGTTATATATTTGTTACTTATTTCTTATGTTGATTATGTTTTTTAGTATGTCATGGTGACACTTTTCTTTTCTTGTTGTAATTGAAGGATACTATTTATCCCACTTATGGCGAGTATTTGGACTGTCATTTGATGTGTTTATCTGCTGAAAAAAAGGACTCAAATGTTGATGCATACCTTGATTGGTTGACACAAAAAGCTTTTGGAATGGCACCCACCCTAGCAGTTGAACCCATCATTGATCTCACTCAACAAATTATTCCCTCTCCTGGGCTTTGTGATCAAGTGGTGCCGTCTACAAGTCAGAATATTGTTGCTCTATCTCCTCATTCTGTAGCTACATGTACACGCTCTAAGGTGGCCTCTCCTGATGTGGCGCTTGCATTGCCGGATCCATCTAGGAAGCGGAAGAGTTCTATGTCTCCTTCCATTGCTTCTGACCGACAACAAGCTGTCTCTTCTGATGTAGTGCTTCAATTTCCTGGTCCATCTAGGAAGTGGAAGAGTTCTATGTCTCCTTCCGTTGTTTCTGACCGACAGCAGAAGAAATGTGTTGCTGATGACATAGGCTCCATACCTGTGTCTGCTCTAGAGAAATATGTCCCACATGTGTCTCATGCAAAGGTATCTTGTCACAGTAAGAAACTTAGTCTTAAACATGCAATTGCTTCTAATAAGTTGAAGGAGACTACTTCTACTAGTGTTGGTGGATCATCTGAAGGTGTTCCAGCGAATGAAACTAAACTTGTTCACAAGAAAAGAGCTGAAGTGTCCACTGCTGACAAGGACATGGGTGTTAGCAATGCTGGCATCACCCCTCCGGATTCAGATTGTCTACCCCGCATTAAACAACATTTGGCATTGATTGTCGAATCTGTTATACGTGTTGATGCGAGAGTTATGACGATGAAATCAGCGGTTAATGCCATGTCCTCCAAGTTTGATTGTCTCCAATCAAACTTTGATTCTTTACACTCCAAGGTTGAATCTCTACATTCTAAGTTCGATTCCCTTCATTCCAAGTTTGATTCCCTCTAATCCAAGGTTGATCTCATCCTCTCACAGCTCGAGTCCAACCAGGTTGCTTCCAAGAACTCTCCTCTTGTGAATTCTGGTGACATTGATGCATCTATTCATCCTGACTTAAGGGGTATTAGAGATAACTGTTCTCAGCGCTCTGAGCATGAGCCTCTTTCCTGTCATATTATTCCTACTCCTAATCCTACCCCACAAAACTCTCCCTCCCCATTGCCCTCTGATCTTCCCCAGATTAAAAACTCTCCCAAGTCTAAGGTCTTAATTGTTCCGACTAGAAGATCTACTAGGGTTGGCGGAGTTGCTGCTTTGTTGGGGTTTCCCTACACTCAAGGTTTGAAGAAGCGCGCAATGCCTAGGAGACCTAAGTATTCGTATTTCGAATTGGATGATCGAAAACAGTTTTATGATTGGATTAATTCTGATGAGTAAGTGGTTCTCTCTTCTTTTATTTTGAAATGTTTTTTATTCTCTGTTTTTTTAACATATATACCTGTACTGATTCATTATTCATTTTCTTTATTCTTTAATTTGCCTTTTTATTGCCTTGCTATGTTTTTATTATTTGATTGTTGTGTCTTTGTTTGTGTAGGGATGATTGTCCTCAGATTCAAGGCAATGAGGTTCTGATAGACAAGTCCTTCTTCTCTGAACTTGTTGGGAAGCATCAGTGGCTTCGTGATGACGTAAGTCCCTTGTATTATAACATTTTCCATTTTTTCTTCTTGTTATCTGTTGACATATATATTAACTGTCATCATTATTTATGTATGTTTAGCATCTAGGAGAGGCCTTGTCTCACTTTAGGAAGTATGTTGCTGACAATGGTGAGAAATACAGTGGGATTGTGATAATGGATTGGGTGTGGTCTGCAAAGTTCACCAATGGTTTTTTTAAGCGTTACAAGTTGGGACAAATGCCTTTTTCCTCTGGTTTTTTCTATTATATTGATGGTGCGTTGCCAAAATTCTGTGGGAAAGCTTGGGTTGCTGCAAACACTATTTATGCACCTTTCAACATCCAAAATAAACACTTGGTGGCATTAGAGATTGACTTGATTCAAGGGAAGGTGAATGTGTGTGACTCTAGTGTCTTTATTTACTCTGAGGAGCAGCTGCAGTCACATTTGGAACCTCTCTGTTGTATGCTTCCTGCGCTTTTGCAAGAATCAGGCCGGTTTTCACATTTGGGAGAAACCCTTGAATTTCCTTTCAAAATCGAGAGACTTCATGATCTTCCTCAAAACAGTGATGTGTATGTGCCTTCGTTCTTTGATAAAGTCATATAACCTTTTATTGTTTTAATCTCATTTGAATTTGTTGTTTCTGATGATGCTTTTTCATTGGTTTTACATTGGTTTTTTAGGGGTAGCTGTGGTGTATTTACCATCAAAGCCATTGAAGAGTTAGCTTTCGGTGGAGATATATATGCATTTTATGACGACCATGTTCAAGCATATCAAGAGAAGCTGGCTATTGAGCTTTCCAAGAAGTGTTGGACTATTATTCCTCTGTAATGTGTTTTCATCTGGTAGCATTTGGTTTGGACACTCGTACTGGCGGCTATTATAAGCAGTTTAGAGCTTGCATGGTTTGATTTTGTATCTATTGTATCTAGTTGACATTATGTAGGACTTGATAACCTATCAACACTTAGGCCTTAGAGCTTGCATGCTCTCATTTTGTCCCTATGGCATCTGTGCGTATTTGATGGTATCTACCACTTGTTGAGTCGTTAACAACTATTGCTTAGAGCTTGCATGCTCTCTTTTTCACTCAGGATTCCATTTTGGTCTATAATTTTCGTACTATGTTCTTGTAATTGCATTTTGGACAGTATCAATTTGCTATCTACACTATATGGCTTTTATAGTTGTCCTTTATTTTGGTCAAAATCACAGTCCCTCAAGGTTTGTCACATCCTGAGTTGTAAAGCGCCTCACTGTTTCGCAACCTGACCATCTCTGGAAGTCGTTCAGATGCCGAAAAAAGTGTATAAATTCATATTTGACTTAACATATGAATTCATTTATAAGTATAAAATGTATAAATCCATGTAACTGCAATGTCTATATGCCAAAAAAATGCTCTCCATGTATCTATTCAAATCTTATTATATTGTCCTATATGCAAAAATAAAGTGTAAAGACTTGACAAATGATATGTAATTTCTTATAAAGTTTCATGTTTCATCTTCTATATATGTGTTGATTGATGTTTTGGCGGGGCATGTTACCTTGTTATGCCCTTTCTCCTCGCAAGTGCCACACTTGTATGTCACGTTCCTCTTTTTCCTTTCACCAAACGATGGAATCCTTCATTTTCTTGGCCTGTCACTCTTTTTCCGGACTATTGGAGGAAGACATTTGAGATGTTTCTGATTTCTTCTGGGACATACCAGCTGTTCTCATAAGGCACCGAGTATATGGTTTCTTGGTAGGCCAAGCACCAAGACCGAATCTTGTAGTATTCACTTACAAAATCAGTTATATTTAGTTTCATCCGCTGAATTGCAACAATAGCATGGACACATGGCATATGATCGACATCAAATACCCTGCAGTTGCATGTCTTTTGCTCCAAATCAACCACTCCAGTAAATTTTCCATCATCTACTTGATATTGTGTCTCATTCAACACCTTCACTTCATACCTTCCTGACCGGTCATACCTTGCCTGTAAAATCTCTTTCACTGTAGGGGGCAAATCAGTGTTCTTTGATGTGGCTTCTCTATGCTTAGTGAACCACTCTGCCATTTTGTTCCTAATATACTGAAACAGTGCAACAACGGGGTATCCTCGAGCTTCTTTCAATATTGCATTTATAGATGTACTGTGCGTTGTTTGTTGTCATAATATTGTACCTGTCTCCCAGGAAGTGTGCCCTTGCCCATTTTTGAAAAACTGCATCTTCTAGGTATTTGCCAATCTCCTTGCCGATGTTGCATATGCTTTTAAAGTTGCTTTCAAATTTTCTTATTGTGTAGCATTCAGATGCTTTGGTGACAAAGTGGTTGACCCCTCGGTTTTTTAATCTTGCCTTTATGTTTAGTTTCAAATGGCGTGTGCATATTACATACTTTGCAGAACTGTATACTTCATCCATAGCTTTGCTGATGTTCGGGTGGCTATCATATGCAAAGACTAGCTCATTTGAATATGGAATCAGGAGAGCCAATCTTTGAATGAACCACTTCCATGTGTTGTCATTCTCTGAGTCTGCCACTCCAAATGCTATAGGGTACACATGTCTGTTAGCATCTTGTGCGGTTGCTGAGATGAGATTCCCTCGGTATTTTCCATGTAAAAACGCAACATCTACCATGATAACCTATATAATGCATAGTATTGCTGTTAAAGTAGTTTATTTATAAACTATTTATCATACCAATTTATATAGTTTTTACCTTTCTCATCATTTGGAATCCCTTAATGGATGCACCGAATGATAGGAATGCATACTTAAATCGGTTATATCCATCAATCTCAAGGCATGCATATGTCCCTGGATTTACTTGTTGCATCATGTGGAAGTATGAAGGCAACATTTCATAGTTTCCCTCTGGATTCCCTTTTATCATGTTTTGTGCTTCTTCTTTTGCTTTCCAAGCCTTCTAGTAGCTCACATTCTGCCTAAATTCCTTTTGCATTACATTCTTAATCTGCATAGGATCTGGCCCTTTTGTCACACCTTCATACCTTCATTCATTACACATAGTAAGTAAGCAATACTATTCTAGAGGCATATGTAATCAAATTTGCACAAAACTTCTCAATTTTGTAACCAAACTTAAACACAACATCTTTTTTTCATCGATTCCAGTAGTTACTCTAGTATCTGTTTTTTTACATATTCAAGTATATTGAACAGTTGATGAAACACATCAGTAAATAACATGATTGTTATTGATCATACCTGATCTTCATCTTTTCCGCTATAGCTTGGTATGATGGTTTCCGTCGTTCCCTACACCTAACTGAAAATGAACAAGTGTGCTCTTCGTTCACTCTTCTAACTTCAAAGTAGCTTGAATTCTTCAAACAAGTAGCTAGTATTGTCCACTTGCTGTTAGCCACTGCATTCCTTAGTTGATTTTTTGACTCATAAATCTGCCCAATATTGATCAAATCGAGCTCGTCTATTTCATTCTCACTGATGGCTTCATTTTGATCTTCGTCATGGTATGCTTTTGTATCTTCCTGTGCAAAACTAGTAGTAGTGAGAGCCAATGTGTCATCAACACTTGTATCTTGAACGCACTCATCAGAATCTGTCACCACACTTGTTTGTTGAACTGATTTTGCTATCTGATTCCCATTCATCCTTTTCTTTTCTAATACATTCAATGGAAACGACCATCCAACTTGAGGAGCATCATCTATATCCAGGAAAGCCTTTAGATCATCACTTTTGCTGATTATAAATGGATCTTTCAATTTTTGCAAAGAATGCAAGTAGCTTAATGTTGTGCGCCTAATTTGCCCTCTTTTACACTTACTGTTTTTTATCGATTTATGTAAATATTTCATGCATTTGGGTTAGAAAAGTACAGATTCTATGTAGTTTACACTTATTTGCCAAATTATGGAGTCTACACTAGTTTCTGTTTAATTTCGCAGAAATCGGACGCACTTTGGAGCTTAAAGGAAAGTCATGAAGAAGCTAAGGATGGGGCAGCTGGAGAAAACGCCATTTTTCACCATTCATCATTCGGAATCAAGTTATGATGTCTTCATGAGAATTGTAGCCCTCGAAAAGAGCTTTCCAACACACGCTCATATGCGTCAATTAGAGGAACGAGGACTCGGGAAATGCATTTCAAGAACAGAGCAGAATGCTGAGAGCTGACAATTCTACTCGACGTCGACCACTTCTAGTCGAAGTCGAGTACTCCAGAGCCCATAATTCCATACGAAGTCGAGCAGAGCCACTCGAGAGCCCAGAGCTAGCTACTCGACCTCGAGTACACCTACTCGAAGTCGAGTACACATGTTGAGTCCAGATGATGCCCAAGCTCGAGTGCAACCCAGGAGGAGAAGATCGTAGTCGACGTCGACTAACTCTAGTCGAATTCGAGTACAATCCAGACGAGTCCGAGATTGAGTTGTGCCCAGAAGATAGAATTGCTTGCAAGAGAAGATATGTGGAATTCTATCCATCCACATCAAGATCTATCAAGTCAAGAAGGGATCTATCCACATTAGTCCTAGTTTCCTTTAAATTTATTTCCTTTATCATAATATTTTATCTTATGTTATTAGATAGAAAGTTTTAGATATAGATATATGTTCCTTCCTAGATTAGCTAGAGAGAGAACACTATAAATAAGACCTTAAGGGCTGGATTTTAGAATCATCCAAACCAAGCCACAAGAGAACACATAGAGAGAGATAGCGAGTAAGAGAGAGAAAGCTAAGGCCGAGTGGAGTTGGAGAAGTTGAGAGACGATTTGGCTTTGTTCGGTTGTAAGTTTTCTTTTAGTTTATTAATGCAATTTAGTTTCTTGAAATCATTGATGTGTTTATTCATGATGAAGAGCAAGTAGTCACCTAACTTCTAGGGTCGGGGTGAGCCCGACGGTAGCCATGTAAGGTAATGCGAAAAGGTACAATCTTTTGATGCGATTTCGTCTTCTATCCCTACGAGCATGATTCTTTTGCGAAATTTGAAGGTGATCCTTGTTTTTGTTATTGAAGCGAAAGTGATCTTAACACAACTTGGATTAATTATGTGAAAAAGAGTTAGTAACAATTAGGGTTTATGTGAAAGCCTCTATATTCCTATTTGTTAATAACGATAGTTATTTGATAAAAAGGCATGATCTTTTATACCTTTATGCATTATTTTATGTGGTTATCGTTGTGGCGTTGTAACCCCGATTCTATGAGCTTTTAGTTTATTGAATTTCCCACAAGTTTCGTGTTGCTTCTGTTTTATTTCTGTCATTGGAAAGGTCACGTTTTTAAACTAAAGTGCACCTCGGCATCGCCTGAATTCTACTCGACGTCGAGTAGGTCTAGTCGACGTCGAGTACCCTTTTCTACTCGACTTGCTTCATTTTCGTTCGTTGTTGCTTTTGTTCTCTGTTTTACAGTTTTACTCGACTGAGCGGTTGACATCGAGGACACTTAGGCAACGTCGAGTGCTTCCTGAGTCGATTTGGAGATTTTCTGGACTGAAAAGGTGGGCGCTGACACGCTTCCTCTCGGATCGATCTTGACTACCTTCTACTACAACGGGAGGAAGTCTTGTATTTATTTGCTGAGATAGAGAGTCAGTTTGATTTCATATTTTATATTTATTTTCATACTTGACCATCCTCTTGCAACAACAAATTGGCGCAGTTGCCGGGGAAGCAATCAATCGCGCCCTTTTTAGTTCATTTTACTCTTCTTTTCGCTTTTTAGTTTCCTTTTACTTGCTTCTTTTTGTTTTTGTTTTTTTAGGTGCATGCGAAGAACTGATCGCACACCTATGGACCCTCTTCTCGAACTAGAACGTTTCTTCCACTTACAACAAAGGCTTAGGAGGAGACTCATGTCGACTCCCAACAATGAGAATGCGGTCGAGCTCACACTGGCACATGAGCTTGAGCAACTCCGCCTACGCATTGAGGAACTAACCGCCAGAGAAGCAGAACACGCCCGACAAGAGGTGGAATATACACAGAACCAGCAACGGTGGGAGGCAAGGGTAGATCGCGAGGTCAACGCGAGAAGGGAACTTGAGGAGCAGATTGGGCATGTCTCAGCCAACGCAAAGTAGTATTTGCATCCTACTCTGGAAGTTCCAGAATCACCGATCATTCTTCCCCTGTTAATTATGAAATTCGTCCTTCTTTTATTACTGAAATTAGGAGGAGTCAATTTAGGGGAAGACCTAATGAATGTCCTTTAGAGCACATTACCACTTTTCTAGATTTATGTGAAGCAATTGTAGATGGTGCTAATCTAGAATATCTCAAACTAAAGGCTTTTCATTGGTCCCTTGCAGGAGCAGCCTCACAGTGGCTTGAAGGATTTCCAGCACAATCAATTCGCACTTGGAACAAATTACAGGACTTGTTCCTCAACAAGTTCTTTTCTCCTCCAAAGACAGCTGCGCTCAGACAACAAATCACGGCTTTCAGACAAAAGCCAGGAGAACAACTTGCACAACTGTGGGAGCGCTACAAAAGGCATCTGAAATCCTGTCCTACGCATGGACATCCACCCTACGTCATCCAGGAGATTATCTTCAACTGCCTGGATGCGCCTAGTAAGGATCGGATCAACACCTACACTGCATATAGGTATCTCGAGTACACCCCACAACGTGCTTGGGAGACCTTTGAGACGCTGGCCAACTACGACAATACATATGGGACTTATGCAGCCTCTGCTGACAAAAGGTATGAAAGGCTTGCCCCATCTATGCCATTGTATGTGCCACCAAAGGAGGTTGATCCGAACGTCAAGGAGCAATTCTACAATGGCCAGGTACGCCATCTTACCAAACAAGTCAAATTCTTGTCTAAAAATCAGCATTGTTTGGAATGTGGGTCTGTGAGGCACAACACTACTGCGTGCCCCCATATCCATCAAGTACAATTGGCAGAATCCCACGAAGAGGTAAGGTATGCAGGGGGAAAGTACTCAGGACAACATCAGAACCAGAATTAGAGCTATTATCGCCAGCACCAACATCAGAATCCCCCGCCTTACAGAGCTCCTGGTCACCCTGACAGAGAAGGTAAGAAAGATGACATGCGGCTCATACTTGAGGAGATGCGGAGGAACCATGCAGAAAGCAAACACTCCATTAATTCCATCCAGACACAACTGCACGACGTCAACTTAAGGCTTGGGGAAATCGATATCTGGCGGAAATCTATGGAGACCCAGATTGGACAACTGGCAACATCAGTCCCCAAGCAATCAGGTACGCTCCCTGGATCCTCTGAACCTACTATGGAAAATTCTGGCTGAACCTTATAATGTCTGGGTTACTCTAATCAAACACAAGTATCTTCGTTCAACTAACATCCTTGAGTACAAAAAACGAGGTGACTCCTCATGACAATGAGCCAAATTGACAACTCTTATTGACAAATTTAAGTTAGGGCTTATTTAGTCAGTTGGAAATGGGTCTACCATCAAATTCTGGACGGATAATTGGATAATGACTTCCTCTTTACAGACCAGGGAAGATCCCCCAAATTACATTTTGGGTAGCAGATTGTGGAAGGAAAAAATTAACAATGTATTACCAAATAACATAGTCAAAGAAATCCTGGACATTCCACTTCTCGTTTCTCCCTTTGAGGATCGGTTGTATTGGTAACCTGATAGAGCGGGTTGGTTCACCACTTCGAGTGCATACAAACTAATCACATCCCAAACCTCTCTAAACTTAGACAATAAAGCTTGGATCTGGAATGTTGATGTTCCACCGAAGGTCAAAATTTTCTTATGGAAAGTTTCCCAGAATGGTCTCTTGACTGCTTCTAGGCTTGCTCAACGAGGGGCCTCTGTTCCTTCCACCTGTAGCATTTGCAACGGTGTGGCAGAAGATGATATTCATTTCCTGTTTGAATGTCAATATGTGTGTTCTCTCTTCCATCTCCCTACACACACGAACTCAACAATATCTAGTATGATATACCAATCACGAGATATAAAACCAATCATCTCCTTTCTTGGAAACAACCTTACCTCTGCGTCTAAGGTGGAGCTTGCTTTCTCTTGGTGGACGGCTTGGTACATACGGAACCAATTTGTGTTTAGGCAAATCCTCATCCCTCACCGTGATTGCTCTTTACGCACTATTAAAACTCATAAGGAGAATTGGAGTAAACTTCGCACTTTGAATGCAGTCTTGATGAGGATCCCCCCCCCCTCCCTTACAAAAACAAAATCCCAATCACCCAAGGAAGAAAAACAAGCATGGAAAGATTACATGGCGCAAACCCCCTAGGGGAACCCTCAAGTTAAATTTTGTTGGATCCACGATAGCAAACAATGACAGATCGGATGGAGCAATAATCCGGGACTGGGACGGTCGGCCGATACACATTAGCTACCAGAAACTTGGTAAGCAAAGTCCACTGAAAGCAGAAGCTCTTGCTCTTAAGTTGGGAATCCAACATGCGCTACAACTCCGTATCGACAAAATCCAAATTAAAGGTGATTCCATTCTAATCATAAACCACCTGAATAAACATCTAAATGTCCTTGGGAAATTGAACTGATCTTGTCAGATGTTAAACTCTTACTGTCGACTATGAAAGAAGTTTCATTCTTTCATGTTCCCTGGTTAGGCAATAGAGTGGTGGATAAGGTTGCACATCGTTGCCACTCTGCCTAGGGTGTCGATATCTACAACGATTCTAGTCTTTTAGACCTCATCCGTAAGGATGCTGTCGGGTAGAGCTCGCTCGCCCGAATTTTTTCCTAATAAAAAAAATGTACCTAGGAAAACCTTAACAATGAGGTTAGTTACGATATAAACTAGACACAAGTAATTAATTACAAGAATCGAAACACCTACAACGAATTAGTTACAATATTGTGACAATATTGATGACAAGGACATTTACAATAAATTAGTTACAATAAGTAATAATGGTAGTGGATCGGTTACAATTATTGCAAGTACACTGAGTGTGCTTTTGTAGGGTAGAGGAATGTTAATGGGCTAAAAGAATTATTGTAACCATTATTGTAACCTAATTATTGTTAAAACGGTATTCTTAATGATGCGTCTACATTCTTCAATGGAAGAGGAAAGATGCGTGTACAATCGTCAATGGAAGAGGAGCGTCAATTAATTGAAGAAGCGTGAAATGGAATGAGCGCTAATGGATGAGAAATAATTAGGGATTTGTTGCAATAAAATCATGGGAAAATATGTCATTACAAAAAAAAAGTATAAATAACAAAAACAAAATCTTCAAGGTGTATTTACCAATAAAAAATGGGTGAATTTGCTAAATAGATCTTTTAGAAAATCTAATTAGGTAATTGGGCCTCTCCAAAATAAAATTAGGTGAGATGTACCTAATCCAAATAATATAGTAATAGTCAATGGTCAATTGTTTGACCAATGACCGATCAACAGTTGACCATTGACCGGTCAACGGAAGACTATTGACCAGTCAACGTTCAACAATGACCAACTTATTCGGATTTTATTTTATTTTTTTGAAAGGAAAAATAACTCAAAATAATACAAAGTATCAATTTTTAACCGAAAATAATATGAACTTTCGTTTAAACCAATCTATGTATGAAGTATGCCCTTATTAACCCAAAACAATATGCTTCCTAATTTCAAATCATTTATTGTCTAATTGTCGAATCACAAGATCCCTTATTCAAAATCTAGTTGTTAAGTTGGGAAAATGTTATAATATTCCAAATTTAACAAGTAATGTTTCGGAAAATATTTTAAATACTAGGGCTCTTAATAAAGATTTTACAGACTTATGTCATTTATGACACTCTATTTGGGAGCTCAGAAATAGAATTATTTTTCGCAATACTTCGGATACAGGTATTATCTATGTTCTAACTCAAACTATAGACAAAATCTCATGTTGGAATAAACAGCAGGTAAAAACGAAGTTACCTAAACGTGTTAGACCTCCTGATAAATTGATTTGGAAATGCCCTCCAATAAATGTCATTAAGATCAATGTAGATGCTTCGGTGAAAATTGATACTCAACCGCAGGTTGGTTGTATTGTTAGGAATAATGACGGTCTAGTTCTTCGGATTCATAAATGTAACGTTAAGATGAGTTCGGTCATTCTAGCAGAAGCTTTTGCAGTTTATACAGGTATAAGACTGGCAGCGGAGATGGGGATTCGAAGAGTAATAGTTGAAAGTGATTGTGCAATCATCGTTAATGCCATCAATCAAGTGAACAATATACAATGGGAGGTCGCTCAAATAATCCAAGAGATCCATTCGTTAAGCAAAGATTTTGAGAGCGTCACAATTCAGCACTGTTACAGAGAGGCAAATGGTGTAGCTGATTTTCTTGCTAAATCTCACTTGAATTGTAATTTTATTTTGAGTTCCTGTTGTTGTGAGTTCCAGAACATCATCTTGCGAGATGATCATGGATGTCGTTAGTACATCCAATTTTTTGCCTACTGTAAAAATAAAAAACATATGCTTCCTAATTTCGTCTATTTTTCCGATGATTTTGCCATCCAAAATACCTTCTCATTTAGTATTTCCAACGATTTCGCCTGCCAAAATATCTTCTCCAAATTAACCAAAACAATAAGGTTTTCAATTACGACAATTTTTGTCGGAAAAATACATGAATTGAGAACTATATTGTTTTCGGTTAATAAAGCATAGTTTGTATATGGATTAGTTAAAGCTAAAGTTTGTATTATTTTCAGTTAAAAATTGATACTTTGTATTATTTTGAGTTATTTTTCCTTTTTAAAATGATGACATTTTTTTGATGCAATTTTATTTTTCGTTGACCACTCCTGCCACTTTTTTGATGTCATTTATTTACCGTGATGCCATTTTTCCAAAGTAGTGTTTTGATGCCATTTTTTTAATGGCATTTTTTTCTTTAATGTGATGCCACTTTTTCAAAGTAATATTTTGATGTCATTATTCTAATGTAATTATTTGATGCCAGTTTTTTAATTAAATCGTTTGACGTCACTTTTTTAATTAATCAATTGTATATCGATATATTTTCATGATTATACTTTTATTCACTGATGACACAATGCAATCATTCATGATGACATTTTATTACATTTTTATACAATTTAATGACATAAGGGCATTAAATGTGATTAAACTTCATTGATGACATCTTTTAATGATGATTTTTGTTCATTGATGACATTTGTGATTAGAGTAAGCGCAACAACTTCTCTAAAATAGAGAAAAAGGGAGATTTTAGAAAAATTGACATTTTTTCTCCCAAACAGCTTCTCCAAACTCATTTCTAAAATAAAGAAATGGATGGAGAGAAGGAAAAAATCTCTAACTTTAGAGGAAAAGAAGTTGATCTCTATAATTTAATGTTCACTTGTCCCTATATAGAATTTAATGATACAACCCCACATTTTCATCCATAATATAGAAAAAAATACAATTTCATACTTAATTACTAGTAATAAAAATATAATTATTTTTAAAAATTAATTAAAAAATTAATATGATTTGATATAATATATAAATTAGTTATGCTAAATCAATATAGATAGAAAAAAAAATCATAATTTTATAATAACTTTTATAAATAAAACAGCACAACTAATTTCATCCAATTTAATGCTATAAAATTCACATTAAAAAATTAGTCTATAAAATTTTCACTTGAACTCATAACTCATTGGAATGATTTTATTTTTATAAATTATAAATTAAGCCTCGTTAGTTAATTAATTTAATTAATTAATCATATATGATCATTCACTAATAAAATATATATTAACTAATTGAAAATAATAAGATTAAGTTTGAAAAATATTTTATCCAATTTTATGATAACTTTTATAGTAACAATCTAAATTTAATATTAATACCACTTAAAAAATAAATATCAAATTTATCACTAGATTTTGTTTTAAAAAATATCACATGAGAATATAATAATAATAATAATAATAATAATAATAATAATAATAATAATAATAATAATAATAATAATAATAATAATAATAATAATAATAAAATTAAGAAGTAATTTGGTCCAAAGGCCTTCGGCCTTTGGACCAATTACTAAATGTCCTAAAAACTTTTCTTTGCTAGTAAATGGCCAAAAATCTTTCATAATACCAACACTACCCCTGCCTTCTATTTTTCCCCCAAATCCTTCGTTTCATTTAGATCACAAGCCCTTTCTCCCCTTTCTCTGTATTTCTCCCTCCCATGAGAATCGAAGAAGCGAGTACTGCACCTCCGGGATCAAATCCTTCGCCATTCCCTTCTCCGATTACTCAATCAACACCGACACTTTTCCCGGAATTCCTGGTAATTTCAACCTCGTTGTTCCTTTCGAAATCTGTTTTTGATGGAAATTTTGATGGAAATATCAGCTTCTGAATTCGAATCTAATTTGATCGATTCCTCGCCTCTCAAATTTGATTGATTCCTCGTCGATTTGTTTTCTCCGACGCTGGATTAGTGGCGGAATGGCGGACTCCGACACCAGTGGATTAGCCTCGGCTGATGTTTGCTTTGCTTTTACAGCGTTGCCACCGATTGTCCTCTCGTCGCCTTCCTCGAGCTCATCCAAATCGACACCGACGACCTTTGATTTGCCATGGAAATCAAAAGGTACCCTGATGCTGTTCGTTGCAGTTGTTTAGATCTCACGGGATCTTCGGTCAAATAAGCTTGGTTTTGTCCGCTATGTGCCATTAATTTCATGTGCGTCGCCTCTAATCCTCGGCTTCGACGACTGTAGCTTCGAATTGGCCGCCTCGCTTCGTCGAGTTGGTTACATCGTCCAAGCTTTCTCTCCACGGGTGCTGCTCCATTTGATCTCCTTGCTTTTGTTAAGTTTGTGCAGTAAAAGTAGGTTCATTATTCATCCAATCATCCAAATTGATTGTTTTATTGATGACATACAAGTTTTGAATTCACAAGGATGAGGGAGAGTGTTCTGTATAATGCTCCAAAGTGATTATTTAGTAGATCCTTGTCATGCAAAAGCACGTGTTGTCACTAATTTAATTTTTTTACTTCTTTGATTGTATTTTATATATGATTGGTTGGATTTGTGTTTGATTACTTGTTTTTTTGTTTTTGGTTACACTATTAACAGCAGTTGGTCATTATTTCACTTGATATACTGGTGGTGATAACACTTAATTGGTACCCTTGTGGTGACAGTGATAAGGGTGGTGACAATATTGATAAGATCGAGTGGTGACAGTGATAAGGGTGGTGATAGTCCGTGTGATTACAGTGTCTATGACCCTATTTTTATAGTGGTGACAGTGTCTATAGCCTTATTTTTATAGTGATGAATGTATTTTGGGTTCTCATTAGCCCCTAATTTCACCACTATAAAAAATTTCATGTTACCACACATGTGTCACCACTGATAAGTGTGGTGACAGTGGTCCCGTAAAAAGAAAAAAAAATTCATGTTACCACACATATATTTTGGCTTCTCATTAGCCCCTATAGGGTTTGTGCTTCCCTTGTCAAAGGTTTTCCTTTGGTTACAGTGTCTATGACCTTGTTTTTATAGTGGTGACAGTGGCTATAACCCTATTTTTATTTTGGTTACAACGTCTATAGGGTTTTCCTTTGGTTACAGTGTTTATGAACTTATTTTTATAGTGGTGACAGTGTCTATGACCATGTTTTCATAGTGGTGACAGTGTCTATGACTCTCTTACCCATTCATATATTGAAGGAGAATTGTCCACCTAATGTATTTTGGCTTCTTATTAGCCCCTTTAGGGTTTGTGCTTACCTTGTCCTAGGGTTTTCCATTTAGTGACAACAATCATCTCTTAACGACGTACTGTACTTAACATTTTAGGGTTTAGGGTTTAGGATTTAGGGTTTAGGGCCTTGGTCCTAAACCCTAAAGACTTAACCCTAAACCCTAAACCATACTGTACATCACATGTTCTTTTGGCTTCTCATTAGCCCTTTTAGAGTTTGTGCTTCCCTTTTCCTAGGGTTTTCCTTTGATTACAGTGTCTATGAACCTTTTTTCATAGTGGTGACAGTGTCTATAAAGCTGTTTTTATTTTGGTTATAGCGTCTATAAGGTTTTCATTTTGATTACAGTGTCTATGACTTTGTTTTTATAGTGGTGACAGTGGCTATGACACTGTTTTTATTTTGATTACAGTGTCTATGACCCTCTTACCCATTCATGTATTAGAGGAGAACTGGCATCACATTTATTTTAGCTTCTCATTAGTCCTTATAGGGCTTGTTCTTCTTTTATGATAAGATTTCCCTTTGATTACAGTGTCTATGACCATGTTTTTATAGTGGTGACAATATCTATGCCTTTATTTTTTTTTATAGTGGTTACAATAGTAGTTACATTTTTATTTTATTTTTTATTATGGTGACACTACTTTAAAAAAATCTAAAAAACTAGAAATCAGACATTAGAGAAGAACTGTCACCACATGTATTTTGGCTTCTCATTAGCCCCTATGGGGTTTGTGATTCCCATTTCCTAGGGTTTTCCTTTGATTACAGTGTCTATGACCCTTTTTTCATAGTGGTGACAGTGTCTATGACCTTGGTTTTATTTTGGTTACATCGTCTATTACCCTCTTAGGCTCTTACTCATTCATATATTAGAGGAGAACTGTCACCATTTATATTTTGGCTTCTTATTAGCCTCTATAGGGTTTGGTTCTCTTGTCCTAAGGTTTTCCTTTGGTTACAGTGTCTACGACTCTGTTTTGATTTTGATTACAACGTCTATGGCTCTCTTACCCATTCATATATTAGAGGAGAAGTGTCACCACATGAATATCGACTTCTCATTATCCCCTATAGGGTTTGTGCTTCCCTTTTCCTAGGGTTTTCCTTTTATTAGAGTGTCTATGAATATTTTTTCATAGTGGTGACAGTGTCTATAAAGCTGTTTTTATTTTGGTTACAACGTCTATAGGGTTTTCCTTTTGATTACAGTGTCTATGACTTTGTTTTTATAGTGATGACAGTGGCTATGACACTGTTTTTATTTTGATTACAGCGTCTATGACCCTCTTACCCATTGATCATGTATTAGAGGAGAACTGTCACCATATTTATTTTGGCTTCTCATTAGCCCCTATAAGGTTTGTGCTTCCCTTATCATATGATTTTCCTTTGATTACAGTGTCTATGACCATGTTTTTATAGTGGTGACATTATTTATGACTTTATTTTTATAGTGGTTACAACAGTAATTACATTTTTATTTTTATTTTAATTGTGGTGACACTACTATAAAAACAAATCTAGAAAACTAGAAATTAAAAATTAGAGAAGAACTGTCATCACATGTATTTTGTCTTCTCATTAGCCCCTATGGGGTTTGTGCTTCCCTTGCCCTAGGGTTTTCCATTGGTTACAGTGTCTATGACCCTGTTTTTATTTTGATTACAGCGTCTATATATACGATCTTATAAAATCATAAGAGATATATATTAAAATCATAAGAGAGAGATATATTTAAGTGATATATTAAAATCATAAGAGAGATGTGTAAGGGAATTTGTGATTTCATTTTCATGCCCGAATGGAATCATAAGAGAGATGTGGGCCTTCGACCCAATATGTAATAATCAGCCCATTCCATTGTAAATAAAATAGGGAGGAATGGTTACATGAACTTTTTCCTTTGGTTACAGTGTATATGATTCTGTTTTTATAGTGATTATAGTGTCTATGACCCTATTTTTATAGTGGTGACAGTGTTTATAACCTTGCTTTTATGTTGGTTACAACTTTTATGACCCTCTTATCCATTTATATATTAGAGGTGAAATGTCACCACAAGTATTTTGGCTTCATTTGCATTAACACCCCTAATTTTATTTTTATTTTGTAGAAAAATGTGGGCAAAGGCCCATCCTGACTAATTGGTGACATATATTTTGGGTTCATTTGTAATTTTTTTTTTGGTAAGCTTGGCTTCATTTGTATTAACACCCATCATGACTATTTGATTTGGATGCATCTTCTTTGTAATAACAGACCCAAAGACACAATTAGGTACATGCGTTTTCACATGTTACACTCCCATATCGGATTATTTATATATGAATATCAAGCATCACTGCACAGAAGCACAAACTGGCAATGCTAACCACAATCTTTAATTGTAGTGTTCATGTTTTCCAACAGTATAAATAAGCAAATATCAATGGAAGCAAGAGGGGAAAGAAAACTGAAATTAAACTTTCTTTCAAGGGAAAATGGAGTGGAAAGGCAATATCAAATTCAACATTTAGTGCAAGTTTTTTAATAGAGAGGATGAGAGAGAAAACGAAGCCTTCAACGAGCTCGAAGGCCATATGGGAGCGGACATGATTGCCGCCTCCGTCAAATTCATTTGTATTAACACTGACGGAATCTGGCGAAGAGCTCGATTGCCGCCTCCGCAAAAGGAATCAGCCATTGGAGGCTGCAAAGGCATCCGATGCGCTCGATTACTTCCTCTCTCCCCCCGATGTTCTGGAACTGCAATTTCAATGGCGTAAGGAGGCAGCCATGGAAGCTCGGAGGGGAGCTCGGCAATGGGAGCGGCGGATGCCGGAGGAGAGGCCGAGAGCGAGAGCGCGGTGAGAGGATCTGGGAGGCAAATCCAAGGGAAGGAGAAGGAGCCATGGTAGCGGATCGATCGATCGATCAAATCCGACGGTAAGCCATCCCATCCCATCGATCACCGGTGCAACAACGTTTACCTAGATCCGAATGATTTCGTCGGCAATCGGAGCCCGGCGAGAGATCCCAAGGAGGCGGAGGCGAATCTGGCGATGCTTCATTGCACAAATCTGTAGATCTGTTCGCTTGGGGGAAGAAGGAAACAAATATGGAAATTATAACATAGGGGTAAAATTGGAAAAAAATTGACACTTACCTAATATTATAACCCTTGTGTCCTATGGCTTAAAATTTGGTCCCCAAATGTCCACTTAGCAAAAAAACCCCTAAAATTAATATGTCGTGCAAGAGGATGAGTAACATATAATAGTTCACCAACAAATGTGAGGCTAAATGTTAGAATTAAGTTTAAATTAAGTTTTTAGAAATGTAGAATTAAATATTTTTCATAAATGCATTTATTTATTATAGTCTTTTATAAATGTAATAATCTGTAAAATAGAGAAGCTGTTGGAGTTAGAGTGAATTTTTTTTTGAGATTTTCATATTTTAATCTCTATTTTAGAGATTTTTTACCAAAGTTGTTGGGCTTGCTCATAAACCGCATTGATCTCAATCGTTTATGATGACATTGTAGGTTGATGACATTTTTATTTATACAATTGATAACATATGAGCATAAAATTTTATTAAACTTCATTGGTGACACATTTGTGATGACATTTAATAATCTAATAACAAGAAATACCACATAACATGTCTTCCCTCCTCCTTTTTTCCGGGCTTGGGACCAGTTGTGTACCAAAACACAAGCGCAGTTAAAAACATGTTATGAATTTGCAATCACTCAACTATAAGATTCGTCTCTTATCTTCACGAGAGCTCCATTTTGGCATTTTTTATTGTCTAACAATTAGTACCATGAATTTGCAATTATATAAACAAATTCATCAAAAATGAATAATGAATTCTATGTACTCAAAACACCATTCCTACATATAATATTATATCTAAATAAAAAAAAATGATAGATAAAGATGCAATTCAAGGCATTGGTGCGGCTCATAAAAGTACCATGAGTTGCAAACAAGTTAAAGCTACACACCGAGCCCCATTCATCATCGACAAACTTCAGCAAAGTCATTTCTTTATCAACATCATACTTGGTAATTAACAATCCCTTATACCCACACTCTTATCAAGGATGGATGCACTTGCTCACTAAAGTAACAACTCGTACTTGTAAGTTGTGGCACAAAAACGACAACTGCTACAAAGCATAACACAACACAACACCACACAGCTTTGTGTATTGTATATCTTATCGAGCAAAGCGCAAAAAAGGTAAGAGGCTGACAGGGGACAAATTCTCCAATCAAGGTATATTAATTATCCTATAATTCTAATGCTGGATAGCAGAGGTACAGTTAGGCATAAAGGCTTGGTTGCTAACTTGAAAATGATGAGAGATTACCCCGAGCAATGAGCTCATATTTTACACTTGTAGCTTGTAGTTGTATCATTTGCTACCACATCATATATACCTCTCAAAATACAAATGCCCTATTATTCACATCTGAGCACCTCAATAAAGCACTATTTATTTATTTATTTACTTATCAAAGATTTGAAGAATCAAGAATTAGGTACCTGCTAGTTTACCATCACTCCTGTAGACTTCAATCCCATGAAGCCCAGCCTCTTTCAAACTCTTGAGGATTGGAGTGGGATTCTTCAATGCCCATGGATGGGCTAGTACGGCTAGACCTCCAGTTTCACATATGAATTCAACTGCTGCTTCAGCGGAAGGCTCAGCTCCCCTACATCAGTTACAAAAGACGAACTGAGCATACTTGTAAAAGAAGTGCAATTCTCTTCAATATCCTTTCTTACAACGTACACATCTTCACTACTTTCCAGAAAGGAGCTTTTGCCGGACTGAGTTAAACCCAAGTGGATTCCAACACTAACTATGGAACAACCAAAATGTCACTGAAAGTCATGTCTTCATTCAAATCCTTGCCATACCAAAAAGTACTCACTTACTATATGCAGGTCCATCGTCAAAGACTCATAGAGGTATCTGGCAAATGCTTGCTTTAGATTATCCACATAACCAGCCTCAACCAGTGCCCTAGCAACATGCAGCCTACTGGGTGCAACTCCACTGCCTGCATTTCTTGTAACATGATCCCACTTGAGAGGCACTTTCAGCCTATTTAATTTGAAAACAATGTTTTTGGCATGGAGGTAACGTCCATCTCTTATGTTGGGCAAGAATTTCTCGAAATCATCAAGTCTGGTTGGTCCAGCTACTGTAATATGCAAGAAGGTGAACTGGTTCTTCAGATGCAGGATCCTCACTGTCCATCCACTCAATTTCATCAGAATCAATCTCTTCATTGATAAGTCAATATGAATCTATGTGGACATTTCATTCATCACAATTACTATTATCCAAAAGAAGCTAATTTTCGGGTGGGTTATTCAAAGGAAAAGGACATATTTTACTTCTCTAAGACATAAATACATTATTTTAATCAAATCCCGCACAAGTTGAAAAATAGGATATCGCTAAATTGGAGAACCAAATCCTAATGTCCGTGGCAAGTCTTGTTGGAAATGAAATTTGATCTGAGATCTGGACTGTGCATCAGAGAGAAGACGGAGAACGGAGGGAAATTCTGGGTTTGTGTGTGTATTCAATGTTTTGTTCATTACACTTGAAAATGAAAGAAGAGCTATTTATACACAGAAAGCAATTTGGACTGGCCCAATACTCATAACCAAGCCCATACGAATATAAAACCTCCTACAAATATAAAACCTATGCTCTGTATAAACTTGCATCCTAATACCCCCTCTCAAGATGGAGACGGTGAGCTCACGACTCCAATCTTGCGCAACAATGGTCGAAGAGAAACTCCAGGAACGTTCTTTGTTTGAAAATCTGCAAGCTATGCGTGGGAAGGAATATGATCAAGAGTCACCAGCCCTTCAAGCAACTTTTCTCGAGCATAGTGACAATCCAACTCGATATGCTTGGTACGCTCATGAAAAACCGGGTTTCGAGCTATATAAACAGCAGCCTGATTATCGCATTTGATGGTCACCGGAGTAATGTCAGGAACCCCAAAACCATGGAGAAGCCTGGTTAACCAAGCGAGCTCTGTGCAAACTCGTCGAATAAAACGATATTCGGCCTCTGTCGAAGATAAGGAGACAACTTGCTACTTCTTGGATTTCTAAGAGATTAAACAAGACCCCAGAAAAATCAAATACCTGCTGACAGATCTCCGAGTGTAAGGACAACTTGCCCATGGTGCTCTAAAGGGCAAACCACAGGAGGTCCTGAGCAAGGAAAATCAAGGAAAATATCGTTGATGAACCGTTGTTGGCTAAGAAGCAAACCTCCATCAACCTTGATGAACTCAATACCCAAGAAGAAGCTTAGAGAACCCAAATCCTTAATTCGGAATTCAGTGTCAAAAAATCCTTTGACAACCTGCATTTCTATATTATCACTCCCAATGATCAAAATATCGTCCACATAAACCGCAATGAAAGTAGCTAAGCCTTTCTTCTTGCGATAAAACAGTGAATGATCATTCTTAGACAAAACATAACCTCTATTGATCAAGGCTTGAGATAAACGAGTGTACTGTTGCCTCGAAGCTTGCTTGAGTCCATATAGGGACTTCTTGAGGAGACAAGCTTGATTTTGTCCTTGAACCAATAAACCAAAAGGAATCTTCATAAAGACTTCCTCATCAAGATGTCCGTGAAGAAACGCATTATTCACATCGAGTTGCATAATAGCCCAATTCTGCTGCAAAGCAACTGTAACAAGCACCCGGACTATTGTCATTTTGACAACGGGAGAAAAAGTTTCGTTGTAGTCCACCCCCTCTTTTTGTGTGAACCCTTTGGCCACCAAACGAGCCTTGTAGCGCTCTATACTACCATCAGCTTTCCTCTTTACTTTAAAGACCCATTTGCAACTAATAGCCTTTTTTCCTTTAGGCAATGTAACAATCTCCCAAGTAGCATTGTCATCCAATGCTTTAAACTCATCTTGTATAGCCTTTTGCCGAACAGAATACTCACATGCCTCCTGGAACATCAAAGGCTCAAAATCTGGAGAAGAAGAAACTGAAGAGGAAGCTGATGGGAAATCAAACGTGGAGGTGATGGTGTGAAAACATAAACCACCACTGTCAGTGCAAAGAGAGCACATATAATCAGATAGATAAGATGGAGGATGGTGTTCTCGGGAGGATCTGTGAGGAACAAATTGTTGATCAACTGACTGAACAACCCGTGGTGGATCACTGACAGAAGCAGATATATCATCATCAATAACAAACGTAGGAGGTGGAGCCAGAGAAAAGGAAGGTTGGCTATCAGAATTGCGGATGGAAGAAGTTTTGTATGGGAAAACCTCCTCGTGGAAAACGACATCTCTGGGCACAAAAACAGTCTTGGTTTCAAGATTATGTAATTTGAAACCCTTCTTCCCTCCAGGATAGCCAAGGAGAATGCGAGGAGAAGCTCTAGCAGAAAACTTGTCACGCCCTTGCTGAAGTGTAGAAGCAAAGCAAAGACAACAAAAACAACGAAAATACTCATAACTAGGTGCCACACCATGAAGCAACTCAAAAGGAGATTTCATTCTCAACAACTTGCTAGGCAATTTGTTGATAATATGAACAGCAGTCAAGACACTGTCCCCCCAGAACCGCTTTGGCAAACAGGACTCAAACATTAGGCTACGGGCAACCTCCAAAATATGCCTATGTTTACGTTCAACCACCCCGTTTTGCTGGGGAGTAGCTACACAAGACTGTTGATGGATAATGCCTTTTTCAAGAAGAAACTGAGAGTGCCCACGACTACCCCCTAACTCCAAGGCATTGTCAGAGCGAAGAATACGCACAGGCTTCCCAAATTGCCTCTCAGAATAAGCAATGAACTGTCTAATGGCAGTGAATGCACTAGACTTGTCAGGCAATAGTTGTACCCAAGTAGTGCGCGTAAAGTCATCAACCAAAGTCAAAAAATATTTGAAATGATCATAAGTAGGCACACGGTAAGGACCCCAAACATCCACATGAACTAAATCAAAAGCATCTTTAGTTTTGATAGAACTTAACGAAAAAGGCAAACGAGCTTGTCTTGAACGAGCACAAACGGAACAAGATCTCAAAACAGAATGCAAACCATCTGTCGTAGCTATACAGGGCATAGTTTGGAGTCTATGAGGATGTAGATGACCTAACCTCTTGTGCCAAATTGCAGCATCCACAACAACCGACACTTTATTTGAATAAGCAGCTAACTGTTGACGAGGATTGTACCCCAAAACGAAAAAGATCCTTCACCATATCACCAATCTTCATAGGGCTCATCATCGAAGGAGTCTGCAAATAGCAACCTCTTGCAGTAAATATCACAAAAGCATTCAATTCCCTAATCAACTTTCCCACATATATCAAATTGCAAACGAATTTGGGAACAAACAAGACATTATGCAAGATAAACCCTTGCATAATCTCTACTGTCCCTACTGTAGTGATTCGAGTTGTCTCTCCCGTGGGCAAAGTGATCATAAACGAACGAGACAGCTCATAAGAACTGATGAATAATCTGAGATCACTACACATATGGCCACTAGCCCTACCATCAACAATCCAAATCCGACCATCTAGAAGTTGTGTGGAAAGTGTCGTACCTGAAAACCCTGTAAAATCGTCTGCACTTGGCTCTTTGCTAGTAGAAGAAGAACTTGAAGACTGCAAAAGGCAACCAATTGTGCAATCTGATCGCTAGAAAAATCTAGTTTCTGGACTTGTGAAATAGAATCTGGTTTCTGGACTTGTAAGACTCATTAAGCCCCATTAACAACTGAATTATCTTCATATTTTCATCAGATTTTGATATATAAGTCTCAAAACCATAGGTGCAACCACAAGTGCAGGTCGGCATATTCTTCATGCTATCAAGCTCATCCCAAATCGATTTCACCTTTGTAAAATAAGAGGAAAACGAACTCGTACCTTGAACGGGGTTGCACGACTCTTGCTGCTTAGTGTACAGTTGAGTTCCTCCCACATTGCTGTAACGAGATTCAAGCTGACGCCAAATCGCATGCGCAGTGTTGTTGTAAATCACACTGCGTTTGATATTGGGACTAAGACTATTGACAATCAACGAGATCATCGTGTCATTACAGCGATCCCACCACAAAAGCTTTAGAGAATCTGCACTCGGCTTAGCAATCGCACCAGTGATGAATCCAGTTTTGTTCTTCGCCGACAAGGCAATACGAATTGAACGTCTCCATTCACCAAATCCCTTTCCATCGAACGCAGGAGTCACAAGAATCATCCTTGGATGATCACTAGGATGAATATAATAAGGATCATTTGAATCGATCGTCGTCGTTTGCTCCAATGTCATGGTAGGGTTGAGAAAATAGCGCCAAGCAAAATTGAACAAAAGGAAGCCGAAAGAAGATGAATAAAGAAGAATCTAAGAACGATACAAGCTCAAATCAACAAATCAAGTTCTGATACCATGTTGGAAATGAAATTTGATCTGAGATCTGGGCTGTGCATCAGAGAGAAGTCGAAGAACGGAGGGAAATTCTGGGTTTGTGTGTGTATTCAATGGTTGGTTCATTACACTTGAAAATGAAAGAAGAGCTATTTATACACGGAAAGCAATTTGGACTGTCTCAATACTCATAACCAAGCCCATACGAATATAAAACTTCCCTACACATATAAAACCTATGCTTTGTATAAACCTGCATCGTAACAAGTCTAGAAGGCATAAATACATTATTTTATGACTTTAGAGAACTGTTATTTGCTCTTCAAAAATGAAATCGGTATCATATGTTCTCTTCTCTTTTTATTCATCAAATAGAAGCAACTCTTTCTTAATTTTCCTTTTTGCTTCTCCAGAACAAGCAACTAAACAAAGTGCTAACATAAGCTAGTCACAACATGTTTTCAGAACAGGCAACTTTTTAGCATACGAGTCACATAGAGGGGAAAATCATGGAGATAAAACTTACCGATTTCGTTGACAATCATACAACCACCAATCCAAGTTGAAATTGAGTCAATGAGCTACCATGGAAACACACTTAGAGAGAAATTTCATGAAGTTTGACCAAACCAAACCTACATCGCCAACGAAAACCTATGAATCGAGCTGAGAGGGAGAGCGAGGTGGAGTGCACGCAGCGGGAGCCGAGTTTAGATATCGAACCGGTGCACAGGGCCCGAAATCGGAGCCCAAAGCTGGTCGTACGTTGGATTGAAGGTGATGAGGTGTTGACTGGCTTGGTTAGGGCTCTACTAGAACCGGAAACGGTGAGGGAGATCTCCAGAATTGATGGCAACGCTCAGCGGTGGCGGTGGAACATGCAGCGAGAGTGGAGGAGAAAGAGAGGGCTCGCCAGAGGCAGAGAGCGCTCGACGCCATTACGGTTGCTTGCTAGGGCTTGAGAGATGTGAGTGGAAATCTGAACGAGAAAGGGAGAGCAAGAGAACGGTGTGTATATTAGGGGCTAATTTTTTTTGAAAGGGGTATTACATGGCTAATTTTTTTCAGGGGTATAATTACTTAATTAAATTTTACTAGAACTATACCCGCGCCAATGGTGCGCAATTTAATAGTAAAGTTATGAATATTAAATAATACCAAAAATTTACCGATAAAAATACACATATTAGCGGTTAGAAAATAATAAAGTAAAGTGTATAATACGTAGTATGTAAGGGGTTAGGATGATTTCGTAAACGCATACAAACTGCTCAGGCAAGGCAACTGCTCTCTTGTCATAAAGATATAATCATATTGAAATATTCCATAAGTGGATATCCATTATAAATTAAATTAATATTATAAAATAATAGTAAAAGTATAGATAATTAAATGTTTTGAATTAAACCCATTGGTTGAAAAAGAAATTAAAGTAGTATATATAGATATATATAGATAAATATTACTAATATTAATTTTATGTTTACTTATTATTAATTTTATGTTTTGAATTAATCCCATTGTTTTTTTTTAAATTACTAAAATTGTAGTTTAGGCTAAGGTGATTGGTTAAAAAGCCTAAGATTAAGGGGATGGCGCCACGTCATCAGTAAGGCTTTTGTTTTAAGGGTGTTTTTGCTAACTAGCTTATTTTGAAGCTTTTATTAGGTAATTAGCACCCAAACTAATTTAATTAGTTTGGGTTAGCACCCTTCCCAAATGGTTAATGGTCAACTATTTGACCATTGACTGGTCAACGTTGACCGTTGACCGGTCAACGGTCAAACAGTTGACCAACTCCATCAGATTTTTATTTTTATTTTTATTTTATTTTATTCTATTTTTATTTTTATTTTTATTTTTATTTTAATAATGGTTACATATTTCGTGATGCCATTTTTTGCCGTTTTGATGCCACTTTTTTTATTATATTTTATTTTCGCTTTAATGCCACTTTTATAATGAAATGGTTTTATGCCACTTTTTAAATGCCACTTTTTTCAAAATTTGATGACATTTTTTGTTTAATGTAATGTCACGTTGAACATTGATGCTTTTTTTTTACTGTTAACTATTGATGACGTATTTTTATGTCAAATGTTTGATGATATTTTTGTTACTGTGATGCCATTTTTTAATTACATTTTATTTCCGCTTTGATGCCACTTTTCTAATAAAATGGATTGATGACATTTTTTTAATGCCACTTTTTTTTAGAATCTTGATGACATTTTTTTGTTTACTGTGATGCCATATTGATCATTGACGCCATTTTTTTTACCGTTGACTACTGATGACACTTTTTATATCAATTTTTTGATGATATTTTTTTTACCGTGATGCCATGTTTTTTGAAGGTAATGTTTTCGTGATGCCATATTTTTTCAAGCTAATGTTTTGATGACATTTTTTTCTTTAATGTGATGCAACTTTTTCAAAGTAGTGTTTTGATGTCATTTTTGTAATGTAATTATTTGATGCCATTTTTTTAATCAAATCGTTTGATGCCACTTTTTTTTTTAATTTAATCAATTGTATATCGATATATTTTCATCGATTCTACTTTTATTCACTAATGACACGTTTGTGATTACACTTCATTGATGCAATCACTTGTGGTGACATGTTTATTTATTACATTTTTTATATAGTTGAGGACACAAAAGCATAAAATGTAATTAAACTTGAGTGATGGCATCTTTTATTGACGAATTTTATTCATTGATGACATTTGTGATTACACTTCATTTATCTCACTCATTTGTGATGACATTAGTTGTTGATAACATTAAATAAATTGGAATTCCCTAGTCCTAGATGGAAAAGATGGAAGATTGCAGAACAACCAACAAGAAACTAAAAGCACCAAACCAAAAAGAAATCATGTACGATATAAATCTTCACAGGAAACACAAAGAGGAAAAATGAGACCTATGTTTGAATAGGTAAATATATAGATGGTTGGCTAAAAAGCCGGGGTACAAAATTCGTAAGACCATACCGTGAATCTTACGGTAAGAGATTGAAACCCACCGAGTTCTACCACAAATTTCCAACACACTACGACCCCATTTCCATAAAAAATGCCCATCCTCGTTACTAACCCCACAATATAATATTACCACCACTTGAAACCACAAAAACTAATCCAATTCTACACGGCAAAGACTCACAAAAGTCAAACAAAACCCAAAAGCCAATATTAAAAAGCAGGGCCGTCCAATCGAATTCGGAGGCCTTGTGCTAATCTTAAAATGTGGCCCTAATAAAAAAAAATTCCATAAAATTAAAATAAAATACTTCCATAGAATAAAATTAAAAATAAATAAAGTATACTTGTTTGAGCCTTATCATTTTCTAGTGACCTGTTGATAAAGTTTTGATTTAAAGCTTATAATAATGTGTAAGTTAGGGGCATTACCAGCTCTTTCTAGTCTTACAAAGTACCCGAACGATTTTCAAAGTAGTTCGGTTGGGAAGGGCCCTGATCCAATTCCAGTGAACGCACAAATAATTGAACACAATCAACCTCCCAATGAATAATACGGAGTACAACGCAACTTACAACGAACCACCCATGGATTGCCATTACTGAGGGAGCAAGGCAAAAAATTGAACAAGAGTACACTAGTAAATCAAAGGACAACACAACAACTTAAAATTAGTAAACCAACTACGAACAATAAAAGTAATTGAAAGAAAATCAATACCCCAACTTAAAATCAGCAATTGGGTAAGCAATTACGTACACCAACCAACTACGAACAACAGAGCTATTAAAACAACAAATTGACTCCAAAATTGGTCAATTGAGTTTGAATGGCATTAAAACCCAAAATTCATCCTCTAAACTCCAAAATAAACAAAAAAAAAAAAATTAATCAAATATGAAATTCACCCTTTCTTCCCTTCCTTTTCTTTGTGGGCACTTCCAAATGGAGAAGATGGAGAACCAGGAGGATGATTCGAGGAGTTGAATTAACATTAGATATCGCTGAATCAAAACTCGATGATATCGGAGTGAGGTAGGAGTGGGGCGAATAAGAAGAGCGTGAAGAATTTTTGAGGATAGGCCGAGCAATTTAAACCAGCAGATGAAGCCATGAAGGTCTGATGAAGATGGAGAGAGGCGAGCTTTCCGATGAGCGAAAAAAACGAAGCGTCTGAACCTCTTTCCAAAATCAGGCCACGCCTTTTGCCCTTTATCATTAATTTGCCCATTAAAAAAATTTAATATATATGTATGTATTACGGAGCAAAATATATATGGGCCCTTTGTATTTTTGGGGTACTGTTCCATTGGGCTCTTTGAACAGCCCAATGGACGGGCCTGTTAAAAAGCTGCAAAAGGAATCAGCTTTTAACAAAAGCAAAGGGAAAAGAGACCATGTGAAGCATCGCCAGCACGCAACCTCACGCGCCAAAGAACACCACCAAACCCTACGCCACAAGGACAACACCATGGCAACACCGGCAGCACAATCAGCAACAAATCTCCGATGACGCAGCAGCAGGAGGAGACTGCCGAGAACCACCACCCAAGGCCGAAAGCGACCAGCCCCAAAATCACCACCAACACAACCACCAGGCCAAATTAATCAATTTATCCCCAAATTAATCAATTTATTCCAAACCCTAATAGTTCAGATCTTCAAATAATGCAGGTAAACTATCAATTAATACGAAATTCAATATGAAAAACATTAGAGGGAAGGAGATTTACCATAAATCAAGGCAACAGGGGTTCAAATGGGGGAATAGGAAGACAAGGGAGGAGGAGGTTGAAGAAGTGAGAGGATCCTGCGCGCGGGAAGCTGCTGTGTCGGCGGCGGCTGCCGGTCCGCGGAAGGTGGCTCACGGAGTCGTGGTGAGAGCGGTGGCCAGCCCGGAGCAGGGGCGCCTGGGAGGAGGGGGAGAAGCGTCCGCGGGAAAGCTCAGAGAGCAAATGAGCGAGAAAGAGAGAGGAGGTACAGGGTGCTAAGGGTTAAAAAAAATTTGACAGATGCTACCACGGCTCAAAAAAAATTAAAGGATGTTAATTAGCTAATTAAATTACGAAAGGTGATATTTCACCAAATTTTCTCTTGTTTTAATAGTTAGTAATAGATGTTTTTTTTTAAATTACTAAAATTGTAGTTTAGGCTAAGGTGATTGGTTAAAAAGCCTAGGATTAAGGGGAGGGCGCCACATCATCGGTAAGGCTTTTGTTTTAATAGATAGTAATAGATGTTTTTTTTAAATTACTAAAATTGTAGTTTAGGCTAAGGTGATTGATTAAAAAGCCTAGGATTAAGGGGAGGGCGCCACGTCATCGGTAAGGCTTTTGTTTTAATAGTTAGTAATAGATTGTTTTTTTTTAAATTACTAAAACTGTAGTTTAGGCTAAGGTGATTGGTTAAAAAGCCTAGCATTAAGGGGAGGACGCCACGTCATCGGTAAGGCTTTTGTTTTAATAGTTAGTAATAGATTAAAGGTAGATTTCACCAAATTTCCTCTATAAAAATTAAAAAAGGGATAGTTAGCTAATTATCCCAATAATTTTACTACTTAGGTTTAACTACATATTCCCTCTGTTAATTAAAACATGTCGTTTTAGACATTTGCACATTTTTTTAAGAAAGCAAACAAAAATACACTTATACCCCTAATTATTACTTTACTTTTCCACTTTATTGAAAAGTACAACTAATAAATCCCTAATTATTACAAGTGTAATTTTAAAAAGTGAACACTCGCGAGGTATACAACTCTTTTGCATATTTCGCGTGGTGCCCCTGACATTTGTATATATTTCGGATCGCGCCCTTCCTCGGTTAAATTTAACTAAGGCTCCAAACTCTGTTTGTTTTAATTAAAAAAACGAAAAAGAAATAAAGAAAGGACGATTGAAGCGACGAAGGCTACATATAGAAGAGAAGGAGAAGGCAACGTGATAAGCGAGAGAGAGGCCGGCAATTTTTCACGTGGTACTCGACGCCGCTAGCGCCGGAGGGATAGAATAGAGGAGGGACGACGACGGCGACTATGAGCTCTTGATTGCCTTGGTAACAGAGACGATTCTTTCACATGAGAGAGAGGGAGTCCCTCGATTTTTGCGTGGCCCTCGAATCCGCCAGCACTAGTGGAACAAACGAGAGGAGTGACGACGCCGACGATTATGAGCTTTTAACTACTCTGGTGTCAAGGTAACAAGCCACTGAGAGAAGGAGAGAAAGAGAAAATTTGATCGGAGACCGACGACACAAGGAAGGAGAGGAGACATCGAAGTTTGGCGACATCGAGCAGCGACGACTGGTCTTCGGGGCGGAAAAAGTAAGGCACTTTTGAAAAGTCCTGAAATTTTGTGTTTCGAATTAGGATTTTTAGTTTGAGTTTATGAATTTGAGTGTGGAGTTTAGATAGATGTGGACTGAAATCTAGATGGATTTGAATTCGAGTTTAACTTTGACTTTGTAAATTTGGGGATAAGGGTTTCGGTTACAGTGAATTCGAGTTTGGAATTCTTTGAGTTACTAATGTTTAAAGTTGTATTGGGGCATCACAACTGTTGAAGCTAAGATGGCAAAAAAGATCTCATGAGTCCTACCTGTAAGCTGATTGCATTAGATGGGTTGATTTTTCATGTTGCTCAATTTTTGCTCAATTCCAATACAAGATCTATGTGCCGCATTTGAGTAACAACAACTTTTCTGGAGAGCTACCTTTGTCAATGCGAAATTGCACTCATTTGACCATCTTGGAATTTGCAAGTAACAAATTTACCGGAGTTTTACCATTTTGGATTGGAGAAAGCATGACATACTTGATTGCTCATTTTGTAGAAGAGCAAGAAACACACAGTATATTAACTCATTGTTCTGTTAAACTAATTTGAATTTTGAGTACTCTTAATGGTTAGGATTTCATTGAAACTGGAACAAGCACCAAATGAATTCAGAATACATGCACACAACATTTTATAAAGCCTATTAGCTCGGCTGGTCGAGCAATGTGTTTATACACATAAATGTGGGATTGACTCCCACCTAGGCTAAAGTGGAACAAGGATTGAAACCTTAAATCCGAATAGCTTTCAATCTATTAGTTTCTATTAGACCTGTCAAAACATAACCCGACCCGACCGCCCGGAATTTTTCGACTCAAGACCCGGAAATTTTGACCCGGAAATTAATTTTCGACCCGAACCCGAAAAACCGGAAATTTTCCGGGTAATCTGGGTTTCGACCCGGTGACCCGATTGACCCGGTAATTTTGACTCGATTTACTCGATTGACCCAGTTGATTTATAATTAAATCTAATTAATTTTTTATATATATAATTAAAATTTATCGCAAAATTATCAAATCATGATTTTTTTAATTTAAAAAAGAAAAAATTAAAAAATCCGAAATCGACCAGAAATGACCCGAAACTCGGTCAAACCCGGGTTCTAGTCAACCCGGAACCCGTTTTACCCGAGACCCGAAGTGACCCGACCCGAATGATCCGTTTGACAGGTCTAGTTTCTATCATAAGCTATTTTACAATGCATCTTGTTTGTTGTCATACTTCAATGTGTTTATTGCCTTATATCTCAAACATAGAAAAATGATAATCAGAGAGAATTGGATGTGGTAATCAACAAGTAATCTATTTGCATCTCCAAATTGGATTTAGTATGGTAATTTCATCAATTGAACATCATTTTGAACCCACATCTTTGTGCTCAAACACATTGCTCTACCAATTGAGCTAATAGGCTGCGTGTCAATCTAAGCTTAATATTAGTTAGTCTCAAATAAAGTCAATCTCAATCATAAATAAGCTTAATGACAAAGTGGAAATAATATAGCTTACTCTGCTATTATATATCATGATTGAATCAAACCATGGAAAAGGGGATATCCTATATTTCTTTCTTTTAATTTTCTCAGAAAACGAGAACTAGCCTTGATTTTGATTGTCTTGAATCACAATATAAGCTCTTCTAAGTAGAAAACTATATAACAATATACATTATCCAGCTTTCCAGACTGTGAACCATAATGTCCCTAGAGAATCAAAAGAGTAGAAAACTGAAAGTCAATCGAACTTGTGTATCATGAAAGGTGAAAGCGCAAGACCGGCTACAGAGTTGATACAAACATAAAGTGATGAAATTTGTTTGGCTTTTAGTCCAAGACATCACTCCTTACCTCAGGGGTACCACACAAAATTTATATCATCTCTGTTTGATTTAAATATCATTTATATTTTCACCAATAAACTCAATCCAACAAGGGTCTTACTGCCAATATTAGAAATGGTGTATTATAGCTTACATAATTTCTGCAGATCAAAGAAAGAAATCTTAAAGCAACTCAATAGCTCTGGTGACGGTTTGAATCAGATCAAACTACCAAAAAAATATTGATGTCTTCAATCAATAAAGTAGGTGATCATGTGTTTGGTAAGACAGACTAATAAGCAAATTGAATCCCATAGCTCACAAATCAGCTTAAAGATAAAAGTTAAACATACTAGTTGAGTATATGCAGTAACTTGTTCTCTTCATGTTCTAAGAATTAAATATCACAAGAATCCATTACTCTAGCCACAAATTGAATCTATGGAGGATGTTGATTCCTCATTCTAGCAGCATAACAAAACGTAAAATTTGTGATTCTTAATTAATCTAGTCATAGACGGATAGACCCCTAAATCTCATACCTATAAACCCAAATATTCGGGAAATCCCTAAATTGAATCACATACCTGGGATTACATGGCGGCGCCGTTGTCGTCTTTGGAGCCACTCACCATCGCCGTCATTGCCTTGTTCGGTCGCTGTCCTCCAATCGAAATCGTCCTCCATCGCACCTTCCTCCTCTTCTCTGACGGGTTGATTTCACTGCGAGTTGTGGCAATATAAGCCAAAGTTAATCAAGCAAATAGGCATATTATTTGTCATTCTGTTGGAAGGCATTTAAACAAACATTTGGAAGACAAATCAATTTGAAAACCATTCATTTTCTAGAGAATTGCCAAACAAATATAATTTCTTCTAGATTATTTTCTTGGTTATGACAGCTGAACACAAACTGTCTACATAGACTGGTAAACCCCGAATTCGAAATCTAATTCCCCATTTCGAAATCCAATTCCTAAACCCTCAATTCGACCCCAATTCGAAATAAGTATGCAACAACTCCCCATGACGCAAATTAAATGAGATTCATATAAAATTGATCGCTAAATCTAATTCCCCAATCCAATTCAAAGAGCCTCCATCTGCAATTCAACCCCATAACCAGTGGAGGAGGGAAAGAAGAAAACTTACTCCGACGCATGCGTCACTAGGTGCTCCACCTGATCGGCGTCTCCCTTCATCGGCGGCATTCATGTCTCTCTCTCGCCTTCGAGCTTTATTTCTTTCTTTCGTTTTTTATAACTTCAAAAGTAACGGAGCTTTGAACTTCTCTGTTAAGTTTAAGCACGGAGGGCACGACGCGAAATGAACCAAAATCCCAGGGGTACCACATGAAATATGTAAAAGAGTTGTATATTCGGTGAAAATTGCAATACCACAAAGGCACCTCGTGAAATTTCCGTAAAACAAAAGAATAATGTTGTGCAAAATATACCTAAATGATGGAGACATATTCAACTCATAAATCTCTCAACAGTCACGGTAGGGTTCTATAAAAGTTCAATATCTATCAACCAATCACGGTAGGGTAAGTGCAATTATAGAGGATGATATAGGCAAGGGTAGTTTAGTAATACAGAAGTGTAAAATAGGGGCAATTTAGTCCACACAGACATATGGGCCTTGGGATATAAATGTGTAATTGGGTGGAGTTTGTTAATCAAGAAAAATCAGTTCAACATTTTCGGTTACTCCCTCTCCATCTCCACTGTATTTCAGTTCTTCATTTAGTGCTTCCATGGCGATCTAATTGAAGATCCTTGATCAATTCGGGGCTCTTTACATGGTATCAGAGCTCGACGGTGTTCGATCATTGATTGGAAGCTATTGAAGTCGAAAATCGGAAGAGATGGCAGAGAATCTGGTTGCGAATGGTGTGGTTGGAGAAACAAGATCTGGTGGTGGAAATATGAACGATCCACTGAATCTCTCCAACTCCGATCATTCAGGAGCGCAATTGGTGGCCAACACCTTCAACGGACTCAATTTCTTGAGCTGGAGCCGAGGAATGAAGATGGAAGTTGGAGAAAAGTATAAGATCGCGTTCATTGAAGGAAGTTCCGATCCAGAGTCAGTCACGCAGGCAGATATTCCGAGATGGAAGCGGTGTGATTACATGGTGAGATGCTGGATATTGAACTCCATGAATGCGGAGATAGCTGAGAGTTTCATGCACGTTGATTCTGCGAGAGAGATTTGGCAAGAAATTGAGGAGCGGTATGCACAGACGAATGGTCCTCTTCTCTATCAGCCGAAGAAGAGCCATTGCAATCAGACTCAAGGAAATCTGAACATTGCCGATTATTTCAGCAAGATGAAGAAGCTCTGGGATGAAATTCTTACTCTCAAAGGAGTTTCAAAGTGTACTTGTGAAGCCAGAAACAGATGCAGTTGTGGATTATCCAAGAAATTGGAAGAATCTGACAACCGCAACAAACTCCTCCAGTTCTTGATGGGATTGGGAGACACTTATGAGAGTGTGAGGAATCAGATCCTCTCAACGGATCTGTTGTCAACTTTTAATAGAGCTTACTATTTGGTTAAACAGGTAGAAGCTGTTGGTGGATCAAACAGTGGTGATTCTTCACAAGATGGTAGTGCTTTTGCTGCTGGCAAATCAAATGGTTGCAAGAAATCCTTCAAGAAGGATAAATCAGACAAAGTGTGTAGTCACTGTGGAATGACTGGACACACCATGGATGGATGTTTCAAGATTATTGGCTATCCAGATTGGTTCAAAGATCTGAAAGGCAAGAAGGCAACTAAGTCATCTGCAAACGTAGCAGGAATTTTTGAGTCTCCATTGGATGATAATGAAGAAGAGATAGCAGAGGATGGCACAGGTTTTGACATGGCCTTGTTAATGCCGTTTGCCAAGAGGTTTTGAAGGCCATGAAAGGCAAAGGACAAGCTCAGGGGGCATCAACAAGCTGTGCAGGTACATCTCTTGCTATGTTTTCTTCTAAGACTCAGATTAAGGATGCTTTGACTTGGATCATTGACTCCGGTGCCACCGATCATATGATATATGATGAGAAATTGTTACAACATAAACGTGTGTTGAATCATCCAATTAAAGTTTGTCTTCCAGATGGGAGAATAAGGCAAGTTAAAGATATTGGGGATATCAAACTTGCGTCAGGAATTCTATTGAAAAATGTATTTCATGTGCCTGATTTCAAGACCAATCTGATGTCAGTTGGAAAGATTGTTGATGATACTGATTTAGATGTGAATTTTAAGAGAACAAAGTGTGTGTTTCTGGACCCTAAGAGTGGTCAAGAAGTTCCCAGTGCAACAAGGCTAACTGGAAGGCTTTTCAAGGCTACTTTGCAAACTGAAGTTGGTTCCCATAGTTAGTGCAGTTCATGTGGCTTCTAAGTCATCTAAGTCTAGTTTTCATTCAAATAAAGTTGTTTCTAACCAAGTGTGGCATGCTAGACTAGGACATATTTCATTTTTAAAACTCCAGCATGTTCAGGGATGTCACCTTACAAGAAGTGACAGCGTATTTTATGAGGCATGTATCATGGCCAAACACCATTCAACTCCCTTTATTGTAAGCAAGACTATAGCTAATGCAAAGTTTGATTTGATTCAAATGAGATGGGTTTGTGTAATCTGAAAATTCAATGAATAACTAATGTCTTATGTATGTATTGCTAGTTCACGTTGTTGGGGTGGTGGACTTAGCCAAAAATTTGTTGACGGTAAACAAATCAAAGAACTTTCTGAGATGGGTGCTGATCTCCCCACAGGGAGTGCAAAAGGAAAACTAGAACGAAAATTAAAACATAAAAACTAAGCTAAATCAACTACGGTATGTACCACCTCAATAACAAATCTAAATGTTCTTGGGAAATTGAACTCATCCTATCGGATGTCTAACAAACCCTTTGCCACCTCAATAACAAACCCCGTTTGCGCAATAGATCGAGTGACTGATAAGGTTGTACATCTTTGCCACTCAGCCTGGGTACCGATATTTGCAACAACTCCGGTCTTTTAAACCGCTCTCGAATACTCACCCGAACTTTTTCCTAATTTAAAAAAAAAAAAAACTGGTCTGTGGAGCCCTCATAAGCTGAACGTGAAACGGTAACACTCTTACCAAAACAGATACGTACGGAGTAGTATTTACCAAAGGCATTGTGTACCAAATCAACCCAATACTGTAAATTTACAGTAATAGGCTGTGAACAAAACTCAATACTGTAAATTAATCAAAGGCACTGTGTACCAAAACAGATATTTACCAACATAAAATTGCCTTCCTCCAGAACCCGGATTGACTTACTCTCTCCCTACTCGGCACAGTCAATCACAATCTAGTTACAGATGAAATGTGTCCATGAGTTGCTAAGAGCATGCATTATTACACAACCGTGACCACCGTTTCAGCAAAACAAAATGTGACTTATGGGCAACGCGCACCTTTATTCATGCCCATTCCACCTCCATCTTCGTCCCACTTCCTTTAGAACATTTGCACGGCCCTGGTTTTTCCTTGCTTCATCCTCAATCCAAGATCTGCACCCATCATAGACAGTTTTTGTCACACAACAAATTTCAGTCATGTAAAATAATCAATGTTATTATTAGTCGAGAGTTTAATTTTAAGCAGGATGTTCCCATGTACTAAAACTGTAGGTGATTTCAATCAATATAAAGTGCTTTTCAAATCCTTGTTACTTCTCTGAAAGAACAGCACTATAGTGTTCTTATCTAGTTCAATGATACAAGTGCTTTTCAAATCCTTGTTACTTCTCTGAAAGAACAGCACTAGAGTGTTCTTATCTAGTTCAATGATACGGAACAGTGAATAGAAATACTATAATGCATCAGACATCTGAAAATGCAATGTTAAAGTTATACCTCAGAATCCGAAGAGCTTCCATTTCTGCTTCGAGCCAAGATTTTGCGTCAAGCATGCCTTCCTTCTTACCTTGTAACTCACTTGAAATGACACGTAAAGTTTCCATCTCAGCAATCAGTTCATCCCTCTCCATTCCAAGCCGCTCTGTCATATCATTGACTTCAAACTGTAGCCCATTAAGAAGTTGCCTCTGGCAGTCTAATGCCGCTTTCTTCTTCAAACGCTCATCATATTCTTTCTGATGATGACTCTTTCCCTTCTCCAATTCATCAATTGCCTCAAGAAGTTGCTTCTTTGCCTCTGTGTGGTTGATCTTCTCCTCTTTCATTTTTTCATCCCAAAACTTCCGTATCACTTCTCGATCTAGTAATTCACGCTTGATTTGTTCTTTTGCATCTTGTCTGGAAGATTCCTCAGTTTCAATTCTTAATAATTCAGTACGAATTGCTTCATCCATACGACCACTTGTCAGTATTACTGCTACCTGTGCTTTGGTTGCAGGTTTATTTGGTTGAAGCCTCCTAACTTTCCCTGAAAGAAAATGCAGGCCTGTTACATAGGCTGATAATAGCAGGCAATGATTTCCAGAGAAACTAACTATGCAAGCTTGTATGTTTAGGTGATACTCTGAAGGAAAGACAAGATCACCCACCAAAAACCTTCCTATGCAAGCTTGTTTCCCCAGCTAACATGTCCATAGAGAGTCCTGGTAGTGTATCTAAGCTAATCTCCTTCGTATCCAAGAGATCTGATTTCATTTTTGACATCTGGACTGCAAACAAGTCAGGTTTTTAACAGCTTTGAAAAGCTTCAAAGAAGTTTGAGAACCTTTCACTTCTTTCGGAACAAAATAAACACCAAGGAACAGAGTAGAACACACTTTACCTCCATATTTCCTGCAGATGCAAAATCATATTCCAGTTGACCTCTCCAGTCTATCAGATCACGCCGGGATATGAACCTAAGTATCAGCAAGATCATCAAGTTCATAAAGTAAAAGACAAAAAGGTAAGTTCATCCGCTTATACAAGCATGTAAGGTCAAAGACTTGTCGATTAGACTCATGAATCACCTCTCAGGATAAAAATTAACCCCACTTCGTTGATCTTCAAATGAGTACTTTTCGGACAGCTTGCTAAATACAATTCCAGCCTCTGCAAGTGCTGAATGAATCAAGGCAAAACATTATAACTCCTTTAAAAAATGCATATTTCATTTATGCATTAAAATACTTAACCTACCCTGGATAGATTCAAAATCAGGGTCACCAAAATCAACATCATCGAATGCAGTGACAGTGGATCCAGAAAGAGTAAATATTGGAACAATCTTGTGTTTCCCATTCCTGCAATCAAGCACTTCTTAGATTAAAAGACCAAGAAGGAAGGGGGCTTGCAAGAAGAATTAGTTCTATAAATATAAGTACCTCTCCAACAAAGAACTAGCTCGAATTAACCATCGTGCATATTCCCTTCTACTACAAAGCTCACCAGCCTTAACATCATTTTCAATTATCTGCAGCCCTTAAACATATGCATATACTTATGCTTCCATCATAAAAACATCAAGGTGCAGAATTTGATACAGCTACTTTAAGGATGCAGAAAGGAGATCTACTCAACATGAACTACAGCCCAATATCATGGATAATTACCACAGTCATCAAATATTTATTTTGGAAATAAATAAGGGTAACCTCAAATTGTTAAAAGCTAAATAGCCAATCCCACACAAAATATTCGTTAAAATACAATGTAAGAAGAAAAAGATGTATCTAGCATCAACCTTCAACTTCTTCAGCACAGCTAAAGCTTCTTCCTGATTGGAATCCACTGCAACTAGTACAATACGAGGTTTGGTATTTTCTGCAAAACAAATAAGTCAAGATGAGAAAGCATGCAGATAACATGGGTAAGCTAGCACACATGGGTGATGATTTCCTCAACACATACCCAATTTCGCTGCAGGTTCACTGGCTGGATCAGACGGATCTACCTTACCAAGCTCAGAAACAACACTGTCCCTGGGTGATTTGTCGGGTTCAGGCTGTTCAGCAATACTGCTTTCAGAAATTTTGGCCACAGAGGAGCTAAATATATTGTGCAAAAGATGCAACGGGTTCCTAGGCAGCAACTTCCATCCTGAAATTATTGTTTGTTATGATTAGACCCACAAAAAAAAAGCCCGTCATGTAAACTCAGAACAGAAAAACTACTACTTAAAAATATTTAAACCAATTTCAGAACTCATCCAAATCAACCTCAATCGCAAAAAATTGCACACAGCACAGAGATAATCACGTGAAATAAAAACCACAGCAAGTGCAAAATTGCCGAGTATAGTTCCACGTAGTAATGTATAGTTCCACATAGTAACAAGTTTCTGAAATGTGAATCGAGAAGTTATCAAAGAAATTTGTCTGACCTTTTCCTGCAAACGACAAGTGAAATAAGGCAGCAAGCAGAACAACTGAAGTCCCAATGCTCAACACCAAACCTTTCGGAAATCCTATACAACAAGAAAAAGAGCCTCAATTGCAAATTCTAATCCAAAAAAAAAGGCATTACCTCGAAGAAAAATAGGGCAATCCCGATAAAACAAGAAAAGGCCAAAATTTTGAAACAAAACCTGTTTGTTGCTTTCGGACAGGGGATTCAACAATTGCCCAGCCACCACAGCCATCAGATGCAGAATCATCTGGGGGTAACCAGGATACTTCGAAGCTCCTGTCATTGATCGAGGAAGAAAATCGAACGGTAGGGTTTCTGAGACTGTAGTGACTAAGAAATGCGATCCGAGGGGTGTAGCAAAATTCGGAACGGAGGCGGGGGAGAGAGATGGTGTAGGTAACGGAAGGGAGAGAGGTAGCAGCATGAGAAGCACACATTCTCTTGATTCCACACTCTCAAAAACCCTAATCTGAGAACTGGGTGAGTAACATGCGGAACGGAAGAGGGGGGGTGCAGCTGCAAGGGTCCGGGTGGAGTGGAGTGGAGTGGAGCTGGGACTTAAGACTTGAGACTCTGGACTTGGACTGAGACCATCAACAACCATGGACCTCTTACCCATTTTATTTTCTCTTATCTAGCTGTTAATATTACTAATTCTGCTAGTATTTTGCTGACGTATCACACCCACAATTAAAGTTGAATTTTTTATTCAAATGAGATTTTCTTATTGGTCAATATTATTATTGAAATTTTAAAATATTTGTTTCCTATTTTAAATATTGTTTGAATCTATTCCCTTTTTTTTTTAATTTTCTGTTATATTGCCGTAAATATTGAGACATGTTTCCATTTTTTTTTCGATTGCAATATTCTCATAATTCGTCTACATACATTGAACTTAAATTTGAATCTTGGTATATTTTATTTTTGAAAATTTATACTCTACATAGACCCATATCCCATTGTCAGTTTATATAAGGGCGGTTTTGCAAAATAGCCACGAAATTTGGCTGATTTTGCAAAATATCCGTGTTTTGGGACATTTTTGCAAAATGTCCTAAATATAAGGCTTCACCGTCTCTCGATACCGGCTTTTCTCTCTCCTACAGCTCTCCATCTCCGGACGCTCTCTCTTTCTCCCTCCTGACCTGCTCGCCGGAGATTGCTAGGATTTCAGATAGATTACCATTCCGACATCATCCAAGCGATCCATTTTGAAGTCTATTCTAGAGAATCATGTAAGTCGATTTACTAGACTTTTAAGTCGATTAGAATTTGCTTCAAAGACGCAAATTTGCGCCGAAGGCGCAAATTTCCTATAATTTTTGGATTACTCCTTCGGTTTTGCGATTACTGCTTGATTCTGTGTTTATCTATGCTTCAGTTTTCCAATCACTGCTTCAGTTTTGCGATTACTGCTTAAATTTGCGCCGAAGTCGCAAATTTCCTAGAACTTTTTGGTTTACTACTTCAGTTTTGCGATTACTGGTTCAGTCTGTGTTTATGTATGTTTCAGTTTTGCAATTACTGATTCAGTTTTGCGATTACTGCTTAGATTTGCGCCGAAGGCGCAAATTTCCTGTAAATTTTTTGTTTACTAATTCAGTTTTGCGAATTTGTGTTTATCTATGCTTCAGTTTTCCGATTACTTCTTAAGTTTTGCGTATACTGCTTCAATTTGCGCCAAATTACTGCTTCAGTTTTGTGATTACTTATTGGAATCGTGTGATTACAAGTGTAGATTACGCCAAATTTGTGTTTATCTATGCTTATATATGCTATAACAGTATGGAAATCTAGTTGAACAAAATGATTACTGCTTTTGAATGCATCAAAATTTGTGCCTTTTGCGAAAACTTTGATTCATTTTTTATGCATTAAATGATTAAGGTTATGGATTTACACAAACAGTAGCATCAAAATTTGCGCCTTTGGCGCAAATTTTGATTGATTTTTTAAGCATGAATTAATGTTTATGAACATTTATTTCTGTATATGTGTAATCTTCAAGTTTCAAATCGAATCTGTGTATGTTTATGGTTATTTATGCTTGTTAATATTTTACATTGCTCAAGTCATCACTATGATTGCTTAAGATGTGATTTCACTATGATTGTTTCAACTAATCAGTAGACCTTAATCATAGAAGTTTTCCACCAGAAGTGCATGTTTTATATAATTCTTCTCACAACAGATGTATTGTATTCATTTTGTTGCTCATGTCATCATTACACTTGAATCTGTGCTCTATATTGAAGTGTTGATTCCTTATTAGACTTTGATTGCTAATGTCATCACCATTGATTGAGCCATGTCATCAATAAAAATAACAGGTGTAGTTTATTCACTTTTGGTTGCTCTTGTAAGAATTGTAAGAATTTTTCATAACAGGTGTATTGTACTCACTTTGGTTGCTCGTGTCATCGTTTTTTAACATTGACTGAGCCATGTCAGCACTATAAGTGAGTCATAGAAAAATTCCACAAGGGGTGCAAATCTATTGTTGCATTTGACAATAGAATGATCTAAATATTCCTTATTACACTTTGAAAATTTTAATGTCAACACTGTATTTTACTCATAAAAAATTTGCACCGTAGGTGCAAATTTTGTGAGAATTTTTTTCATAACAGATGTATTCTACTAACTTTGGTTGATTGTGTCATCGTTTTAGAACATTGATTGAGCCATGTCAGCACTACAAAAAGTCATAGAAAAATTGCTCAAGGGGTGCAAATCTGTTGTTGCATTTGACAATACAATGATCTATAGATTCTTTATTACACCTTGAAAGTTTTAATATCACCACTGTATTTGACTCATAAAAAATTTGCACCGTAGGTGCAAATTTTGTAAGAATTTTTTCCATAACAAGTATATTTTACTCACTTTGGTTGATCATGTCATCGTTTTTACTCAGATTGTGTTTGTTATTACTTAAACGTGTTTATCCTCTTAAATTCATACTATGTAGATTACAATGGCAACCCACATTATTACAGTTGTATGTGGTGGGAAATGGTTGTTTGATGATTCATGCCCAACCTTTGTTGGAGACACTACTACAAAGGTGTTTATGATTGACGAGTCAATAACATTACAGGGTTTAACTGAAAAAGTGCACAAAAGATTCAATATAAATAGTGCATTAGAATTGAAATTCAATCATTTACACCCATTCAAACTCTTGAGAGCTCCGCTTCTTGTCGAATGTGATGATGATTTGAAAGAGTTTTTAAGGTTGTCCGACCTACAGGATGTTAAATTTGATGTGGAGTTGTGTGTCAGCATTAAATCAGATAGTGAACATGTTGAAGATCAACAGGCATCCTCAGCTGAGAGTTTACAGTTGGTGGCATGCAATCAAACTATTACCAATATTGTTACAGGGGAAAATAATCTGACATTGATTGGTGACACCAGGATGAAAGGTGTATTGTTGGAAGATGTTGGAGATGACATGAATTCTCTAAACAGTGACACTGCAAGTGATGAAGAATCTGCAGATGAAATATGGAGAGCATTCTATTCTACAGCACACATGAGAGAAACTACACTAGAAGATTGGGATGCTGATAGCTCTACTGTGCCTAGTGTGGATCTCAATTCACAAAACTTGATTTGCGTAGGCAGAAGCTTTGCATCAAGGAAAGCAATTAAGCATGCTTTGGGAGTCTTGTCAATAACCGACATATTTGGTTTTCGCGTGGCAAAATCAGATACAAAGTATTATAGAGTGCATTGTGTAGATCCTGACTGCAAATGGAAAGTGCATGTCAAAACTTTTGGCCCAACTTGGCATGAGGTCATAGTGAATGTGGACATGCACACCTGCACATGGGATTTCAGGACAAAACACTGCAAACAGCCTTCATCTTCTATGATTGCAAGTATCATCGAATCAAGGTGAGAACTTTTTTGAAGAAATAGTATTTATATTTTAACTTGCTTTCTAATATATGATTTCTCCTAATTTAACTATAATTACACAGTGTTGACGCTGGATACAGACCAGCACAGATAAGGGATAAAATGAGAACAGAACAAAAGATTCAAATTAGCAACTGGAGAGCATGGAAGTCATCAAAAATAGCTCATGAAATGGTTAAGGGGACACCAGAATCAAATTATGCAGATTTACCATCATTTTGCCATATGCTTGTGGAGAGAAACAATGGGACTATAGCTTTAATTTCAAAAGACAAAGAATATAGGTTTCAGTACTTCTTTCTGTCATTTGGACAGTGCATCAGAGCATTCCCCCTCTTAAAGAAGGTATGTCTTAAACAGTGTCAGCACAAATTCTGTTGTCATCGATTTCCTTAACTTCAATAACATAAGTAATTTTATTTCTTTATATACCAGGTTGTTGTTGTTGATGGAACATTCCTAACTGGCAAATACAGAGGGACATTGCTTGGAGCAGTTGCACAAGATGCCAATAGACAAATCTTTCCACTTGCCTTTGGTATTGTTGACTCAGAAAACAACAGCTCTTGGGAATGGTTTATGTATCAGCTGCTGCAGGTTGTGCCTCTATCAAATGACTTAGTGTTTGTCTCTGATAGACATGCTAGCATTTCAAGGGCTGTATCTTTAGTTTACCCAACAACTACACACTGCATATGTATGTGGCACTTGAAACAAAACATCAAAGCGACTTTCAGGAAAAAAGAGCTGGGGAAAATGTTCACAAAAGCAGCAGAGAGTTACACTATCCAAGAGTTCAACAACTACCTTGCACAAATTGAAGCAACCTGTCCAAAACTATCAGAATATCTGGTGTCAGCAGGTTTTGATAAATGGGCCAGAGCACATTCAAAGTGTGATAGATACAACATGATGACATCCAACAATGCTGAGAGCTTGAACTCCGTTTTCAAAGGCAAAAAGGATTATCCCATTGTGGCACTTGTGGAGTTTGCTAGAGAAAAGCTCACATCATGGTTCCTGGGTAGAAGAGAGAAAGCACTGGCAAACCAAGAACGAATAACTCCTGAGATCCTTAAGGTGATAAGACAATCACAAGAGCAAGTTGGAGTATGCAGAGTAGAAAGGATGAATGAATCAAAATTTGAGATCAATGGTCAAGGAGCTGTAGCTATAGTTGATCTATCAGCAAGGACATGTACGTGCAGAGTATTTGATGTCGAGAAAATACCTTGTGTACATGCTCTAGCATCCATTACACACATAAAAGCAAATGTGTCTGATTTTGTTGCAAAATTTTACAGCAATGACGCTTGGCGTATGGCATATGCAGAAACAATATATCCAGTGTTGGATGAAGATGAAGGAAATATCCCTGATGTGATCAAATCTATCAACTGTTACCCCCCAGTAGTAAGAAAGAGAGCAGGAAGACCACCTACAAATAGAAAGCTTTCATTGGGAGAGTACAAGAGGAGGATGAAGCATTCAAGATAAGGCTGTCAGCACAAATTCTATCATCAGTATTATATAAGAATAATGTTAGTAGATAATACAATTTATAAATTTGTAAATGACATTTATTTTTGAAAATAAACATTAATTCAATAATATAGAATAAAATTTGAAATTTTACCATGTAATAATACAAATTTATATACTCTTTTTCATCTATGTCATAAATAGATAAAAATAAGATCTTGTTGCAAACAAAGTGTTGTTTTGTGCAATATATAAACAATCGTTGAGCAAAAATAAGGTGATGTTGAGAGAGTTTTCCCCAATCATAATATGTTGTGCAGTTTTATTCTATAGATGAGCAAAAATAAGACCATGTTGAGCAAAAATCTATTAAGCAAATATGAAAACATAATTAGATATAACTAAGATTTCGTCGCAAACAAAGTGTTGTTGAGCAATATATAAACAATCTTTGAGCAAAAATAAGGTGATGTTGAGCAAGTGTTGTTCTGCAATACATAAACAATCGTTGAGCAAAAATAAGGTGATGTTGAGCAAGTTTTCCCCTTTGTAATATGTTGTGCAGTTTTATTCTATTGATGAGCAAAATTAATACCATGTTGAGCAATAATCTATTAAGCAAATATGAAAATATAATTAGATAAAAATAAGATGTCGTTGCAAACAAAGTATTGTTGTGCAATATATGTACTATCGTTGAGCAAAAATAAAGTGATGTTGAGCAAGTTTTCCCCATTGTAATATGTTGTGCAGTTTTATTCTATTGATGAGCAAAAATAAGACTATGTTGAGCAATAATCTATTAAGCAACTATGAAAGCGTAAATAGATAAAAATAAGATGTTGTTACTACCAAAGTGTTGTTGTGCAATACATGTACTATCGTTGAGCAAAAATAAGGTGATGTTGAGCAAGTTCTCGCCATTCGTAATATGTCGTGCAATTTTATTCTCTTGATGAACAAAAATTTATTAAGCAACTACCAAACCATATATAAAGAAGGTAAGAACATGATTCTATCAAATTCACAAGGGTCAAGCGTTGTGCAAATTTAAACTATTGTTGAGCAAGAATAATACAATGTTGAGCCAATCTAAGGTATGGAATTATATGTAAAATAATAAGAAATAAATAAAGTCTCACAAAATTCCCGATTTTTGGCAAACAAAAAAAAAAGAAAAGGAAAACGGTTTTCCTAAAAAAAATATAAAAAGCAAACATGTGTAAATGCCCAAAACGCTTTCCAAGTTCGAGAAGTTCTCCATCACCTTCTTTTAGTTTCGTTCTCCATCTAAATCTACTATCTCCATTTCTCTGCGAGATTTCCTGAGGATTGACTGTAGGCTTGTAAGAAGGAGATCTATCATATACATCAACATGTCTTCAGATCCGAAAGGTTTGATTTCGTGTTTTCTGTGTATTAAAGTTTAAATTAGAACGAGTACTGTTTAGGGCTTAGTTTTGCACGAAAATTAGGAAAAATCGCACTTGTTCAAGCGAATTTAATGTTTATAATCAAGCAGTTATTCAGCCTTACAAGACCTACCATTGCTATTTCAATTACTTTTGTATAATAAATTGAAGTTAATGTGATTAATCTGGAGGCTGAATTTGGGAATTTGTTCAGCATAAACTACAGTCTCTTACAATGTCATCTCTTCGATTATATTTGTAGAAATTGATTGTAAGTGTTCATTCTATAGGTAAACGTCCGCAGAGTGTACGTGATTCACCTGTTCTAGACAGTCAAAATAGAAATTCGAAGAGATCAAAACGCTCTGGAGTTAAACCTCCAGTAGTTGATTTATCTAGAGATTCACCTCCCTTCAAGGATGAACTGTCTGTTGATACTGAGACTGGTAAATCGTTCGAAGTAAGGGAGGGTTGTAGATCACTTGAATCCAAAGATTCGCAACCGCTTGTAAGAAAAAACAGTAAGAGAGAAGTGCACCCTGGGATTGATCTTCCTGTTAGCACTGTTGCTGTGGAAACCATTGAAATTGCAAGGCTGGAAAACCATTCACCTAATGAGACAGTTGTTCAACATGTAAACCCAACTGTGCATATCATAACATCTGATGAGCAAACGGATACCACAGACATACAACCTATTGCAGAAAATAGGCAGCTGGCTGTGAGGAATGAGAGAAACACTAGACAAAAAAATCTCCCATCATTGAAATCACGGTCAAGCCCACGCTTGCTGGTGTCGTCCTTGAAAAAAATGAATGTCAAGCAAAGGAAATTGATTGAGGATATTGGCTTTGGATTTTTGTTCAAATTGGATATTGTTACCCTACCACTGCTTCTTTCATATTGGTTAGTGGATCAGTTTGACCCTAACAAGTGTTGCTTGGTGTTGGCTAATGGAGACGAACTTGAAATTGCAGAAATAGACGTGCATATTACAATGGGATTCCCAATGGGGAAAGTTTTAGTTGGAAGAAAATCAGCTAAAGAGAATTTCAGTCTTGTACAAGAGTGGAAAACCACATTTGATGTCCAGAACAATATAACAACAACTATGGTTATGGAAAAATTGGTAGCTGACACTGACTGTGGTGATCAATTCCTTCTGAACTTTATTGTTATACTGGACTCTATCTTGGTTGATACACTAGGAAACGGACATGCCAACCATAGTTTAATAAGAGTAGTTCCTGAATTGGGTGACCTGAAAGACCTAAATTGGTGTGCTCTTGTGTTGAAAAGTTTGGTCGATGCAAAGAGAAGCTGGGAAAAGAACAAGAATGGCCATTTCAGAGGGCCTCTATTATTCTTGGTTGTAAGTATTTTTTTCAAACCTTTGCTCTGATGTTAACTTAATTTGTTTACAATGTCGGTAGTACAAATGTCACCGCCCCTCCTTTTATCTATATGTCTACAGTATTCTTTATGTCAGCATTCCCTGCTCCATCGTTATACTGATATATGTTTATCCCCTTGGTGTGCCAGTTGTTTTACATGGATAGGGTGAAATTATTCACAAGCACAGCACTAAGAAGAATGACTCGTTCTTTCCCGGTTTTCGTTGGCATAAATTACAAAATCTTGCGCCAACGAGAAACTGATGATATAAGTACTGGAGGTTTTGGCTGTGGCTTAGTCCAGGCTCGCCAAGTTGTTTCTCACCATCAAGACATACCATCTACAGCTTGTCCACACCTTACTGCACAAAATGATGAAGGCACCAGTCACCCTGCTGATCCAGAAAAAGTGCCACCCCCAGTTGAGGTTTGTATGAATTATTTAAACCAATTCAATGTTGTAATATTAGTAGAGTATAGCAATGTTCTGATATTTACTGATGACATTTTATTCTTATTTTTTATGTGATGTTATCTTCTAGAGTTGGATAAAGTTGTTTGCTCAAAAGACTTCTGCGCTTGCATCCGCTATTTCTGATTTTGCTGAGTTGTCTATGAAAGTCCTGATTGAACTACAACATGATGATAAGGTGAAAAGACTTCTACATGGAGCAAACCAGCTTTTAGGGATGGAAAATGTCAATTCTGAGGCTCCTACGGCTACAGATGCTGCTGACATGTCAAATATGAATGACCCTGTAAGCCCATATTTTACCGAATCCCAAGAGAAATTCTGGGCAGACCCTGTTTTATTAGATTGCATTACTCAGATCGAAATGGCATATCAGAACAAGCAAAAAATGAAATCAAATATCAAAGTGGACAGGGAATTCTCCTTGGATATATTTCTAGATGATCCTGTTTTTAAGAAAGATGAAGGGACATCATTGAACACATCAGTTGAAATGAAGAATGCTAATGAAGCAACCCAGGCTCCCCCAGACAGCCATGGCCAGTCTCCAATACAACAGGGTGTTGAAGCTACTCCTAATCCCCTACCCACTCAATTTAAAGCTGATACTCCACCAGTGAACCCTTTGGGAGGTACAATAAAATGCATTCCCCCTGCTGCCTTGCCACCAAGGAGGTCGCCACGGATCAACATAGTTGATGGAAATGCTGCAAAACAACTTAATAACATGAAGAGAGAAGAAGCTACAAGGAGAGCACATAAACCTTCTGCATCTTTGAGAAGCCCATATTACTCGCGTATTGTTGACATTACAGATCCTATCTCTGAAATTGAGCGCACTGTTTCAGCCTATTTAGCAATGAAAACTCCTCACAGCATGTAAGTTCATTTTAAACTTAATTTTCTTAATGAATGTTCAGTTACAAGTAAAATATTATTTTCATATAATCCATCTTCAAAATGATTGACATTGCAGGGAAATTTTGTTTAAGCATAAGTCTGTTAAAGTTGTTAGAACAGACATGGCTATGCTTGAGGATGAAACCCACTTGTCTAGTGTCATTATTGATGCATGGACAGCTATCCTCAACCACAAGGAACATTATAAAAGTGCTCAATCACCAGCAAGACTATTTGTTAATATCAACAAAACTGTAATATTTTTACAATTTTATCTTTCAATTACACTCCATTGTTAGCCGTTAATGTACAATTCGTCTGTTTTTTTACTAATTTCTATTCTTAATCCAGTTTAATGTAGAGAGTGTATCATTACGAGCTTGTGATGAACAGTTCCAGAGGTTTAACCTCCACATTGATACTGTATTGTCATTGTCACCACACCTTTCTTTGAAGGATATAGACATGGTACTCCCTTGCAATTAAATAAATAAAGTTCACAAGACCAATCACTAATGTTTATTTGTTTTTTATTATGTTGATTAGATTGTATTTGGGGTTGAACGAACAGCAGACTATGTCATGGTTGTCTTCAACTTTAAAAACAAAGTGGTCCAAATTGTTGATGTCACACCATCTTGCGCTGATCCAATTAGCCCCTTCCCATCACCCTTTGAATGTTTGGTAAGTTTTACTACTGATATCTAATATTTCTTTCCTTGTCTTAATTTCATTTAAATATCAAATCATTTTATAATTAAAATTACATGAATTATAATTCAATCCATGCAGGGAGATATGCTGATTGCTTATCTAACAGATAAGGGACTCCGAGCAAAAGCAGAAATAGTGTCAGCTTCACCATCATCAAAAGTCCCCATCACATGGGCTGGAGAGGAGAAAGTTCAACATTCTGGGGTATGCCTCATGCGCCACATGGAGACCTTCTTTGGGACAGAGAGAGGGTACAAGTGTGGATTGGAAAAGGGCAATTTCAAGAATGTTTCAAAGCTAGGGGTGAAGTATCTGACAGATATAGTATGTTCAGAGTTGAATGAAGTGAACGCAGATGTTGTGAAGGCAGCAAAATCCCATGCAAGAATGACTTCAAAAGGAATTCAGGGACAGAAACTAAATCTTGGTTGAAGAACCACAACGCAATTTCGTGTTTTATTTGCAAACTTTGGAATGTATTTTGGTGTAGACAGTTATGTACTCTGCTTCTGAACAGTTTTCTCGTACCAATTAAGAGAGTTGTTGTCCCTGTGCTTTTTTGATGGATAGTATTTGTCAAGATGCATACAACTATAACTGCTTCTAAACAGTTGTGTTTGTTCTTCAATGTGTCAGCACAATTCTCTGCCCCGGTAATCAAGTGGTCTATGTTATAAAAAAAGTTGATTTAGTGATATCCATTCGTTTGTTGTGCAATTATAAACTATTGTTTAGCAAAACTAAGATGATGTTGAGCGAATTACCAATAACATAAAAACTTAGTTAAACAGTGTCAGCGCTACTTTTACCAAAACAATCCACAAACTAGTCAAATGTGTCCGCAGTATCACAAGAGATAGACGTAAAACTTCAGTAACACTTTATAATTTGAAATATGAGGAAGGAAATTACAAAATAATTATATGATTATTATGATATTAATATGTTGCATCATAACAAAAAAAAAAATACATTCAACATATAAATAAGTACCAATGTTATCAATTATTAATATAGTAGAACTACAGTCCTAAGAAGTCATTAATCTTCTTCCTCCTTTCCATTTCTGCATCTAAAACCTCTTTAACGCACCCCATGAGATTGTCCTTTGCCTCTTGAAACATCTGTCTTTGGTTGCCCAGTTCTCTTTCCATCTACATAAAAGATAAAATACAAGACTCAATCACAGTATGGAAAAAAAATTTATGGATAAAACTTCAAATATCACCTTTGATAATGCTTCACCATCTTCATCTCTGGACGCAATCCGAATGTGATGTTCAGTTGCTATCATTGATCGTTGTAATTCCTCATATAATGTGTAATGAACCACGATGGCTTCCAACAACTCGGCCCTGCGAGCCTCTTTGTTATTCTCGCATGCTTCATCAACTAGATTCATGTGATAACCAGGGTAAACGACACCATCCAGCACGTCCATCAATTGATGGAAACTCGTGCAAAACCCAACAGTGTTACCATAGTTCATCTTTTTAGAGAGGGATGTGTTAGCAGTGTGGTTAAAGGGTCTGGTATACTGATTTCTGTTAAAACCAGTTTTCAGACGCCAATGGATAACAAAGAATGATAAATGGATATATATATAGGCAACAATTAGACAGTTTTCATCTTGTAACAGTTATTTTTGACAGTTCATTACAGAGTAACTATAAAAAAACTGTCAAAACTGTCAAAACTATAAACTGAAAACGGATTACAGTTATTTGAGTTACAGTTATCATTGGAGGACATTACCTAACTCGTGTCAGCACTACTTTTGGCCTTATCCACCTAGTGTCATCACAAAAACATCAAAAACAGAAAACATCCAAAATTATAAGAATAGTGTCACCAATAGATCCAACTACTCTAACCAACAATGTAAACAATGTAACAAAAAGAATTTGAACACTTGCCAATTCGTGCAACAGCATACACTTGAAAATCACAAAAAGAATACTAGCCCAGGGTCTCAAGTAAATGTACCTAATATCAGTGTCAGCGCTACTTTGGGACTTACCCAACTAGTGTGACACACATAAGTTTCAATATTAGAAAATGTCAAGCCATAAACTTCAATAGCAGAAACCACCAATATGATCAATTAGTGTCACACCAAATGTCCTACTTAAATATCAAAGATTACTATAATTTGAATATAAATCAGAAAGAAATGTGATCAAGGACAAATTTCATTCATAAAATGTATTTTAGGTTACATCAGTACCATACAAAATTACATACTACACTTATATCAAATACAGCTAGAATTCTGCTCGGCAAAGAGGACAGTTGTTTTGAACTAAAAGCCAAGATCGTAAACAATTTGGATGAAAGTGATGTTGGCATGGCGTTTGAAGAACAGGATCTGACTCCAACATTGGAAGCAGGCATATTGTACATTCTTCATCATCAAGATCAAGGTGATATATCTCCCTTAATCCGTCAACATCCATAGGCTCTGGAGGTGCTGGATGATCTGCTTGGTCAACATCCATATGAATGTCATCGTTTATGTCGGACTCATAGCTTGAATCAGACGAAGAGTCGTCATAAAAATGTACATTGATGGTGATGTTGGGGCAAAGACCATACTCAACAAGATCAGCATCGGCGTCAAACCAACTTCTAGTGTAATCCATTAGAAGCCGATTGGCTACCTGGTTTCTAACCTCAACTGTTACTCCTGCATCCTGTAGCACTTCGTTGGAGCGGGCTAGACTCATAGGCATACCATTCCAAGTAGACGTGTGATGGAATGTTAAGGGAATGCTGTCAGAGTGGATGGACACAACAAGTAGACTCGGTCCATACCAGTATGACTCAGATCCTGATATTTCAACTTCATAAGTACCAACGATGTAGTCGTAATCTAGTTCAGTATAGGTTGGGAATGCCATTGAAAAAGAGAAAACCTACACAGACAAAATCAAAATATACTCATATATTAGACATTCACTTAAAAATAAAACATTACATCGATATTAATAGGAAATAAACATTTCAGAAAGACAAAAGAGAAAAAATGTCTGAAAAACTGGAAAAACCCTAACTGATGACTTTTAATGACAGTAAGAATCACAGAACACCCACATAATATAATGCAATACGAAATAAGCAAGACAAACACCAATATATGAATATTAATAGACTAAAAAGCAAGGGGAAGTTCAACGAAAATCGGAGAATACAACAGTAAGAAATTTGTTGAAACATTACATCAAAATAACCGAAAACGTTTTTTTTTTAAAGGAAGAAAACATAAAGGAGTACATACCACAACCGGAAAAGCACCTTGAGAAGAAAAATGCTTAATGAGAACGAGAGAGGATGAAGATGAACAAGAAGAAGGAGATGAAACGACTTGCAGACAATCTGAACACCGTTTAAGCACCGTATAAATAAGCGGGAAATGGGCCGGGCATCTATAAACTAAGCCCAACAGCTATGTTGAAGGCAATATAAAAAATTTAAAGATTTGTGCAAAATTAATCTGTTGATAAGCAAAAATAAGATCTGTTTGTGCAAAATTAACCTGTTGGAAAATTTTAAAATTATATTGACAAAAAATATAATCATTATGATAATATTTCAAAAGGATCGATTGTTGTGCAACTATAAACTACTGTTGAGCAAAAATAAGGTAATGTTCAGCAAAATTACACTAATCACCCCCACACATTGTGCAACTTTATTCTATCATTGAAAAAATTAAGACCACGTTGTGTAACACTATATTAAGAAACTATAAAATTATATTGACAAATAAAATTGAATCATAATGGACAAAATTTCACAAGTTTCAAGTGTGATGCAAAAATAATCTATTGTCGAGCAAGTATAAATTACACAACATAAACTTCCAAAATCATAGAATACAAGACTGGTATCACCACTAGTTGTAACTAATACAAGTCTGGTGTCAATACTATGTGCATTAAACACCTATGGCAACCACATACAATTCAAAATAAAAAATATAAGTGTAGTGTTACCACTATTTGTAACAAGTATCAGTGTCAGCACTACTTTGGGTCTAAAACACCTAGTGTCACCACATGAAATTCCAATATCAAAAAATGATCAAACTGGTGACACCACAAATTCAAACTAATATAACCCACAATGTCAACAATAATATGGGCATTAAACACATCTTTCACCCCATACACTTAAGAATAAAAAAATACAACACTCGTGTCATCACTACTTGTAATATAATATGAGTGACACCAATACTTTGCATCTCAAACACATTGTGCCCACCACATACACTATAAAAACAAAAAAATACAAATACATACAATTCAAAAATCATATCAATATCGGGGGGGGGGGGGGGGGGGAACCAGTGTCATCACTAATTGTAACTGATATCACTGTCAGCACTACTTGGGACACCAACCACCTAGTGTCACCACACACAATGCAAAATCAAAAAATACAAGTATGGTGGCACCATTACTTTAAACTAATCGGACAAGAAATGTCAACAATACTTTGGGCATGAAAAACCTCTTTACAAAATATACACTTCAACAAAAAAAAAAACTAGGCCACTGTCACCACACATAATATATAAGCATTAATATTATACATTTCTAAACACCAGTTATGACAAATAGTTACAAAATACATTGGTATGATTAGAATGGAAATCATATACAAAAAGGTGCCAGATACCAACTTCCATTCATACCATACATTCCATTAGCTTAACTACCACAAAATAGGTGCACCTACAATGTCTTTTCCAAGCAAATATACATTACAAATATGCCTAAAAGGGTGATCGACATAGTGGACAAATGGGTTGATACGAAAACCACTCTAGAGGACACCCTGTGTGGAAGGTATGATCACACAGTGTCCGAAGGCTCGGCGTTGATGGCAGCATCGGATCAAGACATATTGAGCACTGGTCCCAATCCTGTTCTGGTTGAGGTGGCTTGTAAATTGCCATTTTGGTCTGCATTTTCTGGAGAAGCTGGGGGATCCACATCCTCTTCAGAATCGATGCTCATCTCAGATTGAGAGCTTGAATCAGAGCTCATGTCATTTTCAGAGTCTTCAATGAAACGTACATTGATAATGAGATCAGGGCAAAGACCATATTCAACGAACTCAGCATCGCCTGAAAACCACCTGTGAGTATAATCCATTAACATCAGGTTGGCTACTTGAGTTCGAACCACAGCAGTGACCCCTGCTTCATGTAACAACTGATCACACTGTTCATAAGTAATCGGCAACCCATTCCACTCAGTGAAATGGTCCAGGAACAGCTCAGGGATCCTTTCAGAATTGATAGCCACGTGCAAGATGCTAGGTCCATAAACAGGCGTCTGCCTTGGTGTGATTACCACTTCAAAAGACCCAATAGTGTAATGGTAACCAATTTGAGTTTCAATTGGAAGTGCCATCTAAGGATACAAAACATACACAACACAAAATAAATATACACTCATATAAATTGCTGAAATCAAAACCCTAACCGACTGAAAGATGATGAAAAACTCATCTAAAAATCAAGAAAAAACAAAATAAAACTTGATGGAAAAATGTAAAAACCCTAACCGATTTTATAAAGTTTACAGGAGAACGAAAGGGAGAGAAATAGATAAGAAAGGGCGCACCTTGTGAAGAAAACTCGGGAAAGAGGAAGAGCTTGTGGAGGTTGACGAAAAGACTTGAAGAGAGGGTAATGTGGAAGAGAGTGGAAAAGGTTTGAATGACGTTGGACTCTTGAAGAAACAAGGAAGAACACCGCCTTAAATAAAGTTACTGAATTGGGCCAACTACTTTGATCAGTAAATGGGCCACGGTCTTGAGGGTTAAAATAACCCAACCAACAATTTCGTCCAAATCCTATTGTTGTGCAAAATTTAACCTATTGTTCAGCAAAAATAAGATCATGTTGAGCAAATTTTCACAAATCGACCATGGTGTGCATTTTAATTCTAATTATGGCAAAAAAAAAAGGACAACATCATGAAAAAAATATATTTGAAAATTCAAAAATTATATTAAGGAAAAATAATATCATATTGGGAACAAATTCACAAAGATTAATTGTTGTGCAAAATTTAACGTATTGGTCAACAAAAATATGATCATGTTGAGCAAATTTTCACTAATCGACCATGGTATGCAATTTCATTCTAACGATGACCAAAAAAAGGGCAGCATCGTAAAAAAATATATATTTAAAGATTCAAAAATTATATTAAGGAAAAATAAGATGATATTGGGCACAAATTCACAATGATCAATTGTTTTGCAAAATTTAGCCTATTGTTCAGCAGAAATATGATCATGTTGAGCAAATTTTCGCCAATCTACCATGGTATGAAATTTAATTCGAACGATGACCAAAAATAAGACAACAGCGTAAGAAAATATATATTTAAAAGTTCAAAAATTATATTAAGGAAAAATGGGATCATAATGAGCAAAAATTCACAAATATCAATTTTTGTGCAAAATTTAACGCATTGTTAAGCAAAATACAACAACAGTCTCAACACTGCTTGAAACTAACGTCAGTGTCACCGCTATTTTCGTACTTAGGCACCTGCTGTCAGCCCATAATGTTCTTTTATCTAGTTTGATCACTTAATTTGTTAGATTACATCCGAACTTCCCCACTTACACAACAACAACCTATCTATCTACTGGTTCTAAAATTTAAAACTCCAAGTTTCTTTGATCAGATCTGCACACATGAGTTCTCTGAAACGAAAGATCTTTTCGTTGTTGAAATTTTTAACATCTCCCCCAAATACAGAAGCTTCAATCGCTTTTAATGTAAATACACCACATGAAGCCCTGTAGACAAAGAAAGAAACAATGTAATGTAAGAACATAAATAACAAGTATCTACACGTAACCAAAGAACAAAACAAGATAACAAATACATACCCAATAGAATCATGCATTAAACCAGGAACCATGTGTAGCTGGAAAGGAGAGGAATCGAAGTTTTCAAATAGCCCAGCCTTTGCTAAATGAATTGGGAGCCAAATAGCGAACGGATGCAATTGTTCTTCAAGAACACCTTCCCTAACAGCAGGGACATTGCAATCGAACACGCTGATGACCCTATCCTCAATTTTAATCTCCAACGCCACCCAATGCTTGTTTATGACGTTGAAAATTGTGTAGATTTTCTTTACAGATGCCCATGGCTTCCCATAATCAGCAGGGCACGTACCGACAAAATAATCCTCTGTGCTGGATTCAAGATCTATGTCTTCCCGATAACATGAAGCATAGTCAGGAAGGTACTTCAAATAAAATAGCCAATTAAGAACAAGAACATCTCGATACTTGACAGGGTCCTCATGAATGCGCTTCCTAATGTGAATCAAACCTGCTAATATATATATAATGCAGAAATACAACCAGTTATTACCTGACAATCAAACCACATATTCTTCAATAAAATACGCTGGAAAAACTTTCTATCAACCCTTGAGATTAGACCAGCAACGGAAAAATTCCTGACAAATATTACACAAAGCAAAAAAAAATATATATAGCATGAGATGCTGTAACTAATACAATAACAACAACATTTCATACAAAATACTAAACATAAAAATAAACCATACCTTTGCTTCTTTACAAGTCCATAAATAAATTCATGATCTTTCGAGCTGATCAGTGATTTCTTAGGGTCATGCTTTGGCATCCTCACTCTCTTCACTTCCTCAACTGGACCATACAAGAATGTACTGTTTGATGGGATAAGATTGGAAGTCTTTAGTTGGTCAACTTCGATTTGGATTGCAGGATCCTTGGCGACCGAATCCCAATCAACGCCTGCAACCTTGTCATCATCATTGTCGGACAAACAAATGTACTTTTCCAGGGATGGGTCAACCGTAACTCCAGCAACTTTACCACCAGCGCCTTCACCTTCACACTTTGTAGATTGAGGCACTTCACCTGAAGTTGCTGGAATCCCAACCTCATCTCCAAGGACCTTAAATTCGGTGTCAGCAACAACAGGTGGAGACTCCTTACCCACTCCTGGAACCTCAGTACTTACTGATGGCAAAGACACAGGCACAACATCACCAGAAGCGGGAGATGATTTCAACATTAACTCCTCGTCAGGGAAAGACTACTGAAGATCAGACACAACATCATTCAAAATTTTGTTCACATCTTCAACAACAGCCTTCACAGGTGTGGCCTGGGGTTCACCACCACTGAAACGTTCATCATCACCTCTCGCAGGAGTGCCATCAGGCTTGCCAGGAACGTGCTTGTCATCGGCATTCATAGATGTGTCCTGGGGCTTACCACCCCTTACATGTTCACCATCAAATATCGCAGGAGAGCTCGCAGACTTACCAGCAATGTGCTTATCATCAGCCTTCATAGGTGTGCCATGGCACTTACCACCACTGGCGCTTTCATCATCAACTACCGCAGGAGAGCTCACAGACTTGCCAGCAATGTGCTTATCATGAGCCGTCGCAGGTGTGTCCTGACAATTAGCACCACTAACACTTTCATCATCAACTTTTGCAAAAGTGTCCTTAACATCAGGCTTGACACGGTTTGACTGCAACCTCTCAAACAAAGCCTCATAATTAGCAACCCTAACCTCAAGCTCATCGTACCTCTTCGCCATCTCACCAAACACTTGAAGACTCCCATTCAACTCAACAATCTTTGTTTCAATTGCATCAACCCTCGCAGACAACAGATGCATAATTTTAGGGACCTCTTCAAGCTTCTCAATCCTCCTAAAAATCTCCTTCATCCAGTCAGGATGAGATGGGAGAGAAGAAGCAAAAGCATCACCATGCGTTTTTGTAGGCAACTCACAAGTTGAATCAACGTTAGCATCCATTTGAGGAGAAACATCTTCAATATCTTCTACTTTCTCTGATGACACTGCTATTTTGTCAGCTTCATCACTTGAAATGCGAACGTCTTCATTTTCACAAGCAGCAGATGTTTGCCCAAGCCCAGACTGCCCATCAACAAAATCATGTGCTTGAACACTCACCAGGGGTGACCTCTGCATAGAAGGGGTCAGTATATCATCCTCTCCATCAATGTCACCAGAAGGTATCTCAACTCCTTCAACGGTGTCACCACAATAAATGACATCTGCACCACCGTTCTTCTTTATCTTATACCTCCGCTGAAAGACAATATTCAGCGGGACATCATCTTCTAAAAGGTCACATGAATCAGTACCCAACCGACATCGCTTGGAAGGTGAAGCAACCACATCAACCTCCTTATGCAAATCTGTGTCAGCAGTAACTCTCTTCACCTCCTTAGAAGGAATAACTCTACCACCTGTCCTCACTGCTGAAGCCTTCTATCGAGGCGTCTTTACATCACTCTTGACAGATTTTTTACGGTCTAAAGCAATGTATGGATTGAATAGAACACGACTTGCAGAACGACCCCTCATCAGGGGAACCCGTTCCTCAGAGGTATCGCTGGACTCCACCTTCTGTTTCTTTTTACCACCCATCACTCCAGTGGAAGATTTCCTCTTCTTTGAGGTCCCTACATCGTCTTTATCCCCCTCAGGGAAAACTTCAAAAGCAGTTTCAAAGGACCATCCTGTTTCTTTCTAGCAGCCTTGCCTCTCTTCACATGTGTCTTCTTCTTTGAGGTCTCACCTTCATCATGTTTCTGCAAGACATTAGCTTCTTCCTCCTCAACCTGGAGAGCCCTATTTGTAAACTTAGCTTCATATGCCCTTCTACGAACACGACGACTCTCATACAAAGTCGCATCAACAGGTCCAGAAACTATTTCTTCAACTGATGCATCAACTACTGCATCAACTACAACATCAGCTTTTTCCCCAGCAAACGCCATTCTTTCGGTGCATGCAAACTCCCCATAAATAGGGAACAACGGAGTCTGGACAAAACGCATGTATCATAATAAAAAACCCATAGATGCATCAAATAAAAATGTTATTTCAGAGAGAAAATATAAAAATATTACCAAATCGCCATGAAAGAACTTCTCAGCTTCAACATATACTTGGCTATAATCACATTGCCGGTGCAACAAGTATGGATCTAGTTCAGGCATCTTAAAATTACAGTCAAAATTAACGGAGATAGCTGGGAACACTTCTAATATCCAAGCCTGTTACAAAAGAAAACTCGTTATGACACTACAAAACAATATTTAAATAATGCTCACATAAGCATTAAAGTTGTGCTGACACAGATAAAAAAATGATGACATAAGACATGCAATAACTAAAGCACAATACCTGAAATGCAAGGCAATACCCATACATTTGATAAGAACCCCTAACCCCATTCCGATCTGCAACAGAAGAACTCTTCAATGACTTCAACAAACGGGTGTATGACTCTCTACCCCAAGGATATAGTTCAAACTCCTTCTCATTCCACGCAAGAGATAAGAATTGTGCACTTACAACTTCTGACCTCCTATAAACAATTAACCTCTCAATCAGCAACAACTTTGCCATAATCAACTTCTTCTTAGACATCTTTTTCTCAGATATGAAACGATCAAGTAACTCATCATGAGTCATTTTCTTCTGCCCAAAAAATTCAAATATTGACACTTTCTTTGGGATATTACAAACACGGTCTTCACAAGGAAGGCCTGTAATAACATGAAACTCAGCAATTGAAAAACGTGCAAGATGTCCACCAACTCTAAACCACATCTCATTCTCTTTTTGTGTTTGTACTTGACGGAGCACCATTTGATGCATAAGCTGAAAATTCGTAACCATTTTGGTGCCTTGCGTCAGCACCCATCCAACACAACTTTTTTGCAGAGTATTGTAGTGAGAAGGACACAAATGCTCCTTGATCAGATCACAGACAGAAGGATATGAATATATGTTGGATCTACAATGAAATCGCTCAGAAACAGGAATGCAATATTCCAAACCCTGATCAATAACAGACAATTAAGCACAAAAACAAGCATCAGATTAAGAAAAAACTACAACTTGCTCATTAAACTAAAAAATAACATACATCAGAACCAGGATAAGAAGTGGATGAATCAGAAGATTGAGTTCCTGCAAGAAACAACATACATAACAATGTAAATATACAGTAAAAGAATATGTGATGACACAAACAACCATAAACAATAACAATAAAATGTTACAAAGACATAGCAAAATAACAGAAATATCATAAAACACAACACAAAATACCAAATCCAAACACAGACATTGTTGGAACTACAATAAACTAACACAAAAACAAAAGTGTCAGCCCGATACACATGAACATAGCAGCAGATAAGTACAGTGTCATCAACACAAACAATCGAAAGCATGGAAAACCGATTCACATACACGAAGAACACTAAAAAGGCCCTTACAAAGTGCCACACCGCATAATTGACGAAAAGAATCAGTTCAAAACACCGAATTTACATATGCAACTTCCATAAACGACGAAAACTAGTAAAAAACGCAGATAAGTATGCATATAAAGCATCGATTTAACCATAGATTGTCAATATTATAATGAACAAACAATAAAATCAACATAAACAAACTTAATACAAAACCCTAGCACGACAAATTTCGCAAAAATCCCTCAAATTTATACCTGAGCTGCTGGATGACGACATTGAAGTAAACGATGCAAACTCCGAACTTTACCGAAGCAAGGAAGAACAATCGAGCTGGAAAAAGCACCAAGCCGGATAATGAACAACGAACCAAGCCAGGGAACGCAAGATGAAAAAATTCGAGCAAAGAGAGAGTTTGAGTGAGGAGGAAATCGATTTTCTGGGAAACACGAAAAACTGTCCGTACAAAAGCGAAATTAGGTATATATAGGGGCCATTTTGCAAAATTGTCCAAATACGCGACCATTTCGCAAAAACGCCCAAATAAAATGCCTATTTTACAAATTTTTTCTTTATATAATGCTACGGAGTATAAATTAACTTTCACATATGTTCATATTTTCTCACCAACCATGCAAGTATTTCATTTTCAAATAAATTAATCAAAGATGTACTCGGATTGCCTGCATTCATTATCTTAACGGATTGAATTCATTTAAATATTTGTTTATTATATCACATTTATCCCAATCATGTTAAAATTTACTACTCACTATTCGTTTAACTAAATATGTTGTTTAATATTCATTCACGCTTTGATAGGATGGTAAAAATTATATAAAATATTATTTTTTCAAATTTTTTATAAATTAATTTCAATAATAGGTAATCTATTATCTATTAATAATATTAATTCTACTATCATTTTGCTGATGTGTCACGCCCACAATTAAACTTGAATTTTTTATTCAAATGGTATTTTCTTATTGGTCAATATTATTGCTGAAATTTTAAAATATCTGTTTCCTATTTTAAACATATTTGTTTCCTATTTTTATACTAAAATATTATTTAATTTGATATGTTGTATGTGAATTTATGATCTATTTTAATCGACTACGTACATTGAACATTCGTCAAGTCTTGGCTGATTTCATTCTTGGATATTGAAATTGTTGATTTATCATATTTACCCAATTGCAATATTTCCCACAATGTCTACATACAACGAACATGCAATAATCAATTTGCAAATATTCGATTTCAAAAATTAATTATAAAAATCAATTAGAGCCAAAAAAAGTTTTTTTTATTTAATTATTTTAGACATCTTAAATGACTATCGAAAAATAAATAATATTTTAAGACTCACAAGCATTACTAATGCTTATTTTACATCTTGGATGAGGCTTCTTAGATCACTTTTCTACCTTTAAAGATCTTTTTTTTACCATCTTACCTTTATTTTCACTATTTATTTCCCTCTCTTTCTAACCATCTTTCTCATGAAAATAATGAATAAGTTATGTATATCTACATAACTTCAAAATTATTCACACAATCATGTGCTTATGATTTTTTTAATATTTGTACGGGAGCTTATATTTTACTTTTTAGATCTATGCTAATGATAATAATTATATATTTATTTCAAATTATATTAGGTGGTGTGTTTGAGTATTATTACTATTTTACCTTATTAAATTATTTTCAAAATTTGTATCGTATCTCTTTCCAACTAATTTATAACTTATAAAAAAATACTTTATATATATTTTTGTTGTAAACACGTATATATATTAATATAGTATTATATAGATATATAAAATGATGTTCAAATTAAAATGGATCAAGCTCTCATGCCTTCAAGGCACGGGTATTACACTAGTCCTATTCTAATTTTACACCTCATTTATTTTTTTGTTTAAATATTTTTCACTTTTTCTACCATATCTTAAAAGGTTTGTTCTACAACAATGGGGAAATCTCTTACCCTTTTTCAAATTTATTTTCACCTTTTCTTTCCCTTTATCATTTAGAACATCATATCTTTTTTTGATAAAAAAAAATAACGGAAATTTCGCCTGGTACCTCTGTGGTATTGCGTATTTCGCACGGTGTACAAAAGTTTTGCTAAATTCACCACCGCTGCTGCTCGCGTACCCTGTTGCACCAGAACGGCAGGCAGAACCCGACCTCGCTCCAGACGCCCTTGCTTCGCCCTTGCTTCGTCGCCTCTTAATTTCTACCGATTGAAGGTAATTTCAACCGATTTTGTGCATTCCATTTAGCACCACCAGTACATATTAGGGATTGAAGCAATTTTCTACATATTAGGGATTTCACTTTGAATTTCACTTTAAACAAACAATACAGCGTAAGTAAACTAAAGTTGTGAACCGCCTGTGCTTCGAAGCCTCTTACCAGAGGAGTGCAGGGGTGGAACCGTCGACATCAGTCTAGAGGTGCCGGAGCAGAGATGTCGACAGTAGTGAAGGTAATTTCTACTGATTGAAGCAATTTGAGTGTGAAATTTGTGGTTCGAGCGTGAAAGGATTAGTTTTTGTTTTCAGAATTTCATTGTATAAACATCAATCAGAATTGAGATTGAGGAGTGTGAAAGGATTACTGCAAGTGCAATCTATTTTTCAGAAACTTCAATTTCTGTCGATTTATGCAATTTTTATCGATTTATGCAATTTCTATCGATTAGGGATTCGAGTGTGTAAATTTGATTTGGTTGTCCTCTTTGTGGATTGTTGAAATTCAGAATTGAGATTGAGGAGTGTGCATACTACTTTGTTGATTTAATTGATTTTTGGCAGCTTAAGAATAATTTAGGTGATCATAATGTGATTGGATTTCAGGATAATGAAGCGAATTGTGGTTGAGGAGTGTTGCCACTTTGGGGTCGAGCATAGCACTGAATGAAATATCCAATGAAGAGAAGATTGTAAAACTGAGATAGAAAAAGGAGTCATTGCAAATAGAGTTCGGCTCGAAACAATGCAATGTGTGGTTGTATTCTTATGTAAACTTCAGTAGCACTTAATTCTGGTTGTATTCTTATGTAAACTTATTCCAAGGCATTTAGCAATGTCAGACTCTCTTTATCTAAACATCGCATTTACCAGCAGCAATGCAATGTGTCCAGGTGTTGTTCTCGTCATATAAACTTATGTTTGTGGCTGCATTCAGCACTCTCTCTGATTGTCCTTTGCAAGGCTAAATGCTCTATGTTTTTAATATGCTTGAAATGATGCAACAAAGTTATCTTCATTTCATATAATAAGTGTTTTAGACATGTATAATGTCGTAGCCAAAAGAGGACAATGGTTGTTCCAAAAACTAATGAAGGGGGTCTAAGTTATCAACCCTAACATTGAACATCGAGCTTGTTCCAACAGCTGGTCAAGCGGATTGAGCACTAAAACTTAAAAGAACGACTCCTAATCGATTACAAAACAAACACCGACACTGAGTTTCGGCCACTCATGGAGATGAGGACCTAACTTCTTCCACAGTTTGACCTTGTGCAGGGATGTTTGGCTCATTTGGTTTCGACCTCTTTGATCTTTTGCCTGCTGGTGCTTGCCCCTCTTGTCGCCGTCTTGTTTTCGTCGGTCGTCCAACTCTCCTTTTCATGGTAGGTGGTTATACTCTCGGTAGATCAAAAGAGGGCCATTGTTCTTCGTCCATGACCGGCCTAAAAAGACGCATAGATGAGATAGTTTCTAGTTGACATAAAGATTCCTAATCGATTAACAAAGTTTTTAAAACATATTACCTATAATTAGCAGAATAGGTTTGTTTGTAAACTCTTATGGAATACCAATTTGATACATAATGCTCCGGATGACCCCTGCTCTCAATTATAGCTCTCACTGCATGCCGACATGGGATTCCTCTGATTTGCCATTCACCACAACCACATGTACAAGCTTTGATTTCAACTGCCAATGCCGACAAACCCTCTGTCACTTCGTATTCAGTGGGTGAAGCCTTGAAAATCTGTCATGAAGATGACTTCGTCAATGAGTGAATCGATGTCAGAAGATGGTATGAGTTTTGAGAGTTACCTGCAATGCTCGTGCTGCTGTGACTGCCTTTGCCAGTTTCTTGTTTGCGTAGTCGGTAATACCGTTGTCTGGCAACTTCTTCGCATTCTCTTGCCTCTTGCAATGTCTAACCATCATGGTTCGCCTAATACCTAAATATCATTAATTTCCGGCATGTATTTGACATAACATCTGTCCAACAGTGGCAACCATGACCAACGGAAATTTAACTCGAAATCATGCACATCAGAAATTAAATTGTAAAAAGTGAATGTACCTTCAAGCAAAGATAATACGGGAAGGCATCGATCCGCTCCTAGTGTCGAATTGAAAGACTCCACAAAGTTGCTTGAGTTGTGAGGAGCATGCAAACTTGGATCATATCGAAACCTCGCCCATGTATGAAATTCACCCAAGTCTTTGAGCCAATATAGAGCATCTGTCCCAACTACCCTTTCGACCTTCTCCATTGATTTCTTAAATTTGTGTTCTGAGAACGCCTTGCAACATTCCCAAAACACTCCCTTCACAGGCAAACCTGCAAACGCCTTCTTGAAGTTGGCCAAGAGGTGTGTGCAACAGTACCGTCGTCCTGCAGTTGGCCACACTTCTGCAAGGGCCGGTTCAACCCCTTACATTGGAAAAATCCAATTATTTCTTTGTATGTGAAACAAATACATAACAACAATTGAATAAAACACATAGCATTGTACAATACCTTTTGTCTATCCGATATGATACACCAGTTGGCCCTATCGGCAGGCCTCAAGACCTCTCTCAAGTGGTAGAAAAAAGAGGACCAAATTCTCTTACTTTCATTCTCATACACCCCATAAGCTAGTGGAAATATCTCATTCTCCTCGTCAATAGCAACTGCAGCCAGAACGACACCACCATACTTCCCCTTCAGATGACATCAACACCAATCAACCCCCTACAAGGATGACTCCCTCAATCATTGGCTTCATAGCTATGAACACATTCTTAAATTGCAATGGCCTTTCGGGATCATTTTCAGCGTGTCCCCATATAAAATATAATAAAATAGATCAAACCAGATTCGTGCCCACGCAAATGATTACAAGACCTCCTCCTGATGTAGCAGCGGGAAGTCAGGATCGATCATCGAGAAAGCACGTCAGCGGATCTCAGGTAGCAGAAAGATCTCAGCAAAGTCGACCAGAAGATTCCTCGATATTGAGTAAAGTACTCGATATCGACTAACCTGTCGAGTAAAACAGAAAGCAAAACGAAACAAAAAACGAAAACCAACAGAAAGTACTCGATCTCGACAAAATTACCTTGACATCGACAAAAAGTCCTCGATGTCGACAAGAATTCCCCGAAATCGAGTAAGCACACTAAAATCTCACCTTTTTGCAACACAGAACACGAATTTCGATGAAATAAATCAATAAACTAAAGACTTCCAAGATAAGGGCATCAACACCACAACGATAACCATGCAAAATAACACATAAAGGCATAAAAGATCATGCTTTTCATCAAATAACTTTCGTTATTAACAAATAGGAATATAGAGGCTTTCGCATAAACCCTAATTGTTACTAACCCTTTTCACATAATTAATCTAAGTTGTATTAAGATCACTTTCGCTTCAATAAAACAAACAAGGATCACCTTTAACTTTCGCAAAAGAATCATGCTCGTAGGGATAGAAGACGAATTGCATAAAACGATCAAACCTTTACCGCATCACCTTACATGGCTACCGCCGGGCTCACCCCGACCCTAGAAGTGGGTGGACTACTCGCTCTTCATCATCAAGAAACTCATCAAAGATTTCAGGAAAATAAATTGCATTAAAATAAACCAAAGAGAACTTACAACGGATCGAAGCCAAATCCGCTTTCGTCTTTCCAACTTCTCTCGCCACAAGCTCTCTCCTCTACTCTCTCTATGTAACTAATTGTAACTGAAATTGAATGCATAAAAATCAGCCCCTAAGGCTTTATTTATATGCTTCCTTCCCTCTTTAATTAGGAAAGAATATCTTATCTCTATCTATATCTATCTATCTAATTACTTAAGATAAAATAATGGAATAAAGAAATAAATCAACTAGGACTATATCTAATGTGGATTAAATATCTTCTACCTTGACTTGATAGCACTTGATAGATCTTGATAGAATTTCATCTCGAAAATATCACCATTGGACTCGGGATAGAAACTTAACAAGATCCGGATAGCTCGACGTCGGCTTCGGGGGATTTCCTCGATATCGAGTAGAATTGCTCGATATCGACTAGCACTTCCTTTGTCTTCCGCTCAGCAACTCGATTCCTGCCTCTAGGGAGACACATCGACTTGATTTTTCCTCGACATCGAGAAGATTTCCTCGATATCGACCAAGGCTTGGTCCGTCTTCAGCTTTCTCGTCGATCTCGGCTGCTCCAGGATGTGAAAATCGACTACGTTTACTCGATATCGACTAAGCTGTTCTTCTTCTTCTTCTTCTTCCCTAGCCTTGCTCGATTCTGGTCAAACTTGCTGGAAATCGACTTGGATTTACTCGATATCGATAAAGTTCCTCGATATCGACCAAATTGTGTTGCATCGATTTTTCCTTGCTTTCAGCTCGATTTGTCCAGGTTCCGTTGCTCCTTGACCTCGGAATTCCTCGAGCTTTTCTTCCTTTCTTCCGCTGCTCCTTGACCTCAGATTTGGAAACATAGAGCTTGTCTCCAACTTCACCATAAAGGGATCCAATGATCATTTGATTTGGAAACATTGGAAATCCTACAGAAGCGCACATACCAAGGCAAACCTCTCCCATGTATAGATAAATCTTTAATTGAAATAGGAGACGAAAGATCCATACCTTGGATTACCTTCGCAGAATCGGATTCGGGGACCTCAGTATTTGGTCGATTTTGAGTAAGATTGCTCGATATCGAGTTGTTTTCTTCAGGTGGTGGACTGCTAGTCGAAGAAGATGCAGTCGAGGGAGGCGGTTTTTGGTCGACATCGACAAGTTTGTTCGATGTCGAGGAAATCTGCTTGTCTGGTGGACTGCTGGTCGAGGGAGGAGAAATCAAGGACGAAGGTTTTTGGTCGATGTCGACCAAATTGGTCGATATCGAGAAATCCTTGGCTTCCACTGGATTGTTCGACGAAGCTGCTGCTGGTGGGGGGCTCTGAATTTGGTCGATGTCGACCAAATTACTCGATGTCGAGTAACTCTGGTGGACATCGACTCCATACTTGCATCCTATCAAGGCATCCGAGAAATAATTAGTCGACGTCGACTTACATTGGTCGATGTCGAGTAGATCATCTGTGTCGTCGTTTAGGATGGCAATGATCTTTTCCACCTGGGCTTCCATATCCCTCTTTTCCAGCTCTTCAGGAGTCATATTTCTTACCTTAGGCTCCCCGCAAGTGATGTAACCAGCTGATATAGATTTTACCTCTTCCATGGGACCTGTGTGCCTTCCAGTTTTATTAAACGAATACTCAATTACCTCATCGCTGTTGTTGAAAGTGAGTACTCCCTTCCTTACGCTTATGTTGGCATCCATCATCGCCAAGAAGGGCCTTCCTAGAATGATCGGACAAGCAAGGTCTCCACCATATCAATAACTAGAAAATCAGCAGGGATAAAGAACTTACCTACTTGCACTGGCACATTGTCCACCATGCCCGTTGGGATGACCACCGTGTTGTTTGCCATATAAAGCTTAACATCCACAGGCTCTAGGGCACCTATCTTAATCTTGGAACATATTGTTAAAGGCATTATACTTACACTAGCTCCAAGATCACATAAAGCATTAAATTTATATTGACCAAATCCAATGGTTATAGCAAACTTACCTGGATCTGGCCTTTTCTCAAGTATGTCCATATGGCTGCACTCCTCTGTGATCTCAGCCATTGACCGCTTTTTGCTTAGGATCTCCTTGAGGAACTTGACATATGATGGCATTTCATTAAGAGCTTCTGTGAAGGGTATGGTGACATTGAGCCTCTGAAGCATCTTGATGAAGCGCTGGAATTTCTTCTCTGCTGGATCCTTTGGAGATTTTGTTGGGAAAGACAACTTCTTTTTCTGATTCGGAGCCAGAACAGATGTCGGAGGTGTAGCAGCTTTCTCGACGTCGACTTGGTTCTCCTCGACATCGACAAGATTCTCCTCGATATCGACCAATTTCCTCGATGTCGAGTTGCTGTGCTGTGCAGACGAATCGTGGCCAAGTTTTTCCTCGACGTCGAGAAGATGTTGCTCGACATCGACCAAATGTTGGTCGACATCGACTTGCTGCTGGTCGACATCGAGTTGCTGTTCAGCTCTGTCCTGCTGCTTTCCGATGTCTGGCTCGCGTAGTTGGTGCCCGCTCCTGAGTTTCACAACAGCAATGTGTACGGTCTTCCCCTTGGGATTGGGCTCAGAAGATCCAAGGAGCGTACCTGACTGTCTAGGGACGCCTGCTGCTAGCTGGCCAATCTGTATATCAATCGATTTCCTCCAGACATCCATTTCTCCAAGTCTAGCGTTGACACCATGTATCTGAGTGTAGACGGAATTGAAGAACTGCTTGGTGTCTGAATGGTTCCTCCGCATTTCCTCAAGGATGGTTTGTAGGTCATCCCTCTTCTAGTCCCTTTCCGGATGTCATGGAGCTCTGTATGGCGGGGGGTTCCTAGGGGCACCTTGGTTCCATTGTGGTTGCTGAAACCTTTGGTCCCCCATATAGCGATTGGGACCCCCTGCGTAAGCTACCTCTTCGTGGTGTTCTGCCATCCTGACTTGCTCTGTGTGTGGGCACTCGATAGTGATGTGCCGTTGTGATCCGCATTCGATGCAGGGCTGGTTGACAGAAAGATACTTGACTTGCTTGAGGAGCTTGCGATTCTGATCTCTGTAGTACTGCTCCTTGACATCTGGGTCAATATCCTTAGAGGGCTCATAGAGGGGCATGGATGGGTCTGGCCTGGCATAGGCATTCTCATCATAGTTTATTGGAGTCCCATACTTGTTGTCGTAGTTGGTCAGCTTGTCGAGGGGTAGCCCATGCGTTAGCTGGCGGCATTGTCAGATACTCATAATGAGTATACATGTTGATCCTATCCTTAGTGGCCAGGTCAAGAGAATTGAAGAAGATCTCCTGCACGATGTAGGGTGGCTGTCCATGTGTAGGGCAGGATCGCAGTAGATCCTTATATCATTCCCATGCTTTTGCTAGCGGCTCCCCAGGCTTCTGTTTGAAACCTGTAATCTTTTGGCGAAGGAGCGCTGTCTTGGCAGGAGGAAAGAATTTGTTGAGAAATTCCTGCTTTACTTCAGCCCATGTTGTGAGGGATTGTGGACGGAGACCTTCAAGCCACTTCAATGCTGGACCAGCCAGAGACCAACGAAAAACCTTCATCAAGACATATTTCAAAGTGGTACCTTCAGCAAGAGTACCACACATATCAGTAAAGTTGGTAATATGTTGAAGAGGACATTCATTAAATCTACCATAGAAAGCATTATTTTTAATCTCAATCAGGAAAGGAGTGCGAATTTCATAATTATTTTCAGGGAATAGAATGGCCGATTCAGGCACGACGAGAGTCGGGTGCATGTAATCCTCTGCAGTGGTAGGGTATTGGGCAAGCTCAGCTTCCACCAGCTCTCTCAGTGGTGAGAGCAGTATCCTTGGCTTCTAACTCAGCTCGAAGCCTCTATATCAGCTGTTCTTGTGTTTCTGCGGCTGCCATGGCTCTTTTTAATTTAGCGTGGACGTGTATAAGGCATTCCGAGTCATCCAAGGCATCAAACTCAGGCTGTTGACCAGAACAGCGCATACACCTGCAAAGTAACTCAAGGCAAACGTGAGATCTAACTACCTAAGGCGCGAATGATTGCTTCCCCGGCAACGGCGCCAATTTGTTGTAGGAGGAAATCGAGTTTAAAATATAATAAAATAGATCAAACCAGATTCGTGCCCATACAAATGATTACAAGACCTCCTCCTGATGTAGCAGCGGGAAGTCAGGATCGATCCTCGAGGAAGCACGTCAGCGGATCTCAGGTAGCGGAAAGATCTCAGCGAAGTCGACCAGAAGATTCCTCGATATCGAGTAAAGTACTCGATATCGACTAACCTGTCGAGTAAAACAGAAAGCAAAACAAAACAGAAAACGAAAACAAACAGAAAGTACTCGATCTCGACAAAATTACCTCGACATCGACAAAAAGTCCTCGATGTCGACAAGAATTCCCCGAAATCGAGTAAGCACAGAAACTAAAATCTCACCTTTTTGCAACATAGAACACGAATTTCGACGAAATAAATCAATAAACTAAAGACTTCCAAGATCAGGGCATCAACACCACAACGATAACCATGCAAAATAACACATAAAGGCATAAAAGGTCATGCTTTTCATCAAATAACTTTCGTTATTAACAAATAGGAATATAGAGGCTTTCGCATAAACCCTAATTGTTACTAACCCTTTTCACATAATTAATCCAAGTTGTATTAAGATCACTTTTGCTTCAATACACAAACAAGGATCACCTTCAACTTTCGCAAAAGAATCATGCTCATAGGGATAGAAGACGAATTGCATAAAAAGATCAAACCTTTACCGCATCACCTTACATGGCTACCGCCGGGCTCACCCCGACCCTAGAAGTGGGTGGACTACTCGCTCTTCATCATCAAGAAACTCATCAAAGATTTCAGGAAAATAAATTGCATTAAAATAAACCAAAGAGAACTTACAACGGATCGAAGCCAAATTCGCTTTCGCCTTTCCAACTTCTCTCGCCACAAGCTCTCTCCTCTACTCTCTCTATGTAACTAATTGTAACTGAAATTGAATGCATAGAAATCAGCCCCTAAGGCTTTATTTATAGGCTTCCTTCCCTCTCTAATTAGGAAAGAATATCCTATCTCTATCTATATCTATCTATCTAATTACTTAAGATAAAATAATGGAATAAAGAAATAAATCAACTAGGACTATATCTAATGTGGATAAAATATCTTCTCCCTTGACTTGATAGCACTTGATAGATCTTGATAGAAGTTCATCTCGAAAATATCACCATTGGACTCGGGATAGAAACTTAACAAGATTCGGATAGCTCGACGTCGGCTTCTGGGGATTTCCTCGATATCGAGTAGAATTGCTCGATATCGACTAGCACTTCCTTCATCTTCCGCTCAGCAACTCGATTCCTGCCTCTAGGGAGACACATCGACTTGATTTTTCCTCGACATCGAGAAGATTTCCTCGATATCGACCAAGGCTTGGTCCGTCTTCAGCTTTCTCGTCGATCTCGGCTCCAGGATGTGAAAATCGACTACGTTTACTCGATATCGACTAAGCTATTCTTCTTCTTCTTCTTCCCTAGCCTTGCTCGATTCTGGTCAACCTTGCTGGAAATCGACTTGGATTTACTCGATATCGACAAAGTTCCTCGATATCGACCAAATTGTGTTGCGTCGATTTTTCCTTGCTTTCAGCTTGATTTGTCCTGGTTTCGCTGCTCCTTGACCTCGGACTTCTTCGAGCTTTTCTTCCTTTCTCTGAATTGCTGTAAATAGCATCGATTCCATAATTTGGCAAATAAGCATAAACTACATAGATTCTGTACTAATCTAACCCAATTGTATGAAATGCATGCAGGAAATGATATAATAGTCAATATAAAACATGGCAAATTAGGCTCACATCACCATACAATATGCGCCCTAGAGCCCGGGTTAGATGATTTCACCACTTCACAATAACCCGCAAACTACCAAATGACGCATTAGGCTTCCCGTTAATTATTGCCAAGGCAAGCGTCCTTGCTTTGTACAATGAAGTTGACTTCATGTTTATCCCATACCTAGTCTTCAACAGGGATTGCATTGTTGGTCCTTTGATATCATCACCCGCTGTCACATGGTCAATCAACTTCTTCGCATCCCATTCTGGAGTTGCCATTGAGTTGAATTTTGTGAGTTTAAGGCAACTACGAGTATCCGTTAGTGACTTAATTGCCCAAGTCATACCATCCACAAGTCTTGATGCATGAATTCTCCATCCACATTCTGGTTGTCCACAGACGGCGGTATAACGAATCTGATCTGCTTTGACTACCACAACAGAGAACCCCTCTTGGACACAATAATCTCGCAACACATTTGTAAATGCTTCCTTGTCCAAAAAAAGCATCCACACCTTCAATTTTATATTCCCAATGCTAGTATTACCATACAACTCCCCATTATCATAAATCCTATCGAAATAATCATCCATCTCACTATCATTACCTCCAATATCAGCAGTACCGCCACACTCATAAGTAGAGGCCGAAACAAGTGCATCATCATAAGTAGGAGTAGGCACATTATCACCATTGACCGTCAGAACAACATTATCTACATCATCATTAACAAAATCAGCATCAACCAAATAAATCTCAGGGGATACGGCCTCAACTACAACCTTCTTTGTCCTACTAGCTTCACCCGAAGTAGGTTCACTACGTGTAGACTGACTTCGAGATTTCGATACAAAAGTCCCCATCCTTCTTGCGGTAGTAGCAGGAACCTTCTTACTATAAGCGGTTTGACTTCCATAACTCGACCTCTCTACCAGCTTTTTTGACTCAATCAATCCCCTTGCTAATTCTAGATTCCTACATGGAGAGTCACCCACTAGTAGAGAAAGCCGGTTTTACCTCGGTTCAGTGTGCAAGCTTTACCACGGTTCTGAACCGAGGTAAAAGTGGCTATGGTAAACTTGTTTACCACGCTAACAGAACCGTGGTAAAATAGCCACCCGTGGTAAATCTGTTTGAAGTTGTAGCCATTGTGAACCGTGGTAAATGAGGGAACCGTGGTAAATAGGTCGCGTGGTAAATGTTTTGAACCGTGGTAAAATCGTCCACCCGTGGTAAATCTGTATGTGGTTTTAGGCATTGTGAACCGTGGTAAATGTATTAACCATGGTAAATAGGTCGTGTGGTAATTGTTTTGAACCGTGGTAAATTGTTGAACCGAAGTAAATATGTAATGTTGTAATTGTTACCCGATCGGTTATTGTAGTAGCCTATGCGGGATTTGAACCCACATATTTGTGTATAAACACATCGCTCTACCATTTGAGCTAATAGGCTTACATAAAAATATTAGTATAATTTTCTCAAATTAACTCGCTAACAAGGGAACGATAATCCCAACTTGAAGAAGTATCAGTGGGGCTAAACACATGAGTTACTAAATTTGCTCCCTACTTTGACTAACATTTCTCTCTTTTGGACAATTTATTTGGTTATTGAATATCTACTGCAAAATAAAATGTAGAAAGGGCTACATCTACATCAATAAGGTATGTACTAGACAACATTGATTAAGATAAATTTTAGGGAAATATACTCGATGATAAATAAATACAAATTAAATGTAAATAAATGTAACCTGCAACTTTGATGGTGAAATCCGGGAATCATGACCAATTGAAACTCTCAGGTGCCCTCGATCAGACTTTTTCCAATGACCATGCAGCAAATGCAGCAGCTATAGATTCTGAAACTGGTTCGGTTAGGGTGACAAGTTCTCTCTCAACACCAACAGCAGCAACTCCCTGATATCATTGTGATGCAAGAAGATGGGCAAATAAATCAGTCACATAATATAGTGTTCAGAAGATATTGAATTAGACACCAAACATAAAGTGCAAATAATATGGGGAAATTTACTACTTCAATGTTAGCTTACAGAAAATTACTTAGCTAAAAGATGAAAGTACTAAAAACTTTTGTTCATTTTCAACCTTTTCTACGTGCTTGATCATATTACTGAAACCACCCCATATTACTGAAACCACCCCTTATAAGTTCGAAAAGGACATCAGAACCACCACCATACTAACCACCACCACACTGCAATTACTTCCATTTCTATCACCATGTCCAAATCAATCTGCTAACTCATGTATTGCAAGCCTAAAACTATAAGTCCATTTTCCCTTCCCATCGTTTCTACAACTAACACCGCTATTTTCTACACAGTTTCCTCCTCTCAAACCCCATTTTCGCTCTTACCTTCCCCTACCCAAACACTTGGCCTCGCCCCCAACATCAAAGTTAAATAAGATCTCAGAAGAAGATATGATTCATTTAATGCTTGAAAAAACGTAAGGTTAGCTTGCCTGCCATTTTGAAGCTTGAGAAAGTCATTCTTTTGAAGAGGTGGGACATCAGTAGCTCATGTAGCAGTTGCAATATCAACTGAAAACAAATTTAAAATGAAAAAAAGAGAATGCTATTCTCTTCCTCAAACTAAAGACAACATGAAAAACGGCATTAACCAGGCAAATACATTATACCATGTCCCACATCAGCCAAGACGTTCAAAAAGTTGCAAACATATATGTCCAAATAAATGGTAACATCTTGTTATAAGAGTCAAGCACAACGAATAATGGATATTTTGATAATGTGGTATTGACTCAACCGATGGCAGAGATACCTAACAATTTCCACTGGTAGAGATACCTAAAATTAATAAGATAAATTAGAATCAAAATTACACAAAAATCACATCTGACAAAATAAAGATAAAATAACATGACATACATTTTGTAATAGAGGAATAAATTCGAAAGCAAAAAGGAATAACTTACATTTTAATTACATGCTTGATGTCATCTCTAATTGCTTTAGAGGCCTCCTAGGGCTGCCGAGTCAAAGCCAATATACCATTTGTTGCCCATTTTACTTTTAAAATCCTCCACATACTCATTAGTTGAAGGCAAAAAAAAATCCTACACATACTCATTAGTTTAAAATCCTCCACATAGCGTTAGGAGTACTCAAGAGCCAAAATCTCTTGTGTTCAGGAATATCATATACACCCTAGAAGTGAAACCCAAAAAAAAGCCATAGGAACATCAAAATGGGTTAGTTTGCTATCTAACCAATATTTCTGTGCAAGTACTGGTCCATGACTGCATAATTCTTTATTCTCTAACAGATAGTTTGCTGAAGCCAAATGAAATGCAAACTGTAAGGCTTGAAACTCAAGGAGAAAACTAATGCCAAGTCAAATGTCTTTCACTGTTTTGAGGAGAGAATTTTAAAATTTGTTATTACCTTTAACTTGTTTTTAGATAGGCCATCTATTAGAATTTGAATGCAAACATTTATATGTGCTTTGGAACATGATCCCATGTTGAAAACTGATGCTCACACGGGGACGTGTACATATTCCAAGGTAACTCTTAAAGATAAAACAAGTAATTATCAACATTGGAAAATAAAAGGCCCAAGAAAGAAATATATTATGAACATGATTCAAGTAAAATAAAACCAAGCTAGGAATCCTACCTAGAGTACCAATTATTCATGACGTAAAATACTCTTAACTTGAAAGTCATCATCTGTGCTCTCGAGAACCATTCATAGAATCCTTCCTAGCTCCTAAAAATTGGATTATTCCATTTGTCAAACAAAAAGGATCGACTTGCCTCATAAAATAGCATTAAAGCTTACATTCAAAAAATCTGTTCAACACAAACTTGATATCTGAAGAATTTCAAGTGGATATCAGTGTGAGGAAAGAAGGCCTGTCCAACAACTAAACCATGCCATACATCATCCTTGAAAAAAATTATAACAATTGAGAAAAAAGGCAAACGGAACATAACTTGTTATTTTTTATCAATGAACTCTCAAGGCTTCCATTTAGTTCATGATAACTCAAACTAATCAAAACTCTTTGTAGGATGAACTTGCACCTATTAAGATACACAATTATTGATCTAACCAACATCCACAAGCAAACAAGACCAACATTCCATTTATCAATTCCTCAAATGATTACTTCAAACACGAATCCAATTTTCAACGATTCAAAAAATGTAGTCACTAATTCAAACTCAAAACATAAAAACTAAAAGTCATGGATAACATCCCTATTCATACCTTAGTTATATGATTCATCAGCAAGTCACTTCTGATGCTAACATAAGCAGAGAGAAATTGAGAAGACTGGCCACTGGGAAGCATTCTCGATATAGCAGGCAGGGTTTGTCGTAGGGAGGAGCTCTCCTCGAAGGTTCATGGGAGAGCCACGTCGCTCCTGTGCGAGGGACGAGGGAGAGAGAGATCATGTGAAGCAGACAGACAGAGGCGATGGGGAGACCGAGATCCAACTGCTTATGGTTTTATAGGCGCGGGGCTCACTCAAGAGAAGGCGCATAGCAGAATCTGAGGTTTGAGGTTGGGCGACACCGCGACAGAGATTTATATATATATATATATATATATATATCTAGTGATTGAGTGGTAGAGTCCGAGGTTGAAGGGAGATCGATTGACATAGACAACAGGGAGATTTTATGGAAGAAGGGGATAGGGCTTCAGAATTGAGAAGAATATGTGAGATCGATCGAGCAAGATTTAGATCGGGGAGGAAGATGGGGCAAGGTCTGGAGAAGGAGAGTTGCGAAATAGAGAGCGATATGGCCATCTGAGATCGAGCGACATAGGGAGAGAGGTGAAAGGAAGAAGAAGGCCACGGTTAACGATTCTAGATCTAGGGTTAAACTATAAGGAATTGCAAATTTACAACGGTTAAATAAGAAACCGTGGTAAATTGTTCTCATAAATTACTACGCTCATTCAAGGAGCCGTGGTAAGTTTGTCAATTTTGCAAGTTTACCACACCAGGGCACGGAACCGTGGTAAATTGCATGCTAAATTACTACGGTTATTCAAATAACTGTGGTAAATTTGTCACTCTTCCAAATTTACCACGCCGAGGCACGGAACCGTGGTAAATTCAGTGTTGCCAAAGCCTATTTTTCTACTAGTGACCGGATCCAATAGCTAGTTTAATCAACCTCTTCTCACTAAAAAGAGTCACCATCTTAACAACATCTTCATCACTCTCTAATCAAAAATTTTGACAATCATGGGCATACCATAAAGATGGGTTCTCAGGAAGAATCATTCCATTTTTTTCAGCCCCTTCTAGCATTTCAACAAACATATCTAACACACTACACTTATTGGGATCATCCACCTCAAATTCAACATATTCTCGATGAATATAACGCATTTGTATCACTATCTTATCTCCCATCCTACATGGAATAATCAAATCACAAATAAATGCTCAAACTTACCACTCAAATTGTAGAAACAAATTCACAACTTTAGTTTACTTACACTGTATTATTTGTTTAAAGTGAAATTCAAAGTGAAATCCCTAATATGTAGAAAATTGCTTCAATCCCTAATATGTACAGGTGGTGCTAAATGGAATGCACAAAATCGGTTGAAATTACCTTCAATCAGTAGAAATTAAGAGGCGTCGAAGCAAGGGCGTCTGGAGCGAGATCGGGTTCTGCCTGCCGTTCTGGTGCAACAGGGTACGCGAGCAGCATGGTGGCGGTTTATGTGCCCGGAGGTGCCGGTTTGGTGTGGTGGCGCAGCGGCGGCGGCGGTTCGGTGCGGTCGACCTGGCTCTTCCCTCTCCGGTTCCCTTCTCTCCTCTTTTGGTTCCCCGTGCGCGCAAGAGTGTAAGAGCAAGTAGGGTTAAGCCAGTTAACGGTGGTTTTTGAAATCTGTCAGATTTCACCCCTTAGGGGCATGGCGCGAAATTATACAAACCTTAGAGGTACCGTGCGAATTTAGCAAAACTTTTGTACACCGTGCGAAATACGCAATACCACAGGGGTACCAGGCGAAATTTTCGGGAAAAAAATTACAAAAGGGAAGAGGTTACCTCTCTCTACCAAGGTAACCTCTTCCATTCCCTTACCTTATGGTATAAGCCACAACCAAAGGGTTACCTTTTAGTGACCTTAAGGTAACCAAAACCCTTGGTTGTTGATGCTCTGAGGCATGAATTTTTTTTCCCCAATGCTATGATATAAATATGGAAAAGCTTAATACACCGCTAATTTTTACTGGATACACTGCTAAACTTTGCAACCCCTGCGAACTAACCTCCTCTACCTCTTACGGACCTCACCGGGCATCGGGCCAAACGCGCCCTAAAAGACCATCGACAAAACGTCCGCAAGTCTTTGCGGAGGGAGGTCCGCATTAGGATTCGGAGTCCCAAACCTATAGGTAAAAAAAACATGTTATAAACTAGAAGTATAAAAAGAGAATAGAGAAGAGAGGTGGAGAGAAGAGAGTGGAAACTCATATCTATTATGGTTAATAATGAGCCCTATTTATAGGTATTACAAGTCTTGAGTCTCAGGCATAACTTTGGTTTCTCATGTATATCCACTCATATAATAATATTATAACATTCCCCCTTAGATATACATCACTAATATTACAAAACTATCATATTAAAAATCCTCGTCTAGAAAACCCAGTGAGACCAAAACTATGACCAAGGAAAAATACAAATGACATACGATACGCTTTGATGACACTGCCTTGTTAAAAACCTTGTCAGGAAAACCCAGTGGAACAAAACCTGATCAAAGGAAAAAAGAGTGCAGTGCGTGTATACTCCCCTGAATTCAATATCCTTCTTGAAGTCTTCTCATTCTTCTTAATGTCGCTGTCTTCATGAGCTTATGGTCGAATCTCAACATTGTCTCTAATGTGTATAAGCTGGAATGTCTTCATGATTGACTTTGACGCACTTGACTTTCATGTATTGGTGATGAGCTGCTTTGGATGCACAAGCATAAGGTACTTCAGGACCTGGTGCATTGTTGATCTGGGGATCTGATGCATTAAATGGTGCTTAAGTTGCCTCGTTAAAAACCTTAGCTTAGAAAAACCCCAGTGGGATATCTACCCATAATTGTTTCTTCAAGAAACATTCCAATGCATATTCATCTGATAACGTACCTCTTATGTGAGTAACACGTACATAATCACACTCCGAAACGGATTTACAATATTATCAGAATGCTTTATTTTGATTAACTTTCCAATTGACGATAATCTATCTTTATTCATTATCTCAAAAATAAATATGAGCATATCATCAAATGAAACGAATGAATGTACATGTGCAAATTTAAGATGTAGCATTATGAACCCTAATCTTTATATTATCAATATATAAGGGGGTAAATCTATTATAATAAAGCAACAATCATATGTATGAGTTAATATAGAGATAGATAGACAAAATCCGAAGCAAGGCATAAAAGATGTGTTTTTTTTAATCCACTGCGAGAGATATGTCTTTCCATCTACTTCGGGAGATGAATAATAAACAATATAATGTAAAAATAAGAATAGGAATAATCATTGTCCATCGCTACAGGGATGATATTCATTGTTTCATCATTATGAGGATGAAATTTATCGATCACATCAAATGATTTATAATATCAATTTCTTTACTTTTATCCACTTCGTGGGATTTAGTATTTTTTTCTATGAAACAAATAGCATGATATATAATCCATATTTCATGTACGATATCAACTCATAACACACACATATATATATATATATATATATATATATATATATAGGGGATGGCGGTTGTGGGAACACCTCTTAAGGGTGGCTCATAGCATGATATATAATCCATATTTCATGTATGATATCAACTGATAACATATATATATATATATATATATATATATATATATATATATATATATATATATATATATATATATATATATATATATATATATATATATATATATATATATATATATATATATATATATATATATATATATATATATATATATATATATATATATATAATCACTGATGATCAAGAGACACAAAAATCTTAACTCAAATATATGAAGTTTATGCTTACCTGATTGCAACCTCTATCGCAGATATCAAGATTAAGAAATTGGGCCAACTGCATCATATGCTTTAAAGTTGAGCCTAACATAGATACGCTCACTGCCCATTAGAGTTCCATCTTCTTAGTTGCGTCTCCTTTTACCACGATATCCCGGTACAATTCCGTGTACAAGTCACTCGTTTGACACCACTCATCGCCAAATCAAATAAATTATAAACATGGTTTATATAAAGCATAAATCAAAACAAATTCATTCAGTTTAGGATTTCAAAGTTTAATGGTCAATCACTGCAGGTGATGATTCACTTTTATCCACTTCAGGGAATAAAAATGATTTGTTTCTTTATTTGTTAATCCACTTCGGGAGATAACCGTTATTAATTACCATCTATGTATTATGTATGTATAGAAAGGCAACTAGGGAAGTGCATGGAACATCTTGCCTATGAAAATGTATATGTAAACTCACCGTAGCCCAATATTATAATCGTGTAGAAAACGGCCTCCTCCATCTCCGTGTGTTTGACAATCTTGGCGATGAAGAAACACTCTGCCGTTCGGGCGAACATCGCCGCAAAACCCCACACGGACTTCTCGAACGAGAGGAGGAAATTGATCGATCGGTTAGATTCTATCCCACAAATACCCGTCCGGTGAAGATCGTCGTCCTGAGTGCCGCTAACTGCCCAATTAAGAAAGCTTGTTTGGATTCAATTAAAACACAATATATCATGAGTACTCACGGTTAATCAAGATAGTCAAATAGCAAAACGGGACCCAACGCATATTCCAATCGAGTCCATCTAGGAGTTCTTGAAGCAACAACTAGCTAGATACCTCTATCGTGACGCCGACGGTAATGTTGCGTCGTTAATTTGATTAGGGTTCCGAGACCATAACTCTTGTGTTCCATCAACATATAGTTTACCTTGTATATCTTGAATAACTTTGCCAATGTTGCATTAATCACCCAACAAGAAATCGTACACCAATTGTCAAGGCCAATTGATGAGAATTAGGATTAGTTTATCCGGTTCAAGGGATATTACAAATTCAATTTATTCAATCACTTCAGGGATTGAGATTAGTTTATCTGCTTCGGGGGATATTACAAATTCGATTGATTCATCCACTTTCGGGATTGAGATTAGTTTATCCTCTTCAGAGGATTATTATATACATACATATATATATATATAAATAACGGAAAACATACATTAAAGCATATATTGTTGGAAGCGAAGAAATCAAAGCTTGGAGCTTCGTTAATGGCGGACAAAATTTGGGAAAAGAGAAGAGCGAGAGGCGGAAAAGTTTGTTATTCAATTGATTAGTTCGAGTTTACAGAGGGAGCGGGATGTATGTACAACTGATGTCACGTGAGCGGCACGTGTTTACAAAACGAAACACTAAGAGCGCCTAACTTTGGTTTGGTCGAGTTCGAGTATGGAGCTCGATCTCGAGTAACTCCAACACCCCCCTCAAGTTTTAGGTGGTGAAACCATCTGCAACTTGCGAATGAGATCACTATGCCGGGGACCAGGGAGGGTCTTTGTGAAAATGTCGGCGAGCTGGTCCCAGGTGGGAATGTAAGAGAGGCTAATAAGACCTTCACACAACTTTTGTCGAACAAAATGACAATCTAGGTCGACATGTTTGGTACGCTCGTGATAGACTGGGTTCTTGGCGATATGAATCGCATCCTGATTGTCACAGTGGACTGGAATCGGCAAGATATTTGTTACCCCAAGCTCATGATACAACCTGGACAACCAAGCAAGCTCAGCTGCTAGGCGACGGAGAGATCTATACTCGACTTCTGCACTCGACAGAGAAACAATGGACTGTTTCTTGGCTTTCCAAGATACGGGACAACCACCAAATGTGATGTAAAACCCACTTACTGAGCGACGAGTATGAGTGCATGCGGCCCAATCTGAATCACTGTAGCCTTGTAACTCCATATTAGGAGATGAATTCAATAAAATTCCTAAATCAGGCTTGCCTCGCAAGTACCTAAGAGTGTGAAAAGCAGCTTTCAAATGATCGGAGGTGGGCTTTTGCATGAACTGTGAAAGTAAGATCAGGACGAGTGTGCGTGAGAAAGTTCAATTTGCCCACCAGGCGTCGATACTGAACTGGATCAGGAAGTAAAGGTGCTGTAGAATTGGGCAAATTCAAACCAACTTCAAGAGGAGCAGGAGCGGTGCCTGATCCAAAATCAAACTCAGAGAGTAATTCAGAGATAAATTTCTTCTGAGACATCACCAAACCATCACGAACCTTGATGAATTCGATGCCTAGAAAATAATGCAAAGAGCCCAAGTCTTTGATTTTAAATTGGGCATCCAAGAAAGCCTTCAGAGCATTGATAGCAGACAGATCGATAATCGCCAGTGATTAAAATATCATCAACATAGACTGCCAGGAACACTACTGAGCCATTAGAAGATCGATAGAAAAGGGAGTGATCATTCTGAGAATGAGTATAACCATGAGAACGCAATGAATCAGACAATTTGGCGTACCATTGACGAGAAGCCTGACGAAGACCATAAAGGGATTTGTTTAATCGACAAACCAAAGAAGAATCTGAAGTCTGCAGACCAGGAGGTGCTTTCATGTAGACTTCTTCATGAAGATCCCCATGTAAAAAAGCGTTGTTGACATCCAATTGAGCCATAGGCCAATTGTATTTGAGAGCAACAACAACCAAAGCCCGAATGGTTGTGAGTTTCACAACTAGGGAGAAGGTCTCAGTGAAATCAATTCCTGCACGTTGTGTACAACCTTTGATGACAAGACGAGCCTTATGTCGATCAATTGTATCATCTGCCTTTAATTTCAGTTTAAAAACCCATTTGCAAGCAATTGGCTTCTTGCCAGGAGGGAGAGGAACAAGATCCCATATGTTGTTCAACTCTAAGACAGTGAATTCTTTGTCCATGGCTTCCTGTCCAGCCGGTGAATGAAATGCCTCAAAGTAAGTACTTGGTTCATGAATGACAGATAAATTTGAAAGAAAATGATGAGTATCCAAATTCAAAACACTGGCACAAATGGTAGGGGGTTGAAAATTTATAGAGGTTATTGTGTTTGAACAATGAAAGGTTGTCAATGCTGTGTTGCAAACATAATCATGGAGGTAAGATGGGCGAGCATGAGCACGAGATGACCTTCTAACACCTTGCTGATTGGTAGAAGAAAGGGTATTTTCAGGGAGTGGGACAGAAGGGGTAACATGATCCTCAAAGGAAGGAACAGGGATAGGCAAAGTGGTAGAAGAGGGTGGGACAGAAGAGAGATCATTTTGCAAAGGAAAAGTGGTTTCATAGAACACAACATTTCTAGAAACAATGATCTCTTTTGATTCAAACAAGCAATTTGTAGGATTTCTTTCCAAAAGGAAATCCAAGAAAAATGCATGCCTAGGCACGAGTTTGAAATTTGTCTCTATCAACAGAAGAGGTGGAGGCATAACACAGACATCCAAATGGTTTCAGTAATGTGTAATCTAGAGGGGAGTGAAATAGCTTTTCAAAGGGTGTCAAATTGTGGAGAACTTTGGAAGGAAACCGGTTAATGAGGTGGGTTGCCATAAGCACAAAGTCACCCCAATATTTTGTGGGTAATTTGGATTGAAAGAACAAGGCTCGGGAAGTCTCAAGCAAGTGCTTGTGCTTTCTTTTAACCACCCCATTTTGCTGGGGGTATGAGCACAGCTGGTCTGATGTAAGAGGTCTTGGGAGGCAAAGAAAGAGATGCCTTGCTTGCTTGAACCCATTTCAAGGGCATTGTCTGTTCGGATGGTTTTGGGAGTTACAGAAAACTGGGTTTTTACCATGTGAACAAAGGTTTCAATTCAATGATGGAAAAGGCAAGGCTTTTATTTGGTAAAAGGTGAGTCCAAGTGCATCTTGTAAAATCATCAACAATGGGTAAGAAGTACTTGTGACCATTATAGGTTTGTGTGTGATAAGGTCCCTATAAATCAATGTGGACAAGGTCAAAGGGCTTTGATGTTTTGATGAAACTGTGAGGAAATGGAAGTCTGTGTTGTCTGGCTTTTTGGAAAATATCACACACAATATCATGAGATGAACAATCAACCTTAACAGAAGGTAAATGTGCAATTTTATTGAAATGCATGTGCCCAAGTCTTAAATGCCAAAGCATAAGGGAATCAACAGAACAAGCAAATGTTTTACAAGGCATTAAAAGATCATCAAGTGCTAAAGAGGTATGCTTAGGAACCTTGCTGCTATGCAACAGATAGAGCCCATCTTTTTGCTCACCAAGAACCAGTGGCCTCTTCATAGAAGGGGCCTGCAATAGGCAAACATTGGAAGAGAAATGAGCCACACCATTTAGTTGAGTAGTGAGCTTGCTTATGGACAGCAAATTGAAACTGAAATCAGGGACATAAAAGACATGATGTAAGACAACATCAGGTAGCAGCTGAACAGATCCATGAAAATTCACAGAAATGTGAGAAGCATTAGCCAATGTGATTCTTTGTGGTTTTGTTAAAGGGACAAAGAAAATGAACAAAGACTTGTGAAAACACATGTGATCTGTGGCATCAGTGTCAAGAATCCAAAAACTATCACTTTGTTTCAAATTAAACTGTGCACTCAAGGCCATGTATTTATCAAATTGAGGAATGTAAAGAGAAGTACCTGCCATGGAGCAACCAGCAACTTTCATCTTCTGAGATGGAGCTGAAGTAGAGTTTTCTTTCAGCAAATTCATCAACTACTGCATTGTTCTACGGTAAAGCCCGGGATGGGTGAGATCTGTTGGTGATCACCACTGTCGACTGCCTGACCAGCAACTCTCTTGTCCTTTGATCCTAAAGATTATGGAGCCTTTGAATCATATGGATAACCGATCAATTTGTAACAAAACTCAACTTTGTGACCAATCTTTTTGCTGTGCGTGCACACATAAGAAGGCCTCTTAGTTGGAACAAAACTATCTTGCTTCTACTTCTGGTTTTGGGACGAATTGCTCGAATTCCCCGAACTTCCAGTGGCCATGTTGTTCATGTCCAACGCATCACCCATAGACTGACCTCTGGATTTGAAGCCAAGTTGCTTCTCTTCATGGCTGATCATAGAATAAACCTGAGTAATCGAAGGAGTGGGGCTCATCATCAAGATCTGACCACGAACTGGAAGAAAGCTATCACCGAGCCCCATGAGCAACTCAAGTAATCTTTAATCCTCCTCGAGACGAAAAAAATCTCGAGTAGCTCCACAAGTGCAATTTGGAACAGGCTGCAGAGCCTTCAATTAATCCCAGAGACGCTTAATACGCGTGTAAAAAGTGGCAAAATCATCAGATCATTGAGAGATCTCGCACAATTCTTTACGAACACCAAAGCGCTGAACAAGATTCATTTGCTCAAAGCGCTGAACAAGATCAAGCCATATTTCTGAAGCCAAAGAACTGTAAATCACACTCTCTGCTATGTTGCTACTCGCAGAGTTCGACAACCAAGATACAACCAGATCGTTGCACCTTTGCCAGATCCTAAGATCCGGTGACTCCATCGCCGGTCTCGGAACAGTTCCATCTATGAATCCTATTTTATTCTTATCTGAAAGTGCTATAAGAATTGAACGTTTCCAGGTTCCAAAGCCAGATCCATCAAAAGTCTTGGATACGAGCACCATACCTGGATTGTCCGAGGCATGAATGAAAAGCGGATCGTTGGTGTCAACTCCAGTTCTCCCTGGCTAGTTGTTTCCGGGATCCATCATGAAAAGTAGCGGAATGAAGGATGCAAGAATCAAAATTGAAGGTGGAAATGCATCATGGTAGCTCTGATACCATGTTGGAAGCGAAGAAATCGAATCTTGGAGCTTCGTTAATGGCGGACAAAATTTAGGAAAAAAGGAGAGCGAGAGGCGGGAAAATTTGTTATTCAATTGATTAGTTCGAGTTTACAGAGGAGGCGGGATATATGTACAACTGATGTCACGTGAGCGGCACGTGTTTACAAAACGAAACACTAAGAGCATCCGCATCCATAAAACCCAATTCGGTTCCTTAACTCTCATTTTTTCTCTCTCTCTCTCCTTAAGAAACCCAACTTAATTTTTTACCCACATCCCTACAACCTATTTTATTATAAACTAAATAATATAAAATTAAAAATATCTCCACCACTTATCCAAAACCCCCCACTTTCTCTTTCTTACCCTCTCACATATGCCTCTCATCTTCTTTCTTTCTTTGGTTTTTTTTATACAAGTAATAATTTGGGTGGGGCTAGTCCCTACTAGACCACCATCCAAGAGCATCCTTGCGGATGAGAATACAAAGGTGTCTATCAACCCGAGCATTTGGAGATGCGTCCGTCTGGAAGAGGCGAGAAATGTGGTCGGCACCTCTGTTAATCTCCCGGAAGCAATGCGAGAAGCTAACATGCTCGAAGGGCCGTAGAAGTAATAGAATATATGTGGTGAGCATCTCGATTTCCCATGGACAAGACCAACATCCCTTGATTGCATTGATTACAGTGAGGCAGTCACCTTCAATGTGGATGCTAGACAAACCCAGCTCCTTCGCCATCTGGATGCCCAGAAGAAGACCCATAGCTTCTGTCTTGAGCGGCGACCTGAGTGTAATCTGCTTGCCTCCGCAACCAACAAGCGAACCTATGTGGTCGCGAATGATGAAACCTGCACCAGAAGAACTAGAGAGATTGTAACTACCATCGAAATTTAGTTTGAATGTGCCTTAAGGTAGTTTATTCCATCGCAGATGTCGTTTCTTTCGGATTTCTAATATTTTTGGGGTACCATTAATGTTAGGTTTATCCAAGTGTTTCGTTTTTTCCCAGTTTATAAATGTTTGTCTTATCATATTTTCCATGTTTTTTATTGTCACTTTGTTTTCATTGTCGAAGATTTTCTTATTTCTTGATGTCCAAAGACACCACCAAGCAGTTGCCAATTTCTTCTTTTGCTTTGGAGTTATTCTTTCAAAAATCATTGAGATAATTCTTTTTATGTTCTGTTCATTTTTGTCTAATTCGTCCAGTCGTTTTTCTATTCTAGGGTCAATTTTTCTTATGAGATTTCTACTAATGTAACACTGAGTGAATAAATGAAGTGGGGTTTCATCACAAACATCACATAGTTCGCATGCGGAGGGGAGGGCCACTCCTTTTTCGTTTAGTCTAGTCTTTGTTGGGACTCCATTATTATACAATTTCCATAGGAAATTCTTTATTTTCGGGGCTATATCTATTGCCCAGATCCATGCCATGTTGGGTATTGTAATTCTGTTATTTTCTGTAATATGTTGGAGCGCACTGGCTGTGCTGAACCATCCAGATTTTTTTTTTCTCCAATATAGTCGATCCTCTATTTGGTTTTCCGGAATGAAGGTTGCTTTGATCTTTTCGATGATCGGTGTTGGTAGCATGTCCTGAAGTTCGATAGTGTTCCAACATCTATTTTCATTTATGTATTTGTCTATCTTGTCGCTTTTGTTGATTCTATCTGGTACAAGACATCTATTTTCTAGCGTTTCATCGTCCAACCATCTATCCGTCCAAAAGTTGATCATTTTCCCTTCTTTCTTTGGTTTTTAAGGGTTCCTTAGTAGCAAACCCATCACATCATTCCTTAATAAAACATTTGCCTCCCTTATTATTTTATTCTTAAATTTCTTATTTTTCTTCTTTAAACACCCCAATGTGGGTGCTCTAAGAGCGTGTAACTCTGGTTTGGTCGAGTTCGAGTATGGAACTCGATCTCGAGTAACTCCAACATATATAATATATCTATAGGACTCATCTCATCATAACATGTATATAAAACATGAATGAATTAAACAAGATGAATTCAAGATGAATTTTGTATGCAAGATGAATTTCAGGACGGAACAAGATGAATTCAATTACGAAAACAATTAATTAATTACAATTACATAGTGGTAATCAAAATTTCGTAATCAATTACGGAATCAATCAAGTACGTAAAAGAATGGGATGAAGCACATTAATTAATTATTGCCATGAACAGTGTAATCAATTACGGTAAGCAGAGAGTTCACAAGTTGTCAAGAACATCAAGGGCAAGCATGAAATTTAGAAATAAACTGAATGCACGTACCGTATCTGTAATTCCTAAGCGTTCTTAACCTTTCAGATCGAAGGCTAAGAACGGGGTTAGTAAGCAAAAGACGCAACCGAAAAGTAAACAAGCGACCAACAAGCGGTTTTACGTGGTTCAGCCGGAGCCTACGTCCACGGAGCCTCAGCCGGATCGGCTTGAGATCTCAATCCACTAATAAAGAAGCAAGGTTATAGAACAGGGTGCCCTAGATCTAAACTAAGGTAAACAAAGACAGAAATACACGATACAAAACGAGTATGCACGAGAGAAGCAAGAACAAAGCAAGTAAAGGAAGAGGACACCCTGGATCTGGAGAACAGAGCCAGATCTTCATCGGATTCGACCAGAGAAGGGACACTTCGCCTGAACAGAGGGCAAAGGACCTTCTTCTTCTTCCTAGGACTCAGATCTAGAGTCTCGGAACGAGATACGCTCTAGATCGGACCACCATGAGCTTCACCGGAGCCGGGTTGAAGAAACCCTAGCTTTCTCTCTCTGTCGCCTCCTCTCTCTCTCTCTCTAGGGTTTGGATTACCTGAAGAGCCGAAGTAAAGAATGAGGCAGCCCTAGCTCCAGCTTCCCTTATATAGGCGAGCTTAAGTGAAACGCTGCGTTGCGGGCGTCCAAGAGCTGGGAGCTCTCAAGGTCAAGCGAGCTCGGTCCAGGTAAGCTGAAGCAGGCCGGGTTGTTGGGCTTTAAAAGCCCAATTACATAATAGCATACAATGTATCCATATATATAACATATACTTATACATACTATATATGTGAGCATAAGTGTTCACTTACACTTCTAACATATGTTTAGCATATATATAAGTATATATTATATTTACATGTGTATATATCTAAGTCTACCTATTAGTCTATATCTATGACCATCTAATATTCCTAGGTACTATATGCTAAAGATTAGAATAGACATTACAATTTGCCCTCCTAATCGAAGCATTAGACCTATTAAAACCTTACTACATCATAGTGGATTAAAATACTCAAGAGATCTAGTATCATCATCAGCTCAAGTTACCTGTGAGCTAAGGCGGTTCTCCAAGGTGGAGAAAATCCCTGCAAAACTCAAATTTGTTAGCAGGGACTACCTTTGTCCCGAAATCAGCTGGATTGATGTCGCCTTTTATTTTCTTTACATCTAGCTCTCTAGCAGCAACCATGTTTCGAATGAAATGAAAACGAACATCAATATGCTTAGTCCGCTCGCGGTACATGGGATCTTTGCACAAGTAAAGTGCGCTTTGGCTATCCGTATGAATTACGGGTTTGAATGGCTTCTTTAGGATTTCTTTTAGAATTCCTTTGAGCCAAATAGCCTCTTTGGCAGCCTCGGTGGCTGCGATATACTCAGCTTCAGTTGATGACAAAGCAACAACTGATTGTTGTTGAGATTTCCATGACACACAGTTGCCTGCCCACGTGAAGTAGTAGGCAGTAGTGGACTTGTGAGTATCTTTATTGCTAGCATAATCAGAGTCGACATAGCCATATAAATGATCAACAAATTCATGCAGGCCATAATGCAAACATAGATTTTTAGTACCAGCAATATAACGAAGCAAGTATTTCATAGCAGTCCAATGGTCAGAACCAGGATTGGACATGAAACGACTAAGCACAGATATGGCAAAAGCAAGGTCTGGGCGGGTGCATAACATTGCATACATCACCGATCCTATAGTTGCGTCGTAGGGGACCCTAGCCATTTCTTTTATATCTTCAGGTTTAGAGGGACAACTCTTTTTGGTAAGCTCTAGATGCCCTCCTAAGGGTATGGATGTTGGTTTAGAGGAAGTCATATGAAACCTTTCTAAAACCTTAAGAATATAGTCCTCTTGAGATAACCATATTTTCTTATTAGGTCGGTCTCTAATGATAGTTACACCAAGGATTTTCTTGGCTTTCCCTAAATCCTTCATGTCAAAGTATTTCTTTAAGTCCTTTTTCACAGTGCTAATAGGGATCATCGAATTACAGACAAGCAAGATATCATCTACGTATAAAAGCACGTATATCAAAGACTGTTTAGAAATATGCTTAAAGTAAAGACATGAATCATAACGACTTCTTGTGAAACCTAATTTCTTAATCACAGCATCAAATTTCAGATTCCATTGCCTAGGGGACTGCTTGAGTCCATAGATGGATCTTTTATGATGACAAACATGATTAGGAAACTTGGGGTTAACAAACCCCTTAGGTTGTCTCATATAGATGGTTTCATCCAAAGACCCGTGCAAGAATGCAGTTTTTACATCCATTTGCTCAAGTTCCCAATCAAACACAGCACACATAGCAAGCATTAATCTCATAGTTTTGTACTTAACTACAGGCGAAAAAATGTCATTATAGTCTATGCCTTCTCTTTGGGAAAACCCTTTTGCAACAAGTCGGGCTTTAAACCTAGGAGGCTCACTAGGGCTTAGACCTTCTTTTAGCTTAAAAACCCATTTAGAGTCAATAAGCCGAGTTTTAGAAGGTCTCGGAACCAATGTCCACGTTTTATTTGTGTACATTGATTCCATTTCTTCCTTCATTGCAGTTAGCCAATCTTTGGCATAACTACTCTTAATGGCAGATTCATATGAGCTAGGAGTGGTAGGATGCCTAACATGATCAGCAGTTAAGAATTCATATTCCATAATATATGATGTGTACTTCCTATTAGGTATGACAGTTCTAGGTTCTCTATCCCTAGTTAACTGATAGTCATGCAATGTAGGCAAAGCAGGAACATTTAAAGCATACAAATCAGAAGGGGATGAGGAGAAAATAGAGGACTCCTTTTAGGAGTCATTAGAACGGCCTTTTACATCACCAGAAATAGGAGAGGGAGGAGGAGAAGTAAGAGGAGAGGTAGGAGGAGAAACACCCTGATTTTGTTCTTCATCAGAGTCAGAGTCTGCATGTGCAGGTGCTTCTGCCTTGGTTCCTTCTTCTTTATGAGCTTCTTCTACTTCTTTGTGCCCCCCCTGTAATGTGGAAGTAGTAGCTTTCTTAGCTGATCTTGTGATCCTTCCAGTGTCGTGCTCAGATTCATCACCATCAGAGGAATCATCATCATCAGGGATTAACTCCTTAGTCTGCTCAATGGTACCTGTCAGCTCAGGATAAGTTGTCAGTTCAGATTTGAGAGGGAAGATTTCTTCATTAAATCTCACACTTCTAGTGGTTATAACTTTGTATGGGCCAGGTTGCAAAAGAAGCACCCTGTAGCCCTTAACTCCATCAGGATAGCCAAGCAGCAGGCCTTTCAAAGCCCTTGGTTGGAGCTTACCCTCACTTACATGAGGATAAGCTGCACAACCAAATGGTTTCAAATAGGCTAGGCTAGGCTGCTTTTCTGTCCATTTGTATTGAGGAGTATCAAAGTTGATAACACTGGAAGGTGATCTGTTTACAAGATATGCAGCAGTTAACACATCTTCACCCCATAAAGAATTCTTAAGTCCAGAACTAATCAACATACATCTAACTTTTTCCAATAAAGTTCTATTCATCCTTTCAGCTGTACCATTTTGTTATGGAGTACCTGGAACTGTTAAGTGTCTTTTTATCCCATGTGATTGACAGTACTCATTAAATTCAGTGTTACAAAACTCTAATCCATTGTCAGTTTTGAAGCATTTAAGTTTGTGGTTAGATTGACTTTCTACCATTACCTTCCACCTTTTAAAGGCATCAAAGGCTTGATCCTTTGACTTTAGAAGACTTACCCAAACTTTCCTTGAGAACTGGTCAATGAAGCTAATAAAATACCTCATACCTCCTACAGTGGGGACTTGTGAGGATCCCCATAGGTCAGAATGCACATACTCCAAGGGATTATTAGCAACATAAGTAGAAACAGGAAATTTAAGCTTGGCAGATTTGCCCAACACACAATGCTCACAGAATTTAATGTCAACAGGTTTCTGAAACAATAAACCAGATTTATGCAATTTGTTTAATCCTTTGTTGCCTATATGACCAAGCTTGTTGTGCCAATTTTTAGTTTTAGAGAGAGTCATAGAATCAGTGCAAGCAGTAACATTGAGCTCAGGCATAGAGGAAAGCACATGATATAATCTCTTCTTCCTAACAGCTTTGACAATAACTTTACCATATTTAGAAGTTGTTCTAATGCCATCAGTAGAATTAACATCACAACCTATTTCCTCTAATGCAGATTCAGACATGAGACTTCTCCTTAAACTTGGGACCCACTTAACATTGGTGAAAATTCTAACAATGCCATCATGCATAAGTAAAGGAACATCTCCTACTCCTTTTATTTTCAGAGAAGTATGATCACCCAGCATAACATCACCACACACAGATTCATTTAAGTTCTTAAAGAAATGCTTATTAGGTGTGGCATGCATTGTGCAACCTGAATCAAGTATCCATGCATCGGATGTATCAAGAGATGTCAATGCAGAACACATGAACAATTCAGCAGAAAAATCACCCATATTCTCAAGCACAGAAGCAGATAATTCAGTGTTGTTCTTTTTAGCCAATTCCTCAGCTCTTTTCTTTTTCCTACACTCCTTGACCCAATAAACAATGTTACCACAGTAGTTACACTTAGAATTTGGGTCAGATTTCTCATTTTTAGGCTTATCTTTCTTATTTTTCTTATTCTTATTGCCCTTCTTGTCATTTCCTTTAGTGAACAGAACTTCAGGTTTATCAGCTTTATCATTTTTCAGACCTTTAATCTTGAACACTTTCATGATTTCATTCTTTTCAATGATAGATTCAATTAGCTTATCCTTAGTAAGTTAATCATGACTAAATTGAATGACATCTTTGAAGTTATCAAACTGAGTGTGCAGAGAATTCAGAAGTAAGATAGCCGGTGAGAATCTTTTATGTCATCATTGCATATTTCCAATTCTTGAGTCATCTTAAGAAACTTGTCCAGATTATCATCAAGAGTCAAAGCAGTATTCATCTTAAAAGTGAACAGACGACATAGCAGAGAAATCCTGGAGGGCAAGGATTTAGATAGAAAGAGCTCCTCCAGGGCATGCTAGAGGGAGAAAGCGGAAGAGTGTTTTACCACTTATCGAGCAATGTCATCAATGAGGCGTAGCATTATCTCAGAGTGGGATTTCATGTCCATCTCGAGCTCTTCAGCTGTGGACTGGGTGGTAGAGGATCCTCCTTCGACTTTCTTCAGTTTTTTTTATCATCGATCTTCGGGGGATCCTCATCATTGATGTCAACACCCTTGAGAAGGGTGGTCATCTCAGAGGCTGTGGTTGCAGGCTTCAAGACTGCCTTCCAACAACCTTCCTTGATGAGAACAGCTCTCATCTTGACTTGCCACATGGTGAAGTCGATAACACCATCAAATGGCTTGATTTTCAAAGCGCTATCCATGATGTTTGGTACTTGCAGTGTCCAAGAAACAGGTAAGTATCAAAGTTTTATGTAAGCGGAAGCAAGAAGAGTGCAACAGTATACAAGACACTCTATAAAACCCTAGAATCACAGGTCTTCGAACGGATCTAGACCAGTGGTATGTCAGACAGGAGAGGAATATCCCAAGCCTGAGCTTTTTGAAGGACTACCCAATGTCCTGCCTCCGATCCCGCTCCCTGAGAACCAAGAATGGCACAAGTCGGTAAGGAAAGGGACACCCAAGCTCTGATACCACTTTGTAATTCCTAAGCGTTCTCAACCTTTCAGATCGAAGGCTAAGAACGGGGTTAGTAAGCAAAAGACGCAACAGAAAAGTAAACAAGCGACCAACAAGCGGTTTTACGTGGTTCAACCGGAGCCTACGTCCACGGAGCCTCAGCCGGATCGGCTTGAGATCTCAATCCACTAATCAAAAAGCATGGTTACAGAACAGGTTGCCCTAGATCTAAACTAAGGCAAACAAAGACGGAAATACACGATACAAAACGAGTATGCACGAGAGAAGCAAGCACAAAGAAAGTAAAGGAAGAGGACACCCTGGATCTGGAGAACAGAGCCAGATCTTCGTCGGATTCGACCAGAGAAGGAAAGCTTCGCCTGAACAGAGAGCAAAGGACCTTATTCTTCTTCCTAGGACTAAGATCTAGAGTCTCGGAACGAGATACGCTCTAGATCGGACCACTGTGAGCTTCGCCGGAGCCGGGTTGAAGAAACCCTAGCTTTCTCTCTCTGTCGCCTCCTCTCTCTCTCTCTCTAGGGTTTGGATTACCTGAAGAGCCGAAGTAAAGAATGAGGCAGCCCTAGCTCCAGCTTCCCTTATATAGGCGAGCTTAAGTGAAACGCTGCGTTGCGGGCGTCCAAGAGCTGGAAGCTCTCAAGGTCAAGCGAGCTCGGTCTAGGTAAGCTGAAGCAGGCCGGGTTGTTGGGCTTTAAAAGCCCAATTACATAATAGCATACAATGTATCCATATATATAACATATACTTATACATACTATATATGTGAGCATAAGTGTTCACTTACACTTCTAACATATGTTTAGCATATATATAAGTATATATTATATTTACATGTGTATATATCTAAGTCTACCTATTAGTCTATATCTAGGACCATCCAATATTCCTAGGTACTATATGCTAAAGATTAGAATAGACATTACAGTATCAAAAGCGAATCAAAGAGCAAACCTGTGCGATAGTGGAGCCATGGTGACAGATCGGAAAAATTAGGGTTTTAGCTTTTAGAAACTATCGTGTTGATAACGTGTTATAAATTAGAAGTATAAAATGAGAAGACAGGGGGAGAAAAGAGAGCGGAAACTCATATCTATTAGGGTTAACATTAGAAGTATAAAATGAGAAGACTGGGGGAGAAAAGAGAGCGGAAACTCATATCTATTAGGGTTAACAATAGGGATTACAGGTCTTGAACCTCAAGTGCAATTAGAATTTCTCATGTATATCCACACATATAATAATATTATAACAAAACACTAAAAAAGGTCCGCAACTTGGTGCATACCTTTTTTTTTGGTTTCTATATGTTGTTTTTTAATTTAGAAGATACGGACTTAGCTCTCGATCGATTAATTCAAGAGGTCAAAGGTCCAGAAGTTGAAAAAATTTGAAAATTAAATTTATTAAAAAAATAAATTTTAATTTAATGTAGGCAAATTTTTTTTTTCAAAAAATACACTTTCGGGTCTCAGGCCCCAATTTTTTTTTAATAAAACAAATTTTATTTATTAAAAAATAAACAAAATTAATTGAAATGAAAGTAATAAATAAATAAATTAAATTCATTGTAGTTTTAAATTAAACTAGTTTTATTGCCCGCGATCTTCACGGTTTTGTTTATATAACTTTTATTATTCATGCACAAATTGCGTAAGATCATAAAAATTATAATTTTTTTTGACATTTTAATTATGTATATATATATATATATATATATATATATATATATATATATATATATATATATATATATATATATATATATATATATATATATATATATATATATATATATATATATATATATATATATATATATATATATATATATATGAATACTTAATGGTAAAATTTAATCCATAGCCCGGATTAAGGTCATTTAATTTCAAATTTCCGTGATGTAATTTCATTATTCTTTTCCTAATGGATCGAATATTTTATCGCTAACAAACAATATGTATAGTGGATCAAATATTTGTATAAATTTGGTTTATAAATTAATTGTTAAGTGAGGAATATTTGCATAAATTTGGCTTATAAATTAATTATATGTTAAAGATAAACACTTATTGATTTGAATTATTTCTATTGTTTAATGTGATTGTTTAAAGATAAATAAAATTATTTGGTACTTGAGCAATATTTGTATAAATTTGGTTTATAAAGAACTGTATTAATTGACAAACCACGTTATTTTGTTAATAATGTTGTTTGCCCAACCCTATTTTAGGGTATGGTAAAATATATCCTTATGCTGATGATGTTGATTTGTCGAATGAAGCTTTTTGTTTCAAGAGCCTAGAAGGAGAAAAGTTAACCACAGGTCAAATTAACCAAATCAGGCATCTCATTTTCAAACAATGGAAGTTGGAAGTGCCTTGTATCCCCCTAAACATCAGGTACCTTGAGTCCAAACTGAGCAACTACGAAAATTAGAAGAATAAAACTAAACAAATGAAGATAGAAAAATAGGACATTTGGCAACGAACTGATGTAAAAAAGAACACATACGAGAAGGTCGAAAAATACGCGGCTGATAGGAACATCTATAACACTTGTATAATCAAAACCCTCTTCATAAACAACTCTCTTACGATCATCCTCAGTTCCCTGGGTAAGGGCTGCTGATGGGTTAATGTAAAGACCAAATATTTTAAATTATTATTTGTAATTAATTCGATTCGAAAATTTTGGAAATATCCGTCATCGAGCGATTATTTTATTCAAAATCTTTTAAGCAGATTCCGACATATTTTTAAATGGATTTGGATCCTCTCCCCATAAACTTTTCCTAATATTGTCCTAATAAACAAATCCTAACCATCCAAATAAATGAATGGTTGAGATTATATCTCACTAATTAAACCCTATTCCCAACCCAACGCTTCCCTCCCAATCTGACTACGTTGTCTCAGACTCATCCCCGCTTACATCTTCCTCCTCCTTCGAGGCTCCAGTACATCTCCTCCCTTCCCCGGAGGTCCGCCCGAAGATGAAGCCGAGCATGAGTTGTCGCCTAGTATCCGCCGACGCCGAACTCGAGCCCCGAAGGACTCCGACGAATCCCCGACGAGCCTCAATCCCTCGGTGAGCCATCTCCTTCGATTTAGTTTCTCTAATTACATTCTCATTTCCTTTCTTCTGGGTTCGGGATGGTGAGAGCTCCATTTTGCGAGAGCGAGAACAGAGAGCGGGTCTAGGATGCGAGAGGGATGGCAGCGAGCAGGGATGGCAACGAGCGTGCGGGCTCCTGTTGTCGTGGCTAAGCACGTTGTCTCGTGCACAGGTATTGTGTTGTTCTTTTTGTTTAATTTCATTCAATCCACCGGATTTCATTGAAGGAAATCTCTTTCAATTCAGTACTTTGAGGTATTGGTTGAGAATCTTTCGATTTATTGTCTTCAAGTTCATATAGCATACCAAGTGTTTGACTAAATGCCTCATATGATGTTTACATTCAAATCTTTCGATTTTGTTGTAAATGTTTGCTGCTGCCTCATAGGATGTTTACATTCATGTCAATATGCATTTATGTTGTGATTATGTTCATGTGACCTTTGTTTGAGGAATTAAAATTTCTTGAATTATAACTCAAAGCTATAAATTTATCCTTATATAAATTTAAATGGATGATGCTGTTATGAGGACATTGTCATCATCTCTTGAGGAAATGGTTGTTAGAAAATAAGTTAGAACTAGGTGATGCAAAGGTCACAAGTAAATGGTTGTTAGAAAATAAGTAAATGGTTGTGAAGATCCTATGATTGAATACTGTAATTGATGATTTTGGCACTGAATATTTCATTTTGCTTTTTTTGAGCCATAATGGTTGGTTTTATTCTAGAGATATTTAACATTTATGAATTCCACATTTTCTTAGGGAAAATCTGTACCTGGATTGACTTAGACGCCGATGATGAAGTGCTACGAAGGGATTCTGAAACTGCTTTGAAGCAAGAAATAGCCTGGGCCTCGCATCTTTCTTTGAAGGTAGCAATCCATACAGCTTGGTATTTCAGTAACATAATGTAAAAACCAGCAACTGTGGTTATATCTGATTCTTTTGTCATTTTGTGTAATTCTTTTATGTTTTTTCACCTTCATTCTTTCTTATTTCAATACTCATGCACCACTTTTTGATCAGTGATCATGCATATTATTATCAGGCGTGCCTTCTCCCAACTCCTAAGAGTCGTCAATGTTCTAATTATGCTAGATGTGTAAATCAGATTCTACAGGGATTGAATCAAATGCAGGTAAAAATATAGTGATCTTAGTTTATGACTAGGTTTTTTTTGGTTTGTTATCAACATTGATCTCACAGTTTCATGTGTTCTGAAGTTGTGGATCAGGTTGCCTTTGTTGGTGTGTGATGACGACGATGCTGCTGACAACAATGCGTCAGTTAGTTATCCTTTACAGCACATAGATTAATATGAGTATATGTGTTGTAAGGAGGAAATCGAGAATGCAAATAAAATACGAATAAAGTAAAGCAAACCGATTGGATCCTAGCAAATAATGTTCAAGACTCCCTCCCGATGTAGCAAGAGAAAGTCAGGTTCAATCCTCGAGGAAGCTGGTCAGCGGATCCTAGGCAGCGGAGGAATCTCACGGGAAGAAGTCAACTACAGATTACCCGACCTCGACTAGGGTTAGTCGACAGAAGGTCGGACAAGTCGAAACGAAGCAAGCAACAACTTCTGGCTTTCGTCGATATCGAGGAGAATCACTCGATATCGAGTAAATTTGTCGACGTCGAGGAACTTTTTGCCGAGATCGAGTACCTGCAGAAACCACAAGCTACGGCGATCTTTGTTGATCGAAAGTGAGAAGTCGATGTCGACCAGTTTGGTCGAAATCGAGGAAGACAGAAACTTTAAACAAAATAAAATAAAGAACAAGGCTTTGCAAAATTCGAAATAAACTATGTGAAAGTAAAAACTTCCAAGATTGGGGTTTGCAACAACGATAACCAAACATGCATAAGACAAGATAAATAAATAATAATGCAATCGCATCGAAGGATTAAGCTTTCGCCTTTTTCCAACAATTAGACAACTCTTTCAAGAAACGCTAATTGTATCTACCAATTTTATGTTTATAATCCAAGTTATTAGCATGGATCTCCATTGAATGGGTAACAAACACATAAAAGGTAGTAGATGCTCAAAACACAATAAAGATCAAATCTTTACCTCAAACTTGCATGACTATCGTCGGGCTCACCCCAACCCTAGAAGTGGGTGGACTACTCGCGCTTCATCGCAATTACAGACATCGTTGATTGAAAAGAAATAACTTGCATTAACTAAATTCAAAGTCTTTACAATCTCGGCACTCAAACTTTCGTCGAATGCCAAAACCCTAAAACCTTTGAACTCCTAAACTCTATGTGGAACTACTTCTCTCTGAAATTGAATTGCTAGAAAATCAGCCCCATGGGCTTTATTTATAAGGCTTAATCCTTGCTAATCAAGGAAAGCAAACTATATCTACTTTCTAAAGATAAAACTTAAATAAAGAAACATTTATCTAAAAGGAAATAATTAAATATCTAAAATATCTTCATATCTTCATGTGGTAGGTAAATCCCTCTTCCTTAGATAGATCTTGATAGACTTTCATAGATTCGGACTTCCTCGCATCCAAACTGTCCAGCTCGACTTCGGACAGGCCCAACAGCGTCACAGCCCAGAGAACTTTTGGTCGATATCGAGGAATTTCCTCGACATCGAGGAATTTTGTCATCGATCTCGGCTTTCTCCGTCTTCTCGAGTAGCCTCTTCTCGGATCTGACTCGGACATGTGTTTCTGGTTTGGTCGATATCGAGGAATTTCCTCGACATCGAGTAAAAATGTCACTCGAGTTGGGTTCTTCTCTTGGCTTCTCGAGCAGCTTCTCCTCGACCAGGCTCTGCTTCACCATTTTTGTCGATATCGAGGAACTTTCCTCGAAATCGAGTAAAATTCAGCTTCCGTCTTCTCTTCTTGGTTTTGTCCCGGAATGGCTCCAAATTTTGTAATATTAAACCAAAACTTATGTAGACCTCTATTTCTTGCAAATAAGCATATATTACATAAATTCAACATATTCCCAGCCCGAAATATGCAAATTATATAGAATAAGGAGCTAAAATGTGTATAAAAACATGGCTATTTTAGTGGACATCAATATGATACATTTTTTTGGGTCCAGCCTTGCTTACAGCCTTTTGGTTTGACTATGTGAGTTTTCCTTTGGGCATATTGCTCTTTTTTTTTTGTTAAAAAAAAATTTGTGAGAAGCTTTTTAGACAACCAAATGTAAAATGTTCGGATGGGGCCTCTTTGAGGATATAGAGGCATAGAGATGATTTCTTTCTTTAAGCCTTTCTACAAACTATTTGCATGTGAATTTTAATGCTCATTCTTGTGTAGGGCCGAATTTGCAATTTTGAAATTTCCAATTTGTGTACTCAATGCTGACAGTCTTAACTATGGACCATATTTCCGAAATGCAAATTTTAATGTAGTTAAAAGCAAGTTGTTTATGTTATGTCTAACAAGTTCTATACTCTCTGTTGCCATCTGAAGTTTGATAAGTACGACACATTCGTTTTGAGGACAATACCCCTTATCTTAAATTTTTACACGAGGCTTCAAATGATCTAAAACCGAGGTATGCTGAAGGATCTCTTTTCTGTGCTTTGAAACGTTAGAAAAGCATGCCTCATGTGTGCCAGTCTCTGTGCAAGGAAATTTTGACTATCCAATGTGAACCAAAAGATTTTGACAAATAGTCTATTAGCTCAATGTGCTTGCGCACAAAGACATGGGTTCGACTCCCATATAGACTAATTTGTTATGGTGTTGTAACTTGGTCTAGACTTTCGTTAATGGTAGTTGTTAATTTTAGACCAATTGAAATAAAAATCAGTTAGGTTACTTATATTGCTTCACCAACAATAAACATTGGCCATAATTTAATTTTCGAATTTTTCGCCTGGTGCCCTTGAGGTAGAGGTAAATTTGCAAGGTGTACGAAAGTTTGGTATATTTCGCCAAATACCCCTGAGGTTTTCATTTTTTTCGCGACATGCCCCTTGCTTGTTTTTTAACGAAAAGTGTTATAACGGAGTTAGACAAAGAAAGAAAGAAAGCGTCTACTCAGTTCGCAACCTGGAGGGAGAGACCCGGCCCTCTACGCCATCGACACTAGGAGGGAGAGAACTTCAAGTTTAGAGCCAGGCTCGGCTCACCGCCTGTGATTGCTCGACGCTAGGAGGGAGGAGGCGACGGACACCGCCCATTTCTGTGGAGGTAAGTCTCTCCTACCAAATTCAACGGGATTTACAATTTTGGGGGATTATCATTGTAGAATCTTGGAATTGGATTTTGTTGGTTGGTTTTATAAATCAGAAGGCATCTAATTTCATGGCATGTATTTGATTTCGTCATCTGATTTAGGGTTTGGGGATTCGGGGCTTAATTAGTTTGTGGACTGATATGAGTTAAATGTTGTTTTGTTGAGATATATATATATATATCAATAATATGGATTATGATATGAGTTTTTGAATTGTTAGATTTTTTTTGGTTAAAATTTTGAATTGTTAGATTCATATGTTATTTTGGTGAGATATATATATATCAACAGTACAGACAATTTCATGGCACTTTTTCTGAATTTATATAGCTCTATGTTGTTTTCTTGAGATCTAAACTCATTAAGTAGGAATCGAATTCCATTATCTTCAATTCCATTATCTGTAACATGCCTCTTGCAAATTCAACTTTTGTGAAATTTAAATTTGGAAAAGGCAAAATTTGATGATGTCTTACACATTTGTGGTTCTGTTGCAATAGCATAAGTGATGGCCTCCACTTGACATCTTCAACTGCCTATCTCCTTATTAGACTATTAGGCATTTAATATTTGATGTACTACTAGTCTATAAATAATACTAAACTACTAGCCATAAAAAATGTTAAAAGTGCACATTGGTCTAGTGGAATTTTAAGCAATGCTTAAGCAATGTTTTTAAAAAAGGCCATATTAAAAATGCAGTGTGCTCATAAACAACTTAGATAGCAGATGGGAGCAAATAATTTATCAGCAATAGGTGGAGTGTTAGGATCTCAGTAAAAACGAAAAAAAAAAGTAACTCAAAAACTGCATATGAAGCAGGAAAAAAAAATTGGACAGTGTGCAATAGCTTGATTGTAACACTCAGATAGCTGGTGTTGTTTGTAAGTTACAGAGTGCAGCACTGCAACAATTAGATTTCTAAAGTGTCCTTAGTTTTGGTTTAAGCCTATTAGCTCAAATGGAAGAGCCATGTGCTCACGCACAAAGATGCGGGTTCGAGTCCCGCATAGGCTATGGTAGTGTATTTATGATGAAGCAATGTTGTTAGGTCAGGCAGATATGGGAAATTACTGATTGACGGCTAAACAATGAAGTTTTTAGGTTTGTGTTTCTGAATGGCCTGATGAATCATTAGAACTAGTAGTTGAACTAGCAATTGAAGCACAATTGAAGCACATGAACTTGCAATTGAAGCTGTAGAACAATGTTGCCCCCAATCCCCTAAATCTCAAAACCCTATATTAATTGAGAACCAATTACCTTCGACCTTATCGCCGATTTGGCTCCACCGATGTCAGCCTCTTGTGGCTTGTGATTTCACCAGCAACAAACAGAAAAAAAAAACAGAAATGAATCTCCAACAGCTATTAAGGAGGTAGTTGAAACATATAGAAGCAATCCATTCAAAATAGATGAAACTTTCAATTCAACAAGTAATCAACCATAAATTGCCTAGACGGGATTTGAACCCGCATCTTTGTGCACGAGCACAACGCTCTTCCATTTGAGCTAATAGGCTTGAAGTCAATCCCTTTAAGGAATTAAAGGGCCAGTCTGGAAGCAAGTCCAAACTACCAAACAAATATACACATTGAGCAAACTATCCCGCACAATGAGCAAACGAGTTTCAAAAGAAATCAAGAAGCAACAAGAAAGTAAACAGGTAGAACTAGAAGGTTTTAGAGCTAGAGAAAGGATCATCTCAAAACCAGATCTCAACATACATCAACATTCTAAACTTGTCAACATCTCCACATATACTAGCATGGTTACAGATAGACATAACCAATTGACATTCCTAGATAAGACAAGAGTCCTGAAAATCAAATGAATAAATATGTATACCATACACTGAATTTTTGGTCAATGGACACAAAAACTAAAAACAAAGAATCTGAATAAAATAAAAACAAAATATGTACTAAGACAACATATCATAATCGGCACAAAGCAGCATACCTTTTCTCTATACCTATTTAGACTATTGTACTTAAAAAATATTAATTGCTTCACTACTTGTGTAGTATGTTGGTTCTGAAATTGATAAATCCTTAGGTTTTCAAGGTTTACATGCAACTGATGTCGCCGTTTTTAACATTCATTGTGTTTGGGACATGTATGTAGTTTTGGTCTTGTTTAAATACTTCCCTTTGAGCCCAATGATGAACATCTTGTATTGAGCACAGTAGAAGGTGAGTTTGTTTTATTATGACCTCCTAACTTGTTTCAAAACAGTTTCAGAATCCCTTCGTAGCACTTCATCATCGACATCTAAGTCAATCCAGGTTCAGATTTTCCCTAAGAAAATGTGGAATTCATAAATGTTAAATATCTCTAGAATAAAACCAACCATTATGGCTCAAAAAAGCAAAATGAAATATTCAGTGCCAAAATCATCAATTACAGTATTCAATCATAGGATCTTCACAACCATTTACTTATTTTCTAACAACCATTTACTTGTGACCTTTGCATCACCTAGTTCTAACTTATTTTCTAACAACCATTTCCTCAAGAGGAGATGACAATGTCCTCATAACAGCAGCATCCATTTAAATTTATCTAAGGATCAATTGATAGCTTTGAGTTATAATTCAAGAAATTTTAATTCCTTAAACAAAGGTCACATGAACATAATCACAACATAAATGCATACTGATCATGAATGTAAACATCCTATGAGGCAGCAGTAAACAGTTACAACAAAATCGAAAGATTTGAATGTAAACATCCTATGAGGCATTTAGTCGAACACTTGGTATGCAATATGAACTTGAAGACAATAAATCGAAAGATTCTCAACCAATACCTCAAAGTATTGAATTGAAATAGATTTCCTTCAATGAAATCAGGTGGATTGAATGAAATTAAACAAAAAGAACAACACAATACCTGTGCACGAGACAACGTGCTTGGCCACGACAATAGGCGCCCGCATGCTCGCTGCCATCCCTACTCGCTGCCATCCCTCTCGCATCCTAGACCCGTTCTCTGTTCTCGCTCTCGCAAAATGGAGTTCTCACCATCCCGAACCCAGAAGAAAGGAAATGAGAATGTAATTAGAGAAACGAAATCGAAGGAGAGGGCTCACCGAGGGATTGAGGCTCGTCGGGGATTCGTCGGAGTCCTTCGGGGCTCGAGTTCGGCGTCGGCAGATACTAGGCGACAGCTCATGCTCGGCTTCGTCTTCATATGGATCTTCAAGGAAGGGAGGAGATGTACTGGAGCCTCGAAGGAGGAGGAGGAAGATGTAAGCGGGGATGAGTATGAGACAACGCAGAAGGGAGTCAGATTGGGAGGGGAGCGTTGGGTTGGGAATAGGGTTTAATTAGTGAGACATAATCTCAGCCATTCATTTATTTGGATGGTTAGGATTTGTTTATTAGGACAATATTAGGAAAATTTTATAAGGAGAGGATCCAAATCCTTTTTAAATTGGACTTTCAGTCGTATTGTATTTCCGCTTTCGTGTGATAAATTTTGGAAATATGATTTAGTTTTTATTATTTTGATTCGGTTTTGAGAATTCAATTTAAATTTCGTAAAATCGAGATTAGCGAATTTCGAGATTCAAATTTCGAAAGTCTTTACATTTTATTTTGGGACCACTTGTATTTGTTTCTTTTTCCTCTCTCTCTCTCTCTCTCTCTCTCTCTCTCTCTCTCTCTCTCTCTCTCTCTCTCCAAACCGTTACCTCTACAAAGACACTCCTCGCATTTCACCCATCCTCATAGCTCACAACTTGCATATTTGAGACAACCTCACCTGATCACCTTTGCCCTCTCCTATAAAAATCCCAAATCCTCTTCAATTGCACATTCCACCTCTCCACAAAACCCTACACTTCCCTCATCCTTTCTCCTCCTTCATTCCTCCGTTTCCAGAAGCTAAGAACCCCCCTGTAAGATCTTATTTTTCGATTTAAAACCATACCCAAAACACCACATTTCCCCTCTGTTTTTTTCCGATTAACCACCAGTACTAGCACCTCCTATCTCTCCTCTATTTTCCGTCAGCTGCCACCACCTCGCCGTCGCCGTCAATTGAAGAAGCCCAGCATCAGTGCCTGCTCCATTTTGCTAAGACAAGTTGAAGACGAAGGAAGCCTCCATCGAGCTCGAAGCCAGCAACACCCCTAGCCAAGTAAGCCCTCCGGGGCTTACTAGCTAGCAACACCCCTAGCCAAGTAAGCTCTCCGGGGCTTACTCAGTAACCAGGACTTCATGTCTGATGTGTCATATAGTATGTAGATGTTGCATCTCGCATGTCATGTAGTATCATGCTAGGATTTGCATGAACGAATGATCATTTTTATTTTGGATGCGTATGTAAACAGAACGGTCGTGATAGGTATTACCAGATAGGACCTTTTCTTTATTCATGTCATCTTAGTTGGTGCTTATTATAGGAAGTTGCTTGCATGACGCGGTAGGCTTTTTGGTAGTAAGTGTCATAGGGCTCTTAGAGCCTAGGCATTATATATATATACGTATGCAAAGTATGAGTATAAAATGATAATATGCGAATTTGACTAAGTATGATATGGAAGTTGTCCGAAGCGAATGAATTGATAAGTTATGTTGAATACGATATGAGATGAGAGATGATTAATCATGGTGGGCTGAAAGTATGAGGGATGCGAACTTGTTTATTTATCTTCTTGTATGAGTGTGTGATATATGTGTTCAGAGTGGCTTTGGAATTATACTTGGTATATTCTCGTTATGTATTTAGGTGAGACTCTGTGATTGCGCTTGTTGTGTGCCAACAATCTTATTTTCAGTTTTGGTAAACAATGGTCATACAGACTTATTTAAACCAATTAGAGGAATCAAACAAGGAGATCCGTTGTCTCCTTTTTTATTCATCTTGGGTTCAGAAACCCTTGCTAGGAAATTACAAGCCGAGGTATCAACGGGATCAGGTACCGTCGACTTTAGATTCCATAGGGACGGTCTCAATATATGTTTCCTTGCTTTCGCAGATGATATCATGATTTTTGCAAAATCCACATCTATTGCAAGTGAAAATATCAAGAAAATTATCGATAAATAGTGCAAGTTCTCGGGCCAAAAGGTTAATTTTCACAAATCCTTGTTCCAAACAACTAGTGGTGTGCCTAGAACTAGGGTTCAAGAACTTGAGCGAAGTCTACAAATCCCACATACAAGATCACTAGAAAACTATTTGGGATGCCCCATTATTAATGGAAAGGTAAACTGAGAGACATTTGAAGGAATTGTATGAAAATCAAAAGATCAACTTTCTAAATGGAGGGTTGATGCCCTCTCCCAACAGGGCAGAGTAGTCCTAATCAATTCAAATCTTTCTTCAAAACCTCTCCACACAATGCAAAGCTTTATGTTGCCAACCAACATACACAAAGAACTAGACCAAATCAACATAACTTTTTTCTGGAACAAAGACCTCCAACATAAACCACTTACAAGCTGGGATAGAATCTGCAAGCCAAAAAGTAAAGGTGGAATCGGGCTTCGAAAATCTAGGGACATGAATGAGGCTCTACAAATGAAATTATTGTGGAATTTTTTTTCCGAACCTTATAACCATTGGGTAAAACTGATAAGATACAAATATCTGAAAAACATAGAGCTTCTACAATATAAAATAAAGGGCAATACTTCTTGGCAATGGAGAAACCTATGTCAGCTGACAGATAAATTCAAAAAAGGCCTAATATGGTCTGTAGGAGATCGGAGAACGACTAACTTTTGGACAGACAACTGGTTGTCAACAACCCCTCTTTTAGAGAAAATAAACCCACTACAAGGAGTCAATAATAATCAAAAGGTAGACGACTATATAATGAATGGAAGATGGTGGATTGAGAAACTAAAGCTTGAATTCGATAACACAATTGTAAAGGAAATAACTGATGTTCCTCTCCCTATCTCTCCACTCCCAGATAGACTTTTCTGGTGGCCGGATAGAGAGGGTTGGTTCACAACGTCAAGTGCATTAAAACTCATTACAAATTCTGACAATATGATAGACGACCCCAATTCATGGATATGGAAACTAAATATTCCCCCAAAGATTAAAAATTTTCTGTGGAAAGTAGTTCAAAAGGGGCTACCAACGACATCTCGACTATCGCAGAGGGGTGTTTCTGTTCCAACTCCCTGTAAAATGTGTGACCACCATTTTAAAGATGAAGAACATTTGTTTTTGGAATGTTGTCTAGCTAAATACCCTTCTTTGCAAATACTTTCAATCCAAAACATCGCCCAACATATTAAGAAATACAAGAGATATTAAAGTGATCATGAGTATGTTAGGAGATAAACTCAATACCACAGAGAAAGAAACACTAGCTTTTAAATGGTGGACCATTTGGTTTTACATAAATCAAATAACCTTTCGGGATGACCACATACCATCAAACATAGAAACACAGAAAATAAATCAAGTACTTCTTAATCCAATGACATTACTCACAATGACGTTACTCACAATGATATAGTATTTCTTAATCCATATGATTTTATAGCATATATGCAATCTTGAAAGTGCATAGAAAATAAATCAAGTACTCGCTGAATCGGGAGCTGACTTGATCGCATCACAAGTACTCGCTTACATAGAGCAGCTATTTTACCTTGTTCGTCTCATTTACATGCTGAATCTTAGTTTGGCATCTCGACTAAACACTCTCCTTAACATCCAACTTCAGCATGTCCTATAAACAATAGAATGCAGCCTTACCCACTGTCAGTAACTAGATGCTAATATGCTAGTGATCTAGAACAAAGCACTGAAAACTACAAACTAGTGAACTACATCAAATGCAAGCTAAAACCAGAATACTTTTTAATTTTGACATTGATTGTTAAGACTTAAGAGATGCCTCATAGAATAAATAGGGCTCCAAAAGATAACAAAAAGAAAGAATAGAAGATCAAGATTCATAGTTTTCACACAAGTTCATCTTTTATACAGACGAGTTTTGTACAAGCATTCTAAATATGGAACCAGGAACTCTAACCTTATCAAACAAAAAGAGATTTTGATTTATTCCTTCTCTATTCAATAAATCCCAACAACAATGAGCTAGAGATAAAGAGAAATCGTTGCTCTGCATAGGAAACACTATCCTCTACCACAAGACAAAGAAAGCATGTCAATAATTGATGGAAATAACATCACCAAGACATTTGAGAGATAAAAGCATCACCTTTGGGTGCTCGAATTTGTTTCCCAATGTTAGCAGCAAATCAATTCCACAAAAAATTGCTTTCATTTGCAGAAATACAGACTTAGTAAGAATCTCCATGGCCAAGAATCACAAGTAGATCTGGAATGAAGAGGAAACATACCTCAGAGATGAATGAGAGGGACAGGATGAGGCGGATTTTGAGGGGAATACGAATGAGGAAGATCTGGAAAGTAGACAAGTTGCTTTTGAGGAGAAAACAAAAGAGAGTGGAAAGAAGAGGAAACATACCTCAGAGATGAACGAGAGGGACAAGACGAGGCGGATTCTGAGGGGAATACGAATGAGGAAGATATGGAAAGTAGACAAGTTGCTTTTGAGGAGAAAACGAAAGAGAGTTGCAAACCATTGATGAAATCGAGATTTACTTACCAAAACCCTAACTGGACGACACTGAAGGAGGTGGTTCGAAAGGGACGCAGGAGTAACCCGAGGCGGAGGTGGTGGAGACTGGAGATGTTGCAGGAGAGGGCGGAGATGGCGGATTGATCGAAGAGACGCTGGAGTTGGAAGAGACATCGAAGGCTGGAGGTGGTGAGCGAAATCTCCATCGAAGAAGCGTGTGAGAGAGACGAGAGAGAGGGAGGGGGAATTAGGAAATACTCCGTACTATAGATCTAATATCTCGTTTTATTTCAATCCGTGATATTATTCTGAGATATTAGCTCTAATATCACGGGCGTGTTTTTCATTTTTCACCCTGGAATATTTGATTTTATCACATTTTGTCATCTACCTCTAATATTCCGGTTTTGTTTCCTAATATTCGTGATATCAGATCTTTATTTATTAGAATTTTCTTTTCCCCGACCTTGAAAGGCATAAAATCACGGATATAATAGGTCCGTGATATTAGGGTTATGTGATAAAATTGAATTTTTGTACTAGTGACTGTTCATCAACACACTTCAAGAGAACTGGAGAAAAGCATGTAAATAAGAGGAAGATATTAGAATTGGACCTGCAAAGGACAAGTTTAGTCGAAAAAACATCAAATCAAAAATAAAATGGAGAAAACCGAAGATTGGTTTCATGAAACTAAACTTTGATGGATCCTCTCCAATCAGTGATGAAAGTACTACGGGGTATATTATCCGTAATTGGGAGGGGAAACCTTTAACTTTGGGTTACAAACATATAGGCAACCACACTCCTCTTATGGTGGACGCCGTCGCCCTGAGAGAAGGACTACTTAAAGCTAGAGAACTCCAGATAAGAAAACTTGAGATTTAAGGAGATACTCAGATCATCATCAATCACCTCGCAAATAAAGGAAAATGTTCATGGGAAATTGAACTGACTATGGGAGATATCAAAATAATCACTCAACATTTTCAAAAAGTATCCTTCTCGCATGTCCCCCGCATTGGTAATAGAGTGACAGACAAGGTTGCACATCTTAATTAGCCACTCTTTGCGGGGACAAGCACTTGCAAAAGATCCAGGTCTTTTAGACTTCATTCGTCAGGATGCAATCGGCTAGGTCTCTGCCAGCCAAAACCTTTCCTTATCAAAAAAAAAAAGAAAAACCGAAAAAAAAGAGTGGAAAGCTATTATTAGTTCATCCCAACCCAAAAAAATATCAATCCCCCGAAGAGTCACCCTCAATCCCTGATAATGCATATTTCATATAGGCATTATAGGTGTTTCTTATTGCTATTAGGTATTGGTTTTGCTATCTTTTGAGTCTAGTTCCGTTTATTACTTGTGATGTATTTGAGTTCGAAATCTATGCGTTTTCAGTGTTTATTCTGCAGAATTACATTCCGACCTTGGATGGACTATGGAAAGAGCTTAAGAAGCATGTTTCGGAGCACATGGGAGCTAAGGAAGAGCTAAGGAGAAGCAAGGAGGCACAACATTGGAATTCGTTGAAGGAAAAGGAGGAACGTTGAGCACTGCAAGAATGGCGCCCGCCGCCCCTTGCACGGCGCCCGCCGTTGCCCCAGATCCCGAATACGAGGTTTTGGATCCGAAGACAATTAATTCATATTATTTTCTATTAATTCTCCTAGGGTTTTTGCCGACCCTTGAGGACTCTATTTAAGTTATTTTGAGTTTATTCAGTCGTGTGTATGGCTATTGTGTGAAACTATGAACACCATTAGAGAGAGAGAAAGAGAGAGAGAGAGAGAGAGAGGGAATTGGCATATGAGTTGCTAAACTCATAGTTTCTCCTGTGATTCGAAGACAGGATTGTTTGGATTGTGAGGATTTGAGTTTATTTTATTATTCATGTTCTTAGTTATCATCTTGTGCTTAATTTATATTTGTGTTCCTTTCTATGCCTGATCAACATGTTAGGAATTGCATCTCTAGCTATGAATTCGTTGTTGTTTTCTTTATAGCGAACAAAGGTATTGATGATAGTGATGTCTCTTTGTCTTTGTAGGGGATGATTTCAGTTGATCTATGTTGAGGATATTTGATTGGGATTGAGTTTGGTATGCGCCTATTTGTCTTGATTGAATAGAGTCAATGTGCCAATTGGTCTTGATTACTTGAGTTCTTAATGCTATTCTTTAGTGATATCGAATAACACGAGTGAATCTCTGCAGATCTCTTAACTTTAGTCAAGTAGACCTAAGAATATGAATAATTAATAAATCAATTCGAGGACCATGAATTCCAACCATTGTCAGCGAATTACAGGTGAAATGTTCTTTCTATCTTGATATCAATCTGCTTTCTTATTTTCAATTTAGTTACTTTTATATTTGCTATTTGTCTAAAGGTTATTGCTTTTGCTTTAAAGAGTCTTGTCTAGAGTTATTGAATAGGAAATTGCTTCTCCCTGTGGGTTCGACACCGGACTTTCTTGCTATACTAGTAGTTATTTGGTTTATCAATTGCTTGATTGCCTAATCTATTGGTCGTGTGTTTAAGTTTGGATTTTTATCACTAGTTTGGGAAGGGCGAAATTGCCAACGACATTCGTCCCGCATCAATCCCTCACACCAATGATTCAAGAAACCCAATAGATCCCCTCTCTATCAATATGAAGCTCGCTCCTTTTTGATCGCCTCATTCGCAACCTGTTTCCCCCCATGAAGCTCAATCTTTAATCATAATAGCACTGACTAATAAAAAAATCTCCCTTTACTTTAATCAGTCTTAAGATAATAGTTTCTCGTATTATATATATAGAAAAGATTTTACCGAATTTTGTAAGATTTAAATAATAATTATGTAAAAAAGAATTTACCTCGTGCATTAATCAATACGTAATATATAGTATATCTTAAGATCACACTTTTTTATAATTTTTCTATCCTCAATCCAATTTTATCCATAATCTATAATAATAATTTAAAAAAATATCTATTGCATTAGATATGAAAACTTCATAAAGTTAAAATAATAAGTTGCCTAAGGTTTTTATTATATTTATGTAATAAAATATCAAATCTTTTATGCCTATAAAAAAGTCAATTATAATTACGTATTCTCACATCATAATATTTTTCCGAAGAAGTTATTTGGGTTTAATATATTAATATATTATGTGATTTATTTAGATTTAAACTTTGGTTTATTTTAGAAATACATATCTGAATTAGTAGAACGTGCATTAATATGAAATTTATTTCAATAAAAAAATGAAAGAATAGATATGTATATATTATAAAATTTTTGTTAATTATATGTTAATTAAATAACAATTAAGAAGTATTGGAAGAAATTAATTAGTTGATTGAACGGGTGTTAATATCAAATTTATTTAAATTTTAAAAAAAATCCACTCCAAGTGTAATTACTGAACTAGTTATAAGTTATAATTAATGGTCACACAAACGGACTCCGTAAAAAAAAATTTGATCAGAGAACACCATCTTTCATCCACCCACTAAAGTTAGCAAGTGATATTTAAGGTAAATTCAATATATTGGTTTTTGTGTATTTATCTTATTACCCAAATTCAATGAACGATTTTTTTAATTAATTACTGTATACTCCTAGTTGAACAAAAATTTTCAGCTAGAGAGTGACGTTAATGTAGTGAATAAGATGATTACATTTAAAGAGAAGATGTTGATTGGCTATTGGATTTGGTGACTTGCCATCCAAGAATCTGAAATTGGCACGAGGTATGATTGAGTCAAAAAGGCCAACGGAAAAATCAAGTTATGATATTAACCCGCTTCTAGTAGGAGGGTTCCTTCCTAGTACTACTGAAAAAGGAAAGGGATGTATGTAGCAAAATCTTGAAGTCGCTCCATACCTAGTGTACCGACATATGTGGAAGTTAGTAAGACAAAGGAAAATGTTCTTGATTCCATGTCCCTTGTTTCTGATTTGCCCAAAGTTGATTTGTTGTGCACTGCATCTCTGGATGGTGAGAGTGTGTCTCATGCTAATTTGATAGATGTTAGCACAATGATGTTGCCCTTTGGTAACGAAAATGGTGTTGATGGTGTTTACAAAGGTGACACTGATGTACGTGACTACTTCGATCGAATTTGTGATAATGGAGAGTTGTGTGATGAGGCTTTGGGAATATACAACTAAAGATATGGATGATTTTTGTTGTCAAAGAGTCTTTAATGGATGTTTTGAGATAATTGTGTTCAAGGGGGGTTTATCCGTTAGGCCCACGACTATATGTGGACAATCAACTTGTGATTGGGAGATTCATGAAGCGAGACTGACTAATGGATTTAGATGGGCAATAAAATCATTGAATGATACTAGCTAATACTTGCCTCAAACTTTACAAGTTTAAATCAATGGAAACTCCTGCTTGAGCAACAACAACAAAAAAAACTCCTTGAACATATCCGTGCAGATGAGGAGATCAAAAGGACAACTATGCAAAGTCTTTCGATGACTAAATATGGCATAAACATGAAGCTAACATCCTTGTACAACGTGAGGACGATTGGTATCAAGATCATGATTAGAGATAATGGTGCTTCTTATGGGAGTTTGCCAGGTTAGGTTGTAAAGTCCTCTAATCCTGGCTCGAGAGCACATATTGTTTGTAGACATCCTGGAAATGTCACCAACTCCACCGCAAAATTGAGCCCGTTCAATTTATTTAACCTCATGAACTCAGTTGAATCATCATCACAATCCACTAAAAGGGAGCTTTTAAATCCTTGAATGGATGCAAGTGGTTGAAATGCAAATCGAAAATGGACACATCCACCTTGAATCTAATGAACACCTCCATTCTAAGAGGATCCAATGTAACGAAATCATCCATGACAAAAGCTTTCGAAATATTATTACCAACAAATGATAAACGTCAGCAAACTCCCACTCACCACCATACATCACTGTGACAACATGTGATGACATTTATGCAATTAAAAGATGATTGTTGTTAGTAGATTTTTAATGCACTAAAAGACACGGAAACTAAAACATCAGCAAGATAAAAATAAAATTCTTATCAATAATTTTTAATGCACTAAAATATCAACAAGATAAAAGACATATGAACTGAAATATCCAAAAAATAAATAAAAGAAAGTCAGTAGGATATGAAATCTCATGTTGAAACAGAATTTCGGACTTCAGCAAAACAAAGATATCTGATGCTATTCGAATGAACTACGTCAACAAGCAAGACAGAGATCGGAAATCTAAAGGAACTAACATCAACACATAACTTTTGCAAGAGATCTGAAATCTCCTGATGAAATAGAACTTTCGACTTCAAGAAGACAAAGAGATGTGGTGAAATCTCAAGGATTTGATACGAAACTCGAAGAAGTCAATTACTCTTAGAAAACCTGCAATAAAACATTTTTCTTGAGCAGTAAGCAAAACGCAATGTCAGTAAGAGGTCATTGGAGGAGGTTGGGAAACCCTTTTTTTATAGATGAACAATTAGCTAATTAGGATTGATTGGTGGACAATTAGCTAATTAAGTTCTATTATTATATGGACATTTATCTGAATTTCCCATTATTAAATTATATGGACTACTAAATTAGTAAAGCAAATAAAAACTGACGTGAAATATAAGTTACCGGTCTTTCTATCATATGCACTAATTATGGCATACGATAAGAACCTAAATTGGAAAAGATTCCCTAATAAAAAAAAATTATCGGCCATAAGAATCTAATTAAAAGAAAAGCTAAACTAATTAAAATTTTGAAATATAATTTTAAATTTGGATTCTTATCCTATGCCCGATAGAAAAAAGAAAAAATTTGCAAACCAGGCACTTTTTTTGGACAAATTTGCAAAATGTCCACGTTTTTGGACAAATTAGCAAAATGTCCACTATATATACTTATTTCCTCATTGTACGGACATTTTTTGTGTTTCCCGAAAATCTGAACTCTCTCTTCCTCGAAACTCTCTCGTTGCGCGCTTCTTCCTTCATCGGTTCTTCATTGGAAAACACGTCCCCTCTCCCGAATTCCATCAGATCTGAAAGCTTGAGATTTGGATTCAAGCCGTCGACGACCTGGAGCTTACTCACTCATCGGCGACCTAGAGCTTGCCTCGCCGGAGCGCTCTCTCTCTCCTTCTGGATTTCTTTTTTCCGTTCTCTCACATGCGTATACCCCTCAAGGTCGGGCAGCGATGGGGGGCAGGCTCGGCGGGGATGGCCTGATCGGAGAGCTCGCAACTGCCTTCTCCTTCATCTCTGGCGAGAGAAAATCGTCGGGCAGCAAGGTCGAGCGAGCGAGCGAGGTCTTCTAGCAACAGGTCTCATTGTCGAAGCGATTTCTCTCATCGATCTAATTTCGATTGCCAAGTTCTCATTGTTGAAGCAATTTCTCTCATTGTCTTCCAGTAACAGGTCTTAATTTTTTCCTTTTTCTTTTCAGATTCAATTGCCAAGGTTTTCGTATCTTTTTCGGATTTAGCTTGTTTTTGGATGTTGAATGCAATATTATTTCTGGATGGTGGTCCTGATCTCGTTTGATGTTGAATGCAATATCCTGCCGTTCAAGGAGAGAAATGGGTTAACTCTCTCCTTGCATCCATAGATTCCATATCCTGTGTCCTTACCCTGCTCTATTTTTTCTGCTACATAATGATAGATCTATTTTTTCGCTTTTGCTGCAAATTCAGGTTTTTGATTCACAAATTGAACTCTGGAATCCATGAAATACTTTCTTATTGGCATTTTGGTTGTGTAATTTTGCTTTTAGTTGCCTCGAAATGAACAGATGTTGTTGGCTCTTGAAAGGGGCATTTTGGTTATGTATTTTGTGTAGCTTGGATGTACTACTACAGCTGTGTGGAGAGATATGGTGATGGTTGTGTATTTTAGTTCGAAACTAAGCTGCGTTTCTTAGAATGCTTATATCCAGAATTATTTGGCTTCAGCCGACTATGATAGCGTTGTCAAGGTCAACATTATTTGCCATGCTTTCTTTTCCTTGTTTCCTGCATTACTATCTTTCCTCCTTGTATATCTCATTCGGTAGTTGCTTTCAGATATGGGATGCAAGTATCGGTGTAGAAGTTTCCATGTATGTGGAACATGAAAAGAGGGCTTGGTCTGTCGACTTCTCTCGGCTGGACCCTATGCAATTAGCCAGTGGAAGTGATGCCTGCACCGTGCGAATTTGGAGCATCAACGAGGCAATCTCTATCCCTGCCTCCTCTCTCTTACAACCATTCAAAATTGGATTCAAGTTTGATCTAATGCATTGTCAATTTGGTTTTATATTGACATTGCAATTTTTGCATCCCTTGGTAGAGAAATAGTCTTTGTTCAATAAGGAACATGGGTAACGTTTGTTGCGTTCAGTATTCGGCCCATTCGTCTCATCTGCTTGCCTTCGGTTCAGCTGACTACAGGATTTATTGCTATGATCTTTGGAATGATGATCTGCTTTGGTGTATATTGGCTGGTCATAGCGAATGACGGAAGATACTTGCTTAATGCAGGAAGAAATCAAGCAAGTTTTTTTCCTCTTAAATACTAAACTGTCTGCTGCTTGAGCATCTGTTTTTGATTTTGTGCTGCCTTTTTTTCCCTTTTATTCAGTCAATATGGAAACCTTACTTTCTTAGTAGGGTATGAGTAGATTCATACATTATATATACAAGTGAGGCAGTGTAGGTTGTGCATCTGAATTTCTCTTATATCGCTCTAGTTATGCAGGTTGCAGCACCAGCTATGCAGGCTGCAGCACTAGCGATGCAGGTATGGAAGTTGATTGTTGTGCAACTGTAAGAGAGAGTTGTACAACAACTGAGACTTGTGAAATTGTGCTCAACATGATCTTATTTTTGCTCAACATTAGATTATATTTGCTCGACAATTGAGACTTGTGAAATTTTGCTCAAAATGATCTTATTTTTTCTCAATTTTATTTTATACTTGCTCAATAAACTATTGCACAACATGGTCTTATTTTTGCTCATCAATAGACTATAATTGCACAACATGGGATATTAGTGGAAATTTGTTTAACATGATCTTATTTTTGCTCAACAAGCTCCAAAGTTACTAGAATACGCATAAAAACGATGTCAGCACTAAATAATACGCATGAAAACGATGTCAGCACATATAAATTTCACATAAAAACGATGTTGACGTCCATGTTTTGTGCCATGTTTTATACTTACTTTAATATCGATTTTTGCATGCATTTCATGCATCTGGGCTAGAATAGTACATAATCTATGTAGTTTATGCTTATTTGCAAAATTATGGAGTCTACACTAGTTTTTGTTCAATTTTGCAGAAATCAGACGCACTTTGGAGCTTAAAGGAAAGTCATGAAGAAGCTATGGATGGTGCAGCTGGAGAAAAGGCCATATTTAGACATCCAACATTCTGAATGAAGCTTTGATGTCTTCATGAAAGTTGTAGCCCTCGAAAAGAGCTTTCCAACGCATGCTTATATGCGTCAATCCGACGAACGAGGACTCCGGAAAGTGCGTTTCAAGAACAGAGCAGAATGCTGAGAGCTGGATTCTACTCGACTTCGACCATGCCTTACTCGAAGTCGACTACAACTGAAGCAGACTTGATCGAGGAGAGAAGAAGAAGACAATTTGAGCATGAGCCGTACTCAACGTCGACTACACCCTACTCGACGTCGACCAGAATTGAACCTGACCCGAACTCGACGAAGAGAACCAAATCGACAAGCTGAGGATTACTCGAAGTAGAGTACGTATCTACTCGACGTCGACCAGGCTTGGTCGAAGTCGACTACCACCTTTTTGGGCCGTGAGACTGTTGGGCCATTACGGGCATGCTTGGACACGAAGCAAGGCTAGATCCATCAGTTCTATCAAGATTTATCTAAGTAGAAGAGGATTTATCCACAAGAAGAAGATATTTATTTATTTCCTTTTAGATAAATGTTCCCTTTATATCTAAGTTTTATCTTTAATTTTAGATAGAATTTCTTACCTTGATTAGCAAGGATTTAGCATTATAAATAGAGCCAATAGAGCTGATTTTATTGATCATTCAATTCTAGAGAAGGAGAAGAGGGAGAGAGAGGGAGAGAGAGAGTGGAGGTCAAGAGGAGTTTGTGAAGCGAGAGCGGAATTGGCTTCCTTTGGTTGTAAGCTCTGTTTGGTTTAATTTAATGCAATTTAGTTTCTTTTTATTATTGATGTCTTTACTTACGATGATGCGCGAGTAGTCCACCCACTTCTAGGGTTAGGGCGAGCCCGACGATAGCCATGCGTGTTTGAGGTAAAGTTCCGACTTTTATCATGTTTTGAGCATCTACTACCTTTTTTGTGTTTATTACCCATTCAATGGAGATCTATGCTAACAACTTGGATTAATAAACATAAAATCGGTATATACAATTAGGGTTTCTTGAGAGAGTTGTCTAATTGTTGGAAAAGGCGAAAGCTTGATCCTTCGATGCAAATTGCATGATTATCGTTATTTATCTTGCCTTATGCATGTTTGGTTATCGTTGTTGCAAACCCCGATCTTGGAAGTTCTTTTACATATTTTATTCAGAATTCCGCAAGATTTGTTCTTTATTTTACTGTTCCTACTCGACTTCAACCACCGCTTGGTCGACGTCGACCACTGATTTTTCGATCGAGCAAGATCGCTGTTGCTTCTGTGTCTCTACAGGAACTCGACTACGACCAGACCATACTCGACGTCGAGTAAGCCTAGTCGACGTCGACCACCACCCAGAGTGTTCTGTTGCTCGGAATCGACTGTACTGACCCCTGTCGACTACCACTTAGTCGAGGTCGAGTACACTGTTGTCGACCACTTGTGAGATTTTCCGCTGCCTAGGATCCGCTGACACGCTTCCTTGAGGATCGATCCTGACTTCCCACTGCTACATCGGGAGGGAGTCTTGTAATTATTTGCGTGGGACGGAATCTGATTTGCTTTAATTTATTTATATTTTAATTGCAATTCTCGATTTCCTCCTCTCAACAAGAGATAGCGGAGATGGAACAAGAGAAGGCGGAATTAACCCGTCGCACGGATGCCGATGCCGCTGAAACCCACCGGATCAGGGAGCAATTGGATGTCTGGTGTTGAAGGGAACATCACACTGAATCGCCCAAATCGACAATTACAAGTTGGTTCGACAACGTCCTCTTTTATGAGCCAGTCGACATCGACTACCTGGACTCGACACATACACATTCTGGAGGAACTGATCCAGAAACACCAGCCGAAATCATCTGTACCGTTTTGCTGTGGTGGAGATGTGCAAACAAATCAACCAATGAAGCGGAAGAGGTATGATGATGATGTATGTATATTTTCTTTATATCTTCCTTTATGCATGCCAGCTGGAGCCCAGGAAGATGAATGGGTGAAGCCATGGAGCGTTCACTCGAGGAGGTTCAAACTTCTTCACATGATGCCCCCGGATGACATCCCACGCTTCCCACCACCGGAGGAACCACCAGATCCACCTATACCTCCGGACAAAGATGAGCCAGGCTAATGCTTAATGGAGAAAGTCGGCCTAGCGACTCTAAAATCTAGAGCATGTACATAAAACTTTTGAATTTTGGACTTTGAACTTTTGATTTTGGTTTTGGTTTTTGTTCTTTAGTTTAGAATACTTCAAGTGGAAAGTCTTGTCTTCGTGTGGAACCTAACATTTTTAGGTCGAGATGCATAAAAGGATCACGAAGGGTGGAAAAAGAAGTCCCTGAAAGTTAGTCGAAATCGACTATGCCAGTCGAGATCGACGAAGAGGAGCAGCCCAGTTTTACTTGACATCGAGTAGGCCAACTCGACGTCGACCACCCAGGACCATCCTCGACTTCATCTTTCACTCGACACAACAGATCCGTACTCGACGTCGACCACGCGTACTCGACGTCGACTACCACAGTTTACTCGACGGCCCTGTTTTGCCTATACGACGCATTATTCGGTGAGTTTCTTCCTTTACCTTTGTTTTATATTGATTTTATACAGTGGGGACACTGTATATTTTAAGTATGCGGTGGGGGAAGAGCTCATTATCATTATTATATGTTTTATTCTTGTTTTGGTTTTACATGGTGAATTTTGAGTAAAATTTTAAATCTTTGTGCATAATGCTAAACTCAAAGTTCTATGAGACATCTCCCAATGCTTTTAAATTGTTCAAAGAAATACTGTCATGGAAGCTTATATTGAACTCGATGATGCAAAATTGGATTCATTAGAGATATAGCATGAAATTGTCTAGTAAAGGGAAGTCATAATGAAGTGCATTATTTTCTTGAAAACCATGAAAGGAGGTAAAATTTGAAGTTGCTTTTGACATGTTGCATGATAAAAGGATGGAGGACTTTATATTTCAATATAATGCTCATATTGTTATATTCCAAGCCTTACCTATGCTTATATGCATCACAAAAAGCCATATTATAAGTCTTATTTGCCTTGATATCATTATTGCTCCACATATGCCTTATATTGCCCATTTTTACCTTATACCCTATCTGGGGATTATGTTGAGAATGAAGTTACATTTTGGAGATTATCATATGGTGTTTGTGTTGTTATCATTATTGGAGTTTGCCAGGAATGTTTGAAATATATGGAAAATTTAATGAGAGAAAGAAAATCCGATCAAAGATCGACCCTGCTCGTTGAGATTATATTTTGGCGAGATGGGACACACAGGTGAGGAGTCCAAAGCACTAAGTATCTGGGGCCATTCATGACACCCATGTTTGCGACTCGCGAGAAGGCAATATTGAGGTTAGAGAGGTAAAAGCATAATATTGAAAAAAAGCATTGAGCGAATGAGTGAAAGATGAGAAATCAAAGGAAGAAGGAATGTGGTATGAAAGTTTGGAAACTACTCCATTTCCCCGGATGATTAGCACCACATTGCCAAATATTACCCACCTTTCGTCTTTTACCAAATCTACTCCTTTTTGAGCTTAATTAAAGTCCTCCTGATTATTAATGCTTTGTCATATGAATTGTTTTTGCATAACCCTCCTTTTGTGAGTAGATGTTGTTTTTATTGCACATGCATGGATTTGTGGCACAAGTACTTTTTCGATGATGGTAATTGATTGCAGGGTTATATGAGAATGAATCTATGATGTTGAGAGTTTTGAATTCTTCCCCTGAATGACCATGGAAGTTATTGCTTGGGGACAAGCAAGCTTAAGTATGGGGTGATTTGATGTCCATGTTTTGTGCCATGTTTTATACTTACTTTAATATCGATTTCTGCATGCATTTCATGCATCTGGGTTAGAATAGTACAGAATCTATGTAGTTTATGCTTATTTGCCAAATTATGGAGTCTACACTATTTTTTGTTCAATTTTGCAGAAATCGGACGCACTTTGGAGCGTAAAGGAAAGTCATGAAGATGCTAAGGATGGTGCAGCTGGAGAAAAGGCCATATTTCGACATCCATCATTCTGAATCAAGCTTTGATGTCTTCATGAAAGTTGTAGCCCTCGAAAAGATCTTTCCAACGCATGCTCATATGCGTCAATCCGATGAACGAGGACTCGGGAAAGTGCGTTTCAAGAACAGAGCAGAATGCTGAGAGCTGGATTCTACTCGACTTCGACCATGCCTTACTCGAAGTCGACTACAACTGAAGCAGACTTGATCGAGGACAGAAGAAGAAGACAATTCGAGCACGAGCCGTACTCGACGTCGACTACACCCTACTCGACGTCGACCAGAATTGAACCTAACCCGAACTCGATGAAGAGAACCAGATCGACAAGCTGAGGATTACTCGAAGTAGAGTACGGATCTACTCGACGTCGACCAGGCTTGGTCGAAGTCGACTACCACCTATTTGGGCCGTGAGACTGTTGGGCCATTACGAGCATGCTTGGACACGAAGCAAGGCTCGATCCATCAGTTCTATCAAGATCTATCTAAGTAGAAGAGGATTTATCCACAAGAAGAAGATATTTATTTATTTCCTTTTAGATAAATGTTACCTTTATATCTATGTTTTATCTTTAATTTTAGATAGAATTTCTTACCTTGATTAGCAAGGATTTAGCATTATAAATAGAGCCAATAGGGCTGATTTTATTGATCATTCAATTCTGGAGAGGGAAAAGAGGGAGAGAGAGGGAGAGAGAGAGTGGAGGCCAAGAGGAGTTTGTGAAGCGAGAGCGGAATTGACTTCCTTTGGTTGTAAGCTCTGTTTGGTTTAATGTAATGCAATTTAGTTTCTTTTTATTATTGATGTCTTTACTTACGATGAAGCGCGAGTAGTCTACCCACTTCTAGGGTTAGGGCGAGCCCGACGATAGCCATGCGTGTTTGAGGTAAAGTTCCGACTTTTATCATGTTTTGATCATCTACTATCTTTTATGTCTTTATTACCAATTCAATGGAGATCCATGCTAACAACTTGGATTAATAAACACAAAATCGGTATATACAATTAGGGTTTCTTGAGAGAGTTGTCTAATTGTTGGAAAAGGCGAAAGCTTGATCATTCGATGCAAATTGCATGATTATCGTTATTTATCTTGCCTTATGCATGTTTGGTTATCGTTGTTGCAAACCCCGATCTTGGTAGTTCTTTTACATATTTTATTCCGAATTCCGCAAGATTTGTTCTTTATTTTACAGTTCCTACTCGACTTTGACCACCCCTTGGTCGACGTCGACCACTGATTTCTCGATCGAGCAAGATCGCTGTTGCTTCTGTGTCTCTGCAAGAACTCGACTACGACCGGACCGTACTCGACGTCGAGTAAGCCTAGTCGACGTCGACCACCACCCAGAGTCTTCTGTTGCTCGAAATCGACTGTACTGACCTCTGTCGACTACCACTTAGTCGAGGTCGAGTACACTGTGGTCGACCACTTGTGAGATTTTCCGCTGCCTAGGATCCGCTGACACGCTTCCTCGAGGATCGATCCCGACTTCCCATTGCTACATCGGGAGGGAGTCTTGTAATTATTTGCGTGGGACGGAATCTGGTTTGCTTTGATTTATTTATATTTAAATTGCAATTCTCGATTTCCTCCTCTCAATAGATGTCAGCACAAAAAAATTTACACTAATATACCTTATTATTGATCATTTATTAGAGAATTTTGTAAATTACTAGAATTATATAAACTTTAGCCTATATGGGAGTTGAACCCACGTATTTGCGCATAAGCACATCGCTCTACCATTGAGCTAAGAGGCTTTCTTTTAACGCTCAATAAATTACTAGACCTATTTGGCATATCTTCCTCATCAAAGTCCAAATGATAGGCTGAACTGTAATGAGGATTAAAAATGCTGGTATTCATTTCAAAAGAAACCTAAATCCAAAGGAAGCAAGGTTTTCTTATTTTCTCAAATGAAGAGCCCAAAATATAAGCATTGACAGAGGCAAGATTGCATACCTATCCTTGTCTCTTTTAATAGTCATAAGCTTTGGTTGTGCAGTTGGATCCGGGAGCTCGTTACGAAATCTAATAAACCAATGAAGTTGTGTCAATAATAGAAATAAATCCTTTGATAAGCATTCCAATTGCAATCACGAAAACCATGTCAGCACAGACACTAAACCATGTCAGCACACTAACCAAGGATCAAGAATAAACCAGTTCTATTGCACTCTCTCTCTACCATTCTCCAATTCTCTGATTTATCAAATGTTTTTTTTTAATTCTCCACCTCTCTGATTTATCCAATGAAGCAAGCATCAAGAATAAACACAGAATAAAAAGTGTGTAGAATTGAATTAGTTTCAAATGTGACATCCAGGGATTCAAAAGGATAAGAGTAAGAAAAAGCACCAAAAAATAGTTTACAGCAGCGAAAAATAGTTTCAGAATTGAATTAGTTAGCTAATACAATGTTTAATTCATTAAAAGGAATTAAAGTCACCATTCTAGACCAATCGAAATGCTATAACAGTAATATCATATCACAATCATCAACAGAGAACGAATTAAAGTCACAAATCGCCACAAGTTGTTTAGTCACTGCAATCCAGACAGAAGACATGGAAAGGAACATGAAAAGAGGGCATGAAACTCTTTCAAATAAAGCATCAGTACGCTTCACTTTAGGAAAGCTTCTATGAATTTTTGGTAGCGAGCCACTGCAATCAAGCCCCCGGATCAACAACAGTTCTGAAGGAGAGGGTCCGACACACAGAACCAACCCAAGTTTTGTGCATTCTGAATCTTTTGTGGAGCTGCTGAAAATGGCAGAAGCACCAATGCAAAATGAAACTTACACCCCAAAAGACTAAATGCCATCATATAAGTCATTTACAAGTTATTGATGAAGAAAGCAGATTTGTCAATTCAACGAGTTTAGGTGAGAACCTTGCTACTGAGCCAAGTAAAGCAACAGAAGAGTCAGCAGAATCAGCGACAGAATTCCACTTGCACAAGAAAGCTTCAATAAGCAATATGGGACCAAGTTTCTCATTTGACAATGTGTGCTCACGTTATGTTCTTGAAGGAGAAGAAATGGTTTTCCAGAGACTGACTAAAAAGTAACTTTTTCTTCTCTGAGATAGGTACTGGTGCCACTGGATCTTCAAATTTTGGTAAATCTAGAGGAGCAAGTCTACCTTCTTGAAGTTCCTTATCTTGACAAGTGCTGCCCAAAGTAAACCACTGTGAAGCTTTGTATTCAACCAGAAATCAAGAAGCTATAGAGCTCAATTAAAGTATTGATCAAGGAGGAAGAGGAGAATATGAATATTTCATATAGACATTATAGGTATTTCTTATTGTAATTAGATACGAGTTTTGCATATGTTTGAGTCTAGTTTCATATATTGCTTGTGAAGTATTCGAGTTCGGAATCTACATCTTTTTAGTGTTTATTCTGCGGAGTTACATTCCGACCTTGGAGGGATCTTAGAAGAGCTTAAGAGACGTGTTTTGGAGCATATGAAGGCTGAGGAAGACCCTAGAGAGAAGCAAGGAAGCACAGCATTGAAGACAATCGAGGAAAAAGAGGTAATTCCGTCACTGATCAGATGGCGGCGCCCGCCGCCTCTTGCACGGCGCCCGCCGTGAGCCAATTTCCAGCGATTGCGATTTCGGATCCAAAGATTCTATTTCCTATTGTTATACTATTACACTTCTAGGGTTTTGCTGACTCTTCACTACAAAAAAAAAAAAAGAATTTCGCCACGGCCGGTAGCAATGACAAGGGTCTACCATAGCTACTAGGTAGACTTTGGCTATGGCCTAGCAAAGGATGAGGAGCCGTGGCTGAAATTTATGCAACGGTAAGATCCTACCGTGGAAAAAAATGAAGAAAAGGTGCCAAACTTATCATGCTCCCCCTACGACAATGCTTCCCTGTTCAACATATCAAGCTCCCAAAAAGAAATACTAAGCAAAGAGAATCATTAGTAGCATATAATAAATATCATCTATACAAACAAAAATCTTTTATCACCAAGAGTGATTGTTCCAATCCATTTATGCTCTTTGATCTTGGTGACATCCTGCAAAACAATCAAACTTCAACCTTCTCGGCTAGACCAAGTTACAAACTTAGATTCATATTCGGGATGGACCATGTTCGGTGGTCTAGTCCCTTTAGGAACCCAAATTTGCTTTACCTATCCTTTTAAACATAATGGAAAAGTATTAAGAATTATATAATTGCAATCGGCTTTATTGATTCACAAGACTTAGGATCCTAATAGCTCACCGAGAAGCCTCTCTCCTATACAATTGCAATCTAGTCAACTCACGTTCCCTTGGAGTCCTAGACCAATCTAGAAGAGCCCCACCTTTCTCAGCTATCTAGTACAATCCTCTTACACTTAGTGAATCAATCGCCTAGTGTCAACTTCCTGAGTTACGAGCTCTCGAGTATAACACTCTCTCGAAATATATCCTATAAGCTCACTGTGTATCTCTCAAATTCTTTGAAACAAAATATAAGACTCTTAAGAACAAGCAGAGAGAACACGTTGAAGAGAGAAGTATGCTTGAAGACTGAGTGTGCAATGTAGAGCGTAAGTGTTGTAAGAGTTCGTCAGTCTTCCTTCTCTTCTTCATCTCCTTTATATAGCGAAGATCATTGGCGCCACTTGAGGAAGGAATCTTCTCCAATGGCTAACTTGAATTATGGCTTGTGGGTGGATCTTTGAGATCTTCTAAACTGGGAAACTCTGAAGCCACATTCTTTCCGATTTGATCTTCTAATCTTTTTGTCTTTGGAAGGAGATATAAATTCGAAAAGCTTCCTAAAATGTTAGTGCAAATATAATAATATCTGGAAGCATATAATAACATATAATAATATTCGGACAATATAATAAAGTACAGGTTTTGTGTTTCATCAACACAGCTGTAGCTTCAAGACCTTTGACACAAACTGTTTGTCAAAGCCTTTGAAACTATTTCCGATTTTCATCAAGGGAGTGGAGTTATCAATCTCCCCCTTGATGAAAGACAAAACCTGTGCATCCCTGCAACTTAGTCAAGCAATTATATCATAAGCAAAATCAGACTAAGTACCTGCATGGGTTAGACAAATGTTGGATCATAAGTTTTTAAAGCCGAAGAAAAAACATCCAACTAAATAGAACAAAGTAAGGTCTTCCAAGACCATGGTTCACAACAGTTTTAAAGTCTAAACCATCAAACCATCTCCCCCTTTTTGTCTTTCAACAAAGGGAGGAGTATAAAAACAGTCACCAAAAATTCAAATTTTAAAAAGATCCTTTCAATTCTTAAAGGCAAGAAAAGATTTATCCGATTTTAAAATAATTTCCACAAATAAACTATACTCGGATAAAATAAAACGATTTTTCCGAAAATAAAATAGGTAACATATAAAGAAGGTTAAAATCCATTAAAACCATATTTGATAAAATATCTAATAAGATATCAACCAAATATCTGATCCGTTATATGTACTCTACTGTTCAGTTCACAACCATTGAAATGAGGTTCAAGGATCTTGACACCGAGTAGAATTTATCTTTCGTAAAGGGAAAGCTCCTCCTACGAAAGTGCATCCTTATTAAGCATTCCAATCTCACGTCTAATGAAGGTGAACCTGTTCTCTGCCAAAGGCTTAGTAAAAATGTCAGCCCATTGATAATCAGTTGAAATAAAAGATATGGACACATCACCTTTTTCGACATGGTCTCTAATGAAATGATGCCTTACATCAATATGCTTGGTCCTTGAATGCTGAACAGGATTCTTTGTGATTGATATGGCACTTGTATTGTCACACTTAATGGTAATACCTTTGAGGTTGATGCCAAGATCTCTCATTTGTTAAGCTATCCAAAGGATTTGGGAGCAGCATGCTTTAGCTGCTATATATTCGGCTTCGGCAGTGGATAGAGCAACTGAGTTTTGTTTCTTTGAATGCCAACTGATCAAGGATGCTCCTAAGAATTGGCAACATCCTGACGTGCTCTTCCTATCCACCTTATAGCCTGTAAAATCTGCATCAGAATACCCGATTAATGTAAAATCTTTTTGCTTTGGGTACCATAAGCCAAGCTCCTTAGTGCCATTGAGATATCGAAAGATCCTCTTCACAACCACGAGGTGAGATTCTTTAGGATCAGCTTAAAACCTAGCACACATGCAAACACTAAACATGATGTCAGGTCTACTAACTGTAAGATATAGTAAAGATCCAATCATCCCTCGATACTCCTTTTGATTGACACTCTTTCCAGACTTGTCTTCATCTAGAGATAGGGTTGAGCTCATGGGTGTCTTGGCTGCTTTGGATTGATCCATCTTCAACTTATTCAAAAGATCCTTAGTGTACTTGCTTTGGTTGACAAAGATCCCTTTCTTGGATTGATGAACTTGTAATCCCAAGAAGAAGTTGAGTTCACCCATCAAGCTCATCTCAAATTCACTGCACATAATGTCAGAAAATTCCTTGCACAAAGATGTGTTAGTAGCACCAAACAATATATCATCAACATATATTTGAATAACCAAAATGTCCTTTCCTTTGGTCTTGATAAAAAGAGTCTTGTCGATCAACCCCCTTTTAAAATCATTTTCAAAAAAAAAGATATTTTGACAAGCGCTCATACCAAGCTCTTGGGGCTTGTTTCAAACCATAAATCGCTTTGTCTAGTTTGTAAACATGATTAGGAAATTCTGAACTTTCAAAACCTGGGGGTTGAGCAACAAAGACTTCTTCCTCTAAGAAACCATTAAGAAAAGCACACTTGACATCCATTTGATATAACTTTATGCTCATAAGAGATGCAAATGCTAATAATATGCGAATGGCTTCAAGCCTGGCTACGGGAGCAAAAGTCTCCTCATAGTCAATACCTTCCTCTTGATTGTAGCCTTGAGCAACAAGCCTTGCTTTGTTTCTCACGATCTTACCATTCTCATCTGGCTTGTTTCAAAATACCCAACGTGTGCCAATGACTGATTGATGCTTTGGCCTAAGCTTCAAGGTCCAGACTTTGTTCCTTTCAAATTCGTTAAGCTCACTTTGCATAGCAATGATCCAGTCTGGCTCTTGAAGGGCCTCATCTACCTTCTTTGGTTCTATAAGAGAAACAAACACGTGAAAAGCAAAAAGATCTTTAAGTTTAGAACGAGTTTGAACACTAGATGTAGGGTCCGAAATGATATCCTTTAATAAGTGTGATGAGGAGTATTTGAATTTTCTTTTGCTAGTCTCAGCTCCTTGATTCGTCACAGCAGCAGGATTGATTTGTGATACATCTGACTCCATGGATCTGTTAGGTTCAGTTACAGCAGTTTATGACGTTTCAACACTGTTGGATTGGACACCAAGGGCTTTGGACGAATCTTCAACACCTTGGGCCAATTCTTCAGTGTTAAGAATCTGTTCCCGCATGCTCCTTTTCTCTGTGTTCTTGGTAGCAGCATCATCACCATCCTCGTTCTCTGTATGGATGTTAAGATCTAAATCTGCAACATTTTCACTCAAAGAACCGTCATTGCATTCATCAAATATAACATGTATGCTTTCCTCAACTAACTTGGTTCTTTTGTTGAAGATTCTATAAGCTTTGCTACTAGTGGAGTAGCCAAGAAATATACCTTCATCACTATGCACATCAAATTTCCCAAGGTTATCTTTTCCATTATTATGAACAAAACAAGTACAGCCAAAGGGTTTAAAGTAAGATATAAGTGGTTTGCGGCCTTTGAAAAGTTCATAAGGAGTTTTATTTAAGATGGAACGAATAAGACAAGGATTCAAAATATAGTTAGTTGTGTTAACAGCTTCAACCCAATAGGTTTTAGGCGATGCATTTTCTAAAAGCATAGTCCTAGCCATGTCCTCTAGGGTGGAGTTCTTTCGTTCCATAACCCCATTTTGTTGAGGTGTCCTAGGAGCAGAAAAGTTATGGGAGATGCCAAATTTAGCACAAAACAAATCAAACTGAAGTTGATCAAACTCCCTACCATGATCACTTCGAATTGACACTATGGGCTCATTTCTTAAAGTTTGCAACTCCTTATAAAGTTTTGTAAAATCAAATAAGGCCTCTGATTTTTCTTTTAAAAATGCAACCCAAGTATATCTAGAAAAATCATCAACAACAACAAGCATGTACTTTTTACCATTGGGAGATTTGACTCGCATAGGACCACATAAATCCATATGTAAGAGTTCAAGGGGTCTAGAAGAACTTACAACCTTGTTGGGTTTTAAAGAGCTACGTGTTTGTTTACCGCGTGTGCATGCTTTGCATATATCAATACCTTTGAAGTCCATCTCAGGTAGTCCTCTTACAAGCCCTTTGGACACAAGCTTCTATAGTGTATGTGGACTCACATGACCGAGTCTCCTATGCTAGAGCTTTGGATCGTCTCTCAAAGCCTTTAGACAGGTTAAGCTTTCTTGTGCCACTTGCTCAGCAATCACAACATAGATGCTGTTATAACGATATGCAGTTAGAACTACTTCACCTGTATCTTCTCTGCGCACTAGACATCTTTTCTTGTTAAATCTAACATCATTACCACTATCACATAGTTGAGAAACACTAAGCAAATTATACTTCAAATCGTTAACAAGATAAACATTTTTAATACTATGGTTGGAATCACTTCCAACACTACCAATACCAACGATGTCACATTTTTCTTTGTCACCAAGAGTGATTGTTCCAGTGGATTGCTTCTTTAGATCATGAAAGAGAGAACTCTTCCCACTCATACGCCTCGAGCATCCACTATCAATAATCCATTTTTTCTCCTTCACCTTGGTGATCTCCTGCAAAACAAACATCAACCTTTGTGGCTAGACTAATAAGCAAATTTAGATCCATTATTGGGATAAACCATATTTGGTAAAATAGTGCCTTTGGGGACCCAAACTTGCGTTATCCGTTCTTTTCTCAAATGAACAGGAAATGTATTGCGAATGATATGTGGATCCTTTCTTCTATAGGGGCAGGTCTCTTTTACATGTCCCTTTCTCACAGAGTGGTGACATATAGGAGAGGTTCTGCTTCCTTTTGCCTTTACAAAAGTGGTAATGTCCTACTTCATTAAAAACCTCGGGTTGTAACCAATACCACTTCTATTTAGAGAACTTTGTTGCTCACCCAACATCCTATCAAGAGTGCCTTTGGATTTTGTAAAACTTCTGAGGGCTGTCTGTTGAGCTTGAATCTTATTATTCAGGAAGATCTTCTCGTTCTCTAAGTCATGATGTTCACTTTTTAGAGAGGAGAGATCTTGCTTGAGTTTAAATTTCTCTGAGTCAAGAGTCTTGACTTTAATGTCAAGACCTGAATAAGAAGCTTCAAGACTTTTGACCCTTATAGACAGATCCTCAATAGTTCTTTCATGGTCCACAGTTTTCTTAATAAGAGTGTTAGTTTGGGCAATAAGTTTCTCTTCATTGGCAATCATAATAGAAAGGAATTCCGATAATACCTCTTTTGGACGTTGTAGGAGGAAATTGAGACTTGCAATATAAATAAATAAAAGCAAACCAGATTTCGTCCCTTGCAAATAATTACAAGACTCCCTCCCTATGCAGTAGTGGAAAGTCAGGATCGATCCACGAGGAAGCGTGTCAGCGGATCCTAGGCAGCGGATAAATCTCACGAACAGAAGTCGACCACCGTTGCTCGATCTCGACTAGTGCTAGTTGACAGAAGATCGGACAAGTCGAACAGCGCAGCAGCAAGCATAGGCGGTTTTGGTCAAGATCGAGTAAGCCCTACTCGAGATCAAGTAGACTCGTTGATGCTCTTGTCGAGTACCTGCACACAGAAGCTACAGCGATTCTGGATCGAGGATGAGTAACTCGATATCGATAAGTGCTAGTCGATATCGAGGAAGACAGAAAGTGAAAACGAAATAAAGTAACAACAAGTGCTTTGGGATTCGAAAATAAACTGTATATAAAAGACTTCCAAGATTGGGGTTTGCAACAACGGTAACCATGCAAGCATAAGGCAAGAATGAAACAGATAATCATATAATTTGCATCAAAGGACTAAGCTTTCGCCTTTTCCAACAATTAGACAACTCTTTCAAGAAACCCTAATTGTCTCTACCGATTTTATGTTTATAATCCAAGTTGTTAGCATGGACCTCCATTAGATGGGTAATAAACACATAACAAGTAGTAGATGCTCAAAATATGATAAAAGTCGGATCTTTACCTCAAACACGCATGGCTGTCGTCGGGCTCGCCCCAACCCTAGAAGTGAGTAGACTACTCGCGCTTCATCGCAACCTCAGACATTGATGTATGAAAAGAAACTTGCATTAAACTAAATTCAAATTCTTTACAATCCCGGCAATCCAACTCTCGTTGAATGCCAAAACCCTAAAACCTTCGAACTCCTAAAACTTCTCTGTGAACTACTTCTCAAACTTGTGAATTGAATGATTCCTAAAATCAGCCCCATGGGCTTTATTTATAGCCTTCCACTCCTTGATATTCAAGGATAGAATATCTCTATCTATATCTAAATCTATATCTAAAAGCTTTAAAGATAAATAAATGCAATAACATAATTAAATCTAAAAAGGAAATTATATCTAAAAGTCTTCAAGTGGATAAATCTTCTCTTCCATGATGGATCTTGATAGAATCGGATAGACTCGGCAATCTTCGGCCTCAAGGAATCCCAATCCGAGTAGGATAGCTCAAACCGCGTTACGCGGCTTCTGGACAGCTTTCCTCGATCTCGAGGAGTTTCCTCAATCTCGAGTAAAATGGTGTCGTCGACTTCAGTGGCTCGGCATCTCGGGTTGCTCTTCCTCGACATGCTCAGACACTGGCTCTCAGGTTTCCTCGATCTCGAATATCTTACTCGATCTCGGGTAGTGGCGTCGATTATGGCTTGGCCAGGTGTTGTCGAGCAGCTTCTCTTCGATATGGCTCGGGGAGTGTGCGTCTGGGCTTGTCGATATCGAGGACTTTCCTCGATATCGAGTTAGTGTTCCTCAAGCTCCGGGTTGTCTGGTCAGGTCGGGTAACTCTCCTCGGCATCCTCGATCAGGCTCTCCTCGACTTCGGGCATGTTCTTCACTTCTTGTCGATCTCGAGAAACTTACTCGATCTCGAGTAAAGCCTCGGAAGTCGGGTTGGCTCGTCTTCAGCTTCTCGACATGGTGCTCCTCGATCATGCTATGCCCGGACATCCTTAGTGGATATCGACAAAAACTAGTCGATATCGAGCAGCTTTCAGCTTTTGTCTTCGCTTCTTGGTTTTCTCCCGAAATGGCTCCATATTCTGCAATATGAAACAGAAACTTATGTAGATCTCCATTTCTGGCAAATAAGCATATGCTACATAAATTCGACATATTCCTAACCCGAAATATGCAAAGTGTATAGAATATGGAACTAAAATATGCATAAAAACATGGCTACTTTAAAGACATCAAATCACCCCATACTTAGACTTGCTTGTCCTCAAGCAATAACTAAACATTAACCAAGACCTACAACACATCCTTCAAGTCTTCGCCTTTTGTCAAAAGCAACATCTCAAGTAGTAGCAATGTAAGACAAGTGAATTTAACGTCATCACACATATATGAGCGATCTATAGGCATAGGCAATATAAATCCAACCTCACCAGGGTAAAGTATTTACACTCAGCTCTCAATGTATTTAGGCTATGTAGATCAACTCTCAACTCAATTCCATATACAATCCCATAAACATTGCAATTTAAATATAAATCCACTTCGCAACCAATTATGTAAATGCAACAAGAATTATCATGAGGACTTCGCTCAATAGAAGTCTTCAAAGAAGATTCCATTCGGCGGGGTTGTAATGGGGCTTGGTAAGAAATAAAAGGGTATGGAATTATTTGGCCATGTGGTGCTTAATAAAATTCGGGAATCAAGACTCCTAAATCTTCAACGCAACTCAACCAAACCATAACTCTCAATCATATGCATCAACCAAACTCTCCAACTTATCTCAATGAAGTATGTAACCTTTCAAACTTCCTTAACCTCTCTAAAGTATGCATCTTGCGAAAATGAAAGAATTAAGGTAAGTTTGGCTCATGCACTTTATTCACAAACATATATACAAACTTTTCTTTCTCTTTTTTCTCTTTTTTTCGATTTTTTTTGAAAACGAAAATAACTAGTGCATTTATAGGGTGAGCCAAAAATCCTTTTACATAGTATGCATAGCAAGATAAAAATATAAAACCAACCCATATCTCAATAAGTTCAAAAATCCTTCTTACTTGAAATGAAACACAAGCTCATTTCTTCCACAAATCATTATTTCAACCAACTCTAAGTCTTAATTCCCAAATGGGGTCAGACTCAATTTGGCTAAGGATAATTTTGTGGAGTTTATAATAAAAGTCTCAGGCTAATGTTCTGGCTTCAAGCAAGGATAATGCAGGGTAGGTAAAGAGAGGATAAAATTGGCTTAAAAGGTGCCTCCATCATTTAATCCTTATTCACATAAACATATAAATGCATTTGGCTTTGAATAACTATCACAACATTTAGAGATGCATAGGAAAATACACTCAAGAAAGCAGAGGGATTTTTGATGTTCTCCCTATAAGGCTAAAATTCTCACTAGGACAATTTTTGTTGGATTTTAACCTTTAGCTTAGGATCATATGTGCTCAATTTCATCACAAGTTCACAATCCACATAAAAACAATTTCGAGGACTTAGGCTAAACATTCCAAATATGCCATAGGATTTACATGATCAAGTCAGTCATTATTTATCATCATAGGACATCTAAGTTAGGGTATAAAAACTAAGACAATGCAAAAAATTTAAACATGCATTTTTTTTCTTTTTCGACATTTTCTATTTATTTATTTTTTATTTATTTATTTTTTTCTATGCAACTAAAAACAAGACTAAAGTATGACAAAAGACTAAAATGCATAAAACTTAAACATGAATGCATAACATAAAAAAATAAAATTTCACCATGTAAATCCAAAAAGCAAGACTAAAACATATAATAATGATAATGAGCCCTTCCCCCACCCCATACTTAAAATATACAGTGTCCCCACTGTATAAAATCAAATAAAAACAAGAGTAAAGGAAGGAACTCACCGAATAACGCATCGAGGAGGGCAAAATATGGCAGGTCGAGTAAATTCTTTGTCGATATCGAGTACAATACTCGATATCGAAGAGGCTCTCTGCGTCAAGTGGCTTCTGAAGTCGAGGAGACTCTGCTGGCTTAGTCGATATCGAGTTGGCCTACTCGATATCGAGGAGTTTCTGGGCTGCTCCTCTTTGTCGTTGTCGACTTGGCCTTCGTCGATTCTGACTGTTTTTCAGGGACTTCTTCTTTCCACCCTTCGCGATCATTATATGCTTGCCGACCTAAAAGTGTTAGATTGCACACAAAAACAAGACTTTCCACATGAAGTATTCTAAACTAAACAAAACCAAAACCAAAAACCAAAAACCAAAAACCAAAAAGTTCCAAAGTCCCAAAATTCAGAAAGTTTTATATACATGCTCTAGATTTTAGAGTCGCTAGGCCGACTTCTCCGTTTGTGCTCAAGGACCATTAATGTGGGGCCCGCTTGTACTTGGCCCTTCTCCTGGATCATCTAGGTCCTGATGGTAGTATGCAAGCTCAACTCATAGACGGTTGCTTGCATAATCTTCCTTTTCTTTCTTCTTCTTCTTTCCAGCTCTCAGTTTCCGCAGATTCTCTCGCCAAGGGGCCTTACCTCCCCTTGAATTGTTTATAAATTTCTTAATGGACTGAGAAGGAGTAGGATTCATACCTGAACTTACCTTTTCGGGCCCAAAACAGAAATCTTCAGGCTTGGGGTTAGTCGATATCGAGCAGGACTGGTCGATATCGAGTACAGGGACCCCATACTTAGGCTCCTGGCAAGTCTGGTGTTCAGCAGAGGAAGAAGTCGATGTCATCAAACTGTGGTCGAGATCGAGTAACATCTTTCTCGAGATCGAGGAGTCCTTGTCGATCTCGAGTTGGCTTCTGGCGCCATCCTCCGTTGTTTGCTTGGTCCCGTGGTTGCTGATGCTTTTCACCTCCAGCCATGAAATTTCCTCCTTTGCAGGGCCAAAGGAGAAATCTAAGACCTCATCTTCTATGGTGAAGGTGAGAGATCGATTTTTGACACTAATCTTGGCATCTGCAGTAGCTAAGAATGGTCTACCAAGAATAATAGTGCTAGTAGGATCTTCAGCACAGTCTATAATAAGGAAATCTGTTGGAACAAAGAATTTACCAACCTGGACGGGGACATTCTCAACTATACCTGTAGGGATGACCACTGTATTGTTTGCCATGTATAGCTTGGCATCCACGGGCTCTATGCATCCTATCTTTACCTTCCGCCAGATTGAGAAGGGCATAATGCTCACACTTGCTCCTAAATCACACAGGGACTCATATTTATATTGTCCAAAACCCACAGTAACAGAAAACTTTCCAGGGTCAGGTCTCTTTTCGGGGGAAGTGGAGTACTTTGCATTCGCCTGCGATCTCTGAGATAGATCGCTTCTTGCTCAGGATTTCCTTCAGAAATTTGACATATCCAGGCATCTCTTGCAGGGCTTCTGTAAAAGAAATAGAGACATTTAGTTCTTGCAGCATATTAACAAAACGGTTAAACCTACCTGCAGTGGGATTTTTCAGCGCTTTGGAAGGGAAAGGCAATGTCTTTTTCTGCTTCAGAGCCAGATCAGACGTCGGAGGTGTTGTAGAGACGTCGACATCGGCAAGATCTTTATCGATATCGACTTGAGCTTCCTCGATATCGAGTAGGCTTATCGATCTCGAGTTGGCTGGCTGGGTAGTGGAGTCCGAGGCTGGCTTCTCCTCTATGTCGACCAGATTCTTGTCGATATCGAGTACGGGCTTCTCGATATCGATTTGCTGTTGCTCGTTATTGACTTGCTGCTCTGCTTTGTCTTGGTGCTTTCCGACCTCTGGCTCGTGTAATTGGTGCCCACTTCTGAGTTTGATAGCTGCGACGTGTCCGGTCTTCCCTTTAGGATTTGGTTCTGTTTGCCCAGGGAGCTGTCCGGATGGTCGTGGGATCTGTGCAGCGATTTGACCCATCTGGGTCTCTATTCCCCTCTTTCAGATGTCCAGTTCTCCAAATTTTGTAGTGATGCTCTAGAACTGGTTGTTGATGCTGCCTTGATTCCGACGCATTTCCCCGAGGATGAGTTGTAAGTCATCCTTCTTTTGATCCCTTTCTGGATGTCCTGGAGCTCTGTATGGCAGGGGATTCCTCGGAGGACCTTGGTTCCACTGTGGTTGATAGAATCTTTGATCTCCCATGTAGCGATTGGGACCTCCAGCGTAGGCTACCTCTTCATGTGTCTCTGCCATCCTTACTTGCTCAGTGTGTGGGCACTCAGTAGTGGTGTGCCGCTGTGATCCGCATTCAATGCAAGGCTGGTTGACAGAGAGATACTTGACTTGCTTGAGGAGCTTGCGATTCTGGTCTCTGTAGAACTGCTCCCTGACATCTGGGTCAATCTCCTTGGCAGGCTCATAGAGAGGCATAGATGGTGCTGGCCTGGCATAAGAGTTCTCCTCATAGTTTGCAGTAGACCCATATTTGTTGTCATAATTGGTGAGCTTGTCGAGCACACCCCATGCGTCAACTGGTGGCATCGTCAGGTACTCATATCCAGTGTACTGATTGATCCTGTCCTTAGTGACTTGGTCAAGAGAGTTGAAGAAGATCTCCTGAATGACGTATGGTGGCTGTCCATGAGTGGGGCAAGATCGCAGCAGTTCTTTGTATCGTTCACATGCTTTTGCTAGCGGCTCCCCAGGCTTCTGCTTGAAAGCTGTGATCTTCTGGCGGAGGAGTGCTGTCTTGGCAGGAGGGAAGAATTTTTTTAGAAACTCTTGCTCTACTTGGGCCCATGTTGTGAGGGATCTGGGTTTCAGCCCTTCAAGGCACTTTAGTGCAGGTCCAGCGAGAGACCAGCGAAAAGCCTTCATCTTGACACATTCCAGAGTTGTACCTTCAACAAGAGTACGGTACATGTCAGAAAAATTGTTAATATGTTCAAGAGGACACTCATTAAATTTGCCATAAAAAGCATTATTTTTAAGCTCTATAAGGAATTGAGTGCGAATTTCAAAAGAGTTTCAGGGATTAGAATTGCCGATTCAGGCACGACGAGAGTTGGGTGCATATAATCCTCTGCCGTGGTTGGGTATTGGGCAAGCTCAGCTTCTGCTTGTTCCATTGCTGCTTTCTCAGCGGCGATAGCAGCATCTTTTGTGGCTAGTTCCCTTGTAAGCCTCTCAATGAGCTGTTCTTGTGTGTCTGCGGCCGCCATGGCTCTTTTCAGCTTAGCTTGGATGTGTAGAAGGCATTCCGGTTCGTCTAAGCCGTCAAACTCAGGTGGTTGACCAGAACGGCGCATACATCTGCAAAGTAACTCAAAGCAGACGTGAGAATTAACTACCTAAGGCGCGATTGATAGCTTCCCCGGCAACGGCGCCAATTTATTATAGGAGGAAATTGAGACTTGCAATATAAATAAATAAAAGCAAACCAGATTTCGTCCCTTGCAAATAATTACAAGACTCCCTCCCTATGCAGTAGTGGGAAGTCAGGATCGATCCACGAGGAAGCGTGTCAGTGGATCCTAGGCAGCGGATGAATCTCACGAACAGAAGTCGACCATAGTTGCTCGATCTCGACTAATGCTAGTTGATAGAAGATCGGACAAGTCGAACAGCGCAGCAATAAGCACAGGCGGTCTTGGTCGAGATCGAGTAAGCCCTACTCGAGATCGAGTAGACTCGTCGATATCGATGATGCTCTTGTCGAGTACCTGCACACAGAAGCTACAACGATTCTGGATCGAGGATCAGTAACTCGATATCGACAAGTGCTAGTCGATATCGAGGAAGACAAAAAGTGAAAACAAAATAAAGTAAAAACAAATGCTTTAGGATTCGAAAATAAACTGTATGTAAAAGACTTCCAAGATTGGGGTTTGCAACAACGATAACCATGCAAGCATAAGGCAAGAATGAAATAGATAATCATATAATTTGCATCAAAGGACTAAGCTTTCGCCTTTTCCAACAATAAGACAACTCTTTCAAGAAACCCTAATTGTCTCTACCAATTTTATGTTTATAATCCAAGTTGTTAGCATGGACCTCCATTAGATGGGTAATAAACACATAACAAGTAGTAGATGCTCAAAATATGATAAAAGTCGGATCTTTACCTCAAACACGCATGGCTGTTGTCGGGCTCGCCCCAACCCTAGAAGTGAGTAGACTACTCGCGCTTCATCGCAACCTCAGACATTGATGTATGAAAAGAAACTTGCATTAAACTAAATTCAAAGTCTTTACAATCCTGGCAATCCAACTCTAGTTGAATGCCAAAACCCTAAAACCTTCTAACTCTTAAAACTTCTCTATGAACTACTTCTCTAACTTGTGAATTGAATGATTCCTAAAATCAGCCCCATGGGCTTTATTTATAGCCTTCCACTCCTTGCTATTCAAGGATAGAATATCTCTATCTATATCTAAATCTATATCTAAAAGCTTTAAAGATAAATAAATGCAATAACATAATTAAATCTAAAAAGGAAATTATATCTAAAAGTCTTCAAGTGGATAAATCTTCTCTTCCATGATGGATCTTGATAGAATCGGATAGACTCGACAATCTTCGGCCTCAAGGAATCCCAATCCGAGTAGGATAGCTCAAACCGCGTTACGCGGCTTCTGGATAGCTTTCCTTGATCTCGAGGAGTTTCCTCGATCTCGAGTAAAATGGTGTCGTCGACTTCAGTGGCCCGGCATCTCGGGTTGCTCTTCCTCGACGTGCTCGGACACTGGCTCTCAGGTTTCCTCGATCTCGAATATCTTACTCGATCTCGGGTAGTGGCGTCGATCATGGCTTGGCCAGGTATTGTCGAGCAGCTTCTCTTCGATATGGCTCGGGGAGTGTGCGTCTGGGCTTGTCGATATCGGGGACTTTCCTCGATATCGAGTTAGTGTTGCTCAAGCTCCGGGTTGTCTGGTCAGGTCGAGTAACTCTCCTCGGCATCCTCGATCAGGCTCTCCTCGACTTGGGGCATGTTCTTCACTTCTTGTCGATTTCGAGAAACTTACTCGATCTCGAGTAAAGCCTCGGAAGTCGGGTTGGCTCGTCTTCAGCTTCTCGACATGGTGCTCCTCGATCATGCTATGCCCGGACATCCTTAGTCGATATCGACAAAAACTAGTCGATATCGAGCAGCTTTCAGTTTCTGTCTTCGCTTTTTGGTTTTCTCCCGAAATGGCTCCATATTCTGCAATATTAAACAGAAACTTATGTAGATCTCCATTTTTGGCAAATAAGCATATACTACATAAATTCGACATATTCCCAACCCGAAATATGCAAAGTGTATAGAATATAGAACTAAAATATGCATAAAAACATGGCTACTTTAAAGACATCATTGGACTTGCCATAAGTTCTCTTATAGTTACCTCAAGCTTCTCATCGTGTGATTCATCTCCTGAGGCCATAAGACAGACATTGGCCTTCTCATCATCGGAGTCTGAATCAGAATCACTCCAAGTTGCCACCATGGCTTTCTTTTTCCATCTATCACCTTTTTTGGACTGGCTCTTCATCTTTTGAGGGCAGTCTTTCACAAGATGGTCTGTTTCACCACATTCAAAACAAGACAAAGGTTTAGTCTTCTTTTCATATTTGTTGTATTGAGACTTACCTCGAAATTTAGAAGACTCTGATCCATCCTTGTTGTTGAATTGCTTCTTCATTTTGAGGATTCGAGAAAGGCCTCTTGTGATAAGATCAAAAGGATCATCCTCATCGTCATCCTCATCTTCAGAATCAGACACATCTTTGGGCTCATCCTTCTTAGACTTGAGCGCCAAGTTCTTAGTGCTTGCTGGAAGTTCTTCATCGTCTTCATTGAGAATCATCTCATGTGTGATCAGCTTCCCAAGCAAGTCATCAAGGGGCAGAGTGGTGAGATCTTGGGCTTCCTCTATGGCTGTCACTTTAGGACCCCATATTTCTTTTGGGAGGCACCTCAATATCTTCCTCACTTTCTCAACGTTCTTAAAGCTCTTGCCGAGAGAGTCAAGGTTGTTGGTGATTTTCGTGAACCGTGTGAACATGGCCTTGATAGAGTCATCAGGCTTCATTTTGAAAAGTTCATACTTTCGAAGGAAGATACTGATCTTGGTGTCCTTCACTTGGCTAGTTCCTTCGTAGGTGACAACCAGCTTATCCCAAATCTCTTTAGCTGACCTACAAGATGAAATACGGTTAAACTCATCAGTGCTAAAACCACAAAAAAGTAAGTTAATAGCCCTGTAGTTTTTGGAGACGAGTTCAAGATCCGCTTGAATGTATTCAGCCTCAGTCTTCGCAATTTTGGTTCCATTTGGTCCGTCTTTATCTGGAACCTTCGGACCATTCTATATAATGTTCCAAAGTTCCAAATCTTGATCTATAACGAACATCTTCATCAAAGATCTCCAGTGGACGAAGTTGTTTCCTACAAAGAGTGGTGGTCTACTGGTAGACCTTCCTTGTGCAAATCCTCCGCTTGCTTCACCAGACATGATAAAAAAACTTACAAGATTGTTAGATCGAAAGCAGTGAGTAAAGCTCAGATACCAATTGAAGGTTCGATAATGTATAACAAGTAATATAAAGATACTCTAGAAGGGGGATTGAATAGAGTATGCCGGATTTTCGCAGATAATCTCAAGACTATTGAAGCTCTTGCAAAACCCTTTGAGATTAGACGTAATTCTTTCTTCTGGCAAACCTGAATCACAACAGAGTTATACAATTCAAAGAAACAAATGCGGAAATATGGTAAAGCAGTAAGTAAAGAGCACAACGAATTATTAACGAGGTTCGGCACAAACATGGCCTACGTCCCCGCCTAGGGTTCTTCCACAACGCTACGATTCAACTGGCTTTATTGATTCACAACACTTAGGATCCTAATAGCTCACCGAGAAGCCTCTCTCCTAAACAATTTCAATCTAGTCAACTCACGTTCCCTTGGAGTCCTAGACCAATCTAGAAGAGCCCCACCTCTCTCAGCTATCTAGTACAATCCTCTTACACTTAGTGAATCAATCGTCTAGTGTCCACTTCCTGAGTTACGAACTCTCGAGTATAACACTCTCTCGAAATATATCCTATAAGCTCACTGTGTATCTCTCAAATTCTTTGAAACAAAATATAAGACTCTTAAGAACAAGCAGAGAGAACACGTTGAAGAGAGAAGTATGCTTGAAGACTGAGTGTGCAATGTAGAGCGTAAGTGTTGTAAGAGTTCGTCAGTCTTCCTTCTCTTCTTCATCTCCTTTATATAGTGAAGATCATCGGCGCCACTTGAGGAAGGAATCTTCTCCAACGGCTAACTTGGATTATGGCTTGCGGGTGGATCTTTGAGATCTTCTAAACTGGGAAACTCTGAAGCCACAATATTTCTGATTTGATCTTCTAATCTTTTCGTCTTTGGAAGGAGATATAATTCGAAAAACTTCCTGAAATGTTAGTGCATATATAATAATATCTGGAAGCATATAATAACATATAATAATATTTGGACAATATAATAAAGTACAAGATTTGTGTTTCATCAACACAGCTGTAGCTTCAAGACCTTTGACACAAACGGTGTGTCAAAGCCTTTGAAACTATTTCCGATTTTCATTAAGGGAGTGGAGTTATCAGACATCGAGCAGACTAGTCGACGTCGACTAGGTCTACTCGATGTCAAGTAACTTTGAACCCCAGGGTGATTTTTCTCCTCGACCACAAGTCCCTTGCTCGTGATGGTAGTCGACGTAAAGTAGGTTACTCGACGTCGAGTACTTCTGTGGCTGCTTTTTACCTGCAAGACTCGTTAGACGGAAAATATCCACAATAGAAAATTTTAAAAATAATGTCCAAAAACCGAAAACTAATGTCCAAAAATTCAAAAACTAAGTGTTTTATTTACAAGCTCTAGACTTTATAGTCCCTAGGCCGACTTCTTCATTGTTGCTCAAGGACCTTTAATGTGGGGCCCTTCCATGCCTAGCCCTTCTCCTGGATCATCGAGGTCCTGATTGTAGTATGCCAGCTCTACTGATAGGTGGTTGTCCGCATAAAAACCTTTGCCTTCCTTCTTCTTCTTTCCAGTCCTAATCCTGCGCAGGTTAGCTTGCCACGAGGCCTTGTCTCCTCTAAAAATCTTATTATTCTTATTAATGGATGGAGGAGAAGTAGGGATTGTACCTGATCTTACCTTTTCGTGCCCAAAACAGCAATCGTTCAAACATACTTGCAGTGGGATCTTTCAGCGCCTTGGAAGGGAAAGGGAGCGTCTTCTTTGGTTTCGGAGCAGAATCAGCCTTTGGAGGTGGTGCAGAGTCCTTGACATCGGATGGGGTGTCCTCGCCATCGACTACAGTAGTCGACGTCGAGTGCTGTTGTCGACCAGAAGCTTCCTCGATGCTGTGGGGCCGATCGACTTCGGGTTGATCTACTCGACGTCGAGTAGACTGGCTTTTGCTCGATGTCGAGTGGATTTTTCGCTTCGTCCTCCTCCTTTTCAACCTCTGGCTCGTGTAATTGGTGCCCGCTCCTTAACTTTACAGCGGCGTCTTGTCCGGATTACCCCTTAGGATTTGGATCTGTATGCCCAGGTAGCTTTCCGGATGGTCTTGGGATCTGTTGGGCGAGTTGACCCATTTGGGTCTCCATGTTTTTCTTCCAGATGTCCATCTCCCCAAATCGTGTATTGAGGCCATGGAGTTGAGTCTTGATGGCGCTGTTAGATTGCTACTGTTGTGCTTGGTTCCTCCTCATCTCGTCGAGGATCATCTGTAGATCATCTTTCCGCTTGTCCCTTTCTGGATGTCCTGGAGCTCAGTATGGTGGGGGGTTCCTAGGGGCACTGTTCTAAAAAACCCTTCAAGACCCGCCTAGACCCCCGCCTAAACCCTTCACCTTGCCCCTCCGCCAAGGCCGCCATGGTCGTTGAAACCCACCTAGACTTCAAATACCCGCCATATAATTCGCCTACACCCCGCCTAGACCCTTAACCCTACCCTACCGCCCAGCACCCGCCAAGTGTTTTTTAGAACATTGCCTAGGGGCACCTTGGTTCCATGTTGGTTGATAGAACCTTTGGTCCCCCATATGGCGATTGGGACCCCCTGCGTAAGCTACCTCCTCATTAGTTTCTGCCAACCTGACTTGCTCCGTATGTGGGCACTCTGGTGTGGTGTGCCGATGTGAGCCGCATTCAATGCAAGGCTGGTTGACAGATAGAAATTTGACTTGCTTGAGGAGCTTGCGATTTTGATCTTTGTAGAATTGCTTCTTGACATCGGGATCAATATCCTTAGAAGGCTCATATAGGGGCATGGACGGGGCTGGCCTTACATGGGTGTTTTCGTCGTAATTCGCATGAGCCCCATAGGTTTTGTCGAATCTTTCCTTGGCGGCCAGATCAAAAGAATTGTAGAAAATCTTCTGAATGACATATGGTGGCTGCCCATGAGGAGGGCAGGATCGCAGCAGATCCTTGTATCGATCCCATGCCCGTGATAGCGGTTCCCCAGGCTTTTGTTTGAAAGCTGTAATCTTTTGTCTGAGGAGTGATGTCTTGGCGGGAGGAAAGAATTTGTTGAGAAACGCATTCCTAACCTCTGCCCATGTTGTGAGGGATCGCACAAGTAGTCATTCAAGCCACTTCAATGCTGGACCTGCTAGAGACCAACGAAAAGCTTTCATTCTTACATAATCAAAAGTAGCACCTTCAACAATAGTCTGACACATGTCAGCAAAAGTAGTAATATGAGCAAGAGGGCATTCATTAAATCTCCCTTCAAACGCATTAGTTTTAATTTCAGTAAGGAAGACAGTGTGAATTTCAAAATCATGAGGAGGGTCTAGAATAGCCGATTTAGGCACTATCAGAGTTGGGTGCATGTAATCCTTAGCAGTGGTGGGATATAGGGCAAGCTCAGCTTCTTCCTGCCTCCTCAGTTCTGCTTCCCGCTCAGTGCACGCTCTCTCAGCGGCGAGAGCAGCATTGTTGGTTGCTAGTTCCCTATGAAGCCTCTCGATCATCTGAGCTTGTGTTTTTGCGTCTGCTGTTGTGAGCTGAATCTGCCATGTTTTACACCTACTTTTATATCGATTTCTGTATGCATTTCATGCATTTTGGTTAGAATAATACATAAATTGTGTAGTTTACACTTATTTGCAATATATGGAGGTCTACACAAATTTTTGTTATATTTCGCAGAAATCGGACGCACTTTGGAGCTTGAAGGAAAGTCATGAAGAAGCTAAGAATGGTGCAGCTGGAGAAAAGGCCATTTTTCGGTATTCATCATTCGGAATCAAGCTTTGATGTCTTCATGAAAGTTGTAGCCCTCGAAAAGAGATTTCCAATGCATGGTCATATGCGTCAATCCGACAAACGAGGACTCGGGAAAGTGCGTTTCAAGAACAGAGCAGAAAGCTGAGAGAACTCTACTCGATCTCGAGTACATCTACTCGATCTCGACAAAGGCTGTCCGAGCACACCTGGTCGAGCAGAGCTGATCGAGGACACTGAGTCAGAGACAACCCGATCCCGGAACCCTACTCGATCTCGAAGAGGCCTTGTCGAGATCGACTACACCTCAGTGCCATGTCCGGAGTCGACGAGCTGTGCCAAGTCGAGAAGCCGAAGACGGAGAAGCCGAGCCAACTCTACTCGATCTCGAGTACAGCTAGTCGAGATCGAGGACCACCATGCGCCAGTCCGAGTCCATGCCGAGGAGGAGTCCTCGACCACACCAGGCCACACATCCTCAACTACACCCAACTCGATCTCGTGTACAGCTAGTCGAGATCGAGGAGTCCGGAGCCAAGATCCGAGCTTGTCGAGCAGAGCCACCCGAGAAGCCCAGCCAGACCAAGTCGATGACCACCTCTACTCGATGTCGAGGAGCCCTACTCGAGATCGACGAGCCGTGTCCTGAAACCGTGTTACGCGCCTTGAGCTGTCCGTGTCGAGTTGGGAGTCCTTGGGGCCGAAGGAATCCGAGTCTATCCGATTTCATCAAGTTCTGTCCTTGGAAGAGAAGATCTATCAACAAGAAGACATCTTACCTATTTTAGATTTATCTTTTCCTTTTAGATTTAATTCCTAAATTGCTTTTATTTATCTTTTAAAGTTTTAGATATAATTTTAGATATAGATAGATATATTCTATCCTTGATTAGCAAGGAATAGGAGGCTATAAATAAAGCCCTAGGGGCTGGTTTTTCAGACATTCAATTACACACACAATTTCATTCAAGTAAGTAGGAGTAGAGAGAGAAAGTTTGTGGCGAGCAAGGTGGAAAGGCGAAAGCAGATTTGTCTTGTTGGTTGTAAGCTTTCTTTATTTAATTCAATGCAAGTTAGTTTCTTTGGTTATTTGATGTCTTTCTTGATGATGAAGAGCGAGTAGTCCACCCACTTCTGGGGCTGGGGTGAGCCCGACGGTGGCCATGTAAGGTGATGCGGTAAAGGTCAGATCTTGTTATGCAATTCGTCTTCTATCCCTATGAGCATGATTCTTTTGCGAGAGTTGAAGGTGATCCTTGTTTGTGTTATTGAAGCGAAAGTGATCTTAATGCAACTTGGGTTAATTATGTGAAAAGGGTTAGTAACAATTAGGATTTATGCGAAAGCCTCTATATGCCTATTTGTAAGTAACGAAAGTTATTTTGATGGAAAGCATGATCTTTTATGCCTTTATGTGTTACTTTGCATGGTTATTGTTGTGGTGTTGATACCCTGGCTTTGGAAGTTTTCATATATTGAGTTTATTTCTGTCAAATTCTGCGAATCTGTGTTCGAATCTACAAGTGTACAGTTTCTGAGTTTTAGTCGAGACAGAGGAGAGGCTTGTCGAGATCGAGTAGACCTTAGTCGATCTCGAGTTGTCTCTTGTTTACGTCGAGTTGATTTTCTGTTTCTGTTTTCGATTCTGCAATTTATGTTTTTACTATTTCTAGTCGATCTCGAGTAGCGTCTTGTCGAGATCGAGTACTGTGTTGTCTGAGTCGAGTTTCTGTCATCGATTCTCAGTTTCTGTCTTTTGCTACTGGTAGTAGATCTCGAGTTGCATCTAGTCGAGATCGAGTAAAGTTGTTGTCTTGCTTTTATTCCTTGTCTTCGTTTGTCTTTCTTTCTTTGTTCCTTTGTTTCTGTCTTCTGTTTGCTTTTCTTTGAGATTTACAGCTCCCCAGGATCCGCTGACAGGCTTCCTCGTGGATTCGATCCTGACTTTCTCTTACTGCATTGGAGGAGTCTTGTATTTATTTGCGTGGACCTAAATCTGGTTTGATCTATTTCATTATATTTCATACTTGACTTCCTCCTCACAAAATCTGCCATGACTTTCTTTAGTTTAGAATGGATGCGTATAAGGTGATAGGGTCTATTTTAGTCATATATTTGCATATTATATTAGGTTATTTTTATGCATATTTTACATATTTTATAGTTAATTTGTATTATTTAATGTTTGGAGTCTACACTAGTATTTTTATATATTTTGGGTATTTTTGGACTGGATCGTATCAAATACGGGGTTGATCATAATTTAAAGGATTATTAGGCAAGCTAAAAGCAGGATGGGCCGAGCTATGTTCGTACGGGCACTTGTTGAATCGGAGGAGAGATATGCCACAACATCATTATATAGTTTATTAGACATATATAGTTCAGTTAGGTAAAATAGAATTAGGTGAATTAGATATTTTATATTATTATATATTTATTTTACGATTGATAGAATTAGGATACAACATCATATATATTCATTAATTCGGCAAGCAGAAGGAGAAGGCCGAACATACGTGAGGCCGAGACTTTTATTCCTCCTAAACCATAATTATGTTTTGTCTTATTTTTATGGAGATCTAAACTCTCTTCGTTCTATCTACAATTTGAAGCTTTGTTTGGATTAAGTTGTGAGTTTCTAAATTTTGTTCCTTATTTCCTATATTGAATGTTTCAACTTCTTTGTACTTGAATGTTTGATTGTTTTATTCTATCTTGTCTGATCAACTCGGTAGAATCAATTCAATTGCTAGGGTTTTGTAGATTCCTGATTGCGAACCTTAAACCAAGTAGCAAACTTATCTCTTAAGGGCTGATTGAACTAATTTGATGGGTAGGAAGTTGGATGTGTTGTTAAATCCCTCTTTAGAGACTGCAAATACCTAGGTTAATCTCCGAACTTAAAGCTATCAATTGGGTTAAATCCTTCATTAGGGACTATTCGATCAATAAGGGTTTTTAGGATTGATTGGACTAGTAACTATATTAGGTCGGGACAAGGACATTCATAGGAATCATAAAATGACAAGAGGAAGTTACAATATCAATTCAACCAAATAAAGTGGATAGTTGTAGGTGGAGCGATCCTTTCTAAATAGCTTTGGATCAACTTTGTTTATAGTTTATTTTGTTTTCTTTCTTATTTCAATCACTCAAAACCCCCGGTTCTACTAATTGGTAAATACACATTGCTGAGAAATACTTGATTCTTTGTGGGATCGACCTCTTACATGCTATACTAGTTCGTAGGTTTGAGTTTATTTTGATATGGTTTACGCGACTAAAAATCGTCCATCATAAGGTGTTCCGGATCGTCTAAGACGTCAAACTTAGGTGGTTGACCAGAACGTCGCATACACCTGAAAAGTAACTCAAAGAAAACGTGAGATCTAACTACTTAAGGCGCGAATGATTGCTTCCCCGGCAACGACGCTAATTTGTTGTATGAGGAAATCGAGTTCAATAAATAATAATATAAATCAAACCAGATTTGTGCCCATGCAAATAATTACAAGACCCCGTCCCGATGTAGCAACAGGAAGTCAGGATCGATCCTCGAGGAAGCGTATCAACGGATCTCAGGTAGCAGGCGAAACTCACAAACAGAAGTCGACTCCAGAGTACTCGACCTCGACTAGGTGTATTCGACAGGGGTCAGGCACAGTCGAATTCGAGCAGCAGAAGGCACACGGCGTAGTTGACGTCTACTAACTCTCCTCGACGTCGATTAGAAGTCGTAGTCGAGTAGCTTGGTCGAGTACCTGCAGAGAAAAAAACAAGAGCGGTCTTTCTTGATCGAGTATTAGTGTTCGATGTCGATTAGGGTAGTCGAAGTCGAGTAGGTGCGCAGAAACGTAACAAAAACCAAAGTTCGCAGATTTTGAGATAAACAAATATATGAAAGAAAACTTCCAAGATCGGGGTTTGCAACAACGATAACCAAGCATGCATAAGGCAAGATAAAGAGTAATAATCATGACATCACATCAAAGGAACAAGCTTTCGCCTTTTCCAACAATTAGACAACTTTCTCAAGAAACCCTAATTGTATCTACCAATTTTATGTTTATAATCCAAGTGGTTAACCTGAATCTCTATTAATTATGTAATAAACATATAAAAGGTAGTGGATGATCAAAACACAATAAAGGTCGAATCTTTACCTCAAACATGCATGACTATCCTCGGGCTCACCCCGACCCTAGAAGTGGGTGGACTACTCGCTCTTCATCATAGGTAAACTCATCAATAATAAAAGAAAACTAAACTGCATGAATAAAATAAAACAATGCTTACAACCGATAGAAGCCAAAACGTTTCTCAACAGTCTTGCTCCACTCGGCCTCCACACTCTCTCTCTCTCTCTCTCTCTCTCTCTCTCTCTCTCTCTCTCTCTCTCTCTCTCTCTCTCTCTCGCTATCTCTTGTGTTGTGGCTTGTCTTGGATTGTTCTAAAAACCAACCCCTAAAGCCTTATTTATAGTGTTCCATCTAGCTAATCTTGGAAGGAACATCTATCTATATCTAAAACTTTCTATCTAAAAGCATAAGATAAAACATTAATGATAAAGGAAATAAATCTATAAGGAAACTAGAACTAAAGTGGATAAATCCTTCTTGGACTTGATAGATCTTCATGTGGATGGATAGAATTCCACATATCTTCACTTTCAAGTAGTCTATCTTCTCTTCTCCACTCGATCTCGGACTTGGATTCGTCACTGGAACGTACTCGACTTCGACTAGAGTTAGTCGACTTCGGTAGAATTTTTCTCCTAGGTTGCACTCGAGCTCGGGCACATTCTGGACACGACGCGTTTACTAGACGTCGACTAGGAGTAATCGACGTCGAGTAGATCTCTTCGTCTCGAGTGATTGGCTGCTCGACTCCGTGTGGTTTTGTAGTCCAAAGTACTCGACGTCCACTAGAGGTACTCGACGTCGAGTAGAATCGTCAGCTTCCAACATTCTGCTTCGTTCTTGAGACGCACTTTCCCAAGTTCTCGTTCGTCGGATTGACGCATATGAGTATGCGTTGGAAAGCTCTTTTTGAGGGCTACAACTCTCATGAAGACATCAAAACTTGATTTAGAATTATGAATGGCGAAAAGTGGGATTTCCTCCAGCTGCACCATCCTTAGCTACTTCATGACTTTCTTTTAAGCTCCAAAGTGCGCCCGATTTCTGCGAAATTAAACAGAAACTAGTGTAGACCTCCATAATTGGCAGATAAGCATAAACTACATAGATTCTGTACTATTCTAACCCAAATGTATGAAATGCATACATAAATCGTTATAAAAGTAAGTGTAAAACATGGCAATTTAGGCTCACATCACTTGACATGACCCTTCTTACAACAAAAATAACAAGTGGGTGTGCGCCAATTCCCCTTGGCTTTCACAAAAGTGATAGGGGCTTTCTTTGGAAATTTTTTGTTGTATCGAATACCACGTTTGTTGAGGGATAATTGGTGCTCACCTAACATCCTATCGAGATTGGCCTAGGAATGGGTAAAATGAACAAGTGATGTCAGCTGGTCTCTACACTTCTTAGCCGACGAGATCTTTTCTTTCTCTAATTCCTTGGTGTAAAGACTTAGAGAGGAAAGATCTTTATTCAAGACAGAATTTTCTGTCTCCAAGGCCTTGACTTTAATGTCAAGGGCTGACTGAGAGGCTTTGCGATTTTTCATTTCAAGCGACAAATTACTCATGCGTTTCTCCTGTTCCAATAGCTTCTCTTTGAAGGTGTTAGTCTCCAAAATATAATTCTCTTCGTTCATAATCATGTTTTGCAGTAATTCAGACAACACAGTAGTAGGACTAGAAATCAAATTTCTCACCATTGCTCCAAGACGTTTCTTAGGAGTTTCTTCTTGATCTGCCATCAAGCAAAGATTTGCTGGATCATTTTCCGAGTCCCATTCACTGGAGGAATATGAATCATTCTTTCGATGTTTGTCCTTCTTCTTTTGAGGACACTCCTTTGCAAAGTGATCCGTTTCACCACATTTAAAGCAAGTTAGAATCTTCGATTTCTTACTAGGGTTAGAAGACTTACCTCGATGCTTTGAAGATCTGGAATATTCTCGATTTGAGAATTGCTTCTTCATCTTGAGTATTTTTGTTCTAGCCCTCTTGTGATTAGTGCAAAGGGATCCTTCTCGTCTTCACTCTCGTCGTCGTCTGAGGATGCTTCTTCCTTCTTAGCTTTTAGGGCCAAATTTTTCACACTAGAGGCTACTTCCCTATCTTCCTCGCCAAGGATCATCTCGTGGGTAATAAGCTTACCAAGGAGATTATCCAAAGGCAAAGTTGATAGGTTTTGAGCTTCCTCTATTACGGTTACCTTTGGACCCCATCTGGACTTGGGCAAGCTCCTCAAGATCTTTTTGACCTTTTCTTCATTGGTGAAGGTTTTGTCGAGAGAATCCAGGTTGTTCATGATCTGTGTAAATCTTGTGCACATTTCTTTCACCGTTTCAATGGGCAACATCTTGAATAACTCATACTAACGCAGGAAGATGCTGATTTCGGTCTCCTTGACTTGGCTTGTACCTTCATAAGTTACTACTAACTTATCCCAGATTTCTTTAGCACTCCTGCAAGAAGAAATACGATTAAATTAATCAACATTTAAACCACAGTATAATATGTTCATGGCCCTGTACTTCCTGGCCACATTCTCCAAATCGGTTTTGTTGAACTCGCTCTCTTCCTTAGCCACCATGACTCTTGTTGCATTGGGCTACTTTGGCACATAAGGACCTTTCTTGACAAGTTCCCAAAGCTTCATATCTTGATCAATGATAAACATTTGCATTAAAGACCTCCAATGCACAAAGTTGTCTCCATAAAAGAGAGGTGGACGATTGGCGGATCGTCCTTGAGCGAAACCTCCATTACCTACAGTACTCATGATCGATCTCACGGATTGTTAAATCAATTCAAATAAATGTGAGTTAAGCTCTGATACCAATTAAAGAATCAAGTACTAATGTAATTAATAATAATAATAATATGTATACTCTAGAAGGGGGGGGGGGGGTTGAATAGAGTATCAGCAACTTTAAGGGCTTGATATCGAACCTCAAGGTCTTGAACTGGAACTTCGAGGACGGTCTCAAGGTCTTGAGTGGTGCTTCAAGGGCCTTGAAATAATTCCAGTAGCCTGCTTTACTGAATGAAAACAAAATGCTAATTATAAGTGTGGAATAAAATATAAAGAAAATGTTAATTATAACCAGCCTACGTCTCCGCCTAGGGTTATCCAACCCGTAGTATTCAAACAACTATTATTTCACTTCTTATGGATCATAGATACAACCGAGAAGATCTTTCCTTCTTCTAAACTCTCGAAGCCTCACCCGCTCCTATCTAGTCAACTCAGATCTCTTAGAGTCCTAGATACAATTTAGAAGAACTACCCTTCTCGTAGCCTCACACGCTACTATCTAGTCAACCCAAAACGCTCGTGAAATAATAGCCCTAACCACACCAGCATGTGTATATGTTTGAGTATAGGGATACTCTTAGTATAACGAGAATGATTTGTTCTATAACGCTCAGATTTTTTCTTCTCTCTCAACTAGAAATAAAAGCAATTACAACGAGGGAGAGAACGAAAATAAATTAGCGAGAAGTCGATGACAATGGTGAAGTCTTTGCGTTGTAGAACCGTGCTTGTGTTGTTTTTCTCTTTACCACTTGCTCCTTCCCCTTTTATAAGCTGTAGAAGCTAAATTCTTGTCGTTGGAAGATTGAATACATTCCACCGAATTCTGGATTTTTACTCCACCAAATCTTCACTTCTTTAACCACCGTTTAAATTTGAATGCTCCATCCACAAATTCAGCCCATGGTCTTCAACAAATTCAGCCCTGCATATCATAACAATACCTAGATAAATGGATTAAAATAAAATTAGATAACTCCAAACCTTATTTACTGTTAAAGCAAATCTAATAGATAAAAAATGAATTTAAGTTAAACATCTAATTTTGAAAACCAATTTAAAAACAAATCTTCAATGCCGTTGAATATATCTTTGCCAAAGATTCTTCATTTCCAAATAACTTACACATGTGTTGTAAAAAGTCTTGTCATTAATTTCCTGCACATGTTAGTCTCAAAGCAAATATAATGGAATTAAACTATATAGCCTATATAATTTTGTGAGCCAAAAAATATATTCCAAGAATAATAAATCAAATAAATGAACCATTTAATATAATTGATATTTGCATAAAATACTACCTTATTTGTCTTCCATCATCCCTACAAAAATATATTACATATATTCATCAAGGTGGAGTCAACATCGTCCTCAGTGTTGCCTTCCTTCTCCTGTCGGAATCTCTCTGAAGCGAAAATGGATGGGAGTTGAAGACCCTAAATCACCCTCTCACCAGATCCGAGCCACCAAACCCCAAATCGATCTTCTTCTCTCTCCAGATCTAGCTAGCTCCGGCGACCCGTCCTCGTCGGTTCAGTGCTGCCTTCCTCCTTCGGTTCAGTGCTGCCTTCCTCCTCTGGTCGTCCTCATCGGTTCAGTGCTGCTTTCCTCCTCCGGCGACCCTTCCGTAGTACTGCCTGTCTTCCCCCTCCCCCCTTTGAAGGTCAATTTGTTCTCTTTCTTTGATTAGGTTCTCCACCTGCTCGTCTAGCACTCTTTGAAGGTCAGCTTGTTCTCTTTCTTTGATTAGGTCAGCTACTGCCCATCTTCCCCCTTTCTAATCGACATTTTACAATCTCCTTAATTTGCTTGGTTTTTAATTTGTTAGGGTTTGCTCTTTGTTGATGTTTTGTTGTTGTTTTGTTCGATTCGACCTAGGTCAAGAACTTATGTTTTGCTTGAATTGTCGCCTGTTCAAATTACCTTTGAGAGCATCAATTTTAAGATCAATGCACTGTAATTGATGATGAGGGGTTTGCATAATTGGACCAGGGCCAGGAAATTTAGGGATCTGACCTTGAAACTCAGGATTTTGATATCAAAATGAGGTTACCATCTCCAAATTGAGCATTTTCTACTAGTTATTCTAGATCACAACTTCGGTCTTTTATTTTCAATTATTAGCATTGCGATTTAGTCTGAGATTTGAGGAGCGCAGTTTGGATTACATAAGAGATGTCTAGGGCTTTTACTGCCTTTGTAATTCCACCGACAAGCTTCAGATTCCTATGATGAATAGTGTTATCCTGAAGTTGAGGTAATTTACTGCTTTCTGTCTTATGATGGATAGTGTTATCTTGAAGGTTTAATCTTATATACAAAGGTTAACCAATATTTTTCTGTTTAGTTCATGGGGTGTTAAACGAATCTCGTGAGATCTTGCACACCTATTATCTTTAAACCTTTGAGACCATAAGTATCTCTACAAAGCAATCTTTTATTTGTCTGCAGTGATTCCTGGGAAATGTTAGTATAACGGAAAAAATTCTTGCTCTGTAATAAATTTGAGATACCATTTTGATAAATTTGTAATAATCAAGTTAATTTGCTATTGGGTGGAAAACTTTGATGAGGCGACATCACTTCTCTTCTAATATCCTATAAATTCATTCAATTTCTCCCTTGTTTTGCAGGTCCGTATTGCTCGTATCTTCAATACATATGACCTCGAATGTGTATTGATGACAAACGTATTGTTAGCAACTTTGTTGCTCAGGTTTGGCTCTACAATTCAAGAGAGAGGCAACATACTTCGATTTTCTTGGAAGAAATCAAGATGTCAAGCTTCTTTTTTATACCTTCTATTTCATATCAAGCTTCTAGCTGAATGGAATTATTGGAAAATAGGTTTGTGGTAGGATTTCATTGGAAATACATTGCATCTTTGTTTGGAAAATAGGTTAAGAGTACCTATTCGTGCGTGTGCTGCATCCGAATGTGATAGCCACTTTCTTCTTGATTCTCGTCATATCACTTTGCGTACTAAGGTAAAACTTATTTTCTTTTGGATATCAAGCTTATTTTTTATACCTTCTGGCTTTGTTTAGAATTAAGCAATCATCATAAATGCAGGAGGTTTTGCCAGATGAAGAGAATCAATCTCTGTATTTTTTACTTTATATTTCAATAAGAAATCACTATGTGTACTTCTGGTGTAACAGATAGGAGATGGGAAATAAATTTATTTTATGAATAATTGGGCAGATTGTCACAAATTGACAAATAGGCTACAAATAGGGTTTACGATATGTTTAGATCATTTAAGTTGGGATTAGTATTCAATTTTCGCACAACTGATAGGAAAGAGAATAAATCAATCTACTTCGCTTTGAAAACTAAGAAATTATTAAGAAAATACAATGCTCTTTCGTGTCATGGGAAAGTCAGATTAAAATTCTATAATTTACTTCAAATTTAGTGATCTGATTTGCAACGTCAAAATCCTTAAAATTCCGTAACACTCAATCTGTCATGACTTTCCTCATTCACAATTTTCTATTTTTTTAACTCCTTGTTTTACTTTAAATCTGTTGAATGCATCATTTTCTAAAGTACTCATCAACTTGCCTTTCACATTGTCCTGCTGCCATAGTTTCTAGAGAACACAAGGACACTACTCCTAAAGCTAGTCCTTTTGACAAAAAGATGTCTTTCCACAACAAAGAAGTTAAAGTTCCTCCAAGGTTCAACTATAGTGAACTTAGTCCTCACTTCCGCTTCCCTAATGGTATGGACAAATGTTGTTACAAATTGGGTGAATTCAGTCTAGAACAATTAAATATTCTAGAATTTATTTACCCCTAACACTCAATATCTATCTATATCATAGTGCAAATGGCATTTAAAATATATATGTGACCAGACTGTAACTTGTAGGAACAAGAATTTAAAGTTTTTTTGTATAACCAGATGAGTTAAAGCTTTCCATCCTGAAGCATGTTGGATCTCCTTCAGCAGAGGTGTTTACCTTTTCCCATTCAGCCCGGCAATTGGTAAGTTAAGGCTAGATTTGCCTTTGCTGGAGAAGAAAATGATGTCGGAGATAACAAGGCCAGAAAGAGTAAATCTATATAATTATAAGTTTAAGGCTTGATTTGGCTTCTATATAGATATTTACTTGCTGTTGTTTGTAGGCTTGATTAGGTAAATTTGTATAATTAATGTAAATTTATAATATTGTGTGTATTTAAATTTGTATAAACTAATAAATTTTTATTAATAGGTAAATTGTACGTGTCCTTTTTAAAAAAAAAATATGGGACTTTTTAGCTTGGGTTGGAAGAATCGAGGCTAAAAAACAGGTTTTTTTAAAAAAAAATTTCATAAATAACTTAGCTACGGCAACTTACTGTGGCAAATATATCGTGTCTTTCATCAGGAGTCGCTTAGCCGTCGCTAGATGAGTAGCTACAGCTAGATGTCGTAGCTACTATCATTTTGCCACCTCAGACTTGGCCACCCCTCATTTGTCGTGGCTACTGCCGTGGATAAATAGGTTTTGCCACCCGAGAGTGGCATTTTTGCCACGGAAATTTACCGATGCTAAATTGTTTTTTTTTGTAGTGCCTTATGAGTCTTTATTAGGTTATTTCCATTAGTTTTCAGAGTATGTTAGAGGAGGTATTGTGAGACTATGAACACAATTAGGGAGAGAGATTTGGCCTATGAGTTGCTAAACTCATAGTTTCACCTGTAATTCGAAGACATGGTTGTTTAGATTGTGAGGATTTGATTCTATTTAATCATTCCTATTCTTATTTATCATCTTGTGCTTATTTATTATATTTGTGTTATTTTCTATGATTGATCACCATGTTAGGAAATGCATCTTAGCTATGAATCCGTTGTTGTGTTCTTGATAGCAAACGAAGGTATTGAAGTAGTGATATTTCCTTGTCTTTGTAGTGGAAGATTTCAATTGATCTATGTTGGGGATATGTCGATTAGGGCTGACTTAGGGTTGTTCCGATTTGCCTTAATTGCATTGAATCAATATGCCAATTGGTCTAATTACTTGAATCCTTAATGCTATTCTTTTGTTATATTGAATAAGGTGATTGTATCCCTGCGGATCTCTCAACTTTAGTCAAGTAGACATATGTTTATGTGTAATTGATAGATCAATCCTAAGACCATGAATCAAACCACTGTCAAAGAATTACAGGTGAAATATCTTCTCTACCTTATTATCAATTTACTTTGCAATCATAAAGTTGGTTACTTTACATCTTGGATATTTGTCATTGATCATTGTTTGGTAATAAGAGTTCTTGTTAAGAGTTATTGAATAGTGAATCATTTCTCTATGTGAGTTCCACTCCGGACTTAATTGCTATAATAGTAGTTATTTGGTTTATCAAGGGATTGATTTGCTAATTTATTGGTTTTGTGTTTGATTTTGAATTTTATTACTATTTGGTAAAGGGCAAAAGTGTCAACGACGTTCGTCCTGCATCAAATTCTTGGCGCCGTAGCCGGGGAGAAGAAAGGAGTTTGATTTTCTTTATCTCTTTCATTAATTCTTTCCTTTTGTTTTTGTTTTCGTTCTTTCTTTGAGTCTTTTGTGTCCTTGTATGGTTCAAACTAGATCTTTTAATTCATTGTCTTTGTCTTTTGATTATGAGATTGAAAGATCTCTTAGGTTGAAAAAGAGGCTCGAGTTTGACACAAATAAGAAGATGGGAGACAAAGTTGTTGATCTACCAAGAAGGACCCTGAGAAACCTAAAGAAACCTAATTTGAGTGCTCAACTACTTGCAATAAGATTTCCTGATCTCCCTGAGGGTTCAAGATTCGAGTATAAGTTGAATTGGTCTATTATTTTACCCTACTTTCATGGATTGCATGGGGAGGAACCAAACAAGCACCTTGCTACCTTTGTGAGTGTGTGTGATAGACTTAGACCCCAAGACCTTTATGATGACCAATTGATGTTGAGAGTGTTCCTCTTTACCTTGAAAGATTCTTCAAGTGATTGGCTTTATTACCTACCCCAAGAAAGCATTACTACTTGGCACTAGTACAGATTGTGTATCTTATGGGCAAATTCTCTCGGGTGTTTAATAAAACTCCTGAAAGACAAATCTCGCAAGGGGTTTTTTATAAAAACTCCCGATAAATGTCGAATTTTTTTTTTTTGAAAAAAAATCGAGGATATTCTCTCCTAGTTATTAGAGCATCAGCACTCATGGGGTAACCCCATCCATCTCTCTCTTCGTAATATTCCGACACCTCATTTTCCACTAACTCTACCCCATCCTTTAAAAATTCTAACTTTTAACTCACATCCATAAGTTTACCCCATCCCTATTTTTTAAACTTTATTTATACCCCACTACATATTTTTAACCAATCAAAACTTATTCCACTTAATTAAAAAATATATAATCCACTTTTATTTTATTTTTTAAAGTAAAAAAGGGATGGGGAAGGAGAGGGGTTGCTCATTCCTGCTGGTTTTACCCATTCCAGCTGGGTTTTACCCATTCCCCTTCCATGAAATTGGGTTAACCCCACACCCATCATCTACCTTATAGGAGGAGAGAGGGGTATGGGGTTGATGAAAACCCATTGGTAATGATGCTCTTAGGTAACTATCGGGACTTATTTAATAAAATACCTGAAAGAACCCCTATCACGTTTTATATTAGAGAGAGAGTTTTTTTTTTCATTACAGTTTTCAGATTAAAAAAAACCTCGAAAGAACCCTAGAAACTATACGTCGATGATGGAATCACTTGATCAAGTCTCCAGTTCAATCCATGGTTGAAGAATTGCCATTGGCGCTGCAAATATATTCATTGCGCTGTCAATTGCAGAGGAGAGTAGTGAATTGCCCTTTGTTGGTAGTCCACTGTGTTCGCTCTCGCTCTCGCCCTCAATTGCCTTCGCTGGTCGTTCGCCGTTCGCATCCGTCGCTCCCTCTGCTCGCCGTTCGCCGGCCATTGGCCTCTTGCTTTGCTTGATTGCAGGAAGGAAGAGCACGACGGGTAAGGTTGAGTAACTGCCCTTGTGTCGGTTTTGGCTCTAATATCGGTTGCCTGTATATGTATAGTCATGTCTATGAGGGCAAAGAAGGAACCTGATGCCGCCTTTACAATTATTTCTGAAAGTGTTATAACGATTTGTGATTTATATATCTTGTGACTGATCATATATATACATATAGTTTAATTGTTTGGCATGCTCGTTTGTGGTGTTTGTAGATATTGTTGATTTCTCAATCTCTGCGGAATCATTGTAATATGATTTCAGCGTATGACATACAACTTTTCAGATGCTAACAAACTTGGGCAAGGAGGATTCGGTGGTGTCTATAGGGTATGGACTACTATAGAACTTTGATCATTAATTGGGGATATTTATATGTAGGGTTGTGATGCTGTGCTTTTCAGGGCAAGCTCCCAAATGGAAAGAAAAAAAAGCAGTGAAGAGACTGTCCTAAAACTAAGGACAAGATGGTCCTGAATTCAAGAAAGAGGTGATGCTTGTTGTTAAGCTTGCACCCAAACCTCTTCAGGCTGTTCGGGTTTTGTTTGTCTATGAATATGTCTGCAACAAGAGCTTGGACTACTTTTTATTCGGTATGTCGATAATATGCAACACATATTGAACTTTGCATTGAGTAATTTGAGTTTATCTATTCTTTATCCTTAATGCAGATCTTGAGAAGTGAGTCCAATTAAATTGGACAACCCACTACAAAATGATTGAAGCAAGTCCAATTATCTGACATTATCTTGTTGCACATAAAGTTGCTAGTATGATTCTTTGGATGAGGATATTTGGATGTGTAGCTTGATGTGGTTATGCTTGGAGATCTGATTTGCTAATCCTTTTGTGTAGGTTATGCGAAGGTCGTATTACACTTGTATCAATTTCATTTCCGAATGCAAAGTTTTGTGGTCCAACTGATTTACCATTCTTTGGGGATGTAGAATATAAATTACACGAGCTGGTGAGAAAGGTGCACTACTGATTCCTTTTCTTCCTTAGTATCAACAATTTCTTTGTTTTTTTAGATCATAATTTTTCAGAATTTATTAGTTATCATGTTGTCATTAACTATTTGGAAAAGGCAAAGAAGAAAGAAGCTGCATTTATTTCAACATTTGCCAAAAAGAAGCAAGAGATAGCGGGCTTGAAGATAATGTTTTTTCTCATTCTATTATTTCTTCAAGATACTTGATAGTCGTTCTATTTTTTCGTCAAGATTCTTGATAGGTTAAAGCAACTAGCTCTTAGTCAATACTTGATAAAATATATGTCTAACAAGGAATGCAATTTTTTAGTCCGTTATAAGAGAATTGCTTATAACTTTAAGTTATTTTTGTGTGTACTTTGAGTTATTCTATTATTTCTGGATGCAGTTTGCGAATTGAGGTTGTAGCTTAAGCCACCATCAATTCAAGTATTTGTCTATCAGAGTAACATACCTTTGTTGCTTTGAAGAACACATGAATGTACGCTTGATAGCTCATGCAGTCATTGAAACAGCTTTGTTGTATGATTTAATACTTAGCCTGTTACTCAGCTTTGTTGTATGACTTAATACTTAGCCTGTTACTCAGCTTTGTTGTATGATTTAATACTTAGCCTGTGACTTCATTAATTATTTGGTTTTATTGGAGAGATCTCATGTTCGTTGACTATTTTAGAGTTGGATTGTTCTAGAAATGTTTGAGATGAATCTAGTCAAACGACGGGTATGTTCCTTGGCTTCCATTGTTAAGACAGTAAAAAAAAATTGTGGGGGCTTTCTACTCGATTAAGTATCAAACCGGGTAGAAAACCTCCAGCTTTTTTTTAATAAAAAAGCAACGTTTCTCAGGTGTTTTTTTAAAAACTCCCGAGAGAGTTAAAAGTACAAATGTCTTGCCAGATTCAACGATCTCTCGGGAGTTTTTATAAAAACTCCTGACCGAGAATTATTTCTCGGGAGTTTTTATAAAACTCCTTAGAGATATTTATCAGCTAGCGAAATAAAAGGAGTTGAAAAACTCCCGTTAGCTTTGTAAAAAACCCCCTAAAAGTGTTGTAAGAGGAAATCGAGTTCAATAAATAAGAACATAAATCAAACCAGATTCTGCCCACGCAAATAATTACAAGACCTCCTCCTGATGTAGCAGTGGAAAGTCAGGATCGATCCTCGAGGAAGTGTGTCAGCGGATCTCAGGCAACGGGAGAAATCTCACGTCGATTTCGACTCAGGGGGTTTACTTGATATCGACCAACAGTAGTTGATATCGACCAAATCCAGTCGACTTTGGGCAGCTCCAGAAAGTTAGTCGATTTCGGATGGGGTGACTCGATATCAACCAAAAGAACTCGATATCGACCTGGTGTTCCTCGAAATCGACCTGTTCTGCAGAGACACATACGAGCAGCGATCTTTCTGGATCGAGAGTCAGAAGTCGATATCGACCAAGGGTTGGTCAATATCGAGTAGGGGACAGTAGGAAAATAAAAGAAGAAAGCTTTTGAGATTTCGGAATAAACTTTATGTAAAAGAAAACTTCCAAGATCGGGGTTTGCGACAACGATAACCAAGCATGCATAAGGCAAGATAAAGAGATAATCATGCAATCTCATCAAAGGAACAAGCTTTCGCCTTTTCCAACAATTAGACAACTCTTTCAAGAAACTCTAATTGTATCTACCGATTTTATGTTTATAATCCAAGTTGTTAACATGGATCTCTATTGAATAGGTAATAAACATATAAAAGGCAGTGGATGAACAAAACATAATAAAGGTCCAATCTTTACCTCAAACACGCTTGGCTATCGTCGGGCTCACCCCAACCCTAGAAGTAGGTGGACTACTCGCTCTTTATCGCAATTGTAGACATCATTGATAAAAAAGAAACTTGCATTAATAAACTAAACAGAGCTTCCAACCGATCGAAGCCAACTTGCTCTCGCTTCTTCACTCCTCTCGGCCTCCACTCTCTCTCTCTACTTTACTTCTCCTTCTCTAGAATTGAATTAATAAAAACTAGCCCCATGGACTTTATTTATAGGCTTCAAATCCTTGCTAATCAAGGAAGGAAATTCAATCTATATCTCTATCTAACTAGAAGATATAATTCTACTTGGAAATAAATAAATCTAAACTAGATAAAACAAGATAAATCATAGGGTAATTAATTGTTCAACCCTTAGGATAGATAAAAAGATAAAAAAGATAAATATCTAAAATCTTCATGTGTTAGGAATCTTCTCTCGGAAATATCTCCATTGGATTCGGGATAGAACCTTAACAAGAACTCGGAGAAGCTCGAAATCGGCCACTGTTGGTCCACTCGATATCGAGTAGCCTCACTCGATATCGACCTGGCTTTTCTTCGCTTCAGCTCCGTAACTCGATTTCGGCTCCAGAGATGAACATCGACTAACTGTTACTCGATATCGACTTGGTTAAGTCAATATCGACCTGCACCTTTCTTTCTTCAGCTCCTTGGTCGATTCCTGATCTTCACTCGATTTGTGGTCACTCGATATCAACTTGGCTAAGTCGATATCGACCAACTTATTCAGCTTCACTCGGTTTTGGCTTCTTCAAGTAGAAATCGAATGACTTACTCGATATCGACTAGGCATGCTCGATATCGACCTGTCTATGTCGAGTCGAATTTCTTGTTTCCAGCTCGATTTGTCCTGGTTCCGCTACTCCTTGACCTCGGACTTCTGTAGTTCACTTCAAGCTTTTCCTCCTTTCCCTGAACTGCTGTAAATTGCCTCGATTTCTGCGAAATTAAACAGAAACTGGTGTAGATTCCATAATTTGGCAAATAAGCATAACTTACATAGATTCTGTACTATTCTAACCCAAATGCATGAAATGCATGCAGAAATCGATATAAAAGTCAATATAAAACATGGCACAAAACATGGACATCAAAAAGACGTCTATTCTGTACTAGTGTAGGTTGAATTGAAGAAAGCTTTCCTTTCACTACTACAAAACTTCAATTAGACATCAGTTGTCAACAGATGTTTTTCAAAAAAAAATTCGATCTCTGTGTGCGTGTAGTAAAAGATCCAATTTTTCCACATCGGTTTTAAGCAGATACCTTTTCTTAATTAGAACCCCTCAATTTTGGTTATGTCATATTCACTTGTAAATGAAGATCCATAATTTGTCATTTGAAAACGTGTGAAGATGTTATCCTAAAGCAAATAAGTGACATTTACATCGTTTATTTTTATAAAATAAGTGACTTCTTAAGACAAAATAGACAACTGTTTTTATTTTAGTGATCATGTTTATAATCACGTCCGATATATAATTTATGATTGTTTCGGCTATATACACCGTAAATCCACACGTCCTTAAAGATGTGCATGCACGTCCTTAAGGACGTGCAAGTGGGTTTACAGCCACCCGAGCCCGGACGTGCAAGCACGCTTTTATTTTTTTTAAACAAACGTGCTTGCATGTCCTTAAGGACATGCAAAAGTGCACGTGCTTAAGCACGTGCTGCACGTCCTTAAGGACGTGCAAGCCTGTCTTCTAAAGACGAAGCGGACATGCTTCGTCTTCCCCATTTCCATCCGAATCCAGAGAGAAAGAGAGAGCGCCGGCGATAGAGAGAGAGACATCGAGAGAGAGAGATCGCTGGAGGGAGAGAGAGACTGCCGGAGAGAGAGAGAGAGAGAGAGAGAGAGAGAGAGAGAGAGAGAGAGAGAGAGAGAGAGAGCGATGGAGTCGGAGAGAGTGGTGGATGCGGAGGCGTCGGCGATGGAGGCGGAGGTGGTGGCGCCCATGGAGGTCGGTGGCAGAGGTGCACAGCCGATGGGGGCGGAGGTGGTGGCGCCCATGGAGGAGGAGGTGGTGGCGGAGGAGGCCATGGAGGCGGAGGCGGTGGCGGAGGTGGTGGCGCCGGAGGCGGCCATGGAGGCTGAGGTGGTGGCGGTGGTGGTGGCGGCGGAGGCGGCCATGGAGGCTGAGGAGGGTTGTGGTGGTGGTGGAGCAGCAGCGGCGGAGGTGTCCGGTGGTGGTGGTGGTGGTGGCGGCGGAGTGGCGGAGGTGGAGGATCCCCTATTACCGCCGCGGAAGTGGCGGACTATGGAGGTGTCGCCGGTTCCGACCCCACCGGTATGTTCTTTGATTTATTTATTTTGTTTGATTTATTTTTATAGTTCTATAATATAATTTCATAATATAATTTGATAGATTATAATATAGTTTTATAATATAATTTGATAGATTGTAATTGATAATATATAGTATTTATGATTTGTTATATGTTTATAGTATATAGATTGATAGAAAATAATATAGTTTTAATTTGATAGAATATAATAGACAGTATATAGTTTGTATATTTTGATAGTATATAGTTTTCATGGTTTATAATATAATTTGATAGATTTAATTATAGTTTGTACATAAAGTACAAACTAAATTAAAATAAAATATATTAAAATACATAGAAATAAATTAAAATTGGTACGACAATAAAAAACATTAAAGGCGATTAATATATATTAAAAGACATTAAAACATATTAAAATATATTAAAATACATCAAAAGACATTAAAATAAATTAAAATTGAAAGACAATAAAAACATTAAAATATATTAAAATACATAGAAATAAATTAAAATTGAAAGAAAATAAAAACATTAAAATATATTAAAAGACATTAACAGATATTACAATACATTAAAAGATATTAAAATACATTAAAATATATTAAAAGACATTAAAATATATTAAAATACATTAAAATAGCTAATTAGATGAAATAAAAAACATTAAAAGTAACAGGTTCTCAACATTACATAATAACAAGCAGGGAGGCTCTTGATGGGGGATGGTACCCTCCGGCCTGTTAGGTTCGGCGACCGGGCAGCGGTCAGCCAGATACAGGAGAAGACAGTACCCCACGATCAGGCAGTCACAGTCGATGATCTGCTGGCGTCTGCAGAGGGCTACCAGCAGTCATTGGGGACCCCCCCGGCCGACGAGCACGACAGCTTCTGGAAGGGTATACCATCTTGGGATCCTTCTGGTGATGCGACGGAAGGGCTGCAGCCTTCTTTGGAGACCCCTGATGTGCTGAGCAGCTGCATTACTAACGTAGTTGTGGGTCGACGGGCAAACATGGGTAGACCGCCTGCTCGTGTACCCCCCACCCTCCCCGAGGCATCTACTTCAGGCGTCCACAAGGCATCTACTTCCGGCACACAGGACGCTGAGGCTTCGACCTCCCCCACACCAGCAGCGATCTAATTGGCATCTGCGGATGACGTGATCCCTGGCGTCAATGTGGAAGCTGACGACGGGCAGGAGGGGCGGGATGAGGGGCAGGGGGCCCAAAGGAGGGGGGCCAGGAGGGGCAGGCTGAGGGTCAGGGGGCCCACAGGAGGGGGGTAGGAGGAGCCCGCGCCCATCCCTGCGCAGGCTGCCGTACCGGCTGTGCAGGTCGACCCTTTCTTACCGCCGGGAGAGCTGCTTGTGTCTTACAGGCATCACCGAGCGTACTAGGTATGGAGGGAGCCTACTGTGGATCTACCGCCGTTGAAGTTCCACCACCAGGCGACTTACATGCTGCCTTTCGACCGCTACATTTTTGAGGGCCCGGGGATCTGAGTTCAGGATCTTATCCCATCGGGCATCCCGCAGCTGAGGTCCCTCCACTGGAAGTGTGTGGACGAGTTCACTTGCACAGCCTTCCTGGAGCATTTGCACCCGGAGACCAGCTCCTTCCACTTTTCATGGGGCGAGATGACGATCACACTGCACGACGTTGCCTGCCTCATGGGACTTCCGATGGAGGGTATGTCGTGTATGTCACATCTAGCCGCGGGCGCGTTGATCCCCACCGTCGCTGATTACTACCAGCCCACCCCACAGACCCTGAGATCATACAGACATGCTGGTGGCCCTCCAGTTACTTGGTTGACTGCCCTGTGGATCGCGAGACACGGGCCGCTCATCGACCCCGCCCCCGCTGATGACCCAGAGGCCGCGGCTGATCCTGAGTAGATTCGGCTACGCACGCATACGGGAGGGAGGCAGCCCGAGGATGACCCTGTACAGCGTCGGTTTCTCCACATTGGGTACCTAGCCATCGCTTTCGCCGCGACTCTGTTTGTGGACAAGTCGCAGAGCCGGATCCCATGGAAGATCTTCGGCCTTATTTGGGACATCCCGCGGACGGACACCCTTGCATGGGCCGTAAGTGCCCTCGCATGTCTGTACAGGGGCCTAGGCGAGGCTACCCGAGTAGGTGCGAAGGGTATAGATAGCTGCACACCGATTCTACAGGTACGAGACTGTTGAATTAGAGTTACAGTTTACAAATATTTATATTATATGCTAACGACATTCTGTTTTGTGTCAAGGCTTGGATATGGGCGTACTTCCCTTGCTTTCGTGGTGATTTCTCCAGCGATCTGGCAAGGAAGTACGACCCTCGCTTCTACGCAAAGTTCATCGGTCCGAAGGCGCCACATCACATGAAGGACGAGGCGAAGCTGAAGAAGGTGCAGAAGATGCGGGACGAGGTGAACCGTCTTACCGTCGTCGATGTATGTATTCGAGACTCTAACTATATGACATATATTTCTTAACTGTGAATTACGCCTGATTTTTTTAATTATAGGTGGAGTGGATGCCCTTTGGGCATGATCTGGACTTCGATGGCCAGTACCGTCAGTCCACCTATCGGGGCACCATCACATTTTGCGGGGAGGAGGAGCCATATATGCCCGATAGGTGCCTCCAGCAGTTCGAACGAGTCCAGGGGATCCCGCTGCCCGTCATTGCGCCGGATCAGGTCACCCGCGACGCCATCTTGAAGACGACGAAGTACGTTGCTGTGTTTGACCGCGGATACGACAAGTGGCAGGACTTGCAGGACGAGGGTTGCTTCTACATGCTGGCCGAGCACAAATGCACCAGCGAGGATTGTCAGGCCGGTGTCACTGCAGATTACCTGGCTTTGTACGCGTCACAGAGCCGGCCGTACGTGCTGCCCACCACGCCATCCCATCCGGACCCTCTGGCGCCCGTCCACCCAATTGGCTTGGATCCTTGGGTGGACCTCCCTCAGCCTCCAGTCATCCCACCGGAGGTAGCGACCGGGATGCGGGAGATAGAGGGCTATATCCGGTCCCTGGCTACCGACCCTCGCATTCAGCAGCTGTTAGACGAGGTTGTACGCCATCCACCTGGATATTGATGTACATTTATCTTTATCTTTATATTATTCTTTTATGATACGGATTTTGTATCTATCTGTATATTTCTATCTCAAGTAGACATCTCTCATTTCTTCTGAGTCATATTAAACGTAAACGTCAAGAACAAAAACGAAAACGAAAACGTGAAGAATGAAGTAAAGAGGTTTGGATGAGACACAGCGCACGAAACAAAATCATGATTGTAATTGTAAGTAATATGGACATTGATGCTGTTAGATGAGGCTGTAAGAAAACGAAAACTTGAAGAACGAAGACGTGGAAAGAACGAAAATGAACGTAAAGAACGAGTTTAGGTTAGGGTTTAGGGTTTGGCTAGGGTTGTTAGGGTTTAGGGTTAGGGTTGGGAACCAATGCACGTGGTCAAAGACGTGCATGCACATCGTTGACCACGTGCATGCACGTCGTTGACCACGTGCATTTTTGCACGTTCTTTTGGACGTGCACCTCCGCGTACCTTTAACGCAAAACTACCTATTTGAAGTGAAGGGGGATAGCTTGATTCCGCACTCCAAAACAAAGTCCAACTTCGTTCGATATATTCCTTCACCGTTAGAATCGCGATGGCCGAGTCGCAAAGCAATTGTCGTCTCCAAGTTTGCCAGGTACGGATACGTTTCGTATAGTTCAATTATTCTATTTGCTTTGCGTTATGTTTATATGTCCACTCATGGTATTACATCATCGAGACTTCACACCCGAGTTCTCGGACCCAAAGGTTTGGAATGACCGTGACGAAATGGTTACGCATTTCAAGGACTTGGGTCTCAGACACTGCATGATTTTAGTAATCAAGCGCTCTTGGACGGGTGCGTTGAACCGTCCAGGCGGGGTTCTCCTTTCTTGCGAGCAGTATGGGGAGCACCGACCACGTGGGAGGAAGCTCCGGAGCATGCAGTCGAAGATCAACGGATGTTCGTTCTCTCTACACGGGCACGAAGCTCCGCCGGGTCACTGGGTTATGACGGTAACACACGGTGTTCATAAACACAGGCTTCCAACGAGCTTAAAGGGTCACGCCATCGCCGGGCAGATGACAGAGGGGGGAAAGAAGATGGCTAGGTGGATGGAGGAAATTGGCACTCCTCCAAAATCTATTGGGTACGGATTGAAGCAGTTGGATGAGACCAGCGGCACGTCAAGGAAGACCCTTACAAACACGCTCAACATGATGGTCGCCGAAGAAAGAGGTAGTCGGACGATGACCCTAGATACCTTGCACCATATGCGGGACAGAGGGTACTACTACGACTTCAGACGACATCCGGATGATGACAACGTCTTGAGCGACCTCTTCCTGGCGCATTCTGACGGGATACGGCTTCTCCGAAGGTTCCATTACGTCATCGTAATGGACAGCACGTACAAAACAAATGCGTAAGTTACTAATTTACGATTACTTTATTACACATATAGTCAATTATAAAATATTGTACATGTAACACATTTACACTTGCAGATATGGGATTCCATTGTGCGAGGTGGTCGGGTTCACACCCTCAGGCAATACTTACTGCATCGCCTATGCCTTCATGTTCGCAAGAGAACGAAGACAGATACACCTGGGTGTTGTGTCAGCTTCAGATCTTGCTTGGGACGGTTCAGCCTCAAGCTATCATGACTGATCGGGAGCTAGGTCTCTTGGCGGCGCTGAATGTTGTCTTCCCCAATGTCCAGCATCTCCTTTGTTGGTTACACGTGACCAAAAGATGCGAGGAAGCTGCTCTGAAGGTCACAAAGAATTTAAACCACGCTGGCATCTTTAAGGGCAACTGTTGGGGGTTGTTCGAATCGAGGTCGGAGGAATCATTCAACCGACGTCGTCGGGCGCTACACACTGCATGGCACCCATTCCTAGGTGTGGTGGCGTATTTAGAGGCGGTGTGGCTTCCATACAGCAGGAACATCGTACGATGCTACGTAGATAATGTCTTCCATCTCGGCACCCGTACGACAAACAGGTACAACCTTACTTCATATCTCCCATTACAATATGATATAACATCGAATATTTAGTGGTATGCACTTCAATGTGTATAGAGGTGAGGGTCAACACAAGGTTCTGAAGGAGGCACTGCACTCATCGACTGGTGACTTTCGCATCGTGATCGATGCAATCCATAGAGTCAACGATTGTCAACTGCATGAGCTGCAAACTGCTTTGGAGATCGACCGCTTCAAATGGCCAACAGCGGCGTATAAAGTCAACCTTTTTGATGAGGTAAAGACTTTAATCTCCAAAAAGTGCTTCGATTATCTGTACAAGATGTGGCAGGATGTCGTGAACCAAAAGGTTCCTCCGGAATGCACGGACCGACATTGGAGGTTTTGTTAAGGGATCCCTTGTGTCCATGAGATTCAGGCATACGTCAACTCCGGTACTCCGATACCCTCCGAGGACATCCTCCCGTTCTGGATGGATTTGTCATTGACTGACATCGACGACACCCCACTGCCGTATGAGCTGTCATCTTCATACACGGCTTCCAACGATGTATGCGACGATGAGCTGCACCCACCCTCATCTGCAAGCGTCCGAAGGAAGGGGAGGCCTCGGGCTTCGAGGAATGCCTGCAGAACCAACCCGTTGACATACGAGGAGTTAAGGGAAAGATTTGAGAGAGAAGAAGCATGTGCTGCTCAAAATGCTGCTCGACAGCGTCCACAAGCGACCTCAGCTCGACGTGGACGTGATGATGTGTTCGGAGGGTTCAACCGGGGTCGAAACAACGTTGATCCCTTCATGCTCGGTCATATTGAGGGTGTGAGGGACACTGTTGGAGATGGTCATTGTGGCTACCGTGCTTTGGCGTCATTGACATCTCCGATCGGCGAGTCTGCTTTCCCGAAACTCAAAACATTATTATGCAATCACTTGGAGGATCACGCCGATCTCTAAGTCGATTATTATACGGGAGATTACCCATTCCAGCAGTTCGTCGACTACTAGAGATGGGCGGGACCTGTGCATGGTGATAGGAGACGGTGGATAGAGCTACCCATCATGGGTTTAGTATTTGCAACGGTATATCAGATTTCTCTCGTCGTCCTAGCTTGGCATCATCCGTTCACATGTCTCCCTATGACCTTGCCGACACCTTCTAACAACCCTCAATCAGCAACCCTTGGTGTAGCCTTCTCATGATTTGGACACTTGATTTTTACATACATCAGGCGTAGAGAGTATGTATATGCATTTAATGCAGTATAATCATCAGCACACACTTCATCTGGATGTATGTGTGGAACTCCAGTTATGCCATTTAATTAGACCCTAAATCCTTCAACTCCACCACCTAAACACTTCAATTTTTTCAATTAATAATACAAAACCCTCGGAAACCATAAACCCTAAACCCTATACCCTCAACCCTAACCCGTAAATGCGAAACCCTAACTAGGGTTTGCACGTCGTTAAGGACGTGCAAAGTGTTTGCTAGTGGACGTGCACTGTCCCACACTTGCACGTCCTTAACGACGTGCATGCACGTCCTTAAGGACGTGAAAATCCCTAATCGTCATTTGCGGTGTATCTATCAACACCCTTTATGATTTTATATTGTTTTAATTTAACCGAGCACATGAAATATAGGCATAACTGATGTGTTTACATATTATCGACATCGCATTGAGAGTATTCATTCTCCGTGTATTAATTTCATATTCATTATATGCACTATTGTGGTTGTATACATAGAAGATGTTGTTTCCTATATTTATATCAATTTTTTCAAAATAAAATGATGTTGTTGCTGCAATGACACATCGTTTTATTTGGTAGATAATGATGTTACTTTGACAAATATATATTAGTTCATATATCATTTTAATGATCAAACTGGTGTTGCACATTGATTTAAATAAATGAACTGATGTGTATAATTATACTGGCATCTGTTTCCATAGACTGGTTTGATGTTAAAGATATGAACACACTACTATTTTCATATATAATCAGATGTTTTTTATTTGGATATACAACACGTTTGTCGATAGAACTTGGCATTTTGTTTGTTTTTCCAAATGATAGGTTGTTTAATGGAAACATGTACATAAATACTAGCATCATATATTGTAAAATACAATGCTGCTATTCATAGCCACTAAATTGGCTAGCCACAACATTTCAAAAAAAGGCTAGCCCACATATCTACGACCTACATTACCTAGCTAGCCACAACATCTCAATCTTTTGAACTTCTAGCTTTTGACACTCCTTCTAATTTTGAAACTAAAGCACATTAGTGTCAAGCTACAACAAAAGGAAAAAATAAGTTGAGTTAGCCAAATAATCACAAGTTCGAATAATAAATACGAACAAAAAAGAAAAGTGCAAAAACCTAACATGCATAAATGTGACCCCTAAAGATAAGCCAACACCAAATCTTTAGAGTAGAGGTTACAACTTACAAACCCTTTCTAGAATATTTAGAGTAGAGGTTACAACTTACAAGCCCAATCCTGAATATTATGGAAACAAGAGTGGCAAGCCCAATCTTGAATATCATGGAAACAAGAGTGGCAAACTCTGCAGCTAGAGGATGGAGAAACATCACACATCAGCAAGCATCAAGGAGGAAATATCAAACACAAAAAAGGAACCACCAATCAACAAAAATTACATTCTAATTGCCATTTACAGCTACCAACATGGATACTTAGTTAAGAACAAATTTAACCAATACTAAATGGAAATGTAGAAATAACTGCAAAAGATAAAGGTAAGAAACCCAATAAAGACTGAACCTTTTTGTCCACGGAGGTGGGCAACAATGAAGGCTTCCTAGCAGGAATAGATGAAGGGGAAATAAAGGTCCGATTGAGTACTAACCATCATTGAAAACCTAGATCTGAACCAAAGAACCCTAAACCTAGATCGGAAGCATCAATGGAGGAGAACTAACCATTGTTGGCTCTTGGTGGCATTCACAGACTAAATTGAGTTGTCGCTGCTGCATGGTTTAGCCGCCGACGTCTAGTGGAGGAGGAGAGGGAGAGTGTTGCTAGAGGTGATGCTTGGAAGGCGTCGGAGCTGGGAGGAAAAGTACTAGCCTCTGTCGTCAATTTGGGGTCGAGATTACAGAGTGGAGAAAAAAATATCAGATTATAGTACTTCAGACACTATGAGACGTAAAATACACAAGTAACTCACTTGCATATAAAGGTGATATTGGATATAATAATGGAAGCAGATGACTTCATAGTGGACTCTATCTTTTGAGGTGAGTTTTTCAAGCTGAAAGCAGAAATAGTTTGTTAGTTAATGACATATTCAATGCATCAAGTTCCTCAAACTTTCAATCAATAGTAATCTATGCTTTAAGAAATCGGTCCCATTGACTATGTTTTGAGGTTTCAAGAAATCCCGCAAACAGCAGAAGGCTGCATAAGGTTTCAGCCAGTCCTTTCAATCAAAAGAAAAATAAGAATTGTTAACCACAAAAAAAAGGGAAAAACTCAAACAGTGAAACCACAAAAGATGGTAATTAAGTAAACAATATCGTATTAAGAAAAAAAAATGATACCCACACTATATGCAGCTAACATCATTCTCCGTACAGAACTTCTGAAAGGAGCTGGAACTAAGTACAAAATCTTTCTCCAAATAAAAATTTTTCTTAGCAATTAAAAGTTTAATGGCCATTTTGGCTTCATAATCAACATCCTGCAATAGTTGTGACTTACGCAATAAGATCCACATGACAAAAATACATAACCCTATGTAGAAATGACATTAGGGATTCAGAAGAAAGTGGATAGTATAGAAAGAAGGAAACTTGCGGTCATTGTTGAAAAAGAGCAGGAATCGACAAACACACACATTCACAAAAAAAAGATCAATAACGGAGGGAAATTCGTTGATTCACCTTGTCAAAAATAAATCCCAAACAAACAAACTAGTACAGTATGCAAGTAAGGGATCGAACCCAGAGAATCAAGTATTTCTAAATATTATGTATTTATCAATATAAAAAGAAAAGATTTTTATGAATGAAAATAAAAGAAAATAATATTGACAAAAGCAAATAAAGGATAGAAGAAAAGCGTTTCCACCTACAAGTTCTCGACTTTGGTTGGTTTTATTGATCATTGAATCCTTTTAAAGTTATTATCATTTCCTACGAATTCTTCTCGTCTTGGTTTAAGTAGATTAAAAGTCCTACGAGTCCAATTAATCCCTTACGCCTCAATGCAACCTTAACAAGGTCAATATTTAACAAAGAGATAGCAAATAGTCCCAAGAACTTAAGAATATAAATAACACCAATTAAACACGGTAAATCAATGTTTAAGATATATGTCAACTCCCTACATAATCATGCTTCAAACACGGAATCCACAATCTTATGCGTGCTACTATGGAAATAACACAAACACGAATTAAAGAGGAAGTTGAAAGAATTAAAGAGGAAAAATAACTTGAATTAAGATAACACCAATAACACCAATAACATAAAGACTATCACACAAAGAAGTTGAAAGAATTAAAGAGGAAAAATAACTTGAATTAGAAACTCACAAACCACCAACCAAGTCACGAAAGTGTAGGCGAAAACTAGAAAATTAGCCAAAGATGGCTTACCTAAGCTTTCTTCTCTTCAAAGGTGATTGCTCTACTTGAATCTCATGAGAAAACTAACCCTAAAACATCCTATTTATAAGCCAAAAGTCTTGCATAAACAAGGTAGAAGATATAAAAATAAGATAGAAACTTCTCAAACAAACTAGATAGAAGATAGACTTTCCATGTATAGTTCAACGTTAGATTTTGCTGGCAACAAAAATTTCCGCTAGCAGCGAATTGCCTTGGTAGAGATACTGTTGAATTTTTGCCGGAACCTCGCTACCAGACTCGCTGCCAGCGAGACCATTCTTCCGCTGGAGTGAAACCACCCACTCGCTATAGAGACTCCATTCACTATCATCGAGACGTGTTGGCTCCTGGACATGCGCCCACTGACTCCACTCGCTGGCAACGAGATTCCATTCGTTGGCAGCGAGTTCTGCTCGGGACACTGCGCCCACTGACTCCACTCGCTGGCAACGAGATTCCATTCGTTGGCAGCGAGTTCTGCTCGGGACACCTTCTAGACATGATGTTGCTGACTTGATTCGCTGCAGTGGAAAGCCATTCGCTGTCAGAGAATTTCCAACAGAACATCATCTTTTAAAGATCTTTCCAACGCATGCTCATATGCATCGGTCGGACATTCGAGGCATCCGGAAAGTGCGTTACAAGTTCAGCTCGTCGGGTAGACAGCTTTCGCGACTCGCCCTTGTTTTCGCTCTTAGACCTCGATTTCGTGCTCCGTTGCTCCTTAGGTTTTTCCATTCTTTTCGGGACTTGTTCCTTAAGCTCTCCCAAGCCTCGCTTTAGTCTCTCTTAGATCCGTTCCTCGTGTTCTTTTCCTCGGATCTACGAATCTACATAAAAACATCGAAATAACGTAGATTCTGAACTTTTCCACAAAATGAGCGCTAATCTAATTAACACTAAAACATGATTATATAACAATGAAATGCACATAAACTAATCTATAATGCCTATTAGAAACATGCCTTATCAAACTCCCCCACACTTAACCTTTTGCTTGTCCTCAAGCAATGCAAAAACAAGATAAAAAAAACATCATACCACAAATATGATCTTCAAGCACTAACCTCGTCAAAAGCAACATCGAAATGTAGGTGTCATGAGCATGAAAGTTAACATCATAGCAAGTATATGAGCGATTTAAAATAAAGGCACGTCTCATCCAACCTCACTGGGATAATGTGTTTACTCTCACTCTCATGTGTTTAGGTTTAACAATGTATTTCTCACTTCAATCCAAAATGCAAAAAGCTACATAGAAATTGACACATATATCACATATTCTCCACCAGAAATGTCATCACTCATAATAAACATAAAGAGGTCTTTTATCATGGTTGTAATGGGGCTTGGTAAGGAATTAAGATAGGAAAATATTTAGGCTTGTGGTGCTAAAAATCCGAGAAAAAGGGATCCCTAAGAACAACCGGAAGAACATAACTCAAACTTTCACTATCAAAACACTCAACAAAAGAACTTTCTCTCAACCTTACTTTTTTTTAACTCTCACATACATAATAAAATAAAAGGCTCATATTCATGCTTTTTTTTCTTTTCTTTTCTTTCTTCACTTTTTTCTTCTTCTTTTTTTTTCTCGATTTTTCTTCTAGAGCCAAAAATACAATAATGCACAATGTGAAGAATATATAAAACTAAAATTACATAATCATCCAAAACTTGTAACTCTTTTAACAATATTTTCTTTTCCACTCAACGCACTAGATCCATCATTCACCAACTCTAATCCTAATTCTCGGATAGGGTAAGGCTTATCATCGGATAAGGATAAATTTTGTGGAGCTTCAAAGAAAAGGCTAAGGCTCAAATTTGGCTACAAGCAAAGGACACTTATGTAGGGTGTATATGGATAATAATATGGCTAAGAGAATCATGCCTCTATCATTTGAAACTCATAAGCAATAGACATATAAATTCGGCCTCAAATATAGATAACAATGTCAATCTCAAGAGGTAATTGCATAAGGAGAGTATAATGTCACACAAGAAAGCAAAAGGGAATAAATATGATGAAAATCCCTATAAGGCCAAAATTCTCACTAGGACAATTTTTGTTGGATTTCAATAATCCTCAAGACTAAGAATCATACTTTGCTCAATTGAACTAACAAGTCATGCTCCAATAAAAATCATCTCAAGTATGTGACAAGATTAGCCCATTCAAACATATCATGGAACATATAGGTTAAAACTCATAAAAATAAAATAGAGGACATACTAAGGCAAGATGTGTATTTGAATAACACATATATGCAATGCATTATCTATTTGGACCTTTTTATTTTTATTTTTTCTCATTTTTTTAATGCAATAAAATAGCGGAAAAATAAACATTAATGCATAACGGGAAAAATAAATAAGAATGCATGAATCTATGAATGCAACCCTTCCCCACACTTAAACTCTTCATTGTCCTCAATGAAAATCAAAGACAACAAATCATAAAAATATGAGAGAAAAATGGGCAAAGAATAACTCACATTGTGAAAAATTTTCAATGGCGAAGATGAAGAAGCTTGGAAGAAGAACGGTGAAGAATGACAACGACAAAGACTGACGAACCACGAGCATGGATGAATGAAGATGACGAAGAAAGAATAAGATCAACGATGATGACAATGGACGAAGACTGGGCATGAGCTGCTGGATTCGCTGTCAGCAAGTAATGTTCACTATCTGTGGATGAAATCAACTCCTATGGCATCTGGGCGGCTGTACTCGCTGGTAGCGAATAAGGATTCGCTAGCAGCGGATTCAGCATAGAATCTCTATTCTTCGATCATCGTCCCTCTTCCCTACATGGTTAGCTCAACATATCCGAAAGCATCTATCTACCATATAAAGGAATTCTAATTTATTAAACGACAAAACTAATGAACTAACTAGGAATTGAACTAACTAGTTTAAGAAAACTTACCTCGGGTTGTCTCCCGAGAAGCGTCCTTATTTATCGTCATAGACTCGACGGTTTATTCATCCACGTGCTCGAGACTCACTCGGACATTGCTAACGCTCTCTTTAAAAAATCAAACTCTGATCCACACCATCTAGGTAGGCGAGCATCACATATGAAGAAGCCTGAGTCAAATGATGTGATGTTGAAGAAGGTCTCCAACTCTTCATATGCTCGAGCGTGACTTCCCGGCGAGGGTATGTAGTACCACCAACACAATTCCTCTAGTGGGTTGTTGAAGTAATGCTCCCAAGAATCTACATATTCACTACAATCCACAAAAGTGTAAGAAATATCATTACCTTTCTCAGGAGCCACATAAATAGGCTCAAGACTTGGTTCCTCAATAGATGAGTTGGGGATGATTTCTATGGGTGGAGTAGGTGCCAAAATAAATGGTTCCTCATGCGTGCACTCATGAGACTCCAGGTCAAGGGGCATCGGGCTCCCTTTTCCATCTTCGATTGAACCATTGATACTTGTGTCTTGGCTTCCCTCATGTATCTCGCCCGCCATTGGTTTGAAAGGTAAGGGTATGGATGCCAACTTGTAGTCTTTCCACCTTCGCCATTTCACCCACGCAAAGGAAAAGATCCCACAATTCCGATCAATCCAAACCATAAAAGCCTTCCTCTTTCAAGGATTGTGCGAATTCTCGTATCTCAGGAAGCATGCCATCTTGAACGCAAAGTATTTGTTTTATCAAATCATCTTGGATACCCCATGAAGCATGGTCGTCCACTAAATCTTGCACTCTTGTGAGGTAATGGTGAAAGTATTCTCCCTGGTGTTGCCATAACTCTAACTCCATTGCAAACAATTAGTAACGAGGTGCCGTGAACCGAAAGATAGGTCCATGACGGGGTTAGATATATTACAAAAATTAATAAATACCCAAAACAAAGAAATAAACTTGATTCCCCAGCAACGACGCCAATTTTGACGAAGGAAAAGTCGTTGATTCACCTCATCAAAAATAAATCTCAAACAAACAAACTAGTATAGTATGCAAGTAAGGGGTCGATAGAGGATCAAGTATTTCTAAATATTGTGTATTTATCAATATAAAAAGAAATGTTTTTATGAATGAAAATAAAAGAAAATAATATTGACAAAAGAAAATAAAGGATAGAAGAAAAGCGTTTCCATCTACAAGTTCTCGGCTTTGGTTGGTTTTATTGATCATCGAATCCTTTTTAAGTTATTACCGTTTCCTACGAATTCCTCTCGTCTTGGTTTAACTAGATTAAAAGTTCTACGAGTCCAATTAATCCCTTACGCCTCAATGCAACCTTAACACAGTCAAGATTTAACAAAGAGATAACAAATAGTCCTAAGAATTTGAGCATATAAATAACACCAATTAAACACGGTAAATTAATGTTTAAGATATATGTCAACTCCCTACATAATCATGCTTCAAACACGGAATCCACATTCTTTTGCGTGCTAATATGGAAATAACACAAATACGAAAGTATTAAACCCTAGCATGAAATCAACATTATAAAGGTAGCTAATCAAGATAACACCAATAACATAAACACTATCGCACAAAGAAGTTGACAGAATTAAAGATGAAAAATAACTTGAATTAGAAACTCACAAACCACCAAACAATCCTCGAAAGTGTGGGCGAAAACTAGAAACTTAGCCAAAGATGGCTTACATAAGCTTTCTTCTCTTCAAAGGTGATTGCTCTACTCGAATCTCATGAGAAAACTAACCCTAAAACATCCTATTTATAAGCCTAAAGTCGTGCATAAACAAGATAGAAGATAGAAAAATAAGATAGAAACTTCCTAAATAAACTAGATAGAAGATAGACTTTCCATGTATAGTTCAGCGTCAGATTTCGCTGGCAGTGAAAATTTCCGCTAGCAGCGAATTGCCTTGGTAGAGCTACTGTTGGATTTTCGCCAGCACCTCGCTACCAGACTCGCTGCCAGCGAGACCATTCTTCTGCTGGAGCGAAACCACCCACTCGCTGCAGCGACTCCATTCACAAGTAGCGAGTTTCCTTTCGCTAGTAGTGACTCGTGTTGCTTACTCGCTGAGTCTTGGGCTGACTCCATTCGCTGGCAGGAAGCACCATTCGCTGGCAGTGAGACGTGTTGGCTCCTGGACATGCACCCAATGACTTCACTTGCTGGCAGCGAGATCCCATTCGCTGGCAGCTAGTTCTGCTTAGGACACTTTCTAGACATGATGTTGCTGACTTGATTTGCTGCAGCGCAAAGCCATTCGCTGTCAGCAAATTTTCAGCAGAACACCATCATGCAGATCTTTGAAAGAGCTTTCCAACGCATGCTCATATGCATCGATCGGACATCCTAGGCCTCCGGAAAGTGCGTTACAAGTTCAGCTCGCCCGGCGAACAGCTTTCGCGACTCGCCCTTGTTTTCGCTCTTAGACCTCGATTTCGTGCTCCGTTGCTCCTTAGGTTGTTCCATTCTCTTCGGGACTTATTCTTTAAGCTCTCCCAAGTCTTGCTTTAGTCACTCTTAGCTCCATTCCTCGTGTCCTTTGCCTCGGATCTACAAATCTACATAAAAACATCGAAATAGCGTAGATTCCGAACTTTTCCACAAAACGAGCACTAATCTAATTAACACTAAAACATGATTATATAACAATGAAATGCACCGAAACTAATCTATAATGCCTATTGGAAACATGCCTTATCATTCAATAAAACAGTGATAAAGTGTAGATTGAAAATAAGTACAAGCACAATAAATACATAATCAAGTTAAAAATAGTCATTTGCACTTCCAAAGCCCTGAAAATAACGCCCTAGTCTCTTAGGGATCATTCTATTTTTTTTCCACTTCACTTCTTCATTAAAGAAAAATTAACAACTTCACTTCAATGGTGTGTCTGGCCGGGCCTTTTGGCCACTGTATTAGCAAGTTTTTACAAAAACCTTATAAGGCCTTATCAGTAAAAAAAACATTGCATCAGTGGGACATGCCAATTATGCCCCAAAATTTCCTAGTCAAAGCTTTACTCAAGTGAAATTCCTTCTAACAGTCAAAACCACCTTGCAGGATCATTAATCATACACTATAAGCAGGCAAGAATATACCTTTGCATCCAGACTTCTAACAGTCAATTTCTTTCTGTAAGAATCAACCCCAAAATTAGGCAACTAAGGCATGACATTCTATCCTTTGAACATATAAAGTCTTATCCACAAGAAATAATGGATAAGAATCACCTTAATTTCCTCAGGAATATTCTTTGACAATGTCTGAACTCTCAAGTACAGAGGATGCAAAGCGAAGACAGACAAGGAGCTGCATAAACAGGGGGAAAAACTAATTAGTTCTTTAGCTTTGGAGCTTTAATGGAAGTACAACTTTAACATGATTTGAGGCATAAAAGACAGGGTTCACTGACCCAGTGCCAACTGCCTACAAAGATTGTGCTTGTAGACACTTGACAGAGTCTCACCTAAAGTCTTTATATTTCAGGAGGGGGATGCAAGGGAACATAGCTGACTCTAAGGAAAATTTATACAACTACTTTATGTGAACTCTTACCTGTAAGGATATGAATCCCACCACATGTTATGCGCAGAGGTGTCATTGATCGGTAATAGCTGAACTAAATGAAATCCGGATGGAACAGTCCAATCAACTAGCAGTTTCAGGTCAAGAAACTCCCCGACCACTCCAAGATCTTCTTCTGATCTTACAGAAAACATAGGGATTGCCATACCAGCACCCCGCCAAGGCATTTCCTGAAATGTTTACTAGTTTCATTAGTGCCAATTTCTTTCTTCATTAACAATATTAATGTCTGAATACTATGTATCTCACTCTCATCATGCCATCTGAGAGGAATATGTATCTTGGTTGACCACTTAATGTATCAAAGAAAAGCTCTCGGTTTGAACCAGTCTCGGGAGTGAAGCTTTCAGACTTGTCGTACTTGAAATAATTTTTCAAAGTGTATCGTTATTTGTTAAATTTTATATATATTGGAAACAATTATCATCAGCAAAATGTTGCTATATTCACCACTAATTATGATTAAAGAGAATTGGGAGACTGAGAAATGTGAAACCACAAATTTTCTCCAGATGAAGAAAAAAATAGGTAAGCTAGAGAACTTTATTGCTACAATCCAATAATATGACTTTGACACCAATGAATGCATTTACAAGGATGGATACCAGATTCTCAAGTCAATCACAGATAAAGGGTTAATGTAAACTCTTATCATTTTTAAAACTTTTTATCATTATTAAGTTAATGGTAAAAGGAACATCAACAAGAAGAGACAAAAAAAAGATAAGAGTTTCTCACCTGGTGGACAATACCAGAACTTGGAGGAAAAACAAGCATGTTCCGACAAGCAGTAGATCCCTACTTAAAAAATTCAAACCTCTCTCAATTTCTATCAAATTCAATCTTCTGGTTAATAATCATTGCATCTTCTAACTTTGCTACGTCAACCTGGACTAAATGATCAACGACAAGATCCACTGGCACCTGTTACATTTCAGGTGATTAGGAGCAATGTTGCATCATTGTAACACATTAGCTCATGATCAATTTTCAAGCCCCGTTTTATATTGTTAAATTTCCAGCAAAGTTTGTCTCAAGGAAAACTATATATGCTTTTCTTATTAAAAAAAATGATCATTCCAAGATATAAGGAGAAACCATACCATGCCAAGGTTATTCATATCATCTCACATAACAACCAGATCTACCACCGCAGAATGTTTATATATTAATTCAAAACAGGATGTTTGCAACGAATCTACAAAAGCTAGGGAACAGGACAAGTAAGAAAAGAAAGACCTCATTCAATAATAATATACACTAGCATCTAGTTTAAATTATTAAGTTCACGGTTCCTGTCCACTAGACCATGTTGAGTTTTCCATCAGCCAAGACACAAAAGAAAGATCTCATTCAGAAATATTATAAAGTGTGAATTATCTTGAGATGGCCCAAACTTAGCTAGGCCAATCCAACCGTCATCTCATTAGTTCCATCATTCCTAAAGATTAACACATGTATGGGGCATATATTCTTAAAAGCAAAGAGATATAAAGATGAAAAGCACTAATTTATGCTATTCGAAATTTCCAAAGGACCCGGCAAAATTTACCCCAAAAAATCAGCAATGCAATCAATTGGCAAAATTCTCAAAATGACTCTTTATTATCATAGTGATGATGAATTAACCAGAAGTATAGAAAACATCATCATGTACTCACAAATTTTCAGATAATAATAATGCTTTTTGAACCTGAAAGAAATCTTACCTTCTTTTTCGAATTTTAATATACTGTATTCCTCAATGGGAGAAACAATGAAGCGTACAAGGCAATCCACTTTTGATCAACCTAGCATATTGAAAAAAAAAAGACGACTAGTTTCAGAATCGAGGCCAAAAACACATAAATGAAGCCCCAAAACTTTGAATCTAGATCTAGAGGGAACGAGAGAGAAGTAGTTGTCTTCTTCGTCGAATTAATATCTAGAAGGATTTTCTGAGAATGGGAGGAGAGAGATGATTACCGAAGGATACCTTGTCGGGGATTTAGGGTTTCAACTTTCATCCATTTTTGTGATTCTTTTGAGAGATGATGGTCGTCGGATACCTTGTCGGCACTGAACGACGGTCATCAAAGCTAGATAGCGGATGATTGGATATGGAGAGAGGAGAAGATGATTTGGGGGGTTTGGTACATGGATCAGATCTGGAGAGAGGTAGACCAAGGGTTAGAGGAGTAGAGCTGATTGAATGTGAAAATAAACAAGAAGCCAAAGCAAAATGGAGATGGAAAACAAATGAAACCAAACAAATAGGTCGGAATCTCGGATACCTTGTCGGCGATTTAGGGTTTCAACTCTCATCCTTGCGATTCTTCTGAGAGATGATGGCCGGAGGAGGAAGGCATTAGCACTGAATGACGGTTGCTAGAGCTAGCTTGCAGAAGTTTGGATATGGAGAGAGGAGAAGATGAGTTGGGGGTTTGGTATATTCTGGAGAGATGTAGGCCGAGGGTTACTGGGTTAGCGTGGTAGAGCTGAATGAATGTGAGGGGAGAGAGAAGAAGATAGAAAGATTTTAAGTGCTATAAATTTTCGAAAAGTAACAAAAAAAGGTCAGATTTTTTCCAAGTGTTAAAACTTATTGGAAAAAGGAAACAAGAAAGTTTAATTTTTGTAAAGGGTTAACATTACCTCCAAAATTTGGAAGCCCGGGCTCCAAATATTTTTCTAAGTGTTTGGATCCCGCCTTTTTCCCTTATAGCGCGCATTTTGTTTTTTTTTCAAAAATAATAGTTTCACATCTGTCTATATATTTGACCATTGTGTAAACTGTTTTAGACATCACAAAAAAAATAAACGATGTAATAGATAAATTTAACATCTGTTGATTTCTTGACAGACTTAAATGACATGATGTCTAATTGCAGTATTCTAGTAGTGTGCAAAAGTACTTTCCTGCGACTCGCCTAAACAAACTTAAGAATGAGCTATCCAATATTGAGCAATCACCTACGGAGAGGCTTTATGAGTATGTTGAGCGGTTCAAGAAGCTTAAGGGTAGTTTTCCACAAAAAGGTATACCCAAGGATGATCTAGTGCTATATCTTTATGAGGGCTTGCTTGACACCGATAGGAATTTCATCAATGCTACGAGTTAGAGGAGTTCATAAGCTAGATAATTCTAGAGATGGTCACAAGGATCATCTAGATAGGCTTACAAAGATAGTGAACAAGATGGCTATGCAAATGAATCAATCTTAGCAACCTAGACCTTGTGGTGTTTGTGGAGATCCAAATCATCCAAATGATAAGTGTCCCTTGATTCAAGAGGATGTTGCTGATGATTTGAATGCAATGAATTATGGACCTCGCTGCAACTTTGGTAACAATGGTTACAATCAGGGCTACAATGCGAACTATCAAAGTGGATTCAAAGACAGGGTCGGCAACAACAAGTTCCTTATCAAAGAGGACAATTTGAGAACCGTCAAAGAAACAGTCAACAAGAAGATAGAGATGAGAAATTGAGGTTGTTGTTGGATAAGATGAGTGTTCAAGAAAAGTTGTTAAGTCAAATGGATAAGGAGATTGGAGAATTGATAGCGAAAGATATGGGGAAGTTGCCATCACAAGTGGTAGTGAATCCGAAGGAGAATGTGTGCCCATTAGGAATGTGGAAGAGAGGCCTAAGGAAGTGATTGATATGGGAGAAGAAGATGACAAAGAGTCGGAAACGCATTGTAATGACGGCCCCCGCCGCCCCTCACCACGGCACCCGCCGCCCCCTCTAGTGATGGAACCGATTTTTGACGTTGTTGAATCCTGAAGGAAATCATCCAAGGAGTGCTCTTCTGAGGTTTCAAAACCTGCACCACCCTTTTCTCATGCCTTAAGATCTGATCGTAAGTGGGAAGATGAACAAATTCTTTATGACACATTTGCTCATTGTGAGGTAAATATTCCATTTTTCAATTTGATTCAAATTGTGCCTTGCGATGCGAAGTTTTTGAAAGAATGGTGCACGATGAAACACAAGAAAAGAATGCGAAGGAAAGAAAAGGTAAGTTTAAGTGAGAATGTTTATGCTTTACTACAGAAAAGATTGCCTGAAAAGTGAGGAGATCCAGGTATGTTTACTATCCCATGTGCAATAGGTAATGCTAGCTTCACCAAAGCTATGTTAGACTGAGGTGCTTCAATCAATGTGATCTCTTATGACGTTGTTAAGCCTTGAGGAGTTGTTGAGGATGTTCTGGTTAAGGTAAAGGATTTGATATTTCTAGATGATTTCTTTATTCTGGATATGAAACAAGGTATGCCTGAAACTCCAATTATCTTGGAAAGGCCATTCTTATGAATGGCTAAGACTAAGATTGATTGTTTTGAAGGTTCTCTAACTATGGAATTTTATGGTAGAAAGATTGAGTTTTCTATATTTGAGCCTATTGTTTCTTCTACTAATGATTTTGTAGATGTTCTTGACTCTAATGAAAGTAAACACGGGAATGAATCAAATAGTTTGTTAGATGCTTCTATTTAAAATGAATCATTACATATTGAGTCTTCTAACAAAGAAAAGGTTGATTTAGGGAAATATGACACTGAAAGGAAATGGAGATTTTGTTTAAGTCATATGACAATGTGTCTAATTCAAATGATTCTATTGTTGTTCCCAATGAGAAATCAATTCCTAATAATGTTGAGGTTTTCGCAATTTCAGGGCAAACTCCAGGAGTAACTCATTTCAATAAGGAATTGATTGGTGCAATTGATGGATATATCGGAGAAATTCCTAAAGTCCCCCCTCTTGTTTTGAAAAGGACAAGTGTGGAGGATCTTGATGGGATAACTTGATCAAGAAATGCATAATGTCGTGCCAAAGACATGAAACAAATGAGCTTCTTGGGAGGCAACCCAAGGTAGTTTAGGTAATATCATTTCAATTTCGCATTTAGTTTTTCAATTCAATAAAGTAGGATGAATCGTTTCGCTGAATAATAAAGTGATGGTAAGTTAGAACTTTTGTTGGAGTTGAATTTTTCTTGATTTGAATACGGAATACCACTTTGAGCACCACGGCACCCGCCGCCACTTACACGGCGCCCGACACCGGTCCTGTTCACATACGCGTTCGGATATTTGATAAAATTTGTAGGGAGTAATTCTAACTTTTTATCTTTGTTAAGTCCGGTTGTTTTAGGTTAGTTTTTATATTTTCTATCTATTTAGGATTAGATATTGTTCTTTTTATTTATTTTAGGACTAGTTTATTTTATCCATCTTTAGGATTAGATATTATTTTCTATCTTAGGTTAATTCTATCTATCTTTTATCTATTCTTATCTATCTTAGGGTTAGATTGTCTATCTAAGATTAGTTTTCCTTTATCTTAGTATTAGGATTTATCTTTTATCTTTTTCTATTTTTTATATATTTGTAATTTATTTTATCTTCTTTTTGATAGATGGATTCCCTTTTCAACTCACCATATATTCCCATTCCCTATTGTAGATCAATCAAAGCTTTTCTCCAAGGAAATCTATAAAACCCAAAGAGCCTAATTGAATCCCTTCCAAAAATCCTAAAGCCTTGTGTTTGAATTGAGTTATTGTCCATCAAAACACTTTCCACCACTACCCTACATCCATCAAATTCAATCTTTTTCCATACCATTCCCCTACCTATCACCTAAAAAAAGGCTATTGAAACCGAGTTGGTCGTCAAGTTTCGTGTTTGATAGAGTGTGGACGTCGTTCATTCAACGTCTCCGCTCGAATTCGTGCTCGGCGATACACAGCGCCCGCCGCCCCATACACAGCGCCCGTTGTCACTGTAGAGAGGTCGTCTTTAGTTGTTTTATGGAGTTCTTTTGTGTTTGTCTTGCTCTTTCTCAATCTCTAGTGGATACGCTAAGAAAGAGGTGCTGACCTACGTCGATGAAACTGAGGTCCTATGCTGGAATGCACTTGGGAAGCGTGCCTACACGTCGACCAAGTTCTTTGATGAAGATGCATTGAAGAGGTTGGGTTTGCTTGATTCGGTAATGACCTTGATGGCATATGAAGGGCTGCATGATTTTGTTTGTAGAAGGGCTCCGACCTACCCTTGCTTGGTCAAGGAGTTCCTTACTACTTTGGATGTAATGTCGCCCAACGATGTTTGATTTAAGTTAAGGGGAAGAGTTTGTAATTCCTCATATGCTGCAATTGGGGTTGCTTTTGATGTTTCAAAGAAGTGCTCTAGGAAGTGGCAGAAAACCATGAGTGTTCTTAATTCAGCAGAGATTTTGAGGAGTTTAACAGGGATGCCTAAGACTTTCAAGAGCTACAAGCCCAATGATATGATTACTCATCCCGCTCTTCATCTGTGTCTGCGGATTTTGGGCTCTACTTTCTATGATTCTGAGAGAACCACTATCGTTGATCTTGGTTTAGTTGATTTTATGTATTGCAGTACTCCTGACTTTACTATAGTACCAGACTGGGTACTCATGTTTTTGAGGATGTGTGAGAAGGCTCGTGACCAGCGCAGCGAGAGTCATCCTCTTGTTACCCCTTTTGGAGGCATGATCACACTTTTGGCAATATATTATGGTGTTGATGTCAGTTCGCTGCGGCATGTGAGTCATTCTTATATGTGGGACATTGATACTCTTGTGTCTGCACGGATGGTTGAGAAGTTGCAGTTGCCGTATGCTATTGAGAGATTTCGTTGGTTCTCTAGACCCCAGCAGTCTCATCATCAATATCTGCCGATTATTATACCCGTGGGGCTAAGATTAGTAGATTTCCACCGAAGCCATGTTCCTGTTGATACTGATTTACGAAAGTCTGATGATCCTATGACCCCTGCGAGTGATATCGAGGATATGCAGATTGAGATGACGCCACCTGTGATTCGAGATACCTCGTGCATCGCTTGCTTGTAAAAGAAATTGACTGATTTTGAGATGCAGCAGGCGGCTGAATTGATGAAGTTAACCAAGTCACATGCGATTTTGGTTATGAAGATCGATCAACTACAAGATGCTTGTCTCTTATTGATGGACATGATTCATCAGCGGTCTGGAAACCCAGATCCCGCATTCACAGTAATTGGTTAGTCATTTGCTTCCATCAAACCCTTCATTTTATTTTTCATTGTTCCTTTTTGTGTATGTTCATGCATTAATGACAATGCAACATGTAAGTGTGGGGGTGGGGGGGGGGGGGGGGGGAAGTGAAGTAAATTAGTTAGTTATATTAGTTCATGTTTAATTTTTTATTTCATTGTTTCGATTTTTAGTTGTTTTATTTTTATTTATTTTTGATTATTATATAATTCATGCATCATTTTTATGTTATTTATTATATAAAATTTCAAAAATGAAAAAAAAATAGAAAATGTCGAAAATCAAAGAAAAAAGTTTGGTCTCATGCATTGCATATTGTGTTATCCAAGATACCCATCAAATTTGACTTTGTCCTATTTAACTTGATACGGGCATGATCTTATAAATCCCATGGAATTCAGGAATGATTTGACCTTGTCTTAAATTGGTTTTTATGTGAAATATGATTATACATAGGTAATTGAGCATGTATGATCTAAGTTTGTGAGCATGCTTGATATTCAACAAAAATTTGTCCTTGTGAGATATTTTTGGCCTTATAAGGGATACGTCTATATTCCTTTTGCTTTTCTTGTGTGATTTACTCTTTCTATGCATTTATCATTGAGTATTGTCATGATTATCTATTTTCAAGACCAATTATATACATGTTCATTGCTTAATGAGTTCAAATGATAGAGGCAAATTTTTAGCCACATCTTATCCATGTCTACCTTATGTTATATCTTGCTTTGAAGCCAATTTGAGCCTTTAGCCTATTTTATTGATAGCTCCACAAAATTATATTATTCCTAGCCTATGATGAGCCTTACCCTCATTCCGGGGAAATTGAGATTTTGAGTGGGTTATGTAATCTATTTTGGAGTTGAGGAGAAAGAAGCTAAAGTGTGAGTTTTATAGTTTATGGTTTTGAAAAGATGTAATGTTATGTGCGTATTAGTTCCCTCATTTTTATGCATTTGTTCCTATGTATTTCGGCTCAATTAAAAAAAATAGTTCCAAAAAAAAAAGAAAAAAAAAAGGGAATAAATAGCCAAGTTTATTTATTTTTGCATAATGAGGAAGAATTGGATTTATGTTGGTTAAAAGTTAGATTGGTTGGGTGTTGGAGATTACATGAGTATGTGATGAGATAATGATATGAGTATGAGTTTATTGAGATATTTTGAGAGTTGTGTTTATGGAGGATTTTTGGAGTTGTTATTATGTTTTGAGAGATGTTGTTTTTATGTGGGCTTGAGTATTGTTGAGTTGGTTTGTGTTATGTAAGGAGTTGTTGGAATCTTATTTTAGCGGAATTTATAGAACCACATGACCAAATACAATTTCTTGCCCTTATGTTCCTTTACCAAGCCCCATTACAACCCCGCCGAATGGAATCTTCTATGAAGGTTTCCATTGAGAGAAAGTACTCTTGATGTCTTTATTTTTGCATTGACGTATCTGGTGGAGATTTTGTGATATAAATGTCAATATGTGAGTTGATGCTTGTATATGGAATTGAGGGGAGTATATGCTTAAAGCCTAAACACATGAGAGTGAGAGATACACATTATCCTTGGTAAGGTTGGATTTTTGAGCATGGGAGCAACTTGATCCCATATATACATGTTATGACGTTTATATGCCTTGATTATATTTGCACTATTGACGATGTTGCTTTTGATAAGTAAAGTTGTGAAAGAATCTCCCGTGGGATGCATAGATAATGCATATTTCTTATGGATGCTTGAGGACAAGCAAGAGTTAGGTGTGGGGGGATTTGATAATGCATATTTCATATATGCATTATAGGTATTTCTTATTGCAATTAGATAGGAGTTTTGCATATGTTTGAGTCTATTTTCATATCTTTCTTGTGAAGTATTCGAGTTCGGAATCTACGCCTTTTTAGTGTTTATTTTGTAGAGTTACATTCTGACCTTGGAGGGATCTTGGAAGAGCTTAAGAGACGTGTTTTGAAGCATATGGAGGCTGAGGAAGAGGCTAGAGAGGAGCAAGGAAGCATAACGTTGAAGACAACCGAGGAAAAAGAGGGAATTCTGTCATTAAGATAGCGACGCCCGCCGCCTCTTGCACGGCACCCGCCGTGGGCCGATTTCCAGCGATTGTGATTTTGGATCTGAAGATTTTATTTCCTATTATTATACTATTATACTTCTAGGGTTTTGCCGACTCCTTATGAGTCTTTATTAGGTTATTTCCATTAGTTTTCAGAGTGTGTTAGAGGAGGTATTGCGAGACTAGGAGCACAATGAGAGAGAGAGAGAGAGAGAGAGAGAGAGAGAGAGAGAGAGAGAGAGAGAGAGAGAGAGAGAGATTTGGCCTATGAGTTGCTAAACTCATAGTTTCGCATGTGATTGGAAGATATGGTTATTTAGATTGTGAGAATTTGATTCTATTTAGTTATTCCTATTCATATTTATCATCATGTGCTTATTGATTATACACTACTAGAATTATGCAATTAGACATCACGTATTTTAAGTCTGTCAAGAAAACACCTGATGTTAAATTAGTTTGTTACGTTAATAATTAAATCTGTGATGTTAAAAAACATTTAGACATCTGTCAAATTTTTTGACAGATTTGAAATTGCTCGTTTCGAAAAAAAATTAAAATGCGCGCGGGTGTAAATTTTCTAACTTACACGAGCGGGATTGAATTAGTAGAAAAAATTGGAGGGATTTCAAATTTGGGAATTATCCAACACTTGGAAAAATTGGAGGGTTTTCAAATTTGGGAATTATCAAACACTTGGAAAAATTGTAGGGTCATTTCTCTCCACATTTTCAATAGAAGAAATTCTCTCTCCTGGTTTCTTCCTCTTTTCCTTATCTCAGATCTGGGACCTTCTCCTCTTGGATCTCCCTACCTAAGTGCCTGACTACCTCAGATCTGAAACATCTTGGATCTCCCTGCTTGATTTCGTCCCTCATCTTTCAATCCAGATCTCCATCTCCATTCGAATATGAAACATCTCCAATCCACATCTCATATCTCTCAATTTCCTTGCTCCCTCTGCTCTCTCGTTTGAATCGGCGGAGCCAAGGTCGCGAGCTGTTCTCCCATGGCAGACCGCTCGAGCTCATATCCACAGCCATCCTCGCCCCTCTTCACATCTCTCTGGCACCTCTCTCGGTCGAAGACAAAGCACAGTTGTTCATCTTTCACCTGGTTTGTTTCTCTCTCTCTCTCTCTCTCTCTCTCTCTCTCTCTCTCTCACTCATGGCTTAAGCTTGAAATTTTGCTCTCTCACGTTCAATGATTTCCTATATATGTTGATGATTCGCAGATCCCAATCGATCTCCTTCGCTTTTCTGATCTCCTTGCTCGAATCCGACTTCCTATTTGCTTCCAATCTCTCTTTTTCGCCGTTCCAGACGAAACCCTAATCCCTCGCTTTTTCATCCTGCTCATCCTTCTCAATCCTAATCCCTCGCTTCGATTGAAACGGAGTGACAACTATCAGCCGCCTTTGGATGCACATAAGGTATGCATCACCGATGCCCTAGCAAGACTCGCTTGTGAATTTTAGGTTTTTACAAATTTAGAGATTAGTAATCAACTAATCATAAATCATTATAATGAAGTATGAATTGCAAGATATTTCTTTTTATTACATTACTTGATGCTGCATAATAGGGTACTTTGTGATGACAGACTGATCTGTGATTATGTGTAGTTTATTTACAGTTCTGTAGCTGTTTGACAACATGCTATTTTCTTGAAAAGGTTGCTTCAGTGATGAGGGTTTGGAGCCAGATGCAACTAGCATATGCAGCAAATTTGTGGAGTCAAGCACTGAACAAACGGCTGGGGATAGAGGTGATTTGTTTTTTGCTTATATATCTACTATCTAGTGATTGCTTCAGACTCTTGCTTGAATATGGGTTGGTTTTTTAAAATTTTATTTTAATCTCGTCTCTGAAATTATATCCTATATGTCTAATGCAGGGCCTTGACCTACCAAAAATACTTGTAGAAGCTGAAAAACGTGGGTAATTATCATTTGTGGAGTTGCTAGCGGTTCCTGAACAGGATGATTGGCTTTATAATGACGGGAGGTCTGTATCATGTGTGCTTTTATTCTTGAAATGTACAAGGAGGCAGGACCCTTTGATCAAGTTGCCAGCTCTATTTAAGTTACAGAGTTTACAGTAAGTTATATTAATACACAATATGTCAGCCCTTTTTTGTGTGTATTTTCCCACTATCTTAGCCATGTTTTAATCTCTGTTTATTTTAATTTGGTTGGTGTCAGTAATTTAGTAGTACAATAGGTGGGGATAATGTCATTCTTATTGAGAAGGAAACCATCTTAGTGCTAACATAACATCTTTCAGTAGGGCCGATAGACAGTGAGTATGTATGACAGATCATCCACACAGGGGCATTCATTGGTAGGCCAAAAGTGAAATCTGTTGTTGCTGCTTGTCATTCGTATATCAACTTTCTTTTTGTTCATTTTTTCTTAAAGTTGATTTTTCTAGAAAGATGATGATTAGCTTTCGTGATATTCTGAATTGTTTGCTAATATGACATTCATTCTTTGTTTAAGGGTGAATTCAAGCATTGAGATTGGGGAATACTAAGAAGCTTTACGGACATCAAACGATGTTGAGATCTTCAACAAGTATCCTAGTATAGCTATATTTATTACTTGAATGATTATTTTTGTATTAAGATTTATATACTTGTAGTTTATTCTTTTTCTATAGACCTTTTCTTTATCAATCTTGTTATTTTGTTAGGGTTTCCTTATATTATTTGACAGATATGATGTGATCGTAGATGCCATAGACAATGTTCCTAGTCGGTATATGACCAACGATTGCTGTGTGGTTTAGGGAAAGGTACTCATTTGATTCTTATGGTCTTTTGTAATTGTTAGTTACTTTGGTTGTATAAAGGTTAGTTACTAAACCTTCGGTATTGATATAGGATGGCATGAGTGCACATCTGTAGTATTATTGACTTATTATGATTTTTTTTTTGGACATACACTATCTTCTTTTTCTCAAGGCGAGTCTTTAGTCATAAAAACTTGCCTGTTTTGACAGAATTTTTTTATCCCTACTTTTTCATAGTTTCTAATCTCCTGTTTTTCAATCGTCCAGCCTCTTGTATCAAGTGCTGCTCTTGGATTGGAAGGGCAGGTACACCATGCACTAATTTGCGTGACTTGTTCTTGTTCATCCCTACTTGTGGTAAGCATTTGCAGTTCAATTACTAAGTATTATTTCATTATATTATACGGAGTGGTTAGACCTCTTGGTGTGCTAATTTCCTTTATTCACTATATTGGCTCTTCATTCCCCCCTGTGCCGACTACCTTGGATGCCATATTTGTTTATTTTTGTGTTTAAATTAGTAGGAGGGTTTAATATTGTACTTGCTTTAACATTTAGTAGGAGGGTCAGTTGCTTGTTAGACTCTGTGATGGTGTGGTTCAGTTGTCATGGAGAGAGTTGAGAGGACTGACATTTTCGGTATTTAAAAGAAAAAGTAAGCAAGCTCACCTTTTTTCTTGTTTTTAGAAGATGACATTTAGTTCTACTTTTCAGAATTCAAAATTCATAGTTCCCAAACTATTAAATTAGGCTTTTCTATAATCTACACACATAAGTTTGGCTGAAGCATAGACTATCTTTATTCCAGTTTGTTTTGAGTCAATACATATTAGAATATCATAACTGAAAATAACCAGATACATTTCCATTTGTTTTCAATCATGTATTGCTTGATTCCTGAAATAGATAGTGTTAGTTTCCTTATCAACAACATTTCTATTTACACGATCTTCGTATGCCAAAGTGGATTAATACATATTGGCCAAGTATAAAGCGTTCTCCACTAATTGCTCAATGTTCAAAACCATATTTCTTACTAGCATAGCATGGGCAAAAAGAATCCAAATTTATGTTATCAATTATTCAATTCCTTTATGTTGTGCGTTTTCTCCAAACCATTTATATGACTAGCAGCTTATAACTTGACGCACTGGTTCTTGTAAAGTTATGTGACCCTTTATTATTAATCATAATAGGAATGATTTGGTTACCTCTACTGCTACTTAGCAAAACATAGGGTGTGCAGAGTAATTCTTTGCAAATGCTGATCATCGCCATCTATTGTCTATCTGTATATGGGGAAGTAATAACTTAAATCTGAAATTGGTTAGTGTAAAGCAGTTATGTGCTTCATTGGGGTGTAGCAGTTATCTGTGCTTCATTCTGATATCTTTTAGCAGCTGTATTTTGCTCAATCTTGTAGCTCCCTTTGATCTGACGTCTTGCTTACAACAGATGGAGCAAGAGCTGCTCTTGTTCTTAGTGGGGCAGTGCTTGGTTACTATCCATTGAGGGTCTTGCCTTCAAAAACATCTATTATTCTTGTTAATCCAACCTTCCTTCCCAAGATATGAACTTGATATTTGTCTCATTTTTGTGAAGTTTCTAAACATTTTTGTATAATCAATGAACTATAGATATACCTTGAGGAGGAAATCAATTGGATTGGGTCATTTCAGGCCGTTTAGTTTTCACTTTTCATTGTAGGTCTTCTTAGCTAGATAATGTCAAAATGCAGTCTAGTTGGGTTAATCAGTTTACATTGGACCAAGGGCAGCTGGTTATTGCATCTTTTGATTAAACTTTACATGTTGTAGCTATGAATGATGCTTTTGGCTTGAATTTCATAACAAGAGTTTCAAATATTTTTCTTTGATTGATGTGATGAAGTATTCACATTTTTGTGGATCTAATCTATAATAACTGTCTGCATTTTATTCAGGTATCATGGACTACATTATCTCTTCAGTCGATCTGTGTTTGTGGAGTTGGAGATATTATTGCTGATGATCTTCTTCCAAATAAGACATTAAGAGATACCTATCCTTTTTAAAAGTTCCCTTCATTTTGTAAACGTGTATCTTTCAAGTACCTATCATTTGTAAAACATTTGTAAAGGTTGATTTCGCGTCTATCTACATGTTCATTAAACTATTCATTTGCAAAATCTTATTTTATGAGCAAAGGCCGTTGTATATCAAACGAAAAACATCTAATTATAGATGAAAAGTGTAGTGTCTTAATAGTTATGAAATCGAACCATTACATAAAAATAGATGCTGGTATTGTTATAGACATCGTCTAAATAATCTAAATCAATGTGTAATATATATTTTTACATCACAATGTTAATATAAATTGATATATATTGCTAACAACATCTTTATAAAAATCTGAAATGATTTCTATATCATGTTAATACATCGGTTGTGCATAGATTTCATTTGGTATATTATCTAAAAACCATATAAAATCACAAATTATAAATATGAAATTAATATACACATAATCAATCTAATAAAAAAGATGTCTATTTTGTTTTAATACATTAGTTATTTTTAAAAAGGTGATATAAATGTAAAATTTAGGCTTGGTGCGAACATCTTCAGAAGCTTCAAAATGAAAAATAATGAGGGTTTAATAACAATTAAACATGTAATAAACAAAGTTGAGGGGTTGATTTATATCTATATTCAAAATAAAACAGTTGTTTTAACTAAGAAAAGACATCTGCTTAAAACCGATGTGAAAAGTTTTGATCTTTTACTACACGCACATAGAGATCGGAATTTTTTTTTGAAAGACATCTGTTGACAACCGATGTCTAATTGCGTTTTTCTAGTAGTGATATTTGTGTTCCTTTCTATGATTGATCACCATGTTAGGAATTGCATCTTAGCTATGAATTCATTATTGTGTTCTTGATGGCAAACGAAGGTATTGAAGTAATGATATTTCTTTCTCTTTGTAGTGGATGATTTCAATTGATCTATGTTGGGGATATGTCGATTAGGGCTGATTTAGGGTTGTTCCGGTTTGTCTTAATTGCATTGAATCAATATACCAATTGGTCTAATTACTTGAATCCTTAACGTTATTCTTTAGTGATATTGAATAAGGTGATTGTATCCCTGCAGATCTCTCAACTTTAGTCAAGTAGACATATGTTTATTTTTGTTGTTGTTGAAAGTAGACATATGTTTATGAGTAATTGATATATCAATCCTAGGACCACGAATCTCAACCATTGTCAGAGAATTACATGTGAAATATTTTTTCTACCTTATTATCAATTTACTTTGCAATCATAAAGTTGGTTACTTTACATCTTGGATATTTGTCATAAATCATTGTTTGGTCATAAGAGTTCTTGTTAAGAGTTATTGAATAATGAATCACTTCTCTCTGTGGGTTCGACTTCGGACTTAATTGCTATACTAGTAGTTATTTGGTTTATCAAGTGATTGATTTGCTAATCTATTGGTTTTGTGTTTGAGTTTGGATTTTATTACTATTTGTTGAAGGGCAAAAGTGCCAACGACGTTCGTCCCGCACCATACACAAAATACCCTTATAACATTATCCTCATTACCCCCCACCCCCCAAGTTCGAGATGGGGTCTCAAAGACCATGCCCAACTTAACTGCTAAGAACCGATGTTGAGCTTCTCCAAGTGCCTTTTCCATAAGGTCTGCTAGGTGTAATGTAGATGGGACATGATGAGTTAGGAGGCCGGAATCCTTCTTGTTGTTGCTCTCTCACGAAATGACAGTCAATCATCAGGTGTTTAGTCCTCTCGTGGAAGACTGGGTTTGTTGCTAGATGATGTAGTGATCTATTTTCACAGTACATAGGAATGGGATGAGGAATTATGACTTTCAGTTGAGCAAACAACCCTTCAAACCAAATCATTTCACTAGAAGCATAAGACATTGCCTTGTACTCAGATTCTGTAGATGATTTGGACACTGTTTTCTGCTTCTTGGTCTTCTAGGAAGCCAAATTCTTCCCAAACAACATACAGTAGCCAGAGAGCTAGGGATTTTACAGAGTATGCACATGAGCCCCAATCTACATCAGTGTATGTAGCCAAGTCAAGAGAGAAGTCCTTGGAATAAAACAAGCCTACAGTTAGGGTGCCCTTCAAGTATCTCAAAACCTGCATTGCATCCTGATAATGAGACACTCTTGGGGAGCTAATGAACTAGGAAAGATATTGGACTGGATATGACAAGTCAGGCCCTGTCATATTTAAGAATAGGAGCCTGCCAACTAACCTTCTGTAGACTACATGCTCTTCTGGTGGTATAACTTCATCTGGAGATAGCTTTAAGCCTCTTGGTAATAGAAAAACAACTTCTTTGGTGTCCATCATATGTGTATCTCTAAGCCAGTCCAGTATGTATTTTCTTTGATGAATGGTCATGCCAATAGATGATCTTGATATCTCCATGCCTAAACTTGGAATGCAGAAGATCTTTAATTGTGATTATAACATCTTCATCATCACCTGTTAACAACAAATCATCTACATACACAAGAGCAGTAACAATACCTTTGGGAACCAATTTGATAAATAAAGAATAATTCTGCTTAGATTGCATATAATCCAATGAAATGAGGAACTTAGTGAGTTCAACATTCCATTGCTTACTAGCTTGTTTCAGGCCATATAGTGATCTCTTTAGAAGACACACTTGACCTGAAGCAGCATTAGTGTAACTGTTGTGGAGGGAAACCAAGTAACAAAATAAATATAAAATATAAAGAACGAAACCAACTCCATGTCCAAGCAAATAAAATACAAGAAACCCTCTCGTTGTAGTGGTAGGGGTATTCAAGATCGTATCCACGAGGAAGCATGTCTGTGCTCGCCTTTCAAGTTCCAAATCACCCAGTTGTCGACTTCAGAAGATCACTCGACATCGACTGGATGACGCGACGTCGACTGCTCAATCGATTTCCTGTAAGCTGCACAGCAGAAGACAAGGTAGACTCGACGTCGAGTGAGACTCGATGTTGACTCAATGTACTCGATGTCGAGTGGAACTTGATGTCGGGTTGAACTCGATGTCGGGTTGTCAGTGAAGCAAAAACCGTAACTTTTGCAATAAAAACAAAGACAGAAATAAACACAGATTAAGATAATTCGAATCAATAAGATAAAAGCTTCCAAGGTCAGGGTTTAAACACCATAACGGTAACAATGTAAAAATAATGCCAAAGATATAAAAATCATGCCTTTTCACCAAATAACTTTCGTCAATAACAATTAAGAAGATAGAGGCTTTCGCATAAACCCTAATTGTTACTACCCTTTTCACATAATTAATCCAAGTTTGCATTAAGATCACTTTCGCTTCAATAACACAAATAAGGATCACCATCGACTGTCGTAGAAGAATCATGTAAATAAGGGATAGAACATGAAATTGCAATAAAAGTTGTACCTTTAATGCATTACCTTACATGGCTACCGACGGGCTCACCCCGACCCTAGAAGTTGGGTGACTACTCGCTCTTCATCATAGTAACAAACATCAATCATGTAAAAGAAATAACTAATTGCATCAAATAGAACGAAAGCTCACAACCGAATAACGCCAATTCCGCTCTTTCTTCCTTCACCTTACTCAGCCAAAAGCTCCAAATAAAACACCTAAATTGCCTAACTGGTGTTTGCTCAATTGCTTGAGAATAGAATTCAATAAAAACATAGCCCCCAGAGCCTTATTTATAGTGTTCAATCCTAGCTAATCTAGGAAAGAACAATCTATCTTTATCTAAATCTATCTATCTAGATCCTAATGATAAAACTTTGATAAATAAAAATAATGGAAATAAATAAATATCCTAGGTAAATTAGAAAATTTACCAACTAGGATAGATGTCTTCAACTTGATAAAATATCTCGTGCCTTGCATCTTAAGTAAAGCCACACTCGGATTCGGACTTGATTGGGCCATCGGATGGGCTTCTGTAGGACACTCGACATCGAGTCAGTCGACTCGACATTGAGTCGTGTGTGGTTTCTTGATTTGGCTCGCACTCGACCTTATCCTCTTCACTCGATCACGGCTTCAAACTTCACTCGACATCGAGTCAGTGACTCGACGTCAACTTCTCCTATGTCTCGGGTCTAGTTGTCACTCAGTCTCGGCTCTCCAAGGGTATGTGTCGAGTTTGAAGGTCCGATAATGTATAACAAAGTAATTCTTTCTTCTGGCAAAACTGAATCACAACAGAGTTTTACAGTTCGAAACAAGTGAGGAAATATGGTAAAGCAGTAAGTAAAGGACGCAATGAATTATTTATGAGGTTCGGCACGAACTTGGCCTACGTCCCCGCCTAGGGTTCTTCCACAACCCTAGGATTCAACCGGCTTTTATTGATTCACAAGACTTAGGATCCTAATAGCTCACCGAGAAGCCTCTCTCCTATACAATTGCAATCTAGTCAACTCACGTTCCCTTGGAGTCCTAGACCAATCTAGAAGAGCCCCACCTCTCTCAGCTATCTAGTACAATCCTCTTACACTTAGTGAATCAATCGCCTAGTGTCCACTTCCTGAGTTACAAACTCTCGAGTATAACACTCTCTCGAAATATATCCTATAAGCTCACTGTGTAACTCTCAAATGCTTTGAAACAAAATAAATGACTCTTAAGAACTAGCAGACAGCACACGAGGAAGACAGATTTGACTTGAAGGTTTGAGTGTATGAATGCTTGTGTTCAATGAATGTGTTGCTGCCTTCCCTTCTTCATTTTCTTTATAATGAACAAATCGGCACCTAAGGATCTTCACCAACGGCTAGAGCAGATCATGGCTTAAGATGGATTCTTCACGATCTTCTATTCTTGGAAACTCTGAAGCCATGATCAACGATTTTATTCTTCTTAACCTCAAGCTTTAAGGAAAGATATATAATTCAAAAAGCTTCTTGAAATGTTAGTGCATATATAATAATATCTGGAAGCATATAATAACATATAATAATATTCGGACATAATATAATAACGTGCAGGTTTTGTGTTTCATCAACACAGATGTATTGTCAAGACCTTTGACACAAACTGTGTGTCAAAGCCTTTGAAACTATTTCCGATTTTCATCAAGGGAGTGGAGTTATCAGAGTTGATCCACTCGACGTCAAGTGTGGAACTCAACTTCGACTCCTCATGTCAAGTGGTATGCTTTCCGCATTCTGCTCTGTCTTGAAACGTACTTTCCCAGATCATCGTTCATCCGATTGACGCATATGAATATGAGTTCGAAATCTCGTTTCGAGGGCTATAACTCTCACGAAGATATCACAACTTAATTCAAAATGATGAATAGTGAAAAGTCGTGTTTCCTTCCAGATGCACTATCCTGTGTTCTTCCTTAGCTTCTCCAATGTCTTCATGACTTTCCTTTAAGCTCCAAAGTGCGTCCGATTTCAGCGAAATTAAACAAGAACCTGTGTAGACCTCCATATTTTGCAAATAACATAAGCTACACAAATCTTATATAAATCAAAACCAAAAGTATGAAATGCAGACATAAATCGATATGATTGTAAGCGAAAAAGATGGTTAATTGAGCGCACATAAACACCCCATGCTTAAGCTTGCTTGTCCCCAAGCAACACTTTTAATGGTCATACAGTGGAAGAAATTAAACGCTCAACATCAAAGATTCATTCTCATATGTCTCTGCAATCAAATACCATCCTCGCAAAGGTACTAATGTCACCAATTCCATGCCTGTAAATAAAAGAAACTTCTACACACAAAAGGAGGGTTATGCAAAAACAATTTCATATGTGACAAAGCAACAATAATCAAGAGGACTTTAATTAAGCTCGATAAGGAGTAGATTGGTAAAAGGCTAAAGGTGGGATATATTTGGCCATGTGGTGCTAATGATCCGGGGAAATGGAATACTTTCCAAACTATCATACCACATTCCTTCTTCCTTTGATTTCTCCCCTTTCGCTCTTCGCTCAATGCTTTTTTGCAATATTATGCTTTTACCTCTCTAACCTCAGCATTGCCTTCTCGCGAGTCGCAAACATTGGTTTCATGAATGGCCCTAGATACTTAGTGCTTCGGACTCCTCACCTTAGTGTCCTATCCTACAGAACTATTATCTCAACGCATGCAGGGTCGATCTACCTTTATCTCTTGAGATGATAGGATTTTCTTTCTCTCATTAAATTTTCCATAATATATGATCAATTTCCTGCCAAACTCCAATAATGATAACAACACAAACACCCTATAGTAATCTCCATAATGTAACTTTAATTCTCAACATAATCCCCGGATAAGCAAATAAGGTAAAAATGGGCAATATTTAGATCACGTGGATCAATAATAATGTAACGACGTGTAAGGCTCATAATATGGCTTTTGTGATGCATAAGCATATGTAGGGCTAGGAATATAAACAATGAGCATTGTATGGAAAATATAAAGTCCTCTATCCTTTTATCGTGCAACATGTCAAAAGAAATATCAATTTACCTCCTTTCATGGTTTTCAAGAAAATAATGCACTTAATTGTGACTTCCCTTTAAAAGGCGATTTCATGCTATCTCTCTAATGAATCCAACTTTGCATCACCGAGTTCAATATAATATCCATGACACTGATCAAAAATTTAATAGGGGTGATTAAAAATGAACTTTGGAAAACAACATGTAAGCACATAGATAAAATATGAAATACAAAGTAACCCTGCATGTACAATTTGAGAAATAAACATAATATGCACAAATATAATGAAAGTAAGCCCTTCCCCCACCCCATACTTGAAGATTACAAGGTCCTCACTGTATAGCAACAAGGGTAAAGAAAGAAACTTACTAGATAGGCAGAAGCCCGAAATAGGTGTTGTAAAAGTTGCCACCAAGAGTCATCATCGACCGTGGCTCTAGGTTCCAAGGAATGTCGAATGAGACTTTCTAATTCCTTGGTTCCATCATTTGTTGATCCGAGCACCTTCAGGTGTTAATAAAACAAACAAAAACAAAAGTAAACAAGATAAAGTTTAAAACCAAAATATTCAAAACCCTAAAACTGCTAGTCTTGTTACAAGCTCTAGACTTTATAGTCGCTAGGCCGACTTCTTCTTTTGATCTCAAGGTGGCATTTGCAGGGCCAACGTGGCTTAAGCCTCGAATAAGACTCCATTCTTGTCCATCAGTTGTAATCCTCCGGAATGGATCTTATGCACCGTGAAAGGTCCCATCTTTTTCTCCTTGAATTTATTTGGAAACCAATGATTCTTTGATTTGGAGACATACACCTTGTCTCCCACTTTGTAGTCCTTTGGGTCATCATTGGAAATCCTACATGAGCGCACGTACCAAGGCAAACCTCTTCCATGTATAGATAGATCTTTAATCAAAATTGGGGAAGAAAAGTTCATACCTCCGCTTACCTTCGCTGATTCGTCATTGGGCTTCTGAGATGTCACTCGACATCGGGTGGGTTCACTCGACGTCGAGTACTGTTTTGCTTCTGGTGGATGGTTCATATGAGGCTGACTCGACATCAATGACTCGATGTCGAGTTTGACTCGACCTCGAGTGGTCTCTGGCTCCAGGTGGTGTCAATGATGGAGAATACTCGACCTGAATGACTCGACATCGAGTCAAGTGACTCGACGTCGAGTGAATTTATGCTTCTCTTGGTTGCTCAGTTGATGGAGAATCGTCGGATTTTGGGTCGATGTCAAGTTTCTCACTCGACGTCGAGTGAGTTGACTCAATGTTGACCCCATACTTAATTCCTGCAGTAGAGTCTGGAAAAAACAGTCGATGTGGACTTACTTTACTCGACGTCGAGTTGATTTCCTGTTTGCTCGTCCCAGATTGCCATGATCTCCTCCATTTGGGCTTCCATAGCCCTTCTCTCCAGCTCTTTGGGGGTCATTTCTCTTACCTTTGGCTCCCTGCAAGTGATGTACCTTCGTGTAATAGACTTTACCTCCATAGGACCATTGTGCCTTTCTGTTTTTTTTTTAATAGTACTCAATTACCTCCTCGTTGATGGTGAATGTGAGCACTCCCTTCCTTACGCTTATGTTCGCATCAACAGTTGCTAAGAAGGGTCTACCTAAAATGATGGGACAAGCAGGGTCCTCTGTCATATCAATAACTAAGAAATCGGTATGGACAAAGAACATACCTACTTGTATTGGTACATCGTCCACCATGCCTGTAGGGATGACCACAGTGTTGTTCGCCATATATAATCTTGCATCCACATGCTTTATGGCTCCCATCTTGACTTTGGACCAGATGGATAAGGGCATGTTCCTGGCACTGGCTCCTAAGTCGCATAAAGTATTCAATTTATATTGACCAAATCCAATAGTACGTTATAGAAAACTTACCTGGATCTGGCCTTTTATTTGGTAGGTCTATCTTACTGTATTCATCTGCGATCTCATCCATCGATCGCTTCTTTCTTAGGATGTCTTTGAGGAACTTGACATATTATGGTATCTCTTGAAGGGCTTTTGTGAAAGGAATAGTGACGTTGAGTCTCTGAAGCATCTTCATGAAACGCTGTAACTTTTTCTCTACTAGGTACTTCAAAGTTTGTGTTGGAAATGGCAGCATCTTCTTCTTCTTTGGTGAAGCTGGTGTCGGGTGAGTTGACTCGACGTCGACTAGTGTAGACTCAACGTCGAGTGAAGTTGCAGGAGATTGTTCGTGATATCGAAGGGGTGACTCGACATCGAAATGTGACTCGATGTCAACATGTGACTTGACGTCGACGGGTGACTCGACGTCGACTGGGTTAGCAGCTACCTCCTCCGTTGTTTTTTTGGGCGTTTGCAGCTGTCACCAACTCCTTCGATTCATGGCAGCCCACTTTCATGCAGATTTACCCTTAGGGTTAGGTTCAGAAGATCCAGGGAGGGTACAAGATTGTTTGGAGACGGATGAAGCCAATTCACCAATCTGGGTCTCCATAGTTTCCCGCTAGATGTCAATCTCCCCAAGTCTAGAGTTAATGTCGTGCAGTTGAGTGTCGATGGAATTGATGGACTGCTTGCTTCTGTGTGATTCCTCCGCATCTCATCAAGAATAACCTACAAGTCATCTTTCTTACCTTCCATGTCAGGGTGACCAGGAGCTTTGTAGGGCGGGGGTCTCTTTGGTATTGGGGTTGGCGATAATAGCTCCAATTCTATTGCTAATGTTGACCTGAGTAATTTCCCCCCGCATAACGCGCCTCTTTGTGGGTCTCTGCAAGTTGTACTTGATCGGCATGTGGGCACGCAGTAGTGTTGTGCCTCACAGACCCACATTCCAAACTAGGTTAGTTTTTAGACAGAAATTTTACCTGTTTGGTGAGACGACGTAGCTGATTGTTGTGAAACTACTCCCTGACGTTCGGATCAACTTTCTTAGGTGGCTCATATAGGGGCATAGATGGGGCAGGCCTTTCATACCTTTTTTCAGAGGTCGTAGAAGTCTCATATGTGTTATCGTAGTTGGCCAACGTCTCAAAGGTTTCCCAACCACGTCGTGGTGTGTACTCGAGATACCTATAAGCCATATAGTTGTGGATCCGCTCCTTTGCTGGCGCATCTAGGCAGTTGAAGATGATTTCCTAGATTACATAGGGTGACTGTTCGTGCGTAGGACAGGATTTTAGCAGTCTCTTGTAGCGCTCCCAGACCTTGGCAAGTGGTTCCCCTAGCTTCTGTTTGAAAGCCGTAATCTGCTATCTGAGCTGCACTGTTTTGGCTGGAGGTAGAAACTTGTTAAGAAACAAATTCCTTAGTTCGTTCCACGTGTGAATAGATTGTGGAGGCAAACCCTCTAGCCACTGTGAAGCTACTTCTGCATGGGACCAACGAAAAGCCTTTAGTTTTAGGTATTCTAGATTGGCGTCATCTGCAATAGCATCACACAAATCTAGAAAAACAGTAACAAGCTCTAAAGTGCATTCAGTGGGTTTCCTCTGAAATTGATTCCTCCTAATATCAGAAATAAAAGAAGGACGAATTTCAAAGTCAACGCGCGGGAGAACGATTGGTGATTCTGGAACTTCCAGAGTAGGGTGCAGACACTCCTTTGTGTTTGCAGGGACATGCTGAAGCTGTTCCTCGAGCTCTCTTCTGGCATTGACTTCGCGGTCCACCCTTGCTTCCCACCTTTGTTGATTCATTTGATATTCCGGCTCTCGTTGACCGTATTCTGTCTGTTTGATGGTGAACTCCTCTACCTGTCTACGGAGTTGCTCAAACTCCTGCGCCGGTGTGAGCTGAACCTCATTCTCGTTGTTAGTAGTTGGCACTAGTCCTCTCCTTAGCATTTGTTGAAGATGTAAGAATCATTCGGGTTCGATAATGTGTGTGCGATTAGTTCTTTGCACGCACCTGTAAAAAACAAAAAGAAAAATAAAAGAGTAAAAGGGAACTAAAAAGGGCGCGATTGATTACTTTCCCGGCAACGACGCCAAAATTTTTTGTGGAGGGAAATCAAATAACGAAATAAATATAAAATATAAAGAACAAAACCAACTCCCTGTCCAATCAAATAAAATACAAGACACCCTTCCGTTGTAGTGGTAAGGTGTTCAGGATCGTATCCACGAGGAAGCGTGTCAGCACTCGCCTTTCAAGTTGCAAATCGCCCTGCTGTCGACTTCAAAAGATCACTCGACGTCGACTGCACAGTCGATTTCCTGTAAAGCTGCACAACAGAAGACAAGCTAGACTCGACGTTGAGTGGGACTCGATGTCGACTCAATGTACTCGATGTCGATAGGAACTCGATGTCGGGTTGTCATAGTAGCAAAAATCGTAACTGTTGCAATAAAAATAAAGACAAAAATAAACACAGATTAAGATAATTCGAATCAATAAGATAAACGCTTCCAAGGTCATGGTTTCAACACCACAACGGTAACCATGTGAAAATCATGCCAAAGATATAAAAATCATGTCTTTTAACTTTCGTCATTAACAATTAAGAAGATAGAGACTTTCGCATAAACCCTAATTGTTACTACCCTTTTCACATAATTAATCCAAATTTGCATTAAGATCATTTTCACTTCAATAACACAAATAAGGATCACAATCGACTGTGGTAGAAGAATCATGTAAATCAAGGATAAAAGATGAAATCGCAATAAAAGTTGTACATTTGATGCATTATCTTACATGGTGATAATTCACGACAATGGGCTTTTTGCAACGACTTTCGTCGTTGCCAAAATCTGTTTTTCTAGAAGTGTAACTTTCGTCATTAACAATTAAGAAAATAGAGACTTTCACATAAACCCTAATTGTTACTATCCTTTTCACATAATTAATCCAAATTTGCATTAAGATCACTTTCGCTTCAATAACACAAATAAGGATCACCTTCGACTGTGGTAGAAGAATCATGTAAATCAGGGATAAAAGATGAAATCGCAATAAAAGTTGTACCTTTGATGCATTATCTTACATGGTGATAATTCATATTTCATATAGGCATTATAGGTATTTTTTATTGCAATTAGGTAGTGGTTTTTCTATTGCTTGAGTCTAGTTTCATATATTGCTTGTGAAGTATTCGAGTTCGGAATCTACGTCTTTTTAGTGTTTATTCTGCAGAATTACATTCTGACTTTCAATGGACTTTGGAAGAGCTTAAGAGACATGTTATGGAGCATATGGAGGCTAAGGAGGAAGCTAGAGAGGAGCAAGGAAGGACGACATTGGTGTTTATTGAAGACGATTGAGGAAAGTCAGACACTGCATAGGCGGCGCCCGTCGTGGGTCGGTTTCCAGCAAATGCGATTTTAGATCCGAAACTATTATTTCCTATTATTATATTCTATTCCTACTAGGGTTTTGGCCGACTCTTTGAGAGACTTTATTAGACTATTTCAGTTCTATTCAGTTAGAGGTTGATTGTTGTGAGACTATGAACACAATTATAGAGAGAGAGAGAGAGAGTGAGAGAGAATTGACCAATGAATTGCTAAACTCATAGTTTTGCCTGTGATTCGAAGACATGGTTGTTTGGATTGTGAGGATTTGATTATATTTGGTTATTCATATTCTTAGTTATCATCTTGTGCTTAATTATTATATTTGTGTTCCTTTTTCTATACTTGATCACCATGTTAGGAATTGCATATTAGCTATGAATTCGTTGTTGTTTTCTCGATAGCAAACAAAAGTATTGAGATAGTGATGTTTCTTTGTCTTTGTAGTGGATGATTTCAATTGATCTATGTTGAGGATATTCGATTAGGGCTGAGTTCGGTATGCGCCTATTAGTCTTAATTGCGTTGAGTCAATGTGCCAATTGGTCTTGATTACTTGAGTCCTTAATGCTCTTCCTTAGTGATATTGAATAAGATGAGTGAATCTCTGTGGGTCTCTCAACTTTAGTCAAGTAGACCTATGAATATGAATAATTAATAGATCAATCTGAGGACCATGAATTCCAACCATTGTCAGAGAATTGCAGGTGAAATGTTCTTTCCTGCGACTCGCTTCAACAAACTTAAGAAGGAGTTATCCAGTATTGAGCAATCACCTACGAAGAGTCTTTATGAGTATGTTGAGCGGTTCAAGAAGCTTAAGGGTAGTTTTCCGCCACATGGTATACCCGAGGATGATCTAGTGCTATATCTTTATGAAGACTTGCTTGACACAAATAGGAGTTTCATCAATGCTACCAACGGAAGAGATATTTTGGATAAAACACCTCAGGAAGCAATGCAAATTTTTGAAGGATTGGCTAATGCATCGCAACAATATGGGAGACACCAAGGAGTTAGAGGAGTTCATAAGTTGTATAGTTCAAGAGATGGGCACAACGATGATATCGATAGGCTTATGGCGATAGTAAACAAGATGGCTATGCAAATGAATCAACCCCATCAGCCTAGACCTTGTGGTGTTTGTGGAGATCCAACTCATCCGAATGATAAGTGTCCCTTGATTCAGGAGGACACCGCTGAAGTAAATGTTATGGATTATGGACCTCGCCGCAACTTTGGTAACAATTACAATCAGGGCTACAATTCAAACTATCAAAGTGGATTCAACGGTATAGGCCAGCATCAACTAGTTCCTTTTCAGAGAGGACAATTTGAGAATCGTCCTAGAAACACTCAACAAGAAGATAAAGATGAGACATTGAGGTTGTTATTGGACAAGATGGGTGTTCAAGAAAAGTTGATGAGTCAGATGGCTAAGGAGATTAGTGAATTAAAAGCGAAAGATTTGGGAAAGTTACCATCTTAGGTGGTAGTGAATCTAAAGGAGAATGTTAGTGACATGATCCTTAGAGGAGGTCAACAAGTGAAAGTGCCACTTAGGAATGTTGAAGAGAGGCCTAGGGAAGAAGTTGATTTGGGAAATAAAGAGGACGAGACAGAATTGGAGACACATTGCATAGAGGGCGCCTGCCGCCCCTCACCACGGCACCCGCCGCCTCCTCCGGTGACGGATCCGACTTCTGACGTTGTTTAATCCCTGAAGAAATCTTCTAAAGAGTGGTCTTCTGAGGATTCAAGACCTGCACCGCCCTTTCCTCATGCCTTAAGATCTTATCGTAAGTAGAAAGATGAACAAATTCTTTATGACAGTTTTGCTCATTTTGAGGTAAATATTCTACTTTTCAATTTAATTAAAATTGTGCCTCGATATGCAAAATTTTTGAAAGAACTATGCACGATGAAACACAAGCAAAGGATGCGAAAGAAGGAAAAGGTAAGTTTAAGTGAGCATGTTTCTGCTTTACTTCAGAAACGATTGCCTGAAAAGTTCGAAGATCGAGGTATGTTTACTATTCCATGTGCAATAGGTAATGCTAGATTCACCAAAGCTATGTTAAACCTAGATACTTCAATCAATGTTATGTCTTATAACGTTTACATGTTCTTGAGTCTCAATGCATTGTCTGAAACTGGTGTTACTATACAACTCGCTGATCGTTCTAGTATTAAGCCTAAAGGAGTTGTTGAGGATGTTTTGGTAAAGGTAAATGATTTGATATTTCTAGCTGATTTCTTCATTCTAGACATGGAACAAGGTATGCATAAAACCCCAATTATCTTGGGAAGGCCATTCTTGCGAATGGCTAAGACTAAGATTGATTGTTTTGAAGGTTCACTAACTATGGAGTTTGATGGTAGAAAGATTGAGTTTTCTATATTTGAGTCTATCTTTTCTTCTGCCATTGATTCTGTAGATGTTCTTGACTGTAATGAAAGTAATCACAGGAATGAATCAAATGGTTTGTTAGATGCTTCTGTTGAAACTGAATCTATGAATCTTGAATTTTCTAACAAAGATGAAATTGGATTAGGGAAAGATGACATTGAGAGGAAAATTGAGGATTTGTTTAAGTCACATGACAATGTGTCTAATGCAAATGATTCTATTGTTATTCCCTATGAGAAATCGATTCCTAACAATGTTAAGGTTTTTGCAATTGCAAGACAACCTCCAGGAGTAACTCATTTCAAGAAGGAATCGATGGGTGCAATTGATGGATATGTTGGAGAAGTTCCTAAAGTTCCCCCTCTTGTCTTGAAAAGAACGGGTGTGGAGGATCTTGATGGAATAACTTGATCAAAAAATGCATCACGTCGGGCCAAAGACGTGAAACAAATGCGCTTCTTGGGAGGAAACCCAAGGTAGTTAGGTAGTAATATTTCTATTTTTGCAATTAGTTTTCAATTCAATAAAGTAGGATCAATCGTGTCGCTGAATTTCAGAAGCTATGGTAAGTTAAAACCTTTGTTGGGTCGAGTTTTGATTGATTTGGAATGCGGAGTCACATTCTGTGGACACGGCGCCCGCCGCCCGTCACACGGCGTTCGCCGCCCCCTGTCCGCCCGATGAATCCGAATTTTGGTAAAATTGGAAGGGAAGTTTCTATCTTTCTTATTTTTTGTTATTTTCGTTTTAGGACAGTTTTTTTTTATTAGATTATTTTCTATCTATTTTTAGGGTTAGATTATTTCTATCTATCTTATGTTAGTTTATTTTATCTTTTACTTATTTTCCATTTATCTTAGGATTAGATTATTTTTCTTTTTAGGTCGGTTTCCTTATTTCCTAGGATTAGATTTTCTATCTTTTATATTTCTATTCTATCCAGTTCAAATATTTTTTATTTTTCTTTTTGATAGATATTCCCTCCAACTCACCTTATATTGCTACTCCCTATTTTGAGTCAACCAAGCTTGCTCAAGAAATCTACAAAACCCAAAAGCCTACTTGAATCCATTCCAAAAACCTAAAGCCTTGTGTTTCAATTGATTCTATCCACCAAACCACTTTTCATCATTATCCTGCATCCACAAAATTCAACCTTTCCCATACCATTCCCCTACCTGTCACCAAAGATCCCTTTGAAACCAAGTTGTTCGAGAAAGTTTCAAGTTTGGAGGAGTGTGATGTTGGTTTTCCTACGTTTTCACTCGGATTCGAAGTTCTGAGTACACAATGCCCGCCGTCCCTGCAGAGAGCCCGTCTTTTGGTCCTTTTTGTGGTTTTTCTTCTGTTTTGCCTCGAGTGCATTATGTCTCGTGCTCCTAAGATGGATGCTCCAACCTATTTATTTAGAGTTCAGAAGGAGCGTTGGTTCCAGCTAAGGGATGTGAGTTACCAATCGACTCGATTCTTTCATCTTGAGACATTGCAGAGGCTTGTTCTTCGTGGTCCGGTATCTTTGTTGTTGGATAAGGGAGGTCTAGCCAAACTCATATCGATGAGTGCACCGACTTATCCTGTTTTGGTGCGTGAGTTCCTGTCAACTCGGGATGTGCGATCTGATAAGGACGTCCGTTTTATATTATTGAGTATTGAATGCTCGATTCAAAAAGAATTTATATCCCTTGCGTTGAGAATGCATATACCTTGGTCTAAGCCTTGGCGTCGGAGCTTGTCTGCTACCACACCTGCTGAGACTTGAGCTATAGTTTCAGGCCATTCTTGAGGGATCGAAAACTTTCACGATTATTTGATTACGCACCCTGCCCTTTGGCTATGTCACATGGTGTTGACCCCTGCATTCTATGGTTCTGCTGATCCGATGGTTATTCCCAAAAGGATGTGGATGTGGTTGTAATGTTTGATGCCAGAGGCCGAGTATGTACCAGATTGGATAGAGTTGTTTCTAGTTGCTTGCGCAGACGCACTTCAGAGAAGAGATGATATGAGTGCCCATATTGTTGCTTTTGGTGGCATGATTACTCTCATAGCACGCTATATGGGTATGGATTTGAGCTCCCTGCAACCCTCGACGTCGCCTTTTTATTATGATATTTCTTCCCTACTGAGCGCTCGTCTGATTGAAAGGGTAGTTCGCCCTGACAGTAGCCAGTGTTTCCACTGGTTATTTGGCGCAAAGGGTAACCACCACCAGTATCTTCCTGTGCATTTACATGTTGGCCCTACTTTGAATGCTTTCTATGTTCGTCATGTTCCAAAACCTACTGATACGTTTGGGATACCCGATCCTTCGCCTGTGGGCTTCAGATCAAGAACCACGCCGTATATTTGCTAAGATCTTGCAATGCTCTTTGATATCTCCTGATTTGGAACAATTCAAACAAGTAATTAGAATTCTGATTTAGCGACGGATTTCAACACTTAGTAATTCCAGCAATAGAATCTCAGAATTTAGCGACAGAAAAAACAAAACGAAGAACAGCGAGGAAAGCGAGGGAGAATAGCGAGGACTGGGCGCGCGGGTCTCGGGCACACAGGCTCTAGGCCTCAGGGTGTGCGGGTGTTAGCGCTGGCGAGGACGCGGACGCTGGCAGCAAAGGAGACCGCGAGCGAAGACGCGGAAGCGAGCGCCTGGGAGCCGGGTGCGCGGAAGCGGGAGTGGGAGCGAGGCGAGGCGCCTGGAGTGGCCTTGCTCGCTGGGAGCGGCTCTGCTTGCGGGTGTGGCCAAGCGCTGGAGTCCTCGGCTATGCGGCTGTGTCAACTAGGGCTGTGCGCAGGGGTTCTCGATTTCGACAAGAACCAAGGTGAGGGTTTGGTTGTGATTTCCGAAAACTTCCATGAACACAAGAGCAAGATAGCTTTTTGGGATTGATAACCAAGAACCCTTTAATCCATAAAGGGGTTCTCAATTCTATTTCAATCTGATTAATTCAAAGTGCATAAACATGAATATATAGTAAAGCTATGGAAGATCTTACCAATCCTTCCTTGCAAAGGAAAGGGGTTTGGATAGATCTATTATATCTAGAGATAACTAAAATAAACCTAAGATAAATATTTCCTAATAAAGATAAATGTTTAATAACTTGGTGGCCAAGGATTATATCTAGAAGAGATATAATTAATTCCACCTTATTTATCTAAATTGCATAAAATAATAATTAATAAAATAATAAACTAATTTGAAGACTAGAACCGGCCCACACATTCAAGCTACTCGACATGGGCCTCAAGAGCACTCGGCATGGGCCAAGGCCCACTCGATATGCATCTTGAAATCTTCTTCCATGGTGGCGCCTTCTTCTTCCTCTTGAGGGCAAGACTCTTTGCCATCAATGGCCCTCGAATCGGTCTTAAGAGCTCGCCTGGATCAAGGTTATTGTTGGACCCACAGAAGGTCATCTTGATCCGCATCACCTGCTGGGATGGTTGTGGACCCGTACTCTTCAAGCAGATTTCTTCTAGGAGATAAGGCCGATGATGATTCTGATATCCCCACTGAGAGCAGTTCTCTGTTTGAGCTCATGGTGATCCTTGACAGTCGCTTGACGAGTATGGGCGATCAGCATCTGAGAAGTTTTCGTAGACTACATGAGCATCAGTTGATTCTTAGTAAGAAGATAGAAGAGATACATACATGTGTTCTGAAGTCCGGGCCGCGGATACTTCAAGAAATCAATCAGCGGTCTGGATCTCAGACCCCGCCTTCACAGTAATTGGTTAGTCATTTGCTTCCTTCAAACCCTTTATTTTTATTTTTCATTGTTCCTTTTTGTGTTTTTATGCATTGATGACAATGCAACATGAAGTGTGTGTGTGTGTGGGTGGGTGGGGAGAAGTGAAGTGAATTAGTTAGGTTAGTTCATGTTTGAATTTCTGTTTTTGAATTTTGTTATGTGTTTTATGTTATAGAAAATGTCAAAAATGGAAAAAAATAGTGAAAAATGGAAAAAAAATTAAAGAAAAAAAAGTGAGTCTTGTTTGTTGTTTTGCATATTGTGTTATCAAAGGTTTCCATCTACTTTGAGTTTGTCCTATTTTGAATTTATACTAGCATGATCTTATAAATCCCACGGAATTCTGGAATGATTTGATCTTATCCTGAAAATTGGTTTTTATGTGAAATATGATTAGGCATATGTAATTGAGCATGTATGATCTAAGTTTGGGAATATGCTTGGAATTCAACAAAATTTTATCCCAGTGAGATATTTTTGGCCTTATAAGGGATACATTTATATTCCTTTTGCTTTTCTTGTTTGATTTACTCTTCCTATGCATTTATCATTGAGTATTGTCATGGTTATCTACAACTCTTCATATGCATTTATCATTGAGTATTACCTTATGTTACATCTTGCTTTGAAGCCAATTTGAGCATTTAGCCTTTTTATTGATAGCGCCACAAAATTATTATTCATAAGCCTATGATGAGTCTTACCCTTATTCCGGGGGAATTGAGATTTTGAGTGGGTTATGGAATCTATTTTGGAGATTGAGGAGAATGATCTAAAGTGTTATGGTTTATGGTTTTGAGAAGATGTAATACTATGTGCTTATTTATTACCTCATTTTTATGCATTTGGTTTTCATGTATTTTGGGTTCAAAAGAAAAAGAAAAAAAAAATCGAAAGAAAGAAGAAAAAGAGAAAAAAAAAATAAAGAGCCATTTATTTTATTTTTGCATAATGAGGAAGAATTGGATTTATGTTGGTTAGAAGTTATTTTGGTTGAGTGTTGAGATTTCATGATATGTGAGATGATTATGAGATGAAATATGATTTGATGATATGTGAGATAATTATGAGATGAGATATGATGATTATATTGAGATATGTTATGCGTTTGTGACTTTATGTAATTGAGTTGGTTTGTTTTATGTTGGGAGTTTTGGAATCTTATTTTCCCGGAATTTATAGCATCACATGATCAAATACAATTTCTTGCCTTATGTTTCTACCAAGCCCCATTACAACCCCGCTGAATGGAATCTTCTATAAAGGTTTCCATTGAGTGAAAGTCCTCTTGATGTCCTTATTTTTGCATTGACGTATCCAGTGGAGATTTTGTGATATAAATGTCAATATTTGAGTTGATGCTTGTATATGGAATTGAGGTGAGTGTATGCTTAAAGCCCAAACACATGAAAGTGAGAGATACACATTTTATCCTTGGTAAGGTTGAATTTTTGAGCATGCAAGCAACTTGATCATATATATACATGTTATGACGGTTATATGCTTTGATTATATTTGCACTATTGATGATGTTGATTTTGATGAGTAAAGTTATGAAAGAATTTCCTGTGGGATGCGTAGATTATGTTTTGCTTTATGGTTGCTTGAGGACAAGCAAGAGTTAAGTGTGGGGGGATTTGATAATGCATATTTCATATAGGCATTATAGGTATTTCTTATTGCAATTAGGTAGTGGTTTTTCTATTGTTTGAGTCTAGTTTCGTATATTGCTTGTGAAGTATTAGAGCTCGGAATCTACACCTTTTTAGTGTTTATTCTGCAGAATTACATTCCGACACTTGAATGGACTTTGGAAGAGCTTGAGAGACATGTTTGGAGCATATGGAGGCTATGGAGGAAGCTAGAAAGGAGCAAGGAAGCACAACATTGGAGTTTATTGAAGACGATTGAGGAAAGTCGGACACTGCATAGGCGACACCCACCACCATTTGCACGGCGCCCGTCGTGGGCCGGTTTCTAGCAATTGCGATTTTGGATCCGAAATTATTATTTCCTATTATTATATTGTATTCCCACTAGGGTTTTGGCCGACTCTTTGAGAGGCTTTATTAGACTATTTCAGTTCTGTTTGTTGTGAGCCTAAATTGCCATGTTTTACATATACTTTTTTATTGATTTCTGCATACATTTCTTACATAGGGGTTAGAATAATACAGAATCTATGTAGTTTATGTTTATATGCAATATATGGAGGTCTACACAAGTTTTTGTTATATTTCGCAGAAATCGGACGCACTTTGGAGCTTAAAGGAAAGTCATGAAGAAGCTAAGGATAGCGCAGCTGGAGAAAACGCCATTTTTCACCATTCATCATTCTGAATCAAACTTTGATGTCTGCATGAGAGTTGTATCCGTCGGAAAGAGCTTTCCAACACATGCTCATATGCGTCAATCAGACGAACGAGGACTCGGGAAAGTGCATTTCAAGAACAGAGCAGAATGCTGAAAGCAAACCAGTTCTACTCGACGTCGACCAGACTTGGTCGAGGTCGAGTACATCAAGAAGAAGATAGGACCCTTCACGGTGAACAAGATCCATTAAGGAGGACTACAGCTCATGGACAAAAATGGAGTCATGTTTGAAGCCCAAGCTACATGGGCCCTGCAAATGCCACCTTGAGCTTAATAGAGAAAGTCAGTCTAGCGACTATAAAGTCTCGAGCTTGTAAATAGACATTTAGTTTTTTGATTTTTGGACATTGTTGTTTTTGGTTTTTTGTTTTGGACATTATTTTAAGTTTTTCTATTGTGGATATTTTTCGTCTAACGAATCTTGCAGGTAAGAGAAGCTGCAGATCTACTCGACGTCGAGTAGAACTCCTCGACATAGACCACACACATCGAGCAAAAAGGAGCATGTGGTCGAGAAGGCCACCCTAGAGGCAACAGGTTACTCGATCTCGAGTATACTCGGTCGATGTCGACCAAACAACTCGAAGTCGACCAGCCCTTGTCGATGTTGACCAGTTCTACAGCAACATTGCACTCGATTTCCGACAATCAACACACCTATCTAGTGATTTTCTTTCTTTACCCTTGTTTTTATACAGTGAGGACACTGTAATGTTTAAGTATGGGGTGGGGAAAGGGCTTATTTTGTGCATATTTGATTTTATTTGCCAATATGTGTGCATGTTTTTATGATATTTATTGAATTGCTTATACATGGCTACTTTGGATTTCATCTTCTATTTATGTGCTTATGTGCATATTTTGTGCATATCTGATTTTATTTGACAATATGTGTGCATATTTTTATGATATTTCTTGAATTGCTTATACATAGCTACTTTGGATTTCATATTCTATTTATGTGTTTATGTGCATGTTTCCCAAAGTTTATTAAAACTACCCCCATTGAAAATTTTGATTAGTGTCATGGAAGCTTTAATTGAACTTGTTGATAGGAGGAAATTGAGTTTAAAATATAAAGTAATAAATCAAACCAGATTCGTGCCCACACAAATAATTACAAGACTCCCTCCCTATGCAGTAGTGGAAAGTCAGGATCGATCCACGAGGAAGCGTGTCAGCGGATCTCAGGTAGTTGTAAATCTCCCAGACAGAAAAGCAAACAAAAAGACAAAAAGGAAGACAGAAATAACAAAGCAAAGCAGAAAATAAAGCAAGGACACAAAAGCTACTCGATATCGAGCAACAGTCCTCGATATCGACTACAACAAGTCGACAATAGAAACTCAGAAATCACAGCAAGCAACTCGATCTAGGCAAAGTCTCCTCGATATCGAGTAAACAGTACTCGATATCAACAACACTTCCTCGGTATCGACAAAGAACAGAAACTGTAAAATTGCAAACTTCGAACACAGAACTCAGATTTCGGTGAAATAAACTCAATAAACTAAAATACTTCCAAAGCCAGGGTATCAACACCACAACGATAACCATGCAAAGTAACACATAAAGGCATAAAAGATCATGCTTTCCATCAAATAACTTTCGTTATTAACAAATAGGAATATAGAGGCTTTCGTATAAACCCTAATTGTTACTAACCCTTTTTCACATAATTAATCCAAGTTGCATTAAGATCACTTTCACTTCAATAACACAAACAAGGATCACCTTCAACTCTCGCAAAAGAATCATGCTCATAGGGATAGAAGATGAATTGCATCAAAAGATTGTACCTTTACCGCATCACCTCACATGGCCACCGTCGGGCTCACCCCGACCCTAGAAGTGGGTGGACTACTCGCTCTTCATTATCAAGAAACTCATTAATAGTAAAAGGAAATAACTTTGCATTAAATTAAACTAAAAAGAAAGCTTACAACCGAACAAGCCAAATCCGCTTTCGCCTTTCCGCCTTGCTCGCCACAAACTCTCTCTTTCTCTATGTAACTACTTACTTGTTCTTTTTGAAATTGAATGAATAAAAACCAGCCCCTAAGGCTTTCTTTATAGTGCTCAAACCCCGCTAATCAAGGAAAGAACAACTATATCTATATCTAAATCTCTTTATCTAAAAGCTTAAAGATAATTAAATAAATGGAATAAAGGAATTAAATCCATAAAGGAAATTATATCTAAAGTAGCAAAATATCTTCTTGTGTGGGTAGATCTTCTCCATAGATAGAACTTGATAGGTGTGGATAGATCTCGACAAACTCGGACAATCTTCGGCTCCAAGCAATCCAAAACCGCGTCGGACAGCTCACCGCGTAACGCGGCTCAGGATGGCGCTCCTCGATATCGAGTAAACTACTTGATATCGAGTAAAAATGACGTCGACTTCAACTGGCTCGATGATGTCGGGTAGCAGGTCCTCGATCTGACTCGACATGTGGTTCTGGGGTCCTCGATATCCACAACTTTCGTCGATATCGAGTAAGCTGTGTCATCGACTTGCTTGGCCTGGTGTTGTCGAGCAGCCTCTCCTCGACATTGCTCGGACATGTGATTCTGGGTTCATCGATATCGAGGAGAGTGCTTGCTCCGCATCGGGTTGTCTGGTCAGGTCGAGCAGTGCTCCTTGGCTCCTCGATCAGGCTCTCCTCCTCGACTCCGGGCTGGCTTTCACTTCTTGTCGATATCGAGTAGTTTACTCGATATCGAGTAACTCTCTGGAGTCGAGTTGGCTCGTCTTCAGTTTCTCGATCTGCTCTACTCGACCAGCACTGCTCGGACATCCTTTGTCGATATCGAGTAAAAGAACTCGATATCGAGTAACTCTGGGCTCCAGCTTGATTCATTCTGGTTCTGTAGTCCTTTGACCTTGGACTTCTGTAGCTGATTTCCAAGTTTTTTGTCTTTTCTCAGAACTGTTGTAAATTGCCTCGAATTCTGCAAATTTAAACAGAAACTGGTGTAGATTCCATAATTTGGCAAATAAACATAAACTACATAGATTCTGTATTATTCTAGCCCAAATGCATGAAATGTATGCAGAAAACGATATAAAAGTTATTGTAAAACATGGCAGATTCAGCTCACAACAGAACTCGACGATGCAAAATTGAATTCATTAGAGATATAGCATGAAATTGTCTAGTAAAGGGAAGTCACAATGAAATGCATATTTCTTGAAAACCATGAAAGGAGGTAAAATTTGAAGTTGCTTTTGGCATGTTGCATGATAAGAGGATGGAGGGCTTTATATTTCCATATATGCTCATATTGTTATATCATAGCCTTACCTATGCTTATGCATCACAAAAGTCATATTATGCCTTATTTCAATTATTGCTCCACATGATCTAAATATTGCCCATTCTTTACCTTATTTCCTATCCGGGGATTAAGTTGAGAATGAAAGCTACATTATGGAGATTGTTATATGGTGTTTGTGTTGTTGTTATTATCATATTTGGAGTTTGGCAGGAAAAGTTTGAAAAATTATGGAAAATTTAATGAGTGAAAGAAAATCCTGTCACCTCAGGAGATAAAGGTAGATCGACCCTGCCTGCGTTGAGATAATAGTTCCGCAGGATGGGACACCAAGGTGAGGAGTCCAAAGCACTAAATCTACGGGGCCATTCATGACACCCATGTTTGCGACTCGCGAGAAGGCAGTGATGAGGTTAGAGAGGTAAAAGCATAATATTGAAAAAAGCATTGAGCGAATGAGTGAAAGGTGAGAAATCAAAGGAAGAAGGAATGTGGTATGAAAGTTTGGAAAATACTCCATTTCCCCGGATCATTAACACCACATGGCAAAAAATTGTCCACCTTTAGCCTTTTACCAATCTACTCCTTATTGAGCATAAATTAAAGTCCTCTTGATTATTAATGCTTTGTCACGAATTAATGTTTTTTCCATAACCCTCCTTTTGTGTGTAGAAGTTGCTTTTATTCACAGGCATTGATTTGTGACATAAGTACCTTTGCGAGGATGGTAATTGATTGCGGGGACATATGACAATGAATCTATGATGTTAAGAGTTTTGATTTCTTCCCGTGTATGACAATTAAAAGTATTTCTTGAGGACAAACAAGCTTAAGTATGGGGTGTTTGTTGTGAGCCTAAATTGCCATGTTTTACATATACTTTTATATTGATTTCTGCATACATTTCATACATATAGGTTAGATTAATACAGAATCTGTGTAGCTTATGTTTATGTGCAATATATGGAGGTCTACACAAGTTTTTGTTATATTTCGCAGAAATCGGACGCACTTTGGAGCTTAAAGGAAAGTCATGAAGAAGCTAAGGATGGTGCAGCTGGAAAAAACGCCATTTTTCACCATTCATCATTCTGAATCAAGCTTTGATGTCTTCATGAGAGTTGTAGCCCTCGGAAAGAGCTTTCCAACGCATGCTCATATGCGTCAATCGGACCAAAGAGGACTCGGGAAAGTGCGTTTCAAAAACAGAGCAGAATGCTAAAAGCGAACCAGTTCTACTCGACGTCGACCAGACTTGGTCGAGGTCGAGTACATCAAGCCCAGAAAGTTACACGGAGTCGAGCAGAGCCACTCGAGGAGCGAAGCTTGGTCGACGTTGACCAGACTTGGTCGATGTCGAGGAGAAGTCGACGAGTCTGGGAGTTGTCGAGCTCAAGTACAATCCAAGAGTGAAGACCTTACTCGACGTCGAGGAGACTTGGTCGACGTCGAGGAGATTCCAGAAGTTGTCTGAGTCAAGATCGAGGAGAAATTCAAGCATTGTGGTTACTTGCAAGCCAAGATTCGAGATATTCTATCAAGATACATCAAGTTCTATCAAGAGAAGGAAGATCTATCCACATTAGTCCTATTTCCTTTTAGATTTAATTATTTTATTTCCAAATTTTATCTTATATTATTAGATAGATTTAGATATAGTTGTTCCATCCTAGAATAGCTACATGGAACACTATAAATAAGGTCTTAGGGGCTGAGTTTTAATCATTCAATTTGAGTTACAATTAGTTACATATAGCGAGTAAAGAGAGAGTCTTGGAGCCGAGTGGAGTTTGTGAAGCGAGAGCGGAGTTGGCTTTATTCGGTTGTAAGTCTTATTTAGTTTTATTTAATGCGATTTAGTTCCCTTTTATTATTGATGTGTTTCTTGATGATGAAGAGCGAGTAGTCACCCAACTTCTAGGGTCGGGGTGAGCACGACGGTAGCCATGTAAGGTGATGCGGTAAAGGTACAATCTTTTGATGCGATTTCGTCTTCTATCCCTATGAGCATGATTCTTTTGCGAAAGTTGAAGCTGATCCTTGTTTGTGTTATTGAAGCAAAAGTGATCTTAATGCAACTTGGATTAATTATGTGAAAAAGGGTTAGTAACAATTAGGGTTTATGCGAAAGCCTCTATCTTCCTACTTGTTAATAACGAAAGTTATTTGATGAAAAGCATGATCTTTTATGCATTTGTGTGTTATTTTACATGGTTATCGTTGTGGTGTTGAAACCCTGATCTTAGAAGTCTTTAGTTTATTGATTTATTTCATCAAAGTTCGTGTTCTGTGTTGCGAAAAGTTGCGAATTAAGTTTCTGTTGTTAGTCGATATCGAGCAGTTTTGGTCGACGTCTAGGAATGTTGGTCGACGTCGAGTAAGCTTTGTCGAGATCGACCAGTTCTGCTTTGGTTTTCGTTTTCTAGTTGCTTTCTGCTTGGTATTGCTTTTTGTTTTAGTCAACAGCCTAGTCGAAGTCGAGTACCTTACTCGAAGTCAAAGACTGCTTCTGGTCGAATTCGCATTGTTTCTGACACGCTTCCTCGTTGATCGATCCTGATTGCCTTCTACTACAACGGGAGGAAGTCTTGTATTTATTTGCTGAGACAGGGAGTCAGTTTGCTTTATATTTTATTTATATTTCATACTTGACCATCCTCCTGCAACAACACTATTCAGTTAGAGGTTGATTGTTGTGAGACTATTAACACAATTAGAGAGATAGAGAAAGAGAATTGGCCTATGAGTTGCTAAACTCATAGTTTCGTCTGTAATTCGAAGACATGGTTGTTTGGGTTGCGAGGATTTGATTCTATTTGGTTATCATATTCTTAGTTATCATTTTGTCCTTAATTATTATATTTGTGTTCCTTTCTATGCTTGATCACCATGTTAGGAATTGCATCGTAACTATGAATTCGTTGTTGTTTTCTCGATAGCAAACAAAAGTATTGAGATAGTGATGTTTATTTGTCTTTGTAGTGGATTATTTCAATTGATCTATGTTGAGGATATTCGATTAGGGCTGAGTTCGGTATGCGCCTATTAGTCTTAATTGCGTTGAGTCAATGTGTCAATTGGTCTTGATTACTTGAGTCCTTAATGATGTTCTTTAATGATATTGAATAAGATGAGTGAATCTCTGCGGATCTTTCAACTTTAGCCAAGTAGACCTATGAATATAAATAATTAATAGATCAATCCGAGGACCATGAATTTCAACCATTGTTAGAGAATTGCAGGTGAAGTGCTCTTTCTACTTTGATATCGATTTACTTTGCAATCATAAATCTGGTTACTTTTACATCTTTGTTACCTGCTACAAATCATTGCTTTGTCATAAGAGTCTTTGTTTAGAGTGATTGAATAGGAAATCGCTTCTCCATGTGGGTTCGACACCGGACTTCATCGCTATACTAGTAGTTATTTGGTTTATCAAGGGATTGATTGCCTAATCTATTGGTTTTGTGTTTGAGTTTTGATATTATTACTATTTGACAAGGGCCGAAAGTGCCAACGACGTTCGTCCACCATCACATGGCTACCGTCGGGCTCACCCCGACCCTAGAAGTTGGGTGACTACTCGCTCTTCATCATAGTAACAAACATTAATAATGTAAAAGAAATAACTAATTGCATTAAATCGAACAAAAGCTTACAACCGAATAACACCAACTGCGCTCTTGCCTCCTTCACCTTACTCGGCCAAAAGCTCCAAATAAAACCTCTAAATTGCCTAACTAGTGTTTGCTCAATTGCTTGAGAATAGAATTTAATAAAAACCTTCCCCCTAGGGCCTTATTTATAGTGTTCAACCCTAGCTAATTTAGGAAAGAACAATCTATCTTTATCTAAATCTATCTATCTAGATCCTAACGATAAAACTTTGATAAATAAAAATAATGGAAACAAATAAATATCCTAGGTAAATTAGAAAATTCACCAACTAGGATAGATGTCCTCAACTTGATAAAATATCTCCTGCCTTGCATCTTAAGTAAACCCACACTCGGATTCGGACTCGATTGGGCCGTCGGATGGACTTCTGTGGGCCACTCGACATCGAGTCATGTGTGGTGTCTTGATCCAGCTCGCACTCGACCTCGACTTCGTCTTCTTCACTCGATCACGGCTCCAAACATCACTCGACATCGAGTCGATGACTCGATGTCAAATCCTCCTGCATCTCGGGTCTGGCTGGCACTCAGTCTCGGCTCTCCAAGGGTATGTGTTGAGTTGATCCACTCGACGTCGAGTGTGGGACTCAACGTCGACTTCTCATGTCGAGTGGTCTGCTTTCAGCATTCTACTATGTCTTGAAACGCACTTTCCTGAGTCCTCGTTTGTTTGATTGACACATATGAATATGCGTTGGAAAGATCTTTTCGAGGGCTACAACTCTCATGAAGACATCAGAACTTAGTTCAGAATGATGAATGGTGAAAAGTGGAGGTTCCTCCAGTTGCACCATCCTGTTCTCTTCCTTAGCTTCTCCAATGTCTTCATGACTTTCCTTTAAGCTCCAAAGTGCGTTCGATTTCTGCGAAATTAAACAAGAACCTGTGTAGACCTCCATATTTTGCAAATAAACATAAACTACACAAATCCTATATAAATCAAAACCAAAAGTATGAAATGCAGACAAAAATTGATATGAATGAAAGCGAAAAACATGGTTAATTGAGCGCACATCAGTAACCATCGGGTGGTTTCATGTAGATTTCTTCATCAAGAAATTCATGTAAGAAAGCATTATTAATATTGAACCGGTGAATAGGCCATTCTCTAATAGTAGCAAGTGCTAATAAACATCTAACAATAGTAAACTTTGCAACTGGAGAAAAGATACGTTTGTAGTCTTTATCCTTTACCTGATTGTAGCTTGTTTTGCAAGGGAACCTCAACATGTGCAGGCGTCGGTTCCGTTCCAAGGAAAGCTGATGACCTTCTCAGTATTCATATACCTCACATGGATGGCCCGAAATATGATTATCTATCAAAAGGCTACATTTCGGCCAGATGAGTGCACTACGAAAATTATTGAAGCTTATAAAGGGAGAATTTCAGTTAGGTGCAAATGCAAAACCGTGACATAAAAGAGATGGAAGAAGTATATACTTAGATAGGTGTACGAGTTAGGGGATGGGGTAGGAGAGTTAGAAGAGTTAGAGAAGGTTATTTTAGGTATACTTTTGGGGAGGTTAGGCCTTGCGTGGCCTTGGCATCTCATATTTTTTACTCTAGACCCTGGGTATGGTCTAAGATGCCATCCAGGAGGACCTGACCACCTTGCGTCTAGGCATGGCCACTATTGACGGTCTCCAGGAGCAGTTTCATTCGGCCGTCATGGATCGCTTGGACCAGCTGGGACAGCAGCGCTGGGGATACCCACCACACTTCTACCAGCAGGGAAGCAACTTTCAGCAAGGAGGCTCTTCCCACTTCCACCCTGGCAGCTCTTCCCAGGGAGGAGCTCCTGATCGCCAGGTAGGGTTTCCCCAGTATCCCCTAGGTGGTTGGTCCCAATCCCCTTGGTTTCTGCCGCATCAGTGATCCTGCTATGCACCTTAGTAAGTTTACCTCCTCCCTTTGATTTTTATTTGTGACATTGAGGACACTGTCTGTTTTAAGTATGGGGTGACGTAAGCTATATTTATGACATTGACTCCTTTTGGTTATTTTCGGATTTTATTTTCAAGTATTGCATGGTTTGTATTTGATGTTTTAGGACATTGCATAACTCGCTTGTGAGTTTAGTTACATTATTTTGGATATGGTATTGCATGATTTTATCTTATGATATTCAAAAGCATTTTAAGAGAGTTGTGAAGACATCACCCAAGCTTGCAAGAAGTTCAAAGAAAGAGTCATAGAAGCCAAGGCAAGACTCGACGATGCAAGAATGGATTTGTTAGAGATATTGCACAAGATTGCCTAGAAAAGGGAAGTCTTAATGCCGTGCGATTTTTTAGGTAAAAACCACAAAAGTGAGCTAAATTGATGTTGCTTTTGACATTTTGCACAATAAGAGGACGGAGGATTTTAATTTTCCATATATGCTCATTTTCTTATTCCTAGCCATACCTATGCCTAATTGCATCACAAAAAGCCATATTATGAGCCTTACCTGCCTTTATATCATTATTGCTTCACATATGCCTTATATTGTCCATTTTTACCTTATGCCCTATCCGGGGATTATGTTGAGAATGGAAATCATTTTATGGAGATATTATATGGTTTGTTGTGTTGTTATGTCATTATTGGAGTTTGGCAGGAAAATTTCAAATTTATGGAAATTTTAATGAGTGAAAGAAAATCCGATCACCTCAGAAGATAAAGGTAGATCGACCTTGCTTGTTGAGATGTTAGTTCGACGGGATGGGACACTAAGGTAAGGAGTCCAAAGCACTAAGTATCCGGGGTCATTCATGACACACATGTTTGCGACTCGCGAGAAGGCAGTGCTGAAGTTAGAGAGGTAAAAGCATTATTATTGATAAAAGCATTGAGCAAATAAATTGAAGGGTGAGGAATCTTATGGGGAAAGAATGTGGTAAAGAAAGTTTGGAAATACTTCATTTCCCCGGATTTAACACCACATGGCCAAAAATTGCCCACCTTTAGCCTTTTACGTATCTACTCCTTGTTGAGCTTAAATAAAATCCTCTTGATTATTGTTGCTTTGTCACAGAAAATTGTTTTGCATAACCTCCTTTTGTGCGCAGAAATTGCTTTTCATTCACAGGCACAGATTTGAAGGCACTAAGTACCTTTTCAAGGATGACAATTGAGTGTTGGGTAATATAGCAATGAGTCCATTATGTTGAGAGTTTTTTGCAGGTTTCCCCTGAATGACCATCCAAGTTATTGCTTGGGGACAAGCAAGCTTAAGTATGGGGTGATTTGATGTCCACTAAAGTAACCATGTTTTTATGCACATTTTGGCTCTTTATTCTAAGTACATTACATATTTCGGGTTGGGAATATGTTAAATTTGTGTAGTATAAGCTTATTTGTCAAAAATAGAGGTCTACACGAGTTTTGGTTGAATTTTGCAGAATTTGGAGCCATTCCGGAACGAAACCAAAAGGAAGAGACAAAGACGGGATTCTACTCGAAGTCGACTAGAACTACTCAAAGTCGACTACAGCTGGGAGCAAGATAAAGTCGAGGATTGAAGACGGACACCACTCGAGCACGAACTGTACTCAACGTCGAGTACACTTACTCGACGTCGACTAGACCTGAAACCTATCCGAGTTCGACGAGAAGAGGACTACTCTAGGAGCTGAGAAGAGAAGCCGAGATCGAGTACAACTACTCGACGTCGACTAGAACTGGTCGACGTCGACTACGCTATTTTGGGCCACGGGTCTGTTGGGCCAATCCGAGGACGTGTGGACTACTTGGGCACGAAGCAAAACCGGTTCTATCCGATTTTTATCAATATCTATCTATGGAGAGAAGATTATTCACCACTTAAAGATATTTAGATATTTACCTTTTTTAGATTAATGTTTTATTTATTTGAGTTTTATCTTTAGAAATAGATAGAATTTGCTTACCTTGACTAGCAAGGATATGATTAAACCCTATAAATAAAGCCCATGGGGCTAGTTTTTCAATCATCCAATTCTACAGAAGTTATTCACATACAGCTTAGGAGTTCAGGTTTTAGGGTTTTGGCATTCTGCGAAAGTGTGAGTGCCGGGATTGTAAAGACTTTGAATATAGTTTCTGCCAGTTTCTTTTACATCAATGATGTCGATTGCTATGATGAGGCGTGAGTAGTCCACCTACTTCTACGGTTGGGGTGAGCCCGGCGATAGCCATGTTGGTGAATTAGCAAATTGCAAAGGAAGGTACTTTATCTTATTTATTCTATTCCTTGTACTTCATCTTTGATTGAGAAATTAAAGAACTCATGTTGTGAAACTTGGGTAGCAATTAGGGTTTCTATTTGAAAGATTATAAGTTCTAATTATGAAAAGGAATAAACACAATTAAGATTATCTATCGAAAGGTTTATATTCCTACTTGACGGATTTAGTGAAAGCCTTTTCCTTTATCGATAAAGTTGCCGCCTTTTGTGATTTATGATTCCGCTTGCATGGTTATTGTTGTTGCAAACCCCAATCTTGGAAGTTTTTGTTTAATTGTTTACATTCTAAAATCTTTAAAACTGATTATTTTCGGTTCACACTTCGATTCCATCCTTAAATTCTTCGGTCTTCTTTCGCCGACGCAACAAAACGGTTTCTGTTTTCTACTCGACGTCGACCAGACCTAGTCGACGTTGACTGCTGATTTTTGATCTAGGGTTTTCTCTCGAGATCACTACTCGTTTTTATCTCTACATGTACTCGACTCCGACCATCCTACTCGACGTCGACCAGACTTAGTCGACGTCGACTACTACTGTCACCTGCAGTTGATGTGTCCTAATCGAATTCGACTATACAAGACCCCTGTCGACTACCACATAGTCGAGGTCGAGTACCCTGAGTTGACTTCGCGACGTGAATCACTTGGCTATCTAAGATCCGTTGACCAGCTTCCTCGAGGATCGAACCTGACTTCCTGCTGCTACAACGGGAGGGAGTCTTGAACATTATTTGCTTGGAACGGAATTGGTTTTCTTATCTTATTCTTATTTTACTTGCAATATCGATTTCCTCCTACAACAAATTGTTGTAGATCTGTAGATCTACAACAATCTGTATGGATCGTCTGTAGATCATCCTTCCATTGATCTCTTTCTGGGTGTTTTGGAGCTTTGTATGATGGGGGGTTCCTAGGGGTACCTTGGTTCCTCTATGGTTGATAGAACCGTTGGTCCCCCATATAGCGATTGGGACCCCCTACGAACGCTACCTCATCGTGCATCTCCGCTAGGTGGACTTGCTCCATATGTGGGCACTCAGGGGTGGTGTGCCGTTGTGATCCACATTCAATGCAAGGTTGGTTAACGGAGAGAAAATTGACTTGCTTGAGTAGCTTGCGATTCTGATCCTTGTAGAACTGCTCCTTCACGTCGGGATCAATTTCCTTAGAGGGCTCATAGAGGGCATGGATGGGGCTGGCCTCGCATAGTTGTTGTTATTGTCGTCGTAATTCGCAGGAGCCCCATAGGTATTGTCGGAGTTGGTTAGCCTTTCGATAGATGCCCAAGCCTATGTTGGTGTTTGCGTCAGGTACTCATATTGAGTATATTGATTGATCCTTTCCTTGCTGGGTAAATCAAGAGAATTGTAGAAAATCTCCTGAATTACATATGGTGGCTTCCTATGAGTGGGGCAGGATCGCAGCAGATCCTTGTATCGATCCCATGCTCGTGCTAGCCGCTCCCTAGGCTTTTGTTTGAAAGTTGTAATCTTCTGTCGGAGGAGCGTTGTCTTGGCGGGAGGAAAGAATTTGTTGAGGAACGCATTCCTAACCTCTGCCCATGTTGTGAGGGATCACGCTGGTAGTCCTTCTAGCCACTTCAATGCTAGACCTGCAAGAGACCAACTAAAAGCTTTCATTCTTACGTATTCAAGAGTTGCGCCTTCAGCAATAGTTTGGCACATATCAGCAAAAATAGTAATATGAGCGAGAGGGCATTCATTATATCTCCCTTGAAAAGCATTATTTTTAATTTTAGTAAGGAAAGAAGTGCGAATTTCAAAATCATTAGGAGGGACTAGAATAGCCGATTCAGGCACTATTAGAGTTGGGTGCATGTAATCCTTAGTGGTGATGGGATATAGGGCGAGCTCAGCCTCAGCCTGCATCCTTTGTTCTATTTCCCGCTCGGTGCGTGCTCTCTCAGCGGCGAGAGCAGCATTGTTGGCTACTAGTTCCCTCTAAAGCCTCTCGGTCATTTGAGCTTGTGTTTCAACAGTCGCCATGACTCTTTTTAGTTTAGTGTGTATATGAAGAAGGCATTCGGGATCGTCTAAAGCGTCAAATTCAGGTGGTTGACCAGAACAGTGCATACACCTACAAAAGAAAACTAAAGGAAAACGTGAGATCTAACTACCTAAGGCGCGAATGATTGCTTCCCCGGCAACGACGCCAATTTGTTGTAGGAGGAAATCGAGATTGCAAATAAAAGAAGAATAAGATAAGCAACCAATTCCGTTCCAAGTAAATAATGTTCAAGACTCCCTCTTGTTGTAGCAGCAGGAAGTCAGGTTCGATCCTCGAGGAAGCTGGTCAGCGGATCTCAGATAGCCAAGTGAATCACGTCCAGAAGTCAACTCAAGGTACTCGACCTCGACTATGTGGTAGTCGACAGGGGTCTTGTACAGACGAATTCGAGTAGAACACATCAACTGAAGGCGACAGGAGTAGTTGACGTCGACTAAGTCTGGTCGACGTCGAGTAGGATGGTCGGAGTCGAGTACCTGCAGAGACAAAAACGAGCAGCCATCTCGAGAGAAAACCCTAGATTGAAAGTCAGTAGTCGACGTCGACTAGATCTGGTCGACGTCGAGTAGAAAACAGAAACCGTTTTGTTGCGTCGGCAAAAGAAGGCCGAAGAATTTAAGGATGGAATCGAAGTGTGAACAGAAAATAACCAGTTTTGCAGATTTTAGAATGTAAACAATTAATCGAAAACTTCCAAGATCGGGGTTTACAACAACAATAACCATGCAAGCAGAATCATAAATCACAAAAGGCGGCAACTTTATCGATAAAGGAAAAGGCTTTCACCAAATCCGTCAAGTAGGAATATAAACCTTTTGATAGATAATCCTAATTGTGTCTATTCCTTTTCATATTTAGAATTTATAATCTTTCAAATAGAAACCCTAATTACTACCCAAGTTTCACAACATGAGTTCTTTAATTTCTCAATCAAAGATGAAGCACAAGGAATAGAATAAATAAGATAAAGTACCTTCCTTTGCAATTCGCTAATTCACCAACATGGCTATCGTCGGGCTCACCCTAACCCTAGAAGTAGGTGGACTACTCATGCCTCATCATAGCAATCGACATCATTGATGTAAAAGAAACTTGCATAAACTATATTCAAAGTCTTTACAATCCCGGCACTCACACTTTCGCAGAATGCCAAAACCCTAAAACCTTTGAACTCCTAAACTGTATGTGAATAACTTCTCTAGAATTGGATGATTGAAAAACTAGCCCCATGGGCTTTATTTATAAGCTTTAATCCTTGCTAGTCAAGGTAAGCAAATTCTATCTATTTCTAAAGATAAAACTCAAATAAATAAAACACTAATCTAAAAAAGGTAAATATCTAAATCTCTTTAAGTGGTGAATATATAATCTTCTCTCCATAGATAGATCTTGATAAAAATCGGATAGAACTGGTCTTGCTTCGTGCCCAAGTAGTCCACACGTCCTCGGATTGGCCCAACAGACTCGCGGCCCAAAATAGCGTAGTCGACGTCGACCAGTTCTAGTCGACGTCGAGTAGTTGTACTCGATCTTGGCTTCTTTTCTCAGCTCCTCGAGTAGTCCTCTTCTCTTCGAACTCGGGTAGGTTTCAGGTCTAGTCGACTTCGAGTAAGTGTACTTGACGTCGAGTATAGTTTTTGCTCGAGTGGTGTCCATCTTCAATCCTCGACTTGATCTTGCTCCCAGCTGTAGTCGACTTCGAGTAGTTCTAGTCGACTTTGAGTAGAATCCTAACTTTGTCTCTTTCTTTTGGTTTCGTCCCGGAATGGCTCCAAATTCTACAAAATTCAACCAAAACTCGTGTAAACCTCTATTTCTGACAAATAAGCTTATACTACAGAAATTTAACATATTCTCAGCCCGAAATATATAATGTATTTAGAATAAAGAGCCAAAATGTGCATAAAAACATGGTTACTTTAGTAGACATCAGTCTACGTCTTTTGTAACCCCGTTACAATTTTCAGCAATATATTTACCTCTTCAGCCTTTTCCTGATTGTAGCCTTTGGCTACTTACCTTGACTTATACGTTTTAATATACCCATCTAGCTTATACTTGAGTTTAAAAACCCATTTTGAACCAATTGTTTTCTGTTAAGGAGGTAATGTAGTTATGACCCATTTTTTTTCTTCTCCAAGGCCAGCAACTTCTTATCCATGGCCTCTATCCAATTTTGATCTTTCTTTGCCTGATACAGTCAAGAATGTCCTTCTGTGGTACAATGACCTTGATCCAGGCGAGCTATCAAGATCGATTCGAGGACTATTGGAAGAAGAGTATGTCCTCCTAAAGAGAAAGAAGAAAGCTCCACCATGGAAGAAGGTCCAAAGGTGCAAGGTGAGCTGATGTCCACGTTTTTGGAACGAGGACGAAAAGATTTACAACTTTGTTGTAAAAGGTTTTTTCCAGAATCGACCTCAAGTATGGTCGAAAATCATCATCTTTGCAGCTGTCACTGTATGGACGAAGTTACATATATTTCTATAATTAATTTATTATTTAAACATTATATTTATTTAGGAATAATTTAAGTTAGAATAATGTCTATTAGTTGACTTTTTAATTAATTGATATTATTTCTAATAAGTTTTCTTTCATATTTTCTACTAGGGTAAAAAGTGGAAAATGGAGAATATCCTTTGGGGATTTTCCTTAACCACTACGTAATTGACTTTTTCAAAATATCTAGGACTTTTCTTTATTTATTTATTATTTTATTATCCATGTCAATCATTTGCAAGGAAAGAATGGTTTAGGGTTTCTAGGTTTACGTTTCTTATTTAAACGTTCATTTGATTCAATAAAAATCAGATTGGGTAGATTGGAGAAACCCTTGGCTAAGGGTTCTCCGATATCAATCCCAAACCTTTGCTTTCTTGCTATCAAGTTGTTTATTCTCACAATCATTCGTTCATCCAAACAAATCATCGAAGTACAAATCCCAAACACAAAGAAGAAGAACCAAGCAAAACCGTCGCTGGAATTAGGTAAAACCATCGCTGTTACCCAGGAGACCGTCGTTGTTCTCGCTGAACAGTAGGCGGTGGCCGTTGCAAGCCCTGCTGCGGCCGCGGCACCCTCTGACGCGCCCGCACGCATCTACTTGCTGCAAAAACTTGTTCGTGATTGTTCTTTGTCTTCCGTCGCTTTCTCACCTTTCCTACCTTCAAGACACTTGCTTAAGTCAAGAGAAATCAAAAAGCATTGTAAGATCAGGCCAACTACAAGTCGTTATTCGTGATTCGAAACCCATAGGAGAAGGATCGGGAACAACAACGCATCATTGTCTGAGTGTATGTTTGAGGCTCAGGTACCTGGACCATACTAACAAAGGAACTAACAAAATCACTTGAATAACCATAAGGATCTCCAAGTACTATTAAAAGAAATCTTTGAGACATGGAATGATTATTTTGGATTGAAGGACATAAAAAATCCTTTAATCTGGTAGAGGTTGATAAGATCTACCAGACCTTATTGGTTGCAAAATCTTATGATGTTGAATTTCATTTGTTGTGTCAATATGAGATTGTACTTCATTACTTGAATCTGTAGACCTTGTGATCTTAGTAGGAGAGTTAGAATCATTGATAATCTCATTATTTATAGATGAGACATCCATATTTATCATAGAATCATTCATTATAGGCATCTGTAAAGGCTGAACAGATGGATACAAGTCTGACTCATCAGTTAGGCTTACCAAAAGAAATTTAAACTTATCAGAAGAAATATTCATCATACCTTGCCCTTCCTTAAAAGGAAACTTATCTTCAAAGAATTGAACATGCTTACTGATCATATATTTTTTAGTATCCAAACAGAACAACTTATATGCCTTTTGAGCAAAAGGATAACCAACAAGAATACACTTGAAAGCTAGCCTTATAACCAAACTTATCTTTCATTGAACGAGGATTCAAAGCAAAACACAAACAACCAATTGTCCTTAGCTCATCCATAGGAGGAGGATGACCAAATAAAATCTCAAAGGGAGACTTTCATTGTAATATAGCAGAAGGGAGCTTATTTATAATATGAGTAGCAGCTAAAACACAATCAAACCAAAACCTTATGGGAAGATTAACATGAACACGAATAGCACGTGCGGTTTCAATCAAATACATGTGCCTTCTTTCCACCTTACAATTTGTTGACGAGTATAGGGAGTACTCCTTTGATGAATGATGCCTTTAGAGGCAAATAGATTAACACAATCCTTCTGTATGAACTTAGATCCATTGTCACTTTTAAAAAACTTGATGCTAACATTGAACTGAGTTTGCACATAAGAAATGAAAGAAGACAATATTTGGAAAACATGAGTTTTATCGGGCATTAAAAATGTGCAAGTCACTCTACTTTTATCATCCATAACGGTAAGGAAGTAGGAAAAATCATCCACACTCTTGACTTTGTATGGACCCCAAATGTCCAAATGCACCAAGTCAAAGCAAAGAGTAGATATAGAAGTACTCAAAGGAAAAGGAAGTTTATGCATTTTTGCTAAAACACAAGTCTCACAACTAGGCAAATGTTTAGAAGGAAGAACTTGCAAATGAATCATCTTACTCATAGAAGCATGGCCTAACCTAACATGAAGTTGTTGCCACAACTCATCACCTTTGCACACACTAGAGACACTAGAAACATTTGAAATAGAATTGTTTATTAAAGGTAAACATGCATCATTGGCAGTTGCTCAGCTTGTATATGATTAGATTGCAGCCTGTATAGTCCATGATGCTTGGCTCTACAGCCAATGACCTGATTAGTGCCAAGGTCTTGGAAAAAACAACCATGGGCAGTAAATATAGTTGCAAGACATGAATCATCCACCAACCTTCCAACAGATAAAAGATTATGTTTGAAACTAGGCACAAGCAGAGCATTATGCAAAATAATCTTGTCATTGAGATGCAAAGTTCCTATTTCAGTAACAATAGATATATTGCCATCAGGCATACCAACATTAATAGGTTTATTGAGCAACTCCTATCACTAAGCAAATAATCATATGCAGTCATATGATATGTTGCACCCGTATCAATGATCCAATCAGTATCTTTAGTAAAACGAGCTAGCAAAGCGAAATAATCATATGCGTCTGATCAGTATGTGATTGGAGGTGATTTCAATGCACACATCGGCAAGGAAAGTGACGGCTTTGAAGAGGCTCATGGTGGTTTTGGCTTCGGAGATAGAAATGAAGGTTAACCATTCTTGAATGGCTCACCGGAAAGGACTTGTGGTAGTACTCATAGGTCCCCGGTTCGAACCCCGGAATGGCCGCTCTTTATTTACCAATTCAAGATAGAAATGAAGGTTGGATTGCGCTTTTGGAGTTCTCAATGGCGTTCGGGAGTGTTAACTGCAATTCTTGGTTCCGAAAGAGGGATGAACACTTGATTACGTTCGACAGCTCAGTCGGTAGATCGCAAATAGACTTCCTTTTGGTTAGAAAGGAAGACAGGAGAAGGTGTAGAGATTGTAAGGTGATCCCCTTTGGTGGTCTCTCAACGCCTCACCACCTTCTTGTTCTGGACTTGGAGGTTCAAGGTCGCGTCAGAAAGAGAACCAACACCTGGTCCCCAAAAATCAGGTGGTGGCGTCTCTCTGAGTCGTCTGGACCCTTATTGAAAGAGAAGGTATGGCGAGCGGAGAGCTAAAGGGGATTGGGGGGAAGCAGGGCGATGCAGATGTGCTGTGGAGTTGCTTGGCTGGTTGTATCCACAGAGTAGGAAGGCATGTGCTGGGAGTATCTAAAGGCGGGCAAGGTCCTAATAAGGGTGTCGCTTGGTGGACCGAGGAAGTGAAGGCAAAGGTGAGGGAGAAACAGTTAGCGTTCTTTAGATGGTTGCACAGAGACATTGGAGAACGTGGAGCGGAGCTCTGGAACAGGTACAACGTGGCCAATAGGTAGGCCAAACGGGCAGTTGTTGAGGCAAAGGATAAAGCCTTTGACAGCTTGTATAAGGCTTTGGACAAGAAGGGAGGAGAAAGGGCTCTCTTTCGTTTAGCTCGTCATAGAGAGAGAGTGAGCAAAGACATCGACGTCGATAGGTGTGTCAAAGATGAGAATGGTCAGGTGTTGGTGGATGATCAGCGGATCAAGAGCAGATGGCAAAGGTACTTTTCAGAATTGCTCAATGAGGATTCCAACTCATCGGATATGAGTCTTAACACTTCAGAGCACAGTAAATACGGCTTCTACCGGCGCATCACCATTGAGGAGGTTAAGGCTGCTGTTTGTAAGTCGAAGAACCACAGATCTTCAGGACCAGACGATATCCCTGGTGAAGTTTGGAAATGGTTAGGGGCCAAAGGTTTAGTCTTGCTAACTTCCCTTTTCAATGCTATCCTAAGATCAGCTAAGATGCCAGCGGAGTGGTGACTCAGTAAATTAGTTCCGGTCTACAAGAACAAGGGGGATATCCAGTGCTGCAGTAACTACAGAGGAATCAAACTGCTGAGTCATACGATGAAGTTGTGGGAGAGAGTTATAGAGAGGAGACTTCGGAGGTTGGTTCAAGTTTCTGAGAACCAATTTGGGTTCATCCCAGGTAGATCAGCGGTTGAAGCTATTCACTTGTTGAGATAATTGATCGAGATGCACATGGATAGGAAGAAGAATTTGCACATGGCCTTCATAGATATCGAAAAGGCCTATGACAGGGTTTCGAGAGAGCTGTTATAGAGCTGCCTAGCTGAGAAGGGTATGCCGGGGACGTATATCAGAGTTATCAGAGATATGTACGATGGTTCTCTAACAAGTGTTAGAACACCGAGTGGCGATTCAGAGTACTTTCAGATTCAAGTGGGGCTTCATCAGGGTTCCGCTCTTAGTCCTTTCTTGTTCGCTCTAATTATGGATACCCTTACCAGTCCACTTCAAGAAGAGGTTCCCTGGAGCCTGTTGTTTGCTGATGACATTGTACTAGTGGACAACTCAAGGTCTAGATTAGTGTGAAGGATTGAAAGTTGGAGAAGGGTGCTGGAGTCAAAGGGTTTCAGACTGAGTAGGATCAAGAGCGAGTATGTTCAGTTCAGTTTTGGTGAAGGCAGAGATGCAGAGACTTCTGTTGTGTTGAGGGAAGATCTAGTCCCTAGAAAAGAGTTTTTCAAGTACTTGGGCTCTTACGTCCAAAGAAATGGGGGTATCGACAGGGATATCGATCATCGAATCCAGGCAGGATGGCTAAGATGGAGAAGAGCTTCGGGAGTGCTTTGTGACAGGAAAGTTCCGGCAAAACTGAAAGGGATATTCTACAAGATGGTTGTTAGACCGACTGTTCTGTATGGCTCTGAGTGTTGGCCTACAACAAAAGCTCAAGAACTCAAGCTGTCTGTGGCTGAGATGAGAATGTTGTGATGGATGTGTAGGCACACGAGACTGGACAGAATCAGAAACGAAGACATCAGGAGCAAGGTGAGAGTTACGAGTATAGTAGACAATCTACGGGAGTGTAGATTGCGTTGGTTTGGGTACGTGCGCAGGAGACCGGCTAAGGCTCCGGTTTGTAGGTGTGAGAGCTTGGACCTTGGAGATATCAACAGGGGGGAGGTAGACCGAAGAAGAGCTGGAAGGAGGTCATTCGACACGATCTCAGTCTTTTGAATCTGTCGGAAGCTATGACTCCAGACAGGGACCACTGGAGGAGGTGCATTCGGGCTGTGGATGTTTAGAGTTTTGAGTTCTGATGTTTTGCTTTATTGTCCTTGCTATATTCCTGTCTTCTTTCTGCGTCGTTTCTGATATTGTTTCCCCACTATGAGTAATGCTTTCTTGTAGTTCTGGTATCCTACTGTTCTGGGTCTATCGGAAACACTCTCTCGACTTGCTCGGGGAAAGAGTGCGTACATCCTGACCCCCCCAGACCCTGCTTTTGCGGGATATACTGGGTTGTTGTTGTTGTTTTTGTTTTTACCTACCATGTTAGTCACTGTGGCACGATTCACTTGGCTCTTCTCTTGCATAACCTTCAATAACTCTTGACACAAGGCATTAACCAATGACTGATCCATCTTCCTTCCAATGCCCCTAGATCCAGCATTCCTAGTAGTATTGAAACACATGCCCTTGTTATCCCCTTCCTCTAGTGGTTATTCCAACTCAGCTTCAGTAGCCTCAAATGCATTATTAGCAGCAGCTTTGCCATCTCTAGGACCTTTATACCACTCACGGTACTCGTGCAGCTTGAAGCAATTCTCCATTATGTGGCCCTTAGACCTGCAGTGATAACATATCTTATCTGTGTTATCTTTCTCGAACTTCTTCATGTTACCCTGATATTTGTCACTTTGATTCATCCCTCGTCTAGCATCTACCAAAGCCATGTTCTCTGACTGAGAAACACCATTTGCAACCCCTTTACCAACTTCAAATTGCTGAACCAGGGAGTATGCCTTATTGATGGTAGGTAATGGATCTGTAGCCAAGATCTTATTACAAAAAAATTCATACCCTTCACCCAAACCCATCAAGAATTGCATCATATGGTTCCTCCCTCCAGTCTCCCAAATTTTCTTTGCTAAATGGAAAGAACATGTTGTCATGGCACTACAAACACTGCTAAGAAAACCTTCAACACTTTGCAATTCATCCCACACCCGCTTGAGTTTGTTAAAGTATTCGGCTATGGTTTTATCCCTTTTTGTAATATGAATCAATTATTTCTTCAATTGAAAAAATTATAGGGGCATTCGTTTGACCATACCTTTTTGAGAGCTTAGCCCAAAGATCCTTGGTAGACTCCACATACATGAAGCTTTTAGATATGGAATTGATCATCGAATTTAAAACCCAGCAACACACCATGTATTCGGCGCGAGTCCATCTCTGCAAATCAACAGATCCCAACGGAGGCATCGCACACGAGTCATCTATAAACACAAGCTTATTCTTCACACCGAACGCGAGCCGAATCCCTTGACTCCACCCCCGAGAAATTCGAACAAGAAAATTGGAACAAAAGCAGCTGCGCTCCAGGGTTGTTCGAATTGGCCAAGGCGAGAGGATCATTGACGTTGCCTTGTGAACCTCCACCTACAAGAACCCCGTAATTACCTTCATCAGCCATCCCAATCACCAATCGTTGAGATCACCAAGATCTGACGAAAAGATCACAACAAGTGAGGTTTTGCACCCAGCGAAAACGTAAACCACCGATCGTTACTAAAACGATCAATCAAAGCTCCAATTGTTCTGATACCATGTGAAGCTCCAATTGTTCTGATACCATGTGAAGCTCCAATTGTCCTTTCTCCGAAGGCGTGGTTTTTCGTGTTACGGCCACCACAGAAAAGTTGGAAAAACATTGCAAACTTATTAGGAGGTGAGAAGGTTAACATTTTTCTTTTTTAGATTATCATTATGGTATTGCTAATATGCCATGTCTAGTCTTCGTTTTCATGCAAGTAACCTCAAATGAAAAGAAGTCACACACCCTCTTCTGTTTCTATCTGCGTTTTACTAAAGGGGGTGTTCGGCTGTGATTATGTTTGATCTTGACGAACCTCTTCTGAGTTGGGACTGTTGAACAAAAATGCGCGATATAATTGTACAACACATTTTATTTATTTTTAATATTTGAGTTCGACCCCTTTTGGTTATCCTCTTGATTCGAAGTCGTATCGATACCAAGATTTGAGTGGTTTTGGTGATTTGGGCTGCACCCGAATTTTAACGGGTTGCCTACGTATCTCTTGGAAGAGAATCAAGCCTTACGTAGTTCAGAGTGTTTTGGATTTTGTGTTTGATTTGATTTGGTTTTGGTTTCGTTTTCTTGTATGCATCATAGGATGAAGTTCAAGCCCACCTTATACGAAGGGTAGCTCAAACAACACTCCACCCGAGTACCCTGAGTCCACCTTCTCGGAAGGGTAACTCAAGCACCCGCCTATCATTTGCATAGAAAACGGTTTGATGTGGAGTTTGATTTGATTTGAGATTTGACATAAAAAGTCAATTTTGGGGATCGTGATTGAACTCATTTGTGAGTTTCCTACGTACCCTTTTGAAAAGGATCAAATCACACGTAGTTCTTGAAAATGACAAATTTGATATTTGGTTTTTTGAAGTTTTGGTCGTGACCGAACTCGACGAGCGGAAGCTTTGTATCGAGTCGGAGGAGACACTTTGAATTTGATGAAACTTTGGTATTTGAGATGACTTAGAGTCGATAAATAAATTTGGAGAATTCGATTGATTTGGGTGTGACTGGACTCGGTGAGGATTTAATTTACACCGAGTTTCCTACGTATCCACTTATTTAGTGGAATCAAGTCATCGTAGTTTGGAAAGAACCACTTTAATTGTTTTTGGTTTGGCGATTGTACCCGACGAGCTTAAGCTTTATGTCGAGCTACCTACGTACCCGTTTGAACGGGATCAAATCACCCGTAATTCTTTTGAGAACCATTTTAATTTAATTGGGTTTGATCTCATATTCATTTAGAAGTGAATTTAGAGACCGATGACTGTGCCCGATATATTTTTGAGATTTAATATCGGGCTACCTACATAACCGATTTTACGGTGTCAAGTCTTTACGTAGTTCTACCGAAGGACAAATTTGATTTAATTTGAGTCGGGCGACTGAATCCGATATATATGAATTTTTAATATCGAATTTTCTACGTAACTCGTAAACGAGTATCAAGTCTTTACGTAGTTCTTTACGAACCGAGTTTATATTTGAGGAAACTCGATTTGAGATTTTGACTCCGCCTTTGTTGAAGTCGATTTGAGATTGACCCACTAGAATTAATTGACAAAGAACTTTTATGAGCTTTCACCTGATCTTTTGATCAAGCTCGAATTCTTAATTTGTCAAAAATAATTATTATATTTTAGTGGGTCGGTTTCATAATTATATATATATATATATATATATATATATATATATATATATATATATATATATATATGTATTCGAAGAGATTCAGCCGCATACACATATATGATATATATGTGTATTGATTAATTGCCTACTTTCTCTCATTTTTAAAACAAAACCGAGGCCTGTGTTTTCTTGACCCAGCCCAATACATTTCATCTCAATTCAAAAGCAACCGGAGTCCAGCCCAGCTCCCCATTTCATTTGTTTTTTTAACGTCAATTGAAACCAGTCAGCCCTAATTCAACTGAATCAGAGAGAGAGCACGCCGTGGTCGGAAGAATGCCAAGCTGTCGGGAGCTTTGTGAGCTCCGATTTGGGCGGTCAGAAGAGAAATCGACGGGCCTGGCTACACCTTCGAAGGCGCTGATGCAAGGGCACGAGACGAGGCCGTCGGACAGGCATGTTCAATCTCCCCTAAGACTTTCAACTTCGACTTCACCTATTTAGCTTAATGCTTTGGTGATTTGTGCTCTAAAATTTGAGTCCCCTCTTACATTTACCTTTAATCATATGTCCAATTTCTAAATTCGACTGATTTTGTTTTGAAATTGTGATTTTGGGAGGTTTTTGGATTAGAGCGATTGAAGAAGAGGGCAAACGAACTCAGCGCTTTGGGATGTTTGAAGAGCCGGTGGAGAGGCTTCGAATCCAAACAATGGAAAGGACAGGGAGTTTAAGCAGGTTGGTTTAACCTTTCCCTTTAATTTTTCCCTAATTTGGATGATTTGGGTTTTGAGGAATCATCTAGGCCGTGTGTTTGAGAACTGCTAATGTGTAATTTTTTGTTCCAATAATCGACAGAGAGGGCGGCTGAGATCTGCGGTTTCCGCTAGCCACGGCTCCACCTCTAGCATTGGGTATGTTTGATTCATCATTTTTTCTTTTGAAACCTGCCTATTCAATTCAATCTGAGACTTATTTGCTGAGCCTGCTGATTGAGGATTCCGCAGTGATTTTGTTCCCTCCCGATTACAGTAGCTGATGATCTTTCTTTTTTTATGAAACCCAACTTAAGCTCTTTTTTTTATGCTAAGTGGATTCCAGTTTGGTATTGTGTTTGTTGGTAACTGTACATAGCCAGCAAACTTTATTTAATTGATTTTGTTCTGCTGGTTGATGCTCTGTGGAATTCGGCAATTCCTTCATTTCCTTGCTTGTGAATTCCGAGTAAAATCCGGCAGCACTTCGTCTATGTTTGGGGCGATTTGATGATCCCGGAACCCAAACCCTTACTTAAAGCCCACGCTTTGTAAGGGGAGGTTCCGAGGATCGAATCCCTGCAGCGATTGGGGCTCTTCTAGGCCAATTTATGATTCCAAAACCCAAACCCTTACTAAAGCTCAATGCTTTGCAAGGGGGGATTTCGAGAGCCATGAAATCTACCTTGTTTCCTTCTTCTTCTTTGCTCCAGTAGCTTTGTTGTTGGATTTGTTTGCTGAGTGTGTATTTGTGTTTGCAGGTGCAATTTGGGAAGAGGAAGAAAGTCAGGCAGAAGAATTCAGTAGGAGAAAAGCAGGTCGGAAGCAGCCAACTGCTTTCTTTTATCAGTTTTTGTGTGCAGTTGAATAGCAGACCCTAAAAAGGAAGAAAGGAAAAGCCCCTGCAATTATAGACTTGTAGTACTTTTATAGGGTGAAATAGGGAGGTTACTTTGCCTCACCCACGTACTGCACATCAATTGTACCCCACATTTTTTTAACGTGTTTTTGCAGCAGTTTTTCCTTTTATTCTTAACTGCAATTTGAAGCAGTTAGAACTGCTAAGTGATGGGCTGATCGGTTGTTGGGCTGATGGGCCTCCCCTTTCATATATTTGAATTACAAAGTCTCATCTTGACTTTAATGAAATTTAGCAAATTCCTCACATTTCTCATTATGTAAGAAGATGCCGACTTTTTTGTAACATCATGAATTTTTTTTTGAAATTCACGAAAATTTACTCTCCAACAGGACTCTAGCGTTCAGATTCGGGTCTGGCTGGGGTTGAAGTGGTGTGTATCGAGGTGACTCTGTGATCCAAAAACTTCATTGGAGGATTGTCTTCACTTCTCACAGGAACTCCTAATGTATCGTCGGTCAACGGTGTCACTGTTTGGCGCGCTTGACTTTGATTCCTAGTCTATGTTATTCCTAGCATCTTTGGGTTAGGTTCGCTAGTTTCGTCCGAGATCGCGTGTCTGACACTGTTTGTATTGCAGCTTTTTTTTTTATTATATTTTATGTTGTACTTTTAAAGGTTTGTCATCTGCAGATTAGGTCGGTATGTCGATGAGTAAGGTCGGTCTAGCCCTTGAACTACTTTCCTAATAATAATAGAAAAAAAGTTTGTAGAAAAGGAAAATAAAATGGAAATTCCAATTGGCCAATAAAAAGAAGTTCACTTTATAGTAAGCCTAGCCAAGACAAAAATGCGGAAATATTCCTTGCCAACCGAAAGTGTGATGATGTGGCAACTAGGCCCCCACGCACCCCACCCTCACCCTCACCTGTCAGGCTGTCACACACTCCTGGGGCCCGTCTTGTGTGAGCCACGTCAGCATTCCCCTTATTAAATCACAATTCACATATCAATGAAGATCGATCAAGTTTCTTCTCACAACTGCGCGTCTGCGCCTCTAGCCATTTGCCGGTAAAATCGTCCTTGAGGCTTGAGGTATGCAGAGTACTAAAGTACAAAAAATAATATAATCATTTTATCCTTCTTTATCGAAAAGTGATAAAAAAAGTCTAATTTTTTTAATAAATTTATCATTAAAAAATAATATTTTATAGTATTTTACCCCTTTTAATAGCGTGTACTAAAGGACAATATAATCTGGCGTGTACAGTATAATGTTTTGATTCCTTCTTAGTTAAGCTAAATAATACTAATATTCCCTCCGTAAGTTAAAACTTGTCATTTTAGAAATCTACACACTTATTAAGAAAACAAACAAAAAAATACACTTATACTCCTAATATTTACTCTACTTTTTTACTTTCTCAAAAACTAAAACTAACAACTATCTAATCATTATAAGAGCAATTTCGTAAAGTAGATGACAAAATACCTAAAATGACAAGTTTTTCTTAATATGTGTAATTAATGGGGGCAAAACCTAACTTTATATATATATATATATATATATATATATATATATATATATATATATATATATATATATATATATATATTATTCTGAGATAATATTCTAAACAAAAAATCAACTTTTTAATACTTAGTAATGGATGAGGTGGAGAAATTAGCTTTTATACTAATAATAAAGTATAAATTTATTTAGATTTGAGAAAGCATAAGTATGTGAGAAATTAATTAATTAATTAATTAAATGGATTTTAGTATTAAAATTATTTAAATTAAAAAAAAACGCAAAAGTACTTGGGTGGTGGGTATATATATATGTATATGATTACAACGTAAACCAGACATAACAAAAGGTGCGGTTTAGGAATAGAATGGGCGGTGGGCGGTGGGTCTGAGCAACCAGATACGCCAAGTTTGAGAGTTTGAGATGTGATAATTCATAGATAATAACATTAACTCGTAAACAATGCATGTGTTTGTGACGAATGCAACGATCCCCCACCCCACCATATTCTACATGTACTAAATAAACCCCGCCATTAAATTAACTCAATCCTTATAACTTTTACTTAATTTGATTCGATCCATTAAAGACATTGTGGATCCCAATTATTAACATAAGATGTCGTAAACAAGTGTGAAATTATTTTTCAAAATTGATAAAATAATAATAATAAAATTTAATCGGTTTTTATAGCATATGCCCTTAACAATATAGATTAAGAGACCAATTTTGCCTAATTTAAAAATATTTTTCTAATTTAAACTATTTCAGCTATTTTATCAATTGTTTTCCTAAAATTCACACAGTTTTTAATAGGGAATATATCAATGAACAAAAGAATCTAACCTAATCATGATGCCTAATTAGCTGGTGTTCACCTAATGACTGATAATTAACGAGCCCATAATACACAAAATGGATGCTGCAAGGGGAATTCCATGATACAGTAATTATCAACAAGTAAAAACCAATAAAAAAAAAAATCAAGGGTGATGACTGATAAACTATACATTTAATAAACCATACAAACTTTGTGACAAAAAAAGATAATTTTATTTCTTATTTATTTATACCCAGCAAAAGGAAAAGCATCCCCACTAATGCTGATGCATAGCCCTGAGGATGGAAACAGGCCACAAAAAACTTACAGTTGAAATACAAGAAGTATTTCAGAAACAAATTCAAAGAATTGAATTTGAATCAGAAAAGAAGACACTGATCGACCCAGTACAGTAGTAGCTAAGGAACGATTTCATGTTTGAGGAATTCATGCTTTTGGGTACCATTCCATGTGATGTGGCCAATCAATCAGTGTGGGACCCATAACAACTATTATGCCAGCTCATCAAGATAAAACCCACCAAGTGGCAAGTTTTTATTTTGTCACTTACAGTCTACTTTAAGTTTAGCTGAGCCAGCCATCTCAACTATATATATATATAGTATAAATATCAACAAATTAATATGTGAACCTCTCAATTTCTTACTAGTTGAGAATTGAGATTACTACAAAGTTTCTGGTTTCTAAAACCTCTATTATTTGCCTAATATATGAATTAAAGTTTTGCAAGAGAGTACACTTTTTCACCTTTGGATGCTGCACATGAGATGCCAACTGAACAAGATACTAATTATGAATCTGTGTTGATACAAGTAAGCTACCTTTTCTTCTCACTTCTACTTTTTTATATTTTTTTGGGGGTTATTTTCCTTGGATGCATTTGTAAATGATAGCATGCTAGATTCTCAGATCTTGAGGCTAGTTTACCAGATTTTCTATTCACTCCATCTGTTGTTTTATCGCTATGATTTTATAGAACAAATTAAAGAGGAACTTGGGAAATCAAAATAATTAACAAGCTTGAGATCGCAAGTTTTTTTGTTGTTGTTGTTGATTCATTTAAAAGCAACAAAGATCGATGTGTGTTCAACTGATCATTATCACAGAAAAGTTTGGAGTTTCAGCTTTCACTTATTTTTCCTACAAGCTGAGTCGATCATGGTTGCTCTTAAGACTCATAATCGATCAATATCATGTGAAGGTTTTCAACGTCATTTTCCCAACCAAGTTGAAGGGAAAAGGAAACAAGAACCAAGAATTGGCACATAGTTATTGCCTCCTTGTGGTACCGGTTTATATACTAGACTTATTTAATTCATACTTCTCAGAGATATCCGAGAGATATATGACTTTTTTGGTGTCTTCACATACATCTCAACAAATGAATTAAAATAATTTAAATTCTGCTGGAAACGCCCCCCCCCCCCCCCCTCACTCCAGCGAGAATAAAAGAAGTGATTTCATAAATCACTACTCTTTATTTCATAAACCACTAGAATTTATTTCTTGAACCACTACTTTTTAATAATTGTAAACTTTTCATTCTTCTTTTATTTTCTTTTAATGTCTATTTTTTAATTTTTAATTATTTATTTCATGAACCAATACTATTTATTTGATGAACCACTACTCTTTATTTCATGAACTAATACTTTTTTATTTTTCTTTTAATGTTTATTTTTTAATAATTTTTTATTTTTTTTAAAATAAAATGGTTCATGAACCAATAGTATTTATTTGATGAACCACTACTCTTTATTTCATGAACCACTAGAATTAATTTCATGAACCACTAAATTTTAATAATTGCAATTATTTTGATGTTTATTTTGTAATTATTTTTTAAAAATAAAATGGTTCATGAACCAATACTATTTATTTCATGATGCAATACTATTTATTTGATGAACCACTACTCTTTATTTCATGAACCACTACTATTTACTAATTGTAAAATTTTCATTCTTTTTTCATTTTCTTTTAATGTTTACTTTTTATTTATTAATTTGTTTGTTTTTAAAATAAAATGGTTCATGAAATTTATTTGATGAATCACTACTCTTTATTTCATAAAGTTAACAAGAAGTGGTCCGTGAAGTTAGCAAGAAGTGGTCATGAACCTAACAAGAAGTGGTTCAATCATTTTACTCAAAGTGGTTCAACCATTTACTCAGAGTGGTTCAATCATTTTATTCGTAGTGGTTAAACCATTTACTTAGAGTGGTTTAATTATTTTACTCCTAGAGGTTCAATTATTTAACTCATGGTAGGTCAATCATTTTACTCGTAGTGGTTCAACTATTTTACTCTTAATTAGCGGTTCAATCATTTTACTCGTAGTGGTTCAACCGTTTACTCGAAGTGGTTCACGAAGTTAACAAAAAAAAAAAATGATTAATGACTCAAATAACACGTGGTTTGTTAATCATTGACCTCAAAAACGATGATTCACAAATTCAACAAGATGCAAGTTACATCTTACAAGCTCCAGTTGTCTAATGAATAAAGTAAGTGTTGCGAATAAAAGATGGCAACATCTCCTGAAACTTTGTGTTGCTTCTGTCCTCAACCTTTCCAGGCATTTTATTGAGTATGTTGTTAACTTGAAGTTTGATGAAGAGCCTAATTATGCAAAATATATCTCCCTTTTTTATGGGATTGTTGGGCCAAATCCTGATATTAGACCGATTAACACTAATGGAGCTCAAAAGGTATTTTATTTTACCCACTCATACATCCTGATTTCTCCATTTCATGAATGTAGTTAATGCTAGCTAGCTGTAGGACGCCAGGGCTAAAAGTAAAACGTGTAAGATTTCTCCATTTTAAAGCTCATAATCCAAGTTGGACAAAAGAGAGGGCGCTTGACGATGGTGAAAGCAAAATCAATTGAAAGCAGCAAAACATCTGATATGCACCATTGCAATGTCAGATTTGCATATCCATATGGTTCCCAACGAGGCCGCCAGAATTCCAACAAGGCCGCCGAAGCTCATCGCTGGTGAAGGTTTCGTCTCCGTCGACTTCACCGGCCTTCGCTGTCAATCATCCAGGTGCCTTAGACGGAGAATCGGAGTCTCCAACAGCTCGCGTGACCATCTCCGTATGACCGGCCGGAGGAGAATAGAAGCAGCCTGTTGAAGTTCTTTGTGATGGTAGAGGAGAGAGAAGAGAACAACTCTTCGGCGATTCCACCACCTCTTCCCCTTCCTCCCCGCCCGTAGGGCTGTTTTATGAATTGAGCAATTCGAGCTCGGCTCGGGATCGGTTCGAAAAATCTTGACTCGAGCTCGCTCAGTTATTTAAACAAGTCGAGCTTGAACAAAATTTAAAGCTCGGTTGAAAGCTCGGCTCATTCGAATAAAGCTCGAATAGATCAAATTATATGAAATTTCTAAAATTTTCTTTAAGTTAACATGTTATAACCAAGTAGATCTACTTAAATTTCCTTTAAGTTAACATGTTATAACCAAGTAGATCTACTTAAAGCTCGAAAAAAGCTCGGCTTGAACTCGTTCATTTCCTAAACAAGCCAAACTTGAATAAAATAAAAAACTCATTTAAAAATTAGGCTCGGCTCGAGCTCGTTTAACAAACGAACCAAGCTTGAACATGTCAAGCTCGGCTTGTTCGGCTCGAATAACACCGGGCGAGCCGCCCGAATGCCGGCGCCAACAAGCTCCTCGACCTCTCTAACTTCCGCGACCAATCTGGCGGAGAGAGATGCCAATGGTGAGAGGAGAAACGAAGGCTGGGAGCTTATCGGTAGCGATTCGGGCAAAGACGGTGATTGGATAGTAGGAGAAGGAGGTGGGGATTAAGTTAATTTATTTTTAAATTTAATTCAGTCAATCAGATTACTTCTTTCTTTCTCACCGGACTAATTACTTCCCACTTATATATAAGAAGTAGAATTTGCAGGAAAAACACAAGCATGCATAAACATAAATGCTAAGCTAATATCAAGATTAATTCATTGGGTTTGGGTCCCATGAATCAGATTAAGGCTCCGTTTGGAAGCAGCTTTTGAAAGTTTGGGTAGCTTATGAACAAGAAACATTACTTCTCTTGGGTGTTTGGTAGATTAACGTTTGGAGGAGGGGTAGCTTTTCAAGGAGAGGTTGAGAGCGGCCAAAACCACAAAAATGAAAAGCTGCCATGACAAGCTTTTGGGAGTGGCTGCTCATTTGCTTCCCTAATTGTCCTCCCTCTCTTTTTTGCTTCCCTAATTGACCCCATAAATCTCAAACCCATTTTGGTAATTTTCAATTCAAACAACATCCTGAAAAGTTATTACAACCAAACACTCAAGTAGCTTTTCATAAAACAAAACGCTTATTTCAGACGCTATTTTTAAAAGCTACTCCAACCACTTCAGCTACTTCAACATCTACAACTATCAAAACCGCTCCGAACCGCTACTATTGCCAAACGGAGCCTAACTCATGTTTACACACATGACTTGTGAAGATACATGGAAGTAATTTTAGGCACTTTTTTGTTGTTTAGGATTGTAGGATATGGAGTGTGGACAAAGGGAAACAGACACAGTTGTCACTGTCCCATAGGATTTCCCTTAGTCGTATATATGGATGGAAAACGAGTAACAATTCGATACCCACATTTCCACACCTTTCACTAGAGGAAATGTTAGGTTGTTTTCTTGTCTTCAGATTTCATTGCTTGATATTCCATAGCTAGTGCACCAAACTTGTTAATCACGGCCTTCTGATACAAAAGATCTTTGAATTATCAATTTGAATAGAATTCACAATCACTGAAGGATTGTGAAGGATTGTGTTAGGGCTTGTTTGACACAAGCTAATTGAAGTTTTTCAAAGTGGTTAATTTGGCAAAACTTTTTTTACGATTTAAAAAAAAAAACATTTTTACCAAACACTATGGAATTTGTAATACCAAATGAGAATTTTCTCTTTTAATCTATTCACAAAGGCTAAAAATTTGATATATCTTTACAATTTCATCAAAATTTTCATTTAGATTATAATATCATATTATTATAATCATAAGCTAGATTAATCTTTAATAATTAGTAAGCCTAATAGTAGGAAAGCTACCCCAAGCAATCAAGGGGTCATGAGTGATCTTAAGAAAGAATTCAAAGAATATATGAATTAGAAGGGTATATGAAGAAAGAATTCAAATAATATATGAATTAAGAGGGTATGTGAAGATTCAGGAGTAGATACACATAATGTATCTGTTTTAGACATACACGATCAACCAACATTTATCGAATTTGAAAAAGAATCAATGGATGTTGGGGGGGGGGGGGGGGGGGGGGGGTTCTTTTGAAAATAGGTTTAATGAGTAGGTGATCTTTTGAAAATAGATCTAATTTATGGGAAGTTTATCGTCATTTATGATTTTATGGGATGTTATGTGAAAAATATCATAATTTATGGATGGTTAATTTAAAAATGGAGCTACTATTAACACGGTGAAAATCTCGCAACGGTGTCGATTACGTTTTTCAAAACTGTGAGTGATTTAGATGACCACTGTTTCAGAAACCGTAAGGAGGTCTTGTGGTCATAGTTTCAGTAACCGTGAGAATATTACTCTAATAAAAATCAATAAAGTGAGTTTAAAAAAAAATACTACTACAACTTCCAAAACCGTGGGCCAATTTTTTGTTGTTGTTGTTGTTGTTGTCGACAATCTTAATACCTTATCCGACTAGTAACATTCTCATGGTTTGTGAAACCATAGTTGAGTCAATGTTCCACGGTTTTCAAAACCATGAAAATGGATATTCTCACGGTTTTCAAAACCGTAATACCTATCTTATATTTGACGATATTTTGACCATCTAGAAATGAAATCGGTTTAAATATGAAGTGGATCTCATATAATGAAATCCCTGGGATCGTAAATGTATTCCATAGGGCCTAGTTTCAATTGGCCAGGATGCTAAAATGCACCAAACTTATATTGGGTAATCAACATCCCACTCCAACAAATCAGATGAGACCAAGTGAACAGTTCAATAACATGTCTGTAATTGGTACAAATTATTAGATGAGCTTAATTTGGTTTCCATGTCATTATTTACATGTATAGGGCCATTTCAGTGTTTAGACCATCTGTTTTCAAGTTGTTCAAACACACCGGCAAAAGTCTTATCCTTGTTGTCTCAGGCAATGAGAAGCTGAAATTAAAGGCTTAACAAGCACAGATTATACAAGGCTTGCAAAACGACTTTGATGCGATGGAGACAAGTTCAATTGAAGGTGGCATAGGACCAGATTATGGCATACTTGGAGGAGAGTCTGAGTCATTGACTCACGCAGTAAAGGGAAATGATGCACCCTTAGGAAGTGGTGTTTTACTCAAAGTGCCACACCTTGAGAAGGTTGTTTGCCTTGGCAAGGAAACAGAAGATGTCATGTATAATGAAATACAAGAACAAAGGATCTGTTTGGAGAATACCATTGTGGATCAAACTGAGACTCATGAATCTGAATCAATCAAAAAAGTAGAGAACCAAGTATTAAAGAAAGAAGAGGATGATTTCGAGAATGTTTTGGCCCTAATTCCCCAAAAGTTGGACAACCAAGAAGCTGCTTTTATGCTTGGAGAAACCTGTCAGCCCACATCTTTGCAGTATAAACCGATAGAAGATAAAATCCAGATGGAGTCCTGTATAGAGCATTTAGATAATCAAGGTGAACAACAAACTTCAGGCTCTGAAACTGTGATAGACACTGTTGCGGAAAAAGACACCGACAACACCCTTCTCGTACAAGTTGTTGATATCAGAGATGAAACAGATGAGCAACCAGGTGTTCCAGAACAGCAAGCAGTGAAATGCTATGACAAACCTTTCGCTAAGGTTTCAGAATACATTGGGGGAGCTGCAACTGATGAACATGCTGCTGATTTGATCAAACAAGGGCAATCAGTTATAGCGGTTGAAGAAACACTGGAGGAACAAAGAGAAGGAAGTAAAACAATTCAAGTGGATGAAGAAGAAACAAACTGTACTGAAGAAGACAGGGTAAAATAAACTTATTTTGACTGATTTTTACTCTGTCACAATAACTGGGTTACTTACATTCACTAACTTATCCACACAAATAATAGGAAAAGTGATTTTCTTTGCAGCTTCTCACCGCGGAAACAGGAGGAGAAACCAAAGCAACCAACAACAAAGATTTCAAGAAATTACAAGGTAACCTGAATGAAGAAGCAGGAGTGAACTTTACAAGCATCATACCAGAAGCTGCAAGACTTCCAAATGTTAATGCCACAGAACAGGAGAATACATCAGAAACCAAGATGCCTGAAGAAAGCACAGAATCTGAGGTAGGAAACATAACTCTGAGCACCCAATATGATAACATCGAAGGAAAAGAGATGCAGACGACTGTCAGTGGTACCTCGGCTACCAAGGAACTGAATGTGAACGCTGGAGAAGATGTAAAGCAAGTAAATAACTTCACTGGAGAGGTTTACTAACAACGTGCCTAACAATAACTATACTTGCATTATTTTCCTTTTTCTACTCATTGGATTCCTGTTAACAATCCATAGTCTATTATATATATAATATGCAGAAAGACGAGTACCATGGTACAGAGAGCACCATCCAAGAGGATTCAAGTGTTGATAAGAATTTTCATATGTCAAGAGTGAAAGATGAAGCCATTGATATTGGAGACAACGAGAACCCAGCAGTAGAGAAGTATCCCAAACATGAAAACATTAATGAGAAATCATCTACCAATTCAGAAAATTTAATTTCTGAAGATGAAAAGGAACAAAATAAGTTGCAGATAGAGGATGTCCAACAAGAATCATTGGCAGAAGATTTGATTTCTCAGTGCGATAACACTACAGAAAAGAAGGTGCAGATAGACACGAGTGATGACTTCAATGAAAATGACAGATTTGAGGACACCTTGCCAAACTCTATGACAGAGAAAGTAACTGAGGGATATCAAGATAATGAAAAGGAGGCCAAGAATCTCTCCCAAGAGGTCAGATCAGAGAGAAACTAACAGTAACTGTTTTCTTACATTATTAAACACTGCTACTTCAAGTCTTTCAAATGGCGCAGAAATCTGAGAAACACTCTTCTGTAAACCAGGTAGTTGATAAGACAAATGAGAAGCTAAGCATCAGTTCATCAAATGCAAAACATGAGACGGGTGGAGAGGAAGATGTGGCAACTGAAAGTGCCAGTAATGAGAACAAAGCACAACCTTCTAATTATCACATCATGATTGGCCAAGTATCTAGTATATCAGGAAATATAACCTCCCGTGATGACAGCAATGAAGAAGATAATTTGCAGGTGAAGATACCATAGAAGAACCTGTACGTAGGTGAAAATACAATTTCTCGGTACTAACATTGAAAAAAATGTTGCACAGGAGGAAGCTATTGAAGAGTTCATACATGATGACCAAATTAAGGGAACCTCACTGGAATCTCCTCTAGGGAAAATGGATGAGAGCAATCCAGATGATGCAAGGGAAGCTAATGAACTCACTGAAAAGGTCAGCTCAAACGGACAAATATTACAACTTTTCTGTCATTTTATTTATCTTGCCTTTTTTGAACCTCTTCACTCCAATGTTGCGGAAATTTCAGAATCTCTCTGCGATAAGCAGGGAAGTTGAGGCAGAACGTCGAGAAGTAAGCACCTGTTCATCAATTGTGAAAGACCGGATGAGTACCGAGGCAGAAAATGAGAACTTATCAAGACTGGATGATCAAAAAAATAATGATGGAGAAACTAACAGCTTGATGGCTATGGAGGAAGTAGCCAATGTATTCAAAAATATAACTTCTCAAGATGGCAAAATAATAGAAAATGTTCAGATGGAGGATGTCCCACAAGAATCTGAGGTGGAAAATATCATTTATCAGTCTGAAAACAGTGCAGAAACATATACGAAGCATACTAGTGAAGAGTTCAAAAAGGAGACAGATACTTCACCTGTATCTTCTGCTAAGGAATATTCAGATGATAAACAAGCAAAGGAGCTATCCAAAGAGGTCAGATTAAAGAAATTTTTATAGAACTGTTCTCTCACATAATTAATCTTCATCTTCCAAAAGAAAACATAAACATTTTCATTTGGATTTAATATATCATTGCAGATTTTTCAAAATCTTTCAACTGTAACCAAGGAAGCTGAGACAGAGCACTCAGACCTAAGCCCTGATATATCAACTGAAAAATATGAGACCACTGCAGAAGGAAAAAATGAGAATTTGGCAGTGGAAGAGTATACTGTTAAAGAAAATGTAGTTGGGGGGCATTATCAGGATGATGACACTGAAGTGACAACGATCCAGCTGCAGGATGTCTCCCCGGAACCCTTCGAAGATTACACTGTTTCTCAATTTGACAAAGTTAAGAGCAATTTGCCAGGCTCTTTAACCGAGAATTTAGATAAGGGATATCTAGACGATGGGAAGGAAACCAAGGAGGTAAACCAAGAAGTTAGATGAAACAGAAACTAATAACGTTTTTTGCACTATTACACATTAGCTACTACAAGTTTTTCAGGTCTTTAATAACTAGCGTAAATCTAAAAATCTTACTTCTGTTCTGTAAACCAGGCAGTTGATACAGAAACCGAGGACCTAATCCTTAGTTCATCCACTGCAAAATACATAACAAGTGGAGAGGGAGAGTATTTGGACTTGTCAAGAGTGGAAGACGAGGCAATAGTCAGTGGTGAAAACGACCTTACAGCAGTGGAGCCACCTAAACATGAAAACATAATGGAGGAGTCATCTACTATCTCAGGAAATAAAACTTACCTAGATGACAACAATGAAGAAAACATGATGCAGGCGAAGGATGTTCCAACAGCTCCTGTGGAAGAGAATATGGTTTCTCAGTACAGTAATATGGAAGAAAAGTTTTTACAGGACACTACCGAAGTGTTTACAGAGGATGGCCAAGTTAAGGCTACATCACCAGAACCTCCTCAAGAGAAACTGACTGAGAGTGATACAGATGATGGAAAGGAAACTAGCGAGCTCCCAGAAAAGGTAAAATTGAAATGTTAATTAATAGGAGTACAATTTGTCTATCATATTTTCTATCTTCACCTTCTTATTTTTGTAATCTGTTTTTCAAATCAATGTCGTTCCAGAAACTTTGGAGTCATTCTGCTCTAAGCAAAGAAGTCGACATAGAACATGAGGACCTCGGGGTCCTCGGCTACAGTCCAACTGTCAAAGATCAAACAAATGCAGAGGCAGAAAATGAGAACTTATCAGGACTAGAAGGTGAAATAAGTGACAATGGAAACAATATGTCCTTGACTACTATTGAGGAAGTACCTAAGATATCAGAAAATATAATTGAAGAAGAAAAGATTCACATGGAGGATGTCTCGCAAGAATCTCTGGCAGAGAAAATCATTTCTCCGCCAGAAAACACTGCAGAAAAGGCGACGCAGATAGAGCACCCTAGTCATGAGTCCACAGTGGAGTTAGGCACGTCACCTGATTCTCCTGCAGATGAAATATCTGAGGAATATTTAGATCACAGAGAAGCAAAACAGCTCCCCGAAGAGGTTAGAATGAAGTAATTTTTTAGTAAATGTTCTCTCATGTAAATTTTCCTTCATCTACTAAGTTGTTATCTGCAATTAAATATTGTTGCAGATTTCTGAGAATCTTTCCATTTTAAGCAAGGAAATAAAGACAGACAACTTGGACCAAATCATTTATCCATCAATTGACGAAAATGAGACAACTGCAGCAGGAGAAAATGAGAAATTGGCAGTGGAAGAGCTTAGAGATGACAAAAATATAGTTGGGCCAAAAAGTGCAACATTTCATGATGATAACACTGAACTGAAGATAACGCAGCTGGAGGATGCCTCACCAGAACCCATGGAAGAAAACTTTGTCACTCAGACTACTACTGAAGATGATCCCAAGACAGAGGAAACTAGCAGAAAGTTTACAGAAGATGAATATGTTAAGGGTTGTTCAGCAGAATCTTCTGTTGCTGAGGGGCATATAGAAGAAGATGAGGAGGGAAAAAAGCAATTTCCAGAAGAAGTAAGATCAAAGGGAATTTAAAATATATATATATATATATATTTCTTTGTTTTTGAGTTTTTTCATATTACATTATAAATGTCTTAATCTTCTATGTAGAAATATGAGAATCTTTGCAAAGAAATCAAGGAAGAAGGGAAGGAGCATGATGATCTGATTCATGACACTTCAAAATGTGAGATGAGTCCTGGGGGAGATGAGGAGTGCTTGAAAGTGCAAGAGCATCCTAAAGATGAGCAATCAACAAAAGCATCGACAATGACAGCAAATACAGTAGTTCAGGGTGAAAGTTCTGATGAAGAGAAGATAGAAACAGAAGACATTAGCAAAAACTTTGCAGAAGATGGCCATGTCACAAGCACTTCTACTGAAACTTCCTTTGAGAAAATAGTTGAAAGTAATATCGATGATGTAAAGGATATAGACAAGTTCCCTGAAAAGGTCAGATCGATAAGAATTGTGCCATTAAATATTCACTCTTTCAGTGTAAATCTTTATCCACAAGAGCGTTGATCAATATATCAATATATTAAATCTTATATGCATAAATATGAGAATCAACCTGTTGCAAACACAATGGTTCAGACAGATCGGAATCTAAGCTTTGATTCTTTGATTGTGAACAACAGATGAGTGCCAATGGAGGCGATGAGCACTTGACATGGGAAGCATCTCCAGAAGAAGGAAAGATAATAGAGGAAGCATCTCCAGTGGCTGTAAACTTAATTTCTCAAGACAACGAGAATGAAGAAAAGGAAACGCGGATGGAAGGTACCAATGCACAGAGCCCAGACGAAAGCAACCTTGTAGATACAGCTCCTGAATCTCTAGCAGAGGGAAAAGCTGAGAGTCACGCTGATGATGTGCATGAAGCAATGGAAGGCACTAGTGAACAGTACAAAGAAGAAAGCAACCTTGAGGAAACTCTATTTGAACCTCTAGCAGAGAAAGAAGCTGATATTTCCAATGAAGGAAAGGGGTTCACTGAAGATTTAAAAACAATGGTAAGCCTTAACAGATCTCCTCTAGAAAGAATGTTATATTTATTATTATTTCTATTATAACAATCTTAGTCCAATATGCAGGGAGGCGAGAGCTTTGCTGTAGAGTATTCAGCAGTAGAAGGAGAACATGAAGATCTGGACCATGATTCATCAACTTTAGATCATGCAATAATTACCATGGAAGACAATGAAGAAGTGATAGTGGAAAACAAATTAAAAGAAGATGATAACATAGCAGGAGCACCACCTATTTCTGCAGGTAATACAATTCATCAAGAAAATGATAGCATTGATGCAGTGAATATGCATCAAGAAGATAGACCAAAAACAAGCATGGAAGGAAGTACAACTCCACTAGATGATAATGAAGGACAGAATGCTGATGAGAAATCAACAGAAGCATCATGTAAGGCAGGAAATAAAGTTTCTTGGGGTGACATTGCTGATGAAAAGAAGACAAAATCAGAACAAATCAGCAAAATAATTACAGAAGATGACCCTCAGACAGGCAGTTCTACTGAAACTTCTTTCGAAAAAATAGTTGACAGTAATATCGATATTGTGGAGGTTATAGAGGAGTTCCCTGAAGAGGTCAGATCGATAACAAATTTGCATTTATCTATTCACTGTTGCAGTGTCAATCTTTATCCACTAGAAGTTTTCATCAATATGTTAATCTTATATGCATAAATCTGAGAATCAACCATTAGCAAACACAAAATTTAAGACAGACGGGAATCTAAGCCTTGATTCCTTGATTGTGAACAACAGATGAGTGCCAATGAATATAATGTGCACTGGAGATCGGACACATCTCCAGAAGACGGAAAGTTAATAGAGGAAGAATGTCCAGTGGCTGTAAACATAATTTCTCGAGACAACGAGAATGAAGAAAAGGAAATGCAGATGGAAAGCACCAATGCACAGGGCCCAGATGAAAGCAACGTAGATACCCCTCCTGAAACTCTAGCAGGGGGAAAAGCTGAGAATTCCACTGATGACGTGCATGAAGCAATGGAGGGAACCAGAGAGCAGTACAAAGAAGAAAGCAACCTTGAGCACACTCCATCTGAACCTCTAGCAGAGAAAGAAGCTGAGACTTCCACTGATGATGGACACGAAGAAAAGGAGTTCACTGAAGAGTTAACAACGGTAAGTCATAACAGATCTTCTCCAGTAAGAATGCTATATTTATTAATATTTCTGTTATAACAATCTTAGTCGAATATGCAGGGAGGTGGGAGCTTATATGTAGAACATGCAGTAGTTGATAGAGAACATGAAGATCTTGACCATGAATTGTCGATTACAGATCATGCAACAGTTACCAAGGAAGATAATGAAGAAGTGATCATTGAAAAGAAATTAAAAGAAGATGACAACATAACAGGAGAATCACCAATTTCTGCAGGTAATACAATTCATCAAAAAAATGAAAGCATTGATGCAGTGAAGATGCATCAAGAAGACGGACCAAAAACAAGCATGGAAGGAAGTGCAACTCCACTAGATGATAATAATGAAGGGCAGAATGCTGATGAGAAATCAACAGAAGCATCGTCTAAGGCAGGAAATAAAGTTTCTAGGGAAGAAATTGCTGATGAAAAGAAGACAATATCAGAACACATCAGCAAAATAATTACAGAAGATGACCCTCAGACAGGCACTTCTACTGAAACTTCTTTCGAAAAAACAGTTGACAGTAATATCGATAATGTGGAGGTTATAGAGGAGTTCCCTGAAGAGGTCAGATCAGATCGATAACAAATTTGCATTTATCTATTTACTGTTGCAGTGTCAATCTTTATCCACAAGAAGTTTTCATCAATATGTTAATCTTATATGCATAAATCTGAGAATCAACCATTAGCAAACACAAAAGTTAAGACAAACGGGAATCTAAGCCTTGATTCCTTGATTGTGAACAACAGATGAGTGCCAATGAATACAATGTGCACTTGAGATCAGAAACATCTCCAGAAGACAGAAAGATAATAGAGGAAGCATGTCCAGTGGCTGCGAACATAATTTCTCGAGACAACGAGAATGAAGAAAAGGAAATGCAGATGGAAAGCACCAATGCACAGGGCCCAGATGAAAGCAACGTAGATACTCCTGAAACTCTAGCAGGGGGGAAAATTGAGAGTTCCACTGATGACGTGCATGAACCAATGGAGAGAACCAGAGAGCGTTACAAAGAAGAAAGCAACCTTGAGGACACTCCATCTGCACCTCTAGTAGAGAAAGAAGCTGTGACTTCCACTGATGATGGACACGAAGAAAAGGGGTTCACTGAAGAGTTAACAACAGTAAGTCATAACAGATCTTATCTAGTAAGAATGTTATATTTATTAATGTCTTTCATAACAATCTTAGTCGAATATGCAGGGAGGTGGGAGCTTATATGTAGAACATGCAGCAGTTGATAGAGAACATGAAGATCTAGACCATGATTTATCGATTACAGATCATGCAACAGTTACCATGGAGGACAATGAAGAAGTGATAGCAGAAGAGAAATTAAAAGTCGATGATAACATAGCAGGAGAAGCACTTCTTTTTGCAGGTAATAGTACAATTCATCAAGAAGATGCTGGCATTGATGCAGTGAAGATACATCTAGAGGATGGACAAGAAACAAGCATGGAAGGTAGTGCAAATACACTAGATGTTAAGACCAGTGGACAGAAAACACAAATACAGGATAGCAATGAAGAGTTAATAAAGGATGAAGATGCAACATGCCTCTTACCTAGATATCCAAGTGAGGATGTTCTTCAGACCTCTACAGACAAAGAAAAGGAGTGCATTAGTGAACAGGTGAAACCAATAGAAAGTGCAAGTTCTACCATTCAATATCTTACATTACTAATTTTCTTTCACCGCAACTCTTTCGCTGATCTCAGTTTCATTTGCAGAAACGTGAGAACCTCTTGACAAAAAGCACTGAAATTGAGAAAGATCATGAGGATGCAGTGCATGATTCAAGTCCAGTTGACGGGACTGCCAAAGAATATGTCAAGTTGACAGCAGATGAAACCATGACCAATGAAATTACAACTGATGGAGCATCTTCATCAATCATGGCTGAAGTCATCCACAATGATACTGCATTAAATAAGGCTGAAGAGTTTCTTCCAATCACTCTATCACCAGATGATAAAGGAACAGGCCAGAAAGCACAGACAAAAGATAAGATAGAACAAGCAACAGATACAGTGAAGGAAATAAATGAGCTAGCTGATTTGTACAAATTTGAAAATGATAATGATCAATTGGAGAAAGAAAAGGCCCCAGAGGTGTCTGAAGAAATCACAGAGGAATACAACATGGAGACTGACCAAGAAGAGCTCAAAAGAGAATACCATACAGGCCCCTCACCTGAATCTCCTTATGAGAATAAAGTCGAAATCAGTTGTGATGATGGAAAGAGAAAAAACGAGTTAAATGAAGAGGTCAGGATGGTCTTAAATCTTACCATGATTCCTCTCTCTTGAACTACAAATCTTTGCTGATTTCTGTTTATTTTATTTTTTATATTAATCTTACTCTAATATGCAGAACACTGAGAACCATTCAGTTGAGGACACTGCTATTGGAGAAGTTCATGAGGATCTGAGCCTTCAGACATCGTGTTTAGAGAATGTAACAAGTGAGGGAGAAAACAATGAATTTGAAAAGGAGGAAATGCCGGAAAAAGAAAAGGTAATTGATGCCAAATCTCTGTCAGCAGCAAAAAATTCAATTACAAGAGATTATAATAATGAAGAAAAGATGGAAATAGAGGATGTCACATATGAATCTGTGGAAGGAAGTACAATGTCTGAAGATTACAACGCTGAAGAAAAAGACACGCAGAAGGATGATATCAGTCAACCAATAGAAGGAAACCATGCCACAGTCACCTCTGCTGAAGTACCCATCGAAGCAGACCATGAGACATATGCAACTGATGAAAATAAGGTGAAAGAAAACATCATAGAGGTGAGATGATAAGAAGTTCAAGAACTAATAATGAAATCTTGTCAAATTTATCTTTGTCTACCAAATTCTGAATGGTACACAAATGTGCAGGAATGTGAAATCCTTACTGCAGAGAGTGCTCAAGAATACAATGAGATGCTAGCAACACAGAAGGATACAAAAGAAGAAACTGTTCAAGTATCTTCGGCCATTATAGGTGAGACTTTGGCTGACAACATCGCATTAAACAACAATGAACTGTTTCTCTCAACTGATTCATCAAATGAAGGTGAAGGAACAGAGCAGACCTCGATGAAAGACATGGCTGAAGATAAGATAGATACAAAGAATGAGATGAAAGAACAAAATGATCAAATACAAAGAGAAGACAAAGAGAAGCCTGCAGAAATCATGGAGCAGGAAAAGATTGAGGAAGAAGCAGTTACTAAAGTGATTGAAGGGGTTGAAAAGGAGGTAAGGTTTTTTTTGTTTAATCTAAGGGCTTGTTTGGTATCCATTCCCGGGAATCAAAACTGGTAATCGTAATGGATGATTCCCGATTTAAGTGTTTGGTATGATTAAAACTTGGAATCGGAATGATTCCCGGGAATCATCCATTACCAATTTTGAAGCCCATTTCATTCCCATCAAAATACTAGGTAATCATCCATTCCCAATTTTGTAGTTTATTATTATTATTATTATTATTATTATTATTATTATATTATATTTATACTTAGATTATTATTATTATTATCAATAATTTATTATATAATATATATTATATTATATTTTTAATAATTATATTACAGTATATTATATATACTTATATTATTATAATTATTATCAATATTTTATTATTTAATATATATTATATTATATTCTTATTTTTAATACTAAAAATAATATATTTCTATTAATATTATTATTTTTTAGGCATTTTTTATCAATAATTTATTTCATATATATTATTTTTATATGATTATTATTAATAAATATATTATATTATATTATTTTTATATTATATTTTTATTATCAATATTTTATTATTTAATATATATTATACTATATTTTTATTTTTAATAATAATAATAAATTTCTATTAATATTATTATTTTTATCAGTATTTTATTATAGTTATACTTATATATTATTACTATCAATACTTTATTATTTAATGTATATTATATTATATTATATTTATATTTTTAATAATAATAATAATATATTTCTATTAATAATATTATTTTGATCAATATTTTATTATATATATATATATTAGTTTGATATTATTATTATTAATTATATTATATTATTATATTATTATTATTATCAATATTTTATTATTTAATATATATATTATATTATATTTTTAATAATAATAACAATATATTTTTATTAATATTATTACATTTATGAGTATTTTAATTAATTTATTATTATTATTATTTCAGGAATGATTCATTCCGACAACATACCAAACAACCTGCTCCAGTAATGAGTCATTACCATTTTCTGATTCCATTCCGATTCCCATTCCCATTCCGATTCCAGCACTCATACCAAACGGGGCCTTAAGGTTAAAATATATTGAAAACTTGGGAGATATTTACAAGATAACAAGGTTCCATTAAGATCATTTGCTACCAAAATGGGCCATTATTTAAGCTCCTAGAGTAGCCTAGTAACCTGTGGACTCTAATCCACGAGGCTCAACCATGTGGGGGGATGGACAAGAACAAGGACTGGCTATTTGAGAATATCAGACATAACTAGCTAAATTTGTGATGTAGGATCTTGAATCCCCAGCAGAGGAATATGAAGAAAGTGCAAGCAGAGAAACTGCAGAAGGTATATTAATTGCAAAAACCAGCCAACTGGAAGAAACGACCATTACTTTGAGTACTGAAGAGGATATCGTTGAATCTGAGAAAAAGATATGCCAGGAACTGACAGATTTTTCAAATGACAAACTGAAGTGTAAGTGACTTATCTTCCTATGTTTCAAACATTTGAAATGCAAATAGCAGGAAAAAAGCATAAGCAAAATAAAACTATGCAAAAGTTCCTTTATGAACTAGGAGTACGGCGAATTCTCGAAGGCTAGAAACTACAGTTTGGTCTTTTTCATTTATTTCAGATCTCAAGATTGCAGAAATAGAAGAAAAATTCTAGAGAAAATCAATGAAGAAAAGAAACAATTGCAGGCATTCTATAACCATTTGTTTCCCGAAAGTTTGGAAATAGAGACATGTCTGAGATTCTTCACATGTTCTAATAATATCTCTATATATTTTTATATCTTAAAGGCATGCTTGCAATCGACAAGTTCAGCCAAGTCAATAAAATGATTACATTTACTATAGCCCCATGCTTAGATGAACATGGAACAGTTGAGGTGATATTTACTATAGCCTCCATTACTTTGTTCAGATGATGATGCCAAGGAAGATATGGCAACAGAGGATGGTTCTCTCAGGAACAGTTCACTCTACAATAGAGAAGATGCCTTTCATTTCAGTGGTCAAGAGGAGGGCAATGAGAAACTACGAACTGACGAAGCAACATTCGAACGGAGTGAAAGCATAAATATAGAGGTTTAATCCAGAACCATCAGATATATGCTTTTTTAATTGATCAATTCAGTGGTATCAGGACATTATTGATTTATCAATGTAGGTCCATCAAGATCCTCAAACTGATGAAGATATAAATATAGTAGAGAATTCCAAGAAAGAAGTAAACTTCCTTTCTGAACCAGTGGTAGATGTGGCTACTAATAGCCAGCGGGAACTTGAATCGAAGGTACCGTAATCTGAAGTGCAATTAGGCTTACCAATCATCAATGTATAGATAGTGATTCCCTGATATTTACCATTAATTAATACAACTTTGTCCTTTTAATGCAATTGAACCAGACACAAGAAACCAGATCAATTGAAGAGACTGAGTTATTCACAACCAATGATCAACAAAGAGAAACAGATAACGGTAAAGTTTCAGAGGAAAACTTTGGAAAAGCTAATGCAGATGAAAGGATCACAGAGCAATGTAAGGAGCTTGATTCTTTCCATAAATTACAATCATCAGAAAGGGGAACAGTTTCGGAAAAGGCAACTGAGCATGTTGAAGCATCGTCCCTAGCTGCAACTGGGCATGCTGCAGATGATGATGATGAGGACCACGAGGAATCTTTCAGCTTGGGGCAAAAAGTAAGTGGAAAACATAATGCAGATGAAGAAGAGCATGATGTGCCTGATGAAGCCCCTGATGCTAAAGAAAAAAAGGAGGAAGAAGAAGAAGAAGAATCTGCCAGTAGCGCAACACAACTGGGGGAAGTAGTGGAACTCAGCAAGGAAACAAATAGAGAGCCAATAGAGGAAGTCAAAGGTGGGACACCTGAAGCTATTGAGAGAAATAATGAGGCTCTTGTAGCTAAAAATAAAGATGTAGATTATCAAGAAGACGAGTCCAAAAAATCAGACACTGAAATGTTTATGACATCAGAGGGTCAAAGAGAGGCAGATTTGACTGACGAGTTGCATGAGCACCACGATCAAGAAAATACGCCTTCTAAAATGACTACTGGTAGCAAGATTTCTAAATCAGAAGAGTTAGATTCCATAGTGGAAGGAAAGGAACCAGTTAAGTCTAACACAACAAACAACTCAAGCATGCTGAAAGATGGAGAAAATCAAGAAGACTCTGCAATAGTAAAGGAATCTGCACTACAAACAGGAACAATATCTTTTGTTTCAGAACAAGATAGATCATTCAGTGCATTCAACAGAAGCATACTAGAGGTTGTTGAGGTTGAGAAATCAGCGTCAGCTGCAGAAACAAATCAACAATGCAAGGATTCTAAATATAGGATTCACTCTTTGCTAGCAGATGAGGTCAGTTTAAGCAACCCATCTTCCTGCAGTATCACATCATTAATGCAAATAATTAGGGGACCCACTTTGAAGTAATTTGGTAACAGAAAAAAATCCTACACATTCCCTAGATGGGTTGACTTCACAGTTAATTAGAAAATGGTAAATCAGAATCTTTTCCGTAAGTCAACTCAAAAATTGAAGGCTTATCACAATTTTTGACAGACCATCAGTTGGATGGCATTTAATGAACAGGGAGCATTTAATGGGTAGTTTTCTGGTAATTTATGTTATAGCGGTGGTTAAAAGAAAAATGGGTAATTTAGTGGGTGATTTTTTAATTTTACCCTATGTTCTTCTAAATATCATTGAGATTCTTTATATTCGAGGCACTCCAAGATTTGTTAGTTTCTTTACTAATCTATTTATGATGTGGGGCAGAGCCTTGAATTAGATGGTTTGGGTAAGAATATTGAAAATAGCACATCAGCTGGAAATGAAGAAACAAGTGAGGAACTTAGTAAACATCCATTTGATTCAACTATAGAGGATGCAACTGAAGAGAGACAAAGAAATGATGAAGTGACACAAAGTGACGGGAGAGAGACCAAGTTGGAGGTCCTGTATGCCCCTATGAGGAAAGAGGATGATGAAAATGAGCTGACAGAAGCTTTTGTCATGACGGATCAGGTAAATCAACATGCGAATCCAAGTAATTTACATTTCTAGATGCTTGTTTGAACAATCTATTTTGAATACTAGTGAAAAGGCTTTTCCCCTTCCCTATGATTAGGAACCAATAGAACATGAGGATGAAATCAAAGAGGAAGGCATCCATGAAACTGAAGAAAATCAAAATGATGCTAATGACCTTCAGAGGGATGAGGTAAGTTGTTAAATGCATTTGCATTTTACATTCATGTCCCCTTTTACATCACTTGGAAAACGCCAACTTCTCCATTTTTCTAAGAATGAAGTGCATGGTGTAGATAAAAACTTTCATAAGCACAGAGTCATATCAGAATGAGGAACAGAAGATGACAGATTTGAAAAGCATAACTGGAACAGAGCCATCAACTGTGGCAGAAACAGTAGATGAATGCCTACTTTCTAAAGGGCAAAGTTCAGATTGTCCCACCAAAATAGAGAAAGAATTTCCAGAAGAAACAATCAAAGGAGAGGTCAGTTTTTGAAACCTTACCATCATCATGTAGATGTATCCGAAGGGGATGCTTCAATACTTATTTTGATTTTAAAGGTAAATATATTAAAACAGGAAGAAAATATTTACAAGCTGAGTTTGGACCATAGGACTAACTAGTAGATTCCTAAGTTAGCCTTGCAGTGAGTAAGGCTCACATCCTAAAGTGACAGTAGGGGTGTTTAGGACTAAGTCCTTGTGTGGTTCCTATCTCTTCAGTCTTCAAGCCACGGCCATCGGAAGTCGGACACACACCTCGAGTGTAGCATAATATACCCTCCCCTTCGGCTAGGATGCTTCAATACTTTACATTAGTCTGTGTGTCTGACTTCTGATAGCCTAGGCGTGAAGAGATAGATCCACACTAGACATTGTCCATCCACCTCACATGGTAGAGCCTCGTGGATTAGAGTCCACATGTTACTAGGCTACGCTAGGAGCGTACATATAGGCCCATTTTGGTAGCAAATGATCCCTATTGAACCTTGCTATCTTGTAAATATTTTCTAAGTTTTCAATATATTTTAACCTTAAAATCAAAAAAAAAAATAACTTTTAAAAATAAAAAGTCGTACAGCGTATCCAACATGGACTATGTCATTTTCATAACTAGAAGTTTCACTAATATGCAAGAGATGACAATTTCTAGTCACTTACTTACCTATTTTTGGTGGGAATAGAATCTTGAATCAGATATTCCAGTTGAGAAGCATGAAAATGAAATAACAGTTGCAGACAACGAAACAAATGAGAAATCAAGTAGAGATCTATCTGATTCAACTACTGAAGAGATCCAGAGAAATGAAGCAGTTGCACAAACTCTAGTTGTCAGTGAAAATCAAGCCCCTGACGACTTGATCATGGCTGATCAGGTAAATCAAAATACAAAAGCAACTAATATACCTATATTGTTGACAGAGAACTAAATTGCATCTTCGCCTTTCAATAGGCACCAGTGGAACCTGAGAGTGTGGATAACGTAAAAAACATCCACGAAAATGCAGAATATCAGATTGATAACGACCTTCAGCACGATGAGGTGAACTTGATAAAATATACTCCCTCCGTTCAAAAATATAAGTCTTTTTAGGCTTAAATTTTTGTTTGAAAATACAAGTCCGTAAATTTTTTTAAAATTTTATTTTTTCTACATGAAGAGTCAACCTCTTACTAGTCCATAAATGGTGGAACAGAATCTTGAATCAGCTACCTTGGTCAAAAAGCATGAAAATAAAACAGCAACTGTCAATGAAGAAGCAAATAAGATATTGAGTAAACATCCAGCTGATGTGGCAAAGGAAGATGTAACTGAAGAGAAATTGAGATGTGAAGTTACACCAACTGAAGAGACAGAAACCAAATTGGATGTCAGGCGTAATACAGACAGAGGGGTCAACGAAGATGGGGTGCCAAAGGCCTTGATCATGACTAGCCAGGTAAATCAAGATACAAATAATCAAGTAATTTACATATCTTGTTGAGAATGAATAGTCCCTTGGACCGCTAAATTGCATCTTCTCCTTCCAATAGGTGCCAATGGAACCAGAGGACTTTATCATGACTAGTCAAATAAATCAAGATACAAAAAATCAAGTAGTTAACATTTCTTGTTGAGAATGAATAGTCCCTTTTGGACCACTAAATTGCATCTTCTCCTTTCAATAGGTGCCAATGGAGCCTGAGAATGAAGAGAAAGATCTAACTTCCCAAGAAGCAGCAGAGAATGTGAGTGATGCTGACGAACATTGGCACAATGAGGTGAACATGGAATATGCATTTGTTATGAGAAAACAGTCGCAACAGTCTTTTTAAAATTTACAGAACATGCTATACCAGCTTGGAAATTTCATAACAACTTATTGCATGGTGAAACAGATAAAATCAGTGGCAAGCTCCGAGTCAGTACAGATAGGGAATGAACAGGCTCCAGATTCCAACCACATACATGAAATAGAGAGCTCTGAAAAAGTGGACACTCTCTACAACAATTCAGAAACATCAACTGTAGATGAAACATTTGAAGAGTTTGATGTTCTGGATGAAACATGTCAGAGTTCAGAGAACAACACCAAAGGAAAGCATCAGCTACGACAAAGAAACAAAGAGGTCAGTTTTCAAAAACATTTCTTGATGGAGTTTGAAGTCAATAACACAAGTGACTAGTCATGGGTTGGGCATCCATCCTACTAGGAAGAAATCCTACCTACACTATAGATAGATTGTGGCAAAATGTAGATTTGAATCATTCAATTCATGAAATTTTGTCTTTGTCTGTTTGTCAATCATCTTAAGCTTGGTTGTTTATCCAGAAAAAGTCAATCCACAGTTCAATATGTTCAATGAATATCACTTCAGTTGAGACAACCACATTTAAGATAATTTGCAATGTCTTAATAATCAATCGTTGCCATCACAGAATCTTGGATCAGCTAATTTGGCTGCAAACCTTGAACATGAAACAACTGATATATATGAAGAAACAAATGGGAAGTTGACTAAACATCCGGCTAGCTCAACTGAGGAAGATATGAAAACAGGGAGATTGAGAAGTGAAGTAACACCAACTGAGGATATAAAGAGCAACTCAAAGGTAGATTACTTGACCACAGCTAACCAGGGCAAATAATACACAAAATTAAGTAATTAGCAATTTAGCATTGTATCTTGACAATGATTCTTCCTAATTGACTGCTAAATTCTATCTTCTCCTTTTGGCAGGTAGTGATGGAACCTGAGAATGAAGAAAAATCTAAAGGCATCCAAGAATTATCAGAAAAACAAAAAGAAGTTACTGAGTTTCAGCAGGATGAGGTGGGGCTGGGAGATACTTTTGTCACCATCTAACTATTCTTTCCCTACTGTCATAGCTTTCCAGTTTCCACGTGGTACAAGATATTTTAGTTTATTAACAATTAATAATACTTGAATGGTGTAACAGATCAAAAGTGTGACAAGCTCCACTTCATTGCAGAATGTGAGTGAAAATGCTACGAACTTTGACAAAATATATGAAACAGAGATCTTAGAGAAAATGGGAACTCCCTTCAACCAATCAGAGGCATCAGCTGGGGCTAACACATTGGAAGAAGCTGATCTTTCAGATGTTGTAGAAGGAGAAACTGTGTTTGAATCACATACCAGTTTCCAAGATGTTGGGGAAATAAGACAAGATGGGATGGGTGCAAAAGAGATACACCAGCCCACTGAGGTAGAAGAACAACTTCAGGAAACGCTCTCTCAATTGGTTCCAGTTGAAGAGAAGCCCATAGCTACAGTTGAAGTCATAGGAGAAACTGTAACAGAACTTAAACCTCTTCCAAATGTAAGAGAAGAGCAGCAATTCTCCGAATTGGTTCTGCATGAACAGAAGTACAAAGATTCACTTCTACTGAAAGACATAAAAGCTGAGGAGAACACGGAAAGATTTCAATCGCTAGAAGGGGAGACCACTGCCTATTCTGTTCTAGAACAAATCAAAGATGAAAAGTGCTTGCAGGAGGAAGTGCCAAAAGTGCCTGATACCCAAAGTCTGGACTTCAAAACAAGCAAAAAATTGCATCTAAAAGAAGAAACAACACAGGAAACCAGCACAACAGATTCAAAGATAATAATGCAAGCTCGAGACTTCTCAACTAAGATTCAGTGCACTGGTTTCTCCCAAGCCAAAGATAGTGAAAAAACAACAGAAGAAGACACATCAATCTATAGCTCTTTAGAAGAGACCAAGGATGATGAAAAAGCTCAGGCTACAATTATCATGGAAGAACATGGACACTTGGGTAAAGCTATGCTTCAATCTGAAGAGGTTAGAAATCACTCAACTTTATTCAGTTTAGCAATGTGCATTTAAACACCTTACTTGTCATTTCCCATTGCTACTAACTTCAGGTTGAAAAAGAGTAATATTTTTACTTGTTAAAAAGGATGCATTGTAAATTTTAAAATCTTGCTTAACTATCCCTTGTACTCCCATACCATTTCGCTCGCCTATAAGGGAATGGAGGATGAAAGGAAAATTAAATGATGATTGCAAAAAATGGAGGGGGCATTTTCCTTGTTAACAAACCACTAAGTGAACTCATCGTAAAGAAACAGTAAATTTAACATAACATTCATGAAATGTGGAGTCTACAAGCAAGAGGTACCTTGTGGGTTACTGAGAAATGCTTTCAGCTAATATATTTCCCATGGTAGAAGGCACCATGTGAATGTGTTTCTATCTTAATAGTTTTTTATTACTAGAGAAGTAGCATTTTCTTGTACACAGAATTCACTAGCAACCCTACAAACGGATAGCACCGGGAAGCACAAAGGTGAAGAAAACTGGCACGTACTCTCAGTTGAAGGTAAAAGCAGTCCCCATGAATTGTGTCAATTTCCATTCATAATCGTTGATGCCTTGTCTAAAAAGAAAGAAAGAAAATGCAATTGCAGATGCTCTTGTGAGCATGGAAGAAGCTGCAATTGAAGAGGAACAAGGGCCTGAAGAGAGGGAAAAGAAGGGTGAGAGCATGCCAACAGGTGAAACCCTTGTACAATCATCTGAGTGGCACCAAGTTTCTGCAGCAGAGATGAACCAAATGGAAGGATATTCAAGCAAGGAAGAGATAGTAATAGATGAAGAAGACAAGATCGGAAGATCAGAAGCTGTTGAAAAGGAGGCAGATGTAGGTGCTGGTGATCTCACCAGGGAAGATACAGGTTCAGTAGTGGAGGCTTCAAAAGACATCAAAGTGAAAGCAACACAGAAGAAATCGCATAATATACTGTCAGGTGTTGGATCGAAAGTCAAACATTCAATTTCGAAGGTGAAAAAAGCCATTACAGGCAAGCCTTCTCAGCCCAAGAATACATCACCAAAGAAAGAAACCACGCCAAGGGAGAATATATGAGGACAAACCTAAAAATTCTCAAGTGGTCAGCTTGAAAAACATGATGCTTGCAAGAACTAAGATATAAATATTAGGGTTTTTTTTTTCTGGATTACAATATTTGGATTGTTAACTTTTTTTATAAACAGCTTGGTTATGGTTACGATGAAATAAGGCATTGATATTGCGAATTACCAGTTGCAGGATTTGGTATATTTTATGCCCCTTAGACCATCCGCATCAGTAAAACCTTACAATATTTCTTAACTTTACTTTATTACTTTCTCTTTCTTTAAAAATTTTAATTTACTTTTTTCCCCACATCCCTAAAACTCACCCCATTTCTTGACTTTACTTTTTTTCATCACCCATTTTATATTTAAATGTGATATAATAATGCTAGTAATCTCTACCATCATCCCCTTTAATCATTAAGAAAAAATTTCAATCATTTAACATATGTAATATTGATGTCTATTTGTATATAAAAATAAACTATAAATTAAAATAATAATAATTTTTTAAAACAATTTTCGAATTGAAAATAATCAAACATAATATATATAAACAATCAAATGACAATTGCTAATACTTTGTATTAATATGCACTTTGAATTCTTTTTTAAAAGTGACATGTGGCTTGTGTGGCCAACAAAAATGCTTTTGCAGTCACATGTTTTCCAAAGTTGGGATTTTTATGTTTTTTTTTGTTGAGTTTTGTCCATAGAAACTGTCACAATCATTTCTAACCCAAAACTCTCTCTCTCCACATTATTTAAATATTTTCCAACTCTAAAAACGCTTAAAAACCTATCGTTGCAGATGCTCTTATAAACACCAAAAGGCCCAAATTATTTTGAGGAAAATGAGATGAATATATATCCATGAGTTTTTGTAACTATTAGAGCATGCCCAAGAGATTACCCATAATTTCTTCAAAATGGAGAATTAAAATCCATCTTTTCTAAAAAAAAAACATTTGTGTCAATTCCAACAGATTTTCCATTTTAAGGAATTGAAAGTTCAATTTTTAATTACAAATTAATTTTTGGGTTAAATTTCAACTACTAGCTAGCTCTGCAATTTTTTTCTCTTGCTCTCAACAAGTTGTCCATTGTCATTCTACTCGATCAGACTACAGCCACAGGCATAGAGAGTGAAAGTGCAAGGCAGTTGAAAGTAATGCTTGCTCAATTTCCCTGACTCGATTGTCACCACTAGCGTCAAGCAATTAAATCGAAATCTTGAAGACTTGGAATGATAAGTAATTGCTTGAGAATTTCCTTGACTCTTGATCAAAGGAATAAAAGTGAGCCGTCCTTTGTTCATCCACTGTAGGAATTAAACTGAAAGTGAATTTGATATGATCCGATGCAAATCAATACCCACAATTGCTAATTTCATAAAAGCAATCGTCAATATGTCTACAAAATATATACGATAGATGATTAATTAATACGTCAATGCATTGATCATAAATCTTAATTGGCTTGGTGTTGGTTATCCTTGATTGCTTGTATTTCAGTTTTAGTTCTAGTTTTCAGCTACACTATTTGTGTTGATTTCAAGAACTAGAACCAATAGCCCCATGTCTCCATATTCATTATTTAAAGGAGTTAATGCTAAAGAGGGCTTTGTTCCAATTTCAAGCAAATTGTTCAATCCTCCATATACACTATTTAATTGAGTCTATGCTAATTATGTGAAGAAAAACTAAACTTCTTAACATTCACTGTATTCTTGCATTCTTTCTAGAATGCAGTATACAAAACTAAAATTGCTGGAGTAAATTGACAACGTATTGGCACTGTCCATAAGATTGCAAAGCAATTTCTTCCCATATGGAAAAAAATTCATATTGCTACTAGATGAATTGCAAGATTTTTTTTTTTCCAGATTGTTACTTGGAGCAATTGTAAAACCAAAATACACACCAAAACCTCTTAGACAATGAAGAAACAAACAAAAACGAAATAATGAAACGAACCATCTAAAATACACAATAGAGAATAAACCTGAAATTTCATGACGAATCTCATATATAGGTAGTAGAAGATATCTTATGGATTGAGAAATTGTCGAATGGTGGATTGTAGATATCTTCTCGAGGGTCGTGGGCATTCAATGTAATGTGGGGATGGATATTGAAGAAGCGCGTCCAAATTCAGGCTTTATTTTGAATCTCATTGCTTCTCCGATTCTTTAATGATCTGTCTGTTCTTGAAATCGAATTTGTAAGGTTTAATCGGACTACATTTGATGGTATTGGTTGTTTCCTGTGCTCGATATTTGGTCTCTTCTTTGCTGCTTATCCAATTACGCTACAACTAACGATCATTTGTTTGACTCTTTAGAATTCAACTGTATACATTCTGAGTTTTGATTTATCTGAACTATATGGGATGGTGATTGATTTTCTATGCTTTGCATCTGTTCTATTTTCTACTTATGTGGATGATTTTTAGTTATCATGCTTATATTCCCTGTACTCATATCAATGGTCTATCTAGGTTGATCCTTTGGTCTTTGTCGATTTGAAACTTACAACCATCTTGAAAGTAAAACAATTCAGTATGGTAGACGGGTAATTATATATGTCATGTGTCAAGTAAAATACATTAAGTGTCATGTAAATCCAGTATGGGTGACATGTGTCAAATAAAAACAATTCACGTGTCAAGTAAAACAATTCATGTGTCAAGTAAAATACATTATGTGTCATGTAAATCCGATATGGGTGACATGTAAATTCAGTATGGTTGACGGGTAATTATATATGATCGGTCAATTAAACTTGTGACGTTTTCAGTCTCTTAACAACTTGCATAAACCCAAAAATCACTTCCATCTCATCCAATTGCTTCAAGCATCCGCCGAGCATTTCTTAGAACATAGACGGGTGGCAGGTGAACATATGGAGTTGGTGGCAATACAACACATCGTCATGTTAGAAGATGGTCCCGCATGATCCGCATCACCCCGGTTTCAATTCCTCCACGTACAAAATAAATGAAACAACACAACGGAAATATGAAAGGTTTGGCTGATATGGCACTGTCATGACTCGTGAAGAGTATGTCACGAGCCGTGATAGCCTACAGAACCTCACAAAACACATGAGTTCACTTGTCACGGCTCGTGAAGGTCTCCCACGAGTTGTGACGGCTTGCTGTAGCTGGAAATTGCACAAACTCCTTTGTCCCGCGAGTCGTGCTACATCATCTTGAGCTCCTATGAGTGTTTCACTTGATATGCTTGCTCCATGAACCATCTCTTTTGCTTTTCTTTCAACCCCCTTCCATTAGATGCATGCAATTTAGCTCGAATCACCGACCCAAATCTACAAAACACAAACAAAGCTTGTGTAGATCTCTGCATCAAAAATAATATAGAAAACACACAAAAAGACAATAAAACTACTCTAAAATGATGCATGAAACTAACCTAAATGCACATGAATAATATATAAAACTAGATGCTATCACAAGTTCAATAGAAAAGATGCACTAAATATGTTGGTAAGGTTAAAGCTAAGAACCCATGCATCATCCTTTAATCTGAATTCATCACCTAATACAAAATGCCTAATTCTAAGCAGTATATCATTCGCTTTTAGTAAAACTTAAGCCAAATTCTAAATTCAATAAAGCACCAAGCTTCACAATACTAAAATTCAATAAAAATACCAAGCTTCACACATGTCTTGTAAAAAAAATTCACATGTCATGTAAAAAAATTCACCTGTCAAGTAAACAATTCATGTGTTAAGTAAAACAATTTACGTGTCAAGTAAAATACATTATGTGTCACGTAAATCCGGTATGGGTGACAAGTAAATTGAATATGGGTGACGGGTAATTATATGCTGATCCGAATCTTTCTAATTGAAAAGGTTATCCCCGCGATTCAATCTATGTGCCCAAGGGAGGATTCAAGGGCTACGATTTTCATCAAATAGGACAACGCAAGAACTCATGTTCATCCATACGATGAGCAATTTCAGCTTGCTGCTTCACAAATTGGATTCAACATTAGATTGATGTTTCAACCAGCCAACTCCCCAGACCTTTCTAATTGTGTAAATTCGTCCACAGAGCTCCAAATCGAGTTCTGTAAAATCCTATAGTTTTCTAAAGAGGTAATCAGCCTTTTTCTTCATGAAAATTTGGCCAAAAATTAGATATGGATTATTTTTGGTGCTGTTGTCATAGAAAAGAGAGGAAAAAATGCTCGATTTTGATAGAAATTGTGTAAATTTGTCCACATAGCACCAAATTGAGTTCTGTAACTTCTTATAGCTTTCTAAAGATGTAATTAGCCTTTTTCTTCATGGAAATTTGCCCAAAATGAGGTATGCTTTTTTTTTTGGTGTTGCTGTCATAGAAAAGAGGGGAAAAAGTGCTCGGTTTTGATAGAAAATTGTGTAAATTCGTCCATAGAGCACCAAATTGGGTTCTGTAAATTCCTATAGCTTTCTAAAGAGGTAATCACTCTTTTCCTTCATCAAAATTTTGCCTAAAATGAGGTGTTTTTTTTGGTGTTGCTGTCATAGAAAAGAGAGGAAAAAATGTTCGGTTTCGATAGAAAAATTTGTAAATTCGTCCACAGAGCACCAAATTGAGTTCTGTAAATTCCTATAGCTTTCTAAAGAGGTAATCAGTCTTGTCCTTCTTGAAAATTTGGCCTAAAATCAGGTATGTTTCTTTTTTTGGTGTTGCTGTCACACGAAAGGGAGGTAATAGTGCCCGGTTTTGATAGAGAATTGCATATTTTCTTCCAAAGACCACCAAAGGTTTTGATAGAAAATTTGGCCTAAAATCAGGCATGTTTCTTTTCCTTCATGAATTGCATATTTTCTTCCAATTTAGCTTATCCTTAATGTGTGGTTTACGCAAGTTTTGAATGACATTAACAAGCTGAACCATTTGCTTCATAGCTTATCCTTAAAACAATTCACGTGTAAAACAATTGACATGTCATGTAAAACAATTCATGCTTCATGTAAAACAATTCATGCTTCATGTAAAACAATTCATGTGTCATTTATTTTGTATATAGAACAAGAATGTTGAACAATTCATGATTTTATAGTTTTTTTTCCGTTATTGTAGCCTCTGTAGGATTTGAACCCGAATCTTTGTGCTTGAGCACAACACTCTATCCATTTGAGCTAAGAGGCTTTAAACACAATTGACCACCAATTTGATCTACACGAGAACTTTCGATTATAAGTTGATCGGGAGGGTGGGTACATCACATACCTTGGAATTCCTTTCCGTTTCTGAAAGATCTGTTGCTATGGGGAAGAAACTTGGAAGCTCTACCAGAAAGAGTTGAGGATCTTGCCTCCCTCCAAAGCTTCACTACTAATGATATTGAGGGTGTGGTGTCGTTTCGTTAGGATGTTGGATGTCCTCCCTCTCATCTTTTGGTTGGCTTGGGATTTCCGAGATCGCTCTGAAGAACTAAAGAAGCGATGCGTAAAAGAGTTCTATTGCTTCTGCCTGATAAGCACATTTCAACTTCTTGGCTTATCTCTCATTGCAAATAATAGAAGTATTACTGAAGCCCGATTGTTCTAGCAGACACTCGTACGCTTCTGGCTTCTTAGCATAGAATCTTTGGTTAGGTAGTATGTTTGTCTAATTAAAGGTGTGTGTGCTCACTTGATACAAACTCCTTGTTTTCGCAGCTTTGCTAGCTTTATGAGATTCAAAATTTTCAGGTGGAAACTACACAACTAAACACACAACCAACATAGAAATTATTAAAGAGCGCCCTCAGCTGCTATCATTATATGGACAATAAACTTTTGCACCGAAATATAGATGTCAGAACTGACTACGTACTCTTTGGACTCATCCCATGTTCAGTTTGTACGTCCTATTGTCATTTTTATCAACTATTAGACCCGATGCTAAAATCAAGTTCAGTAAATTCGGTATGAGTTTGTTCTTCAAATCTTCAATCTACAAAAAAAAAAAATAAGGTTGTCGATATTTCTCTGCTAATCAGTGTTTCATTATTAAGGACCCTTTTTTCACTTGATTAGGAATCACCCATGTTCAAACTCATCTATGGTTGATCATGATCAAGACTCTGACGGATAATCCATTAGTAAACAGCAAGGAGGGAAAATGTCAAATAATCATAAGAACTCTAACAAAAATGCATTTATGATTCCAGCAACTTAATGCATAGAAATTTAAATGAATACCTTCCGTGAAATCTTTTTTTATAAGAGCCTCACTGAAGTGTGGCAACTGGAGAAAGGGAGGGATACCTTCACTAGATCCTCCAACTAGTTTCTTGGAACTAGTAGGAAATGCGTGCATTATAGACTTTCTTATATAAGTATTATAACTAGGGACTGTCATTAGAATGCAAATAATGCATCCACTTCAGTAGGAGAAGAAGGGAAATGATAACCTAAACAAGTAAACATGATACCGAACACTTCATGTTCTTAGGAAACTTGAAAATCCTCATTACTTTCATGGGTTAGTTTTCATCAATACTTCATTAATACAACTACATAACCAATATCCAATTTGAATAACAGCACATGCCCCTAGGTTAATGGAGAGAGAAATAGAATAGTTCACATGTAACATGCATGTCATGAACTGCTACAAATATGTCATTCAAATACGATATACATGACATGATGCCAAAGTAAAATATAACCTTCTTATGACGTAATCGTGTCTGCACTTGTGATGTAATCATGTCTGCACTAGTTCACCATCCATTACACCTTGCTGTATGACAAAATATAGGATAACATAAGGCATATCCATTAACAAGCGAATGAAACATACATTAACCATAAATGAAGAAAAACATATCACTACAGGTGCAAACAAACTCCCCATACATAGGGTTTGTTTTACTTCACTTAAAAAGTCTATCTGTTACAATTTATTACCAAGCAATGAAAACAAACAAATATCGTACATAAACATGAAAACAAAACCAATCCAGTATAGGATTGACAACAAAAATACTCAACAGATTAACCTTTAGCTTCAAATAAAACTATGAAAAGAGTGAATTTGGTTTGACAGGTACAACTGCACATGCCTAAAATAGGCTAAAGAAGGGGTCAAAATCACAATTATGAACATGTGTGCCAACAGAAACTATTGTACAACTTACAGGAATTCAAGGTATTTCAATTCATTACCTAATGTTGCAATCCATACCAAATTCAAGCATGGAATCCTTACATCTACTTCAACATGAAGGTTGTGTGAAGTTGGTTTTAAAACAAAAAGAGGGAAAATCGGAGAACTTACATCACAGGCGTCACAGGACGGGGATGAGACCGGACTTCCTCCCGCTGCCTTTCGATCCCTCATCTGCCTCTTCCAACTCCCCTCTCCTGATCACCCTCATATGCGTCCTCTCCGCCACCTACCTCCTCATCTCCTACTACACATTTGCCTCCAAGCTCTGCGGGGGGGGGGGGGGGGGGGGGGGGGGGGGGGGTGGGGGGGGGGGGGCGCTCCCAAAATAACAGGCTAGGGGTCATCAAGATTGGCCCTCTGTGGGCCAAGGCGGTTCGAGGACCCGATTATCCCGAGAAAGAAGAAGGCACCATCATGGATTCAAGCTTGTTGAAGGGTCGACGTCGAGGGTCATGGGGTTGGCACCAGAGGTTCTGTAGGGCTGGCCGGTTTTGGCTTGAAGAATTATTTTACCTATTTTTAGCTATTTTATTATTTAATTAGGTAAATAAAAAGGAGGAGTTGTCTACCTTCTTAAGAAAACAATTTCTAGAATATTCTTATTTGTTTTTTTGATAGATAGAATTAGTTGATATTGTCTTAAGTTTTATTTTAATTATTCCTATATAGATGAAAATGAGTTGGCTTAAGGTTTCTCCTTTGCATAGAAGGTCAATCTCATCTTACTTAAGTTGTCATTTGCCTTTGAGAAAAAAACAGGTTGAAATTAAAAGAGAAGCACTTGGCTAAATGTTTTCTCTTTGTCAACCCTAATTGTGCCCTTCTTTCTCTTTTTTAATCAAATTTAATTTCGATTAGCAATTTTGGGTCAAGCTGCAGTTGTTCACCAAATTAGTTTCATATGCGTTGATTTTGCCGATCAAAAATTACGTACATTGAAATTCACTTTCATGAAGTCAACTTCGATTGGCAATTCTTGATATCAGCCGCCATTCTTGACCAAATACCAGTGTGTTTCAATATGTATTCCATCCATATTTCGATATCAGAATCAAAAAGTCAACCCGAGTGAAAGATGCTACTGTGCGGCAATTTGAAGGCCTAATTGGAAGGTCAACTGCAATTCGCAAGTCAACAACTGCAATTCGGGGTCTACGTGCTGCAAATTCGGTATCAATTCACGAAAATCAAGGAGCATATGCAAGATCGAGCAATTTCTTTTAGCAATTGGCCACCTAGTCAATTGTTATACATCACATACCATGAGAATGAATTACCTAAATAGTCTTGGACATCCAGCTCCATTAATCTAAGTCGTTTGAATAGTAGAAAAGCACCTACAACTAGTTTTTGTTTCAAGGCTTTGTTCTCCGTGCTCATGATCGGTTTTTGCTGGCCAAAGGAACTCTAGTTCTTTTGATTTCTTGAACAAAGAAAAACTAAGCATGTGTATGAGATCAAAAAAAGGAAAAATATTAGTTGAACTGACTACAATGAATTAAAATAATTGCTCAGCATAAATCCATTCATAGGTCAGAGGTGCCAAACCATCTACCTTCTTTGCTTCAGGATCCTTGGTTTGGCAAGAAGAATCTAGAAAAGAGACAAACAAAGAGTTTGTAATTAATCTTGGCAAGCCTCGAAAGAACAAATGAAAACACGATTGCCATGAAGCACTTCAGTTTGACAAAGAACGATTAAACCCAAAACCCTGAATCAGAAGGAATTTTGTGATGAAATTGAATCTAAATTCCCCAAATTGAATCACCTCAACCCTAATTTTCTTGATCCAAAAGTTACAGCAATCATGAAAAAAGTGGGTAGTGTGTATAAATGCAACATTCTCACATTTAAAATACACATTTTAAGAATAAATTTTTTTTTATCAAATACATAAACAACTAGATTGAATTCCATATTAATATCCAAAAACAACTCCTTCGATACAACAAATCCATAAATTTTATTGAATTGGAAGAGAAAGATAGAAAATCAACAGATGTACGAAATTTATAGGTTTATAAGGTTTGGAAAGAGGGGGGTTGAGCTGACCTAATAGAGGATAGCACCTAAGCTTGTGACAGCAGCGAGGGTGGCTGTCCGAGGGTTGACAATGGTGATGGAAGCGACCATGGCGACAGGAGTGGATGCCGGTTGCTGTCAGAGAGCGAGGTTCACCGGAGATAAGTCTTGCTCACCGCACCAGGAGATAAATGGGAGGGTGACTCTTTTGGCTGAACTGAGAAGGTATCGGGGAGAGAAGGAGAAAGAAAGAGAGGTAGGAAGAGAAGTATGCGAGGGTAGGGGAAGGAAAGATGCAGCGGTGATGAAGGAGATGGTGAAGGGACCGGGCGGGGCTGCAACCGAGAGAGGGAGAAGACGGAATTGAGAGAGAGGATTAGGAAGGAATTGAAAGAGAGGAAGAGAATGTGGTTCCCTAATCTCAACTGCGTTTGCAAAAGGTTTATTTTAGGAAGAAAATCCAAAAATATAAAATTCTAGAAAAACGGAAGAAAAAAAATTAACGGAAATTTCGCGTGGTGACCATCAAGTAAAGCCTTTTTGGCGGGGTATCCAAAAGTTTGACATATTTCACCAAATGCCCCCAATGTTTATATTTGCCTCGTGCCCCTATGTTTACTCTTTTCACATTTCCATTAAAAAAATGAAAACAAATAAAAGGAAAAGACTTACCTTCATGGATTGAGTCTTTTTCAATTGCTAACCACCAGGAGCCCCGACTGGAGCACAGAGAAGCTTTCATTTTCTTCAACCTAGCATCTTCCAAATGAGGTATAATCTTTATCCCTCTCTCCCCTCTCGTTCTTTGGAAATCTTTGCTTCGAGTGGCGATTTCTTGTTGTCCTCATCTTCGTTGCTGATGGATTTGGCCCCCAATCTTGCTAAATTTTGATAGTTTCTTTGATTTCGAAATGGGGATGCAACAAACCGGTCTTTCTCGATTCCCCTACTAATTTCACTCCCCTCCGACTTCCACTTAGGTTTTTTTGGTATGTGTTTGTGTGTGCTTCTTCCCCTCTTTTAATTCCGCTCAGTTTCTAGGGTTTTTTTAGTTTACATGATCTGAATTTGCATTTGATTTGATATTTGGAGTTGTTTATGTTCTTGTTCTTGTTCTGTGATGCTTTAAATGTGATTTTAGGGCTGTAATTGAGTAATGTTGTAGTATGGAGAAAAAAGCAATATCTGTCAAAGAGCCGAGTTGGTCTGGTTAGCTTGATGGTTCAGGAAAAAAAAAGCTAGAAAATCAGTGGAGATGGTAATCCCACAGCTTAGCCATCAGATTTTTTGTGTTAGCTAATGAGGATTTAGAAGGAAAACAAGATGCAGATGACAACATTGTGCAATTCGGGCAAATGGTAAGTGAGTGTAGCTCTCACTCTTGTTCAGGACATATATGGATAAATTAAAAATAGTTGTGTGGAACACAACGAGCCTAATGGATCCTATAAAAACTAGTATAATAAATAATTACTTCATAGAAATTTTGAGGATGTAAAGAGAAGACTTATGAATGATTGATAATGTTGTGAGAATGGAACTTTGATAGAAAAAAGAAAGGATTTGGGTAACATGGAATCTTGGAGTGTTTGAAGTGACAATGCTTTTGTCTCAACCACAACTAGGGGTGTGCATGATTCGGTCCAAACCGAATTTTTAAACCGAACCAACACAAACCGAACCTAACCGAACCGAACCGAAGTTTTTCGGGTCGGCTTTCGGTTCGAGAATTTTCATTTTTCGGTTTCGGTTCGGTTTGTGTTTGATTTAGGTTCGGTTTGTGTTAAACCGAATTTTTTTTATATACTACATAAATACATTGTATATATATTTGTATACTTTATATATACAAACATACTATATATATTTGTAATTTTGTATACAATGTTTATATAATTATACTGTATTTGTATAAACATTGTATATATTTGTAATTTTATATACAATGTTTATATATATTTACACAAATACAGTATGTATATAACATACTGTATTTGGAATACGTGTATATATTTGTACAAATACAATGTTTATATATGAACAAATACATACATATTTGTACAAATACAGTATGTATATAAACATTCCATATATACACATATTGTATTTGTATACAATGTTTATATACACACATATATTTGTAATTTTATATACAATGTTTATATATATTTGTATACTGTATTTGTATATTTTATATTGGAATATGTGTATATATACTATATAATATAGGGTGAGGTTAAAGTGAAAAAGGGGCTTAAGATGAAAATATAGCTTAAAGTGAAAATAAATCAACTAATGGTGACACGCGCGCCGGTTCAGCATTAAAAACACTGAACTGAGGTGAACCGAAAAAAAAAAAACCCAAACCGTTCTTCTGCTCGTTTCCCTCTTTCTCTCCGGCATCCCAGTTGTTTCTGCGTGCTTCCCTCTTTCTCTCCGGCGATGACTCGCGGCCATGACTATGGATGGTGGATTGAGGTCCTGCGCTTCTTAGCTGTTGAGTTCTTCCGATTCGGTCGTCTCAAAACCAGGTGAGCATCTTCATAATCCGGATCTCCTTCAATACGATTCTATGGCAATTGGTTTTGAATTACTATTTACATAGATTTGTTTGATTTCTGTCGTAACTTGTTTGCTCTTCAATTAGTTAGACAGTGATTGTTAAATGTTTCTGAACATCTTTGTGGGGATAATTAATTGTGTGCTGGTTGATTTGAATTGGGGATCACTAATCTAGGGTTCTTAATTTGGGGGAATGGTTTTGTGAAGTTCCAGGTCGCCAGTTTAGGTACTTTTCTTCTTCCGCTCCTTCAAATTAGTACTTAGCTATGTTGTTGCAGTAATATATCGTGGATGTTCATTTGGGTGGAATTTGTGTTGATTTTGGTGTCTATGGGAATGAGACCAAGGCTTTTCTAAAAACTGACATGCCTATGCTTGTTTTGCTTCAATCACTTTCTAAAAACTGACATGCCTATGCTTGTTTTGCTTCAATGTACGTTGAAGGTGATGGATAGATCACCCAAACGTTTGCAGACGAAGTAAGTCTACGTATGTATCGTGGATTAGTTGGATTGTCAGAAGGATCAAAGTAATGTGTCCTGGCAACTGTCTGTCATGTATATATAGCTAGTTAGGCCTTTCAGTTAGAAGTCTGACTTAAAGTTAAAGTTTGACTGAAAGCTCTTGTGAATTTGTGAATGTCTAAGTTTCATCTTCAATGTCCAAGCATAAACTGATATTATTAATGCACATTTAGACGTTATTATTGCACTATGTGATGTTAAATTTGCACATTGTATCACTATTAATGTACTTTATAATTTTATTATAAAGTGCACTTTATTAGTGTTTGGAGCAGTTTAAACTGATTGCACTTGTGCTGAATTTTAGTGTTTTTTCACCATCTAATTCATACAAATTATGTTTGACTGCCAATCTAATCAAGCAAGTTATCTTGTCAGCATCGGGGAGTTTTGAAGTTGTGTCTCCATAAACTATTTTATAGATGCTGTATTTAAATTATTTTTTGCTCTCATGTAGCTTCATCACTCTAAAGTTCTAAAATTTATAGCGAGAAAATCAATAAAGGACCTTACTTTAGTATAGCTGCAGAAACATTCGCCAAATTTCTAAGTTCAAATTATTGTCTCTATTATGTAACAATAGGAAACCCAGTATCAATTGCTTCATACAACTCATATAAAATTACATGCATTCTTTTCTCGACAGAAAGATAGATAATTTTAAACTGATTGCACTTGTGCTGAATTTTAGTGTTTTTTCACCATGTTGTTGTTACATTTGATGTTTGTTTGGAGTGGTTTCTGTTGGCTGCATTTTGTACAGAACTCCGTCGCCCAAATTCGGAGGACTCAAGGGCTCCTCGCAGTGAGTCGATGTCTCCTAGTTCCGAACCCAATACCTCCGGCCCTCTACCGCCGAATTCCTTCATCTCTCCCAATTCCAACTAGTTTTTGCACTGCTGTAATTGTGTTGATGTTGCATTCTGCAATTGCTAAGGTTCGCTGTTTGGATTTTCTAATTGAATGTTATAGGCAAATTCAGCAACATATGTTTCTATAGTTGAATATACTTTCAACAAGTTGAAATCCTCTATCTTGTGCTTTTCAGCTGCGTGTATATGGGCAGATCTCCACTATGCAGATGCAAAGGGCCAAATCTCAGGCAAGTTAAATGTTGTTGTATGTTAGTAGTATTGTTGCTTGGCCAATGTATACTGAATTCATATTGGGATCCGAAATTGATCTAGTCTGATTTATCGATTCTTCGATAAGCCTGCGCTTAACATATAGGTCTTTAAATAGTTCAAGAGTAGCACAATCTAACCGGATGAGTAGGACTCGATGGAGGAGAAGAGAGAAATGATTGAGATAAAGTACCAGTCTAGTGACATTTACGTGCACCCATCAGCCAAAGTACACCCTACCACTAAGGTATGCTCGTGCATCAAGTCTTGCATCCGTTCTTAAATGTGCAATTTCAGTTTGTAAAAATGCAAATATAAACTAAAGAGTGCAATTTTATAACTCAAATGTTCGTAGCTTGTCCATATTTGGGTTATCTTGTTACTTGTGTTAAGATCCATAAGCTCAATTAGGGAAGAGCGTCTGAATAATTATTGTTCAGGAGGTTGGTGGTTCAATTCCACCTGGATTTATATATTAAAATTCAAGCTAATTCTAACTACTAAGTTAGTCGACATCTAATTTTTTAGAGGTGAATTATTTTTGGGAGTTGAAACTGCCTAAAGTTGCATCAGCTAATCTGTTAGTGGAGATATTTGTCCCAAACGCCTAATAAGAAAGCAGCAAAAAAGAAAGGGGTGACAGTAGCAAGCATTGATAAGGAGAAAAGAGATCAAGGAAGCAATAGATTTGGTGCTTTGAGTGGGCAAAATACTACTGAGGAGTCGGTGACAGTATAAAATCAAATTGAATGTAGCACTCAAACACACAGGCAAGGAAGTATTGTGAAGGGGGCAGAATGATAGTGAGGGTAGCACCAAGGTAATTGCATCTGCTGATTCTTCATTATCATCTGCAAATTATAAGGTTGAGCATGAGTGTGTTTGGAATGAAATAGAAGTATTGCGGGTCAGATTAGAACACCATGGGTTCTTCTTGGGGATTTAAATTGTATTCTCTGTTGTGTGGAGGAAAATGGCCAGCAAAGTTAGCTAGAACGAAGGAATTTGAGGAGCTGCGTTCAATGACCGAGAATCAGAATCAGCAAAGTTACCAATATCAGTCTTATCAATGACCACTATAGAATTGCAGTAACAGAAATTGTCTGGGAACCATGACCGTGAATCAGAATCATCATCAAGTAAATCAGTCATGACACTGCCTGATTGGGGAATGGGAATGACCAGGAACGCTTAGCAGCCGAGTGCAACAAGAAAACAAGTGCCTGAATCAATGTGCACTTTATCATTTTATTTATGCACTTTATAATCTTAATTGTGCACTTCATACTCTTATAGTCTTATTCATGCACTTCATATTATTATTCATACACTTCATCATTTTATTCTTCCACTTTATCATCTTATTTTTGCACTTTATAATCTTAATTGTGCACTTCAGAATCTTATTCATGCACTTCATATTATTATTCATACACTTCATCATTTTATTCTTGCACTTTATCATCTTATTTTTGCACTTTATAATCTTAATTGTGCACTTCATAATCTTATTCATGCACTTCATATTATTATTCATACACTTCATCATTTTATTCTTGCACTTTATCATCTTATTTTTGCACTTTATAATCTTAATTGTGCAATTCAGAATCTTATTTATGCACTTCATATTATTATTCATACACTTCATCATTTTATTCTTGCACTTTATAATATTAATTGTGCACTTCAGATTCTTATTCATGCACTTCATATTATTATTCACCACTTTATCATTTTATTCTTCCACTTTATCATCTTATTCATGCACTTTATCATTTTATTCTTGCACTTTATAATCTTAATTGTGCACTTCACAATCTTATCCATGCACTTCATCATTCTATCCTTGCACTTTATCATTTTATTTTGGGTGAATTACATTTTTGGTCCCTAACCTTTACCACTTGTTTCACTTTAGTCCCCAACCTTTGAAACGTTTCAAAATAGTCCTTGACCTTTCTATTTCGTTTCATTTTAGTCCCTAACCTTTCAAAGGTTGTAAAATAGTCCCTAACCTTACATTTTTTTATTCGTTTTAGTCCTTGATATTAAAACATTATTTGAAATAATTATAAAAAACTATCCTAAAGTTATCATAATTTAAATAAAATCATTCATACAAAGAAAAATTATAAAAAATCATCTAACTCTATAATTTTAATTTTGAAAAATACTCGAACTATTTTACTATTTATCATAAGAGCATATTATATAAAAATTATTCATAATTTTTTTTTCCACAAAACCTCTCATAAAATTTATAGATCTTGTGATTAATTTGAGAGATGGTGGGATATGTTTTTTTTTCTTATTTACTAATATATAGATCCAATATATGTGTATTAATCCATTAAAATAATGAATTTGAATAATAAAAGAGATCTTTTTTAAAAAAAAAATCATAAAGTTGGATATTTGTTTTATAATTATTCTTTATATGGGTAATTTACTCATTTATATACATTATGATAACTTTAGGGTAATTTTTATAATTATTTCAAATAATGTTTTAATATCAGGGACTAAAACGAATAAAAAATGTAAAGTTAAGGACTATTTTACAACCTTTGAAAGGTTAGAGACTAAAATAAAACGAAATGGAAAGGTTTAGGACTATTTTGAAACATTTCAAAGGTTGAGGACTAAAGTGAAACAAGTGATAAAGGTTAGGGACCAAAAATGTAATTCACCCTTTTATTTTTGCATTTTATAATCTTAATTGTGCACTTCAGAAATCTTATTCATGCACTTCATATTAATTATTATTTATATACTTCATCGTTTTATTCTTCCACTTTATCATTTTATTTTTGCACTTTATAATTTTAATTGTGAACTTCATAATCTTATTCATGCACTTTATATTATTATTTATACACTTCATCATTTTATTCTTGCACTTTATACTATTATTTATACACTTTATCCTTTTATTCTTGCACTTTATAATCTTATTAATGAACGAAAACAAAAATAAGACACCCATAAATAGCCTATGCGGGATTTGAACCCGCGTCTTTGTGCATAAAACATTGCTCTACCATTTTGAGCTAATAGGCTTTAAATCACATCTCACTTTTTTTTTTGGCAAATAAATTTTTTTGGCATGACGGATAAAAATTGATGAGAGAATCATAACCAATATCCAAAATGACATATTTTACCTAAGAAAGTCCAAAAACAAAATTCCTTTCAAGCTTGCCTTGAATTTCAACTTTTCAAGGCATACCTACTGCATTTTTCCAAGGGGGAAAAGAAAAGCTACAACATGAAATTTTGACCATCATAGTAGCATGCCTACTGCATTTTTAATTTTCTCAAGGCAAAAAACAAAAGGCAATGGAATACTAATACAGTAATCCATTATACATGGCTTACATACTAATAGGTCAAAGTCCAAATGCAGTAGAAAAAGCATATATGCAGATGGCCAGCAGCTGTGTGTGAACACTAAACATCAAAAAACCTAACATGCAAAGTTTAAGGCAAAAAGACTAATCAAATACCACCAGTATTTATTTGACCGAGCTGCTGATCTTGATGTCCTAAATCATCCAATCCTCTTGATGATATACTACATGGTGAGTTCCATCCACATATTTATTTGTTAGTGTTTCTAGCAAATTGCAAGTCCGCAAGTCTTTTTTACCCCTAGTTTTATTCTTTGTAGAAATACCACAAGTATGGTGTTGTTTCCATAAGAAATGACTAGCTGAGTTATTGGAAACATGTCCACATAGGGTAGTCAAAGACATAGAAACATACTAATATCATATCAAGGCCCTAGGACCAGCTTACAATAAGAGAGCTATCACCATCAGATTGGGACAACGCCAGTAGTTGAGCAAGCAGATGGCCAGAAGCTTCAAAGAGCATGACAAAGCACTGCAATAAGTAGCAGCACAAAAAAGCAAAACATTAATTAAACCCAAGCATGAAGAGAAGCTATTGTGCAAACACATGGACAACAACTTCAAACAAACCCAACAACTCAGAATAGTAGCAAACAATCTCAGAAGCAGGCACGAAACGAACCAAGTAGAGCTTTAACCGCAAGGCCATACCGTAGGTAACCAGTTCAGTACACGAAACCTCCTTAAAAAGCATGAAAATCAACCAAAACGATAAAAAATTCAAGGGAGCAAGTGACTGGGTGTAGGATTTTGATCGAAAATAGCCCCAAATAAACTCTTTAAGACCACAAGCAACACATAAAGAAGCCAACACCTGATCAAACGGACAGCAGCTTCAAAGTGCTCTTGAATCCCCAGACAACACACCATATCAGCTTAATTCACACCATATGTTGTGGTCAACAGCAAGACCAAAACATTTAACTTCTTTGGCACATCCGACCTCGAATCAGAGAGCTAAACATACCATATTGCCACATCCGACCTCTATAGGACTACATTTAACTTATTTGTGATATAGGGTTATCTGTAAGTCTATAAATGTATAGTTGATATCAATATATAACACAAGGCCATGGAAGAGAGATTTCAACACCAAATTACCAAGCATTTAACATATGCAGTTTAACAGAATCAAAAGCAAACAACCTCCATTTTTCATCTGAACAATTGATTCTATCAAGAAATTTGAAACAAAAAAGTTGCTAATTTACAACAATTGCTAATCTTAACACATCCCCCACACACAGCCACTCCAATCTTAGCCAATTGGAGGGGGAAAACTAAAACAAAACCTAAATGGCAATAGCTCATCCATCAGTTGAGCTGCAACACGCAAGAGAAAAAAGAAGTACCTTGCCAGCTTGCCTATTGAGGACCGTTGATTGAATCAAAATGGGGCTGCACATCTGCACACGTCTCTTCCTGTAAAATTAGGGTTAATCTCAAACAAACCGCTCAATCGAAATTAAAATTGGTGAAATTTAAGACATATCAGATCTATACCTTCTTGAATTCGTAGGAGGGGTGATGAATTGCAATTCAGGCCGTTTCTCTCTGCTTGGATACTCTATATGAAGTGTCCTTGATGGCGAGAAGAAGAGCTTCTTCGTACCAATAGGCCATGGCGGTGATGGATTTGAATCTTAGGCTAATGAATCCTCCATCATCGTGGAGCCTTTGATTCTCGACAAATCTTTCGAAGGAAGTTGTGTTGTCTCCATTCTGATTCATCCGAAGTTCAGCATCGCCATAGATGGTGATGTCGAAGGCTTAGTTACGTCTTGTTGAACAGAGATTTGTTAAAGAGAGATGGAGGAGAATACAGGTTAACATAGGAATCAAACAACGAAGGGGAAAGAGGGACGGGTCCCATTAACCAAATGAGTAGATCCGACCCAAACTCAAAAAATAAGGCATTTTCACTTTAAGCAAAATTTTCATCTTAAGCCCCATTTTCATTTGAACCTTTACCATATTATATATATATATATATATATATATATATATATATATATATATATATATAGAGAGAGAGAGAGAGAGAGAGAGAGAGAGAGAGAGAGAGAGAGAGTATGGATCAAATGTTTACAAGTCTTATTGTGTTTTGTGTTAACAAATCTGAGCCTTTAATTATTAGAGAATGGATGGTTCAGATTAATTAGATTTTTGTGATTTTTTAAATTAAAAAAAGTGGACCCCACTCTTTTTTTCCATATCAATCTCAATGTTAGTGCGTGGGTTTCAACCTCCTTCATCCCAACCCTCGTTAATAAAACCCTATTTATCAAACGTATAATTGGAAACCGCCCACCTCGCCGACACCGTACTGGCCACCGAGAAGTTATCCATCCCTGGTACTAGCACTCGGGAGAGCCACTGCGTAGGCTGCGAGGCGGCGGCTGGCGGATGCTAGTGTCTAGCCAGACCTGCTGTCACACGGTGGCAAAGTGGGACTTCTAACCCGGCGTCGAATCGAGGGCGAAATCGGAGGCGGCAAATAGAGAGGGCGACGGTGGCTCTCGATCTCTCCCGTGGTTGCGCCGTCGCCGAGCAATTCATCGGAAACAACAGGGCCTGCGGCAAATAGAGAGGGCGGCGGTGGCTCTCGATCTCTCCCGTGGCTGCGCCGTCGCCGTGCAATTCATTGGAAACGACAGGGCCTTTGCGGCCGGCCGATCGACGTGGTGGCGATCTATGTCTACATTCACTAGAACGTACATGTTTTCCTCTATTTCTGTCTATTTTTTTCCATCAAATTGGATTTTGGATGTGGAAAATTACTTTCTAATTTCCTAGTCTCGAAATAATCAAGATCGATTCATAGGTTTGGTCTAGAATTCTAGATGCTTGCATTTTTGTTTGATGTGTTTTTCGGATTTGCATTTCTTAGAAATCCTTCGATGTACTTTCTTCGATGAATAGGTCACACATATATGTTTGTTGAAATTTAAACTATGTATAAAATTGTTCATGGATGTATCATCTATTCGGTAAGTTCAGAGTCACTATTCATTGATAAATTGCTAATATGCAATAAGATGTACATGGATTATTGATTGTTCATGAATTTATCGAATATTCGGCAAATTCAGAGTTATTATTCATTGATAATCAGAAATTATTCAGCAAATTCAGAGTCATTATTCATTGATAATCGGATTCATGTATATGGGGGCAATTAGATATAGGTTTATTGAAATTCAAGCTCATGAATTTATCGAATATTCGGCAAATTCGGAGTCATTATTCGTTGATAATCTGTAATTATTCTGTAATTTGTTCGTCATTATTCATCGAACACTGTTAATGAATTTATCGAATATTCAGTAAATTCAGAGTCATTATTCGTTGATAATCTGGAATTATTCAGTAATTTGTTCGTCATTATTCATCGAACACACAGTGCAAGCAAAATCTCATCCTCCACGCAAAAAAAAAAAAACGTTACCTCACAAAAAAACCGAACACTGTTAATGAATTTATTGAATATTCGGCAAATCCAGAGTCATTATTCGTTGATAATCTGGAATTATTCAGTAATTTGTTCGTCATTATTCATCGAACACACGATGCAAGCAAAATCTCGTCCTCCACGAAAAAAAAAACGTTACCTCACAAAAAAAATCAACACACGCGCTTACGCTTCAGCAATTTGGCTAGAAAAGTGGTGGGACCTACTCTTTTTTGTTTAAATAAAAAAAAGAAAGTCTCAATTAATCTCACCCATCCATTTCTAATCAATCAATGGCCTATATTTGTTAACACAAAACACAATAAGGGATGTGTACACCTGACCCAACCTCTATATATATATATATATATATATATATATATTTGTATACTTTTAATTTTTTTTTATAGAAATTCTGTTCGATTATGTTAAAACCGAACCGAACACAAACCAAACCGGCAAATAACCGAACCGAACCTAATGCTTTCGATTCGGCTTTCGGTTTCAAAATTTGAGATTTTCAGTTTCGATTCGGCCCGGTTCGGTTAGATTTTAGACCGATGCACATCCCTACCCACAACTTATTCATTGTTTAGTTGAGACTAAGGACATCTCCTACAAGTTTGCTACAATGTTTATATGCGCTGCAAATTATAAAGTAGAGGGAAATTGAGAGGGAAGTTGAGATCATTATGATGAGTTGATTGGGAAGGAAGTGGAGATCGTTGTGAATTTCTTTATTGTGCTTTTTTCTTCAGTAGTCTTGGTAAACCTTGGGAATCTTATAATGGAATGTTACATCCTTGGCCTTCTATGTGTTGGTAAATGGCTCGCCCAAAGAATTCTTCCCAGGTAAGTGTTATGACAAATTTCAAATTTTTTTTTGGTTTGAACAATCTCAATTTACTACATATTTTAGATTTCAACTATGGTAGATTTCAGATTTCAACTGAGCAAGTGTTATGACAGATTCATATTTAGATTAAACTAACATGTAATCCCAAACACTGTCATGTCCCATTGGTTGTAAAGACCATTTTTTTCCCGAACAACCTGAATTTACTCAGTTAATTGAAAACATAAAAATTCAGTTTCAAGCACTTACTCAGTTGAAATCAGAAATCCCTGAACAACCTCAATTTATTGACATATTCTTTCGTTTTCATTTTTGTTTGAACAACCTCAGTTCTTCAGCGAACTACTATTATGGAATTTTCTAAAATAAGATATTTTACTTTTTAGCTTATTAGCTCAAATGAGAGAGCGATGTGTTCAATACACATAGATGTGGGTTCAAATCCCACATAGGCTACAAGCATTTCCGTTGTTGAACTTTGCAAATGGTTAGTTGCATACTTGCATGTTGGCACAAAAACAATTGTCTAATTAAAATGAATTCATCATCCAAATCCTATATGAAATAATTCGGCTTTTGTATCTTGAATTCAAGCAAGGGCTTTCAAAATTCAATTTGGAGTGCTATATCATCCATCATTGCCTTTGATTATTGAAGAGGGGAAAAGTGAAAAACAATATCATCCATCATTGACTTTGATCATGTAGACACCTAAATTCAAATTGCATTAATCATAGGTCTCATACTTGAATCATGAATGGACATTTCTTCTTGTTACATGCTAAAATCTAGCCTATGGGGGGTTTGAACCCTCATCCATGTGTATTAACACATTGCTCTACCTTTTGAGCTAATAGGCTTGTAAGTATTACACAACAAATTAACAACATTTTTTAAAAAGAGCTTTTAGAGATGAAGGAAACCAATAAAATGGGTAATTTTCCAAACCTTGTTATCATACACTAGGGAAGCAAAGTCTTTAACAAGTTAATGACACAACAAGTAGATAGTCTAACAAGGAATCGGAACACTATCTACCATTATTAGGAAGGAATCCCCAATTCCCAAGCTTATGTACAACTTCAGCTTCACCTCACACCCCACTCAGTGGCTGAAAGCTAGTCACTTTCTCTTCAAATATCCTGCTTGGGTTTTCAACTCAGCTCCGAGTACTGACCGCCATCAGCTACAAGATGTCTTCCCATAGGCTCTCGGACAAGTCCCTCGCCTTGCTAAAGCTCAGGTTGGGACTACAGCTGCAAGAGTCTATTTCATCCCTTAACTGATCCATCTGCCATCTAGCATACCCTATAAAGAATCTGAGAATTCAATCTTGAAAAATGGGAGTCCTGCAGTTTGAGAATTCAATCATAAAAAAACAACCCAAGTGAATGCTAAAAATCGAACCTCTAAACATTGTACAACTCCGTGACCTTTTCATAGTTTTCTGTCCACCACCTTTGAGCTTACAACTTGCTATCCATGACCTTTTCACAGTACGTATGACATATGATTCATGTTTCAGATGGATAAGTCACTGCACCTAAATTTGACAAGTCGCTAGAATAAACTAACTCAAATCCTAGTAAATCTCAGTACAAATCTTTCAAGTATGACATAAACATCCAAATGGCATTGAAATATCCAAGAAACATGTTAAAAAAATAACAAACCATTTTGATTGTAACGACCTGGGTTTATGATTTCCGGGTTATGTTTCGAGAGATGAAACCCCTCGTTAGGATCTTGCACCCCGAGTATAGGTTGAAGGTTTGGAATCAACAATTTCACTTATAAAGTGGGATTTCACACCCAAAAACCGAGAGGAATCATTGAAATCCCCGGAATAAGTCCCGTGTACCTGCCCTATGACCTAAGTCGTGAAATTCATTGACCATACAATCATGAGAGTTTCCAAATTCTTACATGAGGGCGCCACGGAGGTGCCGGGTCAAAACGTGATTAAAACATCCAAAACCAAATCGTTAATAAGTTGGTGAAGTCAGAGCCTCGACTCTCTCTGGCCACCGTGTTAGACCCCGCGGTCATGGAGCCAAATCAGCAACAATAGTGATAAGCATAATGGATACATAAAAATGTTAATGGTGAGAGGTATCAAATGACGCCCACCTGCTCTTTCCGATGCCCTAAGCACACAGATATGCTATACCTAATAATCATGCTTCTAGATGCAAGACGGAATATTAACACACTAGCATGCCCCTAAGATCAAGTGCATAATAATAATAATGAAGACCTTAGCACAGAATACCAAATGGTATGTCCGTCTTCCTAACCACCGCCCCCTTGCCGATAGGACGGAGACGGACCAACTCGCGAATGCATTCCAATTCATAAATGGAGCGAGGTCCGTATTGGTACCCGACCCCATGTTTGCATGCTTTTATCAAATCATGAATATGGACTTAAAAGAGAAAATGAATAATATAACGCGAAAGGTAAAATAGGAGTAATGACTAAAGTAGCAATAAAGTGGTAATTAACACTCGAACGACTCAGGATGAACCCGATGACACCGGAACATCCTATGACCCTAGCAAAGACTCCAGATACTTCACAGATAACGATCGTTCTGTTTACAAACGCATAAAGAAATAGAATGTTCAATAGTCAATGCAACCTAGAATGATACTACATGGCATGCTGATCATGAATGCAAACACCTAGTATATCATGCACATAAGACAAGGAGATCTCTCTATTGATCTGAGTAAGCTCCGAAGAGACTTACTTGGCTATGTAGAACAACATAATAGAAGGTCCGACATACATCAATTATAATCACAAAGTATCACCTAGATACATATCAGAACACAAATATATAAGTCTACGTCTAATCATTCAAGCGCGCAAAGCATACATCATTCAACGAGAATAACAACCATATCACAATCGTCGTTCCATCAAGCTCAACCATTTACCACATTGCCACATTCCATAAGACCACATCATTCTCATCGCTTCCCAAAACAACCTCCTAAACATCTTTTAAAATCTCAAGTTAGATCAAATCATTATTCAAACACTTTCCCAAATCATACTTAACCCGAAAATCCATTTATCAAAACATTACTCTTTAAATCAACTTATTTTATCATTTTATCAAAACAATTCCGACAAGGTTAGAGTATTTCCAAAATTCCTCTTTTTAATTTTATTAAATCCATTTCCATTTATCAAATCAATTTATAACCTCTAAAACCTTTTCCAATTTCTCTTTCTTCAAATCCAATTCCAATAATATTATATTTTTAAATCACCATAATATTTTATCTTTAAATCTCAATAATAATATTTTATCTTTAAATCTCAATAATAATATTTTATATTTTAAATCTCAAATAATATTATATAATATCTTAAATACCATTTATTAACGCTTTTATAAAATATTTCCGAATCCATTAAAAATCTCAACCATTTTTATTTAATAAAATTAGTCTTTTATGGAATTAACAAACTGCCCTTATTTTATAAAAATTACAAATCGACCCTCTTTATTTTATTAAATGCCAAAACCGAGTCTTTATTTCATTTTACTCAAAACCGAACCTAATTTTGAAGAATGATCAATTTGTTTTGACAAAACAGGCCCAATCTCTTTTCCATTTTTAAAACAAAAATTCAGCCCATGCTCTTGTTTTCCCAATCCCGACCTAGCACAAGTCAACCCAAATTTTCTAAAAACAAACCAACCCGTCTAAAGGAAAGAAGGAGAAGTTGCGCCCGTCTCTAAGCTCCTGCCTAGTGCTTGAAGTCGGAAAGAGGAAGGAGACGTAGGGGAGGCTCGTCGGAGGTTCTCTCAATCTCAATCCAACCCCATCGTCACACATTTCAAGCAGAAACAAACAAAAAGGGAAACGAGGGGGGGAGGCGAATGCTCACCGGAGTTCTCAATGATCGTCGGAAAGTCTGTTGGGGTTCGATTGGGGCTTGTCGGAGTCGAAATCAAGAGATATCGGCCTAGGAAGAATGAAAGAGAGGTAAAGGTGGAGCTTTATGACATCTAGGAGTGAAAGGAGGGAAAGAACAATTTGGAAATGTAAAGTATTGAACAATTGGAAGTGAGAAATGAAGAAAGAGCTTTCAAGAAGCTTCCATTGAAGCTCTCAATTTTGTTACAAAATCAATGGAGGAAGAAAACAAATTCTACCGCCTAAAATACAATCTGAGCTACAAGGAGAGTTTGTTAGGCATGTGAAAAGACGAAAATTCCCCTACACCCTTTGCCTAACACAACCGAGCCATTTTACAATGTAAAGCACAATCATATGTGCTTACATACCCCCCTCAAGCTGGACCTACACAAGGGAGAACAAGGCCCAGCTTGGCTTGAAGAAAGGCATGCTGCTTAGCCTCTAATGCCTTAGTCAAAATGTCTGCCAATTGTAGAGAGGAAGGAACATGAATGGTAGTGAGAAACCCTTGAGTGACCATCTCCCTGATGAAATCTATATCAATCCGGACATGCTTGGTTCGCTCATGAAAAATTGGATTGATTGCAAGCTGTTGAGCAGATTGGTTATCACAATGCAACTGAATTGGGAGGACAACATCAACAACAAGACCAGATAGAATACCCTGAAGCCAAACTAGCTCACTTGATGCAGACGACATATTCATATACTCACTTTCAGTGGATGATTTAGAGACCACTTTCTGCTTCTTAGTTTTCCATGAAACCAATGAAGATCCAAGGAAAACACAGTACCTGATAACGTTTGGAATCCCCGATCCTTCGCCTGTGGGTTCAGGATCAAGAACACCAAACTGTTGATTGCCCGATTTTGCAATATTCTTGCTAATCTCGATGTTTACAATCAATTACAATAAAGACTTGAAACTATTGTGAAAGAAAAGAAAAACAAGTAAATAAAACTAAGTAGAAAGGGCAACAGCGAAACAGCGACAGAAGCAATGCAGCAGTGACGACGCTGTAATGGCCGCGGGGCGGCCAAGGGAGCCGCGGGGCGGCCCGGGCAGTGGCGACGGTTCTGACAGACTCAGTGACAGCTTCTCTGATCCAGCGACGGTTTCTCAGGATGGGTTTCTCCTTTGTGTGTGGTTTGGGATTGTGTTTAGATCTTGATTTGGTATCGGATGAGCAAGAACATAAATTAATTGCAAAGGCTTTTGGATTGGGAATCGAGGGAACCTTTTAATCCTTAAAAGGGTTCCTCAATTATAATTCCAATCTAATTAAATCAATGCAAATACAAGAGTTTAAATAGGGAACTATACCAATTCTATCTTTACAAAAGATAGAGTTTTGGTAACTAAAGATAAATCAAATAATGTAAAGATATGTAAATCTTTCATAAGATAAGTAAAACTAACTAAGGATAGAAAATTAACAACTTGGTGGAAAAGGAATTACCTATATGAGATATTTTCCTTCCACCTTATTATTTCCTAATTGCATAAAATAAATATATCTAATTAATTAAAATTCGAAATTAACTAAATAAATATGTGGAAATTCGTCCAAACAGTGACATCTGTAAAGATGATGAATTTCGGCCATTCTCGAGGTCGATACTGGAGAAACCTTCAACAGAAAACTTGTAGATCTTTTCGTCCTCGTTCCAACAAGGTATAGTACAACCTCATCCGATAAATATGGACTCCGAACGACCCATTTTACTGAGACGTCGATATGCTGTCAACCCATTAAGAACGAACTCAAACTTGAACATTAGATCACCTTGCTCCTTTGAACTTTGTTCCATGGTGGAGCCTTCTTCCTCCTTTTGATGATGACACTCTTTTCCATCAATGGCCCTCGAATCGGTCTTGAGAGCTCGCCTGGATCAAGATCATTGTTTGACCCACAAAAGGTCATCTTGATCTGCATCATTCTCCCCTTCTTAGCTTCGATTCGTCCTCGAATTGAGTCATTGAAGAGCAAATGGAAGGGAGCAGCAATGAGAAAGTAACTACCTTGTCAATCAACTTGAGATGGCGCCAGCAGAATTTGAGGCAAAGGAACCTCAAAAACAACACCTGTCATAGGGAACATTGAGCAATCAAGAGGAACAATATCATTAGGCTCAATAACCCTATGAACTTCAGAATTATCAACATTAGGAACATTCTCAAGAGGTAAAATAGCTAACTCCAGAGAAGTGTCCCCAACGTCCTCATCGTTGTCGTCAGAAGCAACCACGTCATCTTGCAGAAAATTACAGCCAGCTTGCAGATCAGATTCGGATGCATTCCCGGAGGAATCTTGCAGCGTGTGACCCACCGTTGGAAAGCTCGTGGAGTCAGCTTCGCAACAAGACTGAGTTGACTCAATTCCGAGGTCGGAGTCAACGGGAATCGGCAAAACAAGTTCAGCGCGCTGTGCTGAATCCGTGGCAACGATTTCAACAGAAAGCTCCTTCACGTCCTTCTTGAACTTGGCCATCACTTCCTCCACGGCCTATTTGCATATAGCCATTAATCTGGCATATTGGTTGGCTCTACGTTGTGCCTCTTCCTCTTCGAACTTCGCCTGTGATCTGGCATAATAGGCATCTAGTTCGGCTTGAATTTCGTCTGTAAGTTTGGCTTGAAGTTGTTGTCGACGCCTCTCCTTTTTGATTTTTGCTTGTCGTTCTTCCTCTCGGCGAAGTTCCTCCTCCTCTTGTCGTCGTGCCTCCTCAGCCTCCCTTTGTTGGAGAAGTCGAATCTGATAGCGTTGGCGACACCTCCTATCTTCGACCTCCGCTTGATGTTGAAGCCAAAGGCGGTGCCTTTGAGCCTCTCGTTGTCGCTCTAAAGCTTGTTGTTGCAAAGCTCGTCTCTGCAACTCTCGTTGGCGTCGTTGTTGTTTAGCAGGTTCCAAAGCAAAGAATCTATCCAATGGATCGGGATCATCATCCCAGTCGCCTCCCCGCGGCTCCCTTGGCCGCCCCGCGGCCATTACAGCGCCGTCACTGCTGCATTGCTTCTGTCGCTGTTTCGCTGTTGCCCTTTTTACTTAGTTTTATTTACTTGTTTTTCTTTTCTTTCACAATAGTTTCAAGTCTTTATTGTAATTGATTGTAAACATCGAGATTAGCAAGAATATTGCAAGATTGGGCAATCAACAGTTTGGTGTTCTTGATCCTGAACCCACAGGCGAAGGATCGGGGATTCCAAACGTTATCAAGTGGTATCAGATTTCCCAAGCCATCAAATCAAAACATCAGTAACATCAAAGAAAACAAAGAGCGTAGCATAACCTGTCTCTGAATAACAATTGATGTATAGTAATTGGCTAGGCCGGCCAATTACTAAACTAAAACGACGATCTTGCGTAGCTCCTTGATTTCTCTTGAATTGGCAAAATTAACTAACTAATTAATAGACTAATTTAAACCAAAGTTCTTAACTTAAGAATCCTAACAACTAAATACGATGGTAGCCAATTGACTAGATTTAAACCTAAGCTAAGCAACAGAACAACTTAATTAAATCTAAACTAACTAAAAGCAATTGAAAGATCTTAATCCAATTTAAAACAAACAAAGCGACATAAGAGAGAAGCGGGAACAGATTGCGCGCGAGGCCGGACTGGGTGCGCAGAAGCCGGCGTCTCAGGAACCTTGCTCGGAGGCCAGACGCGAGGAGCCGGGAGTACTCGCTGGGAGCAAAGCCGATGGTCCACGAGCGAAGACTGGCGAACGAAGGCGAGCGCTGCGAGCGAGACCGACGGTTACGTGTGCTTGCGGCGAAGGCGCCGAGGGATCCTGCAAGCGTTGCTGCTGGGACGAGGGCGAGAGCGAGAGCCGAAGCGGCCCTGGCGCTAGGCGCCGAAGCCTATGGAGCCGGTGCCGAGACCCAACGCACCGGTGTTCCTCTCCTTCCTTGAAGCGTCGACTGGTTAGGGGTTTAGGTTGTGTTTGTTTCGATGAAGAAGAAGAACGAAAGTGATGATGGTGAGTGAGTTTGGATGAATGCCGTATGTAACAATAACATAAGAACCGGATAGCTTTTGGGATTGATAATCGAAGAACCCTTTAATCCATAAAGGGGTTCCTCAATTCTATTCAATCTGATTTAATTCAATAGAACTACAATGTTTAAATAGAAAACCTAAGAACCAATTCTACCGTGCAAGATAGAATTTAGGTTTATAAAGATAAAATTGTAATTCTAAAGATAAATAAACCTAGAAGATAAAACTTAATCTAAAATCCTAATATATGAAATAATAAAATATGATAATTAAGAAAGCCCAAAGATAGACTCTCCTAACCATCTTATTTAATCTAACTAAAAAATACTAAAAATAAGCAATTCTATAATTAGACTCCAACTAACATAGGTGTTACTAAAACTAGAATATATATAAAAAATAAGAAATATAAATAATAAAATAATTAACGTCGTTTCTTCAACGACTCCCATGGTGGAGCCTTCTTCTTCCGCTTGAGGATGACATCATTCTCCTCCATTTGAAATCGACTCGTCCTCGAGTCGTCGCCTGGATCAAGATCGTTGTTTGACCCACAGAAGGCCATCTTGACGTGCATCATTCTCCCCCTCTTATCTTCGATTCGTCCTCGAATCGAGTCAGCGATGATCACCGAGGAAGGAGCAGCAACCTTCAAAGAAGATGATGGAGGAATGGGTGGAATAGGTGCCAGGAGAATTCGAGATATAGGAATCCCAAAAACAACACCTTCATGCGCGATCGTTGAACAGACTTGATCTTCAATAAGAATAGGATCAATGACCACACAAATCTCAGCAACTGGAACTTCATGAACATGCCCAAGAGGTACAATCGCTAACTCTTGAGACACGTCATCAAGTACCTCATCCTTGTCAACGGAATCAACATGCTCGTCATGAACACTGTCGCAGTCTGATTGCAGAACAGATTCGGATGCATTCCCTGAAGAATCTTGCAGTGTGTGACCCACCGTCGGAAAGCTCGTTGAGTCAGCTTCGCAACAAGACTGAGTTGACTCAATTCTGAGGTCGGAGTCAACGGGAATCTGCGAAACAAGTTCAGCGCGCTGTGCTGAATCCGTGGCAACGATTTCAACAGAAAGCTCCTTCACGTCCTTCTTGAACTTGGCCATCACTTCCTCCACGGCCTCTTTGCATATAGCCATTAATCTGGCATCTTGGTTGGCTCTACGTTGTGCCTCTTCCTCTTCGAACTTCGCCTGTGATCTGGCATAATAGGCATCTAGTTCGGCTTGAATTTCGGATGTAAGTTTGGCTTGAAGTTGTTGTCGACGCCTCTCCTTTTTTATTTTCGCTTGTCGTTCTTCCTCTCGGCGACGTTCCTCCTCCTCTTGTCGTCGTGCCTCCTCAGCCTCCCTTTGTTGGAGAAGCTGAATCTGATAGCGTTGGCGACACCTCCTATCTTCGACCTCCGCTTGATGTTGAAGCCAAAGGCGGTGCCTTTGAGCCTCTCGTTGTCGCTCTAAAGCTTGTTGTTGCAAAGCTCGTCTCTGCAACTCTCGTTGGCGTCGTTGTTGTTTAGCAGGTTCCAAAGCAAAGAATCCATCCAATGGATCGGGATCATCATCCCAGTCGCCTCCCCGCGGCCATTACAGCGCCGTCGTTGCTGCATTGCTTCTGTCGCTGTTTCGCTGTTGCCCTTTTTACTTAGTTTTATTTACTTGTTTTTCTTTTCTTTCACAATAGTTTCAAGTCTTTATTGTAATTGATTGTAAACATCGAGATTAGCAAGAATATTGCAAGATTGGGCAATCAGCAGTTTGGTGTTCTTGATCCTGAACCCACAGGCGAAGGATCGGGGATTCCAAACGTTATCAAGTGGTATCAGATTTCCCAAGCCATCAAATCAAAACATCAGTAACATCAAAGAAAACAAAGAGCGTAGCATAACCTGTCTCTGAATACCAATTGATGTATAGTAATTGGCTAGGCCGGCCAATTACTAAACTAAAACGACGATCTTGCGTAGCTCCTTGATTTCTCTTGAATAGACAAAATTAACTAACTAATTAATAGACTAATTTAAACCAAAGTTCTTAACTTAAGAATCCTAACAACTAAATACGATGGTAGCCAATTGACTAGATTTAAACCTAAGCTAAGCAACAGAACAACTTAATTAAATCTAAACTAAGTAAAAGCAATTGAAAGATCTTAATCCAATTTAAAACAAACAAAGCGACAGAAGAGAGAAGCGGGAACAGATTGCGCGCGAGGCCGGACTGGGTGCGCAGAAGCCGGCGTCTCAGGAACATTGCTCGGAGGCCAGACGCGAGGAGCCGGGAGTACTCGCTAGGAGCAAAGCCGATGGTCCACGAGCGAAGACTGGCAAACAAAGGCGAGCGCTGCGAGCGAGACCGACGGTTACGTGTGCTTGCGGCGAAGGCGCCGAGGGATCCTGCGAGCGTTGCTGCTGGGACGAGGGCGAGAGCGAGAGCCGAAGCGGCCCTGGCGCTAGGCGCCGAAGCCTATGGAGCCGGTGCCGAGACCCAACGCACCGGTGTTCCTCTCCTTCCTTGAAGCGTCGACTGGTTAGGGGTTTAGGTTGTGTTTGTTTCGGTGAAGAAGAAGAACGAAAGTGATGATGGTGAGTGAGATTGGATGAATGTCGTATGTAACAATAACATAAGAACCGGATAGCTTTTGGGACTGATAATCGAAGAACCCTTTAATCCATAAAGGGGTTCCTCAATTCTATTCAATCTGATTTAATTCAATAGAACTACAATGTTTAAATAGAAAACCTAAGAACCAAGTCTACCGTGCAAGATAGAATTTAGGTTTATAAAGATAAAATTTTAATCCTAAAGATAAATAAACCTAGAAGATAAAACTTAATCTAAAATCCTAATATATGAAATAATAAAATATGATAATTAAGAAAGCCCAAAGATAGACTCTCATAACCGTCTTATTTAATCTAACTAAGAAATACTAAAAATAAGCAATTCTATAATTAGACTCCAACTAACATAGGAGTTACTAAAAATAGAATATATATAAAAAATAAGAAATATAAATAATAAAATAATTAACGTCGTTTCTTCAACGACTCCCAAGGTGGAGCCTTCTTCTTCCGCTTGAGGATGACATCATTCTCCTCCATTTGAAATCGACTCGTCCTCGAGTCGTCGCCTGGATCAAGATCGTTGTTTGACCCACAGAAGGCCATCTTGACGTGCTTCATTCTCCCCCTCTTATCTTCGATTCGTCCTCGAATCGAGTCAGCGATGATCAGCGAGGAAGGAGCAGCAACCTTCAAAGAAGATGATGGAGGAATGGGTGGAATAGGTGCCAGGAGAATTCGAGATGTAGGAATCCCAAAAACAACACCTTCATGCACGATCGTTGAACAGACTTGATCTTCAATAAGAATAGGATCAATGACCACACAAATCTCAGCAACTGGAACTTCATGAACATGCCCAAGAGGTACAATCGCTAACTCTTGAGACACGTCATCAAGTACCTCATCCTTGTCAACGGAATCAACATGCTCGTCATGAACACTGTCACAGTCTGATTGCAGAACAGATTCGGATGCATTCCCGGCAGAATCTTGCAGTGTGTGACCCACCGTTGGAAAGCTCGTTGAGTCAGCTTCGCAACAAGACTGAGTTGACTCAATTCTGAGGTCGGAGTCAAAGGGAATCTGCAAAACAAGTTCAGTGCGCTGTGCTGAATCCGTGGCAACGATTTCAACAGAAAGCTCCTTCACGTCCTTCTTGAACTTGGCCATCACTTCCTCCACGGCCTCTTCGCATATAGCCATTAATCTGGCATCTTGGTTGGCTCTACGTTGTGCCTCTTCCTCTTCGAACTTCGCCTGTGATCTGGCATAATAGGCATCTAGTTCGGCTTGAATTTCGGCTGTAAGTTTGGCTTGAAGTTGTTGTCGACGCCTCTCCTTTTATATTTTTGCTTGTCGTTCTTCCTCTCGGCGACGTTCCTCCTCCTCTTGTCGTCGTGCCTCCTCAGCCTCCCTTTGTTGGAGAAGCCGAATCTGATAGCGTTGGCGACACCTCCTATCTTCGACCTCCGCTTGATGTTGAAGCTAAAGGCGGTGCCTTTGAGCCTCTCGTTGTCGCTCTAAAGCTTGTTGTTGCAAAGCTCGTCTCTGCAACTCTCGTTGGCGTCGTTGTTGTTTAGCAGGTTCCAAAGCAAAGAATCCATCCAATGGATCGGGATCATCATCCCAGTCGCCTCCCCGCGGCCATTACAGCGCCGTCGTTGCTGCATTGCTTCTGTCGCTGTTTCGCTGTTGCCCTTTTTACTTAGTTTTATTTACTTGTTTTTCTTTTCTTTCACAATAGTTTCAAGTCTTTATTGTAATTGATTGTAAACATCGAGATTAGCAAGAATATTGCAAGATTGGGCAATCAGCAGTTTGGTGTTCTTGATCCTGAACCCACAGGCGAAGGATCGGGGATTCCAAACGTTATCAAGTGGTATCAGATTTCCCAAGCCATCAAATCAAAACATCAGTAACATCAAAGAAAACAAAGAGCGTAGCATAACCTGTCTCTGAATACCAATTGATGTATAGTAATTGGCTAGGCCGGCCAATTACTAAACTAAAACGACGATCTTGCGTAGCTCCTTGATTTCTCTTGAATAGACAAAATTAACTAACTAATTAATAGACTAATTTAAACCAAAGTTCTTAACTTAAGAATCCTAACAACTAAATACGATGGTAGCCAATTGACTAGATTTAAACCTAAGCTAAGCAACAGAACAACTTAATTAAATCTAAACTAAGTAAAAGCAATTGAAAGATCTTAATCCAATTTAAAACAAACAAAGCGACAGAAGAGAGAAGCGGGAACAGATTGCGCGCGAGGCCGGACTGGGTGCGCAGAAGCCGGCGTCTCAGGAACCTTGCTCGGAGGCCAGACGCGAGGAGCCGGGAGTACTCGCTGGGAGCAAAGCCGATGGTCCACGAGCGAAGACTGGCAAACAAAGGCGAGCGCTGCGAGCGAGACCGACGGTTACGTGTGCTTGCGGCGAAGGCGCCGAGGGATCCTGCGAGCGTTGCTGCTGGGACGAGGGCGAGAGCGAGAGCCGAAGCGGCCCTGGCGCTAGGCGCCGAAGCCTATGGAGCCGGTGCCGAGACCCAACGCACCGGTGTTCCTCTCCTTCCTTGAAGCGTCGACTGGTTAGGGGTTTAGGTTGTGTTTGTTTCGGTGAAGAAGAAGAACGAAAGTGATGATGGTGAGTGAGATTGGATGAATGTCGTATGTAACAATAACATAAGAACCGGATAGCTTTTGGGACTGATAATCGAAGAACCCTTTAATCCATAAAGGGGTTCCTCAATTCTATTCAATCTGATTTAATTCAATAGAACTACAATGTTTAAATAGAAAACCTAAGAACCAAGTCTACCGTGCAAGATAGAATTTAGGTTTATAAAGATAAAATTTTAATCCTAAAGATAAATAAACCTAGAAGATAAAACTTAATCTAAAATCCTAATATATGAAATAATAAAATATGATAATTAAGAAAGCCCAAAGATAGACTCTCATAACCGTCTTATTTAATCTAACTAAGAAATACTAAAAATAAGCAATTCTATAATTAGACTCCAACTAACATAGGAGTTACTAAAAATAGAATATATATAAAAAATAAGAAATATAAATAATAAAATAATTAACGTCGTTTCTTCAACGACTCCCAAGGTGGAGCCTTCTTCTTCCGCTTGAGGATGACATCATTCTCCTCCATTTGAAATCGACTCGTCCTCGAGTCGTCGCCTGGATCAAGATCGTTGTTTGACCCACAGAAGGCCATCTTGACGTGCTTCATTCTCCCCCTCTTATCTTCGATTCGTCCTCGAATCGAGTCAGCGATGATCAGCGAGGAAGGAGCAGCAACCTTCAAAGAAGATGATGGAGGAATGGGTGGAATAGGTGCCAGGAGAATTCGAGATGTAGGAATCCCAAAAACAACACCTTCATGCACGATCGTTGAACAGACTTGATCTTCAATAAGAATAGGATCAATGACCACACAAATCTCAGCAACTGGAACTTCATGAACATGCCCAAGAGGTACAATCGCTAACTCTTGAGACACGTCATCAAGTACCTCATCCTTGTCAACGGAATCAACATGCTCGTCATGAACACTGTCACAGTCTGATTGCAGAACAGATTCGGATGCATTCCCGGCAGAATCTTGCAGTGTGTGACCCACCGTTGGAAAGCTCGTTGAGTCAGCTTCGCAACAAGACTGAGTTGACTCAATTCTGAGGTCGGAGTCAAAGGGAATCTGCAAAACAAGTTCAGTGCGCTGTGCTGAATCCGTGGCAACGATTTCAACAGAAAGCTCCTTCACGTCCTTCTTGAACTTGGCCATCACTTCCTCCACGGCCTCTTCGCATATAGCCATTAATCTGGCATCTTGGTTGGCTCTACGTTGTGCCTCTTCCTCTTCGAACTTCGCCTGTGATCTGGCATAATAGGCATCTAGTTCGGCTTGAATTTCGGCTGTAAGTTTGGCTTGAAGTTGTTGTCGACGCCTCTCCTTTTATATTTTTGCTTGTCGTTCTTCCTCTCGGCGACGTTCCTCCTCCTCTTGTCGTCGTGCCTCCTCAGCCTCCCTTTGTTGGAGAAGCCGAATCTGATAGCGTTGGCGACACCTCCTATCTTCGACCTCCGCTTGATGTTGAAGCTAAAGGCGGTGCCTTTGAGCCTCTCGTTGTCGCTCTAAAGCTTGTTGTTGCAAAGCTCATCTCTGTAACTCTCGTTGGCGTCGTTGTTGTTTAGCAGGTTCCAAAGCAAAGAATCCATCCAATGGATCGGGATCATCATCCCAGTCGCCTCCCCGCGGCTCCCTTGGCCGCCCCGCGGCCATTACAGCGCCGTCGCTGCTGCATTGCTTCTGTCGCTGTTTCGTTGTTGCCCTTTTTACTTAGTTTTATTTACTTGTTTTTATTTTCTTTCACAATAGTTTCAAGTCTTTATTGTAATTGATTGTAAACATCGAGATTAGCAAGAATATTGCAAGATCGGGCAATCAGCAGTTTGGTGTTCTTGATCCTGAACCCACAGGCGAAGGATCGGGGATTCCAAACGTTATCAAGTGGTATCAGATTTCCCAAGCCATCAAATCAAAACATCAGTAACATCAAAGAAAACAAAGAGCGTAGCATAACCTGTCTCTGAATACCAATTGATGTATAGTAATTGGCTAGGCCGGCCAATTACTAAACTAAAATGACGATCTTGCGTAGCTCCTTGATTTCTCTTGAATTGACAAAATTAACTAACTAATTAATAGACTAATTTAAACCAAAGTTCTTAACTTAAGAATCCTAACAACTAAATACGATGGTAGCCAATTGACTAGATTTAAACCTAAGCTAAGCAACAGAACAACTTAATTAAATCTAAACTAAGTAAAAGCAATTGAAAGATCTTAATCCAATTTAAAACAAACAAAGCGACAGAAGAGAGAAGCGGGAACAGATTGCGTGCGAGGCCGGACTGGGTGCGCAGAAGCCGGCGTCTCAGGAACCTTGCTCGGAGGCCAGACGCGAGGAGCCGGGAGTACTCGTTGGGAGCAAAGCCGATGGTCCACGAGCGAAGACTGGCGAACAAAGGTGAGCGCTACGAGCGAGACCGACGGTTACGTGTGCTTGCGGCGAAGGCGCCGAGGGATCCTGCGAGCGTTGCTGCTGGGACGAGGGCGAGAGCGAGAGCCGAAGCGGCCCTGGCGCTAGGCGCCGAAGCCTATGGAGCCGGTGCCGAGACCCAACGCACCGGTGTTCCTCTCCTTCCTTGAAGCGTCGACTGGTTAGGGGTTTAGGTTGTGTTTGTTTCGGTGAAGAAGAAGAACGAAAGTGATGATGGTGAGTGAGTTTGGATGAATGCCGTATGTAACAATAACATAAGAACCGGATAGCTTTTGGGATTGATAATCGAAGAACCCTTTAATCCATAAAGGGGTTCCTCAATTCTATTCAATCTGATTTAATTCAATAGAACTACAATGTTTAAATAGAAAACCTAAGAACCAATTCTACCGTGCAAGATAGAATTTAGGTTTATAAAGATAAAATTTTAATCCTAAAGATAAATAAACCTAGAAGATAAAACTTAATCTAAAATCCTAATATATGAAATAATAAAATATGATAATTAAGAAAGCCTAAAGATAGACTCTCCTAACCATCTTATTTAATCTATCTAAGAAATACTAAAAATAAGCAATTCTATAATTAGACTCCAACTAACATAGGAGTTACTAAAAATAGAATATATATAAAAAATAAGAAATATAAATAATAAAATAATTAACGTCGTTTCTTCAATGACTCCCAAGGTGGAGCCTTCTTCTTCCGCTTGAGGATGACATCATTCTCCTCCATTTGAAATCGACTCGTCCTCGAGTCGTCGCCTGGATCAAGATCGTTGTTTGACCCACAGAAGGCCATCTTGATGTGCATCATTCTCCCCTTCTTATCTTCGATTCGTCCTCGAATTGAGTCAGCGATGATGAGAGAGGAAGGAGCAACAACCTTCAAAGAAGATGATGGAGGAATGGGTGGAATAGGTGCCAGGAGAATTCGAGATATAGGAATCCCAAAAACAACACCTTCATGCGCGATCGTTGAACAGACTTGATCTTCAATAAGAATAGGATCAATGACCACACAAATCTCAGCAACTGGAACTTCATGAACATGCCCAAGAGGTACAATCGCTAACTCTTGAGACACGTCATCAAGTACCTCATCCTTGTCAACGGAATCAACATGCTCGTCATGAACACTGTCACAGTCTGATTGCAGAACAGATTCGGATGCCTTCCCGGAAGAATCTTGCAGTGTGTAACCCACCGTTGGAAAGCTCGTTGAGTCAGCTTCGCAACAAGACTGAGTTGACTCAATTCTGAGGTCGGAGTCAACGGGAATCTGCAAAACAAGTTCAGCGCGCTGTGCTGAATCCGTGGCAACGATTTCAACAGAAAGCTCCTTCACGTCCTTCTTGAACTTGGCCATCACTTCCTCCACGGCCTCTTTGCATATAGCCATTAATCTGGCATCTTGGTTGGCTCTACGTTGTGTCTCTTCCTCTTCGAACTTCGCCTGTGATCTGGCATAATAGGCATCTAGTTCGGCTTGAATTTCGGCTGTAAGTTTGGCTTGAAGTTGTTGTCGACGCCTCTCCTTTTTTATTTTCGCTTGTCGTTCTTCCTCTCGGCGACGTTCCTCCTCCTCTTGTCGTCGTGCCTCCTCAGCCTCCCTTTGTTGGAGAAGCCGAATCTGATAGCATTGGCGACACCTCCTATCTTCGACCTCCGCTTGATGTTGAAGCCAAAGGCGGTGCCTTTGAGCCTCTCGTTGTCGCTCTAAAGCTTGTTGTTGCAAAGCTCTTCTCTACAACTCTCGTTGGCGTCGTTGTTATTTAGCACGTTCCAAAGCAAAGAATCCATCCAATGTATCGGGATCATCATCCCAGTCGCCTCCCCGCGGCTCCCTTGGCCGCCCCGCGGCCATGACAGCGCCGTCGCTGCTGCATTGCTTCTGTCGCTGTTTCGTTGTTGCCCTTTTTACTTAGTTTTATTTACTTGTTTTTCTTTTCTTTCACAATAGTTTCAAGTCTTTATTATAATTGATTGTAAACATCGAGATTAGCAAGAATATTGCAAGATCGGGCAATCAACAGTTTGGTGTTCTTGATCCTGAACCCACAGGCGAAGGATCGGGGATTCCAAACGTTATCAAGTGGTATCAGATTTCCCAAGCCATCAAATCAAAACATCAGTAACATCAAAGAAAACAAAGAGCGTAGCATAACCTGTCTCTGAATACCAATTGATGTATAGTAATTGGCTAGGCCGGCCAATTACTAAACTAAAACGACGATCTTGCGTAGCTCCTTGATTTCTCTTGAATTGACAAAATTAACTAACTAATTAATAGACTAATTTAAACCAAAGTTCTTAACTTAAGAATCCTAACAACTAAATATGATGGTAGCCAATTGACTAGATTTAAACCTAAGCTAAGCAACAGAACAACTTAATTAAATCTAAACTAACTAAAAGCAATTGAAAGATCTTAATCCAATTTAAAACAAACAAAGCTACAGAAGAGAGAAGCGGGAACAGATTGCGCGCGAGGCCGGACTGGGTGCGCAGAAGCCGGCGTCTCAAGAACCTTGCTCGGAGGCCAGACGCGAGGAGCCGGGAGTACTCGCTGGGAGCAAAGCTGATGGTCCACGAGCGAAGACTGGCGAACGAAGGCGAGCGCTGCGAGCGAGACCGACGGTTACGTGTGCTTGCGGCGAAGGCGCCGAGGGATCCTACGAGCGTTGCTGCTGGGACGAGGGCGAGAGCGAGAGCCGAAGCGGCCCTGGCGCTAGGTGCCGAAGCCTATGGAGCCGGTGCCGAGACCCAACGCACCGGTGTTCCTCTCCTTCCTTGAAGCGTCGACTGGTTAGGGGTTTAGGTTGTGTTTGTTTCGGTGAAGAAGAAGAACGAAAGTGAATATGGTGAGTGAGTTTGGATGAATGTAGTATGTAACAATAACATAAGAACCAGATAGCTTTTGGGATTGATAATCGAAGAACCCTTTAATCCATAAAGGGGTTCCTCAATTCTATTCAATCTGATTTAATTCAATAGAACTACAATGTTTAAATAGAAAACCTAAGAACCAATTCTACCGTGCAAGATAGAATTTAGGTTTATAAAGATAAAATTTTAATCCTAAAGATAAATAAACTTAGAAGATAAAACTTAATCTAAAATCCTAATATATGAAATAATAAAATATGATAATTAAGAAAGCCTAAAGATAGACTCTCCTAACCATCTTATTTAATCTATCTAAGAAATACTAAAAATAAGCAATTCTATAATTAGACTCCAACTAACATAGGAGTTACTAAAAATAGAATATATATAAAAAAATAAGAAATATAAATAATAAAATAATTAACGTCGTTTCTTCAACGACTCCCAAGGTGGAGCCTTCTTCTTCCGCTTGAGGATGACATCATTCTCCTCCATTTGAAATCGACTCGTCCTCGAGTCGTCGCCTGGATCAAGATCGTTGTTTGACCCACAGAAGGCCATCTTGACCTGCATCAGTACCTAGATAATGATCGGCCAGTATCAAGACAGTTGCCCCAATCTGCATCACTAAATACCTTGATAGTAAAAGAGGAAGTTGCGGAATATGACAATGCATAATTGAAACTACCTTTAAGATATCTCAATAGGTACATGAGTGCATCCTAGTGTGGTTTCAAAGGGTGTAGCAGGAATTGACTGAGTTGCTGTACTGTGTATGATATGTCTGGCCGAGTGAGTGTAAGGTAAAGGAGCCAGCCTACTAATCTTCTATAATCCTTTGGATTACCAATAGGTTCACCAATATTAGCTGAAAGTTTCACACCATGTTGCATAGAGAAATCAGCTTGCTTGCACCCCTCCATATGAGCATCAGAAAGTATGTCAAGCACATACTTTCTTTGGTTGAGCGAAATTCCAGATGAAGATCTGGCTATCTCCATTCCTAAAAAATACCTTGCCATCCCTAAGTCTTTAATAGTGAATTCCTTATGTAGAGTTGCTTTAGTCACCCCAATTTCCTCACTTGAATTGCCCATAAGTAACATGCCATCCACGTATTGAAATACCCCAAATTAACTTTGGGATATTTCTTTAAATAATATTATACTATACTATGTGAATTTGGAACACCAATAAATTCACATAAGATATATAATATAAATTAGAATAATTATATTATTCTAATTTTATCGTCTAAACATTCTTGCTATTTAATTTATTTAATTTATAAAGTTAAATTAAATAATATTTTTTTTCCGCTAATATATACGTGATATATATATATATAGACCCATATATATGTATAATGTATAGTCAAACTCATATTTAATCTTGGCAAATGTAAGCCCATTAGAAATGGTCTATCTTCAACCCCAAATTCGAGTATTTGGTTTCCAGCCCACAAAGTTAGCCAAGTTTGAGGTGACCCACCTACCTTGTGAGGCTACGGTAAAAAGAAAAACAAGAAGGAAGAGTGGATTTCTTCCTTTTCTTTTACCTTTTTCCTTTTTCTTTTTATTTTCTTTTTAAGATCTATCTTCTACATTCTGATATAACCCAGGAAGCTTACCTCTTCCTCAACCAAATCCGAGATCTCCTCAACCTAACAGATCAACTCTTTCCTCCTTATCTGATTCAATCCCAGCAGTATAAATAGAGGAGGACCCCTCGTTAGTTTCATCATTCAAACAAAATCATCCTCTCATCTCCCAATCCTCCCAAGCTGAGAGCAGCCCGCCTCCGATTCTCCTGAGCCGACGGAATCGCAGTCAACTACCGCCGAATCCGAGCCACTGCAGCACCATCGCCGGACTTCCGCAGTCCTCCACCACCGGCGACTGGAGTCCGAGCCGAGCCACGAGCCATCGCCATCGCTCTTTTCTGCAGAACGCAGCCCCCGCCGGAAGAGCCCCGTGAACAGCGAAGCGATCGAGCCCAGTCGATTGCCGTCCGAGCCACGAGCCACCACCGCCTCCGGTCCGTCGCCCTATTGTCGTCGGCTGACCGTTGCTCGAAGCCCACGCCGTCGGAAGCCATTGCCGTCGAGAATCATCAATTCGTCCTCGCTCCTGTACGTGAGTGAAGAAGACAGTGAATTGGGGTTTTTAATCCCTTTTGTTTTAATTACAAAAACGTCCCTTGTTTTATACAATTTCCGTTTTGGCCCTAAGTTAATTATTTATTAATTTAAGTGGCCAATATTTCTAAACTGTTCGGTTCTTGCCCATTTCAGCGACACCAAGAAATCTCGAAGCACTCACGCCGGATCTCGCTCCCCGAGGAATTCATATTGGTATATAATATTTAACTTTATAGAATTAATTCAATTTCAAATTGAGTTAAGTAAAGTTAATTTCATAAAATATCAATATTAATATTCCTTTTTCCGTTGGATTCGATATGTGCTAAAATCCCGCCTGGTTGTCATCAGCTGATCATCGAAAGTCAAGGCAAGTGATTTCGTTCAAACGCCCTTTGGGTGTTTCGTGATTCTTTTGTTGTGCCTTTTAAATTCTTCCGTGTCGAATGCGGCCCTGTGGCCAATTTCCTTGCCAATTTCGATAAATTGCATACCCGTCTGCTTGATGTAATTTATCTTTTTAATCATAAATTGGCATGAGTTAAATAAATGGGCAATTATTATTAAAGTAATTATAGTGTTATAGTATTAAATGTGAATTGTTTGTTTATAACTCGGGATAAGTAAAGGTTGCCCATTTTCTTCTTCCTAAAGTGCATGATATTCTGCTTGTTCTTTCATGCAAACTAGTGGCATGTGATAGTAAGACCCTTTGAATTATCCATGCTTGTCCCTGTTTGATTTAAAGTCGTTATTATGATCACCTAGTATAAATTGTTTATATATGATGAGATAGGCACCATGTGATGCTTAGTTGTGGTATGTTAAAATGCGCACCACGTGATGCGAGTGGCTTTATGCCTTTGGCAAGTTATGCAGTAGACTGACTTGCAGGTTGTGGTTCGTTAAGCCACCGCCTTACAAGGTTTCATGAAACACCATCCCGGAATGCATTCTCTGCGGGATGATAAAACAACGATATGATGTAGGTCGTGGTCCTTGTTAAAGGCCCGACTGGTACCACGTAGTATTATTATTATTATCGTTATCTTTATTATCGACTGTTAAATAGGTGATCATTTCAGTTATTATACTTATCTGCCTCGAGTATAATTCCATTTCTTATCTTATAATCGATCGATATGATCATCCGAGTCATGCGTGAATTTTTACCATTTTCATTCAGTTTCTACTATAAATATTCGTGTCATTCCCTTAACCTGAGACATACCGTATTATGGTCACTGTAAGGTTAAAGTCTGAACATTTTCCTTATAATTTGCTAGTCTTAATTGTACTAACCATCCTATTTATTGGATGGCTGGTGTCCTTCGTTCTCACGAAACACCAGACCATATTCCTCAGGTCTAGTGCAAGCAATAGAGCAAGAGAGAGCTAAAGGGCGGACTATCATTTATTGAATATTTTACTACAACTTTTGAACCTCTGAAGTTTCTGCATTGCTACTTTAATTTCGTCTATGTTGGAGATTATTCGTACTTTATGATTTTGGTATTCTTATTTCATTGCGATCAGATATTTTAAACTAATAAATTTTATTCACTTCCGCCTATTTTATTGTATTTAAATTATCATCTTGTTTATGGGAGAATGGTTGCATGTCCCTATAAGCCTCAGGTGAATTCAAAGACATTAAAGTCTGCGGATTCACTGGCGCTGTAACATTCCCTTGGGATTGAAAAGGGGGTGTTACAGAAGGTGGTATCAGAGCTGTAGGTTTTAAAACATTTTCATTCAGATTTTAAAATAATTTCTAAAGTGAATTTCAAAGGTTTTATCAAAACTAAGTTCTATCTACAAAAAGTAAGTAGTTTTGGAAATGATTTTAAAATAATTGTCCGATAGTCCTGCTCACGCTCCTGCTCCTGCCATAGACTAAGCTTATATTCTTTATTCTGGTTCTAAATCTCGCTTTCTGGATTATCTCGCTCAAGTACTGATGTCTCCTCGCCCTCTTCGATAGATGTCTATTTTTCGCAAGACCTCGGATCTGCACGCCACGGTTTACCCCCAAAGCATTGACCTCACCTACAATTCTGACACTGGGTCTGACTTCAGCACGAAGGTGAAGGTCGTGGAAAAAAACTATAGTTGCGCTGCCCATAGGGAAGAATGTACTCGTCGACCCTCCTGAAGGAGCTGAGGCCACAGAATATGCCAAGAGGGCCGTTCGAGAATGGTACAAGAAGAACAACATGGGAAGTCCTCGATTCTACAACGAGGAAAAGGCGGCTGAGGAGAAGAGAGCCATGTCCGCTCCCTTGGATGACAAGAAGAGGAAGTACCTCCAGAACCTCGTCCGAGTGTATGGCATGGAACCACCTCAAAGTCCCATGATGGAGGAGCCTAGAAAGAGATCCTTTTTGGAAGCCCAAACCCCAGCAGATGTCCAGGCTTTGGGTGCAAATAGAGAAAAGCAACAACTCCGTGTGACGGAGGCTGAGGAATCATACAAGCACAAGGACTGGATTGTAAAGGAGCTGGAAAAGCACTGTGCTGAGGCTAGGGAGAAGCTCGAACAGGAGATCGAAAAGATGCTTGAGCATGCCAAGGCAGAAAGAGATGCAGCCTTCGAGAAGCATGCCTCTGAATTGGATAACCTCCTCGCACTGCACGGCCTCGGGGATAAGGATCTCACCGGAAACCATCATTAAGAAACTTTCCCATTTATTAGATCGATTTAGCATTTTCTTACCAATAAAGGGTATACTTACCCTATGTCCTAGGTGTTTGCAACTCTTTTTAGCATCAAACTCGTTTCAGTATGCATAATCAAGTATTGGATATTAAATGCATTATTTTCATTCCTGATCTTGTCGAGTTGATTAATATTATATCTCCTACCTTCAGATCATGAATACTAGAGGACGTGCTAGAGCCGTTACTGAGCCCATTATGCCACTACCTAACTCCAATCGGGTGGAGAATCATATTCCAAACCCACACATGGAGCGGGTGGATGAGTCCGGGGACCAATCACAGAATGGTGGCCAAAGTCAGGCTAGGGTTTCTCACGCCAACCAGAGGCAGAATGGCAGCCAAAGCCAGGCTAGAGCTTCTCACACCAGCCAGAGGCAGCACGCCTCGGCTGGTAACATGCTGAACGAGGAGCTGATGCAAGCTCTGAAAGGAATGGTAAGAGAAGCTGTGGCTGAGGTAGTGGGAGAGGGTAGGCGTCCACCCCCTAACGGGCGTGCAGCAAATGGAGATCGGGTGACACCTAACCCTCCGCCTAACTACCCTACTGGACCGATGGACACCTACAGCAATGTCCTAAAATCAGTCAATGCTAGCAAGGTGGATAGCTATGATGGAACTGGTGAGCCGTTCAAAGTGGTTCAATGGTTCACACATATTGAGAAAGTCTTTCGAGATATCCACTGCTCCGACGACACGAAGGTACATGTTGCTGCTTTGTACCTAAAGGGCGCAGCAGGACAGTGGTGGGAAACTGCCTACCATACTTGGGAAAATGATCCTTCGTGGGAGGGTTTCAAGAAGCTTGTCACCGACCATTACTTCTCTTCGTCGCTGAGGTTGGAGAAGAAGAGAGAGTTCCTCTATCCCAACACTCAGGGGATGAAACTAGCTCAACTGGTGCAGAAATTTTATGAGCTGTTGCCTTATGCTGATGAACTGGTGCAAACTGAGAAGCACAAAGTTGATTATTTCCATGAGTGGATGTATCCGAGACTGAAGCTACAGATGTTGGCTTATAAGAACGAGACTCTGGAAGCTTATATTGATGCAGCCTATAGAGTTGAGGCTACTCTGGATGAAAACAGGAAGAATCAGGAGATGTATAATCGAAGGAGAGGTCGTCAGCAGTACTCTGGCTCAAAGAGGCCAGCTCCTTCTCCTTCTGTTGGGGGACGGCAGCTGGCCGTACCCAGCCAACTCAGGACACCACTTCTGCTAGAGGTGGACAGTCAGCAATTTGCTACAACTGCGGGAGATCAGGACATCTGAAACCAGATTGCAGGGAACAAAAGCGCATCTGTAGCGGATGCAACAAGGCTGGTCACATGATCCGATTCTGCCGTTTTATTCCTAACGGAAGCCATGGCCGCTCACAGCAGGCATCAGCTACGGTTCCACGTAATCAGGGGCAGAGACAGTATGGGAACCAGCAGCAGCAAAGGCCGCAACAGTACCAGCCGAATACTCAGATTTCTGCAGGTTCACAGCCGACTGTGAACAAAGGGAAGAACATCGCCGGGCCATCTCAGCAGGGTCCGCGTTTATATGAGATGCGTAGGCTGGACGACACTGCTTCTTCTATGGCTCAAGGTATTATCTATCTCCGAGCTGAGCCAATAAATATTATTTTCGATTCGGGTGCTTCTCATTCTTTTATAGCCGAGCAAACTGTTGAAAGACTCGGATTAGAATCTGTGACTTTAGATGATTCTTTTGTGGTGAAGTTCACTAATGGGGATAGAGTTAGAGGCAGAAAAATGTTATTCCGTTTCCCCATCGCGATAGGTGGCGATGAGTACCTTGCCGATCTTGTTCTGCTTCCGATCCTTCCTCAGGACATCATCCTCGGCATGGATTGGCTTACTCGTCACAGTTCAATCATTGATTGTGGACAGAGAATCGTGACCCTCTCGTCGGACGGCAAGGTTGTGTGCAGATTTCGTGGGCGCATCCCCGAGGAGGATGGTCGTGTTATCAATATGATGCAGGCGGCCCGATTGTTACGTCAAGGGTGTGCCGGATTTTTATGCTATCTGCAAGATCAGCCGTCCGAACCGGTCCCTATCTCCGATATTCCTGTAGTCCGGGATTTCCCTGATGTCTTTTCCGATGAGATTCCTGGTTTACCTCCAAAACGGTTTATTGAGTTCACCATCGACTTAGAGCCAGGAACTGCTCCTATTTCTAAGGCCCCGTATCGCATGGCTCCAGTGGAGATGCAAGAATTAAAGAGTCAGCTTGAAGAGTTGTTAGAGAAGGGTTATATTCGACCCAGTGCTTCACCTTGGGGTGCTCCCGTGCTGTTTGTGAAGAAGAAAGACGGCTCTTTCCGCCTGTGTATTGATTATCGGGAGTTAAACAAGGTGACGATAAAAAACAAGTATCTGCTGCCACGCATTGATGACTTGTTTGATCAGCTTCAAGGAGCGAAGGTATTCTCCAAGATTGACCTTCGATCTGGTTATCATCAGCTCCGAGTTCGGGAGGAGGATATTCCAAAGACTGCTTTCAGGACACGTTATGGGCATTATGAGTTTGTGGTGATGCCCTTTGGTTTAACAAATGCTCCAGCAGTCTTTATGGATCTGATGAACCGTTGCTTCCACCAGTATTTGGATAAGTTCGTCGTAGTCTTCATCGACGACATCTTGATCTACTCACCAAGTGAGGAGGCTCACTCTAAGCACCTGAAAACTATTTTGATAACGCTGCGAGAGCATCAGTTGTACGCGAAGCTGTCTAAGTGTGATTTTTGGATGAAGCAGGTGGCATTCTTAGGCCACATTATCTCAGAGAAAGGGGTGATGGTCGACCCCCAAAAGATAGCAGTTGTAGAGAAGTGGAGTCCGCCAAAGAACGCTAAGGAGATTCGGAGTTTTCTGGGACTAGCAGGTTACTACAGGAGGTTCGTGGAAGGGTTTTCCAAATTGGCCCAACCACTGACCTTACTCCTGCGTAAATCTCAGAAATTCATCTGGAATGACAAATGTGAAGCAAGTTTCCAGGAGCTCAAGAAGCGGTTGACCACAGCACCTATTCTGGCACTCCCTAAGGAGTCGAAGGATTATGTGATTTACAGTGATGCTTCCAAGCAAGGTCTGGGTTGTGTGTTGATGCAAGATGGGAAGGTGATAGCCTATGCATCACGACAGTTGAAGCCGTATGAGGAGAACTACCCAGTGCATGATCTGGAACTAGCTGCTGTGGTATTTGCTTTGAAAATCTGGCGCCATTCTCTGTACGGAGTTCGCTGCCAGATATACACTGACCACAAGAGCCTCAAGTATGTGTTCACCCAGAAGGAGTTGAATATGAGACAGAGACGCTGGTTAGAGCTCATCAAGGACTACGATATTGAGCTTCTCTATCATCCTGGAAAGGCTAATGTCGTAGCCGATGCGTTAAGCCGTAAATCTCAGCACGAGGCTATGATCAGCTGCTTGACAGCAAGTCCTGCTCTGCAGAAGGATCTGCTCAAGTTAGAGGTGGAGGTCTGGTTTGAAAGGAACCGAGGACAGTTGTGTGTGATGGAGGTTAAGTCAGATCTGTTAGCAGAGATAAAGGCAAAGCAGACAGATGATGTTGTGTTACTGCAGATCACCATTGATTTCCTTGAAGGAAAAGCCCCAGGCTTTGTCATGAGAGAGGATGGATCTTTATGGTTTGGGAATCGCATCTGCGTCCCCAATGTTCCTGAGATCCGACAGACCATCCTTCAGGAAGCTAATGCATCCGGCTATTCAGTGCATCCTGGAGCTAGTAAGATGTATAAGGATCTGAGACAGAACTACTGGTGGTCTGGTATGAAGAATGAAGTGACCGAGTATGTGGCCAGATGCTTGGTATGTCAGCAGGTCAAGATTGAGCACCAGAGACCTGGTGGGAAGCTCCAACCACTTCCAGTACCCACATGGAAATGGGAACAGATCTCGATGGATTTTGTTATGGGGCTCCCTAAGGGTCAGGGACAGAAGGATGCCATTTGGGTGATTGTTGATCGACTCACCAAATGTGCACACTTCATTGCTATTCGATCTACCTGGAAGCCGGCTAAGCTAGCATAACTGTACCTTCAGCACATCGTCCGCCTGCACGGGATTCCTTCGTCCATTGTTTCTGATCGCGACGGACGATTCATCTCAGAGTTCTGGAAGAAGCTGCATGAGGGACTTGGTACACAGCTGAATTTCAATACCGCTTTTCACCCTCAGACAGATGGTCAGTCAAAGAGGACCATTCAGACACTTGAGGATATGCTAAGAGCCTGTGTTCTGGATAGGCCGACAGATTGGGAAAGCAGTTTGTGTCTGATCGAGTTCACCTACAACAACAGCTGGCATGCATCCATAAAGATGGCTCCTTTTGAAGCCCTCTATGGACGGAAGTGTCGATCGCCAGTGTGTTGGGATGATGCGACTGATGCCATCCATATAGGTCCGGAGCTGTTAGAGAAGACAGCTGAAGAAGTTGCGATGATCAGGCAACGAATGTTAACCGCTCAGAGTCGCCAAAAGTCTTATGCCGACCCTAGGCGTAGAGAGGTCAACTTTGAGGTGGGTGATAAGGTGTTTGTAAAAGTGTCACCCACGAAGGGAGTCTTCCGGTTTGGAAAGAGAGGGAAGTTGAACCCTCGATATGTCGGGCCATTTGAGATCCTGCAGCGTGTAGGAAATGTTACCTACCACCTTGCTCTGCCTCCGTCGGCTCATCCGGTGCATGATGTCTTTCATGTATCATTGTTGCGGAAATATGTGCTTGACCCAACCCACATCTTGAGCTATGAGGACATTGAGGTCCGCCCCACCGGAACCTATGAGGAAGAACCGGTGCGGATTCTAGAATGGCGAGAGAAGCAACTTCGCACCAAGGTAGTCCCGCTCGTCAAAGTGCTTTGGTCAAAGCACGGAATGGAGGAGATGACCTGGGAAACTGAAGAAGAAATGAGGAGACGTTTTCCTCAGTTGTTCTCTACTTAGCGCGAGTCGCATAGTTATTTCATTACCTTGTTTATTCGAAATATGAGTATAAGAAAACTTGTTCGAGACCTTTGTTATGGCTCATTTGGTTAATGTTATAAATTCTTGTTGATCTTTTATTCATTTCTCTCGTCGGTTCTAAAGTCCCAAATGATTTATTCTCATTTTCTTACTTTTCTCTTTTCTTTTCTTTTTCTAAGTTTTGGGACGAAACTTATTTTAAGGAGGGAGGTATGAAATACCCCAAATTAACTTTGGGATATTTCTTTAAATAATATTATACTATACTATGTGAATTTGGAAAACCAATAAATTCACATAAGATATATAATATAAATTAGAATAATTATATTATTCTAATTTTATCGTCTAAACATTCTTGCTATTTAATTTATTTAATTTATAAAGTTAAATTAAATAATTTTTTTTTTCCGCTAATATATACGTGATATATATATATATATATATATATATATATATATATATATATATATATATATATATAGACCCATATATATGTATAATGTATATTCAAACTCATATTTAATCTTGGCAAATGTAAGCCCATTAGAAATGGTCTATCTTCAACCCCAAATTCGAGTATTTGGTTTCCAGCCCACAAAGTTAGCCCAGTTTGAGGTGACCCACCTACCTTGTGAGGCTACGGTGAAAAGAAAAACAAGAAGGAAGAGTGGATTTCTTCCTTTTCTTTTACCTTTTTCCTTTTTCTTTTTATTTTCTTTTTAAGATCTATCTTCTACATTCTGATAGAACCCAATTACCTCTTCCTCAACCAATCCGAGATCTCCTCAACCTAACAGATCAACTCTTTCCTCCTTATCTGATTCAATCCCAGCAGTATAAATGGAGGAGGACCCCTCGTTAGTTTCATCATTCAAACAAAATCATCCTCTCATCTCCCAATCCTCCCAAGCCGAGAGCAGCCCGCCTCCGATTCTCCTGAGCCGACGGAATCGCAGTCATCCACCGCCGAATCCGAGCCACTGCAGCACCATTGCCGGACTTCCGCAGTCCTCCACCACCGGCGACTGGAGTCCGAGCCCAGCCACGAGCCATCGCCATCGCTCTTTTCTGCAGAACGCAGCCCCCGCCGGAAGCGCCCCGTGAACAGCGAAGCGATCGAGCCCAGTCGATTGCCGTTCGAGCCACGAGCCACCACCGCCTCCGGTCCGTCGCCCTGTTGTCGTCGGCTGACCGTTGCTCGAAGCCCACGCCGTCGGAAGCCATTGCCGCCGAGAATCGTCAATTCGTCCTCGCTCCTGTACGTGAGTGAAGAAGACAGTGAATTGGGGTTTTTAATGCCTTTTGTTTTAATTACAAAAATGTCCCTTGTTTTATACAATTTTCGTTTTGGCCCTAAGTTAATTATTTATTAATTTAAGTGGCCAATATTTCTAAACTGTTCGGTTCTTGCCCATTTCAGCGACACCAAGAAATCTCGAAGCACTCACGCCGGATCTCGCTCCCCGAGGAATTCATATTGGTATATAATATTTAACTTTATAGAATTAATTCAATTTCAAATTGAGTTAAGTAAAGTTAATTTCATAAAATATCAATATTAATATTTATTTTTCCTTTGGATTCCATGGGTGCTAAAATCCCGCCTGGTTGTCATCAGCTGATCATCGAAAGTCAAGGCAAGTGATTTCGTTCAAACGCCCTTTGCGTGTTTCGTGATTCTTTTGTTGTGCCTTTTAAATTCTTCCGTGTCGAATGCGGCCCTGTGGCCAATTTCCTTGCCAATTTCGATAAATTGCATACCCGTCTGCTTGATGTAATTTATCTTTTTAATCATAAATTGGCATGAGTTAAATAAATGGGCAATTATTATTAAAGTAATTATAGTGTTATAGTATTAAATGTGAATTGTTTGTTTATAACTCGGGATAAGTAAAGGTTGCCCATTTTCTTCTTCCTAAAGTGCATGATATTCTGCTTGTTCTTTCATGCAAACTAGTGGCATGTGATAGTAAGACCCTTTGAATTATCCATGCTTGTCCCTGTTTGATTTAAAGTCGTTATTATGATCACCTAGTATAAATTGTTTATATATGATGAGATAGGCACCATGTGATGCTTAGTTGTGATATGTTAAAATGCGCACCACGTGATGCGAGTGGCTTTATAACTGACTTGCAGGTTGTGGTTCGTTAAGCCACCGCCTTACAAGGTTTCATGAAACACCATCCCGGAATGCATTCTCTGCGGGATGATAAAACAACGATCTGATGTAGGTCGTGGTCCTTGTTAAAGGCCCGACTGGTACCACGTAGTATTATTATTATTATCGTTATCTTTGTTATCGACTGTTAAATAGGTGATCATTTCAGTTATTATACTTATCTGCCTCGAGTATAATTCCATTTCTTATCTTATAATCGATCGATATGATCATCCGAGTCATGCGTGAATTTTTACCATTTTCATTCAGTTTCTACTATAAATATTCGTGTCATTCCCTTAACCTGAGACATACCGTTTTATGGTCACTGTAAGGTTAAAGTCTGAACATTTTCCTTATCATTTGCTAGTCTTAATTGTACTAACCATCCTATTTATTGGATGGCTGGTGTCCTTCGTTCTCACGAAACACCAGACCATATTCCTCAGGTCTAGTGCAAGCAGCGGAGCAGGAGAGAGCTAAAGGGCGGACTATCATTTATTGAATATTTTACTACAACTTTTGAACCTCTGAAGTTTCTGCATTGCTACTTTAATTTCGTCTATGTTGGAGATTATTCGTACTTTATGATTTTGGTATTCTTATTTCATTGCGATCAGATATTTTAAACTAATAAATTTTATTCACTTCCGCCTATTTTATTGTATTTAAATTATCATCTTGTTTATGGGAGCACGGTTGCATGTCCCTATAAGCCTCAGGTGAATTCAAAGACATTAAAGTCTGCGGATTCACTGGCGCTGTAACATTCCCTTGGGATTGAAAAGGAGGTGTTACACATATACCAGAGCAACTGTCATAAGGCTACTATATTTCTTGACAAATAGAGAGAAATCGTGACTAGACTGAACATAGCCAAGCCTGATCATGAACTTAGTGAGTTCATGATTCCATCGCCTACTAGCTTGTTTCAGACCATACAATGACCTTTGCAGTTTGCATACATGACCAGAAGGTACCTTGAATCCCTGTGGAGGTGTCATGTACACTTCCTCATCAAGATATCCATGTAGAAAAGCGTTATTAACATCCAGTTGATGAAGCACCCACCCTTTGCAAGCTGCAAGTGCCAAAATCACTCCAACTGTGGACAACTTGGCCACTAGAGAGAAGGTCTGCTTGTAATCTTTATCTTTAACTTGATTGTATCCCTTACCCACGAGCCTTGCTTTGTATCTCTCAATGGATCCATCAGGTCTGTGTTTGATCTTAAAAATTCACTTGCAACCAATGGCCTTTTTGCCCTCAGGTAAGGGAGTGACACTCCAGGTAGGATTAGTAGTGAGTGCATCCAGTTCTGCTTTCATAGCATTCTCCCATTCAGTTATACCTTTAGCTTGTGTATATGAGTTAGGCTCAAACACAGCACACATGGTTGCCAAGGACTGAACATAAGAGGATGACATATATGATAGATTTTGGATATTGAACACAACAAAAGACTCTAAAGAAGATGATACAGACTGACCTCTCAAAGGTAAACATGAACAAATAAACTCTTTTAACTTGGCAGGCCTATGAACATCTCTTCTAAGAGACATGTGATGATCAATTGAAGTATTTGGAGCAACAAGAGCAATATTTGGAGGAGTGGGAGAAGGTAAACTCTCAGAAGAAGGAGGAGTGGCAATATCATTAATACTGGGCAAGGATGAAGCTTGATCACTTGATGTAGGAGAGAGTGTGTCGGGAGCAATAGGATTACTGATGTAGAAATCAGGGATATCAATCTCATCAACCAACTCATTTGAGCACTGAGGAACAGAAGCTGGTTTTGGTGATTTGAATGGAAAGACATTTTCAACAAACTTGACATGCCTGCTAATAATGACAGTTTTTCGGCCAAGATCAAATAGTTTGTATGCTTTCTGGCCTGGAGGATATCCTAAAAAGACATAACGTCGAGCAATGACCCCCAACTTATCCATGTGATCATTTGGTTGAAGAGCATAGTAAAGACACCCTATTACCTTCAACTGATGATACTGAGGTTGCACTTTATACAGCATTTCAAAAGGTGATTTCCAACTTAAGACTGATGAAGGCATTTTGTTGATAATGTGAGTAGCACTCTGCACTTAACACACAGTCTCCCCAAAATTTCAGAGGTAATCCAGCGTGTAATCTGATTGCTCTAACAGTCTCTAAAAAGTGTATGTGTTTCATTTTCACACGACCATTTTGCTCATGAACCCCTGGGGCAGATCTTTGATGAACAATGCCTTTAAATGCTAACAAATCCACACACCATCTCTGAGTGAATTCAGTCCCATTGTCAGTTCTAACAGTCTTAACTGAAACTTGAAATTGAGTCTCAACCATTTCCAAAAAATTGTAAGCAGTCTAAGAACTTGCATCTTGTCTTGCATTAAGTACACCCATGTAGATCTGGTATGATCATCAAGAATAGTAAAAAAATATCTAGCACCACATCTAGATTGAACTATGTAAGGACCCCAAATATCCACATGAATGAGGTCAAAAGGACAAGAAGCAATAGCATCACATCTGTCAAACTGTAATTTCTGAAACTTTGTCATATCACAAGTATCACAATTAAAATCCTTTACATCTCTACCCTTACAACCAAGGATATATTGAAATTTAGAAAAAGACATATGTCCAAGTCTGGCATGCATTAGAGGCATGTTATTACAACTGAAACAACTATTATTAAAGGATTTAGAATCCAACAAAATTCTCTTCCCAACTCTATGAGCCTTGAGCACATATAAGCCTCTATCTTCAGTCCCTCTAGCTAGGATAACTCTAGTTGTAAGGTCCTGTAAACAACAATACTGAGCATCGAAACTGAATCGCAACTGATGATCAAACAAACTCTTTGAAACATAAAATAGATTGTGCCTGAACCGAGGTACTAACAACACATTTCTCAAAATCAAATCACTGCTCAGTATCACTGTACCATGTTGTTTGACACAAATACAATTTCCATCAGGCAATCCCAACTTAATAGGAGGTTTCAAATCAGAAATCTCAGCAAATATATCAACATAAAAGGCAATATGATCAGTTGCCCCTGAATCTAATATCCAGACATCATTTTGAGCTTTATTAATGCCAATTAAAAATGAAACACTTAATGTACCTGCAAAGTGTATCATAGCCTGATTGGCAGAACTATCAACACTCTCCATGGGTGCTTTGCCTTTCATCATCTTCATGACTTCTTGAAAAACAGCAAGCACCATGGCCTGATCAGGTTTGGCATTGTTGTGACCACTGACAAACTCATCAAAAGGAGTATCCTGAGTACCACACTCCAGTTGTGCATCAAATTTACCATGAGGCTTAGGCTTATCTTCATCCTTAGGCCCCTTAAACCATTCAGGATATGCAATAAGCTTGAAACAAAAATCCTTTCGTATGACCTCTCTCCCCACAGTGATCACAAAGTCTGTCTAGCTTAGCCTTCTTGTAATCTCTCTTAGCTTGATCAAACTGCTTCGATTGCTCGGCTCTAAATCTGTTAACATCATTAGCTTCTATCTCAATCTGTTGATTAAATCTAGACACAGCTAAAGCACCGGCCAACATCAACCTAACTTGTGCCTATAACACCCTAAGATATTTCAATTTGAGTAGCCATCTGGAATGCCTTGTTAATTCTAGGCATAGGATCCTTAGAAAGAACATTGCTCCTCAAATTCTGATAAACATCATTGAGGCCCATCAGAAACTGCATCACCTTTGCCTTTTCTTCCCTTTCTAATATTCTCTTCAACAATCCACAACCACACTGATTAATTCCACCACAATTGCACACAGTCACATCATCTAAGAACTGAAGCTCATCCCATATCTTTTTCAGTTTTCCAAAATAAGCTCCAACAGTAAGATTCTCTTGTTTTATAGTGGCTAGATCACGCCTCAACTGATAAACTAACGGATCATTACACTCATAGAACCGTTCTTTGATGCCATTCCATAGCTCTTTGGTGGATTCCACATACATGAATCCTTCTGCAACCTCACTGGTCATAGAATTTATTATCCAACACATGACCATTTAATCTCCACGCATCCATTTCTCATGATCCTCACTCCTTTCCACTGGTTTCACACAACTTCCAGTGATAAATCCGAGTTTCGCTTTGGCTCCTAGCGCCATCCTGATGCTACGACTCCAACTAGTGAAGTTTGTGCCATTAAAGGGAATAGATACTAGAACCATCCCTAGATGGTCAAAGTTTGACAAAAAAAGATGATTGACATGAAAATTATGCATACCTTGCATCATTTCTCCAAACTGTATGCCTGTGTTCGCAAAATTCCATCCTCTCCCAACACCTGCACCAAGTCCCGGAGGAGTAACAACAATCCCTCTACCTTGTCCATTACCGACTAGATCTCCAATTCCAGATCCCTGGCTCTGTAGATTCGGATTTCCTCATCCAACCATAGCGACAAACCAAGATCTCAATTCGACACACACAGGAATTCATATCTGGAAAAAAAAAACGAAGCACCACAACTCCAAATACACAACGAAGATCAATTGATTCATAGAAATCAAGGATCGAAACTCAAAAGCTCTGATACCATTTGGAAATGTAAAGTATTGAACAATTGGAAGACAGAAATGAAGAAAGAGCTTTCAAGAAGCTTCCATTGAAGCTCTCAATTTTGTTACAAAATCAATTGAGGAAGAAAACAACTTCTCCCGCCTAAAATACAATATGAGCTACAAAGAGAGTTTGTTAGGCATGTGAAAAGACGAAAATGCCCCTGCACCCTTAGCCTAACACAACCGAGCCATTTTACAATGTAAAGCACAATCATATGTGCTTACAAACAACTCACCGAAGGGTTCAATCGGAAAAATGGGGCTAGAGGACTCGACGGCTCCGGGAAGGTGCCTGGGCTGCTAGTGCTCGGTCGCTGCTTCAGCTGCTAAGAGGAAGGCGGAGGAGTAGGCTGGCAGTTTCTCTCTGAAAAAACAAAGGAACATGGTTGCTTCAGTGGTGCTCGACTTGACTGCGAAACAGAGGACGAGGGGGGTGTGGTGGCTGCCAAGGCGCTCCATTTGCTTTTGGGTGGCTTGGGGATGTCGGAGAGGCAATGGAGATGCGGCTGCTGTTGGGTGTTGAAGACAGAGATTGAAGGAGGAGGTGGATGCGCTGGGTTCTTTCCTCAGCAAACAGGGTGAGAGGGAGGTGGAGGCTGCGTTTTTTTGGCGGTGGTCGGCGACAGTGGCTGGGAGGCTAGTGGTGGTGACAATGGTGAAGTGGTGGCGGTGGAAGGATGGAGGAAGAGAACTTGTCTCTGAGCAAAACCAAAGGGGAAGAGGTGAAGGTGATGTTTGGGCTTTGGGGTTTGAGTTGCTTATTTGTTTGAGAGTCAATCAGGCAAAATCAAAATGGGGGCTGGGAGAACAATGGGAGCTTTTGGCCTTGTATGAAAAAAAAGGGAGTGGGTTTGTTTGAAATTTAAGTGAATGAGGGGATTAGGATTCCTGCAATTTGGGTTTGACCCATTGCCGAAATTGGAGATGCAAGGGTAGTGAAGGAGGGAGAGAAAGGAGGTGTTGCTGAACTGAAAATGGAAAGGGACAACTGGGAGGAGGAAGATGTTGCAGGAGCTTTGTTGTACTCCAAATGTGGGAGAGGATGGCTAGCTGGATGGACTGTTGATCAACAAAGACAAATGAGAGGGCTTTGTCTGGTTTGGGATGTGGGGAAAAAAGATGACAAAATAGGGGAGGGGGAAACAAAGAGAGCGTGGTCCCCTAAGCTAGATTCAAATGCTCTAAAATAATCCCGAAACCCGCTCTCTCGATATTATCCCGACTCGTTCAAAATATATTATTATTATTATTTCGAATTTAATAATAAGGTCCGAACATCATTTGGCATATGAAAGCGAAATAAAATCTATTTTGCATAAGTTTTAAAATTTGGCCGGAATCCGCTTTAAGAGTCTCGAGTTCGATTTATTCAATGGAGAATGAGTTTTCCTTTAAACATCCGATTTAAAATCCGTTTTAAATTCATTTTTAATTTTCTTTTTCCGAAAATTAGGATTTTAAAATTTCTAGCCTTTACATTGATTTTGTCAAGAGGAACAGGAACAAGTTGTGGTAATCTAGGAAACTTAGCAATTGAACAAACCCATAAGGAAGATAGTCCATTGTTCTAATCTAGCTAATGTAGTAGCGAGTTGTTCATTGTATAATACCCAGATTGAAACACAATATATCTAAGTCCTCAAATTCAATCCCTAAATCCCCCCAAACCATCAATTCCAATCCCTAAATAAGATGAGACCACAAGTAACTTAATGTTTTTATATCATCAAATTGTTAAGTCAGAATCCATAATGCCAAAATCAAAATTCCAAATCCAACCCCTAAACCCTAAAATTTGAAAAGGCATGAAGAAAACACCCGACAAGGATCTTTGTACCAAATCCATAGGGGCCAACATTGTTGGAACTGTCATTGACATCACTGACCAACTCATGTCAACCACACTCATCTTCCTCGAGGCTTTTTTTAAAATCTTCTTTATGAGTCGCCTCAATCAGGTCTGCATCCCTAAATCTTGAAAGCCCTAAATGCCCAAATCTGAAATTGAGAACTTACCAGTATAGTCGCCTGCAACATTCTACTCCCTCTTCACATCTTTCACACCATTGGCTTCGAGATCTTCAACAATAGCTACTAGTACAATCGCTACCAGGTACCATTCTCTTCTTTCCTTTTTTTTTTATTTTAAATTTAACAATGTTAATTTTTTTTTTGTTGAATAGCTAATGAAGGGGCACGAGGCGGAACAAATTAAAAGCTCAGGGGCATATGGCGAAATATGTCAAACTTCTAGATACCTCACAAAAAAACTCTTTATTGGGAGGACACCACGCGAAATTTCCGAAAACTTAAAAACTTTTCAAAATTCTGCTGGCCTGACACGTGGTAAGTTCTTTTGCAACGAATTTGCTTCTGCTATTATATTGTAGGGAAGGGTAGGGATAAGGATTCCAATTAGACAAGGCATTGAAAAGGCAAAAGATTTAAAAATTGGTGAACTAATCAGAGAAGGAGACTCAAAAATAATCACTGACTATTTACAAACCAAAACAAACTGTCTATGGAAAATAGAGATGATAATGTCAGATATTCTCGTATTACTTCAAGAAATACAACACATTGGGATATCCCATATCCCCCGGATTGATAATAGGGTGGAAGATAAGGTTGCACACCTTAGCTACTCTACCAAGGGACCAGATTTATCTCATGATTTAAGTCTTCTTGACCTCATCCGGCAAGATACTTCCGGGTAGTTAACTCACCTGAATCCTTAACTAAAAAAAAAGATAACCACCACGATCCCATAGAATTGGGAAAAAGAAAGGATGTTACTCCCTCCGTCCAAAAATACATGGATTTTTACTATTCATGCACGCTTTTTTAGGAGTTAAAAACTATATAAAATATTAACTTTTTTATTAATTTTTTTTAATAATTACAAACTTATTATCAATAAGTATGTAATTATAAAAAAAATTAATAAAAAAGTTAATATTTTATATAGTTTTTACCTTTTTAAAAAAGCGTGCGTGAATAGTAAAGGCAATGTATTTTTAGACGGAGGTAGTATCAATTTTCCGGAGTTAAATTCTACGGGATTTAAAAATAAAAAAAACCTTCCCTACCCCTTCCACAAAAAGATAACCCCTTCGGGACGTCCAGTCTCCAACACGAGGAGAACGAGAGAGATGGCTTTGTCGGCCATGGCTACCATTCCCAAGGTATCACCGATATTACATCTCAAGTATCATATCCCCTAAGTTCGATTGAATTTCTTCCCGAATGATAATTTTCTTGCCTTTGGTTTTGCCGCAATTAATCTCAAGCGAATGAATTTTGATCGAACTGTAGAAAAATTTGGGGTTTGTGTAATTCGGATTTCGGGACTGCAGGGGCAGGCGATGTCAAGAATTCCTCGGATTGTATGCAGGAAGAAGGAAAGGGAAAGAGAAAACTCAAATTCTCCTTACAAAGTCGTAGTAATCACTCCTCCTCCCAAAAGCCTCGGCGTTCGTTGCTTCCCCTCCGTATTTCTCTTCTTCCCTTTCCTATTTTTTATGCATTTTTTATTCAACGGCGGAATTCTTTAATTTGTGTGCCGATTCTTTGAGGTGCTCCATCTGTGAGGTGTATGTGTTTCTACTGAATTTTCAGTCTTCTTCCATTTGTTTACTCAACTGGAATTAAACCGCTATAGGAATTTTTGGTTAGGTATGGCTCAGAAGTGTAGCCTGTAGTGTAGGGGGCGAGCTTAAGCTCTAGTTTGAGAACCAATATGGAAATTTCGGTGATTGTTTAACTGGCCTTACAAGAGTTTCAATTACTCCTGACGTATTACCGAAGTTTAAGATTAACTAGCCTTAAATAACACGAGGTCTGTTTGCTAAGCATACTTAATTTACTTATTGCTGTGACAGGAACTAAAAAGACTGAATAAGGTAACTCATAGGGTGAAAATGTGTTGGTACGGATGCCTTACAAAGCGAATGGATGTTGGCCGAAAAGACCGTTGAACCCAAATCCCCTTTGGTTGAAAGGATTGTGATACAAATCCATATTATTAGTTTTCAGTTTCTCAGATTTTACTCCCTGGTTTAATTTTTAGGCAGGGATTCTCCACACTTCTTCCATTTTGTTTCTCATTTCTTGCATCTTATTTATTAATCGTTTCTTTTATTATAAAAAGGAGGATTCACGTCTTGTAGGGGTAGACTGGAAATTGAATATGAAAACAGAGTGAAATGATTGCTTCTAGTAGGCTGTTAGCAATTCTTGCTTTCAAATTCTATCTTTTATATTTTTCATTTTCTGGGGTTCTGACAGAGTTATCATTATATTTATACATTTCAATTTTGAATATCTATGGGATTAATTGATGGAAATCCAGTATGCTGAAAGGATTTCTTTGAGTTTCGTTTGCATAGTGTCTTGAATTTTAAGCCACTCCAATGTTGTGTTACTAATATGGGAAAAGATCACAGTGATTATTTTAGGGTTACTAAGATACAGTGACAACTTTCAGACCTGATATATGTGCGTTTCATGGCTTAAAGCTAAGAACATTAAGAGCTGCTCGAATGTGGATGTCTAGAGGACATGGCACAGAAAAATGCTTATCTAGAACGAGGAAATTTATCTCACTTAACTTGGTAGAAATTTGAAACTCTTTTAAGATACAGTACAGAATATGTTTGCATTTTATTTTCAAGCAAACGTATGTGGATGGAAGACTGAGCAACTGTCTAAGATTGATTTCTGAGGTAGCTAGTTTTAAATGTGAGGCGAAGAAAACAACTCTGTTCCTTCATAGGACTTCCAAGATTAAACTGCATCTGATTCTTGTAGAGTCATAGGGAAACCCAATTGATCTAATAGGAAGAAGGACTGGTTTCAAGTTCCAGGGCTGTAAAATTATGCATCATGCTCCTAACTTTCTGAACCAAAACACCTGTGCATGTGGATCCCCTCTAAAATAGTATAAGGGTATGAATATACGTAAGATCTTATGGGGTCTTCACTCTCTTTCCTCCATTTTATCTTAGGTATTAATTTTGTTTAAAGGAAAAGGTGTAAGCACTATGCTTTGGGCGACTTTTAGTCTTTTAGAGGAACCTTAAACTAGGTAACACTACATAACATAATCCTTACTGCCAATCCATGATTGATCACCTTGCTAAGCTGCACTATCAGAACCTGGACAAACCGTTATTACATTACTTGCATTTGGTGTTGGGGTTGGGCTTTATGCATAGGTAGGGCTATATAGGTATCTCAGTCAAAAGAACAAGATATAAGTTTTGTGAATCATTTCTCATCAAACATGTCTACTCTGCTGTAGAACCTACAATGTGGGGAGAGTGTGACAGTCGAAGGCCAGGCTTACACAATCTCAGCAGTAACTTATCGCTATCATCTGAGGAAGGGCAGGTACGAACCCCTCGAGAAGAGACTTGATGTTCTCTCTACTGGCAGGTACATCTTGAATTTATACCTGGAGGACTTGTTAGACAAATCATGAAGATAGCTAATTTGCAAGTTAATCTGTTGTATGTACAAACTGTCTCCTTTTTATGATCTGAGGAAATTTTTATCGCCCATGGCTACCATGTCAATTACGGAGTACTTCATATAAAAGAAGAACAAGTGACGGATATGTCTCAGGTAGGCCTTGTCAAATGGGAATCACTGTCAGGTTCTATATACGGTTCTGATGGTTGGAGATTTGATACCAGTTCAGGCCAATCCAACGGCCCCAGAGTGACATTTTTTCAAGTTTCTACTAACGATTAAAATGATATTTCACTGTTTACCCCCTCCCTCGTGTATTATTCTTATCAATGGAGAATCAAAATCTTCTTGGAAGGAAAAGGATAGCTTCAAGTTCACCAAGGTGATTCCCATTTCACCATTATATTTTTTGTTTGAGGGTGAATGATGATGGACATGTTGAGCGATATAGCTTTGTGTCATTCTACGCTCACGAAATGTTACGTTTTTTTATCCAAGTGCAGAAAACTGAAATTGAGTTACTTCTCTCAAAGGAGAGATTCTATTTGTGGGTAGGAATGGAAATGGGTCGAGTTAATCTATTTTTTTCACATGACCCATCGCAAAAAAAAAAAAAAAAAAATCAACTGACCCATCATTCATCCGTCTAATGTTTCACCCAATCCGACGGGTGAATCGGGTGGTTATAATCAGGTGAAAGAAATCTATATCTATATAACTGATAGGAAATGAGAGAGTTTGAAGAAAGAAAAGATAGAGTGGGAGAAGAAAAATCAGATTAATTATTCCTTAGAAGAGTTACATAATATAAAGAGAAAGACTAGTCTAGAAAGCTTAGGAGAGAAGCTACAAGGCATGGAGAAGGAAAAAAGTAAAAAGCTGTAAAAGTAAACTAGGGGTAATTACACTAAAAAGACCTATAGCATAACCTAGAAACAAGGTAATAATTACATGCATGCTAGTATGCTAACACTCCCCCTCAAGCTGGATGGTAGAGATCTATCAATCCTAGCTTGGAAGTCAAATGATCAAATCTAGAACAATGGAACCCTTTTGTCAGTAAATCAGCAAGTTGATCTTCTGACTTAACGAAGGATATCCTAACAACCCCTTCTTCCAACTTCTCTTTGATGAAGTGGCGATCAATCTCCACGTGTTTGGTTCTGTCATGCTGGACTGGATTGTGAGCAATGCTGATGGCAGATTTGTTGTCACAATATAGAACCATAGGTTCATCCCATTTGATCCTAAGATATGTTAAGACAATTTTTAGCCATAACATTTCACATAACCCTTGTGCAAGAGCTCTGAATTCAGCTTCAGCAGAAGATCTCACAACAACATTTTGTTTCTTACTCCTCCAAGTGACAAGATTTCCTCCAAGAAACATGCAATACCCCGAAGTTGATCTTCTATCAACAACCGAACCAGCATAATCAGCATCTGTGAAGGCTTCCACGGACAGTTTGTTCCCTCTTTTAAAGAGTATTCCTTTTCCTGGACACCCTTTTAAGTAGTGAAGTATCCGATACAAAGCATTGAGGTGAGGCTGTCTTGGATCATGCATGAATTGGCTTATGATGGAAACCGGATAAGCAATATCAGGCCTTGTGTGAGATAAATAAATCAGCCTCCCACACAAACGCTGGTACATAGCTTTATCCACAGTTGGGTCATCTTTGGAGTCTCCAAGCTTGTGATTTGGATCAATAGGAGTAGAGGCTGGTTTACATCCACTTTTCCCTGTTTCTTCAAGCAAATCAGTGATATATTTCTGCTGAGAAATGAATATTCCCTCACGAGAATGAGCAACTTCAATTCCAAGGAAATATTTAAGTCTACCAAGAGACTTAACTTCAAATTCAGCTTACAACCTTTGCTTAAGCTTCTCCTGCTCAATTTTGTCGTCACCCGTGATAATGATATCATCAACGTACACAAGTAGAATAGTCACTCCCCTTGAAGCTGAATGTTTGATAAACAACGTGTGATCTCCTTGACTTTGCCTATACCCGGCAGCTCTCATAACGGATGTGAACCTTCCAAACCAAGCTCTTGGTGATTGCTTAAGGCCATAAAGAGCTTTTCTTAACTTGCACACTTGATGAGAAGAGGAGGAAGAGGAGAAACCCGGCGGAATTTGCATGTATATTTCCTCTTCCAAATTGCCATGAAGAAATGCATTCTTCACATCAAATTGCCAAAGGGGCCAGGTAAAGTGTGCAACCAAAGATAAAAGGACACGAACCGTATTCATCTTTGCAACCGGTGCAAATGTGTCTTGATAATCAATCCCATAAGTCTGCGTAAAACCTTTAGCAACAAGGCGGGCTTTATACCTCTCCAATGACCCATCAGCGTTGTATTTGACTGAAAAAATCCACCTACAATCAACAACATGCTTGCCCCAAGGTTTGTTAACAATGTCCCAAGTATGATTCTTTTCTAGTGCACACATCTCCTCTCTCATAGCTTCTCTCCACTCCTTTTTCTTAAGAGCTTCTGAAACATTTTTTGGTATGAGAATGCAGTTTAGGTCTTGTACGAACTTTTTGTGGGAGGGAGAGAAACGATGTAAGGACACATGATTAGCTAAAGGGTAAAGAGGAGTTTTTGTGCAAGAACGAGTAGCCTTTCGAACAGCAATAGGTAATTCCAAATCAGTTTGTTCTGGGCTGTTCAAATGAGAAATGGAATGAGGTGAAACAAGTGTACCTTCTTCTGTCATGTTTCCAGTTCCAGCAGCCGGTGACGAAGGTTGCTCCTGCTCTTGGATCGGAATGGATCTCTCTTTCCTTGAATAGACCCTAGGAAAGCATGGCTGAGAAGAGGGAAAAGATGGGGTTGAATATGGTGGTGGTTGTTGACCATCCCCATGATGTGATTGAGGCTCTGATGGTTCAGCTTGCTGCTGTTGGAAAGGGGCAAAAATATAAGATTCAAATGGAGGTAAGGTATTTGGATTTGGAGTTCCAATAGTTTGAGATTTGGGATTATAAGGTTGGGAAGAGGCATCATTTGAGGGGTAAAAGGATTTAGTCTCATCAAAGGACACATCAATAGAGACATATGTTTTCTTTGAGGATGGATGATAGCACTTGTATCCCTTTTGTGTTGAAGAATAACCAATGAAGATGCACTTAATGGCTCGTGGATCAAGTTACTCTCTTTGAGGACCATGAACATGCACAAAAACTGAGCAACCAAAGGCTCTAAGAGAAAGATTAGAGTTTCTATAATCTGGATAAGTCTTTCTGAGACAATCAAGAGGACTTTGAAGATTGAGAACTTTAGAAGGCAGCCTATTGATCAAAAACGCTGCAGTGAGGAGAGCTTCCCCCCAAAACTGTTTTGGAACATTGTGCTGAAAAAGAAGAGCACGGGTAACTTCAAGAAGATGCCTATTTTTCCTTTCAGCGATCCCATTTTGTTGTGGGGAGTAAACACAAGATGATTCATGTAAACAAAGAGCTAATGGACTGATTGAAGTACTCTTTGGCATTGTCTGTCCTAAATCTCTTAATTTGTTTTCCAAATTGGGTATGGATCATAGAGAGAAAGATAGACACAATGGTGCTAACTTCAGATTTTTGTTTTAGAAGGAAGACCCAGGTAACCCTAGTACAATCATCAATAAATGTGACAAACCATCTAGCTCCTGAGATATTGAGGACAGATGATGGCCCCCAAATGTCACTATGAATCAACTCAAAAGGAAAACTGCTCCTAGTATTACTAATGGGAAACGACACACGAGTGTGTTTGGCCTTTTCACATACATCACATTGAAAGGAAGACACATCAATTCCTTGAAATTTTTCAGGATACAAGTGTTTCAACAAATAGAAGGAGGGATGGCCAAGCCGGTAATGCATCAGCCAAATGGAATCTTTGGTATTGGTGGTGTTTAAGGCATGACACAAGAGATGGTTGGTGCTTTCCTTAGGAAAATCAAGGTAGTAGAGACCATTCCTTTCCTTAGCATTAACAATCTTCTTCCCCGAGTATCGGTCCTGTACAGCACATTCAAACTCAGTGAATAGGACAGAACAATGGAGATCTTTGCAAAGTTTTTTTATGGAAATCAGGTTGGCTGATAGGGAAGGAACAAGGAGAACATTTTTTAGGCTTCGGTTTCCTGGGAGGTTTATAGTGCCTTGGCCTTTAACTTGAGCTGCTGAATTATTAGCCGTCAACACTTGTTTAGGGTTAGAAGATGGCTCGAAAATATGAAAATTTTGTGAGCAATTGGTCATGTGTTCAGTGGCTCCTGAATCTAAGATCCATTGAGTAGGCTGGGAACATTCAGAAGCTCTCAAGCATAAAGAAGGAGAAGAGTTACCTGAAAGAGAAAGAGTGCATGAACTAGAAGAAGCATCACCTGATGGTTTCTCAAGGGAGCTGAATAGCACTCTAAATTTCTCAAGTTCAGCAACATTAATCCCTGCAGATTGTCCTCCACAAGAACTCCATAAATCCTTGAATTTTTCCAAATCAGCAGCAACAGAAGAAGTTTCCGATACAGTGATTGTCATTGGAGAAGATTGACCAGGAAGTTCAACAGCAACCAGTAACAATGGAGGTTTAGGGTTAAGGAAAGGTTAAATTACTTCAGCAATGAAGGCCGAAGAAAAGTTACAAGATTCTCAGCAATGAAGACCGAAGAAAAGTTACAAGATTCTCAGCAATGAAGGCCGAAGAAAAGTTACAAGATTCTCAGCAATGAAGGCTTGAGAACAACCAATAGATTCAGCAATGAAGGCTTGAATCTGAATAAGTGTCGAGTGAATCAGATTTGTAAAAAACGCTTAGGAAAATCCCTTAAGCTCTGATACCATGATAGGAAATGAGAGAGTTTGAAGAAAGAAAAGATAGAGTGGGAGAAGAAAAATCAGATTAATTATTCCTTAGAAGAGTTACATAATATAAAGAGAAAGACTAGTCTAGAAAGCTTAGGAGAGAAGCTACAAGGCATGAAGAAGGAAAAAAGTAAAAAGCTGTAAAAGTAAACTAGGGGTAATTACACTAAAAAGGCCTATAGCATAACCTAGAAACAAGGTAATAATTACATGCATGCTAGTATGCTAACAATAACTATATAAAATAAGCTTTTTGCCCACTTAATACTCTAACTATATGTCTAATTAATTCTTAAAATTTACCATGCATAGTAATATCAAAAGTTTTTTTTTGACTTCACAATTTGCATATACTAGTTTTATTGCCCGCGATTTTCGCGGTTTTTTTTTATATGACTTTTATTATTCACGGACAAATTGTGTAAAATGATGAAAAAAATTATATAAAAAATATTTTCTTCGACTTTTTAATTTCATATATATATATATGTGTGTGTGTGTGTGTGTGTGTGTGTGTGTGTGTGTGTGTGTGTGTGTGTGTGTGTGTGTGTGTGTGTGTGTGTGTGTGTGAATATTTAATGGTAAAATTTAATCTATAGGCCAGATTAAAGGCATTTAATTTCAAATTTGTATGATGTAATTTCATTATTCTTTTTCTAATTTTTTTCTATGAAATAAAATTATTTTATCGCTAAACAAAGCAATATGTATAATGGATCTAATATTTGTATAAATTTGGTTTATAAATTAATTGGTACCTGAGCAATATTTACATAAATTTGGGTTGTAAACTAATTATTTGTGAAATATAAGCACTTGTTGATTCAAATTATTTATATTGTTTAATGTGATTGTTTAAAGATAAACAAAATTATTTGGTACGTGAGCAATATTTGCGTAAATTTAGTTTGTAATTAATTAACTGTTCGTTAAAGATAAGCACTTATTGATTTGGATTATCTCTATTGGTTAATGTGATTGTTTAATAATTTAATAGAATATATATAAACTCTCTCTCTAGTGATATGTTTATTTAAAAGTTATATTAATATTGACTCATAATATGTTTTCCATATTATTTTCCGCTATTGTTTCCATTATAAAATATCCCAACATTAATAATAGTTACAATTAATAGCTTAATCAACACTATTGTTTTTCGACTATTTAACATAATATATATATTTTTGACTATTTTCATTTTTCAGCTATTGGTTTTAAATTTTATAATAGTTGCAAAACACTAATTTTAAAAATCACTCCATAGTTAAATAAATCTCTTGATTGTAATTGTTAGGATTGAGGCTAATTTTATACAACCACCCCAAAATTGTTAAAATTTCCCTAAATTAAGCCTAGTAAGTTTATACGTACAAATAAAGAAAAAAACAGATTCTGGTTAACCAACCCCAGTTACCGCTCCTAAAATTAATTAAAAGTAAAATAATATCTTCATTCAAATAAGATTTTTAACTTAGATATGAAGTGTAAAAATATTACAAAAAATACTCTAAGATAAAATATTCTATTAATGATAGGTTAAAATTTTAGTTTACCCCAATTTAAACTAATCTATCTTTAAGTAAATATCTATAGCGGGCAAAATCAAATACATCCATATGGACCGTGGTTACAATTTGATCCCCGCATCCATATTTTTTAGTTAAAGATATCTTTAACTAAATATATCTTTAATTAAATATCGGATCCTATAGCCGGCAAAATATCTAATCAATTTGTATTGATATGTTTTACATAATATGATTTGATTATGTAAAATCAATTAAAGATATTTTTAACATAAAATATATAAAATTAATTGAAATTACATGTAGATAAATCGGTAGATAAATTAATTAGACAATCGTATGACATGGATTAAATTAATTGGACAGTCATTAATTGACGTGTCAAAAAAAGGGGCCAGAATTCACCGAAAAAAGACACATAAGCGAATCGCACCAGAGCCCGCCACATAGGATTTACACGCCTCTGTTTTAGTATTATATATTGATGATTTGAATCCCAAAAATTAGATGAAGAACCTTTTTCAATAATAATAATAATAATATTATTATTATTATTATTATTATTATTATTATTACTATATAAAAGAAGCTTTTTGCCCACTTAATACTCTAACTATATGTCTAATTAATTCTTAAAATTTACCATGCCAAGTAATACCAAAAGAGAATAAAGAAAAATATAAACAAATATAAAAGAAGTCGATTAAAGCTCTACCCATTGGTACAAATAGAAAAAAATATTATTTATTATTGTACATAATAATAAGTCTAGAATCTACCATAATGAGAATAAATAATAAACAAACAAAAAAATATAAAATGATCCAATTAAAGCTTCAACGTGAGAGTAGAAAAAAAATACGGGTATTATTTATGTTTTAATATCATAATAAGTGTAGAACCTATTCTAATAAGAACAAATAATAATATAAACATAAAAGAAGCTTTTTGCCCACTTAATACTCTAACTATATGTCTAATTAATTCTTAAAATTTACCATACCAAGTAATACCAAAAGAGAATAAAGAAAAATATAAACAAATAACTTTAAAAGAAGTCGATTAAAGCTCTACCCATTGGTACAAATAGAAAAAATTATTATTTATTATTGTATATAATAATAAGTCTAGAATCTACCATAATGAGAATACATAATAAACAAACAAATAAATATAAAATGATCCAATTAAAGCTTCAACCATAAGAGTAGAAAAAAATATTATTTATGTTTTAACATAATAATAAGTGTAGAACCTATTCTAATAAGAACAAATAATAATATAAACAAACAAGAAAATAAATCTATATCTATATAACTTATAAAAGAGGACTCTTTTGCCCAATAATTACTTTAACTAAATGCCTTGTAACAATTAGTCGTTTTTTAAATAATAACAATATATCTATTTGGATTAATCATTTTAAAATTAATATTATAAATCTATATATATATATATATCATATAAATTTTCATAAACATCATATTTTTTTTAAAAATTAATATTTTAAATTGTAAGAATAAATTTAGTGGTTAAAGTTAACCATAAATAATCTTAATATATTTCTATAAAAACTTATTCACTGCTAATAAACTATTTATAATTATAACTTAAAAATAAATTAATATATTATAAAAATCAATTTTATTGTCCAAAAAATTATTTTATAATATATATATATAGATAGATAGATAGATAGATAATATTTAGACCTGTGCGTAGCACGGGCCAAAACACTAGTTAAAAGAAAATGAGTCACAAGACATACTTAAAAATCATTTATACTCGATAATTTTATAAACATTGTCAATGTATGAATCTTACTTCAATAAAAGACTTATTTTTTTGGTAATGTGGGGGTTATGAGATTGTCGACTTATCCCCACGGGTTTGAGCCCCAGCCTGCAAGGGACGCGAACCGGTAAGCCTCACAAATGCGTAAAGAATGAGATTTGGAACCCTTGACATCTTGCAAAGGTGATATCACTATCCGTAACTTAAAAGTTAGTATTAGAAGTTTAATAACAAACTAGTACAATATATGCACCTTACCGCGGATTTTTTTATAAATAAAATCATAATAATATAACAAATTATTATCAAATAAAACAAAACATGTTTGATTCAATGTTTTGATTTGAACCAATTTATTAGAAAATGTATAATATATCAAGGAATAAATTATATATTAATTTAATTTTTTGAATTGAACCAATTGATTAAAACATTAAAAAAATCTATTTTAATTTTAAGGGTTGAAAACCTATAATTATTGTGGCGATGACACATCGTAAAAATGTTTCTCTTTTAATAGTTAAAATTATATATAGTTATTTTTTTTGTTACAAAGAGAAAATTTGGGGGTGTCCACCACAGTTGTACCACCACCCAAGAGCGTCCTTGCTATAAAGGCTCGGAGTTTCAAATTCTACATTTTCGGAAAAAGGAAATTAAAAATGGATTTAAAACAGATTTAACACTCTTAGAGCGGATTCCGACCTGAATTTCAAAATTTGATGAACGATTCCGTCATTTCATCTCGAGAATTTAAAATAATTTTGGATAGTGATATCCTTTTCGGTTTAAAAAAAATCTAATCGATCGAGAAAGCGGGATTCGGGGAAACTAACATTCAGGAACTAATTTTGGGGTTCGAAATTCGTGTATTCGGGATTTATTTTCGGGTATTGGTATAAACAATTCCACACGCAAACCCTCACCTTACCCTGCAAACTGAACCCATCCCTAGCTATTTCACCCCGTCTCCTACTCCATCATTTTCACCATCGTCACCACCATCACACATCTCATCTCCACCTTCACCATCACCACCTCTACTTCCCTCCTCCATCGCCACCACCTCCTGTTCAAATCGCCAGACACCACCACGCATCACCCTTCCCCGGAGCACCAAGCAGTGCAGTCCCACCTCCTTCTCCTTTATGTTTCGAGAGCACATGCAGCAGCTTTGTTCTCCTTCCACCCAAGGACCATCGGCAGCCCTTCGACACCCACTCGGAGCTACCAGCAGCAGTCGGAGACGCCCAGCACCACCCAGTAGCCACCAGCCCCGCCTCAAGCTATTGGAGTACCAGGAGCAGCCCAAAGCTCCGACGTCCATCACCTCCCCTGTTCAAGCGCGAACTCCATTTGGTAAGTGGTTCTCCTTCGTTTTCGATCGAAACTGACCTCGGACTTCACCATCACGCTCACCCATGTCCGACACAGGTCCGACAAGCCATCGAGAGCCTCCGACGACGCTCAGAACTCCGATCGAGAGCTCCAAAGTCACGAATCACCTCGGTGAGCACCCGATCTTTTCTTTCTTTCCTCGTTCGATTTGTGAATCCTTGTTTGCCTAGGCTAGTCGGGGGGTGTTTGAGATCTGAGTGCCGCAAGTTGGGTGAGCTCGAGAACTCCGGCGAGCTCGAGAGAGGATTAGCGAGGCCGAGTGATGAAGGGAAATAAGTGGTGTTTATCAACAAGTTTGGATTCGTTCAGCAGATTTGACAGCTTTGCGACGTCTCAGTAAAATGGGTTGTTCGGAGTCCATATTGATCGGATTGGATCGTGTTATACCTTGTCGGAACGAGGACGAAGAGATCTACAACTATGTTGTTGAAGATTTTTCCAAAATCTACCGAGAACATGGATGAAAACCAACCGGGCGAGCGCAAGGTCGGCCCATTGGATGTGCGGATAGTGCAATCGCACGACCTGAGGACGCATGAAGAACCACCAAGCCAAGGCATCACTTCTTATCATTTCATGCATCTATTAAATATTATTGCTTTTTGTCTCACAAGCAATTATCACATTTAATATACATTTCTAATTATAATTAAAATGTTTTCATATAAAATTTGAAATTACATATTAAGAGACATGATAATATAAATTTCACCCTAAAGTTTTTTACATTTTTATAATTTCATTTTTTTAAAAATGATAATAAATACATTAAAATAAAATGGTTCATTAACCACTACTCTTTATTTGATAAACCACTAGAATTTATTTCATGAACCACTACTATTTAATAATTATAAAATTTTCATTATTCTTTTATTTTCTTTTAATGTTTATTTTTTAATTAATTAATTATTTTTTTAAAAAAATAAAATGATTCATGAATCATTATTATTTATTTGATGAACCAATACTATTTATTTGATGAACCACTACTCTTTATTTCATGAACCACTAGATTTCATTTCATGAACCACTACTTTTTGATAATTGTGAAATTTTCATTCTTCTTTTATTTTCTGTTAATGTTTATTTTTTAGTTTTTAAAATAAAATGCTTCATGAACCATTTTTAAAATAAAATGGTTTATGAACCATTTTTAAAATAAAATGGTTCATGAAGGTATAAATAAGTGGTTCATGAACCTATAGTGAAGCGGTTCATGAAGTTATAAGAAGTGGTTCATCAAGTAATAAAGAAATGGTTCATGAAGTTATAAAGAAGGGTTATAAAGAAGTGAACCACTTTCTATTTATATATTTAGCCACTAAACCATTCTCTATATATGTGCTGAACCATTTACTATAAAATTGATGAACCACTTCTATTTAATTCATGAACCAATATATATTTAGTCACTGAACCACTCTTTATATATGTGTTGAACCATTTACTATAAAATTATGATCCGCCCTGTATTGAGTCACTGAACCACTCTCTATTCGGTCACTGAACCACTCTTTATTCGGTCGCTTAACCACTCTCTATTCGGTCACTGAACCACCCTCTGTTGAGTGACTGAACCAACCTCTATTTAGTCACTGAACCAACCTATTTAGTCACTGAACCAACCTCTATTTACTCACTGAACCAACCTCTATTTAGTCACTGAACCAACCTCTATTTAGACACTAAACCAACCTCTATTTAGCCACTGAACCAACCTCTATTTAGCCACTGAACCAACCTCTATTTAGCCACTGAACCAAACTCTATTTAGTCACTGAACCAATCAATTTAGTCACTGAACCAACCTCTATTTAGACACTGAACCAACCTCTATTTAGTCACTGAACCAACCTATTTAGTCACTGAACCAACCTCTATTTAGTCACTGAACCAACCTCTATTTAGTCACTGAACCAACCTCTATCTAGTCACTGAACCAACTTATTTAGTCACTGAACCACCTCTATTTATATGGTTCAATTATATTTTTAACATGATTAAATCATTTTTACTCTTGGTAATTCAATTAGTTGAATTCAAGTCAAATAACCTTATTGTGTCAAAATCTTATAATATCCGAAACAAAGTTGAATTTGCTTTCAATTTTCTCTACTGTTGGAATTTCTATTATAATATCCAAAACAAAGACGATTTTAGAATTCTAGAAATTGAAAGCAAAATTGAAATTCCGGAACAAAACGAGCCTAGAATTCCATAATTGAAAGCAAAGACGAGTCCAGAATTCTAGATTTTGCCATGGACGTTCATCAAAGCTTATCCTCATCCAATTTCCGCCCACGGAGCATCGACTTTTCTCTCGCTAATGAAAATCTGAGCCCCTGCGTCGCCGAATCTTCGACCTATACTCGTACACTGCCCAAAATCAGGCCTCCTCCCCGACTGAATTCCGTAGTTGCTAACCAACAGGAAGGACCACTTGTCGGCCTGATTTCCACAAGTTGCTCCTCTCCTGGACAGCCAAGAAGGTTTCGGAAGCATCGATTCGGAAATTGAATCAATCAAGAAAGAGATCGGCCAGTGTCATTAAGGCTCGAGTATCTCCGCCTTGAGAAACGTCAGGTCCAGGGCGCACTGAAACGGGGCCGTTTCATACCGGCGACATTCATGGATCCTTTGCCAAACCCTAGAAAGATCGATCTTAGGGGAGCAGTGCATCGATCTTAGACTCGGACTCGACTGGATTGTCCTCGACGTCGACCAGACTCCTCGACGTCGAGTAAAAATTTTCCTCCTGGATTGTACTCGAGCTCGAGGAGGATTCAGACTCGTCGGGTGTACTCGATGTCGACCAAACTCTTCGATGTCTAGTAGGATTGTTCTGCTCGAGTGACTTAGCTTGACTTCGTGTAGAATTCTGGGCTCTGGAGTACTCGACTTCGACTAGAAGTGGTCGACATCGAGTGGAATTATCAGCTCTCAGCATTCTGCTTTGTTTTTTAAACGCACTTTTCCGAGTCCTCGTTCGTTCGATTGACACATATGAGCATGCGTTGGAAAGATCTTTTTGAGGGCTACCACTTTCATGAAGACATCAAAGCTTGATTCAGAACGATGAATGGTGAAAAATGGCGTTTTCTCCAGCTGCACCATTCTTAGCTTCTTCATGACTTTCCTTTAAGCTCCAAAGTGCGCCCGATTTCTGCGAAATATAACAAAAACTTGTGTAGACCTCCATAATTGGCAAATAAGCATAAACTACATATATTCTGTACTATTCTAACCCAAATGTATGAAATGCATGCAGAAATCGATATAAATGTAAGTAGAAAACATGGCGAAATAGGCTCACAACAAACACCCCATACTTAAGCTTGCTTGTCCTCAAGCAATACTCTTAATGGTCATTCAGGGGGATAATTCAAACTCTCAACATCTTAGATTCATTGTCATATGTCCCTGCAATCAATTACCATCATTGAAAAGGTACTAATGTCACAAATCCATGCATGTGCAATAAAAAGCAGCGTCACACACAAAAGGAGGGTTATGCAAAACCATTCATTAGTGACAAAGCATTAATAATCAAGAGGACTTTAATTAAGCTCAATAAGGAGTAGATTGATAAAAGGCTAAAGGTGGACAATTTTTGGCCATGTGGTGCTAATAGTCCGGGGAAATGGAGTACTTTCCCAACTTTCACACCACATTCCTTCTTCTTTTGATTTCTCACCTTTCGCTCATTCTCTCAATCCTTTTTTCAATATTATGCTTTTACCTCTCTAACCTTAGCACTGCCTTCTCGCGAGTCGCAAACATGGGTGCCATGAATGGCCCCGGATACTTAGTGCTTCAGACTCCTCACATTGGTGTCCCATCCCGCGGAACTATTATCTCAACGCAGGCAGGGTCGATCTACCTTTATCTCCTGAGGTGACCGGATTTTCTTTCACTCATTAAATTTTCCATAATTTTTCAATTTCCTGCCATACTCCAAATATGATAGTAACAACAACACAAACACCATATAATAATCTTCATAATGTAGCTTTCATTCTCAACATAATCCCTTGATAGGAAATAAGGTAAAGAATGGGAAATATTTAGAACATGTGGAGCAAATATGAAATAACGCATATTATGGCTTTTGTGATGCATAAGCATAGGTAAGGCTTAGGATTATAACAATATGAGCATCATATGGAAAATATAAAGTTCTCATCCTCTTATTATGCAACATGTCAAAAGGAACTTCAAATTTACCTTCTTTCATGGTTTTCAAGAAATATGCACTTCATTGTGACTTCCCTTTACTAGGCAATTTCATACTATATCTCTAATGAATCCAATTTTGCATCGTCGAGTTCAATCAAAGCTTCCATGACACTTATTCAAAAAATATTCAATGGGGGTGATTTTTCAAACTATGGAAAATAACATGTAAGCACATAGATAAAATATGAATTCCAAAGTAGCCATGTATAAGCAATTCAAGAAATAAACTTCAAATATGCACACATAATGTCAAATAAAATCAACTATGCATAAAGTAAGCCCTTCCCCCACCCCATTCTTAAACATTACAGTGTCCTCACTATATAAAAACAAGGGTAAAGAAAGAAACTCACTAGACAGGTGTGCAGATCATCGGAAATCGAGTGTGAATGTTACTGCAGAGGTAGTCGACATTGAGGAAGTTGGTCGATATCAAGGAACTTGGTCGACTTCGAGGAGTACTGCTCGACATCGAGTAGTATTCCTCGATCACATGTTCGTTGCTCGTAGATGGGTGGTCGATGTCGAGTACCTTACTCGAAGTCGAGTAGGTCTGCAGCTTCTCTCACCTGTAAGATTCGTTAGACGGAAAAATATCCACAATAGAAAAACTTAAAAACAATGTCCAAAACCGAAAACAAAAGCAACAATGTCCAAAAATCCCAAAAACTAATTGTCTATTTACAAGCTCTAGATTTTATAGTCGCTAGACCGAGTTTCTCCGTTAAGCTCAAGGTGAAATCTGCAGGGCCCATGTAGCTTGGGCTTCAAACAAGACTTCATTTTTGTCCATCAGCTGCAGTCCTCCTGAATGGATCTTGTTCACCGTGAAAGATCCCATCTTCTTCTTGTTGAATTTGTTGGGAAACCAATGATCCTTTGATTTGGAAACATAGACCTTGTCACCTACTTCATACTCCTTGGGATCATTATTGGAAACCTTGCATAATCGCACATACCAAGGCAAACCTCTCCCATGTATAGATAAATCTTTAATTGAAACAGGAGAAGAGATTTCAGTACCTTGGCTTACCTTCGCAGATTCGGATTACGGGACCTCGGGGTCTGGTCGACTTCGAGTACAGGTACTCGACATCGAGGACATTGCTGCGTCTGGTAGACCGTTCGTCGTGGAGGAAGGAGTCGAGGAAGAATTCTGGTCGACGTCGAGTAGTCTACTCGACGTTGAGTAGGGATCGGCTTCGGGTGGATTGCTCGACGAAAGTCCAGTCGATGGAGAGCTCGGGTTCTGGTCGACGTCGACCAGAGTACTCGATGTCGAGTAACTTTGGTCGACTTCGACCCCACACTTGAATCCTGGCAAGGCATCCGAAAAGAAGTTAGTCGATATCGACTTACCTTGGCCGTTGTCGAGTAGGTCCTCTGTGTCGTCGATCAGGATGGCCATGATCTCCTCCACATGGGCTTCTATATCCCTCTTTTCCAGCTCCTCTGGAGTCATATTTCTTACCTTAGGCTCCCCGCAGGTGATGTACCTGGCTGATATTGACTTGACTTCTTCCATGGGACCTGTGTGCCTTTCAGATTTATTAAAGGAATACTCAATTACCTCATCCCTGATGTTGAAAGTGAGCACCCCCTTCCTTACGCTTATGTTGGCATCCACTGTCGCTAAGAAGGGCCTTCCTAGAATGATTGGACAAGCAGGGTCCTTTGCCATATCAATAACTAAGAAATCAACAGGGACAAAAAACTTACCTACTTGCACTGGTACATTGTCCACCATGCCTGTTGTGATGACCACCATGTTGTTCGCCATGTATAATTTTGCATCCACATGCTCTAGAGCACCTATCTTAATCTTGGACTAAATTGATAAAGGTATTATACTCATACTGGCTCCCAAGTCATATAAAGCATTAAATTTGTATTGACCAAATCCTATGGTTATAGCAAACTTACCTGGATCTGGCCTTTTTTCTAGAACGTCCATTTGGCTGGACTCCTCTGTGATCTCAGCCATTGATCGCTTTTTGCTTAGAATCTCCTTGAGGAACTTGATCTAGGGTGGCATTGGCATCTCATTAAGAGCTTCTGTGAAGGGTATTGTGACGTTAAGCCTTTGCAGCATCTTTAAGAAACGCTGGAACTTCTTCTCTGCTGGATCTTTTGGAGATTTTGATGGGAAAGGCAACTTCTTCTTCGTCGGAGGTATAGAAGGGTGGTCGATAGGGACAGAAGGTTGGTCGACATCGACTAGGGTTTCCTCGACATCGAGTAGAGTGGTTGACTTCGGGGCAGGAGTTGAGGTCTGGTCGATGTCGACTACTTGCTGGTCGATGTCGAGTTGTTGGTCGATGTCGAGTGGTCTGCTCGAAGTTGAGTAGTCTACTGCATCCTTTTCCTCCGTGTTGTGATCGGGCGTTTATGTCTGTCGCCCACTCCTTAGGTTCATGGCAGCCACCTGTCCTGTAGATTTACCTTTAGGGTTAGGTTCAGAGGATCTAGGGAGCGTACCTGATTGCTTGGGGACGGATGTAGCCAGTTGACCAATCTGGGTTTCAATCGATTTCTGCCAGATATCGATTTCTCCAAGCCTAGAGTTGACACCATGCAACTGAGTGTGGATGGAATTGATAGATTGTTTGGTGTCTGAATGATTCCTCCGCATCTCCTCAAGAATGGTCTGCAGATCATCTTTCTTACCTTCTCTGTTAGGGTGACCAGGGGCTCTGTAGGGCGGGGGATTTTGATGCTGGGGCTGGCGATAATAGCTCCAGTTCTGGTTCTGATGTGGTCCTGAGTAGTGTCCCCCTGCATACCTTACCTCTTCGTGGGTTTTTGCTTGATGTATTTGATCGGCGTGTGGGCACGCAGTGGTGTTGTACCTCACAGACCCACATTCCAAACAAGGCGCGCTGATTTTTAGATAGGAATTTGACTTGTTTGGTAAGACGACGTACCTGGTCATTTTGGAATTGCTCCCTGACGTCCGGATCAACCTCCTTTGGTGGCACATATGATGGCATAGATGGGACAGGCCTTTCATACCTTTCATCAGAAGAGGCCGTAGAAGTCCCATATGTGTTGTCGTAGTTGGCCAACGTTTCGAAGACTTCCCAAGCACGGCGTGGAGTGTACTCGAGATACCCATAGGCGGTGTAGTTGTTGATCCTATCCTTAGTAGGCGCATCCAGACAATTGAAGATGATCTCCTAGATGACGTAGGGTGGCTGTCCATGCCTAGGGCAGGATTTCATAAGCCTCTTGTAGCGCTCCCAGCCCTGTGCTAGTGTTTCCCCTGGCTTCTGTCTGAAAGTCGTAATCTGTTGTCTGAGAGCAGCTGTCTTTGCAGGAGGAAAGAACTTGTTGAGGAACAAGTTCTGCAGTTCGTTCCACGTGCGAATTGATCGTGTAGGCAATCCTTCCCGCCACTGTTGTGCTATTCCTGCAAGGGACCAACGAAAAGGGTTTGGTTTTAGATATTCTAAATTAGCACCATCTGGATTAGATTCACATAAATCTATAAAAGTGGTGACATGCTCTAAAGGACATTCATTGATTCTTCCCCTAAATTGACTCCTCCTAATTTCAGTAATAAAAGAAGGACGAATTTCAAAATTAATAGCAGGAAGAACGATCGGCGATTCTGGAACTTCTAGAGTAGGATGCAGATACTCCTTTGCGTTGGCTGGGACATGCCCAATCTGCTCCTCAAGTTCCCTTCTTGCGTTGAACTCGTGATCTACCCTTGCCTCACACCGTTGTTGGTTCTGTGCATATTCTGCCTCTCGTTGGGTGTGCTATGCTTCTTTGGTGGTGAGTTCCTCTATCCGTAGGCGGAGTTGCTGAAGCTCCTGTGTTGGTGTGAGCTCAACCACATTCTCGTTGTTGGGTATAGTCGCCATAAGTCTCCTCCTAAGCCTTTGTTGAAGATGGAAGAAACAATCTGGTTAGAGAAGAGGGTTGATGGGTGTGCGATCAGTTCTTCGCATGCACCTGAAAAACAAAAACAAAAAGAAACAAGTAAAAAGAAACTAAAAAGCAAAAAGAAGAGTAAAAGGAACTAAAAAGGGCGCGATTGATTGCCTCCCTGACAGTGGCGCCAATTTGTTGTTGCAGCAGGATGGTCAAGTATGAAAATAAATATAAAATATGAAATCAAACTGACTCCCTATCTCAGCAAATAAATACAAGACTTCCTCCCGTTGTAGTGGAAGGTAGTCAGGATCGATCCATGAGGAAGCGTGCCAACGCCCGCCTTTTCAGTTCCAAATCGCTCGAATTCGACTCAGGAAGTACTCGACTTCGACCACACTGTCGACTAAAACAGAAAACAGAAAGCAACAGAAGACGAAAACGAAAGCGAAAACTGGTCGATCTCGACGAAATCTCCTCGACGTCGACCAACAGTCCTCGACGTCGACCAAGAGTTGTCGATCTCGAGTAAAAACAGAAATAAAAAAACGTAACTTTTAAATTGCATAAAACGAAAGCAAACACAAATTTTGTGAATAAAATCAATAAACTAATGCACTTCCAAGATCAGGGTTTCAACACCACAACGATAACCATTCAAAATAACACATAAAAGCATAAAAGATCATGCTTTTCATCGAATAACTCTCGTTATTAACAAATAGGAAGATAGAGGCTTTCGCATAAATCCTAATTGTTACTAACCCTTTTTCACATAATTAATCCAAGTTGTATTAAGATCAATTTCGCTTCAATAACACAAACAAGGATCACCTTTAACTTTCGCAAAAGAATCATGCTCGCAGGGATAGAAGACGAAATCGCATCAAAAGATTGTACATTTACCGCATCACCTTACATGGCTACCGTCGGGCTCACCCCGACCCTAGAAGTTGGGTGACTACTCGCTCTTCATTATTAAGAAACTCATCAATAACAAAAAAGGAACTAAATTGCATTAATGAAATCAAACAAGACTTACAACCGAACAAAGCCAACTCCGCTCTCGCTTCACAAACTTGCACTCGACTCCAAATCTCTCTCTCCTACTCACTCTCTCTCTCTCTCTCTCTCTCTCTCTCTCTCTCTAAGTGTTCTCTTGTGGCTTGACTTGGATGATCCTAAAATCCAACCCCTAAAGCCTTACTTATAATGTTCCATGTAGCTATTCTAGGAAGGAACAATTATATCTAAATCTAAAACTTTCTATCTAATAACATAAAGATAAAATATTATGATAAAGGAAATAAATCTCTAAAGGAAACTAGGACTAGTTGTGGATAAATCCTTCTTGACTTGATAGATCTTGTTGTGGATGGATAGAATTCCACATATCTTCTCTTGCAAGCAATTCTATCTTCTCGTCTCCAACTCGATCTCGGACTTGGACTCGACTGGATTGTCCTCGACGTCGACCAGACTCCTCGACGTCGAGTAGAAATTTTCCTCTTGGGTTGTACTTGAGCTTGAGCAGGATTCGGACTCGTCGGGTTTACTTGACGTCGACCAAACTCCTCGAGGTCGAGTAGGATTGTTCTGCTCGAGTGACTCTGCTCGACTTCGTGTGGAATTCTGGGCTCTGGAATACTCGACTTTGACTAGAAGTGGTCGACGTCGAGTGGAATTGTCAGCTCTCAGCATTCTGCTCTGTTCTTGAAACGCACTTTCTAGAGTCCTCGTTTGTCCGATTGACGCATATGAGCATGCGTTGGAAAGATCGTTTCGAGGGCTACAACCTTTATGCAAACATCAAAGCTTGACTTAGAACGATGAATGGTGAAAATGGCGTTTTCTCCAGCTGCACCATCCTTAGCTTCTTCATGACCTTAGCTTCTTCTGCGAAATATAACAAAAACTTGTGTAGACCTCCATAATTGACAAATAAGCATAAACTACATAGATTTTGTATTATTCTAACCCAAATGTATGAAATGCATGCAGAAATCGATATTAATGTAAGTAAAAAACATGACGAAATAGGCTCACAACATTGTCCAGCGCGGTGTGTCTCCTCCCGGACGTGAAGTGGCGCCCTGGTTGCCCTAAGACTTGTCGATACCCATCTCGGGGAGAATTTCACCGTTTCAAGCGCCGTCGTTCATAGATGTATTCCTCCATTGGTGGTCCAACGCCTTACCTCAACAGCTGGGTCTTCTTTTGCATTTGCAGTTTGGGGTCAGTGGTTGAACCATTCTCCATCTAGGTTATTTTGTGAACGGGTTAAGTACTTGGTAGTCTAATTAGGCTGCATGCACATATGGCAAACTCTAGGTAAGTGGTTGAGCTCTTCGCTTTACTTTTGGGAACGGGTTACATACTATAGGTAAGTGGTATAGAACTTCATAGTACTTTTGGGGATGGCTTCAGGAAATAACCCCTATCACTGCCTTCGTATTACCGTGTCAGGTTAAAGGGGTTATCATGTCACTGATTTGAATTTGATGTTTGACATTTCGGTGGTTGACACTATGATAAGGAAATCACCCTTGCATTGGCACTTGTTTCAACTGATGTTTACATTTCTGAGTGTTTGTGCTAGTCGTGTAAGGAAATCACCCTTGTCACCATATTGAAATAAGCGACACGATAATTATGTAAGTTGACACGGGATTCCAACTTGGGTGACACGGGTGATTTCCTTACAACTTATAACCAAAGTTTCGAGCATGACAACATAGGCAACCACTGCCTAACAAATATCATAAACATATAATAACATTCTACAACACATAACCACTGATGGAAGATAAAGAAAGCACAAAGTTCATATCAACGTACTACAATACCAACCTAGTGAACTACCGTCCACAACTAAATATTCTGAGCAACAATCATGTTCATAAAAATCGAACACAATAAAAACGATGTTCATAACAACCTTCTACCATAACATCAAAGTTCATAACAGTGGGCAATGGTGATTACAACGGCGATCATAACCGTCCACCATGGAAGATGCCAACAACAAGCATGTGCATGTACGCCTCGATCAATGCGTCGTCAAGACCATCGTAGGTGGGGGCGTCCTTTGTGAGGAGTTGCATGAACCTGATCGTGTATGGATCGCAGTCTCCACTGCAATAGGGATGCTTAAGTCAGATTCATAACAACCGGATACCATTACAAGACGAAGATATATTTAAGGGTTCCACATAAATTACGTCTGCTTGTTCGGTGGCATCCTTTTCTCGTGACTAAGGGCGAACGACTTTGGCAACTTCTCGGCGTAGGTGGCCATCAACTCGGGGTGGGCATTCATCAGTACCGGGATAAGATGGGTGATGCAGCTTAAGTGTGCCGGCAGATGGCGGTCCCTCCCGATGTAAACGTCCGAATCATAAACCCTTACCTGCCACCCGATCAGATCTATCGCTACGGCGATCTAGTGAATGCTGTCCACGTTCAACGGTAGGAGGATGAGTTCCGCCCCTTCCCACGGGCGGGCTATCGTCGCCGGGGACCGCCCGTCGAAGTAGTCAAGCAGCTTCTGGTCCGCTACGTAGCTACCCGCATTGCTGTTGTATTTGTCCCACTCAGCCTGCAGATAGCGGCCGAAATATGTGTCCACAACCACAACTCGACCGCCAACGTCACCGCCCCTCTTCGTTACCCATTTACGGAGAAGATAGCATGCTTGTTCCATATGCTGCATCGATTACAAACCTAGTAAAAATCCAATACTATTGCAGTACCTATTACACTAAATACCGTGTCATTCACTAAAAAAAGGTAATCAATTAGGCGGGTTTCGTACCTCAGAGTTTAGCCAAACTGTGGGCGTTTTTAGTGCGGTGAAGAACTCCTTCGTAAGCGTCGTGCCGTACGCAGTCTTCCGGCTGTCCTCATCCCTGTCGCACAACCACAATCTTAGGAGAATGGAGCCATGTATGTAATCAGTTGGGTACGTCTACTGATGAGGGTCACCTATCCATCCAGCGGAGGAAGCCATCGTTGTTTGAGACGGATACAAGACCCAACTTAATCGCGTCCGTGCCTTCGACAACGTTCTTCCCTTTTCGGCCCCGCGGTTTCTTCTGAGGGGGGGACTTGACTTCTTCTTCACCTCCTGGACCTCTCTTACTCTTCTTGCCTCGAACGGGCTCCGCTCTTGCAGCCTCTAAGATCTGGCACTTGGTTAGAAAGTTTCAAGGGTCAGGCCAGTAATTTTTTTACCCTCGTGTCACCCGAATAATTAACCGTGTCGGTTGACAGTGATACACTTGTCACTTAACTACTACTATAGATTCAAATGACAATCCCAGTTTTGATTCCCCCTTGACCCTAAAGGGAAAATACAAATTTTGTAACAACCAATTTACCTTCCCATCCCGTCCTTCCGGTGTTGGATGGTCGTCCAATGTAGGTGGTACCTCCGATGACCCGACCTTAAGGTTGTTCTCCTCAACCTCCCTATGTTTCCCATCATTCTTTCCACTCATATCTCTCTCACTTCCTCCAACGGCCTCGGCTTTCGCAGCCTCTGTGATCTGGCAATTTGGTTATGGTTATTTCAACTGTCATTCAGATAATTTATTTGTTCCCTTGTCACCCGACATCTTAAAACATGTCGCTTGACGTAAACAACCGTGTCAATTGTCTACAATATATTGAAATATGAAAATCTTGATTCTATTAACCCTTGACCCATTGGGAGAAAATACCATGTGAACTAACAATCAATTTACCTCCTTTTCCTTCTGGTGGTTGGTCATCCACCATAGTTGGTCCCTTTGTCACCCCGACATTTTGGTGGTTATCCTCTCTATGGACATCGCCCATTGGTTTCTGCACACCTCCTTCATTCGAATGGCCATCTCGCATCCCATTCACAAAACCTTCCAAGACCTTCATCTGAAACACACAGTACATAAATGAGGGGTGGTTCGCAAATGTTATTCGACATTGGGAGAAAAGTTACTCGTGTCACTTATGAAAAATATCCATGTCAACAATGGGGGAAAAGTTACCCGTGGCACTTACAGAATATACACATGTCACTAATGGGAGAAAAGTTACACGTACCTTGTCATCCATGCTCCGCATCCATGTTGACATAGTTCCCAACCTCTCTAACATCAGTTCAAGTGTCTTCCCCACCTTATCTTCCCAGGATTCCCTTCTCCCATCTCGTTGCTCCGAACTCGGGCCGGGCTTGTCGGAGCCTTCACCGTAATAACATGGTGCCAACGTAGCCTTAATGTCATCAAAGTAGAGGTCAGGCTCCTCATGCTGGTAGAAGCACCCGAGCATTAATTCAAACTCGCCGGCCTTTGGTACTAGTATCGGGTTGTCTTCAACCTTTATGCTTTCTGAATTCTTCGGGTCCATGCGGGATTGGATCGTCTCATAGCTTAGATTGTCGTCATCGGCTGTCCACCTCAGCATGCGAGGCAACGCCGTCTTCAACACCCGGTTCGCAAACTCCTCCCTAATTCCCGGGACCGCTTCGTACAACCAAATCTACAACAACCACACATGACACTCGAGTTCATCAATTGCACTTAATAGTTAAAATATAAATTCGGTCGAGTAGGTAACCTGGAACGCATACCCATATCCATGTTTCTCGTCCTTCGCCTTCGGCATCAAGTCAGCGACACGTCGTTCTATGCACCTGACAAGGACTCATGGGTGGCCTCGTACACAATCCTGCCCCAGGGGTTTTCCAAGAACCGATCAACGTTCTCCACAAGCTTCACAATCCACCCTCGTATGGGTTTCCTGGGTTCTCCCCCCAGCAGAACTCCTTCGACGATGAGGAGTAGAGCGATCTTAAAACTCCTTCTCGTACTGAGCTCCTTCAAGATGGAGTTCTTGAACATGTTCTCTAGCTCACCCACCTTCATGCTGTCCATTTCGAATAAGTCCTTGAGAGCCTTCTTTGTATTCTTGTCGTCCTCCATCTCCGTGTCTTCCCCTCGAACTCGAGCACACCGCAGCCCAGTAACGAGCACAAACTCCTTGATCGAGAATCGCCGGAGCTTGTCTTGAAGCATGTACCAAGTCTCCCACTTCTTCTCCGTCACAAGTTGTCATTGTAACACGTAATGCAGCAGTTGCGATGAGAATTGAACCCGGTTTCCCAATTGCACAATCCCCCCAAATTGACTTCGCAGCAGCTTCTCCCAATCGACGGGGTCGACCCAATCGTCCAAGTTCATGAGCAGCGACACTCTCGAACCATGGTTGACCCGCCCCCAGAAATGCTTCTCCTCCGGCACTGTGAGTCGTGCCTCCACCTTCTTCGGTGGCCGGACACCCTTCCTTCTGAAATTCTGGGACCGAACCATCTCCTTCCTGCAATTAGGTGGACATGAACATAATCAAATATCCAGACAAAATCATCCCCTACTTATTAAATCTGTCTGCGAGTGTTTCACGAGCAAGTGCCCATGTCACCTTAGAGGTAACCCTTGTCACCCAACAACATAACACATGTCATGAATGTCAGTTGGCTTCTCCCAAAACTCCTACAATAATACCCGTTTCTGACAGGGGTTATTCTCCACTCTTACATTCTGGGTGAAAGGACCTGCAACCCTCCCTCGCTCTTCTCTCTCAATTCCCCAGATCCCCATACCCCTTTTACCCCATATCTCTATTTCCCCTTATCCCCCAATTCCCCAGATCTCTGTTCACCCAAATCCCCAGTTTTCGAATTTTCTCCATTCCCAAAATGCATGCCTTTGAACGAAACAATGGAAGATTACAAATTAAGTGGGGAAGATTGCAAATTAACGAAACAATGGAAGATTACAAATTAAGTGGGGAAGATTGCAAATTAACGAAACAATGGAAGATTACAAATTAAGTGGGGAAGATTGCAAATTAAGTGAAGATTCAGAGTAGTAGAGAAGGGAGACGGATTTCAATTCAAAATTGTGTTGTACCTGTTTTCCGGTGCCTTCCTCTCCGGTACGGTCTTCTCCGACGTGTTCCTCCCTTGTCCTATGCCGTATGTTCACAGCGGCCGGCGTACTCTTCCCTTGTTTCCCTTCAATTCACAACGGCCTCCCTTCTTGGCCTCTATTAATATTCACTCTCTTTCCCTGGTGGTGGTGGTTTTATTCCTCAACTGCAATGAATGCAAATTGGTGAAAGTTACTTTGTTTTCTTTTCTTTTGTTTACCTTTTGTTTTCGAGAGAGGGAATATTTGGTTTTCCTTTTTTTCTATTTTTTAAAGTAGGTCAAACTAATTGTGTAACCAACTGCCACCCTGAAAGATTTCTTTTTCATTGCCGTTTTGTAGTTTTGTCCCAGTATCGGGGCACGTTATTCCATGCACGTGTCACTTTCCAGGTTTTTTCGTGTCAATATTCACTCTCTCAAATTCGTACGTATAGTCTAAATGACTCATGTCACCCCTTTTAATCCTCGTGTCATGTAACAAGATCTACCTAGTCACCAATGTCGATCGATTGTAGAACGTACCAAGTGCACCCATGTTCATACCTACACTACCAAGTTTAACAAAATACATGTCCACATACATAAACTACCAAATTTGGATTGATTAGACACGAACATGTATTCCCAATACACGTTCATGTCCACATTCGACATTCCCCAAGTTTCGCAAAATATCCAAATGTCCTACTTCAACTATTATAGGAGGGTGTTTTCATTGGAATCAAGTATTCACATCAAACATTCAATCGGCACTCCAAAGTCTAGCATCCGAGTGAACCATGGAAGACACCAACAGCTAGCATCTGCCGGTATGCCTCAATATACGTGTCGTCCAATCCATCGAAGGTCGGGGCGGTCTCCAGCAGGAGCTGCATGAATCTAATGGTGTACGGGCCACAATCACCGCTGCAATGGGTAACAATCCGTCAGAAATCAAACACCGATTCCATATCCAATGAAACGAAATTGCACCATGGGAATCAACTTACCTTAGCTTGTTCTGTGGAAGGCCCCTGTCCCAGCGAATGGCAAACGGCGTGGGGAACTTATCCGCATACTTCACATTCAAATCGGGGTGTGCGCGCATGGCGACAGGGATGAGGCTTGTCACCGGCATTAAGATGGGTTGGAGCTGGCGTTTCGTCATGATTTGGACATCGCAATCATACACCCTGACCTCCCACTCCTTCATATCGATTGCAAGCACAACCCATTGTTTGTTCCTCACGTTCAAGGGGAGGAGGATGAGGTCCGTACCTGACCACGATCGCCCCATCGTCTTCGGGGACCGACCGTCTAAGTACGCCAGCAAAGCATTACAGGGCTCATACGCTTCGGGGCTGACGCTGTACTCCTTCCATTCACATGGTAGATACAGTCCCGTCAAGCACATATCCATAATGATGGCTCGACTGCCAATGTCATCCGACCTGTCTCAGACCGCTTTGTGCAAAAGGTAGCAATACTCCTCCATCTCCTGCATGAAGTGAACCGCAATTACAATCCAAACTCATGACACGTGAAATTTGATAGGTGACAGTCGACACGTATTCATACCACTGTGCCAAACCAAGCTCGGGGTGTCTTCAGGGAGGTGAGGAAATCCTTTGTCACATCCGCACCGCAGGCTGACTTGCGCACCTCCACATCCCCACTGCACGGTAAGTTTATGTCAGGTATAGTTGACGTTCAACTATCTACCTTCGTCGTCTATTCGAGAGTAAGACACCGAAGTTACGTACCTTGCCAGCCAACTTGTTAGGGCATCATTGTCCATCGCGGACACAATTCCTAGCACAACAGGATCGGCGGGAACACTGGCTACCTTCTGGATTCCAACAACCAAATCTGCACCACATCCCCACTCAAATTATTACATTTTCAACATATGAATTACAAACTTATCATGGGTGTGGTCGAGAAGGTTACCTGAAAGGAAAGCGGATAACCCATCAGCCCATAACCGTTGCGCTTCTTGCGATCTTCTGGCTTCAACTCAGCCTCCCGGTGCTTTACGGCGCCGTCCAACGATACGTGTGTTGCAGCATAAATGACCCTCCCCCATGGGAATGCCAAGAACCGATTGACATTCTCCACCAACCTCACGATTCAGCTCCGCAACCTCTTCCTAGCAACACGCCTTCCACAATGAAGAGAAGCACGAGCTTAAATCATTTTTGCGGGCTCCGCACCGCCAACAATGAGTTCTTCAGTTCGTTCTCCAGGTCCCCCACCGTCATCCTCTCGTTTCCGAAAAATTCCTTGATAGCTTTGTCATCATCCTCCATCTCAGTCGCTCTTGGTTGACTGCACCGCAGCCCGGTAACTAAGGTGAACTCCTTGATCGAGAACCTCCGGAGCTTCCCCTTTATCCTGTACCAAGTCTCCCACTCCTTCCCAGTCTCAAGCTGGAGCTGGAGTGCATAATGCACCATTCGTGAAGAGAATTTGACGCGGTGCGCCAACTGCACAACCCCACCCAGCTGCAAGTCAAGGAGCTTCTGCTAGTCAGCAGGGTCGACATAGTCGTCGATGTTGTTGAGCATCGACAATCTTGAGCCCTGGTTCACCCGTGCCCGGAAGTGCATATCTTCCGGGACTAGGTATTCGGGCTCCCGCTTCTTGGACCTCAGATTCTTTGTCCTCTCCATTTGTTTCCTGCAATTTCGACGAGACGAACAAAGTCAGTTTTCAAATTATATTCATCTCCCTTTGTCACATAACAGACAAACCCATGTCACTACACCCCTGTCACTCAAGTCGAAACCCATGTCACCCCTTATGAATCGGAAGACTATAACCAATACCTCAAACCTCCTTCAATCGCCCACCTACGACATCAACATATCCCAATTTCCACACCTCGTCATTTCCCTTTTTCCACCTACTACCACAACAAAATTCGGAACCCTTATCTCCGAATTGGAAACCTCTGTCCCCCAATTTCAAACCCCTGTCACTCTATCCGAAACTCAAACCACCAATTTCCCCTATTCATAGTTCCCCGACCATTCCCCTAACCCAATTCGAAAACCCTTGTCAACCAATTGGAAACCTTAACCACCGATTTCCCCTTTCCATACCCGAAAACCACCCATGCCACCACGACCCACCATTCTCCATACACGAAAACCACCACCCCGAACCACCATTCAGGCCACCATTGCCCTAACCCCTTCACCAACTGCTTCCCCGACCCACAACCGCGCACAGTACCAACAAAGGGAGAAGAGGAAGACCCAAGGGCATACCTGTGTGCTCTTTCATCGGCATTCGTGGGTGGTGTGTAATCTCCGGTGATGGTGGACAATCCCGCTCTCTCTCCTTTGTTGTTCGTCTCTCTCTCGGTGTCTCTGCAACTGTAGGCTCAAGAAACCGCTCTCTCTCTTTGCTATTCGGATTGTTTGAAACGGGAGAGAGGAGTGTGATGGGATTTCCCATTTAATAACCCTCCCCTATTTTCTCCTTCCCGCCCTTTCTCTCTCTCCTACTAGCCCATGATGGCCCTATTTTATTTTTCTTTTTTTTGGGCAAAATTACATGGGAATAGCCCGGGGGGGGGGGGGGGGGGGGGTTACTTGCACAATTGTGTGGATTTGGGGAAAATTTGGTAGTTATGCAAATTTTCCCACACATGTGGTATTTTTGCAAACTTTTTTCTATGGCATTTACTACCATTTTCTCTTATTTTTTCCAATTGAATTAGTTAAAAAAAAGCCTCAATATGTAAGTTGAACAAGGCCTCAAATCCTAATAGAACAACCTTGGGTGAGCGCAGGAGCAGGGCCAGCGACGGGTGCGAGAGCGCGATTGAGCGAGCCGATGCGACGGAGGAAGGACGAGGGAGGCTAGAAGGTGGAGCTCAGGCTCGCTGGTGGTGATGGAATCTCGAGCGGATGAGCCAAGGCGGGCGGGAGATTCTTCATTTGAAACGGGAGAAGAAGAAGACACTTGTGGGCCCCTTTGCAATTTTTTATATTAATTGTTTAATATTGAGCCGGTTTGGGATTAGTAATTATGGGTTCGGTTCGGTTTGGTTTGGTTGGATTTAAATGAGTTTGGTTCGGTTTGGGTTTATCGGCTTATTTAATTATTTAATGGTATTTGAAATAAAATATAATATTGTTTGGGGTTTAAAATATATTATTTGGACTTAAAGAATTAAAAGGAATTTGAAAAAGAATTTCAAGGTTGTAAAATGATTTAATAAGTAATTGAAAAAGGAATTTTGCGAGCATTTTCAAGGGTCGGAATTCTCAACTGTTTAATTCGGATTTCAAAACGGTTTTGGAACTAACTTGGGAATTATACTCGTTTGGTGACTAACTATCATGATGATATGATTGTTTGTCTAACGGCATGATATGTGTGACTAATATCATGACTTGTGGTGATTTGTTATAGGAAGTTAAATGTTAGTTGCTTATAATGATGATATATTTATATGCTAAGCTTGAGTATGGAATGGTAATATGCGAATTTGACTAATTATGATATGAATGTTATCTTAAGCCGATGAGATGGAAGACCTCATGCCTGATGTGTCATATGTAGGTGTTGCATCTCGCATGTCATGTAGTATCATGCTAGGATTTGCACGAACGAATGAGCATTCTTATTCTATATGCGTATGTAGACAGAACGACCGTTATTGGTGTTACCAGATAGTACCTTTTTCTTTATTCTTGGCATCTTAGTTGGTGCTTATTATAGAAGGTTGCTTGCATGACGCGGTAGGCTTTTTGGTAGTAAGTGTCATAGGACTCTTAGAGCCTAGATATTAGATAGGTGTCGTTGCTTGCCTCCCCTTGTAGTTAGTAGACTCATTATGGGAGGGGGTTGACTTTCACCGTAGGGTGAGGTAGCTCCCTTTTGTAAAGAGTTACTATAGGATTCCTTAGGAGCCTAGAGGGACGTGCCACTTGGCACTCTGTGGGCCCATTTACACCTTTCTGCATTATATAAACTGTCAACATGCTTGTATGATTTAAATTCTAGTATTGGATTAGAGCATCCTTAACTTTATGGCCCGAATGCGTCTCTTGGCCTGACTTCGTGGTATAGTTTCAAGTACCCGTCCCCTTGCTTGATTCCGTGTTGTTATAGCGGAGATACCCTATGACGCAGTTGAGAGAGAGAGAGACTGACTATGGACTCCACACTTTTTCTACTTTATGCTTCCTACATACATTGGTTTTTGGCACGACTCTATCGTGGCTCGCTATGTATAGTTTTAGACTTTCGTCGATTTTGCATGATAATTGGATGTTCTGCGACATAGACTTATGATAGGTACAGGGGTTTTACCCCAGGAATTTCAACGATCCATACAGTTTGGGGTGTGAAATCTCACTTTTAATTACTAACCTTTGATTTCAACCTTCAACCTGTACTCGGAGCGCAAGATTCTAACGAGGGGTTTCATCCCTCGAAACGTAACTCGAGAATCATAATCCTGGGCCGTTACAAAGGTGGTACTAGAGCCTAGGTTTTGTAATCCGAGTATGATAGGTTGAAGATGGTTTTAAAAATAGCCCAATGATTTCAAATGGTTTTGAAAATGTTTTCAAAAAGGGTAAAATGAATTTAATTAGACGTAACCCTAGACTGACCAAATAGGAAGCAAACTCGTGGGTAGAGACCAAAGCGATAGACATCCCTTGTGGATGTAGAACTCGGGGAACAGTAGGCAAAATACTAGCTTTTATTTACAGATGGGCCAGAAGACTTCAAGGAACACCACGGAGGTTAGAGTGTTTGGGTTAGGAGGTCGTGAGGTTTTTGCCCCTCCGGTTAGCCGTCCCTGGATACTAGACGTGGTTTAGTCGGGCGTGGGGTTAGGGCATGTTGTGTCCAGGGACGTCCCCCTCGCCAAGTCGCCACTGATGATCATGCCGAGGAGCGAGTTTTGCCACCGAGCTAGAGGCGACACTCCATGACATTCTGAGTGAGTGACGAGGAGGATCTCGATCAACGGCACCGATGCCAGTGATTCTTGTTCAACAGATGATGCCCACAGATCGGGTCTAACTCGAGTAGATGGTGCACGAGATGCTTTAGAGGACCCGACAGACGACACTAGAGACCCCCCCTCAGCAGCAAAGGCTTACGGACAGGGCCGGGATCGAGCAGGTGATACTAGAGATGATTGAAAGGCAGACGAGACAGCAACATGCCCCCCAACCAGAGGCAGATGGGGCCGCAGTCGAGATTCGAGCAGAGAGGCGCATTGATTGGGTTAAAAGGCCGTCACAGACCAACCCACCTCTATTCACTGGAGACCCCACGATAGATATCGAGTTATGGTTCAGAGTAATGGATGGACTCTTCGAGCTGATCGGAGCACCACTAGGAGAGCGCCAGAGATTGGCGGCCGACCAGCTACGAGACGATGCTTTCGATAGATGGTCTGTATACAAGACGGACCAAGCTGATTGGACGCAAGATGAGTTCAGATCTTTGATGCTTCGCGAGTACAGCCCGCCGGGTCTGCAGATCGCCAGAGAGGTGGCCTTCTACAGAAGAAATTATGACGAGACGTTATCAGTTGTGGAGGTTGTCTCTCAGTTTAAGAAGGAGCTGGTACAATGCGAACATTTATGCCAGACAGATGCGAGCCGTATTCGACTGCTATCTATGAGGCTCTCACCAGTTATACTTCTGCATGCTTACAGCTTGGGCGACGTCCCCTTTGATAGATTCTTAGAGGTTATCTTGCGCTATGACACACAATGTCTTCTGTCAGATGCGGCCTACTAGTATTCTCATCCTCCTCGAGGTGAGAAGAGTCTAGCCGGGACATGTCTGATAGAGGAGACCCTTTTAGAGGAGAGTTTAGAAGAGATATACGTCGAGCACCAGTACCCCGCTTGGAGATACGAGCTCAGAGCATTACATGCTAGGGATGTTATGAGGATGGACACCACACTTAGAGATGGCTGAGGAGGCAGGTGGTATGTTACACTTGTGTACACAGAGGACACCGAGTTGCTTATTTTCCCCAGGGTGGAGGATATTCAGATGCACTAGTACCTCGACTTCGGGCGCCGTTCGTACCACCCCAGCTGACATACCCCCAGGGACAGTGGAGAGGAGCACCGTCTGACCGAGGCCGAGGAGGCAGAGGATCTGCTCCGGGACTTGCACCCCTAACAGTTGAGCCATTTGAGTCAGAGTATGAGGGAGGACAGACCACATGAGGCCTTGATCTTTACTTACCCCCATCGCCCCGCGTCTACTCCATGGGAATTGCGAGTCGCTCCGACCCTTCGGCACCAGGTACCGTGACATGAGGTATTTATCTCGATGCTTGTGTGCACATATGCAATTGTTGATGATGTGCTAAATATGTTGTGGTATGTGACTATCCTTGACATGATTAGAACATGTTATTAAATATGTGATATGATTGCCTATCTATGATGTTGATGTTAGAAATGATAGAAGTTGAATTTTTAGAAACCGATTTTGACTTGGAACATAGAAAGAGAATATGGAATTAGCCTTTAGAGGTGGATGATTCAACCTCTTGAGTTCTGAAATTGCTTGACTAATGTCGGATTCAAAGGATTTTAAACGATGTTTTGAAAGGGCTAACATGGATTTTAAGGAAACTAATATGACCCGAGTTTTCATTATAACGGCCCACGAAGTGGATACAAGTATTTTGCAGGGGCACCTGTAGATTACTTGCTAATACTTAGTGGGACGCTATGATGCCTTTCGAGTTATATATGATATGACCGAGAAATCGAAGTGAGGATGTGGTAGGGGCTCATATCGCATTCTTGCTACGACCTATTGGGGATATTATGATCACGGCAACAGAACTGTGAGAATCTCATAGGGGCACTTATGATAAACTTATGGGATCAATGGCATGATCCTTGGGCTCACCAATTTCAAACTTCATCCCTTGTTTTAAATGATTTTAGTCTTGGGGATGAGACTTGTTTTTAGAGGTGGATGATGTAAAAGATCGGAATTTCAAATTCTACATTTTCGAAAAAAAGGAAATTAAAAATGAATTTAAAATGGATTTAACACTAGTAGAGCGGATTCTGACCTGAATCTAAAAATTCGACGAACGATTCCGTCCTTTCACCTCAATAATTTAAAATAATTTTGGATAGCGATATCCTTTTTGGTTTTATAAAAAATCTAATCGATCGAGAAAGCGGGATTTGGGAAAACTAACATTCAGGAACTAATTTCGTGATTCGAAATTCGCGTATTCGGGATTTATTTCTGGGTATTGGTTTAACCAATTCTACACGCAACCCCTCACCCACTCCCTCACCTTACCCTGCAAACTGAACCCATCCCTGCCTATTTCACCCCGTCTCCTACTCCATCACTTTCACCATCGTCAACACCATCACACACCTTATCTCCACCTTCACCATCACCACCTCTGCTTCCCTCATCCATCGCCACCACCTCCTGTTCAAATCACCAGACAATACCACGTATCACCCTTCCCCGTAGCACCAAGCACTGCAGCCCCACCTCTTTCTCCTTTGTGTTCCTAGAGCACACGCAGCAGCTTCGTTCTCCTTCCACTCAAGGACCATCGACATCCCTTCAACACCCACTCGGAGCTATCAGCAGTAGCCGGAGCCGCCCAGTACCACCCATGAGCCACAAGCCCCGCCACAAGCCACCAGGAGCAGCCCGAAGCTCCGACATCCATCACCTCCCCTGTCAAGCACAAACTTCGTTTGGAAAGTCGTTCTCCTCTGTTTTCGATCGAAATCGACCTCGGACTTCACCACCACGCTCACCCATGTCCGACGCAGGTCTGAAGAGCCATCGAGAGCCTCTGACGATGCCCAGAACTCCAATCGAGAGCTCTGAAGTCGCGAACCACCTCAGTGAGCTCTCGATCTTTTATTTCCTTCATTGTTCAATTCGTGAATCCTTGTTTGTCTAGGCTAGTCGGCGGGGTGTTTGAGAGCTGAGTACGACAAGTTGGGTGAGCTCGAGAGGTCCAGCGAGCTTGAGAGAGGATGGGCGAGGCTGAGAGCAGAGGCGAGCGCGAGGCAAGGCGGAGCTGAGAGCCGTGGGCGAGCGCATGAGCAGGGCCAGCGACGGGTGTGAGAGAGATGGAAGAGTCCCCTCTCCTCTGCGACTTTACTGTCGCTGTTTCACTTCGAAAAGAAGCAATTAGGCGGGAGTTTATTTGCAGGTTGATGTGTAAGCAGTTAGTTTTCACTGGACACCCAATGCAAAACGACATGACACATTTTGGAATTGACTTGACAAGAGTTATCGGAGAAACAGATTCTCCATCGACTTCGGATAGAAAATGGGCGAGTTTGCTTTCGATAAAGGTTATGCGAGAGGTGTCTCCCTCAAATCTGAAGTAAATTTACCCATTTTCTATCTGAAGTCGATGGTGAATCTATTTCTCCGATAACTCTTGTCCAGTCTATTCCAATATGTGTCATGTCGTTTTGCTTTGGGTGTCTAGTTAAAACTAACTGCTTACATATCAACATGCAAATAAACCCCCACCCAATTGCTTTTTCTTTGATGGTTTTAATCTGAAACTTAAGATTTAATTCAAATTATATTAATGCCCCTCACTGACACTTTTCCATCTCTCTCTATCCTATCCTCACTAATCTCTCTCTCTCCCCTCTGCAACTTTACTTTTCTTTTTCACTCTTCTCTCTCTCTCTCTCTCTCTCTCTCTCTCTCTCTTTTTGATTTTTTATCGAAAGTAAACTTACCCATTTTCTATCCGAAGTAGATGGTGAATCTGTTTCTCCGATAACTCTTGTTCAGTCGGTTCCAATAGGTGGCATGTCGCTTTGCTTTTGGTGTCCAGTTAAAACTAATTGCTTACATGTCAAACTGCAAATAAACCCCAGCCCACTTGCTTCTTCTTCGATGCTTTTTCTCTGAAACTTAAGATTTAATTCAAATTATATTAATTCCCCCTTACCATCACTCTTTCCCCCTCTATTTCTGTCTTTGTCTTATCCCCTCTAGCGTCTCTCTTTTTACTACATGGGCTTAGGGGGGAGGGCGACACTAGAACCAGGGAAACATTGAACAACACTCAAGACAGGAAATAACCATAGGGTGTCCAGTAGGAAATCATTGGGTGTCCAGTAGAGTACCAAAGGGCGTCCAGTAATACACCATAGAGTGGAAAGTTGGTATATTGTCCATTCATCAATAAAAAAACTAAGCGGTTCACCAAGCCTCTGCGAGGGCTCCTCCACTTCGATCCCACCTCCTCTAATCCAAATCCGGCCTCCACTTGCCTCGAATTGACCTGGAAAAGCCATCACAATGAAGGTGAAGGACAGAGGCACCAAAGCGGTGCTCCGGCGGCGGTTCACACTAGCGGCGCAGGACGAATTCGAGCTTCCATAGAGATCCCGTCACCCTTGAAGGCAGAGAGATAGAAGACAGAGAAATCAAAGAATAAATAAGCTCTTCAATGGATTTCTTCGATGGAGAGAGGTGGAGAGAGGCATAGAAAGAAAGGGTTTTGGATGGGTGATGAGATCCTGTCCTCTCTCTCCTTTGCAGACTCTCTCTCTCTCTCTCTCTCTCTCTCTCTCTCTCTCTCTCTCTCTCTCTCTCTCTCTCTCTCTGTCTCTCTCTCCCCCCACTGGCTACAACAGGTTAGGTAACGGGGGATTTGAGGGGGAGGGTTACATTTTTGCAATTTGTTTGGATAGGGGATATCCCTAATTGCATGATTTTTCTACGACAGTAACATGTGATCCTTATTTGTGTTATTGAAGTGAAAGTGATCTTAATGCAAACTTGGATTAATTATGTGAAAAAGGTAGTAACAATTAGGGTTTATGCGAAAGCATTTATCTTCCTATTTGTTAATGACGAAAGTTATTTGATGAAAATGCGTGATCTTTTATACCTTAAGCATGATTCTTATATGGTTATCGTTGTGGCATTGATACCCCGACTTTAGAAGCTTTCAATTTATTGAATTACATCCACCAATTTCGTGTTTGCTTTTGTCGTTTTATTTCATCAAAGTTATGGTTTTTACTGCACTGATGAACTCAACATCGACTACATCTAGTCGACATCGAGTAACCTTAGTCGATATCGAGTACTTTCTACTCGACATCGACTTTGTTTGTCTTCTGTTGTGCAGCTGCAGGTGAGATCGACTACTTTAGTCGACATCGAGTACTTTTACTCGACTTCGAGTAGCTTCTGGTCGATTTTGAGAGGGATTTGGAACTTGAAAGGCGAGCACTAACACGCTTCCTCATGGATACGATCCTGAATACCCTACCACTACAGCGGGAGGGATTCTTGTATTTTATTTGCTTGGACAGAGAGTTGATTTGATTATATAACTAGTTTCCCTCCACAACAATGCACGCGGAACATGGTAGCACCCTATCATTTCATTTACTAGTCATGTCTGGCATATTAAAATCATGTATACTTGAACAGAAAATGGACATATGCAGCACAAATTATGCAAGATCTAGCGAGCATCACAGGATATGACATGTATGATTAATCACGCACTTTAGGTACATACATAAGCAGGTCATAACAATGTGGGGTCCAGGCAAGTATGCTAAGATGTACCCTAAAAATCATGCTACAGGTATGGTCAGGTCATACAGGGGTGGTATAACAACCATCACATCATATGCACTCATATTCACATAGTAAGAAAAGGATGGCACATAATCATACAAGGGCCTATAATCGGGAGGTATATATCTTACATGATACTAACACGTTCATTAAGCATGTACATAGTCACGAGATCCAATTAGATCATTTTAGCATGCTAAGAATTTGTCCCACATGGCATTCATACAAGGAGGATCGACCACACTATCATGGACATAATTGAGAGAGAGTAACAATCATGGGGATTCATGCATGCGGCACATATATACTCGTTCACAAGTGCAATCAGGCAAATATCATGCAAGTCATGCTGAAATATTCCAACACATCATGTCATGAAATCACAAGGAGGGCTACTGATAACTCCACTCCCTTGATGAAAATCGGAAAAGGTTTCAAAGGCTTTGACACACAGCTTGTGTCAAAGGTCTTGAAGCTACAGCTGTGTTGATGAAACACAAAACTTGTATTATGTGCATATTATGTCCGAATATTATTATATGTTATTGTATTTTATTTCCACATATTATTGTATGATTTATACACTAACATATGCAGCAAGTTTTCAAATATTATCTCCTTCCTTAAGCTTGAAATCGAGAAGATTCAAATTGGAGATCATGGCTTCCGAGTTTCCACAAATAGAAGATCATGGAGATCTCTTCCCAAGCCACAATCAGTTCTAGCCGTTGAAAAAGATCCTTAGGCGCCGATTTGATCTATATAAGAAGGAGTTGAAGAAAAGAGGACAGATACATTTGTTGAACACAAGCTTTCATTCGCTCTCAAGCCTTCAAGTCAATCTGTCTTCTTCGTGTGCTCTCTGCTACTTCTAAGAGTCGTATATTTTGTTTCAAAGCATTTGAGAGTTACACAGTGAGCTTATAGATATATTTCGAGTGAGTGTTATACTCGAGAGTTTGTAACTCAGGAAGTGGACACTAGGCGATTGATTCACTAAGTGTAAGAGGATTGTACTAGATAGCTGAGAGAGGTGGGGCTCTTCTAGATTGGTCTAGGACTCCAAGGGAACGTGAGTTGACTAGATTGCAATTGTATAGGAGAGAGGCTTCTCGGTGAGCTATTAGGATCCTAAGTCTTGTGAATCAATAAAAGTCGGTTGAATCCTAGGGTTGTGGAAGAACCCTAGGCGGGGAGGTAGGCCAAGTTCGTGCCGAACCTCGTAAACAATTCATTGCGTCCTTTAGTTATTGCTTTACCATATTTCCGCACTTGTTTCGAATTGTATAACTCTGTTGTGATTCAGGTTTGCCAGAAGAAAGATTTACGTCTAATCTCAAAGGGTTTTGCTAGTGCTTCAAAAGTCTTGAGATTATCTGTGAAAATCCGGCATACTCTATTCAACCCCCCTTCTAGAGTATATTTATATTACTTTGTTATACATCATGAAACCTTCAATTGGTATCAGAGCTTTACTCACTGCTTTTGATCTAACAATCTTGTGAGTTTTGATCATGTTTGGTGAAGCAAGCGGAGGATTTGCATAAGGAAGACACCAGCAGACCACCACTCTTTGTAGGAAACAACTTCGTCCATTGGAGATCCTTGATGAAAATGTTCATTATAGATCAAGATGTGGAACTTTGGAACATTATAGAGAATGGTCCGAAGGTTCCAGAGAAAGACGGACCAAATGGAACCAAAGTTGCAAAGACCGAGGCTGAATACATCGAAGTGGATCTTGAACTCGTCTCCAAAAACTACAGGGCCATTAACTTGTTATATTATGGTCTTAGCACTGATGAGTTTAACCGTATTTCATCTTGTAGGTCAGCTAAAGAGATTTGGGACAAGCTGGTTGTCACCTACGAAGGAACTAGCCAAGTGAAGGACACCAAGATCAGCATCTTCCTTTAAAAGTATGAACTTTTCAAAATAAAGCCTAATGAGTCTATTAAGGCCATGTTCACACGATTCAGGGAAATCACCAACAACCTTGACTCTCTCGGCAAGAGCTTTAAGAACGTTGAAAAAGTGAGGAAGATATTGAGGTGTCTCCCAAAAGGCAAATGGGGGCCTAAAGTGACAGCCATAGAGGAAGCCCAAGATCTCACCACTCTTCCCCTTGATGACTTGCTTGGGAAGCTGATCACACATGAGATGATTCTCAATGAAGACGATGGAGAACTCCCAGCAAGCACTAAGAACTTGGCGCTCAAGTCTAAGAAGGATGAGCCCAAAGATGTGTCTGATTCTGAAGATGAGGATGACGACAAGGATGATCCTTTTGCTCTTATCACAAGAGGCCTTTATCGAATCCTCAAAATGAAGAAACAATTCAACAACAAGGATGGATCAGAGTCTTCTAAATTTCGAGGTAAGTCTCAATACAACAAATATGACAAGAAGACTAAACCTTTGTCTTGTTTTGAATGTGGTGAAACAGACCATCTTGTGAAAGACTGCCCTCAAAAGACGAAGAGTCAGTCCAAGAAAGATGATAGATGGAAAAAGAAAGCCATGGTGGCAACTTGGAGTAATTCTGACACAGACTCCGATGATGAGAAGACCAATGTCTGTCTTATGGCCTCAGGAGATGAATCCCACGATGAGAAGCTTGAGGTAACTGTAAGAGGACTTATGGCAAGTCCAAAATAGGTATTATCGGAATTCCTTTCTAATATGATTGCCAATGAAGAGAAACTTAATGCCCAAACTAACACTCTTATTAAGAAAACTGTGGACCAGGAAAGAACTATTGAGGATCTGTCTATAAGGGTCAAAAGTCTTGAAACTTCTTATTCAGGTCTTGACATTAAAGTCAAGACTCTTGACTCAGAGAAATCTGAACTCAAGCAAGATCTCTCCTCTCTAAGAAGTGATCATCATGACTTAGAGAACGAGAAGATCTCTCTGAATAAGAAGATTCAAGACCAACAGACAACCCTCATAAGTTTTACCAAATCCAAAGTCACTCTTTATAGGATGTTGGGTGAACAACAAAGTTCTCTAAACAAAAGTGGTATTGGTTACAATCCAAGGCTTTTAAAGAAGCAACACATTACCACTTTTGTAAAAGCAAAAGGAAGCAGAACCTCTCCTATATGCCACCACTGTGCGAGAAAGGGACATGTAAAAGAGACCTGCCCCTATAGAAGAAATGATCCACATATCATTCGCAATACATTTCCTGTTCATTTGAGAAAAGAACGGATAACGAAAGTTTGGGTCTCCAAAGGCACTATTTTACCAAATATTGTTTATCCCAATAATGGATCTAAATTTGCTTATTGGTCTAGCCACAAAGGTTGATGTTTGAGATCACCAAGGTGAAAGAGCAAAAAATGGATTATTGATAGCGGATGCTCAAGACATATGAGTGGGAAGAGTTCTCTCTTTCATGATCTAAAGAAGCAATCCACTGGAACAATCACTCTTGGTGACAAAGGAAAGTGTGACATCGTTGGTATTGGTAGTGTTGGGAGTGATCCTAACCATAGTATTAAAAATGTTTATCTTGTTAATGGTTTGAAGTATAATTTGCTTAGTGGTTCTCAACTATGTGATAGTGGTAATGATGTTGGATTTAACAAGAAAAGATGTCTAGTGCGCAGAGAAGATACATGTGAAGTAGTTCTAACTGCATATCGTTATAACAACATCTATGCTGTGAATGCTGAGCAAGTGGCACAAGGAAGCTTAACTTGTCTAAAGGCTTTGAGGAACGATCCAAAGCTCTGGCACTGGAGACTCGGTCATGTGAGCCCACATACACTACAGAAGCTTGTGTCCAAACGGCTTGTAAGAGGACTACATGAGATGGACTTCAAAGGTATTGATACGTGCAAAGCATGCACACGAGGTAAACAATCACGTATCTCTTTCAAACCCAAAAAGGTTGTAAGTTCTTCTAGACCCCTCGAACTTTTACATATGGATTTATGTGGTCCTATGCGAGTCAAATCTCCTAATGGTAAAAAGTACATGCTTGTTGTTGTTGATGATTTTTCTAGATATACTTGGGTTGCATTTTTAAAAGAAAAATCAGAGGCCTTATTTGAGTTTTCAAAACTTTGTAAGGAGTTGCAAACTATAAGAAACGAGCCCATAGTGTTAATTCGAAGTGATCATGGTAGGGAGTTTGATCAACTTCAGTTTGATTTGTTTTGTGCTAAATATGGCATCTCCCATAATTTTTCTGCTCCTAGGACACCTCAACAAAATGGGGTTGTGGAACGAAAGAACCGCACCATAGAGGACATGGCCAAGACTATGCTTTTAGAAAATGCATTACCTAAAACCTATTGGGCTGAAGCTGTTAACACATCTAACTATATTTTGAATCATTGTCTTATTCGTTCCATCTTAAAGAAAACTCCTTATGAACTTTTCAAAGACCGCAAACCACTTATATCATATTTTAAACTCTTTGGCTGTACTTGTTTTGTTCATAACAATGGAAAAGATAACCTTGGGAAATTTGATGCGCGTAGTGATGAAGGTATATTTCTAGGCTACTCCACAAGTAGCGAAGCATATAGAATCTTCAACAAAAGGATCAAGTTAGTTGAGGAAAGTATACATGTTATATTTGATGAATGCAATGACGATTCTTTGAGTGAAAGTGTTGCAGATTTAGATCTTAACATCCATACAGAGAACGAGGATGGTGATGATGCTGCTATCAAGAACACAAAGAAGAGGAACATGCAGGATCAGATTCTCAACACTGAAGAATTGGCCAAAGGCGTTGAAGATTCGTCCAAAGCCCTTGGTGACCAATCCAAAAGTGTTGAAACGTCAAAAACTGCTGTAACTGAACCTAACAGATCCATGTAGTCAGATGTACCACAAATCAATCTTGCTGGTGTGACTAATCAAGGAGCTGACACTAGCAAAAGAAAATTCAAATACTCCTCATCACACTCATTAAAGGATATCATCTCTGACCCTACATCTAGTGTTCAAACTCGTTCTAAACTTAAAGATCTTTGTGCTTTTCACACGTTTGTTTCTCTTATAGAACCAAAGAAGGTAGATGAGGCCCTTCAAGAGCCAGACTGGATCATTGGTATGCAAAGTGAGCTTAACGAATTTGAAAGGAACAAAGTCTGGACCTTGAAGCCTAGGCCAAAGCATCAATCAGTCATTGGTACACGTTGGGTATTTCGGAACAAGCTATATGAGAATGGTAAGATCATGAGGAACAAAGTAAGGCTTGTTGCTCAAGGCTACAATCAAGAGGAAGGTATTGACTACGAGGAGACTTTTGCTCCTGTAGCCAGGCTTGAAGCCATTCGCATATTATTAGCATTTGCATCCTTTATGAGCATAAAGTTATATCAAATGGATGTCAAGTGTGCTTTTCTTAATGGTTTCTTAGAGGAAGTAGTCTATGTGGCTCAACCCCCAGGTTTTGAAAGTTCAGAATTTCCTAATCATGTTTACAAACTAGACAAAGCGCTTTATGGTTTGAAACAAGCCCCAAGAGCTTGGTATGAGCGCTTGTCAAAATATCTTTTAGAAAATGATTTTAAAAGGGGGTTGATCGACAAGACTCTTTTTATCAAGACCAAAGGAAAGGACATTTTGGTTATTCAAATATATGTTGATGATATATTGTTTGGAGCTACTAACACATCTTTGTGCAAGGAATTTTCTGACATTATGTGCAGTGAATTTGAGATGAGCTTGATGGGTGAACTCAACTTCTTCTTGGGGTTACAAGTTCATCAATCCAAGAAAGGGATCTTTGTCAATCAAAGCAAGTACACTAAGGATCTCTTGAAGAAGTTCAAGATGGATCAATCCAAAACAGCCAAGACACCCATGAGCTCAACCTTGTCTCTAAATCAAGACAAGACCAGAAAGAGTGTCAATCAAAAGGAATATCGAGGGATGATTGGATCTTTATTATATCTTACGGCTAGTAGACCTGACATCATGTTTAGTGTTTGCATGTGTACTAGGTTTCAAGCTGACCCTAAAGAATCTCACCTCGTGGCTGTGAAGAGGATCTTTCGATATCTCAATGGCACTAAGGAGCTTGGCTTATGGTACCCAAAGCAAAGAGATTTTACATTAATCGGGTATTCTGATGCAGATTTTGCAGGCTATAAGGTGGATAGGAAGAGCACGTCGGGATGTTGCCAATTCTTAGGAGCATCCTTGATCAGTTGGCACTCAAAGAAACAAAACTCAGTTGCTCTATCCACTGCCGAAGCCGAATACATAGCAGCTGGAGCATGTTGCTCCCAAATCCTTTGGATAGCTCAACAAATGAGAGATCTTGGCATCAACCTCAAAGGCATTCCTATTAAGTGTGACAATTCAAGTGTCATATCAATCACAAAGAATCCTGTTCAGCATTCAAGGACCAAACACATTGATGTAAGGCATCATTTCATTAGAGACCATGTCGAAAAAGGTGATGTGTCCATATCCTTTATTTCAACTGATTATCAATGGCCTGACAACTTTACTAAGCCTTTGGCAGAGGACAAGTTCACCTTCATTAGACGTGAGATCGGAAAGCTTAACAGGGATGCACTTTTGTAGGGGGAGCTTTCCCTTTACGAAAGATATATTCTACTCAGTGTCAAGACCTTTGAGAATTATGTCAAAGTTTGTGAGCTGAATGGTAGAGCACATATAACGGATCATATACTTGGTTAATATCTTTTTAGATATTTGATCAAATATAGTTTTTATGATTTTTAAACTTCTTTATGCAGTACACATTTTATTTTCCAAAAATTCTTATATCCGAGTATTTTTATTTATGGAAAATATATTTTCGGAAATACTCCTTGAAATTGAAGTGTGACAAGATGGTTTGAATTTTGAATTGTTTTTGGAAATCAAATCTTTTCAAAATGGCAGTGTGATGATTACTATCCTTGGAACCCTAAACCCGTCCCATCAACTTACCCCTCTCACCCTTTTTAAACCACACACTTTACCCTAACTATTCCTCACCTCTCCAGAATTACCTAAACCCTCTCTTAAACTCCCTCTTCAACCTTTTTCTGGAAGCTTAGCCGAATCTCATCCATGGCACCCAAATCCAAGAAAACCTCTACACCCAAACGCCTTGGCGCTATCCCCAAAAGACGCTAGACCATTGTTATTTCCCCTCAACCCGAACCTACTCCTCAATCTATTGTCCCAGCCATTGTCCCGAGCACCGTCCCTGAGAGCACTATTGCTGAAATCAAGCGGTCCCTGAAGCGCCCGACGAAGAAGTCTCTCAGTGCCAAGCAAAAAGGGAAAAGGAAAATCATTGCTGAGGAAGAGGAGGAAGAGGAGGATCTTGATGAGATTCTAGAGCGAGATGCTGCAAAGGAGGCCGAGGAAGAGGCCCAGAGAAAGAAAAAGGCCGAGGAAGAGGCTGAGCAAGCAAGGAAAAAAGCCGAGGAAGAGGCTGAGAAAGCTAGAAAAGAGGCTGAGGAAGAGGCCCGAAGAGCTGCAGAGAAGGAGGTTCCCACTGAAGAGGAAGAGGAGGACGACGAGACTGCAGACGACGACGAGGAGGCTGAGGGAGACGATGCTGAAGGGTCTGCTGAGGACTCAGGGTTTGAGGATGAAGAGGAAGAGGAGCCAGAGCCTGTTCCCTCTCCTAGTCCTCCTCCTCCTCTCCGAAGAAGCGCAAAGTCCCTGCAGCAAAGCCTCCATCTCCCAAGCGCACAAGGAAAGACACTCTCAGAAGCCTTGACGCGCCTGTCAAGAGGACCGCTCCCACAAAGGCTCGTAGGAAGAACGCCGATCCGCCTGCACTTATCCAGGTAAACCAATCCTTACCCTCCTCCTGGTTTGAGAATGCTGAGATGGCTGGAAAGTGGGTAGATGAGTTTAGAACTCGTAAGATACGTTGTTCTGATTTCATTGATCTTGAGTTTTTGGAAGCTTTAAACCTACCCTGCATCTCTCCCCTCAAACAAACCTCTGCCTAGACCCTTCTGAACCTTGAATCCGCATACTACCCCCAACTCACTCGTTTATTTTACATAAACCTAAAAGCCAAACACAACGCTGATGGTTGGTCTTTGGAATCAGTCGTCAAGGGAGTTAGAATCACCTTCAACTCCATTGACTTCGCTGATCTCCTTGGCCTTCCTAGACCTTGTCCACCCTCTCCTGAAACCCCCACAAAAGAACAGTGCGTTGCTCTTGCCCGATCCAAATACCTGCTCCCCGAAGCATCCAACATCACCACAAAACAGCTTACCCACTCGTCCCTTACTCTCGAGGCAAAAATCATCTTCAACATCATTGTGAGATGCCTCTTACCCCGAATCAACTCTGGCTCCCTCCTAACTGACAATGCTATGGTCCTTCTATACCGAATTTTGAATGGCCATGATCTTGATCTGACCAATACCATCATAGGATCCATGGCTCACACCCGCAAAGCCAGAAAAGGAACTCCCCTCCCCTTCGCAAACCTTTTGACCCACGTCTTCAAAGCTTCTGAAATCGATTTTAAAAATGAAGAACAACAACATCATATGGGAAAATTTGACTCCAAGAGCTTTGAGAAGATTGACATCACTCAGTCCCCCCAAGGGACTTGGAGTCTTGCCTCTCCCTCAAAAACTCTTCCCACTACCTCTGCCATTGATGAGCGCATGGAAAACCTAGAGTTGGGCTTGGAGGAAGTTCGCCTGGACATCAAGGAGCTGCATAGAGAGTTTTCGCTAGAGATGAGCGGGGTGTCTAAGTTGTTGCATGAGCTGAGGTTGTTGTTCACGGATGGTGCTCCTGATGATGAATCCTAAATCCCTACCGTACCCTACCCTACCCTAACCCTTAATCTGAACACTGTTGGTTTTGGATACTGCTTTAAAACTTTTGGTTACTGTTTTACCCTCCTCCCTTTGTTGAAAGACAAAAAGGGGGAGATGATCTGATGATGGTTTAGACTTTAACCTTTAAAACTGCTGTGAACCAAGGGTCTTGGAAGACCTTGTTTTGTTTTACCTTGTTGGATTTTTTTTGTTGACTTTTAAAATTATGGTCCAACATTTGTCTAACCCATACAGGTACTTAGTCCGATTTTGCTTATGATATATCTGCTTGCCTAAGTTGTAGGGATGCACAGGTTTTGTCTTTCATCAAGGGGGAGATTGATAACTCCACTCCCTTAATGAAAATCGGAAAAGGTTTCAAAGGCTTTGACACACAGCTTGTGTCAAAGGTCTTGAAGGTACAGCTGTGTTGATGAAACACAAAACCTGTATTATGTGCATATTTTGTCCGAATATTATTATATGTTATTGTATTTTATTTCCAGGTATTATTGTATGATTTATACACTAACATATGCAGCAAGTTTTCAAATATTATCTCCTTCCTTAAGCTTGAAATCGAGAAGATTCAAATTGGAAATCATGGCTTCCGAGTTTCCACAAATAGAAGATCATGGAGATCTCTTCCCAAGCCACAATCAGTTCTAGCCGTTGAAGAAGATCCTTAGGCGCCGATTTGATCTATATAAGAAGGAGTTGAAGAAAAGAGGACAGATACATTCGCTGAACACAAGCTTTCATTCGCTCTCAAGCCTTCAAGTCAATCTGTCTTCTTCGTGTGCTCTCTGCTACTTCTAAGAGTCGTATATTTTGTTTCAAAGCATTGGAGAGTTACTAGGCGATTGATTCACTAAGTTTGTAACTCAGGAAGTGGACACTAGACGATTGATTCACTAAGTGTAAGAGGATTGTACTAGATAGCTGAGAGAGGTGGGGCTCTTCTAGATTGGTCTAGGACTCCAATGGAACGTGAGTTGACTAGATTGCAATTGTATAGGAGAGAGGCTTCTCGGTGAGCTATTAGGATTCTAAGTCTTGTGAATCAATAAAAGTCGGTTGAATCCTAGGGTTGTGGAAGAACCCTAGGCGGGGACGTAGGCCAAGTTCGTGCCGAACCTCGTAAACAATTCATTGCGTCCTTTACTTATTGCTTTACCATATTTCCGCACTTGTTTCGAATTGTATAACTCTGTTGTGATTCAGGTTTGCCAGAAGAAAGAATTACGTCTAATCTCAAAGGGGTTTGCAAGTGCTTCAAAAGTCTTGAGATTATTTGCGAAAATCCGGCATACTCTATTCAACCCCCCTTCTAGAGTATCTTTATATTACTTTGTTATACATTATCGAACCATCAGCTACTATTACAACCGAATAGAATTCTCCAAAGACAATCACCGACTCATCACCCCGTTTCCCCGTGGGACGCTAGTATGACTCGCTTGGTAGGGCACAAGCACATCCACACTGTTTCCAAGAGGAGAAGGTAGAACTCGTGTTTAGACTCTTGTGTTAAGAAGACACGGATGACCATTACAAGAATTGAAAGGGATATGACTCCATAAGACAACTCACTTCTAACTTGGAATCATTTAAATAATCACCCTCCCTAACACACTCAGATAACCCTCATATCTGACACAACCCCGAAAGTAGTTAGTTGACCGACCCAAATTTCTCGTGGAGGACATAGACCTCAAGTACGAGACTCGATAGGAGCATCAATGGTTGGAATAAGGAATAGGACTTGAAATGGGGAGACATACACTTTTTGAGCTTTGCTAACATGCCTAGATGTTTTGGCAGGACGGATGACGGAGTCAAAATCATCAAGGGATTTGAATCATGGAAGGGCTATTCCGAGAAGACAGGAATTCTGATTACATAAGAACAAAGTTTCCTCCCGCTATCCCGTTCACACATTTAGTCATTTATATGATCAAGTTAAGGCATACTGATTAGTTCGCTATCCTAAGCACAATAGCACTCAGCACGAAAGCAATCAACAAGATTAATATGATCCTCTTCGAGGAGGATCTCCCTTGGGCCCAATTGAGTATAATCTATACAATCATAGAGACGATCTATGCCGTCCTTTGAGGGACGGCTGACCGGAGGGGCAAATACCTCACGGCCTCCTAACCCATGCTACTCCAACCCTCGGGCTCCTCTGAGTCTTCGAACCCATCTGGAAAAGAAAGCTAGTATTTTGCCTACCGTTTCCTGAATTCTAAATCCATAAGGGATGTCTACCGCTCGGGTCTCTACCCACGAGTTTGATCTTACATGCCGATTAGTCTAGGATTAGGTCCAATTAAATTCATTTTGCCCCTTGAAAACACTTTTCCAAAACCATTTGAAATTGTTGGGCCATTTTCAAAACCGCTTCAACCTATCATACTCGGTTTGCAAAACCTGGCTCCGATACCATCTTTGTAATGACCTGGGATTATGATTCCCGGGTTACGTTTCGAGGGATGAAACCCCTCATTAGTATCTTGCGCCCTGAGTATACGTACCGGTTGAAGATTTGAAATCAACAATTTTGCTTTTAAAGTGGGATTTCACACCCAAAAACCGGGAGGGGCCGTTGGAATCCCCGAGGTAAGTCCTATGTATCTGCCCTATGACCTAAGTCGCGAAATTCATTGATCATACAACCAAAAAAGTTTCCAAATTTATACATAAGACTGCCATAGTGGAGCCGGGTCAAAACATGATCAAAACATCCAAAACCAAACCGTTAATAATTTGGTGAAGTCAGAGTGTCGACTCTCTCTCTCTCTTTCCACTATGTTAGACCCCGTGGTCATGGAGCCAAATCACCAACAACAGTGATAAGAATAATGGATACCTAAAAATTTTAATTGTGAGCGGGATCAGATGACGCCCACTTCCTCTTTCCGCTGCCCTAAGCACACACAAATGCTATACCTAATAATCATGCTTCTAGATGCAAAAGCAGAATATTAACACATTAGCATGCCCCTAACATCAAGTGCATAGTAATAATAATGAAGGCCTTAGCACAGAATACCAAATGGTATGTCCCTCTTCCTAAACACCGCCCCCTTCCCTATATGGCGGAGATTGGCCAGCTCGCCGAATCCATTCCAATTCATAAATGGGGCGAGGTCCGTATTGGTACCCGACCCCATGTTTGCATGCTTTTTAATAATCATGAATGTGGACTTAAAAGAGAAAATGAATAATATATTGCGAAAGTTAAAATAAATAAGAGTGGTATGTAAAGTTGTAATTACGACTCGGACGACTCAGGACAAATCCGATGAGACTGGGCCATCCTATGACCCTAGACACTTCACAGATAACGACCGTTCTATTTACACACGCATAAAGAAATAGAATGCTCAATGGTCAATGCAACCTAGCAAGATACAACATGGCATGCTGATCATGTATACAAGCACCTAGTATATCATGCACATAAGACATATAGTTCTTTCTGTCGATCTGAGTAAGCTTTGAAGAGACTTAGCTGGCCATGCAGAACAACAAAATAGAATATCCGGCACTCATCAATCATAACCACAAAGTATCCCCTAGATACATATCAAAACACCTATATAAGTCTACGTCTAATCATTCAAGCACTCAAACACACATTATTCAATAGAATCAACCACATCATAATCATCATTCCATCCACCCAACCTTTCATCATATCGCCACATTTCGTAAGACCACATCATTCGCCATATTCCATTCAGCCACATTCGCATGTTCATAATAACATATCCGCATGTATAAATATCTCAACAGTTCATCATGATCATAAGGTATAACATGCAACAACATAACTCTAACACCTCATTATGTCATTAGTCATCATACATGTCATTAGTTCACACAATCATGCTATTAGTCAACCAATCACATCAACATGCTAGTTAGTCATCGATCATATCAACTTCCCAAGTTAGTTTAAACCCATTTAAAATTCGAGTCAAATAGTTAGAAATTCCGAGTTTGAAAATGCTCATCAAATTCTTTTTTCGATTTAAATCTGATCATACCTTTTTAAATCTCCAAGTCTCATAATATTATATTTGTTTTAATCACCATAATATTATATCTTTAAATCTCAAGAATAATATTTTATCTTTTAAATCTAAAATAATATTATATAATAATTTAAATACCATTTATCAAACACATTCATAAAATATCTCCAAACCTCCTAAAAATCCTAACAATTTTTATTTTATAAAAATCAGCCCTTTACTAATTTACCAAACCCGACCTCTTTATTTTGTAAAATTCTAAACCGAGCCTCACTTTTTTTAACTCTCCCAAAACCGAACATATTCTGTAAAATTAGACCCAACATCATTTCCTCTTACAATGTAATAATCCAGCCCAAAACATTTGATTTTGATGAAGGAAGAATAGGCCCAATAAAATTAGCCCCAAAGCCAACCTCTTCCCCTTCATTCTTTCATTTCATCATTCGGTTTTTTTTTTTTTTTAAAAAAGGAGTGGGGCCAAGGAGGTGATGTGGCAGTTATGTGACGGTGATGTGGAAGATGGGGCTCGCCAAGCTAAAGAAAGGGGGAGATGGAATGACTACTGTTTACCCATCCTCAACCTCTCCTGCGTTCGAAAAACCGAGAAAAGAAGGAGAAGTAAAGGTCGCCGGTGGCGCCAACTTTTCTGGCCACCCATTCCTGACACCACATGCAAGAAAGGAAGCAAAAAGATAACAACCTATAGGGAGGAAGAGAGTCTCACCGAGAGGGTTGATACTTCGTCGGAGAGGATTCGAGCTCGCCGGAGTCGATTGGGCTTCGTCGGCGTCTTGGGAACCCCGGGGAACCTGGGTCAAGGGTGAACGGTCATAAAGGCGTACCGTTGCGGGGTATTTGCGGGGTATAAGAACATGTTGAGCGTAATTCCACCAATCATCCATGTTGTGCAATCATAGTCTATTGATGAGCAAAAATAAAACCATGTTGTGCAATAATCTAATGAGCAAGTATAAAATGATATTGAGAAAAAATAATATCATTTTGAGCACAAATTCACAAGTATCAATTGTTGTGTAAAATATAATCTATTGTTGAGCAAAAATAAGAACATGTTGAGCATAATTCCACCAATCCCCCATGTTGTGCAATCATAGTCTATTGATGAGCAAAAATAAGACCATGTTGTGCAATAATCTATTGAGAATTATAAAATAATATTGAAAAAAAATAAGATCATGTTGAGCACAATTTCACAAGTCTCAATTGGTGTGCAAATATAATCTATTGTTGAGCAAAAATAAGATCATGTTGAGCAAATTTCAACCAATCCCCCATGTTGTGCAATCATAGTCTATTGATGAGCAAAAATAAGATCATGTTGAGCACAATTTCACAAGTCTCAATATTTGTGCAAAAATAATCTATTGTTGAGCAAAAATAAGATCATGTTGAGCAAATTTCCATGAATCCCCCATGTTGTGCAATTATAGTCTATTGATGAGCAAAAATAAGACCATGTTATGCAATAATCTATTGAGCAACTATAAAATAATATTGAGAAAAAATAAGATCATGTTGAGCACAATTTCACGAATCTCAATTGTTGTGTAAATATAATCTATTGTTGAGCAAAAATAAGATCATATTGAGCCCAATTTCACGAGTCTCAATTGGTGTGCAAATATAATCTATTGTTGAGCAAAAATAAGATCATGTTGAGAAAATTTCCACCAATCCCCCATGTTGTGCAATTATCGTGTTGTGCAAATATAAGTTTATGTTGTGCAAATTAGATTCGAAAGTTATTTTAGTTTGAATGTGCAATTTAGAACTTGTTCATACTCCTATCCAATAAACAATTCAAATCAGATTTGTGCATTTAAATAATTTTATTCTTGCACTTTTTATTCTAATGTGTGCACTTTTTATTCTATTTGTGTCAGCTATTTTTTAAAAAAATTCTTTTTTTTTTCACGTCAGCACTTTTTTTAAGTTTTTCTTTTCTTTTTTCTACCACGTCACAAATTTACAGTTGCACAACTACACTTTAGAGTTGCATAACTGCACATTACAATTTTATTTTTGCACCTTATACTCTTATTCACGAAGAGAAACATAATAAGAGATACCACATAGATAGCCTATGCGGGATTTGAACCCGCATCATTGTGCATAGGCACATTGCTCTACCATTTTGAGCTAATAGGCTTTGGTGCAAAACCTCCAAGGTTAAAGTAGGACAATGAATATCAGAACTTCTGATCCTCATGTGCATATATGATTTCAGTTATTTTGCACTGGAGGCATGACCTAAAGAATGATATCTTGGTACTCTTTATCATCATAAGAAATATGTTCAAAAAAACCAGGGAGGCAAAATTGAAGCAAGTCTGTCTGAAAAATAATACAATATTTTAGGGCGGTACTTGTACAAGGGGATGATGGTATTACTTACAGTAGAAAGTAACACGGTATCAAAGAAACAATCATTGTGGCGATAAATAAAATCGACTGCTGCTATAAGATGGTTCTGCACTATGAGCCCTACAAGGCAAAGAGGAGAGAGAAATTATTTTCTTTTGTAAGCATACTTTGTACTGTTCGACAGAGTAAAACAGGAGAAAGGTAGGGTGGCTCACCAACAAAACTGAGAACACAGGAACATAACGTCGTGTAAAATATCTGGTTATGAATTTCCATGTTGTAGCCTTGGAATAACTTGTCTTGAAATGTACTGTTGAATCCATCATTAAGCACACTCACTCTCATGGTTCCTCAACCTGTCTAAAAGCAAGATTATACATAAAAATTCTTACAAAATATAATTGACAACACCTGAAATTGCATTATCAAATTAGACAGTCCACTGGACCCAACTAATCCATTCTGGCACGATTTTTGAGGAAAAAATTATGGTTCCACAGACTGTCGAGAAGCAAAGGTAGAGTAAATATACACATGAACTCATCAATCAGAAAAACCTATTGCTGCATACAAACGACAACTGGTTTAACCACAAATTGCATTGAAGGACAAATAAACCTACATCTCAGTTTGCAACCTGAAACATATTAGTGTGTTGATGTTTAGACTGGATTCTTGGATGATCAGATGGAATGAGTTGAAGCTGAATTTATACGATCTGAATGCAGGAAGTGGACATTAAACAAAGACAAAGAAGGTTCAATTTGGAACCATATCAAATTAAACAAAGACAAAGAAGGACCAAAAATTTGTCCACTGACACTTCACATTCAAACTTCAGGCTCTATGCATTGCATTCTTTGCTGATAAGCTCTCAGTGTTGGAATTATGTCTTTTTCCATCTCTCTAATCTTTAAATAGTTAGAACCATACCAAATGGTGCAAGCAAGTAAAGGAAGAAGTTGTCTAGCATTATCCTCAGTAACAAACTGAACAATGGCAAAAAATCTTCTTCCAGCACCAGTTTTGAAGGGCCTTAACTTCAAATCCAGCCATTTCTCAAGCCAAATCCAGCCTCCTATGACAATCACACAAACTCAAGGTCAGATGCATACTTGAAATACTTTTAGTTAAAAATAGCAGGAAACAAGGTCAGATGCATACTTGAAGGTTGTGCTTGCTCGATGTAAGAGTTGCACAACTCTATTGTAAGAGTTGCACGACTCTATTCTAAGAGTTGCACGACTCTATTCTAAGAGTTGCACGACTCCATTGTAAGAGGTGCACGACTCTATTCTAAGAGTTGCACGACTCTAGGTCAGATGCATACTTGAAATACTTTCAGTTAAAAATAGCAGGAAACAAGGATTTTATAAAAACAACAAGATTTTTAACTACAAAATTTACTGGATTGATGCTAAAGACGGATTATGGAGATGTCTGTTTCAGATTAGAGGTTCCGGCAACATTGATCAAAGCCACAAGAAACCTAGCCAGAAATTTCGTCATTCAAGGGAAGAAATCAAAAACTCTCAACATCTTAGATTCATTCTTATATAACCCTATAATCAATTACCATCATCGAAAAGGTACTAGTGTCACAAATCCATGCATGTGCAATTAAAAGCAACATCTACTCACAAAAGGAGGGTTATGCAAAACAATTCATAAGTGACAAAGCATTAATAATCAAGAGGACTTTAATTTAAGCTCAATAAGGAGTAGATTGGCAAAAGGCTAAAGGTGCGCAATTTTTGGCGATGTGGTGCTAATAATCCGGGGAAATGGAGTATTTCCAAACTTTCTTAACCACATCCCTTCTTCATAAGATTCATCACCTTCCATAGTGCTTTTTTTGGGGTATGTTATGTACACCGCTAATTTTTACTATTTACACCGCAAATCCACCGCATAGGGATGCGGTGGCTTAATAAAATTTTAGCCCGACATACCGCATGTACATGCGGTATGTATGTTGACCGTATAAAAACACCGCATGTATGTGCGGTGGGTTAGGTTTAAACGGAGTCCGTAATACAATAATCCGGTTGGGTCGTAGTTATCCGAAACCTACCGCATTGGCATGCAGTGGTTTTAAAAATACCGCTTACCCATGCGGTATGTTTTGAAATTTGGGTAACAAGAATACCGCATCTCCATGCGGTATGATTTTTTACCCTTGGGGTCCCATTATAAATAGGCGTGGGGGGCCCAGTTTTCCGACACACCGAATCTTCTCCGATCTCTTTCATTCCGAGGCCGACTCGAATCTTCTCCCATTCTTTGATTCCGAGCCCGACTTTTGGATCCGTCCATTCCCCGTCCCCATATCTACCACCACTCTGTACCTGGGTTTTAAGATGGTGAAGGACAACCGTGGAAAAGCCGTAGCTGATGATGTCGGTCATGTTCGGAGACATCCGTTACAGGTAACATTTAATGTTTATAATAATCAATTTGCTTTATTTGTTAATTTGAAGGAAATAGTGTTAACATTTCATTGTTATATATAATGTAGCCGGAGCCCACTATACAGAGGCGGAGGACGACAGATGTACCGCCACCGCTGGAGACACAGCCTCACCCTACGGTATGTTAAAATTGTTACTAGGTGTAGGCAAATTGATATCGAATAAGTATATATTTTTGTTTTCTTAGGAATTGATAGTATGAGGTTGAAATCATTTATAAACCTTTGGAAAATCTTGCAACATTTAGTCAGTCATACGATATAGTATCGTATTCGAGCCATAGGATTCTGACAAATACTAGGTGTAGGGAAATTGAAATCGAATAAGTATATTTTTATGTTTTATTATGAATTGTTAGTATTAAGATGATATCATTAATAAACCTTACGAAAATGTTGGCACATTTAGACAGTCATACGATATAGTATTGTAATTGAGCGATAGGATTCTGACAAATATATTTTAAATTACACAGTCTGTGTTGTCGAGAAATTTGGGAGAGAGGGTAGTATTACAATCTGCTAGGAGAGCTGCCATTAGGGAGAGGCAGACGTTGCAGGGTGTATCCGTTCCGATGGAGACGGATATCGACGCGGTAGATGATGATACCGCGGCTGCCGTCAGGGAGACCCAGACGTTGGAGGATGTAGTGGATCCTCCGGAGAGGGACACTGAGACGGTAGGAGCTAATACTGGGCACACGTCCCAGTCATCTATAGAGACATATCAGAGTCTGATGCAGATTGAGCTGCACTTGATGTCTGACCACACGGATGACCCAGTGGTGCAGTCGACTGGAGAGTCTGGTCAAGGCGACTAGGGTATTGAGATGCTGGAGGAGTACCTACTAGGGGACCGAGCACGTCAGACGGGTGAGCACTTGCAGACTGGAGCTGAGAGAGTGGTAGAGCAGGTGCAGACTTATCCTGACAGTTATCGGGACTACTTTGGGACTCAGTTTGCGAGCGAACAATTGAACTCGTATGACGACACGGCACCTCTGTTCGGAGATGTGGGTGCTAGGACGAGTCATGCTCGAGGTGGCGACCAGGAGCCATGGGCCGTTGCGCAGATAGATTTTGCGTCGTTCACCCCGGTCGGTTCTACGGGTGTAGGGAGGACGCCTGGGAGTCAGCATGCGGCGCCATCGTCGACGCCGAGGACCGCTGAGCCTGAGCCGATCATTGGGATTCAGCTTGCGGCGCCATCGTCGACGCCGAGGACTGCCGAGCCTGAGCCGATCATTAGGAGTCAGCAAGCGGCGCCATCAGCGACACCTACGAAGTTGGAGGGTGTGCCGATTGCCGGGGGGCATGAGATGCATGTACGTGGACAGAGATGTTCTTCGGCCCCACCTACTGAGTTAGCTGGACCTTCGAGGCATGTGTTGCTGGATATGGGAGGAGGCCAGATGCATGATCCGATGTGGGGGGCATCTGATGATGTTCGTCAGGATTTGGGAGGAGACCAGGTGGCACAGCCCCCTGTCCGTGCAGTGCAGAGGAGGAGGAGACAGCGTGGAGAGAGCAGTAGTGCAGGAGGTGATGGGCAGCATGGCGAGCCTAGCAGGACATGGGTCATTCGGGCTGTTCTGCCCGAATGGCCGGGGGGGCCACATACTGTTTCCCTTCTGAGAGACTACGAGACGCACATTGCACAGGCCATTTGGAGACGGGAGGACGAAGCCTTGCGTAGGGGTGTGCGTGTGCAGAGACGAGGGCAGTCGCTGGGCCGTGTAGAGGCGTTGTTGGAGGTCGATGGACGGGAGTCCTGGTTTCCCGCAGTGCGGGAGATTGGGTTCTGGGACCTCAGAGATTTCGAGTGGGATCATGTGGATCACACTCTGATCGGGGCATTTGTTGAGCACTGGCACCCCGAGACGAACAGTTTTCACTTCGCATGGGGAGAGATCACCATCACACTGCACGATGTGCTCTTCATACTTGGCCTTCGTTTGGACGGAGAGGAGTGTATTCACTTGGATGATGTTCTCGCCTGGAGGGAAGTAGTTGGGGAGTATTACGGCTTGACCCAGAACGAGCGGCAGAGCGCTTGGGCCCATGGAGGACCTACTGTTCAGCTCCTCCTTCAGAAGATAGCACCGATGCGACAGCGGGTTCGAGATGGCGCCCCACTTGAGCATGATATGGAGTGCATCTTGGGTGTTGTGCTGGGGATGATTGCGACTGCGACCTTGTTCATCGACAAAAAGCGGTGGAATGCAACCCTTTTTGTGTAGATCCTCCGCAGATTCAATGGCTAGATAGAGCCTTCTAAAGTTTACTCTGTTGTATGCAAAACGAACATTGTACAAATGAAATTCTGAACAATGTTCATTTTGCATACAACAGAGTGAACTTCAGAGTGAGCCTTCTGGAGGCATCGCTTTTACTGCAACATGCCGTCACTGTGTCAGTCTGATGAACTTGTTGTTATTGTTGGTTGTGTAGTCGTTTGTTTGTGGTAGTGTGATGAAGTTGTTGTTATTATTGGTTGTGAAGTAGTTTGTTTGTCGTCTAGTTGTAACAGTGTTGTTCGAGTAACAAGTCGGTTCGTACGCTATTTCAACGTATTTTCTATATTTCAACGTATTTTCTATATTTCTTGCGAAATAATATATAATGGAAATCACCGAGGCGACTCGAGAGAGAATTTAATTAAACGGTTGAACTGCTTACACATGAAAATACAACGCATACGCATCACCGAGGCGACTCGAGAGAGAATTTACTTAAACGGTTGAACAGCTTACACATGAAAATACAACGCATACGCATATCTACTCACTATCTTCCACCGATGACCTCTCATTAATGGAAATGAGAATATTCATTTGGTTGAACGCGTAATACCTTTCCCCTGCGTTGAACGCTCGAAGCTTGCGGATAACATGATCACATAGGCCCTCAGCCCCGATACTGTAAACGTCGTAACGACAAAATCTTCTGATGTGATTCGCGATTTGCGCCTCTGCATCCAAGTAATACGACTCGGGAAATCCTCTGTCGTCATAACAATGCGCACAACAGAAGTGGAGCGCATATGCAATGTCGGTGTCCGTCTCGATTTGACACTGAAATAAAAAGCAAGAATTTCCTGGAAGGTATGCTGGATGCTTGCAGGTGCATTCCACCGGCCACCGGGGCTCCGAGTAACGAACTAATGTGACTTTGTACTCCAGATAACCTGCCGTCCGCCGGTATATATCCGTGGTGGTCACCATTTTGTGATTCGGTGGACACTCAGTGTGGTGGTTTCTGTGGCGGATGTCATGATTTATAGGGCATACACCGCAAGGGGAGGCGGTATCTTACCACCGCAAGGGTAGGCGGTACATCGCAACCGGTCCGGTCCGGTCCGGTCCCGCTTGCCACATTTTGGAACATGGATCATGGGCACCGCATGTCCATGCGGTATACAATACCGCATGGACATGCGGTAATAACAACCGTATAACCATGCGGTAATCCCATTTTGGCTATAAGAACCGGTGTTTAGTACGGCAAAGAAACCTCATACGAATCAAAACAATCAAATCATGGTTAGAATAGCTGAGTTTCAAGGTGAGACAGAGATGGGTGTGTCATACAAAATAATACGAGATAAGTTTTCGAGGCCGTACGAAGATTATTTGTGCAATTGTCAGCACAAGCGGTGGTGCCAAACGTTCCCTTGCTGTCTTGCTCACGTTGTCTGCTACAAAGGCGTTGAAGGCGACAGATACGCTTTCTCGGAGCCGGTTGAACTGGCGTGTCTAAGAGGTCACCAATTACACGTTGAGGACCCCGAGTCATACTACCGCGAGGCGGTTGAGGCAATCAAATGCGCAATCAGCGACCTATTCAGCGATGTCATGCTACACTGCGCACTTGAGATTGCAAGGTTCACTGTCGACAACGCCGTCCGTCCAGCGAACGACAGAGTGAAGAAGTACGCATTCAACCGCATTGAGATCCAGATTAGCCCGCGTATTCTCAAGGAGTCAGTAGGTAGCTGTACACCAGATCCTAACTTGTGGTGGGACCCTTTGCAAGGTATTGCTCCGCGGATGCAATGGCTTGATAGAGCCTCCTGAAGTTCATCTCTGTGCATTCTGTGGATAGACCCTTTGCAAGGATATCCATCAGTAGAGTAGGAACCAAGTTTGTGTAAAATCATTATGTAGAATCCGTTTAATAGGCTATGTATCACCGCATGTGTAATGCAAATGATTTATCAGCGAAATATAATTACTGGTTTAACTCGTGACCGGATAAATTCACTATAAATGATACACAACAATTTAGGACACGATAACATTTTACCTATGGTACATAACAACTACCAACCGACTCCTCTACATTGCTCGGCGAAATGTGAATATGTATTCGGTGAAATGCGTACTTTTGAAGCTTTGTGTTTGCACGCCGCACGACTTTTTCCACGGTGTATCTTGCCACCTGCGTTGCATTGGCCAATCCGAAGTTGGAGAAAAAGTCGCTAACAAGCTCCGTAATTGCCTCCGTCGCGTGAATATAATATGCTGCAGGGTTATCCCTATACGAGTACGGCCTTGTCATGCGGACATCCTCGTAAGTCACTCCTTCAACGCACTCGAGGTCCACTGAATCGGAAACTCTTGCTGTATCGCGTTCTTCGCATACAACTTGGCAAAGGCAGCACGGCCATCCTGTCGAGCTTCTGTGCTGACAGTTGCACAATATATCGTCCGGTGGCGTACGAAAAGTTTCGACTGTAAGTCTAAACCTGCTGCCGGATCTTGTCTCCGCTTCATACACTTTGGTAGTTGCCATAGTGGTTATGGTGTACTGAAAGTCTCAAACAACCGCTTTTATAGTTGTCTCTTTAAACCACCGTATCCACCGCATGACCATGCGGTATACATGTATACCGCATGACGTCATCTTCCCCGTGGATTGGAGTCTAAGCGAAGACATTATGCAACGTACCAGCACGGCGACACCATTGCATGGTATGAATTTTGATAATTTCAGGGAATAACACATTACATGAAAACGGATAAAGTGCCTCATTTTTCATATTAATTAAAGAGATAACATTGCAGCAAAAGTAACTCAGTTACTTTGTTTTGCCGCATCGTCGCCATGCGGTATACATGTATACCGCATGACGTCATCTTCCCCGTGGATTGGAGTCTAAGCGAAGACATTATGCAACGTACCAGCACGGCGACACCATTGCATGGTATGAATTTTGATAATTTCAGGGAATAAAACATTACATGAAAACGGATAAAGTGCCTCATTTTTCATATTAATTAAACAGATAACATTGCAGCAAAAGTAACTCAGTTACTTTGTTTTGCCGCATCGTCGTCATGTCACACATCAAAGGAAATCATTATTGTTCTATTCATCTGATGGTGAAACATTCTCCGGCGGCACTACGACTACCCGAAACCGAGAGTTGCCTAAGTAGCTAAACATCAACCCCGCCCCTACACGCACGTCACGGGATATCGCGAAATTATTCCATCCTTGTGCGAGCCAGAGCGCCCCGGATCTGTTGCGCTCAACCCGGATGCTAGTGCCTCTCCTCCGTGCCCCATTAGTCAGCGTTATTCTTTTGACGCCGGCCAGCCCGTATTCTTCTTCGAAGTTGGAAGGCAGAGGCTGCAATTTTTAAGATGTACTTAGTGACTTCGGAACAGTGTGAATTATATGACAGACGACAGAATGGGGCTTACCAATATTTGTGTCAGCGAGACGTCTTCTACCCACCAGAAAAAATCCCTCGGTCCGCTCCCTGAGACTGAGTAGAAAGGTCTTGGTGTATTACCAGCCGCCATGTTGTAATAATCACCACATCGCACGGGGGTCATTTATGGCAGGAAAACATGTCCCGTTGTATGCGAGAAGTATACCGCATATACATGCGGTATACATTACCGCATGTGTAAGCGGTGGTTCACCACATATCAACGCGGTATTCAAAAAAGTCCGGAAACGTAAAGGCACGGGTACATCGTGATCTTCTTCCGCCATCGGAGTTGGTCGTCCAAATTCCATCGGTCGAAGGAGAGCGAGCCTCTTATAAAAGTGCGAAACTGAGAGATTCCGTCGTGAGTTCCGACGAAAGTTCCCAGCTTCGTCCTCTTGTAAGAGGTTCATTCTCCCTTGACAGATGTAATTTAGACGCCCACTCCGATGACGAACGAAGATGACGGTGTACCCGTACCTGTACGTTTCCTAAGCATTTACAGTTTTGTTTGGATGATCAATAGTCATCCGCAGGATAATGTTAAAGACGTCATGGGCGTACATATATACTATAACAACGTCTTTCACAATATCCTGCGGATACCTATTGCATTTTATTAGATCGAAGCTACATAACCCCACATCGAAGCGATATAACCCGAGCAACATGCCAGCGGCCAGCGATTTCAATCAAAAGACACAAATCGCCGGCCGTGGCATGTTGCCTAGGCTATCATCGCTGTTGAGCCATGAAAAAAGCATAAATTTTATTTAATTTATAAGACGAAGCGATATAACCCGTGCAAACTAGTCAACGGTCAAAAATTTCGATCCGAAGACACAAATCTTTGGCCATGACTAGTTCGCACAGAGTATCATCGCTTTTCCGCCACGACAAATGTCACGAACCGGCCATGGGGGTATATATAGATACATACCGCATGGGCAAGCGGTACACGGTGCTTCACCGTTTACCTAGGCGGTGATGTACCGCAGACATATACGGTATCCATTGCACCGTTCACCTATGCGGTGGGCCCACATATTCAAATAATTCAACCCCAACGGTCATCTGGAAACACCGCATAGGCATGCGGTGTTACTGTATAAGAAGTCACCCGCTCTCCGTTGGAATGCATCCAATCCCATCACCCCCATCAACGGTCATTTTCTAATATGGTTAACGACGACACCAGCCGACGACCTTCAAGCCCGGGGGAGGAAGCACCTACCGCGACGCCAATGGCCGATAACTCACCACCACCTCGTCTTCCGGTATGTGATTAATGTTTATCATTTGGAATGTCGTTGTAGGTAGAATATAGGTACTGGAATCATATGGAATGGAAACCAAGATATAGGTACCGGTTATGTAGGGGAATAAATTAGGTTCTGAAGTAGAGCAAACAGAAACCATGAATGGTTCGCGTTATATATATGCACTGTTTGCATGCTGGCAGCTACCACTGGAGGAGCAGGCTGATCCGATGCCGGAAGACGGTCAGGACGATGAGGCCCGTAACCAGGAGTACCGTGATTACACTCCCGAATTTGCTACATCCCAGACGTGGACCAATCGCGACGATCTCCTACAACACTGTCGTGGCACATCATTAAAACTTAATATGGTTTTGACAATCAAGCGTTCTTGGGGGAGCACTCCTACAAGGCGTGGGAGTCTATTGCTCGCATGTGAGAAGTACGGCCAGTACACTCCCCGTAAGAGACAGCGAGTAGCCGGAGATGATGCAAGCGGGAACACGCGCAGAGCTGTTTCGAAGATAGAGGGGTGTCCGTTTGCATTGTCTGGCGTGGAGTTCAAACGGGGCGAATGGGGCCTGGACGTTATTCATGGCAAGCACAACCATCTACTCCCCGGTGCATTGGACGGTCACCCATACGTCGGACAGATGGATGCAGATGAAAGAGACACTACGTTGGCCCTTACCGTCGCTGGTACCCCACCAAAACCGATTTTAGCTACATTGAAGATGACAGCTGACCCACGACAGAAGCTGAACTTCACATCACGGCGCCAAGTGTACAATGCGAGAGCAAAGTTTAAAGCTGAAGCGAGAGGAGATCGAACAGTCTCCCAGGAAGCACTCCGCATTTTGCGGGATAAGGGTTACTACTATTGTACAAGGAGATCCCCTGACGATCCCAACAGGCTTCAAGATCTATTCATCGCCCATACAGACGCTCGCCATCTTCTAGCCATGTTTCCATACGTCGTCCTCGTCGATAGTACATACCGGACGAATGCGTAAGTTTCTATATACACTTATTCTTTTACCCATTCCCACCACGGCATGCGAACTCAAATATTTCATTGTGCAGGTACGGGATCCCTTTGTGTGAGTTCGTTGGATTTACTTGCACAAACAAGAACTTCGTCATCGGGTTCTGCTTCATGTCGCACGAGAACACAAATACGTACATTTGGGCGTTGGGGCAGCTCGTTTACCTCATGCGAGGTAATCTTCCTAACGTTATTGTCACTGATCGAGAGTTGGGGTTGATTGCGGCACTACGAGAAGTTCTTCCCAACGTCAGGCATATGTTGTGCACAGTGCACGTCCTCCGACGATGCGAAGAAGCTGCTTTCCAGAAGTCAAAGAATCTTGATGTTGCTAGGCGTTTCAAGAACGCATGTGTTGGCCTGTTCCAATCCAGATCGGTTGAAACTTTTGCCGCTAGAAGGAGGGGTATGCATGCAGAGTGGGGGCATATTGAAGGGCTTATGCCGTATTTGGAGGCGACGTGGTTACGAGATTACTCGGAGCAGATAGTTTGTGCATGGACAGACGCAATCCAGCATTTTGGTACGACCACGACGAACAGGTGCGCCTACGTTTTCAATATAAAATTCATTATACACGTAATTTGTTTAGGTATAACGATTTTCACCTGCGATTCTCACTTATCTTTTAGGGTTGAGGCTGCTCATTCTGTGTTGAAAAAGACCTTAAACTCTGCAGTCGGTGATTTCACTCACGTGATAAACACAATCGATCTCATGATGGCGGATCAAATATGGGAGGTGAAGAATACATTGGGGAGAGCGAACAACACCTGGCCTACAGACTCCCACGACCTATGGATTTTCGATCGAATTCGGAATATTGTGTCGAAGGAATGTTTCAACTTGTTGTTCGAAATCTACACAAAGATGGAAGCCGAGCCACCGTCGCAACCATGCAGAGATGCATATTGGAGGGACGTCTACGGTCTTCCATGCACACATGACATGCAAGCTTGTCGAGACACGCAGATACCCATCAGACCATCCCAGATACATAATTTTTGGAAGCAATTGGATTTCAAGAGGCCTCATGTTGACAACGTCCAGGATAACACTCCACTCAGCAGAGCTGATGTGGACATGTCGCGCATGATCAGTTTGTTCCAGAGCGGAGCTATGGACGAGGATACTCGTTGGAGAATCGCGTCGGCATTCAACGACGGGGATCGTCCGTCCCAGACACCGTTGACCACCCCTGACCCGGAGGACCGTAGACCGCCCGGGAGACCGAGGACTCGCCACCCCTGTCAGACGAACCCTCTACCTTGGGAACGTGAGCGTGCTCGGGCTCAACGCCAGGCAGATAGACAGGCGACCACTGGATCCGCACGAGGGCGAGGCCGAGGTCGGGGTCAACCGGCATCAAACGAAACAGATGACGTGGAAGGTACTGAGGAGGCCACTGGGTCCAACGACATTGCCATCGACGACCCTCCTAGGGGCCGAGGAGTAGGCAGAGGCCGAGGACGGGGTCGTGGAAGGGGACGTGGACGAGGTCGATCGGCGTCGGAGCCAGCTCCGGAGATTGTAAGTGACATTCCAACACCAGCACCTACGACGCTTCCACCACAGAATCTACCTCGAGTAGAATTCAATTGGGGCACTGGCAACGTCGACGAATTCATGATTACTTTCGTACGAGCCGTCACAAATGTTGCAGGTGATGGTCACTGTGGGTATAGGTCTTTAGCTTGTCTTCTCAACTTGGGACAAGACGCATGGCCTCGAGTTCGACGAGAGCTGGCCGTTGAGTTGCAGGTGCATTCAGATCGGTACCATTACTATCCGGCCTTACAGGAGCTCATCATGAGGGTCAACTATTTCGGCACGTGTCATGATGCTACGTATTGGATGGAGATTCCGATCATGGGCGAGGTGTTTGCCACGCTTCACCAGCGTCCTTTGGTGATTTTGTCACAGATGATGCCTATGTTGTGCCTACCTCTGTACGCCACCGGTGGCCCGTCAGTACCGGCCTATGAGGAGCTAGATGGAATAGCTTTAGTTGGCAACAGCAACCATTTCGTTCCGGTACGTTTCATATTTCGTATTCATTAATTTGTTACTGTTTTGTTTCTCTTTTCTAACATCAATATTAACCTTGTATTCACAGATTTGGTTGTTGCCTGGTTCACCTCTTCCTCCAGTCTACGTCACATGGACACGGCATCACGATCGCACTGTCGACGGTTGGGACGAGCAGTTTGCAGCGAGGATTGCACGATATAGAGCTTACCGCCGTCGTGATGGTGGCCGTCCCCTACCGTATTAGCATTTCCCACTCTCTGATGTCATTTTTCGAACTTCATATGTTCAATTGGGTTGTATCTTTCTCTATTCCATTTCACATCCGAACTCCATATTTTCGTCATCGCTTATATCTATCGCACTTTCGTTTTAATCATCTTTGTTTTCAATTCAATATATGATTTTTTTCAGATCACGGCGTTTATTAAAAGTTAATTCCACTATAGTAGGATATACCATTGCAATGTCCATGGATTATACGATAAATTCGTAGTGTGGACGAATACCGCAACCCTAAGCGGTGTGTGTCGGTTCGAATCGGTCCCCTCAGCTCTTCCAAATAGTTAAGCGCAAATCGGGTTATCCGATACCCACCGCATGGGTATGCGGTGGGGTTGAAACGGAACGGGGGTGTTCACCGCATGAATATGCGGTATTTCTCTATACGGTGGCTATCACCGCATGTATATGCGGTGATCTACCGCATGTATAAGCGGTAGGTCGTTGACCGTCATTAAGTCGGTCATTAACTCACCGCATAGGTATGCGGTGATTAGCGGTGAAAATAGTAAAAATTAGCGGTGTAGATATCGTTTCCGGCTTTTTTTTCAATAATAATGCTTTTACCTCTCTAACCTCAGCACTGCCTTCTCGCGAGTCGCAAACATGGGTGTCATGAATGGCCTCGGATACTTAGTGCTTTGGACTCCTCACCTGTGTGTCCTATCTCGCCAAACTATTATCTTAGCGAGCAGGGTCAATCTACCTTTATCTCCTGAGGTGATTGGATTTTCTTTCACTCATTTAATTTTCCATATATTTTTCAAATTATTTCCTACCAAACTCCAATAATGATAACAACAACACAATCACCATATAACATCTCCATAATGTAACATCATTCTCAACATAATCCCCGGATAGGAAATAAGGTAAAGAATGGCAATATTTAGATCATGTGGAGCAATAATTGAAATAAGGCATAATATGGCTTTTGTGATGCATAAGCATAGGTAGGGCTAAGGATATAAACATATGAGCATTATATGGAAATATAAAGTCCTCCATCCTCTTATCATGCAACATGTCAAAAGCAACATCAAATTTTACCTCATTTCATGGTTTTCAAGAAAATATGCACTTTATTGTGACTTCCCTTTACTAGGCAATTTCATGCTATATCTCTAATGAATCCAATTTTGCATCGTCGAGTTCAATAAAGCTTCCATGACATTTAACAAAATTTTCAATGGGGTCATTTTTCTAAATTTTGGAAATCATGCATATAAGCACATAAATAAAATATGAATTCCAAAATAGCCATGTATAAGCAATTCGAGAAATAAACTTTAAACATGCACACATAATGTCAAATATGCACAAAGTAGCGCTTCCCCCACCCCATACTTAAACATTACAGTGTCCTCACTGTATAAAAAATAAGGGTAAAGAAAGAAACTCACTAGACAGATGTGCAGGATGTCAAGAATCGAGTGCTTATGCTGTAAGGCCCTGGTCTGATTTTAGCTTCTTGTTTCTATCCACATGGACCTGTAAAATGTTGAAGAGAAATACCCACAATAGAAAAACTAAAAGTTCAAAAACCAAAAACAAACAAAAGCAACAATGTCCAAAAGGTCCCAAAAAATAAATGTCTATTTACAAGCTCTAGATTTTATAGTCGCTAGACCGACTTTCTCCATGAAGCTCAAGGTGGCATCTGCAGGGCCCATGTAGCTTGGGCTTTAAACAAGACTCCATTCTTGTCCATCAGCTGCAATCCTCCGGAATGGATCTTGTTTACAATGAAAGGCCACATCTTCTTCTTGTTGAATTTGTTAGGAAACCAATGATCCTTTGATTTGGAAACATAGAGCTTGTCTCTAACTTCATACTCCTTAGGGGTGTGCATCGGCCCAAAACCTAACCGAACCGGGCCGAACCGAACTGAACCGAAACCGAAAATCTCAAAATTTCAAAACCGAAAGCCGAACCGAAAGCATTAGGTTCGGTTCGGTTATTTGCTAGTTTGGTTTGTGTTCGGTTCGGTTTTAACATAGTTGAACCGAATTTCCATAAAAAAAAAATTTTTAAAAATTCTCTTAAAAAATTCGATTTAACACAAACCAAACATAAAAAAAAATATGTATTAGCGTATATATGTGTGTATATACACTATATATGTGTATTATTGTATAGATACACACTACACACACAAAAAAAAATATGTGTATTATTGTATATGTGTATATATACACTGTATAGTGTATATATGTATATACACTTTATATAAAGTATATGTATAATGTATATATGTATATATAAAGTATACCAATATATGTATATTGTATTTATGTAGTGTATAAAAAGTATTGTATATATATATATAGTGGAATATTAGAAAAAATCGGTTTAACATAAACCGAACCGAAACCGAACATAAACCGAACCGAAACCGAAAAATGAAAATTCTCAAACCGAAAGCCGAACCGAAAAACTTCGGTTCGGTTCGGTTAGGTTCGGTTTGTGTTGGTTCGGCCCAAAAATTCGGCTTGGGCCGAATCATGCACACCCCTAATACTCCTTGGGCTCATCATTGGAAATCCTACACAATCGCACATACCAAGGCAAACCTCTCCCATGTATAGATAAATCTTTAATTGAAATAGGAGAAGAAAGATCCATACCTTGGCTTACCTTCGCAGAATTGGATGTCAGAAGCTCCTGAGGGTCTGGTCGATATCGAGTTCGGTCACTCGATATCGAGTTGTGCTGCTCTTCAGGTGGACTCTCAGTCAATATGGAGGGAGATGGTTCGATTTTGTCAAGTCGATATTGAGTAAGGTCACTCGATATTGAGTTGACTGGTTCAATATTGACTGGCTTCTGCTCAACAGGAGGAATTGACTAGGCAAAGGTTGGTCGATATCGACCCGGGCAAGTCGATATCGAGTGGTGCTGCTCCAAATCGGCTTGGCTCGGCTCAACAGGAGGGATTGACTCAGCAGATGCAGGTCGATATCGACCTAAGGTGGTCGATATCAAGTCATTTTCCTCGACATTCCTCTGCTCGATATCTGGTGGGGCTGTCTCGGTATGGGGAGGTCGATATTGACTTGTGGTAGTCGATATTGAGTGCCTTTGTGGCTCTGTCGACTTCTCCGGGTCGATATTGACCCCATACTTAAGACCTGGCAAAGCATCCGAAAAATAGTTAGTCCAAATCGACGTATCTGGATCTATGTCGAGTGGATTCTCAGCTTCTTCGTTCAGGATGGCCATGATCTTCTCCACCTGGGCTTCCATATCCCTCTTTTCTAGCTCTTCGGGAGTCATATTTCTTACCTTAGGCTCCCCGCAAGTAATGTAACCAGCTGATATAGACTTTACCTCTTCCATAGGACCTATATGCCTTTCAGTTTTATTAAAGGAATACTCAATTACCTCATCGCTGATGTTGAAAGTGAGCACTCCCTTCCTTACGCTTATGTTGGCATCCACCGTCGCCAAGAAGGGTCTTCCTAGAATAATTGGACAAGCAGGGTCTTCCGCCAGATCAATAACTAAGAAATCAACAGGGACGAAGAACTTACCTACTTGCACTGGCACATTGTCCACCATGCCTGTTGGGATGACCACTGTGTTGTTTGCCATATAAAGCTTAGCATCCACAGGCTCTAGGGCACCTATCTTAATCTTGGACCATATTGATAGAGGCGTTATACTTACACTAGCTCCAAGATCACATAAAGCATTAAATTTATATTGACCAAATCCTATGGTTATAGCGAACTTACCTGGATCTGGCCTTTTCTCAAGTATGTCCATATGGCTGCACTCCTCTGCGATCTCAGACATTGATCTCTTTTTGCTTAGGATCTCCTTAAGGAACTTGACATATGATGGCATTTCATTAAGAGCTTCTGTGAAGGGTATGGTGACATTGAGCCTCTGAAGCATCTTGATGAAGCGCTGAAATTTCTTCTCTGCTGGATCCTTTGGAGATTTTGTGGGGAAAGGCAGCTTCTTTTTCTGATTTGGAGCCAGAACAGATGTCGGAGTTGCTGCAGACGGGTCAATAACGACTGGGGGTGACTCGATATCGACTTGAGACTACTCGATATCGACTGGTGGAGTCGAAGTTGAGGTGGTTGGTGCTGCATGGGCAATATCGACTGGTCCATGCTCAATATCGACTACTTTTTGGTCGATATCGACCTGGGTATGGTCGAAATCGACCCGCTATTCAGTAGTTCCGCCTGCTTCTCCGTTCTCTGGCTCGTGCAGTTTGCGTCCGCTCCTTAGCTTTACTGCTGCGATGTGTCCGGTCTTTCCTTTGGGATTTGGTTCTGAAGATCCAAGGAGCGTACCTGAATGTCTGGGGACACCTGCTAGTAGCTGGCCAATCTGTGTATCAATTGATTTCCTCCAGACATCGATTTCTCCAAGTTTTGTATTGATGTTCTGGAACTGAATTTTGATGGTGCCATGATTCCGGCGTATTTCGTCAATGATAAGTTGTAGGTCATCCTTCCGCTGGTCCCTTTCTAGATGTCCTGGAGCTCTGTAGGGCGGGGGGTTCCTAGGGGCACCTTGGTTCCATTGTGGTTGATAGAACCTTTGGTCCCCCATATAGCGATTGGGACCCCCTGCGTAAGCTACCTCTTCGTGGTTTTCTGCCATCCTGACTTGCTCTGTGTGTGGGTACTCAGTAGTGGTGTGCCGCTGTGATCCGCATTCGATGCAAGGCTGGTTGATAGAAAGATACTTGACTTGCTTGAGGAGCTTGCGATTCTGATCTCTGTAGTACTGCTCCTCGACATCTGGGTCAATCTCCTTAGAAGGTTCATAGAGGGGCATGGATGGGGCTGGCCTGGCATAGACATTATCATCATAGTCGATTGGAGTCCCATACTTGTTGTCGTAGTTGGTCAGCTTGTCGAGGGTAGCCCATGCTTCAGCTGGTGGCATTGTCAGATACTCATAATGAGTATACGTGTTGATCCTATCCTTAGTAGCCATGTCAAGAGAATTGAAGAAGATCTCTTGAACGATGCAGGGTTGATGTCCATGTGTAGGGCAGGATCGCAGTAGATCCTTATATCGTTCCCATGCTTTTGGTAGCGGCTCCCCAGGCTTCTGTTTGAAAGTTGTAATCTTTTGGCGAAGGAGCGCTGTCTTGGCAGGAGGAAAGAATTTGTTGAGAAATTCCTGCTTTACTTCAGCCCATGTTGTGAGGGATCGTGGACGGAGACCTTCAAGCCACTTCAATGCTGGAGCAGCCAGAGACCAACGAAAAGCCTTCATCAAGATATATTCTAAAGTGGTACCTTCAGCAAGAGTACGACACATATCAGTAAAGTTGGTAATATGCTGAAGAGGACATTCATTAAATCTACCAAAGAAAGCATTATTTTTAATCTCAATCAGGAAAGGAGTGCGAATTTCATAATTATTTTCAGGGATTAGAATGGCCGATGCAGGCACGACAAGAGTCGGGTGCATATAATCCTCTTTAGTGGTGGGGTATTGGGCAAGCTCAGTTTTCGCTTGCCTCCTTCGCTCAGCTTCCTGCTCTCTCAGTGGCGAGAGCAGTATCCTTGGCGGATAGTTCCCTCTGAAGCCTCTCAATCATCTCAGCTTGTGTTTCAGCAGTCGCCATGATCCTTTTTAGTTTAGAATGGATGTGTATAAGGCGTTCCGGATCGTCTAAGGCGTCAAACTCAGGTGTTTGACCAGAACGGCGCATACACCTGCAAAATCAAAACTTAAAGGAAAATGTGAGATCTAACTACCTAAGGCGCAAATGATTGCTTCCCCGGCAACGGCACCAATTTGTTGTAGGAGGAAATCGAGTTTAAAATATAATGAAATAGATCAAACCAGATTTAGGCCCACACAAATAATTACAAGACCTCCTCTTGATGTAGCAGCGGGAAGTCAGGATCGATCCTCGAGGAAGCGTGTCGGCGGATCTCAGGTAGCGGCAAATCTCTCAGACAGAAAATCAAACAGACAGACAAAAACAACAGAGAAAAGCAGAAAAGAAAGCAAAGATAGCAAACTTGGTCGATATTGAGTGCTGTTACTCGATATTGAGTAAAAAAATCGACCACAGTGACTCAATATTGACCCTAAACAAAAACAGAACAAAAGTGCATAACCTTGGTCAATATCGACTAAAGCAACTCGATATAGACTAAAAAATTCGACAGAAGACAACTCAATATTGACTGCAGAAACTTGAAAACTTGGAACTTTATGAAATAAATCAATGAACTAAAATACTTCCAAGATCGGGGTTTCAACACCACAACGATAACCATGTAAAATAACACATAAAGGCATAAAAGATCATGCTTTTCATCAAATAACTTTCGTTATTAACAAGTAGGAATATAGAGGCTTTCGCATAAACCCTAATTGTTACTAACCCTTTTTCACATAATTAACCCAAGTTGTATTAAGATCACTTTCGCTTCAATAACACAAACAAGGATCACCTACAACTTTCGCAAAAGAATCATGCTCATAGGGATAGAAGACGAATTGCATAAAAAGATCGTACCTTTACCGCATCACCTCACATGGCTACCGTCGGGCTCACCCCGACCCTAGAAGTGGGTGGACTACTCGCTCTTCATCGCAATCGCATACATCATTGATGGAAAAGAAACTACTTGCATTAAACTTAACCAAAGTTTACAACCGATTGAAGCCAATTCTGCTCTCGCTTCACAACTCCACTCGGCCACAAACTCTCTCCCTCTCTCTACCACTACTTCTCTTTCTAAAATTGAATGAATAAAACTCAGCCCCTAAGGTTTTATTTATAGCCTTCATTCCCCGCTAATCAAGGAAAGAAAACTATATCTATATCTAATTCTATCTATCTTATAACATAAAGATAAAACATGGAAATAAATAAATAAATCAACTAGAACTATATCTAATTGTGGATAAATCCTCCTTGGACTTGATAGATCTTGATAGAATTTGCTCTCGAAAATATCTCCATCGAATTCGGGATAGAAACTTAACAAGAAGTCGGTTAAGCTCGGAATCCGCCTCTGTGGGTCCAGTCGATATTGACTAGCATGACTCGATATCGACCTGGCATTTTCCGTCTTCAGCTTCAGACACTCAATATCGGCTCTCGGGTCAAAATTGAGTTGGGTGTTACTCGATATCGAGTTAGGGTACTCGATATCGACTTGATCCTTTCTTTGCTCAGCTTCTTGACTCGATTCTGGGGTGTTGACTCAATATGGGACACTCGATATCGACTTGGTTAAGTCGATATCGACCACTGTTCTTCAACCTTGTCAATTCTGGCCAACTCTGAGTCGATTTGGAGAATTTTGACCTAAATCTGGTCGATATTGAGTGTGCTTGGTCGATATCGACCAGTCTTCTCAGCATCTTGCTCTGTTCTTGAAACGCACTTTCCCGAGTCCTCGTTCGTCGGATTGACGCATATGAGCATGCGTTGGAAAACTCTTTTCGAGGGATACAACTCTCATGAAGACTTCAAAACTTGATTCGAAATGATAAATGGTGAAAAATGGGCTTTTCTCCAGCTGCGCCATCCTTAGCTTCTTCATGACTTTCCTTTAAGCTTCAAAGTGCGTCCGATTTCTGCGAAATATAACAAAAATTTGTGTAGACCTCCATAATTGGCAAATAAGTGTAAACTACATAGATTCTATATTATTTTAACCCAAATGTATGAAATGCATGCAGAAATCGATATAAAAGTAAGTGTAAAACATGGCAATTTAGGCTCACAACAATGCTAAAGACGGATTATGGAGATGTCTGTTTCAGATTAGAGGTTCCGGCAACATTGATCAAAGCCACAGGAAACCTAGCCAGAAATTTCGTCTTTTTCATCGACAAAACAAGATTTTTGACTCGAAAAGTTACTGGATTGGAGTACCAATACAAAACAGTTGGATCAACCTACCTATTTCACATAATGGCAGTAACACAGCACTACATAAACGAAGATCGCAGAGCAGATATCAATTTTAGAGGAAAACTAAGCTCAAGAGATCTCCACACAGAACCTGAATAATCAGAGCTCAAGAGAAGGAGAAACCAGAACAATCAATTGACAAAGCAAGCAAATCGAAACACAGAGCAAGCAAATCGAGATCAACACAATGGCTGCAGGCCAACACAGAGCAAGCAAATCAAGATCAACAGACCGAGATTGGCAGAGGAGAAGGTGATTGCAGGCCAACACAATAGCTGATGTCAAATGCAACGTAGCATCACAATGCAACACATAACAATATAAAAGACAGCAGGTGAAGACGAATGGCTAGGGCGAGTTCTACGAGCCGAAGTTAGTGGGTGAGCAAAGACAAGGAGATGCTCACTACAAAATTTTCCAGATTGCAACCTTGAATTCATAGAAAATTAATGGAGAAAAAACCCTAATTTAGTCAAATTTGAAAATAAATAAATTCAGAGCAAGAGAAAGGGAGAGAATACATGTAGAGTTGGAGAATTCGAGCAGATCTCGAGCGAAGAAAGCCGAAGTCGAGCAGATCTCGATGAAGTTGTCACCAATAAACGGAGAATCAAACCTTCTGGAGGGCGCTGAGGCACTTGATGCAGCCAGAGTAGGAAGCGTTGATTTGGCGGTTGATCTCCTTCCTCGTTCGATCCGCTTCCTCTCGTCGGAGATGAAGAACACATCTTCTCCCTCGAAAGCATGGAAAGGACGAAAATCGCTTGAACTCTTTTGCAAAATTCCAAACCTGGCGTCGAGAGAGCAAGAGAGACGAGAGTGAGAGAACAAGATAGATGAGAGCAAGATCGATTGAGCGAGTCAAAAGAGATCGAGAGAGCAAGAGAGAGGCCCAGAGAGACAGTGGGGAGATAGGGTTTGGGAGAGATGGACAATTTTAAAAATTAGTATATATAGCGGACATTTTGCTAATTTGTCCAAAAAGGTGAACATTTCACAAATTTGTCCAAAAAAAGTGCCTGTTTAGCAAAAAATTTTGAGAAAAAAATGGGTGGTCTGGTGGCGTTGTTGGTGGCCGGAAAACAAGGAGTGGTGGTTGATAACATCTATTTTAGTTATATTTTAGGATTGCATTTACATATTAGTTTAGGTCATTTTCATGCATATTTATCATATTTTCTATTTTATTTATTTAATTTTGCATATTCGGAGTCTACACCTGGTTTTGATTTGTTTCAGGCATTTGGAGGCTAATATTGAGGAAAATCAAGCTTTAATACGGATCGGCGAGCATATTGGATTGGACCCGATGAGCTAAATTGTCAAGTGCGGAAGTTGCTGAATCTTGGGACTGTTTTGCGGAGTTAAATCTATAATTGGGTGTTGGGTTAATTTTCAGTTATTTAATTTTGTGGGCTGAAATTGTAATTTTCTCAAAATTACAATATTAGTACCGATTGGAATTGCAAAGGGGGGCTTGTTCAGACTTTGGCCGAGAGTGGAAGGCTTCGGCTGCTTAGTATTAGGTTTTGTTTTTGATTTGATGGTATATGCCTTGGATCGAGGACGGAAATTTCGGTTTGCATTTCTGTCTATAATCTAGTTCATTGTTTATTATATATTATGCTTTTCTAATTTCTCCGTTCTAGGGTTTGGGTGATCCGATGATGTTTTGGTAGCGTTGAAATTGGTATTCGTTTGTCTGATAATTTGTTAGATTTGCTCCTATTGCGCCATCCCTAATTGATAAAAATTAGTTAGAACTGATTTAGGATTAGAAATCGAAAGACTAAACCCTAAGTTAGAATTTAGATGGTGAATTTAGGCTGAAAAGCTATTTGATCCATCGGAACCATAGGATTAAACTTGAAGTTTGATTGTGCGAAAGTGAAATTAAGCTTCTTGAGGATTCCTAGATTGTCATAGATATTTTAGATGATTTTTGAAGGTTCGATAATATAAAACAATGTAATAAAGAAATACTCTAGAAGGGGGGTTGAATAGAGTATGCCCGTTTTTCGCAGAAAGTCTCAAGACTTTTGGAGCTCGTATAAACCCTTTGAGATTAACCTGAATCACAAAGTTAGACAATCGAACCAAGTGCGGAAATAAGGTAAAGCAATAAGTAAAGGACACAAGTAATTATTTACGAGGTTCGGCACGAACTTGGCCTACGTCCCCGCCTAGGGTTTTTCCACAACCCTAGGATTCAAAAGGCTTTATTGATTCGCTTAGCTTAGGATCCTAATAGCTCACCGAGAAGCCTCTCTCCTATACAATTGCAATCTAGTCAACTCACGTTCCCTTGGAGTCCTAGACCAATCTAGAAGAGCCCCACCTCTCTCAGCTATCTGGTACAATCCTCTTACTCTCACAAATCAATAGCCTAGTGCAACTTCCCGAGTTATAAACTCTCGAGTAACACTATAAATGAATATATCCTATAAGCTCACAGTGACTCTCAAAGGCTTTGAAATAAACAACAAACTCTTGAGCGCTTAGCAGAGAGACACTTTGGAAGACAGATCTTGCTTGAATGAATGAAAGCTTGAGTAGCACTTCTTATTTCTGTCTTCTTCTTCCTTTCCTTTATATAAGAGCATGGAGCGTGAGGGTCTTCAACACCAGATCTTCATCAACGGCTCTTTCGAATCATGGCTTGATCTTGAATCTTCTATTTATGGATACTCCGAAGCCATGATCTTATTTGAATGTGATCTCCTCAATATGTACTAAAGGAAAGATATAATCTCGAAATACTTCCTGAAAGATTAGTCATACACATATATATATAATATAAAGGAAGTATATAATAAGATTAAATAATATTCGGACTAATAAGACAGGTTTTGTATTTCATCAACTGTTAATGCTCCAAGGCCTTTGACACAAACATCCTGTCATAGCCTTTGAAACATTTATTCCGATTTTCATCAAGGGAGGGAGTTATCAATTTTGATATTGATCGAGACCAAAAGGCAACATTAATTTGATTATCATCTAGAATTCTAAGAACTTAAAGGGTCTAAATTGGTTGCTTAAGTCCGAAAGGTGATTGTTAACCAATTTAGACACATTCGCTTTGATTCCGAAAGGCGATTTGCGATTACATTAGACAATCTACCTTCAACAAATTCAGACAAGGTGGCACGAATATTGATTTCATTCTACTAAAGTGTCGTTGTGGTGATCCTTTACCCTAGATTTGCCTCGTATCCATTGTTTACTACCAATTTTGTATAGTTGTTTCTTTTTAGTTGGTTGCTTCCTCCATTCCATATAAACATTTCTCTCGCATTTTTCTTGGCTTAGTTAAATTAGTTTAAAGTTACAATCAATACCACATAGTCCCTGTGGATACCACACTCGATTTACTACAACTGAACCCGTACACTTGCGGTGTAGGTTTTAGCCTATCAAGTTTTTGGCGGCGTTGCCGGGGACTATTGTTTGTATTGATTGTTTATTTAGATTGATTTTTCTAAGTCATTCTTTTACTTTTGATTTTTTTTCCTTTTGTTTTTTATTTCAGGTGTGCTCTTTTGAAGATGAGTCATATTCTCTTCTGTGATGTTTGTGCGTCCTTCGGTCATGCCACTCGTGATCATCAGTTCTCTGTTTATGGGACATATGCCTATTGGGAGTTTTGTGGAGGTTTTGGACACACAATTACTGAATGCCCAGTTTTCCTAGCTCCCACCTCTCGTGATGCGGATTTCATGTACCGCATTTGCAATCCTGATGGACATTATGAGTGGGAGCGCACCTATGAAAGGGATTCAGTCAAGCTTCAATGCCAACCTTCGCAACCTCCTCTTGATCCAGAGCCTTATTCACATCTGTCTATTGATGAGCTAGTCGCTAGGATAAGGGAGCTCAAAGCTCAATTAGTGCAACACAGATTGAATGCTCTAGCTATTCCGGAAAGTCTCCCAAGCCAAACAGATTTCAGTGACAGTGACAATTGCACTGTTGTTTCCCTTGAGATTGAGGAAATTTTGGAAGAGCATGTGCATGAGTTGATAGAGCCAGAGATTGATTTTGAGGAGGATGAGCCCAAAGAAGAGCCTCGATTGGTTGTTCACCAAGCATACATGGTGCCATCACTGTTTTCTGAAGCGATTGTTCAAGAGAATGTTGATCAGCAATTTGGGGCATTTGCTAGAATGCTTGCAAAATGGCACAAGGAGGATATATCAATTAAAGTTCCTGTCGATATACTGCCTCCCATCAAGTCTCAAGAGGTGATCTTATTATTTGAAGACGGTGGTGACAATGAAGGCACAAAGGGACGATATTCTAAGAAGAGAGAGAGCACATTAATTTCTATGGAGCTTGAACTTCAACGGATCTCTATTTTTCCACTCCGAAAAGACTCTGCTTGATGGATGGATCGAGCCATGGACCATCCATTCGGGAAGGTTCAAACGCTTTCGAGGTAGCCAAGGTGAGTTTTTATTTCATTTGATTTTATTCTAAATAAATCTAGATTTTTTTATTAAGAATAAGATTATGTATATAGTTCTGTCTTAAAAAAAAAGAAAACTTCATGCTGGGTCCACTCGATCGAGTGGAATTTCCCCTTGGCCCGAAAGGATTCCAGAAGGTACAGTAAGATCGACACTCGGGCGAGTGTGTGGTTCACTCGCTCGAGTGAGAATCAATTTTCAAAAATAAAAATAAAAATTGGAGAGACGCGTTCTTGCTCTCTAGTCTCTCTTTCTTCCCCCGATAACCTATTCTTCTCCTCTCCGGTGTTCTTCTGGCCTCTTTCCGGCTTTCCTCCCGCCTCCCTCCATCTACCTTCAACAAATTCAGACAAGGTGGCACTGGTCTGAAGCATGGGCTCGGTGATGGTTGAAAGAAACAGGACCGATGGTGGTGGTGATGTAGGCAGCAGCAATGGAGGAGGGAGGAGAGCCTCTGCTCTCGTCACACATAGGATATAAAAGGGGGAATAAGGGTGTGTTTGGGTTCTTGGGTTTGTGTGGGTATGAAATGGGTCAAAGCAGTCTTACTTTATAGAGAGATGAGTTATTTGTTTTCCAAAAGAAGTGGAATAAAAAAGAAAGGGAGGAAAGTAGAGATAAGATTTTGCCCAAATAGGAGGAGATGAGTTGTAATTGGATAAGAAAGGGTGAAAGAGGACAGAATTGTGGTCAAATTTGGTCTTTCAAATTCCGCTCACTTGATCAATTAGATTTTGAAAACCCGAATAGGATATCGCCAACAGAAGGAATTATCGAATCCCGAGGTGAAAGACGAATTCGATTTTAAAAGTTCAGAATTGAGCGGAATTCACTTTAGGAGTTTCGAGTTTGATTTATTAAATTGGGGACAAGTTTTCCTTGAAATATCCAAATTAAATCCGATTTAAATTCATTTTTAATTTTTTTTCCCCAAAATTAAGATTTAAAATTCTGAGCATTTACAGTCGCTCCCACCGCCTCCCGATTCCTCGCATCCTCAACATAATTTGCTTTCTCCATCCCCGATCGCAGCCATATCCGCGCTCATTTCAACAAGGACTTACTGCCGAAGATTTGCGAACGGAGAAGGCGGAAGCGGATTCATTTATCGATTGATATGAGTAGAAACTTCGCCTAGATCTAGGGAAGAAACAAACAGCAGCACACCCGGACTATAGATCTAGGTCCGATTCGACTCATTAGCGCCAGAGTTTTCAGCAACCGAAAACTTCACCTCATACGGGTGCAATCTTTATCGAACGCAGAGGAGATCGATTGAAATAAGAGAGAGAAAGCCGCTCATCTCCATGACATAGAAAGGGAAGGGTAAAAGGGAACGAAAATAAATTGAAAAACAAAAGGGAAGGGTAAAGGGGGATTATGAAAAAAAAATGGACATTTAGCAAAATGGGAGATTAGGGTGGACATTTAGCAAAATAGCATATCCAAAATAGACATTTTACCAAAGAATTTCATTCAACTATATAAGCAAAAAAAACAAATGATAATTGCTTTCTAGAGAGAGGGAGCCATCCGTTTGTCGGATTTACGACAGCCGGCGGGCCTGAAAACTCCTATTCGGAGTCTCCTAACCCCTCTTCGGAGGCAATCAAACCCTCTTCGGAGGTGGGGTCTTCTTCTCGACTGAGGTGCTCCATGTCAGTTGGAGGAGTCATTGTTGGTTGAGGCTCTTGTTCCGTCGGTGCTCCATTCTTCTGTCTCCCGATGCGAGTTCAGAAATAAAAATCAAGGGTACTAAATAAGATCTCTTTTGGTCTCTTTCTCAGATTGAGTGATTGTTTCAATCGTTTATTCTTGAAATCTCAAATCTTTCGTTCGTATTTTCCTCTACGTGAGTTCAGAAATCTGAATCGAGGGCAAAAATGGGTTGCTCCTTTTTCTAGATGTTACAGTAAAGATCTTTGTTTCTCTTTATTTTCAAAATCCCCCTTTCTATCGGGGCTGCTTCTTTCCGGTCTCCTCTGGCCGGTTTCGTTCTCTCTCACTTGCTTCCTCCCCCGTCGTTGGGCTGTTCGGAGTTGTTTTCTAATCTGCTATTGACCTCTCTAGCGGTCTTGGCTGCGTCGCTCCTCCGATTACCTTCCTCGGTCCTCTGATTTTGGTTCCAAGCGGTTTGTCTGGGTTCCCTATTCTCCGGGGACGTCTCCTTCTCCTCTGCCACATGGCTCCTCCGTCACACCATCACACCCTGACCATGTCACACCTTCGCGGCTCCTCCGTCTCACTACCGGTGCCAGGGCTATGGCCTGGGTTTGGCACGGCTGTGAATCCCGCCCCTCCCTGGTGTTTCGCCATCCCTTTCCTGGTTTGGTGGTCGCTGGTGAGGCAATGTTTTTCCATCGACCTTGTGTTACTAGTCGGCTACTATTGGCTGGTGCATCTTTGGCTTAGGGTCTTCCTTGACTCTTGGGCCCGAATCTAAAGCCTATCATCTGTTCTTTGGGTCCAAGGAAAAGCCTTGGGCCCAAAGCTGGCCCATAAGAAAATTGAAATAAATTATATAATTTTGAAAGTAGTGAATTTTAATAAATAATTAACATAAATAATTCCCAGCGGGGTCTGCGTTTTTTCCCGCTTGGGCTTCTGGTACATTCGGTTCAGGCGTTGTGTGGCTTTACGTTTAGCTTGACGGGACTTTCTTCTCCGTTTAATGGGGTTCTGGCAGTCGGAGTCGGGATAGGCTTGGGTCGTGGCAGTGTGTATCGAGATGTCTCCTTTCACTACAAAAAAAAAAAAATGAAATTCGCTTCGGCAAAAAACCGTGGCAAAAGACATTCAAGGGGTTGCAAAAGGCCTCTAGCTTCGGCTAAGCTACGGCAAATGGAGGGGGGGGGGGTGGCGAATTGTGGGGTGGCAAAATTTGGTAGCTTCGGCAAATAGTCGTAGCAAAAAAATTCGCGACGGCAAAGCGACGGCTAAGCGACCCCTGTGAAAGACACGACACATTTGCCACGGCAAGCTGCCGTAGCTAAAATGTGGGTGGAAATTAAAAAAAAGAAACTGTTTTTTAGCCCGGATTCTTTAGACCCGGGCTAAAAAGTCCAATATTTTTTTAAAAAAAAATAAAAGAATACACACAATTTACACATAATAAATTTTTATTAATTATACAAAATTTACATATATAATAAAGTTTCATTAATTATACAAAATTTACATAAATATAATAAAAATTTATACGAGCCTGGATGTAAAATTTACATATATAATCAGAAAAAGCTAACAAATACATGAAACCTGATAAGCTTTGAGCTTTTCTATGATTAATCAGAATCAATATATTGATAAGAGCCTACTGGGAGGATACCAAAGAAGCAACAGCTGGGTACAACAACTCAGAAATGCTGCACAAAAAAAGAACGATTTCATGGATTTCAAATTCTTGGATCCTATATCATGTTTTCCTAAAATATTAATCAAGGATTAGCTTTGCACCAAAAAAAAATTAATCAAGGAACAACAGAAGTGATTAATACAGAGAAAAGCCTAAGAAAGTGTAACGTAAATTTAATTTTTTGCAATACATGGGCTATCAGCATCTTGATAAACTCTCAGACCCCAAAAAAAAAGCATCTAGGTAATCTGATCTTACAGCAAATGTCTCCCAAATAGCTTCATCACACATGCTCTCCTCATCCCTAGACACAAGTCCCATGCACATTCTGCAATTAAATTATCAACAGTTGAGTCTTATTGAGGAGAAGCATATGAATGAAAAGGAAACAAATGATCCACAAGATAAGGATAAAAAAAAATGTAAGAAAACATTGAAGACTGTAAAGATTAGCTCAAAATGGGCAAACAAAAATAATAATCATATGACACCAAGTAGTGAAAGAATCATATCGTTCATGCAGAATTTCACAGGTCATGTTTTACACAGATGACCGTTTTTGTTCTTACTCTTGCCTTTTCTCAAAACTTTTTCCTTTTTTACAGAACCATCCTCGAGTTGATTTATAGAATCATGGATCCTTGAACAAATGGAATTAAATAATACTCTCTTAGAAATAATTCACGTGTCTTGATTGAGGCAGGTAGAGAAATTAATCGGTTTACAAAAAGAACCAGTAAATGGATGGAAAAAGAAGTACTTGAAATTGTTTACTAGAATAATTGCTTCCAAGAACATTAAGGGCAAGAAAACAATCTTCAAGTTTATAGTTGCAAGATGATTAATGTTTGAAAACAAATTCATATAAATAAGATGTCACATATAGAAAGAAGAGGAGCATTAACAACACTTCGCATGTATTCGTAGGAAAAACCTTCTCTGGTCATTATAATCATTGATGGCCATCATTCATTATGAATAATAATGTAGTACTCATTGATATTTGCATCTTAGGAAGGGAGAATTTTTCAAATAAAAAAAAAAAGAAGAAAAATGAGCTTAAAATATCGAACTACAAGCGATGATGAAAGCCATGATGAAAACCGGTACAAATAGTGGTACCTAAACTATCTATACTCATTTTACAGTAGGTTCTTATATCACTGATGTATAGAACTTTAAACAATTCCATTTGACCAATCCAATAGACCATCATTTTGTACTTCGATGAAGAATGTTTGCCCTAAACAACAAGTTACGAATACATAAAAACTAAGTTGTTATATTACATATTTCATGAATGCAAGACTGTAATCATCTTAGTTGCTGGTTTTTACTTCTGTTAAGGGAGAAAAAGAATCAATACAAGATCATACCAGCCACTCCAAGCCTTTGTTATAGGTCTGTTAGGATAAAATACACCACAGTAAAAGCCATTGAAACTCGACCTAGCATTAATGTTCAAGTAAGCAAACCAAGATAGATTAAAAAAAACACTGAAGGACACTTACAACAGGATCAGGAGCATCATCTTCCTTGCACATTACCCACGGAACACACTGAATTAGCAACCATTGACTGCAGAAGTGAAAAGACAAAATTCCTTAGAAAATTGATGAGGAATACAACATTAGGACCAATTCAAAATTTGGATAAAGAAACGAAGAAAGCTTGAGGGTTGATGAGATGTGACTTACAGGAGGAATGGAACACGGTTTTGTTTGATTATCTACAACTCTATTAAGTTTCCTTAGGGGTGCATAATTGACTTAATAATGACTAAATGTCATTGTCAGCCCCAAAGTCAAAATATTAAGGCCACATTACGAGACAGATTTCCCAAGAGAAACCGTGATTATACATCTTGCACTTTAAAATGCCAGAATAACAACGAGCAAAGAACTTCTCTAGTCTAGATTTCTTCTAACATGACTCCAAAGAAAAGTAATCTAAACTTGAAATAGCAGTAGCATCAAAATATACAAGGATGGATCAAGCACCTCAGAGCGAAGGTCATCAATTGATGTTGTTGAAAATGTGGGTACCAAATCAGAACCATTGATAATGGTCGTAATAAATTGCTTGCCTGATTCTGCCAATTCCCCTGTCATACAAGCAGCTGCAAGGTCAGTAAAATTTTAGGGGGCAGTTCCATAAGTTGAAAGAGTAAGAGAAAGCAAGATAAAAAAATGCATGAATAACAAAATATGAAGTTTAAGACAAGTCCTAACAGTTTGTAAAGCAATATTTTCAACTAGAGGTCTCAAAATAGCACTTAATCTAGCTCTAAGTAAACTGCAAGTTTGCGTTACAAATAGAGGGCAGTTTTTTTAAAGTGCAAATAGATCACAATTAATAAGATACTATAATCAATAATTCAAGGTAAGGCAATACATTCCAAAATGACAAATGTGACTACATTGAGATCCTGCTTCTCACCCACTCATTGGTTACTAGAAACCATGATACATATGACCTGGATGCATTCATATTTGAAATAACTTGATTTAACCAGCTAAAACTCAAGCATTATTTGGAATTGCAGAAACATGAACTACGTGACAAATTGGGGGAATCTCGGACAGAGTTATTGAATTCAAAACAAACTACTTCGAAGCCTGCCATAAAGTCGAACAGCCAAGAGGACCACCTGTTGTAACACATGGTGATGCTTTATTTCATACAATATAAATGTCAATTCTCTCAGTGAGTTTCTATCACCACCAAGCATGAAGAGAGCGCCAACTTTCTCTAAAGATCTCTCAAAATCCCAACAATCCAAATAAAATCATGACAAATTAGAGGGTGAAATAGCAAGAACCCTAAATTCAGCAAACACAAAACAAACCCTAATCTTGGATGATACTATTTTTAATTCGCTATTTCCCTAAATCAAACCCTAACCAAAAAAGAGTTTGAAGAGATTACCAATAATGGAGATGCTAGAGATCCGAGAAAGAGAGAGGTAGATGGTCATGGACTCATGGCAGCAAACGAACAACACATAGGCGGCATGGGGATGAGCGACGCACATGCGGTGTGGTGGTGAGCGACGCGGGTGTAGGGACGAACGGCTCGCCGACGCCGTGAGGGATTTGCACCGGCGAGATCAGATCTGCTTATCCAAAGGTTGATGGACATAGGGAGAAGGTGTTTCAATTCGTTCAAGTGAGACTGGAGAGAGAAAGATCCGAGGAAGAACGACAGACGAGAGATGGAGAGAGAGATCTCGAGATGAATAAGAGAGGCATAAGGAGGAAGACGAGAGAATGAGATCGAGGTGTAGGCAAAGGTGGAGATCTGGGTTCTTTGGGAGGCAGAGATGGAGACTTTGAGTTCTTCTTTGGGAGGCAGAGGTAATGTTTTTTTTTTTTTTTGAAACGGAAAAAATTTGACCATAGAGCTAAGCTCTATCAGCCAAGAGCATCCTTACGGATGAGACTATGCAACAGAGAGTCATCTGGAGTCCAAATACCGTAATAGGCGGTAGTGATACGGGATAAGCGATCAGCTACCGAATTTGCCTCACGGAAGATATGACGAATCTCAACAGAACCAAAAAAGCCCAGCGAGACTAGACTGTCTGAGACAATCATTTCAGAGTCCCCAGTAGGCTTCCCCATACCTTTCATACTTTTTATTATTGTTAAGTTGTCTCCTTCAATGATAAGATTTGTTATTTTCAGTTCTGTCGCCGCCCTAAGTCCCTTCCAGGGACCTAAACTTTCACAGCCACAGACAGAACTGATTGGAGATGGTCCATTACCGGAGAAAATTGGGGTTCCTACAGGATCACGAATAATGAATCCATAAGAGCCCAAACCATCCGCAGAGAACGAACCATCAAAATTTAGCTTATGTGTTCCGATTGGTGGAGGTTCCCATTTGGTTCTTTTTCTCTTTGATATAGATCTTTGTTTGTCCGCATTTGTGGATGGGTTTTTGCTATTTTTACAGTAGTCTGGGCTGTTTAAATTTGATGTCTTCCAGACATATATTTGTTCCCTTATAAAGGATAATATGCGTCTTATGTCCGGGTTTATGTTTTCAAAAAGTGTTTTGTTTCTAAAGTACCAGATGCCCCACCAAGCAAAGGTGAGATCTTCAAAGTATTTTTTTCCAATTGTATTTTTGATTTCCCATAGTATGTTGTTCAAGTGCTCGTCTTTGCTGAAACAGCCATTCATTTTCCGAAATGTGCCCGGGTTATTTGCAATTAGAGTCTCCCTCGTAATAGGACAGTTCCATAATAAATGGTATAGGTCTTCATAGCAAGAGTCGCAGTGGGGGCAGTTTGTCGGAATCCCCAGGTGCCGAGAAGCTAGTCTGGCAGAAGTTGGAACTCCGTTTTTAAGGATTTTCCATAAGAAAGATTTTATTTTCGGGGGGATATCAAGTCCCCAGACCCAATTTGCGTCTGATGTTTCATGTTTCTTGTGGTTATAAATCATATCAATAGTAGACTTAGTGCTGAACCAACCATTTTTGCTCCATTTCCAATAGAGTCTGTCAACTTGAATGTGTTGTGGTATTGGTATTGTCTTGATAGTTTCAATTAGGTTGTTAGGAATTATTTTTTGTAACTCTGCGTGTAATTTATCTTGATTCCATGTTTTGTTGTCATTGAGAAAATGTTTTATGTTGATTGTATCGTCTATCTGTTGGGTTCCTAGGATAGATGAAATTATGGGAGTATGGCCTAACCACTGGTCTTGCCAAAACTTGATAGAGGCGCCGTCTCCTATAGACCAATTAAGGCCTTGTTTAAACATCGGGATTAGTTTTATTAACTGGGTCCATTGCCAGGAAGAAGTACCTTGCTTTTGATATGTGAGAATGTTTTGGTTTTTAAGATATTTTTCTTTAATTAGTTTGACCCATGGGCTAGTTGGTTCCGCTAAAATCTTCCAGAGCAATTTCATTTGAAGAGCTGTATTCATATCCTCCGAGCTGCGAAGCCCCAGTCCTCCATTTTCCTTGGTTTTGCAAACCTCATACCAACCGATGAGGGGTTTATGGTTGGGTCCCTTGTTCCAGAGAAAGTTTCGGTTGATCTTGTCTAGTTCCGTATGGACTGATTTTGGTAGCATAAAGCATTGCATTATGTGTAAGGGCTTAGCTGCGAGCGTTGTTTTGATTAGAGTGCAACGCCCTGCTTGTGAGAGGCAATTAGCCTTCCATCTGTGAAGTTGTGATTTGGTGTTTGTTAGTAGCTCTGCGAATTCTTCCTTTGTCATTCTTCCTTCTATTAGGGGGCAGCCCAAATAGGTACCCATTTTTGGGGTGTGTGCTATTTCTAGCTCGTTTCTGATTAGATTTTTCTGGGTGGTTGTGACGTTTTTGGATGTTTGGAATTGGGATTTATGTCTATTTACCTTTTGTCCTAAAATAGATGAGTATTCTGTCAGAATTTTGTTTATTTGTTCGCATCCTGTTTTGGTTACAGAAGCAAAGATTACAATATCATCCGCGAATGCCAGGAAAGGAATTTTGTTCCCCCTCGCGTCAGTTTGACTCCTAGGTGGCTTTGTGGTTTCTCCGATTCATGTTGTAACCCACGGGCTAGAATTTCAGAAATTATTAAGAATAGATATGGTGAAAGCGGGCATCCTTGGCGTATTCCCCTTTCTGGAAAGAAGATTTCAGTGGGTTCATTATTTACTAGTACCGAGTATGTGACTGTGGTTATGCATTCTTTGATCCAAAGAGTGAATTTGGGAGAAAATCCAAATTTTGACATAACTGAGAGTAAGAAATTCCAGTCGACCATATCGAATGCTTTTTCCATGTCAAGCTTTATAGCCATCCAGCCTGATTTTCCATTTTTCTTTGAGAAGGAGTGGAAGATTTCGTTTGCAATTAGGATGTTATCTTGTATTGATCTGCCTGAAGAGAATGCGCTTTGAAATGGATTAGTTACTTTAGGGATTACCCTTTTGAGTCTTGAAGCTAGAATTTTGGATATAATTTTGTATGTTGTTGAGCAGAGACTAATAGACCTATAGTGAGAAGTTGTGGTTGGGTTATCTATTTTTGGTATTAATGCTATGAACGTATGGTTTGTTTGCTTTAGGATCCTTCCGCTAAGAAAGAAACTTTTAACTGCTTTGATGACCGATGGTTCCACAATATGCCAGTACTTTTTGAAGAAACCAGCTGGAAAACCATCAGGGCCTGGTGATTTGTCATTTGCAAGACTGAAGACCGCATTTTTAATTTCAGAGTTCGTGACTTGTCTAGTAAGCCATTCATTGTCTTCGTTTGAGATTTCATTCCCTATATGGTGAAGAAGGTTATTTCGTGTTTGTTGCCTAGCATATTGCTTAAATCTTTGACTAAAATCATGCTTGATTAGGTTTCTAATTTCTTCTTCGTTATTAATTATTATACCCGCCGTGGTTTGGAGGTGTTTTATTATGTTTCTATTCCGTCTTCCTGTTGCTATTTTATGGAAGTATTTATTGTTGGCGTCTATGGATTTTATGTGCATTCTTTTCGCCCTTTGCCCCCAATATTTCTGCTGGAATGAAAGGAGGGAGGAGTGCTTAGAAGTGAGCCTTTTGATTTTGTTATCCAGGTTTGGGTTGTAGGCATAGCAATGATTTTTCTGTGATTGTAGAAGATCTGTTTCTACTTGTTTAATTTGCCGAAAAACATTTCCAAAGGTTACTTTGCTCCAGAGCTTGCTTTTTCTTTTAACCTCTTGTAGTTTTTTAGTTAGTTTGAACATTTTCGAGCCAGGGGTGTCTAACCTCCATGCTGATCGCACAACTGTTTCATAGTCAGGTTTCGTTATCCAAGCCATCTCAAACTTGAAGGGCTGCAACTTTGGTTTGCGGTTATCCATGAGTTCCAAAGTGATCTGGGTGTGGTCTGATTTTAGAAATGCATGGTTTTTCGTAATAAGGTTCGGAAATTGTTTTAGGATAGGGTGACTAACCATAGCCCGGTCTAATTTTTCAAAAATGTTATCAGTACCATGTTCACGTTTTCTCCAAGTGTAATCGTTTCCACAAGTCGGGGAGTCTACCAGGTTGAAAGTACCGATAGTGTCCTGGAGTCTTGCGAATCTATTTGCAGAAGGGGTCCTGCCCCCTAATTTGTCGGTAGGTTCTAAAATTTCGTTGAGGTCTCCAAGAATAATCAGCGAGTCTTTAGCATTGTGAATATAGTCTGAGAGAGAGGCCCAGAAATTGCTTTTTTCCTTTGCGTAAGGGGTTGCATAAACGAATAAGATTTCGACATCAATGTTAAGAGCCGTGTTTATATAGTCTGCCTGAATGATTCGGTCCGTCGAGTTTCTAATTGTGAATGTTTCATTATGGAATTGGGATTCTTTCCAAAGAAGGCAAAGCCCCCCCGCAAGACCATTGGAGGGAATGAAATGCATTCTGTCAAATCCCGGCTTCCTCCAGCACTTGTCAGGTGGAGGGTTTGTTAATTTGGTTTCTGCTAACATTAGGATTTTTATGTGCTCCGCTCTAGTTGTAGATTCAATGTGGGTCCAAACATTCTTTCTGCTGAGGCCTCTTATATTCCAAAAGCTAAACTTCATTAAAACCTTTTGAGGGGAATATGGTAGTTTTCTGGGTGAGAACCTTGTTTATAGAAGTAGAGATCCTCCAATTAATGGGTGTTTTGGTTTGATCATGGTTCGGGTAGTTTGTTTTATCTATTATTGTGATCCAAGAGTAATGTATGAATTCGTGATAGATATAATTCAAGCGGGTAATGTGTGCAAGAGTAATAAAACCATTTTTAGTACAAGATAGAACATTTCCCTCATGTAAGTTGCTACTAGTTACAACTAAGGTGTTAATAGATTCAAGATAAAAGATAGATGGAGATTTTAGGTGCTTAGAAGAAACACTGGCACGAGAATAGCTTGTATGGAGATAATTGCATGTAGTAAAATTCCAAGAGTAGTGTATTAAATCATGACAGACATAGTTCAAGTGGTTAAGATGGTCAAGAGTAATCAATCCATTTTGAGTAATACAAGGTAGAACATTGTCCTCATATAATTTGTTACTGGTTACACACGCTGCTACTGTAAAGGAGCAAAGAATCATGTATGTGCCTATTCTTAGGTTAATTTGATGCTTCCTAGAAGTCAAGTAGCGGTGGTAAGATTTCCTATGGATAATATACAAGAGTACAATCTCAAAGAGGATAGCAGAGCAAGTGAAATTATACTCTTCAGTTTGAAGCCACTTAAGCTTACTTTCTGTAGATGCGTGTGCCACTGTCTCTGGTTCAGTAGTATAGTAGTAGATGAAGCGAGCAGGTACAAGACCTTTCCAATGCTCAGTTCTATCAGTTTGGGTCAGCAAGTGAAGGTTACTCCCTTGTATTGAGTAGCATCCCAGCAGTTCCAGTAATGTGGCTTGTATCAGTGTACCCAAAAACTCATGTAGGAAATGATTCAGATAAATTTGCTCGAGTAGAGAGACCACTCGAGCTGAGTTAGTATTTGCGGATAAGTTGATTCCCAACGTAAAGCAGTATAAGACATGCAATTTGCTGTTGTAAGTATCTGCTATAATGAATAACAAGTATGCAACTTCATAATTGTCAGTTTCTATCCAGTTGCATAGAACTGAATACCATACATCAGTGAAAAGAGTTTTGTGTTTATTGGTGAATTTGGTAGCAGATGGGTCTAGTTTCCCTTTCCTGGATAGAATCTTAAACCATGAGCAAAAGATAATAGTATGATATTTGTATGCATATGAAAGCATTACACCTCCTAGAAATGCATAAAAAAGCAAAGTTCTCCTAAAGTATAGAGTAAGGGGCTGTATGTACTTGCACAAGCAATCAAGAGGAGTGAGAATAGCGAATAACCAGTGGTTGGGTAAATTAAGAGGTGGTACATGAGTTTGATTGGAAGCTAAGTATGGTAAATAATAGAGCTGCCAACACTTAAACTGCCATGCCACACAGTAGCAGAAAAAATTAGAAGTGAGGCAACCCAAGTTAACAAGGAAATCCAGAATTAGTTCATAATATACATTTATGGTACAAGCTGATCTATGACAGCTACAGTGGTATGGTTGTAAGTTAATTAACAATATGTCAAAAGGTTTCAGCATAAGGTAGATATGGATAAATTGATAATGGAACAAAACAAAAGCATGATATGAAGCCAGAGTTCCATCAAAAGAATTTTTTAGTGTAAGATCTCCATGAACAAAGGCAAGACTCATATTCATAGCAGATGCAAAATTAAAATTAGGTAAAATCACACTTAGTTGATTGAATTCAGCAGGAAAGTAATAGAAATTATGTAGCATTTTTGTGAGTATAAGCATCAATTTTATAGGTTGTTCAACAAGAAAACAAAGGAGTTTATACTGAGAGAAAATTAATTCATAATATAGATTTTGATTACTTATGAAAGATAGGTTACAGATACTTGGAATAGCAAAGCTAGATGGAAAGATCACCATGTTAGCTTGTGATCTTAGTTTCAGTTTTTCCAAAATAAGAGTGTTGTGAGTTGTAAGATGTATGTGCTGTAATAAGTTTAAGAATATAGGGTTAAATATTAGTGTATTAGTACTGTGCATCAGGAATAAGGGTATACAAAGATCCAGATAAACAGAGATGTTGTATGATTTTAAGCTTATAAGACTTAAAATTATGTACAAGTAATAGATCTTATAATGTTCTAAGTTTACAGTATACATACATGCAAGCCTGATCATGGTAGAATTGTGGTGACTAAACCAAAAGTAAGGTAGGTAGATGCACAAGTAGTTGTAACTAAACCAAAAGTGTGGTAGAATTGTAGTAAGGCAGAGGTAATGTGGATAGGAAAGGTAGATTAGAGTTTGACAAATTATTTTCCATCTCCCGTACTATTTTTTTTATACAAAAAAATAATTAGAAAAAGCTTTGCTACGGGACCTCAGACCTGCCATCGCAAAAGTATGGCAATGGCCACGGTAAATTGTAGCCGTTGCTAGCTGTCGTAGCTAATTTGTTTTTTTTTATAGCGTAGCTACGGAAACCCTTATCGAAGCTACCATCAGTAGCAAAAGGTATCAATTGTCACCAATGGCCATGGCAAGCCCTTTCTGAAGCTAGGTAGCGTGGCAAATTTCATTATTTTTTGTAGTGTTTCTCCGGAAGAATGGTTCCTTGGAGGTTCGTCTTCACTGCCAACATGTGACTCTTGATGTGCCACTGTTGTTGCGGGAGGATGTGTCAAGTATGAAATATAAGTAAAATATAAAGCAAACTGACTCCCTGTCTCAGCAAATAAATACAAGAGTTCCTCCCGTTATAGTAGAAGGCAGTCAGGATCGATCCACGAGGAAGCGTGTCAGCGCCCGCCTTTTCAGTTCAGAAACTCTCGAATTTGACCAGAAGAGCACTCGATATCGACCTATCTAGTCGATATCGACCACTACATCGACAGAAGCTGTAAAACAGAAACAACAAAAACGAAAATAAAAAAACAAACTGGTCGATATCGACCTACTTACTCGATATCGACTGGTGCACAGAGGAACATAATTCATAACCTTCGCAAGACAGAACACGAAATTGATGAAGTAAATCAATAAATTAAAGACTTCCAAGGTCAAGGTTTCAACACCACAACGATAACCATGTAAAATAACACATAAAGACATAAAAGATCATGCTTTTCATCAAATAACTCTCGTCATTAACAAATAGGAGGATAGAGGCTTTCGCATAAACCCTAATTGTTACTAACCCTTTTCACATAATTAATCCAAGTTTGCATTAAGACCACTTTTGCTTCAATAACACAAACAAGGATCACCTTCAAATTTCGCATAAGAATCATGCTCATAGGGAAAGAAGACGAAATCGCATCGAAAGATTGTACCTTTACCGCATCACCTTACATGGCTACCGTCGGGTTCACCCCGACCCTAGAAATTGGGTGACTACTCGCTCTTCATCATCAATAAACTCATCAATAACAAAAAGGAACTAAATTGCATTAAAAATAACCAAAACTTACAACCGAACGAAGCCAAAACCGCTCTCGCAAACTCCAACTCTTCTCGGCTACAAGCTCTCTCTCTCTCTCTTACCTCTATGTAACTAATTGTAACTGAAATTGAATGAATAAAACTCAGCCCCTAAGGCTTTATTTATAGTGTTTATTCCCTGCTAATCTAGGAAAGAACAACTATATCTATATCTAAACTTTCTATCTAAAATATTAAGATAAAACATAGAAATAAAATAATTAAATCTATAAGGAAACTATATCTAAAGTGGATAGATCTCACTTGGACTTGATAAATCTTCCATTGAGTTGATAGAATATCTCTTGCTTCATGTGGAAGAAAGCCAGCTCAGCATTCGGACTCGGAATCAACTCGAAATCGTCCTAGGGGTTGGTCGATATCGACCAGAAGTGGTCGATATCGAGCTGTTTTGCTCTGCTTTAGCTTTTTTCACTCGATATTGGCTCCTAGGAGGAATGTCGACCAGTGTTGACTCGATATCGACCAACATAGGTCGATATCGACATATCTTGTTTTGCTCCCATTCTCTGGTCGATTTCTGGCATTTCGGCTCGTTGTAATCCACTCGATATCGACCTAGACTAGTCGATATCGACCTCTTTGTGATTTTTCTTCCTTTCTCCGAATTGTTGTAAAACGCCTCGATTTCTGCGAAATTAAACAGAAACTAGTGTAGATCCCATAATTTGGCAAATAAGCGTAAACTACATAGAATCTGTACTATTCTAGCCCAAATGTATGAAATGCATGCAGAAATCAATATAAAAGTAAGTGTAAAACATGGCAAATTAGGCTCACAATAGTCGCTGGCCTACGGTGTTTCTTCAGGGTTGCGCTTGACTTCGTCTTTTGTCTACGTCTTCATCTTGTTCGGTGTAGTTGTGTTTTGTTTCGCCATTCTAGAGTTCTGGCCTATATTTTACGCCACTTTGTATTTTTATGTTTGTTTGACGGTTACCCGTCTATCGAATTGTCGGCCTTCGAGGTTCTGATTTGTCTGACCTCGAATTTTTTTCCTAATAAAAAAGAAGAAGCATGTATTTATGTTTAAAACAAATAAAAATAGGGTGTTTTGCTAAAATAACCCTTTTGGATGCAAACTTTGCACGCCTAACCCCATCCGGAAAAAAATTGCACAATTCCGAATATCTGGATTTTTGGTTCAGCCTGTAGCAGGCAATGAAGGGGAGACTAGACACTGTGAGTTTGGCAGCTGGAAAATTGAGAGACAGAGAGAGAGAGAGAGAGAGAGAGAGAGAGAGAGAGAGAGAGAGAGAGAGAGAGAGAGAGAGAGAGAGAGAGAGAGACGGAAAAGCGAAGAAAAGACAAAGAGAGAGAGAGAGTGTCTGTGTGAGAGAGATGTGCGTGTGAGAGAGAGAGAGGGAGAAAATCTTGAGCATTATTGACAAGACAGGTAGAGAGAGGGAGAGAGATGGAGAAGGGGGCTACAGTAAAAAGGAGGGAACCAGATGGTTCCCGCCCAGCGATGGCGCCAAAAAAAAAAAGGGAAAAGGGAGGGAGGATGGGGAGGGTATATAAGCATTAAAGAATTTCTGAGGGAAATCATTAGTCCCCATTAATGAATTGCAGGGGAAATAGAACTTGAAGAAGGGGAATGGTCGGCGTGGGATTTGAAGAAAGAGGGTTGGTGTCCAATGATGTGTGGTCTATATAAGGAGATCAGAGGAATGATGGGCGTCATATTTATTCACAAAATCTGAAGAAAGAGAGAGAATCCATTGAAGAAGAAGCAAGTGGGTCTGGGTTCAGTAAACGGTTTACTTGTACGAAGCCACTTTTCACTGGACAGTTTAGTCGTACCCACAGGACACATGTTGGAAGTTACTGGACATTCATCTGGTCGGACATAAAATGGGTAAGTGTTGTCTCTATGTATGGTAAGTGTTGTTCATATGTAATTACTGCAGTACAAAATATTTTCTGTCTCCCTATGTAATGCAACAGGGGAAAAATCATCAGTTTGTATAACTGTATTGTTTGGAGGATGGTGGGCGTGTAAAGGCGGCACTTGGGTCTTCACGGGGTCATGGAGCCAGAAAGCCATGCTGGTGGACGAAAGGATTGACTATGTAAATCTGAAGAAACAGGTGATGGACAAGTTTAATGTCGATGGGAGGAGGAATGATGTGGAGCTCACATATGTAAAGCCAAAGAAGGAAGGGTCCAAGCCGTTTGCTATCGGGGATGACGAAGACTTGGAGGCCTACAAGTTTGTAAATGGGCTGTCTGGAGAACGAAATTGGCATATCGACCTCAATGTCTCCCTGCGACGCAAGGTTGGTGGAGACGTGGCAAAAGCACAAGGATCGACAACGGATGACTCAGACGGTGGTGGTTTGTCTCCTGCGGGCTTGGAGGATTTCGTTAACTGGTCTGCTCGTGACCCAAGAAGATCACCCAAAGACGGATCCCCCCTTGGGGCTTGACGGAGAAGACGAAGATTTGGGAGCAAAAATTATCGAGGTAAACCAAACGGCTGTCCAGTTGGAATCATCGGATGTCCAGTTAACCCAAACATCCGTCCAGTTACAAGAAACTTCTTACCAGTTAGGGATAAGTGAGGAGTTGGAGTTGGAGTTTGCGAAGAGGGAAAACAATGCCGACGCAGTTAAACGTGGGAAGCATGTCATTTATGTCAGCAATGACATGAAAGATGGAGCAATTGCCCTTGGTAGCTCCTCCGACGAGGATGATGCAATCCCAAAAGTGGTTAAACCTGAACACGGTAGTTATGGTCCGACGAAGTCTTGGTCATGGGATTATGAGGCGGAGCGAGCGGTGAGGGAAGTCGAGGAAGCATACGAAAGACGAAAATGGAAGTCGAGAGCTTTTCCGAAGCCTGCTGAAAGTGAACCAATGGTGGCGAGGAACCCATTGGAACCCAGCCAGTGTGGTATTAAGCTCCGGGAGGGACAAATGTTTCAGAGGAAGGAGGATATGCAAGAACTCGTAACGTGGGCGGGTCTAACTCGCTGCTTCACGACGAAGGTGAAGAAGTCAACGACGATCTTGTATGTTGCAGGGTGCGCTGCTCCCAAGTGCAAGTGGTCATGTCGAGCTTCGACTTACAAGGAAACGGGGTTATGGATGATCCGAAAGCTTGTGGACGAGCACATGTACTCGCTGAACGAGGCGGTCAGACAAAAACGCAGTGCGACATACACGCAGCTGGGGCGGCGCATTGTCGAAAGGTATGTGACCCAATACGTAAATGGACACACAACAATTGTAACTGGACACCAACCTATACACTGAACATATGTTAATAAAAATTGGACACACAACTATCTTAATTGGACACACCTGTTTGTGAATGGGCATGTGCAGTTTCGGACGGTCAAAGAAGCCCCTCGATCCGGACCACGTGCAGAGGATGATGAAGTCGCAGCTGAGGGTCACATGCAGCTATTGGAAGGCGCGCCGAGCCCGGTTGGGTGCGAGGGACAACGTGTACGGAACGGAAGAGGAAAGATATCGGAGAATGTACTCGTACATGTACATGCTGGAGCAGGCCAACCCTGGGACGTACACGAGGATAGAACGCGACACGGAGGGGCGATTCAAGTATGCGTTTGTGAGTCTTGGAGCGTGGCGGAGGGCTATCCCCAACCTACGAAAGGTAAGTCCTTCCGTAAATGGAACATGACGCTCATCTACTTTCAACATGACGCTCATATTAATACGTTATGACATATGTTTGATTAGACATGACACCTCTAACGCCTCAAGATGTTTATTCTCCAGGTTATATCGGTGGATGGGAGCTTCTTGAAGGGGAAATTTCGAGGGTGCTTGCTATTTGCTACCGCACAAGATGCTGACCACCACCTTTACCCCGTCGCCTTCGCCATGGTTGACGGCGAGAATGATGGGTCTTGGGGGTTCTTCTTCAGGCAGATGTTGCATGTCGTTGAAGACATGACTGATCTGGTGTGGGTATTTGACCGCTACATGGGCATCCTGAAGGGCATACGGGATAGCTACACATTCGCGAAGCACGACATATGCACATATCACTTATTTCAAAACGTCCGTTTCCGATTCAAGTGCGGGGGCTTGCAAGAAGAGTTCATGACGATGTGTAAAGCTTACACGTACGAGGAGTTCCAGGCGTTTTACTCGGATTTCTGTGCACGGGTTCCCGGAGCGGGTCAATATCTGAAGAAGGCCGGGTTCAGCAACTGGGCAAGGACTTTCTACACCGGGAATAGGTACAGCATCACAACCACTAATAACTCCGAGTGCTTGAACTCGGTGTTCAAATATCCTAGGGATTTGCCGCTAACAGCCCTTGTAGATGCCATCCTTGAGACCGTCGGCACGTGGTTCGCCAAACATAGGAAGACAAGCGTCGAGCAGGGGAAAGTCGTAAGCGACTGGGTTGGTAACGCCATCAGAGCAAACTTCGTGCAGTCCCTTTCCATGGTCGTCAGACAGCTGAGTCCTCATGAGTTCGAGGTACGCAAGGGAACCTCCAACTGGCTTGTAAACCTAACAGGACGTTTATGCAGTTGCAGACGCTTCAACGTCAACCAGTACCCATGCGCGCACGCAATCGCAGCATCCCAATTGCACGGGGTGGATGTGTACTCGCTCATCAACGACTTGTACAAGGTAGACGCGTGGCGTGCGTGCTACAAGGACGTGATCTACCCAGTCCCATCACGAGACACTTGGAGGGTACCCGAGGCAATCGCCAATGAGACTTGCCTCCCCCCCCCCCCCCTATCAAGTTACGCCCTGGCAGGCCGAAGACATCTAGGTACCCGTCTCAATGGGAAAGGAAGTTCCCGAAACGGCGCCGCACCTAGTAACCGCCCGCGACATACTTGGTCGATCATATGGATATTACATGACGGACACATATTTTGACATGACATATAATGGTTAAGACATGACAGTAGGTATTTACCACGTTTTCTAATCATGGCTCACTTATTCGGAAACGTTATCGCTCCCCCTTTTACATTGAAGTATGAACTTCATCCGTGTTTTGTAATTAAGGCTTGTTGGGCTTGGGTGCAGCTATTTCAGTTTGTACATGACATGCAGTAATATTAACTTGCCAGGTGATATTTTGGACATGACATGTTGTAATTGTCAGTTTCAATGGAAATGCGGACGACATAAATATATAAGTGTCAACCATCGTACGATCTACATGATAACATAGTTTCAAAATCCACATGACATCATAGTTTCAAAACCTGAGCCCTAGGTTTCCCAAAACGACATACCGTCGATACCAAAGTCAACCAAATAAAATCCTACGAAAACACAAATGTGCAAGCCACCAACAACATGTCCAGACAACAGTACAACCAACAATGTTCTTGTAAATGGAGACGGAGGCAATGACTACTGAGGATCGGGGCTGGGTCGGAAGGAACCGTGGTAGATGGCGACACAGAGGACTAGGCTGTAGGCATCGATAAAGGCGCCGTCCACCCCTTTGAATAAGCGGTCGCCTGATGCGAGCATCTGCATGAAACGGATAGCGTAGGGGCCGGAGTCTCCTCTGCATCCCAAAAAGTATATGTGTCAAACCAAATTCGCAGCAATTACACTATAAATCAGAAGATGGACAACGACGACTTACGATTGCTTGTTCTGAGGGATCCCCTTCACATGGTTGTACTTGAACGGCTGGGGCAGTTTCCCTACATGCTTGGCGTGCAGCTCTTGGTGGCCATTCATCAGCGGGGGCAGCGTGTGCGTGATGGGCTTCAGAAGGCCGGGCAAATGTCGCTCAAGAGTCAGACGAGTGTCCGGATCATACACGCGGACAGTCCACTCGACCAGGTCGATCTCTAGCACAACCCAGTGGTTGTCCTTCAGATTCCAGGGGGCCAACATGCGGTCGACGCTGGCCCAAGGCTTCGGACACCGCTCAGGCAACATACCACTGAAGTACTACTCCAACTCCTCGTCGACGTTCATGTCGGTATGTCTCTGCAGCAGTACCCCGAAGTAGGGGTCGACGACTGTGACGCCTGCGTACTTCGACTCACTGGCTACCTCCTTTCGGAGGATGCTGCATGCTTGGTCGATATGCTGCAAACAAGGAACACGTGTCCAGTCAACAACAAAATTGTCATGTTATCGGAGCACGGGTGGGCGGACATTACCTCTGAGCCCACCATTTTCTTTGGCGTTTTCAGGTCCCCGAAGAATTCCCTCTAGAGGAGGGTGCCCATCATTGTACGTGCGGGGTCAGTCCCTTCGGCGTCATCGTTGGTCAACCACACGGAGAAGGCGTCCACGTCGGCCCTGGTCGTCAGGCCTAAGGCCACGACATCAACCCCCACAATGACCTTCTTCCCCTTGGCGGCCCGCGACTTCTTTAGCCCCTTCGTCACTTCGTCAACCACCTCCTTTTCCTTGTTCCCCTTCTCGACACGCGGCTTCTTCACCGGCTGAGTGACTTCGTGGCCATCTAACGTCGTAGGCGCTCGCCTCACCCTTCCCCCATTACGCTGAAGGGGAACGACGACCTTATCATGCGCCTCCTATGGTGGTAGACATGACACAAACTTAAAACAACATGACAGATACGTCACATCACATGACAGTACCATTAACACGACCTGCTTCAGGGGTTGTCTGTGTCGTGGGTTCTTCTGGCTCGGAGATGGTTGCCGTGGCCCCAGGCCCTTTGGCCTCAGTCTTAGAGCCCTCAACTAACACCTCATCCACATTAGCCTGGTCCTACTACATGACAGCAAACGATTGTTGACATGAAAACTAATGTACTTCACATGACACTCGGCGTCAGATGGCTTACCTCAGCGGTTGTGACGGTGGTGGCTACTACTGGCTCAACATCGGTCGCTCTTACCATTTCCCCTTGCCCTGTACTATTAGTCTGACCTTTTTCCTTCAACACTTCATCACCCTATACAAATATGCGAATGAACTTAGTGTTGACACCATTGTCAACACTGACATCGCAGTACGATAGGGATGACTTACCTGTGTGGTGGGTGTTTCTTTGGGGGGTTCTTGTTGATCAGCATCCTTCTCCATTTCGGTGTCCCCATGGCCTGGTCCTTTATTCTTACCCATCTCTTTTAGATTATGAGTTCGTGTCACCGTCATTCACAAAACTGACATCACGGTTTCAGTTAGAGTACTTACCTCAGAGGTTGTCTTGGTGGTTTCATCTCCATCTGCATCGGTACCCGATTTCTGGCCCATTTCCTTAATAGTTTCCTCACCCTGCGCAAATATGGGAATGACGTTATCATGACGCCTATATTGTTATACATGACGCCTATATTGTTATACATGACGGTTATGGATACTGACATGACAAATTGAACATCTTACCTCCTTTGACTGCAACTCAACATCTTCGGTTTCCTCCCCATGGGTTCCATGCCTGTTCTGCGAGTGTGTCACCTCGTCATCGCCTCGCTTCTTCCCCCTCACCTCCCTTCTCAGCTCCTGTATCGCCGCCTCAACCCTTTGCATCCTCTCGTTAAACGTTGCCATTATGCTCCTCCCCAGATCATCCACCTTAGACAAAATCCTTGACACATCCACTTGGGTAGCCGTCGTACTTCCCTCACCCTGCGTGCCTGACCCGGATGCTTCCGTCGTGCTCGACTCATGTATCGCTTTATACTCCACCACGAGGTCGTCGAAGAACTTATTCGGCTTCTTTGTCACGAAGATGGCGCCAAGGATAGCCCCCTTCCTCACCTTCTCGGCATCCGAGAGGAAGACTGTCCGAACAGCGTCGACCTCGTCGAATATGTCCAACTCGTCCTTCGACTGCTGGATGAGGGAGGCAAGAGAATCGTACATGATATTGTGCTCTTTCGACTTATACCGCAGGCACCGAGGGTAGATTATGTCGTCGCTGGTGGCAGCAAATTGTCTTGCAACTGGGCGCAGAGCCTCGTACACCCACAACTACAAACAAAAAAAAAAAACAGGTGATGACATGTTGACACTTTGCATTTAATCGTGTTCAGTTTGCATTTTACAATGCAAAGTGCCTATGTTCAGTTACCATGACTCAGTGTCCAGTTTATATCATTATTTGTCATGTGAGCTTTATTTACATACCTGGAAAGCAAGGGGGAAGCTGGCTAACAAGTACGACGGGCGAGAGCTGCTGACCCTGTGCTGGAGCTTGCGCTCAACAACCCGATAGGGGAACTCGTGTGGGTTCATTCGTAGCACAGTCGCCCCCACGGGTAACGCAAGATCGCCTCAGTGTCAGACACCATGTTCACAACCCACCCTTTAATATAGTTGCGGGGTTCCTTCGCAAAGAGCACCGCCTCCACCAGCATTATGAGCGCGAACTTAAAGCGCTTGGCAGCGGAACGCTCGGACTTCATCGCCACTTTGTACTCCGTCTCGAAGTCCTCCATCCTCATCTTCTCCGCCCCTAAGAACTCTAAGCAGGCAGCCTTGTCCGCCTCAGTGTCCACGGTCCGCAGCACGTTTGACGAGCACTTCAGTCCAGGTTTCATGCTCTTTTTTCGACCGCAGCTGCCGCTACACGACGTAGTGGACTAGCTGTGTTGAGAACTCAACTTTGGCACCGAGCCTCGCAATGCCGCCAAACTGGCTTTCACACAGACGCTTCCAGTCTGAGGCGGTCAGGTACCGGTCTAGCATTAAAAGGACCTGGGGCCTGGCGTATTGGTTGCACCTACACTTGAAATGCCGGTCCTCGGAGACGGCATATATCGCCTGCACTGTGGGGTGGAATGTTAGAGCGACTCATCTGTAAAACACTCTACCCTTGATCGACACTACCCAAACCATACCTTGCCTGTTGCCGATGTATGTGTTATCCTTCTTTCTCCTGAACCACCCATGTTCTTGTTTGATACCCTGCAGGTTGGGGAGCAATACTTTAGCATTCTGCAAACATTTGCACATTATCATCACACCAGTCACAATGCACATGACGGTAAGTTCATATAACATGTCATCTGACCATTATAACATGACAGAAACCATATCTTACCCTATACTTATCACACTCCAAGTACATTTCTAGCCTCACCATATCTTACCCTATACTTATCACCTGAGCATTGTAACCATTTTATAGCTTCCACAAAATATACGTCGCACAAGTTTGCATATAAACATGACAGGAAACCTATTAAACATGTCAACTAAATATTCAAAACATGACATGTTACAATATAACAGCATTTACATTCAATAACTTGTTCCTGAAATTTTTTTACCCACATAAACGTTCCCCAATTTCCCTCTATCTATAAAAATCTATCCAATTTCCCCAATTTCCCCAATCTCACCAATTTCTCCAATTCCCACATTTTCCCCAATTTCGCCAATTTCCCAAAATTCACACAATACATGTGTCGATTTCCCCTAATTTGCTTTCCCATTCAAGGCCTTTACCATATCATCACGGCAATGATACTTCCCTTCTCTCCCCGTCTTGAACACCCCCCCCCCCCCGTTCCCACATTTCCACCCATTGTTTTCATACTTGACGCCGGTTACATCCCACATGACAAGGGCGGATATTCCACCCGTTCTTTCATCCAATTTCAAACCATGACAAACAAATTAGGTTCTTCAATTGGTCCCTCCTCCTTTCAATTTCTGCAATCGGTACTAAATCGGTAGAGTTAGGGTTTACTTACTTGAAAACCGTCGGTCCCTCTCTTCTAAACGCTGTCGGGGTCGTCTTCTACACGTTGTCGGGTTTACTTGCTTGCAAACCGCCGGCTTCTTCTCCTCCTTACTTCCAGGTTCGTCTTCTTCCTTGGGCTTCTTCTTTTTCTTTGTCGTATCTCGAATGACGGTTTCGTGCCTATTGCCCTCCCTCCTCTCTGTTTTACACACAGTTGGAAGTGACAGGTTTTTTAAAAACTGCCCTCTCTCTCCTCCTCCCTCCCACGCTCGCTCTCTCCCTTCTTTAATTACCCACAACCACCGGTTTCAACCCCCTTCTTTCAACCGGTTGCCTTGCAATTTTTTAAAGGGGGGGGGGTCTAACCCTTGCAATTTGAACCGGTTTGTGGGTTAGGCGTGCAAACCAAACCGGGGCAAAGGTCATTTCCTTTAATTCCCTCATAAAAATACAATATACTATAAACTTGAAAAAGTTTATAGTTATAGAGGACTTATTTTAAATATATATTTTTCATTAATATATTAGCATTATAATTTTATTACTAATAATTTTTTATCTCTTGGAATTCGATAAATATATAAGCAAAACAAAAAATATATGCAATTCAACTATATAAGCAAAAAAAATGACCATTGCTTTACAAATGCATGTGTTTAGGTTTAAAGCAAAAAAAAAATAAACTATTTAATTATAGAGATTTGATCTCTTACCAAGATGAATTGGAACTATACAGTCTATATCTATAACCAATAAGCTACTACAACTTTTTGATTTGTTAAGCTAATATCAAATATATTTATATATTATATTTATTTGTAAGTATTTAATAGATACAATTAATGAGATTTCACACGAATAATCCAACTCGAACCATACCCGACTCATCTGACTGCCAACTCTAATTTTTTTACGGAACAGTACAATTAATTCAAGGGAAAATTTGCTCAAATATCCATTTAGAAAACCTAATTAGTTAAATGTCCACATTGAAATAGATATTAAGTAAATGTCTATAAATTTTATTTAATCCCTAAACTACCCTTATTATTATAATTTAATCTAAAACCTCATCTCTATCCATTTCCTTTCCATTGTATTCTATTCTCTCTCGTGTCAAATCTCAGAGATAGCTCATCCTCCTCCTCCTCTCTCTCTCAATCAGAATCAACGACGCCATCGAGTCTAATTCATCTGTCAATTGTACGAATTTGGCACTCTTATAGCATGAATTTGGCGCTCTGATAACTCATTCTCGTCCGCCAATGGAGTACCGTACAATTTCTCCAAGATCGGGCCGTTTTCGATCATTGGCAGCGACGAATCGAGCGCTACTGAGAGGTCGAAGCTCCAAGCACCTCCAATTGCTCTTGATTTAAGCCATTTTGCCGTCGAGGCTGCGATTTCTGCCATCCAAGAAGCTTCTCTTGCTGCTGCTCTTTTGGCCTCGACGTTTCGGTGCTTTTTTGGTCTCTCTTGTGGTCGGCGTTTTCCTCTTCGGGCTGCACCGCATGCACACCGTGTTTCGGAGCTGCGATGACTAGTTCTTGGATGTGGATGATATATGTTGTTGGTTAGTGTTGATCTAGTAGGGATAGATATGTGTACCACCAACGTCTTGTGATGCTTGATTATGCGCTTTTGAGACATTTGGGTAAATTGATCTTATGTTCTTAATTTGTTTTGTCTATGTGACACTTTTGTAGTTGAATCATGTATAATCCCCAAATATATAATCGAATGGTACATTTATTCTTCCCTTGATTTTGGAATATAGTGGAATCATGTAAAAAAGTTTTCCTAGGTTTTTCCTTTGATGACATCGAGCAGTGATGACACTCATATTTGAAATTTGTGATTACGTATACTGACCACATGTTTTTTTGCTTAGCATTAGCCCCTCAAGGAGCTGTGCTTCCATTGTTCTAGAGTTTTCCTCTGGTAACAGTAGTGATTACACTGTTTTTACCTTTTGGTGACACTACTAATAACATTTGACCATTCTTTCACTTGGTACACTGGTGGTGACAAAACTTGGTACGCTTGTGGGTAACACTGATAAGGGTGGTGGCAGTGGCCTCGTAAAAAAATGTAAAAATAAAGAAGTTGTCACCACATGTGTCACCAATAGTGTTACCACTGATAAGGGTGGAGACAATGACCTCGTAAAAAAAACTTTAAAAACAAAGCTGTCATCGTCACCCAAAATAAAGTTTTCACCAAATGTGTCACCAAGAGTGTGATAAGATTGGTGACACTATTGGTGACAATGATCTCGTAAAAAAAGCTCTAAAACAAAGATTGACCATTTCGATGATAATTTTTTGTGACAATCATTGGGATTATTTTAATGATAATTTTTGGTGACATTGTTCTATAATTGGTGATAATGTCTGATGACAATGTTATATAGTTGGTGAAAATGAGATCACTACCATTGTCATTTGGTAACAATTTATTTATACGTGTTATTATGTCAATATCTAAATAGTGACACTATTTGATGACAATAGTTAGTGACAATATATGTGGTCATAATTGCAGTGTTAAGAATCTCGCAATGATAAATCAATTGTCATACAAAAATCTTTGTCATTGGAAAAATCAATTGTCATAAAAAAATCTGTCACTGGAAAAATTGTCACAAAGAAAAAAATCAATTATCACCTGAAAATTTCCCCCAATTGTCACCAGAAAAAAATAAAATAACCCAAAAAAAGACAATTGTCATCAAAAAAAATATCACAAACAACTATCACCAAAAATAATTGTCATCAAGTGTAGACATTGATTGAAATGGTCAATGTTGACTAGTCAATGCCAAAATTAAAAATAGTCAAAAGGGGAAGGGATGAGAAGGAAGGATAAAAGTGTCAAATATGGACAATTACCTAATTTTTAAAAAAATAAACATTTACATAATTATGTCAATTTTTTTTGGACATCTACTAAATTAAACCTTAATTCAAAGATATTTTATATAATATATCAAGGGGCCTTTGTTGAAGTTAGATCCATCTGGGACAATACTCTTATAGCACATGAATTTTTTCACACTTTTCACAAACAAAAAGGTAAAAAGGGTTGGATGGCGTTAAAACTTGATATGGAGAAAGCTTATGATAAAATCAATTGGAATTATATTGAAGCAAATCTCACCAAATTTGGATTTCATAAAATCTGGATTAACTGGGTTATGAAATGCCTAACTCGACTGATCAATTTGGTTTGCTCAGAGCAACGCTGTTCTTTCTTTGCTCTCTCTTCGCTCTCTTGTTCCGTTCTTCGCGTCTTGCTCTCTCTTCGCTCTCTCGTTCGCTCAGAGCAACACTGTTCTTTCTTTTTATTTTTTTTAATTGCAAACTAAGGGAAAATGAAAAAACTGTTAGATTTAACCAAAAAGGGCACGAGGCGAAAAAAATGAAAACCACAGGGGCACCACGCGAAATATGCAAAAGAGTTGTATACCTCGCGAAAATTGCAATACCCAAGGGTACCTCACGAAATTTCCGTTTATTTTTTTATGATTTTTTTTTTAAATGAATTGTATTTTAAGGGTGTGTAAAAAATGCACATTTCACCAATTGAGCAAATTGCTAAAAACTTATATGTATTTTTACACATCGTGTATAAATGTGTACATTTTGCACAAAATCATCGTGAATGATCTAAGGCGTTCTATTGTTTGCTTACTTACCAAAAAAAAATAAAATTGATATAATAAAAAAAACTTTATTAATTAATTGCGGAGGAGCCTTTCCCTTCGGAAGTCTGTCATTCGGATTCGGAGGTGTTTGGGAGACAAAATCTCAGAATTTATGCAACAGTTAAACGCATTCGACGCACTTCAGCATCAATCAATTAGCCACCTTTCCATCGCCGCAAATACTCTTTCCGTTGGCTGCGAAGATCCACCAATTTTCCAATGGGGACGGGTTCTTCGCCTGACTTTGGCAGCTTACTTGACAACTGTAAGGAGCTCGATCGCCTCAGGAAGGAACAGGAGGAAATCATCACTGAGATCAATAAACTCCACAAAAAGCTTCAAACTTGTAAGCCTCTATCTCTGTCGCTCTATGTTGACCACGATCCTCGAGGAATTCATTACCAATACTTATCCTTCGGATATGTAATTCTATCAAATTCAGGTTTGGGGGTGCTTATTTGGGCGACTTTGGAATTGCGTTCGTTTTTTTCTTAATTTTTTTTCCCTTTTCCCTTGCACTTTCTTCCGGCCGCTGCACTGGAAATTCTAAGGAATGACATTTAGCTCTTTAATGAAGTAATACATGTTTGTTCTTCATAACGAGGGCTTGTCTTTGGTTTCCTTGTCATTTTCTAGTGTGTTGGAGTTATGGATTTGGTTTGCATTTTGCCCACTTTTGTAGTAATTGCTTATGAATGGTCGTGGTAGAGAAATTCGAAAGGGAATAAATAAAGGAATCAACTTTAGATGGGTGAATGAAAAGGAGAAAAGGCTTTTGGCTGATTCAGTTTCTAGGTGAGAGAAGAACTAGATGACGGCTTGATATCAACCTCGAGTGACCTATTAATAAGTGTTTTTCATTGATGATTAGAAGTGAAAAATTAACTGATCCAAGTTGCTGAACTTTTATGCATGAGAAGCCACAAGGGTACCATAATGTGTATTACACAGTTGCAAGAATCATTTCCAGCCTAGTCATCTGAGGAAAAAGTGACTATTATTATAAACAATATCCAAAATTCTGTAAATGATGACACTTGGTGGCTCTTGTTCAGAAGTACAAAATTTTTCGATGCAATTTATCTTGTATATATATGTGTGTGTGCGTTTGCACACACATGGTTTTTCTAGACATCCCAAATACTTCTGCTGGATTTTTTGAGTCTGTGATTCATGCAAAGCCTTCAAAGGAGCACTATCCATATCTTAGCACACTTCCAAGTTTGTTTATTTAGGTAGTTAAAGCTTATGATTCATCTCTTTTTTTTTCCATAAATAAGTGAATCCTCTAGTTCATTTTATCACAAAATACCTGCAAGAAAGAAAAATTGTTTCGAGTTGATATATGCAGTTGCTAGTTCACTTATTTATCCTTAAAAAACATAAATGGAACTGACGATATCCAATATCATCTCTTACCGTTCCACATTTCTTCTGAACTTTTTTGTTTAATGAAGATCAGACAGTTGAGCTCAAATAGAAATTAGTACTTTTTTGGCATTACTTTACTTTGTCAGCCTTTTAGTGCATAGTCAATTATCATTATGCAATCTTGCTAAAGATCATTACGTTTTTCTATATATTCTATTGAAGGATGTTGAGTCTATATATACATGTCTAGAAAACTATCTTAGCAAACTATTCATGATATCTCATGAAACTACAAGAGGATCCCTATGATTAAGCTAATCATATACAAAATAAATTCCTAAAATAAAGTTAAAAGAAAATAAAATCCCTAAATAAAGCACATTGAAATTGTTTGCCCCTTTGTTCTTATTAGGATGTTTTTAACTATGCAGCATGATTATACCTGGTAGATTTATAATACCATATAAATACCGCATATAAATATGATGTGCCAAACAGGGCTATAATCGACTAGAAGAGAATTATGTTTTTGTGTAGATTTTTGGAAGGTTGATGAGTCTATATATACTAGTCTAGAAACTATATAAGGGAACTTTACTTTTTATGATCTTGATATCTTATACGTAATAGGATCCCTGTAATTAGTCAAATTATATACAAAATAAGATCCCTAGAATGAAGCTATGCATAATGCAGTCCTATATAAAGCAAATCTGATTTTATTTAGTAATACTTTACATTGCTTCCTTTAAATTTCCACTTTATGAATTTTTATTTGTATTATCTCTTGATGGAAAGTTGACTTGTTTGTTGAAGTAATTCAAGATTAATTGTTCTGTTGGTAGCTGATTGTTTTTTTCATGATGACAATTTCACGTGTCATATTTTTATACCTGTTTATCAGCTATGACATTGACTAGAGCTAGCTCACAAATTGGCATCACGAAGCACCATATGCTTGAATTAGCTTTCCCTTTTCATTTGAGTGGATGTCGGGGGTTATTTTCTTTCTCTGTACACTTTCATAATCCTTTCATAAAATGCAGTAAACATGATTGAATAGTGTAATACTCCATTCGTCTCAAAATTTAAGTCGTTTTAAGATTTTACACAAGTTTTAATAAAACACTCACCCCTCAATCAACATCATCATTCCACTAATTTTTTCATAAATTTTATTGTTTTTTAATACCCACTACATTTTTTAACCAATCAAAATCTTTTAAAAAGTCAACAACACACAAATCGATACAAATCATTACTGTCTCTTACCTAGAAAACCTAAAATGACATCTATTTTGATACAAGAATAAACACCTAATATGACCTAAATTTCGAGACGGAGGGAGTATATTTCTTAACTGAAGGACACTTTCTGCAATTTAGTCCCAACCTGACACTATAAACTAATGGTGAAGTGGAAACCTAATAATCTAATATTAAATACTTTTCTAGAACAAATGCTGAATAGGGACCTCATTTTCAAAAGTGCAGGAGTAGGACATATTCTTCCTTCACTTAGCTCCATAGAAATATAATTGTTGCTTCAGCGTGCTTCATGGCATGAGTTTAATTACTGATATTCTTTGCCTTGCAGCTCCAGAGATAGTTGAGAAGCCTGGTGATACTTCTTTACAACGTCTGAAAACACTGTACGTGCATGCCAAGGAACTTTCAGAGTCTGAAGTGAGGTATTCTATCCTCGTATACTCTTATATAGTGGTGTTCGGGTTCCATTCAATTGAGCTGTTTTATTTACCACTTATTCCATGAGATTCCCAATAAATACTTCTCATTCATGCAGTGTTTCCAATGCATTGTTAAGCCAATTGGATGGTCTGTTGCCTACTGGACCCCCTGGACAACAGCGAAGAAGAATGGGTGGGTGCTTGAGCTTAATATTTAGTTTGCTTCCTTCAGCATTTTTGTTAGGCTGCAGAGTGGGCCTTCAGTGAGGATCCCTGCATCTGTATGTAATTGGTGTTGTGTATGGAAGTTCTTGATTGAAAGAATATGTTTTCCAAAATGCAATGTTCATTTTGTACTGGGCTCTTTAGTTCTGAGGCTACCTAAGTCACCTAATGATGAGGAAGGATATGTTGAAATTGTCTAAGTCGGTGCAAATGTTTTGGTATATTTTGTAGCTTCCTTTAAGGATACAGAAGATGCCTTTAATATGTTAAAAAAGGAGATTTGAAGCAGTGATTTTTCTTATAGTGGAGTATTTTGAACCCTGTAGCTCTGTGTTACGCGTCCAGGGGTGAAAAAGTATGTACTTTGTGATATACTTTTATCTGTTCTTTTGGATATCTTGGAGATTGTCACTGTAAGCTTTGTGGTGGGGATGAAACCTATTTGGTGGTTATCAATAGGAGGACAAAACGAGTGAATTGGGTTTAGTTTGGTTCATAATGGTTGGCATGGATAATGATCCCTTATATGAACAATTTTCCTAATCCCTGTGTTGTCTATAACAGCTGGGAGTGTGGAGAATATCGGAAAAGCATGTGTGCTTATCAATTAAAATGGTATCTTTTGAGCCTGTTTTGTACAGGGGTACAACGTACTTATAAAGGCAGTAGGTCTCTGCGTATTGGGTATGAACTGCAGATAGAGGTGAAGCACCAGTATAGTAGGAACACAATTCAGGGCAAGCAAGTTGCTCTCTTCATAATCACTCTTTATCATCTGTGATCTTTACCAGCTCACTCTAATCCTCTGTCTTCCTTCAAGTCAGAAAATATTTGCTTACAAATGGCCTTTGGATTCCTCCTGACATTTATCTTTTGATCATATGCTCGTTTTTTCTTACATCGATGTTTTTCTTTTGTTCTTTAAATACAGAGGGCAATGAGCAGAAAAAGAAAAGAAAGCCAGATTCAGAGGTCCCGAGGGTCTCCCCTTCCATGAGAAACCAGCTTGATAATTGTGCTAACCTGAAGGGGGAACAGGTACTTGATATCGTTCCTGATTTTATTATTTCTTTACGGATTTTTCTGGCACACATTAAGAAACCCCAAAATGGAAAGTTTCACTTTTAAAACGTGATTTTTTCCTAAGTTCAATGCATTAGCCCTTAGGGTCAATGCATTGAAACTAGGGTATCTTTATTTTTTCGGGTGTCTAATGTGTACCCAATGACACATATTAGAAAAACCGTTTCTTTACATAGGAAAACGACCCTAATTCCCCAAAATCACCACTTTAAAGGCATGAGCAGATGGTAACTTACTTTAAAATTATCATTTAAAATTACTCCCTCCAGTAATAAAAAGTTGTCATAGCCTCTTGTTACGACTTTTGATGACAATGCTCTCCATTCATTGGCTCCCCATGATTTGTAATTAAATTTATGAAGAAATTTAAGAATATTTCAGTTTTTCTAAATAGGTGTGTATCGAAAATTAGAAGTTTTCATTTTTATTACATTTATAAGATTTGTAATTTCAAATAACTATTGCCCTTTTCATGTCTTAAATTTAAATCTTGTGAAAACTTAGTTTTATATGTGATTTGAAAGAAACCTAAAAAGTGGTATTTTTTGGAAAAAATATATAAATTGTTGTTTTCGAAAAAAGGATATAAAATATGGGTAGCTTTCTTAAAACTCCCCATCATGTGCATTATGTTTTTTTCTTTTAGGTGGCAGCCAGAGTGACGACAGAGGAGGCCGACAAAGATGAATATATTGTTGTTAAAGTCACACACTTTGACCGTGAAAATCGAGAGTAAGTTCAGTTATTCATAGGCCCTCTTTAAAATTTTGGACCTCTTAGTAAACATGGATGGAGTAGATACTCTGAGCAATGGCAGATAATTTGCAATTGTTTATGTGCTTGTTTTTTAGTATGTTTCATTTATACATGATATCAAAGGGAAAGAGGCCTATATTCTACAGCTAGACTTTATCAGAACTGAGTTGCTTTCTGCTAGGGGATTACATGGTAGCCCTGCATTCTTATCCCATTTTTTAAGATGAAATTTCAGTACAAAAATTTAAAATACCTACTTAACTTCTAAAATGTATAGGAATAGTAAGATTAAATATTCAGTATACAAATAGTAAACTAAATGCATCTTCCATATTTTACAACAACAAACAACAAAAGGCCGGTTTCGCCCCAATTAGTAAAGAGGGTGTTTCCGATATACCCAAGGACACCATAAACGAAAGTCAAGCGCAAATGAGCAAAGGAAACAAACAGGGGCCAAAACATTGCAAATATAAATCCGAAATATACATGTTCAACAAGGACGCTTAAACATTAACTTGGTGCAAGTCAGTGCTTCAACTTCTCCAACTCAGATACTTAGCCTCCTAAACTCAAATTTGGTGTAGTTGACCCCCTAAACTTCAACTCATGGTCCATCAAAACTCATTTTCATCCACATAAACAAGATAACTATTTTTCCTAGGGTTTTTCTGATACAAATTCAGTTATAGCAGAGGCTCCGGTGGTTAATCACTTACTGCATTAAAATGTCAAGCGTAAAGGTCAAAGTGTATCACCTAGTCACCTGCTCTCTACAGATTCTCAATTATCACAAATTTCAATCAAAATGTGACAGAGGTAGAGTCAATAAAAGTAAGAGGGACTTACCAGTCCAGTTGGAGTTGTAGGCGAGACTGAAGGATGGAGCCTGAGAAGTAGAGAGAGAGAGAGAGAGAGAGAGAGTTGGGGGGGGGGGGGGGGGGAGTAGGCGGTGACTTGAGATTTTACCAGGATGAATATGATATCCTATTTGCATCTACCATATTTTAGAAAGGGAAAATCAGGTTGAATGTTTCGGCCTTGGGGTGGTCATTTGGCGCCACAGTTGATAGGTGAATATCACAACCTTAATAAAAGTTATGTTCACACAATAAAAACTGTTAACCTGCTATCACCATTTGATTTGGTGGCTTCATGATAGTCGGTGGACAAAGCCCCGTGGAAATAAGTTTTGATCTTGGCAAGTACCGCTATAATTTTATGCTCAAACCCTTTTGAGCATTTGATGAAGAGGACGAAACAGGTTCTTCCAATATATAACATAAAATGCAAAATTTTAAATATGAATAAAAGGGATTTCACTTTTTAAAGACAAGGTTAAATTTGAACATCAATGTCTAACACCGATGTAAATGGATTAACAAACTATAGAATTAGGTTTGAATGGAATAACTAATAACATAGCTTGGATTTCAATAACAAAGAAAATGTTTCTTTTTTTTCCCGGATTTTAGCGCAGGAATATTTCATCAAGTTGGAGGGCTAGTTGATGATAGCCCCATTTGGCAAGTAGCTTATCTACAACTTTGACAGCTGAATGGGTGTTTCATCAAACCCTTTTCTGTTTGTAATATGGTACTCCATATTAAAAGGCTTTTTGTGCAGAGCTGATTTGCAAAACACTTTCCGATCACCCCCCTCCCCCTCCCAAATACACACACATGGGGGTGTTACAAAATGCTTTCTAATGAAGCTTTTTGCATTATTGGTTTCAGAAACGATGTTTAAAAAGACATTTTTACCATAAGTGATAAATATAATATAAAGAACGTTAATTTATTTCCTACTATTAATAATAAATATATTTTTAAATGGAACATATACTAAAATTTTGTAAGACTAGCTTCAAAATTTGATAAATTGTTATTTATGTTTCTGAATAATAACCGAAATTCTACTATTGTTAGTTATTTTGTCTATTCAGTTATGTCAATGAAGAAAAATTGCATCGTTAATAAAAGTGTATATTCTTTTAGTAGTTTTATGTGGAATTAATTTTATGTAAAATGTTGATACTTATCATTTCTCATGCTCATCATTACATCTTTTAGAAAAACTTGAGTGTTAGTTTTCCTTCAAACTAATAGCATTTATCCTTGATTAATAAAGAAAATACTCTCAAAACTAGCGCATGTGTTTTATAACAACTTTTTTTTTTCACAGTTATTAGGGCCTTGGATAAAAAAGTTGTTTCAGGGAAAAAAGACCTTAAAGGACATGTTTTGCATTATTTTTTGAGTCGAAACAAAATCTTTGCTCATAACTGGCAGTAAATATCATACTCAAATATTCGCGAAATCCAACCTTAAAATTCTGATGATTTAATCCAAGGCATCTAGCTTTTTGAATATTATGTTAATATATTCACATTTTTCTTACATTTTACCTTTCCAGCTAATGGCACATTTTCAATCAGTGCCCAAGGGATCTATGATAGCTCATCATGTTAACCATAAGTTGCTTTCACTAAGTTAGGTGCCGGGCACGGAACCAGAAATTAAAATTCGGGTGGGCTAGATAGGCTAAAATTTTCTCATACTGGAATTTTTATTAACAAAGCCCTTAATTTAATAAATAAATGAATATTTTTTTAATTACTTTTCTTATTTATTTACCTATTATTTTATTTTTGTAAAAATGGGGCGGCCTGGAGCGGACCCCAGCCCGCCCCTGGGTCTGTGCCTGTTAGGTGCTGATGAGCCATGCCAGATTACTTGATTGGTTCGAATAGTAGTGCAAGCGTGCCATTGTACGCAACCCCAAAATTTTGTGATATGTGGTACAATTTAAAAATTGCAAGTTGCAAAGTGTAACTGCCCCCAAAAGTTTGGGGTATATTTTGTGAATTCCAAGTAATAAATGTAATCGTTACTAATTACCCCATATATATTTACTTTCTATAATAATTGATATTGATTGATTGATTAAAGATAAAACTGTTGATCCAATAAAAACTAATAAAATATTTCATTAAAAGGAACAGTTAATAGAAGGGGAGGGGGGGGGGAAGTAAATCTCAAAAGTCAAAACATTAAATCCAACAAAAAAAGTTAATTGGCAAGAGCAAAGCTTAATAGGTAAAATTCATATGCCCTTAAAGGCCAAATTTAAACTCAAGCGTAAGAGATTAACAACTAAATGCTATTTTTACATATCACATTTTTAACCAAAGGTAATCGAACTAGTGTGATTTTTTATTTAAAGAAGCAAAAAGTAATACAATATCGTATAACCGCTAATGCAATCTGCTGATATTTAACAACTATCACCCAAACAGGATTCATGTCTCTTTGAATTTGCTATTGGGGGATACTACATTGAAGTTATTAGATGCTTCATGGTGATACTAGATAATGTTGTCACGAGTCGCTTCAATTTGGTTAATCCTATTTTTTTGTTCGCTGATAAAATCAGGGAGCTTGTTCATTTGTGCTTTGTACATGTATGCAGGTTTGAAGTGCTTGACGAGGAACCAGGGGATGATGAAGAAGGTGGTGGACAAAGGTAGTTTTATTCTGGTTGTTTTATTGGAGTGAGATAGTTGTGGTATTAGGTCTTGGAAACACCTTCTTGACTTACTGAGGGAAAGCGTGCATACACCTCGACCCCCTAGGGCTCTTGATATACTGGTTATGTTTTTCATTGTGTCCTCTATGCATGAAGAAACTTTCGAGTTGCACGCGATCTGTATTCTCTTAATTGGGTGGAAGAATGGGGATAGCTGAGGACCTTTAGGTATCTTTTAGTTGGATGGTCATATAAGAGTAATTACACGGTGTTTTTAGTTTATCTTGTGGTTGGAGGCCATTCCAAAAGCTTTATCAGTTCATTCTGGCATTCTTTGGCTGCCCTTTGCTTTTCTTCATCAATTGAGCAGAGACATGTAGATTGCTGATTATTTAACAGACATCATTTCCGGGCTTGATGTTTTAATATGTCATGGCCATTACTCAGTTTACTGATGGATCTGTGGTTCAACATCTTAAGGGCGGGTTTAACATCATGATTTGCCACATAAAAGTTGTAAGCAGCTTGCTACTGGTTATTGCTAAAGGTGTTCTCATAGAGAGTGCGTGATTCAATCTGTTTTGGTCTTTTGTGTCATAGTTTCTTAAATCTCTGGACATCCCTTGAACAGCTCAATTTATATAATACATCTTGTGCTAGGTTGCCTCCCATTTTAACTGCCTGTGCCATCATCAAAGATGGCACCTGTTTCTTTGGATACTAAGTAGCTTTACTTTGGAGTTCACATATTCTAGTACCTGCATAGTTTTGAAGGAGGATACCAAACAGTAAGCTGTCAGATCTGAAAGTATCACTAACGTTTGTTTTTTCCTTACAATTTTACATTCTTGTGGCATTTCATATTCTGAAACCAAATTGAGGAAATTGAATTTGATGACAACGCTGTTGGATGCTATTTTAGCCCTTGTATCCTTTTTAACAGTATTTCTTTTGCTTTCTTTAGAAAATAACAAGGTCATGTGAGTGGAAATCGTTTAATGATATTGCTTTTGCTCTCTTCTCAGAAAATACAAGCTACCAATGTCACACATTATCCCTTTTCCCAAAAGAAGTGATCCATCTTCTGCCCAAGACTTTCCTCCTGGCAAAGCAGTATTGGCAGTATATCCTGGTACCACTGCACTTTATAAGGCAACCGTTGTGAATTCTCGTAAGGTATGGTGACACTTAATTGGAAATGTTATTTCTGTCTATAGCATGCCTCAGTTTTTTCTCATTTTTGAGATCGGGGGAGACTTAATGTTCTCATGATTCATGCCTGATTTTTTTGATGTGACTTACTTCTGCTTATTTTGATGTTGTGGAATTGCTTTGGATTGCTGCACAACCCTTTAGAGAAGGAATGATGAGTAAGTTACCTGTTCTTTTGTACTAAATATTTCATATCATTTGGTGGTCAAAAGACCGATTTTGTTGGATCCGCGGATGAACACATGGTATCTGTTGCGTAATCTAGCACTCCATAAACTTGAACTGGGTCAACTTTTAGATTAAGCTGTCATTCTCACCAATTGATTAAGAACAAAAGGTGAAAATTGAGCCATAGGGCATTCTATTTTCTTCTCTCATCCCCAGCAGTTTCATTTTATTGAATCCATTTGGATGTTTAACTTGCTGCAGATATTTGTTGGAATTCGACGATGATGAAAGTGAGGACGGTTCCATGCCCCAAAGAACAGTTCCTTTCTACAATGTGGTTGCGTTGCCAGAAGGACATCGCCAGTGAGCTGCTTCTAGCCTCTGATGTCTGCTTGTGAACTTACGCTAATCCTAAATCAGAAAGAGACCAATAAAGCCAAAGTGCTACGGTAAGTTGGTTTTTAGGGCCCTCCTGTATTTATTATGTTTTATATCACATGTTATTGTTCCGATAAGATGCTTCATATAGATTATGTTTGTTGTTGTACGATAGTTTCTAAAGGGGACTTCTATTCCAAAACTAGTCAGGTGCATTTATTTGTAACCATTTAATTTGCTTTTGTTGTGGTAGTAATGTTAAATTGTTAATAGCTTTTGATATTTTTATTTCATGTAAAGATTAAGCAACAAGGAAATGTATTATGTTGTCGTGGGCTGTTGGCGTTGAGGTTGTAGGTTGATTTGATTTATACTGTGACTCAAACTTATGATTTTAATTGGTTGCGACTCCGTAGAACATGAATCATCCAAATCACTATCGGGTGAATGTCAGAATTTTTTTCAAAGTATTCAAGAAAAAATAAAAATTTACAAAAAAAATCACAACTTTAAAATATTTACAGAAATATTCAAAATTTGTAGGTATGTCGGAGAAACGCGGTCTGAGACCGTGTTTCTTGGGTAGATTATCAATTTAAACCTGACGCCGAACGGAAATAGCTTTTTAAAACAAAAACGCGGTTTTAAACCGTGTTTTACCCCTAATTACGGGTAAAACACGGTTTAAAACCGCGTTTATTACTTAAAAAAACCAAACAAAAAACCCAAAAATAAAATAAAAAATAAACTGTAAAACGCAGCACTAGCCCGCGTTTTACTTGAGGCGGGTCGGAGCACCAACAGAGATCTCCGGCGCCTCCGTCTCCGCCAACACCTCCACCCCCGTCTCTAGCCACCACCCTCTCCGATTCCTTCTTCCCTGCAGCCCAAGCTCTGCCTCCTCCTCCTACCTCCGACAACCATGGATGCTCCTCCCTTCGTTCTCGCTCTTCGCCTTTCTCTGCCGGATTTTCGACCTCGCTCTCCGTCCCTCCGCCCTCGCTCTCCATCCCAGCCACCAATTGCAACCCCTGCTCCTACTACCTCCGACAATCATGGTTGCTCCTCCCTTCGTCCTCGCTCTCCGCCTCTCCTTACCGGATTCTCGACTTCGCTCTCCTCTCAGAGTCCTCTCTATCCGTCCCTCTGTCGTCGCTCTCCATCCCAGCCACCAATTGCAACCGATTACAGGTGTGTTCGAGGCGCAAACGACGGCGAATCTCGGCCTCAGAGATGTCGGAGCTTGGGCTGCATGGAAGAAGGAATCGGAGAGGGTGGTGGCTGGAGTGGGGTGTGGAGGTGTTGGCGGAGACGAAGCCGCCGGAGATCGTGGGGGAGGCTGGGAAGAAGGCAGGAAACGGAGGCGCCAGAGATCTCAGCTGGTGCTCCGATCCGCCTGCAAGTAAAACGCGGGTTAGTACCGTGTTTTACTATTTATTTTTTATTTTATTTTTGGGTTTTTTTGTTTGGTTTTTTTTTTTATGAAATAAACGAGGTTTTAAACCGCGGTTTACCCGAAATTAGGGCTAAAACGCGGTTTGAAACCGCATTTTTATTTTAAAATGCTATTTTTCTTCGGTGCCAAGTTTAAATTGATAATCTACCCAAGAAACGCGGTCTCAGACCACGTTTCTCCGACATACCAGCAAATTTTTAATATTTCTGTAAATATTTTAAAGTTGTGATTTTTTTTGTAAATTTTTATTTTTTCTTGAATATTTTGAACAAAAATAAATTTGAATGTCATGTATGGTCGCAAATAGTTAAGGGTGGATATAGCAAAGGGACAGTTTGCAAACTACACATATAAGTTGGCCAAATTAGTAAACTATACAAAGTTTGGTAAAAATTATCAAACTATACATCCTTTGTGCCCCTACCACGTGCCCCACCTCCCCTCTCACGTGCCCCCCTGTGCCCCCCTTCGCCTCAACATTTTTTTTTTAATTTATTTTTTTGCGCGCGTCAGTGCTGACGCCGACGTCGGGAATGCTGACGTCGTTTACAGGGATGCTGACGCCAACGCCTGAATTTTTTTCTTTTCTTTTTTCGCACGTCAATGCTGACGTCGACATCGAGAATGTTGACGCCGACGTCGGGAATGCTGACGCTGGACGTCGTTAACGCTGACGCTGACACCGTGACATCGAATTTGCTGACACTGATGTCGAGGATGCCGACGTCGGAGATGCTGACGCCGACACCGAGGACTCCGATAGTGCTGACGCGGGAGACGTCGACGATGCTAACACCGGGGATGTTGACGATGCTGACGTCAGAGATGATGACGCCAACTATGATGGCGTCGATGTCTGAGAAAATAATTGCTGACGAGAAACTTTCAAAGAAAAAATATATACGATTGCTGACATGAATAGTAACAATTTAACATAATAGAAACCACAAATATAAACACAAATGTTGAATAAATAAAGAAGTTAGACAAAAGTGTAATTAAATAAAATTTTAAAATCATTATACATCTTCCTCCTAGCTCCACAGAGAGTGACATTGGAGGCTCCTCCGCTGGCGTTCGCCGATGCCACCGAATCGCTCAAAATTAATGGACATCCTTCCTTCTACATCTCTTATATTGCAAAAGCGATGTCAGCACATATATACCTACATAAAAATACGCATAAAAACGATGTCAGCACTACAAAATACGCATAAAAACGACGTCAATGCTAAAAATACGTATAAAAACGATGTTAGCGCTAAAAAATACGCATAAAAACGATGTCAGCACTAAAAAATACACATAAAAATACGCATAAAAACGAAGTTAGCACTAAAAAAAAAAAAATTTTTTTTAAGGGCTCAAACATACATATATACCTACATCTACTTCCTCCTTAAGATTTGAGTAACATCATCTACCTACGTAATTGTTCCAACTCCCAATCTTTTTTGGGAAATTTGCACCGATCTACCAAAAAAATGAAGTTTGCAAAAATGACCATGGGAGGGATAATTTGCATGGGAATGACAAAATGTCATTTTTGCAAATTTTTTGGGCACCTTCCCAACTGGTTAAAGGTAACCAAGGCTAGGGGAAGAGAGAGAGACCCACTTTTTTTTCCTTTTTGTTATTTGCACGGCGTTATATCGCCATCGGCACGGTGCCGGTGCCGGACTCCCAGATCGGCAGCTTCGGATGCCGGTGCCGGACTCCCAGTGTGGCATAGTGGATGCAGGTGCCGGACTCCAAGTGTGGCATCCAATGCCCGAGGTAAGTTCGAAGCTTTTTCAGACGATTTGACTGATGTGACCATTGCGGATCCGGAGTCCGGTATCGGCGTCAGTGTCCCGGCGTCAGCTTTTTCAGACGATTTGACTGATGTGACCAAAGCTGCAGATTCCCTCCCCCTTTGCCGATCTGGGAGTCCGGGTGCTGCATCACTTTAAGATTTACGCTTACTCGCTAGTAACTACTGTTGCCTAGCCAGTAACTACTGTTGCCTAACCACTGACTACAATCTCTTAGCCAATATAAGACTAACCCATGTTCAACCATCCGCTTCACCTTGGTGTCCGACGAGGCAAAGAGCTGCTGTGGCTGGAGGGAACCCCCTCCACACATTTCCATTTTCCCTTTCACAAAATACAAAAAAAAAAAGAGAAAGAGAAGAGGAAGAGCCACCACGACCGCCGCCGTCAGCCTCAGGCCTCCACTTCTCCTTCTTCATTCTCATGTTCGGCTGTTGTGAACTCTCTCCCCCCCCCCCCCCCCCTCACTCTCCCTCCTTTGCTTTGGCTTAAATCCCGCCCAAACACACCTCCAAAATTTCAAACTCCCGCAACAAAAAAAGTTACGATTTACGCTTACTAGCTAGTAACTACTTTTGCCTAGCCACTAACTACGATCTCTTAGCCAATATAAGACTAACCCCTGTTCAACCCTCCACTGTTCAACCATCCGTTTCACCTTGGTGTCCGGCGAGGCAAAGAGCTGTCGTGGCCGGAGTGAACCCCCTCCATCCATCTCTACCACCCTTCCTCCACAAATCTCCCTCCATCTCCACAAATCCGACCGGCCTCTACACATTTCCATTTCCCCTTTCACAAAATCCAAAAAGAGAAAAGAGAAAGAGAAGAGGAAGAGCCACCACGACTGCCGCCCTCCACCCCGCCGTTATCAGCCTCAGGCCTCTACTTCCCCTTCTTTCTTCTCCTGTTGAGCTGTTGTGAACTCTCTCTCTCCCTCCCTCTCCCTCCTTTGTTTTGCCTTAAATCCCGCCCAAACCAACTCTAAAATTTCAAACTCCTGCCAAAATTTTTAACCCATTATAATGGGTAAGAATGACTTGTTATTTTTGCATATAAATGTTGCTTTTTGACATTTAACTAATTTTTATGGGGAGAGACATTTTTGCAAAGGGTTAGCTTTTTTGGTATATTGATTACAAATTTTCCAATATAGGGTATTGTAAAATTGTAATCTTGTTAAAGATACAGGACATGAATTTTATGCTCATCCCACAGTAAATTGATTTCCTTTATCACAATAAGTTCCACTTAAAGCATGTATCAACAAAATACTCGACTACAGGCACTAAGCAATAACGAGCATTGGCAAAGAAACAACAACAACAACGCTAGTAAACAAGTACCTTGTCTTCAGCAAGCAATGGAAGGTGGAGGAGGATCTCAAGAGGCTCTGCATCAGCAGCAATGACTACAAACTCAGAGATACCTCTGTTCAATGTTTTGGTGGCTGCAAGCACAATCACAATCGCACACAGTCCAAATCCCGTCCAAATCACAAGCACAATCACACACAGTCCCTCTGTTCACTTGCAATCACAATCACACACAGTCCAAATCTGGCGGCCATGGCAGATATGGAAGAACACAGGCCGGAGCATATCAGCACTCATGGAGGATGATGAATGAATTTGAAGGAGATGATGATGAGGAAGAGGAATCGATTTGAGCACACAGAATGCGCAATTGAAAGCATATAATAACAAGCACGACTTCTCCAGATCCGGCAATTGAACACACAGAACGAGCAATTCCTCTGGCAATGGCAATTGAAATCGTCGGCGATTCCTCTGGCCATGTTAGCATATGAAATCGCCGTGATCTCAGCTTCGCCTAGGCAAAAAAGCTTCACCTCCAGATCCGGCGTCTTCAGTCCTCTTCTTCCGTTGCTGCCTTTCGCTCGAAATCCATGAGTTGCGATCGAAATCCATCCCGAGCGAGAGCGATCGAAATCCATGGATCTGGATGAAGGTAGTCTTCGTCTTCCTCCCGGCTCTGGATGAAGACATCACCACTCATCCGCAACTTCCTTGTCCATCCCTCGCTGCTCCTTGAAATCGTCAGTGATTTGGCAGCATTAGAAATCATCGGCGATTCCTCTAGCAATGGCGGTGGTGGTATCTCCTTGAAATCGTCGGAGCGGGACAGATACAGTGAGATCTCTCAACTACTCTCGCACCGGTGTGAATCGGCATCCATGGAATCTCCGATAGCATCTGAACTCTGAATCACCATACCGAAAGTGATGCAGATCAAGATGGCCTTTTGTGGGTCAAACAATGATCTTGATCCAGGCGAGCTCTGAAGACCGATTCGAGGGATATTGATGGCGAAGAGTGTCATCCTCAAAAGGAGGAAAAAGGCTCCACCATGGAACAAGGTTCAAAGGAGCAAGGTGATCTAATGTTCAAGTTTGAGTTCGTTCTTAATGGGTTGACAGCATATCGACGTCTCAGTAAAATGGGTCGTTCGGAGTCCATATTTATCGGATGAGGTCGTACCATACCTTGTTGGAACGAGGACGAAAAGATCTACAACTTTGCTGTTGAAGGTTTCTCCAGAATCGACCTTGAAAATGGCCGAAATTCATCATCTTTACAGCTGTCACTGTTTGGATTTTAGATTAAGTGGTATCAGATGGTTAGGATTTTAGATTAAGTTTTATCTTCTAGGTTTATTTTAGATTAAGTTTTATTGTATCTACTTGTACTTACAGTCGACTGCAGTGTTGTGCAGGAGGTGGAGCATGTTGATTCCGTTGACGAGGATGTGGTACTTGATGACGTGTCTCAAGAGTTAGCGATTGTACCTCTTGGGCATGTTCATGAAGTTCCAGTTGCTGAGATTTGTGTGTTCATTGATCCTATTCTTATTGAAGATCAAGTCCGTTCAACGATCGCACATGAAGGTGTTGTTTTTGGGGTTCCTATACCTCGAATTCTCCTGGCACCTAATCCACCCATTTCTCCATCATCTTCTTTGAAGGTTGCTGCTCCTTCCACGCTGATCATCATCGACTCGATTCGGGGACGAATCGAAGATAAGAGGGGGAGAATGATGCGGGTCAAGATGGCCTTCTGTGGGTCAAACAACGATCTTGATCCAGGCGACGACTCGAGGACGAGTCGATTTCAAATGGAGGAGAATGATGTCATCCTCAAGTGGAAGAAGAAGGCTCCACCTTGGGAGTCGTTGAAGAAACGACGTTAATTATTTAGTTATTTATATTTCTTATTTTTTATATATATTCTATTTTTAGTAACTCCTATATTAGTTGGAGTCTAATTATAGAATTGCTTATTTTTAGTATTTCTTAGTTAGATTAAATAAGATGGTTAGGATTTTAGATTAAGTTTTATCTTCTAGGTTTATTTATCGTTAGGATTAAAATTCTATCTTTATCAACCTAAATTCTATCTTGCACGGTAGAATTGGTTCTTAGGTTTTCTATTTAAACATTGTAGTTCTATTAAAATTAATCAGATTGAATAGAATTGAGAAACCCCTTTATGAATTAAAGGGTTCTCGATTATCAATCCAAACCACATTCCGGTTCGTATGCATTCGATTCTGTCGTTCAAAGAAAGAGAATTAACTTACCTTGCAATTTGTACGTGATTTCGACGGTGATCTCACCGTGCTCCATTGGCATCTCAATTGTGGGATCCATCGCCATCACCTGCTAGCTTGCCTCGTCCACGTCATCGGCAATTGGAGCTTAGTTCATTCCACTAAGCTATTGATCGAGTTTTTGGGTGGAATTAATTACGAGATCGAAATGGTACGTTATGAGTTTAACTTCCGTTGATCAAAGAGCAAAAGCAAGATCAGGCTATACACTCGACGTCGTAATCTTGATTCTAAGCCCACCGGCGAAGGATCGGGATTAGCAACGTATCAGAAAGAGCACGAAACAGGTGCGAGGAAGAAGGAGGAGCGAGAGGGAGGGATCGACGGGGGCACCGGTTTGGATACCAAATTAGGGTTAAAACACGTATACTTCCCTAATTTGGCCGGTTCGGCGCAAATTTTCTCTCTAACAAATTGGAATGGAAAAACTAATTATTATTTTTAACTAAAAAATTGGCTAATTTTAGGTTCTAGTTATTTTTTCTTTTTCTTTTTTTGAACCGAAAATAAATTGATATCAGATGACCGCACCTTAGATACCAAGAGCATTTAAACAGATGAAACTAAGAAGCATTGAATCGTCATGAGACATTATGCTGGAGAAGTCAAAGCCAAGATGCAAGAGACGATTAACAACTTGGTTGGCTTCCCTAAAAACATGACGAATCTGAGTGGCGTGAAAACGACCAAGGAGAGTTGGTTGTCCGAGCCAATCATTTATGTATCTCCCGTTAGGTTCCAGATACCTTTTAGACTATTAATTATGGTGAGGTTGTCACCTTCAATAATGAGTTTCGTAATCCCATGGTCCAATGCGGCATTGAGTTCAGTCCAAAGGGCAAATCCTTCAAAACCCACGACAGAGGCTATAGGAGAGAATCCCGCACCCAAGAGGAGAGGTGACCAGTCTCTTATGATAAATCCATAAGAGCCCTTAGACGACTCAGAAAGGGCTTCATCAAAATTGAGTTTGTAAAAATCTAATGTTGACTTTTGCCCATTTTTATTGTCCCCTAAGTTTTGGTTTTTTAGTCGTATCAGTTGCTACAACTATGTCATCATTAAGCTTTGAATCATATCAAATAAAGCTCTGGTCAAGGATAAAGGATGCGATATTCTTTGAATCAAGTTTCATGTTTTCATAGAGCTATGTTTCGGAAGTACTATATACTCCACCACGCAATCATAAGCTTGTTGAAGTGAAAGTTTCCTAATTTATCTTTTATATTGTTTATGATGGTATTTAAGGGTAGCGTTGTTGCAAAGTGTTGATCTAATATGGGAACGAGGCTAGAGTCATATTTATGGATAGTATTTTTAATCGTTGGGCATCCCTAGAAAAAATGATGGATGTCCTCAAAATTTGATTCACAAAGAGAGCAGTTATTCGGAATGTCCACACCACTGGAGGCCAAGACAACCGATGTTGGGATACCATTTTGGTTATTCTCCAAAATAAAATTTTAACTTTAGGGGGAGTGTCCATATTCCAGATCCATCTCATGTCAGATTTACTATGGTTCTTGATAGAATTAAGCATTTCGATTGCAGAAGCAGTTGAAAACAATCCATTTTTACTCCATTTCCAATATCATCGATCCTGATGTATATTTTTCAGGAGAGGAGAAGCTAGGATGGTTTTTATTAATTATATGATCTGGGAGATGATGTTGGGTACAATTTTGGATTTTTAGGACGTCTCGTGTTTTGTTTTGAGTTATAAATTGATTTATTCATGCCTGGGTGTTGATTAGGTGGCGGTTAGTTGCCACATCTAGGAGCGGAACCTTCCCCACCAAGAGATCGTTCCAAAAGTTGATGTGCTCTCCACTGCTGACAGACCATTTAATACCTTGTTTGAATACGGGTAAGAGTTGTGTTAGCTTGGACCATTGCCATGAAGAACCACCCTTGCGCTTATAATGTAGAATATGTTGATTTTTGAGGTACATTTCCGTGATTATCTTGACACATGGATTATTCGGTTCAGCTAAAACCTTTCATAGAAGTTTTAGTTGCAATGCTTTATTCATGTCTTCTGAGTTTCGAATACCAATCCCACCATTTCATTTTGTTTTGCAAACTTCATACCATCCAATAAGAGGTTTGTGTTTAGGGCCTTTGTTCCGAAAGAAGTTAAGGTTAATCCTATCTAATTTTGAATAAACCGATTTTGGTAGTAGAAAGCACTGCATTAGGTGTAATGGGTTTGCCGAAAGGGTGGTCTCAATTAGAGTACAACGATCAGCTTGGGAAAGAGAATTTGCTTTCCATTTATCCAGTTGGCCTTTAGTTGTTGTAAACAAGTCTACAAAAGCCTCTTTTGTGGTTCGCTCCGAGAGGATGGGAAAACCTAGGTAGTGTCCTAGGTTTACCGTATGGGATATCTGTAGTTCATTCTGAATCATAATTTTTTGATTAGTTGTTGTATTTTGTGTTATTTGGAATGAAGACTTATGTTTATTTACTCGTTGTCTCTATAAGGACGAGAATTCATGGGGAATCCTATTGATTTGATCACATACTGTTTTAGTTGATGATGTAAAAATTACAATATCATTAGCAAAGGGTAGAAAAGGAATTCTAGTACCATGGCGAGTAAGCGAGATGCCTAAGTGGCTTTGTGGGCGTGGAAATTCTGCTTGAAGAAATCGAGCAAGGATTTCAGATATAATAAGGAATAGATATGGTGAGAGAGGATCCCCTTGCCTAAGGCCTTGTTTGGGAGAGAACATCGTCGTAGGTTCATTATTCACAAGGATTGAGTAAGTTACTGTTGTTACACATTCTCAAATCCATTGCAGAAAAGTTGGGAGAACCCAAATCTTTCCAAAACAAGAAGAAGAAAGTCTCAGTCAACCAAGTCGAAAGCCTTTCCCATGTCCAATTTGACCGCCGTCCAGCCGAACAACCCCTTTTTCTTTTGGAAAGAATGGAATATCTCGTTTGCTATTAGAATATTATTCTGGATGGATCTTCCAGAAGTAAAGGCACGTTGTAGTGGGTTTATGATTTTAGGGATTATTTTTTTCACCCTTGAAGCTAAATTTTTTGAAATGATCTTATACGTGGTTGAGCAGAGACTAATGGGTCTATAATGGCTAGTAGTAGTCGGTTTATCAAATTTTGGGATTAAAGCTATAAAAATATGGTTTATTTGGTTAAGAATCTTTCCACTGAGAAAGAAGCTTTTAACAACCTTAGTAACAGAAAGTCCAACAATATGCAAATGTTTTTTGAAAAAGCCTGCAGGGAAGTCGTCCGGACCCGTTGATTTGTCGTTTTCCCGACTAAATACTAACTTCTTAACTTCCTCGTTGGTAATTGTCTTGTTAGCCATTCATTATCAGTTTGTGTAATTTTTGTCGTAATATTATCCAGGAGGGTACTTCGAATCCTTGGTCACGACTTAGAATCAAACCGAGCAGCAAAGTCACTTTTGATAACATCTCTGATTTCATTTTATGAGGTAAGATATATCCCAGTTGTTTGTAGTGTTTTGATGGTGTTTTTGTTCCTTCTTCCCGTCGCTACTCTATGGAAAAACTTGGCGCTAGCGTCAATATTTTTTATGCATGTACGTTTTGCACGTTGTGTCCAAAATGTTTTTTGGAAGTTTAATAGGATGGCATGTTTTTTTTGTTAATGTTTTGAGTTTGTCGTCCAGCGTGACATCATACCTAGAGTATAGTTGAAGCTGTAACTTTTACAAATTTTCTTTGACCAGGGCTAGCTGGCGGAAGATGTTACCAACTGTGCACTTACTCAAAATTTTACTTTTTTTTTACTTCTTGTAATTTTTTAACCAATTTGAAAATGTTGGATCCCGGAAAGTCACCTCCAAGCCATTTTAACTACATTTTCAAAATCCTTTATTTGTGTCCAAGTCATTTTAAATTTAAATGGTTGTAGTTTAGGTTTTGATGAAACCCGTTCTGAATATCCCGTGACGGCGGGTTTTGGGATCAATTTGGACGCAGACGAGCTTAGACAATCGGACTTACCTGAAACGCGTGACGAGATCAACGTCGGCGTACCAAAAACCAGTGCCGATCTAAGCTTGAGCCATTCGCGGGCAATCGTCCTCGCAGGGATCCATCAAGTGTCGGTTTATGCTAGCCAAGACTAATCCCTCTTGAAAAGGGGGGGTTTATGGCCAGGGAATCCGGCATAAGCCTTATGAGATTCCAGTTTCCGACCCCTTAATAATGAGACTTTGACCTCTATTTATATTGTAAACACTCCTACATGCAAGCCACTTGTCGTCACATGTCGCTTGCTCCATGACATGTGTGATGGAGGCATGGGTGCCACGTGGCCCATCATGCGTGTTAGAGTCGCAGGCAGTTTATCGTCTGCGGACGTCTTGAGTGTCTATCCTGACTCGTACTCGCCCATTTTTCATGTTTATAAGGTTCTATTTGTATAGCGGGGAACCTTGTTTACGACCTCGCACTCTTATTTACAAATAACTTTATAAATTATACTACCTCCGTCCAAAAATACATGGACTTTACTATTCACGCACGCTTTTTTATGAAGGTAAATACTATATAAAATATTAACTTTTTTATTAATTTTTTTAATAATTATAAACTTATTTTGTAATTATTAAAAAAATTAATAAAAAAGTTAATAGTTTATATAGTTTTTAGCTCCTAAAAAAACGTGCATAAATAGTAAAAGTCCATGTATTTTTGGACGGAGGGAGTATTATTTATATTTCGTGCATCAACACAGCTCCTCGAATTTCAGTGAAGTCGTGACTAAATTGGGTTCGATACTGATGTATCGTATGCACTTGTTTCTCATTCATATTCATCTATGAAGAGGGTACTCAATATATCTGATCATTGATACAAGTCTTCAGGGAAGATTGTTGGTCTGGGATGCATCCAAATATTAATGGGTTACCCATGTATTTTTTAGGAGAATTAAGTCTTCCGTAGTTTAATCATTAGCATTTCCCCCTTCACTTTTCTAGCGAAAATGAATAGTTCAATCACGAGCTTATAGATATGAGCAAGAGACCCTCCATCATCCGAGAGGGACTTAGATTATACTCGATTAAGAGTTATCTCCGCGATCTTGAAACTACAAGCGGAAGCCCTCCGTCACTCGAGAGGGACTTAGTTTATACTCGATTAAGAGTTATCTCCGCGAGCTTGAAGCTACAAGCGGAGGCCCTCCGTCACTCGAAAAGGACTTAGTTTATACTCAATTAAGAGTTAATCTCCGTGAGTTTGAAGCTACAAGCGGAGGCCCTCCGTCACTCGAGAGGGACTTAGTTTATACTCGATTAAGAGTTATCTCCGTGAGCTTGAAGCTACAAGCGGAGGCCCTCCGTCACTCGAGAGGGACTTAGTTTATACTCAATTAAGAGTTATCTTCATGAGCTTAAAGTTACAAGCGGAGGCCCTCCTTCACTCAAGAGGGACTTAGTTTATACTCGATTAAAAGTTAATCTCCGCGAGCTTGAAGCTACAATCGGAGGCCCTCAGTCACTCGAGAGGGACTTAGTTTATGCACGATTAAGAATTATCTCCGCGAGCTTAAAGCTACAAGCGGAGACCCTCCGTCACTCGAGAGGGACTTAGTTTATACTAGATTAAGAGTTATCTCCGCGAGGTTAAAGCTACAAATAGGATGTCCGACGTGGTGCGAGCTCCAACGTCATGGGACTTAATAAAATCTTCGATCCGAGAGGCAAGCTCTACGTTTGGATGCGCGACGCAAATCAAGCTCCAACTTCCTGGGACTTAATAAAATCTTTGATCCGGGAGGCAAGCTCTACAACCGGATGCCCGATACGGTGCAAGCTCCAGCGTCCTAGGACTTAATAACATCTTCGATGTGGGAGTCAAGCTCTACGACCGAATGTCCGACGCAGAGCAAGCTCCAGCATCCTGGGACTTAATAATTTCTTCAATCGTGGAGGGAAGCTCTACGACCGGATGCCCGACGCGGAGCAAGCTCCAGCGTCTTGGGACTTAATAAAATCTTTGATCCGGGAGGCAAGATCTACGATCGGATATCCGACGCGGAGCAAGCTCCAGCGTCCTGGGACTTAATAAAATCTTCGATTCGGGAGGCAAGCTCTACGACAGGATGTCCGAAGCAAGCTCCAACGTCCTAGGAGTTAATAATATATTCAATCAGAGAGGCAATCTCTACGACCGGATGCTCGACGCGGAGCAAGCTCTAGTGTCCTGGGACTTAATAAAATCTTTGATCCGGAAGGCAAGCTCTACTACCGGATGCCCGACGCGGAGCAAGCTCCAGCGTCCTGGGACTTAATAAAATCTTCGATCCGGGAGGCAAGTTCTACGACCAGATGCCCGACGTGGAGCAAGCTCTGGCACATGCTAGCTCTATGACCGGATGCTCGACGCGGAGCAAGCTCCAGCGTCTTGGGACTTAATAAAATCTTCGATCCGGGAGGCAAGCTCTACGACTGGATGCCCAACGCGGAGAAAGCTCCAGTGTCCTGGGACTTAATAAAATCTTCGATCCGGGAGGCTAGCACTACGACCGGATGCCCGACGCGGAGCAAGGTCCAGCGTTCTGGGATTTAATAAAATCTTTGATCCGGGAGGCAAGCTTTACGACCGGATGCCCGACGCGGAGCAAGCTCCAGCGTCCTGGAACATAATAAAATCTTCAATCCAGGAGGCAAGCTCTACGACCAAATCCACGACGCGGAGCAAGCTCCAGCAAAGGCTTTGAGTTCGTGACCCTCTGACCCCAGGGCTCCATCAAGTGTCGGGTTATGCTAGCCAAGACTAATCCCTCTTGAAAAAGAGGGGCTCATGGCCAGGGAATCCGGCCAAAGCCTTATGAGATTCCAATTTCCGACCCCTTAATAATGAGGCTTCGACCTCTATTTATTGTGTAAACACTCTTACATGCAAGCCACTTGTCGCCACATGTCCCTTGCTCTATGACATGTGTGATGGAGGCATGGGTGCCACGTGGCCCAGCAAGCGTGTGGGAGTCACAGGCGCTTTATCCTCCGCACACGTCTTGAGTCTCTATCCTGACTCGTACTCGCCCATTTTTCATGTTTACAATGTTCTATTTGTATAGCGAGGAACCTTGCTTATGATCTCGTACTCTTATTTACAAATAACTTTGTAAATTATATTATTTATATTTCGTGCATCATCAGGTTTTTGGTTATCCATCAAGTCCACTTTTACATGAGCATGGTCCGAGTTGATGAAAGCATGGTTTTTCGTAATTCGATTTGGAAAACATTTCATAAGACAACGACTGGTTAGAGCCCGATCTAGTTTTTCGAATGTGTTATCTTCACAGAAGAATAGCCTACATCATGTGTATTTGTTTCCAAACGTTGGAGCATCAAATAGATAATGATTTATGATAAATTTTTGTAGTCTCTTAAACCTAGAAGGGTTAATCTTACAGGCCCCAAGCTTGTCTGATGCATGCAGAATCTCGTTCAGGTCTCCAATTATTAGAAACTGTCCTGTTAGATTTCTTAGAGTTTGAGAGAGAGTATTACAGAAAGGAGCTTTGTCACACTCATGAGGGGGTGCGTAGATAAAAAAAAATAACAACTTCTATGTTTGTATTGTTGTTTTTATATATTGCTTGAATGATTCTATTATTAGAGTTGATAACTTCAAAGGTTTCATTTGTGAGTTGAGATGCTTTCTAGTGGAGACAAAATCCTTCCGAAAGCCCTTGAGAAGGACAAAAGTGAATATTATCAAAACCCGGTTTACGCCAACATGATTCTGGTGGGGGTGTTTGAATTTTTGTTTCAGTCAAGGCTAAGATTTGTATGTGATCAGCTATATAGGTAGATTCAATTTGGGTCCAAACATTTTTCCTACGGAGACCCCGAACATTCCAAAAACTAAATTTCATTTATATAATTTTGTGAAGGGAGGTAAGAGTGAGTAGAAATTGCCAACAAACAATTGGCATAGGTTTTTAATGTATTAAGTTTTACATTGTTTTGAGTTTTACCTTTGCTTAGTTTGCTTTGGTTATACCTTAAAAATTTTAACTGGCCACCATAAGAGAAGAGAGGAGAGCAGTCTAAAGGCAAAGAGTTATTATGGCAACTAGGACAACTCATATTATACAAAATATTTGTAAGAGTAGTAGAATAGTAGATCAATATTATACAAAATATTAATCTAGTGGCCTGGGATTTGCTCATGAACCCACATGTCCCATATTTAAGGCGTGACATTTACCTCAATGAAGAAGAAGAATAGTAGAGTAAAAAGTATAATCATCCACCAAATTCTAGTGTTATATAGCTTTTGAGGTACAAAGGCTCAAAACAAACCATACAACTCAAATAAGCCAACCATGATAGTAAAACATGCTATCTTTAAGAGTTCTAAATTAATAGTTATTGATGTATAACTACGTTCTAGATCCTACAAGCCTTCACAGTAATTGTATGTAACTCAAGAAGGAAACCGAGTAACAGAATGAGTTCCAGCAGCTTGACAGCCTCATGTAGTCTTGAGGTGTTATTTAGATCATGCAAAAACATTTAGATATTGTGGTTGCTCAAGAGGAAATTCCCTTTGAGTATGGTGAGTATGCATACCTTGTGAGACAAAGATAATGGTTATCAAGTTGAGTTGAATGCTTAAAAACAAGATATCTTACACCTTATAATGGTGTGAACTTTCAAATGAATAGTAACTTTCCATTTTTATTTTATAATTGTTTTTAGGTGAAAAATACCTATTTTGCCCTCATAAATTATATCATATCTTATATTAACCATGCCCTTTTAAGTAATTTCCATCTTTTTTTATAAAATATCTTTTTTACCCTTAAAAGTTTGAATTTAAAAATATTATTATTTTTATTTCAAGGTCCTTTTATGTCTTTTCAAAATTATAAATTGTCATATTTGATCAATTTCACCTAACTATATTTTTTTCTTAAAATGCCCAAATTACAACTTGAAACTTTTCTCAAATCAACTCTACTTTATATTTTTAATTAAACTATCCAAGTTACAATTACAAGATTTTCTCAAATCAACTATACTTTGTATTTTTAATTTAACTACCCAAGTTGTAACTTTAAGGTTTTCTCAAATTAAACCAACTTTATCAATTTCACCTAACTATATATTTTTTTTTTCTTAAAATGCCCAAATTACAACTTGAAACTTTTCTCAAATCAACTCTACTTTATATTTTTAATCAAACTATCCAAGTTACAATTACATGATTTTCTCGAATTAACTATACTTTGTATTTTTAATTTAACTACCCAAGTTGTAACTTTAAGGTTTTCTCAAATTAAACCAACTTTATATTTTTAATTAGATAATAATTAATAATTATAATTATATCATTTTTTATGAACTCTATATTTTGGATTTCTTTTTTGTTTTGATTAATAAACTTTTTTTGTTTTGATAATATCTCGAGCTGGTCATAATTTGCAACAAATTTCACCATAATATGAAAATATTCTAAATAAGTATCTCAAACAACAGAAACTAAAATCTCTTTTTACCTGCATTATAACTTAATGAAGATTTGCATGTTACTTAATTTTTTATTCCTTTCAATCACATTTTTGTTCTTTATTTTTTTAACATCTGAAATTCAGTTGCTTTATTTTTTTGTGTCTCTCAGTGCACTTTTATGATCAATATATAGACCTTCTTTGTTTGATGAAGCTTGCTTTCATAAGTTTTTTTGTTTTGTTTTGTTTTGCCCAGGAACCTGGATCCAACAACATAAGGCATATTGAATATAGTAGTTAACTAAGGGTTGACTGTCGTAAGAAGCTTACACACTAAAAGCTCCTTATACAGTATCCTTATTGTCATCGCACGAAGCTTCATAATTTTGCCTTTCATTGTGAAGTTTGCAAGGGTTATGGTGGCTTGAAAGCTCTTGGGCGTACTATTTTTTCTAGAGAATTGATTCCTCTGTCGGTGGTATTTTTTCTAGAGAATTGATTCCTCTGTCGGTGGAAATATCTTTGAATGAGAAGATAATACAATAGATAAATGTTTAGACACTTGAAAACTATTTATTCCTTTTTTCCCGTTTATAAATGAAATATTTCTCACAGCTGTACATTTACAGGATAAGCTAACTCAAGAGGAGTAACAAGCCTTAATGGATTCTACAACACACAAAATGTGTGCCAGAAATGCCCCTCAGTAGGGCATGCATGGCTTGGTATGTTTTTTTTCTTCTCTTCCCCACTGTTTGAGCAACTTTCCATAAGAATGCAAAGGATTTGAACTTGAAATTGAAAAGAATGAACAAAGTATAAACCGTAGGCTATCTTATGATGAAAAATGTCCTCTCTCATTTTATGGAATGATGAAAAACTATTGAGAAAAGTGGTGAAGTTATGATGTTTTTCCATAAAATTACTAGGAACAAGGCAAAAGCCATTCCATAGAAGGGATTATTGAATGACCAAAAGATACAAAGGAATGTGATTGAACTTACATCTGAGACTTCTTGCAGGAAGATGGATTTTTTTTTTCGAGCACCAAATAGTTTCACATATAAGATGCGGTGAGTTTAAAAGTTGTATTATTCTCATCATACTGTCATTTGGTACTATATCTCTATTATGAACTTTTCTTGGTTTCCAGGATGATTCCGATGTGAAGTCTGCACAGTTGCATGACGGTGGAGAAAGGCATCTTTGAACTGAATGAGACACCTACTATTCATCGAAATTGTATTGAACCTTCCAATGCTCCATTCATCCTTGGAAAACCTAGCTTAACTATACTCCCACGTGCGAAGCACGTGGGATTGTAACTAGTATTAAGAAAAAGTGTGACCGTGCATTAGGGATCAGCGAATTTCCGCGCATTGCGACCGGATATATAAATTTATTTTTTTAAAAAATGCAACCACGTATTGTGAGTGCGCGAAATCCGCGTATTCACAATGCGAGACTGCTAACCGTACAAACGAAAAAAATTCATCGTGTAAAAGTAAGACCCTTTTTTTTCACCCTCTTTTACTTGCACTAACAGGTGGTTGAACCGACACTTTTGTGCAATTTTCTGGGGTTTTGGGTTACTTTTGTAAATTCTCAGGGGTGGGGGCTACTTTCGCAAACGACATGGGAAAGTGTGCTATATACCTCCATTTTATCTAAGAAAAACATGACATTTTAGGTAATTTGTCATTCACTTTACGAAACTGTCATTGTAATGATTAGATAGTTGTTAGTTGTAGTTTTTGAGAAAGTAAAAAAAGTAGCAACAATTAGGGAGATAAGTATATTTTTGCTTGTTTTCTTAATAAGTGTATAGATTTTTAAAATAACAAGTTTTAATTAACGGGGAGTATATTATTAAGATTAGATTTAAAAAAAACCGTGTCATGACTCATGACGCGAACACAATAATTTTAGCTTGCTTCCTTGCTAGTTGCTATACATATTGAGCAGTTAAAGAATATTTTGATAGGCACGAACACGATAATTTTAGCATCATCATACGTAATGTCGGCATGACCGCATGGACTTTGTCGACTCGAGAAGTCGTTGTTGACAGAGGTGGATCCAAATGAGGGCATGTGGGGGCACATGCCCCTCACCCTCATCCGACGAACCCCATATATGTATTCTCCTCGTCGATATCTTCGTTTTGATATATAGTACACATTAATGCAATATCCGAGTAAAAATTATGAAGGTTTGAAAACTGAAGGTATATTAATCACTTCAAATCTTATTTAAATAACCCACAATGCTTTTATAGTTTATTTAGATTGACATCCTATACTATAATTTATCTTGAGATTTTTGAAATGAGAGGTTATATTACTCATTTCGACAATTAGGTAAGAAATTACGAAAGTTTAAATGAAGAAAAATGTCAAAATTGCTACTTTGCAAGATATTAGTGATGTTTCTAAAAAGATGATCGAGGTAGGAATTCACAAAGCTTTTGATTTGGTATATCATCTCATCGAGTTAGTTTTAGTGTTGTCGGTTTCAAAAACTATAGTGAAAAAAGTTTTCTCTACTATGGGTACTATCAAACCATATTTGCACAATAAGATAATAGAAGATTTTTTCTCTGAGAGTTTTGTCAGCTATGTTGAAAAAGATGTTTTCAAGTGCATTGATAATGAGGTTATCATTCAACATTTTTATGCATGAAAACCCATAAAATGGATTTACCCCGTGTCGAGTTGAATTATTTCATTATAAAACTCTAATTAGCAATGAATAATTTTTTGTACTAGTGATCTCTTTTATTTTTATCGTTATTCTGTAGTGTTGAAGATGTTATGTGTTGTATGAGTTCGTATTATTCATTGTTGTTTATTATCGGTGTGTCCCACCCTCTTCGGGCTGTGGCTCCGCCACTAGCTGTTGACATGAACTATTGCCAGCTTCAAAAGGCGAGTTTATGACCACGTATTAGGCGAGATAAATTCATTGTGCATATGGCAAATCGGTTATTAGATTATTATTATTAAATTTAAACCGTATGTTATGTACATCAGCATGTGTACTGCTTAATTGGGCGCCATTTTCATTCAATTACACCATAATTAGACCTGGACAAACGCGGGCCGGCCCGCCCGGCCCGTCCCGTCCGCCCGCATTAGCGGGCAGGCTTGGGCATGGGGAAAAGCCCACGCGGACTGCTAGGCCCGGCCCGCGCCCGCAACGGGTACGGGATTGGACATATCAATCAACCCGTTGCGGGCCGCTAGGCCCGTAACGAGTACCCGTCTTTTTAAAAAAAAAAATTAACATATATAAATATATATGTAATATATAATATTAATTATTCTTTAACAAAACAGTAACTAATCTATATATATATACGTAATGTACTATATATATGTAATATATAGTAACTATATATATGTAATATATTGTAACTTGAGGCTGCTGCTGCCTATGCAGCTTATCCTACAGTTTGTTGGATTTCTGCTTGGGCTGCGACTTCTTGGATAACAATTGTCTCCCTGATGAGCTGCGGATTTGAGGGAAAAGCTTGCAATGCATACTTGGTTGCTTCTGATTATCCTTCGGTACCCTTCTATAAGGTGAAAAAAATCGCCTCCGTCGATGCTCCTTGCTTTAGGCCTGCGGTTTCTTGTAAGCCTGCCCTGCAGGTTGCGGGGTTACTCTCAACGGTGGTACCTTGCTGCCGGAGTAGACACTACGGTGAATCCGGGTGGGTGTCGTCCATTCTGCTGCGTGTGTATGCTACACGTTATTGTGGATGTCTCCTCTTGCTCTTTGTGAAATATAGCTGTACATCCTATTATGATAGTAATTGGTATTCTATAATTGTGATATTGGTTACCATATTTTTTTACGGCAGTTGTGTCATTGCCAGATTATGTTTTGGCATGATAATATTCAACACAAATGTTCAATTAAAGTGTAAAACAAAACCCCATGATAAAGCGCAGAAAGTAATGTTTTACAAAAATATATTTAGCGTTAACGAGTTAATTGGAAAATTAATTATAACAACCAAAACCCATGATCAAATCAATCAACTAAAAATAGTACATCGAAGAACTGGTTGGATTTCTCCCCAACTAAAGGGATCAAGTCAGAAGCTTCTTATGTATATATTGTCATTCAATGCGGCTTGTTGTTTCAAGCCCTCAAACAGCCCCGTTTACTTTGCATTAAATTTGCTGTCAACGATCCATCTGACAAACACCAGATTTCTACATTATCAAATTCCCGATGTGGATCTCACCATAACAATACATCAAAAACATCTTGGTTTAAGGACTCCGTATCCTAGTCCTTTTACCATCGACAATCATATATGAAGATGTGCTTTTGGAATTGTAGGGGGGTAGGGAAAAGAACGTTCTGGACGGAAATAGACTCAATGTGTAAAAACGAACATATACAAATCATGGCACTAGCGGAAACTAAGACGGAAAATATTCTGGACGACAAAATGTGGAGAAATATTGGTTTTGATGAAGTTTCTTGGTCACCGGCTATCGGGCGATCTGGTGGTAGTGGAGTCTTGTGGAAATCTCATCAGCTACTAGATTTCAATATCTCCATTGTTGTCCACTTTCCGCGTATTATCGGCCTAAGATTGGATAGCCTGCTTGCTGGGTTTCCAATCTTAGCCCTATTTGTCTATGCACCGCCCACACCAAGTGAGAAAGTTCCATTTTGGGAACTATTAAAAACGATTATCAACGACGCCACTATTCCGTGCATTGTTCTAGGAGATCTTAATGAGATCCTCTGCAGTGCTGATAAGCTTGGCGGTGCCTCCCTTCGGATATCCAGGTTTTCTCGACTTATCTCATTCAAAAACGAATGCTCACTACTAGACCTTCCCACCTTTGGCAACCCTTACACGTGGAGGAAAAACCCGGAGGAGAATTTTAACATTCGTGAAAAGCTTGACCGGGTGCTTGTACATCAACCGATCATCGAAGCTTTTCCTAACCTGATCACATACAATGGTGCCTTCTCCACCTCGGACCATTGTCCAATTTCCATCTCTTTTGAAGTTAATCCTAGTTTCAAAGCCCCACCTTTTAAATTCGAAAATGCCTGGTTACTTCGGAAAGATTTTCGTAACGTAGTTAAACAATCCTGGAGGGCTACTTGCCCTGGCTCTGCCATGTTTCAATTAATGTTCAAACAAAAAATCCTGAAAAAAAGGCAAAAGAATGGAATAAAACGAGTTTTGGGAACATTTTCCGGCAATTAAAAGAGGTGGAGTCGGAGCTGCTAAATATTCAATCCTCGGGTACCGGGATAGTTTCTCAAACTAATCAAAGCAAGGAAAAGCGCCTGATCACCAAGAAAGAGAAGCTCCTAATATTTAAAAAATTATTTTGGAGCCAAAGAGCTAAAATCAAACACCTCAAACTATCGGATTCCAACACCGCATATTTTCACCGAGTGGCGACAGGCCGTAGGCACAGGAAACAGATTCGCAACATCGTCTCTTCCTCTGGCACAGTTGTTGTGGGTGAAGAGAATGTTAGGAATGAGATCAAAAAGGATTTCGAGAAGAGATTCAAGAAAGAACCAATAGACGACAGGCTCCTCGGCGAATTGCTAGACCTAATTCAGCCTTCCATTTCGTCGGAGGAAAACAGCTTCCTCACAAAACTCCCATCCAACACGGAAATTAAATCTGCAGTTTTTAACTCAGGGAGGAATAAATCCCCGGGTCCGGATGGCTTCACTGCTGAATTCTATAAAAAATACTGGGATATCATAGGTAAATCTGTAACATGTGCGGTCAAAGGGTTTTTCCGTTCCGGAAAAATGCTCAAACAAATAAACCATACATTTATCTCCCTCCTCCCTAAAAGAGACGATCCCACGGCCAATAGTCACTACCGCCCTATCAGTTTATGTTCCAATGTCTACAAAATTATCTCCAAAATCCTAACTGACAGAATGAAAAAGGTCATTGGTAAACTTATTCATCCCCTTCAGGGTGCCTTTGTATCAGACAGGGCTATTCAAGATAACGTTCTGATAGCTCATGAAATCTTCCACTCCTACAAAAATCGGAGGGGCCGGGAAGGATGGCTAGCAATTAAACTTGATATGGAAAAAGCATACGATAGAGTTGACTGGCACTTTATTCAAAAGGTGCTTCAAAGGTTTGGTTTTCACAACACTTTCATCTCCTGGATAATGGAATGTATTACGTCGGTTTCTTTCTCAGTATTAGTCAACAATGGCCCTACGGATCTGATTTATCCATCTCGGGGTCTTCGCCAAGGGGATCCGCTATCTCCTTTCCTCTTTATTTTAGGGGCAGAGATTCTGGCCCGAAAACTGGCTGCTGAAGCTAGCCTAGACAAAACGCACATTGGGTTCCCGATTGTACATAACGGCCCTCGGATTCCGTTCCTTTCCTTTGCCGATGATATCATAATTTTCTCAAAAGGTAGTTTGGATGCAGGGCGCACAGTGAAGGCGATTGTTGATTCATACTGCAAAGTGTCGGGCCAAAAGGTCAACTACCATAAATCTAGTTTTCAAGCTACGAAAGGTATCCCAAACCATAGGATCCTCGAACTACGCACCTGCCTCGATATCCCTAATAAAAATTCAATAGAAAGGTATTTAGGTTGTCCCATTATCAATGGAAGAGTTACTAAAAGCACGTTCGAAGAGATCATCTGTAAATCAAAACAACAATTGACAAAATGGAGGGCTAATGCCCTCTCCCAACAAGGTCGTGCCACCTTGATCAACTCCAACCTGTCCGCTAAGCCGTTATATGCTATGCAAAATTTTATGCTCCCCGCGACTGTGCACAAAGAACTTGACCAGATAAACCGCTCTTTCTTTTGGAATAAGGATCTCCGGTACCGGCCGCTGATTAGCTAGGACAGGATCTGTAAACCAAAGCAGTGTGGGGGGTTGGGAATTCGAAAATCTAGCGACATGAACGTGGCTCTCCAAATGAAGCTATTGTGGAAAATTCTGGCCGAACCGGGTAATGTATGGGTGTCAGTGATTAGACATAAATACCTGCGTTCTGTCAGTATTTTTGATTACAAAAACAACGGATCTAGCTCTTGGCAGTGGTCTAAGTTGTCCGCTCTAATCGATAAGTTTAAAGAAGGCTTATTTGGTCAGTTGGAGATGGGCGAGCTGTTAAGTTTTGGACAGACAATTGGATCTCAACCTCGCCTCTAACAGACAGGGAAGAATGCCCTCAAAGTTACAATCAAGACGAAACTGTTAGTGATTACATTCTGGGGAGTAAGTGGTGGACAGAAAAGCTTCAAGAGTCTCTCCCAATTGATATAGTGCATGAGATCCAAGATATCCCCCTACCTACCTCGACTATGCAAGACCGCTTATACTGGTGGCCGGACAGGGAAGGCTGGTTTACTACTGCCAGTGCATATAAATTGATTACAGCTCAGTCGGCACCACTTCAAGACCACAATGCCTGGATTTGGAAGATTAACACACCTCCGAAAGTTAAAAACTTTCTTTGGAAAATCGCTCAGGATGGCCTCCCAACCGCTTCCAGGCTGTCCATCAGGGGTGCTTCGGTCCCACCTACCTGCTCTATGTGTAATGCGGCACCTGAGGATGAGATCCATCTGTTTTTGGAGTGTTCCTTCATCCAAGCGATACACCAGCTTCCGCCTCAGGTCCGACAACAAATTGTCTACCAGATTGCACAGTCCCGGGATATTAAGCCCATCCTATCTACCCTTGGAAAGAGCCTTCCTCCTTCCGCTCTGACCAACCTCGCTTTCTCGTGGTGGACAACATGGTGTGTCAGGAACAAACATCTGTTTCAACAGGTTGCAATCCCGCAAAAAGAAATAGCCTTACGAATGATCAAATCCCATATAGATAACTGGAATAAGACATCGGTTGCTGAGGCTGACTTTGAGGAAGACTCTCGCCCGCTTCGACAGTACCCTGTCAAAAAACAAAGCAAGAACCAAAAAACAATTTCCTGGCGGAAGCCTCCCTTGGGCACTTTCAAACTAAACTTCGACGGTTCAACACTTTCTAACGGCGAAAGCTCAGCAGGTGCCATTATTAGGGACTGGGTTGGTCACCCGATTTCAGTACACCACCAACGCCTGGGCAAGCAAAATCCACTCAAAGCGGAAGCTTTAGCTCTTAAATTAGGGATCCAACAGGTGCGGCAACTACATATAGGAAAGATCCAGATTGAAGGCGACAACAAGATTATCATCGATCACTTAAATAGGAAATCCAAATGCCCCTGGGAGATCGAACTAATATTGTCGGATGTTCAAGTCCTGCTATCAACTATGGAAGAAGTAGTTTTCTTCCATGTTCCTCGTATGGGCAATAGAGTGGCGGATAAGGTTGCACACCTTAGCCACTCTGCCCGAGGAGTCGATATTAAAAACGATCCAGGTCTCCTTGACCTCATCCGCAAGGATGCTGCCGGGTAGGGTCAGCCCACCCGAATTCTTTCCGTATCAAAATAAAATAAAATATATATATATATATATATGTATGTATTCCTTTTTAATAACAAATAAAAATAAAAACAGTAACTATATAAATTAAAATTGATTACATATACAGTAACTATATATATATATATATATATGAATGTATTCATTTTAAAAACATATAAAAAAACAGTAAGTGTGTGTGTGTATGTGTATATGTATATGTATATGTATATGTATATGTATATGTATATGTATATGTATATGTATATGTATATGTATATATATATATATATATATATATATATATATATATATATATATATATATATTTATTGATTACAATAAGCTTAAAATAGCTTTAATACGAAAATTTAATTAGGTTTGCGGGTACCCGCGGGCTACCCGCGCCTGCATTCATGGACGGGCTTGGACACGACTTCCAACCCGTTAAGCGGGTTTAGCCCGGCCCGCGCCCGCAACAACGGGACAAAATCTTAGCTAAAGCCCGTCCCAAGTCCGTACCGCGCCCACGTTTGCCCGGGTCTAACCATAATTAGTACTCCGTAGTAAGTAGTAACAACCAACACAGCACATGATCGGCAAAATGGCAATACCCCTTTTCGTATGAGCATATGGCCCCCCTGCTTTAAAGATGGTAGGACGATATTTGATTGATTCTTCAAAATCTTTAGGCATTGTTATTGGAACACAACTGTCAATGATCACTGAAGTGAAGCGGCATATGGTGGGTTATATGAGCTTTGTATTCGACTCGTTTTTAAACGTAAATAAAACAAGCTTGAGCTTAGACCAAGAAGCTATTATCGAACTCAATCAATTGACCTAAATAATGACAAGTACTTAAAAAGGCTAAACCAAGACTTGAATTGATCGTAACAGAGCCTTATACAGTGGTGCCTCAACTCAAGGGAGCTTTCCTAATGTCTCTCGAGGTGCTTTGTTTTGCTCTGAATATATTGGTGATCGATAATTGTAGCTAGGTAGGTGAAGCCGTGAAGGTTAGCTCCTATAGCAAGCATGTGTGATCGGAACAGGAGGATCTGATAGTGAGCCGTTGAGAGTGTGATTAGCGAACCAGTGATTCGCAGCTTCAGAGTAGTGCACGCTGTCCCAGCTTATCACTGTTTCCGGCTTAAGGCATGAACCCCCAAACACCACGCTTCCGTTGTATGTCTGTCCCTTCTGCCCGCACCAGACGTGGCCATCCTTCTCATGATACCCGCAGCATATCTTCATCGGATCCTCGAATCCTGTTGCGCCAACAAGTACAGTTTTAACTTTTAACTATATATGAACAACTTTGTGATTGTCAGATTATAGATTTTAAGATGAAACACACCTTTAATATAAATGTAATTTAGGTTTGTTAATGGATGTTGAAAAAGGGAAACAACTCAAGTCCTACCTTGGGTCTTGGCATTGCTAACGAGTCCATATTTGGCAGCATGGAGATCCACATATGTGATTGCAGCCTGGGGAAGCTGAGTCCTGAGCTTCAAAACCACATCTTTGAGCTGCTTGTTGAACTCAACCGACATCTCGTTCAGATCTTTGACGCACCCATACTGATCAAGATAGCCGGGCTGGGGACTTGTAAGGTGCATTGTTTGGACTGGCAGGCACCCCAGGGGTCCAGTGTTGTGTATCCAAAACGCCCTTGCTCCTTGTTCATACAAATGCTGTCGCAAAACAATCAAGGGTACGTTATTTCTATCAATTCACATGATCAATATCAGATCTCAACCGAAACATATGCTAGTTCATAGCTTGGATCGGATCATTACTTGTATCGCTGAAGAGAATTGTGCTAGAATGTCAGGTATAACAGCCCTGACTTGGTCCTTGTTCTGGTTCCTGAATGCAACTGTGAGGTCGTTCTGGCCAATGTCGAATGTGTAAAGCGCCTTATCGAAGTTTTTAGGGTCGGGCAGCACGTTCGTCTTTGCTGCAATTATACATATATAACATACATACACATACGCAAACACAAACACAAGGATTGGATTGGATTGGATTGCAGAAATTCAGCTCACCGACTGAAAAAGGGAATTGAAATGGCAAATTCACGGGGAGATAGATCATAGATGAGATGGTACCTTGGTTGTAGAGAAGAGTAGTCCTGGAACGGAACTGATCGTAATGCCAAATCTGGACGTCCAAGGAGAAAGGGCTGATGCCATACTGAAAGATGGTCTCATTCTGTCTCCTGATGGTGGATCCGCCGGTTGCAAAGTTGGCTCCATGGCTGAAGTTTGCCCCAATTGAGTTCAGGTATGCACTCAGGTATGGCAATTCCAATCGCTCAGCTGCAATTAACAAGGAAAATATGTCATCACTGCAATTAGCCTCCCCCCTCCAACTCCAAGCCTTCCACAGTTCCACTACACTACACTACACTACACAACACTAGGGTCTAGGAAGTAGGAAGCGTGTCGTCTACTATCCGTACGATCGATTTCAAGGAAAAATGTGTGCATTGCATTTGCATCTGAGAGACTAGACTAGACTAGACTAGACTAGACTAGAGAGTGAGGAGCATACAATTACGTTACAGACCAATGAAATCAACGATGTTACGGCCATCAGAGTCTCTGCCAGCAGGCTTCTTGAAGAAGGTCTCCCCATAAGGCCAAGGAATGGGCTGAAACGCCGCGGATATGCCTCCTGTGTCGGTGTTTGAGTCTCCGAAGTTGTAGATCGCCGGGAATGCGCACGGTGGCCGGGAATCTGATCCGACCACCACCATCACTAATAGAAGAAGCTGGAGCAGAGGAGCTGCTGCTAAGCACTTCATTGTTTGTAAAACGTACTAGTTGGGGTTGGGGATGTGGGAACGTAAAAGGCGAACCGCTGCCCCCCTTCTTTTATTAGCCCTTCTTTTTCATGGATCCGTTCCAATCTTAATCATCTCATTTGTGACGTGGCGTAAGAGATAAGCGGTGCGGGCCTATCAAATCTTGACAAGATTTGATGTGTTCACGGTACGGCGGTTCATTTAGGATTTTAACGACTCTAAATTTTGACTCAAATTTAAAAATGTGCTCATATTCAGCTTGTATAGGAAAAGAACGAGTTCGGACAGAGTTTTTTTTTCAAACTTTAAGTACTTCTACTTACTCATTATACATTAACTTAAAGAAAATTTTAGAAATTCCATAGAATTCGAGCTTAATTCGAACGAGCCGAGTTTTGGACCGAGCTTAAAAATGTGCTCATACTCGGCTCATTTAGAAAATGAACGAGTTCAAGCCAAGTTTTTATTGAGCGAGTACGAGTCGAATTCGAGCTACTCGTATTCACATAACACTCCTACTTCGCGATGTTCAATAATCAACCAACGGAGGTGGATACTTAATACTATTGTTTACATGCTCAAAATAATCACCTAGGCGAGCATATATTAATACAATATTAGTCCAGATAGACTCTAATAAATAATAAATATAAATATAAATAATTTTTTCCACCAAAAAATGTATTAAATTTTTTTTGTTGACAAAAGATTCGAAGGTAATGAAAACGATTTGAGCGGAAGCGAGTGATATAAGAACGAGATACTCAATCAAACATGCAAGAACGAACACCAAGATTTTACGAGGTTCGACAAAAATTGCCTACGTCCTCGGGGCCTCAAGAATCGACCAAATCCACTAAGTAATCGTTCAATAGAGGGTACAATCAAGCAAGCAATGCAACGATAAACCCTAGATCTAGCATGTATGAGTATTAGAGATAACGAGAAAAGATGATTCCCCTGTGTGGGATAACCGAAGATCGAAGAACTCTTTGATTCTCCTAAACTCTAGATCTTCATACGTGAGAGAAACAGCAACCCAAGCCAGGAGCTTCGATGTGCCACCACCAAGATATCGCTGAGACTAACCACCAACTTCGTCTTCACAATCGCCGGGAAGAACTCCAAGATTGATAACCCAAACCCTAGAATACCTTTTGACATCGTTTATGAGGAGACGGGAGAGAGAGAGAGAGAGAGAGAGAGAGAGAGAGAGAGAGAGAGCTAATCTGAGCATCCAAGAACAAAAGCGAACTTGAATAGCTAGGTCATCGGGTCTCAAGAGGAAGCAAGGCTTAAAAGCAGCTTTCCAACTCAAACCGGGACATGGGCTACCAGGCTCACTCATCACTTGGAGATTGAGCTCGATATGGGCCACAACCCACACACAGGTATCCTCTCTACATATATATCATACATATATAACATACTATAGGTTATACACTATAGTTCACTATTGTCCATTTGACTCGTTAGATGATCAAGTCGATTTCTCGACTCAATATGACTTAGTCGAGTCTAACAACAATCGTGCATCCATGTATACCTAAGTATATATTATATATATTATATGTATACTCATCATACACATATACATAACACAACCACATAACAATATTACATGCAACATATATGAAAGCAAGACATATGAAAATAAACACATAGTATTACAACAAATCACCCTCTATTTTTCTAAGTCTTACTCTAGGCAGACCATGACCTAAGCAAAGTGGATTCCAAGCCAGTCTGTCATCAGCCTAGATATGCAAGGATCACCCATGGACATCCTCCAAGTGGAGGAAGTTCCTGTAGAACACAAATTTATCATAAGGAACAATTTTAGTGTGAAAATCTGCATGGTTAAGCTTACCATCAAATTTCTTAACATGTATAACATTATCTTCCACTTTCTCACAAATAAAATGGTATCTAACATCAATATGTTTAGGACGCTCGTGGTACATGGGGTCCTTATAGAGATAGAGTGTACTATGGATGTCTATGTGCAAGAAAGAGGTGTAGTGCTTCCTCTCTATCTCCTTAAAGATGCCTTGCAGCCAGATAGCCTCCTTGCATGCCTCTATAGCGGCTATGTACTCAGCTTCAGTGGATGAGAGAGCAAATATGGGTTGCTGCTGGGATTTCCAAGAAACACAGTTGCATGCCCATGTATATACATAGGAGATAACGAAGTTCCTGGTATTCTTGTTTGAAGCATAATCAACATCCACAAAGCCATGTAAGTCATAGGAGGAGGAGTGCTTAGCCTATAACAAAGACAAGTTAGTAGTACCAAGCAAGTATCTCAAAAGATATTTCATAGACACCTAGTGTTTCTCAGTAGGTTCAAACATGAATCTGCTTAGAGTGCTTATAGAAAATGCAAGATCAGGACGAGTACAAATCATAGAGTACATCATTGAACCTACAACATCATCATAAGGGATGGATTTCATAATGTTAAGCTCAGCAACAGACAACTTTCCTTTTATTTTAGTGAGATCAAGATGAGCACCTAAAGGAATATTGTTAATCTTGTCACCAGAAATATGAAATCTCTCAAGAACCTTATGCACATAATCACACTGATGCAACCAAAGTCTTTTATACTTCCTATCTCTTATAATAGACATGCCTAAAATCTTTTTAGCATTGCCTAAATCTTTCATGTCAAAGTGCTTCTGTAGATTCTTTTTAATATCATGAATAGCATCAACAGATTTAGAAATCAGCAAGATGTCATCCACGTATAAAATGACATAAAGCACATGACTCTTATTGACACCTTTGAAGTATAAACAGGTATCAAATTTGCTTCTTTTAAAACCTAGAATGAACCTCATGCATTTGTCAAATTTAATACTCCATTGTCTAGGTGATTGCTTTAAACCATAAATGGACTTATTCAACAAACAAGCATGATTAGGATGCACAGAATCAATGAAGCCCTTGGGCTGTTTCATATAAATTTTCTCATCCAAGTCACCATGAAGAAAAGTTGTCTTAACATCCATTTGTTCTAATTCAAGATCATAAACAGCAGGCATGGCAAGCAACAGTCTCAAAGTCTTATATTTCACAACAGGGGAAAAAATCTCATTGTAATCCTCACCCTCTCTTTGGGTAAAACCCTTAGCAACCAACCTAGTTTTATACCTAGGAGGATCAGACTTAGAAATGCCCTCCTTAAGCTTATAGATCCATTTACAATCAATCAACCTAGCATTAGCAGGTTTAGGCACCAAAGTCCAAGTTTTATTCACCCTCATAGATTCTATCTCATCATTCATAGCATGTTTCCAATTAGCAGAGTGCACACATCTCATAGCTTGTTCATAAGCTTCAAGAGTAAATATCTTCACAACATAAGAAACTAAGGATGCAAACTCAAAAATGTTATTAATGGACCTTTTATTTGGTATAACGGTCCTAGGACTCCTATCCCTAGTCAACTGCCAGTTAGTCAAATCATATCCTTTAGTGGCTGAAGAACTAGAGGAACCAGAACCAGATACAGACACAGATTCAACAATAACATCCTCATTCACAGAAATAGGAGAAGCAGAAGAGGAATTAGGTTCATTATTTACTCCCCCACCCAATTGATGAGGTTGCAAATTATCAAGTTGCATAGCATCAGAAACAGTAGCAGAAGAAGTAGACGCAGATGAATCAGATGTAGAGAGGGTAGATGAAGAAGAGGGAGAAAAACTACTGTAAAACTCATCATCTGAATCAAGATCATTGTGCTGAGGCACAAAGAAATGATCCTCTTGTACCTGCAAGTTAGTATCTGTCACAACAATAGAGACTTTCTTAAAATGAAACTCATGCTCATTGATAAAGACATTTCTACTTGTTGTAAGGAGGAAATTGAGACTTGCAATAAAATATAAATAAATCAAAGCAAAACAGATTTCGTCCCTTGCAAATGATTACAAGACTTCCTCCCTATGCAGTAGTGGGAAGTCAGGATCGATCCACGAGGAAGCGTGTCAGCGGATCTCATGTAGCTGTAAATCTCACAGAATAGCAGAAAGACAGAAAGAAAGAAAGAAATAACAAACGAAAGCAGAAAATAAAGCAAACACTGAAACTTTAAATTGCAAACCTTCGAAGACAGAACTCAGATTTCCAATGAAATAAATCAATATATTAAAAGACTTCCAAAGCCAGGGTATCAACACCACAACGATAATCATGCAAAGTAACACATAAAGGCATAAAAGATCATGCTTTCCATCAAATAACTTTCGTTATTAACAAATAGGAATATAGAGGCTTTCGCATAAACCCTAATTGTTACTAACCCTTTTTCACATAATTAACCCAAGTTGTATTAAGATCACTTTCGCTTCAATAACACAAACAAGGATCACCTTCAACTCTCGCAAAAGAATCATGCTTATAGGGATAGAAGACGAATTGCATAAAAAGATTGTACCTTTACCGCATCACTTCAAATGGCCACCGTCGGGCTCACCCCAGCCCCAGAAGTGGGTGGACTACTCGCTCTTCATCCCAATAGCAGACATCTTTGATTAAAAAGAACTAACTTGCATTAATAAACTCAAACTTACAACCTCTTATCCTTCTCTCTCTACTTGTTGTTCTCTCTGAAATTGAATTAATAAAAACCAGAAGCCGGTTAAGCTCGGAAATATCTCCATTGGATTCGGGAAATCTATCTAAAGTGGGTAAATCTTCCATGGACTTGATAGATCTTGATAGATGTGGATAGAATTTGGTCTCGAAAATATCTCCATTGGATTCGGGATAGAAACTTAACAAGAAGCCGGTTAAGCTCGGAATCCGTCGTCGTGGGTCCAGTCGATATTGACTTTGTTAAGTCGATATTGACCTGGTTAAGTCGATATTGACCTAGTTAAGTCGATATTGACCTGTGCTTCCTCGGTTTCTCTTCAGCTGCTTGCATTGTGCCGACTTCTGGAATATTGACTCGATTTGGGTACTCGATATCGACTTTGTGTGGTCAATATCGACCTCTTCCTTTCTTCCTTAGTCGATTCTAGCCAACTTTGAGTCGATTTGGAGAATTTCGACCTAAATCTAGTCGATATTGAGTGTGCTTGGTCGATATCGACCAGTCTTCTCAGCATCCTGCTCTATTCTTGAAACGCACTTTCCCGAGTCATCGTTTGTCGGATTGACGCATATGACCATGCGTTGGAAAGCTCTTTCCGAGGGCTACAACTCTCATGGAGACATGAGAACTTGACTCAGAATGATGAATGCCTAAAAATGGCCTTTTCTCCGGCTGCATCATCCTTAGCTTCTTCACGATTTTTCCTTTAAGCTCCAAAGTGCGTCCGATTTCTGCGAAATATAACAAAAACTTGTGTAGACCTCCATATATTGCAAATAAGTGTAAACTACACAGATTCTGTATTATTCTAACCCAAATGTATGAAATGTATGCAGAAATCGATATAAAAGTAACTATAAAACATGGCGAATTAGGCTCACAACAAACACCACATACTTAAGCTTGCTTGTCCTCAAGAAATACTTTTATTTGTCATACAGTGGAAGGAATCAAAACTCTCAACATATTAGATTCATTCTTATATATCCCTGCAGTCAATTACCATCCTCGAAAAGGTACTAATGTCGCAAATCCATGCATGTGCAAAAAAGCAACATCTACTCACAAAAGGAGGGTTATGCAAAAACAATTCATGTGTGACAAAGCATTAATAATCAAGAGGACTTTAATTTAAGCTCAAATAAGGAGTAGATTGGTAAGATTGGGCAATTTTTTTGGCAATGTGGTGCTAATGATCCGGGGAAATGGAGTATTTCCAAATTGAATTTCCACATTCCTTCTCATAAGATTCATCACCTTCCATAATGCTTTTTTCAATATTATGCTTTTACCTCTCTAACCTCAGCACTGCCTTCTCGCGAGTTGCAAACATGGGTGTCATGAATGGCCCCAGATACTTAGTGCGTCGGACTCCTCACCTGGTGTCCCATCTCGTCAAACCATTATCTCGGCGAGCAGGGTCGATCTTTGCTCGGATTTTCTTTCACTCATTAAATTTTCCATATATTTCAAACAATTCCGCCAAACTCCAATAATGATAAACACACCAGCCATATAACATCTCCATAATGTAACATCATTCTCAACATAATCCCCAGATAGGAAATAAGGTAAAGAATGGAAACATTTGGAACATGTGGAGCAATAATTGAAATAAGGCATAATATGGCTTTTGTGATGCATAAGCTTAGATAAGACTAGGATTATAAACATATGAGCATATATGGAAATATAAAGTCCTCCATCCTCTTATCATGCAACATGTCAAAAGCAACTTCAAATTTTACCTCCTTTCATGGTTTTCAAGAAAATATGCACTTCATTGTGACTTCCCTTTACTAGGCAATTTCATGCTATATCTCTAATGAATCCAATTTTGCATCGTCGAGTTCAATTAGAGCTTCCATGACACTATTCAAAAAATTTCAATGGGGGTCATTTTTCAAACTTTGGAAAACTTGCATATAAGCCCATAAATCAATAAGGAATTCCAAAATAGCCATGTATAAGCAATTCAAGAAATAAATTCTAAATATGCACACATAATGTCAAATATGCATGAAGTAAGCCCTTCCCCCACCCTATACTTAAACATTACAGTGTCCTCACTGTATAAAAACAAGGTTAAAGAAAGAAACTCACTAGACAGATGTGCAGGACTTCAAAATATCAAGTGAACATGCCTGGGCCGAGTCCGATTTAGCTTGCTTCTATCCCATGGATCTGAAAAATATAGAAGACATATACCCACAATAGAAAAACTAAAAGTTTAAAACCAAAAACAAACAAAAACAATGTCCAAAAGTCCCAAAAATAAATGTCTATTTACAAGCTCTAGATTTTATAGTCGCTAGGCCGACTTTCTCCATTGAGCTCAAGGTGGCATTTGCAGGGCCCATGTAGCTTGGACTTCAAATAAGACTCCATTCTTGTCCATCAACTGCAGTCCGCCTGAATGGATCTTGTATACCACGAATGACCCCATCTTTTTCTTGTTGAATTTGTTAGGAAACCAATGATCCTTTGATTTGGAAACATAGAGCTTGTCTCCAACTTCATACTCTTTAGGCTCATCATTGGAAACCCTACATAATCGCACATACCAAGGCAAACCTATACCAAGGCGAACCTCTTCTATGTATAGATAGATCTTTAATTGAAATAGGAGAGGAATGATCCATACCTTGGCTTACCTTCGCAGAATCGGACGTCGGAAGCTCCTGAGGGTCTGGTCGATATCGAGTTAGGTCACTCGATATCGAGTTGTGCTGCTTTTCAGGTGGACTCTCAGTCGATATGGAGGGAGATGGGTCGATTTTTTCAAGTCGATATTGAGTAAGGTCACTCGATATTGATTTGACTGGCTCAATATTGACTAGCTTCTGCTCAACAGGAGGAATCGACTCAGGAGATGTAGGTCGATATTGACCAAAGGGGGTCGATATTGAGTCGTTTTGCTCGATATCTGGTGGGGCTGTCTCGGCATAGGGAGGTCGATATTGACCTGTGATAGTCGATATTGAGTGCCTTTGTGGCTCTGTCGACTTCTCCGGGTCGATATTGACCCCATACTTAAGACCTGGCAAGGCATCCGAAAAATAGTTAGTCCAAATCGATTTACCTGGGTCAATTTCGATTGGATTCTCTGCCTCTTCGTTCAGGATAGCCATGATCTTTTCCACCTGGGCTTCCATATCCCTCTTTTCCAGCTCTTCAGGAGTCATATTTCTTACCTTAGGCTCCCCGCAAGTGATGTAACCAGCTGAGATAGATTTTACCTCTTCCATTGGACCTGTATGCCTTTCAGTTTTATTAAAGGAATACTCAATTACCTCATCGCTGATGTTGAAAGTGAGCACTCCCTTCCTTACGCTTATGTTGGCATCCACCGTCGCCAAGAAGGGTCTTCCTAGAATAATTGGACAAGCAGGGTCCTCCGGCATATCAATAACTAAGAAATCAACAGGGACAATGAACTAACCTACTTGTACTGGCACATTGTCCACCATGCCTGTTGGAATGACCACTGTGTTGTTGGCCATGTAAAGCTTAGCATCCACAGGCTCTAGGGCACCTATCTTAATCTTGGACCAAATTGTTAAAGGCATTATACTCACATTGGCTCCAAGATCACATAAAGCATTAAATTTGTATTGACCAAATCCAATAGTTATTGCAAACTTACCTGGATCTGGCCTCTTCTCAAGTATGTCCATGTGGCAGCACTCCTCTGTAATCTCAGCCATTGATCTCTTCTTGCTTAGGATCTCCTTGAGGAATTTGACATAGGATGGCATTTCATTGAGAGCTTCTGTGAAGGGTATGGTGACATTGAGCTTCTGAAGCATCTTGATAAAACACTGAAATTTCTTCTCTGCTGGATCCTTTGGAGATTTTGTTGTAAGGAGGAAATTGAGACTTGCAATAAAATATAAATAAATCAAAGCAAACCAGATTCCGTCCCTTGCGAATGATTACAAGACTTCCTCCCTATGCAGTAGTGGGAAGTCAGGATCGATCCACCAGGAAGCGTGTCAGCGGATCTCAGGTAGCTGTAAATCTCACAGAATAGCAGAAAGACAGAAGGAAAGAAAGAAATAACAAACGAAAGCAGAAAATAAAGCAAACACAGAAACTTTAAATTGCAATCCTTCGAAGACAGAACTCAGATTTCCAATGAAATAAATCAGTATATTAAAAGACTTCCAAAGCCAGGGTATCAACACCACAACGATAACCATGCAAAGTAACACATAAAGGCATAAAAGATCATGCTTTCCATCAAATAACTTTCGTTATTAACAAATAGGAATAAAGATGCTTTCGCATAAACCCTAATTGTTACTAACCCTTTTTCACATAATTAACCCAAGTTGTATTAAGATCACTTTCGCTTCAATAACACAAACAAGGATCACCTTCAACTCTCGCAAAAGAATCATGCTTATAGGGATAGAAGACGAATTGCATAAAAAGATTGTACCTTTACCGCATCACTTCACATGGCCACCGTCGGGCTCACCCCAGCCCCAGAAGTGAGTGGACTACTCGCTCTTCATCGCAATAGCAGACATCTTTCATGAAAAAGAACTAACTTGCATTAATAAACTCAAACTTACAACCTCTTATCCTTCTCTCTCTACTTGTTGTTCTCTCTGAAATTGAATTAATAAAAACCAGCCCCTAAGGCTTTATTTATAGGCTTCCAACCCTTGCTAATCAAGGTAAGAAAGTCTATCTATATCTATATCTAAATATCTAAAGGCTTAAAGATAAATAAATGGAATAAAGGAATTAAATCCAAAAAGGGAAATCTATCTAAAGTGGGTAAATCTTCCATGGACTTGATAGATCTTGATAGATGTGGATAGAATTTGGTCTCGAAAATATCTCCATTGGATTCAGGATAAAAACTTAACAAGAATCAGCTAAGCTCGGAATCCGCCGTCGTGGGTCCAGTCGATATTGACTTGGTTAAGTCGATATTTACCTGGTTAAGTCGATATTGACCTAGTTAAGTCGATATTGACCTGTGCTTCCTCGGTTTCTCTTCAACTGCTTGCATTGGGCCGGCTTCTGGAATATTGACTCGATTTGGGTACTCGATATCGACTTTGTGTTGTCAATATCGACCTCTTCATTTCTTCCTTAGTCGATTCTAGCCAACTCTAAGTCGATTTTGGAGAATTTCGACCTAAATCTAGTCGATATTGAGTGTGCTTGGTCGATATCGACCAGTCTTCTCAGCATCCTGTTCTGTTCTTGAAACGCACTTTCCCGAGTCATCGTTTGTCGGATTGACGCATATGACCATGCGTTGGATAGCTCTTTCCGAGGGCTACAACTCTCATGAAGACATCAGAACTTGAATCAGAATGATGAATGCCGAAAAATGGCCTTTTCTCCGGCTGCACCATCCTTAGCTTCTTCACGAGTTTTCCTTTAAGCTCCAAAGTGCGTCCGATTTCTGCGAAATATAACAAAAACTTGTGTAGACCTCCATATATTGCAAATAAGTGTAAACTACACAGATTCTGTATTATTCTAACCCAAATGTATGAAATGTATGCAAAAATCGATATAAAACTAACTATAAATAAAACATGGCAAATTAGGCTCACAACACTATTAACAATTGTTTTATAAATAACAGGCTGGACAAGAAGCAACTTATATCCCTTAACCCCTTCAGGATAACCCAATAACACACATTTTTGGGATCTAGGATCAAGTTTACCTTGGTTAACATAAGAAAACAGAGTGCAACCAAAAGGTTTAATGTGATCTAAGTTTGGCTTTCTTTTTGTCCACAACTCATAAGGGGTTTTAAAATCAATCACAGAAGATGGAGTCCTATTTATCAAGTAACCAGCAGTAACAACAACCTCACCCCACAAGCAATGTTTCAAACCAGAAGATATAAGCACGCATCTAGCTTTTTCAAGGAGAGTCCTGTTCATCCTCTTAGCAGTACCATTCTGCTGGGGAGTTCCCGGTATGGTTAAGTGTCTCTTAATACCATTAGACTTGCAATACTCATTGAACAAAGAATTACAAAACTCAAGACCATTATCAGTTTTTAAGCATTTAACAGTCAAGCTAGTTTCATTTTCAACTCCAACTTTCAAAGTTTTAAAGGTTTCAAAAGCCTCATCTTTAGTTTTAAGCAAGTAGACCCAAACCTCTCTACTGTAATGATCAATGAGAGACATGAAATATCTCTTATGACCTATAGTGGGAACCTGGGAAGGGCCCCACAAATCAGAATGCACGTATCCAAGAGGTGCAGCAGCAACATAAGATGAATGCTTAAAGCCTTTTCTAGCATTCTTCCCTAAGATGCAGTTCTCACGGAGATCAATCATGCATGGTTTGGAGTTAATGATGCCAGTTCTATAGAAGTGCTCTAAGCCTTTATTGCCTATGTGACCCAATCTATTATGCCACAACATAATATCATGCAGAGACATAGTATGCACATAAGTAGTAAAGGCAGAGGCAGGATAATTCACAACAGGAGTAGCCAACACTTCATAAAGACCTTTCTTTCTCAAGCATTTAATGACATCCTTCCCATTTTTAGAAATAATCCTAACACCATTAGAACTAGACTTGTCATAACATAATTCTTCAAAAGCACTTTCAGATAGGAAGTTTCTCCTCAAATCAGGAACCCATTTAACATCCTTAATAATTATGATCACATCATCAAACATTTTTAAAGGAACAGGTCCCACACCTTTAATCTTAAGGACAAAATGATCACCAAGCATGACAGTACCAGCATCAAAGCATTTAAGATAAAAAACCAAGACTTATGGAAGGTAGCATGCATGGTACACCCAGAATCCAAAATCCAAGAAGTAGAATCAGTATCACTTAATAATGCAAGAACTTCACGAGTAATATAAGGATGGGATTCACAAACAGCCGACACATTTGGCTTCTTTCCAGCTTTAATATCCCTTTTCTTCTTAAAACAATGCTTTTCTAAGTGACTAGTTTTATTGCAGTAAGTACACAGCAAATAAGATTTATCAGATTTTTCAGTACTGGATTTATCAGAGGACATAGAATCAGATTTATATCCTTATTTTCCTGTTGCTTATTTTTCTTATTGCCTTTGAACTTAGACTTCAGCCTTATGACCATTCACAGTTTTAAACACCTTTAAAGTCTCATTTTTCTGTAAAATAGACTCAAGAAGCTCCTTTTTAGTCAACTTAGTAATGCCATACTGAACAACATCAAAAAAAGTAGTAAACTGAGTAGGCAAAGAATTAAGCAACAAAACACATAGCTGAGTCTCATCAACTTTATCACCACATCTCTCTAAATCGTGAGTAATAGACATAAATCTATCAAGGTTATCAGCAAGAGAGCAAGTAGTGGACATCTTAAAATTGAAGAGTTTGTTAAAGAGATTTACCCTTCTTGGTAAAGATTTTACCAAGTATAATGTTTCCAACATCTCCCAAAGCTTATCAGTTGTCTTGCAAGTCAGAACTTGCCTAGCCACTTCATCAGAGAGTCTCAACATAATCTCACTGTGTGCCAATCTATCAAGATGGTAAAAGGTATAAAAACATTACATCTCCCTCTCACTCTCTCTCTCCATCAATTTATGCTACAGAACTTGTGGAAGAAGGGAAAAAATGAAAAGCCTCTCTCCTCATCTCCTTTTATACCATACAAAATGGTAAAAGGTATAACAACATCACATCAAATATCACCTCACTCTCTCTCTATTTTTTGGCGCCAAAACCCCTCCCTCCCTTTCTCCTCCTCCCTCCTCACGTGTTCCCTCCTTTTTCCTGACCTGCAACCGGGCCTTTAGGTCACTATTTTTATTTTCACAAATAACACCCTAGGACACTTTTACATTTTTCTAAAACTTGGTCTATCCATGCAAACCCATTACAAAAATGGTCTATATATGCAAATAGCCCTATTTTTTTAATGACTTTTAATGCATTTCAATGAATTTTAATGTCTGTCAATGCCTTTCAATGGCTTTTAATGACATTCAATGTCTTTTAATGTCTTTTAATGCCTTTTAATGTCTTTTAATGTCTTTTAATGTATTCTAAAGTCTTTTAATGTCTTCTAATGTCTTTTAATTGTTGTTAATGTCTTTTAATGTCTTTTAATGACTTTTAATGTATTTTAATGTCTTTTAAGTATTGTAAATATAAAACCTATATTTCTAATGTCTTTTACATAATGTCTTTTAATTTCTTTTAATGTTTTCTAATGTATTTTACATACACATCAAATATCATAAAAACTATAAAATCTATATACTCGATGTCCACAAAAGTAACCATGTTTTTATGCGCATTTTAGCTCCTTATTCTAAGTACAATGCATATTTCGGGTTGGGAATATGTTGAATTTGTGTAGTATAAGCTTATTTGCCAGAAATTGAGGTCTATATGAGTTCCTGTTTAATATTGCAGAATTTGGAGCCATTCCGGGACGAAACCAAAAGGAGGAGCCAAAAGCAAGATTCTACTCGACGTCGACTACAACTGGGAGCAAAACCAAGTCGAGGACTGAAGACGGATATCACTCAAGCACGACCACTACTCGTCGTCGAGTACGTTACTCAACGTCGACCACTACAGAGACCCACTCGAGTCCGACGAGGAGAGAAGAACTCGAGGAGCACAAAGAGTACTCGACGTCGAGTACATCTACTCGACGTCGACTAGACTTGGAAGACTACTCGAGATCGACGAGAAGAAAGGCTACTCGAGACGCTGAAGATCACCCGAGGTCGAGGAGACTACTCGACGTTGACTAGAACTGGTCGACGTCCACTACGCTGTTTTTTGGGACGCGGGTCCGTTGGGCCAATCCGAGGATGTGTGGATTACTTGGGCACGAAGCAAGGCCGGTTCTATTATGAGTTCATCAAGATCTATCTATGGAAGAGAAGATTTATCCACCACATGAAGATTTAGTTGTTTTCTTTTTAGATTAATGTTTCTTTTATCCAAATTTATACCTTTAAGATTAGATAAAGTTTGCTTACCTTGACTAGAAAGGATTAAGCCCTATAAATAAAGCCCGTGGGGCTAGTTTTTTATTCATTCCAATTCAGAGAGAACACAAGAGTAGGAGAGTTAGGAGAGAGAGCTTGGAGTCGAGAGAAGTTGTATTTGGCGAGAGCGGAATTGGCTTCGATCGGTTGTAAGCTTTGTTTTAGTTTATTAATGCAATTTAGTTTCCTTTTATTATTAATGAGTTTTCTTATGATGAAGAGCAAGTAGGCCACCTAATTCTAGGGTCGGGGCGATTCCGACGATAGCCATGCATGTTTGAGGTAAAGATTCGACTTTTGTTATGTTTTGATCATCCACTATCTTTATTATGTTTATTACCTAATTAAAAGTGATTCAGGTTAACCACTTGGATTATAAACATAAAATTGGTAGATACAAATAGGGTTTCTTGAAAGAGTTGTCTAATTGTTGGAAAAGGCGAAAGCTTGATCCTTTGATGTGATTGCATGATTATCCCTCTTTATCTTGCCTTATGCATGTTTGGTTATCGTTGTTGCAAACCCCGGTCTTGGAAGCTTTCTTTTATATTGTTTATTTCAAAATTTGCAATTCGTTATGTTTCTGCATTCTACTCGACTTCGACTAAGCCTAGTCGATGTCGACCACTAATCACTTAAATCAAGCGAGATTGTTGTCGTTTGTGTTTCTGCAGGTACTCGACTACGACCAGACCTACTCGACTTCGACCACCTACTCGACGTCGAGGGCTCCTAGTCGACATCGACTACTCCTATTGCCTGGATTCGCTGTTTCTGCACGAAATCGACTGTACAAGACCCCTGTTGACTACACCCTAATTGAGGTCGAGTACCCTGAGTTGACTTTTGGACGTGATTTGCTGGCTATCTAAGATCCGCTGGCACGCTTCCTCGTGGATCGATCCTGACTACCTTTTGCTACAGTGGGAGGAAGTCTTGTAATTATTTGTGTGGGCACAAATCTGGTTTGATTTTTATTCTTATTTATTGAACTCGATTTCCTCCTACAACAATACTATACACTATAAACATATAATAAATATAATAAATATTTCAAGTAATGAAAACTATATATTATAAGAATTTTGAACATAAAATAACATAGAAACTATAAACTATAAACTATATTAAAAACTATAAAATTATAAACATATAACAAATCATAAAAACTATAAACTACAAAATCAGCTTGTATGCTCCACTTGTGGCTCAAGTGTTGGTGGGATTCTCTGAAATTGGTTTTGCAGCCGAACAACAATCTTCAGTTTGTAATTATACCAAGTTTCTTGGTGGTTTTCTTAATCTTGAGAGGTTGATCTTCTATTTATACTTCACAAAGGTAACAATATCTATTCCTGAATCTTCTTGAATTATCTATCTAGTTGCAATAATCTGGTGTAAGATCCATTCTCATGCTTGTTTGTTTTGATGTCAGTATTTTAGCATTGGCATTGAGTCGTATGACCATTCTTTGGTGTTTCATCACCAAAAATCCATTGAGCTATATCGCATGAGCTTCAAAGATAAGAAAATGCTAGCAGTTGTTGGTTTTCTCGTCATGGGCGCCCCTATTCTGCACGAGCTTACGATCAATGTAAGTAATGATGCATAATGCTATAGATTGTTTATAATCTATAACAATTTTAACTGTTTGTTTGAATAATGATTTTTAAAAAAGTACTATGATGGTGCAATCACTTATTGTTTGAGTACAGAAGATGCATCAGAAGCTCCTCCTACATCTCTCTCAAATTTCACACCTAATTCCAAACTCGAGAATATGAGAGTTGTTAAGATGAAATGTCTTCGTGGTCTACCTAACGAGATGGAATTCATCAAACATTTGCTTCAAAGTTAACTGGTTCTTGAGAAGATGAACCTTTATTATGAACCTTTATGTGTGGTACTAAACATGGAGACTGATGTGCTAAGGCATCGTCGGCACTCGGGCTCTTCCAAAATAATTTTGTCTTCACAGTTAATGGTCTCACTTATCAATTCTTGCTTTTTTTTTTTATCAGTATCGTTCCTCTTTGATTTAGATTTGACTGAAATACCAAATGATCAACACCTCCTTTTTGTTTTTATAGTAGGCAAACATTGGGAGCCGTTGCTAATAAAACAACCTAACTCCCGGATCATCTTGAAGGATGAATTTACAGAGATCCCTATGGTAGGGGATGGAGGGTAAGTTACAAATTACACCTGATTTGGTTATATAATCCGCAGTATGGTTTGCTTCTCTAAATATATGTCGGATCTCCACTGATATGAATTCAGCTATAAGCCTTTGGATTTCTTCAATCTGATGTAGAATTTCCCATCTGGGCGACTGTTCTCTGTTGGCTGCTTTGACCAGAATCTGATTGTCACTTTCCAAAATAATCTTCCTTAGTCCCTTCTGTCTTGCTCTTTGAAGACCTAAAATCATGGCAGAGGCTTCTGTTTGGATTGCTGACCCAACATTAGCTTCTTTGGAGAAAATGATCAACACCTCCTTAATTTAAGGTTTTTTTAACTAATCACAATTTTCTTTTTCTTTTTCTCTTCATCCCTTTCACGCATTTATATTTTTTTTTACCCATTTACTAATAATCGGGTTTAATTCAAAATATTGAATTAACTATAATGTTTACTATTAATATATATATATATATATCTTTATATATAATAATAATAATAATCTATATCAATATAATATCTTAATTTAAAAATCTTTTTGATGAAAACTAACTTTATGGTAAATATTTTTACCATTTTCTTAAAGATTTCAAGTTTACCTTCATTATTTCATCGTAAATTTGATTAATATTTTACGATATTAATTTGTTATGTTATTAAAAATCGCGTCATGGTGCGAGAATTATACTAGTTTCACACTTACTTTACTATGTTCAATAAAGGATAAAACCCTTACAAGTTTTAAAATTTGGCCTTTTTTCTTGATTCGAACTCAATCTTTGGTTATGGATTTCAAATATATTTTTTTCCATCCTCTATTACATCCCATGTATCCAGAACCTAATTGGTTAGTGTATTTATTAGTCCTAAATATAATGAAAAATGACTCCAAATGCTATGAAGTACAAAAAAAAAACAATTTTAGGAATATACAAATTATTCTCATACTCCGTATTAAAGACTAGGTTAGGCTAAAATTAACTAAACAATAAAAATATAATACAATCAACTTCAAATCTTTGAATAAATCTCAAATGTTTCTTTGTTGGCCAATTTGACGTTTCCCAGAAATCTCTTTCGGAGGACAGCATACTTCAAAAATTCTTTTTTATTATGACGGGATAACAACAATTGAGAAAACGATTTCAAAAGAAGCTTGTATAATTCTGCAATCGGTTTTGTAATTCGAGATCACGAAGCAAAATGTGTCTCAATGGAGGGTGTCAGTATCCCATCATGCTCAGTTATAAGTGTCGAAGCCACAACCTTGAGAGCCGAAATTCGTAGAAATATAGAACTAAATATGCAGAACATTGAGATAGAAGGAGACAACCTCTACATTATTAATGCACTAAAGGGTATTTAGAAAGGACCTTGGGAAGTTGACATGATAATTTCTGACTCGTGATGAACCTTTGCCACTTTCAGACAATTCATATTCGTCACGTGTTTAGGGAAGTTAATAGTGTAATGGATAGATTGACCTTCTTAGGTCACCCTACCTCTACTCTTAACCCTACTACGGATCTAGAGCTACAAGTTCTCATCCGAAAGGATGCCATAGAATGGACTACCAATCCAATCGTGTATAGATCATTCAAATTGTTTTCTATTTAAAAAGAAAAACTAGTCAAAACGTTGAATTGACAATCTACCAAAACTCTAGCCAATAAATAAATAAATTTCCAAGTACTTTTTTGGTTTTAAGGGCAACGTTTTTTTTTTTGGAATGCACAAACTATACAACCAACATCACAGTGACCTAGTGGACCGTACAACATCATCTAATATCTCAATCACCTCATCGCACAACTGCTCAAACCGAGGGTAGGTGGCTAGGGCCCGTGGATAGCCCTGTATCTCATGCATTCGGGCCGCTCGCTTCTGAGGTATAACTGCAGGTTGAGGCAGGTCCAACCATGGATCCATGGTGATTGGGTGAACGGGCGCTGGAGGGTCCGGATGGGGTGGCGTGGTGGACAACACGTACGACCGGCTCTGAGATGCGTACCACGCCATGTAGTCAGCAGTGACACCGGCCTGACAATCCTCGCTAGTCCGCCTGTGATCATCCATCTGATAGAAGCGAGCGTCATCCTAGCTCTGCCACCTGTAGTGCTCGGCGGTAAACATGGCGACATACCTCGGCTTCAATGTGGCGTCACGGGTGCCCTGAATCGGCAGGATGACGGGTTTTGGGACCCCAGGACTCGTCCAAACTGCCGAAGACACCTATCGGGCATATATGGCTCCTCCTCCCCGCAGAATGTGATCGTGTCCCGGTAGGTGGACTGTTGGTACTTGCCGTCGAAGTCAAGATCACCTCCAAAGGGTATCCACTTCACCTATAAATATAACAAGCAGGCGTAAGTCACAATTAGTAAATATATGTAATATATTTAGAGTTTCGGTGCCATACATCGGCGACGGTAAGGTGGTCGACCTCGACCCGCATCTTCTTCACCTGCTTGAACTTGCCCGCAACGTTCTTGCGAGTAGACGCCTTCGGAGGGATAAACCTCGCATACCAGTGTTGATCCTCAACCCTACCCGGATCGCTTGACAGATCGCCACGGAAGCGAGGGAAGTACGCTCATATCCAAGCCTTGACACAAAACACAATTTGGTAAGAATGAGAATAAAATATTACTAAACTAGAACACAAATTTTGCGGTCTCGTACCTGTAGTAGCGGCGTGCATCCATCTAAACCCTTCGCCCCTGCTCGGGTAGCCTCTCCTAGGCCCATGTACAGACAGGCAAGGGCACCTGCAACCCATGCATTGTCGGCCGTCTGGGGGATGTCTCAAGCAAGGCCGAACATCTTCATGGAACCCGACTCTGCGACTCCACAAACGGAGTCGTGGCTAGAGCGATGGATAGGTAACAAGGTACAGAAATCGAAGCTGGGCAGGGTCATCTTCTGGCTACCCCCCTCCCGTAAACATGCGGAGACGCTGCTGCTCAGGGTCATCTATAGCCACGGGGTCATCTACGGGCGCGGGGTCGACCAGCGGCCCGTGTCTCTCAATCCACTAGTCCGTCAGCAACCCAACGGGTACGCTGCCAGCTCGTTTATATGCACTCAGCACCTGTGGGGTCACCTAGTAGTACTCGGCAACCGTGAGGATTTGCGCAACATCAGGTAGGTGTGACAAACAGGGTAGATCCTCAATCCGAACCCCTAGTGGGCAGGCTACGTCGTGTAGCGTGATGGTCATCTCGCCCTACGGAAAATGGAAGGAGCTGGTCTCCGGATGCCAATGTTCCAAGAACGCTATGACTAGGAACCCGTCCACACCCTCCCAATGTAGGGCCTGCAGCTGCGGGATGCCCAAGGGAATGAGCTCCTCCCACCAGGTCCCCGAGCCCTCGAAGACATACGGGTCAAACTCAGCTAGGTGACTCGTCCGATGGTGGATCTTCATAAGCGGCAAATCCACGATCGCATCCCTCCACACCCTGAAGGCTCGGTGGTGCCTGTAAGACACCAGTAGATCGCCCAGAGGCAAGTCATCTGCCTCCCACGCAGCTGGTCGCAGGGATGGGTGCTTGCTGTTGCTGCCCCCCATGCCTGCTCCTGATGCCCCTCCTACCTCCTCTGCCTGTCCTCCTGCCTCTTATGTCCGTCGTCCACCTCCTCTATGATGTCAAGGATGGTGTCATCTGCAGAAGCCAACGATATCGGCGCTGGTGTGCGGGATATCGAAGCCTCAACATCATGGGTGGCGGAAGTCGAAGCCTCGTGGACGGCAGAAGTCGAAGCCTCGTGGATGGTGGGGGGTAGCTGTGCAGCCGGTCTACCCCCATGGGCCGGTCGACCGCCACCAATATCAGTGACACACCTGCCGACTACATCCTCGGACGACATCGACAATTGCTGCCCATCCATCGGATCGCCGGAGGAGCGGAAATCAGGCAGACCCTGCCAGAAGCTGTCATCCATGTCGTACTGGAGGCTCTCCATGCTCTGTTGGACGCCCTCTACAGACAACAACAACTCATCCACTGTATGGGCGCCCTCCCTAAAAGCAGGTACTGTCACCCCCTCCGCTCCTCCCTCAACCATATCCTCAACCCCACCCTCTACCCTACACTGACTAACTGTTGCCCGATCGCCAACCCTAACAACCTGTAGGGTACCATCATTCCTCAAGAGCCTCGAAGCCTATTATAATGAAATGTTTAAAAGCATGTTATTTCCTATATTACTTATGCTAATTCATTAGATTCAGTTGGTTCATACATTCGTAACTTGTTCATTCTTGTAGTTCGTAACTTGTTATTTCGTCTTTTAATGTATTTTTAAGGCAAAATGGTCATAGATAGACCATTTTTTTACCTTGCACAAATAGTACACATATGGGAAAAATTGCATAAATAGACCATTTTTCGAAAATTGGCACAAAAGTGCCCGTCACCACACTTGGGATAACCGGTTTAGGGGGGGGGGGGGGAAGGAAAACAAAAAGAAAAGTGGAAGAGAAGTCAGGGCATTTAATGCAAGGGGGGTAAAAAAAGAAAATAAATTCATCATCATCACACCCTCTCTCTCCATCAATCCATCACTTGTCTCTCTCTCTCTCCATTTAAAAAAAAATTGTTTGAAGGAAGAGACGCCGACCACCCACTGTACGTCGGAGAAGCCAAGAACGCCGGCCACCGAAGGTAAAGGTACGCCCCCCCTCCCCCCCGCCCTCCATTTCACTTCTTTTCTCCATTTTGTGCGAACCTGGGGTGTGGGGTGTGTGGGTGAAGGAACCTACTATGGTGCTAAGGGATTGAATGTAAAAGGTGGGGTTGAGTGATGGGTTGTGGAGGGGTGACAATGGTGGTTGCGATTGAAGGAAGAGGAGGACGGTTTTGGGGTATGGATAGGGCAAATTGGCGGTTAGGGTTTAGGAAGGCGAAGAGGGTGGCAATGGTGGGAGTCGAAATTGGGACATTGGGAAAATTAGTGGGCTGATAGAAGAAGAAGAATTGACGTATTAGATGTGGTTTATTTCGAAATCTGTTGTGGGAAAGAGAAAAGGGGTGACATGGGTGTGGAATTTGGGTGACAGGGGCTGAGAATTTGAAACTGAAAATGGGTGACATTGGGTGTGAAATTCGATTGGTATTAGGTATGGTAAACAGAATTACATTAGTTTCAAATTGAAATTTTAGAAGTTTAAGTGGAATGTATGGCGTCGACATTTGGTATGGTAAACGCCATTTCATCTGCATAGGGTTGTCTAACATTGGTGACATGGGTTTTGAATTTGTGTGACACGGGATATGAATTATCTGAAAACTGATCGTTGCTTTTAAACTGCAGGAGAAAAATAGTTCGGTCTAAAAATGCAAAGAGGAGTCAAGCGGTACCAGCCAAACAGCGGGAGCCCCGTTACTGTATCCCGGAAGAAAAGCACTTCTGGGCACGGGTAAACCAAGGGTTGAGGTTGTCGATGCTTGCCAACATCGACAACTACGTCGACCCCTATTATTGGGATAAGTTGCTAGACTATTCCTGGGCCACCCCTAATTTCAATATCGCCATGCCGTACGGTGTTAGACGGGTCATTTCAATATGACCATTCGCATCCCTATTGCGGCGGAGATTGCGGACCATACACCATCAGGTTCTTGCATCTCGTCACCAAAGACCCCCCCCCCCACATTCGAGGGACTGGACGACGCATTCATCGGGGCGTACGAGCACATACTCGTTGTGGCCATCTTCCATGGCAGACTGTTATAAACCAGTTTCCAATTTATATAACTGTGTGGTTTTCGTTGCACTAGGTCGTTACTCGATCGTTGTTGTTATGTCATTGCTAAAAACTTTTAGGATGTTATCATATCTGTTGGTCAGTTGTTTTACTCATTTATGACATTGATTGCTCAGTAGATGTAAGACGTTTATGAACATCATCTGTTGGTCAGATGTAAGACGTTAATGAACATTGATTACTTGATCTTTGTTGTTATGTCGTGGGTCCTGGGTATGAGTCGTTGCTCTATCCATCATAGCGTCAATGTTCTGAATCCTAGGTGGGGATACGCTAGTCCCGAGCTTAAAATGTTCAAGTTCCCTCATCACCTCTTCCTCGACTTCCTCCTCCTCCATCAACACCCTCATACTCGTGTCCTCCTCCACACCGTTCGAGTCCAAGTCATCTAAATCTTCTTCGAGCTTCACTTCATAAACTTCGGCCTCGAACGAGCTCCAAAACTTGTTCGTGGGGGTTAGCCCATCATCATCCTCCTTCTCGCTGCTAAGGCATATCACATCCAAACCAGGGCCCATGTCCCCTGAAGAGGTATCCATGTCACCCAACTCTATCACCTCCAGACCATGTACACTGTCACCCGAACACATTCCTTTGTCACCTGATTTAGTACCCTTGTCAGGAATGTCAATCGCAGCCAGACCCTGTACCCTATCACCTGAACGCGTTCCATTGTCACATGATTCAGTACCCTTGTTAGGAATGTCCATTGCAGCCAGCTCCTTACTCTACCCTATGACCACAGTCACCTCTCCCCCAGCATGTAACACACCATCTACACACAAGAGGCTTTGATGTGCCTTACCGTCTGGCTCATCATTCACAATCTCAGCCAAATTATCCACTTTTTGCGAGGAAGGTGGCCTACTCAGGCGTTCTTCCCTGGCAAGGCGTTCTTCCTGGGCAGGTTGCTTTACTTCAAATCTCTCCATCTCCAATGGCCCGACATATATCGCAAGGGGCCATGGGTCTTCTTCACACTTCAAGTTCAGAAATTTAAACGCCTCGAAGTCGTCATCATCAACAATTATGATCGGCTGACCCCCTTCTTTCGACTTCGGCACGTACGACAACGCCCACTCTGCAAATGAGGCACCATCGCCACCCTTCAGCCTGATTACATTTTTCAAAGAGTTGAAGTCGATGTCCTGTTTTATGATGATATTCTTGAGCGCCTTCGCACCCACATACACCCATGTACCTCCCTCGACCACACAAGAACCATGGAGGATGAGAGTGACGCATACCAAGGTGTTTCCACCTGAAAACCGATACCATAGTTCAGAAGAGAGATTGATGGGTATCTAACGCCATAGATGAAGAGTACTTTGCAAAAAACACTTACTCTTTTCATCTGCCAACAAAGGTTTCCAGGGCATCACATTGACACGGAGATTTTGACCACTGACAGGGGCACAGATTGAAGCCGACAAGTGCTATGCAATTGCAAATGCAAGTAGGGAGCTTGTCTTCCATGGTGGAACATTCTCCATCTCTCTCTCTCTCTCTCCATCTATTTCTGCTATAGAACTTCTGCGAGAATGGAAAAAATGAAAAGCCTCTCTCCTCATCCCCTTTTATACCATACAAAATCATAAAAGGTATAACAACATCACATCACCTTAGGGGTGTGCAAAAAAACCAGAAACCGAAAACACGACATGAAAACACGACAACACGACACGAAAAAACCCGAAACCGAAAAAACACGACACGATAATGACACGAACCGAGAAAACACGGCTCTAAACGGTTCGTGTTCGGGTCAGGCAAATCGCCTTGTCGGGTACCCGACATGAACCGTTTAAATATTATTTTTTAAAATTTTAGGTTGGGAAGTATAATACTAGTATAAGTATAATCCCAATGTATCAATAAGCTCCGCTAGCCCAACTGGTTCCATATATGCGCATCAATTAGTTCATTACCAGCAGGCCCACGTTCGATTCCTCACGCCTACACTAATTTTTATTTTTTTTGTGAGGGCTAAACTAGTAAACCCCATCTCTATTTGTCGACTGTCTTCTTTTTTTATATCGCTCGCAGCCTCCAGACTCCAGTAGTCCAGTGAAACACCAGAGTTCACAATCGCTGCAATCGCCAATCGCAGCCTCTAGTCCACCAGAGTTCACAAGTTCGCTCGACGCTCGTCCTCGTCGGCTTCAAGTCCTCGCTCGGCAAACAGGGACGCCGGCAGCCTCTCTTCAGTCACGTCCTCGTCGCTCGGCCTTCAGCATATCTGAAAACGAAACAGTGAAACACCATGGTAAGTCCTATTTTTTCGAATCGATTTGTGGGTGTTTTTGCTCGAACCATGGTTGATTTTTTATAGTATTTGTGATGTCAGATTGTCTGCTCTCCGTTACTCCATTAGGGGCAGTGCCCTTGAGTGTTGGAACTTCGAAATTTCGATTAGGGTTTGCCGGTTTAAAAATCGATTTGCTTTATTTTTGCTCTTTCAATTTAAATGTTTTGGATTGAATACTTCGAAATTCACTCTTACAGTAGCCTAAGATGGAGGAATATTAATGATGTTTCGATTTGAATGTATAGGTTATATTATATAAACCAATTACCTTCACTTTATTTGTTTTGTAGGATTCTAATATGAAAAATGTTGAACAAATCTTGAGTGATGATGAGTCTCTTAGTGGTGATACGATGACGGAGCCCGAGATGGAGGAATCTAAAGGCATGGAGCAATCGACCGCTAAATCGAAAAAGCCCGTGAAAGGTAAGAAGCCTAAAATCGAGCAATCTTCTTCTGGTCCTAATAAGAGGAAGAAAATAGCGAAATGTTGGTCGCACTTTACTGTAATTCCAGGTACAGAATGTGCAAGTTGCAATTATTGTGGTGTAAAGATTGATTGTGCATCTAGTCAAGGAACCGGTGCTCTAAATAATCATCATAAGAGATGCAAAAAGGCTCCGGAAAATGTAGATATAAACCAAAAAAAATTAGAACTTCATGCTCAAACTGTAGTCGGTTCTGATGATGTGGTGGTGTCTTCTACTTGTGTTCCATCGTTGTTGAAATTTGATCAAGCTGATTGTAGAAAGGAGCTAGCTAGAATGATCATTGTGGATGAATTGCCTTTTGCATTTGTTGAGAAAGAGGGCTTTCGTAGGTTTTGCAAGAAACTAAATCCCGCATTTTCTGTGCCTTCACGTACCACTATGACTAGAGATTGCTATTCTTTCTTTATTGAGGAGAAAAAGATGTTGAAAGTAATGTTGAGCAAGTTGTCTTCTCGAGTGAGTCTCACGACCGATGCTTGGACTTCAGCTCAAAACGTGAGTTATATGTGTTTGATTGGGCATTTCATTGATGATGATTGGGTTTTGCATAAGAGGATTTAAAACTTTTGTCCTCTAGCGGGTCATTCTAGTAATCAAGTTGGTCGAGCTGTCGAGAAATGCTTGATTGAGTGGAATATTAAGAATGTTATGACTGTGACCGTTGATAATGCTAGTTCCAATGATGTGGCTATTGATTATTTGAAGAGGAGATTTATTCATTGGGAGTCTAGTGTTTTAGAAGGAAAATATGTGCACATGAGATGCGTTGCTCACATTCTCAATTTGGTTGTAAGAGATGGTTTGAAGGACTTGGACCCTTCAATTGCTAAGATTCGTGCTCTTGTGAAGTATGTTAGATCTTCTCCAGCTCGGTTAGAAAGGTTTAAGGCTTGTGTAAAAGAGGAGAAAATAGAAAGTAAGGGTCTAGTTTGTTTGGATGTTGAGACAAGATGTAATTCCACTTATTTGATGCTAGAGTATGTTGTCAAGTTTAAGAAGGCATTTGATAATTTGCTAATGAAAGACCAATGTTGCAATAAAAAGATGAAGAAGACGGGTGGGGTTGGAGTGGCTAATGATGACGATTGGAAGAGAGTGACTACTTTCTTGCCTATTTTGAAAGTGTTCTATAATGGAACAGTCACTTTATCTGGCTCTCGGGATGTGACTTGCAATATGTGTGTGCAACATATGTTTGCTATTGGGTTTTCAATTACATCTCTTTGCAATGATGAAGATGAAGGCATTAGACAAATGGCAAAGCAAATAAAGATGAAGTATGATAAGTATTTGGGTGATATTAACAATATCAATCACCTATTATTTATCTCCGTACTTCTTGATCCTAGACACAAGATGCAAGTAGTTGACTGGCTTATTACGAAGTGTTATGATGAGACGAAAGCCAGAATATTGGGAGGCTATATAAATTGCTTGTTGATGATTTGTTCATGGTGTATGAATCTTCAATGCCCTAACCAAAGAAGAAATCAGTGTCCTCATCTTCTTTTGCTCCTACTAATCCAATCCTTAGTTTTGATGAAAGCCAGAAAGGAAAACTCATGGACTTTACGGAGTTGTTTGCTTTAACCTTCCAAAGTTAAACGGGTCATGTTGATTCCGGTTTGAAGACTGAAATGGAGAAGTATTTAGAAGAGGCACCTGAGGGAAAGTCCAATAATTTCAATGTTTTACATTGGTGGAGGGACAATCAAAGACGGTATCCTATTCTATCAAAGTTGGCTCGTGATGTGCTTGTTATACCGGTGACAACTGTTTCATCTGAGTCGGCTTTTAGTACCGCGGGACGCGTTCTTGATTCTTTTCGTACTTCTTTAACTCCAAGAATAGTGGAAGCCTTTATTTGCACCCAAGATTGGCAATGTAGCACTAACACTTCGGAAATGATAGAAGAAAACTTGTTGGCATTGGAGGAACTAGAAGAAGGTAATTTTTTGTTATTACATTTTATAACAATCCTTGGTTTATATTTAACTATATTAACTTTGCTTTAATATTATTAATTCACAAATATGTGTTAAACTTAAAACTTATAGGAATGAAGGAACTAAGTATTGAGCAACCACAACTCATGATCGAGGAAGATTATGACTATTAGCTTGTGCTTGATAGCCTCCGAGTCTCCGAGCATGTGAAAAACTAGAAAAAAAGTAATTTAAGTTTTGCTACTTACTAAGATTATTGTTCATCATACATATTATACCCCTTTAACTTTATTTTTTCAACTTTATGTATGGGTTGTTGTAGTGATGCGTTTCGAGGCTTTGATGCTACTTTTGGGACCTTTGGGTTGTGCTACAATGTTCCTACTTCGTTTTGAACTTATGTATGGATTTATGTTTGACCTTATCTATGGATTTATGTTAGAACTTATGTATGGATTTATGTATGGATTTATGTTTTTGTTGAATGTTGATCATTCACATTTTTTTTGCATAAAAAAAAAACAGTAGTCTCTGCTTGTGCTTGTTTGGATTGTTTGTAAGCTCTTGTTGTAGACTTGTAGTGTGCAGGGAGCCAGGGACTGCAGTACAGGTCAGGCGTGGCTAATGGCCTATGTAATTTTTTTTTAATTTTTTTTTGTTGAAGTTGCTGTACAGTACGCCTGTATGCAATTTACTTTTTATTTTTTTTTTGTTAAAGTTGCAGTACAGGTCTGTACAGTCTGTGTATAAACTACACAGTCACACACGAACAGAACAGAAAAAAAAAAGCGATTCGTGCCGGGTACCCGGGTATCCGACACGGAACCGAATACCCTAACCGTGTCGGGTGCCCGAGTTTAAATAGTTCGAATACGGTTTGGGGTATTTGGGCTTAACGGTTCCGGGTACCCGACACGATTAACTGGTTCGTGTCGGGTACCCGGTTATGCACACCCCTACATCCCCTATCACCTCACTCTCTCTCCATTTTTTGGCGTCAAAACCCCTCCTTCCCTTTCTCCTCCTCCCTCCTCACGTGTTTCCTCCTTTTTCCTAACCTACAACCGGGCCTTTAGGTTACTATTTTTATTTGCACAAATAACACCCTAGCACACTTTTACATTTTTTCTAAAACTTGGTCTATCCATGCAAACCAATTACAAAAATGGTCTATCTATGCAAATAGCCCTATTTTTTAATGGCTTTTAATGCATTTCAATGACTTTTAATGTCTTTCAATGCGTTTCAATGACTTTTAATGAGTTTCAATGTCTTTTAATGTATTTTTAATGTCTTTTAAAGTCTTTTAATTACATTAATGTCTTTTAATTCCTGTTAATGTCTTTTAATGTATTTTAATGTCTTTTAATGACTTTTAATGTGTTTTAATGTCTTTTAAGTATTGTAAATGTAAAAACTATATTTCTAATGTCTTTTACATAATGCCTTTTAATGTTTTCTAATGTATTTTACATACACATGAAATAACATAAAAACTATAAAATCTATATACTATACACTATAAACATATAATAAATATTTCAAGTAATGAAAATTATATATTATAAGAATTTTGAACATAAAATAACATAGAAACTATAAACTATAAAACTATATTATAAAACTATATTCCCCAACTATATTATAAAACTACATTATAAAATTATATATTAAAAACTATAAAATTATAAACATATAACAAATCATAAGAACTATAAACTACAAAGTTATAAACTATAACACTATTAATATAAAATAAAATAATTAAATAATTCAAATAACATACCGGTGGGGTTCGGAACAGGAGACGCCTCTATATTACGCCGCTTCTACGGCGGTAATAGGGTCTGCGTCGCCACATCCGGCATCAACGCCGGCACCACCACCTCCGCCTGATCTCCAGCCACCACCTCCATCGCCACCGCCTCCGGCGCCTCTTCCACCACCTCTGCCACTGTCTGCACCTCCTCCATCACCTCCGCCACCGCCCCACCACCACCCCCTCCACCGCCACCCTCTACTCCTCCTCCGCCATCGCCTCCTTCACCTCAGCCTCCCCCCCACCACCACCCTCCACCGCCACCCTGTGCTCCTCCTCCGTCTCCATCTCCATGGCCTCCATCCCCTGCACCTCAGCCGCCCCACCTCCACTGCCACCCTCTGCGCCTCCTCCGTCTCCATCTCCATGGCCTCCACCTGCGTTGTCGGGACCACCATCTCCTCCATCTCTGGCTCTCTCTCCATCTCTGTCTCCGAATCTCGCTCTCTCACAGGCTTGGACTCTCACTCTCTCTGTCGATCTCTCGTCGGCGTTCTCATACTCTCTCTCGTGGTCTGGAATTGGGGAAAGTGGAGACGAAGAGCCACGTTTTTTTCGATTTTGAAAAAACGTGGTTGCACGTCGTTATTGACGTGCAATAATGCACGTTTTTATTGACGTGCAAGATTACATGTCGGTTTTGACGTGCAATCTTGCACGACATTCCGAGACGAGCCCAGCAGCGCAGCAAAGCACACGGGAGAGATATCAGATTTTTAAAACAAAATTCTATCTTTAACTAACTGATAACTAGTAATCTTTGGCCAGATTTTTCAACCTCAAATCTCTATCCTTATGGGATTCAAATTAGATCAATTTGAAGAGGAGAATTCAGGCTTCTTCCTCAATTAAACCTCACCCTATATTGCTCTCAAATTCATTCTCTACAAAGCCACAAACAGCGACCGAAGAGCACAGTCCACCAACTATCTCCGATCACCCTCGACCGAGATTCCGGCGACACCAGGGCTTAAGGCCGCCACCACTGGTCTCCTCCAACACCAAGGCGACCACCGTGAAAGCCCCGACGCAGCAGCTCACCGGAAAGACGTCCAAATCAACGTCGGAACTTTCTGCAGAAAGTGTTCGACAAGCCTATTTTCGGGCTTTGTCACCACCAGCCCCGTGGTTCAAAGCCAACGACGTCGACTGCAGCAGAAAGTTTGAAACACCCTCTATTGAACCCATCTTTTCGTTCCTTCATAGCTTATTCGAGGCAATCGCACCACAGCCTCGAACTTGACTGGTGAGCAGTTTCTCTGTGTGCAGAAAAACGTGGTCTAGGTTCGTTTTTCTTTCTTTCCTTCAATCCAAGGGCTGTTATCTGACCAAAATCATTCCTTTACAGATTCATATCATATCAAGGGATCATAGGCTCGAAATTTGGACGTTTCCGAGTCCCGTTTGGGTAAGATCCGCTCTATTCATCGCTAATTGTCGAGTTTCGAATAAGTATGCGATGTTTAATCCAACCTACCTACTGTTTTGGAACAGTTTACAGCCTTTATATCTCCTGAGATTTTGGGTTACAGAATCGGTTTGGCTTTTGGGAAAAGCAAGGGTAAGTTTTGTACTTTTTAAAAGTTACGGTGCCGTTTCCGTAATTTCTGAAAAATTACTAATACCCTATTTAATTCTATAAAATCTCAGGTCCTTTATCAGATTATTTTTCTCAACCACGAATAAGCATTTCGTCGGATTAAGGCAAGTAGTTTGGTTCAATCAGTGCATTTCTGCAATTTCGTGCCTTTTTCGCAATTATTGTGTTTTGTGTCCCTATTAAATCACATGCTATGAGTTTGTGATGAATATGCAAGTTAGTTCAGTTTGTTGCTATTTATCAATTCCTTAATCTTACATAGCATGTCAACTCGGGTAATTATAATTTGATCTTATGGTTTGAGAAAATTACATTAAATGCCCGAACTACCTAAAGAGCATGAATTGTCCATTTTGTTCCTTCATGCTAGTTAAGTATGGTATATTATTGATTTTGAATATCCATGCTTGTCAGTTATATTATTTCGTGCATTTTATAGATCTAAAGTGTACATTATGTCTTTTGTGGTCATCTAGGATGTATTTGTGGATTGGTACTTATACCAGTTGAGTTATTATTATTGTTGTTGTTGTTGTTGTTATTGTTATTATGATATGTCTTAAATAATGGAAAAAGGGTAAAGTCATGTCAAGGTTCGGTTATACCTTGCTCTATAAACGTCTCATGAGATGCCCCTTCGAAATTGCAAATCTCTCGAATGGGTACATCTACCTAAGGGTAGTAGGTCATCCGCCCAGTATATGCGGCCGAGGCCGGTATCACTTGTCCTAAGTAAACGATAATGTTGTGTATATTGTGTTATTACTATTATTGCGTTGTACATTACTTACTAATAGGTGACCCACTTTCAGTGACGTTATATTATATTCTTTCCGTACTCGGAATATGATTCCCTAGGATCTCCGGATCCCCATCACATTCAAAAACTCGGTCCTTTTTGGATCATCCAGTTATTTTATTTTATATTAATCAAACGAGTCAGGTTCCACATAAATATTTACTCCTAATTCGTATTTTAGTCTACAATCACCAATACCCTTTTATGGTCAATGGGTGGTAGACGGAGTCTTGAACATTTTTACTTTCTGCTACTTGCTAGTCGTAAAAAGACTAACCGTCCTATTTTTCTCCTTTGGACGGTTGGGGTCCCTGGTCTGCATACTACACCTCAGCCGTCGATCCACAGGTTTAAGTAAACGGTCTTGAGGCGCTGAAGAATAAAGCATTTCATTGTTTTCAGTTTTATTGTGTTTTGAAGTAAGGTACAAACTTTTAGAATTTATGGGATTTATTTTATTCATTCCGCTGCTACTATTTGAATATTATTTCCGCTGTTGTTATTTCATTATTTCGGTTATTGTATTTGGACCCTTTGTTTTGGGTAACTTATTTTATTTCAGAATATTACTTTATATTTAAGTCTTCCGCTTATTTAATATTTGTATTTTATCATCTTGTTTGTGGGGGCATGGTTGCATGTCCCTATAAGCCTAAGGCGGTTACAAAGACATTAAAGTCTGCGTAATTGCTGGCGCTGCAACATCTCTTCAGTGTATTAAGAAGGGGTGTTACAGAAGGTGGTATCAGAGCTTTTGGTTTTATAAAATGAAAATATGAGTTTTGTATACTTCAAAATGAATTTTAAAGTTTCTTTTAAAAGGGTTTAAAAAAAATGAAAAAAAAAGAAAAAAAAATGAATTTAAAATTTTAAGAAAATGTATTTTTATTTCTCGTATAAAAAGAGTTTGAATTTTAAAATAGTCAAGCCCTCAAGTACCTAACCTGTAATTGTCATTAGAATTCCATTCTTTAAGTGCAAGTCAACTTGGGTATTGACACACTATTACTCTTACTCTTAGATGTCTGCGATTTCTACGGGTGCTAGTGCGGTGACGGGGAAGAGAGTCGCTCCGAACGAGAATGAAGAAGATGAAGTGAATGGGCCCATATGGGTGGACTCTGGGAGTGACTCTGGCGATGATTCAGACTACGACCCAACAAGTGCAGTTCTTGGGAAGAACGTCATTCGTGTCCTCCGTTTAGGAAAGGACCATCCTCCGCCAAGCTATGGAGGCGAAGATGGTATGATTGTCCGAGAAGTAGGGGTTACTCCATGGGTTCCTACCTATGACCAGTTCTGCTATGATGAGATCATTTGGAGGTTGGCTAGATTCTCACAAGTTCATGTTCAAGGTACTCTGGAACATATTAAGGAGGCTGGGAAGCTCATGGAGGAGATCATTGAGCTTTGAGGAAAGCGACTCCAAGGAACCCCTGAAGGACAAGAGCACGAAGAGCGACGGGCTAAGATGCTTGAGTCGTTAAGGACCCGTGATGACTATGAGAATCAGAAGCTAGAAAGATTTAAGAAAGCGGGAGTGCACTTTGTCTACCGGCCCTCTAGTGAAAAAAGGATAGAAGGATGGTACTCTGTTAATGGTACTGGGAACCTTAAGCACAAGAAGCCAAGAAACACCTAAGTTTTCGATCGCCTGTTCTAAGCTTTCACACTTCGTGCAATAATGGGCAAAGGACCTGCGTGTCCATAAATGCCCCTAACAACTCTGTGTCGTATTATTCCCCGCATTTGGTTGTTTTAAACTCTCTTTAACGTTTATTAAGTGACATGATACTATATAATACAATTCGATATATATCATGGTATTGTGAGTGATTATGATCTTGTTAAACCATTGGTACTATGCGAATAAATGGAGAATTAATGGCATTGATTTTTGGACGTATAGATCATGAACACTCGAGCTGTTAGTCGCCGCCTGGAACACCATCAGAGAGGACTGTGAGCCAGAGGAATGTAGACCAGGTGGATGAGGATTCTGTTCCACCCACCGGTGATGCGACCAGGGAACAATCATTGGCTGATCGTGCTGCTTCAGCACAGCTGAGGGCTGAGAATCGTGCTGCAGTTGCTCGTCGAAGGGCCGCTAGACAGGAGAGAGAATCAAGGAGGGCCCAACGTGAGCACAGCCAACGTGAGCCTAGCCATCAAGAGTCTGGTCATCATGGGACCAGCCATCATGGTGACAGTCATAGGGTTGAGCACAACCCTAATGCAAGCCAGAGCATGGGTAGCCGTCCTGTGAGTCATAGGAGCAGGTCCACCAGAACTGCAGGGGAAAGCTGGTGTGATGAAATGGTACAGATGATGCAGCAGATTGCTCGTGAGGTTGTGACAGAGGCCATAGTCGGAGCGAACCCACAACCGCCGCCAAATGTACAGACATCGCGGCAAGCACCGCACGTCGTTGAGACTCCTACTCCAGGCAGAGTGACAGACCTTGGAGACTCTTACTTCAGGGCACTCAAGGCGGTCAATGCTATGAAGCCAGATGGGTCAGGGGAGCCATATGTTGTAGTTGAGTGGCTGACCCATATGAAGAAGCTTTTCAGAGGTATAGTGTGCACCGACCAGGACAAGGTGCATATTACTGCTGTTCGTCTGAAGGGCGAAGCTGGATTATGGTGGGAGGCTGCTAGACTGGGATGGGAGGCAAATCCGACCTGGGAGGCCTTCAAGTAGTCCCTCACAGATCATTACTTTGCTCCTTCGCTGAGGATTGAGAAGAGGAGATAATTCTTGACTCCTGCTCCTCTAGGAATGAGGATGGCTGCGCTGGTGACTCGATATTATGGGTTACTGCCTTATGCTGGAGATTTGGTCAGGACTGAGGCAGACAGGATTCATTACTTCCATGAGTCCTTACCTGGTCGTATGAAGCTGCAAATGTTGCACAGAGACTACCCTACCTTGGAGGCTTACATTGATGCTGGGTATAGGGTGGAGGCAACGATGGAAGAAACTCGGCGGAACCAGGAGTTCGCCAACAGGAAGAAGGGACATCAAAAGCTTTCTGGTGTCAAGAGAGCTGCAGAATCTACCCCAACTAGGGGTGTGAGTGGGGGCAGAGCCCCAACTGGTCAGACTGGAGGGCGCTCTCACAATACTGGTGGGAGGCAGCTGATATGTCATAATTGTTGCAAGGAGAGGCACATCAAACCTGCATGCACGGAGGTACTGAGGATTTGCCGAGGTTGTGACAAGCCAGGCCATATGATACGGTTCTGCAAGACCGCGAATGGGGTGCAGTCTCGTTCTTATCAGGCATCGGCTGCTGCACCAAGGACTCAGAATCAGGGGCAGCTTAGGCCTCCACCGCAGCAGCGCAACAGTCAGTCCTTTCAGCAGAGGACTCAGGCTCCTACGGGATCGCAACCGACTGTGAACAGGGGAAGCAATGAAGCGGGGCCTTCCAACCCTGGGAAGCGCCTATATGTGATGAGACAGGAGGTAGATGCTAACGCACCAGTGACTAAAGGTATTATTTACCATCATACCGAGTCTATTGATATTTTATTTGATTCTGGTGCTACCCATTCCTTAATTGCTGAGAAGCTTGTTGATAAGCTTAAGCTAGGTAGTGTGCCTTTAGATGATCCTTTTGTAGTCGGACTCCCTGATGGGGGGACAATGATAGGAAAGAAGGTGTTGAGCAGATTTTCTATCACGATTGGGGGTCGAGAGTTCGACGCCGATTTAGTGGTGATTCCGCTTATGCCGCTGGATATCATCTTAGGTATGGATTGGTTAGGGCAACATGGCGCGGTGATTGACTTCGAGCGGAGGATTGTGACGTTATCACCGGATGGCACATGCGTGTGCAAATTCTGCGGGCGCGTTTCCGTTGAGAACAACCATATTATTAACATGATGCAGGTAGCGAGGCTACTGCGACAAGGCTGTATGGGCCTATTATGCTATTTACCGGACTCTAAGTCCGAGACGGTCACACTCTCCGATATTCCAGTGATTCGGGAATTTTCCGACGTATTTCCTGATGACATTACCGAGTTACCACCGAAGCGCTTTGTTGAGTTCACAATTGATCTGGAACCAGGGACATCTCCACTCTCCAAAGCTCCATATCGTATGTCACCCCTTGAGATGAAGGAGCTGAAGTCTCAATTGGAAGAGCTGTTGGAGAAGGGCTATATCAGGCCTAGTGCGTCGCCATGGGGGGCTCCAGTATTATTTGTGAAGAAGAAGGATGGATCCTTCCGGCTGTGTATTGACTATCGTGAGCTGAATAAAGTGACGATCAAGAACAAGTACCCGTTGCCGCGAATTAATGACTTGCTAGATCAGCTGCAAGGAGCACGGGTGTTCTCCAAGATTGATCTTCGTTCTGGGTATCATCAATTACGGATTCGTGAGGAAGACATTCCAAAGACTGCTTTCCGGACTAGAGACGGGCATTATGAGTTTGTAGTGATACCCTTTGGTTTGACCAACGCACCAGCTGTGTTTATGGAGTTGATGAACAGGTGTTTCCATGACTATCTCGATAAGTTTGTGGTGGTGTTTATCGATGATATTTTGATCTACTCTCCGAGCGAGGAAGCTCATGAGGAGCATCTGCGGACCGCATTGTCAGTGCTGCGACAACATCAGCTTTATGCTAAATTGTCCAAGTGTGACTTCTGGATCAAGCAGGTGACCTTCCTAGGTCATATCATATCTGAGGAGGGAGTCATGGTAGATCCTCAGAAGATGTCAGCAGTGAAGCATTGGGCGCAGCCGAAGAATGCGAAGGAAGTCCGAAGCTTTCTGGGACTAGCTGCATACTATAGGAGGTTTGTGGAAGGGTTCTCTAAACTTGCCCAGCCACTCACCTCTTTATTGAGGAAGTCTCAGAAGTTCGTGTGGAATGAGAAGTGCGAGCAGAGCTTCCAGGAACTAAAGAAACGGTTGACCACTGCACCGATTCTAGCATTGCCAAGAGATGGAGAAGGATATGTTGTGTACAATGATGCTTCCAAGCAAGGTCTGGGTTGTGTGCTTATGCAGGATGGCAAGGTGATAGCATATGCTTCTAGGCAACTTAAGCAGTATGAGGAGAAATATCCAGTGCATGATCTGGAGCTAGCTGCTGTGGTCTTTGCTTTAAAGATTTGGCGACACTACCTCTACGGTGTTCGTTGCCAAATCTTCACAGACCACAAGAGTTTGAAGTATGTTTTCACCCAAAAGGAGCTCAATATGCGTCAAAGGAGATGGCTGGAGCTCATCAAAGACTATGACATTGAACTTCTCTATCATCCGGGGAAGGCCAATGTTGTAGCGGATGCTTTAAGCCGGAAGTCTCAGCATGAGGCTATGATCGCATGTTTGACAGAGAGACCTGTTTTGCGCCAGGATTTGTTGAAGTTAGGTGTTGAGGTGTGGTTTGAGAAGAATCGTGGTCAGCTGTGTATGATGGAGGTGCAGTCAGATTTTTTAGAGAAGATTAAGGTAGCGCAGGTCGAAGATACTGCATTGGTGCGTTGGTGTGCCGACTTCTTTGAGGGCAAGGCCCTAGGTTTTATTGTTTATGAGGATGGCTCCTTATGGTTTGAGAAGCAGATTTGTGTTCCGGATGTTCAGGAGCTTAGACAGACCATACTCCATGAGGCTCATTCTTCTGCTTACTCTGTTCACCCGGGGTCGAGCAAAATGTACAAAGACCTCCGAGGTGGTTATTGGTGGCCAGGGATGAAGCAGGACATAGCCGAGTTCGTGGCTAGATGTTTGGTGTGTCAGCAGGTGAAGATTGAGCATCGACGACCTGCTGGTACATTGCAGCCCCTTCCGGTGCCGGAGTGGAAGTGGGAGCATATCTCAATGGACTTTGTTACAGGCTTACCTCGAGGCCAACGGCAGAAAGACGTCATTTGGGTGATAGTGGATAGACTCACCAAATGTGCGCACTTTATTGCAATCAGGAGTGATTGGAAGGTGCCGAAGTTAGCAAGGGTGTACATGAAGGAGATCGTCTGACTCCATGGTATCCCGAAGACCATTGTGTCAGACCGCGATGGCAGATTCATCTCCAAGTTTTGGAGAGAACTTCAGGGAGGGCTAGGGACGACCTTGAATTTCAGTACGTCATTCCATCCACAAACCGATGGCCAGTCAGAACGCACTATTCAGACGTTAGAGGACATGTTGAGGGCATGTGTTCTGGATAGACCAACTGATTGGGAGACCAGCTTGAGTTTGATTGAGTTCACTTACAACAATAGCTGGCATGCATCGATCATGATGGCTCCGTTTGAGGCTCTGTATGGGCGGAAGTGCAGATCGCCAGTATGTCGGGATGAGGCAGCAGATGCACTCATTCTTGGGCCTGAGCTTCTAGAGGAGACTACCATGCAAGTAGGAGTGATCAGGCAGCGCATGCTGGCAGCTCAGTGCCGACAGAAGGCATATGCTGACGGCAAGAGGAGGGATCTAGAGTTCCAGGTCGGTGAGAAGGTATTTGTGAAGGTCTCGCCGACGAAAGGAGTGTTCCGATTTGGGAAGCGTGGGAAGCTTAACCCTCGCTTTGTAGGACCATTTGAGATTCTACAGAAGGTGGGCACAGTTGCTTATCGTTTAGCTTTGCCACCTACCGCTCATCCAGTGCATGACGTCTTCCACATTTCCTTACTCCGGAAGTACGTGCCTGATCCATCTCATGTCTTGAGCTATGAAGACATTGAGGTCCGTCCTACAGGAACCTATGAGGAGGAACCAGTTCGCATTCTAGAGCGGCGGGAGAAGCAGCTCAGGAATAAGGTTGTGCCTCTAGTAAAGGTGCTCTGGTCTAAGCACGGAACTGAGGCAATGACGTGGGAGTCTGAAGCGGATATGAGAGAGAGTTTTCCTTATTTGTTTTCTGCTTAAGTTTCGGGACGAAACTTCTTTTTTGGGGGGAGATATGAAATACCCTCGTATTTCCGTTTATTTGATTTTAGAATTTAATTAAATAAAAGTCGGAATTATTTCATTTTTCCTATTATTTTAACGTGTCAAGTTCGTAAGATAGTTATTTCACATTTTATAATGTGAAATGTGGGAACTTAATTTATTTAAATTATTTAAATAAATTAAAATTGTTACAAATAATATTTATATATTATTTACAGGTAAATTAGTGGGTAACTAGTTATATATATTATGTATATAATATATGTGTTTGTTTCGGTTCATTACGTTATATGTACATATACATGTATATCCTACGTTATCTCTATATATAAAAAACGGGAGTTGGCTTGTGAACAGTAACATTTGAGACAGCTGTCGACGTTTTATTCGCTGGGTACAAATGCTGCATTGGGCCTTTTATTTACTTGGGCTTCCAGAAGTTGCCCATGCATTTTTTTGGGCTTCAGGCCCGTATTTAACTCTTTGTTTAAATGAAACCTTTTTATTCTTATACCAATAATTTGGTCTTCCACACTCAATTACCTAAAATCCCCCGTTTCCAGATTTCATTAATCAGCCCTAACCTCCAGACCACACGTCCGTCCTCAGCCTGGCCTACCTCGTCGGGATCTGCCGCCTCTCCGCTTTCGCTGACGCCTCCGTTTCATCCACCTTCACCCCCATCCTCTTCCGCAATGGTTTCCTCTTCCTGCATTTCCAGACTCCTAAAATTAACCCTAAACTCCAGATCGGGTGTCGCTCTCAACCCGGCCAACCGCACAGGCCTCCACCGCCTCGCCGCTTGCGTTGGAGCCTCCGTTTCCTTCTCCTTCACCCCCATCCTCTCCCGCAACGGCGGCCTTTTTCTCTCCTCCTTCGCTTACAGCTTTAGCGGCAAAGCCCAGACCTCAGAGGCGTCCTCACACGAAACATGGATGTCCACTTAGGGATGCAGGTATGTCCAAAAAAAAATTAGGCCTTCAGATTTTTATTTTGTAAAGGTCAATGTGAGGTCAGTTGGTCTTCCCTGGACTAAGTCAGGCTAGGAAAAGTTGAAAGCTCGAATTGGATAAGTTCTACATATTATTTGCTTATTTTTACCTAATTGAAATGTAGTGGGTTTTTAGAAAAGCAGGTCAATGTAGCACACATGGCAGTACCATGTGTAATTTAGCTGCCAACGTGTTTCGCTTGTAAAAAAAATAGTTTACCAAAATTCATAAATTGCTACCTGTCATCTTCACCTATTGCCACCTCTAAAATCTTCATGCTTTGGGCTTTCCTTTAAAAGGATGGTATAGTGTATTTGGATTCAGGCTTCATTTCCGAAAGTGCTTTGCTGAGGTTAGTAATGTTTCATTCACCTCTTTGAGCTCTGATGGGCTGCCTTTGTCTTACTAGAACCACACATATGGGCTGGTTCCATTTCTTTGCCCAATAGCCTAGCTAAGCCATCCCTTATTTTATAGTTCTAACTTCTTAGTATTTTTGAAAGTGACTTGCTGAGGTTAGTAATGTTTCATTCACCTCTTTGAGCTCTGATGGGCTGCCTTTGTCTTACTAGAACCATACATATGGGCTGGCTCCATTTCTTTGCCCAGTAGCCTAGCTAAGCCATCCCTTATTTTATAGTTCTAACTTCTTAGTTCTACTGAATATAGAGATACATGATACCTGCAGCAGAAATACTTTATGCTTCAAATACTTTAACTTTTGTTTAACAAGTTACAATAGTTCTTAATAAACATTTAGTTTTGCTCCTACAGTCCTTTCCTAAAGAAGCTACTGGTACAAAAGCCCATTTAAAATAATTTCTGTTGTTGGTTTTAATCTCTTCGATTCTCTTCTCTCTCTCTCTCTCTCTCTCTCTCTCTCTCTCTCTCTCTATATATATATATATATATATATATATATTCCTATCATGCTCCGTGCTACTTTTATTTTGGTAGATTTGTTCGCCTTATTTTATTTCTATGATGCATATCTTACTGCCATTTGTGTTTCATTTTGCCCTTTGTGATCTCGCTATGTACAGACATTGATAAGCTACTGCTGTTTGTGTATTTACCTATCGCAAAATCTTTAACAATCAAATACACGTGCAGTTGAATTCGATATTGAAAGTATTACTTTTGTTTATTCTTGAATTAACTTATTTGATTTTGGTAGTACAATTTATACTCACCTATATACTGTTTATTTACTAGGAGAACTATGAGTCGTCAACAAGTGCAATTGCAAATATGTTCCCATTTTGTTTATCTAGCTATAGTTGTGTTGTGGATAAATTGAGATTTTAAATATTATAGGTTATGCATTATTGTAGCTCTCCTAAATTGGTTATTTTAAAACTATTGGGTTTCATGCTAAGGTATACCTTATGTAAAACATGGTATTAGCAGCATTTAGTTCCTTGATTTTCAGACTTGTTGCATCGAAAAATACCGAATTCTTTTCCTTTTTTATACTCAGGTGCTACGAAGGGAAAATCCAGTTTGACCAAAATTGCCAAGCTGTTGCAAGTAAGTCATATTTCTTATTCTTGTTTTACACACAAATTAGCATGTGGTATACTTGGAATGTACCTACTTCATTTACAACTCTAAGACATTAAATTTAAAATAAGCTTCTTCTTCAAATGCGCGTTCTATGCTTAAACCCATAAGACCTAATTCATTTACATTTAATTTAAAAGAAGCCTCTTTTTCAGCTGCAAGTTCTATGCTTAAACTCAATCTAGAAATTTTAATAATAAGGCCTAATTCATTTCCCTCCCTGGACAAGGTCTTCAATGTAACCTTCTAGCTGAAAAATGAAAACACACACACACACACACAAAAGTAAAACACTTCTTTAGGCTTTTCACAAAATGAAACCTTCATCTATCTTGCCCTTTTACAATTACCCCGAATTGATGCCAATGGTAAATAAGATATGCTTTAAACTGGATACACAACTTAACATATTTAGACATGGAATTTTAGGATGAAAAGAGACAGAAAATACCTGGACCAGCTATCCGTGGGAACAAGATACTTTACTGTGAAAGTTAAAGTTAAAAACAAAGATCGTGCAATGCAAACTGAAGGCAAGAAGAAATACCAACGTCTTTTGCTGGAAGATGAAAAGGTCAGCTTCTTCAACTCCTTATTTTTACAGTTACACTCTTTCATTTACAGTTTGAATTTACATCTTGTCCACGTCACTTCATGCTTAATGTAATTTGAGACTCCTATTTTCCACTAGGGTAATACCATGCAGGGTATCTTATACAGCGAAGCTATTGAAAACTACAGCAACAACCTTTTAAAAGGTAGAGAATATGAAATCAGCAATGCAGCCATTGGTTATGCAAGAAAACCATCAACACAAGAGAATTGTGGCAAGTACCTAATGACAATTTCAAACCAAACTGTTGTGCACGCGGTAGAATCAGGACCCTCTGCAAGTGACATAAGTCCCGTTTACTGCCCAATTGATGCAATCCCACGACATATTTTCACAGAGGAACAATATGGTAATTGCACTTTTACTTGCCTCATAGATGTGAGATTTTTATATTCAACCTTAAACTAACCTATTTTTATTAACTGTCAGATGTTGTGGTAGTTGTTCTGTATGTTGGCTTTCCAAAGACAGTAACAGGAGTTCATGGGCGCCCGGTTTCGGTTTGTGAATTTGTCGTTACTGACAGCAGGTATGCAGTACGCTAGCAGCTCTAATTATCATATGTACCTAGCTTTTTTGCGGTACTTGCACTATAGCTAATCATTTTGCACAATTTAAATGAGTAGCATTGAAGGGACAATGATTATCTCTGCATGGAATGATCTTGCAACAACCGTTCACGAGAAGTTAGCACCTATTATTCATAGCACACCCGTAATTGCATTGACAAGTTTGAAGCCCAGTGCATACAAAGGTAATTGTAACTATTGCTCACCTCTTTTCGATGATTAGATCATAGTGCATATACCTTGTTCACACTATTCAAGTCCTAATGACGACCATTGTTCACATCACCTTCTCTAGGGTTCTCCTTGGCGACTACCATGTCCACTTTTATGTCGCTTGAACCTGATCTTGTTGGCGAGATGGCTACAACCCTTATAAACTGGTACTATTTAATAGTTGTTTTCTTTACATACTTTCCAATACATTGCACCCTCTCTTTACCTTTACTAGAACGATGTTGTAGATCTCCATATAACATAATACCATTACTTTATACCCATCTACACGTGAAAGATTGACCTTAAATGTGACTTTATTAAGTTTCCTACCTAATCCAACTTTTTATTTCAGGAAGTTAAATGCCTCTGTCGCAATAAACACTAGAAAGCATAAAGTTGATGCAGCTCGAGACCCTTCTGGTGCAAGGAAGATTTGTGACTTGCAGGCCGTGTTAGCTGTAAAGGTAATGCTAATATGTACACACACATGTTTATCTTTAAATTAAGTTCACATTTAATCACTTATTCTTCATAAATACATTCGCTACCATCCACAGAAGGAAGAGGTGACACAAGAAGATGTGCTTAGGGTAAAAATCTACATTCCTGAATTTAGCAAAGAAGATATAACCCTATATGTTGGCTGTAAGAAATGTGGTAAAAAATGCACACAACACAACAATGCCTCGTTCGTATGTGAATACTGCGGTCGCAAATCAGTCGCTGCAGCAAGGTATTTTTCAGCTTCATACCACTTCTAATTTTACAACATTATCCTTAATATCAACTTACATCAATATCTGAACTCCTTGTCAAACAGGTTGTTTTTCAATTTCAAAGGAATAGATAGTTGAGCAACAATGAAGCTTGCAGCATATACTGAGGTTGCTGAAAGAATGTTCGAAGTTAAAGCAGCTGATTTGCTAGGAAAGAGTGATAAGGTTATTATCTAATTCTTACTTCTATTAAATTTACCTTTGTATGCACTGAGCTTTCATCATCTTCCCAATAATATAAGAGACCTATTGTTTACAAAAAATGTTATCATATAATCCTAAACCTACATGCTTCATATTTTTATACGGTAGACATGTAAGTATGGAATTCTACATCCTTAAATAAAAATATACAGGAAAATTTGCATATCCTTGCTTTCTAAGGTGTATTTGTACTTTCATGTTTAAAAAGTATTTATTTCCCAATTTAACTGTGTTGTTCTCAAAGCTAATTTTGAAGTGAGATTACTCCTATACTATTTAAGATCATGTGCAGCAAATGGCATACCAAAGCAAAATTGGATCGAAATGTCTTGAATCAAAGAACATCAAATGAATTTGCATTTGCTTTAGAAGGCATAAACAGATGAAAAGCAAATATCAGTTTCGTTAATAGATTAGTTTCTTAAGATCTACTGTTTTCATTAAAGCATTTGATTTAGAAGGCATTACAAGTAGTGTGGTTTTAATGTATATATAATTTAATTAATAGATAATTTCCCACATAAAAGCCATTGCATGTTTGATTGACATCTATGCAGTAAAGTCATATCAGTGAATTAGTTGCTCCTATCAACAAAATAATGTTGCTGACTTCTACTTGAAACATCGATTCTAATAGCCAGCCAATTTAGACTCACCGAAACTACTTGTAGATACACCGTTTTCTTCTTTCTCTTTAATAAAGAAACCCTTTCTAACCAAAAATCAACAGACTGAACAAAAAAAAGGCTTAAGCACCTCCAACACTGTACAAATATTTTAAGAAATAAATCAGTTTCAGTATTATTTACTGTAGAAGTTAGACAAGTTAATGGATTTAGTAATGTTGGTGCTATGTAATTTTTTCTTGTTTTTAAATCTACCGATGAAGCTTTCAGGCACCATTTTTCTCATTCATTTGATTTGCTAATGTTATATTATCTAAATTTGCCTATTTAAAGATAAGAGACATTCACTTTACTTGTGGGTGCACCATGATATCATTCTAACAACACTAAATGACGTTTTCTTTGTAGGACTTGGAGTCTTTTTATAATGAAGCTGCAGCAAAGTTCAGGATCCCCTTTTATATTGACATTACACCAGCTCCAATGCCAGAAGTTGTCCAACAACAGCTAAAAACCGTGAAATGGCTTGTTAAGGATGTGGTGGCTGAGCCAGTACCCAAATCAGATCCAAACACCGCAGTTTGTTCTGAAGCTGCTTAGATATCCACATGCAGATGCCAATGGCCTTCAACTTTTGCGTTCACTTCATTAACTCGGGAAACATGTTAGCGTAACTAACACTGATCAACTTTTGCTTCTTTTGCTTGAGTGCATGCTCTTGTGGTTGACACCACTATGTAAATATGTGTCCTACCAGTGTAATGTGGTGGTGCTCTTATGAAGGAACTAGAGCTGTACTCATGACCTAAATAAAGATCAGTACTGTACTAAGCGTAGTTTGCAACGTCTTTACTACCTCTTTGTTACCATGTGATAAATGACATAATTCCCTTTGTCCAAAGCTTATGCAAGTACATTAAAAATTTGGCACAAAATCACGTACTCATAGGTTATTGTAGATCTATGATATTACCTATTAACAATATCAAATTAGGTCAATATGTTTACAGATATCGAAGTGCAATAAAACAAATGTTACTTAAATGCAAATATACATATCTACAACATATATTGAATCTAAATTTACCGTTTATGCATCTTAACTAATCTTGACTATACTCCGTAAAACTTAAAAACGTTCTCCAACCCAATTACCCACAACAATACACTACTTATTAAGCACATATATATATTTATGTCTATATATATATATTAAATTACACTTGCTATTTAATTTACTATTATAATTACAACAACCATTTTGGCATACAGGAAACCTCTCACCATCAACATGAGATGCACAACTGCTACTATAGGGAGTTCAAGCCACAAGAGACATGTGCCTTCCCATATAAACAACAACCGACGCTCTCAACGTTTAAGGAGAATTCAAGAAAACTTCCCAGCCATTGGAACATACCATGTTCCTACATTGGCAACACAGTTACCTCCTCCTACCAATTGTTATAAATGTGGCGCTGTCAAATTTGCATACGAATCTCGAAACTTTTGTTGTGCAGATGGATACATTCACATCGTAACCACTGAATTTCCCCCGGAACTTCTCAATCTACTCGGAGATAAAGATGACATTGCTATTCATTTCCAAAACCATATAAGAATGTACAATAGTATGTTTGCTTTTAGCTCTCTCGGAGGAGCAACTGATACAAGCTATGAAAAAGGCATATATGTTTTCCACCTACTAGGCCAATTATATCATTACATCCCAACTCTTTTTCCAACAGAAACTAATCCAAAACACCTGCAATTATATTTCTATGATGCTCAAGAAGAAAAAGAAATTCGAAATGGCATGTTCCCTGAAGTAATGCCTGAAATAGTTTCCATCCTCATGCGGATGATGGAGAACAATCCTTATGCTAAATTATTCCGATCACTACGAGAACTTAACATTACAGAAAACACTAAAGTTGTAATTAACCAAACTCTAGGACTAGATCAACGTGTTTACAATGCTCCATCATCTGACGAAGTAGCTGCAATTTTAGTAGAAAGCAATACTTTGGGGACCGAGAACAGCCCTCACATCTTAGTACACGGAGAAGGCAACCAATCACACAGGATAATGCATTACTATGGATGTTATGACCCACTACAATACCCACTTCTTCATCCACGGGGTGAATCCGGATGGCACCAAGGCCTAAAAAGAGTCTCTAGCAGAGGCAGACAACGCTATACCAATCCTACATTTCCTTTATCGTCTGCTCTCATACAAACTGCAGAAGATCTTTTCGTCGAGGAAGCTAACAGTATTTTACAATAATATTCAAACTGTTATCAAATACCTTTTGAATGCTATCTTAATTATCGAATACTCTTGCAATCTTATCCTCCATAATAATATACCTATTTATATCATATTAAGCAGCTTCTAGGAGGGTACCGTCAAGAGATAGCAAGGAGATATCTTGTCGAGAGTACTACGCATATAAGCTCCAAATACGAATAGGTAATTACCTCCTTAAAGCTGGTAGATTATTTCAGCAATATATCGTTGACATGTATGTGAAAATTGAAAACACTCGACTAGACTACCTAAGGAAAAACCAAGCAACCATTAGAGCAGAACTCTATCAAGGGATCCTTGACAGTGTCAATACAGGACAGAACAATGCAACTGAAATTGGTCGCCGTATAATATTACCTCCTTCCTTTATTGGTGGCCCTAGAGATATTAGACGTAGATATCTTAATGCCATGACACTTGTACAAAAGTTTGGAAAACCAGATCTTTTTATTACCATCACTTGCAACCCAAATTGGCCAGAAATCAAAGAACAACTTCTGCCAGGAGAAAAAAGCGAAGATCGCCCAGATTTGCAAGCACGTATATTTCACGCAAAGTTAACCATGATACTAAATGAAATAGTCACAAAAAAAGCCTTTGGCCCTGTTGCTGCAAAAGTGCATGTTATAGAATTTCAAAAACGAGGACTGCCACACGCCCACTTGCTCTTAATATTAGAAAGAACACACAAAATTATAAAGCCAGAGGACTTTGACCAATATGTATGCGCAGAAATCCCTGCAAAAGAAAACCCACATCTGCGGTCTGTAGTCTTACGCCACATGATGCATGGCCCTTGTGGAGCACTTAACGAAGACAGCCCTTGCATGAATCTAAAAAATGGGAAAAAAACTTGTAAATTTAACTATCCTAAGTCATTTGCAGATTTCACAACCTCTGGTGATGATTCCTATCCTATTTACAGAAGACGGAACACTGGCGACAAAATCAAAATAAGAGGAGCAAAGTTAGATAATAGATGGGTCACCCCATACAATCCTTACCTTTCAGCAATGTTCGACTGCCACATAAATGTAGAAATCTGCTCAACAATATCTGCAGTTAAATATCTATACAAGTACATTTACAAGGGCCATGACCGGGTAAACTTTAACATTATTCACGAGAGCCTCCATGCTAATGATGAAATCTCAAGCTTCCAATCTGCAAGATGGATATCTCCTCCAGAGGCCGCATGGAGAATATTTTCCTTCCCTTTATATGATATTAGCCCTGCGGTAATCCCGCTGCAAGTACACTTGCCTAATATGCAAGCTATCAGCTTTAGAGAGCATGAAAATTTAGAAACAGTCGCTTCAAATCAGCTTAGATCCGAGACTATGTTAACTCAATTTTTCCACAACAACAATGTCCACCAAGACGAAGAGAAATACCTCTATTCAGAATACCCACAACACTTTGTTTGGAGCCCTTCTGATAAAACCTGGACAAGAAGGAAGCAAAGACAAGCATTTGGTCGCCTTGCTTATGTGGGCCCATCTGAAGGGGAGAGGCACTACCTTAGACTATTACTTGCACACGTGCGTGGTCCTAAATCATTCCACGACCTCTTAACAGTTAAAGGGAAACATTGTACCACCTTTCAACAAGCCGCCCAGGAGCATGGCCTACTACAAACAGATGGATACGCAGAATCCTGCATGAATGAAGCAGCCCAAGTAGAAATGTCAAGCGCACTACGACGCCTTTTTGCAACATTATTGGTTTTCTGTGATCCAGAAAATCCATCAACTCTGTGGGAGAAAAATTATACACACATGTCAGAAGATTTTAAAAAGAAATACCCAACAAATGAAGCGACAGTACTGCACTTAACTTGTGCTGAAATTGAAAAATATCTAGAAGGAATGAGTAAAACGCTCAAAGACTACAAACTTGATCACCTTACTCCTTCAGAAGACACATTGAGAGCTACTAGAGATATAAGTGATGCACTAAACGCTCCAATACCACCCGAATATGTCAATGCTTCAAAAAAACTCAACAATGAACAGCGCACAGCATACAAGTGCATTATGCAACACATTAAAAATGACACACCTGGAGCATTCTTCATCGACGGGCCTGGAGGCACCGGCAAAACATTCTTATATTGTGCATTATATGCAAAATTACGCTCATTGGGCAAAATTGTCCTCCCGGTAGCTACATCTGGAATAGCTGCAGCAAATATTCCAACCGGCCGCACCGCTCATTCTAGATTTAAAATACCATTTGACGAGGACAATTCACTCACCTGCAATATATCAAAGCAAAGCAGCTTAGCACACCTACTCAGACATACATCATTGATTATATGGGATGAAGCATCAATGGCCAAAAAAGAAAACATAGAAGCATTAAATGCATTACTGCAAGATGTATGTGATAGCAAAGAACTATTTGGGAAAAAAGTGGTCGTATTCGGAGGTGATTTCCGACAAGTTATGCCTGTTTTACCAGGAAAGACAGAACTAGAGGCTATAAATTCTAGCCTTGTAAGCTCCTATTTGTGGCCTAAATTAACGAAATTCAAGCTGACACAAAACATGAGAGCAAAAGAAGACCCTCAGTTCTCTGATTTCTTGCTCCGTCTAGGGAACGGAGGATTACAGGCCAAAGAACATGCATACATCCAGCTACCACATGATATCAGTTCAGACCTAGATACCATATCAGACAACTTTGACACTCTAACTGACATGATCTTTCCTGAAATGAGAACAACTCAAGCTAATCCACAAATATATACCGAGAGAGCCATACTTGCCCCTACAAATGATGATGTAGACCGAATAAATGAATCACTCATTCAACAATTCAGTGGCACACCAGTTACCTACCATAGCTACGATTCAGTAGTTGATGATACCTTAACCACATATCCAACTGAATATTTAAACACATTATGTCCAAGTGGAATGAGCCCACACCAATTAACATTGAAAGAGAACTGCCCGGTAATATTATTGCGAAATTTGGATCCATCTTCGGGTCTATGCAATGGTACAAGGCTCATATGCAAAAAATTCTTCCCAAACCTTATACAATGTGAAATCAACGCAGGTTACTACAAAGGCGATCAAATCTTCTTACCAAGAATTACTCTTAAACCAACGACCTCTCCAAAGTACCCCTGTCAATTCGAAAGGAAACAGTTTCCAATAAAACTTTGCTTTGCCATGACAATAAATGAGTCACAAGGTCAAACCTTGCAACAAGTAGCTATTTACTTACAAAAACCTTGTTTTTCTCACGGCCAACTTTACGTCGCTATTTCAAGAGCAACAAGCAAAAAACACGTTAAAGTATTTACTTCCCCAATAGAGGAACACAAAGAACCACTATATGCAAAAAATGTAGTTTCATTTCAAATGTTGAAACGAGCCCATATCATATAAACTACTATTCAACGACAATATATAATGTGGACCTGAAGAAACCACGGATGACAGAAGGCCTACAGCTTTATAAGACCAAGTACACATTTTCCATAAAAAGCCATATTCAATGAAACATACAGAATCATCTACTTCAAGGAAGCATCGCCACGTACTCTTTTGAAGATGGCAATACAGCTTCAATATTGCCAATGTTTTAAGACAATGTACGTAACTTAACCGCATGTATTAGTTTAACAACACCTTATCTGTAATGATATCTCTATAGACATATCCTCTGTGCTACTCCTTTTGATATGTGATACAATTTTATCATTATGCAAGTACCATCTGTCTCCTAAGTTTACCAAACTTCACTTCTTTATGCTTTATTACCTGATAACTAAACTCATGTAAAAGGACTATCTACCTTACCTAAATTGGGGCTTCAACAAATTAAAAGCACAATTTAATTATCTATAGAAATTTACCTTTATACTAAATACAAAACAATTCACATCTTCCAATCCTCGATACTAATATCTATAAATGCGATTAACACCCTTAGCAAGGAACACATACCCTCTACATAGTTTCACCTTGTTCTTGACGACATCCAAAATTTACATACTAACTCAAACCGGCATAATTTCTTCTCTCAGACATTTTATCGAACACATGGAATGCATCCTGAATTTACAACCACGAAGCTATATCAACAGTTTTCAATTGAATGATACCTCACAATACCATTAGTTTCTATGACCAAATACACCGTTATGACCCATAAAAAAATAGATTCAAACAACTAACCTCATATACCATCTTTATCGAGTTGTAGAGAAACCACACCTCATAATGCCATTAGTTTCCATGTTGCACTGATAATGAAGATGATGACCAAGTCATCAATCAAATTCAATTCAAAGAGTCAAGTGATTAAGGGATTGAGTGCTAAAACGTCAGTGTTATGGTTGTGAGGTGATTAAGGGATTGGATGCTACATCGTGAATGTTATGGAAATAGGTACTCATTGAAAATTAGATAAATGGATTGGGGCAGTATCGCCGTCTCACTCTTCAAAATTTGTTTAAAGAATTGTGTATTAAAAAAAATAATAGAGTGAGCACACTTTTTCCCCTTGGGCCAACATTTAGGCAATATATCTAGACATAGCCCACTACACATTTTTTTTAAAAAAAACTCATTTAGCCTACTACAACGACGGCAATACATCTTTCACAAATGCTAAAACAAACTACCGCATGCGAAGCATGCGGTGAACTTACTAGTATGTATATAAATATAACATGTGCCAAAGTAAGCCGGCCCACTCGACATTCCGAGAGGAGCCCAGCAGCGCAGCAAAGCACACGGGAGAGATATCAGAATATCAGATTTTTAAAACAAAATTCTATCTTTAACTAACTGATAACTAGTAATCTTTGGCCAGATTTTTCAACCTCAAATCTCTATCCTTATGGGATTCGAATTAGGTCAATTTGAAGAGGAGAATTCAGGCTTCTTCCTCAATTTAACCTCACCCTATAACGCTCTCAAATTCATTCTCTACAAAGCCACAAACAGCGATCGGAGAGCACAGTCCACCAACTATCTCCGATCACCCTCGACCGAGATTCCGGCGACACCAGGGCTTAAGGCTACCACCACTGGTCTCCTCCAACACCCAGGCGACCACCGTGAAAGCCCCGACGCAGCAGCTCACCGGAAAGACATCCAAATCAACGTCGGAACTTTCTGCAGAAAGTATTTGACAAGCCTACTTTCGGGCTTTGTCACCACCAGCACCGTGGTTCAAAGCCAACCACGTCGACTGCATCAAAAAGTTTGCAACACCCTCTATTAAACCCATCTTTTCGTTCCTTCATAGCTTCTTCGAGGCAATCGCACCACAACCTCGAACTTGACTGGTGAGCAGTGTCTCTGTGTGCAGAAAAACGTCGTCTAGGTTCGTTTTTCTTTCTTTCCTTCAATCAAAGGGCTGTTATCTGACCAAAATCATTCCTTTACAGATTCATATCATATCAAGGGATCATTGGCTCGAAATTTGGACGTTTCCGAGTCCCGTTTGGGTAAGATCCGCTCTATTCATCGCTAATTGTCGAGTTTCGAATAAGTATGCGATGTTTAATCCAACCTACCTACTGTTTTGGAACAGTTTACAGCCTTTATATCTCCTGAGATTTTGGGTTACAGAATCGGTTTGGCTTTTGGGAAAAGCAAGGGTAAGTTTTGTACTTTTTAAAAGTTAAGGTGTCGTTTCCGTAATTTCTGAAAAATTACTAATACCCTATTTAATTCTGTAAAATCTCAGGTCCTTTATCAGATTATTTTGCTCAACCACGAATAAGCATTTCGTCGGATTAAGGCAAGTAGTTTGGTTCAATCAGTGCATTTCTGCAATTTCGTGCCTTTTTCGCAATTATTGTGTTTTGTGTCCCTATTAAATCACATGCTATGAGTTTGTGATAAATATGCAAGTTAGTTCAGTTTGTTGCTATTTATCAATTCCTTAATCTTACATAGCATGTCAACTCGGGTAATTATAATTTGATCTTATGGTTTGAGAAAATTACATTAAATGCCCGAACTTCCTAAAGAGCATGAATTGTCCATTTTGTTCCTTCATGCTAGTTAAGTATGGTATATTATTGGTTTTGAATATCCATGCTTGTCAGTTATATTATTTCGTGCACTTTATAGATCTAAAGTGTACATTATGCCTTTTGTGGTCACCTAGGATGTATTTGTGGATTGATACTTATACCAGTTGAGTTATTATTATTGTTGTTGTTGTTGTTGTTGTTGTTATTGTTATTATGATATGTCTTAAATAATGGAAAAAGGGTAAAGTCAGGTCAAGGTTCGGTTATACCTTGCTCTATAAACGTCTCATGAGATGCCCCTTCGAAATTGCAAATCTCTCGAATGGGTACATCTACCTAAGGGTAGTAGGTCATCCGCCCAGTATATGCGGCCGAGGCCGGTATCACTTGTCCTAAGTAAACGATAATGTTGTGTATATTGTGTTATTACTATTATTGCGTTGTACATTACTTACTAATAGGTGACCCACTTTCAGTGACGTTATATCATATTCTTTCCGTACTCGGAATATGATTCCCTAGGATCTCCGGATCCGCATCCCATTCAAACACTCGGTCCTTTTTGGATCATCCTGTTATTTTATTTTATATTAATCAAACGAGTCAGGTTCCACATAAATATTTACTCCTAATTCGTATTTTAGTCTACAATCACCAAAACCCTTTTATGGTCAATGGGTGGTAGACGGAGTCTTGAATATTTTTACTTTCTACTACTTGCTAGTCGTAAAAAGACTAACCGTCCTATTTTTCTCCTTTAGACGGTTGGGGTCCCTGGTCTGCATACTACACCTCAGCCGTCGATCCACAGGTTTAAGTAAACGGTCTTGAGGCGCTGAAGAATAAAGCATTTCATTGTTTTCAGTTTTATTGTGTTTTGAAGTAAGGTACAAACTTTTAGAATTTATGGGATTTATTTTATTCATTCCGCTGCTACTATTTGAATATTATTTCCGCTGTTGTTATTTCATTATTTCGGTTATTGTATTTGGACCCTTTGTTTTGGGTAACTTATTTTATTTCAGAATATTACTTTATATTTAAGTCTTCCGCTTATTTAATATTTGTATTTTATCATCTTGTTTATGGGAGCATGGTTGCATGTCCCTATAAGCCTAAGGCGGTTACAAAGACATTAAAGTCTGCGTAATTGCTGGCGCTGCAACATCTCTTCAGTGTATTAAGAAGGGGTGTTACAAGGTTCAGATGTTAAATCACCCTAGGTTGCTTGTAATTGAGGGATTGATGTTTTATATGCTCTTTATAGAGTAGTACAGAATCCAAATTTTAGCTGATTTCTGTAGGGAGGTAATGCCATTCAGGGTTTAGTCCATAACTAATGGTGCATATTGGTACGCGATTGCATTTCAGCCTCAAATCTTCTTCGATTGTGGTTTTCAGTGATAAATTTGTTGCCTGAACTCAATTCCTCTCTACATCTCGATGTGTGATGCTAATAATATGTAATCGTACTTGTACTGATTTCAGTTTATCAACTGAATCGACTTAGGTCAAAAATGTTCGGGGGTAAGAACTGCAAGGATTGATGTTTTATATGTTTTTGAGCTACATCCGTAGTTCATTTTGGTTGGGCTTTGATAAGCAAAAGAGTGAAATAAATCCTCTACTGTGTGTTGAAATGTGATACTCCCTCTGTTTGAAAATAAAAGTCGCTTGACTTTTTTCACGTTGTTTAAGGCGATAAAAATTCTATGAAATATTATTTTTTTAATCAAAATTTTTTCATAAATAGATACTTATTAGTAATAAGTACCTATTTATGAAAAAAAATTAATTAAAAAATTAATATTTTATAGAGTTTTTATCTCCTTAAACAACGTGAAAAAAGCCAACCGACTTTTATTTTGAAACGGCAGGAGTATCTTTCTCTTTTGTTTGATGTTTGGTGCTGATTTTGCTCTGATTTTCATATTACAATCGTATTTCAGGGTTATTATTATCAAGATGGATGATTACCCGTTGGTTTCGAGAAAGAGGGATAATCATTCAGGACCAGATTTTCTAAGTGATCTTCCTTTGAGTATCATCCATTGCATTATCGAACTTGTTCCAATTAGAGAGGTTGTTAGGACTTGCATCCTTTCAAGGCGATGGAGGTACATATGGGCTAGTCTTCCTCGCCTTGTTTTTAAACGAGAAGGTGACCCTTTTGAATGGAATGACCAGAAAATTTTCATCACCAATGTTCTTTTGCTTCATAAAGGACCCATCCATAAGTTTAGATTAGTATATCCATTAGCCTTGGAGGATGGCCCTGATATTGATCGCTAGCTACTTTGCCTATCTAGGACTGAAATTAGGGACATATCCCTAGGAATATTTAGACGTTCTAATTTGTGGTTTCGGGTGCACTCTAGTGTATATTCTTGCCAAAAGCTGACCCATCTAGAACTTTATGATTGTTTACTGCCCCCACCCCCTCCTACTTTCAAGGGATTCTCATGCTTAAGGAGCCTTGACCTTTATGATGGTAAGGTGTCTTCCGATATAGTCGAAAATCTTGTTGCTAATTCTCCTCTCCTTGAGAAGTTCACATCTCATGACTGAGTCAGTTCAGAGTTAAGAATTAGTGCTCCAAATCTCAAGTGTTTTGATCTAAGTGGTGGTGATTTCTTTGAAATCGGCTTGTATGCTCCACTCGTGGCTGAAGTATCGGTATTATTGGATGAAGATTGTTTCCCAACCGAGGAACAAAGTTCAGTTTGTAATTACACCAAGTTCCTTGGTGGTTTTACTAATCTTGAGAGGTTAAGAGGACATGACTGCTTTACAAAGGTAACAATTAAATATCTATTCCTGCATCTTCTTGAGTCATCTCTGTCCTTGAGTACCTTTCGGAGAGTCTTAGGGCTCGTTTATTTAGATAACTAGGGAATGGAAAGGTAAGGTATTAAATTTTAGACATAAAATGTATATGATCATCATTTTTTGTGAGCTTGGAGGAGAGGATAAGTGGGATTATTAGCCCATCCTAGAGGTATTAGTTACCCTCCTTCAAATTAGGGAATAGAAGGGTAACACATTTGTATGAAAAATGGGAGAAGAAGGGGAATGATTAGAATAGTGATCAATTTATCTTAACTTAAATATGGACTACATTCATAAGGGTAATCATTACTTTTCCCTACCAAAAAACAAACGGGGGGTTAATTAAAATGATATGGGGTAAGATAACATCCATTCATATGCATGCTTTTTTGTTGGCAGTATCTGAGTAATGGGATCGAGTCCTATGACCATTCCTTGGTGTTTCGTCACCTAAAGTTCATTCACCTAGAGTGGTTTAGTTTTGAAGACAAGGATCGGCTAGCAGTTGTGGGTCATCTCATGATGGGCGCCCCTAATCTAGAACGGCTTAAAATCTCTGTAAGTGATTAGTGATGATATATAGATTATTTATTTTCAGTAACACTACAAAAGTGCAAAGTACTATTCATGTTTTTGATGCATGCACTACTTGTGCGCCTTATGTTTGCTTGCTTTTGTGCAGCCTTCTACATATTTTTCAGAACCTCCATGTATACCTTACTCGAATTTCGGTTGTGCACCCATTTTCACATTCAACAAGTTGAGATTCATCACGATGGAACATCTTCGTAGGGTGGCTCAACGGTACGGGCCCGAACCGAACCGACCCGACTCAAACGGGTTGGGTCGAAACCGACGGCCCCATTTTTTGGAGGTGTGGCCCGAACCCGAACCTTCGATTACGGTTTTTTCGGTTTTTGACCCGAAAAAACTGGAAAAAACCGAATTGCCCTGTAGTGTATATTTTGCCGAAAAAAATACCCTGTAAATGTAATGCTGGAACAAAATTAAAGTGCCCAACCACATATATATATCTCTTATCTCTCTCACAACAAAATCAGCCTTATACATAAATCTCTTATCTCTCTCACAACAACACATAAACCCAAAATTTATCAGAAGTCTCACAACAATAAAAAAAAATAAAAATTTCTTAACAAATTTGAAATTACAACACAATAAAAAAAATTAATCAAGGGATATGTGAATGTTTGGAAATTTTTTTGGGTTTTCGCCTCTGTTCACTCACCTTCAAGGTTTCAATCACCACCATGGGCTACAACAGATGCGAGCGACTGCGAGGGGAGAGTGGCCCAACTGATCGGAAAGCAAGAGAACCGAGACAGTACCTGCCAAATCAGCGAATTCAAGTGCCGGTTGAAGTGGATAATCGACAAAAACATGTAGAAAATCCAGGTTGTGTATAGATCGTTTGCAAGGTAAACACAGGAAGAGAGATCTCAAATTGGGAAGCGGAGAAGAGAGAATCAAGGGCTGACGGTCTGCGACAGGAGATGGCGGCAGCGAGTGCGGCCGGCTGAGCAGCACGAGTCGGGAGGGTTGGAGTGGGGGTGGTGGCTCGGCGGCTATCCTCTGTAGAGAAAGACAAAGAAATGGGAGGTTTGGACTCGCGTGAAAGTGAAAGAGAGAGATTGAAACTTCAAACAATGAAAGAAAGAAAAGAGTAGTCGGCCACTCACCCAGGGACTTAGGGTTTTTTATTTTTTAAAAATAATTTCGGTTATTCAGGCCGAAACCGAAAATTTCGGTTTGGTGACGGTTTTTGTCCCAAAATCGAAAATTCATTTTTTAAGAACCAAAGCCCGAACCATTAAATATCGGGCTGGCCCGAAACCGATTTTTTCGGTTTGGTTCCGGGTTGGTTTTCGGGCCGGGCCTAATTCTGAGCAACCCTACATCTTCGTGGTCTACTCTGTGAGAGGGAAATCGTCGAATATTTGCTTAAAAGTTCACCAGTTCTTGAGACGATGGACCTTATGTTTTATGAAGAAGTCGAGTCCCATATGATATCAAACTTGTTGCCCGAAGTGCTAAGCTATTGCCGGGCATCCCCGAATGCCAAGGTTTTCACAGACTTTTGAGAGCCTAATGTTTAGACTTCAGTTGCTAAGCTATATTTCAGGGCTTCCCCGATCACTGAAAAGGCATTATCAAATCTTATATTGTTCAGACCTTCAGTTAGGTTGTGAGGGGGAGAGAGAGCTTTGTTCAGAGTTCAAACATTGGATTGCATTCTATAATGCTATAGATTTTCGATGATCGATGTGATACAATCACTTTTGATCTTTGGTTTTGTGAGGGAAGGTTATTCCTAGTGGACAAAAGTTCCATCAGATGCTCCACCAGATCACATATTCGAGAATATGAGAGTCATCCGGATGGAATGCGTAATGGAATTCATCGAATATTTTCTTAAAAGTTCATAACCTATATATTGTTACCTTTGTCTAGAAATTTTGATCTTTCTTGAATGTATTAAATCAAGAGAAAATTTGTGTCAGGAGTTTCCCAGTTTTTATAAAAATTGGTGGAATATCCATTCCCCAACTTACCTAATAACCCTAATAACACTTGTCAGCACCGTGAGTCCGAACTCTGCCCTCTTTCTCTAAAAAAGCATCTTCGACGTCAGCGTCAGCAGCGTCGGCAACATCGATGTCGGCGTCAGTCGACATCTCTGATGTCAGGCTCAGCAGCGTCAGCATATCGAATGTCGGCGTCAGCAATGTCAGCGTCAGTGCTAGCACGAAAAAAAAAGAAACGTTGAGACGAAAAAAAGCATCTTCGACGTCGATGTCAGCAACGTCGGCAGCATCGATGTCGGCGTCAACCGACATCTTCGATGTCAACGTCAGTAGCGTCAGCATCTCCGATGTTGGCCTCAGCAACATCAACGTCAACGTCAACGTCAGCATATCCGATGTCAGTGTCAGCATCTCCGATGTCGGTGTCAGTAATGTCAGCGTCATTACTAACACGAAAAAAAGAAGCGTTCACACGAAAAAAAGCATCTTCGACGTCGGTGTCAGCAACTTCGGCAGCATCGATGTCAGCGTCAGGCGACAGCAGCGTCAGCATTTTGGATGTCGGCGTCAGCAATTTCAACGTCAGTGCTAACACGAAAAAAAGAAGTGTTGAGATAAAAAAAAAGCATCTTCGACGTCGGCGTTAGCAGCGTCGGCAGCATCAATGTCGGCGTCAGCCGACATCTCCGATGTTGACGTCGCCAACATCAACATCAGTGTCAGCATCTCCAATGCCGACGTTAGTAGCGTCAGCATCTCTGATGTCGACGTTCGCAACGTCAGCGTCAGTGCTGACACGAAAAAAAAAGAAGCGTTGACACGAAAAAAAGCATCCCCAACATCTCCGATGTCAGCGTCAGTGTCAGCATCTCCGATGTCGGCATCAGCAATGTCAACGTCAGTGCTGCTGACACGGAAAAAAGCATCTTCGACGTTGGCGTCGGCATCTCTGATGTCGGCGTCAGCGCTGACACGAAAAATGTTAGTGGTGTTCGCAATGTTATTGGTGACAGTGTCAGCAGTGTCAACAATGTCAGTGTCAGCGGTGTCAGGAATGTCGATGTCAGCAACATCGACATCGACGTTAATGCAATTTTAAAAGCCTCTTAGGTGAATGGTAGAGCGATGTGCTTATGTGCAAGTAAGATATATTAATGCAATTTTAAAATACAAATGCATGTGCATATTCTTTCCATAAGGTTGTTTAAACTTGCATAACATAATATTATATGGGCATAATATCAAGTTATATTTGCATAACAGAAAGTGCTGACATGTAAAATTTTATAATAAAAAAAATGGACACGCGAGGGGGGCCCTAGGGGCATTGAGGATGGGGGGCAGGGAGATGAACACTCCACCAATTTTTATAAATTTTTTGACACTCCCCTAATTGGAGCAACTTTTTTGGATATTTTACAAATTGACCCTTAAATCAATTCAGATCATGCAGAGTATATGACAAAAATCCACTCACAACACGGTAAAATTCTCCAAGCTTAACGAAATTAAGCCAAATCTTTAACAAACTGTGAAAGTTCTGGTGGCATATAGTAAATTTCACACTTTTTTTTTGTTAGGTAAGAATTCGAGTTCCGACATATCTGAAACTCGATTGTCGGGCAAGCCGGCAGACGGAGAACCGTCTAAAGATCAAACACACAACAATACAAAATGGTGCAGACTCAGACAAACGCACTCTATTAATAAACGAAACTAAGCAGACCTAAACCAAACAGGATAAGGACTAAAACGACAGACGAAGTCAAGTCCTATGCTGAGGAAAAAACAGTTTAATAAATGAGGAAAAAATAGTCTATCGGTTGATTTTTTTTTTAAATTGTGTATGAAACTAAAATGATATTCCCCGTTAATTAAAACTTGTCATTTTAGAAATCTACATACTTATTAAGAAAATAAACAAAAATACACTTATACCTCTAATTATTACTCAATTTTTTTCTTTCTCAAAAACTATAATTAACAACTATATAAAGTAGATGGCAAAATAACTAAAATAATAAGTTTTTCTTAATAAGATTTACTTTCTAAAATGACAGAGTAAATGATAAAACACTTTTAAGTATTAAAATTGGTTTTTCCTTCATTCGAAGACCATGATTAATTAAGGTATTCACTAATTAATAATCATTTAACTATTTATTTAAAAAATTAAATATATAAATAAAATAATAATAAAATTTAACTATCCACAATTGCAACATCGATTGGAAACAAATTAGTGTATCGACTTGGGGAAACCAAACACGCCCTTAGTGTGGGCCATCATTGGTAAGAATGTAAGATTAGATTGCTACTCCTTCACTGTTGGTTGGTACTTTGTAGCATTTCCCTCAAACCACTCAAAAGGAGGCCAAAGAGAGGCAGAAGAACATTCCAATCTCCGATAGCGGTGCGCCGGTACGCGATTGCTCTTCAAGTTCTAATCTTCCTCAATTTCGGTACTTTATTTTGATTTTTCTTCCAGTTATTATGTGATAAATTTGTTGCTTGAAACTGAAGCCCTCTCCACGTTCCACTTAATCAGCCGAGGTTCAGATGTTAAATCACCCCAAGTTCCTCGTTTAGGTAAAAGCTGGAGGGATTGATGTTTTATGTGCTCTTTATAGAGTAGTCCGTCTCCCATTTTTTGCTGATTTCAGTAGGGAGGTTTATGTTCTTCAGTTAGGGTTTAGTCCACAACAAATATGGTGCATATTGGTGCGCATCTTCTTTTATTATTCAACGGAATGCTTACCGCTAATGCTCGCCGAGTTGATTTCTTCATTGATCCGACTGTTCCTCGTCCCGACTTCATTGATGACGTGTTTTTCAAGCAACTTAACAACACTGTTCTTCAATAGATTTATGTGACCATCTCCATCGATCTCCTAATCACCATCTTGGAGTCGCTCAATCGGCATGGGACAAACTCCAGAACTTGTTCGAAGACAACAAGTCCACTAAGGTAGTGCATCTGAACAACAACTTATCAAACTACAAGTTGGCTGCATTTCCCTCCATTGATGCGTACTGCCATCACCTCAAGTCCCTCTTCGACCAACTAAATATGGTCAGATCTGCATTAAGTCCAACACTTCTTGTCCTTCAACTCCTCGTTGGACTGCTTTATGAATACAACGCTCCAACAAAACTCATTCAACAAACCGAACCCTCACCAAATTATTCGTAAGGCTAGATATCAACTTCGTATTAAAGAAACCAAAATCAACATTCAAGCGGCGTCGAATCATGCTCTAATATCTTCGTCTGATCTTTCCTCCTTCCTAGATTCGAACCCAACATTTGTGTCCATTAACATGGGTAAAGCTAGTGGTCGTGGTAAAGGTTGTGGACGAGAAAGAGGTCGCAGTATGTAGTGAGTACCAACAATAGCCGTCAGTGTTTGTGTGGAGGTGTCCTTACGGGCGGGTCCCCAATGCTCCCCCACCTCGGTCCAAATATGCACACAGACCGTTAATAGTGGTCGGCACCTCCATGACTCCACCCGAAATGCGAACAGCCCCGACATCTTTGGGTCACCAGTGAGGGCTTCTTCCTAGGGCAACCACTGGGCCTGCATGACGACTGATAATGGATTTGTTTTTCTAGTTAATTCAATTCGTATCTCTATCATTTTATATTCAAAGTTCAAAATCTGCGCCTTTTATGGTTAAATGTGCATATTTGCATATCCGAACTCGAAAGATGGTTTAAGAGTGCAATGTTGGAGCCTTGAGCTGCTTAGGATGGCTAAGAAGAAGGAAGAAATGTCCAAGAAGAAGCTATAAGGAAGCTAAGACAAGTGCTCAAGAGAAAACAGGGAGGGCACAAGAAGAGATCCAATGAACAGAGGGTCGCGGATGGTCAGGCCGGACACCTACCCTGATCCAACGAACCTTGGATTTTAAATGGGGATGGAGACGAGGATGAGGATGGGGTGAAATAAGTATCCCCTCGTAGGTATGGGGAAAGAGGAGGGGATCCCCAACCCCGTTTAATTAAAATCTCTGCACCCTTCCTCGTCCTAGGCTCCGTTGGATTTGGTACTTTCTTCAACTAGTTTGGGGACGGAAAGGGCACCACACCTCGTTGCTATCCCTAATTGCACAAAACTGCTCATACGAGAACACATTAGGAAATAAAGTAGTACTAATATACAACAAACATACAATCAACCGAAAAAGATTAAAAAATAATAGAATGAAACAGAAGAGGAGTGTTACAAGAGGATAGACACCTTTGTCATCATGACAGACTACTACAGAACTTTCAGACAAAAAATTAACCTACAGATTGTCTTCTGAAGAACTACTAATTAACATTAGTTCTAACATAAAAAGACAGTCCGGAATGAAATCGGAATACCAGTCACAATAAATCTACACAAATACCTGAGTTGTCCGGTACTAAATAGTAAGGTAACTAAAAATACCTTCAACGACGTAATCGACTCGACAAAAAAACAACTATCCAAATGAAATGTAGAATCTCTTTCGTAGGAAGGGCGATGTACTCTGATTAAAACAAACATGGCGGCCAAATATTTACATATTATGTAATGCTTTACGCTATCAGCGTCAATTCATAAAGAATTGGACATAATCAACAAAAACTTCATCTGGAATAAGGGACCGAGACACAAACCTCTTATAGCTCGTATGAAGTTTTTAAATCACGTCACAATGGCGGCCTAGGAGTGCGTAACTCCGAAGACATAAACATAGCATTACAACTAAAACTTCTTTGAAAAATCATAGCTGAACCGATCAACCCCTATGTCAAGATCATTACCCAAAAATACCAAAACCAACACCTATTGAAATATACTCGCAAAGGAAGTGCATTGTGGCAATGGACTAAACTCGCAAACCTCTTAAGCACCATCAAATAGGGTCTTAAGTGTTTTATTGGTAACGGAGAAGAGATTAACTTCTGGAACGATATTTAGATCGGTGATGTGCCCTTAGCTCACTCTACTATAAACAAAGCCTTGATAGATACAAACTTAAAAGTAAGCACCTTCATTAACCAGAATAAAATCCGGATACTCCCAAACTATATACTCACCTCATAAACCAGTTGGATGATAACACAATTCACACAATACCGAACACAACAATGCCATATAACATCACACAAGATAGACTCTATTGAAGTTAGAGCAAGAATTGATGGTTTACGACTAAATATGCTACTGATATGATAAATCACAAGAAGCGGCACAACCGCTTGGATCACCATTGAATCTGGGACCTGGACACACTCCCAAAAATAAAAGGATTCTTCTAGCAACTAACCAAAAACGGGATCCCCACACACATCTCAGTGAAACTTGCTAGTATAGGAATTGATATTCCTGTTGACTGTCATCTCTATGTTCAACATTTTGAGGATGCTAAACATCGATCTTTTAATTTCTTGGATTGCTCAACTATGTATACGACCTTGTAATTGATATATCCAAAGACAACCAAAAAACTAATAAAGTAGCAATAACACACCACAAATTTCGTAGATGCTATATATAAATACAATAAAACAACACCGAGTGAAGTATTTGGTACTTTCGTAACAAATCTCTATCTGACAAAACCAAACCCGATTCACGAGCAACCGCATCATATATAAAGGACCAAATTGATAGCTAAAACAAATCTAAGATACTTGACCTGGAATTAGAGTCAGATATGAAACAACGCACAACTAAAACCAACTCTAGCACAGACACAAAAACAAACGGCTAATGGCGAGATGGGAAAACACCCCCTTAAACTGGTATACACACAACTTTGATGGGGGCACTATTGTTGGAAGAGAGGAGCCAGAACGTTTTCTCTTAGTCCTCCTCAATTCAATTGATTCGATAAACAAATTACAAATTTATAGATAAACCTAAACCTTAAACTAAACTGCCACTATGCAGCACTAACCCATTAACCCACAAATTTAGGCCCACTAATTAGGATAACTAATTAACCCTAATTTTCTCTAACTGATCCGGCCACTAACATCATCCTAACCGGCCACAAAATTACTAACTTAATTAATATCTAATTAATATAATTTTGGATCATAATCTAACAACTATCACCCACAAACAAAAGCACCTACGGGTACGTCATTAGAAATCATAATTGTGACGTTATCAACCGTTTGATTGTTGAGGGTGATATTAGTAAGGACTGGACTTGCCCTTGGCTATATATCGAAATCATCATTTCTAATTCCCTTCTTGCCTGGCAAATGTTAAGTGTCATTCAAATTAGACACATGGATCTATAGATTGAGGCCAGTCAAGTTGTCGATCGTCTAAACCATTTGGGTCTAGCTTACTCTTGACATCTCCAAACGACTCAGACCTTTCTGGTATCATCTGTGCAGATGCTCTTGACTAGATTGGACCTTCCAATCAGTCAAATTCTGTTTGGTTCAAAAAGAAAAAAAAAAAGAAAAAATAAAGACACCCTGTGAAGAACAAACAGACTCCAGGAGAGGAAAGATGGAAGCAACAAATTGAGGCTTAACTTATTACACAACCAACGATCCAAACATGGAAAACAAAGCACCTAAACAAGGCAGCCATATGCGTCTGTCGATCATATATATGATCGATCTTAGCGTTGACGTGGTCACTTATTACACAACCAAAACCATCAACAATAATTTAACATCTTTAACTAGTACTTAATTATTTTGAAGGTCGAAGGATGTTTGAAAATGCAACCTAATTAATTAAGGTTTGGGGATGTTTGTAACGCTAGTATTGGTAGTGGGAGTAATAATAGCAGTGGGGTGGTCGATGCCGCCCTCGTGGCAACAGGTGAAGCATGTGTGCTTCTCCATGGCCTTGTGGCACTCCGGGCAGAGCAACCCCACTGGGTCTGCTACTGCCGGAAACTCGAACCTGCAACAAGGAAGATCCTTTATGTGTATGCCGGTGACCTCGTGCTTGAACGCCTCCGAAAATGTCTTCCGAGGGATCTCGTTCTTCCACTGGGGAGCCTCCCTCTCGTACCTGGCAAGGGCCATGATGATCGCTGATAGCTGCCCATGGAGGACCATCTCTGACCCCTTGCTTAGGAGGGCCCACCCCCCGGGGATCTTGTCGTAGCTCAGCAGCTTTTTGATCTCCTGGATCACTATGTCTGAGTGGTCGTCCGCCTTCTTCAGCTCCATTTTCGACAACAGCATGCTCTCTATCCTCTTCCAGAAGAACCACACCATCGGCGGGTCTTCCCAGCAGTTGCTCATGCTCTCCGCAACAATGGCCGCACACATCTTGCGTACCACCTCTCTCTTGTTGCTCTTTCCTACATACATCATCTCAAGGCTGATCCCTGCTTTTTGGGCAATAGCCCGGGCCTCCCTTGTGAATGTTCGGATTAGCTTCTCGTCGTCTCCTCCATATATGAAGATGTACTTCCCTTCTCTTATCTGCAATTAATCCATCCCTAGCTAGCTCGTAAATGCATGAATTCATGAATTATATAGATGCAGATATGTATGCATGAGTTAGTACATATACCCAGTCCAAGACGGTCTGGTCAATGCCATCGACGAGGAGCTCAAGCCTCCACAACTCATCTCTCCAAAGTATCTCCTCCCTCTCAGTTGTGAAAGGGAAGGCGCTGCTACCCCATATCCACATCATGTGCATTGCATTCGGACTCAAAACCTTCCCTCTTGGGTCCAACACAACGAGCACCGGCTTGCTCCTAAAGTTCCAATTCTTCCTCACGAACTTGAGGAATGCGTTGGTGATCTTTGACGGGTGCTGCACTGCGTACCAAGGCATCGTGCCTCGCAGCCTCTCAAATTGGACTTGCATCCCATCATTCCATTCAGCCACAGACCGGTCTACAATAGGGAGCCACAGGATCTCGTATGCATGAATCTTAGAGTCATTGTAGATTTGTTCGAGAATGGAGAGCTCGTCCAAAGAGATATTTAGGTCTGATATCAGCAACAGAACATTCTTTCTCCTTAGCACGTCGAGATGAACCTTAGTATATATGATCACCAATACAACAATAAAGATGGAAAATCAGGTTATATATTAATTTCTTTTTTTTGAAGCTTTTAGTAATTAGGAAAGGAAGCAGAACATACCCTTCCTCGGCTGGATCCATCATAGAGTGCCGGCAACTCATCTTGGATCACTATTCGGCTTAAAACAGGCATGTTGTCGATATTGACCATGTTGTAGATTACATTCACTAGCATCTCATAAGCCTCATTTTCTCTTTTCTCATCTACATGAATTTTGCACTACTTTCCCTTAGATTTTATAAATCACCAGCTAGATTTGTATATGTATTATGATGTATGAATATATACATATATAAACACACAGAGAGATCAGAGATATTAATATTACCTATACGCTCTTTGAGTTTGTTCAATATCATCATGAAATGTTGGTGTATGGTCTTTAGCTTATGCGTTCGGTTTTGCAGCTCATAAACATCTGTTGCAGATGCACTGTACCTACGTACACCAAGTAAATTTTCAGAACAAATTGTACAAGTTAGGTGAGTCCTGCAGATCAAATCGATGAATTTTTAGATAAATATATACTAAATACTTACTCATATCCGACATTGGTGAGGGCAGTGATCTGGGAAGCAGCAGTGACTGCACTTCGGATAGTCCAATAGACGGCGATAGGAATGTGAGTCCTTGCAGCCTTAACAGCAGACTCATCCTCCGGTATGTAAATCGAAGGAAGTTCCCTAAACTGCACAATGCAGCCGGTAACAAGGAGCATCGCCTGGATGAGTTCATCTACGGCATCAAAGATGTTTTTGTAGGAGCCGGTGTGCTCCAGCACCAGCGGTAGCTGCTTCAGCGCCGCCATCGACTTGGCCAGCTGGTTCGACGTGAAGATTTGGGCGAGCAGCCAGAACTCCCCATAGTTCATGGCGAACGAAGCGAGGGTGAGTACCGCCTTCGCCTCCCATGTGAAATGAGATAGCAGCATCAGCACAGCCATGGTGGTCTCGTGGGCGTCACTGCCGTTGGCCCCCCATCGCCTTGAGGCTAACTCGTATGAGATGCGTTCTATAATGAGGGGCAGATTCGGGATTCCAACGTTGGCTTGCAGTGTTCTCCCAACCAGTAAATCCTTTCGAGAAAGCGTACCCTACGATATCGATCGAGTTCAAAACATGATTTCTGATGTATGTATGTATGTATGTATGTATATGTATATATATTGGATTAATGCAATCAAATTGCATATATATCAAAAAGGGCTTAATCGATCGAAGAAGATACCGGCATGGAGTCTTGGACCGTCTGAGCAGTCTGGTCAAGCAGCTCCTGGACGAGGTTGAAGAGAGGACGGACCTCGTCGATGCGGGTGTCGTCAGGCATGTGGGTATCCTCAACGTGCTTGCTCAGCAGCCTGTCATCCGAACTGAAGTAGAGCGCCATATTGTCACCCTGCTGCTTCCCCAGCTGCATCTGCATTGGGTTCATAGCCCCCATCATCGGCATCTTGAGTGGCTGCATCCAACCGGACCTGGCTGAACCCCAGCCATCGTTCATCGATTGCCCCGGTCCTCCTCCAGCTGGCCTCATCGGTGTTCCACTCTGGGGAGTGGCCATCTTCGTGAGGGTGGGGTCGGAGGGCATTCCCCTGTCGATGGGGTTGGGCTGGAAGGGGTGCAGGGGCGCAGAGGAAAGCTGGCCCGGACCGGCTGGGTTCGACGTCATTTGAGAAGGTAGAAAATGATTGAGCTGGGTAGTTACAGGCTAGAGATGGTGGTGTGTTTACAACGGATGATGATGTATATATTGGGTGTTTATAAAGGACTTAATTTGGGCTTTAAGATGGAGTAAAGGGGGTAAATGTGAATCTACTTCTTTGCTTGGAATGAGGTTTAGTGAGAAAATATTCAAGCTTAAGAATGTGCCTTTTTGTTGGTATCTTTCAAACACAAGCCTTTTGCTTTAATTTGATAAGACAAACAAGTAAAGGAGAAAGCAATTACATGCTCTACAAGATTTTCTCCTTTGCATTGCTTTAATTTATACTATACTAGTATATTAGTATTTTTTTATCGTGCGTTTTGTTAATAAATTATATTTTATTATATTAAACTTTTTTTATTATATATTATGTGAAGATTAAAATAGTTTATTTGAAATTTTTTAATAAAAAATTTAAAACAATTATAAAGAGAATATAGGTTTTATAACAACTTGAGATATGAGGTTGATTATTAATATAAATATTTTAATGATAATATTTATTTTTCAATAGATAATTAATTTATAATAAACTCTTATCGTTAGATATAATGAATTAAAATAATCAATCTTAATGATTTATAAAATAACTCATGGTAAAATGATAGATTTTATAACCACTTAAGATATGAGAAAGACACATAGGATAACACGTGGATAAAACAGACGAGGTCATTGTCTAATGTCACTTAAATATTTTGGATTATCCCTAATTGACGTGTCAAAAAACTTCGGTCAGATTACACGAGCAAACGATACATAGGAGAATTACACCAGAAGAGACTTCAAGCCTCTGTTTTTAGTATATTATAAAGATATAGATTTTTTATCTACGTTGTTGCACATTTTATTAATAAATTATATTTTATTATATTAAAATTATTTTTTATTAATTTTTATGTGAAGACCAAAATAGTTTCTTTAACAAATTTTAATAAAAAAATTTTAAGCATGCAATCATAAAAATAATAGGTTTTGTAAGTTGTAACAGCTTAAGATATGAGGTTGAGAATTAATATAAATATGGGAAAATTTGCCACACAGGCTACTTTTTTTACCCAAATTTAGTAATTGTCCCCGAACCTTGTGAAATTAGGAAAAAGTCTCATCCCTAAATTCGTGGCCCCCCTACCATAACCCAAATTAGAGCTCGTGCTGGTGCCTTGCCATTCTGAGGAAGATGACCAAATTGGAGCTCGCTCTCACGACAATGGCGTTTCCGAGGAAGAAGACGAAGGTTGGGCTGGCGGTGCCGCTCGCGCTGGTGCCTTGCCGCTTCGACGAGCCACCTTGAAGCCAGATCTGTTCGACGACGATATCAGTGGTGCGGCGACGGAGGAAGGCAGCAATTTCAATGGAGGCGGTGACCTCGGCGGCGGATCTCCCTTTCTTCCCCATTCCTCATTCCTTCACGGTCATCCAGAGCTTTTCCAATTTCAGATATGGTGGGAGATCGACGGTTAGATGAGAGAGAAAACCATCGTCGGTGTGTAATCCGAGTACATAGGCTCCATTGTTCCAATTCGATCGCCGATTCTCTCTTCTGTCAAGGAATCGAAGTCTTGCTAGCGAAGATCGAGGTGGTTTTTTCGCCGGATCTATGCAGTTGAATTGGACCGGATTTTTCGCCGCAGGGTTATCCTCCTTTGCAGTTGAAATCGGTCGGATCTGTGCTTGAATTCGGCTGGATCTCCTTTGCAGTTGAGATAGGGGCTATGCCGGAGCTGATGAGTTTTACCGATGGCGGACCTCCATTGTCGCACGACCTCCATTGCTGGCAAATCTGCTGTCCGAGGCAGTGTTGCTGTCCGTGGCGATGTAGTTGTCCGAGGCGCGCCAATGAGCCAGATCCGCTTCCTCGTCGCCGCACGACCTCCATTGACGGCAGATCTAGACAGCGACATGAGCAATGGTGTTGCTGTCCGTGGCGGTGTTGCTGTCCAAGACGCGCATCCTTGGATGGTCTACTTTCAGCACCTTTGTTGCAGTCTGTGGATTTCAACAAATTTGCAAATTTAAACAGGCATTGTGTTATTTGCTTATGATGATGTTTGAATAACACATTTTACTATTGCCCTAATGTTAGTACAAATTTAAACTTGAGACCATAAAAAAAAAAAAGAGTACAGTTTGAATTTAATTCACTGTTGTTATTGTATGCTAGTTTCTCCTTTCTTCCGTATCTAGCATTTTTTTGTGATATAAATGCTGAAATTAATTCACTGTTGGGGTCAAAGTCGGATATCAAATGTTGTTTATGCAATTTCAGCATTTTTTTTTGCCTTGCTGAAACTTTTAAATAGCTTATTATTACCTTTGATTTTTTTTTGTGATCTGAAATGCTGAAAATAATTCTTTATTAGCAAAATTTGTATGCTGAAATTAATTCCTATAAAATTGTATGAGCTACTATTTCAGCATTTCAACATTTTTTGAAAAAAAAACCTCCGGTTTCAGCAACTACAGTGTCGAAGTGGTGACGCGGAATAAAAAAACAACTAGGAAAAAAAAACTGAGTTTGTTTTGTTGATAGTTTTGGATATTTACAATTTCAGCAATTTTTTTGCGTTGTCGAAACTTTTTGTAGAATGCTGAAATGCTGAAATTAATTCTTACTAGCAAAATTCATTATGCTGAAATTAATTCTTATAAAACTGTTTGAGCTACTATATATTACACACAAGCATATATTTTAGCATTTCAGCATTTTTTTAGCATTTCAGCATTTTTGAAAAAAAAAAACTCTTCATTTTTAGCAACTCCGGTGTCGAAGTGATGACGCGAAAAGAAAAAGAAAAAAAAACAACAATTTCAGCAACACGATTTCAGCTAAATTATTTTTTATTAGCAAAATTCATTATGCTGAAACACGGAAATTAATTCTTATAAATTTGTATGGGCTACTATATCTTACTCACAAGCATATATTTCAGCATTTCTTTGGAAAAAATTCCGATTTCAGCAACTTCAGAAGTGGTGATTGTAAAGGCCGGGAAATTTTATAATACTAAAATTTTTAAAATAGTGATTTATATTCGTTTCGACTTCTAAAATTCGGAAGGTTTTGAAAACTCTGTCCTCGAACTATTGTTTTATCTAAATACCTCGAAACGAGTTCCGACAATTTTTAGTTGAAATTTAAAATATGCTTTATCGCGCTTCTATATGTGAAAATTTAAAATAATATTTGAGTTCTCTATTAAATTCGGAATTAGAAATTTAAAAATCTTGTAAGTCGAGTCGGGATAAGGTCGAGTGAACGGTTTCATATTTATACTCCGGGAATTTGAAATTTGGAGTTTTGGGACCACTTGTTGTTTTGTTCTTCCCCATTTTCTTCCATCTGCATTTGGGCTCAAGGTGCAGCTCCTCTCTTGTCTTCTTCCTTGCAGCTGTAGCCTGTAGGATTTGTCCTTGTATGTATAGCGTTCAGCCTTTCCCCATCCACCAGCAAACACACACACCCTCTCTTGCATTCTGTCCTCGATATGCAGAAGACAAACCCACAAAAGAAGCTCTCTCCCTCTTCCATTCCCTTCCTCTTCAATGTCCAGTGACGCCCCACCATTCTAGGCCTTCACCGAGCACCACCTCTCCCTTCGTTTCTGTCGACGGAATAGCAACCCCCAGCTTCTCCTCCCATTTCTCGAGCACAGCAGCAGCCAGGGACCGCCGGAAAATCCCTCGTCGAGCCACTCCTCTTCACCTTCTTCCCCTGTTCTCTTCACATTCCCGCTAGCTCCCAAGCTGCGACCCTTTCTCACCAGCGCTGGCGAGTCGAGCAGCCGCCGGATTAGCCCAGCGGTTCCCCGGAGGCCGAGAACATCCCCGTCGCAGCCGTATTCACCCCTCGCCTCTCCTGTTTCATCCCAAGAGGTCGGATTCCCTCTTTTCGTTTTCTTTTTGACTCAAAACCTCGTAAAGGCATACCTTTATGACCCCTTCCGTTGTCCCAGGCCAAGAACAAGGTGAAACCGCCTCCAATCGAGCCAGATCGAACTCCGACGACCCTCCTTCCGGCGGAAGCTCCAAATCTCGGTGAGCCTTCTCTTTCTCCTTCCTCTTTACTCTCGTTCGGTCTTTTCGGGTATATGGTGGTCGGGAAAGGAAATCGATGAGATTCAGGATGGGTAAGGTCGAAAGCGACTCCGGCAGAGCCCTCCGTCTCTCCTTCCTTGTTCCGTTGCCGAACAGGTTGGGTTGGGGAAGAAGACCGGTTCACTCTCCTTTCCTCTCTTTTCTTTGAACCGGTCTGGCCCTCCTTCTTTTAAATGACCCGGTTCACTATCACAAATCAGTCATGGGGCCGGGCTTGGGGATTGAGGATTCAGGCCTGCGGGTTGGGCTTTGGGGTATGAGATGGATCCGGGCTGGAGAGAATGGGCCTAAAATTCTTCTTCTTTCCTTTCTTCTTCTTCCGGGTTGGATCTGGGCTTGAGAGGATTTCGGGTTTGGGCCTTTACATTCCGGGTATAAGTTAGGCTGTTGGACCGGGTTTTGTTTATAAATGGTTGTTGTTAATTGTTGTGTTATTTTGTTATATAAATATGATAATGTGTTATTTTGTTATTTTGGGAAATATTATATTTCTAGAATTTTATATATTATAAAAGTATTTGGAAAATAACATTATTGGGGTATTTATTTAGTGATGTCTTAATTTGTGATGTTGGGAGATTTGAAATAAAACATGGGTTTTGATATATAAACATGGTTATGAAAATAGAATTATTTTGTGACTAAATGCCGGACTTTATTCTAATTTCGAAATAAGAAACATGCCGGAATTGTCTTAATTGTATAAATTTTCAAGTTGATTAACGGTTAATGCTTATAAATGGGTTTTGGCCAATTATGATTTGAGAAAATGTTTTGCATATGAGTTGACTCAACTTGATATTTAAGAGTTGGAAAACTTTGGGAAATGAGTTTGGAAATATTGTTGGCGAGATTTATCGATAGTTTTGATTAAATGGTTTTGGTTAATGTCGATCGTATCGAAAGGGTTTTAGAAATGGTTTTACTATTGGATGGTTTTGAACATATTGAGAACTTGGGTTTTGTGCGAGTATGAATGTTGGTCCATCGTCTTATGACAATGACTTGATGATAGGTGTGTATTGCTAGTGGATTACTCTGGACTTGCATTTGGGCCTTGCTTGTATTATCCTGCTGTTCTGCATCTTCAGGTAAGTTCCCTAGGGGGCTTACTCAGGTTGGACATTCATGTCTGTTGTTGCATTTTATGTTAGGTGTTGCATATGCATAAAAGCATGCCATGCAGTATCCTGTTTAGGTTGCACTAATTGACTGAGCATCTGTTTACTTTATGCGTTTGAAACAGAACGGCCGTTATCTGTGATAGTCCTAGAGTCTTTGCTAGGGTCATAGGGTAGCCCAGCCTCATCGGGTACCCTGAGTCAATCGAGTCATGAACTTCCTTATATTATGAGATGCCTGCGGGCTTTATTATGGAGCGGGTTAGGCATGCGTGCCCCCCGATTATGATGGAATGCATTCACGAGCTGGCCAGTCTCCACCTATCGGAAGGGGTGGAGGTAGGAGAGGGATATGCCACTTGGCATTGTCTTGGGCCCTTTACAGTATTTCTGCACATTATTATGAACTAGGAGCATGCTAGTGTGTTTGAATTTCGTACTGCATTAGAGCATCTTTATTAGGTATAGCACATACTATGTGGCCTCAGCGAGGACTGCCGGTCCCGCATGAGTGGCTCGATCTGATTCCTTTCCCCGTTCTTTTTTTAAAGGTATTCTCTGCAGATTTGAGTGCTCGATGTCTATATGACGTGGTTTCTTTTTGGCGAATCGAAGAATCTAGCTAATATCCTAATTTAGTAAAATGGTAATTACACACTTATGTTTTGGTTTGACCCGGCCCTGCCGTGGCGCTTTGTATCTGAATTTTGCTTCCGTCTTGCTTCCGTTTGAAATGAATTTCACGAGTTAGTCCCTAGGACAGGTTAAGGGTACCCAACGGCCCTACGATATTTTCAGCGTTCGAAATCCCTCTTTATTACTGATCATAAAAATGAGTTTGAAACCTCGACCCGTACCTGGATTGCAAGATCCGAACAAGGGGTTTCATCCCTTGAAACGTAACCTGGAAATCATAATTCCGGGCCGTTACAAAGATGGTATCAGAGCTGAGGTTGTGCAATTCGGGTACAAAAGGGTCGAGTGTGTGTTTTGGAAAACCGCCCATGAATTTCAAAGGATTATGAAGTGTTTTAAAGGGGCAAAATGAACTTAAGATGCCTAACCGAAATTGGACTAAGTAATGAACTCGACTTGTAATAAAAGAGGAACACCGACCAACGGGGACACGAGTGGATAGTAAAGGTGCTAGACCACCCCTATTGGGTGTAGTTGGGAACGGTAGACAAAATACTAGCTTGCTCTTTACAGATGGGTCTGGAAGTTTCCAATGAGATGATTATGAGTGTCATTAACTGATTCTATGCTGAGTGCTTGCTATGCTAGAGATCTGATTGGTATGTCTAACAAGTAAATGTGCATTGACTGATCTGTGCAAACGGGATAGTGGGAGTACCCTTGTTTCTATGTGGTCAAACCCAGCTTGTGTGGAACAGCCCCCTTCACTATGTTTGTTAACCCATTGACGGGTCTATCTAACTTTTTTCTTGGATGCTAGTGTCTTCATGCCATGAAGAGTCTTACCAAAGTCCCACGAGGGGTGATGAGTCAGTTGGGAAAAGTCAACGGTTGCCCTTAGGGATTGTGCGGTTGTAATTGTGACTCTCTCTGAATTGCATGACATAATTTTGTAATCTTGGCATGTACCCTGTGAATGCCCATTGGTAAAAAGCTACTCATGTTGTTGCATCCATGATTGGTTACATTGTTTAGGTCTTGTGTTATGTCTTGGCTACTACCATGATTATATGTTGTCATAGCATGTTTGCTTGGCCTGTTGATCGTAGGATTGAATGGAAGTGTGAGCTGCATGAAATGAATATGCATGATTTTACTCTACTAGGTTCATGATAGTGAGATCGTTAAATTTTGATACCCTGATGAAGCAAGTTCCTTAATTGATACGTGCTACAACTTGATGTCACCATGCCTTATATGATACGTAATTTCCAGTACATGTATTGTGATGATCCCTAATGTAAATTCGTGATTGTATAACATTTCGTATCCATGCTAGTCACATTGTTTAGGTCTCGTGTTGCATCTCACTTTCTGTCATGATTATGTTTGGTTTCGCGTGTCTAATTGACCTGTTGTAATGATCGTACTACTGATTGGTTAGAAACATGAAGGGCATGATATGGGTTTATATGAATGTTGCTTTCCGTGAATTAGGCCCATGATAGTGTGGTAAGCTCCTCTTTGTACGAATGCCCCGTAAGATGATCTCCTCGGCATGTTAGTTAGTGTTGCCCTTGGCCTTGCTTGATAAAATTAGTAGTTCCATCTGTGATCATGCTATCGAAGTAATATCTTGATATATGCGTGTCTCATTTAGTATTATCAAATTGGAACACATGCTCCCGTATCCTACTTATATTGCCATGTTATGTAGGGCTTATGCTTCCCAATATGACTCGCTAAATGATCACGTGTTGTAATTGTTCTCTGATGTGATGAATATTGTACCACATATGTACTCCATGATGGTTCGTTTTGGCATGACTATAATATATCGCCCATGATGTCCTTCTTGTACTTTTGATGATGCCTCATGTTTCGTGAATATTATGTTGAACTCCTTTAAATGACACTTGACTATGCCCATGCCTTATCATGTATCGCTAGTATCATGTAGGAGATATGCCTTCTAAGTGTATCCCGTCGTATGATTATATGTCATTCTTAACCTGTTGTATGATTATTCTTGTCAGATGTGATAGTTACCCTGCCGCTCTTATGTATTCTCGTACGACACTTAGTCTGGTTGTTATGATGTACCTCGTCATGCTATATTTGATCTCATTTATTTATGTGTATAGCATACTCGTTCATTGTTCATATACATGATACTTGCCATCCTCGTTAAACCCCGCATGACCGTTACTGATGCCCTTGCATGCTTACCTGAACATATGACTTGACACCTCGCATGATCACACACCACGCTATATCATGTTTCCGCATATACATGACATCGGACTGTTAAGGTGGGTCTAGTCGAAGTACCTTGATGTATTCATGTTCGATATGTGCTAGTAGTATCTTATAGGGTTTATGAATTTCGATATGGCTCCCTAGATGGTAACTTTTCGTACTTGCTGCATTGCGTAAACATGCTTCATGAAACTTATGCTGAGATTCCTTAGGCCACTCTTAACTATGTCATGCCTCATCGTGTATCGTTAGCATCCTGTAGGACCTATGCTTTCTGAATGTGACCCTTCGTCTGATTGCATGCCATTCTTGACTTATTATATGATCATGGTTGCCATATGTGATAGATACTATGCTGCTCTTATGTGTTCTCGTATAACATTAGGTCGGATTGTTATGATAACCTCATCATGATGCATTGACCTTGATTGTTGATATATATACCCCGCTAGTGCATTGCTCATATATGTGATATTTGCTCTGTTTGGTAAATCCCACATACCTCGCTTAAGACTACTAAGCATTATGGCTTTCATGAATCCATATACTGTTAGCTTGTCTCGCATGCCCCTCAAGGTAGAACTCGAATGTGTCCTTTGAATGTACATGTATGTCGTTGACCTTCGAGATAGGTACATGTTAGTGTGGGTTGATATGGTTGATTGATCGAGAGGAACCCTTGCTACTTGTCACAAATTGTAACCTCATAGATTTCATAGGGGCAATCATTGTCATTTTCGGGTCAAAGTCTTGTCTCTAGTCTTGTCGTTCTTTAGTCTTGGTCTATGTTTGGTTCCGAAGTGAACATTGGGTTGCCCGTCCTTGTCACTCCCCTATCTCTGCTAACTTGGACTCCTCTGCGATATTTGGCGAGCGACCGTATGGAAAAGGGAACGGGAAGTTAGATAGCGATAGAGCAGCGCAGCGAAAGCGTGGGCCCATAACCCACGGGCCTCAGGATCAATGATGTCGACGGGACAAGCGCATCGAGAATTACGGTTACTAAGTACGATATGACTTGCAGGCGGGAGTGTCCTCCGTCTGAATTGCTAACTTTTCTGAATATGTTAATAACCATGTTGCAATGCTTTGATGGTGACGTTTATGCGTTGATGTGCTGACTTGATTATGACTATTGCCTGATTGCATGTCGTCTATGATGATATGATGTGATGCATTATGGATCTAATGTACCATGATGTCGTGACGTGTTGCTACTCTAAGTTGCTAAGCGTGATTTGAATTCCTTTGCCTGTAAAATGTGAACTACATATGCTAAGAAGCCTGAATTGTATCTGATAAGGTTATAATGCTACATGTTAGCTTGACTTCGGTATGTTCATATATGATGTTTGCAGTGATTATTGAGCATGATGATAAATTGGGACTTGTTGAACCCATGATGTTATGTTTATAAATGCTAGTTGACATGATGTAGACCTTGTGTTTGATGATTTTAATTATTGCTTCTTCCTTAAACCTGTGGGTGAGGTAATTGGTAGCGTGGTTAGAGAGCGGTGAAAGAATTGTAGGCGGTTGGGATGACTGATGGTATTAGGGGGTAAGTCGCGAGGGAGTGATGTTGGCTTAGGTAAGACTGAGTGAGCTTTAGGATTAATGAGGGGCAATGTTGGTGATTCTGATGAGCTTCTAGGTGATGATGGTGATGCTTCGGGTAGTACGATAAGTGTAAGGAATGGCTCATAAATAGTGAGGATATAGTATGAGAGGGTACTCGGGTGTGGAGTTAGAGATAGGAGTTGGATTCTTAGAGGTGGATGTTGTGTGGGAGCGCTTGATTGAATGAGGGGTGAGATTGGAGTATCGAAATGAATTGGGATTTATTCAGGGGATTTTGTCGGAGTTAGCGTGGTTGAGTCTAGAAGAGGATTAGTCTTGGTTTGAGAGTGGAGATGGGTGAGTGGAGATTGTGTTTTATTTTGACTGGTATGATGTAAGGAATTTTCTTGATTTTGCGATTTATTTATATCTGCCGGCATGATATTAGATAACGACCATGATGAACCTGATATGGAATTACATGTTGATATGCAATATTAAAATCTAGTTGGTAGTGACAAGTGTTACCATGATATATTATTATCCTGTTATATTGGTTTAGAAGCATGTTAGGACGTGCTGTGATGTGATATATGAAGTAATGATGAGTATGAACCGTGGGATGATGATGTGCTATTATGTGAAAGCATGATGTTTATTATGTGGTAGTAAGCATGATATGTACTATATGGTTGACAAGCATGATTATTGGTTATGTAAATGATGAATATGACTTAGAGTATGATCATGATTAGTATATATGAGATAATGGTGTATGATTTCTAAATGATTGTCATTCGATATTGTGATGAGTTAAGGTGATGTCTTTCAGAGCATGCTGACATTTTGGTGATTTATATACTGCTTGATCTCCCTTTTTCTGAATCTAAATAGCATGACTTTGTTGTGTTGATATGTTAACGTGATGAATCTTCTCTACTTGTGCTACAATATCGAGATGTGGTAATGAGATTTGATGTGTACTGACGTACTAACCCCATCACATCCAACCCGTTGATTTCTGGACATGTGTGCTTACGTGATGAGTGATGAACATTCGATTATGCACTTGTGATGCCTTCAGTGTGATGTAGATATACCTTATGATTTGTAGTATGTTGAGGTTTGTTGTTTCTTTGGTACTTGAGACTTGTTAGCATGTTATGTTTGCGTTAATTAGACGGTTATGTGATGGCTTGTGACTATGATATGATGTGGGATTTGACATGCGTGAGATGGCTTATGGTATTATGCGTATGTAAGAGTTGATGAGACTTTTGGTTATGGTACTTGTTGAGTTGAATTGTGAGTGATGTTGCATGATCTGGAAACTAGGAAGAGAATATGGGATTAGTCCTTAGAGGTGGATGATTCCACCTCCGAGCTTCTAAATTTGATTGATTGTTATGTGGAAAACTGATTTGGTTTTGGAGGATTTTGACGAAATCTTGATTTGAGAGGATTGACTTGTTTTGGTGTAAGGTTGCTTGATTAAAGTTGGATTTGAAGATTTGAACGATTTTGAAAGGGATTAGATTTGATTTGTAAGGAATAAAATTACCGAGAGTTTCAACAATTTTGAGGCCAATCTTTTTCAATTGTCAAACCCGGGCAACTCTATAATACTTCACCAAGTGGATACAAGCATTTTATGAGGGCGCTTGTAGGGTGCTTGCTAAGACCTAGTGATGACATTGTAGAACTTTTGGAGTTGAGATACTTCCGAAAAGTCGAAACAAGGATGTGATAGGGGCGCTTATTGCATACTTGTTAAGGCCAATTGGAGATGTCACGACTGTGACTAGGATGTTGTGAGAATCTCGGAAGACGCAACCGAGGTAATTACAAGATCTTTGGACATGGTCCTTGGACTCCTCAATTTCAACTTCATCCCCTACTTTATTTTGTTTTAGTCTCGGGGACGAGACTTGTTTTTAGAGGTGGATGATGTAAAGGCCGGGAAATTTTATAATACTAAAATTTTTAAAATAGTGATTTATATTCGTTTCGACTTCTAAAATTCGGAAGGTTTTGAAAACTCTGTCCTCGAACTATTGTTTCATCTAAATACCTCGAAACGAGTTCCGACAATTTTTAGTTGAAATTTAAAATATGCTTTATCGCGCTTCTATATGTGAAAATTTAAAATAATATTTGAGTTCTCTATTAAATTCGGAATTAGAAATTTAAAAATCTTGTAAGTCGAGTCGGGATAAGGTCGAGTGAACGGTTTCATATTTATACTCCGGGAATTTGAAATTTGGAGTTTTGGGACCACTTGTTGTTTTGTTCTTCCCCATTTTCTTCCATCTGCATTTGGGCTCAAGGTGCAGCTCCTCTCTTGTCTTCTTCCTTGCAGCTGTAGCCTGTAGGATTTGTCCTTGTATGTATAGCGTTCAGCCTTTCCCCATCCACCAGCAAACACACACACCCTCTCTTGCATTCTGTCCTCGATATGCAGAAGACAAACCCACAAAAGAAGCTCTCTCCCTCTTCCATTCCCTTCCTCTTCAATGTCCAGTGACGCCCCACCATTCTAGGCCTTCACCGAGCACCACCTCTCCCTTCGTTTCTGTCGACGGAATAGCAACCCCCAGCTTCTCCTCCCATTTCTCGAGCACAGCAGCAGCCAGGGACCGCCGGAAAATCCCTCGTCGAGCCACTCCTCTTCACCTTCTTCCCCTGTTCTCTTCACATTCCCGCTAGCTCCCAAGCTGCGACCCTTTCTCACCAGCGCTGGCGAGTCGAGCAGCCGCCGGATTAGCCCAGCGGTTCCCCGGAGGCCGAGAACATCCCCGTCGCAGCCGTATTCACCCCTCGCCTCTCCTGTTTCATCCCAAGAGGTCGGATTCCCTCTTTTCGTTTTCTTTTTGACTCAAAACCTCGTAAAGGCATACCTTTATGACCCCTTCCGTTGTCCCAGGCCAAGAACAAGGTGAAACCGCCTCCAATCGAGCCAGATCGAACTCCGACGACCCTCCTTCCGGCGGAAGCTCCAAATCTCGGTGAGCCTTCTCTTTCTCCTTCCTCTTTACTCTCGTTCGGTCTTTTCGGGTCTATGGTGGTCGGGAAAGGAAATCGATGAGATTCGGGATGGGTAAGGTCAAAAGCGACTCCGGCAGAGCCCTCCGTCTCTCCTTCCTTGTTCCGTTGCCGAACAGGTTGGGTTGGGGAAGAAGACCGGTTCACTCTCCTTTCCTCTCTTTTCTTTGAACCGGTCTGGCCCTCCTTCTTTTAAATGACCCGGTTCACTATCACAAATCAGTCATGGGGCCGGGCTTGGGGATTGAGGATTCAGGCCTGCGGGTTGGGCTTTGGGGTATGAGATGGATCCGGGCTGGAGAGAATGGGCCTAAAATTCTTCTTCTTTCCTTTCTTCTTCTTCCGGGTTGGATCTGGGCTTGAGAGGATTTCGGGTTTGGGCCTTTCATTCCGGGTATAAGTTAGGCTGTTGGACCGGGTTTTGTTTATAAATGGTTGTTGTTAATTGTTGTGTTATTTTGTTATATAAATATGATAATGTGTTATTTTGTTATTTTGGGAAATATTATATTTCTAGAATTTTATATATTATAAAAGTATTTGGAAAATAACATTATTGGGGTATTTATTTAGTGATGTCTTAATTTGTGATGTTGGGAGATTTGAAATAAAACATGGGTTTTGATATATAAACATGGTTATGAAAATAGAATTATTTTGTGATTAAATGCCGGACTTTATTCTAATTTCGAAATAAGAAACATGCCGGAATTGTCTTAATTGTATAAATTTTCAAGTTGATTAACGGTTAATGCTTATAAATGGGTTTTGGCCAATTATGATTTGAGAAAATGTTTTGCATATGAGTTGACTCAACTTGATATTTAAGAGTTGGAAAACTTTGGGAAATGAGTTTGGAAATATTGTTGGCGAGATTTATCGATAGTTTTGATTAAATGGTTTTGGTTAATGTCGATCGTATCGGAAGGGTTTTAGAAATGGTTTTACTATTGGATGGTTTTGAACATATTGAGAACTTGGGTTTTGTGCGAGTATGAATGTTGGTCCATCGTCTTATGACAATGACTTGATGATAGGTGTGTATTGCTAGTGGATTACTCTGGACTTGCATTTGGGCCTTGCTTGTATTATCATGCTGTTCTGCATCTTCAGGTAAGTTCCCTAGGGGGCTTACTCAGGTTGGACATTCATGCCTGTTGTTGCATTTTATGTTAGGTGTTGCATATGCATAAAAGCATGCCATGTAGTATCCTGTTTAGGTTGCACTAATTGACTGAGCATCTGTTTACTTTATGCGTTTGAAACAGAACGGCCGTTATCTGTGATAGTCCTAGAGTCTTTGCTAGGGTCATAGGGTAGCCCAGCCTCATCGGGTACCCTGAGTCAATCGAGTCATGAACTTCCTTATATTATGAGATGCCTGCGGGCTTTATTATGGAGCGGGTTAGGCATGCGTGCCCACCGATTATGATGGAATGCATTCACGAGCTGGCCAGTCTCCACCTATCGGAAGGGGTGGAGGTAGGAGAGGGATATGCCACTTGGCATTGTCTTGGGCCCTTTACAGTATTTCTGCACATTATTATGAACTAGGAGCATGCTAGTGTGTTTGAATTTCGTACTGCATTAGAGCATCTTTATTAGGTATAGCACATACTATGTGGCCTCAGCGAGGACTGCCGGTCCCGCATGAGTGGCTCGATCTGATTCCTTTCCCCGTTCTTTTTTTAAAGGTATTCTCTGCAGATTTGAGTGCTCGATGTCTATATGACGTGGTTTCTTTTTGGCGAATCGAAGAATCTAGCTAATATCCTAATTTAGTAAAATGGTAATTACACACTTATGTTTTGGTTTGACCCGGCCCTACCGTGGTGCTTTGTATCTGAATTTTGCTTCCGTCTTGCTTCCGTTTGAAATGAATTTCGCGAGTTAGTCCCTAGGACAGGTTAAGGGTACCCAACGGCCCTACGATATTTTCAGGGTTCGAAATCCCTCTTTATTACTGACCATAAAAATGAGTTTGAAACCTCGACCCGTACCTGGATTGCAAGATCAGAACAAGGGGTTTCATCCCTTGAAACGTAACCCGGAAATCATAATTCCGGGCCGTTACAGTGATGCGAAAAAAAAAAGAAAAAAAGCAACTCTGGTTTCAGCAACACGATTTCAGCAACTCCGGTTTTAGCGATTCCGTTTCGGCAACGCGAAAAAAAAAAAGTGGAAAAAAAATGAAACAGGGGTTGCTGAAACCGTATGTGCTGAAACAAGAGTTTCAGCAATTCCGTTTCAACAACACGGGAAAAAAAATGGACAAAAAAAGTAGGAAAAAAACTTGAAACAGGGATTGCTGAAACCGTATGTGCTGAAACAGAAGTTTCAGCAATTCCGTTTCAGCAACTTTGGAAAAAAAAATCTGATGAGGCGGGAGGGGGGGCACATGGGGCACGGGAGGTGGGGCACAGGGGCAAAGGGGGGCGGTGGACATTTAGCTTATTTGAAAGAGGTGGGAAACATTTTCCTAAAAAGGCCAAAATTTAGGACATCGAGGTAATCACCCCTATAAATATTTTGATGATAAGATTTTATTGTTCAATAGATAATTAATTAATAATGAAATCTTATCATTAGATGTAATGAATAACTAAAATACTCAATCTTAATGACTAAAGATAAAATAATTCAAGGTACAATATAGATAAAAATAACTTAATGTAAAATGATAGATTTTGTAATTAAGTAGTTAAGATATGAGATTGACACATACGATCATACGTGGATAAATTAGATGACACCATTGTCTGTGGCCTAAATATATTGAATCATAATTAATTGACATCTAAAAAAAAAAAACTCTAGGCTAATTGCACCAAAAGAGATTTCATTAGTTTAATAGGCAAATAGGTACAATAATGTCTCCCTTAAAGTAATAAAAAAAAATATAACAACCTAAAATATTTGCAACTCCGCGTGCTATATTGAAATCTCGTAGCTAGTAAATAAAAGATTCATTATGAAACAACACCAATCTCTTTAATCTCACATTCATCCATCCATCTCATCCAACTCAACCTCTTATGTTCCTTCCATTGATTTCAATTTAAATTGTTTTTTTTTTTCAGGGATTTGATGAGAATGAGAATTTATGGGTTTTCGATTTGAGATGACCTTTTTTGGGTTTCCATTTGGGATGAGAGTTGCTATCAACTTGAATGTTTACAAGGCCTACTTAACATATTGCTTCGAATGTCATTGTCTTCAAGAGAGACTATATCTTTCAAGAATTTATTAAACCAAGAGTAATCTCACTTCTTCTCCTTCTCTTTGTTTGTTTTTGTAGTTTACACCATTTTCTATCTCAAAGTGGGATGTTTATTTGGAATTTCCAATTCTTAGAATCTTAATTTCCCTTTCTCATGAGTAAGACCTAAAATTGTGACGGTTTATTAAAATATCTCCAAGCTTTTCACTTCTCAAGTAATTCTCCTCCATATTTTATTTCGGTTTCTTATTCCAAATTTGTTAGTCGCCAATTCGTCATGAATTTGTTGTAGATGAGTGCGAGTTGTCTGGTAGTAAAGGGGTTGAATTTCTTCTATTATCTGCTTTACGGGTCGGCAGCTTCACCGACTCAGGAAGCCTAGGTCGACAGATTCATCGATACGAACGATGGAGTCGACACCGTACGGATGGAGAAATTGCGCCGTGTCAATAACACAATAGTTCTTTTATATATCTTTGTGAACCAAGTTGAAGGTGCAACAACTTTCAAATTCCGCTCATGGTGCTAGAAACACATTCAGACGCCCGAAAAGGACAGGAAACTTGTATGTATGGTCATTCTAGCTCCTTGTATTTTTATAATTTACAATCAAGAAGCTTGTATTGTTAACATCTTAGTTATGACCGGATGAAATTTTTGACCCATAAAGTTGAAATTCATATGATCATGAGTGTTAGTATCCATCTGCTACATCTTTTCTTCTGGAAATCTGACTAAAATGGCTGATGCCTTGTTTATTTTAACTTTCAGCACCTGACCACATTGAACATCAGAAATATCCTATCATAACCTAACGGCTTCATTTGCTAGCCAAGTGTAATAAGATCCAATCTCCAACCTATTCTTAAATCTTCACCTGAATAACTCTTTTCTGATTTCCTAGGTAGAACAACCTGTAGAAAAACTACGTGCATGGAATGTAGGGAAAGAGAAGGATAAATAACAAGGCTTCAAACTCGCAATAATTTCTTTCTCAATTTGTTGTTAAGCTTGTATTTGGCTGGAGCGTCAACTTCCTTTTCGAGGTCCAACTCCGGCAATAACTCAGTGAGAGAAGAGAAATCATAAGCCCTTTAGAGAATGAGCAACCATGAGTTTTACTTACCTTAAGGTTGCTAAAAGGTAAGCCCATGGTTGTGGCATTTACCTTAAGGTAAGAGGTGGGAAGGGGTTACCTTGGTAGAGAGAGGTAACATCTTCCCTTTTCTAATTTTCTTTTTCTTTTTTTTTATGATAAAATAAGATGATATCTTTTCCATTTAGATTTATTAGTTGTAATAGGATTTAAAATAAAATAAAAATATATTTATATTTCATTATTTTTTAAAATAAAATATCTCATTGGTTTAATTTTATTTTTTTGGGAAAAATAATTAAAATACCCCCACCTTTGAGGGTATGGTAAAAATATATCTTCAACTTTCAAATGTAATAAAAATATCCCGACCTTTGAGTGTAGTGGTAATATATTACCACGGGTTTTCTCATGGATCAAACATGATGACAAGGCAACCGACATGGATTCTTTCTGACAAGGCAGCCTGCGTGAAAGTTTTTTTACAAATTAGCGCTAAAATTGGGTTTTTTTTGAACGGTTTTCTTAGGATAAAAATAAACCGACAACAAAATCAAACCTAAAAAACAAAATTGATTCAACCAAGCAACTAATAGATCTGGTCAAAATTGCCTCAAATTAACACAACACGACTATTTCTAACCCAAACCGACAACAAAACTAAACCGACAATAAAAGAAACAACGTAGGGGGAAAAGACAAAACTGACTCAACCAAGCCCGTCGATGAATCAAAGAGGAAGAAGATGTGAGAGAGACAGCTGATCAAGATAGGTGACCACGAGCGAAGAAGAATGTCATTGAAGAGGAACCATGAGTTGTCTGGAACACATGGGTGACAGATCAAGAGGCGACCACGAAAGAAGATAGGGGAGAGGAAAAGACGTTGGATATGAACCCGGTCTAAATTTTTATTTTTTTCCTAAGGAATCCGTTCAAGAAAACTCATGTGAAAAAAAAATCCACGTAGGCTGCCTTGTCAGCATTTTTGACCCATGAGAAAACCTGAGGTAATATATTACCACTACCCTCAAAGGTCGGGATATTTTTATTACATTTGAAAGTTGAGGATATATTTTTACTATACCCCAAAGGTGGGGGTATTTTAATTAGTTTTCCCTATTTTTTCTATAATTTGAGCCTAATTTTACCCTATATATACCCCCATCTTGATCTATTGTAGTTGCACCTATTTTCTTAATCATGGATCACAATAATCCAAATACTCCACCCATTCCAAATATGCCTTTTAGAGAAATTCAACGTTACCACCGGATGATATGAAGATCAAAATCTGGGCAACTATATGGCTATGAGAGATGAGATTCAGGATAGACAAACTCATATGAATTTGAAGAATGATTTGGTTGAGCACTTGTGGAACCAATTCAAAGGCTATGATCCAAATTTATAGGTATTTCGATTAGTATTTACGCATGTTATAATGTTTTTAACTTTTTTTTTATTTTAATCTAGATGTAATAAAATATATTTATATTAACTACTTGCTATTTTTATTTATTTATAAAATTATAAATAAAAATAATTCACAATAATATATGATGATACACATATAATAAAGGGAAAGATATAAATGAAAAGAAAAAGTGAAAATAAATTTGAAAAGAGGTAAAAAGAGGTTTCTCATGGTTGTAGAGGAAACCTTTTAATTAGAAAGAGGTAGAAAAAGTGAAAATTATTTTAAACAAAAAAATAAATGAATTGTAAAGTTGTGATAGAAAGATGGGAAAAAAAGGGAAAGAGGTTACCCCATGGTTGCGGATGTTCTTAACTCCTCTAACTTCTTATCCAATTTTTTCATCTCTCCCTATAATATTTTGACACCTCATTTATTTTTTCCTTTAAATAAAATTTCACTTTATCAACCTCTTTCTTTAAGGTTTTCTTATTTTTACTCTACAACCATGAGTTTACCTTATTCTTCTCTTTTTCCCATTTATTTATACCCACTATATGATTTCCACCAATCATAATATTATTAGCTAAATAAAAAAACATAAAAAAAATAAAACAAAATGCTTTTGCACATGGTCCAAGGCACTTCCTACCTCTCTACACCAAGGTAATCCCTTTCCCCTCTTTACCTTAAGGTTTTGCCTACAACCATGAGGTTACCTTTTAACAACCTTAAGGTGAGCAAAACTCATGGTTGCTCAAGCTCTTAGCAGCACTCTTGCTCTGGAAAAGAGTTCAGAGCAGCGTTAGTGAAACACCAGGTTTGAAAAGTTCGAAGAAAGAAATATGCACTTTCAACACAGGAAAAATTTCATAAACCTCAGTAAAATTGAGGGGTTTTGTAACTTTTGTTCCTTAAAGAAAGGGTAATTAGTCTTACTATTAAAAATCATTTTGAGGAAACACTTAAAACGTTTGATTTTGATAGCAAATTGGTAATTTAAAAAAGAATCAAAATAAAAAGTTCGAACAAAGTGGCTTGTTAATGAAAACACTATAAAATTAAAAGGGTGCAAATGAGATCAATAACTCAGAGCCTAATGACAATCATTTTGAAGAAACATAGTGATCGGTTAGAGTCCATAGAAAAACCGCCCCCTATTTTTGAGGTGGTTTTGGGAGAAATTCCCATTTATAAGTTACTTGTAAGATTCACTAATGTACTACAGAAACACAACTCATTAAGATTGATTTATTTTGAGTTTAAATAGCAGTTGGCAAGCGGGACCAATGTAGCTAGCTATAGCATGTTCATTAACCATCTGTATAACATTTTCTATCTATTCTCCACCATTCCGCTCTCTCATTATGAAATGGAAGTTTGTGGACACTGGAAATCAAAACAAACTAAGCAATGCCTTATTGAACTTATAGTGGATAAGAGGTGTGAAAAGAAGCGTTCCATAACAACAGAAACATAAACATAAACTAATGTAATGATAATGAAAGGAAGTTACAACCAAAGCAAAAGAGAAAGTAGAGATTTGTAGCAACAATTAGCCTCAACGAGGACACCAGCCACCAAGGTCAGAACCTAAAGGACAAATTAAAGAGGCTATAAATCTCTCTCAACACAATGTCACATAGTGTATTTGGATGGAAGGGAGCTCGATCTACGCTCACAAAGGCCTTCTAGGAATGGAACCCTAGAAATCACCTTCGGAGTAAAGAACAGAGCTACAGTAAGCAAGCACCTCTCTCAAACCTCAGATTAGGGTTTCATTACCCTTATAAGGGAGAGCGTAAGTTGAACGACGTCGTTGCTCAAGCTCTCAGGAGAGACACGTTGTATCCGAGTGGGCTCAATGCCCATGGACAGTTGAGATCGGTTTTTGGCCGGATTGGCCCAAAACCAATACAATCAACCTTACAACATAAACATCCAATGTAAGACTTAGAATTATACATAAGTTAAGAGAGATGAACCTAACAATTTACCCTCCTAATTCTGAGTTTACACATATCGTAAATCTTCCTTGTTGAAATGTGGACTGGCTTTACTCCCTTGTCTATCATCGGCTATTTCATACCCTTCCCAGCAACAGTTAGATTTGATCACGTGCACAAATTCTCTACAAAAGAGAAACTTATCAGTGGTTACAATCTTCGTACCAAAGTCTACATGATTAAGTTTTCCATCAATCTTCTTAATAATAAGCATATTTTTGGACACGAACACACGTATGAAGTGGTAACGAACATCAATGTGCTTAGTCCTCTCATGGTAGACAGGATCTTTGCACAGATAAAGGGCACTCTGGCTATCTGTATACAATACAGATTTGTGGTTTTTTCTATCCACCTCTTTCATAATGTTCTGGAGCCAGATTGCTTCCTTAGAGGCTTCAGTTGCAGCTATGTACTCTGCTTCTGTAGAAGACATAGCAACAATAGGCTGCAACTGAACCTTCCAAGAAATACAATTCCCATATCAAGAATAAAAGAAAGAGGTGGTAGACTTCCTGTTATCTTTATTGCTAGCATAGTCAGAGTCCACAAATCCAAACAACTCAGAGGGTGAAGTATGCAAACCGTAAACCAAACCAATATCAAGGGTACCAGCAATGTATCTCAGGAGATATTTCATGGCCACCCAGTGTTTCTCTGCATGGTTAGACATATACCTGCTCAACACACTCACTGCAAAAGCAAGGTCAAGTCTGGTATAGATCATAGCATACATAATTGACCCAACAACTGCATCATAAGGAACAAGCTTCATATAGTCTTCCTCTTCCTTCCAAAGGGGCATCCTGGTCTTGGTGAGATCCAGGTGACCTCCTAAGGGCATAGGAGCAGGCTTGACATTAGAAATCTTGAACCTACCTTCACAAGATAATCCTTTTGAGACAAAAATATTTGATGTTTGGGTCTATCTCTAGAAATTTTAATGCCAAGAATTTTCTGAGCGGGGCCCAAATCCTTCTTGTCAAAAGACTTCTTGAGAGATTCCTTAACATCAAGTACCTTTGCTTTGGACTTGCATATAATAAGAATATCATCAACATACAGCAAGACATATAAGGGAGATTCAGTTTTCACATGCATAAAATATAAACATGGATCATAACTGCTCATTCTAAAGCAAGTTTAAACATGCAATTGTCAAATTTCTTATTCCACCGCCTAGGAGATTGCTTCAAGCCATACAAAGATTTTTTTAACAAGCAAACATGATCAGGTTTAGAGTGATCCTCAAAACCCTTGGGTTGTCTCATATAAATCATCTCATCAAGCTCACCATGCAAAAAGGCAGTTTTAACATCCATTTGATCAATTTCATAGTCATAAACAGCAGCAATTGCAAGCAGAAGTCTCAGAGTTTTATATTTCACAACAGGAGCAAAAACATCATTGTAATCAATCCCTTCCTTTTGTGTGAATCCTTTGGCTACCAACCTAGCCTTATAGGTAGGTTGGCCACCAGGTTCCACACTGTTTTTGAGCTTATAAACCCATTTACATCCAATTAACCTAGCATTTTTAGGCTTTGGAACCAGTTTTCAGGTTTTATTGGTTGTCATGGAGTTTATTTCCTCTTTCATAGCAAGCATCCACTTATCAGCATGTTTACATTTAACAGCATGTTCAAACAACTCAGGAGTAAAAGCATCAACAACCTCAGCAATCACAAAAGCAAACTCAATCTGATTAGTGCAATATTTCTTGTTTGTAATTTTCACTCTAGGAGATCTATCTCTAGTAAGCTGGTAATTAGACAAATCAGGCACCTCGTCAAAATTTTCAGAAACATGCTCAGAATCAGAAGAATCATGCTCATGAGAATCATAAAAAACATGCTCTAACATATCATGCTCATATTCATTTTCAGACAAGGCATTTTCATAATTATCAGCACTAGAGGAGTCAGATGAAGAAGAAGAAGTAGAGGTGGAGCTTGAATCAGAGTTGCTTACCTCCCCACCTGATTGGTGAGGGCTATCATCAGTACCTTTAGAAGTGGAGCTGCTTGGCCCAGTGGCCCCAATAGGGATGGTGATGTCAAATTCATCATCCAGATTAGCTTCTTGAGCTTTTGGATCATAGAACTGAACACCTGCATTCTCAAAATCATTGTTAGAAGATTTTTTGAAATGAAATTCAGTCTCAATGGAAATGACATCTCTGCTAATAATTACTTTGTACCCTTCTGGTTGGATAACAAGTAACTTATAGCCTTTGACCCCCTCTGCATAGCCAATCATAACACACTTGATAGACCTTGGCTGCATCTTGCCAATGTTCTGGTGTACAAAGGCAGTGCATCCAAAAGGTTTCAAGTGTGCTATGTTAGGCTTGGCTCCACTCCACAGTTCTTGTGGAGTTTTGAAACCAATAGAAGAAGAGGAAGATATGTTGATCAGGTAGACTGCAGTGGTAACTGCCTCCTCCCACATTGAAGGTCTCGGACCAAAGCTAATGAGAAGGCACCTTGCCTTTTCAAGCAAGGTCCTATTCATTCTCTATGTTGTACCATTCTGTTGTGGATTACCTAGAACTGTGAGATGTCTTTTAATACCATGTGTATGACAGAAACCATCAAAATCTTTGTTGTAAAACTCAAGACCATTATCAGTTCTAAGACATTTTAGTTTAAAGGTAGTGTGACCCTCAACTTTTGTTTTCCAAAGTTTAAAAGCATCAAAGGTATCACTCTTAGCCCTAAGAATGTGCACCCAAACCTTCCTGGAATGGTGGTCAATAAGTGAAAGGAAATACTTCTTTCCACCTATTGTGTCCACCTGGGCAGGTCCCCATAGGTCTGCGTATACATGTCTAGGGGATTGTGAGCAACAAACTTTGAGCCAGCAAACACAGATTTAGCATGCTTACCAAACAGACAGTTTTCACAGTGTTTAAGCTCAGAGGGTTTACCTTCACCCATACCTTTGTCTGAACAAATGATTGAGCCCTTTGTTGCCAATATGACCAAGTCTAGAATGCCACAACATAGTTTTATGCATATTCATAGAAGCAAAGCACTCAGCAGACAAAGATGAAGCACAAAGAACAGGGTTTCCAACAATATGATATAAGCCACCTTTCTTAATACCTTTAATGAGAACCTTACCATTCATAAAAACATATTTGATTCCATTTTTATTATTAATATCACAGTTCAAATCATCAAACACAAAAACAGATAACATATTCCTCTTCAAGTCAGGTACCCACCTTACTTGTTGGATGGTTCTAACAACACCATCATGCATTTTAAAGGGAACATTACATATGCCTTTAATCTTAAGAACAGATAAATCACCAAGTCTAACCTCACCTTTAGTAGACTCATTAAGATAATCAAATACATGCTTATCAGGTGTAACATGCATAGTACAACCACAGTCCAGAAGCCAAGCATCAGAGGGACTATCACGGGCAACCATAAGCAACTCAGAAGAATAAAAGACACAGGAATCAAGCACAACAGTAGTACCATTTTTAGATTTCTTTTCCTCATCATCTCTGATAACTCACTCCCTTGATGAAAATCGGAATAAATGTTTCAAAGGCTATGACAGGATGTTTGTGTCAAAGGCCTTGGAGCATTAACAGTTGATGAAATACAAAACCTGTCTTATTAGTCCGAATATTATTTAATCTTATTATATACTTCCTTTATATTATATATATATGTGTATGACTAATCTTTCAGGAAGTATTTCGAGATTATATCTTTCCTTTAGTACATATTGAGGAGATCACATTCAAATAAGATCATGGCTTCGGAGTATCCATAAATAGAAGATTCAAGATCAAGCCATGATTCGAAAGAGCCGTTGATGAAGATCTGGTGTTGAAGACCCTCACGCTCCATGCTCTTATATAAAGGAAAGGAAGAAGAAGACAGAAATAAGAAGTGCTACTCAAGCTTTCATTCATTCAAGCAAGATCTGTCTTCCAAAGTGTCTCTCTGCTAAGCGCTCAAGAGTTTGTTGTTTATTTCAAAGCCTTTGAGAGTCACTGTGAGCTTATAGGATATATTCATTTATAGTGTTACTCGAGAGTTTATAACTCGGGAAGTTGCACTAGGCTATTGATTTGTGAGAGTAAGAGGATTGTACTAGATAGCTGAGAGAGGTGGGGCTCTTCTAGATTGGTCTAGGACTCCAAGGGAACGTGAGTTGACTAGATTGCAATTGTATAGGAGAGAGGCTTCTCGGTGAGCTATTAGGATCCTAAGCTAAGAGAATCAATAAAGCCTTTTGAATCCTAGGGTTGTGGAAGAACCCTAGGCGGGGACGTAGGCCAAGTTCGTGCTGAACCTCGTAAACAATTACTCGTGTTCTTTACTTATTGCTTTACCTTAATTTCTGCACTTGGTTCGATTGTCTAACTTTGTGATTAGGTTTAGTCTCAAAGGTTTTGGTACAAGCTCCAAAAGTCTTGAGACTTTCTGCGAAAAACGGGCATACTCTATTCAACCCCCCTTCTAGAGTATTTCTATATTACGTTATTTTATATTATCGAACCTTCAATTGGTATCAGAGCTTTACTCACTGTTTTTGATCTAACAATCTTTTGAGTTTTCGATCATGTCTGGTGAAGCAAGCGGAGGATTTGCACAGGGAAGGTCCACAAGCAGACCGCCACTCTTTGTAGGAAACAACTTTGTCCACTGGAGATCTTTGATGAAGATGTTCATCATAGACTAAGATCTAGAGCTTTGGAACATTATAGAGAATGGTCCGAAGATTCCAGAGAAAGAAGGACCAAATGATACCAAAGTTGCAAAGAAGGAGTCTGAATACAACCAAGCAGATCTTGAAACCATCTCCAAAAGATGAGGATGACGATGAGGATGATCCTTTTTCTCTTATCACAAGAGGCCTTGCTAGAATTCTCAAAATGAAGAAGCAATTCAACAACAAGGATGGATCAGAGTCTTCAAAATTTCGAGGTAAGCCTCAATACAACAAGTATGAAAAGAAGACTAAATCGTTGTCTTGTTTTGAATGTGGTGAAACAGATCATCTTGTGAAGGACTGCCCTCAAAAGACAAAGAGCCAGCCCAAGAAAAGTGACAAATGGAAGAAGAAAGCCATGGTGGCAACTTGGAGTGATTTCGACTCTGACTCCGACGATGAGAAGGCCAACATTTGTCTTATGGCCTCAGAAGATGAATCCCACGATGAAAAGCTTGAAGCTACCGTAAGAGAACTTATGGAAAGTCCAAAAGAGGTATTATCGGAATTCCTTTCCAATATGATTGCCAATGAAGAGAAGTTTATTGCCCAAACTAACATTCTTATTAAGAGAACTGTGGACCAGGAAAGAACTATTGAGGATCTGTCTATGAGGGTCAAAGGTCTTGAAGCTTCTTATTCAGGTCTTGACATTAAAGTCAAGATGCTTGACTCGGAGAAATCTGAACTCAAGCAAGATCTCTCCTCTCTAAGAAATGAGCATCATGACTTAGAGAACGAGAAGATCTCCCTGAATAATAAAATTCAAGACCAACAGACAGCCCTCATAAGTTTTACCAAATCCAAAGGTACTCTCGATAGGATGTTGGGTGAGCAACAAAGCTCTCTAAATAAAAGTGGTATTGGTTACAATCCAAAGTTTTTAAAGAAGCAACACATTACCACTTTTGTAAAGGCAAAAGGAAGCAGAACCTCTCCTATATGTCACCATTGTGCTAGAAAGGGACATGTAAAAGAGACCTGTCCTTATAGAAGAAAGGATCCATATATTATTCGTAATACATTTCCTGTTCATTTGAGAAAAGAACGGATAACACAAGTTTGGGTCCCAAAAGGCACTATTTTACCAAATATGGTTTACCCCAACAATGGATCCAAATTTGCTTATTGGTCTAGCCACAAAGGTTGATGTTTGTCTTGCAGGAGATCACCAAGGTGAAAGAACACAAATGGATTATTGATAGTGGATGCTCGAGGCATATGAGTGGGAAGAGTTCTCTCTTTCATGATCTAAAGGAGCAATCCAAATGAACAATCACTCTTGGTGACAAAGGGAAATGCGACATCGTTGGTATTGGTAGTGTTGGAAGCGATTCCAGCCATAGTATTAAAAATGTCTATCTTGTTAATGGTTTGAAGTATAATCTGCTTAGTGTCTCTCAATTATGTGATAGTGGTAACAATGTCAGATTTAACAAGAAAAGATGTATAGTGTGCAGAGATGATACAGGTGAAGTTATATTGACTGCATACCGTTACAACAATATATACGCCGTAAATGCTGATCAAGTGGCACAAGGAAGCTTAACTTGTCTAAAGGCTTTGACGGACGATCCAAAGCTTTGGCACAGGAGACTCGGTCATGTGAGTCCACATACACTACAGAAGCTTGTGTCCAAAGAGGGCTTGTAAGAGGGCTACCTGAAATGGACTTCAAAGGTATTGACATGTGCAACGCATGCACACGAGGTAAACAAACATGTAGCTCGTTCAAACCCAAAAAGGTTGTAAGTTCTTCTAGACCCCTTGAACTTTTACATATGGATTTATGTGGTCCTATGCGAGTCAAATCTCCAAATGGTAAAAAGTACATGCTAGTTGTTGTTGATGATTTTTCTAGATATACTTGGGTTGCATTTTTGAAAGAAAAATCAGAGGCCTTATTTGAGTTTTCAAAACTTTGTAAGGAGTTGCAAACTTTAAGAAACGAGCCCATAGTGTCAATTCGAAGTGATCATGGTAGGGAGTTTGATCAACTTCAGTTTGATTTGTTTTGTGCTAAATATGGCATCTCCCATAACTTTTCTGCTCCTAGGACACCTCAACAAAACGAGGTTGTGGAACGCAAGAACCGCACCTTAGAGGATATGGCCAGGACTATGCTTTTAGAAAATGCATTACCTAAAACCTATTGGGCTGAAGCTGTTAACACAGCTAACTATATTTTGAATCGTTGTCTTATTCGTTCCATCTTAAAGAAAACTCCTTATGAACTTTTCAAAGGCCGCAAACCACTTATATCTTATTTTAAACCCCTTGGCTGTACTTGTTTTGTTCATAACAATGGAAAAGATAACCTTGGGAAATTTGATGCGCGTAGTGATGAAGGTATATTTCTTGGCTATTCCACGAGTAGCAAAGCTTATAGAATCTTCAATAAAAGGACCCAGGTAGTTGAAGAAAGTATACATGTTATTTTTGATGAATGCAATGACGGTGCTTTGAGTGAAAGTGTTGTAGATATAGATCTTAACATCCATGAAGAGAACGAGGAAGGTGATGATACTGCTGCCAAGAACACGGAGAAGAGGAACATGCAGGAACCGATTCTTAACACTGACGAATTGGCCCAAGGTGTTGAAGATTCGTCCAAAGCCCTTGGTGTCCAATCCAATAGTGTTGAGACGTCAGAAACTGCTGTAACTGAACCTAACAGGACCACAGAGTCAGATGTACTACAAGTCAATCCTACCATTGTGACGAATCAAGGAGCTGAGACTAGTAAAAGAAAATTCAAATACTCCTCATCACACTCATTAAAGGATATCATTTCTGACCCTACTTCTAGTGTTCAAACTCATTCTAAACTTAAAGATCTTTGTGCTTTTCACGCGTTTGTTTCTCTTATTGAGCCAAAGAAGGTAGATGAGGCACTTCAGGAGCCAGACTGGATCATTGCTATGCAAAGTGAGCTTAACGAATTTGAAAGGAACAAAGTCTGGACCTTGAAGCCTAGGCCAAAGCATCAATCAGTCATTGGCACTCGATGGGTATTTCGAAACAAGCTAGATGAGAATGGTAAGGTTGTGGGGAACAAGGAAAGGCTTGTTGCTCAAGGCTACAATCAAGAAGAAGGTATTGACTACGAGGAGACCTTTGCTCCCGTAGCCAGGCTTGAAGCTATTCGCATTCTATTAGCATTTGCATCTTTTATGAGCATAAAGTTATATCAAATGGATGTCAAATGTGCTTTTCTTAATGGTTTCTTAGAGGAAGAAGTATATGTGGCTCAACCCCCAGGTTTTGAAAGTTCAGAATTTCCCAATCATGTTTATAAACTTGACAAAGCGCTTTATGGTTTGAAACAAGCCCCAAGAGCTTGGTATGAGCGCTTGTCAAAATATCTTTTAGAAAATGATTTTAAAAGGGGGTTGATCGACAAGACTTTTTTTATCAAAACCAAAGGAAAGGACATTTTGGTTATTCAAATTTATGTTGATGATATATTATTTGGTGCTACTAACACATCTTTGTGCAAGGAATTTTCTGACATCATGTGCAGTGAATTTGAGATGAGCTTGATGGGTGAACTCAACTTCTTTTTGGGATTACAAGTTCATCAAACCAAGAAAGGGATCTTTGTCAACCAAAGCAAGTACACTAAGGATCTCTTGAAGAAATTCAAGATGGATCAATCCAAAGCAGCCAAGACTCCCATGAGCTCAACATTGTCTCTAGATCAAGACAAAACTGGAATAAGTGTCAATCAAAAGGAGTATCGAGGAATGATTGGATCTTTATTATATCTCACGGCTAGTAGACCTGACATCATGTTTAGTGTTTGCATGTGTGCTAGGTTTCAAGTTGATCCTAAAGAATCTCACCTCGTGGCTGTGAATAGGATCTTTCGATATCTCAATGACACTAAGGAGCTTGGACTATGGTACCCAAAGCAAAAGGATTTCACTTTAATTGGATATTCTGATGCAGATTTTGCAGGCTATAAGGTGGATAGGAATAGCACATCAGGATGTTGCCAATTCTTAGGAGCATCTTTGATCAGTTGGCACTCAAAGAAGCAAAACTCAGTTGCTCTATCCACAGCAAAAGCCGAATACATTACAGCTGGAGCCTGTTGCTCCCAAATCCTTTGGATAGCTCAACAAATGCGAGATCTTGGCCAACCTCAAAGGTATTCCAATTAAGTGTGACAATACAAGTGCCATCTCCATCACTAAGAATCCTTTTCAGCATTCAAGGACCAAACATATTGATGTAAGGCATCATTTCATTAGAGATCATGTTGAAAAAGGTGATGTGTCCATATCTTTTATTTCTACTGATTATCAATGGGCTGACATTTTTACTAAGCCTTTGGCAGAGGACAGGTTCACCTTCATAAGACGAGAGATTGGGATGCTTAACAAGGATGCACTTTCGTAGGGGGAGCTTTCCCTTTACGAAAGATAAATTCTACTTAGTGTCAAGACCCTTGAGAACTATGTCAAGGTGTGTGAACTAAATGGTGGATTACATATATCGGATCATATATTTTTGGTTAATATCTTTGTAGATATTTAATCAATTATATTTTTTTTTTGGATTTCAAAATTGGTCTTTTTATCCGTTAAAGATATTTTATTTTTGGAACTAGATATTTTTGTTATTCAGTCCGATTTTAATGGAAAATTTGAATTTTGAATTGGAAACCTTTCAAATTGGCAATGTGATGATTTCTTTCCTTGGAACTCTAAACCCGTCCCATCACTCCCTCTACTTAAACCCAATCTTGTACCCGATTACAACACACACTCAGAACTAATCCAAACCCCTTCACCTTCTCCTTCTTCAACCTCTCAATCTGTTCTAGAAAACCCTAGCCGATTTCCTCCATGGCACCCAAAACCAAGAAAGCTGTCACACCCAAACGACTTGGCGCCACCCCCAAGGGACGTCAGGCCACTGCTACCTCTCCCACACCTGAACCCGCTCCTCAAGCCATTGTCCCAACTGTCGTCCAGAGCACCATCGCTGAGAGCACGGCCATTGTTCCTAAGGGCTCTCAAAAGCGCTCTGCTAAGAAGCCAATCAGTGCTAAACAGAAAGGGAAGAGGAAGATTTTGGCTGAGGAAGTGGACGAGGAAGAGGAGGAAGATGACCTAGACGCCATCCTGGAAAGAGATGCTGCCAAGGAAGCCGAGGAGGAGGCCTTGAGGAAGAAAAAGGCCGATGAGGAGGCCGAGCTTGCTAAGAACTGGCCGAGGAAGAAGCTGAGAGGATTCGGAAGGAAGCCGAAGCCGAGGAGGTTCCATCCGAGGAGGATCCTGAAAAAGAAGAAGAAGAGCAAGAGGAATCTGGAGAGGACGAGGAAGCTGAAGGAGATGTAGCGGGGTCCGGTGAGGACTCGGGGTCTGAGGAAGAGGAGGAAGAATCTCCCTCTCCTTCTCCTCTTCCTCCCCCGTCTCCAAAGAAGCGGAAAGCCCCTGCTGCTGTCAAGCCTCCATCTCCCAAGCGCACCAGGAAGGGCACTGTCAAGAGTCTTGTAGCGCCTGTCAAGAGAGCTGCTCCAACGGTTGCTCGCAGAAAGAATGCAGACCCCCCGGCCTATATCCAGGTAAATCAATCCTTGCCCTCCTCTTGGTTTCAAGATGCTGAGACTGCTGGTAAGTGGGTAGACGAGTTTCGAACTCGTAAGATTAGCTGTTCTGATTTTTTGGATTTTGAGTTCTTCGAAGCTTTGAAGTTACCATGCATTGAGCTTCTCAAAAATTCCCCAGCCTGGACCCTTCTTAACCTTGAAACTGTCTACTACCCCCAGCTTACCCGTCTGTTTTACATTAACCTAAAAGCCAAAAATGACACCAATGGTTGGTCTTTGGAGTCTGTTGTCAAAGGGGTTAGAATCTCTCTCAACTCCAATGATTTTGCAGATTTCCTTGGCTTACCTACCCCGGTTCCACCCTCTGAAATACACCCCTCAAAAGAGAATTGCATCATCCTTGCTCGAGCCAAGTACCTCCTACCTGAAGCATCCAACAGCACCTCAAAGAAACTCACCCACTCATCCCTAACCCTTGAGGCAAAAATAATTTTCAACATCATTGTTCGATGCCTCTTACCCCGTCTTAACTCTGGCTCACTCCTTACCGACAATGCTATGGTCCTGCTTTACCGCATCTTAAATGGCCTTGACCTTGATCTGGCCAACACTATCCTTGGAACCATGGCTCATGCCAGAAAAGCTAGAAAAGGCTCTCCCCTCCCCTTTGCTACCCTTTTGACCCCTATCTTCAAAGCTTCTGGAATTGATGTCAAAAATGAAGAACAGCTGCGTCATATGGGTAAGTTCGACTCTAAAGGCCTTGAAAAGATTGGCATCACTCGGTCTCCCCAAGGGACCTTGAGTCTTGCCACTCCTTCAAAAGCCTTTCCCACTGCTCCAGCTTTCGATGAACGCATGGACAACCTAGAGTTGGGCTTGGATGAAGTTCGCCTAGATATCAAGGAGCTGCAGAAGGAGATTATGACGGAGATGAGCGGGATTTCCAAGATGCTGGAAGGACTGTGGACGAGGCTCACTGATGATGCTCCGGATGACTAAGCCTAAACCCTACCCTACCCTATCCCACCCCTGAACCTTGATACATTGCTGGTTTTTGGAAACGTTTTCAAAACATTTGGTAACTTTTTTGGTGACTGTTTTACCTCCTCCCTTTGTTGAAAGACAAAAAGGGGGAGATGATATGTGGTTGTTTAGACTTTGAAAACCTCTATCTGCTTGAAGGTCTTGGAAGACCTTGGTTTTTGATTAATGGTTTTCGGTTGGATGGCTTTTGCATGTTTTAAATTTTTGATCTAACATTTGTCTAACCCTTGCAGATACTTAGTCTGATTCCTATTTTATTATCTATGTTTGACTAAGTTGCAGGGATGCACAGGTTTTGTCTTTCATCAAGGGAGAGATTGATAACTCACTCCCTTGATGAAAATCGGAATAAATGTTTCAAAGGCTTTGACAAGATGTTTTTGTCAAAGGCCTTGGAGCATTAACAGTTGATGAAATACAAAACCTGTCTTATTAGTCCGAATATTATTTAATCTTATTATATACTTCCTTTATATTATATATATATATGTATGACTAATCTTTCAGGAAGTATTTCGAGATTATATCTTTCCTTTAGTACATATTGAGGAGATCACATTCAAATAAGATCATGGCTTCGGAGTATCCATAAATAGAAGATTCAAGATCAAGCCATGATTCGAAAGAGCCGTTGATGAAGATCTGGTGTTGAAGACCCTCACGCTCCATGCTCTTATATAAAGGAAAGGAAGAAGAAGACAGAAATAAGAAGTGCTACACAAGCTTTCATTCATTCAAGCAAGATCTGTCTTCCAAAGTGTCTCTCTGCTAAGCGCTCAAGAGTTTGTTGTTTATTTCAAAGCCTTTGAGAGTCACTGTGAGCTTATAGGATATATTCATTTATAGTGTTACTCGAGAGTTTATAACTCGGGAAGTTGCACTAGGCTATTGATTTGTGAGAGTAAGAGGATTGTACTAGATAGCTGAGAGAGGTGGGGCTCTTCTAGATTGGTCTAGGACTCCAAGGGAACGTGAGTTGACTAGATTGCAATTGTATAGGAGAGAGGCTTCTCGGTGAGCTATTAGGATCCTAAGCTAAGCGAATCAATAAAGCCTTTTGAATCCTAGGGTTGTGGAAGAACCCTAGGCGGGGACGTAGGCCAAGTTCGTGCTGAACCTCATAAACAATTACTCGTGTTCTTTACTTATTGCTTTACCTTAATTTCCGCACTTGGTTCGATTGTCTAACTTTGTGATTAGGTTTAGTCTCAAAGGTTTTGGTACAAGCTCCAAAAGTCTTGAGACTTTCTGCGAAAAACGGGCATACTCTATTCAACCCCCCTTCTAGAGTATTTCTATATTACGTTATTTTATATTATCGAACCTTCAATCTCTTTTCTTATAGCAATCAACAATGACATGATTATTTTTCTTACAGTAAATACAATGCTTCTTACCGGGTTCAGGAGCCTTGTCCTTATCCTTTTTCTTGTTCCTCTTTCTATCCTTAGAGTTTCCCTTAGTAAAAAGCACATCAGTTTTAGAACCAGATTTATCACCTTTCACTTTGAACACTTTGATAACTTCATTTTTCTGAGCAATATATAGCTTCAACAATTCTTTTCTTAGTCAGTGACTCATTACTAAACTGAATAACATCCTTAAAAGTATCAAACTGAGATGGCAAAGCATTAAGGAGAATAACAGCTTGGTGAGTATCATCAATTTTATCATCACAACGTTCAAGCTCTTGTGTCATCCTAAGAAACCTATCCAGATTATCATCCAAAGACACAGAAGCATCCATTTTAAAATTGAAAATACGACACATCAAAGATATTCTACTGGAAAAAGTCTTAACTTGATAAAGATCTTGCAAAGCTTTCCATAAAGACACAGAAGTATCACAAATTACTACCTGTCTAGCTACCTCATCTAATATTCGAATCATGATCTCACTGTGTGCAATGAGATAAAGTTCTTTCTTAGCCTCAGTAGTCATATCTTGAGGGAGCTCATTAACAACTGCTTTCCAGCATTTTTCTTTAATCAGAATAGCTTTCATGTTAACTTGCCACATGGCAAAGTCAGTAGTGCCATCAAATGGTTTAATACGGTAAGAGTTATCAAACTTGATGAATCAAAGTTCCTGCAATAAGTGAAAGACAAAATCAGTAAATATTGGAGAAAGGTGAGCGGTGAGCACTCAAACCCTACAGCTGTTAAGCTAAGAATTTGAATCTCGTAAAGTGCTAGCAGAAGAAAAAGTAAGAGCTTTCAAGGAGAGTTATGAAGAGGGTAATCTTCAAAACTCAAATATTTCCAAGGGTTTTTGTTCAGATCTGAAATGGTTAACATGTTGAAATTTCCGATGGAATATGTCCTCAAAACCCTAGATCTAGAGTTCCTTTCAGGAGAGCTTACTAGATCCTTGAGATCCAGAGCCTTAAGGAGAGCTAGCTCCAGGAACTTCAACATAATCAAAGACGAGCGACAAGGGAATGTCACCAGAAGACTCATATCTGGATTTTCTATTAGAAGAGCTCTCAGATCTTGAAAGATCTCGAGCCATAAGGAGTGCAAGCTCCAGAAACTTCAACAGATATAGAGATCTAGGACAAATGACGCTTTATCTTTGTAGATCTGGAGCTTAGAAGGATGAAGAACCCTCTAAGCTTCAACAGAAACTTGAAGAAAATACTAGATATGTAGCCTAAGAGAACTAAGAACTCAAAAGCTTCAACAAATCCGGTTTTAAGACGAGAAGACCCTTTAAAACCTGAAAGCTCTGATACCAATTTGAAGAGAATCGTTCCAAAACACCAGAAACATAAACAGAAACTAATGCAATGATAATGAAAGGTAGTTACAACCAAATCAAAACTAAAGGAAAAGAGAAAGTAGAGATTTGTAGCAACAATTAGCCTCAACGAGGACACCAGCCACCAAGGTCATAACCTAAAGGGCAAATTAAAGAGGCTATAAATCTCTCTCAACACAATGTCCCTGAGTGTATTTGGATGGAAGGGAGCTCGATCTACGCTCACAAAGGCCTGCTAGGAATGGAACCCTAGAAATCGCCTTCGGAGTCAAGAACAAAGCTACAGTAAGCAACCATCTCTCTCAAACCTCATATTAGGGTTTCATTACCCTTATAAGGGAGAGCGTAAGCTGAACGGTGTCGTTGCTCAAACTCTCAGGAGAGGCACGCTGTATTCGAGTGGGCTCAATGCCCATGGACAATTGAGATCAGTTTTGGGCCGGATTGGCCCAAAACCAATATAATCAACCTTACAAAATAAACATCCAAAGTAACACTTAGAATTATACATAGGTTAAGAGGGATGAACCTAACAAGGTGTGAGTTAGCCCACACTACCTTGGAATTAGTCTTAGTAGCAGCAATACTGCGACTTCTAACCTCTGCACAGGAAAACACAAAATGTATCAATCGGATTAACACTTGTAACTTGTTTGATTTAAGATGATGCACTATGTGGAAAGCGAATGGAAGCAAACTTGGTTCACAATTATCATAACAATACACCTTCAATGGAAGAATCCTCTCCCTTCGAACGGTGCAGGGAAATTGAATTAGGTGGAGATGCCAAGAATACACAAAATACCCGATAAAGTCCAAAAGTGACATCGGCTTAAGAAATGCAAGAATTGACTAACATACCTAGACAAAGACAAAGAAAACCTAGAAGGCAAAATGCTAGCAAAAAAATGCAAACTACTCAAGGGAAGATACTAAGATGCCACATTGCCACAAGAAAAAGTCATTAAGGCAAATATTGACGGAAAAGAAGAACAAAGTACTCACCTATATAGAAGATGAGAATATGATAGTGGATGATAATATGGTAGGGAAAAAAACACAGATAAAAGTTCAACTCTTGAACTACAATTCTTAAAGTTCAACTCCCCGTTACTGATTTTATACCACTATTCTCATGAGCTAGGCTAGTTATTTCATAGCTGCTCTTCCCAATTCTAATAGCACCAACAAAAGTATCATCTAGAGTGTCTTCTAAACAAAAACATGCAAACAAGAAATGCGTGCACATATAAAAATACAAGGGAGATAATTGATCAGCGGTGGCGAAGGTCGAGGGCGGTGGCGATGGGCGGCAGAGATAGAGTTGAGAGAGTCACTGTTTGAGAGGAACGAAGACTGAGAGAGGATAAGAGAGATGGAGTTGAGAGAGGCACTATTTGAGAGTTTAGACAAGCCTAGGGCTGTGAGGTTTTTTGTTTTTAAAAAAGACTGCTTAATTTGCTCATGGCACGCTACTGCAAAAAAGTGCCTAGTAGAATGTGTACTCTTATGGTTGTGCACCCTTAATCCCCTATGACCTTATTTTTTTTAAAATAAAAGCAAAATCGGGTCCTATTCTAGTCCAACTCGAAAATTTTGGTCTGTTCCCGGGTTTGGACCGAAAACCTGAATTTAAAATTCTTTGGACCGTGGAGCAGACCGTAATACTTCTGATCTGATCCAAGACCGTAATTTTCATTCTAATCCCGATCCGATTCAATTTCTACCTAGCCATATTGTTACCTGTACTCCACGCCATGAGTAATTTCCTAGCCAATTTGGCCCCTCATATGCAATTACACGTGAGACAATTCAAGTCGAATACCATTCCCGAAGCAGCCAGACTAGCTAAGCTCTATGAGTCAACCTTAGTAGCATCTCCACAAAAGAACAGCCACACAAAATGGCCACCACCAAAAGCCCCGTTCAACCCTTTCAAAACCCCTAACCCACATAAAGCACCCCTATTACGTACCTAGCACAGCGCCTCAAAGGTTTCCCCAACATAAGGCACTAGTCTTACCCGATCTCTTCAATCCAAAAAATAAAACTTCACCACCCAAAAAGGCCAAGAAGTACAACGATGAAGAGATGCATGCTTAAAAATCCAAGGGACTTTATATATTCGGTGATGAAGTATATACTCCGGGTCATGAGGTGAAGCATAGGAGAGCACAGATATACATGTTATAGGTCGAGGACCCCAATTATAAGGAAGATGAAAGTGATGTCGATGATGGCACTTGGGACTCAATGAGCAGTGAAAAGAGGCAGGTGTGTTAGTTATCCGTTAATGCTCTGAGCGACATTGTCACCTATAATTGTATGCGAGTCACATGAAGTCACAGAGGCAGGCAGCTCATCATCTTGATAGACCCATGAAGCTCTCAAAACTTCCTTGATTTGAAGGTGGTCAAGATTATGGGATGTCGTTTGGAGCCAGCTAGTACCTTATTTGTGAAGGCATTTGTGGGAGGGCAGCTCGAGTCACAGTTCTAGTGCTTATATTTCACCTGGAAATTTCATGGACTAGAATTCAAGGCCGAGGTTTGAATTGTGCCCTTGGATTACTTTGATCTCATTTTAGGGATTCAGTGGTTGATCACCGTAAGCCCGGTGTGGTGGGATTATGTCAACATAAAGATGATGTTCACCTTTGAAGGAAGGTCATGCACTCTATGGAGTGCTAGTAATTCCAACTGTAAGGTAATCAAGGGCAGCTCCCTAAGAAAGTTATGTCAACATGATGCTCAGATGGCTTTCTTGCAAGTTTGGGATCCCGAGCTGACAACCGTGGATGCATCCTTATTCCACATAGTTGCATGAGATGATGAGAAGGGGTAGCAAAACTTGAGACTAAAGACACTGTTAGAGGAGTATGCAGATTTGTTTGAGGCTCCATCAACTCTTCCACCTTTTAGACAAAGGTTTGATCATCAGATTCCTCTGGTGCGCAATTCCACACGAGTAAATAAGAGGTCATATAGATACTCCACCCTCCAAAAGGATGACATCGAGAATATAATCCGAGAGATGATGGAGTAGGGAGTGATTCAATATAAAAAAACCAATCCATACGCATCTTCAATGGTGCTCGTAAAGAAAAAGGACAATACATGAAGGCTATGCGTTGACTACAAGGATCTCAACCGGCAGACCATCAAGGATAAATACCCTATTCCTCTCCTAGAAGATCTGTTGGATGAACTATGAAGGGCACGTGTCTTCTTTAAGCTGGATTTGAGATATGGGTTCCATCAATTGAAAATGCACCCTCCTGATGTTTGGAAAACAGCCTTCAAGACCCACTCGGGGCACTATGTGTACTTGGTGATGCCCTTCTGTCTCACCAATACACCATGCACATTCCAAGGTCTCATGAATCACATATTCAGGTGAGTGTTGAGGCAGTGTTAGTTTTCTTCGATGACATACTGGTGTATAGCTCCTCTTGGGAAGACCATGTAGCACACCTCCAAGTGGACTTCAATATTCTCAGGGAAAATCAACTTTTCCTGAAAGCTAACAAATGCACTTTGAGTACTTTAACTATGGAATACCTAGGGGACTTCATCTCGTCTGAACGAAGCATAGACCCGGCCAAGATAAAGGCAATTGTAGAATGGCCTCGACCGAGTACTCTGAAATAGCTACACAGCTTCCTTGGGCTAGGAAATCACTATAGGCGTTACATCAAAAATTACAGCATATATGGTTGTCTAAACTCCTTGGCTACGACTTCACCATCGAGTATAAAAAGGGGAAGGAAACCTCTACCTGCTGCAGATACACTATCAAGGGTCTATGCCGTCTAGCTGATGTAGATCACCCTCACTAATGCTCACCCTGATCTATATATGGCCATAAATACAGTGCTCATGGTTGTCCGATAACTCCTTATCCGTCATTATCCATGATCTAATGAGGAGAGGCAAATTGGTAGTGGGAGGTTCAACGGAATTGAAGCTCTTTGTATTACACTTGCTCCATGACTCGACACTAGGAGGTCATTCAGGCAGGGATACAACTCTAAAAAGGGTGAAGTCCCTTTTCTATTAGCAAGGCATGTCTAAGGAGGTTCACAACTACGTGAGGCACTGCTGCATCTGCCAGAAGTACGATGCCTCGACATCACCTGGTTTGCTGCAACCACTCCCAATTCCTCACGAAGTATGGCATTTCATCTGTATGGATTTTATAAAAGGGTTGTCAACATCCATAGGCAAGCACACCATCCTAGTGTTGGTAGACAGACTTAGTAAATATGCCCACTTCCTTCCTTTATCTCATTCGTTCACGCTATGACAGTAGCACGGTTGTATCTTAACCACATCTTCAAGTTACATGGATGAACACGAACAATAATTAGTGATTGAGACCCTATAATTCTCAACGAGTTGTGGCAAGCATTATTCCGCACCTAGGGGGTTGACCTCAAATTTTTTGCAGCCTCCCATCCACAAAATAACCAAACAGAAGTAACCAACAGGGCCCCTGGAAACTTACCTAAGGTGCATCTGTTCGGATGCACCTCACACATGGAGTAGGTGGCTTCCCCTAGCGCAGTGGTGGTATAACACCAGCCCACACTTAGTCATCCAGACATCTACCTTTGAAGTGCTATTTGGCTACCCTCCACTTATGCATCTACCTTACCTACCAAGGGAGAGCACTTCTTAATTGGTTAGCCGAAGCTTCTAGAAGAGAGAGGATGTCATCTCTATGCTGAAGTTACATATGCTTAGCACACAGAACCGCATGAAGCAATTGGCTAATAAGAAGAGGTCGCATAGGGTCCTCAATGTGGGTCAATGGGCTTATGTGAAGTTGCAGCCATATAGGCAGAACACCCTAAAGTCCAAGACTCCGCACAAGCTCTCTCCAAAATTTTATAGTGCACTCTTCATCATTGATAAGATTAATGCAGTATCTTACAAGTTGGAGCTCCCAAGCACATCCTCCATCCACAATGTGTTCCACGTGAGTCAATTGAAGACTTGTCCCAACGCCCCCCCCCCCCCCCCTCGGGTCTGAACTAGCAACTCTCCTACAATTCATGTCTGACATAGGGGCAACCAAGGAACCCAAGGCTATTCTAGCGAAGACGATGGTTCACAGGCATAATGCTAGGGAAACAAAGGTCCTCATCCAGTGGAAGGGGCTCCCTACATCACATGCCACTTGGGAATTTTAGGAATTTTATGTAGACTTGATCGCTCGATTTCCCAAATTCGATCCTTGAGGCCAAGGATCTTTCGAAGGAGGGAGTATTGATGCAGAGTTCATCTTCGTAGAAGCTCTTTTCTATTCCAATTAAGGCAATGGGCCATTTACTTGGTTTGTTCTTGTTCATCGAAACCCTTTCATTATAGCCGGTTTGTCCCGGTCTGAATTTCTGTTTTGATACTTTGTCGTTTTACCCATTATTACTTAAGGGCCTCCTACATATAGGTGTGGGCATGAATCAAATGAATCAATTCTCAAATCCCTAAAATTTTCTCAATTCCTTTCATCTCAAGCCTCTCCGGGTTAGCTTTCTCCCCTTTGCTAATCTCAGAGCTCGAGAACATTCCGAATTTAGATCATTTTGATCTCATTTGGAATCTAACAGACCATACCTGCAACGAATTCGGTGCTTCCTCACCCCATAATCACCTACCTGAGATCCTCTTCAGTTTAATCTTTTATGGTTTCATTAAATCTATCCCCTATTACCTCGAATCGAGTACCGATTTGAGGTGTTGATATGCATGTCAATTTCGGCGTATTTTTGCTTTCACCTGTGTTCTTTATCGTCTTGATTACTATGTTCTATTGTTTTCATGATCCTCCTTGTTTCATGTCACAAAAACTGGTTTATGTTTGAGTCGGGGCCTAGATCATTTTGCGCTCCCTTTCCCTCAAATGCGAAAAACCTCTCTTTCTATTGCTTCGGCAAAGGGTTGTCTAGGTCTTGATTGCCTAGTAGTATGTTCTTGGAGCTTTTGAAGACAAGGAAGCTTGTCAAATTTGTGGTGGTGATGGATTTTAGAAAGACAAAGAAAGTGCTCACAAGTGTGGTTGGGGGATCTTTGGTTTTCTGTTTGTCTTGTGGCGCATGGTCAGACTCCGAGGGCAGTTCTTTTTGGTTTGTCGTCTAGTTGTGGTTGATGTTCTACAAATCAGGCTTCCATATCCCTATGCATAGCGGGAGTTTGCATCTTGATGGTATAAATCGAGTCATCTCACCCTACAACAGGTTTGCTTCTACACTACAAGTTTTGGCTTCCCTGCTAAATGATTTAATCCCTTCCATGAAATTCGATGGTCTGACATATGGTATGATTAAATTGTTATGTTTGATACAAAACAACACTCTCTCCTGGGGAGTGAACAAAATCGTGAAAGTGGTGTATGCCCTTTCTTCTTTTACATCCCGAAAGGGTTTTCAGAAAAGCTTAGACAGCATGCTGATGCCCTGGCTTTGGCTTCACCTGTGGTCTTTGTGTTCTCATAATTCTCCATCTAACCTCATGATGCGAATATGGGCTTATCAGGTCGAAGATAACCTGTATTCTCCCTTCACTCAGCTGATGATGATAATGATCTTTTTCAACCTGCTTGTGAATTTGTGCTTGACAAATCAATTTTGCTTAAAGAATTTTTCGCACTAAATGATTTTGAGAAGTCCTTCATTGAGTTTTTTCTCTCATTTGTGTCATCACTTCGTGTTGTTTCCATACTGACATGTTTGTAGATAAACTATATTCTTTCATCGTTGCTTCTTGTGTATCAACTTCGTTGATGTGTAGTTCGATGCAGCTCAAGGAATGGAATTCATCGACATTTGAATCTAGCTTTTGTTGGGAAGCTACAAGTAAATCTGTACTTACGGTGTCTCAACTGACGAGTTTACCCTGCAAATAAATTATGTACGTCTACATCTCCATGCTACAGGGTCGAGGAGATGGTTTTAGATTGCTTGGTTGGTGTAGGACAAGAGTGGCTTGTGGAAACGTTGGTGATATGTGTATTACCATATTGTGTAAGTTGTATAAAAAATTAGCAAAGCATGAACTCATATATGATGTAACTAGTGTGGAAAGAATTATATAGATCTTTAAGCAAATATTACTGATTACACTTATGGACTTAACCTTGCAATGTGGATGTCTCCTTTTTCATTAGTTTCATCTCTTTGGTGTAAAATAAGCCTACAATAATTATATTAGCAAAACATCCCATTCACATATTGATTAAACTGCGAATAATGACTATTCCAAAACAAAGACAACGAAAAACGAAATATGAAAATCTTATTCAATAAGATCAAATCTAAGTTAAGATGGAGTATGAACAAGGATTCACATGGCGTTATTGGTGTTGGGATGTTATGAAGGAAATCTTTCATGAAAAAAAAAACTCCATCCAATACCGGGGTAATGAGGGAAAAACTAACAATAGGGAAAGGTCAAGATACAGGTATAAATGAGAATATGCGCTTGGAATGCTAGAAGAATTGGTAAGCCTGACTTTTAGACAGAAGTTAGCGTGCACTTTTTGCAGAAATTAACACATTCAAATCATTGCTCTGACAGAAACAAAAACAGACAATACCATAGGATAAAAAATGGCAAAATGTAGGTTTTGATAATGCTATTTGGTCGACAGCAGTTGGTCGATCATGGGCCATTGGTGTACTCTAGAAATCACAACTTCTAGCACATGAAACCATCACTCTTGACAACCAAAGACCAAGACACATTACATTAACTTGTAAAAACACAAACTCGAACTTTAAGTGTAAATCATTTTTATTTACGCCCTCCCCCCCCAACCCACCAAGATCAACCCTAATAAAAGAATAAGATATTTCATGTATCATTATAGAAGATATGAATAATATAGTTTCTAGTGAAGATAAATTAGGAGGACCAAAGATCAACCCAAATCTGTTCACAAGGCTATTAGAACTTAAGAAGAAACATGACTTAATAAGACCTTCAATTTAGTGGGAACCGATTTACTTGGATAAAGAAATTTTTAAGCAATGAATACATATATAAACGCCTAGACATGACATTAGTTCAGAGTCAGATTGTTAAAGAATACCCAAACTTACAAATAACTTATCATATTATTTCTACATCTGACCACGACCCAATCTCTCTTGAAATAAATAATGGTGAACCTTTCAAGGCGACACCATTCAAATTTGAAAACATATTGCTGCAAAGGAATGACTTTGGAAATATTATGAAACAAGCGTGTTGAGGCAATTGTAATGGCCCGGCCATGTTTTTAACTTATATTCAAAATAAAATTACTCAAGGCTAAGGTTAAAGAATGGAACAAGAAGACCTTTGGAAACATTTTTACACAACTTAAGTTGTTTGAGGAGGAACTAATAATAACCGAGAGTTTAGACACACAAAGACAAGGACAAAATATGTCAGATAAACAGTCAGACTTATTAAAGAAATATGAGGCCCTACTGAATTATCACAAAATATACTGGAATCAATGTGCGAAGACAAAGCATATAAAACTTGTAGATACCAATTCTGGTTATTTCCACAAAATTGCCTCTAGAAGAAGAAATAGGAAAATTATTAGACAAATTACATCTGCAGATGGAACACTAATTATAGGAGAAGAAAATATAAAACAAGAAATTTGAAGATACTTCGAAAATAGATTTAAAACGGCAGGATCGTGAGGAAGGGACTTGACCAGTTGACTAGAACTAATCAACAACTCAATCACAAAAGAGAAGAATGAGGATTTGATTAAAACCATCACAAACAGTGAAATAAAAAATGCGGATTTCAGCATGGGCAAACATAAATTGCAAGGACCAGATGGGATGACCATCGAATTTTATAAAACATTTTGGAAAATAGTAGGACCTTCGGTTATAAGAGCAATCAAGAGTTTTTTTCATATCACAATAAATGCTTAAACAAATAACTCATACTTAATTTTATAACTCTTCTACCCAAGATTGACAATCCAACTATAACTAATAATTATAGATCTATCAGTCCTCTACAATTTATAAAATCATTTAAAATAATTACAGCAAGATTGAAACGTGTAATAGGCAAACTCATCCACCCACTCCAAGGAGCTTTTGTGTTAGATAGGGGAATTTGGGATAATGTCTTAATAGCACATGAAATATTTCATTCCTTCAAGTCTAGGAAAAGTGTGGAGGGATGGATGGCCATAAAACAAGATATGAAAAAGCTTATGATAGAATAGAAGGGAACTTCTTGTTGGAAATACTAAGAAGATTCGGGTTCGACCCCACCTTTATAGAATGGATCAAGAAGTGTATAACAACAGTTTCATTTTGTGTTGGTTAACAATGGCCCCACGGATGTCTTTCTGCCTTCGAGAGGCATCCATCAGGTGACCCGCTATCACATTTCCTCTTCATCTTAGGAGCAGAACTTTTAGCTAGAGAACTTCACAAGGAACAAATATTACCCAAAGGGCAAATAGGCTTCAACTTCCCGACAAGGACGATCAATCCTAATCATCTCGAATCTGTCAGCTAAATCACTATACAAAAATGAAAAGTTTTATGCTTCCTACCGGCATCCATAAAGAACTAAATCAAATAAACAGAATTTTCTTCTAGAACAAAGATGTGCAACATAGACCACTCATAAGTTGGGACATGATTTGTAAGCCAAAAAGAAAAGGTGGATTGTGACTAAGGAAATCTAAAGACATGAATTAAGCTCTCCAAATGAAATTGTTGTGGAAAACGTTAACTCAACAGGATAACTACTGGGCAAAGATTGTAAGATACAAATACATGAAAGAAACTGACATCCTAAACTATAAGCGGAAAAGCAATGCCTCTTGGTAGTGGTGAAAAGACAAATGGGTCTCACTAGAACATTTAGCAAATATAATCAAGTGAAACCAACAAATACAACCCAATACCTGAGTCAGTCAGTATATAAAAGGCGGAAATGGTAGAAGGAAAAACTAGAATGTGCATAATGGGCATACCCCCTTCAATCAACCCAATTTCGAATAGACTATTCTAGTCTAACAATATTGAATGGTTTACAACAAGCATCATGAAAATTATAACAAATCTGGACAGAGAAGCAGATGACCCAAACTATTGGGTATGAAAATTAAACACTTTATTAGAAGTAAAAATTTTATGTGAAAACTGTCAAAATGGACTTCCTACAAAGGACGGATTAACTAATAAGGGGGTACCTATCCCGAATGACTGTCCTTTTTGTGATGCACAAGGGAAAGATGAGGCACACTTATTCATAATGTGTGAATTCATTAAAAGGTCTTGCCTTCACTCTCATAAGGTGGAAGATATTACAAATTTATATAGACAACAAGGTACATTACAAGGGGCATTAAAGAGATCATGAGAGAGTTAGGGGAAAGCTTAGCAAATAAGAAAAGGAATAACCAGTGGATAACATGGTCTTTCAGAAATCAAACACATTCAGGGACAATAGAATTCCTTCCTTCTGGAAAATTGAGGGAAGAGTAAAAGCAACTCGAGAAAATCGGCAAAAAGCAAACTTAAAGGAAGATGACAAAGATTTTGATTGTTACACAAAACAAATTCGCAAAAAATAAATAGGAAGAATATTAGATGGAAGAAAGTTGAAAACAGATTCATGAAACTAAACTTTGATGGAGCAGTATCTCCGAATGGGGTAAGTAGCGGAGGATACATTATTCGAGACTGGAGTGGAAATCCAATCAATCTTGGATAAAAAATTACTCAATCCCTCTAAAAATACGGCTGTTGATAGATACACCCCAAATGGTGATTAAGGATTTGCACGTCGTTAACAACGTGCAAGTACGTCCACTAGCAAACCCTTCGCACGTCCTTAACAACGTGCAAACCCTAGTTAGGGTTTCGCGTTTAGGGTTTAGGGTTTAGGGTTTCCGAGGGTTTTTTATCGTTAATTGAAAAAAATGAAAGAGTTGAAGGATTTAGGGTCTAATTAAATGGAAAGCACTAATTGTTAAGGTTTTCATTCAGATAATATGCGAATAATGTTACAAGGAACGAAAAAAAAAGTTTTACAAGGAACGGAAAGTAATAACCGGACTCGACACGTAAGGCTCGAAATCTCTCAAACTGAGCTTGAAACGGAGCATCCCATCCTTCGACGCTCGGTTGATGATGTGCGACCCATTCTGGCGGAGGCGTCGGAATAGGAGCGTTAGGACGCAACCAGATCTATGAGAACGGAAAATTAGAGTTAGGGTATTGACATATATATGAAAAGCAAGAATAGGTAATAAAAAAAGACGTTTGAAGTCGTACCGCGGCAAAATGGTCTTGGTTTCCGATGCAAGCTAAACCAAGGGTTGCTGATTGAGGGTTGTTAGCAAGTGTCGACGAGGTCATGAGGAGACATGTGAACGGATGATTGCCAAGCTAGGACGACGAGATGAATCTGATATACAGTTGCAAATACTAATCCCATGATGGTTAGCTCTATCCACCGTCTCCTATCACCATGCACAGGTCCCGCCCATCTCTGGTAGTCGACAAACTGCTGGAATTGGTACCCTCCCGTATAACAATCGGCGTAGAGATCGGTGTGATCCTCCAAGTGATTGCATAATAACGTTTTGAGTTCCGGGAAAGCAGACTCACCGATCGGTGATGTCAATGACGCCAAAGCACGGTAGCCACAATGACCATCTCCAACAGTGTCCCTCACACCCTCAATATGACCGAGCATGAAGGGATCAACGTTGTTTCGACCCCATTTGAACCCTCCGAACACATCATACAAGTCAACGTCGAGCTGAGGTCGCTTGTGGACGATGTCGAGCAGCATTTCGAGCAGCACGTGCTTCCTCTCTCTCAAATCTTTCCCTTAACTCCTCGTATGGCAACGGGTTGGTTCTGTAGGCATTCCTCGACCCCCGAAACCTCCCTTTCCTTCGGACGCTTGCAGATGAGGGTGGGTGGAGCTCATCGTCGCATACATCGTTCGAAGCCGTGTATGAAGTCGACAACTCATACGGCAGTGGGGTGTAGTCGATGTCAGTCCATGACAAATCCATCCAGAACGGGTGGATGTCCTCGGCGGGTATCGGAGTATCGAAGTTGACGTATGCTTGAATCTCATGGATATAAGGGATCCCGTAACAAACCCTCCAATGTCGGTTCGTGCATTCCAGAGGAATGTTTTGGTTCACGACATCCTGCCACATCTTGTATAGATAATCGAAGCACTTTTTGGAGATTAAAGTCTTTACCTCATCAAAAAGGTTGACTTTATGCGCCACTATTGGCCATTTGAAGCGGCCGATCTCCAAAGCAGTCTCCAGCTCATGCAGTTGACAATCATTGACTTTATGGATTGCATCGATCACGATGCGAAAGTCACCAGTCGATGAGTGCAGTGCCTCCTTCAGAACCTTGTGTTGACCCTCAACTCTGTACACATTGAAGTATATACCACTAAATGTTTGATGTCATATCATATTGTAATGGGAGATATGAAGTAAGGTGTACCTGTTTGTCGTACGGGTGGCGAGATGGAAGATATTATCTACGTAGCATCGTACGATGTTCCTGCTGTACGGAAGCAACACCGCCTCTAAATACGCCACCACACCTGGGAATGGGTGTCATGCAGCGTGTAGCGCCCGACGATGGCGGTTGAATGATTCCTCCGACCTCGATTGGAACAACCCCCAACAGTTGCCCTTGAAGGTGCTAGTGTGGTTTAAATTCTGTGTGATCTTCAGAGCAGCGTCCTCGCATCTTCTCATCACGTGTAACCATCAAAGGAGATGCTGGACGTTGGGGAAGACAACATTTAGCGCCTCCAAGAGACCTAGCTCTCGATCAGTCATAATAGCTTGAGGTTGAACCGTCCCAAGAAAGATCTGAAGCAGACGCAGCACCCAGGCGTATGTGTCTTCGTTCTCGTGCGATATGAACGCATAGGCGATGCAGTAAGTCTTGCCCGAGGGTGTGAACCGGACCACCTCGCACAATGGAATCCCATATCTGCAAGTGTAAATATGTTACATGTACAATACTTTATAATTGACTATATGTGTAATAATGTAATCGTAAATAAGTAACTTACGCATTTTTTTTGTACGTGTTGTCCAATACGATGATGTAATGGAACCTTCGGAGAAGTCGGATCCCGTCAGGATGCGCCAGGAAGAGGTCGCTCAAGACGTTGTCGTCATCCGGATGTCGTCTGAACTCGTAGTAGTACACTCTTTCCCGCAGACGATGCAGGGTATCTTGGGTCATCGTCCGACTACCCCTTTCTTCGACGACCATCTTGTTGAGCGTGTTGTTAAGAGAACACGACGACGTGACGCTGGTCTCATCCAACTGCCTCAATTCATACCCAATGGCTTTTGGAGGGGTACCAATTTCCTTCATCCACTTAGCCATCTTCTTTTCCCCCTCTGTCATCTGTCCGTCGATGGCGTGACCCTTCAAGCTCGTGGGAAGACCGTGGTTATGAACACCGTGGGTTACCGTCATAACCCAATGACCCGGCGGAGCTTCGTGCCCGTGTAGAGAGAATGGACAACCGTTTATCTTCGATTGCGTGCTTCGGAGCTTCCTCCCGCGTGGTCGGTACTCCCCATACTGCTCGCAAGCAAGAAGAACCCCGCCTGGGCGGTTCGACGCCCCCGTCCAAGACCGCTTGATTACTAAAATCATGCAGTGTCTCCGACCTAAGTCCTTGAAATGCGTAACCATTTCGTCACGGTCAGTCCAAACCCTTGGGTCCGAGAACTCAGAGGTGAAGTCTCGAAACTGTAATAACATTAGTGGAAATATGAACAAAACGCAAGGCATACGAAATATATTCACTATACGAAATCTATCCGTACCTGGCAAACTTGGAGACGACGATTGTTTTGCGACTCGACCAAAGCGATTCTAACGGTGAAGGAATATATCGAACGAACTCGGACTTTGTTTTGGAGTGCGGAATCAAGTTGTCCCCCTTCACTTCAAATAGGCAGTTTTGCGTTAAAGGTACGCGGAGGTGCACGCCCAACAGAACGTGCAAAATGCACGTGGTCAACGACGTGTATGCAGGTCGTTGACCACGTGCATTTTCGTTCCCTAATCCTAAACCATAACCCTATACCCTAACTACCTTAGCCAAACCCTAAACCCTAACTACCATTCCCTAACGTTTTCGTTCTTGACGTTTTCGTTTTCGTTCTTGACGTTTTCATTTTCGTTCTTGACGTTTTCGTTTTCATTCTTGACGTTTTCGTTTTCATTCTTGACGTTTTCGTTTAATATGACTCATAAGAAATGAGAGGAGTCTACTCGAGATAGAAAATAGAAATAAATACGAAAGTCGTAACATAAAAGTATAATATAAAAATAGATACTGCCAAAAGCTGTAAAATTATAAATGTACATCAATGTCCAACTGGATGGCGTACAGCCTCATCCAAAATCTTTGTCACCTCGTCTAAAAGCTGATCAATGCGAGGGTCGGTAGCCAAGGCCCTCCAATAGCCCTCTAGCTCATGCAAGTGGGACGCTACCGCCGGAGGGATAACAGGGGGATGAGGCAGATCCACCCATGGATCCAAGCCGATCGGGTGGACGGGCGCCGGAGGGTCCAGATGGGGTGGCGTGGTGGGCAGCACGTACAGCCTGCTCTGCGACGCGTACCAAGCTAGGTAATCTGCATTGACACCGGTCTGGCACTCCTCGCTGGTGCGTCTGTGCTCGGCCAGCCTGTAGAAGCGACGCTCGTCCTGCAAGTCCTGCCACTTATCGGGGTCGCGGTCAAACACAGCGACGTACTTCGTCTTCAAGTTAGCGTCGCGGGTGACCTGACTCGGCTCGATGACGGGCAGCGGGATCCCCTGGACTCGTCCGAACTGCCGAAGGCACCTATCGGGCATATATGGCTCATCCTCCCCACAGAATGTGATGGTGCCCCGATAGGTGGACTGACGGTACTGGCCGTCGAAGTCCAGATCACGCCCAAAGGGCATCCACTCCACCTATAATTAAAAAAAATCAGGCGTAATTCACAGTTACGAAATATATGTCATATAGTTAGAGTCTCGAATACATACATTGGCGACGGTAAGGCGGTCGACCTCGTCCCGCATCTTCTTCACCTACGTCAGTTTGGCCGCGTCCTTCATGCGTTGTGGCGCCTTCGGACCGATGAACTTCGCATAGAAGCGAGGGTCGTCCTTCCTAGCCGGATCGCTAAAGAAATCACCTCGGAAGCGAGGGAAGTACGCCCATATCCAAGCCTTGACACAAAATAGAATGTCGTTAGCATATAATATAAATATTTCTAAACTATAACTCAAATTCAGCGGTCTCGTACCTGTAGAATCAGCGTGCAGCTATCTATACCCTTCGCACCTGCTCGGGTAGCCTCACCTTGGCCCCTGTATAGACATGCAAGGGCACCTGCAGCCCATGCAAGGGTGGCCGTCCGCGGGATGTCACAAATAAGGCCGAAGATCTTCCATATGATCCGGCTCTGCGACTTGTCCACAAACAGAGTCGCGGCGACAACGATGGTTAGGTACCCAATGTGGAGAAACCAACGTTGTGTGCATGGTCATCATATGGTTGCCCCCCTCCCGTATGCGTGCGCAGCCGAATCTGCTCAGGATCAGCCGCGGCCTCTGGGTCATCAGCGGGGGGCGAGGTCGATGAGCGGCCCGTGTCTCGCGAGCCACATGGCAGTCAACCAAGTAACGGGAGGGCCGCCAGCATGTCTGTATGATGTCAGGGCATGTGGGGTGATCTGGTAGTACTGAGCGACGGTGTGGATCAACGCCCCCGGGGCCAGATGTGACATGCACGGCGGACCCTCCATCGGAAGCCCCATGAGGCAGGCAACGCCGTGCAGCGTGAAGGTCATCTCACCCCATGGAAAGTGGAAGGAGCTGGTCTTCGGGTGCCAATGCTCTAGGAAAGCGGTGCAGGTGAACTCGTCCACACACTCCCAATGGAGGGACCTCAGCTGCGGGATGCCCGATGGGATAAGATCATGCACCCAGGTCCCCGGGCCCTAAAAAATGTATCGGTCGAACGGCAGCAGGTGAGTCGTCGGATGGAGGAACTTCAACAGCGGCAGATCCACAGTCGGCTCCCTCCGCACCCGGTACGCTCGGTGATGGATGTAAGACACCAGCAGATCTCCCGGTGGTAAGAATGGGTCGACCTACCCCTCATGCCCCCCCAGCCCCTCCTGCTCCCCCCCCCCCCCCCCCCCCCCCCTCATGGCCCCCCTTCCCATCCTGTGCCACGTCCTGCCCCTCAGACTGCCTCTCCCGACCATCGCCGACCTCCTCCGCGACGTCAGGGATGCTGTCATCCGCCAAAGCCAAAGAAATTGCCGGTGATATCTGTGAGGATGTAGAAGCCTCGGCGTCGTGGGTGCCGGATGTAGAAGCCTCCGGAACACCGGACGTAAATGCCTCGGGGATGGTGGGGGGTAGACGAGCATGCGGTCTACCCATGTCGGACCGTCGACCAGCCACTACATCCGTGACGCAGCTAATGAGAGTAAACGCGTCCTCCAACGACGGCTGCTGCCCCTCCGTCGCATCGCCAAAAGGATCGAAAGAAGGTAGATCCCCCTAGAAGATGTCATCCTCGTCGGCCGGGGGGGTCCCCATCGACTGCTGGTAGCCCTCTGCATACATCGGGAGATCATCTACTGTGATTGTCTCCTCCGGTATGTGACTGACCGCTGCCCGGTCGCCGAACCTAACTGGCCGGAGGGTACCATCCCCCCTCAAGAGCCTCCCTGCCTGTTATTATGAAATGTTGATAACCTGTTACTTTTTATGTGCTAATTTATTTCATCCAGTTGGCTATTAATGTCTTTTTATATATTTTAATGTTTTTTATTTTAATGTATTTTAATATCTTTTAATGTCTTTTAATATATTTTAATGTTTTTTATTTTAATGTATTTTAATATCTTTTAATGTCTTTTAATATACTTTAATGTTTTTTATTTTAATGTATTTTAATATCTTTTAATGTCTTTTAATATACTTTAATACATATTTTTAATGACTTTTAATGTTATTCTATTGTCTTTTGATGTATTGTAATATATTTTTATATGTTTTAATGTCTTTTAATATATTTTAATATATATTAATCGCTTTTAATGTAGTTTGTACATAAAGTACAAACTATAATTAAATCTATCAAATTATATTATAAACCATAAAAACTATATACTATCAAACCATCAAAAGTTCAAAACTATATACTATCTATCATAATATATCAAATTATATTATAAAACTATATTATTATCTATCAAATTATACACTATAAACATATAACAAATCATAAAAACTATATACTATCAATTATAATCTATCAAATTATATTATAAAACTATATTATAATTTATCAAACTATATTATAAACTATAAAACTAAATTAAATAAAATAAATAATTCAAATAACATACCGGTGGGGTCGGGACCGGAGACACCTCAATAGTCCGCCGCTTCCGCGGCGGTAATAGAGGATCCTCCACCTCCGCCACTGCTCCACCACCACCACCACCACCAGATGCCGCCGCGGCCACTACTCCGCCACCACCACCACCACCACCACCACCCTCCAACTGCGCCTCCGTCGCTGCAGCTCCACCACCACCACCGTCACCACCCTCCTCGGCCTCCATTAGCGCCGCCTCCATCGCCACCGCCCCACCACCACCCTCCATCGCCCCACCACCACCTTCCTCAGCCTCCATTGGCGCCCCACCACCACCACCCTCCTCAGCCTCCATCGCCACCGCCCCACCACCACCTCCACTGGCACCACCACCCTCCCGCATCTCTCTCTCCGGCTCCATATCTCTCGCTATCTCGATCTCTCTCTCCGGCTCCATCTCCGGCAAGCTCTCTCTGTCTCGATCTCTTTCTCTCTCTCTCCGGCAATCGCTCTCTCTCTTAGGCTCGTCGTCGGCCGCCGCTCTCTCTTTCTCTCTATCGATTTGGATCTGGAAGTGGGAACGGCGAAGCACGTCGGCTTCGAATTTAGATGACGAGCTTGCACGTCCTTAAAGGACATGCAGCACGTGCTTAAGGACGTGCACTATTGCAAGCACGTTTTTAAAAAAAAATATAAAGACGTGCAAGCACGTCCGGGCACGGGTGGTTGCAAACCCAACTGCATGTCCTTACGGACGTGCATGCATGTCCTTATGAACGTGTATGCACGTCCTTAAGGACGTGTGGATTTGCAGTGTATATAGCCAAAACGAAAAATACATGTCTTTTTAGGACGGAGCACAAGAATTAAGAAGTAGGTTAAGTGTAGTGATTATATGTAAAAAGTATGGTAAGTATAATGATTAGACTTTGGTATTAGAGTATTTGTTTTTTTAAAAAAAAAATTGTGAGGAGAAGAGTAGGGGTGATGTAAAAATTAAAGTAATGATTAGATGTAAAAGTAGGTTAAATGTAATGATTAAATCTAAAAAGATATGTATTTTTGACAAAATTTTAAGAGCTAAAAAGATATGTATTTTGAGACTGAGGGAGTATTTGGTAAACATAGTCATGTCACGACAAAGGCTCTGGCTTTAAAGGAATTACTACAGACAACTCGGCTAAAATATACACAACTTAGTCCTTGAACGTAACTCCCTTGTAATTATCCAAAACTTAAAACAAGAAGGTAACTCACTTGAAAAATAGAGCTTCTCATGAGGAGATTAAATGGATAATTAAATCTTTCTTCGGAACAAAATATTCCTATGTGCCTCGAGAATGGACCAGAGCAGCAAATAAGATTACACACCTTAGTCACTCTTCTTTTGCGTCTGCACTGAAATCAAATAAAGATCTCGTTTGAAATGATGCTATCGGTTAGGTCCTACCAGCCGAATTTTCACTTTATAAAAAAAAGGACCAGAAAAAAAAAGAAAAAAGAAGAAGAATTAATCAGCCAGCTGCCCAGCTGTGTCCCTTACGCCTAGCTGTCTCAATGAACAAGAGCCATTACGAATTTCATCTTACAAGAGATCCGAACCACAAGACATACATCAAATTTTCAAATGATCGATTTCTAAATTAGATATGAAGCAAGTGACCAAAAGATCCCGAAGCACTAAAACAACACTCTTGAACTGAATGCCTCGGTTTCTGCTATCATCTTCCAACCCAAAATAAAACGGCTTCGGGCTTTTTACCTACATAAAAACTGGAATTTTCACCAAATTCAGGCTGCAACCTTCAAGCAAAGATAGCAGGCCATACCCAAGCAAGTTTTACCTCAGTTAAGTTCGCGGTCCGGGTCCGCCTCTGTTGCGGAGGTTGTCAAGAGTCCGAGAGACGAGGATGAGCCTTGGGTCATCGGCAGGTATTTCGCATTCCTGGATCACCAATAGGTTCATGTTATATACAGGAAATTAGCATGTCATCATTATACAGGAACTTTATGAAATTAGTATATAAACAATATATTGCAAGAAGAAGAAAAATGTACAAATAAAACTGAATAAATTGTAAACAATAAAATATGCCTATAAAAACGAGTACAAAATCCATAATAAAAACAACACCACGAGCACAATCTTTTATTAACAAATTAATGATGACAAGTCCCAAACAAATTATCAATGTTGCTTGGTGGTTGAAGAAGCAAAGCCAAGCTCAGACCAGAGTCCATGAACACTAAGAAAGTCGAAACCAAATAACCAAACTAGATGCAGAGAATCCAACAGGAACTGAAGTCAAAGAACAAAAGCAGAGGGAGCAGATGGAGTAAGGTGCAAGACTAGACAAATTTCAGACACAATAGAAGCTAAGACGCAGACCCCATGAAAATCATTGCTAGCTACAGAAATGAATACTACAGCTTGTTGCAGCATCCCTGAGAGGCAGGGCTGATGAAGCACACAGCTATGCCTCACTTTTTTGTCCACTGCTGGAACTTCACAGGAACTCTTCTTGAATCAAATTCTCAGTCATTAACATAGCCTCAAAGTTCAACTAATTTTCAAGTGGAACTTTTCAGATGGAAACCTTACAGGTAATCTTGATAATTACTCAGGTAACACTCTTCAGCCAATACCAAAAATGTTCACAGTTAAGGATGGAAGTATGTGAATAGATAGCAAGCAGAAATTAGTCAAGAAAAAATCACCTTTAAGCCGCTGTGGTATGCTTCTACTGCAGGGAGACTGGAAAACATCTTACGAGCTTGCATAAAATCCCATATATAATTGGCCACAATGTATCTACGACTCTGTGTCTGCATTAGTGTCAAATAATGAACTATATTGGCAGACAACAAAAGGAAAACCACAGGATTGCTGAAGTACAAAATGCATTAAGCAACAAAGTACATTGTAACAATGGAATCCAACCTTTTCACCAGCTGCTATAAGGAGGAGATCATTTGCCATTTTGGGATTCAAGAAGAAGTTTCTTGATGTCATTTTCTCCTGCACAAAAACAAAGAGATCACATGGAAGTCAAACTGAATTAAATTTAGACAAGAAAGCATTTTATTCTGAAGCAACCAACCAGTGTTTCATAAGCAATTTGCATGCCCTTGGGTGTATAACCAGTCATAGCTCCCTCAATAAGTGTCTGCAGCAAGACACACAAACAATTAAAACTAGAAATAGATGCTAAGAGTAAACTATCCAAGCTGCCACGATTAGGACAGACAAAATGGCAATGTGTATACCAAAAATACAATGAAAAGCTGGAAGCATGTTTTAGAGCCACTCAGACCTTGCCTTAACCTCACAGTGTTTTGTGCTTAAATATCTCTGATACTTCTATCCTTCTAAAGTAAAACAGGTTTATTTTCAGCTAAAAAATAATAATAAATCAAATAATCCCCCGATTTTTTCTTTCATAGAGCCACTCAGACCCTGCCTTAACTAATGAAATGGAATTAGAACTAGTAGAGTTGTTCCATTACCCTGCGTTTACATCTGATGATATCTCAACTGTCAGAACTTACTTAAATGGTAACATATGGCAATTTATCTGTGGTAGTTATTTGTCGTTGTTAATTTTCAAAAAATATTCTTGAATAAATAAACTTGGACTATATCAAATATAGCAGAGTTAAAAGCAAAAACTATACAACTCCAAACGTCATGAAACTATAGCTTAACATTCCTAAGATTTAGGATCAACGTGGATGCCCAGGGAAACTCTGGAAAATCCTAATTGGGTAATGATGCTTCTTCAGAGCTAAATTAATTGCAAAATTCAGAGCCACTAGGAATATTCAGTGCTTCCTTAAAAGCGCCTACCACATAAAGCTCAATAGCTGGTGTGTTCCTACTGTTCATATAATTTTCAAAAACATGAACTCCACGATCCAGATCTCCGGAATGTAGGTAACACCTGCAGAGATAAGGTTGATGAAAAGATAGAATTAGCGCCCAATATTTTCACACTGAATTGCAAACGCCAACCTTAAATTTTTGAACTAAGAGAAGTAGATGGAACGTATCACAAAATCAACACAATCTTTACTTTATTTTCTTTCTTAAAAGAATATTATAGATCCAAATTTTAGTAGCGGCTGAATAATATCAACCAGTAGTATAGGAAAAATGTAAATTTCTCAACAATCAAAAGATGGCCCAGCAAACTGCCAATGTATAAGCTCTGGTGACAGAGAACAACCTTGACAAACACAGAAGCATGCTATGAATATAATTTTGTTCAGAATAAATTAGCCTTAATGAAAAATATTGGTTTACATCACCAAAAGTGTCCAAGCCTCATAATCTGTACAGAAAGAAGAAAACACTATTCAACAGAAATTTTCCAACCTCATAATCTGCATAATAATGAACCCATCAGGAGTTTTTTGGTCCTTCTCAAGCGTCGCCAATAATGCCTCCATAGCCTGTCCCATTAGGAGACACAAAGCCAACAGTCATGAGAACAAAGTCCCTAATAATCTTATTTTAATCAAGAGAACACTTCATTGAAAAAAGTAAAAAAAAAAAACAAACATGAGGAAGGTCATAGCAACTCTTTCAATTGGCTACAAAATCCGAAAAAAAGGTACAGGCGATGCACACTGGCATAACAGATTTATGGATTAGAAAAGACCTTGGAATAGGTGTATGTATCAATTGGTCCAAATTAGAAGTTCAGCGTGCAGAAAAGCCAAAAATACACTAAGAAAAGAGCTAGTAAGAAATTTCTAGATCAAAACAAAATGGTATAATTGATATTTTCTCTATTCTTAGATATATATCCAAAGAAAAGCAAGTCTCGTACATACCAAATCTCAGTAAGGCAAATGAGAAAATTTAATGGAACAAAACATACTTTACAGATGCTAGTGTCATTCTCAAAATAGAATGATCTGAAAAAGCAAGCATCCTTACTTCACTCAACTCCATGCTTAGATTGAATAAGTATTACGTAGTGAAAAATAATAATCAGTTGTTATTTGAAATATAGGCAACGGAACTGGATCCATGTGGTTTCTTTTTTTTTTCCCTCTTTTATTGTATGTTTTATTTTGCACTTGTATGTCTTTGTTGCTGTCCTGCATGATGGTTTGACTATCTTCCGATTCGTCCGGACTCACTCCAGATCTGTCGAGATTACCGAAATTGCTTAAGCATATTTAAAATTTTAAAAACAAAAAAGGTTTCAAAATAAACAACTGCCAAAAATCCTTGAAAATTAATACCCAATCGTTATATGAATTAAACGACTCATCCAAATACTAGAATAGGAACCGAAAAGAAAAAAAAAACATGAACTATCTTTCTTTTGGGAAAGAGAACAAATTTAAAATGTGTATAGTAATCAAGCCAAACAAATCCACATTTGAAAATTACAGGCAATCATATGGTATGAAAAACAATAAACAACCAATTAAGTGAAAAAAAATCAAGTATCCAACTCAGTGCCCGGATAATTAGGGGCATTTTCGCTTTCCAGGTTCGCAAATTTTCTAATTGCCCTCCCTTTTAATACCTAGTCAAAGCATTGTTAGAGGGAACACACCTGAAAGTGATTTCTTGTTACATTGAGATAAAAGGTTATCACTCAATAACTTGAAACCAACAATGTTTACATGTCCCCAATAAGCTACAACTAAATAAATAATCTTACTGAACACAAATATATGCATCCAAGGCAAAAACACAATTATCTTCTTCTAAGCTACAAATTAAAGTGAATTATATGTTGGCTGAAGAAAGCGATTTTTTCATGGAAAGTCATATTTTTAACATAAATTATGTGATGAAGTAGGAAACATGGTCCCGTGAGATGGACATACCTCTACATTTCGAAGATCAGCAAAAGCATGAGATGCAACATGATAGATAGTTAGCTGCCTAACTACAAATCCACGCCTATTGACAAAATCGGCCGTTGGGATATTATACAGCTCTTCTTCGGAAACACCCATCATGACATTTTCAGCTGAATCACCAGCTCTATCCACTTGTGACCAACCTTTTGACTGTTCAACAAGCTCAAGAATCTTCAACATAATAGATAAGTGTCAGATCACTGCAACAACAGTATAAATTAATCTGGATCATATAATAAGTGTGTAACCACCAATGGATCATATAATAAGTGTGTAACTACCTTGGAAGCAATGTCATCTGCTTCAGATGCACCATTCTTATGAGCAGCAATGAGACCAGCATAGCAAAATTTGTTTAAGCCAAGACCAGCGGCAGTCATATCACGAACAATAGCAAGCCTACAACCAGGCAAGCATGTTAACATAGACCTATTTTAAAATCAGACCCACAATTGTTACAATTACTTAGCTATATCCTACAAACTTGAAGCATGAACAACTGCCAGCCATAACAGAGGATCATCAGTGACCCCAGCCACGCTCTAAAGTAGAGCCAATACCATTCCGTCGCAGATTCCATCCTAGCAACTACTGACAAGAGAATAGTGATTATATGTAAAACCAGTGTTCTATAAGGTAGAGGCGCACCTAGGCATTAGGGATCGTGGAGCCTAGGCACGCCTTATAAAAATATCCTGAAAATAACCTAAATTCATATTTGAGTGAAAACTAGTTTCAAAACAATGTCCAAGACTTGGCTTTTGTGGGATAAGTTTGGGTGACATTAGGCTTTTGGGTGCCTTGATGTTTTAAGGATCCAACCAGTGTGCTCTGGTGCAAATTTGCATCCTTTATATATGAACAAGATATGAATATAATAAAAAAAAAGATGGCATCCTTTATATAGAAGTGGTAATAACCATAAGTTGGTTGTACTTTAGATCATACCAGGAGAGAAAAATATAAATAAATGCAAAAGATGACAAATATCATCCATCAATCAGATATCTTACACTCGATCCAATCGCCCAGCTGCTGCACATGCATTCAGAAGACAAATGTATGTCTGCCCAGTTGGTTTCACTTCATTTCTCTTCATTTCCTCAAGCAGCTTCAGTTCCAAGAAAAAAGTATGTGTAAGAACCAGACAATTTCTAGTAGTTCAGATGCATAGTCTTATAATTATTTCAACCAAGTAACTGAATAAGATATGAAGAGAGGTAGAAAAAAAAGTACCAGGATAGCTTGTTCAGAATTTTTGCATTTCCCACAGGTTGAAATCAAGAAATTGTACAGGGCCACCTGAGACAGTGACGATCACAAGCATATACCATAAGGAAAGATCATCTAAGTAGGTAACTATCAGTTTTAGGAAATACTCTTTTAACAATGCTTATAATCATCTGTGGAATCACATGCTTTAAATAAAGGAAAATGAAGACTGTTATAGAGCAGTATAAGTCGTTGTGACGATCTATTTTCAACAAAAGGAACATAGCTATTGCATGCAAGATATATAAACCAAGTTAACCACTCAAAGAGGTGAAAAGAACATTTCCCACCGCAAGGCATAACTTATTTATTAATCCATCTGATAAACTTTGTGTCGCTTTAGGTTGTAAAATTTGATCAAATCAAAGTTTCGTTTTAGGTTTCCTAGGCTAATAATTAGCACTGAATTATGAGATTTTTACTGAAACTTGTTTTTTATTGACTACTTTTGCTCAAATTATTCATTGACTGGCTTAAAAGAGGGGTGATCAGTTAATAATGTGATAAGAAATCGGTAATCATTACAAAAACAAGTGAACTAATACTTTTCTTACAACTTTTGCTCAAACATAAAACAACACTTATTGTTGATCGGATGGAGTAATAAAGGTTAATTATGTAAGAACGATATTATACAAACATTAGGGGACAAAACAAACAGGGACATAACAATGCAAAAACATCTAGGAAATCGATATACTACAATCAAATTCATGAAAAAGCCCCCCTTTTGCTTCCAAAGTAAAGACATTGTGGCTGACTGCACAGGAACTTCATGGGTGAAAAGAGAATATATAAATGTTCTTGGTAATGCAAATTCACTAAAATAATTGCTTGTTACAATTTGAAGTTTGTCCATACTAAGATAAGAGAAATTATAAATGCTCTTGGAAACACAAATTCATCAAAATAATTGCTGGTTGCAATTTGTTGGTTTGTCACTAAGATCTGATCATTAATCCCTCGCAAGTGCCTAATGATAAGACATATTGACCAAAGCATCTTCCCCTTGTCAAAATAATCATCCACAATTGCAAGGCAATTGTTCGATTGAATAACTAGCTCCTTGTTTCTAGAACAATCCTAAAGCACACTAATTAACTTCCATTTTATCAGATTACATTTTTAGTATCTATTCTGTTTTAAAAATACTCACTCCTCATAACCAACTATGATCTCCCTTTTGAACTAACAACGAATCAAAACACCTGCTAAATAAGCCATTCATAACATTAAAAAAAAAAATCATTTTAGAGGATACATAGCAGTAAAGATTCAGTCTCATGTCACAATAAGAGCGGTCAAACCTCAACGACTAGCACCATATTTACAATGTAAGACCGATTACTTCTCACCTATGTTTGAGATTACTCCAAATGCTAAAGTAAAGCCTGAAGGTATTTAATCTTATTGGCTGTTTTTATGAGCCTTAAAATCACTCTAACTCACGAGCAAGTCAGTAGCTTATCAAAAATCACTGTTTCTAATCTATGGAAAAAGATTTGGGTACATCTCGCAACAACATCAAAGAACCATTGATCATCCAAACCGCATTAATTAATACACTCCCCTCCCCCATAACTCTTGAAATCAGCTATTTTCCTAAAGTATGAGACGGAGTTGCAAATGGAAGGGGAATATACATACATCAGGGGGCAAACCCATGGCTTTCATGGAATCAGAAAAGAAGAAAGCGTCCTCCAATCGAGCCCCCTTCATGGCTCCCGCAATCAGAGAATGGAACACATCCCTAGTAGGCTGGACAGCGTCAAGTAGCATATCATCATAGACATCCCGCAGCAAATAACTCCTAAAATCAGTAAACAAAAAGGATCACCCAACCATTTCGAATCCCATGTCACCATGAATCACAATCCAATCCATACGACTATCAAGCCAATCGGGAAATAAAAACGGATAAAAAAGTGAGGAAAACCTGCGCTTGGCGGTGAGTGAGCTCATAACAGTGTTGTATTCAGCAGCATTTTTGGCGTAGTTCCTCTTCAAGTAAGCTTCCGATTGTGCGGTGAAGTGGCGGCGACCAAAAGCTCGGAGGAGCGACCTGTGATGCCCTAAATAAGAAAAGACAGAGAAAAGGGTGAAGCTAGATAAGCGCCAGGAGAAGAGCTTGATTTGATGAATTCTTCAACTGGAGAAGAGAAGGTGGGGGTAAGTAACCATAAATGGATTGGAGGAGCTTCATGGCTAGTAACAATGGCGGAACAAGATCAGATGTATGATGAGTTGTTTCAGACTGCGGTCTGTCTCACTGATTCAGAATTGGGGAAATTGCTTCCATGAAAAGTGAAAGCGCAAAACCCTGCGGCCCGATGAGAGGGGGTGGCGGCTCCAATCGCCTTCTCTGTTCACTTCTTGCGGCTCGGAGTATTGAGAAGGTTATTTTCACCCGTGAAAAAAAAAAAAAAAAAAAAAAAACTCAAAATAATACCAACTATGAAATATGAAAAAAAAAAAAGAATTACGAACTAAAAAAAGTCTTAAAATAATACAAACTATTTATTTATAAACTAAAAATAATACAAACTTTAAAACAACCAAAAATAATACAATCAATGAAATTTTGACTTAAATAATCCAAACTTTTTAACTTAAATTATGATGAAGTAATTTGGTCCAAAGGTCGAAGGTCTTTGGACTAACTACTAAATGTCCTAAAAACTTTTCTTTGCTGGTAAATGGTCAAAAAATTTTCATAATACCCCTTTTACCCCTGTTTTAATTTTACCCCAAACCCCTTTCTCCTTCCCCTTAGATCTGAAATCAGATCTGTCGTTCTTTCATTCTTTCTTTCCCTTTCCCAGTTCCCTCCCGTCGCTGCCTTCGCCCGACTCCCTCCATCGCCGTCGATGCGCCGCCCCGCTCCCTCCCTCGCCGAAGTCGCCACCCTCGTCGGAGTCGTAAGCCACTCAATTTGATGGCCCCAAAGCTCACACCCGTCACCGCCCTCACACAGCCGCGCTCGATGGCTCCCGTCGCCGCCGCCCTGGGAACGTGCTTCCTGTCTGCGTTCTCGTTGAAGATCGTTCTCCAGATCCACGAAGAGCTGCATATTCGCCTGCTCTCGCTCAAAGCGGCCGGTTTCATCGGCGAAGAGGTCCTCAGCGACGTTGAGAGGCTTTGTGCCGCTCCATACGCCGTTGCAGCAACGGCTTCCGGTTTTCAGACGGCGTCATCGATCTGGTTCGCTGCGGCCGCACCATCAACAGGTGGATCTTGACACCGGTGCTCGAGTTTCTGTTGTTTGAAGCCGAAATCTAGACGATGATAGATGTGATTGCTTCTGATAATTATATATCTTTTCTTCCCCATTGTTGTTTCGATTACAGTAGCACGAGCACTAATAGATGAGAAACCTGCACGAAAAATTTCAATTTTTTGTAACTATATCTGAGTTTCGAGTTTTAATTGACGATGCGATGTGGAAGATTGAATTGATTTTAGAGGGTTAAATTGATTCTAAAATTTAATTAGGGATCGATTAAGTGGATTTGATAGATGTGTTAAGGAATTGATGATGGTGGAGCATTTAACGAGACTTACAGTGAAGAAGAAGATGAGCAAAATTCGTAAATTAAATGAAAAATCAAAGTGGTTGATGATCCTTTGATTAAAGTGGCTAATGGAGCAATTTGGAATATAGCTCTAGGAATAGGAGATGATTTTGAGAAGTACTGATTTATGGGTTCTCAAAATGTTGTTACTGTTTGATGCTCCCTTTGATTAAAAAATATGCCGAGTGGAATTAGATAAAAGTGGCTTTGTGAGAAAGATTATGTTTTAATTTAATTTACACTTTAATTACATCCCATTTGGTGGTTTTGTAGGCAAATTCCCTTTGATTACAGTGTTTATGACGCTGTTTTTATTTTGGTTACAGTGTCTATGGCCTTGTTTTTCTTTGGTTACAGTGTCTACGACCCTGTTTTTTTTATATTGGTGACAGTGTCAATGACCTTGTTTTTATTTTGGTTACAGTTTCTATCAGTCTATGACTATCTTACTCATTCATATATTGGAAGGGTTTTCATTTGGTTACAGTGTCTATTATTCTTCTTTTATAGTGGTGACAGTGTTTATGACCTTGTTTTTATAGTGGTGACAGTGTCTATGACCCTGTTTTTATTTTCATTATAGCGTCTATGATTCCCTTACCCATTCATTTATTAGAGGAGAACTGTCAAAACATGTATTTTGGCTTCTCATTAGCCCCTATAGGTTTTGTGCCTCCCTTTTCGTAGGGTTTTCCTTTGATTACAATGTCTTTGAGCCTTTTTTCATAGTGGTGACAGTGTCTATGACCCTGTTTTTATTTTGGTTACAACGTCTATATGGTTTTCCTTTGATTACAGTGTCTATGACCTTTTTTTCATAGTGGTGACAGTGTCTATGACTTGGTTTTATAGTGGTGACAATGTATATGACTCTCTTACCCATTCATACATTGAAGGAGAAATGTCCACCTAATGTCTTTTGGCTTCTCATTCGCCCCATTAGGGTTTGTGCTTACCTTGTCCTAGGGTTTTCCATTTGGTGACAGCAATCATCTCTTAACGACGTAATGTACTTAACATTTTAGGGTTTAGGGTTTAGGATTTAGGGTTTAGGGCCTTGGCTCTAAACCCTAAAGACTTAACCCTAAACCCTATACCATACTGTACATCACATGTTCTTTTGGCTTCTCATTAGCTCCTTTAGGGTTTATGCTTCCCTTTTCCTAGGGTTTTCCTTTGATTACAGTGTCTATGAACCTTTTTTCATAGTAGCGACAATGTCTATAAAGCTGTTTTTATTTTTGTTACAGCGTCTATAGGGTTTTCCTTTTGATTACAGTGTCTATGGCTTTGTTTTTATAGTGGTGACAGTGGCTATGACACTGTTTTTATTTTGATTACAGTGTCTATGACCCTCTTACCCATTTATGTATTAGAGGAGATTTGTCATCACATTTATTTTGGCTTCTCATTAGTCCCTATAAGGCTTGTTCTTCCTTTATGATATGATTTCCCTTTGATTACAGTGTTCATGACCATGTTTTTATAGTGGTGACAGTATGTATGACTTTATTTTTTTTATAGTGGTTATAATAGTAGTTACATTTTTAATTTTTTTTATTGTGTTGACACTAATTTAAAAAAATCTAAAAAACTAGAAATTAGAAATTAGAGAAGAACTGTCACCACATGTATTTTGGCTTCTCATTAGCCCCTATAGGGTTTGTGCTTCCCTTTTTCTAGGATTTTCTTTTGATTACAGTGTCTATGAACCTTTTTTCATAGTGGAGACAATGTTTATAAAGCTTTTTTTATTTTGGTTACATTGTCTATAGGGTTTTGCTTTTGATTACAGTGTATTTGCCCGTGTTTTTATAGTGGTTATAGTGTCTATGATCCTATTTTTATTTTGCTTACAGCATCTATGACCCTCTTAACCATTCATATGTTTTAGGAGAATTGTCACCACATTTATTTTGGTTTCTCATTAGCCCCTATAAGGTTTATACTTCCCTCGTCCTAGGGTTTTCCTTTGGTTACAGTGTCTATGAACCTTTTTTCATAGTGGTGACAGTGTCTATAAAACTGTTTTTATTTCGGTTACAACGTCTATAGGGTTTTCCTTTTGATTACAGTTTCTATGACTTTGTTTTTATAGTGGTGACAGTGGTTATGACACTGTTTTTATTTTGATTACAGTGTCTATAACCCTCTTACCCATTCATCTATTAAAGGAGAACTGTCACCACATTTATTTTGGCTTCTCATTAGCCCCTATAGGGTTTGTTCTTCACTTATCCTAGGGTTTTCTATTTGTTGACAACAATCATTTCTTAACGACGTACTGTACTTCACATTTTAGGGTTTAGGGTTTAGGATTTAGGGTTTAGGGTCTTGGCCCTAAACCCTAAAGACTTAACCCTAAACCCTAGATCATACTGTATATCACATGTTCTTTTGGCTTCTCATTAGCCCTATAGGGTTTGTGCTTCCCTTTTCCTAGGGTTTTCTTTTGATTACAGTGTCTATGAACCTTTTTTCCATAGTGATGACAGTGTCTATAAAGCTGTTTTTATTTTGGTTACAACGTCTATAGGGTTTTCCTTTTGATTACAGTGCCTATGACTTTATTTTTATAGTGGTGACAGTGGCTATGACACTGTTTTTATTTTGATTACAGCGCCTATGACCATTTTGTCATAGTGATGACAGTGTCTATGACCCTGTTTTTATTTTAGTTACAACGTCTATAGGGTTTTTCTTTGGTTACAGTGTCTATTACCTTTTTTTCATAGTGGTGACAGTGTCTTTGACCTTGTTTTTATTTTGGTTACATCATCTATGACCCTCTTCGGCTCTTACTCATTCATATATTAGAGGAGAACTATCACCACATGTATTTTGACTTCTCATTAGCCCTATAGGGTTAATTTGTGCTTCCCTTATCCTAGTTTTTCCTTTGATTACAGTGTCTATGACCCTGTTTTCATAATGAAGACGGTGTCTATGACCATGTTTTTATAGTGGTGACACTGTCAATGACACATACGGTGACCACTACGGTTAACAACATGTGTCACGATGAAATTATCTCCAAGAAAAAAAAATATAATACCAACTAGTGTCACCAACAAAAACTATTACAAGTTTCCTAGCCTAATTTAATTTAGGGGTATTTTTTTGAGTTCAAAGTTCATTTTTGTATTATTTTTAGTTGAATTTAAAGTTTGTATTATTTTTGGTTTATAGGTGGATAGTTTGTATTATTTTGATACTTTTTTTAGTTCGTATTATTTTTGGTTCCTATGTAATAGTTGGTATTATTTTGAGTCATTTTTCCTAAAAAAATTGACAAAAAATAATACTCAGTATCAACCTTAAACTAAAAATAATACGAACTATAAAATTGACAATTAGAGTCCCATGGTGACTGGCGAAACGGATGCGGTGATGGCAATCAACCATACTTGAGAATTTGTATGACGTGGAATTGTTGCGGAGCCGGTCGAGATAAGTTCCGTAGGGCTATCAAGTACTTGGTGAAGAAACATAAGATTGATGTTTTGGCTATCTTCGAATCAAAAATCTCTGGGTTGAGGGCTAAACAAGTCTGTGATCGGATAACCATTACGGGTTCGTATTATTTTTAGTTCATATGTGATAGTTGGTATTATTTTGGTTTTGGAGGTAGATCTGTAGGTGTAAATGCTACTTGATGTTGCCATATCCATTTCATCTTTGCTAGAATGAAGCAATTTTTGGATTTTGCATTATATTTTATGTGCATTTATTTTACATATAAAATCAGAACTACCGATGAGACGATGAAACACCTTAATTGATTGTTTTTTAGGGTTTTATATTATGTATTCATTAAAATAAGAATCGAATTCAAAACTGCTCATGGAGTATTGGTAGAGAAATGGAGTTTCTATAATTTTGCCCTGCACACATTAACTTCTATGAAGAAAGTTAAAATAAGAATCAAGATGTACCTTTGCTTTGGTTACATTATGAATGTATATGGATTATTTATTGATTCTTTTAGAACTTGTTACTCGGGATTGTTAAATGTCTTGACTTAATTTGTTGTGTCGATTATGTTCTTTGTGCATCTAATTAGTACCAAGTTGAGTTTGAAGTTTGAAGCAAGTATATACTCTTTTTTCTTATATGTCACATGACTTCGGATATGATTCGTTTCATTTTTTAGAATATTTTGGTATAAAATTATGGTTTAAGAACTGGCTAACTAGAATTCATTTGCTTCTGTTGAGAAACTCACTATACCTAGAATTCATTTGCTTCTAATATTGATGTTGGGTTTTTGGGTGCTCTTCTCATTGTCCTCGTCATATTTTTATCAAATGTTAGTAATTTTGTAATAACGGCACTGCATTAATGTTTCTCGTATGATCACCCAACAACTATCTGGATCTCCCTTGAAATTCCAATAATTTAGTTGATTGATGGTCTCACCAGGCTTGCTAGATTATGCTTACATAAACTCTCTTAGCAGAAGTCTGAAACTGTTCTGGCCAGTGTTATGTTGTTAGTCCTTAATATTATTCTATTCCCTCCCACATGCATAGTAAAATTATCAAATGTGAGATTTATTCTAATTGTAAATAGATTCACTTTATTTTTACTCATATTTGGTTTTGATGAAACCACATTTGAAAAATAGTACTCCCTCCACGTCACCGTGGGAGAGGTGAGCCACGTGTCTTGGTTCGGTAGGTCAACGGTCTTACCTAGAGCTCCCCCCCCCCCCCTCTTTCTGCCATATAAATATTCCTATCCTAATGGGGGGAACTTCAACCTGTGTCGCGGAGACCTATGACATTCGGACGGTCTTACCTGGGCTCACTCACCGTGGTCCGCGGATGACATGAGATCAGTGCCGCCGAGCCTTATTTTTGACTCGTTCCATCTCCCGGGCGTTGATTCCACCAATGCCCTTCGGATAAGAGGGATCCTGTTGTAGGACAGAGGAAGGAGACAAGATAGATTACGATTCTCGGGGACCCAATGTCCAATACCTGTATCTGCATTTCTGGGTGTTCGGGGATTGATTGCGGACGAGCAGGTATTACTTCCTTGATTCTTTCCCTTTCTATTCACAACTCGGAACTCTCCTCTTTGTTTTCCGAAAAAAGCCATTTGTTTAGAGAGTATCTTGGTTTTTATAGTGACTGCACATCTCCTTTTCTGGATAGGGCGTTTCATGCTTACGACCATTTGTCGTCTTTCTGCCGCCATGTGTCTTCCGGGGGAGGACACGTGGGTGGGGGGCATGTTTGACACTTCACCGGGTTTGCATGTAATTTGTGTCCGCGGTCCTTCTATCAGATTCATCCGCGATGGGTCCTTCTGGCCTTTTTCATCCTTTTTACCTTTTTCCACTTCCTGCTATTTTTGGGCATCATCACAGCTCCTCGGGCCGTGATAGGAGGCGAATGACCGTGCTACGGTTCGACCCCATTTCTCTGATCCCATCGTCTTTGGCGTTTTTAGGGTAGGAAGTGGAGGAAGGGATCTCGTTGGGCCCAAGTGGGTTTAAATGGGCATGTTCTCATTAGACCTGTTTAACTAATTGATGGGCATCGGGGGCCCGACACGTGCGTTGATGGTGGAGGATGTGAAACGACGGTAAAAAAGATCTATAAATAGAGGTCTTCCTCACCCCTTATTTTTACCGTCTCTTGTTTTTACAGTCTTCGCCTCTTCCTACCCGATTCAGGTAAGAATGCTTTCTTCTGCTCTTTTTCCGCGTCCCTCCTTTTATGTTATTGGTCTTCTTTTGCTTTTTATTTCTTTCGACTGCGGATCTGGTGTGAGCTTCCTTGGTGTGCCTTTTATTTTTCTTTGGTTTCTAGGTCATCCCCTTAGTCATCTCTTCATAGGGTCCCCAAACTTGGTCTCGCTATGTCGAATTCTCAAAGCAGCTTTGGTAGCGTTCATGTCGTCGACAAACCTATTCTTCCCGGGAAGCCGGAAGGTAAGCTTCTCATGGGGGGACATTGCCGTTCCTGAGGAGGTCACCATTCACCGGCCCAAGACTCATGCGGACCCATCTTTCTACTCCTCTCCCGACCGCGCGCATGACGAGCCCTCCTCCCCAGCGGGTTCCGCCTCTTCGCGATCCGGTGGGGATGCTTCGTCGTCGGGGTCCGATTCGATTCTAGAATCCCCCGAGTCCCAACACTCTTATAAGGACTGGGATACTCGGACTGACTTGCCGTTCGGGCCTGTCTTTATCCCGGCCGAACGTTGTTCCTCCACGGTATTAGGGGACTTTCGTCCAGTACTCTATGACGAGGGTGTCCTAGCGACGTGCCCCTTTAGGGGGGACTTCCAGCCTTCCCCCGCGGGGCCCGTTCCGGTTGTTTTGCCGCAAAGGGTAATTCCTATTGCTCCGCCCAACGCCCAAGATTGCGGTGAAGGCACTTTTACCACTCTGGAAGATTTGAATTATATTGCGTGGGTCTTCCCTTGGCCGGAGGGGGTGGTGTTGTGCCTTCCCGCGGAGATCGGAGGGAGCCTGGATGCCTACCCGGGCTGCTTGATTGTTTATATTGAGAGCCTGGTTCAGGAGTTTAGACTCCCTCTTCACAACTTGTTCAAGCGTTATTTGAAGGCTTGTGGCTTGAGCCCTGCCCAACTAGTGCCTAACAGCTGGCTCTTCTTTACCTCATTTGTTATACGTTGCTTAGAGGCCGGGGTTCAACCTACTCTGAGCCTCCTCTGTAATATGCTCACTTTGGGTCATGGGAGTATCCACAAGAACTTCTATCAGGCTAAACTTAGCGTCCCGATAGTAGAGCGGAACACCAGTAAGCCGGATTGGAGGCATAAATGGTTCTTGGTCCGGGACCCTTCCCGACACGTCCTGAACTTCCATACCGAGCCTCGCCACTACACTCGCATGAAAAGAAGACCCGTGGACGATTTGAAGGAGATAGAGCGGAATTTCGCCGTTGAGACGAAGCCCTCCTGGCGGGACGTGATGTCCCCTTTGAGGTTGGAGATTGTTGGCCTGAGTCTGCCCCATTCGTGGATAGGTCGTGGTGGATCCGTTGAGAATTTATATTTGTTTGCTTATCCTCTTTGTTCATTTTGTGCTCAAGCTCTTTTCCCCTTTTTGCAGACGCTCCGGGATTGAAAGCTATGGTGGATGCCGTGAAGAGCTCCGCTGCTCCGGCCTCGTCGTCGAAAAGGAAGATGCCTTCCGACGTGATGAAAGTCTTGAAGCTCCCCAAGACATCCGCCCTTAAGCCTAAGCCCAAGAAGGCGGCGAAGGAAAAAGTATTGCCTCTCGTTCTCTCATCTCCTGCCCCGCAAGTGGAGAGTGTTCCCCAGGTGATAGACGTTGATGCCTCTCCTATTGCTGAGATCCCTCCCCACATTTTGATAACCCTAGTGGCGCCCCGGCTGACCTCTCCTCTGGAGGCAGGGACCTCCAGGTCCAAGCCGAAGAAAAAGAGTCTGTGTCCCTATCCCACCTGGGAAGGGGTTGAATGGGACTCGACGGTCTTTCATGTAGTCGCGCAAATTCGTCCCGCTTATCGGATGCCGGGTTTCGACGCTAAGGTCTGCAACCAGCTTGCTTTCCCCCTGAGCTTGGGGCGCCGAAACTGCGGTACTTGGATCAGTTAACCGATGAGCAGTTCACGATTGAGCAAGAGCACTGGTGTAACTGGGTAAGTGTACTGAGTTTGTTGTTTCGATTGTATGTTTTGTTCAACCTGTTGGTATTCTGACTCTGAGCGAGTCATTTATTTTTCCCCTTCTTATGGCTAGGGACGCGCGTTCACTCACAGTTAGGGGTGGAATTGGTACATTACCAATTCATTTTTCCGTTTATCATGTACCAACCAATTTAAATTGATAATCGTAAAACTCATACAATTACCAACCACCGAAGGGGTTGTACCAACTTAATTGGTTACCAATTAAGTTGGTTGGTACGTGTTGGTAATGGTAATTTAATAACTTTTGAGTGTTGAGAAAAAACATGCAAATACAATACAACTTAATTAAAACATATAAATTATTCCAACGCTTAGTTTTTCGTCCGAACCGACTACATTTGAGGACGAAAGCAACATAAAACTTTAAAGTTATTATAAAGTGTTTAAGCACTAAAGCAAAAGCAATATAGTAGTAGGAAGGTATTATTCCGACACATGCTATAGGTTTTCGTCTTAATCGAGGTCGAGTTAGTATTCCTCTCTTAATTAAAAACATTTTCTGAAGAAAAAAAAAGTTAAAAAAATAAAAACAAAAGTTAAAAACTTAAAACAATTATAAAATACATTAAAAAAATAAAAATAAAACTAGATATAATTGGTTTGGTAGGAATTGGTTGGTATTACCGTACCAACCAATTTCAAATTGGTTGGTACGGTAATACCAACTTTGTCATTCTCATTACCGTTACCGTACCAAGTTTTGGAACTTGGTTCGGTTTACCGAACCAATTATATTGGTAACCAATATAATTGGTTACCAATTATGTTGGTTCGGTTGATACATGTTGGTTTGGTTTTCATGGTAATTTTTCCCTAGCCCTACTCACAGTGGCTGGGGAAGGCATTTGTGCTTGATTCACCACGCTCGGAGCCTCGAAGACAGCTTGAAAAAGATGAAAGAAAAACTAGTGGAGATCGGGACGCCTCAGAAGGAGGTGGAGTCCCTTAGTCATCGCTTGGGACAAGTAGAGCAGGATCTGTCTGCGGAGAAGGCAAGGGGTGCCAAGCTAGCGGAGGATTTGGAAACAGAGCGTGTCAGGCTCGAGTCTTCCCAGCAGTCTTTGTCCAACCTTCAAGCTAGCGTCGCGGAGAGGATTGCTGATCTGGAGGCCAAGTTGGCCGCGACGCTCGGGGAGAAGAGCAAAGCCGTCATCGAGTCTAACCGGTGCGCGATCGAGCTGGAGAGGTACCAAGCGCATACCGACAACGACATTGTGTTCTCCTGGTTAGAGGTGAAATACCCCAAATTATTTTTGGGATATTTCTTTAAATAATATTATATTATACTATGTGAATTTGGGAAACTAAAAAATTCACATAAGATATATAATATAAATTAGAATAATTATATTGTTCTAATATTATTCTCCAAACATTCTTGCTATTTAATTTATAAAGTTAAATTAAATAATATTTCTTTCCTCTAATTTATATAATATATATATATACACATATATATATATACACCCATATATATGTATAATATATAATTAAATTCATTTTGCATTTCTAAACCCAATAAAGAGGGCCAAATTTTTGGCCCAGCCTGGTTCGTAGATGCCCCACATTTCAACCCAAAGGTTGAGCCCAGGAAGTAGTGCCCAAATTACCTCTTTTGTGGAAATCAAGAGGCCCACCTACTTTCTACACTACGGTAAGAAAATAAAAGATGGAAATTCCCCCATTTCTTTTAACTTTTGCCTTCTTCCCCAAGCTTTTATCTTTTATTTTAGATAAACCTTAGGAGACTTACCCAATTTCACCCAACTAGTCCGAGATCCCCTCAACCTCAAGCTGATCGATCTCCTTCCTCCCTATCTTGTTCAATCCCAGCAGTATAAATAGAGGGGAGACCTCGCCAATCTTCACATCAACAGAAGCCATCTCCTCCTCTCCCAATTCTCTCCAAATCACCGTGAGCAGTAGCTCACCACTGCAATCGGGAGCAACCACCGCCGATCCCATCCACTGCAGCCCACCACCGCCAGCAATCGAGACACTGCAGCGCTACCTTGTCGGAGAACAGAAGGCCGAGGCCGCCCGAGTCGCCCCGATTTGTCGTTGCACTCGCTCATCGACGCCGAAGGAAGAGCACCGCCTTCGATCCCTGTCTGAGTGCCGCCACTGGCGGATTTAGGGGTGGGCTCGTATGAGCGCAAGCCCACCCTAATCCTGGAAAAAAATAAGAAAGATTAACTATATAAAAAATAAAAAATAAAAATGTCTAAATTAATTTAGATGTGGAAATGGATCATAAAGTTTACGTTGCCTGGTTGATAATGTATAAATGAGGAACTTTTAGAGCCCAAGGTTCAATTCCCACTTTTAACATTTTCTTCACTTATTTTTAACTATCTTTTTATATATAAGTTCAAATATCTTTTTAAATCGAGAATAATTAATTTCAATTAGTATTGTTTGAATTCTATTTTAGTCATTCATTAGGGGTTTCCTTGGATTTTTTTTAACTAATTATAAATTTTATTCACTTCTAATAATATGGATAAATCTTTGAATTTTTTTTACATAACCCTTCACAATTAAATTTATTTAAAGTTTAGCAAAACTCGTTTCATTATTATTTAATTTTTAGCCTAAATCTCGCCCACCCCTATGTTACGGGCTGGCTTCACCACTGAGTGCCGCTGCTGTGCCGTCACCATCACCGATGCTGCCCTTCGTCGCCACCGTCGCCAATCGCCGCGCCGAGCCGTCGCATGTGCCGCTTGCAATCACCGCCGTTGTCCTTCGTCCTGCGCTCCTCTCTGTACGTATAAACTCCATTGAAATCAATCAGAGTTATAATAGGCTTTTGTCTAAATTACAGAAACGTCCCTTATGTTCATACTAATTTCGTTTCTGGCCCTAAGTTAATTATTTATTAAGTTATGCGGCCAATGTTTCTAAACTATTTAATTCTTGCCCGTTTCAGCGACACCAAGAAATCTCAAAGCTCCCACGCCTGATCCCGCTTCACGAGGAATTCATATTGGTATAGATATTTAACTTTATAGAATTAATTCAATTTCAAATTGAGTCAAAGTAAAGTTAATTTTAGAAAATATCAATATTAATATTCTTTTTTCCGTTGGATTCAATAGGTGCTAAAATCTCGCCTGGTTGTCATCAGCTGATCATCGAAAGTTAAGGCAAGTGATTTCATTCAAACGCCCTTTGCGTGTTTCCTGATTCTTTTGATGTGCCTTTTAAATTCCTCCGTGTCGAATACGGCCCTGTGGCTAATTTCCTTGCCAATTTCGATAAATTGCATACCCGTCTGCTTGATGTAATATATCTTTTATTCATAAATTGGCACGAGTTAAAGTAATGAGCAATTTTTAAATTAATTATAGTGATATGCGTATTAAATATGATGGTTTGTTTACAACTCGAGATAAGTGAAAGTTGCCGATTTTCTTCTTCCTAAATTGCATGATATTCTGCTTGTTTCTTTCATGCAAACTAGTGGCATGTGATAGTAAGATCCTTTGAATTATCCATCCTTGTCCCTTTTTTTATTTAATGTTGTTATTATGATCACCTAGTATAAACTGGTTATGCATGATAAGTTAAGATAGGCACCATGTGATGCTTAGGTATGATATGTGAAAATGCGCACCACGTGATGCGAGTGGCTATGGCCTATAGGCCTTTGACAAGTTATGCAGTAGACTGACTTGCAGGTTGTGGTTCGTTAAGCCATCGCCTTACAAGGTTTCATGAAACACCATCCCGGAATACATTCTTTGCGGGGTGGTAAAACAACGATCTGATGTAGGTCGTGGTCCTTGTTAAAGGCCCGACCGGTACCACGTAGTATTATTATTATTGTCATTATTATTGTCATTATTATCGATTGTTAAATAGGTGATCATTTCAGTTATTATACTTATCTGTATCGAGTACAATTCCTTTTCTTATCTTATAATCGATCGTTATGATCATCCGAGTCATGTGCGAATTTTTACCCTTATCATTTAGTTTCTACTATAAATATTCGTGTCATTCCCTTAACCTGAGACATACCGTTTTATGGTCACTACAAGGTTAAAGTCTGAACATTTTCCCTATCATTTGCTAGTCTTTATTGTATTAACCATCCTACTTATTGGATGACTGGTGTCCTTCGTACTCACGAAACACCAGACCATATTCCACAGGTCTAGTGCAAGCAGCGGAGCAGGAGAGAGTTGAAGAGCAGGTTATCATTTATTCAATCTTTTACTACAAGTTTTTGAACCCCTAAAGCTTCCGGATTACTACTTTAGTTTCAGCTATTTTGGAGTTATTCCTACTTTATGGTTTTGGTATTTTTATGTTATTGTGATCAGATATTTTAAACTAGGATATTTAATTGACTTCCGCATATTTTATTTTAATTGCTTAAGTTATCATCTTGTTTATGGGAGCATGGTTGCATGTCCCTATAAGCCTCAGGTGAATTCAAAGACATTAGAGTCTGCGGATTCGCTGGCGTTGCAACACTCCTTTGGGATTGAAAAAGGGGTGTTACAGGAGGTTGCGCATAACCGTACTAAGCTGGTGGATGAATGGATGAGGACTCAGAACGGCCTCTCGTTTATGCAGGGCGCGGTCCCGGAATGGCTGAACGAGGAGGAGGGCCAAGATTTTATTCATGGGCGATACCGAGACTACTTCTATATGGGCATGAAAGCTGGCATCCATCAAAGCGTGACGCGGTCCGCGGAGAATCTCGGCGTCCCTCTAGAACCGTTTCCTCCGAGCGAAAGTAAGGAGGACTGGGTATGGAAGATGAGGAGGAGATGGAGTTCAGCGGGGATGGTTTCTAAGGTTTAGTTCCTTTTTCTCTTGGGTGGACAATCGTTGGAAAACTTAGCGTTCGAGTTTCGCGCCTTCCTTTGCTTCTTTTTGTATTTTGCCTTCTGCGAAGGGTATCCGGACATGATCCGCGGTTATGTTTGCGGAGGGAAATACTTCGTCCGTACAAGATCGTTTTTTTGAAAATATCATTCGGGGGGATAGATTTCCCCCATTTCTTCTTACTTAAACAAGTTTTATTTTCATGAGTCTTCCCACTATCTGGGGAACGGTTACAGTAGATAGTTTAGAGCGATAAGGTTGCGGTGGCATGATCTGTTTTTTTAGGGGGTCCTCAACATCTTCATCCTCCGATTTACGCAACGATTTTCGATGGCACAACGAGGACTTTAAAACGGGCATTGCCCAGGTAAGTGAAAACCAGTCATGCGCCCTCTTGGACCTTGCGTGACCTTACGAAGATGTTCCATCCTTGCACGAGCCAGAGTGTTCCAGAGTCATTGCGTACTCTGTTTCGAAGTTGGCCGGCAGTGGTTGCAGTCGTCAAGATCCTTATTTAGTGAGTAATGCGATTCGAGGGTTGAACGGGAGTCTTAAGAGAGGCTTACCATTCTCTGTGTGAATAAGGCATTTTGCACCCATCGGAAAAAGTCTCGTGGTCCATTCCTCGTGACTGAGAAGAGAGGTCTCGACATGTCGTCGACTGCCATTTTTAATTTTTGCAAAGAAGTGTGGGTTTCTCTAGACCCCTGTGACGTTTAATTTATAGGGGAGATTCTTTCCTCTTTTCAGGCGAAGATTTCTTTCCTTTTTACTAAAGATTCCTCCCTTTTTACTCATTAGTTGGTTGACTGGCGCCAGATTAATTATTCGTCCTTCCCCTTTTTATTTTTTTTCGGTGTCTCGGGAAGGAGGAAACCTGTAAAGGCTCTTTTATATTCAGCCTTTGACTATGAGTTTTCATAGATTTTTCGAAAATGACAAAATTTCATATAAAGCATTTATTTCCGTTGAATACATTGAGGTTTTGGAGGTGGGGAAACAACGCGCCTAGCCTTCTCGTCCCCTGACGGCTGCTCGTACCATTAGTCGCGTATTGTTCCAAGGGGTTCATCTTCTGCGCGGTTGCATCCCTCTCGGCAGATGCGGGGTCGGTTCGGGTAGGACACTTACACCTCAAAGTGTGAGTCTCCTTCGTAGACGAAAAGGAGTGAGGAGCCGACAAACACTCGGTTGGAGAGAGTGAAATTTGCACACCCTTCTGTGTACTAGTACATTCCTTCAGTGTCTATTTCGACATCTACCTCGAAATCTTGGCAGGTGGTGGACCAAAGGTGGACGAGCTCATGTGCGTCTTCCTTCATCCGCCCGTACAATTGGGGCAGTTGCAATTTTTGCAACTGTTCTTCCTTGGTGATGAATCGATAGAAAGCCCGCGGCGGGTCCCCGAAGCCCATGGTTGCCTTTTCGGGAGATGGGTGTCCTAAGACGACATCCTCAGGTTCCCTTTCTTCTTATAGCGTCCATTCTTGGGGCTGTGTTTAGACATGTGGCCCTTTGTCAGTTGCATTCACTTTACGTGGACAATCCATCTACTCCACGTTTTGGGGAGTTCGGTTGCTCCCGTGTCTTGCTAGGTTAGCCCGCATCGTAACTCTGGTTCTCTTCTCAGAGACGTGAGGAAAACTTTTACAGCATTTGGGTCAACATTGATCTTCGGACGATACAATCTTTATTTCGAGTCAAACAAAGTTGGTGAGGTAGATTTTCTTACACGTTTTCAAAGCCGTAGCGGGGAACAAGTCCCTAAGGAGAGGGAGTCCGGATGTTGGCGAGTATCCTTACGCGGACGGGGAGGGTTCCGCGTACTCATGATCTGGGTCGACCACGGAAACCTCGTATCCGGATCCTTTTTTTGTCTTGGTGAATCTAAGGACGACCCCTACTCGTACGCGGTTGGAAGTGACGAAGTCAGCCCATCTTTCTATCAACCAGTAGATCCCATCCATGTCCTGGTCGACTCTGGCATTGTGTTCTCGATATGATCGTGAGTGGAGGGAGACCCTCCCCTGGGCATCGTCTTGGGCTAGTTCGTATGTTAGGGGAAGTCGGAGCCGCTGTAGTTGTTCTGCTCGGAGGACGACCCTGTAGAACATTGCTTGAGACAAGCTAGGCTCCATTGGGTTTAGGAGGAACACTTCTTTTGGGCCACTGGATCTTTTTTGAGCCCTCTATTTTTGAGGCTGTGGGAGTCACGGGTCCTGGGTCACCCTTCTGCTGACGGGGATACGTGTCAAGGATTGTCCGTCCTTGTGTCTTCTTGAGGAGTCAGTCACCACATTTCCCGGGGCGAGACCTTACCGGACAGGTGTCCGCCATGCCAAGTTTAGAGCACAGCCCGCTCGTCTTTTCACATCGACTCTGCGGTTCTTCGAGGGCCCGTTTGATCCTCACTGTGATGGCCCATGTGTGGCTCGTGATCTCTAGAGCGCTCTTTTAAAATGGAGGCCTCCCGCATTCTTTTGCTGATTTGAGCCACCTTATTCTCAAGATGTCCGCTTCGGGTCGAACCAACTTGGTGTTTTTTCAAACTATTGATTTTCCGGAGCAATTGCACCGTTTGTTAAGTCTCCTGAGCTACCTCATTCTTCCTTTCCTCGGGTATCCATTTTTAATCAAGCTTCCCTCAATTTGTGCTCGGGCAGATGTTGCCTTTGCGCTTTGAGGATGAGTACGATCGGGTCCTTCCAGAGCGGGTTCTTCTGAAGTCCCGGATCTTACGAGACTTCCCGGTGGAGGTAGTTCATGGTGATTATGGTGTCCCCTATCTTCGCCACGGGTAGAACCACTTTGCTTGTACGCATGGTGTGGGCATCGTCTCTTCCATGACTTTTCTGCACAAGGGGGGAACTCGGTTCGTAGTCCGCATGTTGATTGCCGATGGAGACGAGGTTGATGAGGGATGGGCGGAACCCCACCCTAATGGGCCCCCACCTAACGGGATGCGCTTGTGCCAAGATAGGACTCAGCTAGTCAGGACAGACCGAGGAGAGGGTGAAACCTCTTGTCCCTTGGAGGGCGTTCCCGGTTTCTTCGACGGACCGGGATGGGGCTTTGCTGCCCTTAGGGCTTCAGTTTTCATGTTTGCTTTCCCGTTTTTGGCTGTTTTTCTTCTTCCTGATGACTTCGTAGCCGCTCCGTTTGGTTTGGATGCTTTAGATGTTTCCTGTATTTTGTCGAATAACCCGTCGAAGGGTGTTTGCAACAGCTTTCATAATCCAATCTTGTCTTTGTCCGGCAATTTCGAGGTCAGCAAGGCCTCTCTGCCCGACGCGGAGCAAGCTCCAGCATCCTAGGACTTAACATCGTTTCGATCCGGGAGGCTAATGTTGCGACCGGATGCCCGACGCGGAGCAAGCTCCAGCGTCCTGAGACTTAACAAGCGCTTTGATCCGGGAGACTAGTGCCGCCACCGGATGCCCGACGCGAAGCAAGATCCATTGTCCCGGGACTTAACAAGCGCTTTGATCCGGGAGATTAGTGTTCCCACCGGATGCCCGACACGGAACAAGCACCAGCGTCCTAGGACTTAATAAGCGCTTTGATCCGGGAGACTAGACCTGCGACCGGATGCCCGACGCGGAGCAAGATCCAGCGCCCTGGGACTTTACATCGTTTTGATTCGGGAGGCTAATGCTGCGACTGGATGCCCGACGCGGAGCAAGCTCAAGCGTCCTGGGACTTAACAAGTGGTTCGATCCGGGAGGCTAGAGTTGTGACCGGATGCCCGACGCGGAGCAAGCTCCAGTGTCCTGGGATATTACATCGTTTCGATCCGGGAGGCTAGTGCTGCGACCAGATGCCCGATGCGGAGCATGCTCCATCGTCCTGGGACTTAACAAGCGCTTCGATCCGGGAGACTAGAGCTGTGACCGGATGTCCGACGCGGAGCAAGCTCCAGCGTCCTGGGACGTAACAAGCGCTTCGATCCGGAAGGCTAGAGTTGCGACCGGATGCCTGACGCGGAGCAAGCTCCAGCGTCCTGGGACTTTACATCGTTTCGATCTGGGAGGCTAATGCTGCGACCGGATGCCCGACACGGAGCAAGCTCCAACGTCATGGGACTTAACAAGCGCTTCGATTCGGGAGACTAGAGCTGCGACCGGTTGCCCGACGCGGAGCAAGCTCCAGCGTCCTGGGACTTAACAAGCGCTTCGATCCGGGAGGCTAGAGCTGCGACCGGATGCCCGACACGGAGGAAGCTCCAGCGTCTTGGGACTTATCATCGTTTCAATCCGGAAGGTTAATGTTGCGACCGGATGCCCGACGCGGAGCAAGCTCCAGCGTCCTGGGACTTAACAAGCGTTTCGATCCGGGAGGCTAGAGCCGCAACCGGATGCCCGACGCGTAGCAAGCTCCAACGTCCTGGGACTTTACATCGTTTCGATCCGACAGACTAGTGCTGTGACTAGGGCTGGGCAAAAATTGGATCGGACCGGGACCAGACCGGAAATTACGGTCTTTGGATCGGACCGGGAGTATTCCGATCTGGTCCACGGTCCAAGAAAATTAAGATTCTGGGTTCCGGTCCAAACCTGGGACCAGACCGGAATTTCCGGGTCGAACCGGAATTGGACCGGATTCTATCGGTTTTATAAAAAAATATAAAAAAAAGAGGCGTGCGATGCTTGTGTGACCTACTCCCTCCCGAAGCCGCCTCTTCTATTCAGTGTTCACACAACCTCTCTAGTCTCTCCTCCGACTCTCCATGTACTCTCACGGTGACGCAACCTCTCTCCTCCGATTCTCCGAGTGGCGACTTGCGAGTTCTGTCTCAGTCTCTCTTCTCTTCTTTCTTCAATCTCCATTCACACTTGCCTCGGTGCTAACAGTAGTCCTCGCTACAATCTTTTTTTTTATTTTAAGGGTTAATTGTATTAATATAATATATTTGTACAAAGTGCGGGAAGTAAAGTGCGAGAAATAAAAGGTGAATGATCACCCCTAGCAAGATCCTGGGACTTTGTGACGAGAGGGTTTCTCGACCAAATAAATTTTTAGTCAAGACCCCCGCTATAGTATAGGGGAGTCAGGTTCGTCCTCAGGAGAAAAGTCACCTGTTCTAGGTTTAGTGTGTTTTGTGGTTCAGGGATAGCGGGAAAAGGTGGGGAGGTTGTTGTCGATGTCGACTAAGACTTGGTCGATGTCGAGGGAATGATAGAAGAAGAGGTGGTCGGTGTCGAGTAACTTTGCAGGATAAAAATAATGAAATAAAATAAATAAAGATGCAAACTTCCAAGGTTAGGGATCACCACAACAATAAACATATGCGCAGATCATAAATCACATAAAGATGCATGCTTTATATCAAATAACTTTCGTTATTAACAAATAGGAATATAGAGGCTTTCGCATAAACCCTAAGTGTTACTACCTTTTCTTAATTAGGATCAACCAACTTTCGCAAGCAAAGCCTAATTACTATCCAAATTTATAATTAATTCACTTTCGCTTCATAATTGCAAATAAGGAATTGTCCTCGACTGTCGCAAATGATTAAGCACATAGGTAGATGATAATAAAGACATACAAAATCATGAATTCATAATTCAAACAAACATATCTATGTTGGGATCACCCCAACCCTAGAATAAAGAAAATTAGAAAGCAAACATGATGAAAGAAATTAACTTTAACATAAAATAAACTAAAACTTACAAAACCTTCCAAACGTTCCTCCTCTCTCTCCTCTCTCGCCTCCTCTCTCTCCTCTCTCTCCTCTCTCGCCTCCTCTCTCTCCTCTCTCTCTTCCTCTCTCTCTCTCTCTCTCTGTCTCTCTCTCTCCTTCTCTCTCTTTCGCCTCCTCCCTCTCCTTGCGCCCGAAGACGGCTTTGCTTGAATGAATGAAAATCAGCCCCCTAGGGCTTTATTTATAGCCTTCTAATCCTTGCTATTCAAGGATAGAATATATCTATCTATATCTAAAATTATATCTAAAGGCTAAAAAGATAAATAAATGCAATAAAGGAATTAAATCTAAAAGGAAAAGATAAATCTAAAATAGGTAGAATATCTTCATTTTGATAGGTCTTCCTTCCATAGATAGAACTTGATAGATCTCGGCCAACTCGACTTCCTTAGGCTCCAAGGACTCCCAATTCGACAAGGATTGCTCAAAGCGCGTAACGCGGCTTCGGACGCGGCTCGTCGATCTCGACCAGAGCTACTCGAGATCGAGTAGGATTCGTCGTCTGGCTGGCTTGGTCGGGTGGCCCTGCTCGACATGGCTCGGATCTGGTGGTTCTGGCTCCTCGATCTCGACCAAGGGTACTCGAGATCGAGTAGAGTGCGGTCGAGGATGACTCGGACTGATGTTGTCGAGGACTCCTCCTCGGCATGGACTCGGACTGGCGCAGGGTGGCTCCTCGATCTCGACAAGGCCTTCTCGAGATCGAGTAGGGTTAGCTTGGCGTCTCCGTCTTCGGCTTCTCGACTTGGCACAGCTCGTCGACTCCGGACATGGCTCCTCGATCTTGACAAGGCCTCCTCGACATCGAGTAGGATTCCGGGAGTCGGGTTGTCTCTGACTCAGTGTCCTCGATCAGCTCTACTCGACCAGGTCTGCTCGACAAAGTTGGTCGATATCGAGTAAGGTGTACTCGATATACTCGATATCGAGTACACTTGGCTTCAGCTTTCTGCTCTATTCTTGAAACGCACTTTCCCGAGTCCTCGTTTGTCGGATTGACGCATATGACCATGCGTTGGAAAGCTCTTTCCAAGGGCTACAACTCTCATGAAGATATCAAAGCTTGATTCAGAACGAAGAATGATGAAAAATGGCCTTTTCTCCAGCTGCACCATTTTTAGCTTCTCCATGAGTCTCCTTTTAGCTCCAAAGTGCGTCCGATTTCTGTGAAATATAACCAAAACTTGTGTAGACCTCCATATATTGCAAATAAGTATAAACTACACAGATTCTGTATTATTCTAACCCAAATGTATGCAGAAATTGATATAAAAGTAACTGTAAAACATGGCAAATTAGGCTCACGACAAACACCCCATACTTAAGCTTGCTTGTCCTCAAGCAATACTTTTATTTGTCATTCAGGGGAAGAAATCAAAACTCTCAACATCTTAGATTCATTTTCATATGTCCCTGCAATCAATTACCATCCTCGAAAAGGTACTAGTGTCACAGATCCATGCATGTGCAAATATACAAAAGCAACATCTACTCACAAAAGGAGGGTTATGCAAAAACAATTCATATGTGACAAAGCATTAATAATCAAGAGGACTTTAATTTAAGCTCAAATAAGGAGTAGATTGGTAAAAGGCTAAAGGTGGGCAATTTTTGGCAATGTGGTGCTTATGATCCGGGAAAATGGAGTACATTCCAAACTTTCATACCACATTCTTTCTCATTAGATTCATCACCTTTCATAATGCTTTTATCAATAATCTTGCTTTTACCTCTCTAACCTCAGCACTGCCTTCTCGCGAGTTGCAAACATGGGTGTCATGAAAGGCCCCGGATAATTAGTGCTTTGGACTCCTCACAATGTGTCCCATCTCTCCAAACTATTATCTCAGAGAGCAGGGTCAATCTACCTTTATCTCCTGAGGTGATTGGATTTTCTTTCACTCATTAAATTTTCCATATAATTCAAACAATTTCCTTCCAAACTCCAATAATGATAAACACAACAACCATATAACAATCTCCATAATGTGACATCATTCTCAACATAATCCCCGGATAGAAAATAAGGTAAAGAATGGAAAATATTTAGATCATGTGGAGCAATATATGAAATAAGGCATAATATGGCTTTTGTGATATGCATAAGCATAGGTAAGGCTAGGATTATAAACAATGAGCATTATATGGAAATATAAAGTCCCCCATCATCTTATCATGCAACATGTCAAAAGCAATTTCAAATTTTACCTCCTTTCCTGGTTTTCAAGAAATAATGCACTTCATTGTGACTTCCCTTTACTAGGCAATTTCATGCTATATCTCTAATGAATCTAATTTTGCATCGTCGAGTTCAATATAAGCTTCCATGACATTAATCAAAATTTTCAATGGGGGTCATTTTTCTAAATTTTGGAAATCATGCATGTAAGCACATAAATCAATAATGAATTCCAAAATAGCCATGTATAAGAAATAAACTTTAAATATGCACACATAATGTCAAATATGGCAAATATGCATAAAGTAAGCCCTTCCCCCACCCCATACTTAAACATTACAGTGTCCTCACTGTATAAAAACAAGGGTAAAGAAAGAAACTCACTAGACAGATGTGCAGGGCTTCATAATATCGAGTTAAAATGCCTGAGCCGAGTCCGTTTTTTAGCTTGCATCTATCCATGGACCTGAAAAGTGTAGAAGACATATACCCACAATAGAAAAACTAAAAGTTCCAAAAAAAAAAACAAACAAAAGCAACAAAGTCTCAAAAGTCCAAAAATAAATGTCTATGTACAAGCTCTAGATTTTATAGTCGCTAGGCCGACTTCTCCATTAAGCATTAGCCTGGCTCATCTTTGTCCGGAGGTATAGGTGGATCTGGTGGTTCCTCCGGTGGTGGAAAGCGTGGGATGTCATCCGGAGGCATCATGTGAAGAAGCTTAAACCTCCCCGAGTGAACGCTCCATGGCTTCATCCATTCAACTTCCTGGGCTCCAGTTGGCATGCATAAAGGAAGATATAAAGAAAATATACATACCTCATCATCATACCTCTTCCGATTCATAGGTTGACTTGGTTGCGCGTCTCCACCACAGCAAAACGGTGGAGTGGGAAGAGATATTTCCACCTCATCATGCGGAGCTTCATGCCACTTTGCTAGGACCCCATACTTGAATATGAACATCGGTTGCTCAAAATCATAGGGGATAGCCTTCACCTTGTAAGGTAAAAGCGATCTTGGAATGCCCTGGTCAACAATGTCCAACTTCTTCTCTTCTAGTGCTATTTCGCCGTGGGATCCTTCATATGATTCATCAACAATAGGTAGTAAAGTAGGAATGAAATTCGAGGAAGGACATACCTGGTTGTCGACATTGAGTGGGTAAATTGGCTCGTCGAGAGGAGGGCATGGTCCTTTAGACTGAATGGAAGCCTCAAGCCTTCGGATTTCGTCTTCCAACCGAGCTATTTCCCTTAATCGTGACTCCTCCACTGCGATCCTATTTCTCCGTCTCAAATCTTGATACCATTCTTCCTATGCAGGATTCCCTTCGACAAAGTCTTCCATCTTTGTACCTATGCTTTGAAATCACAATCAAGAACACAAATTAGTGGTAAAAGCTTGGCACCCAGTTGGTACCGGTGAGGTAGGTGGTGGTAGGGTATGTGAAGGGTAAGAAAAAGGAATGGGCTTTTCTGAACCTTAAACACAATTAAACTAGGCGCGATTGATATCTCCCCGGCAACGGCGCCAATTTGACGAGAGGGTTTCTCGACCAAATAAATTTTTAGTCAAGACCCCCGCTATAGTATAGGGGAGTCAGGTTCGTCCTCAGGAGAGAAGTCAGCTGTTCTAGGTTTAGTGTGTTTTGGGGTTCAGGGATAGCGGGAAAAGGTGGGGAGGTTGTTGTCGATGTCGACTAAGACTTGGTCGATGTCGAGGGAATGATAGAAGAAGAGGTGGTCGGTGTCGAGTAACTTTGCAGGATAAAAATAATGAAATAAAATAAAAAAAGATGCAAACTTCCAAGGTTAGGGATCACCACAACAATAAACATATGCGCAGATCATAAATCACATAAAGATGCATGCTTTATATCAAATAACTTTCGTTATTAACAAATAGGAATATAAAGGCTTTCACATAAACCCTAAGTGTTACTACCTTTTCTTAATTAGGATCAACCAACTTTCGCAAGCAAAGCCTAATTACTATCCAAATTTATAATTAATTCACTTTCGCTTCATAATTGCAAATAAGGAATTGTCCTCGACTGTCGCAAAGGATTAAGCACATAGGTAGATGATAATAAAGACATACAAAATCATGAATTCATAATTCAAACAAACATATCTATGTTGGGATCACCCCAACCCTAGAATAAAGAAAATTAGAAAGCAAACATGATGAAAGAAATTAACTTTAACATAAAATAAACTAAAACTTACAAAACCTTCCAAACGTTCCTCCTCTCTCTCCTCTCTCGCCTCCTCTCTCGCCTCCTCTCTCTCTCTCTCTCTCTCTCTCTCTCTCTCTCTCTCTCTCTCTCCTTCTCTCTCTCTCGCCTCCTCCCTCTCCTTGCGCCCGAAGACGGCTTTGCTTGAATGAATGAAAATCAGCCCCCTAGGGCTTTATTTATAGCCTTCTAATCCTTGCTATTCAAGGATAGAATATATCTATCTATATCTAAAATTATATCTAAAGGCTAAAAAGATAAATAAATGCAATAAAGGAATTAAATCTAAAAGGAAAAGATAAATATAAAATAGGTAGAATATCTTTATGTTGATAGGTCTTCCTTCCATAGATAGAACTTGATAGATCTCGGCCAACTCGACTTCCTTAGGCTCCAAGGACTCCCAATTCGACAAGGATTGCTCAAAGCGCGTAACGCGGCTTCGGACGCGGCTCGTCGATCTCGACCAGGGCTACTCGAGATCGAGTAGGATTCGTCGTCTGGCTGGCTTGGTCGGGTGGCCCTGCTCGACATGGCTCGGATTTGGTGGTTCTGGCTCCTCGATCTCGACCAAGGGTACTCGAGATCGAGTAGAGTGCGGTCGAGGATGACTCGGACTGATGTTGTCGAGGACTCCTCCTCGGCATGGACTCGGACTGGCGCAGGGTGGCTCCTCGATCTCGACAAGGCCTTTTCGAGATCGAGTAGGGTTGGCTCGGCGTCTCCGTCTTCGGCTTCTCGACTTGGCACAGCTCGTCGACTCCGGACATGGCTCCTCGATCTCGACAAGGCCTCCTCGACATCGAGTAGGATTCCGGGAGTCGGGTTGTCTCTGACTCAGTGTCCTCGATCAGCTCTGCTCGACCAGGTCTGCTCGACAAAGTTGGTCGATATCAAGTAAGGTGTACTCGATATCGAGTACACTTGGCTTCAGCTTTCTGCTCTGTTCTTGAAACGCACTTTCCCGAGTCCTCGTTTGTCGGATTGACGCATATGACCATGCGTTGGAAAGCTCTTTCCGAGGGATACAACTCTCATGAAGATATCAAAGCTTGATTCAGAACGAAGAAGGATGAAAAATGGCCTTTTCTCCAGCTGCACCATTTTTAGCTTCTCCATGAGTCTCCTTTTAGCTCCAAAGTGCGTCTGATTTCTGTGAAATATAACCAAAACTTGTGTAGACCTCCATATATTGCAAATAAGTGTAAACTACATAGATTCTGTATTATTCTAACCCAAATGTATGCAATGTATGCAGAAATTGATATAAAAGTAACTGTAAAACATGGCAAATTAGGCTCACAACACTTTGCTAGGGGTGATCATACCATGGGTCCTAGCTCTCGGGGTTTAAAACCCCAAAGAGAAGGCAAAAGCAATAAACGGGGTCATACAAGTACCCAAGAGCATCTACAACCAAACCTAAGGTGCGTGCAAGCACCGGAGGGGTCAAGCTTCTAACTTCTACTATTCGCCCCTCCCACTCTAAGTACATAGCCAAGTAGACCCAAGAGGTCTCATCCACGAGCGCCCGATGATACTTTAGGTTGGGAACTGTTCTTCTGCTCCAAGTGATGGAACATCACTAGAACACCAAGGGAGGCAAACCAAGCTCTCAACGGGATGATCGGTATGAGTAAGTCCCACGAACTGCCACTACGGACTAGAATTGATCAGGCGAAGCTCCGGTTGCACAAACTGCTAGATGAACTAGGATTGATCAGGCGCATTTCCATCTTCACGAACTGCTAGTCACGAGAGGAATTGATCAGGCGTGACCACCATATGAGCAGCCCATCGAGAGGCCCGATTGCCCCCCTAGAAGTTCGAGTGAGGAACCACCACAAGGCAAGACAAAAATAGTCCCAACCCAAGGCATGATCAAGGTCCGAGGAGGGGACTTCCCGTGCATACTCGACTAAGCTCAAAGTGGGGCAATGCGAGACAAGACCATGGAGCCAAAGCGGTTGGTGCTTGGTAGGCTCAAATCAATGGAGCCTGGTGTAAAGAAAGGCTCAAAACAAGGGAAGGGGGGTGATCAAAGACACGGTTAGGGGATCATGAGACAAGAAGTGGGTGCTCATCAATGGCCTAAAAAATGACGTTGGTATTGGGTTTAGGGGCATTGACCAAAGCTGAGCAAAGGGAAAGTTGACAAAAGGTGAAGCACGGAGGGACATGGGACTTCTACAGGTGTAAAGGTGACACAAAGTGAAGCAAAAGAGGGCCAAGGGTTAAAACGTTGCTGGGAACAAATGTCCAGGCTGGACAATCTTTTTTGCGTTGACCAAGGGAGGTAGAAAGCAAAATGAAAGACAATTAAAATGGAGGTGGGGCCGGTGAAAAAAGTGAGTGGAAGAGAAAGCCCAAAAGCTTCTTGAGATAAAAGACGTGGGGGCCATCCCCAAGGAAAGTGGGTACAGTAGTGAAGTGGGCAAAGCAACGTGGACAAGCTTACAAGGTGGGCCATAGAAACTCAGCTCTTGGTAGTAATTGAGAAAAATTAAAAGGAAAAGAAAAAAGGAATGAGGAGGCGGGAAGGAAAGCTCAAGTAGGCGGGAAGAGAGCCACGGTTACAGGCTGGAAGTGGGCCCATCTACTGCAAGTATCAGCCTTTGACCAAAGTAGAGCACGCTTGTCCCAAACCAGGAAAGTGTCGTCACCGGTAATTGGTCGCCGGAAACAGGAGCAAAGTGGTGGTTTAATGGCGGAAGAGGATTTTTTTTTACCGGACCAAAGACAAAGGAAGCTAAGAGGGTAAGACCAAGGACAAACCTCCATAGATACGAACTTTAAACTTCTAACAAACTGAATTTAAGGGCATTTATGTTGTTGCAGGAGGATGGTCAAGTATGAAATAAATATAAAATAGAGTTCAGACTGACTTCCCTGTCTTAGCAAATAAATACAAGACTTCCTCCCGTTGTAGTAGAAGGTTGTCAGGATCGAATCCACGAGGAAGCACGTCAGCAGTTCTTAGGTAGCAACAGATCTCACAGGCAGAATAGCAGAAAGACGGAAATAGACAGAAGATATCAAACAGAAGCAAAACAGAAATAGAAGCAAAGACAGTAAACAGCAACCGAAAAGAAAGAACAAAGCAAGACAACAGGCTACTCGATCTCGACCACAGCCTACTCGAGATCGACGAAGAACAGAAAGGACAGAAACTTCAGAAATCGACAACAGAACAGAAACTTAACTCGACCTAGACTGGACCGTACTCGAGATCGACTACAATCCTACTCGATCTCGACAAAGCTCTCCTCTGTATCGACTAGAAAACTCAGAAAGTGTAAATTGCAAATTTTTAACCCAAAACTCAGATTTCCGACGAAATAAATCAATATAATAAAAGACTTCCAAGACCAGGGTATCAACACCACAACGATAACCATGCAAAGTAACACATAAAGGCATAAAAGATCATGCTTTCCATCAAATAACTTTCGTTATTAACAAATAGGCATATAGAGGCTTTCGCATAAACCCTAATTGTTACTAACCCTTTTTCACATAATTAATCCAAGTTGCATTAAGATCACTTTCGCTTCAATAACACAAACAAGGATCACCTTCAACTCTCGCAAAAGAATCATGCTTATAGGGATAGAAGATAAATTGCATAAAAAAGTCTGACCTTTACCGCGTCACCTCATATGGCCACCGTCGGGCTCACCCCAGCCCCAGAAGTGGGTGGACTACTCGCTCTTCATCATCAAGAAGGACATTAAATAACAAAAGAAACTAACTTGCATTAAATTAAATAAAGAAAGCTTACAACCGACAAGACAAATCCGCTTTCGCCTCTCCACCTTGCTTGCTACAAACTCTCTTTCTCTATCCTACTTACTTGAATTGATTGTGAATTGGAATGAATGAAAAACCAGCCCCTAGGGCTTTATTTATAGTCTTCTATTCCTTGCTAGTCAAGGATAGAATCTCCTATCTATATCTAAAATTATATCTAAAAGCCTTAATGATAAATAAAATGCTTAAGGGAAATAAATCAACAAGGAAAAGATAATTCTAAAGTGGGTAAGTCTTCATGTCTTGATAGATCTTGCTTCCTTGGATAGAATTGATCAACTTTGGATAGATCCCGGCCAAATCGACTTCCTTCACGCCCAAGGAATCTCAAGTCGAGTAGGACTCGTCACGTCGACGCGTTTCTGGAAACTGGGTCTACTCGATATCGAGAAGGGCTGGTCGACCTCGAGTAGCTTTCGTTGTCTCGGCTAACTGGTGCTCGATGTGGTTCAGACTTGGCTCCTGGCGCTGTGGGGCTTGTCGATCTCGACTAGAGCTTGTCGAGATCGAGTAGGGTTGCTCGGCATCCTCGTCCTAGGCTTCTCGGTCAGCTTCTCTCCTCGTCGACTCCGGGTGTGGCACTGGGCTTCGTCGATCTCGACCAAGATCTTGTCGAGATCGAGTTGGGTTCCGGAGCTGGGTTGGTCTGGCTTTCTCGATCAGGCTCTGTCGACCAAGGCTGTGCTCGGACATGCTCGTCGAGATCGAGTAAGGTCTACTCGAGATCGAGTAACCTTGACTCTCAGCAAAACGGTGGAGTAGGAAGAGATATTTCCACCTCATCATGCGGAGCTTCATGCCACTTTGCTAGGACCCCATACTTGAATATGAACATCGGTTGCTCAAAATCATAGGGGATAGCCTTCACCTAGTAAGGTAAAAGCGATCTTGGAATGCCCTGGTCAACAATGTCCAACTTCTTCTCTTCTAGTGCTATTTCGCCGTGGGATCCTTCATATGATTCATCAACAATAGGTAGTAAAGTAGGAATGAAATTCGAGGAAGGACATACCTGGTTGTCGACATTGAGTGGGTAAATTGGCTCGTCGAGAGGAGGGCATGGTCCTTTAGACTGAATGGAAGCCTCAAGCCTTCGGATTTCGTCTTCCAACCGAGCTATTTCCCTTAATCGTGACTCCTCCACTGCGATCCTATTTCTCCGTCTCAAATCTTGATACCATTCTTCCTATGCAGGATTCCCTTCGACAAAGTCTTCCATCTTTGTACCTATGCTTTGAAATCACAATCAAGAACACAAATTAGTGGTAAAAGCTTGGCACCCAGTTGGTACCGGTGAGGTAGGTGGTGGTAGGGTATGTGAAGGGTAAGAAAAAGGAATGGGCTTTTCTGAACCTTAAACACAATTAAACTAGGCGCGATTGATATCTCCCCGGCAACGGCGCCAATTTGACGAGAGGGTTTCTCGACCAAATAAATTTTTAGTCAAGACCCCCGCTATAGTATAGGGGAGTCAGGTTCGTCCTCAGGAGAGAAGTCAGCTGTTCTAGGTTTAGTGTGTTTTGGGGTTCAGGGATAGCGGGAAAAGGTGGGGAGGTTTTTGTCGATGTCGACTAAGACTTGGTCGATGTCGAGGGAATGATAGAAGAAGAGGTGGTCGGTGTCGAGTAACTTTGCAGGATAAAAATAATGAAATAAAATAAAAAAAGATGCAAACTTCCAAGGTTAGGGATCACCACAACAATAAACATATGCGCAGATCATAAATCACATAAAGATGCATGCTTTATATCAAATAACTTTCGTTATTAACAAATAGGAATATAAAGGCTTTCACATAAACCCTAAGTGTTACTACCTTTTCTTAATTAGGATCAACCAACTTTCGCAAGCAAAGCCTAATTACTATCCAAATTTATAATTAATTCACTTTCGCTTCATAATTGCAAATAAGGAATTGTCCTCGACTGTCGCAAAGGATTAAGCACATAGGTAGATGATAATAAAGACATACAAAATCATGAATTCATAATTCAAACAAACATATCTATGTTGGGATCACCCCAACCCTAGAATAAAGAAAATTAGAAAGCAAACATGATGAAAGAAATTAACTTTAACATAAAATAAACTAAAACTTACAAAACCTTCCAAACGTTCCTCCTCTCTCTCCTCTCTCGCCTCCTCTCTCGCCTCCTCTCTCTCTCTCTCTCTCTCTCTCTCTCTCTCTCTCTCTCTCTCTCCTTCTCTCTCTCTCGCCTCCTCCCTCTCCTTGCGCCCGAAGACGGCTTTGCTTGAATGAATGAAAATCAGCCCCCTAGGGCTTTATTTATAGCCTTCTAATCCTTGCTATTCAAGGATAGAATATATCTATCTATATCTAAAATTATATCTAAAGGCTAAAAAGATAAATAAATGCAATAAAGGAATTAAATCTAAAAGGAAAAGATAAATATAAAATAGGTAGAATATCTTTATGTTGATAGGTCTTCCTTCCATAGATAGAACTTGATAGATCTCGGCCAACTCGACTTCCTTAGGCTCCAAGGACTCCCAATTCGACAAGGATTGCTCAAAGCGCGTAACGCGGCTTCGGACGCGGCTCGTCGATCTCGACCAGGGCTACTCGAGATCGAGTAGGATTCGTCGTCTGGCTGGCTTGGTCGGGTGGCCCTGCTCGACATGGCTCGGATTTGGTGGTTCTGGCTCCTCGATCTCGACCAAGGGTACTCGAGATCGAGTAGAGTGCGGTCGAGGATGACTCGGACTGATGTTGTCGAGGACTCCTCCTCGGCATGGACTCGGACTGGCGCAGGGTGGCTCCTCGATCTCGACAAGGCCTTTTCGAGATCGAGTAGGGTTGGCTCGGCGTCTCCGTCTTCGGCTTCTCGACTTGGCACAGCTCGTCGACTCCGGACATGGCTCCTCGATCTCGACAAGGCCTCCTCGACATCGAGTAGGATTCCGGGAGTCGGGTTGTCTCTGACTCAGTGTCCTCGATCAGCTCTGCTCGACCAGGTCTGCTCGACAAAGTTGGTCGATATCAAGTAAGGTGTACTCGATATCGAGTACACTTGGCTTCAGCTTTCTGCTCTGTTCTTGAAACGCACTTTCCCGAGTCCTCGTTTGTCGGATTGACGCATATGACCATGCGTTGGAAAGCTCTTTCCGAGGGATACAACTCTCATGAAGATATCAAAGCTTGATTCAGAACGAAGAAGGATGAAAAATGGCCTTTTCTCCAGCTGCACCATTTTTAGCTTCTCCATGAGTCTCCTTTTAGCTCCAAAGTGCGTCTGATTTCTGTGAAATATAACCAAAACTTGTGTAGACCTCCATATATTGCAAATAAGTGTAAACTACATAGATTCTGTATTATTCTAACCCAAATGTATGCAATGTATGCAGAAATTGATATAAAAGTAACTGTAAAACATGGCAAATTAGGCTCACAACACTTTGCTAGGGGTGATCATACCATGGGTCCTAGCTCTCGGGGTTTAAAACCCCAAAGAGAAGGCAAAAGCAATAAACGGGGTCATACAAGTACCCAAGAGCATCTACAACCAAACCTAAGGTGCGTGCAAGCACCGGAGGGGTCAAGCTTCTAACTTCTACTATTCGCCCCTCCCACTCTAAGTACATAGCCAAGTAGACCCAAGAGGTCTCATCCACGAGCGCCCGATGATACTTTAGGTTGGGAACTGTTCTTCTGCTCCAAGTGATGGAACATCACTAGAACACCAAGGGAGGCAAACCAAGCTCTCAACGGGATGATCGGTATGAGTAAGTCCCACGAACTGCCACTACGGACTAGAATTGATCAGGCGAAGCTCCGGTTGCACAAACTGCTAGATGAACTAGGATTGATCAGGCGCATTTCCATCTTCACGAACTGCTAGTCACGAGAGGAATTGATCAGGCGTGACCACCATATGAGCAGCCCATCGAGAGGCCCGATTGCCCCCCTAGAAGTTCGAGTGAGGAACCACCACAAGGCAAGACAAAAATAGTCCCAACCCAAGGCATGATCAAGGTCCGAGGAGGGGACTTCCCGTGCATACTCGACTAAGCTCAAAGTGGGGCAATGCGAGACAAGACCATGGAGCCAAAGCGGTTGGTGCTTGGTAGGCTCAAATCAATGGAGCCTGGTGTAAAGAAAGGCTCAAAACAAGGGAAGGGGGGTGATCAAAGACACGGTTAGGGGATCATGAGACAAGAAGTGGGTGCTCATCAATGGCCTAAAAAATGACGTTGGTATTGGGTTTAGGGGCATTGACCAAAGCTGAGCAAAGGGAAAGTTGACAAAAGGTGAAGCACGGAGGGACATGGGACTTCTACAGGTGTAAAGGTGACACAAAGTGAAGCAAAAGAGGGCCAAGGGTTAAAACGTTGCTGGGAACAAATGTCCAGGCTGGACAATCTTTTTTGCGTTGACCAAGGGAGGTAGAAAGCAAAATGAAAGACAATTAAAATGGAGGTGGGGCCGGTGAAAAAAGTGAGTGGAAGAGAAAGCCCAAAAGCTTCTTGAGATAAAAGACGTGGGGGCCATCCCCAAGGAAAGTGGGTACAGTAGTGAAGTGGGCAAAGCAACGTGGACAAGCTTACAAGGTGGGCCATAGAAACTCAGCTCTTGGTAGTAATTGAGAAAAATTAAAAGGAAAAGAAAAAAGGAATGAGGAGGCGGGAAGGAAAGCTCAAGTAGGCGGGAAGAGAGCCACGGTTACAGGCTGGAAGTGGGCCCATCTACTGCAAGTATCAGCCTTTGACCAAAGTAGAGCACGCTTGTCCCAAACCAGGAAAGTGTCGTCACCGGTAATTGGTCGCCGGAAACAGGAGCAAAGTGGTGGTTTAATGGCGGAAGAGGATTTTTTTTTACCGGACCAAAGACAAAGGAAGCTAAGAGGGTAAGACCAAGGACAAACCTCCATAGATACGAACTTTAAACTTCTAACAAACTGAATTTAAGGGCATTTATGTTGTTGCAGGAGGATGGTCAAGTATGAAATAAATATAAAATAGAGTTCAGACTGACTTCCCTGTCTTAGCAAATAAATACAAGACTTCCTCCCGTTGTAGTAGAAGGTTGTCAGGATCGAATCCACGAGGAAGCACGTCAGCAGTTCTTAGGTAGCAACAGATCTCACAGGCAGAATAGCAGAAAGACGGAAATAGACAGAAGATATCAAACAGAAGCAAAACAGAAATAGAAGCAAAGACAGTAAACAGCAACCGAAAAGAAAGAACAAAGCAAGACAACAGGCTACTCGATCTCGACCACAGCCTACTCGAGATCGACGAAGAACAGAAAGGACAGAAACTTCAGAAATCGACAACAGAACAGAAACTTAACTCGACCTAGACTGGACCGTACTCGAGATCGACTACAATCCTACTCGATCTCGACAAAGCTCTCCTCTGTATCGACTAGAAAACTCAGAAAGTGTAAATTGCAAATTTTTAACCCAAAACTCAGATTTCCGACGAAATAAATCAATATAATAAAAGACTTCCAAGACCAGGGTATCAACACCACAACGATAACCATGCAAAGTAACACATAAAGGCATAAAAGATCATGCTTTCCATCAAATAACTTTCGTTATTAACAAATAGGCATATAGAGGCTTTCGCATAAACCCTAATTGTTACTAACCCTTTTTCACATAATTAATCCAAGTTGCATTAAGATCACTTTCGCTTCAATAACACAAACAAGGATCACCTTCAACTCTCGCAAAAGAATCATGCTTATAGGGATAGAAGATAAATTGCATAAAAAAGTCTGACCTTTACCGCGTCACCTCATATGGCCACCGTCGGGCTCACCCCAGCCCCAGAAGTGGGTGGACTACTCGCTCTTCATCATCAAGAAGGACATTAAATAACAAAAGAAACTAACTTGCATTAAATTAAATAAAGAAAGCTTACAACCGACAAGACAAATCCGCTTTCGCCTCTCCACCTTGCTTGCTACAAACTCTCTTTCTCTATCCTACTTACTTGAATTGATTGTGAATTGGAATGAATGAAAAACCAGCCCCTAGGGCTTTATTTATAGTCTTCTATTCCTTGCTAGTCAAGGATAGAATCTCCTATCTATATCTAAAATTATATCTAAAAGCCTTAATGATAAATAAAATGCTTAAGGGAAATAAATCAACAAGGAAAAGATAATTCTAAAGTGGGTAAGTCTTCATGTCTTGATAGATCTTGCTTCCTTGGATAGAATTGATCAACTTTGGATAGATCCCGGCCAAATCGACTTCCTTCACGCCCAAGGAATCTCAAGTCGAGTAGGACTCGTCACGTCGACGCGTTTCTGGAAACTGGGTCTACTCGATATCGAGAAGGGCTGGTCGACCTCGAGTAGCTTTCGTTGTCTCGGCTAACTGGTGCTCGATGTGGTTCAGACTTGGCTCCTGGCGCTGTGGGGCTTGTCGATCTCGACTAGAGCTTGTCGAGATCGAGTAGGGTTGCTCGGCATCCTCGTCCTAGGCTTCTCGGTCAGCTTCTCTCCTCGTCGACTCCGGGTGTGGCACTGGGCTTCGTCGATCTCGACCAAGATCTTGTCGAGATCGAGTTGGGTTCCGGAGCTGGGTTGGTCTGGCTTTCTCGATCAGGCTCTGTCGACCAAGGCTGTGCTCGGACATGCTCGTCGAGATCGAGTAAGGTCTACTCGAGATCGAGTAACCTTGACTCTCAGCAAAACGGTGGAGTAGGAAGAGATATTTCCACCTCATCATGCGGAGCTTCATGCCACTTTGCTAGGACCCCATACTTGAATATGAACATCGGTTGCTCAAAATCATAGGGGATAGCCTTCACCTAGTAAGGTAAAAGCGATCTTGGAATGCCCTGGTCAACAATGTCCAACTTCTTCTCTTCTAGTGCTATTTCGCCGTGGGATCCTTCATATGATTCATCAACAATAGGTAGTAAAGTAGGAATGAAATTCGAGGAAGGACATACCTGGTTGTCGACATTGAGTGGGTAAATTGGCTCGTCGAGAGGAGGGCATGGTCCTTTAGACTGAATGGAAGCCTCAAGCCTTCGGATTTCGTCTTCCAACCGAGCTATTTCCCTTAATCGTGACTCCTCCACTGCGATCCTATTTCTCCGTCTCAAATCTTGATACCATTCTTCCTATGCAGGATTCCCTTCGACAAAGTCTTCCATCTTTGTACCTATGCTTTGAAATCACAATCAAGAACACAAATTAGTGGTAAAAGCTTGGCACCCAGTTGGTACCGGTGAGGTAGGTGGTGGTAGGGTATGTGAAGGGTAAGAAAAAGGAATGGGCTTTTCTGAACCTTAAACACAATTAAACTAGGCGCGATTGATATCTCCCCGGCAACGGCGCCAATTTGACGAGAGGGTTTCTCGACCAAATAAATTTTTAGTCAAGACCCCCGCTATAGTATAGGGGAGTCAGGTTCGTCCTCAGGAGAGAAGTCAGCTGTTCTAGGTTTAGTGTGTTTTGGGGTTCAGGGATAGCGGGAAAAGGTGGGGAGGTTGTTGTCGATGTTGACTAAGACTTGGTCGATGTCGAGGGAATGATAGAAGAAGAGGTGGTCGGTGTCGAGTAACTTTGCAGGATAAAAATAATGAAATAAAATAAAAAAAGATGCAAACTTCCAAGGTTAGGGATCATCACAACAATAAACATATGCGCAGATCATAAATCACATAAAGATGCATGCTTTATATCAAATAACTTTCGTTATTAACAAATAGGAATATAAAGGCTTTCACATAAACCCTAAGTGTTACTACCTTTTCTTAATTAGGATCAACCAACTTTCGCAAGCAAAGCCTAATTACTATCCAAATTTATAATTAATTCACTTTCGCTTCATAATTGCAAATAAGGAATTGTCCTCGACTGTCGCAAAGGATTAAGCACATAGGTAGATGATAATAAAGACATACAAAATCATGAATTCATAATTCAAACAAACATATCTATGTTGGGATCACCCCAACCCTAGAATAAAGAAAATTAGAAAGCAAACATGATGAAAGAAATTAACTTTAACATAAAATAAACTAAAACTTACAAAACCTTCCAAACGTTCCTCCTCTCTCTCCTCTCTCGCCTCCTCTCTCGCCTCCTCTCTCTCTCTCTCTCTCTCTCTCTCTCTCTCTCTCTCTCTCTCCTTCTCTCTCTCTCGCCTCCTCCCTCTCCTTGCGCCCGAAGACGGCTTTGCTTGAATAAATGAAAATCAGCCCCCTAGGGCTTTATTTATAGCCTTCTAATCCTTGCTATTCAAGGATAGAATATATCTATCTATATCTAAAATTATATCTAAAGGCTAAAAAGATAAATAAATGCAATAAAGGAATTAAATCTAAAAGGAAAAGATAAATATAAAATAGGTAGAATATCTTTATGTTGATAGGTCTTCCTTCCATAGATAGAACTTGATAGATCTCGGCCAACTCGACTTCCTTAGGCTCCAAGGACTCCCAATTCGACAAGGATTGCTCAAAGCGCGTAACGCGGCTTCGGACGCGGCTCGTCGATCTCGACCAGGGCTACTCGAGATCGAGTAGGATTCGTCGTCTGGCTGGCTTGGTCGGGTGGCCCTGCTCGACATGGCTCGGATCTGGTGGTTCTGGCTCCTCGATCTCGACCAAGGGTACTCGAGATCGAGTAGAGTGCGGTCGAGGATGACTCGGACTGATGTTGTCGAGGACTCCTCCTCGGCATGGACTCGGACTGGCGCAGGGTGGCTCCTCGATCTCGACAAGGCCTTTTCGAGATCGAGTAGGGTTGGCTCGGCGTCTCCGTCTTCGGCTTCTCGACTTGGCACAGCTCGTCGACTCCGGACATGGCTCCTCGATCTCGACAAGGCCTCCTCGACATCGAGTAGGATTCCGGGAGTCGGGTTGTCTCTGACTCAGTGTCCTCGATCAGCTCTGCTCGACCAGGTCTGCTCGACAAAGTTGGTCGATATCGAGTAAGGTGTACTCGATATCGAGTACACTTGGCTTCAGCTTTCTGCTCTGTTCTTGAAACGCACTTTCCCGAGTCCTCGTTTGTCGGATTGACGCATATGACCATGCGTTGGAAAGCTCTTTCCGAGGGATACAACTCTCATGAAGATATCAAAGCTTGATTCAGAACGAAGAAGGATGAAAAATGGCCTTTTCTCCAGCTGCACCATTTTTAGCTTCTCCATGAGTCTCCTTTTAGCTCCAAAGTGCGTCTGATTTCTGTGAAATATAACCAAAACTTGTGTAGACCTCCATATATTGCAAATAAGTGTAAACTACATAGATTCTGTATTATTCTAACCCAAATGTATGCAATGTATGCAGAAATTGATATAAAAGTAACTGTAAAACATGGCAAATTAGGCTCACAACACTTTGCTAGGGGTGATCATACCATGGGTCCTAGCTCTCGGGGTTTAAAACCCCAAAGAGAAGGCAAAAGCAATAAACGGGGTCATACAAGTACCCAAGAGCATCTACAACCAAACCTAAGGTGCGTGCAAGCACCGGAGGGGTCAAGCTTCTAACTTCTACTATTCGCCCCTCCCACTCTAAGTACATAGCCAAGTAGACCCAAGATGAACTAGGATTGATCAGGCGCATTTTCATCTTCACGAACTGCTAGTCACGAGAGGAATTGATCAGGCGTGACCACCATATGAGCAACCCATCGAGAGGCCCGATTGCCCCCCTAGAAGTTCGAGTGAGGAACCACCACAAGGCAAGACAAAAATAGTCCCAACCCAAGGCATGATCAAGGTCCGAGGAGGGGACTTCCCGTGCATACTCGACTAAGCTCAAAGTGGGGCAATGCGAGACAAGACCATGGAGCCAAAGCGGTTGGTGCTTGGTAGGCTCAAATCAATGGAGCCTGGTGTAAAGAAAGGCTCAAAACAAGGGAAGGGGGGTGATCAAAGACACGGTTAGGGGATCATGAGACAAGAAGTGGGTGCTCATCAATGGCCTAAAAAATGATGTTGGTATTGGGTTTAGGGGCATTGACCAAAGCTGAGCAAAGGGAAAGTTGACAAAAGGTGAAGCACGGAGGGACATTTCTACAGGTGTAAAGGTGACACAAAGTGAAGCAAAAGAGGGCCAAGGGTTAAAACGTTGCTGGGAACAAATGTCCAGGCTGGACAATCTTTTTTGCGTTGACCAAGGGAGGTAGAAAGCAAAATGAAAGACAATTAAAATGGAGGTGGGGCCGGTGAAAAAAGTGAGTGGAAGAGAAAGCCCAAAAGCTTCTTGAGATAAAAGACGTGGGGGCCATCCCCAAGGAAAGTGGGTACAGTAGTGAAGTGGGCAAAGCAACGTGGACAAGCTTACAAGGTGGGCCATAGAAACTCAGCTCTTGGTAGTAATTGAGAAAAATTAAAAGGAAAAGAAAAAAGGAATGAGGAGGCGGGAAGGAAAGCTCAAGTAGGCGGGAAGAGAGCCACGGTTACAGGCTGGAAGTGGGCCCATCTACTGCAAGTATCAGCCTTTGACCAAAGTAGAGCACGCTTGTCCCAAACCAGGAAAGTGTCATCACCGGTAATTGGTCGCCGGAAACAGGAGCAAAGTGGTGGTTTAATGGCGGAAGAGGATTTTTTTTTTTACCGGACCAAAGACAAAGGAAGCTAAGAGGGTAAGACCAAGGACAAACCTCCATAGATACGAACTTTAAACTTCTAACAAACTTATATTAAGGGCATTTACCCAGATCTGGTGGGAAGAAAATGGGGAGGACAACAATGGGTGTTCAAGCAGATTTGGGAGGGAGGGCAGACGAAGAGAAAGGAAACCCAGATCTGGAGTAAAGCGAGACATTATCAAGAGCATGTAAACCGGGGACCTTGGGAAGGTTAAGAGCAAAAACCAGATCTGAACTATAGGAGGAAGAAGGAAGGAAATCAGATCTGGAAGTCAAGGGTGTTCTAACCTTCACATAAACAAACAAAACTAGCGCCATCTGCCCAGATCTAGTGGAATGGAAGTGTGTGAAGTCCGGATCTGGTAGCTGAGCGCATTGAGCCTTCAACTCTTCATGAAATCGTCAGCTCCAGGTTGAGGGAGGACGAAATGAGTCCGGATCTGGGCATGGGAGATCCAAATATGCAAAGCCTCCTTTGGTTCACTTCAGGTTGGTGACGGGGGTAGAAAGTGGATTTTTGATGAGTGGAGTCGAAGTTTGTGGGAGCATGGAGATGGGGTGTGGATCCATGGTGACGATGGATAGGTGGTGGGGTTTCTTTGGGCAGCCCATGGCTTCCCCCTTGTGGGATAACAATCAGTGAGAGCACTTTAGCTTATCACAGCGGCGGTGAATGATGGTAGTAGTGGGGTGTGGAGTTGATAGGTGGAGCTTTGACCAAATCCGGCCATCAATACTGGTGGTGGAGCTGGTGGTTTTTCAAAAATTTCAAAGGGGGAGCTCTTGGGGAAGAGAGGAGGCAAGGAGGAAGGATTCCAACCTTTGAGAGTTTCTCTCTCTAACCACTCTCTTCCCCTTGACTTGTCTGGTTCCTCGCTACAATCTTCAGTCTCCTAGTCGTCGTCGCCCTTCGTCGCCGCCCAACGCCAGTTCGCCACTACCCTCGCCCTTCTCCACCACCCTCACACTTCGCCGCCAATCACCAGTAGGGATCCCTTTCCCTTCTCTTCTCAGATTTTTATGTATATTTCTAGATTTCAGATCTAGGGTTAGATAAAAATTTTCAAAAATTTTCAGATCTAGGTTTCGATTTTAGGGAATTTCGATTTGTACTTTAAAAAAATTAGTAAACGATTTGAATGAGCAAGCCTAGATTCAATTTTCAGATCTAGGTTCCAATTTGTACTTTATGGATTTTAACTTTAAGTTTAAACTTCAATCTAATTGTAAGTTGATCTTGGTTGGATTTGTCGTTGTTGTAATTTGAAGGAATGAATGGATGAAATCATGTTTTCACTTGAATTTGGGTTGTACAGAAGTAACAAAACTACATATTGCGTAATTTTTTTTCCCATTCAAGTGCAAACAGGGACCATAGGAAATTACGGTCCAACCGGTCTTTCCGGTCCGTGGACCGGAAACCCGGGACCATATTTCTCGGTCCCGGTCCGATCCACGGTCCAAGTCTCCAGAGTTTCCAGTCCATCGGATCGGACCGGGACTGGAATGTACGGTCCGGTCCGATCCAGACCGGATGCCCAGCCCTAGCTGTGACCGGATGCCCGACGCGGAGCAAGCTCCAGCGTCCTGGGACTTTACATCATTTCAATCCAGGAGGCTAATGCTGCGACCGGATCCCCGACGCGGAGCAAGCTCCAGCGTCCTAGTACTTAACAAGTGCTTCGATCTTGGAGGCTAGAGTTGCGGCCGGATGCCCGATGCGGAGCAAGCTCCAGCATCCTGGGACTTTACATCGTTTCGATCTGGGAGGCTAGTGCTGCGATCGGATGCCTGACGCGGAGCAAGCTCCAGCGTCTTGGGACTTAGGTGCAAAAGTAGACATTCGATAAAAAGCACCCTCCAACCGATTTGATTTACTTACATTAGCGGAGGTAACTTGGGGGATCCCTAAACGATAGCCAATTTACACATAGTACTTCTTTAGGTATTCCGCGTTCCATGTCTTGTTGAGAACCACACCTTCTGGTGTTTGGAGTTTATAAGCTCCTGTGTGTATGCATTCGAACACCACATACGGGCCCTCCCATTTTGCGTCCAACTTCCCGCCTTTCAGGGCCAGACGCAAAACCATATCTCCTTTCTCAAATCGGCGTGGGTTAAGGCGTTGGTTGTGATACTTCTCAGTCTTCCTGTTGTACTCATGCGCCTTTAAGGCTGCCATCATTCTCTTTTCCTCCCGAAGGTGTAGTTCCACCTCTAGGGCCTCATCATTGGCTTTAGACTCATAAGCAAGGACTTAGGCCGAAGGAACCAGTCTCTCGACAGGAATGACCGCGTCCGACCCAAACACCAGTGCGAAAGGGGTTTCTCCAGTGGTCGTCTTTGTTGTTTTTCGGTATGACCACAGTACCAACGGAAGCAGTTCTGCCCATCGACCTTTGGCAGTCTTCCCTAGTTTCTTCTTTATCCCTTCTAGGATCTGACGGTTGGTGGTCTCCGCCTGACCGTTGGTCTGAGGATGAGCCACTGATGAGAACTTTAGCGTGACGCCAAGGCCCTCACAGAAGTCCCGAATTCCTTCGCAGTCGAACTGCGTCACATGGTCCGTGATAATGGCTTCAGGGACTCCGAAACGGCATACCAGATTCTTCCAGAGGAACTTTCGGACTTTCTCCGCTGTGATCAAACCCATTGCCTCTGCCTCGACCCACTTGGTGAAATAATCCACCACGAAGACGACGTATTTTAGTTGTCCTGAAGCTGTGGGGAAAGGCCCCAAGATGTCCATCCCCCATAAAGCGAAAGGGCAAGCTCCATGGATGCTCTGAAGTGGCTCGACGGGCAATGTTCGAACGTTCCCATGCCTCTGGAAAGCGTCACAGCTTCGCACGTGGTTCTGCACGTCCGCCTCTATCGTTGGCTAGTAGTACCCCAGCCTCATGATCTTGGTTGTCAGAGCTCTCCACCCCTGGTGGTGAGCACACACCCTAGCATGGAGCTCCTTGACAATTACTTTTCCTTCATCCCCCGTGACGCACAGTAGATCGGGGAAATTAAAGCCCTTCTTGTACAGCCTACCCTCTCGGATAGTGAATCGGGTTGCCCAGTATTTTATTCTCTTGGCTTCAGCTTTATCTGAGGGGAGCATCTCCCTCCCCAAGTATTCTGCAATTGGGGTCCGCCAGTTCCCTGGTCCTTCAGTTTGGACCGTGTAGACTTCCTCGATGAGTCATCGCTGCCCTTTCCTTTTGAACTCGAATTTTGCTTCGGCTCTTGGGGGTATTGCCGCCCCGATCCGGGCCAAGAGATCTGCTTTCTCGTTCATCTCTCGGGACACCGATTCCGGACTGAAGTGTAGAAATGACCTTTTCAGGGTCGTGACCTTCCGTAAGTAGTCCGGTAACAAGCCAATCCTGGCTTCGTATGCTCCCTCAATTTGTCTTGCGACGACCTCTGAGTCAGTGTATATGATAATTGCCCTGGCTCCACGGGCCAATGTGATCTCGAGCCCGGCAATCAGGGCCTCATACTCTGCTTCGTTGTTGGTCACCTGGAAGTCTAGTTTGTGAGCGAAGCACGACTGTTCACCTTCTAGGGAGGTGAGTGTTATCCCAGCTCCGCAGCCATCCGCGTTCACGGCCCCATCTACTTTCACGACCCATCTACTCTAGTCATCGCCCTCATCATCTTCAAAGCTGGTCTCACAGATGAAATCTGTAAAGACCTGAGCAAGGGTCGCTTTGCGGGGTACGTACGTTATTTCGAATTCAGAGAGTTCCACGGACCACTTCGTCATTCGCCCTGAAAGACTGGGTGAGTGAAGGATTTGCCTTAGTAGGAGATCCGTTAGCAGCTCGATCATGTGGTCTTGGATGTATAGTCGGAGCCTTCTAGCCGCGAAAACTAGACATAAAATCACCTTTTCTACCGGCTCATATCTGGTTTCGGCGTCTTGTATCACCCTGCTCACGTAGTACACCGGGTACCGACTTTCCCTAGTGAGGACTGCGCTGATGGTCGTGCCTTTTGTGTCCAGGTAGAGCTGCAAGCTCTTTGATTTCTGGGGTTGGTGCAGAGTGGGTAGACGCTGCAGGAAGACTTTCAGTTCCACGAAGGCGCGCTGGAGCTCCGGGGTCCACTGTATCGGTCCCTTTTTAAGTGTTCTAAAAATTGCGCCGCCTGGGCGCTAGGCGGGAGGGCACCTAGGAATTTTTTAGCCTAGGCAGCCCTATAGCCGGAAATCCGCCTATGCATCGCCTAGTCCCACCTAGGCGCCGCCAAGACTCTGCCTAGTCCCGTCTAAGCGTCGTCTATGTCCGCCTACCCAACGATTATTCCATTTTAGCTTCTAGGCATGTGATTAGTCAACTTAGGGTTTATTTATCTGCCAAATCGAGATGTATTTGCCATTGATTTGAACCTATATTTTAGCATATTTAGAGTCACCAGTCGGATGCGTACTTTTTGCGTTTATTTACTTTAGTGTTAGTTAAGCACCTCAAATTTGGGTTTATGAGTGATATTATGAATTATTATTACAGTATATGAGTTATTGACATATGGTATGCGTTAAAATATAGAGAAATAATCAAGTTTGTTCTAACTCCGCCTAGGCATCTGCCTCGCCGTTGTTGTAGGAGGAAATCGAGTTTAAAATATAGAAACATAAATCAAACCAAATTCGTGCCCACGCAAATAATTACAAGATTTCCTCCCGATGTAACAACAGGAAGTCAGGTTCGATCTTCGAGGAAGCGTGTCAGCGGATCTCAGGAAACGGATGAATCTCACGGGCAGAAGTCGACTCCAGAGTACTCGACCTCGACTAGGTGTAGTCGACAGGGGTCAGGCATAGTCGAATTCGAGCAAGCAAGGTTACTAATGGTGGTCGATCTCGAGAAAGCTACTCGACGTCGAGGAAAGTTGTCGAAGTCGAGGAAACTTGGTCGATCTCGAGTTCTTGTAGTGAAAAAAACGAGAGCGATCTTGCTTGATCGAGAATCAGTAGTTGACGTCGACCAAGGTTGGTCGAAATCGAGCAGAAAGCAGTACGTAAATAAAAGCCAAAGTTCGCAAATTTTGGAATAAACTATGTATGAAAGAAAACTTCCAAGATCGGGGTTTGCAACAACGATAACCAAACATGCATAAGGCAAGATAAAGAAATAATCATGCAATCACATCAAAGGATCAAGCTTTCATCTTTTCCAACAATTAGACAACTCTCTCAAGAAACCCTAATTGTATCTATCAATTTTATATTTATAATCCAAGTGATTAACCTGAATATCTATTAATTAGGTAATAAACATATAAAAGGCAGTGGATGATCAAAGCACAATAAAGGTCGAATCTTTACCTCAGACATGCATGACTATCGTCGGGCTCATCCCGACCCTAGAAGTAGGTGTACTACTCGCTCTTCATCATAGCAAAAGACATCAATAATAACAGAGAAATAACTACTTGCATTAAAATTAACCAAAGCTTACAACCGATCGAAGCCAGATAACTTTCGCTCTCTTCCTCCTACTCAGCCTCTACCCTCTCTCTCTCTCTCTCTCTCTCTCTCTCTCTCTCTCTCTCTCTCTCTCTCTCTCTAGCTTCGAATGGGAATGAATAAAAACTAGCCCCATGGGCTTTGTTTATAGGTTTTAATCCTTGCTAGTCAAAGTAAGCAAATTCTATCTAACCCTAAAGATATAAATTTAATAAAAGAAACATTTATCTAAAAAGGAAAATATCTAAATCTTCATGTGGTGGATAAATCTTTCCTTCCTTAGATAGATCTTGATAGAATAAGATGAATCCGACCTTGCTTCGTGCCCAAGTAATCCACACATGCTTGGATTGGCCCAACAGACTCACGGCCCAAAAATCGCTTGGTCGACGTCGAGTAAAGTCCTCGATCTCGGCTTCTCTTCACAGCTCCTCGAGTAACCATCTCTTCGGCGAGCTCGGGTACAGGTTTTGGTCTTGGTCGACGTCGAGGAGTTTGGTCGACGTCGAGGAGATGTGTCAGCTCTCAGCATTCTGCTCTGTTCTTGAAACGCACTTTCTCGAGTCCACGTTCGTCGGATTGACGCATATGAGTATGCGTTGGAAAGCTCTTTTCGAGGGTTACAACTCTCATGAAGACATCAAAGCTTGATTCAGAATGATGAATGTCGAAATATGGCCTTTTCTCCATCTGCACCATCCGTAGCTTCTTCATGACTTTCTTTTACGCTCCAAAGTGCGTCCGATTTCTGCGAAATTAAACAGAAACTAATGTTGACTCCATAATTTGGCAAATAAGCATAAAATACACAAATTCACTATATTCCCAACCCAGAATACATATGACGATAGAATAAGGAGCTGAAATAAGCATAAAAACATGGCATAAATCATGGACATAAAATCACCCCATACTTAAACTTGCTTGTCCCCAAGCAATAATTTGGATGGTCACTCAGGGGAAGAATTCAAAACTCTCAACATCATAGATTCATTCTTATATGTCCCTTCAATCAATTACCTTCATTGAAAAGGTACTAATGCCACAAATACATACATGTGCAATAAAGGCAACATCTACTCACAAAAGGAGGGTTATGCAAAAACAATTCATGTGATAAAGCAACAATAACCAAGAGGACTTTAATTAAGCTCATGGTGAAGAAAAAGGTAAAAGGTAAAGTGGTGGGGCTATATTTGGGCAATGTGGTGCTAAATCCGGGGAGAATTTCTTCAAACTTTGCTTTGATGCACTTTCTCCTTTTAATAATTTCCACATCACTCATTCACTCTTTGCTTTTTTTTTTCACTTATATGATTTTACCTCTCTAACTACTAGAAATTTGTTATTTAACATCGGGTAATAACCGATGTCTTAAAAAAAAAATTCGATGTCTATGTTGGGGATGTAAAAAGTCAAAAGTTTTTCACATCGGTCAGAACCCGATGTCTTTGTATGTTATAACATCGTTTATATTTTTAAATCCGATGTCTTTGTTATCCTCTAACATCGATTATAAATTATAACCGATGTTATAACATACAAACACATCGGCTATTACCCGATGTTAAAACGTTTCGACTTTTTACATCCCCCACATAGACATCGTTTATTTTTTTAAAGACATCGGCTAATAGCGGATGTGAAATGACATATTTGCGTTTTTTTATTATTATCGTAGCCTACGCGGGATTTGAACCCGCATCTTTGTGTTTGAACACAACGCTCTACCATTTGAGCTAATAGACATTAAATTGGATAGAATGTTCTTACATAATAGCAAAAAGAGCATGTGAAACTTAAGAAAGACATTTTTAAGCTTCAACGCATATAATATAAGAGCTCAAAACACGGGAGAACTGGTATATTGAATGAAGCTTTTTCTCCAATTCAGCTTACAAATACAGATTAAACTTTCAATGCAGGATAGACTTCAGCTATCTAGCAACTTAATATGCCATGTCAAAGAAAGATCTTAGGAGCCTTAGATATTCAAATAGGCTTACCTCGACATTTCTCAGCTACATTATTGAGAAGAACCAGATTTTTATCCAGATCAGCAATGCATGCAATCAGCTTGTCAACATTTTGTCTTGGTCTCTTCATCTCCAAGGCTTCTTCATATTTCATGCGAGCAGGCATGTTGGCTGTTTTCTGACTGAGTTTCCGGCAATTATGGTATGGATTAATTTTCTGTTGTCCCATAGTTTTGCAATCAGCAGCTGCTTCCTCTTCTCAGCACCACTTATGACGCTGCTGTGCTCATTCTTTGCTGATACATGCTCCTAATTTGTGAAGGAAATAAGAGATCAATATATGAAGCATAAATGAGATAAAAGATCAAAGTATAAAAGATATGGTAATCAATACATTAACTTGTGTGTTGTGGTAAGAGATTATTACTGTTTCTGAAATAAAAGATCAAAGTATAAAACATCCAGCAATTGAACAAAAGAACAAGAGTACCAAATGCAAAAGAGAGTCAAATTATTAGATCACTAACTACTAACAAGTCTATCTCAAAAATAATACTCAAGAAACTGTGAAACAAGAAGCAAACTGAAAGCATAATGTTTTGTGAAATTGCAATAGAGTCAGAGAATTGCATCATCTTATCTTTGATGGTCCAATGAAAATTTAAACATTAGATTAGAAATGACGAGGGTCTTCACACTTACTACAAGCTCCCAAATTGGAAGTGACAACAACAACCACAAAAAAATGCGTAGAAACATTAGCACTGTTGTTGAAAAAAATATATGAAGTACTTATGGGCTCACCATATTAAGGCTGTAAAGTTAGCATAAACACTTCTCCACATTTCCTCTGCTGAGGCTTTCTTTAAATCCAAAATCAAAATGATAATAGCTTAACACAAAAACACTGCAGAAATCTTGAACCTGCGTAATTGGTTTACATATAATAACATGAAAATCGGCATCCCACTGTCTGCCAGTAAGCATAGACACCGTTCTTAAAAATGAATTCTATGTGCCCATAACTACATTCACAAAATTCATCCAACTACGTAGCATCAACATTTGAATACATCAATAGTATCTCTGAGAAGAGAGAATGGAGATATCAAGTCTTTCAAAGTTAGAACAAGATAGAAAAGGAGGAATGGTCCTAGACAATTACTCCCCATTTACCCTGAAATTAAAATCTGAAAAACTGAGTATGTTTGCATTCCAGTTCGTATCGTATGTTGTCTAACTATACATATATATAGACGGTGTGCAATCGAGAAAGAGGGCGGTAATGGAAAACTAACCACACGAGGGATGGGCACCAGTTTGGCAGCAGCTCGGTTGGTAACAGGGATGGAAGGGGTAGCATCAATATTGTTCTCATCCTCATACGAGGAATGGTCCTGGACAAGGACCACAGCAGAGGGACCACTCTTAGCGGCCCTCAAATAGTGCATAGTATATATGATACTATGCACACACAACACAAGTTAATAAAAAACAAATGAAGGATAAAAAATTAGAGGTTTAACACTCGCCATATTCAAGATTGCGTAGCTAATATCACAATGAAATTCATTCAAGTTCAAAGAATCAAAAGTCAAGCAGCAAGAGTGCATAAAAAAAATCTTATACTAGCATGCACATACATTAAATGTTATAAATGAAATACACAGATAACTATAAGAGCCTTATAATAGGCAGGGTTACATCTTTAGCTTAAATCATTTTCAAAGAGTCAGGTTTAATTAAGCTCAATCGAAAGTTCCTAAAAAGGGAAACAGCCACATTACATATATATATATTACTAGTGTCGAAACAGTGGCTATAGAAAACACAATCGGTTACCAGAGCTCTTTCTCTTTTATTTCCTTACAAAATAACTCATGAAAAAAAGCCCGTATTCCACACGGAATGAACACGGAAAAGGCAACACACTTCCACGGTTCCACCACATAAAGATGATCTTTGATAAAATTCTCAACCTGCATATCTCAAATAAAGAATCTCAACCCTCAACTGTCTCATTTCTGTCCCGCCTCAGAAAACACCTTAGCCGTGTTCTTAACATTGTCATCAAAGTACTCAGCAAAAATAAAGCCTAAAGGTCCAGGCCAGTTCAAAAATGCAGGATGCAAAAACAGAAAAGATGTACTTTGTTAAACATCTAAAAAATCAGTAATATGAACAAATAAGTAAAGTTAAAACCTGCCTTTGTATCTGATATAAAGATCCTCCAAATTCCTAGAGTCAGTATGTGTTTTAGCTTGTGGCTGACAGTAAAATACATCAAATGCACTTTTGAGGTGCCAGTCACAGGCCTTGAGTACCTGTAGTGCAGCCTTCACTGCATAGAACAGGTAAAACCAAAACAAAATTCAAATTCTATTAACTTATCAATTGCATCAAAAAATTAGAACAGAGAGAAGAGACAACTAATAGAAATCAAAATAACATCATGCCTATCAACCAAAAGAATGCAATGGACATTAATTGTTGGGATAGATAAAAATCAAGAAAAATGACCTCTCAAGTTATCAAGTAAAATTATCAACTAACAATCACCAAAATATCATCATGAAAACAACCCACCATGCTCATAGCCTCTTGTCTCGTGCTGTTTCACAATTCATTTTCGAGCTTAAGAAACTCTAGAAACTAGAATATTCCATAACAATATCAGATGATTAGCAAATTCATCAAAATATGGCCTGTTTCAGTAAAAGATTGAAAAAGATTCTACAAATCTTCATTTCTTAGGCAAGCATCAAGAGGAAAATCAAATTGTTTCGAAATTGAAGCGCAATATTAGTAGAGTCCACAAAAATTCACAATAAAAAATCAATCGAATCGGGAAGTAAAATAAACAAATTTGAGTTTGGAATCCCAAAATTTCGAACCCTAAACCCTAGAATTTGAGAAGCAAAGAGAGAGCCCGGATAGGAAAGAGGAGAGATATGTTACCTCCATAGAAAAGGGGACCTGCGGCGGTGAGAGCCAGAATACGAGAGGATGGTGCGGCGGGAAGGAGATGGTGAGACGCTAGGACAAAGCCTTCGAAGGTGGTCGACGATGGCGAGATCTAGCCTCTAGGAGGACAGCGAGCCGATGAGAGAGACGGGTCAGGGGAGCGATGAGGGAGGCGAACAACGAGGTGGAAGAAAGATGCTAAAGACGATATCTGGTTGTTGGAGATGTCAGGGTTCTTCAAGCTCCATCGACGGGACTTGGAAGAGAGATTGTGGAGGAGGGATCGATTTTCCGAGGAAATGAAGAATGAAAAAGAAGCGCTTCTAAAATGGAGGGATGTTCAAATGAATTCAACTTTAGGTCCGCGCATTCTAATTTTTTTAAAATACATATTTAACATCCGTCAAATAAATGGAACGATTTCTATGCTTTTATTTACATCGCAAATTTATAAACCGATGTTAAAAAATTGTTTAATATGGCAGGTTTTTCTGACCGATGTTATAGAGCCGATGTTAAATAACAGAATTCTAGTAGTGTAACCTCAACACTGCCTTCTCGCGAGTCGCAAACATGGGTGTCATGAATGGCCCCGAATACTCAGTGCTTTGGACTCCTCACTTGTGTGTCCCATCCCGCCGAACTATTGTTGATAGGAGGAAATCGAGTATGCAAATATAAAATATAAATAAATCACAGCAAACCAGATTCCGTCCCTAGCAAATAATTACAAGACCTCCTCCTGATGTAGCAGCGGGAAGTCAGGATCGATCCACGAGGAAGCGTGTCAGCGGATCCTAGGCAGCGTTGGAATCTCACGAACAGAAGTCGACTACAGACGTCCTCGATCTCGACTAGGGTTAGTCGACAGAAGATCGGACCAGTCGAACACAGCGCAGCAACTCTCGGCAAAGGCTACTCGATCTCGACAAGGAGCTACTCGAGATCGAGTATAGTCCTCGTCGACTTCGGGTTGGGCTCGTCGAATTCCTGCACAATTAAGCTACGACGATCTGGGATCGGGAATCAGTAGTCGAGATCGACCAGGCTTGGTCGAGATCGACGAGGGAAGAAAGTAAAAACGAAAGGGAATAAAACAAATGCTTTGGGATCTTGAAATAAACTTTATGAAAAGGGCTTCCAAGATTGGGGTTTGCAACAACGATAACCAAGCATGCATAAGGCAGAGATAAACAGATAATCATGTAAATTGCATCAAAGGACAAGCTTTCGCCTTTTCCAACAATTAGACAACTCTTTTAAGAAACCCTAATTGTCTCTACTGATTTTATGTTTACAATCCAAGTTATTAGCATGGACCTCCATTAGATGGGTAATAAACACATAAACAAGTAGTAGATGCTCAAAACATGATAAAAGTCGGATCTTTACCTCAATTATGCATGACTATCGTCGGGCTCGCCCCAACCCTAGAAGTGGGTGGACTACTCGCGCTTTATCATAATTAAAGACATCAATAATAAAAGGAAATAAACTTGCATTAATAAAATAAAATAGAGCTTACAACCAAAGGAAGCCAATTCCGCTCTCGCTTCACCAACTCCTCTTGGCCACTCACTCTCTCTCTCTCTCTCTCTCTCTCTCTCTCTCTCTCTCTCTCTCTCTCTCTCTCTCTCTCTCTCTCTCTCCTTCTACTTCTCCTACTGAAATTGAATTACTAAAAATCAGCCCCAAGGGCTTTATTTAAAGGCTTCTAAACCTTGCTACTCAAGGATAGAAATATCTATCTATATCTAAAACTATATCTAAAAAGCTTAATGATAAATAAATGGAAATAAAGGAATTAAATCTAAAATAGGGAAATATATCTAAAAGTCTTTTAATGGATAGATCTTCTCTTTCCTTGATGTATCTTGATAGATCGGATAGAATCAGCAAACTTCGAGCCCAAGGAATCTCAATCCGAGTAGAATTGCGTTGACGCGTCACACGGCTTCTGGAACCGTCGTCGATCTCGACAAGGATCTTGTCGATCTTGAGTAGGATTGTTGTCGACTGGGCTTGGCTCGTCGTCTCGGCTAGCTGATCCTCGACAGGCTCGGACATGACTCCTGGCGTTCGTCGATCTCGAGGACCCCTTGTCGACATCGAGTAGAGAGGCTCGTCGACTAGGTCTCGCTTGGCTGGTCGGGCAAGTCTTCTCGATGTGCTCGGTCCTGGCTCCACGACTTTGTCGACCTCGAGTACCCGTACTCGATATCGAGTTGGGTGGTTCATTGACTTGACCTCCTGGGGTTGTCGAGCAGCTCCCCTCGACATGCTCGGACATGATGTTCAGCTTCTCGTCGACATCGAGGAAGGTCACTCGATCTCGAGTAGGGTGTGGAGTCGGGTTATTCGTCTTCAGCTTCTCGACATAAGCTCCTCGATCTTGGCAGGTGTCTAGGCATGGCTTGTCGAGATCGACTAGGGTTTGTCGATGTCGAGTGTCTTTGAGCTCCGGTTCTTGCTTCTTAGTTTTCTTCCGAAATGGTTCCATATTCTGCAATATTAAACAGAAACTTATGTAGATCTCCATTTCTGACAAGTAAACATATACTACATAAATCCGACATATTCCCGACCCGAAATATGCAAAATGTAAAGAATATGGAACTAAAATATGCATTAAGACATGGCTACTTTGGAGACATCAAATCACCCCATACTTAGACTTGCTTGTCCTCAAGCAATAACCAAACAATAACCAAGACCTACAACACATCCTTCAAGTCTTCTCCTTTGTCAAAAGCAACATCTCAAGTAGTAGCAATGTAAGACAAGTGAATTTAACGTCATCACACATATCTGAGCGATCCATAGGCATAGGCAGTATAAATCCAACCTCACAGGAATAATGTGTTTACACTCAACTCTCAAATGTGTTTAGGCCATGAAGATCAACTCTCAACTCGATTCCATACACAATCTCATAAACATTGCAATTTAAACATGTATCCACTTCGCAACCAATTATGTAAATGAAACAAGAATTATCAGGAGGACTTCGCTCAATAGAAGTCTTCAAAGAAGATTCCATTCGGCGGGGTTGTAATAGGGCTTGGTAAGAAATATAAGGTATGGAATTATTTGGCCATGTGGTGCTTAAATAAAATTCGGGAATCAAGACTCCTAAATCTCCAACACAACCAAACCATAACTTTCAATCAACCAAACTCTCCAATTTATCTCAATGAAGTATGTAACCTTTCAAACTTTCTCAACCTCTCCAAAGTATGTATCTTGCAAAATAATGAAAGAAATAAGGTAAATTTGGCTCATGCACTTTATTCACAATTGCAAACTATATTTTTTTCTCTTTTGCTATTCTCTTTTTTCGATTTTTTTTTCTTTTTTTTTTTGAAAATAAAATAAAATTCCTGGTGCATTTATACGGTGAGCCAAAAATCCTTTTACATAGTATGCATAGCAAGATAAAAATGTAAAACCAACCCATGCTTCAATAATTTCAACAATCCTTCCTACTTGAAATGCAACATAAGCTTATTCTTTCCACAAATCATCATTCCAACCGACTCTAAGTCTTAATTCCCAAATGGGGGTCAGGCTCAATTTGGCTAAGGATATTTTTGTGGAGTTCACAATAAAAGTCTCAGGCTAATGTTCTGGCTTCAAGCAGGGATAATGCCGGGTAGGTAAAGAGAGGATAAAATTGGCTTAAAAGGTCCCTCCATCATTCAATTCTCATCAACATAAACATATAAATGCATTGGTTTTGACTAACTATCACAACATTTTAGAGACGCATAGGAAGAGTAAATACACTCAAGAAAGCAGAGGGATTTTTAATGTTCTCCCTATAAGGCCAAAATTCTCACTGGGACAATTTTTGTTGGATTTTAAGCTTTAGCTTAGGATCATATGTGCTCAATTTCATCACAAGTTCACAATCCACATAAAAACCATTTTGAGGACTTAGGCTAAACCTTCCAAACACACCATAGGATTTATATGATCAAGTCAGTCATTATTTATCATCATAGGACATCTAAGTTAGGGTATAAAACAATGCAAAAATTAAACATGCATATTTTTTGTTTTTTTGACATTTTCTATATATATATATATTTATATTTATATATATATATATATATATATATATATATATATATATATATATATATATTTTATTTTTGCAAAAAGAAACAAGACTAAAGTATGACAAAAACTTAAAATGCATAAAATTTAAACATGAATGCATAACATAAAAATTAAAATTTCACCATGTAAAACCAAAAGCAAGACTAAAACATATGATAATGATAATGAGCCCTTCCCCCACCCCATACTTAAAATTTACAGTGTCCCCAATGTACAAAATCAAATAAAAACAAGAGTAAAGGAAGGAACTCACAGGATAACATATCGAGGAGGGCGAATCAGTGCAGGTCGAGTAACTGGCTGGTCGATCTCGAGTACATGTTACTCGATCTCGAGTAGCTTCTCAGCGTCTGGTGGATTCTGAAGTTGAGGAGCTTCTGTTGGCTTGTCGATGTCGAGTACGTCTACTCGAGATCGAGTAACTTCTGGGCTTCTCCTCCTTGTCGTCGTCGACTTGGCCTTCGTCGATTTTGACTGTTTTCAGGGACTTCTTTATTCCACTTTTCGCGATCCTTATATGCTTGCCGACTAAAAAGTGTTAGATTGCACACAAAAACAAGACTATCCACATGAAGTACTCTAAAAGACATAAAACCAAAACCAAGAACAAAAACCAAAAACTAAAAAGTTCAAAAAGTCCCAAAAAATCCATAATGTTTATATACATGCTCTAGATTTTAGAGTCGCTAGGCCGACTTCTCCGTTTGCGCTTAATGACCATTATTGTGGGGCCCGCTCATGCTTGGCCCTTCTCCTGGATCATCTAGGTCCTGATGGTAGTATGCAAGCTCAGCTGATAGGCGGTTGCTTGCATCATCGCCCTTCTCTTTCTTTTTCTTTCTTCCAGCCCTTAGCTTTCGCAGATTTTCTCGCCACGGGGCCTTACCTCCCCTTAAATTATTGAAAAATTTCTTTATGGACTGAGGGGGAGTAGAATTCATACCTGAACTTACCTTTTCGGACCCAAAACAGAAAAATTTGGGTTTGGGGCTAGTCGATGTCGAGTACTGCTGGTCGACCTCGAGTACAGGGACCCCATACTTAGGTTCTTGGCAAGTCAGTGGCTCAGCAGAGGTTGTCGAGATCGACAAGGTCTTGTCGAGATCGAGTACACCCCTTGTCGAGATCGAGTTGGTCTCGTCGACCTCGAGTACAGATCTGGTGCTTTCCTCTGCTGTTTGCTGGGTCCCGTGGTTGCTGATGCTTTTCACCTCCAGCCATGAAATTTCCTCTTTTGCAGGGCCAAAAGAGAAATCTAAAACCTCATCGCCTATGGTGAAGGTGAGCGATCGATTCTTAACACTAATTCTGGCATCTGCAGTTGCTAAGAACGGTCTACCAGGAATAATAGGGCTAGTAGGATCTTCAGCACAGTCTATGATAAGGAAATCTGCTGGAACAAAGAATTTACCAACCTGGACGGGGACATTCTCAACTATACCTGTAGGGATGACCACTGTATTGTTCGCCATGTATAGTTTGGCATCCACAGGCTCTATGCATCCTATTTTTACCTTCCGCCAGATTAATAGAGGCATGATGCTCATACTTGCTCCTAAATCGCACAGAGAATCATATTTATATTGCCCAAAACCCACAGTAACAGAAAACTTACCAGGGTCAGGTCTCTTTTCAGGGAAGTGGAGTACTTTGCATTCGCCTGCGATCTCTGAAATGGATCGCTTCTTGCTCAGGATTTCCTTCAGAAATTTGACATATCCAGGCATCTCTTGCAGGGCTTCTGTAAAAGGGATAGAAACATTCAGTTCTTGTAGCATATTAACAAATCTGGTAAACCTACCTGCAGTGGGATCTTTCTGTGTTTTAGAAGGAAAAGGCAGTGGCTTTTTCTGCTTCGGAGCTAGATCAGCTGTCGGAGGTACTGCAGAGTCGTCGACCTCGGCTTGCTGTTCCTCGATCTCGACCAGGGGGTCCTCGAGATCGAGTGGGGTGGTCGACTTCGGCTTGCTGGGCTTTGCAGTGGAGTCCGAGCTCAGCTTCTGGTCTATGTCGAGCAGTGGCTTGTCGAGATCGACTAGAGTCTCCTCGAGATCGAGTAGGCTCTGCTCTGTCTCGAGTTGCTGCTCCTCCTTGCCTTGCTGTTTTCCGATCTCTGGCTCGTGTAATTGATGCCCACTTCTGAGTTTGATAGCTGCGACGTGTCCGATTTCCCCCTTAGGATTTGGTTCTGTTTGCCCAGGGAGCTGTCCGGATGGTCGTGGGATATGTGCAACGATTTGACCCATCTGCGTCTCTATTCCCCTTTTCCAGATTTCTAGTTCTCCAAATTTTGTGTTGAAATTCTAGAGCTGATTGTTGATGGTGTTCGTAGCCTGCAGGTTCTGTGCATGATTTCGGCGCATCTCATCAAGGATCAGCTGTAGATCGTCCTTCTTTTGATCCCTTTCTGGATGTCCTGGAGCTCTGTAGGGTGGGTGGTTCCTGGGAGGACCTTGGTTCCACTGAGGCTGATAGAACCTTTGATCTCCCATGTAGCGATTTGGACCCCCAGCATAGGCTGCTTCCCCATGTGTCTCTGCCATTCTAACTTGCTCAGTGTGTGGGCACTCAGTAGTGGTGTGCCTCTGTGATCCGCATTCGATGCAAGGCTGATTGACACATAGATATTTGACTTGCTTGAGGAACTTACGATTCTGGTCTCTGTAGAACTGCTCCCTGACATCTGGGTCAATCTCCTTTGCTGGCTCATAGAGTGGCATAGATGGTGCTGGCCTTGCATAGGAGTTCTCCTCATAGTTTGCAGTAGACCCATATTTGTTGTCATAATTGGTGAGTTTGTCTAGCACACCCCATGCGTCAACTGGTGGCATCGTCAGATACTCATAGCGAGTATACTAGTTGATTCTGTCCTTGGTGACTTGATCAAGAGAGTTGAAGAAAATCTCCTGAATGACGTAGGGTGGCTGTCCATGAGTAGGGCAAGATCGCAGCAGTTCTTTGTAGCATTCCCATGCCTTTGCCAGCGGTTCCCCGGGCTTCTGTTTGAAGGCGGTGATTTTCTGGCGGAGAAGTGCTGTCTTAGCAGGTGGGAAGAATTTATTCAGAAACTCTTGCTCTACTTGGGCCCATGTTGTGAGTGATCTTGGTTTCAGCCCTTCAAGCCACTTCAGTGCAGGCCCAGCGAGAGACCAGCGGAAAGCTTTCATCTTGACATATTCCAGAGTTGTACCTTCAGCAAGAGTACGGCACATGTCAGAAAAATTGGTAATATGTTCAAGAGGACACTCATTAAATTTGCCATAAAAAGCATTGTTTTTAAGTTCTATAAGAAACTGAGTGCGAATTTCAAAGGAGTTTTCAGGGATAAGAATCGCCGATTCAGGCACGACGAGAGTGGGATGCATATAATCCTCTGCAGTGGTTGGATATTGGGCAAGCTCAGCTTCTGCTTGCCTTGCGCGCTCAGCTTCTTGTTCCCTCGTTGCCCTTTCAGCGGTGATAGTAGTATCCTTTGCGGCTAGCTCCCTTGTCAGCCTTGCAATCAGCTGTTCTTGTGTCTCAGCAGCCGCCATGGCTCTTTGTAGTTTAGCTCTAATGTGCAGAAGGCGCTCTGGTTCGTCTAAGCCGTCAAACTCAGGTGGTTGACCAGAACGGCGCATACACCTGTAAAGTAAACTCAAAGAGAATGTGAGATTTTAACTACCTAAGGCGCGAATGATAGCTTCCCCGGCAACGGCGCCAATTTGTTGATAGGAGGAAATCGAGTATGCAAATATAAAATATAAATAAATCACAGCAAACCAAATTCTGTCCCTTGCAAATAATTACAAGACCTCCTCCTGATGTAGCAGCGGGAAGTCAGGATCGATCCACGAGGAAGCGTGTCAGCGGATCCTAGGCAGCGTTGGAATCTCACGAACAGAAGTCGACTACAGACGTCCTCGATCTCGACTAGGGTTAGTCGACAGAAGATCGGACCAGTCGAACACAGCGCAGCAGCTCTCGGCAAAGGCTACTCGATCTCGACAAGGAGCTACTCGAGATCGAGTACAGTCCTCGTCGACTTCGGGTTGGGCTCGTCGAGTTCCTGCACAATTAAGCTACGACGATCTGGGATCGGGAATCAGTAGTCGAGATCGACCAGGCTTGGTCGAGATCGACGAGGGCAGAAAGTAAAAACGAAAGGGAATAAAACAAATGCTTTGGGCTCTCGAAATAAACTTTATGAAAAGGGCTTCCAAGATTGGGGTTTGCAACAACGATAACAAAGCATGCATAAGGCAGAGATAAACAGATAATCATGTAAATTGCATCAAAGGACAAACTTTCGCCTTTTCCAACAATTAGACAACTCTTTCAAGAAACCCTAATTGTCTCTACTGATTTTATGTTTACAATCCAAGTTATTAGCATGGACCTCCATTAGATGGGTAATAAACACATAAACAAGTAGTAGATGCTCAAAACATGATAAAGGTCGGATCTTTACCTCAATTATGCATGGCTATCGTCGGGCTCGCCCCAACCCTAGAAGTGGGTGGACTACTCGCGCTTCATCATAATTAAAGACATCAATAATAAAAGGAAATAAACTTGCATTAATAAAATAAAATAGAGCTTACAACCAAAGGAAGCCAATTCCGCTCTCGTTTCACCAACTCCTCTTGGCCACTCACTCTCTCTCTCTCTCCTACTACTTCTCCTACTGAAATTGAATTGCTAAAAATCAGCCCCAAGGGCTTTATTTATAGGCTTCTAAACCTTGCTACTCAAGGATAGAAATATCTATCTATATCTAAAACTATATCTAAAAAGCTTAATGATAAATAAATGGAAATAAAGGAATTAAATCTAAAATAGGGAAATATATCTAAAAGTCTTTTAATGGATAGATCTTCTCTTTCCTTGATGTATCTTGATAGATCGGATAGAATCAGCAAACTTCGAGCCCAAGGAATCTCAATCCGAGTAGAATTGCGTTGACGCGTCACACGACTTCTGGAACCGTCGTCGATCTCGACAAGGATCTTGTCGATCTTGAGTAGGATTGTTGTCGACTGGGCTTGGCTCGTCGTCTCGGCTAGCTGATCCTCGACAGGCTCAGACATGACTCCTGGCGTTCGTCGATCTCGAGGACCCCTTGTCGACATCGAGTAGAGAGGCTCATCGACTAGGTCTCGCTTGACTGGTCGGGCAAGTCTTCTCGATGTGCTCGGTCCTGGCTCCACGTCTTTGTCGACCTCGAGTACCCGTACTCGATATCGAGTTGGGTGGTTCATTGACTTGACCTCCTGGGGTTGTCGAGCAGCTCCCCTCGACATGCTCGGACATGATGCTCAGCTTCTCGTCGACATCGAGGAAGGTCACTCGATCTCGAGTAGGGTGTGGAGTCGGGTTCTTCGTCTTCAGCTTCTCGACGTAAGCTCCTCGATCCTGGCAGGTGTCTAGGCATGGCTTGTCGAGATCGACTAGGGTTTGTCGATGTCGAGTGTCTTTGAACTCCGGTTCTTGCTTCTTGGTTTTCTTTCGAAATGGTTCCATATTCTGCAATATTAAACAGAAACTTATGTAGATCTCCATTTCTGACAAGTAAACATATACTACATAAATCCGACATATTCCCGACCCGAAATATGCAAAATGTAAAGAATATGGAACCAAAATATGCATTAAGACATGGCTACTTTGGAGACATCAACTATTATCTTAGCGAGCAGGGTCGATCTACCTTTTTCTCTTGAGGTGACCAGATTTTCTTTCACTCATTAAATTTTCCATAATATTTAAAACTTTCCTGCCAAACTCCAATAATGATAATAACACAACAACCATATAATAATCTCCATAATGTAACATCATTCTCAACAAAATTCCCAGATGGGAAATAAGGTAAAGAATGAGCAATATTTAGATCATGTGGAGCAAAATATGAAATAAGGCTCAATATGGCTTTTGTGATGCATAAGCATAGGTATGGCTAAGGAATAACAATATGAGCATATATGGAAATATAAAGTCCTATTTTACCTCCTTTCATGGTTTTCAAGAAAATAATGCACTTCATTGTGACTTCCCTTTACTAGGCAATTTCATGTTATATCTCTAATGAATCCAATTTTGCATTATCGAGTTCAATTTAAGCTTCCATGACACTATTTATTTAAACAATTTACAAGCTTTGGGAGATGTCTCATAAAACAAACTTTGGGTTTAACAATTAAGCACAAAAATTAAAATTTTACCCAAAATTCACCATGTAAAACCAAAGTAATATAAAATATGATAATGAGCTTTTGCCCCACCCCATACTTAAAATATAAAGTGTCCCCACTGTATAAAATAATATAAAACAAAGGTAAAGGAAAGAGCTCACCGAATAATGCATCGAGGAATAAAAAAACAAGGGTCGTCGAGTTGACTGAGGTAGTCGATGTCGAGGAAATTGGTCGACGTCGAGTACCGTTGCAGCGTCGAGTGGGAGGTGGAAGTCGAGGAAGCCTCTTGGGTGGTCGACGTCGAGTAGATCCGGTCTGCTCGTTCTTCCTCGTGCTCGATCTCGACTTGGCCTTCGTCGATTTCGACGTTTTGTCAGGGACTTCTCCCTCCTCTCTTCGCGATCCTTTATGCTTTTCGACCTAAAGATTGTTAGTTTTTGCACAAAGACAAGACTTTCCACATAAAGCATTCAAAACCAAAACCAAAACCTTAAGTTTCAAAGTCCTAAAAGAATGTTTAAAAGTTTTATGTACATGCTCTAGATTTTAGAGTCGCTAGGCCGACTTCTCCGTTTATGCTCAGGAACCCTCGATGTGGGGCCTCTTGTGCTTGACCCTTCTTCTGGATCATCTATGTCTTGATTGTAGTATGCAAGCTCCACTAATAGGTGGTTGTTTGCATAGAATCCTCTGCCTTTCTTCTTCTTCTTTCCAGTCTTATTCCTGCGCATATTAGCTCTCCACGGGGCCTTATCTCCTCTAAAATTCTTATTAAATTTCTTAATGGACGGAGGAGAGGTTGAAATCATACCTGAACTTACCTTTTTGTGCCCGAAACAGAAATCTTTGGGCTGAGGGTTAGTCGACGTCGAGCAGAAGTGGTCGACGTCGAGTACAGGGACCCCATGCTTAGGCTTTTGGCAAGTCTAATACTCAACAGGGGAAGTCGACATCGAGTTTTCGTAGTCGAAGTCGAGCAGGTTGGTCGACGTCGAGCAACCTTGGTCGATGTCGAGCAGCTTTTTGGCGCTTTCCTCCGTTGTTGTTTGCTCGCCCCCGTGGTTGCTTATGCTCTTCACCTCCAGCCATGGAATTTCCTCCTTTGTATGGCCAAAAGAGAAATCGAGGACCTCATCTCCTATCGTGAAGGTGAGCAATCGCTTTTTGACGCTGATTTTGGCATCTTGCAATAGCTAGAAAAGGTCTACCAAGAATAATAGGGCAAGTAGGATCTTCCGCACAGTCTATAACAAGGAAATCAGCGGGAATATAGAACTTACCAATCTGGACAGGGACATTATCGACCATACCTGTAGGGATGACTACCGTATTGTTTGCCATGTATAGCTTGGCATCCACAGGCTCTATTGCTCCTATCTTCACCTTTGACCAGATTGATAAGGGCATGATGCTCACGCTTGCTCCTAAATCACACAGTGCATCATATTTAAATTGTCCAAATCCCACAGTAATGGAAAACTTACCAGGGTCAGGTCTCTTTTCAGGGAAATCCATCATTTTGCAGTCGTTGGCGGTTTTGTGATTGATCGCTTGTTGCTAAGGATCTCCTTAAGGAACTTGACGTATGCAGGCATCTCCTGAAGAGCTTCTGTAAAAGGAATTGAAACATTTAGTTCCTGAAGCATCTTAACAAATCGTTTAAACCTACCTGCAGTGGGATCTTTCAGCGCTTTGGAAGGGAAAGGCAGCGTCTTTTTAGGTTTCGGAGCCAGAACAGATGTCGAAGGTGTTGTAGAGTCCTCGACGTTGACTTGGGTGTCCTCGACATCGACTACAGTAGTCGACATCGAGTGCTGTGGTCGTGCAGAAGACTCCTCGAGGTTTTGCGGCTGGCCGATGTCGGGTTGGTCTCCTCGACGTCGAGTTGCTGCAGGTCGACATCAAGTTGCTGGTCAGCTTTGCCTTTCTCTGCTTCGACCTCTGACTCACGTAGTTGGTGCCCGATCTTTAGTTCATAGCAGCTACGTGTCCGGATTACCCCTTAGGATTTGGATCTATATGCCCAGGGAGCTTTCCGGCTGGTCTTGGGATCTGTTGCGCAAGTTGACCCATTTGGGTCTTTATGTTCTTCTTCTAGAGGTCCATCTCCCCAAATCGTGTATTGAGGCCGTGGAGTTGTGTCTGGATGGCGCTGTTGGACTGCTGCTGTTGTGCTTGATTCCTCCTCATCTCGTTGAGGACCATCTGTAGATCATCTTTCCGCTGGTCCCCCTCTGGATGTCCTGGAGCTCTGTATGGTGGGGGGTCCTAGGGGCACCTTGATTCCACTATGGTTGATGGAACCGCTGGTCCCCCATATAGCGATTGGGACCCCTGCGTAAGCTACCTCCTCGTGAGTTTCTACCAACCTGACTTGCTCCGTATGTGGGTATTCTGGTGTGGTGTGCCGCTGTGAGCCGCATTCAATGCAAGGCTGGTTGACATAGAGAAACTTGACTTGCTTGAGGAGCTTGCGATTCTGATCTCTGTAGTATTGCTCCTTGACATCTGGATCAATCTCCTTAGAAGGCTCATAGAGGGGCATGGATGGGGTTGGCCTGGCATAGTTGTTTTTGTCGTAGTATGCAGGAGCCCCATAGGTGTTGTCAAAATTGGTGAGTCTTTCGATAGTAGCCCATGCCTCTGGTGGTGTATGCATGAGGTATTCATACTGCGTGAATTGATTGATCCTTTCCTTGGCAGCTAGATCAAGAGAATTATAGAAAATCTCCTGAATCACATACGGTGGTTGCCCATGAGTAGGACATGATCGCAGTAGATCCTTGTATCGATACCATGGTCATCCTAGCGGTTCCCCAGGCTTTTGTTTGAAAGTTGTAATCTTTTGTCTGAGGAGTGCTGTCTTGGCGGGAGGAAAGAACTTGTTGAGGAACGCATTCCTAACCTCTGCCCATGATGTGAGGGATCGTGCAGGGAGACCTTCAAGCCACTTCAATGTTGGACCTGCAAGAGACCAACGAAAAGCTTTTATTCGCACATATTCAAGAGTAGCACCTTTAGCAATAGTTTGGCACTTATCAACAAAAGTAGTAATATGAGTTAAAGGGCATTCATTAAATCTTCCTTCAAAAGCATTATTTTTAATTTTAGTAAGGAAGGTAGTGCGAATTTCAAAATCATTAGGAGGGACTAGAATAGCCGATTCAAGCACAACAAGAGTCGGGTGCATGTAATCCTTAGCGGTGGTGGGATATAGGGTAAGCTCAGCTTCCCGCTCAGCGCGTGCTCTCTTAGTGGCGAGAGCAACACTGTTGGTTGCTAGTTCCCTCTGAAGCCTCTCGGTCGTCTGGGCTTGTGTTTCTGTGTCCGCCATGCTCCTTTTCAGTCTAGATTGGATGTGTATAAGACGTTCTGGATCATCTAAGGCGTCAAACTCAGGTGGTTGACCAGAACAACGCATACACCTTCAAAGTAACTCAAGGAAAACGTGAGATCTAACTACCTAGGACGCGAATGATTGCTTCCTCGGCAACGACGCCAATTTGTTGTAGGAGGAAATTGAGTTCAAAATATAGAAACATAAATCAAACCAGATTCGTGCCCACCTAAATAATTACAAGACTTCCTCCCAATGTAGCAACAGGAAGTCAGGTTCGATCCTCGAGGAAGCGTGTCAGCGGATCGCAGGCAGCGAATGAATCTCACGGGCAGAAGTCGACTCCAGAGTACTCGAACTCGACTAGGTGTAGTCGACAGGGGTCAGGCACAGTCGAATTCGAGCAAGCAAGGTCACTGGTGGTGGTCGACCTCGAGGAAGCTACTCGACGTTGAGGAAAGTTTTGGAAGTCGAGGAAACTTCGTCGATCTCGAGTTCCTGTAGAGACAAAAACGAGAGCAATCTTGCTTGATCGAGAATCAGTAGTCGACGTCGACCAAGGTTGGTCAAAATCGAGCACAAACAGTACGTAAATAAAAGCCAAAGTTCGCAAATTTCGGAATAAACTATGTATGAAAGAAAACTTCCAAGATCGGGGTTTGCAACAACGATAACCAAACATGCATAAGGCAAGATAAAGAAATAATCATGCAATCACATCAAAGGATCAAGCTTTCGCCTTTTCCAACAATTAGGCAACTCTCTCAAGAAACCCTAATTGTATCTACCAATTTTATGTTTATAATCCAAGTGATTAACCTGAATCTCTATTAATTAGGTAATAAACATATAAAAGGCAGTGGATGATCAAAGCACAATAAAGGTTGAATCTTTACCTTAGACATGCATGGCTATCGTCGAGCTCATCCCGACCCTAGAAGTAGGTGGACTACTCGCTCTTCATCATAGCAAAAGACATCAATAATAAAAGGGAAAAAACTACTTGCATTAAAATAAACCAAAGCTTACAACCGATCGAAGCCAGACAACTTTCACTCCCTTGCTCCTACTCGGCCTCCACCCTCTCTCTCTACTTCTGTTCTCTCTAGCTTCGAATTGGAATGAATAAAAACTAGCCCAATGGGCTTTATTTATAGGCTTTAATCCTTGCTAGTCAAGGTAAGCAAATTCTATATAACCCTAAAGATATAAATTTAATGAAAGAAACATTTATCTAAAAAGGAAAATATATAAATCTTCATGTGGTGGATAAATCCTTCCTTCCTTAGATAGATCTTGATAGAATAAGATGAATTCGGCCTTGCTTCGTGCCTAAGTAATCCACACATGCTCGGAATGGCCCAACGGACTCGCGGCCCAAAAATCGCTTGGTCGACGTCGAGTAAAGTCCTCGATCTCGGCTTCTCTTCGCAGCTCCTCGAGTAGCCATCTCTTCGGCAAGCTCGGGTACAGTTTTTGGTCTTGGTGGACGTCGAGGAGTTTGGTCGACGTCGAGTAGATGTGTTAGCTCTCAACATTCTGCTCTGTTCTTGAAACGCACTTTCCCGAGTCCTCGTTCATCGGAATGACGCATACGAGTATGCGTTGGAAAGATCTTTTCAAGGGCTACAACTCTCATTAAGACAACAAAGCTTGATTCAGAATGAGGGATGTCAAAATATGGCCTTTTCTCCAGCTGCACCATCAGTAGCTTCTTAATGACTTTCCTTTACGCTCCAAAGTGTGTCCGATTTCTGCGAAATTAAATAGAAACTAGTGTAGACTCCATAATTTGGCAAATAAGCATAAACTACACAAATTCACTATATTTCCTACCCAGAATACATATGACGATAGAATAAGAAGCTGAAATAAGCATAAAAACATGGCATAAATCATGGACATCAGCCGCCTAGGTGCTAGGTGGTCACCCACCGCCTAGCGGCCGCTTAGCGCCTTTTAGAACATTGCTTTTTCTTCAGCAATGCAAAGAAAGGTAGCGATTTGTCGGCCAAACATGATCAGAAACGCCTCAGATAGTTCACCGCCCCGTTCAAGGACTGTACCTCCTTAATGGTGCGTGGTGGTTGCAACTCCTGAACCGCGGTGATCCTCGCTGGGTGACAAGAGGAAAACATGTCGTTGTTCTTGCCAAAGAATACTCAAACTCACAACTAGTATAGTGTGTAAGCAAAAGATCGATCCACAGGGAAATCTATTCAATTCAAATATAATTCTAATCGCTAATAGAGAATATGGGGGTTTTTGGTGTGTAAAAAGTCTGCCTTTTATCAAAGCGGAAGTAAGCAAACAAAGTAAATAGATTGTAGAATGCAGTGGAGAGAAATAGGTTCACCGACAATTTATCACTTCGATTGATGAATTCGATCCTTGTTTCAGCCTCTAGTTCTCGTCTTTTCCTATCAATGTTCTTGTCCAGATCTTAGGTAAATTACTAGTCCTATACGAGTCCTAGCAACCCTTATCTCTAAATAACCCTAACACGGTTAAGATTCAACCTAGAGATAGCATTAAGATTATGAATTAACCAAGGTACATATAATATCAAGCTACGAGTCGATATTCAACATGTATTCAACTTTCTACACATCCAATTAGTCCTACGAGTCCTAAAGGGATATGATTGCCACTTGGGTTAAGGTTCGCTACGAGGAATCTACAAAACCCTAGCAATTGAATGAATCTACTCTAACTAGTCGGCCAGGCCAGAGAGAATAAAACACATTCAAGCAACTAAGCACAAAGAAGTCAAAACATTGCAATAGGAATAAGAACTAGATTAAGAAACTCACAATTCAACAATCAAAGATCCAAACTGTAGGCGAAACCTTGAGAGTTTAGTTGCTCATGCTCAACGGCGCTCTCAACAATGGAATAATGTGCATAAGGTGAATCAAATAATAAAATAGAAAAAGCCTTAAATAGTGTTTAGAAAGTCGGCCAAATAACTTAGACCAAAACCCTAAATAAAAATTTGGAACTGATGTTCAGTTTCTGCACGGGCCGCGGGGCGGCTAGGCCAGGCCGCGGGGCGGCCGACGATTCTTCGGAGCTGCTTCTTCTTTGTCTTCGCAGCTTCTCTACTCTTCTTTAGATTATTTTCACTCTTTTCCGATTCATTCCACCTCCAATCTACTTTACCTGAAATAAACCATAAAATCATGTAGATTCTGCCTCTTCTAACTCAACAAGTAATTATGTAAATTCAACTAAATAAATGCAATATTTACAACTAAACTATGCTAAATGCAATCTATTATGCAACACTAAATATGCTCTATCAAATTCCCCCACACTTGAACCTTTGCTTATCCTCAAGCAATAGAAAACTTAACTCTACAGCCCCACAGAATAGCAATTCATGTATCCACACCTCAATATTCTTTAAGTGCATGAAAAACTAGCAAACACAATAAATTAACAACATCATAGCACATGATTGGAATAATCAATGAAATCAGGCAACCATATTCATTCTATACCTTACAAAGGATATGTGTTTCACTCTCGCTCAAGTGTTTAGGTTTAAATGTTTACGCTCAAAACTCAATCTTCAAAAACTTAGCTACAACAGTCTTGCACCAATGTTCTAATTCTCCACCGCTGGTGACTCTACACACAACAAAAATCATGAGATCTTTCAATTTGGTTGTAATGGGGCCAAGGTAGAACATATAAGGTATGGAACAATTTTGGTCACGTGGTGCTCATAATCCGGGAACTAAGGAAGCTACCAAATCATAAAACCACTCATAAACTTCTCATACCATATCTCTATAATGCCAAACAACACCAATCTCAAGCATAAAACTTTAGAAACCATACTCAACTCATTCTTATAAGTGAATTTTAGAACATATAAGGTATGGAACAATTTTTCATTCATGCTATATCAAATGATTTTCCTTGACTTTTCCCATAAGTGAATTTTATCCTCCTTAGGTCCCAAGTAATAAATATGCTAGCAAGAATCAAACATCTTATAAATACACCTCAAACATACAATCCACCACTACAAACCATCATCCACACTATAGATATTCACCAACTATTCCTAAATTCCCGGATAGGGTCAGGCTATCATTGGCTATGGAAAAATCTTGTGGAGCTACAAAAGAATAGGCAATTAGGCTCAAACTTTCTTCAAGCAGAGGATAATATGTAAGGTGGGAATAGAGTCAAATAGAGCTAATAAAGGTGCCTCAATCATGTTTAAGTCATGTGCATAAATCATAATATGCAGCCTTGAACAAGATATCTAAATGCAAGTCAAAGAGGAAGCAATTGAAGAGAGTACACACAACAAGCAAGAGGATTAAATAAAGTGCAGTCCTGAATAGGCCAAAATAAGCTCACCAGGACATGTCTAGAACTTCAAGATCACCCAAAAATTCAGGATTTTATGTGCTCAATCATTAATCAATCATGCCCACCAAATAGTATAGAAAACATATATCGAAGGCTTCAACAATCCAAGCACATCATGGGGCATAAATCTCAATAGAAAAATTAGAGGACAAACGGCATCCATATGGGGAAATAAGACCTATTCCTAATAATGCAAGAACTAAAACTCTTTTTTTTTTTTTCATTTTTCATTTTTTTTTCTTTTTTTAAAATAGGAGTAACAATGGTAGAAAATTAAACATGCATACAACCCATAGAAATAAACATGCAAACTTAAAAATCAAAATGTAGTGCAAACCAAAATACAAAAATGATATGCAAGTCTTCTCCCCCACACTTAGTTCTGACATTGTCCTCAATGCAGAAAAGAGAACAAAAACATCAAAATAAAAAGAAAAGGGAAAAGAAAAGAAACAACTGACATGCTCACTGCTGAGGTGGTGGCGGCGGCGGGTATGGTGGAAACTGTGGATAGGCGAATCGATAGAATTCCTCCTGCCTCTGCCATATCTGCTCCTGCCTCTGTCTGATCGCTGCCTGGCTCTCAGAGACATCCTCCAGGTGAGAAGTCAAGCCACGTACATCCCGACGAATGTCGCCAATCTCCACATATAGCTGCTGTTGCTGGTCGCACATCACATCCTGGCGTTGGGACATCCGCTGCTGGTGCTCCCACATTGCGTCCTGATGACGCGATATCATCTGCTGATGCTCCCACATAGTGTTCTGCTGGAGATACATATCGGCCATCTTCTGCTCTAACGTGTAGTAGTCTGGACCAGCACCTCCAGTTGTGCTAGAAGGTCCAGCACCACTACCTCCAAAATCCGTCTAAACTCTGGGAACATCCTCAACATCGTCCTGCTCAGCATCAGGAGTATCCTCCTCCTCATCATCATCATCCTCATCCATCTCATCCCCCATATAAAAATCAGCTGCTGTAGGGCCAAAAGGGAGATGTCGGGGTAATCTCAACTGAATCCTCCCCTGATGGCCTGCCCTCCAGATCCACATCGGCGCCTTGCCCTCCAGGTGGCCAGCTTTTCTCAGCTGGGCTTCATCATACAGAAATGAGCCATGCTGAGCATCATGGACAGCGCTCACATCGATGCATGCTCGAGCTATGAGGGTGATAAGACCCCCAAAGCTAATGGTCGCCTTGTTGCGCTTGTCCAGGATGTCCTTGCAGTTCATCAGAAACAGATCCACCCAACCTGGAATCACTGGGCTCTCTGGCGTCAGACACCACAGAAATGACATATCCTTAAGCAAGATCTTGTTGACCTCAGCCTGTGCAAAAAGGTGTTCGCCAGAACCTTGTGAATCAGTCGTAATGCATGATGGCGAATGTTGGAATTGTACTTGCTCTTCTTGGCCTCGCGGTTAGCCCTGGCCACCCCGCAACCTCTACAGAATCTGAATTCGAATCCCTCCTCAAGGTGAGTTCTCTTCCACGCCCTTGGTTTGCTAACTTGGTAAACTTTTTAGTGTCGCAAGAGTTTCACCCAACTTTTCAAAGGCTCAGAAGGACAAGATACGCCACGATGCTCGCTTCTACGTTTGGGATGACCCTTACCTATGGAAGCATTGCGCAGATCAAGTGATACGTCGGTGTCTTCCCGACACTGAGGTACAATCTGTCCTTAATTTTTGTCATTCCCATGAATGTGGTGGACACTTTGGACCAAAAAAGACAGCTAGGAAGGTATTTGATGCAGGATTCTTTTGGCCACATATATTTCGTGATTCTTATGCTTTTTGCAAATCCTGTGATCACTGTCAGAGAGTTGGGAATCTTTCTAAGAGGAATGAGATGCCACAAAATCGCATGATATTTTGTGAAATTTTTGATGTTTGGGGCATTGACTTCATGGGACCATTCCCTAACTCCTTTGGAAACCTATATATTTTGCTTGCGGTGGACTACGTCTCCAAATGGGTGGAGGCGAAGGCCACCAGAACTGATGATTCAAAAGTAGTTGCAGGTTTCCTCAAGGAGCTATTCTCCAGATTTGGAGTTCCAAAAGCACTAATCAGTGATAAAAGGGACCCATTTCTGCAACAAGACCGTGAGTGCGCTCTTAAAGAAATATCATGTGACTCAGAGGGTGTCTACTGCATACCACCCCCAGACCAATGGGCAAGCTGAGGTGTCTAATCGCGAGATAAAGATTATCTTGGAGAAGACTGTTGCCCAAACAGGAAGGATTGGAGTGTCAGACTTAATGATGCTCTATGGGCTTATCGAACGGCTTACAAGACTCCCATTGGGATGTCTCCGTTTAGATTAGTCTATGGAAAGGCTTGCCATCTTCCTGTCGAGCTTGAACATAAAGCATATTGGGCGGTGAAGCAGTGCAACATGCAGATTGATGAAGTTGGGGAGTTCAGGAAACTACAACTGCAGGAGTTGGAAGAGTTGAGATTAGATGCCTATGATAACTCCGTCACCTACAAGGAGAAGACAAAGGCATGGCACGACAAACATATCTTGCGAAAGGACCTCAAAGTTGGGGAAAAGGTCCTTCTATTTCAATCGCGCCTACAACTCTTCCCAGGTAAGCTTCGTTCTAGATGGACAGGACCATATGTGATTACTAATGTCTTTTCTCATGATGCAGTAGAGCTACTAAATGAGAGGAATGGAGACATCTTCAAGGTAAATGGTCATGAAGTTAAACCCTATTATGAGAGTTTTGTCAAACAGGACGGTGATGAGTTGGTTCTCGCTGAACCAAATGCTGAGGATCATTAGAGGGTCATAACGTCGAGCCAACGACGGTAACCAAAGGCGCTGCTTGGGAGGCAACCCAAGGTAATAGTTTAGGTAGTACTTTCTTTTTACATTAAGTTTTTTTTAGTTTAGCTTTGGGTTGGCTTGGGATACTAACATTGCAGGAAGGAAAAGAAGAAGGAAAAGGACGAAGGAGCTGCTGGCCGCCCCGTCGCCAGCCAGGCCGCCCTGCGGCTAGGTTTCAGCGAAGTTTCTTCGCGGCAATCGCCGGCCGCCCCGTCGCCCTTCCTGGCCGCCCCGCGGCCCCAGCCGGATAGGAAATTTTTTAGGGGCCCGAGTGGGCCCCCACTTTCTACACAAATTAAAACTCTATCTCTATCTTTTCCTATCTCTATCAAGCCGCCCCCTCTCCCCAAAGAGTCCTCTATCTTCTTCCTCCTCTCTTCAACCTCCATTAGAACTCCCCCTCCAAGCTTTTAACTTTCACCCAAATCTCCACAAAACTACTCTTTTCTCACATTCCCATCTTCCTTCCACATAAAAACTCCACCCCACCACCTCACTCTCCTAGATCTACACACAAATCGGCCATTCCAAAGATTTTCAAGGGGTTTCTTTCGGATCCAACTAGGAGAGAGATCGGCGACGACATCGGAGACCAGATCCGGCACAGAGATTCCAGATCCGTCAAAATCCCCAGCCTCCCCGTCGCCTGTCGAGCCACCCCGCGGCCACCTCTGTCGCCAGCCGCCCCGTCGCCCTTCTCGGCTGCCCCGCGGCCTCTGCAGTGACTCGCCGTTTGTGAGTTTTCCTTCACTTTCATCCTTGTTTGGTAATTTTTAGCTCGAATTCACAATGTCTAGACCACATGGAATGAGTCGAAATCAGAAGGAGAGATGGAATGCTCTAAACACTAGAAATTTCTTTGTAACAAAATTCTTTCATGAGCCTACGCTTAGATTGTTTCAAATGGATGTATGCACGATGCAATTGTTAGAGCATGGGGGCTTAGGATAATTTTTAGGGAAGAATGCTCCTACTTATCCAAGCTTATGTAAAGAATTTTTAGCAACTTTAAGTGTGGGACGTACATCTATTGATTTTCGGTTGCTTGGGAGAGATTTCACGCTATCGAAGGAGAGATTGGCACAGATTTTTGATATTACTGCTACGCCGACTGCTGGTTGGCTTGATGTTTGTAAGGGAGAGAGAGGGATCCTCTTGTAGGACAGAGGAAGGGGACAAGATAGATTACGATTCTCGGGGACCCTATGTCCAATACCTGTATCCGCATTTCTGGGTGTTCGGGGATTGATTGTGGACGAGCAGGTATTACTTCCTTGATTCTTTCCCTTTCTCTTCACAACTCGTAACTCTCCTTTTTGTTTTCCAAAAAAGCCCTTTTTTAGAGAGTATCTTGGTTTTTATAGTGACTGCCCATCTCCTTTTCTGGATGGGGCGTTTCATGCTTACGACCATTTGTCGTCTTTTTGCTACCACGTGTCTTCCTGGGGAGGACACGTGGGTGGGGGGCATGTTCGACACTTCACCGGGTTTGCATGTAATTTGTTTCTGCGGTCCTTCTATCAGATTCATCCGCGGTGGGTCCTTCTTGCCTTTTTCATCCTTTTTATATTTTCCACTTCCTATTATTGTTGGGCATCATCAGGTTTATATTTATGTACTGTTTCTTCTAAGAATTCGGAAACTTTGATATGATGTGATGAACTATTGATTTTGTATTTTCCAGGTTTTGCTGGCATTAAAAATCAATCATAATCGAGTGATTGACACTATAGTAACATGTAACATTGAAATGCAGTTAGGGTTTGATGCGGGTGAAGGTGATGAGACCCGAGGACCGGATCGACCAAGGCTCGAGCTTTCGAACACTCTTTTTGTGGGGCTATATTTTGGGATTTTTGGGAACTGAAAAGAAGGGATATGTGGAGCAAGATTCGCAAGCCTCTCACCCTTGAATCCCCTACTGAAAAGACTCGAACTCAAAAGGCCACCATTTTTAGTGGGACCCGGGAATATACCCAGTGGGGGCCTTCCATATTCCCAACGGACTTACCTGACCCGCATCGAAAAAATCGGTGCGGCCCAACCTGTGCCGCGGGAATGATTAGATTAAGAATGTTGATGGATTATTCCCTTATCGAGTTTTCCTCAAACGAATTGGGAATCAACCACTTACCTGCCACCGTTAGCTGACTTGGAGACCAACAACAGCAAATTCTTGATTCTAGCTTTGGGTTTTCAAAGGGCGAAATATGGTTTATGTCCGCGGAGCAATTCCTTCTTCCCGAAAAGAGGTTCCACACTTGTTAAATGATGTCCATGTTTTATGCCATGTTTTATATCTAGTTTTTGTTTGATTTCTGCATGAATTTCATGCATTTTGGGTTGGATTTATACAAAATCTATGTAGTTCACGCTTAATTGCCAAATTATGGAGTCTACACTAGTTTTTGTTTGATTTCGCAGAAATCAGACGCACTTTAGAGCTTAAAGGAAACTCATGAAGAAGCTATGGATGGTGCAGCTGAAGAAAAAGGCCATTTTTCGGCATTCATCATTTTGAGTCAAGTTCTGATGTCTTCATGAGAGTTGTAGCCCTCGAAAAGAGCTTTCCAACGCATGCTCATATGCGTCAATCCGACGAACGAGGACTCGGGAAAGTGCGTTTAAAGAACAGAACGAGAAGCTGAGCACAGAACGAGAAACTGAGCACAGGTCAATATCGACTCATCCTAGTCAATATCGACTTAGTCTGGTCGAAAATCACAAGTCAAATCGATATGGACCAGAAGCAAGAAGTGAAGAAAAGGGCAAGTCAATATTGACCTCAGTAAGTCAATATCGACCTAAAAATCGACTCAATATTGACCCCCAGAAGCCGAAAACCGAGCCTATACGGAGAGAAGCTGAAGATTCAACTCGATATTGACCGGTTATAGGTCAATATCGACTACAAATCGCTCGATTTTCATCCCAGGAGCCGGAATCGAGTAGCAGAAGAGAAAAGCCGAGAAAAGTTAGTCAATATCGACCTGCCTTGGTCAATATCGACTTACACCCGGCGACGTCACCAATCCGATTCCGAGCTTTACTTAAAGTTTTATCCCGAATCCGTTGGAGATATTTTCGGGAGGAGATTCCTTACGCATGAAGACTTGAGAGATTTTATCTTTTTATCTTTTTATTTATCCTAAGGGTTAAAAATATTTAATTACCCTAGGATTTATCTAGTTTTATCTTATTTAGATATATTTATTTCCAAGTAGAATTATATCTTCTATGGTAGATAGAGATATAGATAGAATTCCTTCCTTGATTAGCAAGGATTGGAAGCCTATAAATAAAGCCCATGGGGCTATGTTTTAATAATTCAATTTCAGTAGGAGAAGTAGTAGGAGAGAGAGAGAGAGAGAGAGAGAGAGAGAGTGAGTGGCCAAGAGGAGTTGGTGAAGCGAGAGCGGAATTGGCTTCCTTTGGTTGTAAGCTCTATTTTATTTTATTAATGCAAGTTTATTTCCTTTTATTATTGATTTCTTTAATTATGATGAAGCGCGAGTAGTCCACCCACTTCTAGGGTTGGGGTGAGCCCGACGATAGCCATGCATAATTGAGGTAAAGATCCGACTTTTATCAAGTTTTAAGCATCTCCTACTTGTTTATGTGTTTATTACCCATCTAATGGAGATTCATGATAACAACTTGAATTATAAACATAAAATTAGTAGAGACGATTAGGGTATCTTGAAAGAGTTGTCTAATTGTTGGAAAAGGCGAAAGCTTGTCCTTGATGCGATTTACATGATTATCTGTTTTATCTCTGCCTTATGCATGCTTGGTTATCGTTGTTGCAAACCCCAATCTTGGAAGTTTCTTTCATAAAGTTTATTCCGAAATCTACCAAAGGTTTGTTCTTTATTTTATTTTATTTTTGTTACTGTTGTCCTACTCGATATTGACCTCCTATAGGTCGATATCTACTTCTGACTTTCGATCCAGAAAGATCGCTGCTCGTTTGTGTCTCTGAACAGGTCGATTTCGAGAAAGAACCAGTCGATATTGACTGACCTAAGTCAATATTGAGCGACTCTGACCAGAAATTGACTGCCTTGCTGAAAGCTGCCCAAAATCGACTGAACTAAGTCAATATCGACTGTCTCTAGTCAATATTGAGTTGTTCCCTGGGGTCGAAATCAAGTGAGATTCCACCGCTGCCTAGGATCCGTTGTCACGCTTCCTCGTGGATCGATCCTGACGTCCCGCTGCTACATCAGGAGGAGGTCTTGTAATTATTTGCAAGGGACGGAATCTAGTTTGCCTTAGTTTATTTACATTCTATTTTGCATACTCGATTTCCTCCTAACAACAAATTGGCGCCGTTGCCGGGGAAGCAATCATTCGCGCCTTAGGTAGTTAAATCTCACGTCTACTTTGAGTTACTTTGCAGGTGTATGCGCCGTTCTAGTCAACCACCTGAGTTTGACACCTTAGATGATCCGGAACGCGTCCTACACATCCATTCTATAAACTGAAAAGAGCCATGGCGGCCGCAGAAACACCAGAACAGCTGATACAGAGGCTAAGGACGGAACTAGCCGCCAAGGATACCGCTCTCGCCACTGAGAGAGCAGCTAGGGAACAGCAAGCTGAGCTTGCGAGGCAATTAGAAGCTGAGCTTGTGTTGCGTAGATGGGAACATTACACTAAATCGCCCAAATCAACAATGACGAGTTGGTTCGACAACGTCCCCTTCTATGAGCCAGTCGACATCGACTACCTGGACTCGAACTATACACATTCTGCAGGAACTGATCCAGAAACACCAGCCAAAATCATCTGTACCACAGAAACCCAGGTATGTCCTTCCTCTATTTAGATATCTCCTTCGCTACCTATCTTTGAAGAATCTTTGGAAGGATCCCAAGAAGAAGAAGAGCCACCAACACAAAATCCGGACGCCATTGCCCATGGTGCTTCAAGGGCACTTTTACCCTATAAGGTGAAGGCCATTCCCGACAATTTTGAGCAACCGATGTTCATATTCAAGTATGGGGTCCTTGCAAAGTGGCATGAAGCTCCACAAGATGAGGTGGAAATATCTATTCCCACTCCACCATTTTGCTATGGTGGAGATGTGCAAACAAATCAACCAATGAAGCGGAAGAGGTATGATGATGAGGTATGCAAATTTCCTTTATATATTCCTTTATGCATGCCAGCTGGAGCCCAGGAAGATGGATGGGTGAAGCCATGGAGCATTCACTCGGGGAGGTTTAAGCTTCTTCACATGATGCCCCCGGATGACATCCCACGCTTCCCACCACCGGAGGAACCACCAGACCCACCTATACCTCCGGACAAAGATGAGCCAGGCTAATGCACAAGCGGAGAAGTCGGCCTAGCGACTCTAAAATCTAGATCATGTATATAAACTTTATGAATTTTTGGGACTTTTTGAACTTTTTAGTTTTTGGTTTTTGCTTTTGGTTTTGGTTTTGTTTTTGTTTTTTGACTTTGAATACTTCATGTGGAATCTTATCTTTTTGCGGGAAAAACTAACAAATTCTGCAGGTCGAAAAAAAATAATTTTTGGAGTCAAGCCAACCTGGTCAATATTGACCTAAATCAGTCAATATCGACCTAAATCAGTCAATATTGACCCCTGAGGTAGAAATCGACCCAGCAGCAGAAGGGACAGACCAGTCAATTTTGACCCAACTTACTCAATATCGAGTGAAGTTGGTCAATATCGACCTATCCACCCAATTTCGACCAGCTGCATACTTGGAATCGGGCAAATTGCAGTCAATATCGACCTACACCTAGTAGATATCGACTCCTGGCAACCTACAACAGCCCTATTTCGACCCTACGGCGCGTTATTCGGTGAGTTCCTTCCTTTACCCTTGTTTTTATTGATTTTATACAGTGGAGACACTGTATATTTTAAGTATGGGGTGGGGGAAGAACTCATTATCATTATTATATATTTTATTCTTGTTCTTGGTTTTACATGGTGAATTTTGAGTAAAATTTTAAATTTTGTGCATAATTGCTAAACTCAAAAACTCAAAGTTCAATGAGACATCTCCCAATGCTTGTAAATTCTTCAAAGAAATAGTGTCATGGAAGCTTTATTGAACTCGACGATGCAAAATTGGATTCATTAGAGATATAGCATGAAATTGCCTAGTAAAGGGAAGTCACAATGAAGTGCATATTTTATTGAAAACCATGAAAGGAGGTAAAATTTAATGTTGCTTTTGACATGTTGCATGATAAGAGGATAGAGGACTTTATATTTCCATACAATGCTCATTGTTTATATTCCTAGCCTTACCTATGCTTACGCATCACAAAAGCCATAATATGCCTTATTTCAATTATTGCTCCACATGATCTAAATGTTTGCCATTCTTTACCTTATCCGGGGATTATGTTGAGAATGATGTCACATTATGGAGATTATTATATGGTTGTTGTGTTGTTATTATCATTATTTGGAGTTGGGTTGGAAATTGTTTGAAATATATGGAAAATTTAATGAGTGAAAGAAAATCCGATCAAAGATCGACCCTGCTCGCTGAGATAATAGTTTGGCGAGATGGGACACCAGGTGAGGAGTCCAAAGCACTAAGTATCCGGGGCCATTCATGACACCCATGTTTGCGACTCGCGAGAAGGCAGTGCTGAGGTCAGAGAGGTAAAAGCATTATTATTGTTAAAAGCATTATGAAAGGTGATGAATCTTATGGAGAAGGGATATGAAAATTCAGTTTGGAAATACTCCATTTCCCCGGATCATTAGCACCACATTGCCAAAAATTGCCCACCTTTAGCCTTTTACCAATCTACTCCTTATTGAGCTTAATTAAAGTCCTCTTGATTATTAATGCTTTGTCACGAATGAATGTTTTGCATAACCCTCCTTTTATGAGTAGATGTTGCTTTTTAATTGCACATGCATGAATTTGTGACACTAGTACCTTTTCGAGGATGGTAATTGATTGCAGGGACATATGACAATGAATCTGATATGTTGAGAGTTTTAAATTCTTCCCCTGAATGACCATCCAAGTTATTGCTTGGGGACAAGCAAGCTTAAGTATGGAGTGATTTGATGTCCATGTTTTATGCCATGTTTTATATCTAGTTTTTGTTTGATTTCTGCATGCATTTCATGCATTTTGGGTTGGATTTATACAAAATCTATGTAGTTCATGCTTAATTGCCAAATTATGGAGTCTACACTAGTTTTTGTTTGATTTCGCAGAAATCGGACGCACTTTAGAGCTTAAAGGAAACTCATGAAGAAGCTAAGGATGGTGCAGCTGAAGAAAAAGGCCATTTTTCGGCATTCATCATTCTGAGTCAAGTTCTGATGTCTTCATGAGAGTTGTAGCCCTCGAAAAGAGCTTTCCAACGCATGCTCATATGCGTCAATCCGACGAACGAGGACTCGGGAAAGTGCGTTTAAAGAACAGAACGAGAAGCTGAGCACAGAACGAGAAACTGAGCACAGGTCAATATCGACTCATCCTAGTCAATATCGACTTAGTCTGGTCGAAAATCACAAGTCAAATCGATATGGACCAGAAGCAAGAAGTGAAGAAAAGGGCAAGTCAATATTGACCTCAGTAAGTCAATATCGACCTAAAAATCGACTCAATATTGACCCCCAGAAGCCGAAAACCGAGCCAAGACGGAAAGAAGCTGAAGATTCAACTCGATATTGACCGGTTCTAGGTCAATATCGACTACAAATCACTCGATTTTCATCCCAGGAGCCGGAATCGAGTAGCAGAAGAGAAAATCCGAGAAAAGTTAGTCAATATCGACCTGCCTTGGTCAATATCGACTTACACCCAGCGACGTCACCAATCCGATTCCGAGCTTCACTTAAAGTTTTATCCCGAATCCGTTGGAGATATTTTCGGGAGGAGATTCCTTACGCATGAAGACTTGATAGATTTTATCTTTTTATCTTTTTATTTATCCTAAGGATTAAAAATATTTAATTACCCTAGGATTTATCTAGTTTTATCTTATTTAGATATATTTATTTCCAAGTAGAATTATATCTTCTATGGTAGATAGAGATATAGATAGAATTCCTTCCTTGATTAGCAAGGATTGGAAGCCTATAAATAAAGCCCATGGGGCTAAGTTTTATTAATTCAATTTCAGTAGGAGAAGTAGTAGGAGAGAGAGAGAGAGAGAGAGAGAGAGAGAGAGAGAGAGAGAGAGAGAGAGAGAGAGAGAGAGTGAGTGGCCAAGAGGAGTTGGTGAAGCGAGAGCGGAATTGGCTTCCTTTGGTTGTAAGCTCTATTTTATTTTATTAATGCAAGTTTATTTCCTTTTATTATTGATTTCTTTAATTATGATGAAGCGCGAGTAGTCCACCCACTTCTAGGGTTGGGGTGAGCCCGACGATAGCCATGCATAATTGAGGTAAAGATCCGACTTTTATCAAGTTTTAAGCATCTCCTACTTGTTTATGTGTTTATTACCCATCTAATGGAGATTCATGATAACAACTTGAATTATAAACATAAAATTAGTAGAGACGATTAGGGTATCTTGAAAGAGTTGTCTAATTGTTGGAAAAGGCGAAAGCTTGTCCTTGATGCGATTTACATGATTATCTGTTTTATCTCTGCCTTATGCATGCTTGGTTATCGTTGTTGCAAACCCCAATCTTGGAAGTTTCTTTCATAAAGTTTATTCCGAAATCTACCAAAGCTTTGTTCTTTATTTTATTTTATTTTTGTTACTGTTGTCCTACTCGATATTGACCTCCTATAGGTCGATATCTACTTCTGACTTTCGATCCAGAAAGATCGTTGCTCGTTTGTGTCTCTGAACAGGTCGATTTCGAGAAAGAACCAGTCGATATTGACTGACCTAAGTCAATATTGAGCGACTCTGACCAGAAATTGACTGCCTTGCTGAAAGCTGCCCAAAATCGACTGAACTAAGTCAATATCGACTGTCTCTAGTCAATATTGAGTTGTTCCCTGGGGTCGAAATCAAGTGAGATTCCACCGCTGCCTAGGATCCGCTGACACGCTTCCTCGTGGATCGATCCTGACTTCCCGCTGCTACATCAGGAGGAGGTCTTGTAATTATTTGCAAGGGACGGAATCTGGTTTGCCTTAGTTTATTTACATTCTATTTTGCATACTCGATTTCCTCCTAACAACATTAAACTTGCTTTCTCTTTCTCTTACTCTCCTCAGGATGCTCGATCTTGGTCCGCTCCTTTCTCCCTTTTTCTTCCCCTCCGCCTTCTTTTCCCAAAAAAGTCCCCTTTTCTTTATGTTGGTTCTTGTTTTTATAGGTGACGGGTGAGCTTCAGTTGACTCGCCACGTGGGGATTATAGTATGACAAGTGTCCGACTCGTGGGATGTGGGCATGTCTGACACGTGTTCCTCTTTTCTATCCGCGGATGGCTTTAGTGAGTTTGTAGTTTTTGGTAGGATGCTCATCCGCGGATGACCTTGACAGCGTCTGAGGTGACTTTTGTTATGATTTTTACCACTTTTTGTTTATTGTCGCGATTTTATCTTTATTGTTTTCTATGTTAGCCCAGATGTTTTTATTGTTGGTTTCGTCCCAGCTCCTCGGGCCGGGCTGATTCCCTTCGGGGATTGACGCAGATCGATAAAGAATTTTTTAGAAAACATCTGATCCTACGTGGTTGTGTTAACTTCGCTTTCATTAGCAATGATGGGCTTTTTGCTTCTTTGTTTTGGCCCATTTAAGGCCCATTAGGCCCATTTATATCCGGAAGTTCAAACATCAGTAATTTTCTATAAGTTACCCCGTCCCGTTCATTTAACCTCGCATTTGTCTTCTTCTATTTCTCCAAAGAATTTTGTTCTTATCTTTAACTTGGTTTTCCGGCGGTGGTCTTAGGTTTCCGATCGCGGTGTGTTTGAAGTTTCCGGCGAGGTTCTTCAGAGTTTTGAGGTATTTCTTCTTGTTTCAAGTTGTTTTCTTGGTTTTCTTTTCAATTCTTTGATTTTCTTGATGGGTAGATCGAAAATTAGGGTGCGACCTTGTCTCTGAATGTGTTTTTGACCGAGGTTTCGTTTCGCGTAAGTAAATCTTCATACAATTTTCTCTAGTTTCTTTGGGAATGGCTAGTCTCAGCGGAGAGCACGATGTGTTGGATGACTTCGAGAGAGGTGAAGGGTGGAAAGGTGACGCCGCTTCGTCTTCTCAACTGCGTCAAACTCAAGAGATCCTCTCCTCTTCTTCTAAAAGTTCTTCTTCTAGCTCTGGTGGTACTTCATCAGAGTCATCTTCTGCCACATCCACATCGACTCCAAATCGGGTTGGTCCTACGGGCAGCCCTATTAAGGTGAGAAGGCGCCGGAAGCGTACTGACCCTGATTACTATTCTTCTCCTTACACAGTTTCTTCTTCTTCGAAGGGATGCGCGAGAGATGAAAATTCTGGAGATGCGGGTGAATCAGGTGCTTGTTCTTCCGTGGACGTGGGTCTTTCTTCCACTTCTCACCCTGTGGACGCGGATCAAGAGGTAGAGAATGTTTGGATTCCTTACGAAGCTCCCCCTATCGGTGTAGCGGAAAATCCGGAAAAGATCCGCTCTAAAGAAAATTTGACCGACTTGGATACCCCGGTGTATGACCTAGGGGATTTAGATACTTGCCTCTTTCTGGGAGATTTTAAACCTCTACCGCCTCCGTCCGATCGTCCATTAGTCGTAACTGACAGGATTCTCCCGTGGAGATCTCCTGTGGAGGAGCTGAGGGGATGTACCACTTTATTAAAGTTGGCGGATCTTGATGCTATTTCTCGTATCTTTCCATGGCCCGCGGGACTAGAGTTCTTCTTTCCCGATGATGGGGGAGGTTGTTTAGACGCTTATGAGGACTGCTTAGGTTTTTACGCGGCTAGTCTGTCCCAGGGTTTCCGACCTCCCTTACACCCCTTTTTCTCGGAGTTTTTGAACGAGTACAACCTACGCCCTGCTCAGATTGTCCCTAATGGTTGGATGTTTTTCACCAGCTTTATTATGAGGTGCAAAGAGATCGGGGTTGCTCCTTCATTGAAGTTGATGTTCAACATCTTTTCTTTGAAAAAGGGAACCCAGGATTTGAGATTTTATCAGTGCAACTCGAGCTGTGGATACATGGAGAGGTTATCTAGCAAACCAAATTGGAAGTATAAGTGGTTTCTGGTCCGCGACAGGTCTGGAAAGGGTTTCAATTGCCGGACCGTTCCAGGGCGTTTCTGCTCTGTGAAAAAACCAATTGTTTCCAATCTTCCTGAGTTCAAACAATCGTTTTCTCACACACCTAGGTTTCCTTGGGATAAAATGCTATGCGCGTTCCGTCTTGAGATGGCTGGTTTGAGTTTTCCTCATCTGCGACTAGGTGGCTCTTTTTGTTTTGTTGTTTCTTTGGGTGCTTAGATTTGTGCTTCTTATTTTGTCTTGTTTTGATGGTTTATTTATCATTGGGTGTTTTTGTATTCAGATAAGATGGATTTGGACTCACTTTTGAAGCGACATAAAGCAAGATCTGAAAAGAAGAAAAAGACAGTTTTAGAGATCAGTGATCCTCCCGCCCCTCTTCTAGCCCCTGAGGTGGCGCTGATCATTGATATGACCATAGCGGAAAGGACTGGCGCTCTTGTAGAGTCCTCTCCTATGGTCCCTGTATCTCGGGAGAAGCGCGTTCGTCCCTCTGCTCCTGACACCTCCAAGACGAAGAAAAGGAAAGTTAACATTGTTGTAGAGCCGTCAGCCATGGATGAAAGGGGGCTCTTTTTGGAGGGTGAAGCGACTCTTCGCGAGTTTCCTATTCCAAGCTTTGATGCAGTTGACCTGCGAGGCCTCGCCTTTCCAGCCAAAAAACGTTGTCTTCCCGAGCAAGGATATGTGAGCCGATTAGATGCTGTTAATCTTTCGACTAACTTTGACCGTCTTATCCAGTGGGTAAGTTTTTACATTTCGCGAGTTGCCTTTTATTTCTGTTTTTTGGAATAATTTGACGCGGTTTAACTCTGGCCTCCTTCTTCTTCTTATATTTGTTTCAGCTGAGAGTGATCCAACCGGATGTTGAAAAACGTTTGGTGTGTGGTGAAGAGAGCCTTAGTAAGAAAGATGAGGAGATAAAGAAATTGACGCATCAGCTGCGGATTCTTGGGAACACCGTTGGTGATCCAACCTCGGTTGAAAAGTTTAAAAAGAGGTCTGCGGAACTTCATGAAGAAGTGCAGACGCAAAAAGAGGCTATGGCGGTTCTGAAGAAAGCACATGATGACTTGAAAACTTCTCTGGATGTCGCCATCTCCCGCGTCAAAGAACTTGAGGCCGCAGAAGGGTGTTCGCGGGAGCTTCTTCAAGCTAAGCAGGCCAGCATCGATAAGTTGGAAGAAGATTTTTCCATCCTTCGTGAGGAGCAAGTTATTACTAAACAGGAACTTGATAACATCAAGGCGCGCTCAGACCAAGATGTGGCCCTTCAATGGCTTCAAAGTCCCGAGGGTTTGGCTTACTTGTCTTCCGCGTGGATTAAGACTGAGGCTGGCGTATCTTTCATGTCTTCGGTTGCCAAAGCTTGTCGCCAGACTCCGAAAGGTGCCAGTATTTTGAAAGATAAGTGTTTTAGCTATTTTCGGAAGGGGATGGTTGTGGGGATTAATTAGAGTGTGGCACGTTCGGCGGCCAACCCCGGAGCTCCCCTAGAGATGTTTGAGCCAAGCATGATCAGTGATGATTGGGGCTTTCGAAGGAGGAGATGGTCGCCGAAGAGTCGTATTCTGAAGATGAAGATGCCGAGGACGTGGGTGATAAAGTTGGGAAGGCGGCCACCACCGATTGATCTTTGATATTTTAGTTCTGGTTGAAAGAAACTTTTCTGGACTTGGGAACTTGTTTTTGTTCCCTATTTTTGGCGCTCCAACGAGATACTTGTCATTTTTTGTGAATTTGGGTTTGAGATCTCTTTGGACAAAGTTTGGTATTACTGTATATTTTTGCTCGTTAACGCTGTATATTTTTGCTTGTTAATGCTCTGACCTTCTCCCAAGTGTTGAAAAGGTTAGTCCGAATGTACAAAGTCTTTTTCCACTTGTCTTTATGTCTCAAGATGGGGGTTTTTCCTTTTTAAAGCCTCAAATCCTTTCATCCCCTTCACTGTTTCTTATGTGTTAACAGCTAATTATATTGTCGTACATGTTATCTCTTCGGGAAGTTTCAACCCTTGGGCTTTTTTTCAAAAGATCGAGAATGTGGATCAGCTTTCTCGACTGGTGAGTTTCTTTTGCTTTCATTTGAAAAGCTTAGGCCATCTCCATTGAGCTTTAATTTTGTACGCGCGCAGGTTATGCCTTCTCAATTTGAAGCTGAATATGGGCCGCTTCCGCTCCGATGTGCTTTCTCTCATCGTATCTTGTCCGCGACTTTCCAGTGGCTGTGTCTTGGAGTGAGAACGGTCTTTTTTAGATCGACAGCGGTTGCGAGTTGCGACGAGTTTCTTATCCTTCATCATCTTGGGATAGGGAGTGCTATGCTGTTCTTTCATAGAGGTAATGTCTCTTTCAAAGTTTGCCCACGTCGCGAGATTGGGAATGATTATGAGACTAATCTTAGCTCAGTTTCTTCCTCGTGTAGTTCAAATTGAGCCTACTCGGCGTCATGCTTTGAGAGTTTGTAAATTGTTTATAGATTATGTTCCTGCGAGTGATTTGAAAGGGGAAACTACGATTTTCCTTCACTACTTATCATATCTTTGTGATTTTTAAATAAATTTAAAGGGGGGTTTTTTATTATTCATAATACGAAGTAACATGCAGAAACCTTCCTAGAGGTTAGATCCTTTTTAACCTGATACATCATACAAGAGATGGTAACGCGACAGATAAAATAGAAGCTTGAGGGCATCCTACTTCTCCATTTTCCTCGCTATCAGGACTTACGACATCGACTTCAAAGATGGAGTCTCCCATGTAGGTGAAAATCAGAGCTGATCCTCTATTGACTCGGTTTGCTTGTGTGAAGTCGCGTCATCCTTGTGTTAACCAGAAGAGGCCGCCTCCATCCCTTTCTACCTTTACTTCGTGTTAATGGTTGGAGCGAGACCAGAGCCTGGCTTGAATGTGAGCATCTTCATCGATTAGGACGTACATGAGTGGGAGCCGAAGTGTTTGAAGTTGCTCCTCCCTCATGATGACCCTATAGAAAGCCCTCGGTGGCAACCCTGGATCCATTTAGCTTTAAGATGTTTATCATTTTGGGTCATTCTAGCGTGCTTTATATTCGCTGAGTAAGGCTTTCTCGCCCTCGGTCTTATCGCCTTTTATTGAAAAGCAATCTAGTTTTTCTTTTCCAGCTTACTCTTGGTTGCTTAAAAGGCCTCTTCTAAGAGGTTTGTTGGGTTTCGGCGGGATAGTTAATGAAATTAACTTTGAATCTAGAAAAAAGAGGACGCGTGCCCTGGGTGACTGTGTCACCTGTTGCGCGTCATGCATGCAACACTTCCCTCTTTACTTGATTGCTTCCTCGTGAGTGATGAGACAAGAGAGGAAGAACTTATTTTTTTCCTCCGGCTTTTCTTGAGATCCGGGGATCCATTATAGTTCCTCCTTTAGCATTTAGGGCTGACACGGTTTTTGGGCGAGAAACTCGATGGGCTTTCTTCCAAGCAATTGACTATCCCGAACAGTTCTTGCGCTTGGTAGGATTTTTATATCTAATTTCCATATCTCCTTTACGAATTCTTTCTTTGCTTTTATCTTTTCCTACTTTTCAGCTGCTACCACTTAGGTTTGAGGAGGTGTATGCGGATGCTGTCCCTAGTCGAGTTTTACTTTCTTCTCATCAGTTGCGAAATTTCCCGGTTTGCGTAGAACGTCACGGTAGTGGTCTTCTCTACTTTGGCCGCGGATGGAAAGATTTTGTAGAGTCGCACGGTTTTGAGAAAGGGGGATTCTATGATCTTTACCCACATGGGAGAGGCGTGTTTTGAAGTTCGGGTGGTGGACTCACGCGGAGGTGAGCGCGAGACTAATCATGATGATCCTTCTCCCCACGGCTCAACCTCGAACGGTTTTTAGGCTCGGTCCTTTATGATAGTTTAATGGAACAAAGCTTAGAGCTTGTTCATTAACCTTACTTAGCCCGAGGATGTGTTTGCAGTTTTGTTAACACTCGTTTTAGCTCTCGAACTGATCTATTTTCGGACGCGAGTTGCCTTTTTCTAAGTGGGAGTAATCAAAAGATTGGCTATAATCTTTACTTATTGTAAATTTTTTGATCTTTGCTCCAGGGAATTTTCAAGGCCATGCATGCTAACCATATGAATGGTTTTAGTCTTTTGATGCTACTTTGTCGTGATGTGTTGTTCACGGGTCTTCTGAATTTTTTCAGCAACAGTGTTCATTATCGCCTCATGCATGGCGCGCCTGCGGTTAGGTTTAGTGATTGACTCTTCGATCTTATTGATCTTTCGTCCCTGCCTGTGACACGTGTTCAGTTTTTGTTTGAATGTCCTATAAAAGAGAGGGTATAGGGGGAGAGGTGCTTAAACTTGATCTTTTGCCTTCAACATGCCTTCTCCCACCAGTTCGTCTTGGTCATTTTTTGAGTGCATCAGTTTTCCCAAGCAACTCTTCCGCTTGGTTAGTTTCTTGTTTGCTGAGTTTTTCTTCTTTTTGGATTTATCTTTTCTAAATACTCCCTTATCTTTGCATTTTGTTAGTCGTTGTCGTTACGTTTTGAGGATGAGTTGGGTCCAGATCTCCCTAGGAACATTCTTTTGTCCACTAGGATTCTCCGCGACTATTCGGTGGAAGTTATACGCGGCGATTATGGAGTCCCCTTTCTGAGAGGTGGTTGGAATGATTTTGCTGAGTCACACAGCATTAATGTTGGTTCTTCCGTGACTTTCATTTATAAAGGAGGAAACCGCTTTGATGTTCATATTTTAGATGTTGTGGGAGACGAAGTGTATGCTGAGTGGGCCTCGCCAGAATCAGGGGATCCACCTTCGAATGGATTCCGCTTGAGTCAAGGCAGAAGTCGTCTGATCCCGGCCAGGCCCAGGCGGGCATAAGCTAATGCTTGTTGATAGAGCATAATTAGTATTGCATAATAGATTACATTTAGCATATTTTAGTTGTGAGTATTGCATATTTTAGTTACAATTACATGTTTACCTGTGGTGTTGGAAGAGTCGGAATCTATACAATTTTGTGGTTAATTTCAGGTAAATGTGGATCCGGCGAGGAATTAGGAGACTCTTGGATGAAGGAAGATTCAAGTTGAGAAAGAAAAGTGAAGAGCACGGGAGCGGAGTCGAATTTCGAGAGCCTAAGTGAATAACAAGTCATCAAAAGTTGTCGCCAGACATGCTGAACTTGTAGGCCTTAGTGGTCCGATTGACTATTATAACCATGTGATGGAAAGCTCTCTTCGAGATCTACAACTTTCGTGTTGACATCGAGACCAAATTCGAAACGGAAAAATCGATGTGAACAGTAAAAGCCGCCCCGTAGCCAAGCTAGCCGCCCCGCGGCCCGAACCTCTGACGAGCGATTTCGCTGATCGCCGGCCGCCCCGCGGCCTGGGTTGGCTGCCCCGCGGCCCTCGCAGAAACACGCCGTCCAGAATTGGACTTTAATTAGGGTTTTTGTTTTATTCTTTGGCCGACTTGTTAGAGGCTTTATAAGACTTTTCTAGTTTATTATTTCATTCACCTTATGCACATTATTCCATTGTTGAGAGTGCCGTTGAGCATGAGCAACTAAACTCTCGAGGTTTCGCCTACAGTTTGGATCTTTGATTGTTGAATTGTGAGTTTCTTAATCTAGTTCTTATTTCTATTGCAATGTTTTGACTTCTTTGTGCTTAATTGCTTGAATGTGTTTTATTCTCTCTGGCCTGATCAACTAGTTAGAGTAGATTCGTTCAATTGCTAGGGTTTTGCAGATTCCTCGTAGCGAACCTTAACCCAAGTGGCAATCATATCCCTTTAGGACTCGTAGGACTAATTGGATGTGTAGGAAGTTGAATACATGTTGAATATCGACTCGTAGCTTGATATTATGTGTACCTTGGTTAATTCATAATCTTAATGCTATCTCTAGGTTGAATCTTAACCGTGTTAGGGTCATTTAGAGGTAAGGGTTGCTAGGACTCGTAGGAATAGTAATTTACCTAAGATCTGGACAAGGACATTGATAGGAAAAGACAAGAACTAGAGGTTGAAACAAGGATCGAATTCATCAATCGAAGTGATAAATTGTAGGTGAACCTATTTCTCTCCACTGAATTCTAAAACCAATTTCCTTTATTTGCTTACTTCCGCTTTGATAAAAGGCGGATCTTTTCACACCAAAAACCCCCCATATTCTTACTAGTGATTAGAATTGATACTTGAATTGAATAGATTTCCCTGTGGATCGATCTCTTGCTTACGCACTATACTAGTTGTGAGTTTGAGTATTCTTTGGCAAGAACAACGACAGGTTTTCCTCTTGTCAAATTTGGCGCCGTTGCCGGGGAAATCTTATTAAATTCTTGTGTTGTTTAATCACTAACCTTAGTGTGGACCACATACATGGTCTGCACTCTTGCTACTAACATAAGTTGAAGGTGAGGTTACTGCAGTTATATGGAGAGAGTTTTCATCAATACTTCATCAGACTACAGGAGTACATTAACGATCTTTGTTCATAGGGTTATCAAGCTAGTAGAAAGGAAGTGATTCTATGCATCTTTGATGGTATGACTGCTGACACAAGGAGCCTTGCTGAGCAAATGAGTGATGGAGGTTTATTAGATATGGGACTCTTGGAGATGTGGGATTTTTTCTGCTACATGAATTATCAATGTGCGCAGAATGAGTCACTTCCTCCTGTATCTCAAATCGTTGAGACCTCTATTGCACCTCTTGAGGTCATTGTGGAAAATCCCACTGAGAAGATAGAAAACAATCCATCTGACGAGATCATCCCTAGCTCGCCCATTGATGAATTAGATCTAGAGCCTATTGCTGAGGCTACAGCGCCAGTAAAAGTTACCTTATGCACTGGAGAGAATATTGATGAATACGTCGATCCATTTAACTGCTACTTTGACATGCCACCAATAGAACTGAATTAGTGGTATTATATACCCTATGTGGGTAGTCAAGCTCCGACATATGATAAGTCGAAACAACTCTTACATTCTTTATTATTTCGTTTCAATTTATTTGTATGTAGTGCATGCTTGTTTGGTAGTTGTCCACAAGAGTTTGATAGGTTACTAAGGGCTTTGACTATGTCTGATTAATTAGTGTTTTAAGCTTAAAGAAACTGTCGAGCCAGCGACAGTAAACAAAGGCGCTGCTTGGGAGGCAACCCAAGGTAAGTTTTCTGTTTTCCTCCGTGTCCCTTGTTTTATTAGATTAGTTTTGGTTTTCTTCGGTTGTGGGGAGCTAACACCGCAGGGAGAAAAGGCGTCAAAGAGAAAGCAGTAGAGAAGCTTAATTTCAGAGGCTGCCCCGCGGCTAGGCCATTGACTCAGCCGCCCCGCATCCTCTGACAGGACAGATATTTGCCTTCCTTTCCCACATTACGTATCCACCACCTCAGCAGTGAGCATGTCAGTTGTTTCTTTTCTTTTCCCTTTTCTTTTTATTTTGATGTTTTTGTTCTCTTTTCTGCATTGAGGACAATGTCAAAACTAAGTGTGGGGGAGAAGACTTGCAAACTCTCTGTATTTTGGTTCTAAGTTGCACTGCATTTTATCTTTTAAGTTTGCATGTTTATTTCTATTGGTTGTATGCATATTTAGTTTCTACCATTATTTTTGATTGTTGAAAAAAAAATGAAAAAAAATGAAAAAAAAAACAGTTTTAGTTCTTGCATTATTAGGAATAGGTCTTATTTCTCCATATGGATGCCATTTGTCCTCTATAGTTTCTATTAAGATTTATGCCCCATGATGTGCTTGGACTGTTGAAGCCTTCGATATATGTTTTTCTATACTATTTGGTGAGCATGATTGATTAATGATTGAGCACATAAAATCTTGAATTTTTGGGTGATCTTGAAGTTCTAGACATGACCTAGTGAGCTTATTTTGGCCTATTCAGGACTATACTTTATTTAGTCCTCTTGCTTGTTGTGTGTACTCTCTTCAATTACTTCCTCTTTGACTTGCATTGAGATATCTTGTTCAAGGCTGCATATTATGATTTCTGCACACGATTTAAACATGATTGAGGCACCTTTATTAGCCCTATTTGACTCTATTCCCACATTACATATTATCCTCTGCTTGAAGCCAGTTTGAGCCTAATTGCCTATTCTTTTATAGCTCCACAAGATTTTTCCATAGCCAATGATAGCCTGACCCCATCCGGGAATTTAGGAATAGTTGGTGAATATTTATAGTGTGGATGATGGTTTGTAGTGGTGGATGGTATGTTGGAGGTGTATTATTGAGATGTTTGATTCTTGCTAGCATATTTATTACTTGGGACCTAAGGAGGATAAAATTCACTTAGGGGCAAAAGTCAAGGAAAATCATCTGATATAGCATGAATGAAAGAAAAAAAAAGAGAAAAAAAAGAATAAAAAAAGAATAAAAAAAGAATAAAGGAATGAGTTGAGTATGGTTTCTAAAGTTTTATGCTTGAGATTGGTGTTGTTTGGCATTATAGTGATATGGTATGAGAAGTTTATGAGTGGTTTTATGATTTGGTAGCTTCCTTAGTTTCCGGATTATGAGCACCTGTTGTGAGCTGAATCTGCCATGTTTTACAGTAACTTGTATATCGATTTCTGCATACATTGCATGCATTTGGGTTAGAATAATACAGAATCTGTGTAGTTTACACTTATTTGCAATATATGGAGGTCTACACAAGTTTTGGTTATATTTCGCAGAAATCGGACGCACTTTGGAGCTTAAAGGAAACTCATGGAGAAGCTAAGAATGGTGCAGCTGGAGAAAAGGCCATTTTTCACCATTCTTCGTTCTGAATCAAGCTTTAATGTCTTCATGAGAGTTGTAGCCCTCGAAAGGAGCTTTCCAACGCATGGTCATATGTGTTAATCCGACAAATGAGGACTCGGGAAAATGCGTTTCAAGAACAGAGCAGAAAGCTGAGAGAACTCTACTCGAGATCGACTAGCATCTACTCGATCTCGACGAGGGCTGTCCGAGCACACCTGGTCGAGCAGAGCTGATCGAGGACACTGAGTCAGAGACAACCCGACTCCCGGAACCCTACTCGATCTCGAGTACCACCTAGTCGAGATCGACGACACTGAGAGGCCATGTCCGAAGTCGATGAGTTGAGACAAGTCGAGAAGCCGAAAACGGAGAAGCCGAGCACCACCTCTAATCGATCTCGAGGAGGCTTAGTCGAGATCGACGACGCCCAGGAGCCATGTCCGAGCCTGTCGAGCACCAGCTAGCCGAGACGCCGGGCCAGCCCAGTCGACGACGAATTCTACTCGATGTCGAGGAGCCCTACTCGAGATCGAGGAGCCGTGTCCGAGAGCGCGTTACGCGGTTTGACTATCCTACTCGGTTTAGGAATCCTTGGGGCCGAAGGAAGCCAAGTCTATCCGAATCTATCAAGTTCTATCCATGAAAGTCAAGATCTATCAACATGAAGAAGACTTACCTATTTAGATTTATTTTTTCCCTTTTAGATTTAATTCCTAAAATTGCTTTTATTTATCTTTTTAGCCTTTAGATATAGATTTAGATAAAGATAGATATTTCTATCCTTGAATAGCAACGAATAGAAGGCTATAAATAAAGCCCTAGGGGCTGGTTTTTCATTCATTCAAATTCAGAGCAAGACAAGTAGTTCCACATAGAAGTTTTAGGAGTTCAAAGGTTTTAGGGTTTTGGCATTCTGCGAAAGTTTGATTGCCGGGATTGTAAAGGCTTTGAATATAGTTTAATGCAAGTTTATTTTCATCAATCAATGTCTGCGATTGCAATGAGGCGTGAGTAGTCCACCCACTTCTAGGGCTGGGGTGAGCCCAACGGTGGCCATGTGAGGTGATGCGGTAAAGGTCAGATCTTGTTATGCAATTCGTCTTCTATCCCTATGAGCATGATTCTTTTGCGAGAGTTGAAGGTGATCCTTGTTTGTGTTATTGAAGCGAAAGTGATCTTAATGCAACTTAGATTAATTATGTGAAAAGGGTTAGTAACAATTAGGGTTTATGCGAAAGCCTCTATATGCCTATTTGTTAGTAACGAAAGTTATTTTGATGGAAAGCATGATCTTTTATGCCTTTATGTGTTACTTTGCATGGTTATCGTTGTAGTGTTGATACCCTGGCTTTGGAAGTTCTTTCATATATTGAGTTTATTTCTGTCGAATTTCTGAGTTCTGTGTTCGAATCTGCAAATTTACAACTTTCTGTGTTTTAGTCGATACAGAGTAGAGTTTAGTCGATACAGAGGAGGGGCTTGTCGAGATCGAGTAGGACCTTAGTCGATCTCGAGTTGGCTCTTGTCTACGTCGAGTTGAGTTTCTGTTCCTGTTTTCGATTCTGCAATTTCTGTTTTTACTATTTCTTGTCGATCTCGAGTAGCCTCTTGTCGAGATCGAGTGCTGTGTTGTCTGAGTCGAGTTTCTGTCGTCGATTTTCAGTTTCTGTCTTTTACTATTGGTAGTCGATCTCGAGTAACAGTTTCTGTTCTTGCTTTCGTTTGTCTTTCTTTCATTGTTCCTTTGTTTCCGTCTTTTGTTGCTTTTCTGTGAGATTTACAGCTGCCTAGGATCAGCTGACACGCTTCCTCGTGGATTCGATCCTGACTTTCTCTTACTGCATTGGAGGAGTCTTGTAATTATTTGCATGGGCCTAAATCTGGTTTGAATTATTTCACTTTATTTCATACTCGATTTCCTCCTCACAACAAATTGGCGCCGTTGCTGGGGAAGCTATCATTCGCGCCTTAGGTAGTCAGTTCTCACTTTTTCTTTGAGTTACTTTACAGGTGTATGCGCCGTTCTGGTCAACCACCTGAGTTTGACGGCTTAGACGAACCAGAGCGCCTTCTACACATCAGAGCTAAACTACAAAGAGCCATGGCAGCTGCGGAGACACAGGAATAGCTGATCGAGAGGCTCACAAGGGATCTAGCCGCCAGAGATGCTGCTCTCGCCGCTGAGAGAGCAGGAAGAGAACAAGAAGCTGAACGTGCAAGGCAGCTGGCAGATGAGCTTGCCCTCTACCCAACTACTGCAGAGGATTATATGCACCCGACTCTCGTCGTGCCTGAATCGGCCATTCTAATCCCTGAAAACAACTATGAAATTCGCACTCAATTCCTTATTGAAATTAAAAATCATGCATTTCATGGTAGATTTAATGAATGCCCGTTGCGCCATATTACCAACTTTATTGACATGTGTCGTACTCTTTCTGAAGGTACCACCTTGGAGTACATCCTAATGAAAGCTTTTCGTTGGTCTCTGGCTGGGCCTGGACTGAAATGGTTGGAAGGGCTGAAACCACGATCTCTCACGACATGGGCTCAGGTGAAGCAAGAATTTCTGAATAAGTTCTTTCCTCCTGCAAAGACAGCACTCCTGCGCCAAAAGATCACATCTTTCAAACAGCAGCCTGGGGAGACACTGGCAAAGGCATGGGAACGCTATAAGGATCTGTTGCGATCCTGCCCTACACATGGACAACAACCCTGCGTGGTTCAAGAGATCTTCTTCAACTCTCTGGACTTGGCTGCAAAGGACATAATCAACACATATACTCACTATGAGTATCTGACAATGCCGCCTCCTGATGCATGGGCTGCTCTAGACAAGCTGACCAACTATGATAACAAGTATGGGACTCCAGTAAACTATGAGGAGAACCCTTACGCCAGGCCAGCACCATCCATGCCCTTATATGAGCCCCCTAAGGAGATTGATCCAGATGTAAGGGAGCAGTACTACAGGGATCAGAATAAGAAGCTCCTCAAACAAGTAAAGTATCTTTCTGTCAACCAGTCTTATATTGAATGCGGATCACAGAGGCACACCACTACTGAGTGCCCACACACTGAGCAAGTCAGGCTGGCAGAATACCACGAAGAGGCAGCTTACGCAGGGGGTCCCAATCGCTACATGGGGGACCAAAGGTTTCAGCAACCACAATGGAACCAAGGTGCCCCTAGGAACCCCCCGCCCTACAGAGCTCCAGGACATCCAGAAAGGGATCAAAAAAAGGATGATCTACAGACTGTATTGGAGGAGATAAGGAGAAATCATACAGAAATCAGGCAATCCTTCAACTCAGTCTACACTCAGATTCAGGGTGTCAACTCTAGGCTTGGGGAGATTGATATATGGAGGAAAACAGTTGATACACAGATTGGTCAGCTAGCAGCAGGAATCCCCAGACAGTCAGGTTCACTCCCTGGATCTTTAGAACCAAATCCAAAGGGAAAGACTGGACACATCGCTGCTGTAAAACTCAGAAGTGGCCATCAACTGCAAGAGCCAGAAGTCGGAAAGCAGCAGCAAGTCGACCAGCAACAAGTCGACGTCGACAAAACCCTAGTCGATCTCGAGGAGGGTCTGCTCGATCTCGAGGAGAAAATACAGAAGCCCTCGTCTGCACTGCACAGCAACTCGACACCGCCCAATCTGGTCGAGATCGACAAAGGCGTGGTGGACATCGAGGACGGTCAACCCGAGAGAGAGAAAACTGCAGCATCTCCGACATCTATTCTGGCCCCAAATCAGAAAAAGAAGCTGCCTTTCCCCACAAAATCTCCAAAGGACCCGGCAGAAAAGAAATTTCAGCGCTTCATCAAAATGCTTCAAAAGCTCAACGTCACCATCCCCTTCACAGAAGCTCTCAATGAAATGCCATCCTATGTCAAATTCCTGAAGGAGATTCTGAGCAAAAAGCGATCAGTGGCTGAGATTACAGAGGAGTGCAGCCATTTGGACATACTAGAGAAGAGGCCAGATCCAGGTAAGTTTGCTATAACCATTGGATTTGGTCCATACAAAACTAATGCTTTATGTGATCTTGGAGCTAGTGTGAGTGCCTTTAACAATTTGGTCCAAGATTAAGATAGGTGCCCTAGAGTCTGTGGATGCTAAACTTTATATGGCCAACAACACGGTGGTCATTCCAACAGGCATGGTGGATAATGTGCCAGTACAAGTAGGTAGATTCTTTGTCCCTGCTGATTTCTTAGTTGTTGATATGCAAGAAGATCCTGCTTGTCCAATTATTCCAGGAAGACCCTTCTTGGCAACAGTGGATGCCAACATAAGCGTAAGGAAAGGAGTGCTCACTTTCAACATCAGCGATGAGGTAATTGAGTATTCCTTTAATAAAACTGAAAGGCATACAGGTCCAATGGAAGAGGTAAAATCTATCTCAGTTGGCTACATCACTTGCGGGGAACCCAAGGTAAGAAATATGACCCCTGAGGAGCTGGAAAAGAGGGACATGGAGGCCCAGGTGGAAGAGATCATGGCAATCCTAAAGGAGGACACAAAAAATCCAATCGACACAAACCAAGGTACGTCGTTATGGACTAACTATTTTTCGGATGCCTTGACAGGAGCCAAGTATGGGGTCAAGGTCGACCAAGACTCCTCGACATCGAGGACCCTAGTCGATCTCGACCAAAACCAGGAGCCTCCACCAGTACCAGCGTCGTCAAGCAGCAACACTGAAGGGCCAGGCTCCTCGAGATCGAGTACATTACTCGACATCGACCACCACCTCGTTGTCTCGGCTTCGCCTTCCTCGATGCTGAAGACTCCAGAACCTGAACCCTCCTCGAGATCGACTACGCTAGTCGAGATCGACCAAGCTCCCCGGGCACCTGCTTCCTGGACGCTGAAGCCACCAGACCAGCCAGGCTACTCGAGATCGACCAGTCTTGTCGATGTCGACCAACCTCCACCAGCTCCTGCATCAGAAACTGAATCCTACTCGAGATCGAGTACTCCTACTCGAGATCGACCAAACACTGTGGTCCCCGATTCCGTCTCTGCGAAGGTAAGCCAAGGTATGGATCTTTCTTCTCCTATTTCCATTAAAGATCTATCTATACATGGGAGAGGTTTGCCTTGGTATGTGCGCTTATGTAGGATATCCAATGATGAGCCCAAGGAGTATGAAGTTGGAGACAAGCTCTATGTCTCTAAATCAAAGGATCATTGGTTCCCTAACAAATTCAACAAGAAGAGGATGGGACCTTTCGTGGTGAACAAGATCCATTCTGGAGGATTGCAGCTGATGGACAAGAATGGAGTTCTATTTGAAGCCCAAGCTACATGGGCCCTGCAGATGCCACCTTGAGCTTAATGGAGAAAGTCGGCCTAGCGACTATAAAATCTAGAGCCTGTAAATAGACAATTATTTTTTGGACTTTTTGGACGTTGTTTTGTTTTTTTTTGAACATTTCTAGTTTTTCTATTGTCGGTATATGTCTTCTACCCTTTTCAGGTCCATGGATAGAAGCAAGCAATATTCAGACTCGGCCCAGGCGATTCTTTCATTCAAAATTGAGAAGCCCTGCACACCTGTCTTGTGAGTTCCTTTTTTACCCTTGTTTTTATACAGTGAGGACACTGTAATGTTTAAGTATGGGGTGGGGGAAGGGCTTACTTTGTGCATATTTGATCATATTTGACATATATGTGCATTATTGCTTTGAATTGCTACATGGCTATTTTGGAATGCATTATTTGAGTTATATGCCTGTATATGCATGTTTTCCAAAGTTTTGAAAAATGACCCCCATTGAAATTTTTGAATAATGTCATGGAAGCTATATTGAACTCGACGATGCAAAATTGGATTCATTAGAGATATAGCATGAAATTGCCTAGTAAAGGGAAGTCACAATGAAGTGCATATTTTCTTGAAACCATAAAAGGATGTAAAATTTGAAGTTGCTTTTGACATGTTGCATGATAAGATGATGGAGGACTTTATATTTCCATATAATGCTCATATTGTTTATATCCCAGCCTTACCTATGCTTACGCATCACAAAAGCCATAATATGCCTTATTTCATATATTGCTCCACATGATCTAAATATTACCATTCTTTACCTTATCCGGGGATTATGTTGAGAATGATGTTACATTATGGAAATGTTATATGGTGTTTGTGTTGTTATCATATTTGGAGTTTGGAAGGATTGTTTGAAATATATGGAAAATTTAATGAGTGAAAGAAAATCCGATCAAAGATCGACCCTGCTCGCTGAGATAATAGTTTGGCGAGATGGGACACCAGGTGAGGAGTCCGACGCACTAAGTATCCGGGGCCATTCATGACACCCATGTTTGCGACTCGCGAGAAGGCAATGCCGAGGTTAGAGAGGTAAAAACATTATTATTGAAAAAAAGCATTATGGAAGGTGATGAATCAAAGGAAGAAAAAAAATGTGGTATGAAATTCAATTTGGAAATACTCCATTTCCCCGGATCATTAGCACCACATTGCCAGAAATTTCCCACCTTTAGCCTTTTACCAATCTACTCCTTATTTGAGCTTAAATTAAAGTCCTCTTGATTATTAATGCTTTGTCACATGAATTGTATTTTGCATAACTCTCCTTTTGTGAGTAGATGTTGCTTTTGTATATTTGCACATGCATGGATCTGTGACACAAGTACCTTTTCGAGGATGGTAATTGATTGCAGGGTTATATGGCAATGAATCTAATATGTTGAGAGTTTTGATTTCTTCCCCTGAATGACAAATAAAAGTATTGCTTGAGGACAAGCAAGCTTAAGTATGGGGTGTTTGTTGTGAGCTGAATCAAGCTTTGATTTTTCACCATTCTTCGTTCTGAATCAAGCTTTAATGTCTTCATGAGAGTTGTAGCCCTCGAAAAGAGCTTTCCAACGCATGGTCATATGTGTTAATCCGACAAATGAGGACTCGGGAAAATGCGTTTCAAGAACAGAGCAGAAAGCTGAGAGAACTCTACTCGAGATCGACTAGCATTTACTCGATCTCGACGAGGGCTGTCCGAGCACACCTGGTCGAGCAGAGCTGATCGAGGACACTGAGTCATAGACAACCCGACTCCCGGAACCCTACTCGATCTCGAGTACCACCTAGTCGAGATCGACGACACTGAGAGGCCATGTCCGAAGTCGATGAGTTGAGACAAGTCGAGAAGCCGAAAACGGAGAAGCCGAGCACCACCTCTAATCGATCTCGAGGAGGCTTAGTCGAGATCGACGACGCCCAGGAGCCATGTCCGAGCCTGTCGAGCACCAGCTAGCCGAGACGCCGGGCCAGCCCAGTCGACGACGAATTCTACTCGATGTCGAGGAGCCCTACTCGAGATCGAGGAGCCGTGTCCGAGAGCGCGTTACGCGGTTTGACTATCCTACTCGGTTTAGGAATCCTTGGGGCCGAAGGAAGCCAAGTCTATCCGAATCTATCAAGTTCTATCCATGAAAGTCAAGATCTATCAACATGAAGAAGACTTACCTATTTAGATTTATTTTTTCCCTTTTAGATTTAATTCCTAAAATTGCTTTTATTTATCTTTTTAGCCTTTAGATATAGATTTAGATAAAGATAGATATTTCTATCCTTGAATAGCAACGAATAGAAGGCTATAAATAAAGCCCTAGGGGCTGGTTTTTCATTCATTCAAATTCAGAGCAAGACAAGTAGTTCCACATAGAAGTTTTAGGAGTTCAAAGGTTTTAGGGTTTTGGCATTCTGCGAAAGTTTGATTGCCGGGATTGTAAAGGCTTTGAATATAGTTTAATGCAAGTTTCTTTTCATCAATCAATGTCTGCGATTGCAATGAGGCGTGAGTAGTCCACCCACTTCTAGGGCTGGGGTGAGCCCAACGGTGGCCATGTGAGGTGATGCGGTAAAGGTCAGATCTTGTTATGCAATTCGTCTTCTATCCCTATGAGCATGATTCTTTTGCGAGAGTTGAAGGTGATCCTTGTTTGTGTTATTGAAGCGAAAGTGATCTTAATGCAACTTAGATTAATTATGTGAAAAGGGTTAGTAACAATTAGGGTTTATGCGAAAGCCTCTATATGCCTATTTGTTAGTAACGAAAGTTATTTTGATGGAAAGCATGATCTTTTATGCCTTTATGTGTTACTTTGCATGGTTATCGTTGTAGTGTTGATACCCTGGCTTTGGAAGTTCTTTCATATATTGAGTTTATTTCTGTCGAATTTCTGAGTTCTGTGTTCGAATCTGCAAATTTACAACTTTCTGTGTTTTAGTCGATACAGAGTAGAGTTTAGTCGATACAGAGGAGGGGCTTGTCGAGATCGAGTAGGACCTTAGTCGATCTCGAGTTGGCTCTTGTCTACGTCGAGTTGAGTTTCTGTTCCTGTTTTCGATTCTGCAATTTCTGTTTTTACTATTTCTTGTCGATCTCGAGTAGCCTCTTGTCGAGATCGAGTACTGTGTTGTCTGAGTCGAGTTTCTGTCGTCGATTTTCAGTTTCTGTCTTTTACTATTGGTAGTCGATCTCGAGTAACAGCTTGTCGAGATCGAGTAGCTTCTGTCTTCGCTTTTATTTCTTGCTTTCGTTTGTCTTTCTTTCTTTGTTCCTTTGTTTCTGTCTTCTGTTGCTTTTCTGTGAGATTTACAGCTGCCTAGGATCCGCTGACACGCTTCCTCGTGGTTTCGATCCTGACTTTCTCTTACTGCATTGGAGGAGTCTTGTAATTATTTGCGTGGGCCTAAATCTGGTTTGAATTATTTCACTTTATTTCATACTCGATTTCCTCCTCACAACAGCACCACATGACCAAAATTGTTCCATACCTTATATGTTCTACCTTGGCCCCATTACAACCCAATTGAAAGACCTCATTATTTTTGTTGTGTGTAGAGTCACCAGCGGTGGAGACTTAGAACACTGGTGCAAGGCTCTTGTAGCTAAGTTTTTGAAGATTGAGTTTTGAGCGTAAACATTTAAACCTAAACACTTGAGCGAGAGTGAAACACATCTCCTTCGTGAGGTCTAGAATGGATATGGTTGCCTGATTTCATTGATTATTCCAATTATGTGCTATGATGTTATCAATCTTTTGTGTTTGCTAGTTTTCATGCACTTAAAGAATATTGAGGTGTGGATACATGAATTGCTATTCTGTGGGGCTGCAGAGTTGAGTTATATATTACTTGAGGACAAGCAAAGGTTCAAGTGTGGGGGAATTTGATAGAGCATAATTAGTATTGCATAATAGATTACATTTAGCATATTTTAGTTGTGAATATTGCATATTTTAGTTACAATTACATGTTTACCTGTGGTGTTGGAAGAGTCGGAATCTATACAATTTTGTGGTTAATTTCAGGTAAATGTGGATCCGACGAGGAATTAGGAGACTCTTGGATGAAGGAAGATTCAAGTTGAGGAAGAAAAGTGAAGAGCACGGGAGCGGAGTCGAATTTCGAGAGCCTAAGTGAATAACAAGTCATCAAACGTTGTCGCCAGACATGCTGAACTTGTTTCGCACTTTCTGGAGGCCTCGATGGTCTGATTGACTATTATAACCATGCGTTGGAAAGCTCTCTTCGAGATCTACAACTTTCGTGTTGACATCGAGACCAAATTCGAAACAGAAAAATCGCTGTGAACAGTAAAAACCGCCCCGCGGCTAAGCTAGCCGCCCCACGGCCCGAACCTCTAACGAGCGATTTCGCTGATCGCCGGCCGCCCCGCGGCCTAGGTTGGATGTCCCGCGGCCCTCGCAGAAACACGCCGTTCAGAATTGGACTTTAATTAGGGTTTTTGTTTTATTCTTTGGCCGACTTGTTAGAGGCTTTATAAGACTTTTCTGGTTTATTATTTCATTCACCTTATGCACATTATTCCATTGTTGAGAGCGCCGTTGAGCATGAGCAACTAAACTCTCGAGGTTTCGCTTACAGTTTGGATCTTTGATTGTTGAATTGTGAGTTTCTTATTCTAGTTCTTATTCCTATTGCAATGTTTTGACTTCTTTGTGCTTAATTGCTTGAATGTGTTTTATTCTCTCTGGCCTGATCAACTAGTTAGAGTAGATTCATTCAATTGCTAGGGTTTTGCAGATTCCTCGTAGCGAACCTTAACCCAAGTGGCAATCATATCCCTTTAGGACTCGTAGGACTAATTGGATGTGTAGGAAGTTGAATACATGTTGAATATCGACTCGTAGCTTGATATTATGTGTACCTTGGTTAATTCATAATCTTAATGCTATCTCTAGGTTGAATCTTAACCGTGTTAGGGTTATTTAGAGGTAAGGGTTGCTAGAACTCGTAGGACTAGTAATTTAGCTAAGATCTGGACAAGGACATTAATAGGAAAAGACAAGAACTAGAGGTTGAAACAAGGATCGAATTCATCAATCAAAGTGATAAATTGTAGGTGAACCTATTTCTCTCCACTGAATTCTAAAACCAATTTCCTTTATTTGCTTACTTCCGCTTTGATAAAAGGCGGATCTTTTCACACCAAAAACCCCCCATATTCTTACTAGCGATTAGAATTGATACTTGAATTGAATAGATTTCCTTGTGGAAGGATCTCTTGCTTACGCACTATACTAGTTGTGAGTTTGAGTATTCTTTGGCAAGAACAACGACAGGTTTTCCTCTTGTCACTTGTATGTTCCCTTTACAAGTGAACAATGTCTTTGAATATGCTGGTGTATTTTTGCCACTTGTTGCTTATTTGTTAGATTATGGCTGCAACTTTCAACATTCAATAAAGGGTCCAGGCGCTTTAAAAGTCTTATGAGAAATTACTTTTTGAAATATTTTGACTAGAGATCTGACGCGGAGTCAGAGCTTCAGCGTATTCGGGTTTTATTGAAGAACACCTCTCCGAAGGTTGTTTTAATCAAAGGTCCATTGTGGAGCTAAGTTTCAGTATAATTGAGGCTTGATTAAATATCATCTCCAAGAATGCAGCTTCGATCGGAGGCCCGATGCGGAGCCAAGCTCCTGCGTCTTTGGGACTTAATAAAACTTCATCTCCCAGAATTCAGCTTCGATTGGAGGCCTGACGCAGAGCCAAGCTCCTGCATCTTTGGGACTTAATAAAACTTCATCTCCGAGAATGCAGCTTCGATCGGAGGCCCGATGCGGAGCCAAGCTCCTGCGTCTTTGGGACTTAATAAAACTTCATCTCCGAGAATGCAGCTTCGATTGGAGGCCCGACGCAGAGCCAAGCTCCTGCGTCTTTGGGACTTAATAAAGTTTTATCTCCAAGAAGGCAGCTTCGATCGGAGGCCCGATGCGGAGCCAAGCTCCTGCGTCTTTGGGACTTAATAAAACTTCATCTCCGAGAATGCAGCTTCGATCGGAGGCCCGACGCGGAGCCAAGCTTCTGCGTCTTTGGGACTTAATAAAACTTCATCTCCGAGAATGCAGCTTTGATCGGAGGCTCGACGCGGAGCCAAGCTCCTGCGTCTTTGGGACTTAATAAAACTTCATCTCCGAGAATGCAGCTTCGATCGGAGGCCCGACGCGGAGCCAAGCTCCTGCGTCTTTGGGATTTAATAAAACTTCATCTCCGAGAATGCAGCTTCGATCGAAGGCCCGACGCGGAGCCAAGCTCCTGCATCTTTGGGACTTAATAAAACTTCATCTCCGAGAATGCAGCTTCGATCGGAGGCCCAACGCGGAGCCAAGCTCCTGCGTCTTTGGGACTTAGTAAAACTTCATCTCCGAGAATCTAGCTTCAATCGGAGGCCCGACGTGGAGCCAAGCTCCTGTGTCTTTGGGACTTAATAAAACTTCATCTCCGAGAATGCAGCTTCGATCGGAGGCCCGACACGGAGTCAAACTCTTGCGTCTTTGGGGCTTAATAAAACTTCATCTCCGAGAATGCATCTTCGATCGGAGGCCCGACGCGGAGCCAAGCTCCTGCGTCTTTAGGACTTAATAAAACTTCATCTCCGAGAATGCAGCTTCGATCGGAGGCCCCACGCGGAGCCAAGCTCCTGCGTCTTTGTGACTTAATAAAACTTCATCTCCGAGAATGCAGCTTCGATCGGAGGCCCGACGCGGAGCCAAGCTCCTGCGTCTTTGGGACATAATAAAACTTCATCTCTGATAATGCAGCTTCAATCGGAGGCCCGACGCGGAGCCAAGCTCCTGCGTCTTTGGGACTTAATAAAACTTCATCTGCGAGAATGCAGCTTTGATCGGAGGCCCGACGCGGAGCCAAGCTCCTGCGTCTTTGGGACTTAATAAAACTTCATCTCCGAGAATACAGCTTCGATCGGAGGCCCGACGCGGAGCCAAGCTCCTGCGTCTTTGGGATTTAATAAAACTTCATCTCCGAGAATGTAGCTTCGATCGGAGGCCCGACGCGGAGCCAAGCTCCTGCGTCTTTGGGACTTAATAAAACTTCATCTCCGAGAATGCAGCTTCGATCGGAGGCCCGACGCGGAGCCAAGCTCCTGCGTCTTTGGGACTTAGTAAAACTTCATCTCCGAGAATGTAGCTTCAATCAGAGGCCCGACGCGGAGCCAAGCTCCTTCGTCTTTGGGACTTAATAAAACTTTATCTCCGAGAATGCAGCTTCGATCGGAGGCCCGACACGGAGCCAAGCTCCTGCGTCTTTGGGGCTTAATAAAACTTCGTCTCCAAGAATGCAGCTTCGATCGGAGGCCCGACGCGGAGCCAAGCTCCTGCGTCTTTGGGACTTAATAAAACTTCATCTTCGAGAATGCAGCTTCGATCGGAGGCCCGACGCGGAGCCAAGCTCCTGCGTCTTTGGGACTTAATAAAACTTCATCTCCGTGAATGCAGCTTCGATCGGAGGCCCGACATGGAGCCAAGCTCCTGCGTCTTTGACACTTAGTTAGGAATTTATCTGGAGGAAGATAGTAAAAGCGCCCTCTAACTGCTTTATTTAATTTTCGCGGGGGTGACTAAGTTTCTCATTACATACAACCCTGGCTATTACACATAGTATTTCTTTAGATTATCTGCATTCCAGGTTTTGTTATGAACGGTGCCTTCAGGGGTGCTGAGTTTGTACGCTCCTTTTTGGACTTCTTTCACGATCACATAAGGCCCCTCCCAGTTCGGATCCAATTTTCCTCCAGTGGTAGCTTGACGGAGCACTAAATCTCCCTCCATGAGATGCCGCGGGCGAACTCCTCTATCCCGATATTTAGATAGACGCCTTTTATATTCTTGCTCCCTTACGGCTGCTGCCATCCTACGCTCCTCGATGAGATGGAGTTCGAGTTCCAATGCTTCATCGTTGGTTTCCTGGTTACGCCGAGGGGACACTACTAGAATACTGCAATTAGACATCATGTGATTTAAGTCTATCAAAAAAACAACAGATGTTAAATTCATCTGTTATATCAATATTTTTTTTTGTGATGTTAAAAAAAATTTAGACAACGGTCAAATTTTTCAACAGATATAAAATTGTTTGTTCCTAAAAACTTAAAACACGCGCGGGTTTAAAATTTTCATGTAAAAATGAGCGGGATTGAAACATGAAAGAAAATTTGGAGGGCTTTCAAAAGTTGGGGAAAATTATAACACTTGCTTTCATCTCTCTCCACATTCACTTTAGAAGTTAGACCCCCCCGACCTCGCTCTTTCTCCACCTTCCTCCAGCTCCAGCGAAATTCCCCCGCTCCGGCGACCTTCCTTCACCTCCTCCTCTCTTCTCTGCTGTTACAACCTCCTCCCCCGTTCACCGCCTCCATCCCTGCTCTTCCTCTCTCCAGATCTCGAAACCAAGCCTCCCCCCTGCCCCGCCCCCGAAATCCCTCTCTTTCCTTCCAGATCTTAGAGGGTTTCTCCCTCTGCTTCTTCCTTACCTCTTCTAGCAATGCCAATTTGAAATCTTGCCTCCATTCGAAACCCTAGCTAGGTCTAGTGGTTGTTTTCGTCGTTTTCTTTAGTGGCCATCTTGATTATTAACTTTTTCCTGTTTCCCGAAACCCTAGCCAGGTCCGTTTTGAAGAGAACAATTCCTCCATGGTTCATGAAACCTACAACCAATTTTTCTCTATTCTGCAAATGTTGCGCTACTTATCCATTCAAGTTATGTGTTTTCAGCTGCAAGGTATCTGCTCTTCTTTCAGTATTATTAATCTCAACTCTATGTTGCATTTTCTTGACTTTCTGATTTGCTATGTGTGCAGTTCTAGCATGAGCACAAGGTTGGCTGATTTGGATTCCGCCCCTTTCATAATAAAGTGAGGTCACCTTAGCTCCTCTGACTGTTCTTTTATTAGGATAAACTAATCAAAACCACCTTGATTTAGTGTAAATTGCACAAACCCATCTGGCCTTAAAATTAAGTGATAAATCATCATGAAGATTGAAGTGGCTTAGATATCTAAGGATTGAATTGCTTTAATGGTTAGGTTTTAGGTTGATATAGAAATTAATTGAATTTAATAACTGTAATAAGATTTGATTCGTGAGATGATTTCAATTTGGACTCTATTCCTTGAAATTCACCCAACCAGTCTTTTTAATTTGTAAAAATCAAATCTACACACACATTGTTCTGCTGTATCTCTCTCTTGCCTTATCCTCTAAAAGCAGAAAATTCAACATAAGTGCAAACTCTGAAGGTTAATTCGAAAGACATTTCCCATTTTCTATATGTTTTTTTACTATATTGTTTTAAGTGGCGACCAACCCCTTCAACTGAACTTTATTTTAGTGCTTTATAGATTTTGTGTTCTTATTGTAATGAAAACCCCAACGATATTTGTTTATAAATTATTACCCACTTCTGGTTAATTTTTCTTCATTCCTAAAGAAGAATAGTATAATACTAACCATGGAGCTTTATAATACTATATGTGCTATATTAAGTATTCAAGACAAATCTTAATGTCACTTTACTTATTTTTTATGCCATATAGAAGGATGCAGTTCAACTTTAACTTGACTAAGTTCATACATCTTTACTCTAGGCAGAGAGACTTTAATCCCAGATCACTACCCTCACTCCTCCAATCCAGTAAAGAGACCAATTACTAGGTAAGAAATGCAAATTCTGATAAGCTTCTTAGTTTTTTTACATCCGAAACTAGTTCGCCCAATTATTATATCCGTTCACCTTTTGATTTCATTGTTGCTCAACTCCAAAATACCCAGCAACAACAAAAATATTGTTCAGCGGTAAATACCTTCTAAAATTTCTTTGAGACATCCCCACCCCCCACCCCCCATTTTTCTCTTTAAAAAAATGATTTTTGTAAGTGGATCTGTATGTTTTGTTCAAATTTGATTGATTAGGGGATTAACAAGCAAGATCCACCGATTCAAATTTCAAATCAAATTGAGGAATGCAAAATCACCTTGCAGTGGTGGACTATGTGGGAGATAACTACACTTACTAGCACTTGCATAATTCTGGGTTTGGCTTATAAAATTATTGCAGGCTATTAGCTGCCCCTTGCTGTATTATAATATTATGTCTCAGCAATGCCAGATTAACGAAAAGATGAGATCCATTCTAATTGGCTGGCCGGATAATTGAGGTAGTACATATCTCATGTCAGTATTTGTTTTAATTAATGTCAATACTTGAAGCTATGAAAAACTGATTATGGCATTCGAAAACAGGTACACAATAATGTCAATACTTGAAACCCATTTGAGATGTCCTCTTTTTTTTTTAGGCTGCTCATTTGTCAATGATGCTCTTATACCATTTTTTTTTTAACATTAATCAGGCTTATGTAAGCCTACTGGCTTATGATCTCGATGATGATTTCAATAGCATGATTGAAGGTTAGATACTTGCATTGGATTATTCATTATGAAATTGCCTCTTATGTTTTGCACGACACAAATTGATTGTTGATTGTTGAACTTTAAATCCCTCCAATTGATTCAATAGCATGATTGAAGGTAAGATAATCTTTACTGTGATGAGTAGCTTGTTAACATGAGGCATTGTTGTGGCTTAAGGATCTAAACACTGGGTATTTAGTTATCTATTTGTAATGTATTGCCAATTATATGTATATTTTTTAAACATTTCAGTGCAATTTCATCTCTTTTTTACTCAACATGTTGTCCCTAATGCTTATTATTTGTCCAATGCCCATTGGTGAATTAAGATCATCTCGGTGAAACATTTGGATATGCTGGAATGTTGAGATGTTGATGTCTTCTTCCAAATATAGTTATCTTGTGCTACTGTGTTAGATGGTCTAATTCTTTCTCCTAAGATGGCTCGTTTTGTCATGTTCTGGGATTGTATTAATTTGAGATCAGCTATGGTGGTTTTTTTGTTAATTCTAATCTGATTCTATTGAGCTCTGCAATTGTTCATTATGTATCTTTTATGAGCTCTTTCAACTGCTTTCCTCGGTTTCATGTGTCATTCTTCATAACTTATGACACCCACACATCCCCTTAGACTCATCTATGATATGGAACACTGATTATGAATTTCAGCAAGTCAAGTGGCACCTATTCCTTGTCTTAAATTCAAGGGGCTGCCCTTGCATTAACAACTTGTGTGCTATCAGTTCATTGTGATATGCCCATGTAAGTTCCTATGATGCAGAGCCTGCAAGAAACAATGCATAGTTAAAAGTTCAATGTAGAGTGTATACTATAATTTCATCTGTATTTCATAGTTATGTGGAACAAACTATAATGTACTGCTGGCTTTGAACTTGGTATATGCTCTCTCCTTAGACCTGAGATTGTTTCTGAAGTGGTTACTTTCTTGATGCTTCACATTTCAGTTGGATGACAGAACATGTAACACCATACCTTAAGGAAACTTACCTATCTAGATTAACATTACTGTACTTGAATTTCTTAAACTTTTGAATTTGCTATCTAATTTTTTTGATGTTTACAATCGATCCATTGCCCTTTGCATTGTTCTGTGTCAAGTTTTGTGTCATTGTGATGCTAATTTCTTGACGTTAATTTGGTTGATTTTTGGATTCAACTGTGTAGAGATGAAGGTTATCGCCACTTATTTGTTAGCCGTTTTAGGCAGCGACGTCTCTCCTTCAACTGAGAACATCAAAAGTTGTTCATTGATCAGGTCAAGCCCTACTGTCAGCTATGTATTGGGAGAAGTTGTAACAGTTCTTGTGTAATTGCTTATGTGTACTCTCGTGTTTTTGTAAGCAATGAGGTTACTCAAAACTCTATTGTATGTTTATAAGTTAATCAAAGTACCCTTAGCAAAATCTTATATTACATCGAGCAAAAGGTGTTGTGTACTCTTGTGTATAACGAAAAAACATCGAATTACAAATAAAAAGAGGTGTGCCTTAATAGCTATAAAATCGAGCCATTATATAAGCACTGATGCTAGTATTATTATAGACATCGTCTGAATAAGTTAAATCAATGTGCAACATATGTTTTTACATTACAATGTTAATATAAACTGATATACATAGCTAACAACATCTTTATAAAAATCTAAAATGATGTCCATATCATATTAATACATCAGTTATGTATATATTTCATGCGATATATTATTTTAAAACAATAAAAAATCACAAATTATACATACGAAATTAATATACAAAAAATCAAAATAGTAAAAAAGATGTCTATGTTGTTTTAATACATTGATTATTTTAAAAATAGTGATGTAAATGTAAAATTTAGGCTTGGTGTCGACATCTTCAAAAGTTTATAAATGAAAAATAATGAGACTTTAACAAGTGAACATATCAAAAATAAATTTGAGGGGCTGATTTATATCTATATTCAAAATAAAACAGATGTTTTAACCAAGAAAAGACATCAGCTTAAAACCGATGTGAAAAATTTTGATCTTTTACTACACGCACATAGAGATCGGAATTTTTTTTGAAAGACATCTGTTGACAACAGATGTCTAATTGTATTTTTCTAGTAGTGGGGCTTTCTTTCTACTGGAATGACCGCGTCCATACCAAAAACTAGTGAAAACGAGGTCTCTCCAGTTGGAGTTTTTACTGATGTGCGGTAGGACCAGAGAACTAATGGTAGAAGTTCAGCCCATCGCCCTTTTGCTGTGCTCCCAAGTTTCTTTTGTATCCCATGTAGCAATTGCCGATTGGTCGTTTCCGCCTGTCCGTTCGTCTGTGGATGGGCCACAGATGAGAATTTGAAGTTTATGCCCAATCCCGCGCAAAAATCCCTGATTGTTTCACAATCAAACTGAGGTCCATGATCTGTGATTATCGAGCTAGGTACCCCAAAACGGCAGACGATGTTCTTCCACAAGAACCTTCTTACTTTTTCCGTGGTGATTAGTCCCATTGCTTCGGCCTCAACCCATTTCGTGAAGTAATCAACTAAGACAAGCACATACTTCAATTGTCCTGGGGCAGTGGGAAATGGACCAAGGATATCCATTCCCCAGATAGAAAAAGGGCAAGCTCCAGTTATACTTTTCATTATTTCAGAAGGGCGGTGTATCAAATTTCCAAATCTCTGGCACACGTCACATTTCTGAATATAACTTTGAACATCCTGCTTCATAGTTGGCCAGTAATATCCCAGTCTGGTTGCTTTAGCCACCATGGCTCTCCACCCTTGGTGATGCACACAAATTCCATCATGCAACTCTTTTATGATGAGACTTCCTTCCTTAATCGATATGCATAGCAGATCCGGGAGACAGTAGCCTCTGTTGTAAAACCTTCCTTCTCTAATAGTGAAACGAGAGGATTTTGTGATCACCCTCCTGGCCGCGTCTTTCTCTTCGGGTAGAATGCCCTTACCTAGATAATCCGCGAGCGATGTCCTCCAGTCTCCTTCTTCAATCCCCTGGACTTGATAGACCTCTTGGATAAGCTTGCGACTGTTCATTCTTTCGAGGATAACCTCCTTTCCTACCTCTTCAGGCATGACTGCCCCTAAACGAGCCAACGCGTCCGCTTGCTGGTTGTCACTCTTGGGCATTATCGTTAAGCAAAAACTTAAGAACGTCTTTGATAATGCCCGCGCTTTTCTCTGATAGTCTGGCATTAAACCGGTTCTGGCCTCATACTCCTCTGTTATCTGTCGTGCCATCACTTCTGAGTCGGTGTAGATTGATACTTGTCTGGCGCCTTTGATCAAAGCTACTTCTAGGCCCACGAGCAGGGCCTCATACTCAGCTTCATTGTTCGTAGCTTGGAAGTCCAGTTTATAAGCATAGTTGTAATGTTGTTCATCTAGTGCAGTGAGAGTAACCCCAGCTCCGCATCCATCTTTGTTGGCCGCGCCATCTACCCTGAGTGTCCACTCGCTTCTTTTTGTTTGAGTACCTAGTTCAAAACTCGTTTCACTGATGAAATCGGCTAAAGTTTGAGCCAGTACTACCCTCCGCGGGGTATATTCTATTTCAAATTCTGTCAACTCAACTGCTCACTTCATCATCCTTCCTGACAAGCATGGGGAATGAAGAATTTGACGTAAAGGTAGGTCAGTCATTACTCTGATGATGTGATCCTAGAAGTAGGGCCTCAACCTTCTTGCCGCGAATACCAGACATAGAATCATTTTCTCCACTGGTTCGTACCGTGTCTCAGCATCTTGTAGCACACGACTGACATAATACACTGGGTACTTTTCTTCTCGCGTCAAAACCACGCTGATGGTAATGTTTTTTACTGATAGGTACAGGTGTAGAGCCTCTTGTTTCTCGGGTTGGTGCAGAGTGGGGAGTGTTGACAAGAAAACTTTTAAACCCCCGAACGCTTCCTGCAATTCTGGAGTCCACCGTATTTGTCCTTTTTTCTTGAGTAAAGCAAAGAACGGTAAGGACTTGTCGGCAAGGCATGAGCAAAATCGGCCAAGGTAGTTTATTGCTCCGTTTAAAGACTGCAATTCTTTGATCGTCCGCGGTGGTTGAAGATTTTGGATCGCCGCCACCTTTTCAGGATTTACATCAATTCCTCGATGGCTAACCATGAAACCAAAGAATTTTCCAGAATCAACCCCGAAGACACACTTTTCCGCGTTCAGGTTCAATCCTCCTCTTCGAAGGGAATCAAATGTTTCTTGCAGATCTGCCGCGTGATCTTCTGCTTTCTTGCTCTTGACTACAATATCATCCACATATATCGACACATTCCTCCCAATCTGCTTACAAAAGATTCGATCAACAGTTCTTTGAAACGTGGCTCCGGCATTCCTGAGTCCAAAAGGCATGACGCGGTAGCAAAATATCCCCTGGTTGGTGATGAAAGTAGTTGCCTTCTTGTCTAGCGGGTCCAAACTTATCTGATTGTATCCAGAATAAGCATCTAAAAAACTGAGGACCTTGTTACCCGCGGTTCCGTCGACAATTTCGTCTATGGATGGCAAGGGGTAACTATCTTTGGGGCAAGATTTATTAAGGTCAGTGAAATCGATGCACATTCTCCATTTCCCATTAGACTTCTTCACTAGAACCACATTTGAGAGCCAATCCGAATCTTCTACTTCTTCTATGAATCCTGCTTCCAACAACTTATCAGTTTCTTCTTTTGCCGCGACAGCTTTCTCGGGAGCCATTTTCCTCTTCTTTTGTACTATGGGCTTTGTTCCTGGACGGATTCTTAAAGTATGCAAAGCAGTTGCGGATGGGACTCCCAACAGGTCCCGCGGAGTCCATGCAAAAACGTCTGTTGATCTTGCTATGATTTCCAAGACCCGGTCTCTTTCTTCTGGCTCTAGTGCTTGCCCTAAATAGACTTTTTCTTCGGGGTTTGGAAAAGGCGTATAGGCAACCCTTTCATCCGTGGTTGGTATTTTTGCTTCTGTCGGTCTTACCTCAAGCTCGGCCTCTTAGGGCTCTGATGGGTCACTGTCTCCCACCATGGATTCACATTTTTCACGAATACACATTACCTCTTTCTTCTTCTTGATAGAAGTCAAGTAACAGCTCCTGCTTTCTGGCTGCTGGCCGCGAACTTCACCGATTCCCCCTCCTGACAAGGGAAACTTCCCAACGAAGTGATAAATCGACACTATCATTTGAAATTTATAGAGCGAGACGCGTCCCAGCAAAACATTGTACACGGTTGGTATCTTTACTACTGTGAATACGATATTCTCCATTCGAAACTACTGCCAACTCGATCGTCCCTGCCACTTGTACCTCTCCCCCCGAGAACGTGATCAGCGAGCCTGAGTATGGTTTTAATGATGCCGCGGAAATCCCCATCTGAGATAAAGCCTCCCATGATAAGATATCGACAGACGAACCGGTGTCAATAAACACTCTTTTGACTGTCTTAGCAGCTATTTGAGCATGGATGACCAAAGGGTCCGAGTGCGGCATCCTTACTTCCTCAGCGTCTTTCGGCGAAAAAGTTATGTCTTCATGTTGTGACAAAGAGATCCTTCTACTTGACGCGGATGGCGGTTGCCTTCCTTCTCGCTTGTAGTTTATTGATAGGAGGAAATCGAGTATGCAAAATTAAATATAAATAATCACAGCAAACCAGATTCCGTCCCTTGCAAATAATTACAAGACCTTCTCCTAATGCAGTAGCGGAAGTCAGGATCGATCCACGAGGAAGCGTGTCAGCGGAGAATCTCACAGAAGTCGACAACAAGTGCTAGACCTCGACTAGGGTAAGTCGACAGGAGATCAAGCAAGTCGAACAGCGCAGCAGTCACAGGCACTGAGTGTAGTCGATCTCGACTAGAGGCTACTCGAGATCGAGTAGGGCCCTTGTCGACGTCGGCTTGGCTTGTCGAGTACCTGCACACAGAAGCTACAGCGATGCTAGATTGAATATTAGTAACTCGAGGTCGACCAGTCTTGGTCGAGATCGAGTAAGGGCAGAAAACGAAACAAAAGAAATAAAGTAAAGGCAAATGCTTTGGGATTCGAAAATAAACTTAATGTAAAAGGACTTCCAAGATTGGGGTTTGCAACAACGATAACCAAGCATGCATAAGGAAGAGATAAAACAGATAATCATGTGAATCGCATCAAAGGACTAAGCTTTCGCCTTTTCCAACAATTAGACAACTCTTTCAAGAAACCCTAATTGTCTCTACTGATTTTATGTTTACAATCGAAGTTGTTAGCATGGACCTCCATTAGATGGGTAATAAACACATAACAAGTAGTAGATGCTCAAAACATGATAAAAGTTGGATCTTTACCTCAAACACGCAGGGCTATCGTCGGGCTCGCCCCAACCCTAGAAGTGGGTGGACTACTCGCGCTTCATTGCAACCTCAGACATTGTTGAAAGGAAATAACAACTTGCATTAAACTAAATTCAAAGACTTTACAATCCCGGCAATCCAACTCTCGTTGAACGCCAAAACCCTAAAACCTTCGAACTCCTAAACGTCTCTGTGAACTACTTCTCTACCTTCTGAATTGAAAGTGAATAGAAATCAGCCCCATGGGCTTTATTTATAGGCTTCTAATCCTTGCTACTCAAGGATAGAAATATCTATCTATATCTAAAACTATATCTAAAAGCATTAAACATAATTAAATCTAAATAAGGAAAATATATCTAAAAGTCTTAAGTGGATAAATCTTCTTCTTCCATGATGTATCTTGATAGATCGGATAGAACTATGCAACCTTCGGCTCCAAGGAATCCCAATCCGAGTAGGATAGATCAAAATGAGTTACGCGGCTTCTGGAGGCTTCCTCGATCTCGAGTAAGGCTACTCGATCTCGAGTAAGGCTACTCGATCTCGAGTAAGGCTACTCGATCTCGAGTAGAATTGTAGTAGACTGGGCTGGCTCGGCGTCTCGGCTAGCTGGTGCTCGATGTGGCTCGGATATGGCTTCTAGGCTTGGTCGATCTCGAGGACCTTACTCGATCTCGAGTAAAGGTGGCTCGTCGACTAGGTCTTCTGGTGTTGTCGAGCAACCTCTCTTCGACATGGCTCGGGTGCCGGCTTCCGGGTTCCTTGATCTCGAGTAGGTTTACTCGATCTCGAGTAGAGTGTAACCCGGCATGTCTTCGTGTTCGGCTTCTCGATCAGCTCCTCCTCGACCAGGCACTCCTTGGACATTTTTGGTCGATCTCGAGTAGAAGTACTCGATATCGAGTAAATCTCTCAGCTTTCTGCTCTGTTCTTAAAACGCACTTTCCCGAGTCCTCGTTCGTCGGATTGACGCATATGACCATGCGTTGGAAAGATCTTTCCGAGGGCTACAACTCTCATGAAGACATCAAAGCTTGATTCAGAACTAAGAATGGTGAAAAATGGCCTTTTCTCCAGCTGCACCATTCTTAGCTTCTCCATGAGTTTCCCTTAAGCTCCAAAGTGCGTCCGATTTCTGCGAAATATAACCAAAACTTGTGTAGACCTTCATATATAGAAAATAAGTGTAAACTACATAGATTCTGTATTATTCTAACCCAAATGCATGCAATGTATGCAGAAATCGATATAAAAGTAAGTGTAAAACATGGCAAATTAGGCTCACAACATAGTTCCTCTTCTCTTGTCTACTTGATCCTGCCATGGAGTACCCTCCCGCGAGGGTATTGATGAAACCCTCGGGTTCTGGTATGTGGCCTTCTCCCGTTCTTCGAGCTTCTCCCTGATTAACAGATCTTTGTACAGTAGGCGCATAGTTCTGTCTACCTCCGCACCCTCTTCGTCCCCCACCCCTTCCCCGGTGGTAAAAAGGGGGATCTCTGCGCTGATCCTGTTGCCCTAGGTAACGGTTCTGTCGATCACGAGGGTCATCAACTCTGGGGTTGCGGTCCTCCTAATCCGGTCTCCCATTGGGTCGATCTTCTCTTCTTGGTGGAAATCTCATTTCTTGATTCCTATAGGGGTTCTCCCTTGGATGATAGGACCGCGGATGATCCTCTCTACGATGAGACCCTTGACCTCTTTCAGAATTCATGTGTACCTCGTCGCAGTGGGGACGAAAATCTACCACTTCTGATTGATGTCTAGGCGGCTTGACTTTCTCCTTCTTGAACTTTCCAGCGAGTTTCCCAAAGAATCCCTGATTGCCGGTGTTTGCTCTTGAACTGGATGCGGCTGCCTCTTCAGCCTCGATCTGTTTTGACACCCATTCCCTCAAATCATCGTAACTAGCTGGTTTCTTCCGAAATAGGTACGTCTTGAAGTCTCCCTCTGCCAAATTTCCCATGAGTATAATGATTGCTGACTCATGATTAACGTTGGGGATTTGCACCACCACACTGGTGAATCGAGTAAAAAAGTGCCCCAAGGTTTCCCCATTTCCTTGCCTGGTCGAATTAAGATCAAGCATGGTCTTCTTTCTCGACCGCGCGCTTCCAAAATGGGATGTGAAGATGAGAGATAGCTGGGTGAAACTGGTCACAGAGTTTTTTGGTAGGTTAGTGAACCACGTAAGGGCGATTTTCGTCAAAGTTGAGGGAAAAGTTCTGCATAACATAACGTCGTTGTACTCATTTATCCCCATTGCGGTTGTAAAATGACAGAGATAATCTTCAGGATCAGTTGTTCCGTCGTATCTCATAAGGTTCACATCCCTCCATCTTTTCGGTACTGCCGCGGAACAGATTTCTTTGGTGAACATATATGGGAAGGCCGCGAGTCCTTCCGCCCCTTTGTCTGTTGAGCCAGATTTTGTGGAGGTGGAGACATCTGTGGACTTCTCTCCCCGTCGGTGCTTGTTTTCATGCTGTCGCTGATCATTTTGCCATGCCTGATGCGGCATCGCCTGACCCTGGAAACCGTAGTTCACGTTGCCTGGGTTGTTGTATGCAGTATATTATCTATCGAAATTTCCACACTGCTCCTCGTGATGGAAATTTCCTTGTTGACGCGGATCCTGTCCCCATTGATCATAATAGCAATACTGTGATCGCTCTTGTTGAAGGGGATTAGGCTGCTCGTGGTGGACTTCATAATACCAGAAATTTTGAGGCATGTGCTCTCCTTCTGCTCCATACTGATTGTAGTAGTGATGCGGAGGAGTACCATGGGGCTGATCTCCTACTTCTCCTTCTGGATCGGGTTGTGGTGTCAACGGGACATACATACTTGAGGCCTCCTGATCCTGGTGGATCCCATGGCTCATGCTCTGTGTTGCGTTGTTTTGATTATCGCTTATTCTTTCGGCGTTGTTATTCTGCCATAGTGAAAGACTCATTTTCATATGCACATATTCACATTTCCAGATTTATGCGCGGACCCTTGCTTCTTTCAATGATCTGAGGGTCTTTGCCTGATTTCTTTCAAACAAAAAGAATTTTTAGCGGAACCCCTTAGTGTGAGGGGGTTCCCACAGACGGCGCCAGTGAAAAGACTCGAACTCAAAAGGCCACCATTTTTAGTGGGACCCAGGAATATACCCAGTGGGGGCCTTCAATATTCCCAACGGACTTACCTGACCCGCATCGAAACAATCGGTGCGGCCCAACCTGTGCCGCGGGAATGATTAGATTAAGAATGTTGATGGATTATTCCCTTATCGAGTTTTCCTCAGACGAATTGGGAATCAACCGCTTACCTGCCGCCGTTAGCTGACTTGGAGACCAACATCAGCAAATTCTTGATTCCAGCTTTTGGTTTTCAAAGGGCGAAATAAGGTTTATGTCCGCGGAGCAATTCCTTCTTCCCGAAAAGAGGTTCCACACCTGTTAAACTTGCTTTCTCTTTCTCTTACTCTCCTTAGGATGCTCGTTCTTGGTCCGCTCCTTTCTCCCTTTTTCTTCCCCTCCACCTTCTTTTCCCAAAAAAGTCCCCTTTTCTATATGTTGGTTCTTGTTTTTATAGGTGACGGGTGAGCTTCAGTTGACTCGCCACGTGGGGATTATAGTATGACAAGTGTCCGACTCGTGGGATGTGGACATATCTGACACGTGTTCCTCTTTTCTATTCGCGGATGGCTTCAGTGAGTTTGTAGTTTTTGGTAGGATGCTCATCCGCGGATGACCTTGACAGCGTCTGAGGTGACTTTTGTTATGATTTTTACCACTTTTTGTCTATTGTCGCAATTTTATCTTTATTGTTTTCTATGTTAACCCAGATGTTTTTATTGTTGGTTTCGTCACCTACACTCGATCTCAAACCTCAGAATCGCACTCCGAGGATCTCGACCCTTTGACAACTTCGCCTCTCACTAGGGTGTCACCCTCGGCCTCTCACCAAAGGGTTCGCTCTTAGCCTCTCACCAAGAACTCGATCCTTAACCTGGAATCATAGGAAGCTATTAGTGGCTCAAACTTTAACTAAACTCAACTTGACATGTTTTAAAATGAAGTTCTTACAAGAAATATATAGAATGAAAATGTAGCCCCCAAGCATCTCTAATCGATATGGGATTTATTTGATAGAAACAAGAGCATGAAAAAAGCATCTAGATTGGAGCTGCTGGAAAGAACGTCCAATTTGAGCATCTTAGAGGCTGATTTAGGAGAAGTGTCTTTCATGGAAGTTGTAGCCACTTAAAATAGCTTTCTAACAAGTGCTCATTGGCTTCAATCGGAATTTTATGTAGCCCGAAAGAGCTAAAATACCACGGTGTCGCCATGCTCAAACGAGGGTTGATGTTCGGCCTCGACAACATAGCTTTGTGAGATAAAGAATTCGAGCTCATTGATGACTAGGATCACATCAGAAGGTGGGAGGGGAAATTGGGATATGAGAATGTATGGGTTTGAGATTGAAGAAGAACGATGGAGGTTGGGGCTGGGTTGCGATTGAAGAAGAACGAGGGAGGTTGGAGATGGGTTGTGACAAGCAGTTTGTCGTGAGTGACAGGAGAAATGTTAGTAACGGGGATTCCATAAAGGGGGAAGACACCTGATTAGGTGACATTGGTTTGGGATTTGTGTGATATGGGTTTGGAACTTGGTGACAGGGATCATTGTTTATGTATTTTTGAAAAAAATCTGAGAGAGATTTACTAGTTAGGTGATAAGGGGAGATGATTTTTGGAGGGATATCTGAGTCAGTTCGTGTTGACCTAATTGCTGGAAGAAAACATGGTTCGGTCACAAAATTTAAGGATGAAGGGAGTCCAGCCACCCAATTCTGGAAACCAGCCTTCTTTACATATTGGCTCGCAAGGGCCGACTGTGCGCAAAAATCACCAAGTTGTTCGAATTCCGCCCTCGTGTATGCCTTCGCCATCTTGAAGAACAAAGCCTAAAACCCCGTTACACCCTTGTACCTCCACCTCACATTCTGAAATAGATGCTAGATGCAAAACCCTTACTTCGCAAACACATAGTGGTCCCTTATATCTTGGATGATATTCATGTGGAGATCAGATAAAAACATTACGTCCGATGTGTCCTCGATAACATGTAGCATGTTCTTTAAGAAGAAACCTCATGACCTATGATTCCCACTAGCACAATCGCAAATGAGATCGGGAATACTTTGTGGTTTGCATCTTGAGATGTGACAAAGAGAAGTATACCCTTGAACTTACCTTTGAGGAAACTCCCGTCCACTAAAATCACCTGCACATGGGAATTAAAAAATGTTGGATTGGTGACATGGATTTTAATGTTAGGTGACATGTAAAAATAAACAGGTAACACGAGTTTTTACCTTTTGAAGGTGGGGGGTTGCCTTGTGCCATGCCTTGAATAGGTAAATAAAGAGCGGCCATTCCGGGGTTCGAACCGGGGACCTATGGGTAGTACCCATAAAGCCTTGCGCCATGCCCCGAAGCTAACAAAGGCGTATTTTAATTTTTGGGAGGAGTCCATCTCTACCCTAGTATATGTCCCAGAGTTAGTCTCCTCCACCATGTGCAAGTATGGAATAAAATATCTAGGTAAATGTGTTCATCGATCACATTCTTAACATCCCTCGCCACCAATCGTGCCCTTCGGGCCTTCCAGTATCTACATGTGATGCCGAACTAGAACTTTGTCAGTGACTGCACTTGGTCGGGAATGAGGTTCTTCCGAGTCCCGGTGAACCTACAAGTGATAGGTTAAGTTACTTTCACCCATACAAAGATATAAGGTGACAAGTGGAATATTAACATGTGACAAGGAAGACAGTGTTCGCAATTAAAGTAAAACTTACGTGGACATAAGGTTCCATCCAATCATATTCGACGTAGCATGTTGATTATGGTTGTGGTTCACATTGATGCCACATGTATGCTCTTGGATATACTTTCGGATATAGTGGTGCATCGGTAAGTCGAGGCCCTACACATCCATGTGCACTTTGTGTCCACACATCCAACGACATACAAAGTTTTTGTAGACTTCTTCGTGATAAACTCGAAGCACGTACTTCTCCACTACATTCACCGAAGCCAAGTATAAGCATTAGCCTTCAATGCGAATAATTCTCCCTCCGAAAGTTCTATCATGTTGCGTCGTGGGTCCTGGGTGCGAGGAGTTGCTCTCTCCACCATAGCTTCAATGTTCTTCATTGTAGTTGAGGATGCGCTAGACCTAGGAATACAATGTTCAAGTTCCCTCATCACCTCATCCTCAACTTCCTCTCCCTCCACCAACACCCACATACCCATGTCCTCCTCGGCACCGTGCCACTGCAAATCATTCCAGTCTTCTTCGAGCTTCACTTCAAAGTCGATTATGGGGGTTGGCCCATCGCCATCCTCCTCTTCACTGCTAATGGATATCACCTCCAACCTCTGATCCATATAACCTCAAGAGGTATTTGTGTCACCCAATTTTATCACATCCAGACCCTTTACCCTATCACCTAAACATATACTCGTGTCACCTGATCTATAACCTGTGTGAGTAATGTCCATCACAACCAGCTCTTTGCTCTTCTCTATGGCCTTGCTTACCTCCCCCCCCCCCCCCCCCCAGCATATAACACAACATCTAGAGACATAGGGTTTTGTAGTGTCTTACCGTATGCCTCGTGTAACACAATCTCAGTCAAATTGTCCACTTTTTGGGAGGAAGGTGGCCCACTCAAGCGTTCTTCCCCAACGGGTTGCTTAACTTCAAAGCCCTCCTTCTACAATGGACCAACATATATCGCAAGGGGCCACATATCTTCTTCACACTTTGAGTTCAGAAATTTAAACGCCTCAAGGCCGTCATCATCAGCTATTATGATCGAATGACCCCTTTCTTTCGACTTTGACACGTAAGACAACACACACTCTTCATCGCCGACCTTGAACCTGATCAGGTTTTTCAAAGAGATGAAGTTGATGGCCTCTTGTATCATGACATTCTTGTGCACGTTCTCACTCACAAACATCCATCTGCCTCCCTCAAACACCCAACAACCATCGAATATGAGAGTGACGCATACGAATACGTTTCCACCTGAAAATTAAACCACGGATGAGAAGAAAGGTTCATGGGTATCTAACGCCATAGACGATGAGTACTTCGTCAGATACATTTATCCTTGCATCTGAGAAGAGAGGATTCTGGGAAATCAAGATGACATGGGGATTCTGATCACTGACAGGGGCACTGACTAAATGAGAGTGGACACAAATTCTGTAATTCCTGGTCCTAGTGGGATTTGAGGAACAAAAAGTGAATCCCGCCCCGGTCCCGTCTCGCAGAAATTATGCGGGACAAGATACGGGACATGATGGTGGGGTTTCGCAAATCTCGGTCTCGTCCCGCATCTATATATTAATATATATAAATATAAATATAAATATATATTAGTCTTCCTTCTCGCATAAACTCAACATTATCAAGTATGACAACTCATTCTCGATATATTAAACCTAGCTATCATTTCATTTATTGGGAACAATTTTGCTTCTGCGGCTAAAGTGGAACTTGCCTTTACTTGGTGGTCAGCTTGGTACATTCGGAACCAACACATGTTCAAGAAGCTTCCTATCCCACTTAGAAATACTTCATTACGTATTATTAAAACTCACAAGGAGAATTGGAGTAAAACATCTCAATTAGAGTGTATTCTAGATGATGATTTCCTCTTATACACACAACACCCCAACCACCCAAACAAGGAAAAAAAAAGCATGATAAGGTTACATGGCGCAAACCCCCGTGGGAAACTCTCAAGCTCAATTTTGATGGATCCACAATCACAAACAATGATAGCTCAGTTGGATTCATAATCCGGGATTGGAAAGGACGCCGAATACAAATATGCTAGCAAAAACTTGGTAAACAAAGTCCTATAAAAGCGGAAGCTCTTGCTCTAAAACTGAGAATCCAGCACGCTACTCAACTCCACATCGACAAAATCCACATTGAATGTGATTCTAGTATAATTATAAATCACCTCAACAAAAAATCTAAATGTCCATGGAAAATTGAACTGATCATGTGAGATGTTAAACTTCTTTTATCGACTTTGAAAGAAGTTTCTTTTTTTCATGTTCCCCGTTTAGTCAACAGAGTGACTGATAAGGTTGCAAACCTTTGCCACTCTGTCTGAGATACCGATATTCACAACGATCTAGGTCTTTTAAACCTCATCCGAAAGGATGCTGCCGGGTAGTGCTCGCTCGCCCAAATTCTTTCCTAACAAAAAAAAAATACAAATACGCGGGACGCGAGTTTTAATTTTATTAGTAGTAATTCTTTTTTTTTTGGGGGGCAACATTACGATTTACTAATCTAGTAATTTATATTATTTAGTTATTTTAAACATTTTTACTATTACAAGCAATACCTTGGAGTATAAACTAATACCTTGGAATTTAATTTAGTGATTCATTTGACCAGCTTACTACTATTTTTTGCATGCAATTGTGCTACTTGAAGTGTTTTTTATGCGATTGTTCTACTGACAGTTTTAACAATTAAAACTATTTTTATTTTTTTTTATTTTTTAAGTTTTTGTAATATTTTATTATTTTTATTCGAGGGACAAGGCCCGTCTCGTACCGTGTGGGATAAGGTCCGTGTGGGACTAAAAAAAAGAGTAAATCCCGTCCAGGAAAAATTAAGCGGGATGGGCCCCGTCCCGGTCCCATCCCGTTCCATCCCATCCCAGGCCCACCCCTAGCGACAAGTGTTCTGCAACCGAAACTACAAACCGAGAGCTTGTCTTCCATGGTGGAACTTTCTCCATCTCTTTCTGCTGCAAAAGATGTGAGAAAAGGGAGAAAATGAAAGGCTTCTACCCTACTCCTTCTTATACCATACAATTGGTAAAAATAATCACACCATCAAATTATCTTGTTTTGGCGCCAAAACCCAAACCTCATCAAAGCCTTTCCCTCCTCACGTCCAACCTACTACCGGCTCAAGAGGTTTTTTTTTTGTTTGTTTTGCAAATCTCCCAAAACATAGACATTTTTGTAAACCTCCATGAAAAAATGGTCTATCTGTCTATCTTTTTCGTTTCGTGTTTTATTCATTTTCGTAACGCTTCAATAGTGTCCGGTTTTCTGCCCCCCTCGTTTACAATCAGGAAAATGATACATTTACACTAGGTGTAAAACTTATTTTTTACACTACGAATTATACATGAACACATGTAAAAAAAACATGGACACAATCTTTCCTCTCTATCCCCAAACACCTTTTCTTCTCCCTATTTTTCTCTCCTACTACCCTATGGTTAGCCAATCACCACTTTATCTAGATGTGCCCACCATCGAACACCTAGATCCACCACCAAACACCCAAATTCACCACTACTCTCCATCGAATCAACCCCAAATAGACCCAACCTAAAATTGTCCTCGAAAATTTCATAATATAATTGAATAAAAGAAATCTTGCAATCTTAAATTTTATAATTATCACCGTCTCTCTTTTGTCCTTTCTCTTTCGCCCAAATATATCACAATTACTTGAAGAAAATTCCACCAAAACACCAAACATAATTTGAACACAATAGAAAAATTAGAAATGGGTGTGGAATGCAGAGAGTGAGATCTCTTTTGGCCTCTTTATTTGGTCAAAATTGAGAGTCTGAGATGTTGAAGTTGGGTTGCATACTACAGAGACGAAAATTAAGGAGGGCGAAGGTTGCAGGGATTTGACGAAACCACAAATGAAAAAGTAGGCCCCACCCCACGTTCCCATGGGGGGGGGATGCCACGTAATCCCTCATATGATAACTTGATCATACGGTCTTACCTGAAGCCTTTTCCCTACTGCAATCATCACCTGGTATTGGCGTGACGAGGGAAAGGGTCTCAACCTGTGCCGTATTGACTTGAAGGAGACTTTGACGGTCTTACCCGTGACCTGAGATCCTCGACATACGCAAAGACCTCACAGCCGGAGCCGCCGAGCCTTTGAACAAGGCTAGCATCCATTATCGTGTTATGGGTTCATCAAATGACTTCTTGGTATAAGAAGTACACCAATTTACTACATTAGAGATCAAGGTTAGAAGGCGATATTCTCTCTTGTTTCCCAGACTGTCGTCCCACTACCTGTCCCGTATAGGCTCCGTTTTCTTAATTACTCGTTGTCCGCGGACGGATATGGGACGAAGGAGTAGAAGAGTGTTATCGTATCTTTTATCCCTCTCTCTCTCTCTATCTCTGAATTGACGTCTCTCTATCTGTTTTTTTCCAAAAAGCCTGGTGCTTAGAGTGCTTCTCCTTTTTATAGCATGTCTCCCTGCCCTCCCACTAAGGGGAATGTTCCACCTTTTTGGCCACTTGATGAGGTATGGTTGCCACGTGTCTTTAAGAGAAGGTGCACATGGATGGTGGGCATGTGTGCCATCTGTCCGTTTTTGCATGTTCCTCTCATCCGCAGACCGCATGTCGTCGTGTTTTCTCGGACCCACTTCTACAAACCTTTTAGCCCTTTTATTTGCTTTTTCCTTATTTTGCTAACTTTTGGGCATCATCACAGCTCCTCGGGCCATGGGGAAACCGGACAGGTTTTTCCGTGGTTCGAAATTCTCCTCCGTTCTTAGTGCTTCTCTAGGGCAAAAAGGTGGAGAAAGGGAGGCCCGTTGGGCTGTCTTGGGCTTTTTTGGGCCTGTACTCACCAGGCCCATTTACCTGATTGATGTGAGCCGCACTTTTGACACGTGGGCCGAAGTGGGAGGTGAAACTTCGTTGATTGAGGAGCCTATAAATAGAGGTTCTGTCCCCTTTTTATTTTTACCGTTCTCCGTTTTTTACAGCTCTCGTCTCCGAACATCTTGAGGTAAAGTGACTCTTACTTTCTTTTCTTTCCGCGTCTTAGTTCTTGATTTGATTTTAGTTTTCTTTCTTTCTCCTCTTCTTTTCGGCCGCGGTTGTCGTGCGGGAATCTTCTGGGTGCCTATTTAATCACTGCTGGTCCCTAGGCTTCTTCTTATTCTGCTTCTTTCCTCTTACTTGATAAATCGTTTTCATTATGTCGACCTCGCAAAGTAGTTCTGGTAGTGTTCAAGCCCTGATCAGACCTCCGTCCGCCAGACGGACTGACGGTAAACTTCTGATGGGTGGCATAGAGGTCCCTGAAGACGTTACTTTTTGGCAAACCAAAAATCTCGCAGACCCCTCCTTTTATTCTTCTCCGGGTCGCGTGCGCGGCGAAACCTCTTCCCCTGTTGATTCCGCATCTTCGCGGTCGGGTGGTGGAGGTTTGTCGTCAGGGTCGGACTCGATATTGGAGTCTCCTGAGTCTCAACACTCTTATAAGGAGTGGGGCTCTCATACTGATTTGCCCTCCGGTCCTGTCTTTCTACCAACGGAGCGCCGTTCGTCATCCGTGCTGGGGGAATTCCGTCCGGTCTTGTACAACGAGGGGGTGTTAGCGACTTGCCCCTTTAGGAGGGACTTCAGCCATCCGTCGCGGGCCCGATCCCCGCTATTCTGCCTCAGCAGATGATTCCCATTGCTCCGCCGAATGCTCAGAACCGCGGAGGCGGGACTTTCACGACTTTGGAGGATTTGAACGTGATTGCCCGTGTCTTCCCTTGGCCAGAGGGAGTGGTGTTGTGCCTCCCAGAGGAGGGTGGAGGGAGCTTGGACGCCTACCCAAGTTGTTTGGTTGTGTACATAGAGAGCTTGGTTCAGGGATTTCGGCTCCCTCTACCTAACTTGATCAAGCGTTATCTAAAAGCTTGTGGTTTGAGTCCTGCTCAACTGGTCCCGAACAGATGGCTTTTCTTGACTTCGTTTGTGATGCGTTGCTTGGAGATCGGGGTTCAGCCCACTCTGGGACTCCTGAGCAACATGCTCACTTTGGGTCATGGGGGTACTCACAGGAGCCTCTATCAGGCTAAACTCAGTGTTCCAATTGTGGAGCGTAATTCCAGCAAGCCGGAATGGCGGCATAAGTGGTTTTTGGTCCGCGATCCTTCTCGCAAAATATTGAACTTTCACACAGAGCCACGTCTATACACACGGGTGAAGAGAAGAGTCGTGTCTGGCCTGAAAGAGATTGAGCAAAGGTTCGCGGTTAGGACAAAACCTTCGTGTAAAGAAGCGGTTTCTCCTTTGCGGCTGGAGATCGCCGGCTTGAGTCTCCCTCATCAGCGCATAGGTTGTAGTTAATTTAGGGGTGCCTTAATTTTTGCTTTCTTCGGTATTTTTTGACCTAGTATCGATGTTTTTGTTCTTTTCATGGCTTTTTCAAACGCCGTGGAACTGAAAGCAATGGTGGATGCCGCGAAAGTGTCTTCGGCTCCCCCTTCCTCTGCTAAAAGGAAAATCCCCACCGACGTGATGAGAGCCTTAAAACGCCCCAAAACTTCAGCCCCAAAACCGAAAGGCAAGAAAGTGGCGAAGGAGAAAATGGTGGTTGCAGCTTCTTTCTCTCCTGTTGCCCCGATGTAGCCCGAGCCCCACATTATCATGATCGATTCTTCTCCGATCGCAGATGTCCAGCCTCTTCCCCCGATGGCCCCTGTGGAGCCTCGAGTTGTTTCTCCTGCTGAAGCGGGAACTTCCAAAGCACCTCCAAAGAGGAAGAAACCGCGTCCCTATCCGGCTTGGGAAGGTGTCGACTGGGATGTGCCGGTTTTTCATGTGGATGCCAATGGTCGCCCCGCGTATCGGATGCCCGGTTTTGACTCCGATATCCTCAATCAGCTGGCCTTTCCCCCGGAGCTCGGGAAGGTGGAGTTGCGATACTTGGACCGCCTGACTGATGAGCAGTTCACGATTGAGCAGGAACGTTGGTGCAATTGGGTAAGTGAATCGCGTCCTATGACTCTTGTTTATCTGATTCCCATAACTTTTCTTCTGGTGGGTGTTTTAAATCCTATGGCGTTTTGTGTGGTTAGGGTCATGTTTTTGCTCACAGCGGCTGGGGTCGATATCTTCGCTTGGGTCAACACGCTCGTGGTCTCGAGGAGAAGCTGGAGCAGATGAAGGAAAGGCTCCTGGAGACGGAAACGCCGCGGAAGGAAATTGAGTCCCTCCGTTCCCGACTGGAGGAGAAAGATGAGATCATAGTCGCCGAGAAGGCGAAAAGTAATAAGCTGGCTGAGGACATGGAGACGTTGCAAGCCCAACTTGAGTCTTCCTAGCAGGCTCTGTCCACCCTGCAATCTATTTCTGAGGCCCAGAAGATCGAGTTCGAAAACCAGCTGTTAGCGACGAACGAAGCATGAAGTAAAGCGGTCGTGGAAGTCAATCGTCGTACAATCGAGTTGGAGCGGTATCAGTCCCGGTCGAACGGTGATATCGTCCTGTCTTGGTTGGATGTTCCACACAATCGTTCTAAGCTTGTGGATGACTGGCTAAAGACCCCGAACGACTTGGAGTTTATGAAGAGCGCGGTTCCCGAATGGTTGAATAAAGAGGCTGGGCAAGAGTTCATCCAAGGCCGGTACAGAGATTGCTTTTATCTGGGGATGAAGGTCGGGATTCACCAAAGCGTGCAGAAATCCACGAAGACCCTGGGCATTCCTCTTCAGCCATTCTCCCCAAGTGAAGACCAGGAGGACTGGAACTTGAAAGAAGACGAGCATGTGGACTTTAGCGGTGATGGTTTGTAAGTCCCCCCTTTTCACTGTTCCTCTGAGTTAGACAAACTTCGGCACTCCGTTTGGTGCCTTATTTTGACTTATGTTTTTATGTCCGCGGAGTGTCCGCGGAGTGTCCGCGTAGAAAACTGTATTCGTGGTGTGTTCTTTTGTTTTAATTTTTAATGACGACTCTTTTTGAACCATGCTTTATTTCTACTAAACGGTGAAAAACGCGACAATCTTCGCATAAGGGGCGTCTTTTGTTTTCATTCAACATTTCACCTTTTATTTGAGCCTATTCCCTGACAAACAAGACTTTGAATTTTAAAGACTAGTTTCCACTATAATGGGTGTCTTCGCCGCCTTCGCCTTCAGAAGTGTCGTCTTCTCCCGAAGGGACGTAGCGGGCCTTGAAGCGCAAGCCGCCCAAGTAGTTGAAAAGTACAACCCCTCCTACGCGGACATTTCTTGATCTTGTAAAGGTGTTCCAACTTTGTGCGAGCCATAGCACCCCCGCTTCATCCCTTTCCACCAGAACGTGGATGCCCCTTCTCCCCGGCCCATTAGTTAAGACTATTCTTTCGACGCCTGGTAATCCATACTCTGCCTCGAAAAACGCCGGCAGGGGCTGCGGTGGTTGGGGAATCTTTAGACATAAAGGAAAAACTGAGGATCAATGGAGAGGTTTAAGGAATATTACCGTCCTTTGCAGAAAAGAGGCGTTCTGGATCCATCGGAGGAAATCTCTCGGGCGGTCATTGCCTGCTGCCATCTCGTTCGGGAGTTTTTGTTATCTCCTGATGTAAAGTGTCTAACGAGGATTCCTTGGTTTTGATTTTTATAGAGGAAATGACGGATAGTGTTTCTTCATTCGTTAGATTTTTCATTTATTACTTCAACCAATTCTGTTCCCCCCCCCCCCCCGCTTCTTTTCCTAAAATCGTTCCTTCCCTAGGCTTCTAGGGAAGGAGGATAGAAAGTGGGAGAGGGCAGCTTTTCTGACCCACTGCATGTGCTTTGAAAATGACAAATCCTTTATTTCTTGGAGAAAGCTTTTATTGTTACAAGGTACGTCGGAACTCAAAGATTCATATTTTGCGCTTCGGGGCCTTTGAATTTTCGTGTGCTAGTGCAGGCTTCTGGTGGGCCTTGGATTTGGGAGGGCCCATGTCTGTCAGGCCGCGCTTCTTTCCGCGGTCGGGGGTTGAGTCTGGATAGGATACGTACACCTCGAAGTGGGACTCTCCTTCGTAGACAAAGAGGAGCGAACATCCTGTGACTACTCGGTTAGAGAAAGTAAAGTCCGGCCACCCGTCCGTGAACCAGTACGCCCCGTCTGCATCTCTTTCAACATCGACCTCGAAATCTTGGTAAGTGGTGGACCATAGATAAACAAGCCTGTGTGTTTCATCTCCTAGTTGCTCGTACAGCCAAGGCAATTGCAGTGTTTGTAGTTGCTCTTCCTTGGTGATGAAACGGTAGAAAGCATGTGGAGTGTTTCCGGAATCCATATTGGAGATCCTCTGAGGGTAACGGTTTAGGTGGACGTGTTATGCCGTTTTCTTTCCCTCCTTTTTATAGTGTTTAATTCACTAGAGTTACTCATAGCCAAGTGGCCCTTGGGTCAGTGACTCTTGTCCTACGTGGAGGACCTATACTATCAACGTTTCACTCTTTCTATCGATCGAGGTTTGCGTGTTTTTGAGAAATCCGGTCACAACCTGCCTCTCGTACCTTTTAGAGGAAACAACCACTAAACGTGATTTATGAAAAGATGCAGTCTTTATTTGAAATTCGAACTGACTCCCGGTACAATTGTGTTTAGAGTTAACGGAATAAGATGTGGGGATTTTACGGGAAAGGGGGGTTGATCTCTTACCCGATTTTCTTAGGCGAATGAGGTGCAGCTTTCGTATCCTGGGTCTGGATCGACCACGAAAACCTCGTATCGAGCTGATTCTCTTTCTTTGGTGAATCGGAGGATGGTCCCCACCCGTACGCGGTTGGCTGTAGTGAAGTTGCTCCACCCTTCCGTTATCCAGTAGATCCCGTCGTGACCACGGTCGATTCTGACTTCGTGTTCTTGGTGTGCTCGTGAGCTGAGGGTAAGGCTCCCTTGTGAATCCTGCTCTAATATCTCGTACATAAGTGGAAGGCGGAGTTGTCGGAGCTGTTCATCCTTCAAGATAACTCTGTAGAAAGTGGCTTGGGGTGACTCCATGAGGGGGTTCGTGGTTATCTGTGAAACGGCTCCTGTCGCCAAGCTACTTCCTCCCTCTCCTTCCTTTTCCAATTTTCAAAGTTAAGGGAAATCACCTGCCCGAGGTGAGTCCTTGTGATACAGATGTCCGCCATGCCTGGCCTGGGGCAGTGATGCCTTATTTGACTGTTCTCATGCTTTCCCCAGGCCCTCCCCCCTAGTATGTTTTCGAGGTGATTTCTGTGCAACACGTGACCCCGAGAAAATCCTTTAAAACCGGGATCCCAAAGCTCCTTTGTCCTCGCAAATTGAGTCTTTCTAAAGATGCCATCCTCTGGTCGGACAAATTGGGCCTTTTCCGGTCATTGGACTTCCCGGAGCAAATGCACCGTCTGGTAGGTCCTTTTTGCGGCTCATAGTTCTCGTTAGTTTTCCGTGGGTGAGTTTATCTTTATTTATCTGATTAATTCATGTTTGAGCAGTTGCTGCCTTCTCATTTCGAGGTTGCGTATGGCCCAGATCTTCCCGGGTGCATTTTGTTGTCGTCTAGAATTATCTGGGACTTCCCTGTGACGGTATATCGAGGTGACTACCGCGTGCCCTACCTGGGTCATGGGTGGAATCATTTTGCCTGCACACATGGCGTCGACATAGGATCTGCCATCACCTTTTTGCACAAGGGGAACGCACGGTTTGAAGTTCATATTTTATCTGCGGATGGCGATGAGGTTGACGCCGAGTGGAGAGAACCTCATCCCGAAGGACCCTTACCTAATGGGACGCGCTTGTGTGAGGACAGGACTCGTCTAGTTTCTGATCGGTCCAGGGAGAGGTGATCCCCTGAACTAGTTCGGGTTCTTTCCCCCCAAAGATTGCTTCTGGGCTCTCTTGGGGCCGCTTGACTGGTTTTTTCAGCATAAGCTTTTAGAACTTATGTTTTGTTTTTGTATTTCTGGGTTGTTCCTATTGGTTTGATTTTAAATAACACCACTTCTGATGACATCGGCGGTTTTATCAAGTGTATTCTGTTTTCCTGGGAGGCAATGGTCTACTTAAACGTAATCCGAGAGCTCTATGCTTCCACCGGATGTCCGACGTAGAGTAAGCTCCAGCGTCATAGGACTTCAAGTATAGTCCGGGAGCTCTATGCTACCACGGGATATCCGACGCGGAGCAAGCTCCAGCGTCATAGGACTTCAAATATAGTCCGGGAGCTCTATGCGTCCACCGGATGTCCGACGCGGAGCAAGCTCCAGCATCATAGGACTTCAAATATAGTCCGGGAGCTCTATGCGTCCACCGGATGTCCGACGCGGAGCAAGCTCCAACGTCATAGGACTTCAAATATAGTCCGGGAGCTCTATACGTCCACCGGATGTCCGACGCGGAGCAAGCTCCAGCGTCATAGGACTTCAAATATAATCCAGGAGCTCTGTGCGTCCACCGGATGTCCGACGCAGAGCAAGCTCCGGCGTCATAGGACTTCAAATATAGTCCGGGAGCTCTATGCGTCCAGCGGATGTCCGACACGGAGCAAGATCCAGCGTCATAGGACTTCAAATATAGTCCAGGAGCTCTATGCGTCCACCGAATGTCCGACGCGGAGCAAGCTCTAGCGTCATAGGACTTCAAATATAATACGGGAGCTCTATGCTTCCACCAGATGTCCGATCGGAGCAAGCTCCAGCGTCATAGGACTTCAACTATAGTCCGGGAGCTCTATGCGTCCACCGGATGTCCGACGCGGAGCAAGCTCCAGCGTCATAGGACTTCAAATATAGTCCGGGAGCTCTATGCTTCCACCGGATGTCCGACGTAGAGCAAGCTCCAGCGTCATAGGACTTTAAATATAACCCAGGAGATTGATGAAAGTTGTTTCAAGAATGTAAAAAGTACCCTCTAACCGCTTTGATTTATTTACTGGTAGCGTGGGTGACTTGATAAACTTCGAAATAGCTGACTATTACACATAGTATTTCTTCAAGTGTTCCGCGTTCCATGTCTTCCGAAAAACAACGCCTTCAGGGGTTTGTAACTTGTATGCTCCAACATGGACACATTCGAAAACTACATATGGTCCTTCCCATTTAGCGTCCAACTTCCCGCCTGATAGAGCTAGGCGGAGGACCAGATCTCCCTTCTTGAACTGTTGCGTATTGAGATGTTAATCTCTATGTCTTTTGGTCTTTCTTTTGTACTCTCGAGCCTTGATCTCTGCCAGCATCCTCCTCTCTTCTCGAAGGTGCAGTTCAACTTCCAGAGCTTCGTCATTTTGGCCTTGGATTCATAGGTCAAAACCCGCGCAGAAGGGATCAATCGTTCGACCGGGATGACGGCATCTGCCCCAAACTCTAAAGCAAACAGCGTTTCTCTGGTGGGAGTCTTAGATGAGGTCCGGTATGACCAGAGTACCAGTGGAAGCATCTTTGCCCACCGGCCCTTGGAGGTTCTCCCTAGCATCTTCTTGATTCCTTCTAGGATTTGGCGGTTGGTTGTTTCTACTTGTCCATTCGTTTGCGGGTGAGCTACCGATGAGAACGTTAGTTTTATCCTGAGGACGTTAGTTTTATCCTGAGGCCTTCACAAAAATCCCTCATGCTTTCACAGTCGAACTGAGTTCCATGGTCTGTGTTGATGGCCTCGAGTACTCCAAAACGGCACACCAGGTTCTTCCATAAGAATTTTCTGACCTTCTCCGCAGTGATCAAACCCATTGCCTCCGCCTCTACCCATTTGGTGAAATAGTCCACCAGAACTAGGACATATTTTAATTGTCCGGGTGCCGTGGGGAAAGGACCCAGAATATCCATTCCCCATAAGGCGAAAGGGCATGCCCCATAGATGCTTTGAAGTGGTTCGGCGGGTAGATTCTTTACATTTCCATGTCTCTGACAAGCATCGCAGCTGCGCACAAAGCTCTGTACATCCGCTCTGACCGTGGGCCAATAGTATCCCAGTCTCAGAACCTTTGAAGTTAGTGCTCTCCGTCCTTCGTGGTGAGCGCACACCCCTGCATGTATTTCTTTCACGATGGTGTGCCCTTCGCTGCTGTATACACATAATAAATCTGGGAAGTTGAAACCCTTCTTATACAACTTTCCTTCATTGATGACGAATCGGGCCGCTTGGTTAGTTAACTTTTTGGCTTCCATTCTCTCGGGTGGAAGTATTCCTTTTCCCAGATATTCAGCAATAGATGTCCTCCAATCTTCGAAGCCCTCGGTCTGGACAAAATATACCTCTTGCAGGAGTCTCCGCTGATCCTTTCTTTCAAACTCGAACTTTCCTTCCACGTCTGGTGGCATGGCGGCCCCGATTCGGGCCAACAAATCGGCCTGCTCATTCATTTCTCTAGGAACGGATTCCACAGTGAAGTGCAAAAAAGCTCTTCCGCAGGCAATCTGGTAACAGCCCGGTCCTGGCTTCGTACACCCCTTCTATTTGCTTTGCGATGATCTCGGAATCTGTGTACACCATGACGGCCCGAGCTCCGCGGGCCAAAGCTAACTCTAATCCAGCTATCAAAGCTTCATATTCGGCCTCGTTATTGGTGGCTTGAAAATCCAAATGGTGAGCAAAGCAAAACTGAACTCCCCCGGGAGAGCTCAGCGCTATTTCTGCCCCGCATCCGTCCGCGTTCACAGCTCTATCGACCTTCATCGTCCACCTGCTTTGCGTGTCACTACCCTCATCCCCAAAACTGGTTTCGCAAATGAAATCTGTCAGAACCTGGGCTAGTGCTGCCTTGCCCGGGACGTAAGCTATTTCAAACTCTGAGAGCTCAATTGACCACTTCGTCATTTGCTCCGAAAGACCTGGTGAATGAAGAATCTGTCTAAGCTGCAGATCCGTCACAACTTCTATTACGTGATCCTGAAAATACGAACGAAGTCTTCTGCCGTGACATCAGACTGAGGATCACCTTTTCCACCGGCTCGTACCTGGTTTCTGCATCCTGTAATACCCGGCTTACATAGTAAACTGGGTACCGCCCTTCTCGGGTGAGAACCGCGCTGATGGTGGCGGCTTTCACCGCTAGGTATAGCTGTAAGCTCTCTGATTTCTATGGTTGATGTAGAGTTGGCAAATACTGTAAGAAAGCCTTTAATTCTTCAAAAGCCTGGTGGAGGTCAGGTGTCCACTACATCGGCCCTTTCTTCTTTAACAACGCGAAGAAAGGTAAGGATTTATCAGCCAGGCAAGAACAGAAACGTCCTAAGTAGTTTACTGCTCCATTCAAACACTATACCTCTTTTATGGTACGTGGTGGGCGCAGTTCCTGTATAGCAGTTATCTTAGCAGGGTTCACGTCTATCCCTCTTTGGCTCACCATGAAACCTAGTAATTTTCCCGAGTCGGCCCCCAAAACACACTTCTCCGCGTTTAGATTCAGCCCTCCACACCTTAGAGAATCGAAAGTCTCCTGCAGATCAGTCGCGTGATTTTTTGCTTTCTTACTCCTTACTACGATGTCGTCCACATAGATGGACACATTCCTGGCTAGCTGCTCACGGAATATCCTGTCTACGGCCCTTTGAAAAGTGGCCCCAACATTCCTTAAGCCAAAAGGCATGACCTTGTAACAGAAAATTCCTTGATTGGTGATGAAGGTGGTCGCCTTTTTGTCCATCGGGTCTAAACGGAACTGGTTATACCCGGAATACGCGTCTAGGAAACTTAAAGCTTCGTTTCCAGCAGTAATGTCAACCAACTCGTCTATGGATGGCAAAGGATAATTGTCCTTGGGGCAAGCCTTATTTAAATCTGAGAAATCTACACACATCCTCCATTTTCCGTTGGCTTTCTTGACTAAGACCACGTTCGAAAGCCAGTCTGAGTCCTCGGCTTTCCTCAATGAATCCAGCTTCAAGTAACTTTTCTACTTCTTCCTTTGCTGCTTGGGATTTCTCCGGGGCCATTTTTCTCTTCTTCTGGGCCACAGGCCGCGCGTCATGGCGTATTCTGAGGGTATGGATCGCTATCGACGTGGGAACGCCCGAAAGATCCTTCGGGGACCAAGCGAACACGTCCCGAGATTGATGGATGATTTCTAGAACCCGTTCTTTCTCCCCTGTCCCTAGGGCTTGGCCCATGTAAATTCTCTCTTCGGGATTTTGAAAAGGCTGATGGACGGTTCTTAGATCCGCAGTCGGGATCTCCCTTTCTGACTGCCTGACTTCAAGTTCCGCTTCTGATGCAAGTTCTTTGGTGACGCTTACTGCTCCACTTTCTGCTTGGGAGTCTCTTTTTGGGCCCCCAATCTTACTCTGAGCGGAATCCTCGAGGTACATGACCTCCTTCTTCTTTTTCAAGGAAGTCACATAACAACTCCGGCTTTTTGGCTGCTGGCCACATACTTCCCCCGTCCCTCCCCCGGTGATAGGGAATTTTCCTTTAAAGTGATAGATCGAAACAACCATCTGGAACTTGTAAAGAGATACCCCCCCCAAGAGTGCGTTGTAAGTAGTGGGGATCCGCACCACCATGAAGATGATGTTTTCCATCCTTCGACGAGGTGTGGTGCCCAAAACCACCGCGAGTTCTATGGTGTCCGCCACCTGTACCTCATCTCCCAAAAAGGTAATTAGTGTACCATGATAAGGCCTTAAAGCTGTTGCGGATACTCCTAACTGGGAAAAAGCTTCCCACGAGAGTATGTCCACCGATGATCCGATGTCTATGAAAACTCTTTTTACAGTCTTAGAGGCGATCTGGGCATGAATTACCAGGGGATCCGCGTGTGGCATGCGAACTTCATCGGCGTCTGTTGTAGTGAAGATTATTTCTGGATGTGGTTTTAAAGCGATCTTTTGGCTAGCGGTCGATGGAGGCTGCCTCGCCTCCCTTTCATAATTCTTTCTCTCTTGTCGGCTTATTCCTGAGATCGACGATCCCCCCGCCAGGGTGTCGATGAAACCCTCTGGTTCCGGGATCTGATTGACCCGTGACCCCTCACGGTGGACCTCGTCGTGTGGGGCCTCATTGACCGATACTTGTGCAGGTTGACCCTGACCCCTTCGACCACCTCTCCACCATCGTCCCCTCCCCCTGCCCTTGTTCGCATGGGGAAAATGTTGTTGCTCATCCCGTTCTTGGGGGTATTCGAACCTCGAGGCTCGTCGATAGTTTTCTCTGTTATCCGCGTGGCCTCCATCATAGCGGTTCTGAGTTTGATGGCGATACGGGACGTTGTCACGATGGTCATTTTTCCTTCGAGGAGAAACTTGCTCTCTTCTATGTCGTACCCCGTGACAATGCTCCTAGTACCCCGCGTCTGGATTCTTTCTTTCGCGGTTAAAATGGACCTCGTCTTGTCGGGACGCGTGCAAGTTGTCTGCGGAGTAATTCTTTCTGGGCCTTATCACTCCTTTGACCTTCTGAAATTTTCCTGCTACCTTCCCTAGGAAGCCTCGCGGGCCTGTTGTGAGCCTAATTTGCCATGTTTTACATCTACTTTTATATCGTTTTCTGCATGCATTTCATACATTTGGGTTAAAATAATACAGAATCTATGTAGTTTACACTTATTTTGCAAATTATGGAGTCTACACAAGTTTTTGTTATATTTCGCAGAAATCGAAGGCACTTTGGCGCTTAAAGGAAAGTCATGAAGAAGCTCAAGATGGTGCAGCCGGAGAAAAGGCCATTTTTGACCATTCATCATTCTGAATCAAGCTTTGATGTCTTCATGAGAGTCGTAGCCCTCGGAAAGAGCTTTCCAACGCATGGTCATATGCGTCAATCCGACGAACGAGGACTCGGGAAAGTGCGTTTCAAGAACAGAGCAGGATGCTGAGAAGACTGGTCAATATCGACCAAGCACACTCAATATCGACCAGATTTAGGTCGAAATTCTCCAAATCGACTCAGATTTGGCTAGAATCGACTAAGGAAGAAAGGAAGAGGTCGATATTGACTACCCAAAGTCGATATCGAGTACCCAAATCGAGTCAATATTCCAGAAGTCGGCCCAATGCAAGCAGCTGAAGAGAAACCGAGGAAGCACAGGTCAATATCGACTTAACTAGGTCAATATCGACTTAACTAGGTCAATATCGACTTAACCAAGTCAATATCGACTGGACCCACGGCGGCGGATTCCGAGCTTAACCGGCTTCTTGTTAAGTTTCTATCCCGAATCCAATGGAGATATTTTCGAGACCAAATTCTATCCACATCTATCAAGATCTATCAAGTCCAAGGAAGATTTATCTACTTTAGATATAATCGTAGTTGATTTAATTCTTTTATTCCATGTTTTATCTTTAAGCCTTTAGATATTTAGATATAGATGTAGATAGACTTTCTTACCTTGATTAGCAAGGGTTGGAAGCCTATAAATAAAGCCTTAGGGGCTGGATTTTATTCATTCGATTTCAGAGACAATTAGTCACATAGAGAGAGAAGGAGAAGAGGTTGTAAGTTTGAGTTTATTAATGCAAGTTAGTTCTTTTTCATCAAAGATGTCCGCTATTGCGATGAAAAGCGAGTAGTCCACCCACTTCTGGGGCTGGGGTGAGCCCGATGGTGGCCATGTAAGGTGATGCGGTAAAGGTACAATCTTTTTATGCAATTCGTCTTCTATCCCTATGAGCATGATTCTTTTGCGAGAGTTGAAGGTGATCCTTGTTTGTGTTATTGAAGCGAAAGTGATCTTAATGCAACTTGGGTTAATTATGTAAAAAGGGTTAGTAACAATTAGGGTTTATGTGAAAGCTTCTATCTTCCTATTTGTTAATAACGAAAGTTATTTGATGGAAAGCATGATCTTTTATGCCTTTATGTGTTACTTTGCATGGTTATCGTTGTGGTGTTGATACCCTGGCTTTGGAAGTCTTTTAGTATATTGATTTATTTCGTTGGAAATCTGAGTTCTGTCTTCGAAGGTTTGCAATTTAAAGTTTCTGTGTTTGCTTTATTTTCTGCTTTCGTTTGTTATTTCTTTCTTTCTTTCTGTCTTTCTGCTATTCTGTGAGATTTACAGGTACCTGAGATCCGCTGACACGCTTCCTCGTGGATCGATCCTGACTTCCCACTACTGCATAGGGAGGAGGTCTTGTAATCATTTGCAAGGGACGAAATCTGGTTTGCTTTGATTTATTCGTATTTTATTGCAAGTCTCGATTTCTTCCTACAACAGGGCCCTCGTTGGCTCTTGAAGAGGGGGTCGCGGCTTCCTCTGCCTCAATCTGAGCAGATACCAGATTCCTCAATGTGTCGTAATCTTTCGGTTTTTTCCTGAAGAGTCGGGTCTTGAATCCGCCTTCAGCTAAGTTCCCCATCAGGATTATGACCGCTGATTCATGATTAAAACTAGGAATCTGCACCACCACGGAAGTGAATCGTGCAAAGAACTGCCCAAGAATCTCATTCGGTCCTTATCGGATTGAGTTAAGGTCCGGCATGGTCTTCTTTCTAGACCGCGAACTCCCAAAATGGGACTTGAAAACCTGGGAAAGCTGAGCGAAGCTAGCAACCGAGTTCTGAGGCAAATTAGTGAACCAGGTTAGGGCAATGCCGGTCAGAGTTGAGGGGAAAGTGCGGCACAGCATTGCGTCCTTATACTCATTGATCCCCATTGCTGTTGTAAAGTGGCAAATGTGATCATCAGGGTCGGAGGTACCATTGTACTTCATAAGGTTGGTATCTCTCCATCGTTTAGGAACCGGAGCCAGTCAGACCTCGGCGGTGAAAACCGAGGGGATAAAGTCCAATCTCTTCTCATTCTCACGGGGTGAGCCCGTTCTGGTTGACGTAGAAATGTCGGATGAACGCTCGCCCCTGTGGTGTTTGTGAGCGCGTCTATCTTTGCAGTGATGGTGCGTACCAAAATCATCGGAAAATCTTGAATGATGGTAGTCTTGATGAGCGTGGCCATATAGATTATGGGGGATACCGTTGTAAGGGTTCCCCTGTTGGAACAACTGATATCCATCGTATCCGTAAAAGAAACCTTGCCCCGGATTAGGCGGTGGGAAGTAGTGTTCCTAGTGCAAAAAGTAGCACTGGCACATCTGTTGAGAGATGTATGGCGAGAACACCGGATTTTCCGGCGCGCTGTCCTGAGCTGGGGAATTCACATGCATGTTGGACTCTTGGAATCCTCCGTTGTCATGACTCATCGCCCCATGAGAGGCTCCTCCCATGCTTTCACTCATTTTCCACCTGAACATACAAAAGTTCTCAGTCAGTGATGGTATTCTCATTAATATCTTTTTTCTTAAAATCGGGAACCCCTCAGGGTGAGAGAGTTCCCACAGACGGCGCCAATGACGAAACCACAAATGAAAAAGTAGTTCCCACCCCACGTTCCCATGGGGGGGGGGGATGCCACGTAATCCCTGATATGATAACTTGGTCATACGGTCTTACCTGAAGCCCTTTCCCTACTGCAATCATCACCTGGTATTGGCGTGACAAGAGAAAGGGTCTCAACCTGTGCCGTATTGACTTGAAGGAGACTTTGACGGTCTTACCCGTGACCTGAGATCCTCGACATACGGGAAGACCTCACGGTCGGAGCCGCCGAGCCTTTGAACAAGGCTCGCATCCCTTATCATGTTATGGGTTCATCAAATGGCTTCTTGGTATAGGAAGTACACCAATTTACTACATTAGAGATCAAGGTTAGAAGGCGATATTCTCTCTTGCTTTCCGGACTGTCGTCCCACTACCTGTCCCGTATAGGCTCCCTTTTCTTAATTACTCGTCGTCCGCCGACGGATATGGGACGAAGGAGTAGAAGAGTGTTATCGTATCCTTTATCCCTCTCTCTTTCTATCTCTGAATTGATGTCTCTCTATCTGTTTTTTCCAAAAAGCCTGGCGCTTAGAGTGCCTTCTCCTTTTTATAGCATGTCTCGCTGCCCTCCCACTGAGGGGAATGTTCCACCTTTTTGGCCACTTGTTGAGGTATGGTTGCCACGTGTCTTTAAGAGAAGGTGCACATGGATGGTGGGCATGTGTGCCATCTGTCCGTTTTTGCATGTTCCTCTCATCCGCGGACCGCATGTCGTCGTGTTTTCTCGGGCCCACTTCTACAAACCTTTTAGCCCTTTTATTTGCTTTTTCCTTATTTTGCTAACTTTTGGGCATCATCATGATTCAAAAGAGGTTGAGAGTAGAGATTTGGAAATAGAGAGGGAAGACTTCGGACAATAGTATCATAGAGGATGGCGGCGGCATCGACCGATGTTGCAATGACAACGATAATGACATTTGACATGGTGGAAGAGAATGGGGATGGGGTGAAGTTGTATCACCTGCCACCATTTTTGATCCACTCATCTACCTATTTTTTGGCGTGTGGAAAGGAGGGAGGAAGATAGAAGGGGAGTGGAAGGGTTTTAACAATTACCGAGGACTCTCCATTTACTTTACTTAAGTAATATAATTAACATTAATTATAGAAATTATATGTGGCTATTTTTATTTGGTAGTTTATGATTTACTCCCTTCGTAACGAAACAATTGGCCTTTTGAGTCATTTTTCTTGGAAAAAAATTGCAAAATAGGCACTTTTTTTGGTCGATTTTGCAAAATGCCCACGTTTTGGGACAATTTAGCAAAATGTCCACTATATAACCCTAAAAATCAGACGCTCTAACCTCCCTCTCTCTCTCTCACCGTCTTCTCCCGTTCCAGATCCGTCGTTGCCTCATCCTCCCGGTCCCAGATCCGCGCTCCTCCTCGTTGTTGGCGTTGATCTTCATCTCTCTTGATCTCTTGCTCTCTCGATCTTGTCTCTTGGTATCTCGATCTCGAACCGACTCTCTGGTTTCCCTAATTTCACCAATCTCGATCTCCAAATCTGGATCTATTTTGTCGACGAGAGGAAGCAAGTTTAATTGATCAATTTTGCTTGCTTTTGTTGATTGAGTTTTCATTGTCGATGGAGGAGATTCTTCAATCGGCGATGGCAACAGCTCGGATTTCCTCATCTCCTCGGAGCGAGCGATGGCCGGATATGTCCGTCGATTAGCCAGCGATTGAGCGAGTGAGCGATTGAGCCATCGATTGAGCGAGGTCGAGCAAGGTGGACTCCGTCGATTAGCCAGGTCGAGCGAGGTGGACTCCAGCCAAATCGCGATTCCAGATCTGTGCGATTCCTCCGAGATCTCCAATTTGAGCGGCCGGTGGAGTCGGACACGAGCGTCAAGGAGGTCGAGCAGTCGAAGCGGGCGAGCGGAGCGAGGGAGGTGGCCGTAGCGAGCGGAGCGAGGGAGGTGGCCGGAGCGAGTGGCCGGGGCGAGATCTCCGCCTGGTTCATCGACTTTACAAAGGTTGAAGAAGGAATTTTTGTTAAATTACAAAAATAACCCAATAAATATGGAAATTATAAAAAAATATCTATATTTTATTATATTTGCACGACAAAATGTTAAATAAAATAAAATAAAATTAAATTAAATTAAAAATTAAAAAAACTCATGTATCGCTCACGATCTGTTTTCCGGACTGCGATCTGAATGGGAGAGAGACCGCGATCTGAATGTGAATCTCATCGCTCGTCGATTGCGACTCAATCAGTCCATATATGTGCACAATGTAAAGTTATTTTTGCAAAACAAAAAGTTCTGAAACGAAAAAAAAAGTGGAAAAAAAAATTATATTTTGCACAACATACGATGTAAGAGTTGCACGACTCTGTTGTAAGAGTTGCACGCCTCTGTTGTAAGAGTTGCACGACTCTGTTTTAAGAGTTGCACGACTCTGGTGTAAGAGTCGCACGACTCTTGTTTTAAGAGTTGACTGAGTCCTTGGATAAGCTTAAGATGATGCAGGGTGGCGTTTCTGTCGATTTTAGTGGGGTTAATATCGACAAATCCGTTGTTAGATACTTGGCAGGTTATTTTTGCACAACAATCGAGACTTTGTGAAATTGTTCTCAACATGATCTTATTTTCTCTCAATATAATTTCATAATTTCTCAATAAATTATTGCACAACATGCTCTTATTTTTGCTCAACAATTCTTTATTTTTGCACAACAATCGAGACTTGTGAAATTGTGTCTCCTCATAATCTTATTTTTTGTAAATATAATTTTATAATTTTTTAATAGATTATTTCACAACACGGTTTTATTTTTGCTCATCAATAGAGTAAAATTGCACAACATCGGGGATTGGTGGAAATGTGCTCAACATTATCTTTAAGAGATGCACGACTCTGTTTTAAGAGTTGCACGACTCTGTTTTAAGAGTTGCACGACTCTGTTGTAAGAGTTGCACGACTCTTTTTTTAAGAGTTGCACGACTCTCTTGTAAGAGTTGCACGACTCTGTTTTAAGAGTTGCACGACTCTGTTGTAAGAGTTGCACACCTCTGTTTTAATAGTTGCACGACTCTCTTGTAAGAGTTGTACGACTCTTGTTTTAAGAGTTGCACGACTCTGTTGTAAGAGTTGCACGACTCTGTTTTAAGAGTTGCACGACTCTGTTTTAAGAGTTGCACGACTCTGTTTTAAGAGTTTCACGACTCGGTTTTAAGAGTTGCACGACTCTGTTGTAAGAATTGCATGACTCTGTTTTAAGAGTACTGTTGAGAGAGGAAATCGAGAATGCAAAATAAAATACGAATAATAAAGCAAACCGATAAGATCCCAGCAAATAATGTTCAAGACTCCCTCCCGATATAGCAAAAGAAAGTTAGGTTCGATCCACGAGGAAGCTGGTCAGCGGATCCTAGGCAGCGGAGAAATCTCACGGATGGTGATCGACCACAGTGGTACTCGACCTCGACTAAGGGTTAGTCGACAGGGGTCAGGCACAGTCGAATATGGGCAACAGAAGACGTTGGTGGTGGTCGACGTCGACTAAGCGTATTCGACGTCGAGTACGGTCTGGTCGTATTCGAGTTCCTGCAGAGGCACAGAAGCAACAGCGATCTTGCTCGATCGAGAAATTAGTGGTCGACGTAGACCAAGGGGTGGCCGACGTAGAGTAGGAACAGAAAATAAACGAATGCAAAATCCGAATCTGAACAATGGATGAAAGAGAACTTCCAAGATTGGGGTTTGCAACAATGATTACCATGAAAGCGGAATATAAATCATAAAAGGCGGTGACTTTATCGATAAAGGAGAAGGCTTTCACCTAATCCGACAAGTAGTAATATAGATCTCTCGATAAATAACCCTAATTGTTTCTATTCCTTTTCATAATTAGAATTTATAATCTTTCGAATAGAAATCCTAATTACTACCCAAGTTTCACAACATAAGTTATTTAATTTCTCAATCAAAGATGAAGCACATAGGGAATAGAATAAAATAACGATAAAATACCTCCTTTCACAATCGCTAATCCACCAACATGGCTCTCATTGGGCTCACCCCAACCCCAGAAGTAGGTGGACTACTCGCGCTTTATCGCAACCTTAGACATTGATTGAAAGGAAATAATAACTTGCATTAAACTAAATTCAAAGACTTTACAATCCCGGCGATCCAACTCTCGTTAAACGCCAAAACCCTAAAACCTTTGAACTCCTAAACTTCTATGTGTAACTGTATCTCTAAAATTGAATGGAATGATGAAAAACCAGCCCCTAAGGCTTTATTTATAGCCTTCTATTCCTTGCTAATCAAGGATAGAATATATCTATCTATATCTAAAAAGCTTAAAAGATAAATAAATGTAATTTAGGAATTAAATCTAAAAGAGAAAGATAAATCTAAATAGGTAAGTCTTCTCATGTTGATAGATCTTGTCTTCCAAAGATAGAACTTGATGTATCTCGGCAATCTCGGATTCCTTCGGCTCCAAGGACTCCCAACTCGACAAGGACAACTCAAGCCGCGTGACGCGGCTTCGGGACGCGGCTCCTCGATCTCGACCAAGGCTCCTCGTGATCGAGTAGAGATGACGTCGACCATGGCTGGCTGGGCTTCTCGGGTATCTCTGCTCGACATGGCTCAGACTGGTGCTCCTGGCTTTGTCGATCTCGAGGACCTTACTCGATCTCGAGTAAAGGTGGCTCGTCGACTAGGTCTTCTGGTGTTGTCGAGTAACCTCTCTTCGACATGGCTCGGGTGCCGGCTTCCGGGTTCCTCGATCTCGAGTAGGTTTACTCGATCTCGAATAGAGTGTAACCCGGCATGTCTTCGTCTCCGGCTTCTCGATCAGCTCCTCCTCGACCAGGCACTCCTTAGACATTTTTGGTCGATCTCGAGTAGAAGTACTCGATATCGAGTAAATCTCTCAGCTTTCTGCTCTGTTCTTAAAACGCACTTTCCCGAGTCCTCGTTCGTCGGATTGACGCATATGACCATGCGTTAGAAAGCTCTTTCCGAGGGCTACAACTCTCATGAAGACCTCAAAGCTTGATTCAGAACGTAGAATGGTGAAAAATGGCCTTTTCTCCAGCTGCACCATTCTTAGCTTCTCCATGAGTTTCCTTTAATCTCCAAAGTGCGTCCGATTTCTGCGAAATATAACTAAAACTTGTGTAGACCTCCATATATTGCAAATAAGTGTAAACTACACAGATTCTGTATTATTCTAACCCAAATGCATGCAATGTATGCAGAAATCGATATAAAAGTAAGTGTAAAACATGGCAAATTAGGCTCACAACAAACACCCCATACTTAAGCTTGCTTGTCCTCAAGCAATACTTTTAATTGTCATTCAGGGAAAGAATTCAAACTCTCAACATCTTAGATTCATTCTAATATGTCTCCTGCAATCAATTACCATCCTCGAAAAGGTACTAGTGTCACAGATCCATGCATGTGCAATTACAAAAACAACATCTACTCACAAAAGGAGGGTTATGCAAAAACAATTCATGTGAGTCTGTGACAAAGCATTAATAATCAAGAGGACTTTAATTTAGGCTCAATAAGGAGTAGATTGGTAAAAGGCTAAAGGTGGGCAATTTTTGGCAATGTGGTGCTAATGATCCGGGGAAATGGAGTACTTTCCAAACTTTCTTAACCACATCCCTTCTTCCTTTGATTCATCACCTTTCATAATGCTTTTTTTTTATAATAATGCTTTTACCTCTCTAACCTCAGCACTGCCTTCTCGCGAGTCGCAAACATGGGTGTCATGAATGGCCCCGGATACTTAGTGCTTTGGACTCCTCACATGTGTGTCCCATCTCGCCAAACTATTATCTCAGCGAGCAGGGTCGATCTACCTTTATCTCCTGAGGTGATCGGATTTTCTTTCACTCATTAAATTTTCCATAATTTCAAACAATTTCCAACCCAACTCCAAATAATGATAATAACAACACAACAACCATATAATAATCTCCATAATGTGACATCATTCTCAACATAATCCCCGGATAGGAAATAAGGTAAAGAATGGAAAATATTTAGAACATGTGGAGCAAAATATGAAATAAGGCATAATATGGTTTTTGTGATGCATAAGCATAGGTAAGGCTAGGATATCAACATATGAGCATTATATGGAAATATAAAGTCCTCCATCATCTTATCATGCAACATGTCAAAAGCAACTTCAAATTTTACCTCCTTCTATGGTTTTCATCTAAAATATGCACTTCATTATTACTTCCCTTTACTAGGCAATTTCATGCTATATCTCTAAGGAATCCAATTTTGCATCGTCGAGTTCAATATAAAACTTCCATGACATTTATAAAAAATTTCAATGGGGGTCATTTTTCAAAACTTTGGAAAACATGCATATAAGCCCATAAATCAATAATGAATTCCAAAATAGCCATGTATAAGAATTTCAAGAATAATGCACAAATAGTGTCAAATATGGTAAATATGCATAAAGTAAGCCCTTCCCCCACCCCATACTTAAACATTACAGTGTCCTCACTGTATAAAAACAAGGGTAAAGGAAGAAACTCGCTAGACAGGTGTGCATATCGTCGGGAATCGAGTGCTATGCTCTGGGCCGAGTCTGATTTAGTTTACTTCTATCCCCATGGACCTGAAAAAATGTAGAAGAGAAATACCCACAATAGAAAGACTAAAAGTTCAAAACCAAAAACAAACAAAAGCAACAATGTCCAAAAGTCCCAAAAATAAATGTCTATTTACAAGCTCTAGATTTTATAGTCGCTATGCCGACTTTCTCCATTAAGCTCAAGGTGGCATTTGCAAGGCCCATGTAGCTTGGGCTTCAAATAGAACTCCATTCTTGTCCATCAGCTGCAATCCTCCAGAATGGATCTTGTTCACCACGAAAGGTCTCATCCTCTTCTTGTTGAATTTGTTAGGGAACCAATGATCCTTTGATTTAGAGACATAGAGCTTGTCTCCAACTTCATACTCTTTGGGCTCATCATTGGATACCCTACATAAGCGCACATACCAAGGCAAACCTCTCCCATGTATAGACAGATTTTTAATGGAAATGGGAGAAGAAAGATCCATACCTTGGCTTACCTTCGCAGAGACGGAATCGGGGACCACGGTATTTGGTCGATCTCGAGTAGGGGTACTCGATCTCGACGAGTGTTCTGGTGGTGAGCTGCTCGAGGATGCAGGTGCTGATGAAGGTGGATGTTGCTCGATCTCGACAAGGTTAGTCGATCTCGAGTAGGGTTTAGCTTCTGGTGGCTTCAGCGTCGAGGAAGCAGGAGCTGGGCCAGCAAGGCGGTGGTCGACATCAACAAGCCTGGTCGATCTCGAGTAGTCTTGGCCGTCTGGTGGAGTCAGCGTCGAGGAAGGCGAAGTCGAGGCAGCGAGGTTCTGGTCGATCTCGAGTAGGTTACTCGATCTCGAGGGGCTTGGTGTTTCAGTATGGCTGCTCGACGATGCTGGTGCTGGTGGAGGTTTCTGGTCTTGGTCGAGATCGACTAGAATCCTCGATGTCGAGGAATCTTGGTCGATTTTGACCCCATACTTGGTTCCTGTCAAGGCATCCGAAAAATAGTTAGTCCATAACGACGTACCTTGGTCTGTGTCGATTGATTCTCTGTGTCCTCCTTTAGGATTTCCATGATCTCCTCCACCTAGGCCTCCATATCCCTCTTTTCCAGCTCCTCAGGGGTCATATTTCTTACCTTGGGTTCCCCGCAAGTGATGTAGCCAGCTGAGATAGATTTCACCTCTTCCATTGGACCAAGGCTCCTCGAGATCGAGTAGAGATGATGTCGACCATGGCTGGCTGGGCTTCTCGGGTATCTCTGCTCGACATGGCTCGGACCGGTGCTCCTGGCTTCGTCGATCTCGAGGACCTTACTCGATCTCGAGTAAAGGTGGCTCGTCGACTAGGTCTTCTGGTGTTGTCGAGCAACTTCTCTTCGACATGGCTCGGGTGCCGGCTTCCGGGTTCCTCGATCTCGAGTAGGTTTACTCGATCTCGAGTAGAGTGTAACCCGGCATGTCTTCGTCTTCGGATTCTCGATCAGCTCCTCCTCGACCAGGCACTCCTTAGACATTTTTGGTCGATCTCGAGTAGAAGTACTCGATATCGAGTAAATCTCTCAGCTTTCTACTCTGTTCTTAAAACGCACTTTCCCGAGTCCTCGTTCGTCAGATTGATGCATATGACCATGCGTTGGAAAGCTCTTTCCGAGGACTACAATTCTCATGAAGACCTCAAAGCTTGATTCAGAACGAAGAATGGTGAAAAATGGTCTTTTCTCCAGCTGCACCATTCTTAGCTTCTCCATGAGCTTCCTTTAAGCTACAAAGTGCGTCCGATTTCTGCGAAATATAACCAAAACTTGTGTAGACCTCCATATATTAATCTGTCTACAACAACAAAGATAGAATCATGACCCTTAGAAGTTCTAGGCAATCCTACAATGAAATCCATAGAAACATCTTCCCAGGGTGTTTTAGCAATAGGCAAAGGTTGATATAGACCATTAGTATTGGATTTCGATTTAGCCTTAGCACATGTGACACAACTTTTGACAAATCTTAGCACATAATTAGACATTTTAGGCCAAGAGTAATGTTTCTTAAGTCCTGCTAAGGTCTTGTCGAAACCTCCATGTCCTCTAGATTCATGAATTTCTTGAGTTAACAATCGGCGAATAGAAGAAGATGGGATACAAAGCTTGCCCATCTTAAACAAATAACCATTATCAAGAAAATATGAATCAACTTCACCTTTAGACACACAGTGAGCACATATATTCTTAAAGAAACTATCAGAAGCATACAGTTCCTTTATTAAAGCAAAACCCAACACATGTGCATCCATATGGTTAAGGAGGACATACCTGCTTGATAGCGCGTCAGCTACCACATTATCCTTTCCCTTTTTGTGGTGAACCACATAGGAAAAGGTCTCTATGAACTCCACCCATCGAGCAAGTCGCCTGCTAAGCTCTGCTTGTCCCTTGAGGTACATTAGAGCTTCATGATCCGAATGAATCACAAACTCCTTAGGCCGTAGATAATGTTGCCATGTCTGTAAGCAGCGAACCAGTGCGAATAGCTCCTTGTCGTAGGTAGAATAGTTGAGCTCTGCAGGGCCCAACTTTTCGCTGAAGTAGGCGATGGGACGCTTGTTTTGAAGCAGAACCCCACCAATGCCAGTGCCAGAAGCGTCACACTCGAGCTCAAAAGGTTGAGCAAAGTCAGGTAACTGCAACACTGGGGCATGGGTGAGACGATCCTTGAGGGCGTCGAAAGCCTTTTGATGTGAGTCTGTCCAGCGAAATGTCACATCCTTCTTAGTCAGCTGATGTAGGGGGGCGTCAATGAGGCTGAAATCTTTGACAAAGCGTCGATAGAATCCAGCAAGGCCCAAGAATGAGCGGACATGAGTGGGTGTATGCGGCTGAGCCCACTCTTGAATAGCACGAATCTTCTCCTCATCCACCTTCAATCCAGATGCAGACACTACAAAACCAAGGAAAATGGGAGACTCGGATGCAAAAGAACACTTCTTTAAATTGGCATATAACTTTTCTTTCCTAAGACAATCAAAGACCAATTTTAAGTGACATAAGTGATCATGCATATTCTTGCTATAGATTAAGATATCGTCAAATTAGATAACGATAAATTTTCCTAAGTGTTTTCTAAGCACATGGTTCATAAGCCTCATAAAAGTAGAAGGTGCATTTGCTAATCCAAAAGGCATTACTAACCATTCATATAAGCCATACTTAGTTTTAAAAGCCGTTTTCCATTCATCTCCCTGTTTCATCCTAATTTGATGATATCCACTTCTAAGGTCAATTTTAGAAAAAATACAAGCACCATGAAGTTCATCAAACATATCATCTAAACGAGGAATAGGGTGACGATACTTAACCGTTATTTGGTTGATTGCGCGACAATCAGCACACATGCGCCAGGAGCCATCCTTCTTTGGAACCAAAATGACAGGCACGGCACAGGGGGACAAGCTTTCTCGCACAAAGCCCTTATCCATCAACTCCTTGACTTGGCGTTGGAGCTCCTTTGTTTCCTTAGGGCTAGCTCTATAAGCGGCGCGATTAGGCAAGGCTGCCCCAGGCACAAAGTTAATCTGGTGCTCAATACCTCTAATAGGAGGCAGGCCTTGGGGTAGTTCAGCTGGAAGCACATCTAAATAATCCTGCAGAAGAGCAGCAATAGGCGCAGGAATATGACTCAAATCAACATTAAGCAGTACCTCTTTCATTACCAGTAGAATATGAGGTCGATGAGCATTCCATGTGACGGTCTCTTGCTGAGGTTGAGAGACCAGTGATCGACGTTCTAAAGAGCCCTTTAGTGAAGAGGAAGAAGGCTGAGTGGACGCCGAGTGGAAAGGAGGTGATGCCGAGGGGGCTGCAGGCGCGGGTGGGGTGGCCGCGGGCATGGATGTCCAAGCTGCGGGGGCGGCCTTTTGGGCCTCCTTCTGAGCGTCCTGTTGTTGTTTCTTGCGAACCTGGTCCTTCAGAATAGTTTGAGGCAAAAGGGGTAGGAGAGTAACTCTCCTCCCATCAAAGGTGAAGGCATATGTATTCGCACGACCATCATGAAGAACAGAACGATCATATAAGCAAGGACGACCTAACAATATATGACTACAATCCATGCGAGCAACATCACATAATACTTTATCATGATATGATCCAATAGAAAATGAAACTAAACATTGTTTGGTGACCATTATATCAGATCCATCATCAGTAATGCCATTTAACCCATAGTGAGTAGCTCTAGGAGTAGTAGTTAAATGGAGGAAATCCACTACCTTTTCATTGATGAGATTGCAGCAACTCCCACCGTCAATGATAACGCTTAATGTAGCCTCGCGAACCACACACGTGGTGTGGAAGATTTTCTCCCTTTGATCAGCCATGGGAGATTCCTGAATGTGTGGGACCCGCCGATTGACAAGACAAAGTAAATTGTCGCACTCTGTAGTGTCGATCTCCTCAATAGGCTCAAACGGCTGGTCCTCCTCCACTTCACTCGAAATTACATGGTCCTCGACAGTCTCCTCCTCATAGTAATGGTCTCCCAAATCATTGAGAAGGACCTTCCTTTTCTGAGGGCAATTGCGAGAGACATGCCCGGAACCACCACAAGTGAAGCAGCGGATATCCTTATTGCGATCTGTAGAGGGTGCAGCCACTCTTCTAGTTTCAACCTGATAACCCTGTTGAGGTGAGTTGAAAACTCCCTTTTGCTGCATAGAAGGGTTAGAAGTAGAAGGTTTGGATTGACTAGAAGGGTTAAAGGGAACAACCCTGCGACCTTGAGAGGTCTGATCGAATCTAGCCCTCTGGCAAAGCTGCTGTTGCTGCTGCTGCTGTTGGTCATACAGAAGCTGTGCTTTATGACATAAAGTGTTAATATCTCTAATGGAATGGATAGACAAAGGGTTTTTAATAGAAATATTAAGACCAACAAGAAATTGAGTACATAAAGCACGTTCAGTAAGATAAACATTAGCCTGATGAGAGAGCCGTTCAAGCTCATCTCTGTAATCATTAGGAGAACGAGTCCCGTGGCGGCAGGAAGCGAGTTGCATCCTCATAGACTCTGTATATTCCTCAGGCACATGTCTCTTCTTGAGGAGATAGCGAAGTTGTGGCCAGGTCTCAACAGGTTGCTTATCCTGACGACGGCGCATCTCACGAGTGCGGAACCACCAGGTGCGAGCTTTACCTACCAAATGCAATATAACAACTTCCAACTTCTCCGTTTCCTCATAGCGCAAATGTTCAAGCAGATAATCAATATGATTTTCCCAAACAAGATAAGCTTCAGGACCAGTGTTACCATCAAAGGTTTCTAACTTAAGCTTAACATCACGCCTTTGTATAGCTTGAGCATTATCAAATCTAGGACGACCAAAATTAGGAGGAGGTAAATCATCAAAGTTAGGATTTACCTCATGGTAAGCATCCTCCAAATGAGGCGTCTCATATAGATCAGCGTTACTGCGGCTGTCATCCCAGGTAGATCGGTTGATCAGCTGCTGCTGGTGACGCTGGTTCGACCTCCCTTGCTGTTGATGTCGTGGGGGTGTGTGCTCACGGCGATCTTGGTTGCCATTGAAGCCTGCTAGATGATCGTTGTCATTCTCTCCATTGAAAGGGTTAGGAGTAGCAGACTTAAGCTTAAAGTGTAATTGACCAGAAAGGGGGAGGTTGAACAGAATGAGAAGTGTTACCTGTAGTTGGTGTATTACCTGTAGGAGGAGTAGTGTCTGTAGGAGGCGGCATACCACCCGGGGGTGTAGAACCAGAAGCCTCCTGTTATTTGTTCTCCTCAAGGTGTCGCAGAACTCCATTGATAGCGCGAGTAGTAACCAGGTTTGCTTGTTGAACCAATTGATCGTGGAAGCGCTTGTTCCAACGTTCATCATAAGCATCCAGGAGTGCTTTGTGTTTAGCCATCGAAGCTTTAGTAGTGGCCTGAATAATATGCTCCAAGGTAGCATCCGAAATAGGGCTACTGGTGGGAGGGGGATCACTATCGTTTGACATGTTCCTACAATATCAGAAGAGTAACAAGTAAATGAAGCAAAGACCAGAAACCAATTAATGCAAGCTCTAGTGATTCCTAAGAGTGATTTAGTTTTAGAAATCAAAGAGCGAGAAAAACAAGGCACTAAATTCAAGCAATTCCCCTGGACGCAGAATTTTGCAATATTGAAGACAGCAAGTAATGATCAAAATTGCAAATTGAATCAGCCACAAGTTGGATATCAAGGATAGCAAGTATAAACAAGCGGCTAATGTGTATAGAAGAAGATATACCATGTGATGCTCGAAATATGAATATGTAGCAAACGACAATAGCAATCACAAGGGCAATCAAGTGCACACACTCCGTCAACTATTATCTGACGGTTGCAACACGGTTCAGAAAAAGAGGGGTGTGACAAAGGCTCCTGTGTCGGCACAGCACAAAATCACACAAGTATAGGGTTCTTTGTAATGCTTGAAACCAATTAGATCATCTAACAAGTAGCAAGAAGAAGGCAAAGAACAGTATGTTATGAGTTACTAACTCAACTATGCAAGGTAAGATTAAAGAATGCTCCTTTTTTTTTTGAAGCTCTCGGCTTTTCTGTTTTTATTTTTTTTTGGCTATGAAATAGCTACTGTAAAGGCTGTAATGTGACCGAAATAAAGAGCAAAGAAAAATAGAAAAAAATAATAACAAAACTACGATGATCTAAAAGTAAGCAAAAATAAAGAAATAAGGGAATTAGGCTAGAAACTGGAGAAATTAGGGTTCTTTAGTGGTGCAAGTTTATATAATGCTTTTAATCCAAGAATCACAGTCATAGGCATGATATGTAGCAAAAAGGAATAAAAGATCAAACTTGCAATCAAGAACTCAATATCTTCCAAATTAAAGATCCAAACAAGGAATAACAAAAATAAAGTGCCAATTTTTATGGGTGAATAATAAAGATTTAACTTTTATGCAGCGGGATGGTGAAAAATAAGGCACGAAAAATAAATCACTCAATTAAAGAATCAAGAGAGTAAAGAACTTGCATACACCTGAAATCTGATACCACTTGATACGTTTGGGATACCCGATCCTTCGCCTGTGGGCTCAAGATCAAGAACCATGCCATATATTTGCCCGATCTTGCAATGCTCTTTGATATCTTCTGATTTGGAACAAGATTAAGGCAAGTGAGTGAATATGATTTTAGCGACAGAATATACTTAGAGAAATTCCAGCAATTAAAGAACTCAGATTTAGCGAGGACGAGTGCGCGGGTGATGGCGCAGGAGCTCGGGCACACAGGACGCGGGTCCTCAGGGTGTGCGCGTAGGCGGATGCGCGAAGACGGAAGTGCTCGCTAGAAGCGAGAGCGCTGCCGAGCGAAGACATGGGAGCGAGAGCGCTGGCGATGCCGGGGATGCACGGGCGTCTGCGCACGCGGAGCTGGGGACGTCCGCGCTCGCTGGGAGCGAGACTGGTGGCGAGCGACGCCAAGGGCTGGGCTTCCTCTTGTTGCGACAGTTTCAAGGTTAGGGTTCGTGTTTGGTTTCTGGATGCCGAGTGTGATCAAGGAAAATGGTGATGGTGATGAATGGTGATGGCCGAAAATCTCAAGAACACAAGAGCAAGATAGTTTTGGGATTGATAATCGAAGAACCCTTAATCCATAAAGGGTTTCTCCAATTCTATTCAATCTGATTAATTCAAAGTGCATAAACATGAATATATATAAAAGCTATGGGAGATCTAACCAATCCTTCCTTGCAAGGGAAAGGGGTTTGGATAGATCTATTATATCTAAAGATAAATAAAATAAATCTAAGATAAATATTTCCTAATAAAGATATAAGTTTAATAACTTGGTGGCCAAGGATTATATCTAGAAGAGATATAATTAATTCCACCTTATTAATCTAAATTGCATAAAATAACAACTTAATTAACTAAATAAATCCGGCCCATGCACAAGAGTAACTCGGCCCATTGTTTTCGACAAAGATCTAGGCCCTATCGGCTAGTGGTGATGTCGAGTGATCCAAGGCAATGTCGAGTATGGTTGGTTCATGGTGGGTGCTGACGAGTCTTCATGAGCTCCGTGTGTGGACGCAAGCTCACTTCTTGTGCTGGTGGTGTAACCTTGAGCCAAGTGATCCAGGGTGGCCTGAACCCTTGCTCCATAGTTCCTTGGTAACGGACAATAAGGGCTTTAGTTGCATCTTGAATCTTCTTGTCCCTTGCACGACTGATAGGACCATCGAACGGAACCTTCATATTGTCCTCAATGTCACCAGGAGTCATCGATAATTGCACTGCATCATCTGTTGTATGAGCTGCACCGTTTTGGCTGGAGGAAAGAACTTGTTAAGAAACGAATCCCTAAGTTCGTTCCACGTGCGGATGGATTGTGGAGCCAAACCCTCGAACCAATGTGAAGCTTTTCATGCAAGCGACCAATGAAAAGCCTTTAGTTTTAAATATTCTAGATTCGCATCATCAGCAACAACTTCACATAAATCCAGAAATACAGTTATGTGCTCTAAAGGACATTCGTTGGGTCTCACTTGAAATTGATTCCTAATAATTTCAGAAATAAAAGAAGGATGAATTTCAAAAGAAACCTGAGGGAGAATGATCGGTGATTCTGGAAATTCTAGAGTAGGAAGCAGATATTCTTTTGCGTTTGCAGGGATGTGCTGAATTTGTTCCTCAAGCTCTCTTCTGGCTTGAGCATGTTCCGCCTCTCATCGGGAATATTCAGTCTGCCTGGTGGTGAGCTCCTCTATCTGTCTGCGGAGTTGTTCAAGCTCATGTCCTGGTGTGAGTTGTACCTCGTTCTCGTCGTCGGTCGACATTAGTCTTCTCCTTAGCCTTTGCTGGAGATGAAAGAAGCATTCTGGTTCGAGAAGAGGATCGAATTTGGGTGTGCGATCAGTTATTCACATGCACCTGTAAAACAAAAGCAAAAAAAAAAGGAAGAAAAAATGAACTAAAAAGGGCGCGATTGATAGCCTCCCGGTCAACGGCGCCAAAATTTGTTAGGAGGGGAATCTAGTTATAAAATAAATATAAATATAAACGAACTAAACCAACTCCTCATCCAAGCAAATAAAATACAAGAATCCCTCCCTCTGTAGTGGTAGGGTTTGAGGATCGAATCCACGAGGAAGCATGTCAGCACTCGCCTAAATAGTTCAAAATTCCGCCCTGCTATCGACCAGAAGATTGACTCGACGTTGACTAGATGACTCGACGTCGACCCAAGCTGTCGATCCCTGTAAAGCTGCATAACAGAAGACAAAAGAGCTCGACGTCGAGTGCAAATCTACTCGATGTCGACTTAGCGTACTCGATGTCGACCAAAGATAGTCGATGTCGAGTGTGTCTATGCAGAAAAATCGTAACTTTGCAATAAAATAAAGTCGGAAAAGATGTATGAAGAATATATGATGGATGCGAAGATGATAAATAGAAATAAACACATATTTGGATGATTGAATTCAATAAAATAAAAGACTTCCAAGATCGGGGTTTCAATGCCACAAAGATAACCATGTAAGAATTATGCCAAGTATAAAAGATTATGCCTTTTCATCAAATAACTTTCGTCATTAACAATTAAGAATATAGAGGCTTTCGCATAAATCTTAATTGTTACCACCTTTTTAATGATTAATCAAAATTCATATTAAGATCACTTTTGCTTCAATAATACAGATAAGGATCACCTACTACTATCGTAGAAGAATCACAAATAGGGATAGAAGATGAAATCGCATATAAAAATCATACCTTTGATGCATAACCCTACATGGCTACCGTCGATCGAGCTCACCCCGACCCTAGAAGTATGGTGACTACTCGCTTCCCATCATGGTAACAAACATCAATAATATAAAGGGAATAACTTGCATTAAACTAAAATAGAGAAAGTACAAACCGAACAAAGCTAAATCGCTTCCGCTCTCCACCTCCACTCGTCCTCCCTCTCTCTCTCTCTCTCTCTCTCTCTCTCTCTCTCTCTCTAAAACTCTCTAAATTGCCTAACTAGTGTTTTCTCAATTTCTTGAGTGCTTGGATGATGGAATATCTCAGCCCCTAGGGCTTTATTTATAGGCTTCACTCCTTGCTATCCAAGGAAGGAACAATCTATCTCTATCTAAATTTATCTATCTATATTCCTAAGATAATTGTTTGAAGGATAAAATAAATAAAACAAATAAAATTCCTCCTAGGTTAATTACGAAATTAATAATGTGGATAAAGTCTTCCATAATGATAAAATCTCGTTTCTTTGCTTGGAAGTAATCTCTGTCTCTGCCAGACTGCTCGGAATTGACTCGGATTGGCTTTGATGGTCCACTCGATATCGACCAAAGTAGTCGATATCGACTCAGTCTTCTCAGCTTACTCGATCTTGGCCTCTGAAGATGGATGTCGACCTGGTGGTACTCGATATCGACCAAGTTAGGCCGATATCGACCTCGTTCCTCTACTACTCGATTGCTCCAGTCGACTCCTGCTGTTGCTGTACTCGATATTGACCTCATGTGGTCGATACTGACCTCCTGGTGTCTGGTCGATCTCTTCCTTGCTTTGCTCGATGTGATGATTTTAACATTCACTCGATGTCGAGTCACTTGGTAGACGTCGACTGACTCTGCAGTAGACGTCTAGTGGTTTTCCAGCTTGAATTCCGCTTCTCCGAATTGCTCGTAAAATGTCTCGATTTCTGCGAAATTAAACAAAAACTAGTGTAGATCTCCATAATTGGAAAATAAGCATAAACTACACAATTCATGTATAAATCAAACCCAGAAATATAAGGTATGTACAGAAATTGATATGAAAGTTAATGCAAAACATGGCAAATTCAACGCACATCACCTAGCCAGGTAAGTTTCTTTGGAGCTTATTCAGATTGATCAGACACTTCCCTTCTTATATGTGCATGATGTACTAGGTGTTGCATATCATAATAGCATGTAATATAGTATCATGTTAGGATTGCATCAACGAATGAGCATTCTTATTTTGTATGCATATCTAAATAGAACGACCGTTATCTGTGAAGTAACCATAGTCATTGCTAGGGCCATAGGACGACCCAGTCCCTTCGGGTCTCATCCTGAGTCATTCGAGTCATTGGTAACATCTTAACAATAACACCTTTATTATTATTATTATTATTATTATTATTATTATTATTATTATTATTATTATTATTATTATTATTATTATTATTATTATTATTATTATTATTATTATTATTATTATTATTATTATTATTATTATTATTATTATTATTATTATTATTATTATTACAAGCATGATTATTATTTTCTTTTCGCAAGACTGCAAATATGATGATTATTCGAGGATGATTATGGGTTGATCTTATCAGCTTGATTCAATTATAAATAAATGGAATACAATCATGAGCTAGCCAGTCTTCGCCATATCGGAAAGGGGGGCGGTGGTAGGAGAGGGACATGCCACTTGACATTCTTTGCTAGGGCCTTATTTAATATATTTTGCATATACATATAAACTGCGAGCATGCTTGTGTGTTAATATTCCTGTCCTGCATTAGAAGCGTGATATTAGGTATATCGTATGTGTGTGCCTATATGTGGGGACCAGCCAATATGCCCGCTTTATTTTTTTAGGTATATGATGTGTGTGTGTGTGTGTGTGTGTGTGTGTGATTGCTGATGATGTTTGACTCTATGAGTGCATGCCTTTTGCATGGCGGAGAGAGAGAGAGAGAGAGAGCCTTGAGACTCCGACTTCGCCGTGGTACCCTATGTATCGTTTTAGACTTATGTTTGGATTTGCATGCTAAATGGTTTTTGCGACTTAGTCTTAGGACAGGTACAAGGGTTTTACCCTGGGATCTCCAACGGACTTTACGAACTTAGGTTTGAAATCCCATTTTAAACTACTAATATTCGTTTTCAAATATTCAACCTGTACTCATAGCGCAAGATCCTAACGAAGGATCCTATCCTTCGAAATCTATCTCGGGATTTCTAATCCCGGGCCGTTACAAATGTGGTATCAGAGAGGAGTTTTGTAATCCGAGTATGATAGGTTGAAGATGATTTTGAAAACCGTCCAACGATTTCAAATGGTTTTGAAAATGTTTTCAAAGGGGCAAAATGAATTTAATTGGACCTAACCCTAAACTAACCTATAGAATCAAACTCACGGGTAGAGAACAAAGCGACATGTCATCCCTTAAGGATCTAGAACTCAGAGAAGGTAGGCAAAATACTAGCTTTTATTTACAGATGGGCCTAGAAGACTCCAAGGAACTATGAAGGTTGTAGTAGCATGGGTTATGAGACCGTGAGGTATTTGCCCCTCCGACCAGCCATCCCTCGAAGGGCGGCATATATAGTCTCTATGCTTGTATATTCAATTGGGTCTGAGGGCGCGCGATCCTCCTTGAAGAGGATGATATTAATCGTTGAGTGCTTCTATGTTGAGTTCTTAAATTATCCGTTCATGCAACAATTATGGTCGATACAAGATGCGGTCCCGTCGGGCATGGGGGTAGGGCACGTTGCGGCAGGGGACATACCCCTCGCCGAGTTATTACTGATCGCGCTAAGGAGCGAGTTGCTGATGATCACGCCGAGGAGCGAGTTGCTGACGATCATGTTGAGGAGCGAGCTTTGCCACCGCCGGTTGATGACAGAGCTCTGATTCCGTTAGAGACTGCTATTGGTCAGCTAGAGGCAGCACTGCACGACCTTTTGAGTGAGTTGCGAGGAGGAGCTCGATCTACGCCCGAGGTTTCGGTTTAACCAGTCGAGCTCATAGCCGATACGCGCCCCGAGAAGTGCATTGATTGGGTCAAGACGCTAGCTCAGTTTCGCCCACGTTGAGAGGTAGTTCCGCGAGATGGATGGGCTGTTCGACCACGTTGTTGTGCCCGCTTCGGAGAGACAGAGACTTTCCGCGGGCCTTCTGCGGAGGGATGCTTTCAACCGGTGGTCCGTGTATAAGCTGGACTGAGCTGAGTGGACTTATGATCCTTTTATAGACCTGATGCTGAGAGAGTACTGCCCTGGGATGCAGACAGCCCGTGAGGTATCCTTTATGCGCGACATCTACGGTCGATCAGCTTCTTTCTCTGTTATCGTCCGCCAGTACAAGAGGGAGCTGGTATATTGCTGCCACCTATGCCCTTCAGATGAGAGTCAGATCTGCATGTTGTCAATGAGGTTGCCACCTTTTGTACTTCTACATGCATCTAGTTTGGGGACTGTTCGTTTAAATGAACGGATAAGAAAATTTTGGGTTCCTAAAGGGAAAAGGTTGCCAAATATGGTTTACCCCCATAATGGATCCAAATCGGTCTATTGGTCAAGCCGAAAAGGCTGATTTTTTGTTTTCCAGGATATCACCAAGACCAAGGATCAAAAGTGGATAATTGATAGCCGTTGGTCAAGGCATATGGATCCATTTCGTGTTGCTTCCGTTTTATTTTCTGTCTTTCGTTTCTGCAAAAAGTTGAATTTTTGTTCTCTGCGAAACTACTCAATTTCGACAAGACTACTCGACGCCGAGGAGTTTGGTCGACGTCGAGGACTCCTGTACTCGACTTGCTTGGTTTTCGTTCTCTGTTGGTCTGTTTTACAGTTTCTGTCGACAGGTTTAGTCGATATCGAGTACTCTACTCGACACCGAGGAGCCTTCTGGTTGATTTTGATAGCATTTGGAACTGAAAAGGCGAGCACTGACACGCTTCTTCGTGGATTCGATCCTGAATACCCTACCACTACAATGGGAGGGTTTCTTGTATTTTATTTGCTTGGACAGGGAGTTAGTTTGATTTTATATTTCGATTTATTTTGGTTACTAGTTTCCCTCCTAACAAATTTTGGCGCCGTTGCCGGGGAAGCAATCAATCGCGCCCTTTTTAGTTCCTTTTTACTCTCTTTTTCTTTTTGTTTTTGTTTTTCAGGTGCATGCGAAGAACTGATCGCACACCTATCAACCAAATTCTCGAACCATAATACTTTTTCCGCCTTCAACAAAGACTAAGGAGGAGACTCATGCCGACATCTGACAACGAGAATGAGGTCCAGCTCACACCAGCACAGGAGCTTGAGCAACTCCGCCTACGGATCGAGGAATTCACCACCAAAGAATTAGAATACGCCAGACGAGAGGCGAAATATCGACAGAACCAACAAAGGTGGGAAGCAAGGGTAGATCGTGAGGTCAACGCCAGAAGGGAACTTGAGGAGAAGATTGGACACGCCACAACAAAGGCAAAGGTGTATATGAATCCTACTCTGGAAGTTCCAGAATCACCGATCGTTCTTCCCCTGTTAATTATGAAATTCGTCATTATTTTATTACTGAAATTAGGAGGATTCCGTTTAGGGGGAGACCCAATGAATGCCCTTTAGAGCATGTTACAACGTTTCTAGATTTATGTGAAGCTATTGCTGATAATGACAATCTAGAATATTTAAAACTAAAGGCTTTTCGTTGGTCCCTTGCAGGAGTAGCATCGCAGTGGATCGAGGGATTCCCTGCATGATCTATTCACACATTGAATGAAATGCAAGACTTGTTTCTTAACAAGTTCTTCCCTCCTGCCAAAACAGCTGCGCTCAGACAATAGATCACGACTTTCAGACAAAAGCCAGGGGAAACATTAGTACAGGTATGGGAGCGCTACAAAAGGCTTCTGAAATCCTATCCTACGCATGGACAACAACCCTACGTGATCCAGGAAATCATCTTTCACTACCTGGATGCACCAACCAAGGAGCGGATCAACAACAACACTGCATATAGGTATCTCGAGTACACCCCACGGTGTGCTTGGGAAACCTTTGAGACGATGGCAAATTATGATAACACTTATGAGACTTCTGCAGCCTGAGACAAAAGGTATGAAAGGCCTGCCCCATCTATGCCTCTATATGTGCCACCTAAAGAAATCGATCCGGACGTCAGTGAACAATTCAACAACAATCACATACATCGTATTACCAAACAAGTTAAATTCCTTTCTAAAGATAAACCTTGTTTGGAATGTGGGTCTGTGAGGCACAACACCACTGCGTGCCCCTATGCCGATCAAATATTAGTAGCTGAAACCCACGAAGAGGCACGTTATGGGGGGGAGGGGGGGGGGGGGGGAATTACTCAGGGCAACATCAGCAACAAAACTGGAGCCAATATCGCCAGCCCCAGTATCCAAGAGACCCCCCGCCCTACAGAGCTCCTGTTCACCCTGATAGAGAATGTAAGAAAGATGACATATAGGTTATTCTTGAAGAGATGCGGAGGAATCACTCAGACAACAAGCAATCTATCAATTCCATCCACATTCAGCTGTATGGCATCAAATCTAGACTTGGGGAGATTGATATCTGGAGGAAATCTATGGAGACCCAAATGGGTCAATTACCTCAATCAATCCCCAAGCAATCAAGTACGCTTCCTGGATCCTTCGAACCTAATCCTAAAAATAAACCTACAGGACAGGTAGCTCTATGAATCTAAGGAGTGGGCGACAGACACAAACGCCCGAACAGAACACAAAAGGAGAAGTTGCAGGGGACTCCTCGACGTCAACCAGAGTACTCGACGTCAACTAGAATCTGGTCGATATCGAGCAGAATTCAGAACCCACACAGAAATTGGCTATTGTAGTCGATGTCGAGGAGCCCCTAGTCGATATCAACCACTGATGTCCATGTTTTGTGCCATGTTTTATATTGACTTTTATATCGATTTCTGTATACATTTCATGCATTTGGGTTAGAATAGTACAGAATCTATGCAGTTTATGCTTATTTGCCAAATTATGGAGTCTACATTATTTTCTGTTTAATTTCGCAGAAATTGGGCGCACTTTGGAGCTTAAAGGAAAGTCGTGAAGAAGCTAAGGATTGCGCAGCTGGAGGAAAGCCCACTTTTCGCCATTTATCATTTTGAATCAAGTTCTGATGTCTTCATGAAAGTCGTAACCCTCGAACAGAGCTTTCCAACTCATACTCATATGCGTCAATCCGACGAACGAGGATTCGGGAAAATACGTTTCAAGAATAGAACAGAATGCTGAGAATTGTAGAGTGGTCGATATCGACCAAACTTGGTCGATATCGACCTAATCTTGGTCGAAATTTCCATATTGACTCTACATTACAAGAGGACACGAAGACAACTCGATATCGACTTATAGTGGTCGATATCGGCCAACATACAACTCAATATTCCTCCCAGAAGTCCATATCGAGTGATCTGAAGCGAAGCCAAGAAGATAACTCGATATCGACCAACCCCCAGTGACGAGTACGAGGTTGATTCCGAGTCTATCTAATTACGAGTGAGAAGATGTTCCAAGAGAAGATCCCTTGCACATGAAGACTTGCTATCTTTTTATCTATCCTAATGGTGGAACATTTAATTACCCTTTAGGATTTATCTTGTTTACCTAAATTACATTTATTTATTTCCAAGTAGAATTATATCTTTAGATAGCTGATAGATATTCATTACCTTGATTAGCAATGATTAAGGCCTATAAATAAAGCCCATAGGGCTAGTTTTTATTCATTCCAAGCTAGAGAGAACACAAGTAGAGAGAGAGAGAGAGTGGAAGCCGAGAGGAGTAGAGGAGCGAGAGCAAATTGACTTCGTTCGTTTGTAAGCTCTATTTTAGTTTATTAATGCAATTTATTTCCCTTTTATTATTGATGAGTTTTCCTACGATGAAGAGCGAGTAGTCCACCTACTTCTAGGGTCGGGGTGAGCCTGACGATAGCCAAACGTGCTTGAGGTAAAGATTCGACCTTTATTGTGCTTTGATCATCCACTGCCTTTTATATGTTTATTACCTATTTAATAGAGATTCAGGTTAACCACTTGTATTATAAACATAAAATTGGTAGATACAATTAGGAATTCTTGAAACATTTGTCTAATTGTTGGAAAAGGCAAAAGCTTGTTCCTTTGATGTGATTGCATGATTATTCCTCTTTATCTTGCCATATGCATGTTTGGTTATCGTTTTTGCAAACCCCGATCTTGGAAGTTTCCTTTACATTTTTTATTTCAAAATCTGCGAACTTTCGCTTTTATTTCGTTTTCTGCATTCTACTCGATTTCGACCAACACTGGTCGATATCGACTACTGATTTCTCGATCCAGAAAGATCGCTGCTTATTTGTGTCACTGCAGGAACTGTTCGATATCGAGCATACTGGTCGATATCGAGCATACAAGTCGATATTGAGTGAGTTTGGTCGATATTGACTGCCTTCTGCATAGCTTCCATGAATCGACTGGATTTGGTCGATATCGACTTACCACTGGTCGATATCGAGTGAATCTCCTGAGGTCGAAATCCGACGTGATATTTGCCTGCCACCTGAGATCCGCTGACCAGCTTCCTCGAGGATCGAACCTGACTTCCTTTTGCTACATCCGGAGGAAGTCTTGTAATTATTTGCGTGGGCAAGATCTGGTTTGATTTATATTCTTATATTTTGAACTCGATTTCCTCCTACAACAAATTGGCGTCGTTGCTGGGGAAGCAATCATTGCGCCTTAGGTAGTTAAATCTCACGTTTTCCTTGAGTTTTCTTTTTGAAGTGTATGCGCCGTTCTGGTCAACCACCTGAGTTTGACGCCATACAGCTGTTCAGACAAGTTCTTTCCTCCCGCCAAGACAGCGCTCCTCAGACAATAGATTACAGCTTTCAAACAAAAGCCTGGGGAACCGCTAGCATGAGCATGGGATCGGTATAAGGATATGCTGCGATCGTGCCCCACTCATGGGCAGCCACCATACGTCATTCAGGAGATTTTCTACAATTCTCTTGATCTGGCCGACAAGGAAAGAATCAATAAATACACACAATATGAGTATCTGACGCAGACACCAGCAGAGGCATGGGCTACTATCGAAAGGCTCACCAACTTCGACAACACGTATGGAGCTCCTGCGAATTACGACGAAAACACATATGCAAGGACAACCCCATCCGTGCCCCTCTATGAGCCTCCTAAGGAGATTGATCCAGATGTCAAGGAGCAGTACTATAGAGATTAGAATCGCAATCTCCTCAAGCAAGTCAAGTTTCTTTCTGTCAACCAACCCTGCATTGAATGTGGCTCACAGCGGCACACCACTCCAGAGTACCCACATACAGAGCAAGTCAGGATGGCAGAAACTCAGGAGGAGGTAGCTTATGCAGGGGGTCCCAATCGCTATATGGGGGACCAGCGATTCCATCAACTACAGTGGAACCAAGGTGCCCCTAGGAACCCCCCACCATATAGAGCCCCAGGACATCCAGAAAGGGACCAGCGGAAGGATGATCTACAGATGATCCTCGATGAGATGAGGAGAAAGCAGGCACAATAACAGCAATCTACAAGCGTCATCCAGACTCAACTCCATGGCCTCAATACACGACTTGGGGAGATGGATATCTGGAAGAAGAACATGGAGACTCAAATGGGTCAACTCGCACAATAGTTCCCAGGACCAGCCGGAAAGCTCCCTGGGCACACAGATCCCAACCCTAAAGTATAATCCGGACACGTCGCTGCTGTAAAGTTCATGAGCGGTCGCGAACTGCACAAACCAGAGATCGGAGAAGAAAACGACGACACTACAGAACAGGTCGATATCGACCAACCTCGGGTCGATATTGACCCAGCTGCACCAGTCCACTCGATTCAGACCCCAGCAATCGAAATCGACCAATAACAAGCCGATATCGACCAACATGTGGTCGATATTGAGTCCCCTCCAGTCGATATTGATCATTCTGCAGCACCTCCGACAGTTGATTCTGCTCCAAAACCAAAGAAGACGCTCTCTTTCCCTTCCAAGGAACTGAAAGATCCCACTGCAGGTAAGTTTAAACGCTTTGTTAAAATGCTTCGGGAACTAAATGTTTCAATTCCTTTTACAGAAGCTCTTCAGAAGATGCCTGCATATGTCAAGTTCCTCAAGGAAATCCTTAGCAACAAGCGATCAATCTCAGAAATCGCCGGCGACTGCAAAAATATGGACTTCCCTGAGAAGAGACCTTACCCTGGTAAGTTTTCTATTATGTGGGATTTGGACAATATAGATGTGAGGAATTGTGTGATCTAGGTGCAAGCGTGAGCATCATGCCCTTATCAATCTGGCAAAAGGTGAAGATAGAATCAATAGAGCCTGTGGATGCCAAGCTATACATGGCGAATAATACAGTGGTAATCCCTATAGTTATGGTCGATAATGTCCCTGTCCAGGTTGGTAAGTTCAATATCCCCGCTGATTTTCTTGTTATAGATTGTGCGGAAGATCATACTTTCCCTATTATTCTTGGTAGACCTTTTCTAGCTACTGCAGATGCTAATATCAGCGTCAAGAAGCGATTACTCACCTTCACGATAGGTAATAAGGTCTTAGATTTATCTTTTGGCCCTACAAAGGAGGAAATTCCATGGCTGGAGGTGAAGAGCATAGGCAACCACGAGGACGAGCACACAACAACGGAGGGAAGCACCACGAAACAGCTCGATATCGACTGCACCAGGTTGATATCGACCACATCACTCGATATCGACCACCCCAGCTCGATATTGACCTCCTCTATTGAACTCCGAACATGCCAGAAGCCTAAGTATGGGGTCTCTGCACTCGATATCAACCCAGACAACTCGATATCGACCAACCCTCGGCTTGAAGATTGCTGTTTTGGGCAAGAGAAGGTAAGATCAGGTACAATCCCTACATCTCCTCCATCCATCAATAAAAATAAGATTTTTAGAGGAGACAAGGCCCCATGGAGAGCTAACCTGCGCAGGATTAGGACTGGAAGGAAGAAGAAGGAAGGCAAGGGATTCTATGCGAACAACAACTTATCAGCGGAGCTTGCATACTACAATCAGGACCTAAATGATCCAACAGAAGGGCCATGCACAAGAGGGCCCTACCTTAAGGGTTCCTAAAGCACAAGCGGAGAAGTCTGCGTAGCGACTCAAAAATCTAGAGCATGCACATAAAACTTTTAAAATTTTTAGGACTTTAAAACTTTTGGTTTTGATTTGGGTTCTGGTTTTTGTCTTGAATACTTCATGTGAAAAGTCTTGTTTTTGTGCAAAAACTAACAAATTTTACAGGTCGAAAATACTGGAATCGAGTAGAAAATTTGAGGCAACCTGGTCGATATCGAGCAACACTACTCGATATAGACCCCTGAGGCAATTTCGACCAGGAGCAGAGAAGAGGAAGCAGGTCGATTTCGACCAAACTTACTCGATATCGAGTGGGTTGGTCGATATCGACCAAAGCCCCCAGATTTCGACTAGCTTATCACACTTGGAATATGACGAATTGCAGTCGATATCGAGTTACCATTGGTTGATATCGACTTCTGGCAATCTACTGCATCCCTATTTCGATCCTACAACACGTTATTCGGTGAGTTACTTCATTTACCCTTGTTTTGTTTGATTTTCATATAGTGGGGACACTGTATATTATAAGTATGGGGTGGGGGAAAAGCTCATTATCATTATATTATTGTTTTATTCTTGATTTTGCTATTACATGGTAAATTTTGAGTGAATTTTTAATTTTTGTGCTTAATTGCTAAACTCAAAGTTTTATGAGACATCTCCCAAATCTTGTGAATTGTTCAAATAAATAGTGTCATGGAAGTTAAATTGAACTCGACGATGCAAAATTAGATTCATTAGAGTATGAAAGTTTGGAAAGTACTCAATTTCCCCGGATTATTAGCACCACATTGCCAAAAATTTCCCACCTTAAGCCTTTTACCAAATCTACTCCTTATTGAGCTTAAATAAAGTCCTCTTGATTATTAATGAGTTGTCACATGAATTGCTTTTGCATAACCCTCCTTTTGTGAGTAGATGTTGCTTTTTATTGCACATGTATGGATTTGTGGCATTAGTACCTTTTCAATGATGGTAATTGATTGCAGGGACATATAAAAATGAATCTATGATGTTGAGAGTTTTGAATTCTTCCCCTGAATGACCATCCAAGTTATTGCTTGGGGACAAGCAAGCTTAAGTATGGGGTGATTTGATGTCCATGTTTTGTGTCATGTTTTATATTGACTTTTATATCGATTTCTGTATACATTTCATGCATTTGGGTTAGAATAGTACAAAATCTATGTAGTTTATGCTTATTTGCTAAATTATGGAGTACGGTCTACACTAGTTTCTGTTTAATTTCGCAGAAATCGGGCGCACTTTGGAGCTTAAAGGAAAGTCATAAAGAAGCTAAGGGTGGTGCAGCTGGAAGAAAGCCCACTTTTCGCCATTCATCATTCTGAATCAAGTTCTGATGTCTTCATAAAAGTTGTAGCCCTCAAAAATAGATTTCCAACGCATACTCATATGCGTCAATCCGACGAACGATTACTCAGAAAAGTACGTTTCAAGAACAGAGCAGAATGCTGAGAACTGAAGAGTGGTCGATATCGACCAGACTTGGTCAATATCGACCTAATCCTGTTCGAAATTTCCATATCGACTCTACATTGCAAGAGGACACGAAGACAACTCTATATCGACTTATAGTGGTCGATATCGACCAACATACAACTCGATATCGACTTATAGTGGTCGATATCGACCAACATACAACTCAATATTCCTCCCAGAAGTCCATATCGAGTGATCTGAAGCGAAGCCGATAAGAGAGCACGATATCGACCAACTTTGGTCGTTATCTACCAAGCCCCAGTGACGAGTACGCGGTCGATTCCGAGTCTATCTAATTCCGAGTGAGAAGATGTTCCAAGAGAAGATTCCTTGCACATGAAGACTTTCTATCTTTTTATCTTTATATCTATCCTAAGGGTGGAACATTTAATTACCCTTTAGGATTTATCTTGTTTACCTAAATTAGATTTATTTATTTCCAAGTAGAATTATATCTTTAGATAGATGATAGATATTCCTTACCTTGATTAGCAATGATTAAGGCCTATAAATAAAGCCCATGGGGCTAGTTTTTATTCATTCCAAGCTAGAGAGAACACAAGTAGAGAGAGAGAGAGAGAGAGAGAGAGAGAGAGAGAGAGAGAGAGAGAGAGAGAGAGAGAGAGAGAGAGAGAGAGAGAGAGTGGAGGCCGAGAGGAGTAGAGGAGCGAGAGCAAGTTGACTTCGTTCGGTTGTAAGCTCTATTTTAGTTTATTAATGCAATTTATTTCCCTTTTATTATTGATGAGTTTTCCTACGATGAAGAGCGAGTAGTCCACCTACTTCTACGGTCGGGTTGAACCCGACGATAGCCAAGCGTGCTTGAGGTAAAGATTCGACCTTTATTGTGCTTTGATCATCCACTGCCTTTTATATGTTTATTACCTATTTAATAGAGATTCAGGTTAACCACTTGGATTATAAATATAAAATTGGTAGATACAATTAGGGTTTCTTGAAAGAGTTGTCTAATTGTTGGAAAAGGCAAAAGCTTGTTCCTTTTATGTGATTGCATGATTATTCCTCTTTATCTTGCCATATGCATGTTTGGTTATCGTTGTTGTAAACCCCGATGTTGGAAGTTTCCTTTACATTGTTTATTTCGAAATCTGTGAACTTTGGCTTTTATTTCGTTTTCTGTATTTTACTCGATTTCGACCAACACTGGTCGATGTCGACTACGGATTTCTCGATCCAGAAAGATCGCTGCTTGTTTGTGTCACTGCAGGAACTGGTCGATATCGAGCATACAGGTCGATATTGAGTGAGTTTGGTCGATATTGACTGCCTTCTGCACAGCTTCCAAAAATTGACTGGATTTGGTCGATATTGACTTACCACTGGTCGATATCGAGTGAATCTCCTGAGGTCAAAATCCGACGTGAGATTTGCCTGCTACTTGAGATCCGCTGACCATCTTCCTCGAGGATCGAACTTGACTTCCTTTTGCTATAGCGGGAGGAAGTCTTGTAATTATTTGCGTGGGCAAGATCTGGTTTGATTTATATTCTTATATTTTGAACTCGATTTCCTCCTACAACAACCACCCCCAGTTGATATCGACCAGCCTTCTGACAATGTCGACAAGACTCTAGAACCTCCGAAGAAGAAAACACCGGCATTCCCAACAAAATCTTTGAAGGACCCAGCGGAAAAGAAATTTCAACGGTTCGTGAAGATGCTTCAAAGGCTAAAAGTCACCATTCCTTTTACAGAAGCACTTCATGAGATGCCGTCATATGTAAAGTTTGTCAAAGAGATTCTAAGCAAGAAACGGTCAATGTCTGACATCGTAGAGGAATGCAGTAAGATGGATGTTCCAAAGATAAGGCCAGAGTAAGTATTATGCCTCTATCAATCTGGTCTAAAGTCAAGATAGGTGCTCTAGAGCCTGTGGATGCAAAGTTATACATGGAAGACAACACAGTTCTCATCCCAACACTGTTTGCAGGTACTAAAACGAAGCTTGCAGGTACTAAAACGAAGTTTGTTTTTGGTTTTTGGTTTTGAAACACTGTTTTTGGATTTTTTCTATTGTGGATTTTATCTAATGAAGCTTGCTGGTACTAAAACAAAGTTGCAGAAGTACTCGACGTCGAGTACTCTACTCGACGTCGACCACTCTTGTTTAGCAAAGGAGCATGTGGTCGAGGAAGGATCATCCTGAGGCTTGCTGAGTACTCGAGATCAAGTAACCTAGTCGATGTCAACTACCATCCTCGAGGTCGACCACTCTTGCACCAAATTACAGCACTCAATTCCGACGTTCTGCACATCTGTCTAGTGAGTTTCTTTCTTTACCTTTTTTTATACAGTGAAGACACTGTAATGTTTAAGTATGGGGTGGTCGGGGGAAGGGCTTACTTTAGCAATATTTGACTTTATTTGACATTATATGTGCATACTTTCTCGGATTGCTTATACATGGCTATCTTTGGAATCATTATTCATCTAAATGATTACAAGTTGTTTTCCAATGCTTACTTTATGCATATTTGAATTTATTTGACATTATATGTGCATATTTTCTCAGATTGCTTATACTTGGCTATCTTTGGAATCATTATTCATCTAAATGCTTACAAGTTGTTTTCCAAAGTTCATAAAAATCACCCCCATTGAATTTTTTTGATTAGTGTCATGGAAGCTTAAATTGAACTCGACGATGCAAAATTGGATTCATTAGAGATATAGCATGAAATTGCCTAGCAAAGGGAAGTCACAATAAAGGGCGTTATTTTCTTGAAAACCATGAAAGGATGTAAATTTGATGTTGCTTTTGACATGTTGCATGATAAGAGGATGGAGGTCTTTATATTTTCCCTATAATGCTCATATTTTCATATTCCAGCCTTACCTATGCTTATGCATCACAAAACCATATTGAGCCTTATTTCATATATTGCTCCACATGATCTAAATATTGCCCATTTTCTACCTTATTTCCATCTGTGGATTATGTTGAGGATGATGTCACATTATGGAGAGTATTATACGGTGTTTGTATTGTTATATATCATTATTGGAATTTGGCAAGAAAGTTTCAAAGTTTATGGAAAATTTAATAAGTGAAAGAAAATCCGGTCACCTCAAGAGATAAAGGTAGATCGACCCTGCCTGCGTTGAGATAATAGTTCCACAGGATGGGACACCAAGGTGAGGAGTCCGAAGCACTAAGTATCCGGGACCATTCATGACACCCATGTTTGCGACTCGCGAGAAGGCAATGCTGAGGTTAGAGAGGTAAAAGCAATATAGTGAAAAAAAAAAGCAAAGAGTAATTCATGAGAGGATGAGTGATGTTGAAACTGCTTTTATTGTGTTTCATAGAGTTTTCGAGTTTTCGAGTGATGTGAAAAAAAAAAGCACTAAGTATCCCGGATTTAGCACCACATTGCCTAAATATAGCCCACCACTTTACCTTTTACCTTTTTCTTCACCATGAGCTTAAATTAAAGTCTTCTTGATTATTAATGCTTTGTCACGAATGAATGTTTTTGCATAACCCTCCTTTTTTGTGCGAAACTGCTTTTATTCACAGGCATAAATCTTTGGCATAAGTACCTTTTCGATGATGGTAATTGATTGCAAGGACATATAACAATGAATCTAAGATGTTGAGAGTTTAATTTCTTCTCCTGTATGACCATTAAAAGTATTGTTTGAGGATAACCAAGCTTAAGTATGGGGTGTTTGTTGTGAGCCTAAATTGCCATATTTTACGCTAACTTTTATATCGATTTCTGCATGCTTTCCATATCATTGGGTTAAAATAGTACATAACCTATGTAGTTTATGCTTATTTGCCAAATTATGAAGTCTACACTAGTTTCTGTTTAATTTCACAGAAACCAAGGTAATTTACAACAGTTCGGAGAAAGGAAGGAAATCATGGAATAACTTGAGGTCCAATACAGAAAGTCCAAGATCAAACAGGAGTTGAACCAGGACACATCGAGCAAAAAACGAGAAAGGAAGTACTCGACAGGACTAGTCGATATCGACTAGACTAGTCGATATCGAGTAAATTTGGACGACTTCAGCATTCACACGAAATCGAGCACACAACCCACTCGAGCAGCACAAAGTACTCGATGTCGAGGACTTTTGTCGACGTCGAGTACCCGTTGAGTCCACAAGTCTACCGAGCTCGAGCACATCACGAGGAGAAGACAGTCCTACTTGATGCCGAGTAACCTGGTCGATGTCGAGTACTCTTAAGGGCCAATCCGAGTCAAAATCGAGTGGAGTCCGAGCATTGTGGGATACTGGCAAGCAAAGGCACGTGAATTCTATCAACAACATGTGAAGATCTATCAAGATGGAAGATATTTATCCACCTTAGTCTTATTTCCCCTTAGAGATTTATTTGTTTTGCTTTAAAGTTTTATCATTTATCTTTAGATAGATAATTTTAGATATAGATAAAGTATTCTTTCCTTGGATAGCGGGGATTGAATGCTATAAATAAGGCCCTAGGGGCTAAGTTTTAGAATCATCCAAGCCACAAGACAATTGTGTTTCATAGAGTTTTTGAGTGTTCAAGGAGAGAGCTTAGGCTGAGAGGAGTTGGAGTGTGCGAGAGCGGTTTTGGCTTCGATTGGTTGTAAGTTTTGGTTTGGTTCAATGCAAGTTATTTCCCTTTTGTTATTGATGAGTTTCTTTATGATGAAGAGCGAGTAGTCACCCGACTTCTAGGGTCGGGGTGAGCCCGACGGTAGCCATGTAAGGTAATGCGACAAAGGTAAAATCTTTTACGGTTTTGCTGTATGCACGGTGAAAATCTCGCCGGATACACGGATGGGCATCGCAATCGCGTAGGCTGAATGCGCGGTTGTAATTTTAAAAAAAAAAATTCCGCAACCGCAGATTGCGAGTTTGCGGTTGCAATTTTATTTTTATTTTTATATTTCTGCAACCGCGGATTGCGAGTTTGCGGATTCCGCAAACTCACAATCCACGGTTGCGGTTGTTTTTTTTTTAAAATAAAATTCAGATTACCATACACTCCCTCCGATTATTAATATACAACATTTGACTTTAGAGCATATAGTTTAAGGAGCTATAAATTATATTAAATATTGATTTTTTTCAATTAAATTTTTTATATTATAATACTTATGATGTAAAAAAAAATTAATTGGAAAAATTAATATTTTATTCAGTTTTTAGCTCCTTAAAGTACGTGTTCAAAAGTCAAATGCCTTATATTAAAAATCGGAGGGAGAACTACGTTAATCCCAATCCTAAATCAGATTATGGATAAATTTTAACGATATTCGACGATATCCCGTTTATATCGAACGGTATATCATCTTCATCTGACGACGACATAGGGAGAAATTTAGGATGTTGGAAATATTTGCTTCGTAGGAACCCTTAAAGTGTGGAGATACTTGTGCTCTAAATACGGGGAGGGTATATATAGCGATCGTTGACGAATATTCTAGGAAATAAAATATATTTATATCCAAATATATCTATCTTCAAATATCTTTGAAACGCGATATCTTCAAATATCATTATCGATCCAAAATTGATATCTACGGGATTTCGTCAAATATTATCATCGATCCAAATATATCTATCGGAATCTTGATTTAGGAAATAATTGCATTTAACATACTCCGTAAGATATATATCCCGATTTTTTTAAAAATAAATAAACATTGGCAATCGCGCATTGTGAGTTTGCGGAATCCGCAAACTCGCAATGCGCGGTTGCGAAAATTAAAAAAAAATAAAAAAATTGCAATCGCGGACTGTGAGTTTGCGGATTTTGCAAACTCCCAGTCCGCAATTGCAAACCGTGTAAAGGGCGATAAATTCGCCGTGCTAATAGTAAGCCCCGTCTTTTAATACGATTTTGTCTTCTATCCCTAGGAGCATGATTCTTTTGCGACAGCCGAAGGTGATCCTTGTTTGTGTCATTGAAGCAAAAGTGATCTTAATACAACTTGGATTAATTATGTGAAAAGGGTTAGTAACAATTAGGGTTTATGCGAAAGCCTCTATTTTCCTACTTGTTAATAACGACAGTTATTTGATGAAAGGCATGGTCTTTTATTACCTTTAGCATGACTCTTATATGGTTATCGTCGTGGCATCGAAACCCCGATTCTGGAAGTCTTTTAGTTTATTGAATTTCACACAAATTTCGTGTTGCTTCTGTTTTATTTTGTCTTTCATTTCTGTAAAAAGTTGCGTTTTTGTTCTCTACAAAACTACTCGATTTCGACAAGACTACTCGACGTTGAGGAGTCTGGTCGACGTCGAGGACTCCTGTACTCGACTTGCTTAGTTTTCGTTCTCTGTTGGTCTATTTTGCAGTTTTTGTCGACAGGTTTAGTCGATATCGAGTACTCTACTCGACATCGAGGAGCCTTCTGGTCGATTTCGAGAGCATTTGGAACTGAAAAGGCGAGCGCTAACACGCTTCCTCGTGGATTCGATTCTGAATACTCTACTACTACAACGGGAGGGTCTCTTATATTTTATTTGCTTGGACAGGGAGTTAGGTTTATTTTATATTTTGATTTATTTTGGTAACTAGATTCCCTCCTAACAATCTACCCAAGTCATACTGGGCAGAAGTTGTTAACACAATAAATTACATTCTCAATAGATGTTTAATTAGATCAATATTGAAGAAAACTCCTTATGAGCTTTTTAAAGGAAGAAAACCAAGCATATCATATTTTAAACCATTTGGATGTACGTGTTACGTGCATAACAATGGCAAGGATAATCTTGGGAAATTCGATGCGGGTAGCGACGAAGGTTTATAGAGTATACAATAAATGTACCAAAGTAGTCGAAGAAAGCATCCATGTATTGTTTGATGAAAGTGATAATGACACCTTGAGTGAAGGGTTTGCATATCTTAACTTGAATACCCATGAAGAAGACGAATCAGAAGGAGAAGCCAACAATCAAGAGAGAAGAGCAAATCCAGAAATATGCACGAGTCATTTCAAGACCTTACTGGGCTTTCTCAAGGCCCTGAAACTGTGTCTCAAGGCCTTACGAATGAAGCCAGTTTTGAAGATGGACCACCTAAACCACATGAGCCATATCCTACGAATCCTCCTGAACCTCATGAGCATTATCCTTCAATTCCTGATGCACCAACACCTAACCAAGGATCTACAAGGAGAAAATTCAAACATGCTTCATCTCATTCCTCTTCGGATATCATTTTTTATTCTTCTTCTGGCATTCAAACACGTTCTAAGCTCAGAAATTTATGTGCTTTTCACGCATTTGTTTCTCTTGTAGAACCCAAGAAATACACCGAAGCTCTCCAAGAATTGGACTGGATTATAGCTATGCAGAATGAGATTAACGAGTTCGAGCGCAATAAAGTATGGACTCTTACGACAAGGCCGAAGCGTAAATCAATTATTGGAACTCGATGGGTATTTCGAAACAAGTTAGATGAAGGTGGAAACATCATTCGTAACAAGGCACTTCTTGTTGCTCAAGGCTACAATCAGGAGGAAGGTATTGACTAAGGGGAGACTTTCGCTCCCCTATCCAAACTTGAAGCTATTTGTATGCTTCTTGCCTTAACATCTTTTATAAGCATAAAACTTTATCAAATGGATGTGAAATGTGCCTTTCTAAATGGGTTTTTAGACGAAGATGTTTATAAACTCGACAAGGCTCTTTACGGCTTAAAGCAAGCCCCAAGAGCTTGGTACGAGCAGCTTTCAAAATATCTTTTAGAAAATAATTTTAAAAGGGGTTGATTGACAAAACTGTTTTTTTATCAAAACCCATGGAAAAGATATCCTTGTTGTGCAAATCTATGTAGATGATATTCTATTTGGAGCCACTAACAAATCTTTGTGCAAAGACTTCTCAAATATTATGTGCAAGGAATTCGAGATGAGCATGATGGGAGAATTAAACTTCTTCCTTGGTCTTCAAGTGCATCAAAGTACAAAAGGTATTTTCCTTAATCAAGGGAAATATACTCGGGATCTCCTCAAGAAGTATAAGATGATCGATTCCAAGGTGGATAAAACTACAATGAGCTCCACTCTTTCTTTGGATCAAGATCTTACTGGTAAGTAGGTAAATCAAAAAGAATATCGACGTATGATCGGCTCCCTCCTTTATCTTACTGCAAGAAGACCTGATATCATGCATGTATAGTGTTTGCATGTGTGCTAGGTTCCAAGATAATCCAAAGGAATCGCATCTTATTGCGGTAAAAAGAATTTTGAGAAATCTTAATGGTACTAAAGATCTCGGATTATGGTACCCCACTCAATCTCGCTTCAATCTTGTCGGATATTCCGATGCTGATTTTTGCAGGATATAAGGTCGATAGAAAGAGTACTTCTAGGTGTTGTCAATTTCTTGGGTCATCCCTAATAAGTTGGCATTCCAATAAGAAAAATTGAGCGGCGCTCTCAACGGCCGAAGCTGAATACATTGCCGTTGGAGCTTGTTGTTCGCAAGTCCTACAACAACTCCAAGATTATGGAATCAACTCTAAGGGCATCCCCATAAAATGCGATAACACCAGTGCTATTTCTCTCTCCAAAAATCTTGTACAACACTCAAGAACAAAGCACATAGATGTGAGGCATCATTTTATTCGAGATCATGCAGAAAAAGGTGATGTGTCATTGACATTCATCTCTACTGAGCTACAACTTGCAGATATTTTTACAAAATCTTTACCTGAACATAGATTCAATTTCATCAGATTAGAACTTGGATGCTTAATAGGGAAGCATCGATGTAGGGGGAGCAATCGTATCTTATGATATTGACAATATTCCCTACATCAAGATCTTGAAAGGTATCTCAAGGCCTTACTAATCCATAGTATGGCATTGAATTAATTTTCGAAAATAATAATTTTGAATCAAATCTTTTGGTTATTATCTCTTTAGATAATGAACCAAAAGAATTTATTTTGAATTTTCGATTTTATCTTATCAAAATCCGGTTGAGATTTTATTGTTTTGATTTCCGGATTAACATTATTTATTGTGTGCAGTTATTTTTAAAATTTTGAAAAGCGGTTTCACATTAAAAAGATTTGGCCGGGATTTACTTGTGGGATTTTAAAATCCGAGAATTTCTAAAGTCTCGAGTTTTCCTTTGGAATTTCTAAAGAATTCTCTCTCCTATATATAACTCTCTCTCCCTCCCCCGTCAAATCACACCCACTTGCTTTTTTCTTTGGTACTCCCTCCTTCTCTGATCTTTCCTCTTCCCCAAATTCACTCAAGTGTTCCAAATTCTCCATGCTCCAAAGAGATCTTCCACCTCCTCTCCCGGGTCAGCCTCCAAGCGGCTTTGATCATCTGATTACAGGGGAAAGGCCATAGAAGAGGAATACAAAGGCAAAGCCACACTCATGCAATTGAAAACGGAGTCTAAGAGTGAAGAGGAGGTTCCCCTTGCTCGTCGGAAGTCCAGACAGGAGAATCGCCCTCTCCTACGCAATCATCCCCGGTAGGTGAACCCCCCTGCTCTGAAAAAGGTCTCGCCCCAACACCGTCTTCGAACTCCGGCTAATTTTGAGGTAATCGCTGAAGCTCTTGTCTCTTGGTTTGGAAACCATACTAAGGCGGGTAGGTGGAATGATGGGTTCGCTAATCGGCCCATGAACTTCTGCGAACCTGTGGATCTGAAATTTCTAGAATCCACAGGTCTCCCGTGTGTCAATCTTCTTAAGAATTCCAACATTTGGGCCCTCTTAAACCCCGACACTGTTGTCTACCCTCGCCTCACCCCGACTGTTCTTCGTGAACCTCTCCGCTCACCGAGAAAAGGGAGTCCTTACTCTCAAATATCAAATCAAGCAAAACACAATTACTCTCTCTCCCTCTTCATTGGCCATTATTCTCGGCATTCCTGAGACTATAAACACTCAAGCTCACCCTCCCAAAAACTAATGTCTGTCCAAAGCTCATAAAGAATTGTTTTTGCGCCTGGTGCCTCCTGCTTCATCCTACAAACCCAAGCCAAAACAGATCTATAACATTCTTTCTCTTGAAGCTAAAATTGTCTTTACTCTTCTCGCTCGATGTGCTCTAACCAGAAAAAATTCCCGCGAGCTTATTATTGACAATCTTCTTCATATCCTCTATTTGATCACGGCGGGGCATGAAATTGATGTGCCTGATCTAATCCTTTCCTATATGCTTCACACAATCAATACCCCTTTGACCGCTCCTCTCCCCTATGCCAATTGTTTCCCAAAAATCTTTGAATTCTTTGAGATTGATATGCGGGGAGAAGAACAAGTCACCCATACCGCCTGTATTGAAGAGGATTGCTGGAGGCGCTTGGGCATCGAAAAGAATTTGGCCGGTGGCTGGATTCTAAAGAAGCCTTTGCAGACCCAGGGTGATCAGCAGCATCTGGAGCAAAGGGTTGAAGATTTGGAAGCTGAGATCGATGCGCTTAGAAAGGACCTGAATACTGCTAGGGCTCACATCGTGGACAGACAAGACAACACTCACGAGAGGCTCATGATTGTAGACGAGAAGCTGAATCAACTCTTGATGCTCACTGGCATGTCTTACAGGGCCACGACAGCAATCATGCCACTTGATGACGACGCTGTCAAACATGTAGAAGAGGTCACCAAGAATGTCCTTCTCAACTGTGAGCGCAAGATCCTCAAGCCCTTCATCTTGCGACCCCTCTTCCTCGAACCATATGTCCTCACTCTGGAGGAATATGGGATTGTGAAGAAGTGGCGAGATGATGAGGCCAAGAGGCACACTGAGAACGACCATGTGTTGAATGCAAAGCCAAGAGGCACACTGAGATGTGGCGCGAGAAGATCTTCAAATCCCATCGTAAGCCAGAGGATGTCCATCCGAGATATAGGGCGTGGTACGACGAGGTCGTGAAGATTTCTAATGACAAGGAGTTATTGATTCTGAATTCTCATATTTTGATATGTCTCAAACTCTTTTCTGCTATGTTTCAAACTTTCTGTTGGTGTTTTGAACTACTTCTTCCCTTATTGTTGAAAGACAAAAAGGGGGAGAAATTTGGATTGCTGGTTTTGCACTAGTTTGTAAGGCCTTATTTTTGGTTTAGCTGGCCTTACTTGGTTTTTAGGTTTTCAAAAATTCTTGATCCAACATTCCATATGCACTATGTTTATACATGCTTGCTGGATTGTATATTGTTTTGACAGGAAACAGGTGCACAGGCTTTGTCTCTCATCAAGGGGGAGATTGTTACCTTGATGATAAGACCTTATTAGTGGAAGATAAGGCCTTACCGGTTGATGAAAGCCAAAACCCTGGTTTCTAGGTTTTGGTAAGATCTTACCATATGGCCTCAAGAATTACACCGGCTCGGCATTGTATGACACGTGCTCAACGTAATTGGGCCTATTTTTAATGGGCCTACTTTACTAAGTCTACAATTTCGGTTCTAAGGTCCAGTATATTATTGGGCCTAACTTTTATCAGATGGGCCAGCATTAGAATTCAGAAATTGGATTGAGTTATAGGATTTAATTTCTATCATATCTTATTCTATATATATTGGCTTGAATTGTTGAGATTCTCCAGGGATTTGTTTTAATGAGTTTTCAATGTCAAAATTTCAAATAGCTCAAATCTCAGTCAAGATCCGAGTGTATCCATAAGAAGCTTCTGGAAAGATTTTTCAACGGATGAATAATCTCCCAGGCAGATTTGGTACATCGACACTCAACAATCTTGGAGCAAAATCAGACGTTCAATTTTCAAATTGGACGTGTTGGCCTATATAAGGAGAAGAGGAGGATTGCAGACTACACACATCTACACATAGCGCTCAATGTCTTCGACAATCTCATCTCCTCCAACATCCGATCTCACAACTCTCCCTTGGTTTAAGTGTTTTATTTGTTTGAGTGTGTGAGGTTTCTTTTTAGCTTTATAGTACAATTCATTTAGGTTATACTAAGGGTTCTTTACCCAAACGTATATGGTACTCCGGTATCCATAGAACTTTGTTTCACTGGTGTGCTTGGGTTGCTAGATAGGAAGTTAGTCTAGAAGAGGGAAGGTCTTCTAGAGGTTGTATCTAGAGCTCATAAGAAGAAGTGAAATAAAGTTGTATTGAATCCTACGGGTTGGATAACCCTAGGCGGGGACGTAGGCTGGTTGTGCCGAACCTCGTTAACAATTCTTGTGTCCTTTACTTTCTGCTCTTTACATTCGTGTTTGCCTTTTCCTTACATCTTATTTGCTACTTCGTATTAACTTGTTTCTGTGTTTCAGAGAAGGTCTTATCTCGGTTGGTAAGGTCTTACATTTTGTTATATTGTGAACTGTTGTCATACTTTACTCACCCCCCCCCCCCCTTCTAGAGTATTTGTCTATTATTTATCTGCCTATTCCGCACTTCAGGTTAATTCCATTCACTCTTCACTTTAGCTCAGATTAGGTCTTACCATACATAAGTCTCTATCAATTAAGGTTCTACCGCTCTACCACACGAACCTTCATTGGAACATGTTCCTTCATTGGGATGTGTACCTTTATTGATATCATCAGTTCCTCTAATATCTTCTACGATAAGTTCTTTCATGCTTCTCTTATGTGTCCTTCCACAAGATCCCAATTGTCCTTATCTATCTTCTTATCGTGAGTTCCCTTGCTGAGCTTTTTTTTTCTTGCATAACACTTAGCATACACATACGACATTGTTTGTTTGTTGTTATCAAAACACTTTTGAGTTCTATGTAGGAGTTCATAGAATCCCAACAAACCTCTTTTTGATCACATCTACAACTATTATTCAATCTCTTGCCATAAGAAAAAAAAAAGAAATAAATGAATGACGACAACATAATTAAAACAATAGAACATATTGGAAGCTTGAACCGGTGTGTACGCTGATTTGTGAGGTCTTCCGTCCTTCATGTCGATGTTTTGGATTGGGTTTTTTAGGAGTATTTTCTCAATTGTGAACCAAAAACAAACTTTTAACAAAGCACCACTACAATCGAAGGATAACTAAAATTGACAGAATTTATCGTAATGAAAAATACAATCCAAACATGTTTTTTTTTAAAGGGTTCTTTCGATTTTTGGGAGGGACTTCCCTAATGCCATGTATTCAACTTCTAGAGGAGACCGTGTCTTGTTGTACTTGTCATCCGGTGGTGCTATTTCGATAATGTTTGGCTTTCCAAATCTTTATCGTTGGTAGGATAATCTTGGTTTAGCACTTCATTGGATGTTCACTGCCCTTTCTGTCTACCTCATCGACGCCCTTTGTTTGCTTGCTTTATTTGATGGGATCTCCATCTACTATATTATTTTTGGCCCCTCAATATATTAGACAATAATTTATTTCGTGTTTAAATTCTCTAATTAAAAAAAAACACAACATTCAACACAAATCTATAATCAGAGAAAAATGGTGTTCCACAAGAAAAACTCAATTTGAATATGGTACCAACACTTGTCATGGTTCTAAGGGTAATAAAACATAAATCGAACCCCAAAATAATTATTGTACACGAGTTTTCCTCATTTTTCTCTTCTTTAGTGTGCTTAATTTGCGTAATACCCATACATGCACACCCCTTGACAAACACATTCCACTTCGCTCTCACAGCCACACCCTTTATATACACCATATTTGTTCTCAATTCATCATTCCTCAGTGATCACATCTCCTTGATCCTAAGGGAGCAAAAACAAAAACAAAAAAACAAAAAAAAAGATCAAACAAAAAGAAAAGAAAAGAAAGAAAAAGAAGAACAAGAACAAATTAAAAAATGAGACTATCCCTCCTCTTCTTCCTATCATGGTTATGCCTATCCCCAGCGTTAGCCATGGACGTGGCACACATCCTAGGGTGGCACCCAGAGTTGAGCACCTTCAGCAACTACCTCGCCCAGACTCATCTGGCTGACGAAATCAACTCCCTCCGCAGTGTCACCCTCCTCGCGGTCGCAAACTCCGACATGGGCCCTCTTTCGGGGAAGCCCATAGACCAGATCAAGAAGATCCTATCTGCACATGTGCTTCTCGGCTACTACGACCTCCCCAAGCTCAACCACATGAACGCCATTGTCACCACTTTACTGCACGCCTCCCCTATCAACGTCAGCGTTGCCTCGGGCACCACTGTCGTCATGCTTCGATCAACCCACGGCGGAAACCCCGCTGCTAAGCTTATAAGGTCGGTCGAGTCCAAACCCCACAGACTCTCGATTCTGCAGATCAGTTCCCCATTAATTCCATTTCCAGCTGCTAATAAGCATTCGAGAAGGGTGTTGGGTCAAGCACCCCAGCAAAAAGGGAGCCAGGGACCCGCACCTGCCAATGCTCCTGCCCACAGTAGCCATCCTCCTCAGTCTAACGCTCCAGCTCCCCAACAACAGCAACAACATTCCAACGCCCCTCCCCCCTCAGAAAACAAGTCTTCTCCTTCACCGGCATCATCCTCGGGGCCTCCGCAACAGTCATCTAAACCCGATTCTCCAGCTCCTACAGAATCCGATTCTCCATCATCTTCCCCAACTGCTGATGCTCCGTCATCAGCATCTACTCCCTCGGCTAATTCTCCATCATCGACCCCTGGAGACTCCGATTCGAGCTCTGATGGTGATAAGAAGGCCAAAAGCTCAGCTGTTGGGATCACTCCTCCCCCCGTTGTCGCTTGGACTGCCGCTCTTTTTATTGTTGTTATTTTGGGCAACCTGGTCTGATTTTCTTTGCTCCGGTCCCAATTTGGTTTCTTTGTGATTTGTGGTTTTTCTTTCACGCCAATATTCAATTCCTGGAAACAAAAAGATCGAATAAGTTGTATGGGAAAAGTACCCAAATTGTTTGTAACTCTTGGGTGATTACTGTCACAAATCGCACTGCAGAATACGCTGTAGAGACACAAACCCAACACGTTTGTTTATCGTTTTTTATAAATTAATTGAAGACTTCTTTTCTTTCTTAATTTTATGTGATCTTCATGGGAATTTTTCATTTGCTATTTAATTTGCATATTATATTTTTTAAGATACAAATACAATCAGGTTACTCATGACAATTCTTAAAATGCTTAATTACTATATAAATTTATTTACATTGAATATCTTAGTTATTATTTTTATTGGTTAATTTTTTTGCTAACTGTCGAACATACAATAATAAAAGAAAAGATGCAAAACAAAGACGACAAACACACAAGAACAACTAACCAAAACCTAAACCTAGCGAAAAAAGGGAATGATAGAATTTGACAAGGAAATAATATAAGAAGAGACAATTTTGAAGAGGAAGAGAAGGTCAAATGCTTCTTGAAAATGTGTTTCACTCTTATTCAAAACCAAGAGATACAAAGGATATTTATAATATTTCTAGTGCATGAATCAAACTAGAAACATCTATCTTATTTAAACCTTGAAACTTTCAAAATATAAATTAGCAACTAAATTCTCTTGAAACAAACCTCATGAAATTGCTCCTATGTTTTCTCAATTTTCATCAACCTCCATGTCTTCAATTTGGTTCAATGCATATGCATGCATGAACTTTTAACTTGTAAACATTTATTAATTAAGTTTAACTTTCAACAGACCCCCTTAAACTTAAGTCCTTATAACGCCGAGCATAGATCGCAACTTGATGAAAGTCTCAACTTTCAAAGGCTTCGTAAAAATATCCGCAACTTGGTCTTGAGTCTTCACATACTTGACTTCAAAATCATTCCTGGAAACTCACTCACAAATAAAGTGATACCTCGTGTCAATGTGTTTGTTGTGATCATGGAACACGGGATTCTTGGCTAAAGCGATGGCTGACTTGTTATCAACAAGTGTCTCTACGGCCTCTGGTTGCGGCATCTGCAAATCTTCTAATAATCTTCTCAACCAGATGGCATGACAAACACAAGATGTAGCAGCAACATACTCGGCTTTACACGTAGAAAGAGTAACAATAGACTACTTCTTAGAACTCTAAGTGAAAGCAGTATCTCCCATGAAGAACATAAAACCACTAGTACTCTTTCGATCATCAACATCTCCGGCCCAGTCACTATCATTGTAACCCACAAGCTTATGTTCATTTGTAGAAGAATAAAGCATACCATAGCTGATGGTACCTTTGATGTATCGGAGAATACATTTTGATGCTTTGAAATGTGTTGAAGTCGGTGTCTCCATGAACCATCTTCTCAACCAATTGCGGCATCTGCAAATCTTCTAACAATCTTCTCAACCAGATGGCATGACAAACACAAGATGTAGCAGCAAGATACTCGGCTTCACACGTAGAAAGAGTAACAATAGACTACTTCTTAGAACTCTAAGTGAAAGCAATATCTCCCATGAAGAACACAAAACCACTAGTACTCTTTCGATCATCAACATCTCCGGCCCAGTCACTATCATTGTAACCCACAAGCTTATGTTCATTTGTAGAAGAATAAAGCACACCATAGCTGATGGTACATTTGATGTATCGGAGAATACATTTTGATGCTTTGAAATGTGTTGAAGTCGGTGTCTCCATGAACCTACTCGATCACGAGCCCAACTCCATAGAGAATGTCTGGGCGTGTGCATGTCAAATATTCTCAAGCTTCCAACAAGGCTCTTGAAAGTTGTAGAATCAACCTTCTCACCTTCGTCATACTTTGATAACTTGACTCCACAATCAGACGGTGTACTTACGGGCTGGCAACCATCCATTCTGAACTTCTTCAGAATCTCATTAGCAAATCTTTCTTGGCAAATGAAAATCCCATCATCTGATTGATTAATCTCAGTGCCAAGATAATAAGACATGAGACCAAGATCAGTCATCTCAAACTCTCTCGTCATGGCTTGCTTGAAATCTCCTAACATTCTCGGTTTGTTACTCGTGAAAAATCAGATCATCAACATATAAGCAAATAAATAGAGTATCACCATTTTCATAGACCTTAGCATAGAGAGTGTACTCATTCGGGCATTTGACAAACTCGTTCTCTTGCAGATACTTGTCAATCATGTTATTCCATGCTCATGGTGCTTGTTTTAAGCCAACAAAGCTTTCTTGAACTTCAACACCTTGTCTTCATGGCCTTCGATGAGATACCCAGGAGGTTGTTCAACATAAACTTCCTCTTCAAGCACGCCATTCAAAAATGCCGATTTCACATCCATCTGATAAACCTTCCACTTTCTCTGAGCAACAAGTGAAATCATCAGACGAACAATCTCTAATCGAGCTGGAGCAAACACCTCACCATAGTCGATCTCTGGACTTTGGTTGTAGCCTTTACCAACCAACCTTGCGTTGTACCTCACATCCTTTCCTTGAGCATTCTTCTTCTCCTTGATAACCCACTTCAGACTAATGGATTTTCCACCTTCTGGTAAAGTTGCCAATGCCCACGTATCATATCATTCTTCTCGATCGACTTGATCTCCTCATTCATAGCAACTCTCCATTTTTCATCATTCACCGCTTCCTGGAAAATCTATGGGCTCATAATCAGCAAGATAACAATAAAGAGTTAGATCATCATGCGAATCCTCATCTTGAGCATAAATTTCTTCAAGACTTCTCATTTTTGGAGGTCTCCCACTCGAGCTCTTATAGGATGGGGGTGATGCTGATGTCCTTGAAGAATATTGTGAACTTTAAACGCTCGGTGAAGGAGAAAGCATTGTAGGTTCTGGAAAAACACCTTCGTCTTTCTCTTCTTCGGTAGGAGTTGGAAAGAAATCATATCTCTCCTGGTCTTCAAGGCTCCAATCCCACGCATCATTTTCATCGAATCGAACATCTTTGTTGATGACAATCTTGTTCGCCACTGGATCATATAGCTTGTAGCCTTTCAATCTTTGGTCATAGCCGATGAAGACATGCTTCTTGCTTTTATCTTCAAGCTTCGTTCTCACCTAATCTAGCACATGTACATAGCCAATGCTCCCAGACACTCTCAAATGAGATGCACTTGGCTTTCTTCCATTCCATGTTTTTGAGGAGTTTGATCTGATAAGCTCTTCGTTGGACATCAATTGGCTAGATAGACTGAGCAGCCAACTGCCTCAGCCCAAAACTCTTTCGGCATCTTCTTTTTCATTAGCATGCTTCGGGCCATGTTAAGAATGGTCTAATTCTTTCTTTCAACCACGCCATTTTGTTGAGGAGATCTTGGCACTGTTAGAAATCTTTTGATGTCATTCAAATCTAGAGTTGGCAAAACCCGACCCGAACCCAAAAACTTGACCCGGGTGACCTGAAATCGATTGTCTTGAACACCGACCTAACCTGACCCATTTTGGACTCGAATCCAAATAATCGATAACTGAAACTTACCCAAATCCGAATGAACCGAACCCGATTCAACCGAAAGCCATTAAGACCCGAACCCGTTATAACTGTACATTCTAGTAAAATTTTCAAAATGAATATTGAAGAAAACTTGAGACAATCCAAACCCGAAATAACCGAAATCCGGGACAACCGAAACCCGAGACAATCAGAACCCGAATGACCGAAACCCGATACAACTGAAACCCGACCCAACCGAATGACCAAATCATTAGCCATTACCCGAAACCCGACTAAACGAACCCGAACTCTACCCGACCCGCCCGATTGCCACCTCTATTCAAATCACAAAACTCATTGAACTCGTTAGAAGTAAACTCGCCACCTCTGTCAGATTTGAGAGACTTCATATAAAGACCAGCTTGTTTCTCCACAAGAGCTTTATAGTTTTTGAACATAGAAAAAACTTGGGATATTTTTCTTTTAGAAAATAAACTCAGGTCTTTCTACTGAACGAGGCTGGCTTTATTAGTCCACAAACATCAGCGTGGACAAGTTCGAGTGGCTGATTTGCTCATGTAGTCCTCTCTTTTGGAAAGCTTTTCCATACTTGTTTGCCGACAAGACACCCTTCACAAATTTGATCTGGCTGATCAATTGGAGGCAAGTCATTCAACATCTTTCTTTGAGACATCAACTTCAAGCTCCCGAAGCTCACATGCCCAAGCCTTAGATGCCATAGCCATGGTCTCTTATTTACACAAGTCTTGAGACATTCGGCGACATCGATTTGAATATTCAACAAGAACATTCTATTCTTCGTCATTGGCACTTTGGCAGTCACATTCTGATGATCATCTTAAAGCAAAAGACTACGATTCTTCATGTGTACCTCGTAGTTCTTCTCCGAAAGTTGTCCCAAACACAAAATGTTGCTTTTCATGTTAGGAACAAAATAAACATTGCTTGTGAATTGATGACCACCATTCTTCATACAGATCAAAATTGTACATTTTCCCTTGATGGGAACTTTGGAGTTGTCTTCGAACATAACACCTCCGGTGATTGACTAGTCAAGCTCTATAAATTTCTTCTTGTCACCGCACATGTGATTGCTCGCCGCATTGTCAAGGTACCATACATCTTCTTATCTTTGTCCTCACCTTGGTAGGCTAACAACAAAGTGGCATCGTTCACTTTCGAATCCTCCGCATAGTTGGCATTCTCCTCAACATTGCTAGGAGCACTCCAACAATCTCGAGCATACTGCCCAGACTTTTGGCAATTATAACATTGAACATTCGACTTATCCTGTCTGCCAAAATTTTCTCTTCCTCGTCCTCTCGAGGATTGACCACTTCCTCCATCACTGGAGTCATGGTTTGATGGTCCGCCTCTTCTCTTCCTCTTCCTCGAAAGGATCCACATCCTCGTCCTCTTCCTCTTTGAGGCTTCTCTTGACCATCACTCTTCTCTTGGGTTGAGTGCTTGGTGGGTAAGACTTGCTCTGTTGGCTCGTCCTTTCTGCTTTTGATCCTCTCCTCACGGGCTTTTAAAGAACCCATGACTTCTTCAACCGTCATAGTCTCCAAGTCTTTTGACTCTTCAATAGATACTACGACGTGATCGAACTCCGTGGGCAACGAATGAAGTATCTTCTCAACAACTCAAGCATCTTTGAAGCTTTCTCCATATCGCTTCATTTGGTTGTCCATAGCTAACAATCTTGCAAATAAATCCGCAAACGATTCGGACTCTTGCATTCGGAGACCTTCAAATTCTCCTCGCAAAGATTGCAAGCACACCTTCTTCACCTTGTCAACCCCTTGGTTAGAGGTTTTCAAGATTTCCCATGTTGGCGGTCATCTCATTGGCCACTCTTTCGAACATAGACCCATCCAAGCATTGGTGGATGAAAGTGATAGCTTGTTGATCCTTCTTTCGAGTCTTTTAAAGGACCTCCTTCACGGTGGGAGTCAACAAAGCTTCGTCTTGAGGCACCTCATAACCTCTCTCGACAGTATCCCACACATCTTGGCAACCAAGAAGTGCCTTCATGCGCAGACACCCATTCTCATAATTTTCTTTTGTGAGACGAGGAAATTGGAACGAAAAACTTGAATTAGCCACTCGGAGGCGTAATGCTAGTCGCCTTTGTCTTAGGTTTGACGGCAGGTGGTGGTTGAAAGCCAACGGAGTGCAGGGGTGGAGCTCCTGTTCGATTCCGCCTCCAGCCCAACATGAAAGATTAAGCAGGTGGGATAAACTGATCGAGAAGATGAAATGAAAGAGATTGAATGCCTGTTGATGTTACTGTTAGCCCAATCAAATAAAAGAAAGAGTAATTTAGGGTTTATAAAAAGGGAAAACTAATTAAAATAATCTCACCTTTGGAGGTATGGTAAAAATATATCCTCAACTTTCAAATGTAATAAAAATATCCGGACCTTTGAGGGTGGTGGTAATATATTACCCTGGGTTTTCTTACGGGTCAAAAATGCTGACAAGACAGCCTACGTGGATTTTTTTTGACAAGACAACATACGTAGATGCCATTTTTTACAAATTAGCACTAAAATTGGGTTTTCTTGATCGGTTTCCTTAGGAAAAAAACAAAACGATAACAAATTAAACCCGAAAAACGAAATTGATTCAACCAAACAACTAATCTCGTCAAAATTACCTCAAATTAACGCAACACGACTATTCCTTACATCAAACCGACAACAAAACTAAACCAACAACAACAACGAAGAGGGGGAAAAACTTACCCACCCATATCCGTAAACGAATCAAAGGGGAAGAAGATGTGAGAGAGACAACTCAAGATAGTCGACCACGAGGGAGGATGACTGACATTGAAAAGGAACCATGAGCTACCTGGAAGACCCGGAAGACAATTCAAGATGCGACCACGGTCCACGGAAGAAGATATGAGGGAGGAAAATGCGTTGGGTATGAACCCGGTCCAACTCTTTATTTTTTTCCTAAGGATACTGTTTTTGTCAGCATTTTTGACCCGTAACAAAACTCAGGGTAATATATTACCACCACCCTCAAAGGTCGGGATATTTTTATTACATTTGAAAGTTAATGATATATTTTTACCATACCCCAAAGGTGATGTGTTTTAATTAGTTTTCCCTTATAAAAATATTATGAACATTTACTTAATTAACAAAAATAAAGGGATATTTACCTAATTAGATATTCTAAACGGATATTTAAACAAAAAAAAAACGGAGAGGGAGGGATGACAGATGGAACGAACAGTAGAATGACTCCTACTCGGCTACCCCTACCCAACCGATCCAATTCCACCCCAACACAGAACAGTCCCAACTCTGAACCCCTCAATTCAATCAATTCCCATTTCTCTTCACCGTCTCGTTGTCAAGTTTCAACTCCCCTCTCCGTCTCTTCGCTCTTCGAGGTGTTCCCCCCGACTTCGTCTTCGGTGAGTGTCCTTTTTTCTTTTCAGCTTTTCATTCTGCTGGATTCTTCCTAATCAATTATTTCAATGATTCTGCCATTTTCTGGTCTGATTTAATTTAGGGTTTCAATTTTAATATTTGATCGTGTTGAAATTGTTTGTTTAGTCTTTGCTCTTGAACTGAACATTGTATGCCCGTCTTCAGGTAGTTAATATTGTTCCCCCCCCCCCCCCTAGTTTATGCTGCTGATTACTCTACACACATATTGATAGAAAAGTATGCATCATTATGAATTGGATAGATGGGAATAGACATAGTTTGTGTAAATAAATTTTATCAAATTGTGGGTTTGGCATTTGATACACGAGGATGGAGCTAACTGTTGAAATGATTAGGATCTGATGTTTGATAGGAAGAGTTGATATCTTTCTTCCTAGTGATGGCATATTTGATGTCTATTACTAGATCGTATACATATCCACTAGCCTGGCACTCATGGCTGCCTGAGGTTCAGATGTTGAAGAATGAATAATAACCCTAATGAATTTGCATAGCTTACAAAATTTTATTTGGTTCATTAGGTTCATAACTGGTATTTTGGACTGTTGCTTAGTTCTAGGACCCTTCAATCCCTATTACTAGTTGTTTAATCTGCTCTTTAAAGTTGTTGATAGGTAGTATCTGTTCATGGCCGGAAGAAACCGTCTACCTCATGATGCCTACTTTGAAAGGCATGGGTACCTAGCCGAACGACCTGTTATTCGAGATTATATGCCCAGACCAGTACATCATCATCCTGCTTTGTTGGAGGAAGAACTCGACATTCAGCATGCAGAAATGCAGAGATTATTGGCTGAAAACAGGAGGCTTGTAGAAGATCGTATGACACTGCAGCGAGATTTGGGTGCTTCTAAAGAAGAAATTCACCGCTTGAATTGTGCCATTTCTGATGTTACTGCAGAAGGAGATTTGCGTATGAGGGATCTTATACAGAATGGTATGAAGCTGGAAGCTGATCTCCAAGCAATTGAGCATCTGAAGAATGAATCTATACAGCTGCAGGACGAGGTTCAGAAACTCAATAAGATTCGACAAGATTTAGCTGGGCAAGTTCAAAACCTCAAAAAGGACTTGTCTAGGCTTCAGTCCGAGAATAAGAAAATTCCTCTGTTAAGGTCAGATGTCGATGATCTCCAAAAAGAACTACATCATGTCAGGTTTGGACATATCCTTTCTTGTAATTAAAGTGAATTATTTTATTCTTCTTATTTATCATGGAGCGATAACCCTTTTGGATGTAGAACTGCCATTGACTATGAAAAGAAGGCTAATGTTGAGCTGGCTGAACAAAAACAAACAATGGAGAATAACTTGGTTTCCATGGCACGTGAGGCTGAAAAGTTGCGGGCAACACTTGAAACTTCAGATGTTAGGCCATGGAGTACTGGTATGTTCAATTTGTAGAAAATGATTGAACTACTTCAATTTAATGTTAACCAGAAAATCTCAAATATTTGGAACTTTAGGTTTTGGAGCAGCACTGTTTTTAATGGGCCAAAGTTGTTTGAAAACTGCTGGAAAAATTACATAGTTAAGTATTGTGTAGGCCAAATGATTGAACTACTTCAATTTAATGTTAACCAGAAAATCTCAAATACTTCGATGATGCATAAATGTCATTTCGGGTGTCCAAAAGTGGGAGTAGGCCAAAATAATATGTAATGAGGGTGAAACTTCCGGCAGAATGTCTGATGCATTGTGTAAGTTCGTTTGGTTGCAAAGTGCTGATTGGTCATGGTACTTATTTGCACAGATAAGGTACCTATAAATTATAATATACAAGTAGGTTTGTGCCAAATAAAGCTCACAAACCAATGGCAAATCTATCTAGAAAGCGCTTGATATCAATCTGCACTCTTCCACTAATGGCTGAGAGTGCATACCCCACCCTCTGTTTTTATGCGAACTCCAGACATCAGCACATTCTTGCATGTATTTTAGTGTGTCAGAAATCACGTTTGTGACAGCTTTTATCACAAGATATGGGCGTATCTGCTACAATAGCTCTTGTTGTGATAGGTTAAGAAGGCTTCTGATAGTGATGGAAGAGGTAGGATTGGTAAATAGCTATACTGGCTTTGCTTAATATGATCTGCCTGCATATTGGGTAAAGAAGGTTTTGGCTCTGACCCAAACAACAAACTCGTAAAAACCTTTTTAATACTACATTCGTCTCAAAATATAAGTGATTTCATTTTTTAGGAAGCAAATAATTATGAAATTTAAAAAAATAAATAAAAGAGTGATATTTTATAGAGTTTACGTTATTTTAAACACATTGTAAATTGTAGAACCAAAGAGTTGAAAAGTATTTTAATATATAATTGAATTATAATCAGTTATATATACTAAATGAGACACATGGTGACTTCTCCTTAAAAAGTCATATGAACCAATCACATTTTTTGAAAGAAATAATTAATATATGTACACGATAAAATTAGATATATTTCTTCAATCAATCAATATATCTATATATGCATAAGATAAAATTTTATTCTAACTTTATTTAATCAATATATCTATATAAATTTTGACCTAATTTGATTAGATATGGATATATTTTTAGAAGATATTAACCAAATTTAAGAGAGAAATGCACAAAGTAACCCAAAAATCCGGATTTATTGCAAGGTTAATCCAACCCGGTTTTTAATTGGGTCAAACCGGATATTTGGTAAAAAGTTCTCCTGATAGCAGGTAAGTGGGGGGCATTTGGGTTTCCAGTGATTGACACCTGGCAAAAATCAGAAAGGTTGAGAGAGAGAGAAATCAGGTAAGTGGGGGGCATTTGGGACAACGAAGGTGAAGGACGAAAGGCACCACAGCGGGGCTCCGGCGGCGGTTCACACCAGCGGCGCAGGACGAATTCAAGCTTCCATGGAGATCCCGTCACCAAGATAGAGAAATCAAAGAAAAAATAAGCTCTTCAATGGAGCTCTTCGATGGAGAGAGGCACAGAGAGAAAGTGTTTTGGATGGGTGACGAGATCCTGTCCTCTCTCTCCTCTGCAGACTCTCTCTCCACTGGCTACAACAGGTGAGGTAAAGGGGGATTTTGAGGGGGAGAGTTACATTTTTGCAATTTGTTTGAATAGAGGATAGGTGGTGCAAAGGGATCCGGGTATTTGGGTTAGTTTTGCAAATACCCCCAAATTTAAATACTATTATTTAAGATAAGATTTAATAATTAATATATGCATAAGATAAAATTTTATTCTAAATCTATTTAATCAATATATCTATATATTCATAAGATAAAATTTGACCCAATTTGATTAGATATGGATATATGTTTAGAAGATATTAATGAATTTTAAATACTATATAAGATAAGATTTTATCTATTATATAAGATAAGAGTTTACCTATGTAACATATGTAACCAATTTTAGAAGATATATATAATAGATATAATAAATGATAAGTCTTATATAACATATGACACCTTCTCCTTATCTTAATAGTAATAACCAATCAAAAAAATTTATCCCCACCTTAATCAATTTTAAGATAATAGTTTTCATAAGTTTTTAGACAGATATATTTTGGAAAGATTTTACCCAATTTTGTAAGATTTTGATAATAATTATATAAAATTTTGATAATACTTTCAATATATTAATTAGAATCAATGGTAATTTTATTTAAATTGTGTAACAATTCAAAAGTGTTGAGATAAATTAATTAGCTCTCTGAACGGGTATTTATATTAAATTTATTTAAATTGTAAAAAATAATAATTTTACCATATTATTTTTAATATATCTTTATTATGTAACTATTTATTACAAATGGTTATCATATCTCATACCATTTATTCATTAAAATCTACATTATTTTATTTTTGTAAAAGTATTATGTTTAAGATAAATAATTAATTATTTTGAGTAATTATATTAAAATATTAAATGAGTAAATGCTAAAATAATTGTATTATATTTTTAAAGGAGTAGATTTTATATACCTGTTATAATTATTTTTGGATGGTGGGTTGGGTGGGCTTGAGCCTTAAATTGTAAGAGATTTTTTTAATTTCAAATTTAAAATTTATTAGGAGTTTATAGAAAACATTTTATGAATATGGGTGATTTTTTGTAATTTTTGTATGATTTGGGTAATTTTTTAAATTTAATAATCTCATTCAGGGTGTTAAGTGCAACTAATGGTATATGTTAGGATATTTTGTGAAATTTTACAAGGTTAGGGTATTAAAAGCAACTATCCCTAAAGGCTGGGATATTAGTTGCAATTTACCCATTTAAATTCGATAATATGGATTTATTACCTGTAATTTTAACTACCTATAATAGGTTATAAATTAGGGAATATAAAAATGATTTGAAAAAATATATAATAAAGAGATTAATAATAAATGGAAATAATAAGAAAATGATTTTATACTTGAGTAGTGGGGTTCGTGGGGTGGTTGGTTGGGGTGTGGCGGTTACAACAATAAAATGGCGATTAAAACAATGGGTGATTAGTGGGATAGTGGGATAGTGGGGGTTGTGGAGAAATATAGTGGGTGATGTGTGGGATGACAAGGATTAACTTACAGCGAGGATGTTTTTTAATTGATTCATTTAATGAAAATGAAGTAAGTAGTTGATGTGGCATGTCTCAAACTCCATTGTGTGGAACGGAGGCTTCTAGTGATACCAGCTATGTTAGAACCAGGAACAACTTCGATTATTATAGTATTAACAAATTCCTCCAAAACCATTCCCCTAAAACCTACATGTATTGATATCAGTACATTTTTTTTTACAAATGAAACCCATGCAATTTTTCATGCTTTAATTTAATATGATGGGCTGCAACAAATATAATCAAATTTTGGAGTTATTGCGATTAATATCAGTTAGCAGGGGAAACAACTCATCTTGGGAGGATCTTGAGGAAGAACAAAGAGAAGTTTAAGATCTTCTTCATATTGTCTTATCATATTATTCAAGGAGAAAACAACTATTTATAAGAGAAGCTACCAAGTCTGAAAACTAAAGCTACAAAAGACATAATAAGTATTAGAAAAATAGCCTAGGAAATATAAACCTACATCTAGAAAATTAAAACTAAAGCAACACATTAAATGCTCCAGCTTGAAAGCAATTTATCCAACACTCCCCCTCAAGCTGACATAATAGTAAAACCAATTTATCCAACACTCCTCCTCAAGCTGAATTTCTAAAGCTCCAGCTTTCAAGCACTTGAAATCCAACAATATCTTTAAGTTGAAATACTTTTCTAAATATCATGAAGTTTGGGGTTGTTGCATTCCCTGCCATGAACGATCTTGTTGACATTTTTAAATAACTGGCATTAGACAAAAATTACACAAAATCACTCTTTTTCTATACATAGGATGTTTTGTATAAATTTAGATGATGTGAGTGATCTTAAAAATTTAGGAAGTTTGTTTAGGGTATAGAGAGCAACTACACCAAAAGTTTGCAATATTTCGTAAAATTTGCAACTTCGGAGTATTAACCGTAACTTTCCAAAACTTTGTAATGTTTACTTGAATCTACCCTTATATTAATTTTTTTTAATAGAGCATTATTTTTCTAGATCAATACTTTTTTATATAAAAGAAAAAATTCGCACCTGATAAATTGAGAGATATAAACCAAAATATAAAAGTGTCTTTTATTGTTATTTTTTATTGATTTTTTTTTTACAATTTATAAGTAATATTTTATACTCCATTTATTTAATTTTATGTTGTATACTTAAATAATCATATCCATGCAAAGCACGTCTTAACCTATCCATTTCCTCTGCTTTAGAAAATGTCGCTTGCATGCATCTATGTTGTGTAAGTTTCCATGCCTGTATCCATATCTTTGCAACCTAGATTAACATGGATGCCTCCTTTCCCTTATTTCTAAAAACATCCCTTCTCAATCCTTTATTTTAAGGTCTGCTAAACATCCAAATATCTCTTATTAGACATCTATCTTTCAAAATTGACTGACATTTCTGTGATGGGGAAGGTGGGAATGAGCGGTCTTTTTGTTCTTCTGGGATATTATTAATGTGGAGAAATAATAAAGAAGGCTGGGCATATGTAATGTTCATTTGAGTAGATTGACTTTAATTTTGACATTGAAGACAATATTTTGGACTTTTATTTTTTAGCTTGTCTTTTTTATTTCATATCTTAAGAGTTAGTTGTGAAATGACGAAAGAGATTTTCTGTAACTTTCTTTTGAATAAGATTTAGATGTCATGTAGATCATAATCCGCAAGATTTGGCATTCAAAATTGTTTTATGATTGAAGCTTAGCTAATACTCTTGCCTTTATAGTCCTAGTTGCCATCCTCTCATTGAATTATTATGTCGTACTTTTGGTATTGCAAGGCGGATCATATGGGATGAAGTTTAGCACTGTGGAGGGTGGATATCATGCTCCTTACGGAGACTCATATGCGTCTCATCTGGTAGGATGTCTCTTTTTTTATAAAACTATCTTGGAGATTTAGGCTCCAATTGGCATGGATGCGTATAACCTATAACTTGACTTAATAATTGAATGTGTGTATATAAGTTTAGGTATGACTTATAAGTTAACTTGTATAAGTTGCAAGGCAAACGAACCCTTAGATTAATAATATTTTTTCAAGTAATGGTATTTTTTTCATCAGGGTGGTGCGGACAGGGCTTCTCAGTATGGTTCAACTTCTGCTGGATGGGGATTAAGTGATAAATCACGTGGCACACGTCGTTGAGTAGATTATCTCCTACCGATTTCACAAGGACAATGTTTCCTGACATTTACTGCTTAATTTATTTGTATGGTATCTGAAATGTATGGACTATTATGTTTGATTATCTACTTAGTCTTGGTAAAAAGGAATATTACTAGTATATTGCATCTCCGCACAATAGTTTGTGTTGCTCATCTAACAAGTATGATTTCATATCATATGTTGGTACCACTTCTTATCATATGCTAGTATAGCAGATTGGTAATGCCCAAGTAAGGTCGTTTTTGTTTCCAGTTTTTATTTCTCAGGTTGGGTTTCTAGATGGTGCTTGAACGCTTGACATACGCGGCATTGCTTGCAACGGCAACTGAATGTAGAGAAAAGTATGCACCTGTTGGAAACTTATTGCTCTAGAAGCAAAGTGGCATGTGCCACATTCTCTTCAGGGATGTTCATTTGTGCTTGTCACTAACAGTCTTAGAAGTTAGAAGTCATGAACGAGTCATTAGATCACCCTTCATGGAGTAGTACTGTCTTCCTCCATAATTTTTTCATAGTTCTATGTAGAAGCTTTTAGTTTCTAAGGGGAACATCCACTACTCTTGTGCTTTTTCATAAAGAAGGCAGTGGAACAATTTTACTGTAGTTTAGGTTTTTTGTTCTGGTTGTGTCATGCCAATGATCTTTGAAGACGGCACTATCAGTCTATCCTATTCTCAATAGTATATGTGAAGGGTAAGCTTGGGTCTTCTTAAGACTACCAAATCAATAGTTATATGTGATTGATTATAGAGCCAGATAATGTTCTACTTGAATGGGAAAGACTTGGTTTGGCATATGGATTATCTTACGAGGATGTGAAGTGTTGGACCATAATTTTACCTGGTTCATTCTGTTCTAGATTCTGCCCGTCGTTGGAGTTCCTACTTACTACTTGAGAATGTGTGTTATTGGTCCATTTGGTTTCTAATGAGCACTTTCAAGGCAACGAAATTACAAAGATTTACTATAAGCTTAAGATCTTGGCTCCATCATATGCTCCTGTATTCTTGTTTATATTGCAAAATGTCCATTCCCTTTTTTATGGACAAAAATGCCCCTCGCATAGATATACAGGGAGGTGAACGGGTTTTTCATTTTTTCTGCTCGAACGCTCTAAATCAATCAAGTTTTCTACTAAGTTTGCTTGGATTCTGCTCGAATGCAAACGCAGGCCTACTGAAATGGCAGAGAATAGCAGTTCAAACGAAGGTTTGTGACTCACTTTTGTGTTTCATGCATTAGGGTTTCTCTTAATTGTTCTTTCTACTGTATTTTCTTGTTCTTCTTCTTTTCGTGGTTTTCTCGTTTTTTCTCACAAATTTAAGCTTGCATTGGTGAATATGGTTGTTTTCTATTTTAATGGATGCATAAACGCCAATATATCTCTGTTCGCATTTTTAATATCATTCACGTTGGCATCTTTTTTTTGGATTTTTTTGTCTTGTTTTAGATATTGTTACTTATAGAAGTGATATTGAGGCATAAAAATGTCAATTTGATATGAGTATACATATTTTTATACCGTTTAAGTGTGTCCGCGGTTTTAGGATCATATATGCTGACATTGTTTTTCTATGCATGTGTTGTTTTAATAGTGACTTAAGGATTGCATCCCTAGAAAGTCTAGATTTCATGCGAGATCCAATGTATATAGTTTTCCAAATGTTGGTGATGTTATTAAGCAACATCTGTCAGCTGCTGACTTTGAGATTTTGCATGAGGAGAAGTTATCTGGGATGGGTTTTTGTGCAAGGAAATAACATGAAACTTAATTTCCAACTGATTCATCAAATAATGCTTCGTCAGCTTAAAACAAAAAAAGAATGAGCTATAGTTTACGGTCGATGGTTTTGTTGCTCGATCGATTCTCGTTAGTTAAGTTTCATGTAATTACATGGCTTCTGATTGTAAAGAATTCAGTGAAATCATCAAGCAAAGTGTCTTGGATCTGGGTTTTTGGGCTTCAACAAGGCAAAGTGCACTTATGATAAGTTGTTGGAGCAATTTATATCTTGTAGAAAATCGTCTTCAAAGAAGATGCAAATGACCAAATTATTGATTATCGAGAAGGTGCTTTTATACATACCATCAAAAAGTGTGAGCGCAAAGTATTTGGGTATTGTATGCAATGAGGCAAAATTTGAAAAGTATTCATGGGGTAGAGAGTCTTATGATCTATTGTTGAGGTCTTTAAAGAAGTCTGCCTTTTGTGAGCGGAATGATCATAGAGGGGCATATGAATTATATGGATATCCTTTAGCTTTTCAAATAATATTTTTGTTATTGGTTTTGTATGCCATTGTCAGCAGCAAATAGTGTATGTGTGTGCAGTTTATTTTGTATCAGTGTTTATGGACTTTGATGTCAGCAATTGTTTATTTGTATGATATAAATCTTTTTTTTTATTGTTATATCTACAAGCTTGGATATTGAAAGATTTCACCATGCTGTTTGATAACATTGATTGCAATTTCAAAATGGATTCCAGGGATCCTTAGTCTCTCCATTGGGATTGTTCTGTACGACACAAATATAATGAGGCTGACTTTTTAGTGGTGACCTGGTATTATTTTTGTGTTAAATGTATTTCATTTCAATCCACTTTTTATTAGATACATCTTTCCATTTGCAATTTTTTATTTTATGTTTTGATTAGATGCCTATGTTCCCAAAATTTGGCGAGTTTGCAAGAAAACCGGGAATGGGTTATGAAGATGAAGTTGTTGATGACATTTTTTATCATATTGCTGACCCTGGCTTTTCACAACTTGAGCATCACATTTTGTATGATTTTCGTACAATGAGGAAATTAATATGCATACAATATAAGGTTCAACTGTCTTAGGGATGATGATGTTGCATCATCAGAATTACCTGATGTCGATATCCAAGAGTGGGAAGGCGATAAAGATATAGGCGGTGGATCCAATGATATGCTATTGAGAAGGAATTTTCTTATCCCATTCAGAAGGATCTCATCTCATAGTTACCCATGAAATGAGGGAATTACAAAGAAGCAACAATCTGAGAGTACAATTCAGTCACTACTACAAAAACTAGTTTTTATGCCGGGCGTTTGGGTTATTTATACCGGATATACAAAAATATACCTCTGGGCTTCAGGTAGGTGGGATAAAAAAGGGGGGCGTTTTATTTATGTCGGATATAAAAATGACACGCCCGAAAAATAATAGTGTGTTTTTATGCATTCCAAATACATACAGTTATTTATACCGGATATAAAAAACACACGCCCGACATAAATAATAAGGTGTTTTTTATACATCCCAATTACATACAGTTATTTATGCCAGATATTTCTAACACAAGTCCGACATAAATGAAGTTGTTCCTTTTTAAAAAAAAAAAGAACTAAGGCTATTTATGTCGGACCTCAAGAATTTACATCCGGCATAAATACTCACGAATTTTTTAAAAAAAAATTCTAGACGGTATAATATGACCTTATATAACGGACGATTTTCCTGGATATATAGTTTAATGTTATTTTGCAAGAGCGCTTTTCGAATATCAATATAAACCTCCTGTTAAATGTCATCAAAGACATACATAAATACCATCCAAACCATAACAACAACCACTACAAATCCATTGTTTAAGTTGACCCACCAACATCACATCTGGGGTACATATATTGATAGAAACATCAACTTTAGAACTAAAATGCAAACATGCTAAATTAAACAAAAGTTGTCCCTGATAAAGTAATGCACATATAATTTTTTCAATTTCAGATTTTAACATTTTACTATATGCATTGTTCCAATTACAGATAAACCTTCTCCGTTGCTCAAGCTCAGCATACCTCATTTTCTGCACAGTCAGTCGAAGTTCATTGATGCGGGTTTGTAGAACACCATACTGTGCTAGAAGTTTCTGCTTGATGGAAATTGCATCCACGAATTGTTGTGGATTCTACCATTACAAGAAAGAATCAGCCAGAGGATGATTTCTCACAAAATATTACTCCCTTTTTTTATCACCTTTCTTGGTCAACAGAATATTGACACTGGAATATGTATATAAATTCTAGCAGATCTTTAAAGCCTTACCAGACTGAGCTGGGGCAAAACCACCGTGTTCAATGTAGCTCCTATAGCAAGTGAGCTCAATGTTGCAATGGACATGATTTGGGGCAAATTAGGATCGATAAATCTTGATGATGTGTCACTAGTTGCCAGAACAGCAAGAAGTGGAAAGAGGATGGAAGGATTAGTCAAGGACACATTACTCTTTGTTCTTGGGGCTCTTAAAAGAGGCGAGTCTCTTCCGTCTCTATGGTTTGTGAGGCACAGAGGTTCTTCTGGATAATTGTTCTTGGCTCTAGGACTAAATTTAAAGGGTCCAACCTCTCTATAAACACTTGATGGAGTCGCTAGAGCAATAGTCACTCTTTCACCTTCTTGGGCAGGGAAGTCTGTTGTCTCTGTGGCACATCGATGAGTAAGAGATGCTCCTGATGGAGTTTGAATCTGAAAATTAAAATGCCTAACAAGATCAATGGAAGAGAGAACTTAATAACCAATGCAAGGTATGCTCATAAATTAATGAATTGTATAAAGATACAATGTTCAACACAAAATATTGGACACCTCACTGGAGCATAATATAGAAGAAAGCAATACCACGATGGAATGAACAGCAGCAGGTATGCGTTGCCTAATTATTTGTTGAAATTTCAGCCCCCTTTTCAATGCTGGAACATCCATGTTGCGTTCGACAGGATGAGATCCTTAGAAAAGGCAAAGGTACCAGTATCAAAACCAAGTAAAATATTTTATGAAACTATAACTTAGTATCACTCCTAAGTCCCAACACTTTTATTCTAAATCAAATAGGTGACTGAATTGCACAAAACAAGGTTTAACCTCATTCCCAGCTTTCCATTTCCCAAATACTTTTGTTTGAATATATTATGGGGAAAACAGGCATATTTTGCAGGTTTAACTTTTCAAAATAACAATCATTAGTTTCATTAGAACTTAGAAGTGCAAATCCATGTTTGCAACATGCTAGTAAGTAATGGAAGAAACATATCTAACATTTTCATGGGGATTTACACGTATGAAATGAAAAGAACAAAACTGATCCACATCTAAAAATTGACTTTCAAAACTGATCAGAGAATACCAACCTGATTTCTTCTGACTCAATATTAACTATGTCTCCAGAAACAAGCTCATATTAGTAACGACATTTTGAGCAAGACACGATCTGAGAGAAACCAGTGGGTAGTTAGGAAGAAGCAAATCTAAAACAAATAATTACTTTTTCTGCATAGGTTTCGGTAATGATATCATATTAAAGATTTGTACTCATAAAGGGGTCCTTGATCAATTCTAAATGAGATTAGTCTTGAAACTGAAACTATTTACACCTAGTTAACTAGTTGTTACTATGAACAATAGTTGAAAAGTTATACATTTGAGTTGTCCACTTAATATCACAAATTTCTTATTAGGAAGGATAACAAGGACATAGTATTGATTTGCATACTTGAGTGCCATGATGTGGGTGTCCAACTGCAATAGCTATCATACAAGTTGGGCATCTTACAGGAGATAAACCAGCTGGGGGGTTGCTTTTATTAAGAAAAAGAAGATGAATACTGGGAATCTTCACTTGTAAAGACGGTTCTGGCTGTGTCAATTGAGAAAGGAGGAGATAAACCAAGCCTTAAATTTGTATTCTACAAGAGAGCTAAGGGAAGGTTTCTAACAGTGACATTATGGAGATTTCTTATCAGGGAACAACTTCTCATGGAGTTGTTAACACTGACTTCTTGGTGCCACTTGAAGTTTTTAAACATGCCGACAATGTCACAAGGGACACTGCTAATGAGGCAACAACTTCTCATGAAGTTGTTGACACTGATTTCATGTTGCCAATTGAAGTTTTCAAATATGTAGATAGTGATCAAAGTGTTGGACAAAGTAGTCACTTGCACTAATTACATTGATCTCTAATAGTGATGGGAAAGGAGGCATTCTAGGGGGAGAAGCTGAGTTTGATAAAGAACCAATGCATTATGGTGCTGATGATGCTAAATGAGGTGAGAGATTAAAGAGTGAGGGATATGAAAAAGAGGGGGTGGATGGTGACACAGATGATCAAAACAAAGACTATCATATGGATGTCTGTGATGTAGGTGATTATATTAAACAGTCAAAACCTCCTATTTGGCTGAACGAAATGTAGAAGAAGCTAGAGAAGCTTGAAGAGTTGTCTCAACGAACTAGTTTAAGAATTGGCGGAGAGTTTTGATATGCTTGAGAAACGTATGTCAACAAACATACATGCAAGCTATTGCTGTTGTACGTTGCTAATATTCTTTAGAAGCGTATGTCAACAAACATACATTCACTAGAAAATAGGTTTACATTGCATGAGTCAATGCTTGTTAGAACACAGTTGTCTCATGTTGTACCTGTTGATCCAATCACTATGAAGGTTGTTAATGACGTAGTTTGATATTCAAAAAGAAAGCATTGGTGATATGTTGACTGAGATGTCAGCTGGAGAAAAAGCTGACGTAATTGAAAAAGATATTGATAAATCAAGCCAACCTTTAATGTTGAGGCTTTAGCTACAGACGTTTCAACTTGTGCCGATGAAATTATATATGTCACGTTATTAGAAGCTCAAAAGTCAATAGATTTAGATTGAGGGCAATTTAATGTTGATCTAGGTTGTGATTATGATGTGTTTTTTTCATAGAGAAAAGGTAAAGGTGAATTTTGTGATGTGAAGGGGTGTATGATAGGGTGGCTGAGAATGCTGAAATGATATCATCATGCAAGGATGAGGATGTAGAGATGAAGGGTGGTAAGGGACAGTTAGAAAAAGAAAAGGTTTTTGAGATTGGGGTTGTTGATGATGTAATGGGAGGTGTTGAGTAGGAGTGGACACAAATCCCGCGAATTCCGATCCCGTTCCGGGCCCGTCCCGGTCCCGTCCCGATCCCGGTGGGATTTGAAAAAAAAATAGTGAATCCCGTCCCGCATAAATTATGCGGGACGGGACGCGGGACGAGGATTCCTTATCCCGCAAATCCCGTCTCGTCCCGCATATATAATAATAATAATAATAATAATAATAATAATAATAATAATAATAATAATAATAATAATAATAATAATATTATTATTATTATTATTATTATTATTATTATTATTATTATATACAGTGTATATATATACACTTGGTATATATTTTACAGTGTATGTATACATATACACTTTGTATATACTATGTGTGTGTATATATACACACAACACTTTTACAGTGTGTGTATGTATGGTATTCATCACACACACACAAGAAAAACATTATGTCTTTAAAAACCGCAAAATATATAGAAATTTTAGAATTTTTTATAATGTTTTTTATTTGAGGGACAAGGCCCGCGCGAGATTGAAAAAAAAAGTAGTGAATCTCGTCCCGGTCCCGCCCCGCAAAAATTACGCGGGACGGGGCGTGAGACGAGACGTGGGACGACCCCCATCCTGTCCCGTCTCGCACCCACCCCTAGTGTTGAGTCCAAGGATATGAGGGTGGAAAAGATGCGGCCATGAAGGATGCTGACATGAAGGATGCCGACGAAAAAACAGTGGAGGTGTTGGGGATGTTGACATCAAACTAGGTATTACTTTAATGGGACTTGGTGTTGTTGCTGATGTCCAGCCAGACAAAGGAGTTGGGAATGTGAAGGATGCTGACGTCCCATCAAGTCACGCACAAGTAGTTTATGATGATGCTGACACTGAATTTGTTGAGGTGAAGGTAAGGGTTGAGGTTTTCAAGACCCAATCTCCTATAAAAAAAAATGTTCATTAAGAGGATGTTGATGATGGTGATGCTGGTGTTTTAGTTCTCAGTGATGATGATGATGGGGTTGATGATAAGGTGTTGAATGAAGGAGGCATCAATTGGGATAAATACGCAAAAGATCCTATATTAATGAATGAAATTGAAGAGTTGATACGTTCAAAGCATATTCCAAAAGTTAGTAGCTTCTTGATGAGCCCATACATTTATGAAAAGATCAAGATCCCAAAGTATAATCCAAAAAAATTGTTGATCAGGGGATGATCATGACTTCATGTATTCATGTCTTAAAGGGAAAATGTATTATTTCTTATTACATGTTCTCATAATATGTTTTCACTGATTATAATTAAAGGAATGCCTACAAAATTATCTCTTTGCTAACCATGACTTCTATTGTGTATAATCTTTTTTTTTTGTAGGGATTTTTCAATAGTTGCAAGCTTAACAAGGAAAGAAAAGTTATTTTTCCAACACGTTATAAAGAAGGATTGCTGGATTGATACTAATGTAAGCATGCTTACATAAATCATGTAACTATTTTTTTCTATTATTATGACCGGCTATAAGTAACTAGCTAACACTCTTTTTATTGTTATTTTCAAATCTTATGATAGCACAATGAAGCAGGGTTGATTCACACGAGGAAGAGAATAAGTGAAAATGCTAGCACTTTTGAAGATGTTGTTGTGTTGGATTGGATTTTCCATCAAAATTATCTTCGAGATTATGCATCATCATATAAAGAAACAACACATGTTGAACAATTCGTTGCGAGCTACTTCCTCGGTTTATACCCTGAAATGTATCCAAAGAATTGGGCATCACTAAAAAAGATTTACACACCTTATAACATCGACAACAAGTGTACGTTGGGAGTGTTTCTTGATCAACCTAGCAATCAAATAAATTTATAAAATCAAGACCCCATTGAGTATAGCAAAGCCAGGTTTGTCCACGAGAGAGAGTCGGTTCCAATTCTAGTTACTTTAAAGGCAAAGAAATAGCGAGAAGTATGAAGAATATAGAGTTTTGGGGGTTTATGGGATCAATTTTCGGAATTTCAATCAATGGGTAAAAAGCTTTGAAGGTTTAGGGATCACCAAAACAATAGTCATATATGCAAACACCAATGAATCTCATAAAGATCATGGTTCTATCAATAAAGAGGTCAACTTTCATAAACCAAGCAAGCAAATCAATCAACTTTCGTTAAATCAATCGACTTTTCTACCTTATTCAATCTCAATTAGAATATTCAAACTTTCATTTCAAAACCCTAATGATCTATTCCAATTCACAATTATCTCTTTCAATTTAATAGCAAACAAGGTAATTCCTTAACTTTCGTCAAGGATTTAAGCACAAGTAAGGTATAGAATGGATAAAAACATTCATATCATAGATTTATTGCATTCAACATACAAGACTATTGTTAGGCTCACCCCAACCCTAGAAAAAAGAAAATTCTCTTTGCAACTTCAAGTGGAGACAGATGCTTGCGAGGAGGGTATTGGGTAGTATTGATGTAGTAGAAGAGGCCAATTGCTTTTATAAGTAAAGCTTTGCATGGTCAACATCTGTTAGTGTCTACCTATGAGAAGGAACTTCTGGCTATTTTGTTTGCGGTGGAAAAACAAAGACATTCCTTAGAGCCTAGCCACTTCATCATCCTCACCGACCACTAGAGCCTCAAACATTTGCTTGACCAGAGTATAATGAGGAGGCAGCAATCGACCCCAACTCTAAATTCAAGTTGCAAGGAGAACTTTTGTGTTACAAAGGGCAGCTAGTGGTAGGAAATGTGGCTGAATTAAGGCATCAGATTGTGCGAGCTTTTCATTCGGAGGTTGTGGGAGGACACTCCGGTATGAGGGCAACTTACTAGAGATTAAAGGCTCTATTTTATTGGAATGGGATGAAAGTTTTCATTGAGCAATTCATTCAGGAATGTGATGTTTGTCAACGACATAGCATGAAACGGTAGTCTATCCAGGGCTACTGCAACCCTTTTCGATTCCAGTACTGAGGTTTGCTCAAGTCCAGGGGGTTTGATGTGATTTTAGTGGTTGTGGATAGAGTGACAAGATACAATAATTTCATTCTTCTATCACACCCTTACACAACTAGTCAAGTTGTCGATTCCTTCTTGGATACTGTCTACAAGCTCCACAGTCTTCCACAGGACATTGTCTTTGATAGAGACAAGGTTTTCACAAGCCATTTTTGGAAGGAATGATTTGTCGCGTTGGGCACCACACTGAAGATGTCAACGACATACCATCCTCAAACGGGTGGGCAAACGAAAAGGGCCGCCATTGCCTTGAATCTTACCTACGGTGCATGACTTCGGCTCTTCCCAAGCAATGGGCTCGTTGGATATCACTGACTGAGTGGTGGTACAACACCACATACCACATTACGCTCAAGATATCCCCATTTCAGGCACTTTATGGCTATGCTCCACCGTTGTTGGGTTTTAAGTCCAACAGTGTCACTATAGCCAGCATATCGGACTGGTTCCATGAGAAGGACATCACAATTGCAGCTCTTAAGAGTGGTTTGGAGGTAGCGCAAGAAAGAATGAAATTTTTTGCTAATAGACACAGGTCTGAGAGAACTCTTCAGGTAGGATATATGGTTTACTTGAAGCTCCAACCTTATATACATACATCATTAGCTCTCAGAAAATGCTTGAAGTTGAGTGCCAAGTACTATGATCCTTTTGAAGTCATTGAGCAAGTCTGTATTACCGCTTACAGGCTTCTCCTTCCAGATACATCCCAACTTCACCTTGTGTTCCGTATTTCCTAGTTCAAGAAGAAGGTTGGAAGTTGTATGGTAGTGAGTTATGAGCCTCCTTTGACTAATGAGGATGGGGTGATCATCACGGCCCTTGAGACAGTCCTAGACACTCGAGTTCATCATCTCGCAAATGGTGACCCAGTGGTGGAATGACTCCTTAAGTGTGGGTAAATTTACCAACTGATGAGGCAACTTGGGAGTCAACAGGTCATACCCTTCACCAATTTCCTTATTTTACTTCTCGACCGCCTTGTGAACAAGGTATCTTAGGGATGGAGATATTGTTAGGAAAGGAAAATACGGAAATAGAATATGGTAGTAGTATGCCCAATGTATGAGATAAGGGGGCATTATAAATGTAAAGGATATGCAAAGTTTGAGCCATATTTTTTATAATTATACAAGTTCTCTCCCATTCCTCCTGTTAGTCACTCTCATACGTCTCTTTCATTCTCTAACAGAATTTCTAGGGATCTCACATCCTCCTCTCAATCTCTTCCTACCAGCAAAGCCAACCTCTTCTCTTCCCTCGATCACTCTCAAATATGGAATCAATTCTTGTCCTCTCTCTTGTGCTAGCAGACTCTCCCTTCAATGACGCCTTACATCTCGCCCGACCTCTTGCATTCATATGGTATTTGATGTCCTTTTCCACGAGTTTTTATATTCACCCAAATAAAATTTGACATAAAATTTGATATTATCTCTTAGCTCTAGAAAAGGAAATATAGTCAAAAGTAAAGCATTCATATGGTATTTGATTTTCTTTCCCATGAGTTTTTTTATTCATAATTAATATCTTGTCTTGCAAGATAGTTTGTTTTAATGGATAATTAAAATAAAAAAATAAAATTTTGTCATATTGTTTTTTTAAGTTATATCTATTCAATTAAAATATATTAATCAATAATTAAAAAATCAATATAATGTAATAAAATACATAGCTCTAACAAATTGATTTATTTTAATTTTTACATAAAATACTGATTGAGTTATAAAATCATATTTTAGTTTTTAGTTAAGGTATTTATAATTTTAATTAGATAAAATAACTCAATTTTATTGTTCATCCTGCGAAATATTTTACTAAATCATACAAAAAAAACTAATTTTGGGTTAAAATGTGGTAACTAACAAGATATTAAGTTGTAACTGAAAATAAATGAGAAAAAAAATTAAATTTATAATATAAAGTAAAAAATTCTTTAATTTAATTAAAAAAAATTAATCTCTTTAATTCAACCGAGTAAAAAAATTAGTTTGGGAGAAATTAATATTATACTAAATTTGTTAAATTATCATTAGATTTATTTTAATTAATAATTGATTAAATTGAATTAATTATTTAGGTGGAGCCACACATTTAGGTAGTGTAACTAATAAAGATATTAAAGTTTTAATTTCAAATAAATTAAAGTTGTAATAGAAAGTAATTAGTTGGTCAATTTAATTAAAAATTGATTTAATTCAACCAAGTAAAAAAAAGTTTGGGAGAAATTAATATTCTAGTAAATTTGTTAAATTATCATTAGATTTATTTTAATCAATAATTGATTAAATTGAATTAATTATTCAGGTGGAGCTACATTAAAGAGAATTTGCCACATAATCCTGATTTAACGAGGAGTCATCATGTGGCATGTTTTGCAAGTGTTTTAGTATTACAATAAATTGATATTTGTAGTTATGTTGCTACACACAAAAATATTATAATTCTATTGTCTAAGAGAGTAAGAGCAAGCCCAACAGATTCGGTAAAAAAATCTCTAAAATAGATATTAAAATATCAAAATCTCTAAAAAAAATCACTCCAACTCCAACAGCTTCTCTATTTTACAGATTTTTACATTTATTAAAGACTATAATAAATAAATGCATTTATTAAAGATATTTAATTCTAAATTTCTAAAAACTTTATTTTAACATTATTTTAACATATTAATTTTTTTTATTATTATTATATTCTCACATGATATTTTTTTAAAACAAACTCTAGTGATAAATTTGATATTTATTTTTAAATGGTATTAATATTAAATTTATATTTTTACTATAAAATTTATCATAAAATTGGATACAATATTATTCAAATTTAATCTTGTTATTTTCAATTGGTTAATATATATTTTATTATAAATTAGATTGGTGATTGATCATATATGATTAATTAATTAATTTAATTAACTAATAAGGCTTACTTTATAATTTATAAAAATAAAAGCATTCCAATATGAGTTATGAGTTCAAGTGAATATTTTTTAAAGTGAAAATTTTATAAACTAATTTTTTAATGTGAATTTTATAGCATTAAATTAGGGCTGGCAAATGGTACGGAAATTACAATACCAACCACGTATCAACCACAAACCAACTATGTTGGTAACCACACTTGTGTTAACCAACATGGTGGTAACCACGTGAAGATGGTACGGTAATGGTAATGAAATCTGAATACCATGGTTACCAAGTATATATATTAATTTTTTCATTTAATGTTTAATTGTTATTATCTTTAAGTTTTAAGTTTTTAATTTATATTTTGTGTTTTGATTTTGAGCTAAATTGGTCCTTTCTACTTTTTCTACTAGAAACAGTAGGAACATTTTGCATGTTTGAAGACTTTGAACTTGTTTTGTTTGAACTTGCAGAAACATTTTGAATGTTTGAACAATTGAACTAGGTTTGTTTCAAGACTTTGAACTTGGTTAGTTTGAATTGGTTTATACTTTAGGTTGTGACCTTGATTTATTTGAACTTTTAATATATGGTAACCATATTATTTTTGGTAACCATATTTTTTCGTTCGATAACTTTGATGACTACCGGAAGGTAGCCAAGGGGTTTCAAAAAAATATAAAAAGAATTACAGCTTGGTAACCATGGTAATGTACCGATGGTAACCATAAGTCGTGGTTACCACATATGCGGTAACCACGACTTGTGGTTGGTACGTGGTATGAAAATTTGCGTACCACCAGTTTGTGGTTGGTACGTGGTAATCACCATTTTCCGTACCATGTCAACCCTACATTAAATTGGATGAAATTAGTTATACTATTTTATTTATAAAAGTTAACATAGAATTATGATGTTTTATTTATCTATCTATTGATTAAACATAATTAATTTATATTATATCAAATCATATCAATTTTTTTTTTTATTTTTTAAAAATAAAAATATTTTTATTACTAGTAACTTGAAGGTGACAATCTTAAAGTAATAGACGCGATAAACGACAGAGTCATGGTTGATTGGGAAATATGCAGAGTCATTGAGAAGATCAATATGCTGAGAGGACACTTTGAAAAAATTGAATTTCCGCACTGCTACAGAGAGTCAAATGCAGCAGTAGATTATATTGCTGAAAATAGAGACGGTTGTAATTTGTCTAATCTCCCCTTGCATGGGGACCTTAATAATATCATCCCGAGGAAACAATTCAAACCTAACAGAGGAATTAGACAATGTGACCCTTTAGCCCCTTACATATTTATACTAGTTATGGAATGCCTCTCTAGAGAATTACACAAAAGAAGCCCTATTAGACGATGCTCTAGTGGGGATTAAATTAACTAAAAACAGCACCTTTATACCCTTCCTAACCTTTGTAGATGATACTCTTATATTTGCAAATGCAGCTCACACCAGTCTTAACGCTATCCAAAACATGCTGAACAACTTCTCAAATCTATCAGGATTAACCATAAACTATTCAAAAAGCTCAATTCAATGTTTAGCAAATGTTTCTCAGACTCAAAGACTTAATAATGGTTGATGGTCTTCCTACCACCCAAAGACTTAATAAATACATTAGTCGAGTCCCCAGTCAGTGTAGTATATATTTGCAATCAAGCAGAAGAAGATGCGGAACACTCAATGAGAAATTGTCTATTCACCAGGAAAATTATTGACAACTTTGAGATACAAATAGGAAAGTACTTCCAATATATGAATATAAATGAATCACACCCTTTTAATATAGATGAAATTCGACTTGGAAACAAAAATTTCGAGGAACTAGTCTTCATCTGGCACACTATTTTGGAAATCAGAAATGAATTTATCTTTAGGAATAAGGTTTTGGACCCAATAGAAAATATCATTCGAATAATCATTGCAAACATATGTGATTGGACACAAATTGAAAAAGATAATCATAGGAATAACACCACAAACAAGAGAGCTAAAGCTAAATAAAGCAGATCATCTGGGGCTATCTACAAAATCAATGTGGATGGCTCTGTTAATCCCATAGGCGCTTGCCATGTGAGAGGGATTACTCGAGACTCCCGAGGCCATGTCATTGATATGTTTTACAATAAAACTGTCAAAGGCTCAATCATTCAGACTGAAGCTATCGCTAATCAGACAGGTATGGAGCAAGCAATTAGGAAAGGACTTCGAAGAGTAATAATAGAAGTGGACAATCTATAACTCATCAAATCCATCATCAGCAACAATAATGTCAGATGGGAGATTATACATCACATTGAAAAGTTCAAACAGATGGAATTTTCTTTTGACCTTATTCAATACATACACTGCTACCGCAAAGCGAATCAAGTAGGTGACTTTATACCTCGGAAGGATATCATTTGTAATAGCTCTACTATCCCTTTTAATATGAAACTTTTTGCCATCATCCTTAAGGATGACCAAGGAGCCAGATTACAATTTGTGTAATCGCTCCTAATTCTTACCTACTGCAAAAAAAAAACCATCCTCAAGAATGAACCCTGCTGTGATAGGGCATTCTATTCCTTGCCTATTTTTTTTAAAAGGAGGAGAAGTCATGTGACATGTTTTGCAAGTGTTTTAGTATTATTATGGATATGGATATATAGATACTTGAAGTTATGGTGCTACACCAAAAAAAACTATTATAATTATATAGTCTAAGAAATCATTAGAATTTAAAAAACAAAAAAATATTAAATATTTTTTTATCTAATCATTCTAAGGCATTAAACTATAATATAATTTAAAAATAAAAAACAGTGTATTTAAAGAGATTTGAATCATTGACCTTGTGCACACAAACTATTGCTTAACCATTAGGCTAAAACAACCTTTTGATTTTGTTTGCTAATATTTAATATATATTGGGTTATGTTTTGGGATTTTTTGTTAAGTGGCCATTTTGGGTCCAATTTTTAAGACATAGGCCACAAGGGTGGCAATATTAGGTAATAGGCCATAATTTCCAATTTTGCCCCTGCCTTATTTTTTTTCCCTTTCTCCCCAAATTAAAACAGACCTGGAACAAATTGAGTCGGAAATCTCGATCCTCCTCCCATGGCTCTTCTCCAACGGCGCTCTCCCTCTCAGCCTCTCCTCCGGGATCTGTCGCGGAGCTCTCGCTCTCCTCCGGCCTCTCGTCGCGGCGCTCTTCGTCGTCGATTGATGAGGACAGGTTCCCGGCGGCGCTCTTCGGGAATGGATTTTTGGTTGATGAGGGCAGGTTCCCGGCGGCGCTCTTCGGCGACGGAGTTGAATACGGGAGGAGGTGCGGCGGCGATGATAGTAGTGTTGGCGGAGGGCGGGAGGAAGATCGAAGCAAGATCGATCTTGCGCCATTGACTCCGAACAGCAAACCCTAACAGAGAATTGGGTTTCGATTGGGTTTCGATTTGGTGTTCTATGGCTGATTTGGTTTCGACTTGGTATTCTATTCCACGCCTTGTTTTTATTTTGATTGAATTCCTTGCTGATCTGTATGACCAGGCCATGGCTCATGCTTTTCCTTGATGGTGCCAACGAGGAAGACTACTGGTGCCATCTCTGCTGCAAGTCGGTTGCTGGTTTAAGTGTTTTGCCTTTCTGCAATACTTAAATCTCATTTGGATGTTGGTTTCTAGGACTTTGTAGTTGCTTTATGCATCCTTGTGGATGGATTTTTGGTAAGAGTTTGGAGCAAGAAAAAGTTTGACTCCCTCACAAACTCACCAAGAACAAATTGTAACCTACCTTATTGTAAAACTTTTTTACTCTATCAAAAACCAATCCTTAACGATATAAAATTCAGCTATCACAAATGCTGGTGTAAATCTATAACATTCAACTATAAAGATGCTTCAATTCAATGAATTCTTGCACATTAAATGGGATGCGGATATACAATTCAGCTATCACAAATGCATCTATTAGCTTTTAGCTGAAAACATTATTGTGACATAAAATAAACGTATGAACTAATTCATGGGAACATACGCTAAACTAAACACATGAAAACAGGGTTATAAACACTGTCACCACTATAAAAATAAGGTCATAAACACTGTAATCAAAAGGAAAACCCTAGGACAACCAAAGTACATGTGATGACAGTTCTCCTCTAATACATGAATGGGTAAGAGGATCATAAACAATGTAATCAAAATAAAAAAAGTGTCATAGCCACTGTCACCACTATAAAAATAAAGTCATAGACACTGTAATCAAAAGAAAAACCCTATAGACGTTGACCAAAATAAAAATAGTTTTATAGACATTGTCACCACTATGAAAAAAGGTTCATAGACACTGTAATCAAAGGGAAATCCTAGGAAAAGGGAAGCAAAAACCCTATAGGGGCTAATGAGAAGCCAAAATACATGTGGTGACAGTTCTTCTCTAATTTGTAATTTCTAGTTTTTTAGATTTTTTTAAAGTAGTGTCACCACAATAAAAAAAATAAAAACGTAACTACTATTGTAACTACTATAAAAAAATTAAAGTGATAGATACTGTCACCACTATAAAAACATGGTCATAAACACTGTAATCCAAGAGAAATCATATGATAAGGGAAGCACAACCCCTATAAGGGCTAATGAGAAGCCAAAATAAATGTGGTGACACTTCTCCTCTAATATATGAATGAGTAAGAGGGTCGTAGACACTGTAATCAAAATAAAAACAGTGTCATAGCCACTGTCACCACTATAAAAACAAAGCCATAGACACTGTAATCAAAAGGAAAACCCTATAGACGTTGTAGCAAAAATAAAAACAACTTTATAGACACTTTCACCACTATGAAAAAAGGTTCATAGACACTGTAATCAAAAGAAAACCCTAGGAAAGGAGAAGCATAAACCCTAAAGGGGCTAATGAGAAGCCAAAAGAACATGTGATGACAGTTCTTCTTTAATTTCTAGTTTCTAGTTTTTTAGATTTTTTTAAATTAGTGTCACCAAAATAAAAATAAATAAAAATGTAACTACTATTGTAACCACTATAAAAAAACAGTGTCATAGCCACTGCCACCACTATAAAAACCATGTCATAGACACTGTAATCAAAAGAAAAACCATAGGACAACGGAAGCACAAACCCTATAGGGGCTAATGAGAAACCAAAATACATGTGGTGACAACTCTCCTATAACATATGAATGGTTAAGAGGGTCATAGATGTTGTAAGCAAAATAAAAATAGGATCATAGACACTGTAACCACTATAAAAACACGGTCAAATACACTGTAATCAAAAGGAAAACCCTATAGACGATGTAACCAAAATAAAAACAACTTTATAGACATTGTCTCCACTATGAAAAAAGGTTCATAAACACTGTAATCAAAAGAAAATCCTAGGAAAAGGGAAGCACAAACCCTATAAGGGCTAATGAGATACTGTCACTATAAAAATAAATAAAAATGTAACTACTATTGTAACCACTATAAAAAAAAAATAAAGTCATAGATACTGTCACCACTATAAAAACATGGCCATAGACACTGTAATCAAAGGGAAATCATATCATAAATGAAGCACGAACCCTATAGGGGCTAATGAAAAGCCAAAATAAATGTGGCGACAGTTTTCCTCTAATACATGAATGGGTAAGAGTGTCATAGACACTGTAATCAAAATAAAAAGTGTCATAGTCACTGTCACCACTATAAAAATAAAGTCATAGACACTGTAATCAAAAGAAAAACTCTATAGACGCTTTAACCAAAATAAAAACAGCTTTATAGACACTGTCACCACTATTGAAAAAGGTTCATAGACACTGTAATCAAAGGAAAACCCTTGGAAAAAGGAAGCACAAAACCTATAGGGGCTAATGAGAAGCCGATATACATGTGATGACAGTTCTTCTCTAATTTCTAATTTCTAGTTTTCTTGATTTTTTTAAATTAGTGTTACCACAATAAAAAAAATTAAAAATTTAACTACTATTGTAACCACTATAAAAAATTAGAGTCATAGACACTGTCACCACTATAAAAACAGGGTCATAGACACTGTAATCAAAAGAAAAACCCTATAGACGTTGTAACCAAAATAAAAACAACTTTATAGACACTGTCACCACTATGAAAAAAGGGTCATAGACACTGTAATCAAAGGAAAACCCTAGGAAATGTGAAGCACAAACCCTAAAGGGGCTAATGAGAAGTCGATATTCATGTGGTGACAATTCTTTTCTAATTTCTAGTTTTTTAGATTTTTTAAAAGCAGTGTCACCACAGTAAAAAAAATTAAAAATGTAACTACTATTGTAACCACTATAAAAAAATAAAGTCATAGATACTGTCACCACTATAAAAACATGGTCATAGACACTGTAATCAAAGAGAAATCATATCATAAAGGAAGAACAAACCCTATAGTGACTAATGAGAAGCCAAAATAAATGTGATGACAGTTCTCCTCTAATACATGAATGGGTAAGAGGGTCATAGACACTGTAATCAAAATAAAAACAATGTCATAGCCACTGTCACCACTATAAAAACAAAGTCATAGACACTGTAATCAAAAGGAAAACTCTATATATGTTGTAACCAAAATAATAACAGCTTTATAGACACTGTCACCACTAAGAAAAAAGGTTCATAGACACTGTAATCAAAGGAAAACCCTAGAAAAAGGGAAGCACAAACCCTAAAAGGGCTAATGAGAAGCCAAAAGAACATGTGATGTACAGTATGGTTTAGGGTTTAGGGTTAAGTCTTTAGGGTTTAGGGCCAAGGCCCTAAACCCTAAATCCTAAACCCTAAACCCTAAAATGTTAAGTACAGTACGCCGTTAAGAGATGATTGCTGTCACCAAATGGAAAACCCTAGGACAAGGTAAGCACAAACCCTAAAAGGGCTAATGAGAAGCCAAAAGAAATTAGGTGGACAATTCACCTTCGATATATGAATTGGTAAGAGAGTTGCATAGACCCTGTCACCACCATGAAAACAGGATAATAGACATTGTCACCACTATAAAAATCGGGTCATAGACACTGTAAACACTATGAAAAAAAAGGTCATAAACACTGTAATCAAAGGAAAACCGTATAGCGTTGTAACCAAAATAAAAAACGGGTTATAGACACTGTCACCACTATGAAAAAGGGTCATAGACACTATAATCAAAGGAAAACCCTATAGACGTTGTAATCAAAATAAAAATAGGGTCATAGACACTGTCACCACTAAAAACACATGGTTATAGACACTGTAATCAAACACCATTTTACATAAAAAGGCCATAAATAGTGTAATTATATACGTAAGAATGGTTAAGTTTTATTAGTGGTGTCACAAAAGGTCCATTATGATTAATTCTACCAAAAAAAAAACTCAAAGACTACAAATTTGATTTGTATTAGATGTAAATCAGTAAATGCGTCTGTGGAATCAAACTAACACAAAAGGTCCTCACCACCAACCAGCACAACATCAACTCCACCGGCTACGGAGAGAAGTGGCGGATCCTCAGACGCAACCTCACTTCACACATCCTCCACCCGTCCGGGATCAGGTCATTCTCCGCCGCCCGATCTCGGATGCTCCGGATCCTCATTCAACGGTTCAGGGACGCCGATTCGTCCGTCCACGTCATCGAACACCTCCGCTACGCCATGTTCTGCCTCCTCTGCTTCATGTGCTTCGGCGATCGGCTCAACGAGGCGCAGATCCGTGAAGCCGAAGCCGCTCATCACCGCCTTTTGCTGATAGCTACGCGCATCACGATCCTCAATTTCCGTCCATGGATCACCAAGATATTGTTTCGGAGCAGGTGGAGAGAGCTCTTTGTTGTAAAGAAATTGCAAAACGACGTCATCATACCTCTAATCACAGAGCGGAAGCAGCTCTCCCAATCGCCTCAAAACGACGCCGTTCCAGCATACGTTGATTCACTCCTGGAGCTTGAACTTCCAGAGGAGGACGACAACGGCGGGGGAGCGATCAATCGAAAGATGACGGAGGAGGAGATCGTTTCGGTGTGCTCTGAATTCCTAAGCGCCGGCACCGACACAACCTCCACCGCTCTCGAGTGGATCCTGGCGAATCTAGTGAAGAACCAACGCATCCAAACCAGTAAGCGATTGGCAAATCACCAAATCCAGATCTGGAGAGCAATCGGCCATGGAGATTGGGAGAAGATAGTTCTGATAGAAATTATAAAAGTAAGGGTAAATTAAATCAGGGGTAAAGGTGGTATTATGAAAATATTTTGGCCATTTACTAGCAAAAAAAAGCCTTTAGGCCATTTAGTAATTGGTCCAAAGGCCTTCGGCCTTTGGACCAAATTACTTCTTATGTTTTTAATCATTTAATAGATGCAATTAATGGAGCAAAACCCGAATTTTTTTTTCAAAATATTCATTAAAAAATACTTATTTACTAAAATATTTACAGTTTCAAAATATTTACAGAAATATTCATTTTTTTCAGCTTTATCAGAGAAACGCGGTCTTAAACCGCGTTTCTTCTGTGAATCAGCAGTTTGAACTTGATAGCGAAGAGAATATTACAATTTTCTATAAAAATGCGATTTCAAACCGCGTTTTTACTTAATTAAAAAAAATTTTAGACGCGGCCTAGAGCTGCGTTTTACCTGTAATTTCACAACCAGCCATCAGCGCAACCCCCATCTTCCCCTCTGCAAACTCCGACCGCCCTTCTTAGTTCTTCCCTTCTGCGAGCTCCGCCCATCAGATCCGACCTCCTCCTCTGGCTTCCTCCTCGGAAACCCCCATCAGCGCTCCGGCCTCACACTCCGGCATCATCCTTCTTCCCTTGCAGACTGCCGCTCTCGATCTGAAACCCTTCGAACAGCCCCGCCCTCGTCTTCCGGCATCCTTCTCCTGCGAGCACCGTCCTCCTCCTCCGTGGCCGACCATCTGTTGCCCTTCTTCCCCACTTCCGCTGCCGGCCTTCTTCCCCTCTGCGAGCTCCGGCCTCCCATCAGATCTGGGTTCCTCCTCCGCATCCCCATCAACGCTCTAGATCAAAGAGGAAGCGTGGTGGAGCAGGAAAGGGCGGAGGTGAAGTTGCTCCGGTGCCTGATGTTGCCTCCAATCCTCCGATTTCTCCTCCGATGGCCCGACCTCTCTTCCTCCTTGATATGAGATGGCGGCCCGACCTAGTGGACTACTCTGTGCTATGCACAAGATTATTGACTTTTCTATCAATAAATATATACATTCATATATTAATGCAAATAAAAATAAATCAAAATTGAAAATTAATTATATAGAAACTCGGTCTAATCTATTTTATTTTTTTTAAACTTTTTCATTTCATATTTTCGTTATTCCTTAAATTAAGTATGTAATGTTTTAATTTTGCATCTAGATTACTAAAACTACTTTAGTTTTATTTTTCTATACACTATTTTTTTCTTGTCGGAAATTGAAATTATGGTAGAGCATGCATCTTAAATCTTACTATTATACGGAGTACTTATTTATCCATAAATGAAAATTTTATAGCATTAGATGTTTTAAAATATATTATTGTATATAATAAATTATTTTTATATATGGGGTCTATTTTTGGTAATTTACAATTTAAAAATATCTGGAGAAGCTTATGAATATATTTTAATTTGTTGTTTTCTTTGTATATTGTCTTTACTCAATTGTTGATTTTTTTAATCAAATACTCAAGTGTTGATTTTAAAAATGTTAATTGATTTTCTACTTTCAAAATATTACACAAATAATTGATTAAAAATTTTACTTCACTACCATGTTTCCTACTAATATTGTATAAAATTTAAAATTTAAATTTATGATGAATTTATATATAATATATATATATATATCATTTATATTAAAACATGTTTTTTTTATAAATAGTAACATAATTTTTTTTACATTAATTATACATTTTATCTTGTTTTGAATGTGTATTAATACTTATAAAAAAGTTAAATTTACTAAAGTAATTAAAATAAAATTGATGATTACTTGGCTCTCTACTTTTCAAATATTATAGAAATAATTGATTAGATAAAATAAAATTAGTCTCTTTAACTTCTTATAACGATTATTTATTTTCTTTTTAGTCTCTTTAATTTCTTATAAAGATGATTTATTTTCTTTTAAAAATCTTCAATATTTGTCATTTATTCCACCTCATTTAAATTTATGATGAAAAAATTGGGTCAAAATATAATAAATTGGAATCTCTATGGAAAAAATTTAGTCATATATAATTATAAATCAATCGGGTCAATCGGGTCAATTGGGTCAATGGGTCAAGCAGGTAAATTGGGTCAAAATTACCAGGTCAATCCGGTCACCGGTCGAAACCCAGATTACCCGGATTTTTTTTGGGTTTTTTGGGTTCAGATCTGAAAAAATTTTCGAGTCAAAATTTTCAGGTTCGGATCGGAAAATTTCCGGCGCATTCGGGTCGGGTCGACTGGGTCGGGTTGTGTCTAGTATTAATACTTATAAAAAAAAAAGTTAAATTTACTAAAGTAATTAAAATAAAATTGATGATTACTTGACTCTCACTTTTCAAACATTATAGAAATAACTGATTAGATAAAATAAAATAAAATTAGTTTCTTTAAGTTCTTATAAAGATTTTTTTAGTCTCTTTAATTTCTTATAAAGATGATTTATTTTCTTTTTAAAATATTTAATATTTCTCATTTATTCCAACTTATTTATGGCAAAAAAAAGCTTCTTTTACACAAAAAAAAAAAAACTATAGATAGATAGATTGTAGTTGTGGTGCTACACAAAAAACTATTATAATTCTATTGCCTAAGAAACTGTTATAATTTTTATGACGAAAAAATATTAAATATTTTTTTAATCTAATAAATCTAAGGCATTAAACTCTAATATAATTTAAAAAATAAAAAATAGCGTAGTTAAAAAGAGTTGAACCTTGACCTTGTGCGTACAAACTATTCCTTAATTGGTAGTCTAGAATAACTTTTTAATTTTTGGAATTTTCGCCCGGTGCCCTGAGATAAGGGTAAATTCGCCGGGTGTACAAAAGTTTTACATAATTCGCGAAATGTCCTTGAGTTTTATAAATTTTTCACGTCGTGCCCCTCGGTTAAAATTTAAGGAAAAATATCATAGCGTCTTCCACATTCTCACTCTTCGATAAACGATAGCGCTATTGAGAGAGAAAAGGGATGCAGCAGATCGATGCCGACGAGAGGAGGTCGATGCCAACGAGAGGAGGCCGTCGCGGTGGAGCATACCATGGTGAAGCAATTGGAGGTAAGTTTTCTTCCCTCCTCGACTAGTTTTGGGATTTTTTCGAATTGGGGGTTTTGGGTTAGATTCCAAATCTTCGAATGGGGGGTTTTGGTATTTGATCGAAACTGAGCGAGCTGCCTGGGCTGCGAGGGATTACAAAAATGTTCTTATGATATTCAACTCTCTCTTTGGGAGATTGCTTACAATTTTTCGCAAATTGGTGAGATCTCCCTTTCCCTTTCCTTTAGGTTTATTCGAATTGTGAGTGTCTGATGTTTATGTGGAAAATTAAGCATTGATTTAACTGCTTGTGGATTTTTTTTGGTCGTAAATGGGAGGGGCCAATGAGAGAAATGGTGGAGCTGTTGAAAACAGAAAATGGTAGAGCTGTTGAAAACAGAAATGGAGGTTGACTTGCTGAGAGATTGTATTGAAGTAGGAAGCAATTATTTGAAAGGTTTGTTTCAGATTTTGAAGGATTTAGCATTATAATATACACTGGTGAATCTTATGACTTGTGATTGAAAACTAATGCTCTTGAGAATTTTCAAGTGATGACAAAATTTTGATGCATGAATTGGTGTGGTTTACTTGTTGCAACTACTCGAGCTAGTATTTACGCCGCCTTGCAATTTATCATTTTTGTGGATTAACTTATCCTTTTTTACTTCTGTGACCTGTTATGTTTCTGATTTTTCTAGCTCAAACTGTCAGTGATTCAGTGTTTGTTTTTTGCTATTTGCTTGTTTAACTCTAGCTTGTATTTCTATCCTAGTACAAAGAAAGAAAGAAAAAATAGAATATCCCTTTTTTCATGGTTTGATTTGATTAAGCTAACAGTAGAGTAAGCTATAGGCTCGATGCATGACTACGTGGTTGTGTGGTTGCACTGTGCACATGCTTTCTAATGGGAAGTAATGACATGTGTTTATTTTTGGGTTTACCAAACACTAATTCTCAATAGTAACAATTGTAATACATAATGAAGGATTATAAGTTATGCTTTTGGAATCCAAACGAAGCCTATATTATTTCCCACTTTGTTATTGAGCTTGTTTATGATTGAGATTGACTTTGTGTGAGAGTGGCTAATATTAAGCTTGGATTGACAAATAGCCTATTAGATCAATTGGTAGAGAGGTGTGTTTATGTACAAAGATGTGGGTTCGACTCCTACATAGGCTAAAATGATTTTTAACTTGATGAGTTTACCATACCAAATCCAATTCGGATATCGAAACCGGACCAATTAGTCGGGTATTATGGCTCAAATCATGTTTTCGTGTCTTTAGGTTTCAGCAAATAAATTTCATCATGTTCTTAATCAGTGTTCATTCATAGATTCACCAATCTCCCACTTAATTTGTCTTGTTTATAACTACTAGGGACCCTTTAAAGACAGCTTCTGCTTCCTTAATTGCCATGGCCCTTTGTTTGTAGCTGTTTTTTTGCTTTTCTCAACTGTACACAATCTTGTTAGGTTGATTATTTAAAGAGCCTTAAACTAAACGATGAATGCTAGATGGCGGGTTTTGCGTATCAGATTCTTTGGCGGGTTTGATGTCTTTTTTATGAATCCCTATGAGTTTATATATTTACACTTGGAAGGATCATTACATGCTTCTTTAACCAAGTGTTGCATTTCATCCGTGTTCATGGATCCTTCTATCAAATATAAATAACGGGCAATTGGATGTTGGAGACGACGAAAATCTGAAAGGCAGGTGCTGCCTAATTACATTGGATCCTGCAGTTGTTGTGTTATATATTTATATTAATATGGCCTAAGTTACTGTCTTTTAGCGGCATCTTTACCAGGATCTCACATGTGAATGTTATCTTATTATTTTTGCCACTAGTGAAAGTTCAGCTGTGTTTACTGCTTTGCATCGAGTATAAATAATGTCTATCTAAAGTTGGATGCTCATTGTTTATGCATCGACAAATCAAGTTGGCCTCGGTAAAACTGGCAATGAAGTACATGAAGAGAGTATCAGCCGGGCTCGGAATAGTACTGATTGGTGGCCCCGAGGAAGAAGAGCTGATTATTCAAGGCGTTAGGTTTGCATTATGAGTTCATGAGATGAGCTCCTGCTACCACTCACAGTTACTTCAACTGATATGTCTTCACACCGAAATTTACAATGCAAAAACTCTGGTTATCTTGCAAAATTCACTAGTGATAAATGGTGCTAGAAGTGGATAGGTTTGTACTTGTAATCACCCAAGACAGAGTGCATGATTATATGTGTCTAATTGTCACAACTCTTTCTCCCATCAGTTTCATATCTAAATGCAATAAAACAATTAAACTAGTTGTGAAAGGTCACTGGACAAAATTTATGCTCTTGTTCAACATGACAAAATTAGAGACTAAAATAGTAAAATTAGACAACTCCAAAAAATGATAGAGATTAGAGACTAAAATTAGACAACTAAAAAACATGATAGAATCAAACTCAATATCTAGATAGCCTATGTGTGATTCGAACTCAAATCTTTGTGTCTAAACACATCGCTCTACCAATTGAACTAATAGGCTTAGTAAGATAAAATTAGAGCAATACATGGGAGAAAAAGCTCCTAAATTTGATACCTCCCAAATCCTTAAACCCTGAATACCATAATTCAAAAGGGACTTGAAATCAAACACATGCCAAAAATTTGATACCTTTTTATCCATAAAACCAACGAAGAAACCATAATTCAAAGATCCTACAACGATAATCACCCAAAAATCCCAAATTGATAACCCTAAATTCGGATATTTAAAACCCCTTAAGCTGAAATTGAGAAGAGAGACTTACCTCAACAGCAATGGCTTATGTCGGCGCCTCCTCCCTCCTAGCGTAGGTCGATCTCACGTGGCGGATTTGGCTTCTTCCTTATAGCTTAGGGCGTTCTCTTCCTTCAGTTTCAATGGCGTGAAGATCGTTCTTTCTTTATTTTCTTTCGTCTGGTATTATTCAACACCGTTATCACGTTTTTCCTTAAAATTTAACCAAGGGGCATCACGCGAAAAAATTACAAATCTCAGGGGCATTTCGGGAATTATGTAAATTTTTTGCACACCTGGTGAATTTGACCTTACCTTAGGGGCACCAGGCGAAAATTCCGTTTAATTTTTTAGGTTAACGATGGATAGATGATGAGTGTGTATGGTACCACTTATAAACTGTTAAAATTAAGAGAGTTTTAGATGTTAAAAAAATAAACAGCTATTTTATGTGTATGGGAACCAAAAATAAGTATGAATGAGTTAAAATTTGTGTTTAAAAAATAAGCTACTTGTGATAGCTTATTTTGGTGTTTATTTGATTTGAAAATACTATAATACCCCTAATAATAACCAAATAAACACCACTTTTTTTTTACAAATAAACACTTTTTCGTCCCATACGAAGTTTATATTTTTTCATAAATTTTTAACTCCTTATACCAACGGTTTATAAATTTTACCCGTTTATAATTTTTGTCAGTTTATTAACTCCGTCCCATACGAACCCTGTGTTTTGAATTAAACTCATTGTAATTTGATTGGTTAGAAAGGCAACAATTTTTTTTTTGGTCGAAAAGAGAACAATTAGTTTGGTGATAACCCGGAAACAAACAGGCCGTAAGCCGAAAAATAGCTCACCGGGAGAAATTCGGGATCTCTATTCTCTACTCCATAATCTGAAGAAGTTGTGTGGCGTCTTCATCTGTATCCCATTGAAAGTGAAGCTCTGCCGGAGGTGACCTGACTAGTGAGAATTGGTTTCCTAAGAATGGACGCATACTACCTCCACCAAATTCGCCAGGATTATGGCTTCAAAGACCGATCCATCAACACTCTCTTCGTTTCCGGCCTCCCCGACGACGTCAAACCCCGTGAAATCCATAACCTCTTTCGCCGCCGCCCTGGCTTTGACTCCTGCCAGCTTAAGTATACTGGCCGCCGTGATCAGGTCGCTCTCTCCCTTATTCAGTACTCTTAACCTTCGATTTGCTCCTGAATTGTCAATTGGCTGATTTGTTGTTTGCAATATTCATATCTCGCTGAATTCTGATAGAAGATTTTCTCTGCGCTTTCCTGAATTAGTTGTTTGACGGGAATGATATTTGGATTTGTGATTTAAGAAAAGAAGCACAAACAAATATGTGAATTTTTAGGGACTTCTTCATTGAGAAGACTTTGCGGGATAGCCGTATAGGATAGAGTATAGGAGTGCTATTCATGTCGAAGAAAATAGGTGTGTATGGGGCGTATCCTATATGTTTTTTTTATTTCATTTTCATGAACACTCTGGTCATCCGAAAACACTTAGTCGGGATAGGGTGCGTACAACTTGACCTCTAGACCCATTGTTGCTGTTGTTGTAAGTGCTCAATTTTCCTGGACACATTGTCATATCTAGTTGCTTTTAGCTATGCAAGGTGACGTATGCATTATAATCTCATTTTGTTTCACTCTCTATCGCCTTACATAGTGTCAAGTGATGGGAACATACTTTATATACATGTGAATGCCAAAAAGGACATTTTGGGTTTGGACAACAACAACTTGGTCCGATGGTTCATTCCTAAGGAGTATATGTGAATGATTTAGTTGATGTATTGAGTTCCTATCAATGCTTACAAAATATTAAAGCCAAAGTTTCTAATCCTATCACTCTCCTTAATTCTTTCAATTATAAATATTAAATTAAGATAATTCTTTTACTATTAAATAAGTAATTGAAATAATTCCATATATTATTATTATTATTATTCAAAAATAAAGAAAACCAAATTTATATCATCTTTTGTTCATAAGAGGCATTGAGCATTAGACTAGTTGGAGTGTATTTTAGAAAATTATAGCGATATACATTTGCTGATTGTATGTCTGATTCCCTGGCATTGAAGCTCAGCTAGGGGAAATAGACGTCAAGTTCTTGATAAACATATAAAAACTTTGAAAGTCTTGCTCAATTCTGCATGTTCATGATTGATGTATAATATAACACCTGTCTTTTTTAACATATTTCTGAAAATTGGAAATAAGTTGTTCATACTTCATAAGAGGAATTTATTTGTTTTGTATGCAGGTTGTTGCGTTTGTGACATTTTTTAATCATCAATCAGCTGTGGCAGCGTTGAGCACATTAGATGTATGAATTCATTTCTTCTCTTATGGTATCTTACAAAGTTGATCTTTTTTGCTGGGAGACTCTTGCCTTTTGTGGCTATTGTTTAACTGCACATTAGATTCTTCTTACCACATCTCATCATGAAAGAACACCTGCATTAGCTACATTGAAGAATCATGTGATAAGTACAGCAGAGGGATTTTTTAATCATCAATCAGCTGTGGTAGCATTGAGCACATTAGATATATGAATTCATTTCCTCTCTTATGGTATCTTACAAAGTTGATCGTTCTTCTGTGAGACCTCTTGCCTTTTGTGGCTATTGTTTAATTGCACGTTAGATTCTTCTTACCACGTATCATCATGAAATACAAATCCATTAGCTACATTGAAGAATCATGTGATAAGTACACCAAGGGAATTTCTGAATGGCTGTGTAGAAGTGTTGTCTTTTATTCTTAGTTATAACGCTTGTTTATAATCAAAGTGAGTAAACCTATAAAATGAATTTAAGGGGTACCTACTACCTATTAACACAATATTGGTTTAATTAACCACTCTCCTTTGTTCACCTTTTTCTGGAGGGAAGAGATATGTTTAATTTGAGTAGTTCCTACTTCCTAAAAGAATATTGGTTTCTTCATTATCTTTGAACCTGCATCTCTTATGTTGTGCTTACTATGGAGTTATAAGTTTGCATAGTTTGAATTGCTTGCTACAAAAAAGAAAATCCGAGGATGGAATAACAACTCCCAGTAACTCTGTTTGAAAAGAACTACAATAGGGAGCTAAGTCAGCTAACATTACCACAAAAGTAAATAGATCTGATCTATTTGTGCAACATTCTTCAGATGCTTGTGCAAATATTTTCTTTACATGCATGTGCAAAGATGATGTAGTGTACATGGTTAATTATTTCATTAGTGAAGTAGATGCTCTTGTTTATGGAATGCATGTTCTTTTCCACTTGCACGATGACATGATCCCATGGTGAAGTATAAGAAGAGCGTCTTAACAGCATACATAGCAATTTGTATGTGTTTGAGGACTGAGGAGTTATTTAGAGACACTAACTAGAATCATTTTCTGGAAGAGACACAGTAGCATGTGAGGAATATGCACCCATGATTCACGCAGATTGATCAACCAAAATACGAACAATAGCATGCAAGAGACACAAAGTTAGCACAGATTTTAACATGGGGAACCCAAGGCAGAGAAAAAAACCAGCATGTATCAAGGGAGGAAAAATGATCCACTATTAGGGAAGGAGATTACAAGGGAGCATCGGAGAGAATTCCCTTCCTGAAGAATGAGGAGAATGAAGGGAAAGAATCTTGAGAGTGGAATTACAAGTTTTTGCTTTAACACTATGATTTTGCTAACTTGCTGGCCTACCATCTACAAAGATCATAATGGAATTTATTGCCATCTGCATGCCCTGTCTTAACCAACTGCAACTTATTCTCTTGTAACAGAATATATCAGCCGTGTCTTGATTAGTTACCTGACTTGATGATTAAGACGGTGTGTGCAAATGCCAATAAATTCCATGTTCATCTTTGTAGATGTTATCAAATGTCAACCTGCCCCACTAAAAGACTGGAGGGAAGATGAACTATTGTTGTGTACCAACGTACATTAGTGAGACTGCATTCTTAAATGAGAAGAATTTTTATTGTAAAGATGTATCTTTCAGTTAATGATGCTTTGCAGGGTGTTATATTTGATCCTCAGTCTGGGACAGTTCTACACATTGAATTAGCTAGGTCCAACTCAAGGAGAAAACGGAAGCCAGGTATTTGTACATTTTGTCACTAAGATCGTGTCATTATTAAACCTTTGACTCATTGCTTGCTGGAAAATGTAAACTTTTGGTCTATAGGCAGTGGGCCCTATGTAGTGATTGATAAAAGGCGAAGAACCAAATATGACACCGAACATACATCTAGTGAGGATGGTAAGCATGATAGAATATGGTTTCATTTATCTGCTTTATGAATTTTGCATATTCTATATTTTCTAATTTTAAGGACATAATTTATTGGGAAATTCAATCCGGTACCCTTGTGGTTTGGACTTTTCCATTTGGTGTCCCTAACTTTTTCATTTTCTACATGGTTACCCCTTTACTTTGATGAAATTCCATTTTGGTAATTGATGATTTATTTGGCTAAATTGAAATGCTTCATTGTGAACTTGAATTTTCAGATTGATGGTGATTTGAATTTAGATCAGGTCGGAAAGAATTTGGAACTTTCTACCCTCTCTCTATCCTATCAGTTAAAACCTTTCCCTTTTCTATTTTTTCACTAAAACAAAATTTAACATTTCTAAGTGTTTTTATAGCACTAGCAGTTAAGGGCACAGGACAGAATTTGTACAAAAATACAGGGGTACTATGCAGAAATTTAAAAAGTTTGGGACCCCAAGTGGAATAGCTCAACCCAAGGGGTACCTGATGGAATTTCCCTAATTTATTCTAATATATTAAATGCAATATATTTTTTTTTTTTGAAGGGGGCTTACTCTTTTTCCGTCTTCAGAATAACTAATACACCATATTGTTATTTCTTTTTGTACACCAATGTTCAAGTGCAACATTTCTTTTCTTTTTGACCCAGAAAGATTCATCCCTATACTCATTTTAAGCATTTTAACTTGTTGTTTTGTAACTGTCATTCACCGCGTGTAAACTCTATGGAAATTAAAATATTATATATTTGCCACTATAGTGAATGGCATATGCTCCACATTAACTCTGGTAGATCAGACAGGATGCTATTGGCTAGATCTCTAATCAACCAAAATATTTCCTTCTCAAAAAAAAAATCTTAAAAAGCGAATGCACATTTTAGATGAAAATATTTCCCATATCAGTTTTTGGGGCATTTTAAATAGTATTTTTGTCACTTGGCTGAATTTTGTTAAAAAGCCTCTCGATTTGCTCAGTGTAAAGTTGTGTACATCTCGAACCTCTAGACCCTGTCTTAAGCAGAATTACATAGAGTTATAAGTATATGCAATTCATTTTCACCAAGTTCTAAGGATTCAAGGAGCCAGGTAATATTTTAAAGCTTGGGTATCAACATGAAAATGCTTAAGATTTTAGGTTCAAGGATGGAATGTTCTCATTTGGATTGTTTCCTGATTTATTGAGATAATATATCTTTTTATAATTTGTGATTTTCTTTCCGCTATTTTTTGAAGGAGATGATGAACATGGAAGTCCACAGGATGATGATCAAACATCAGAAGAGAGGTTTTAAATCCTCATATCTATTTGCTTATACCAACTTTACCCATATAGTTTAAGGGTGTCACCTTACGATGTAGCTGAATTTCAACCTCTTGTGATATTGTTCAGTGGCAGAACAGCAGCAGATCTTGACAGTACTAAAGAACACGTTGGTGCTCTCTCTAAAGTTGATTCATTTCATTCCTTGGTTTGCCACTTCACTGTTTGCACGATGGGCTTACTCTAGTTATCATTCTTCTCATCTTCATCAGTGAATCCTCCTTGCAATGTACTGTATTATATTCCGTATTCGTGAATAATGTTGTGAATCAGTTAACTTATTTGCTGTTGTGCTGTTTGTGGCTTATGATGCACGAATATGGTTAGACTTGTCATGAACATAAAGAAAGGAATGCTAATGTGGATGGTCCTATAGTTAGGAACGCTGAAGGTGATGCTCAATCATGCTCTACCTTATTTATAGCAAATCTAGGCCCCAGTGCAACTGAGGATGAGTTGAGACAATCCTTTTCACAGTAAGTAGTCAGTTCAAGAAAAATAACATGCCACCCATGAATTTAATATTTGTTTTTGCTCTCTATGATTTTTCCGTAAAGTTCATCTTTGCATGAATTAAGTTTTTACTTGTGTATTATTTTTAATGCTAGGTATCCAGGTTTTAATATACTGAAGTTGCGAGCTAGAGGTGGAATGCCAGTAGCATTTGCTGATTTTGAGGTAGAATATACAATTTAATTAGCATTCTATTGAGCCTGCCAAAGTCATCCCTTCTGTCATGATTGTGTTATTTTGTCAGGACATAGAGCAAGCAACAAATGCCATGAATTCTCTCCAGGGAAGCAGTTTGTCGTCCTCTGACAGAGGCGGAATGCATATCGAGTAACAATCTCAATTTAGCTCATCTTCCTACAGTGGCGGCAACCCCAACCATAAAAAAGAATCCTACAGCCGCCACTGATTTCGTATGTGCCCTAAGTCTTACTAGAACTAATTGATCCTTCATGCGTTGCAGATACGCGAGGTCAAAGATGAGAAAGAACTAGGGGATCATGTTGGCATACCGCCAGGACAGGACAGGACGGAATGGATGATTCAAAGTGCAAGGTTCCCGAGTGTTTTGACTATTTATTCATTTCCCCTTGCTTGCATCATGTACTGGTACCTGATCCCTGTGTCACCAGTGTTGGGAGGGGAACAGAAAATATGCTTACAGCCAAGTTTGTTAATGGCTCGTCTCCTCTTGACAGGTGACGCTCGCATGCCATATGGATAAGAGTGAAAGATCGGCCATAATGTCCCGTAACTGTTTAAATCGATTTTTGCCAAATACCCGACTTTATTGAAAACATTCAGGGTTGAATCCTGACATTTCTATTTTCCGTAACCCCAAAACAGCTAGGTACTAAGGTAGGCGTGGCCACGGGTCCGACGGGTTCCATGGGGAGGGGTGACCCGAACCCTAACCCGAGAATTCCACGGGTTGGCGGGTTCGGCTCACTCGGCGGGTCAGAGGGTTGAAGGGTCGACCCGACGGGTATTGCTCGACGGCAACGGTGGAGCAAGGGGCCCCAAGTATTTGTCGGGCGATTACCTGCAACGTCGGGAATCTTTGTCTTTCGGGACGGCTCTACCATTCTAGGACATCGAAATCTTCTTCCTCATCGCTTTGAAAATCAAAGTTGGTGGACAAATATTCGTCGAGCTCTGAGTGGGGGCTCGACGAAGATCTCAACCTCTTTGACCCAAAGATATCTCGGACAAGTGCCTTAGTTCTAGCGGTGATGCTGGTTCGTGACCAGCTTGAACTGGAAGGCACGGGAGGACGGCCGGAGGAGGGCGCTCTATCGCCCGTCGAATATTGAGTATATAATTCTTCTAATAATCCTCTAACTCTAACAACTATAATTGGAACATTGCAATCGGGATCTTCCTCAATTCCTAAAGTCGGAAAATAGTTTTCTAAAAACTTTTGAACCCCGTTTAATTTATATCTAGGGTCGAAACAACACGCTATGAGGAAAATGTCAGGTATAACTTTGTAATATGCCACCCATTTTCGCCGAATCTCCAAAACAGCGTCGGAAATGGAAGGCACGTTAATCCCGTCTTGAAGGGCTATTGCTATGTTCATTGCGATAAAACAGAAAAGGTTTGATGTATGCATGTAAACGTGGCTCGAAGTTCGAATTGCGTCGTAAAAAACTTTGAAAACCTCCACAACATCTCGGGTCTGAGTCCACACATCCGCAAAGATGTTTGACCCTTCGATGTTTTGTGTTGCAAAATCGGAAAGAAGTTCCTTATAAGCGATGGAATCATAAATCATTTTGTAAGTTGAGTTCCACCGAGTCCAAACGTCCTTGGGGAACTGTTTTCGGCGAGTTTGGTGAGAGCGATAATAAGCGCTCCATTGCTGGCGAAGCTGTTTACTTCACCAAAGTGCCCGTAAAACAAATCGAATTGGTTCAACAACGCCTTGTAAATATGTTAAACCATCTTGGACACATAAGTTTAAAATATGAGGGGTGCAACGGATGTGGAAAAACTTACCGCCTATCCCGGGCTGACAGTTTTGGATTAATTCCGGAATAGATGCGGTGTTGGCAGAAGCGTTGTCAAAACCGATACTGAAAACTCTTTTATTCAATCTATATTCTTGTAAAACGGTTAAAAGGACACGTACTATGTTTCGTGTCGTGTGTGCTTCGTCGAAAACTCGAAAAGTTAAAACACGTTTGTGCAATTGAAAACAATCAACCCAATGACAAGTAACACCCATGTATGAGTGATGTTGCCAATGGTCAGTCCAAATGTCACTACAAATCGAAGCATGTAAATCATGGTTTTTGTGAAAATATTCGATTAATTCATTTTTACGGGTGCTATATCGTCTAAGTATTTTCCTCTTAACCGTGTTTTGACTAATAGCCTGCCATGCAAGTTGAACATTTTGTGTAATAAAATCACTGAAACATAAACGTCGTGAAAAACTATAAGCTAAACCCTCAACAGCTATCATTTCCGCATAGTTATCATGACAACTACGATAATCATATGACCATAAACCAGCGGATTGAGAGGAAGAAGTTGCGTACCCGGTTAGTTGAGTTTGTCCTTTGGCGAGATCGAGCTTTTCGGGATGCTTCGTCCGGATATGGCGACCGTAGTTCCCATATCCGCCTCCCTTCTTGTGCTTGTAGACCGCCCCATAGAAGTTGCACTTGGCCGAGCAACTGGTTTCCTCCCAAGCCGGATCCCTAGGCCCCTTTGTGAACCAATACTTGAAAGTAGCAGCTCGAACTTCGGCTGTAGTAATAGGGTCGCCTTCGGTGGCCAGAGTTCGTTGACTCCCTTCGACAGGGAACCCGGACTCTTGGGTCGGGATTGTCGGAGTTCCGGCTTGGGGGGTCCCTCTCGGGCTCGGGCTTGGGCTCGGCCTCCTCCTCCTCCATAATCTAGTCGACGTGGTCGGCTAAAAGAGCATCATCTCGACGACGTCGGGATCCGCTCGCCATCGAGACCAAGGCACTTTGACGAAGGCTTGGTCCCACCGCCGTCGAGACCGAGGCACTTTGATGAAGGCTTGGTCCCACCGACACAGGTAATTACTAAACAAATAATCTTATGAAACACAATTCATTCAAACACAATTTTATTATAAATCGATCTACGATTACAACCCGGACCGGATTCATTGTCTCAGCGGGGATCGAGATTCGGATTTTAAACTTGACGAGTTGACGCCCATCACATTCGCAACAAACAAGTTCACAACTCACATTCACATCACATTAAAAGTTAAAACATAAACTTACTACACTACTCACTACTTAGGACTAGACTAGTTACCACATGAGCCCGATGCGCCATCGTTCTTGATCTTCTCGGGGTGCAGCTTCGTGATGTGAAGCTTCAAATTTCCATAGCCAAGGTTGTTTGTCACCTTGTACTTGTGACCGCAATGACGACAAACGGCATCGAACTTCCCACCGGCTTGCTCGACCTTGTCGTAATGGTCCCGGAACAACGCCAATTGAAGGTTCTCACCGGATCTAGCTTCGTCGGACATGATTATGAGCTTACGAAAATAAAATGATAGGTGATTGATGGATTGGATGGGATGTGTGATTTGTGAAATGAAGGAGACGGGTATTTATAGCCCCGAGCCTAGTCTACTACTCTACTAGCCTTTACAACGGCTATCTTTTAAAAAAAATCATCCGAAGGTGGGCCCCACAGTCCAACGTTCTTATTTTCAAAATAGGCCGACCCGTCGGATCATCGGGTTTTAAAATCCCCGACCCTAACCCTAACCCGCTACCCGTCTACACCCGTGGACTCGTTAACCCGGACCTGCCGGGTCATGGGTCGACCCGTAACCCATGGCCACGCCTATACTAAGGTACATCTACATCATGACGCACCCAAATGTGCTTGTCAGTGCCGGTCATTATTTAATTTTGGTAAAAGTCAATCTATCCATTACACACACTGGTAAGGGTATCCCATTCTATTTTATATTTTGGATCTTGAATTCTAGTAGTAGTGTTTTGCAAAAAAAATCTCTTACGACTTCGGCAGGCGGCTGCAAACACGATGGTGGCATTGAACGGCGGTGGAGGTGATTGAGAGGCGCCAGACGTGGCCATTTCGGCGAACTTAAATAGGAAAAGAGGGTTTTTTCGATTTTCTAAGGTTCTTCTAAATATTTTTGAATGGGAAGCTCGTTAGGATGTTTTTTGTTTTTAATGTGTTTGGGTATCTTTGGATCTCGACTATGGAGTAGGATTGGAGGAATGAATTTCAAAACCCTCCTCAAAATCCTATTTCTAGGAGAGACTAGGGGTCGAATCGGATCAAATAAAATTTATTAATATAATTAAGTAAATGTCCACTTCTTAAAAAAATTAAGTAAATATTCATTGGGAGTTCGGAAAAACCCTCCGGGACTTGGCCACCCGAGAGTGCCGCCACCTACAGTGGAATCCAAGAGTTGTTTGCTCCCTCGATCACCTATCGTCGGATAACTCCCCGATTGGGGTCCCAAATCCCGCCGAGTGGGTTCTAACCACCACCACTATCACCTTCCCCCATCTTTGGTGGTCTCCTCGAAGCGGCCATGGTCACCCTCCTCCTCCTTCTCCCTCGGATCCGCTTCGTGGTGCCTCTAGTTTTCTAGAGTATGTGAGAGGTGGTAAATCCCTTCGGGGTGGAAACCCTCCGATCGACTTCATTTGTCCGCCGGCGTTTAATTCTCCGGCGAAGAGTTAGAAACCCTCCATCACCAACCGCTAATTCATGAACAATTCGCTCTAATTTCTTAGGGCTTTTGCCGAACCATGGGCGAGGATCTCAAATCCTTCGTCGTCCTCAACCAATTCGCTCTTTTTGCTCGCGAATCTCGGATCTAGGGTTGTTTGGGATAGCCTCTTCTTTTAGGGTTGATTGGGCTAGCCGCTTCTTTCGACTGTGTCACCACCCGTTTGGTTGCTGGACTAACAACCTCCTCCCGGTTCATGCCGGGGGTTCGACTTTGGCGTGCTCACCAGTGTTCCTCTCCGGTTGGTTTCGCCGGCGCTGCCTTGGTGTGGTTCGTCTTCTTCCTGGCTTCAGTTCAGGATCTCTCTCATCTAGCTTCGACGACTACGACCGTTCTGGCTGATCGCCCTCTCCCTGGCGCCGGTCCCGCTCTGCCGTCCTCGGTCCAGTGGTTCCGGTGCCGATGCCGCCGCTAGTCCTCGACCACGTGTTCTGTCAGATCTCGCGCTCGCCCTGACACTTTTCTTGGTGTGTGATAATGCACATTTCAAATGGGCATTATAGGGTAGTTTAGATGCATTTTCATTGTAGAATATGCATGTTTTGTGTCAATTTAGATTAAACTCTTTTCGTGGCAAAGTTCGGAATCTATGCTATTTCGGTTGAATTGTGCAGAATCATAGATCTGACATGGTGGAAAGCAAAGGAAAGGTGAACAACATGTCCAAGTGAAGTCAAGAAAGCAAGCTAAGGAAAGAAAGAAAAGAGGCAAGAAAGAACGATGGAAGAATGAAGAGAAAACAAGCTTCTGGGCATCTGTCGCTGCCAGCGAATGGAATCTCGCTTCCAGTGAGTGGAGTCAATGAAGAGTATGCCCAGGAGCCAGCACGTCTCGCTGCCAGTGAATGGAATCTCGCTGCCAGCGAGTGGAGTCAGCGGCAGCATGTCCAGGAGCCAGCACGTCTCGCTGCCATCGAATGGAGTTCGCTGCCAGCGAGTCGAGTCAGCCCGGGAGCCAGCGAGTCGAGACAGCATCCGCTGCCAGCGACTTGACTCGCTGCAGCGAGTCACTCGCTGCCGCGGAAAGTCTCGTTGCTAGCGGGGTGCACCAGGACGAAGCCCCGAAGATCACTCGCTCCAGCGGAGGTCCGGACTCGCGCCAGCGGAAGGGAGCTCTCGCCACAGCGGCTGGGTACACTCACGGACGCGAAAATGATGGAATCGAAGAGTATTGGAAAATATTCTAAGGCATGGACATTCGCTGCCAGCGACTGTGGTAGCGAGCTGCTAGCGAAAATCCAACAGGAGCTTGATTGAGGCCATTCGCTGCTAGCGGAAATTTTCGCTGCCAGCGGAATTTGACGTTGGACTAAACATGGAAGGTCTATCTTCTATCTAGTTTGTTTAGGAAGTTTCTATCTAGTTTATCTATCTTTTACCTTATTTATTAAAGACTTTAGGCTTATAAATGTTTAGAGTAAGTTTTCAATGGATGGATTCAAGTAGAGAAATCACCCTTAAAAAGAAGAAAGCTTAGGTAAGCCATGTTTGGCTAATTTTCTAGTTTTCGCCTACACTTTCGAGACTTGGTTGGTGGTTTGTGAGTTTCTCATTTAAGTTATTTTTCCTCTATAATTCTTTCAACTTCTTTATGTGATATTGATTATGTTATTGATGTTATCTTGATTAGCTACCTTGATAATATTGATTTCATGCTAGGATTTAATACTTTCGTATTTGTGTTATTTTCGTAGTAGCACGCATAAGATTATGGATTCCGTGTTTGAAGCATGATTATGTAGGGAGTTGACATATATCTTAAACATTAATTTACCGTGTTTAATTGGTGTTATTTATATGCTCAAGTTCTTGGGACTATTTGCTATCTCTTTGTTAAATCTTGACCGTCTTAAGGTTGCATTGAGGTGTAAGGGATTAATTGGACTCGTATGACTTTTAATCTATTTAAACCAAGACGGGAGGAATTCGTAGGAAAAGATAATAACTTGAAAAAGATTTGATGATCAATAAAACCAACCAAAGTCGAGAACTTGTAGGTGGAAACCCTTTTCTTCTATCCTTTATTTGCTTTTGTCAATATTATTTTCTTTTATTTTCATTCATAAAAATCTTATCTTTTATATTGATAAATACACAATAATTAGAAAGACTTGATTCTCTTGGGTTCGACCCCATGCTTACAGACTATACTAGTTTGTTTGTTTGGGATTTATTTTTTGCGAGGTGAATCAACGACTTTCCCTTCGTCAAAATTGGCGCCGTTGCCAGGGAATCAAGTTTATTTCTTTGTTTTGTGTAGTTATTAATATTTGTATATATATCTATCCCCGTCGTGGACCTATCTTACGGTTCGCGACACCTCGTTACTGATTGTTTGCAATGGAGTTGGAGTTATGGCAATACCAAGGAGAATACTTTCACCATTACCTCAAAAGAGTGCAAGATTTAGTGGACGACCGTGCTTCACGGGGTATTCAAGATGATTTGAAAGAACGAGTACTTTGCGTTCAAGATGGCATGCTTCCCGAGATACGAGAATTCGTCCAATCATTGAAATATGAAGGCTTTTACGGTTTGGATTGGTCGGAATTGTGGGATCTTTTCCTTTGCGTGGGTGACATGGCAAAGGTGGAAGAAGACTACAAGTTGACATTCATACCTTTACCTTTTAAACCAATGGTGGGCGAGATAAATGAGGGAAGCCAAGACGCAAGCTCCAATGGTTCAATCGAAGATGGAGAAGGGAGTCCGATGCCCCTTGACATGGAGTCTCATGAGTGCACGCTTGAGGAACCATGTATTTTGGCACCTACTCCACCTATAGAAATCATCCCCAACTCATCCATGAAGGAACCAAGTGCAGAGCCGATTTCTGTGGCTCCCGAGCAAGGTAATGATATTTCTTACACTTTTGTGGATTTTGGTGAATATGTAGATCCTTGGGAGCATTACTTCAACAAACCACCAGCGGAACTGTTTTGGTGGTACTACATACCCTCGGCGGGAAGTCACACTCGTGCATATGAAGAGTTGGAGACCTTCTTCAACATCACATCATTTGACTTTGGCTTCTTCATATGTGGTGCTCGCCTACCTAGATGGTGTGCACCGGAGTTTGATTTGCTAAAAAGAGCGTTGGCAATGTCCGAGTGAGACTTGAACACATGGACGAATAAACCGTCGAGTCTATGACGATAAACAAGGACGCTTATCGGGTGGCAACCCGAGGTAAGATTTCCCAAATTAGTTATTTCAATTCCTAGTTAGTTAATTAGTTTTGTTGTTTAATAAATTAGGAATTTCCTAATTATTTTATATGGTAGATAGATGCTTTTGGATATTTTGAGCTAACCATGTAGGGAGAAGAGAACAAGATTGAAGAATAGAGATTCTAGGTAGAATCCGCTGCCAGCGAATCATGATTCGCTACCAGCGAGTCTAGCCGCTCAGACGACATAGGAGCTGATTTCATCCGCTGACAGCGAACCAAGACTCGCTGACAGCGAATCCAGCAGTGATGCCCAATCTTCATTCTTTGTCGTCGCAGCCCATCTTATTCATTCTTCGTCATCTTCTTTCATCCATGCTCGTGGTTCGTTAGTCTTCATCGTAGTTGTTCTTCATCATTCTTCTTCCAAGCTTCATCATCTTTGCCATCGAAATTTTTCCACAATGTGAGTTATTCTTTGCCCCTCTTTTTCTCATATTTTTATGATTTGTTGCCTTTGATTTTCATTGAGGACAATGAAGAGTTTAAGTGTGGGGTAGGGTTGCATTCATAGATTCATGCATTCATGTTTATTTTGTCGTTATTTTATTCATCGATTCATGTTTTTTTTCCGTTATTTTATTGCATTAGAAAATGAAAAAAAGAATCCAAAAAGACCATGCATTGCATGTATGTTTATTCAAATACCCATCTTGCCTTAGTTTGTCCTCTATTTTATTTTTATGAGTTTGACCATATATGTTCCATAATATGATTGAATTGCCTAGCCTTGTCACATACTTGAAATGATTTTTATGGGAGCATGACTTATTAGTTCAATTGAGCAATTATGATTCTTATTGGCATTATTGAAATCCAACAAAAATTTGTCCTAGTGAGAATTTTTGGCCTTATAGGGATTTTTATCATATTTATTCCCTTTTGCTTTCTTGTGTGACATTATAATCTCCTTATGCACTTACCTCTTGAGATTGACATATTTATCTATATTTGAGGCCGAATTTATATGTCTATTGCTTATGAGTTTCAAATGATAGAGGCATGATTTTCTTAGCCATATTATTATCCATATCCACCCTACATATGTATCCTTTGCTTGTACCCAAATTTGAGCCTTAGCCTTTTCTTTGAAGCTCCACAAAATTTATCCTTAGCCGATGATAAGCCTTACCCTATCTGGGAATTGGGATTAAAGTTGGTAAATGATTGATCTAGTTGAGTGGAAAAGAAAATATTGTTAAGAGAGTTACAAGTTTTGGATTATTATGTAATTTTGGTTTTATTCCTCGCATTGTGCATTATTGTATTTTTGGCTCTAGAAGAAAAATCGAGAAAAAAAAAAGAAAAAAGTGAAAGAAAAAAAAAAGAAAAAAAGAATGAGAGTCTTTTATTTTATTATGTATGTGAGAGTTGGAAAAAATGTATGGTTGAGAGAAAGTTCTTTTGTTGAGTGTTTTGAGAGTGAAATTTTGAGTTATTTTGGTTTTGGAAGTATTTGGTTTTTTTGTGTTCTTCCGGTTGTTCTTAGGGATCCCTTTTTCCCGGATTTTTAGCACCACAAGCCTAAATATTTCCCTACCTTAAATTCTTTACCAAGCCTCATTACAACCTTGATAAAAGACCTCTTGATGTTTCTTATGAGTGATGGCATTCACGGTGGAGAATATGTGATATATGTGTCAATTTCTATGTAGTTTTTTGCATTTTGGATTGAGTTGAGAGATACATTGTTAAACCTAAACACATGAAAGTGAGAGAGTAAACACATTATCCCGGTGAGGTTGGACTAGATGTGCCGTTGACTTTGAATCGCTCATATACTTGCTAGGATGTTAGCTTTCATGCTCATGACTTCTACCCTTTGATGTTGCTTTTGACAAGGCTAGTGCTTGAAGAACATAGTTGCGGTATGTTGGTTTTGCTCTTCTTTATTTTGCATTGCTTGAGGATAAGCAAAAGGTTAAGTGTGGGGGAGTTTGTTAATGCACATTTCCAATGGGCATTATAGGGTAGTTTAGATACATTTTCATTGTAGAATATGTATATTTTGTGTCAATTTAGATTAAACTCTTTTCGTGGCAAAGTTCGGAATCTATGCTATTTCGGTTGAATTGTGCAGAATCATAGATCCGACATGGTGGAAAGCCAAGAAAGAAAGCTAAGGAAAGAAAGAAAAGAGGCAAGAAAGAACGATGGAAGAATGAAGAGAAAACAAGCTTCTGGGCATCTGTCATTGCCAGTGAATATAATCTCGCTGCCAGCGAGTTGAGTCAACGAAGAGTATGCCCAGGAGCCAGCACGTCTCGCTGCCAGCGAATGGAATCTCGCTGCCAGCGAGTGGAGTCAGCGGCAGCATGTCCAGGAGCCAGCACGTCTCGCTGCCAGCGAATGGAGTTCGCTGCCAGCGAGTCGAGTCAGCCCGGGAGCCAGCGAGTCGAGACAGCATCCGCTGCCAGCGACTTGACTCGCTGCAGCGAGTCACTCGCTGCCGCGGAAAGTCTCGCTGCTAGCGGGGTGCACCAGGACGAAGCCCCGAAGATCACTCGCTCCAGCGGAGGTCCGGACTCGCGCCAGCGGAAGGGAGCTCTCGCCGCAGCGGCTGGGTACACTCGCGGAAGTGAAAATGATGGAATCGAAGAGTATTGGAAAATAATCTACGGCATGGACATTCGCTGCCAGCGACTGTGGTAGCGAGGTGCGTGCGAAAATCCAATAGGAGATTGATTGAGGTCATTCGCTGCTAGCGGAAATTTTCGCTGCCAGCGGAATTTGACGTTGGACTAAACATGGAAGGTCTATCTTCTATCTAGTTTGTTTAGGAAGTTTCTATCTAGTTTATCCATCTTTTACCTTATTTATTAAAGACTTTAGGCTTATAAATAGGATGTTTAGAGTTAGTTTTCAATGGATGGATTCAAGTAGAGAAATCACCCTTAAAGAGAGAAAGCTTATGTAAGCCATGTTTGGCTAATTTTCTAGTTTTCGCCTACACTTTCGAGACTTGGTTGGTGGTTTGTGAGTTTCTAATTTAAGTTATTTTTCCTCTATAATTCTTTCAACTTCTTTATGTGTTATTGATTATGTTATTGATGTTATCTTGATTAGCTACCTTGATAATATTGATTTCATGCTAGGATTTAATACTTTCGTATTTGTGTTATTTTCGTAGTAGCACACATAAGATTGTGGATTCCGCGTTTGAAGCATGATTATGTAGGGAGTTGACATATATCTTAAACATTGATTTACCGTGTTTAATTGGTGTTATTTATATGCTCAAGTTCTTGGGACTATTTGCTATCTCTTTGTTAAATCTTGACCGTGTTAAGGTTGCATTGAGGTGTAAGGGATTAATTGGACTCGTATGACTTTTAATCTATTTAAACCAAGACGGGAGGAATTCGTAGGAAAAGATAATAACTTGAAAAAGATTTGATGATCAATAAAACCAACCAAAGTCGAGAACTTGTAGGTGGAAACCCTTTTCTTCTATCCTTTATTTGCTTTTGTCAATATTATTTTCTTTTATTTTCATTCATAAAAATCTTATCTTTTATATTGATAAATACACAATATTTAGAAATACTTGATTCTCTTGGGTTCGACCCCATGCTTGCATACTATACTAGTTTGTTTGTTTGGGATTTATTTTTGGCGAGGTGAATCAACGACTTTCCCTCCGTCAAAATTGGCGCCGGTGCCAGGGAATCAAGTTTATTTCTTTGTTTTGTGTAGCTATTCATATTTGTATATATATCTATCCCCGTCGTGGACCTATCTTACGGTTCGCGACACCTCGTTACTGATTGTTTGCAATGGAGTTGGAGTTATGGCAATACCAAGGAGAATACTTTCACCATTACCTCACAAGAGTGCAAGATTTAGTGGACGACCGTGCTTCACGGGGTATCCAAGATGATTTGAAAGAACGAGTACTTTGCGTTCAAGATGGCATGCTTCCCGAGATACGAGAATTCGCCCAATCATTGAAAGATGAAGGCTTTTACGGTTTGGATTGGTCGGAATTGTGGGATCTTTTCCTTTGCGTGGGTGACATGGCAAAGGTGGAAGAAGACTACAAGTTGACATTCATACCTTTACCTTTTAAACCAATGGTGGGCGAGATACATGAGGGAAGCCAAGACGCAAGCTCCAATGGTTCAATCGAAGATGGAGAAGGGAGCCCGATGCCCCTTGACATGGAGTCTCATGAGTGCACGCTTGAGGAACCATGTATTTTGGCACCTACTCCACCTATAGAAATCATCCCCAACTCATCCATGAAGGAACCAAGTCCAGAGCCGATTTCTGTGGCTCCCGGGCAAGGTAATGATATTTCTTACACTTTTGTGGATTTTGGTGAATATGTAGATCCTTGGGAGCATTACTTCAACAAACCACCAGCGGAACTGTTTTGGTGGTACTACATACCCTTGGCGGGAAGTCACGCTCGAGCATATGAAGAGTTGGAGACCTTCTTAGACATCACATCATTTGACTTCGGCTTCTTCATATGTGGTGCTCGCCTACCTAGATGGTGTGCACCGGAGTTTGATTTGCTAAAAAGAGCGTTGGCAATGTCCGAGTGAGACTTGAACACATGGACGAATAAACCGTCGAGTCTATGACTGACGAAGCCGTAAAAGAAAAAGTGTATCGCACCCCACATTCCCATGGGGGGATATGCCACGTACTCCCTCTTATGGAAGGTTGGAAATACGGACTTACCTGAAGCCCCCTTCCCACTGTAATTATCGCCTGATGAAGGAAATATAAGGGAAAAGGACTTTTACCTGAGCCGTATTAACCCAGAGGAGATGATGACGGTCTTACCCGTTACCTAAGATCCTCACTACTTGTGAGGATCTCACGACCGGTGTCACCGAGCCTTTCGAAAAGGCTCGCATCCTTTCTACTAATTCGGGTTCATCAAGTGACCTAATGGTATAGGAGATTTGCCAGTTCACTGTAGTGAAGATCGAGGTCAAAATAAAACTATGCGCTTCCTGGCTCCTTGGACTGCTATCCCACTACCTATCCCGGATTCGCTGCCGTTCTTGGATCTTTGGTTGTCCGCGGACGGGCGAGGGATGGAAAAGACAAGGAGAGAGCCCTGACGTAACTGTTTCCCTCTCTTCCTCCCTTGGAACCTGCGTCTCCTCTCTGTTGTTTCCAAAAAATCCTTTCTTCAGTATCCTTTCTCCCTTTTATAGTGTACCGCTCCGTCTACCTGATGAGGGGGAAGTTCCATCCTTTTGGCCACTTGTTGATACCTGGTTGCCACGTGTCTTGGAGAGAAGATGCACTTGGATGGGGGGCATGTGCGCCACCTGCCCCTCTTATGCATGCCATTCTCGTCCGCGGAACATTGGTCGTTGTGCTGTTTTTTAGATTCTATTTCCGCCAACCTTTTTTAGCCCTCTTTAATTGTTTCCTTAATTCCGTTATCTTTTGAGCATCATCACAGCTCCTCGAGCCGTGGGGGAACCGGTTAGGTTTTTCCGCGGTTCGAAACCCTACTCCGTTGTTTATTGTTCTTTTAGGGCGAAAAGGTGGAGAAAAAGAAAAAACTGTTTGGGCTTTCTTGGGCTTATATGGGCTTTTCTGGGCCGGTACTTTTTGGCCCATTCGTTTGATTCATGTGTGCCGTGCCTTTGACACGTGGCCCGTGGTAGGAGGTGAAACGCCATGGATTGTGGTGCCTATAAATAGGGGTTCTTACCCCTTTCTTATTTTTACCGTTCTCCGTTTTTTACAGCTCTCGTTCCCGAACATCCTCGAGGTAAATTTTAACTCTACTTTCTTTTCTTTTCGCGTCTTAGTTCTTGTTTTGATTTTAGTTTTTCTTTCTTTCCCTTTTTCTTTCTGGCCGCGGTTGGTGTGTGGGCAACTTCTGGGTGCCTATTTACTACCGCCGGTCCCTAGGCTTCTTCCTTCCTTGCTTCTTCTTTCTTACCCAGTTTAGCCATCTTCATCATGTCGACCTCCCAAAGTAGTTCTGATAGTGTGCATGCTTTGGTTAGGCCTCCGTCTTCCATGCGTTCTGGGGGAAAACTTTTGATGGGCGATATAGAGGTCCCTGAAGACGTCACCTTTTGGCAACTCAAGAATCTTGAGGATCCCTCCTTCTATACTTCCCCGGGTCGCGCGCGTGATGAAAGCTCCTCTCCTGTTGATTCTGTGTCTTCGCGGTCGGGTGATGGAGCTTCGTCATCGGGGTCGGACTCGATATTGGAGTCACCTGAATCTCAACATTCTTACAAAGAGTGGGACTCTCACACTGACTTACCCTCCGGCCCCGTCTTCCTACCAACGGAACGCCGCTCATCATCTGTTCTGGGGGACTTTCGTCCGGTTCTGTATAAGGAGAAAGTGCTAGCAAGTTGTCTTTTTAGGAGGGATTTTCAGCCTTCTGCCGCGGGCCCGATTCCTGCGGTTCTGCCTCAGCGGATGATTTGAACGTGATCGGCCGTGTCTTCCCCTGGCCAGAGGGAGTTGTGTTGTGTCTTCCGACGGAAGGGGGAGGGAGCCTGGAGGCCTACCCAGGTTGCCTGGTGGTGTAAATTGAGAGCTTGGTTCAGGGGTTTCGGCTCCCTCTACCTAATCTGTTCAAGCGTTATCTGAAGGCTTGTGGTTTGAGCCCCGCCCAGCTGGTCCCAAACAGCTGGCTTTTCTTAACTTCGTTTGTGATGCGTTGCCTGGAGATCGGGGTCCAGCCTTCTCTCGGACTCTTGAGCAATATGCTCACCTTGGGTCATGGGGGTATCCACAAAAGCCTCTATCAGGCTAAACTCAGTGTCCCGATTGTGGACCGTAACACCAGCAAACCGGAGTGGCGGCATAAGTGGTTTTTGGTCCGAGACCCTTCGCGTCAAGTTCTAAACTTTCACACAGAACCACGTCTGTATACGCGGATGAAAAGAAAGGTTGTTTCTGATCTGAAGGAGATTGAGCAGAAGTTTGCTGTCGAGACAAAACCTTCATGGAAAGACATGGTTTCCCCTTTGCGGCTGGAGATGGCCGGCTTAAGTCTTCCTCATCCGCGCATAGGTTGTAGTTAATTTTGGGGGGTGCCCTTGCTTTTGCCTTATCCGTGGCATTTTCTCGATTTGGTTTTAATGTCTTTGTTCTCTTCGTGGTTTTTTCAGACGCCGCGGAACTGAAAGCAATGGTGGACGCTGCAAAGATGTCCTCGGCTCCCCCCTCCTCCGCTAAAAGGAAAATTCCTACTGACGTGATAAAAGCCTTGAAGCGCCCCAAGACTTCGGCCCCAAAACCCAAAGGAAAAAAGATGGTGAAAGAGAAAACAGTTGTTGCAGCTTCTCCTTCCCCTGTCGCTCCGGTGGAGCCTGAGCCTTCAGCCGCGGAGGTCCGGTCCCTTCCTCGAGTGGCCCCTGTAGAGCATCGAGTTGTTTCCCCTGGTGAGGCGGGAACCTCCAAAACGCCGCCGAAGAAAAAGAAATTGCGTTCTTATCCGGCGTGGGAAGGTGTGAGCTGGGATGTGCCGGTTTTCCATGTGGACGCCAATGGTCGGCCCGCGTACCGAATGCCCGATTTTGACTCCGACATTCTTGATCAGTTGGTCTTTCCCCCGGAGCTTGGGAAGGCAGAGTTACGATACCTGGATCGCCTCACTGATGAGCAATTCACGATTGAGCAAGAGCGCTAGTGCAATTGGGTAAGTGATTCGTGTCTTATGGCTCTTACCTATTTGATTCTTTGACTTATTTTTGGTGGGCATTTTTTAAAAAACCTAGCGGTGTATTTGTTGTTAGGGTCATGTTTTTACTCATAGCGGTTGGGGTCGATATCTTCGCTTGGGTCAACACGCTCGCGGTCTTGAAGAGAAGTTGGAGCAGATGAAAGAAAGGCTCTTGGAGGCGGAGACACCGCGAAAGGTGATCGAGTCCCTTCGTTCGCGGATGAAGGAAAAAGATGAAATCATATCCGCTGAGAAGGCGAAGAGTAGTAAGCTGGCTGAGGATATGGAAGCACTGCGGGCTCAGCTTAAGTCCTCCCAACAAGCACTGACCACCCTGCAAACTAATTCTGAGGCCTAGAAAACAGAGTTTGAGAACTAGTTGCTGGCGGCGAATGAAGCGAGGAGTAAAGCGGTCCTGGAGGCCAACCGTCGTACAATTGAGGTAGAGCGATATCAATCCCGAACGGACGGTGATATCGTTATGTCTTGGCTGGACGTTCCGCACAACCGCACAAAGCTGGTGGATGATTGGTTAAAGACTCCGAATGGTCTCGAATTTATGAAAAGCGCAGTTCCTGAATGGTTGAACGAATAGGCCGGGCAAGAGTTTATCCAAGGCCGGTACAGAGATTGCTTCTACATCGGGATAAAGGTCGGGAACTCGGGATCCATCAGAGCGTGAAGAAGTCCGCGGAGACCCCGAGTGTTCCCCTTCAGCCATTCTCCCCCAGTGAGTATCGAGAAGACTGGAATTTGGTGGATGACGAACATGTGGATTTCAGTGGCGATGGTTTATAAACTTTCATTCCTACCCCCCTTGGTTGTCTTGGTGGTTTAAACAGCCTTCGACACCCCGTTAGGTGTCTGATTTTGGATTATGTTTTGTTTCGTGTCCGCGGGATGTCCGCGTTAAAAACTCGGTTTATGGTCCTTTTGAATGGTGGCTCTTTTTGAACCAGGTCCAGTATTTCTTAGAGGACAGAATATTTGGAAACCTCGCCCACAGGGCGTCTTATATTTTCATTCGATGTTTCTTATTTATTCGGGCTTCCTTCTTGACAAATAAGGTCTTAAAAAAGACTATTCTTCCTTTAAGAAGCATCCTCACTGCTTTCGCCATCGGAAGTGTTTTCTCCCGAAGGTACGTAGCTGGCTTTGAAACGCGAGCCGCCCAGATATTTGAAAATGACGACCCCGCCTACGTGGACGCTTCTTGATCTTGTAAAGGAGCTCCAACCCTGGGTGAGCCAGAGCATGTAACACCCCGTCCCACATCGAATATCATAAGAATGTTGGGAGTGATTTATAAGTGATTCAAGCCCTACCTATGTCACAAGAGCTCTTCCTTGTCAGGCTCCAAGTGAGGACAACGGACCTGAGAGGGCTAGGTGGCATGGGCTGGCGCCTCTTAAGACCCCGGGTCTTACAGATGGTATCAGAGCCGACTTCGGGTCCGGAGGTACTTTGACAGTATGCTCGGGTACGCTCCACCCGGGGGCTATCCCTTGGGCCTGACAGGGTCGTCAGCGCTTTAAGTGGGGGAGATTGTAACACCCCGTCCCACATCGAATATCATAAGAATGTTGGGAGTGATTTATAAGTGATTCAAGCCCTACCTATGTCACAAGAGCTCTTCCTTGTCAGGCTCCAAGTGAGGACAACGGACCTGAGAGGGCTAGGTGGCATGGGTTGGCGCCTCTTAAGACCCCGGGTCTTACAGAGCACCCCTGCTTCATCCCTTTCTATCAGAACGCGTATGCCCCTCCTCCCAGGCCCATTGGTTAGGATTATTCTTTCAACACCTGGTAACCCATACTCTTCTTCGAAAAACGCCGGCAGGGGCTATAGTTGTCGGAGGGAATTATTAGTTGTGAATAAGAAACTGAGAGTTAATGGAGAGGTTTGAGGAATATTACCGTTCTTTGCAGGAAAGAAGCGTTTTGGATCCAACGGAGAAAATCTCTTGGGCGGCCATCGCCTGCTGTCATATTGTTTCTGGAGTTTTTGGTATTTTTCTGATAGAAAATGTCTTACGGGGATTCCCTGATATTAGCTTTTATAGAAGAGCTGACGGCCTTTGTTTCTCTATTTGTTAGATTTTTTCATTTAATGTTTCCACTGATTTTGTTTCTTTCAGAATCGCCCCTTCCCTAGGCCTCTAGGGAAAGAAGATTTGTCAATGAAGGAAGACAACCTTTATTTCTTTAAACAAGAAAAAACTTTTTATTGTTACAAGCTACATCGAGACTCACGGATTCATCTCTTTCGCTTTGGAGCCTCAGAGATTCCGTGGGCCGACGTGGGCTTCTGGTGGGACTTGATTTTGGGTGGGCCCATGTCTGTTGGGCCGAGCTTCTTTTGGTAGTCGGGGGTTGGATCTGGGTAGGACATGTACACCTCAAAGTGGGACTCCCCTTCGTAGACAAAGAGAAGCGAGCATCCCATGACTACTCGGTTAGAAAAAACAAAATTCGGCCACCCGTCGGCGAACCAGTAGGCCCCGTCCGCGTCCCTTTCAACATCGACTTCGAAATCTTGACAAGTGGTAGACCATAGATAAACGAGCTTGTGTGCTTCGTCTCCCAGTTGTTCGAACATTCGGGGCAATTGCAATGCCTGCAATTGTTCTTCCTTGGTGATGAAAAGGTTGAAAGCACGAGTGTTTCTGGAACTCATGTTGGAGTTCCTCCGAGGGAGAGACTTTTTTTTTTTTAGTTTTAGGAGGTCGGGTTATGCTGCTTTCTTCCTCTCTTTTTATGGTGCTCCGTTCACTAGAGTCGTCTGTGGCCAAGTGGTCTTTATGGTCAGTGACCCTTATCATACGTGGAGGTCCTCTGTTATCCACGTTCTCTTCTTCTGGTAGACCGGGACCCGCGCGTTTTGGAGAGATTTATTGTATGCTTCTTATCTCTCCCAAGGAAACGAGACCGCTATGCGCGAGGTATAAAAAGGTGCGGTCTTTGTTCGCGGTTCGAAAAGACCCTTCGATACGATTCGGCTCGGTGATGAGGGAAGGAGGTTTCTCTTATGAAAGAAACAAGGAATGGTCTCTCACTTGATTGTTGGAGAGGCACGATGTGTAATCTTCGTAGCCTGAGCCTGGATCGACCACGGAAACCTCGTATAAAACTACTCATCTTACTTCAGCAATTTGGAGGGTGGTCTCCGGTCGCTCATGCTCATCTTAATAATTATGGGCCGCTGATACTTATGGATTTCTTTTGCTACCTAATCATATTTCGTGTTTTTTTATAATATCTGAAAGGAGATCATTTATTACTCATCAGAGGTAACACGCATACAGTCTTTTTTAAAGATTCGATCCCTTCAAACCCGATACATTAAACTTAGAGAGGGTAACGTGATACATAAGATAGAATTTTAAGGGCATCTTGTTTCCACATTTCCCTCGCTGTCCGGGTTGACCACGTCGACTTCAAATATGGAGTCCCCCCTGTAGGTGAAGATCAGAGCCGATCCTACATTGACTCGGTTTGCTTGAGTGAAGCTGTGCCACCCCTGAGTTAACCAGAAAAGGCCATCGTCATCCCTTTCCACCTTTACCTCGTGTTCCTGATTGGAGCGGGACCAAAGCCTGGCTTGGGTGTGAGCATCCTCATCTATTAGGACATATACGAGTGGGAGTCGGAGTGTCCAAAGTTGTTCCTCTCTCATGATGACTCGACAGAATGCCCTTGGCGGTGTCCCTGGATTCATTCTGTTGATAAAGGATGTTTTATCACCCAAGGCATCTTAGCGTGTTTTATACTCATGGAGTAAAGTTTCGTCCTTGGTCTTATCGCCTTTTGAGAGAAAGTTTAGATTTTCTCCTTCCTTTCCCATCTCTTTACTAGTTTCGATGGTTTAAGGGGGATCACGGGTTCTCTTTCTCCCTGACTCATCGCGTCTTTTTATGGTGGCAGGTGTTGGTCTGCTCGAGGTGAGCTTTATGCGATACGCCTGTCCGCCATGCATGGCATGGGACAGAGGTGCCTTGACGGTTCCCGGGTTTCCTCAGGGCCCTTCTTCTGCGAATTGTTTTTTCGAGGTGGCGCCTGTGCAACCCGTGACCCCCGAGAATCCCTTTAAAATCGGGGTCCTCGAGCCTTTTCTTCTTTGCAAATCAGATCCTTCTAAAGATGTCGTCCTTCAGTCGAACGAACTGGGCGTTTTTTCATTCTCTGGACTTCCCGGAGCAGATGCACCGTCTGGTAGGTCCTTAATGGGGCTCAGTGTTCTTGTTAATCTTTTGCGGGCGAATTTGTCCTTATTTATTCAATTGATTTGTGTTCGAACAGCTGCTGCCTTCCCGTTTTGAAGTTGAATATGGCCCAGATCTTCCCGGACGCGTTCTGCTATCGTCGAGGATCATCCGTGATTTCCCTGTGACGGTGTACCGAGGCGATTACCGTGTGCCCTACTTGGGTTACGGGTGGAATCATTTTGCTTGTACGCACGACGTCGATATAGGATCCGCCATCACCTTTTTGCACAAGGGGAACGCGCGGTTCGAGGTTCATATATTATCCGCGGATGGAAACGAGGTTGACGCCGAGTGGCGGGAACCTCATCCTGAGGGACCTTTGCCTAATGGGACTCGGTTATGTGCGGATAGGACTCGCTTGGTTTCCGATCGTCCTAGGGACACTCCGTGAGTTAGTCTGGGTTCTTTCCCCCCCTCAGAGGGCTGATTCTGGGCCTTTTTTGGACTATCTTGCTGGTTTTGCTTGCCTTAGCCTTTCAGGAATTTCTGCTTTGTTTCTGTATCTCGGGGTTATTCCTTTCGAGTTTTAATGATTTCGCTTTTGACGATATTTGTGGTTTTGTCCAATATTTGGTCGGGGTCCGGGAGCCCAATGCGTCCACCGGTTGTCCGACGCGGAGTAAGCTCCAGCGTCATAGGACTTGAGTATAATCCGGGAGCCCAATGCGTCCACCAGTTGTCCGACGCGGAGCAAGCTCCAGCATCATAGGACTTCTGTATAATCCGGGAGCCTAATGCGTCCACCGGATGCCCGACGCGGAGCAAGCTCCAGCGTCATAGGACTTGAGTATAATCCGGGAGCTCAATGCGTCCACCGGATGCCCGACGCGGAGCAAGCTTCAGCGTCATAGGACTTGAGTATAACCCGGGAGCCCAATGCGTCCACCGGTTGTCCGACGCGGAGCAAGCTCCAGCGTCATAGGATTTCAGTATAATCCGGGAGCCCAATGCGTCCACCGGATGCCCGACGCGGAGCAAGCTCCAGCGTCATAAGACTTGAGTATAATCCGGGAGCTCAATGCGTCCACCGGTCGCCCGACGCGGAGCAAGCTCCAACGTCATAGGACTTGAGTATAATCCGGGAGCCCAATGCGTCCACCGGTTGTCCGACGCGGAGCAAGCTCTAGCGTCATAGGACTTCAGTATAATCCGGGAGCCCAATGCATCCACCGGTTGTCCGACACGGAACAAGCTCCAGCGTCATAGGACTTGAGTATAATCCGGGAGCCCAATGCGTCCACCGGATGTCTGACGCGGAGCAAGCTCCAGCGTCATAGGACTTCAGTATAATCCGGGAGCCCAATGCGTCCACTGGATGCCCGACGCGGAGCAAGCTCCAGCGTCATAGGACTTAAGTATAATCCGGGAGCCCAATGCGTCCACCGGTTATCCGACGCGGAGCAAGCTCCATGAGAGTTGTTATAGAAAATATAGAAAGCACCCACTAACCGCTTTATGTATTTACTAATAGCGGGGGTGACTGGATAAACTTCAAAATAACTGAAAATTACACATAGTACTTCTTCAAGTTTTCTGCGTTCCATATCTTCCGAAGAACAATACCCTCGGGGATTTGTAATTTGTATGCTCCAACATGGACACATTCAAAAGCTACATATGGCCCTTCCCATTTAGCGTCCAGCTTTCCACCTGAAAGAGCTAAGCGGAGGACCAGGTCTCCCTTTTCAAACCGTCGCCCCTGGAGATGCTGATCTCTATGTTTTTGGGTTTTCCTCTTGTACTCTCGAGCCTTGATTTCCGCAATCATCCGTCTATCTTCTCGGAGATGCATTTCAACTTTCAGAGCTTCATCATTGGCCTTGGATTCATAGGCCAGAACCCGCGCGGAGGGGATCAGCCGTTCGACCGGGATGACTGCATATGTCCCGAATACCAAAGCAAATGGCGACTCCCTGGTAGGAGTTTTTGATGAGGTTCGGTATGACCAGAGAACTAATGGGAGAAGTTCTGCCCACCGGCCTTTAGAGGTTTTCCCTAGCATCTTCCTGATTCCTTCTAAAACCTGACGATTCATAGTTTCTGCCCGTCCATTCGTTTGTGGGTGAGCCACCGATGAGAATTTTAACTTTATTCCGAGGCCCTCACAAAAATCTCTAATGTTTTCATAGTCGAACTGAGTTCCATGGTCCGTGATGATGGCTTCGGGAACTCCGAATCGGCACACCAGGTTCTTCCACAAGAACTTTCTAACCTTCTCCGCAGTGATCAAACCCATTGCCTCTGCTTCTACCCATTTGGTGAAATAGTCCACCAAGACCAGGACGTACATGAGCTGTCCGGGGGCCGTGGGGAAAGGACCAAGAATGTCCATCCCCCATAAAGCGAAAGGGCAGGCCCCGTAGATGCTTTGAAGCGGTTCGGCGGGCAAATTCTTCACATTTTCATGCCTTTGACAAGCGTCACAACTGCGCACGAAGCTCTGTACATCTGCTCTGACAGTGGGCCAGTAGTACCCCAGCCTCAAAACTTTTGAAGTTAGGGCTCTCCATCCTTGGTGATGAGCACAGACCCCCGCATGCAACTCTTTCGCGATGGTATGTCCTTCCCGGCTGGACACACACAACAAGTCTGGGAAGTTAAAGCCCTTTTTATATAACTTTCCTTCGCGGATTACGAATCGGGCTGCCCTGTTTGTTAACTTTTTGGCTTCCATTCTCTCAGGAGGAAGGATTCCCTTTCCCAGATATTCAGTAATTGGTGTCCGCCAATCTTCAGGGCCCTCGGTTTGGACGAAGTACACCTCTTGCAGGAGTCATGTCCTGGCCTCGTACTCCCCTTCTATTTGCTTTGCAATAATCTCGGAATCTGTGTACACCGTGACAGCCCGAACCCCGCGGGCCAGGGCTAGCTCCAGTCCTGCTATCAAAGCTTCATATTCTGCCTCATTGTTGGTGGCTTGGAAGTTCAACTGGTGAGCAAAGCAGAATTGGTCCCCCCCGGGAGAGGTCAGCACTATTCCTGCCCTACATCCGTCCGCGTTCACAGCTCCATCCACCCTTATTGACCAGCTGTTTTGTGCGTCGCAATCTCCATCCTCAAAACTGGTTTCGCAGATGAAATCGGCTAAGACTTGAGCTAACGCCGCCTTGCGTGGGATGTAGGCTATCTCAAACTCTGAGAGTTCAATGGACCATTTTGTCATCCGTCCTGAGAGACCAGGTGAGTGAAGAATCTGTCTTAGTGGTAAATCTGTCAAAACTTCAATTAGGTGATCCTGGAAATACGGGCGGAGCCTTCTAGCCGCAAACATCAAACTGAGGATTACTTTTTCCACTGGCTCATATCTGGTTTCAGCATCTTGTAATACCCGGCTTACATAGTAAACTGGGTATCGCCCTTCTCGAGTGACAACCGCGCTGATAGTAGTGGCTTTTACCGCCAGGTACAGCTGTAAGCTTTCAGACTTTTGTGGCTGCTGTAGAGTCGGGACATACTGCAGAAAAACTTTCAGCTCATCGAAAGCTTGCTGGAGTTCAGGTGTCCATTGTATCGGTCCCTTTTTCTTCAATAACGCGAAGAAAGGCAAGGACTTATCTGCCAGACAAGAACAGAAACGTCCTAGGTAATTGACCGCTCCGTTCAAAGATTGTACCTCTTTTATGGTCCGCGGAGGGCGCAGTTCCTGTATGCCCGTTATCTTTGCAGGGTTCACATCTATCCCCCTTTGGCTTACCATGAAACCCAGGAATTTTCCGGAGTCGACTCCGAAAACACACTTCTCGGCGTTCAAATTCAGCCCACCACGTCTCAAAAAATCGAAAGTCTCTTGTAGATCTGCCGCATGATTTTCCGCCTTCTTACTCCTAACTACAATGTCATCCACATAGATTAGATGGATACATTCCTGGCCAGCTGATCGCGGAATATCTTGTCTACAGTTCTCTGGAACGTGGCCCCGGCATTCCTCAAACCAAAAGGCATGACCTTGTAACGGAAAATTCCCTGATTGGTGATGAAGGTGGTTGCCCTTTGGTCTATTGGGTCTAATTTGATCTGATTATATCCGGAATATGCGTCCAAGAAACTTAATGCTTCGTTCCCAGCGGTGATGTCAACCAACTCATCTATCGAGGGCAACGGGTAGCTATCCTTGGGGCAGGCCTTGTTTAAGTCCGAGAAGTCGACACACATTCTCCACTTTCCGTTGGCTTTCTTAACTAGAACCACATTTGAGAGCCAGTCTGAATCTTCCGCTTCTTCAATGAACCCAGCCTCCAGCAACTTCTCTACTTCTTCTTTCGCTGCTCGGGACTTCTCCGGGGCCATCTTTCTCTTCTTTTGGGCTACAGGCCGTGCGTCATGACGGATTCTGAGGGTGTGGATTGCTATGGATGTGGGCACACCCAAAAGATCCTTCGAGACCATGCGAACACGTCCCAGGACTGTCGGATAATTTCTAGAACCCGTTCCTTCTCCCCTGCCCCGAGGGCTTGGCCCATGTAAATCCTTTCTTCGGTATTTTGGAAAGGCTGGTGAACGGTTCTTAGATCCGCGGTCGGAATCTCTCTTTCTGATGGCCGGACTTCAATTTTGCTTCTGATACGACTTCTTTGGTGACATTTGTTGCTTCGTTTTCTGCTGAAGGGTCTTCTTGTGTGCTCTTGACCTTACTCTGAGCAGTATCCTCGAGATACATGACTTCCTTCTTCTTTTTCAAGGAAGTCACATAACAACTCCGGCTTTCCGGTTGTTGACCGCACACTTCCCCTGTTTCCCCTCCGTGGACCGGGAATTTTGTTTTGAAGTGGTAGATCGACACAACCATCTGAAACTTGTAAAGCGACACCCTTCCCAGGAGTGCGTTGTAGGTAGTCGGAATCCGGACCACTGTGAAGGTGATGCTTTCCATTCTTCGGCGAGGTGAGGTGCCCAGAACCACCGTGAGTTCGATGGTGCCCGCCACGTGCACCTCATCCCCTGAAAAGGTGATCAACGTACCATGATAAGGCCTTAAAGCTGTTGCTGACACACCCAACTGGGAGAAAGCTTCCCATGAGAGTATGTCCACTGACGACCCTGTGTCTATGAAAACTCTTTTCACGGTTTTAGTGGCGATCTGAGCGTGGATCACCAGGGGGTCCGCGTGTGGCATGCGGACTTCACCTGCGTATGCTGAGGTGAAAATTATCTCTGGATGTGGTTGTAAAGCGATCTTTTGGCTAGCGGTGGACGGAGGCTGTCTTGCCTCTCTTTCATAATTCTTTCTCTCTTACCGACTTATTCCTGAGATCGACGATCCTCCTGCCAAAGTGTCGATAAAACCTTCTGGCTCTGGGATTCGGTTGACCCGTGATCCTTCTGGGCGTGGGGCCTAGTTGACTGATACTTGTGCAGGTTGGCCCTGCCCTCTTTGACCACCTCTCCACCAACGTCCCCTCCCCCTACCCCTGTTCACCGGGGGGTAATGTTGTTGCTCATCCCTTTCCCGAGGGGTTTCGAACCTTGAGGCCCGTCGGTGACTTCCTCTATCATCCGCGTGGCCTCTATCGTTGCGATTCTAAGCCTGCTAGTGACGTGGGGGGTTGTCGCGATGCTCATTCTTCCTTGGAGGAGAGATTAGCTCCTTCTTATGGCGTATCTCTCGATCATATTCCCGATACCCAGCGTCCGGATTCTCTCGTTCACGGTTGAAATGGACTTCGTCCTATCGGGACGCGTGCATGTTGTCCGCGGAGTAGTTCCTCCTTGGTTTCATCACTCCTTTGTCCTTCCAAAATTTTCCTGCTACCTTCCCTAGGAAACCTCGCGGGCCCTCGTTAGCCCTTGAACTAGAAGCCACGTCTTCTTCTGCTTCAATCTGAGCTGATACCAAATTCCTTAACGTGTCATAGTCTTTTGGTTTTTTCCTGAAAAGCCGAGTCTTGAACCCGCCTTCCGCTATATTCCCCATCAGGATTATGACCGCCGATTCATGATTGAAGTTGGGAATTTGCACCACCACAGAGGTAAATCGTGCGAAGAACTGCCCAAGAGTCTCGTTTGGTCCCTGTCTGATTGAGTTGAGATCCAGCATGGTCTTTTTCCGAGACTGCGAGCTTCCAAAATGGGACTTGAAGACCTGAGAAAGCTGAGCAAAGCTAGCGATCGAGTTCTGTGGTAAGTTGGTAAACCGAGTTAGGGCAATGCCGGTCAGAGTTGATGAGAAAGTGCGGCACAGCATCGCATCATTATACTCATTGATTCCCATCGCAGTTGTGAAGTGGCACATGTGATCGTCAGGGTCGGAGGTGCCATCATACTTCATCAGATTGGTGTCTCTCCATCGCTTTGGTACCGGTGCTAGGCAAACCTCGGTGGTGAACACTAAGGGAACGAAATCCATCCTCTTCTCATTCTCACGGGGAGAGCCCGTCCGGGTGGATGTGGAAATGTCGGATGAATGTTCGCCCCTGTGGTGCTTATGCGCACATCTATCTTCGCCCCGACGGTGAGAACCAAAATCATCAGAGAATCTGGGCTGGTGATAGTCTTGATAAGTATTTCCATATAGATTTTGAGGAAAAACGTTGTAAGGGTTCCCCTGCTGGAACGACTGGTATCCGTCACACCCATAGAAGAAACCTTGTCCCGGATTCGGAGGCGGGAAGTAATGTTCCTCTTGCATGAAGTAGCCCTGACCCATCTGTAGAGGGACGTATGGTGAGAAGACCGGAGTCTCAGGCGCGCTGTTCTGACCCGGGGAATTCACATGCAAATCAGACTCCTGGAATCCTCCGTGGTCATGACTCATCGTCCCATGAGAGGCGCCTCCCATGCTTTCACTCATTTTCTACCTGTCCATACAAAAGTCATTGGTTAATGACAATGTTCTAACTTATATCTTATTACTTAAAATCGGGAACCCCTCAGGGTGAGAGGTTTCCCACAGACGGCGCCAATGACGAAGCCGTAAAAGAAAAAGTGTATCGCACCCCACATTCCCATGGGGGGATATGCCACGTACTCCCTCTTATGGAAGGTTGGAAATACGGACTTACTTGAAGCCCCCTTCCCACTGTAATTATCGCCTGATGAAGGCAATAAAAGGGAAAAGGACTTTTACCTGAGCCGTATTAACCCAGAGGAAATGATGACGGTCTTATCCGTTACCTAAGATCCTCACTACTTGCGAGGATCTCACGACCGGTGTCGCCGAGCCTTTCGAAAAGGCTCGCATCCTTTATACTAATTCGGGTTCATCAAGTGACCTAATGGTATAGTAGATTTGCCAGTTCATTGTAGTAAAGATCGAGGGCAAAATAAAACTATGCGCTCCCTGGCTCCTTGGACTGCTATCCCACTACTTGTCCCGGATTCGCTGCCGTTCTTGGATCTTTGGTTGTCCGCGGACGGGCGATGGATGGAAAAGACAAGGAGAGAGCCCTGACGTAACTGTTTCCCTCTCTTCCTCCCTTGGAACCTGTGTCTCCTCTCTGTTGTTTCCAAAAAATCCTTTCTTCAGTATCCTTTCTCCCTTTTATAGTGTACCGCTCCGTCTACCTGATGAGGGGGAAGTTCCATCCTTTTGGCCACTTGTTGATACCTGGTTGCCACGTGTCTTGGAGAGAAGATGCACTTGGATGGGGGGAATGTGCGCCACCTGTCCCTCTTATGCATGCCATTCTCGTCCGCGGATCATTGGTCGTTGTGCTGTTTTTTAGATTCTATTTCCGCCAACCTTTTTTAGCCCTCTTTAATTGTTTCCTTAATTCGTTATCTTTTGGGCATCATCAATGACGATAAACAAGGACGCTTATCGGGAGGCAACCCGAGGTAAGTTTTCCCAAATTAGTTATTTCAATTCCTAGTTAGTTAATTAGTTTTGTTGTTTAATAAATTAGGAATTTCCTAATTATTTTATATGGTAGATAAATGCTTTCGGATATTTTGAGCTAACCATGTAGAGAGAAGGGAACAAGATCGAAGAATAGAGATTCTAGGCAGAATTCGCTGCCAGCGAATCATGATTCGCTACCAGCGAGTCTAGCCGCTCAGACGACATAGGAGCTGATTTCTTCCGCTGATAGCGAACCAAGACTCGCTGACAGCGAATCCAGCAGTGATGCTCAGTCTTCATTCTTTGTCGTCGCAGCCCATCATATTCATTCTTCGTCATCTTCTTTCATCCATGCTCGTGGTTCGTTAGTCTTCATTGTAGTTGTTCTTCATCATTCTTCTTCCAAGCTTCATTATCTTTGCCATCGAAATTTTTCCACAATGTGAGTTATTCTTTGCCCCTCTTTTTCTCATATTTTTATGACTTGTTGTCTTTGATTTTCATTGAGGACAATGAAGAGTTTAAGTGTGGGGGAGGCTTGCATTCATAGATTCATGCATTCATGTTTATTTTGTCGTTATTTTATTCATCGATTCATGTTTTTTTTCCGTTATTTTATTGCATTAGAAAATGAAAAAAAAATGAAAAAAAAATCCAAAAAGATCATGCATTGCATGTATGTTTTATTCAAATACCCATCTTGCCTTAGTTTGTCCTCTATTTTATTTTTATGAGTTTGACTATATATGTTCCATAATATGATTGAATTGCCTAGCCTTGTCAAATACTTGAAATGATTTTTTATGGGAGCATGACTTATTAGTTCAATTGAGCAAGTATGATTCTTATTGGCATTATTGAAATCCAACAAAAATTTGTCCTAGTGAGAATTTTTGGCCTTATAGGGATTTTCATCATATTTATTCCCTTTTGCTTTCTTGTGTGACATTATAATCTCCTTATGCACTTACCGCTTGAGATTGACATATTTATCTATATTTGAGGCCGAATTTATATGTCTATTGCTTATGAGTTTCAAATGATAGAGGCATGATTTTCTTAGCCATATTATTATCCATATCCACCCTACATATGTATCCTTTGCTTGTACCCAAATTTGAGCCTTAGCATTTTCTTTGAAGCTCCACAAAATTTATCCTTAGCCGATGATAAGCCTTACCCTATCCGGGAATTGGGATTAAAGTTGGTAAATGATTGATCTAGTTGAGTGGAAAAGAAAATATTGTTAAGAGAGTTACAAGTTTTGGATTATTCTGTAATTTTGGTTTTATTCCTCGCATTGTGCATTATTGTATTTTTGTCTCTAGAAGAAAAATCGAGAAAAAAAAAGAAAAAAGTGAAAGAAAAAAAAAAGAATAAGAGTCTTTTATTTTATTATGTATGTGAGAGTTGGAAAAAATGTATGGTTGAGAGAAAGTTCTTTTGTTGAGTGTTTTGAGAGTTAAAATTTGAGTTATTTTGGTTTTGGAAGTATTTGGTTTTTTTGTGTTCTTCCGGTTGTTCTTAGGGATCCCTTTTTCCCGGATTTTTAGCACCACAAGCCTAAATATTTCCCTACCTTAAATTCTGTACCAAGCCTCATTACAACCTTGATAAAAGACATCTTGATGTTTCTTATGAGTGATGGCATTCATGGTGGAGAATATGTGATATATGTGTCAATTTCTATGTAGTTTTTTGCATTTTGGATTGAGTTGAGAGATACATTGTTAAGCCTAAACACATGAAAGTGAGAGAGTAAACACATGATCCCGGTGAGGTTGGACTAGAAGTGCCTTTGACTTTGAATCGCTCATATACTTGCTAGGATGTTAGCTTTCATGCTCATGACTTCTACCCTTTGATGTTGCTTTTGACAAGGTTAGTGCTTGAAGAACATAGTTGTGGTATGTTGGTTTTGCTCTTCTTTATTTTGCATTGCTTGAGGACAAGCAAAAGGTTAAGTGTGGGGGAGTTTGATAATGCACATTTCCAATTGGCATTATAGGGTAGTTTAGATGCATTTTCATTGTAGAATATGCATGTTTTGTGTCAATTTAGATTAAACTCTTTTCGTGGCAAAGTTCAGAATCTATGCTATTTCGGTTGAATTGTGCAGAATCTTAGATCCGACATGGTGGAAAGCAAAGGAAAGGTGAACAACATGTCCAAGTGAAGTCAAGAAAGCAAGCTAAGGAAAGAAAGAAAAGAGGTAAGAAAGAACGATGGAAGAATGAAGAGAAAACAAGCTTCTGGGCATCTGTCGCTGCCAGCGAATGGAATCTCGCTTCCAGCGAGTGGAGTCAACGAAGAGTATGCCTAGGAGCCAGCACGTCTCACTGCCAGCGAATGGAATCTCGCTTCCAGCAAGTCGAGTCAGCGGCAGCATGTCCAGGAGCCAGCACGTCTCGCTGCCATCGAATGGAGTTCGCTGCCAGCGAGTCGAGTCAGCTCGGGAGCCAGCGAGTCGAGACAGCATCCGCTACCAGTGACTTGACTTGCTGCAGCGCCGCGGAAAGTCTCGCTGCTAGCGGGGTGCACCAGGACGAAGCCCCGAAGATCACTCGCTCCAGCGGAGGTCCGGACTCGCGCCAGCGGAAGGGAGCTCTCGCCGCAGCGGCTGGGTACACTCACGGAAGCGAAAATGATGGAATCGAAGAGTATTGGAAAATATTCTAAGGCATGGACATTCGCTGCCAGCGAGTGTGGTAGCGAGGTGCTAGCGAAAATCCAACAGGAGCTTGATTGAGGCCATTCGCTGCTAGCAGAAATTTTCGCTGCCAGCGGAATTTGACGTTGGACTAAACATGGAAGGTCTATCTTCTATCTAGTTTGTTTAGGAAGTTTCTATCTAGTTTATCTATCTTTTTCCTTATTTATTAAAGACTTTAGGCTTATAAATAGGATGTTTAGAGTTAGTTTTCAATGGATGGATTCAAGTAGAGAAATCACCCTTAAAGAGAAGAAAGCTTAGGTAAGCCATGTTTGGCTAATTTTCTAGTTTTCGCCTACATTTTCGAGACTTGGTTGGTGGTTTGTGAGTTTCTAATATAAGTTATTTTTCCTCTATAATTCTTTCAACTTCTTTATGTGATATTGATTATGTTATTGATGTTATCTTGATTAGCTACCTTGATAATATTGATTTCATGCTAGGATTTAATACTTTCGTATTTGTGTTATTTCCGTAGTAGCACGCATAAGATTGTGGATTCCGTGTTTGAAGCATGATTATGTAGGGAGTTGACATATATCTTAAACATTGATTTACCGTGTTTAATTGGTGTTATTTATATGCTCAAGTTCTTGGGACTATTTGCTATCTCTTTGTTAAATCTTGACCGTGTTAAGGTTGCATTGAGGTGTAAGGGATTAATTGGACTCGTAGGACTTTTAATCTATTTAAACCAAGACGGGAGGAATTCGTAGGAAAAGATAATAACTTGAAAAAGATTCGATGATCAATAAAACCAACCAAAGTCGAGAACTTGTAGGTGGAAACCCTTTTCTTCTATCCTTTATTTGCTTTTGTCAATATTATTTTCTTTTATTTTCATTTATAAAAATCTTATCTTTTATATTGATAAATACACAATATTTAGAAATACTTGATTCTCTTGGGTTCGACCCCATGCTTGCATACTATACTAGTTTGTTTGTTTGGGATTTATTTTTGGCAAGATGAATCAACGACTTTCCCTCCGTCAGTGTGCAAGGCGCAAGTTTGCTCTTGTACACCAAGCTACATTTTAGAAAAAAAGTGAAAGGAAAAAAAAGGGTTTCATCGGGTTTATTTATATTTATTTAATATATTTATTCATTTTCCTGATAGACTTTAATTAACCACCCGAAAGGGTTATCCAATATCCCAAAAAGGTTTGACCACAATCCCGTTAAGGTTTAACAAATCCCGATAGGGTATGGAAAAAAATATCAATATTAATATATAATAATAATTCCTTGGACTTTCGTCTTGGTTCCGGGATTCATGTTCACAAATTTTCGTCGGATGGTTGGTGTTCCCTGTTTTTGCCCGTATTTTGCCTAGTTTTTCGGTGTCGGGTCGCTACCTTGTTTGGTCACGTTTAGTTTCGAGTTGGGTTGCAGTATCGGACATCCTGTTTGATCGAGAGGATCGTGGTTGTGTTCGTGGTCTTCGAAGATCCTTCATTTACGTGGGGGCAACGTCGGTGATCCATACTTCATTAGGATTTGCTTTTTCCGTTGGTGGGTTACTGTTCTTCACCTTCTCGGCGTCGAGACACCGTGTGAGTCGTCGTAGTCCGGGTGTTCTCGGCATTCGTGGCTCTTCTTGGATCTTCATCGACTCCTCTATTGGTGGACGACTTTTATGGGTTGTTACGGTTTCTCTTTCATCTCTGTTGATTTGTGCTACTTGCATGTTGTATGTTGACAGTTTATCCGTTTGCCGATTCGTCGGCCTATCGAGTTTCAGGCTTGTCTGAACTCGAATTCTTATCTAATAAAAAAAAAGAGTAAATGTTCATTTTTTTACGTTTTTACCCTTCCTTCCTCATCACTAACCATTCCTCCTTTCCCCCTTTTACCATTTCGATCAATGCCTAAATTTGATGGCATTTTTTTGGTGACATCTGTGTATATTTTTTCGATGACAGTCGTTTGTGATCATTATTTTAGTGACAACTGACTTTTTTGGTGACATTTAATGAAATTTTTTTCTAGTACTAGTGAACACTATCACCAACCCATTGTCATCAATTACAGAACATTGTCATCAACTACAAAACATTGTCACCAACTTTTTGTCACCTGCTATAAAATATTATTACCACCAATTTTCACTAACTACATACTATCACCAACTACAAAATATTGTCATTAACCTATTGTCAACAACTACGAAACATTGTCATCAAATTATTTTCACCAACTTATTGTCATCAACAAGTGAACATTGTCACCAAACATTGTCACAAACCAATTGTTACCATCTACAAAACATTGATACCAATCTATTATCCCTAAACATTATCACCACCCCTATTGTCACCAACCTTCTTTAGTAATTTGTTGCCACCAACAATAAAATAGTGTCATCAAACTATTGTCACCAACTACAGAACATTGTTATCAAAAGCTATAGAGATCATATCAACTATTTTCTGTTGTGCAACAAGAATCTTCTGCACTCTCTTGTTCTGCATCTCCATCATGTACCTCTCTATCTCTCTCAAGGCTTCCATCTTCTTTCTCTCCAGCCTCATGAACCTCTTTGAACACTCCGACCCTCATTTGTGCAACTAGTTCAATCCGACGTGAGGCGTAGATGAAGAGGGCGGTTGAACACGAAGAAGATGAAGGGGATGAAGGCGCTGAAGGGGGAAGATCAAAATCAAAATTGTTTCTCGAAGTTGCAACATTTTCAAAATTAAACGAGAAGATCAAAATCAGCACAACAATCAGCAAATGGAACAACTTAAATCCCAAAATTGATCATAAGCAATTACCGATGTGAACCAATCCCGTGAGCGGCGCCACTGGGGAGTCAACAATGACCTGGAGATTCGCCGGGCAGGATCCCTTGTTGACCTCGAGGAAGACAAAGCCCAGTGATAACCTTCTGGCCGACGATAATCTTTTTGCCGGCTAGCCCGGCGCCGCCGTCAGGGTGGGAGAGGATGGAGCGGATGGGGACACGCTGGGAGAAGGCGGATTTCTGGACGGTGCCAGAGGAAGAGTTGATGCTGATGGTGGCCATTTCTGTGGCCGGCTGCGGAAGCATGTGGCCTTCCAGCATGGTTGAGCTCGAGATAGGTTTAGGCGAAGAGGATGAAGAGAGAAAGGGATTGGAAGGCTGGAAGCCATAGATCTGAAGAAAATGGGGGAAAGGGGTGAGTTAAGGGGAGAAAATTAAAACAGGGTTATTTTGGGTATTATGAAATTATTATAGACACTTACTTAATTACAAAACAAAAATGGACATTTACCTAAATGTCCATTTTAATGACTAGGTAGCCCGATCCAGTTTATTTGTAAGTCCCGATTTTAATCTGATTGTTAAGCTCGGAAGTATATAACATTGAGTTATAGTTAGCGGGCTTATGTATTGAGCTAAATGGTCTAAGTAGGCTAATAGGTTGTGATGAGCCCACAAGTGAGTGTAAGCCTATAATAGGCTAATTGTAATTCATGGATAGATATCATAATATGTACAACTCTTTGACCGCTCCTTCTATCTTCCTCTTCTCAGACCTCTCTCATTCCCTTTGAACTTCTCTTTCCCTTCTTACCTCTATCATCCATTAAAGCTAAGGCTTCTGCTATCTGACCTTCGGGTCTTGACAAATTCGTATTAGAGCCAGATTCTTAGTTCCACAATTTTGATTTTGAATTTCCGTCTCCATTAGACCACCGCAACCCTGAAATCGGTTAACAACGATGATAGCTATGACGACCGATCAAACGATTCTCATCAAGATCCACCTAGAGTTCTACTCAATCTCTTATGAAGTATTAGAACGAGTGTTTGCTCCATTTGGGGTAATCGAATACATTGAAGTATTTTGCCTTAGATAGGAGTTTCCTTCAAAGATTCGCTTCAAGAGCCAGGATTCCGCCATTGAAGCATTTGAGTCCCTAAATCAAAGGAACATCTATGATAGGTGTTATAAGTTAGAGTTGTTCTTGGAGAATTCGCTAAATTCTTCTTCATCCTAAAATCAAGGAGGTGCGGCTTCGTAAGAAATTGAGGTATCAAACCCACCAGTCGACGAGACCTCAAACAACCAAGAAATTATGAAATCGAGTACTGAAATCGTCAATAGACCGTGTGAAGTTGGCAAGAGTTTAAAGACTCGGTTGTGGACGTGAATCAGATAGACGCCCGGCTAGAAGAAGAGGAGGAATTGAAAAATTCCCAAGAAACGATCAAAGCCTCAAGTCTAGAATTCGTATATAAGGGATGTGGCTAGTTAGAGTTGTTTCTGGCATCCTAGTTCAATGATCAACTGAGTAAAATCTAAGGGTCGGCCGAAGGAATTGAACTCCTCCTGATGGTTTTGACAACACAAGAAAACGATGAGCGATCGAGTAAGGGTGAAGCTTCGACCGAAGATCTCATTGTCGATGAATCAACAGATCCTATCGAGGTCGAAGAGATTACAAGTCCGAGCAAAGAACTGAGGCAAGAAACTATGGTAATTCTTAAGTCCTGTGAGAATATAAATTGTGATGGTGCATTCTAGGAATTAGTTCAATAACTGATTGAATTGATTGCAATTAGATTAACTAATTTCAAGGAGATAAGTTGGATTGATTTTAGATTGAAATCATTCGATTGTGCTCTTAAGGCATATAAGGTGTTGGTGAAACCGCCTAAAAGAAAATTCAAGTTGGTTACAAAGTTAGTAGTTGGGGATCACTATGCATATTCTGGTAGTTTCAATTTTCTGATAGGGGGAAATGTGGTATTGAGCTAGTATGGATGGCAGGGACTATTGAGATTTTTGACCCGGGAATAGCTACATGATGTTGTAACGGGAGCATGTATACTTCTTTGCAAAGCACTCATGGGTCCTTTTTTGGGAGTTTTTGGTGGATTTCATCCTGAGAAAGATTAAAGGCATGCTATTGGTTTTCAACCCCAGTGGACTTCTTCGTGAAAATGATTAAAGGCATGATTTGTTGAACACTTTTGCGATTGAAAAGCAAGAGCATGTCAATGCAATTGCTGGTGTGGGGAAGCACTTAAATGGTGTAGTGGTTGAAGTGGCTTAATTGGGGCAAATTTAGAAGAAAAGCTACTGCTGATTGATTTTTGTTACTGCCTGTTTGAAAGGGGGTTTGAAGGATGTGGTTGATTTTAGTTTTTTTTTATCCAGACATACGCCCCAAGGGAAAAAATTGTTATCAAATCAATTCTCAATGTGTAGCCTTGGAATAAATTCAGCTTGAGAGCCATGTAGGGCTGGGCAAAATTTGGATCAGATCGGAATAGGATCGAGACTAAACCGAAAATTACGGTCTTTGGATCGGATCGGGATATTACGGTCCAGTCCACAGTCCAAAAAAACTTATTTTTAGTTTTCGGTCCAAACTCGAGACCAAACCGGAATTAGACCGGATTTCACATCATTTAAAAAAAAGGAAAGAGGAAGTGAGGCTTGACCTGAGAAGCGTGCCCTTTTTTGTACTGTTCGAGTTTCACTCGGCCTCACACTCTCACCTCGCCGCCTCTCACAATCTCACATCTCACTTAGCCTCTCCTTCACTTCGGTCGCTCGACACCAATAGCCACCAGCAGCCCCTGTGCTCCTTCACTCCATGCTCATTCCCTCTCTCTCAAACGACGCCAGTAAGTGAGTAAGTACCCAATTTCTACTTTAATCTTTAACCCCAAACAAAGAAAAAAGTAAAAGCGTTCTCGTATTAGAGGCTTATACAACCTTGCACCTAACCCCAAAATTAATTGAGAAAACAAATACTCATAGAATATAGAAAATTAAAGAATAAAGAAAATCAATTTCCAGAGGCTTGCGCCGAACGAGAGAGATGGATGGGAGTGACTTACCAATTCTCATACCAGAGGCTTATTTGGGACTGCTGTGTCTTAATTTTTTTTTAAACAATGAGGCTGCATAATTGGTCCAACGGGTCTTTCCGGTCCGCGGACCGGAAAACCCGGGATCATATTTCTCGGTCCCGGTCCGATCTGCGGTCTATGTCCCTGAAAATTCAGGTCCGTCCAATCTGGTCCAGACCAGAAGCCCAGCCCTAAAGCCATGATACAATATTGAAATAAATTGCAGGAGCTAGTAGTTGTGAAGTACTCCCGCTTCGTTCATGTGGAAGTTGTTGGCAAACATCATCACTATAACATTTTGTCACTTGTAGGGTAGTGGTTAGAGTTGCTGGTGATTCAGATAATTATGTTCATTTCCATTGTTCACTAATTGAGGCTTAAGGACAAGCCTTTTGTACTGGTGGGTATTATTAAGCCTAGGAGTGTATGCATTGGGCTGATAATTAGTGGGATGATGTATTGGGCTAAATGTCAAAGTGGGCTAATAGCTAGGTTGCACTGAGTCCATAAGTGAGTGTAAGCCTATAAAAGGATAATTGTAATTAATTGATAGATATCAAAATACGTACAACTCTTTGACTTCTCCTTTTATCTTTCTCTTCTATGACCTCACTCATTCTCTCTGGACTTCTCTTTCCCTTCTTACCTCTATCCTCCATTGAAGTTTAAACTTCTGCTATCCAACCTTCGGGTCCTAACACTGATCTTGTTTATTTAGGTTAGGGTTCATTACATTTTTTTACAGTATGCAAATATTTGTTAGATGCTACACAACCCGTAGCATATTACCAGGATCATCCTTAAGGATGATGAAATTCCTTATTAATATGATATGTACGCCTATTATAAATTATTCATTTTCTGGCTATGTAATCAGCGACTTTGTTAGCTTTCCTAAGACAATGCTTAAATTGGATATTATCAAAAGCACTAGCCATATGATGAATCTTGCCTACTTGATGGAAGATTTCCCAGGGAGTGTCTCGATCTCTTCTGATTGCGTTGATTACTGTTTGATTGTCGTCTTCAATGATCACATTTCTTATACCTTTCATAATTGTCTGCTGCATTCCTAGGATGACCGCTTCTGCCTCAGTCTGTAAGATCAACCCTTTTGATGTATTTTTGAAGAATACATCTAGAATGTTACTTTCAGAGTCTCTAATGACTCCCCCCCCCCCCCCCCCCCTCACCTGACAAGAGCCTATGGGCTTAACCAAGCCATCTAATTAATTTTATAGATAGAGCTCGAAGGTTTGATCCATTTGGTTCTACTTCTTTTGGTCTGGGCTACTTTTGTGATTGGGTCCATCTCAAAATTCCAATTATTAATATTTGTGGTGATATGTGAGCTAGAATTACTAGAGGGGGAATGGGTTTCTTTTTGAAGATATAGTTATTTCCGACTTCCCAAATAGCTTGCCATATAAAACCTAAATCTTGGATTTTATCTTTACCTTTGTCCATCATCATAAGATCATGTATATCTAGGTTAATTTTGGCTAGGTTGAGGAGATTTTTGCCATTTATAATTTCATATTGTACTATCACCCTTTTAACAAAGTTACAGTTGAGAAGTAAATGTGTAGAATCCTCATTCTAGGAGGAACAAAGGGAACATTGGGTTGGAACTCTATTGAAATATTTATTTAGTCTTTGTGTAGTCGGGAATCCATCCACTTAAATTTTCCAAAGAAGGTTCTTAATTCTTGGTGGTAAGTTAGTTTTCCAAATCCATTTGATGCCATTGCTTATTTGGAGCATTATTCATATTGCTTAGAGCTTTTGTTGATTTTTTTTGAGAAAATACCATTCTGTTCAAGTTTCCAAATTAGTTTGTCTTGGGTGTCCCATGACGGAACTTGAATTTGCTTTATTTGATCTATGATATTATTTGGGAATAGTTTTTGGATGAGAGGCATATTCCACTGCTTTTGATTGTTTAAGAGATGAGCTACTTTCATGTTTGGATCTTCCAAATTTTGGAAATGATCTAGAGCTATATCTTTTAACCAAGGATCTTTCCAAACATTTATTTGCTTACCATTTCCTATTATCCAGTGAAGGCCTTTGTCGAATTTTTTCCTTAGGGATAAAAGGCCTCCCAAATTGCCATTATGTGTTTTGATTGTCTCTTTCATTTATGTTTGATGATTGAAGATATTTTTTTCTAATAATTTTAGCCCACATACTATTATGGTCAGTGTGGATTTTCCAAAGAAGTTTCATTTGTAGTCCTTCATTTAGACATTCTGTTTTTCTGATTCCAAGTCCTCCTTCGTGTTTTGGTTTACATATAGCATCCCAACTAATTAAAGGAGTGTATCTTTCATATTGTAATATTCTAGAAGAAGTTTTTATTTATTTGATCTATTTGGTGGAGAACCCTTTTTGGTAATAATAAATTTTGCATAAGGTAGTTAGTTTTTTAGCTTAAGTTTGATTGTATTAAAGTAATTCTACCTGCTTGAGATATAGATGAAGATTTCCATTTTGATAGTTGTTTCCTCGGGTTTTGAATGACATCATCAAAGTCACAATTTTTAATTCTGCCATTAACCAGGGGAATACCCAGATATTTTTCTATGGATTTGGATTTAGGAATCCTCATTTGGAGAGCTAGATTCTTTGCAAGGTGATGGACGGTTTTTAGTCGCGTAAACCGTATCAAAATAAACTCAAACCTATAACTAGTATAGCAATAAGTAAGAGGTCGATCCCACAGAGAAACAAGTATTTCTGATCAATGTGTATCTATCAATTTGTAGAAAGGGGGGGTTTTGGTTGATTGAGATTAGAAAGAAAACAAAATAAACTATAAACAAGTTGATGCAAAACAATTCAGAGAAGATCGCCCTACGTACAACTATCCACTTTATTTGGTTGAATTGATATTATAACTTCCTCTTGTCCTTTTAGTCTTCCTATGAATGCCCTTGTCCCAACCTAATATAGTTACTAGTCCAATCAGTCCTAGAAACCCTTATCAATCGAACAGTCCCTAAAGAAGGATTTAACCCAATTGATAGCTTTAAGTTAAGAGATTAGTCAAGGTATTTGCAGTCCCTAAAGAGGGATTTAACAACACATCCAACTTCCTACTTATCCAATTAGTTCAATCAGCCCTAAAGGGACAAGTTTGCTACTTGGGTTAAGGTTCACAATCAGGAATCTACAGAACCCTAGCAATTGAATTGATCTAACAAGTTGGCCAGACAATAAAGAACAAAACAATCAATCAATAAGCACAAAGAAGTTGAAGCATTCAAATATAAGAAATAAGGAACAAGATTCAGAAACTCACAATCAATCCAAATAAAGCTTCAAATTGCAAGTAGAACGAAGAGAGTTTACTCACCCATAGCGAACATCCCTCTAAATCTCCAACTAAAATCGTTTTGAATCCTAATCTAATGAATGAATGGAAAACGCGTCCAAGTCGGCCTCCCCAAAGACAAGATAGATAAATAGGGTTTAGATAGATAAAACTGTCGCCGAACGCAAAACGCATCGCTTTGGGAAAATGCAGCGGCCGCGTCATGGAAGCTGCGCCCGCTGCTTCATTGATGTGCGGCAGCCGCTGCAATGGTCTTTTACGAAAAATGTACTTTGAATCGGCTCTCGACGTCAACAGAAAAGTTGTAGCTCTCTGAAAGAGCTTTCCAACACATGGTCATAATAGTTGATCGGACAATCGAGGCCTCCAGAAAGTGCAAAACAAGTTCAGCATGTCTGGCGACAACTTCTGCAGACTTGTTCTTCGTTTAGGCTCGCTTCTTCTTCTCAAGACCTCTTCAGATCTTCATTTAAGCTTCTTCGATCAACTAGACTTCCTCATCTTAATGCATCATCAACCCATTTCTCCTTCTCGGATCCACAGTTACCTTAAATATTCAATAAAAACGTGTAGATTCCGACTACACCAACATAGAGAGCAAATATGCAAATTCTACTTAAATCATGCATGATATGCATCTTAACTAAAGCTAAATGCAACATATTATGCTTACCTAAATGCATGCTATCACAAGGGAAGGATTTAGTTTTTTCGAGAATTGAATAGAACTTTTAGCACAATTAATTGTTAAGCCTGATCGATTGGAGAAATCATTTAGTATATTTTGAATAGTATTAAGACTAATTTGAGACGCTTTCGCAAAGATGATGGTATCATCCGCAAAGGTTAAAAACGGGACATGAGTTCCATTTTTAGTAAGTTTGATACCGATGAGGGCATCATCCCTTAGGGCTTCCAGGTGTAGTTCTCTTGCTAGATTTTCCATTACTATTACGAAGATATAGAGGGCAGTGGGTCACCTTGTCTTATACCTTTATTTGGGTTGAATTGTTTTCCTGCTGTATTATTTACTAGCACCGAGAATGTTGTAGTTTTTAGACATTTCATTACCCAGTTAACCCAGGTTGTATGAAAACCTAGTTTAAGCAGGGTAGCTTCTATGAATGATCAGTTGATCTTGTCACAGACTTTTTCCATATCTATTTTAAAAGTCATCCATCATTTTTTTTCCTTTCTGCTTATTGAAAGAGTGAAATACTTCATGGGCTATTAAGATATTGTCTTGAATCGATCTTCCTTCAACAAAAGCCCATTGGAAAAGACTTATTAGTTTCGAAAGGATCGATTTTAATCTATTTGCTATAATTTTAGTTATTACTTTGTATATAGTATTACAGAGACTAATTGGCCCATTGGGGTTCATTAAATTAGTTTATCCTTTTAATAAAGTAAGAATTGATCTATGATCAAATCATGAATTCTACGCATCCTATAACATTACAACCAACCTTTATTTAATTTAAGTTGCATACATTAAATAATGAAATTAAGTTAGGGTTTATTCATTGAAATAAATTCTTATTACTTAAATTGAAATTAAATAGGTAAAACTAATTCAAATAATCCAAACTTTTGTGGGGTGTGCAAGTAGCACCATGAACTTTACAAAGTGACAAAAATAACCCAAACTCTTACTACTACGTGCTTATATCACCACCAATGTCTTTTTTAAAATAAAAAATAACACCTCACTTTTATTTTTATTTTTTTCGAAGCAAGTTAAGAGTTAGGGAGGCTCCCGACAAGCCAGGGGCCTTCCTAGAGCGTCCAGACGGACAAGATCAGCCAGCAGATGGTCCGATGAGCAGCTATCATCGACAGGAAATTCGTAAGCAAGACGAGCAATCCTGTCTGCCACAGCATTTGATTCCCTGAAGATATGACGAATAACAACATTAGTAAAGTATGATAGATCAACCCTCGTATCTGATTGTAGCAGCTCAATGTTCCAGGGACAGGACCAGTCACCCAGAAGAGCTTTAACAACCGTCAGACAATCCCTTCAATTTGAAGGTTGTCAATATAAAGATGCTTAGCTTTCAGAATACCCAACCTAAGGGCCAAAGCTTCAGCGTAGATAACAGTAGTATTATTGCAGGGGCCGTTGCCCAAGGAAACAATAGCACCGCAATCATTCCTTATAACGAACCATAAAGAACCCGATCCATTTGATCTGGAAGAACCATCGAAATTTAGTTTATAAAAGGACGTAGGCGGTTTTTGCCATGAGGAAGGCCTTGGTGATTTAACCGGACGACGACCCGGTAGATCAAGATGACTGGAAACACCTCGTTGTTGACTGCCCGAAGAACCGTCAACCCGCAAAGCATCTTTGGTTGCATACCAAGTATCACGAGTAGTAGAGACAAAAACTGAGATGTCGGTAACTCGAAGTTTAAAACGAGGATCAAACACAACTTTATTTCTGAAGAACCAGATACTTCACCAGATCGTGGCTAGCAAGGCCATAGTCACGTTACCCAACGCAGAATGCAATTGAGTAAGCATCATATTATAGTCTAAGTTGACTAGGGCATTTACAAAAGAAGGAATGGTTAAATGAAAGCTTTTGAGAAGCATAGAAGTGATAGTACAATCCAAAAGAAGGTGGAACCCAGTTTCAAGCGTGTTACCACAAAGAGGGCAACCTGATGGCACAGCCATATGCTATCGTTGAAGTCTTTTAGTGGTGGGTAAACCATCACGCGAGATTGTCCAAAGGAAATGTCGAACTTTATGCGGAACGTCAAGTTTCCAAATCCAGTTACAACTAAAGTTTGGATCACCTTTGGAAGAAGGCACAATGGATCTAGCAGATTTAGCAGTAGTATTTTGTTTAATTTTGATTAAAAAAACCTGCTAGATCCATTGTGCCTTCTCCCAAAGGTGATCCAAACTTTAGTTGTAACTGGATTTGGAAACTTGACGTTCCGCATAAAGTTTGACATTTCCTTTGGACAATCTCACGCGACGGTTTACCCACCACTGAAAGACTTCAACGATAGCATATGGCTGTGCCGTCAGGTTGCCCTCTTTGTGGTAACATGCTTGAGACTGGGTTCCACCTTCTTTTGGATTCTACTATCACTTCTATGCTTCTCAAAAGCTTTCATTTAACCATTCCTTCTTTTGTAAATGCCCTAGTCAACTTAGACTATAATACGATGCTTACTCAATTGCATTCTGCGTTGGGTAACGCGACTATGGCCTTGCTAGCCACGATCTGGTGGAGTATCTATTTCTTCAGAAATAAAGCTGTGTTTGATCCTCGTTTTAAACTTCGAGTTACCGACATCTCAGTTTTCGTCTCTACTACTCGTGATACTTGGTCTGCAACCAAAGATGCTTTGCGGGTTGATGGTTCTTCGGGCAGTCAACAACGAGGTCTTTCCAGTCATCTTGATCTACCGGGTCGTCGTCCGGTTAAATCACCAAGGCCTTCCTCATGGCAAAAACCGCCTACGTCCTTTTATAAACTAAATTTCGATGGTTCTTCCAAATCAAATGGATCGGGTTCTTGATGGTTCGTTATAAGGAATGATTGCGGTGCTATTGTTTCCTTGTGCAACCGCCCCTGCAATAATACTACTGCTATCTACGCTCAAGCTTTGGCCCTTCGGTTGGGTGTTCTGAAAGCTAAGCAGCTTTATATTGACAACCTTCAAATTGAAGGGGATTGTCTGACGATTGTTAAAGCTCTTCTGGGTGACTGGTCCTGTCCCTAGAACATTGAGCTTCTACAATCAGATACGAGGGTTGATCCATCATACTTTACTAATGTTGCTATTCGTCATATCTTCAGGGAATCAAATGTTGTGGCAGACAGGATTGCTCGTCTTGCTTACGGATACCTTGCCGAGGATAGCTGCTCATCGGACCATCTTATGGCTGATCTCGTCCGTCTGGACACTCTAGGAAGGCCCCCGGCTTGTCGGGAGCCTCCCTAACTCTTATCTTGCTTCAAAAAAAATAAAAATAAAAGTGAGGTGTTATTTTTTATTTTAAAAAAGACAATGGTGGTGATATAGACACATAGTAGTAAGAGTTTGGGTTATTTTTGTCACTTTGTAAAGTTCATGGTGCTACTTGCATACCCCACAAAAGTTTGGGTTATTTGAATTAGTTTTACCTTAACGGAGGGAGTATTGTTTAGGTCCTATTTGAAAAATATAAAAGGTTATATAATTTGAGAAATATTTAAAGGGAATATAAAAAAGTTATGTTTTTTTGTAATTTTTATTAAAAAATTCATTTAAGAAATATTTTACAAAAATATTTCTAACTTTTATCATTTGTTCAAACCAACTTTTGGGTTTTTTAAATATGGCATAAATTAGCGATATTTTTTTTCAATTATCTTAAGTCAAAAAATTTATTTTTCATTAATAAATATTTCCCTTTTGTTTAATTTTGATTAAAAAACCTTCTTTAATATTGTTTTAGATTTTATTTCAAAAGTATAAAATTAAGTTAGGTGTTATTTTTTATTTTAAAAATGATATTGGTGTTTGGTGGTGATAGAAGCACATAGTAGTAAAAAATTGGGTTATTTTTGTCACATTATAAAGTTTATGGTGCTACCTGCTCACCCCACCAAAGTTTGTGTTATTTGAATTAGTTTTACCAATTAAATAAAATATTTTAAAACTTTAGATTATATACCTTATGTGCATTTTAACAAGTTGAAGATAAATCAAAGTTGTTTTCACATAATATAATACAAAGAAAATTTATTTTCTTGAATTAGAAACGAAATATACAAAATTACTTTGGGATATTTAAAAAAGACGAGCTATTGAGGGTAATTTTCTCTCTTTGTATTAAGAAAAAATATATATCTATAATCTATAATATAACTAGAAAAGTTGTATTCAATCTCATAACGCGTACCAAATCACTTCTCCCATTATATAAATTTAAATTGTAAAATTATAATTTATTGAATTAAAAAAACTAATCACTATCTTTTCATCTTCTAATTTATGTATATTTATTAATTTGAATTTATATCTTGCACTAAATTGATTATCTTTACTTCAAAATAATAATAATAATAATAAATGGTTATGTTTTCATCTTCTATATGATTCAATGACAACTTCCTTGGATTCCAAGTAGTGATCACCTATATATTTCTTGAATTGGTAAATAAAGAGCGGTCATCCAGGGTTCGAATCGGGGACCTATGGAAGGGAGAGTTGTCATAAATCTCCATTTTTGGCTATCTAGAGTTGTCTTTTGGCTCCTCCCTACAACAATTGATCACCAATTTAAGGAGCTAGAAAAATTATAGAAATTCTCATAAAGAATAACCATCATTGCTGCAAGATCTATATAAGTATGCTATGTAAAAGTTGTCCTCCTTATTTTGATAAGAACACATCATGCAGTTTGCACATTTGCATATCACAGTATCACTCTTGAGTAAACTAATTACAGTAGCACTTTTGTTAGCTTGTTGTTTCACAACTTAGTAATATATTTGATGTCAAATATCATTTCGGTAATCTTACTCATTTATGAATTTCTTTCTATATTGGTGCAGATTAAGTTTAAGAAGGTGAAGTTGATGTTAAGAAATAAGACAAATTTATTCAACAATTGAAAAAGATAGTCATCCGTGAGTTTGCAAAGAACAATATCATAGCTCAACGAAGACTAAATATTTCTGTACAGGATGAGCTATTACATTTTTTTTTAATAAAGCTATTACAAGTTAGATATTAATCTTGGATAACTATTGTCTATTTATTTGACTTCGCTCTACACTCGCTTCTACCCCCTCCATCAACAAGTAATGAAGTGAGAGACATTAATATTTAATTTTACAAGAAGTTTGGGAACTAAGATTATATGTACTAAAGCTCTTATGCCTAATGTATGTTTATTCAAGGACTAGGGTATTAAGCTTTTGTATATATAAATTGAGAGACATGACACAAATAAGTTGAGTTCCCACGTTTCATCATTAGAGTTAGTCTTATCTCCTTCTATTAGCATATTTTCAATCACCAATTTTCATGCTTGTATAACCCCATTACAAAAGATTCAACATAAACGATATAAGTATTATTCCAAGTACCCCGCCCATACTAACAATATTTGCGTCCTATTCTTGGATAACAAAAACGAAATAAGTACTATTGATTCTTGACTCTAACAACTAGAATATCGGCGCAGCGTCCAGAGTGGGGACTGACTAGGGTCGCGGTGGTGTGTTCAGGACGACTCCTTTTCTGGGATACTATTCCTCGGAGCTCGTCTTTACTGTCCATAGGCGTGTGTGTCATAGCGTCACGTTGGCTAGCAGTGCTACTTGATGATGCTTGGCTGTGTTCTTTTGTCTGTTGCCTCGAGTGTGCGGTCCTCGGGTTGCTTTGTTTCAGCTTCTCAATATAGCGCGTATATCTTAATTATTAGATGCGCTTTTTGTTTGTTTATGCTTTTGGTTTGGATTGTATTAGGATCGTCTGTCGATTCGTCGACCTCTCGAGATTCGGGTCTGTCCGTTCTTGCATTTTTACTTTATTAAAAAAAAAGCCTTTCTCGAAAAAAAAGAGTGGGTGTTAGCGTGTTCCGGTGAGATCTTCTACACCCCTCCCTACTCCACTATTTTTTTAGCATTTATTTAATCTTAAAAAAATTAAAAAATTATATTTATATTTCTAACAACATTTTATTATATTTATAAAATTCTATTTTGAAAAATCATGTTTTAAAATTTTTAATAATTGTATTTTGTAAAATATTTCCTTTTTAATCATCAATATCAATATATAATACTAAAACAGAGATGTGGAAATCCTATGTGGCGGGTTCTGGTGCGATTCGCTTACGTGTTGTACTCTGGTGTAATCTGACCCGGGTAATTGACACGTCAATTAATAATGATCCAATATATTTAAGACACGTCATACGATTATATCATCTAATTATACACGTGTCACCCTATGTGTCCATTTTGATTAATGATTAAATTAATTTTTAATATAAATATTCAACCTCTTATCTTACAAATCTTATCATTTTACCTTATGTTAATTTATAAATATTTTATCTAGCAAAAAAATCTAGATTAGGTGAATTTATATGAAAAAATGTTTAGGTTAGTTTTATCACTAACAAAATTGATTAAATTATATGGAGAGAGAATTAGTTTATAAAGGTCGAGATAATTCAAATGAATAACCAATAGATCGGATATGGAATCACATTAACAAATAGATCAAGAAAATTCAAATCAATAACCAATAGATCGGAGTATTCTATTAAATTATCAAATAATCACATTAACCAATAGATCTAGATAATTTAATAAATAATTAATTTATAAACTAAAATTATGCAAATATTACTCACATACCAAATAATTTTGTTTATCATTAAACAATAGAAATAATTCAAATCAATATAAACCAAATTTATGCAAATATTGCATTCGTACCAATATAATTATATCTTTATTTTTCTACAACAATAATTTAGTTTTTAAAGTGTATGCGTGTATATAATAAAAAGTATGTATTTTATAATATTTTAGCGATTAAAGTTAGTTGTTCAAAAAAATTATCACCAATAATAAATTAATAATAAGTAGGAAATTAAAAATTCAAAAAAATATTTTATATAATTTTTTTGATCTTACACAATTTGTGCATAAATAATGAAAGTCATATAAAAAAACCGCGAAGATCACGGGGAATAAAACTAGTTTTTAAAAATTGTAAAACATGATTTTTTTTAAAAATATTTTATAAATATATAAAAATAGAGATTAAGAATATAAATATAATTTTTATAATTTTTTAAGATTAAATAAATGTTAAATATTTTTGTGAGGGAGGGGAGTAGGTAAGCTGTACCGTGTTAGGGTTTTAGTGTTTTACTTCCTTGTGCAGGCCTCGCTTCGCTTCCTCTTCTGTGGTTTTAGCAGCCGACGACGCTCCCCCACACAAAGAGAAAAATTCGCAGCCATGGCGAGCCAGAAAGTCCAGCGGATTATGACACAGCCCATCGTAATCTCTCAATTCCTTTGGGTATTTTCTTCTAATTTTTATCTTCTTTCTGTCGGCTACTCACTTGTGCTTGTTTATCAGAACCTCATCTTCCGATTCCTGCAAAGCAAAGCTCGTATTCAGATTTGGCTGTTTGAGCAAAAAGATTTGAGGATCGAGGGTCGTATTATTGTAAGTGAAATTCCCCCTTATTTTCAACACGTATAATGTTCGGTTTTGCTTCTTCTCGCTTCTCAATACATATCATGATCCTGATGAGGAAATGTGTATTTTTTGGGGTCATATGGTTGATACAAGCTAGTTTCCGTTTCTTTGGCTAGTGCTTTCCTAAATTTTATGTCGCTGCTGTACACTGAGTGAGTGACTGAAGAATTTGAATGATATAAGTCGGATTTCCCTCCTCTTCCCCCCTCAATTTTTAACACTTTGCACATTTTCTACATTCTCATATTTGAATTTGGTGTGTTAGACTCAGTTTCTGAGAAATATGCACCGTCTTTTATTTCATGTTCAATCCACAGTACCGTTTCAAACCAACATCTACTGAAATTGATAACGGTGGAACATAGTAAGTAGATCGGACAGTTATAAAAAGCCTTTTGCTACTGTGAGCATAAAATCTGCATTAAAAAATTTACATCAGTCCAAAACCTATCTTGGACTGATGTAACCTGAGAGAATATGTGCAACCTGAGAAGAGCTGCCCAATTATACATCAGACTATTAATTCAAATTTGAGGTATGTTAGCAGTACAGTGAATATAAAACCTTTCATGCACAGAAATTCATTCTGATAGAAGATAGTGTAGGCATGTGTTGTTCTTGCTTAGTTGTTTATGAAGAAAAAAAATTGAAAGGAAAAATAAACTGATATTCTCCCAATCATTGTCTTCAAAAAGTTGTTGCCTTTTAATTGTAGTGTGAGGATGGGAAGGTTTTTTCGACCCAAAGTTTGAAGTATAGGCGGAATTGTTCTAAAGTCCAAGTTGAGGAGGTGAAGCACCCAGGTTGAAATAGTTCAAGGGGTAATAGGGTATTCAGTTTTAACCTTGACCACATAGGGTCTGTTGAGCAAAACAACTTCTATTCAATCAACATATTGCGCTCAACATAGCCTTAGTCAAAGTGTAACTTTTCATGGATAGCTGTCCGAGATGCCTTGGGCAAGGCCGCAAGGCAGAATATATTGGGTTTGTGATTTTTGTGTATAGGTGGAATTGGCCAGGGTAGATGCCATAAAAATTGCATTTAATCTCATGTTATAGGCAAATTTTTGTGTTAAGAAATGCATACTTAAAATTTTGATAGAATTGTCTGAGCATGGGTAAATTATAATTGAAGTGGTTTAATGGGAGGTGGAGAGGTTACAAATATAGTGCTGGTTTAGTTGGGGTGGTTGGGGTTGGGGTTGTACTTAAATATGAAGAAAGTTATCAAAGAGAGAGCATTAGTGATATGTGGGTATGGCATGACAACTTTTAAAGAGTCAAATAATGTGGCGGCCTCCTAACATGAAAGGTGGAATGGAGCACTCTCGTGATGCTATCTATGACGACCTAGTTTCTGGTTTTATATAAAGTATAGATGTGTAGAAATTTTTGGGAAATATTTATCATTTTAAATATTTGTAGCCCAAATTGTTGCAAGTAAAAAATAACTACATTGCGATATCATTATTTAATCTGTATAAAATCAGGAAAAAAGTCTTTTATTTTCAAAAAAAATATGTAAGTTAAACAAATTGAGAATCTTTTTGTTTGTAATATAGAAATTGCATATTTAATAATGTGGATGACATAGAGTGAGATGTAGGGTGTGTATGGGTGTTTTTTTTAGTAGTTTATAAACTAGTAAAATGAAGAGGTTAAATTATTTTTTCATATATTTTAATGAGATAATATTATTGTGCTTCAAAAATATAGAATAACATTTATTATTTTGTATAAATAAATGATATTTTATAAGATCGATAAAAGATAAGTGTAAATAAAAGATAAAACTAATTGTAAATAAATAATGAAAATATAAAGTTTTTAAAAAAAGGATGATATAAATATTTGTTAATCCATTTGAGAAATTGAGATGGTGAGCTAGTGAGGCGCATAATGGGATTAAATTTTATTTTGTTTTCGTGTGGATGACATGTAAATGTCAAATAGGAGTTTGTGTCAAAGAAGATTGTTCCTATAAGAGTGTAAAGATTGTTTTGATTATCTGTTTTGATTTTATTCATTTGGTATGATATTATGTAGTAGAAACTCAATAAGGAGGAGGATTTTCTGATATTTCCTGCATTAAAAATGTGCATATGCTATGATAAAAATTATTCCTTTTCTATGCAAATTGTCTTAAAGTTTTTCTTAAAAGAAAGCAGTTCTAATATTTCTTTTGAATTGGAAATTATGATCTTCTCCCTCCCTAAAGTTGGCTGTGAATGTTGAAATCGTTGGCATGGAGACCTCCAATCGATGTGTGATCTGAGTATATACATTGTGTTGATCTTGGTAATTTATTTTGTGTGAAACATTTGGTGTTTGGTATTTTAATCTAATTTGTAACTTGTTTTTCAGGGGTTTGATGAGTACATGAATCTGGTGTTGGAGGATGCTGAAGAGGTGAATGTAAAGAAGAAGACAAAGAAGACACTAGGTAAGTCACAAAGCCATTTGCTTTTTGTTGGTGCTGATTTCTTTCTTTCTGTAAAGTCATGATGTTTATTGTGGTCTGCGCAGGGAGGATCCTTTTGAAAGGAGACAACATCACACTCATGCAGAACACGTAACGTTCAATTTCTTCCTCAATTGCTTGCCTGTGCCTTTTCACTCTTGTACTATTTCATTTGTTAATTTCTCTTACGCTCTTGAATGGATTTGGGAACAGGGGTAAATGATATCTCAAAGATGGTAAACAGTACTCTGCTTCTGCTCGGGTAATCCATTGGCACCAACAATTTACTACCAAAACATTCCCTTGAATTTAGACATTCTATCTGGAAGGTATTGTGAAAGCTATGGCTGGAGGGGATAATAGCTTGACTGTGTAGTTCCTAGCTTAACATCATGTAATCCTGAGACTTGTAGTCTTTGTTTCTCCTATGTTCATACTTGCTCTCTCTTCTCCAGTTTTCCATCCACACTAGCAGTAGCACTGCTTGTTTGACATATTTTTGATGAAGAAAGTGTCCAAACTTTCAGTAGATTTGCAGAATCTGTTTCATGATAAAGGAGAATGGTTTGATCGACACCGTATTAAAATTTATAAAATCTGTAACTGGGCGATCACGTTTAACATGATTTATTTTCCATTTATATATAGGTGACCTAGAGTGGGTGATGCAGTATTGGGATCATTTGAAAGAATCCTAAAGTGGATTGCACTACTATAAACTGAATGTGCTCTTTTGTTCCTCACGCTCCTCACTGTTAAGACTCCCAATCGTGACTCATGAATGAATGTGGTGTGTGAGGTGAGATTTGTAGTAGGTTGGCTTGGATTAGTCACCTCATCGACTTACAGGGGAGGTGGTTCCATGTTGCAAGTTGAAATAATCCCACTCGCAGCACTACGAATGCGTTCACTAAGGTGGCATAGTTTGCCAAGTTCATCGTCTCCATCCCCCTTCGTTGTTGTTCCAAAACCTAACAATTTATCATCGGTTCTACAATCTGAACCCGACCCGAATGACCCGTTTGACAGGTCTATTTGTATGCCATTCATTCAGGCGTAGGGGAGGTAAATGAGAGTTGGGTAATAACCATACCTGCAATAAGTATATTAAAATATTAATTGTTATAATTTCTAGATGAAATACAATTTTTATAATGTCAAACTCACCACACAAAAAAACGATCTTGATTTCGGATGCATGCCAAAGCTAGTATGGTCTCCTCAAGGACGATATTTGGTTGATGGGTGTAAATAAGGGGACACGTAAAGGGTTGGTGTCAAGTTAAGACAGCAAGGGGTACTTGGTAGACCGTCACAAACACAAGACCCATGATCAGCAGATCTATCCAGTATCTTTGGTCACCTCCCACTAGCTCCATGTAACTATATGGTCAACAAACGTTTACAATAAATAACCTCCAATATAACAACCAGCATAAAGTAACTTCTGATTCTTCGATGGTATTGGGAGATTATTCGGTGGAATGAAATTATTCGGTGGTATTGAGCGATTATTCGTTAGAAATTATTCGTCTATTTGTTCTTGATTATTCGACTGCTTTCACATAATTATTCATCTGCAAAAAGAGTGTAAAAAATGTAAATTTTATTCTAACGAATAATCTCTCAATACCACCGAATAATTCCATTCCACCGAATAATCTCCCAATACCATCGAATAATCAGAAGTTACTTTTAATCTCATCCATTGATCTTCTTAATTCAATGACCCAGATTTGTTCACATGATACACGTTAAGGGTTGAGTACATATGATCTATTGTCTATATATATATATATATATATATATATATATATATATTGAACAAGAAAGAATTTGGCGGTAAGCAATGCAAACTAGCCAAGAGATCGAGGATACTGCGAAGAACTGCATCTGCAGGGAAGGAGGAGCCCGAAAAATTGATTCCAAGGTGAGATAGACGGTCAGCAACTCGATTGCCATCCCTATAGATATGTAAGATCTGAATATCAGAGAAATGCCTGAATGCACACAGGTAGTCGGAAATGAGCATCTCAATTTTGCCAAAGTAAGAAGCGCATGCTTTGAGATTTTTTATAATACTGAGATTATCGCCTTCAATGTAGATGCGCGTAATATTAAGATCAACTGCTCTAAGAACACCCTTCCATAGACCATAACATTCAAATCCGATAACGGAAGGAAGAGGAGTATACCAGTTTCAGCAAACCGAACATAGCCCAAGCTATCCCGGATAATAAATCTGTAGGAGCTGCAGTTGTTAGATGAAAGAGCATCATCGAAATTTTATTTAAAACAATTTTTTTGAGGTTTATTCCACTTAGTAATGCGTTTTCTGGCCTTTCAAGGCTCGATAGCTTTCTTTTGTATGTCGTCATCTGTATTTATGTTGTCAATTTTTGCCTTCTCCCAGTTAGATAACTGGTCTTTAATAAAGGATACAATTGTTTTAGAATTAGGATTGACTTTATCAAAGAGGGCTTTGTTTCGGAAGTACCTAGAACACCACCAAGCAGTGGCGAGTATGGAAAAATCCATTTTGCCAAGGGCTGCATAAAGGGCGCGTAAGGCTTCATTTATGTTGGGTGTGGTGTCGTAAGTGCGTCGTAATGTGTTATGTATTTTAGGAGAGAGTTGTTGTATTGTATGTTTTGTTATGGGACATTGAAATAGAAAATGGTCAATATCCTCATAGTTCATTCCACACAGGGGGCAGTCCATGGGAATACCAACGCCGCGAGAGGTTAATTTAACGGAGGTAGGTAAGCCATTCTCGGATACTCGCCACAAGAAATCTTTGATTTTTGGGCCGCGTCTAATTTCCATATCCAGTGAAATTCTGATGTTGTGTGATTCTTTATTTTGTGGATTAGTTCAATTGCCGAAGCAGTTGAGAATCAACCGTTTTTACTATAGGACCAGTATAGACTGTTCTAGTGAATATGTTTTAGTATAGCCCCAATAACTGGCTTCAACGATTTTTGAAGATTTCGCTTGGTTGGTTGGAGCCTCTTCCCGGCCTTTACCACACGCCTCTACATTATGACCAACTCTTCCACATGTGAAGCAAACCATCCTCAAGCCCTCATACTGGATAGGTCATACCTTCCTGTCTAGCCAGAATTTCGAAAACAGAGGTTTAGTAAGATCCACCTCCACACTCAAGCGTGCAAACTGGCCTCTTTTTGCTGCTTCTGTTGTATGGTCGATTCGTAGGACATTCCCAATCTTTTTTTTTTCAATTAGCCAAAGGAACCGTGGATTGAAGTACTCAATGTGAAGCCCTGGGATCCTCACCCAAACCATCAGCTTTGTGATCTTCTCTTCATCGGCATCAAATTTAAGAACCCACTTCCTGATGGTAAGGTAACTATCACCTATCATCCATGGTCCATTTGCTGCCACGTGTTCGTAATCGACTTGATTCGAAAAGCGGGCGATAAAGTAGTCGTTCCCCAAGTCGATCAAGGAAAATTGTGCAGTAAGTCCCCATTTTTGGGTGAGATGTCGGTGCAATTGCATATAGCCTGAACCTTTATCAAACATTTTGATAATTAGTGTGTTACGCCATGGCCTCCACAACGCTTCTTTCTCCACTCTATTCAAGCAAATGGTCGGGCACAAAGGATAATCTTCCTCCGGGGGTAGGTCATCCGTGGCCTGGAATTCGAGTTCTTCCCCCACTTGGCCAAATGAGCTCGAGGCGATGATTGCATGACTTGGACTCGCCCCATTCATCAGTTCGGCCTTGAAGTTTATGGCTACCCCTTGCTGGCCCTTGAGAGATTCCTAAATACTTGGGAATTCCATCCCAACAGTTCCCCGGTCGGGGCTCTTCATCGTGTCGAACACCAACACATGGTTGGTTCCAGGCGGCTGACTATCCTTGTTTGTCATTTCCTGGTCTGCAATCGGGTGTTGGCTTGCCAGAGTAGGATCCGGCAGTTCACGACCAACGCCCGACCCTTGCCCGCTAGTGCTGTCGCTCTCCATTTTCTTATTTTTTAAAACCTCTGGGGTTGGTTGGTTTATCTGGGGGGTGTTAGAGATGGGGAGACCTGGTATTCAAATTTTGGAAAAGCTTCTATGTCTCGATTTTGACTATCCTTACATTTAATTTAATTATTCAACCAAGATCTCTGTTCAAAAATATTGTTGGGTGGGTCAAAATTTTACTTAACTAAAAAAAATATTTCTTTTAAATACTTCACCCGTTTAGAAATAAGTATCATTTTAGTTTTCGACATGTTTTTAACGAGCTAAAAACTATAAAATATTAACTTTTAATTATTTTTTAAAAAATAATTTTTAACTTATAACTAATAAGTATAAAATTATCTAAAAATTTAATTAATTTTTTTAATTTTATATAGTTTTTAGCTCTTTAAAAACGTGTTAAAGACAGCCGACAATTATTTATAAACAAAGTATAATTTTTTTTAGGAGATAAAAACATTAATGCATTTAACTTTTGTTAAGTTATTTGCCCTATTTTATAGTATAATTTTTATCTCCTAAACCAAAGTTAATTTTTGTATAATTAAGTTTTGTTCAGGAGATAAAAAAAAATTCATTTAACATTTGTCCATCTCCGACTGAAGAAGCCTTGGCAAAGCTTAACCATGTTGAACAGTGGGTGATTACTAGGGGTGAAAATGGGTCGGATGATGGATGGGTGGACCCATTTTTTCACCCGACCCCATCACCAAAAAAAACAAACATATAGATCTCAAGTACTAGCAGGGAGCAATTTGCAACTAGATAGGGCAACCAGAAATAAATAAAAAATTAAAAGAGAGAAGGAGAACTAGAGCAGAATCGCAACCAAAAAACATATATCTAAAATTTCCAACAAACCTTGAAGAGCTCAATAGGGAAGGAGAAAGACCAAGGACGGGGGCGAACCCAATCGGAACAGATCCTAAATTGAATCGCAATAAGGAAGGATTATAGTGAAACTGGATTGAATAGGATCCAAAGCATTGATTAGAACACAAGCAGCGACGGAAATCGAGTTTTCTTGGATAATTGCCGCCGAACTCATCATACTGGACTGCTTCGATCCTATTCCAAACATCCGATACCAACTCCCAGTGTGCATAAACGGCTTCTTGAGAACACCTCATCTAGCAGCACCGTCATCGCCAGTGTCGTCTTCCTCCGGCGTCCGCCCACTCCATCCCCCCATAGAAGAACCCTACAACATCATCCCTACCCACAACCTCCTCGTCGACCACCCCTCCCTTCGCTATCCTGAAGTCCACACCACCTCCGCCACCGTCCGTGCCATTGACGACCTCCGCAAGCCCTCTTTCATATCCTGGCTTCCTCAATACGACCTCCTCGACTGACTAGTCATTGTGATCATGTTACAAATGGTCATTGCGACCACCTCGGTGTTTGGTCGTTACGACCACCTCTCCATGTGTATTTGGGGGGATTGGTCGTTGCGACCACTTGACATTTGGTCGTTGCGACCACTTGACCATGCACTAAACGGAAATTTAACCTACACTAAATAGTAGAAATAGTGTAAATAATTTGTAGAGTACTCCGTATAATCTATGAACAAATATGAAATATTGAATTAAAAAAATCCTAAAGATTTTTTTTTTGATGAAAACACACTTTCATATAACCTCAAATAGCCGGATCATCCAACATCACACTAGCAAGTCTTGAATTTGTAAAAGAATCATCAAAATCAAATAGCATCTCAACCGGTCGGAGCGCAGCCAGAAGATGGGCAACTTCATTCCATGTCCTTACGTAGCGCCAACTACATACCTGCACACTCCTCGCCAACTCCGCAACTCTTTGCATCACATTCCCCATCACTGATTTTGCATCCGCCCCCTTCCAAAGCCAGCCGATCACCTCAAATGTGTGTGAGTCCTTCCTTCAAAGCCAATTGGACCGCCCAAACAATAGCATCTGCCTCCACCTCGCTAGGAGTCGCCGAGCACCCCACCGACCTCGCAGTTGCAAAGCACATAGCGCCCTTATCATAACGTGCAACTACGTCCTAGTCACCCAGTCCGCATCCTCTATCCTTAGCAACCGATGCATCGCAGTTCAGCTTAATGAATCCCCTAGGTGACACAGTCCATCGTGAATTCAAGAGTCGCAACTTGAACCTTCCATCTACTCCCCTGTTTGCCTTCCTGTTTTCCTATATTCCTTACCAATTTCCAGCTCTCCTCCCATATAAGCTCAACACTTATTTCCTTCCCTTCAAAAATCCTCACATTCCGAGCCTGCTATATGTATGCCACATAAAGTAGCAGCCCAAGCCGCCTGTTCATCATCACTCAGCACACTCCATGCGGTTGAAGATAAAAAAAAATCCGCCTAAAAACGCCTAGCACCAAACATCTTGAATCTCCAGTCTCCGTCTCTACATAACCTCTGTTCTGTCTGGCCGTACGATTCCATCCCCGCCAAATCCAATCCACCGCCGCAGAGGGCGACGCACCGCCATGGATTCTCCGCGCCATTTCCTCCTCATCCTCTTCTCCTCCTTCCTCCCCTACCGCGCCACCTCTGACGTCGTCGCCGATCTAATCTCCCTCCGCTCCACCTCCGCCGACGGCGTCATCCGCGTCTCCGACCACCTCCTCCGCTGCATAATGTTTGTACCCCGCCGATCCTTCTCCGTCTTTTTCGATGTTGTCCAGCTCCAAGACAAGACCGAGCTCCACCTACCCTCTCTCCGATCCAAATTTGCCGTCGTCTCCTCTTCCTTCATCACCAATCATCCGGATTCCCGCAACTTCTTCTTCTTCTTCGATATGGAATTCGGGGAATCACAACAGTCCTTCTCCTTCTTCGGCATCAATGCTCTCCCTCACATCCGCCTCGTAAACCCTAGCGTCGACAAACTCCGAAATTCCGATATTTGGACTAGGGGCGCTTCAATTCTCTACCCGAATCACTCTCTTCCTTCGTCGAATCACAGGCCAAGGTGCCGATCGACCTGATCCACCGCCCGTCGATGTTCCCTGGCAAGGAACTCGCCTTCTTCGGCCTCATCCTCTTGATTTGGGCCCCGTTCGCGGTGAAGAAGATCATAACCGGAGATACTCTACTTCACGATTACAAGACATGGCTTTTCAGTGCCATATTTGTATACTTCTTCAGCGTTTCGGGGACAATGCACAACATCATTCGCAAGATGCCGATGTTTATCGCCGATAAGAAAGATCCTTCAAAGCTGATCTTCTTCTACTAGGGATCTGGAATGCAATTGGGGGCCGAGGGGTTCGTTGTCGGATTCCTGTACATGATCGTAGGGCTGATGTTGGCGGGTGTTGCACACGGCCTGGTTAGGGTTAGAAATCTGACGGCTCAGAGGATTTTGATGGTGTTGGGATTGGTGATTAAAGTTTCGAATTTTGCCATAACACACAAATAAAAACGAAGATCGAAAGAGAACACAACGATTTGGTAACGCAGTTCAGATAAAACCTACTCTACGGGATCTCAAGAGGGGATATCCGGTCCCAGAATTCACTATGTTGCAAGAAAAGTTTACAAGCTAAGCACACCAGATACAGCACCGAAACTAGCAACCTAATGAACCTCAAAACCGAGCAAGATGAACAGAAACGAAGGTAAGAGGAAAAGATGCCCCCTGATAGGCAACCAAGAAACTTCAGAGAAGTTTCTCACAGAGGAGGAGCTTCACAACCACTGTGGAAGCTCTCACAGAGGAGGAGCTTCACAACCACTGTGGAAGCTCACCATCGCCTCCCTCCATCGCTCACACCAGAGCTCTATTTCTTTTTGTGGCTAGGGTTTCCTAAAATGAAGCTCAAAGAGAACACTGTAGCAGAGGCGAGCTTATGTAGCCCCAACAAATTAGGGTTAGCAAGCTCTGCACCAACGTCTCCAAACAAGCAGGCCTGATGGAAGGAGAGATGGGATCAACATCTTGGCCCGATCTGAATCTCTAACAATAGGCCCAACACATATAACCCAAACACCTAAGCTCGAAAATGAGCTATAGACTAAGTGTTAGATTATACACAACACATATACATAAGTGGTATTCAACATAGATAAGTCAACCATCTTAGACATATATAATGTCTAAGGGCAACTTCAACCTTTTGTGATGTCCGACCTTAGTACAGTATATGTATAATCTAACCACTTAGAATAAAACCAAGGCTACCAAAGTTTAAGTGCTCAATGTCCAATGTTTAGCTATTACATGACAAGATTAATAATACAACAAATTTCCCTCTTAAGCTTGTCATCCAACACTCTCTTGCCTTCATAGGATCCTGGTTGTATCTCCCGTCCGTCCTCAATTCCTGGTGTGGTTAAGTGCTAAGGGCGGGCATCCCAGATATGCAGGGTATCCCTGCAGTTAGGGCTGTTATCTGAGCCGAACAGCTCGAGCTCGACTCGGGCTCGGCTCGAAAAAGCTCGAGCTCGGCTCGTTCGAATAGGTAAAACAAGCCGAGCTTGAACAGAGTTTTAGGCTCGAACCGAGCCCGAGCCGAGCTCGGAAGCTCGGTGAGTAATTTACGATATTGCCCCTAGGGTATGTTTATGAAGCGCTTTAGGTTTCCGCCGCTTCTTTTATTTTCCTCTTCAGGCTTCATTCAGCGCTTCTCTCTCTTCTCTTTCATGAGACGCCGTCCAACACTCCAACCTCCAACATCTCGATTGGATCTGATCTCTCTCTCAATTCGGCGAATCTCGGTGGCTCTTCGCTCTCTCTCTCTGCGATTCCCGACGACCTCTTGCTCACTGTCTCTCTCAGTCATCCGTCCTCTACCCTCGTTGCTCTCTCTCTGAGTGAATCTATGAGTTTGTGTCTCATCCTCCCCATCTCTAAGTCGTCAACCGCATCTTCAACATCCTGAAGCTTGCCAACACCATCTTGGAAGGGGCTAAGGTTGTCGAGCAAAATACCTCAACTTCAAAGTCCAGATCTGTGCGATTTGATTTTATAAATCCAGCCTTTTTCTCTTGATTTTGTACAATCGGTGGAGATTATTGGAATAGGCTGATCTAGTTTCGGTTTTATTATGTTGTGATTTTGTATAATCATTTTTCTGATTTGTGCTAAGCCATTAACAAGAGATCTAGGTTATTGTCTTCTCTCTGTCCTCTTTAGATCTCAATTATTCACATTTTTTTTTGTTCTTTAAGGGGATGCAATTTAATTTGTTTTGAGTTTGCCTGTTAATGTTTGGATTGTTAAATACTGTGATTTCAACGAGCTCGAATGGGTCTATCGAGCTCGAACAAATGAGCCTGGACAACGAGTTCGAACGAGCTTAGGCTCGTTCGTTGGGCTTGATCGAGCCTATCAAGCCGAGCTCGAGTTGAAGTTTGGGCTCGCGAGCCTAGCTTGAGCCCAAAAAATATCTCGTATGATTTTTAGGCTCGAGCTCGGCTCGGCTCGTCTCCCGTTCGAGCCAAGCTTGAACATACCAAGCTTGGCTCGTTCGGCTCAAATATCACCCCTACCTGCAGTAAGCAAACTTGTCAACAATGACAACTTTAGTGCTAAAATCAAAAGGGTTAAGCTCAGACTTAATCTTGCACACATTAAGCACTTTTTGTTTAACCTTCTTCCTGATGTAATGGAACCTTACATCTATATGCTTTGTCCTCTCATGATAAAGAGGATCCTTACACAAATATATTGCACTTTGATTGTCAAGAAACACAGTAGGCATATAAGTCTTCCTCTCAATCTCCTCAAGGAGACCCCTGAGCCAAATAGCCTCTTTGGTTGCTTTAGTAGCAGCCATGTATTCAGCTTCAGTGGAAGAGAGAGCTACAGTTGACTGTTGTTGAGATTTCCAGGAAACATAATTACCAACCCAAGTAAAATAATAAGCAGTAGTAGACTTCCTATTATCTTTGTTCCCAGCATAATCAGAGTCTACATAACCTATCAGATTGTTTCTCGAGCTATGCTCAGTATAGACTAAGCATTTCTGTTCAGTGCCACACAAGTATCTCAACAAATATTTCATAGCATTCCAGTGAGGTTCACCAGGATTAGACATATATCTACTCAACACACTAATGGCAAAAGCAATATCTATTCTTGTGCAAAGCATAACATACATCACAGATCCAACAACAACATCATAAGGCACTTTGCTCATTTTATCTATCTCACACTGGGTAGAGGGACACTGTTTCTTAGACAACTCAAAATGACCACCCAAGGGAACAAAAACAGATTTAGAGTTTGTCATTTGAAACCTTTCAAGGACTTTATGAACATATTCAGATTGGCAAAGCCACATCAGTTTTCTTTTTCCATCTCTCTTGATTTTAATTCCAAGGATTTTCTGAGCTTGTCCTAAGTCTTTCATATCAAAGTGCATTTTCAAGTCTCTCTTAACACCAGAGATGAGAATCTTAGAATTTGAAATTAGAAGAATATCATCTTCATACAGCAACACATAAAGAGCAGAGTTAGAGCCAAAACCTTTGAAATAAAGACATGTATCAAACTCACTTCTATGAAAACCATGTTTAGACATGCATGAGTCAAATTTCAGATTCCATTGTCTAGGTGATTCTTTCAAACCATATATAGACTTCTTAAGTAAGCACACATATGCTCAGGTTTGAACTTATCAATGAAACCTTTAGGTTGTGACATGTAAATAGTTTCATCAATATCACCATGTAAAAATCCAGTTTTCACATCTATTTGCTCAAGTTCCCAATCATACACAGCAACCATAGCAAGCATCATTCTCAAAGTTTTATATTTAACCACATGAGCAAATATGTCATTATAGTCAATGCCCTCTTTTTTAGTAAACTCTTTAGCCACCAATCTAGCTTTAAACCTAGGAGATTCACTAGAGTTCACACCTTTAAATTTATAAATCCATCTACACTGAATAACCCTAGCTTTATCAGGTTTCTTAACAAGATCTCATGTGTCATTGGTTGTCATAGAACCTATTTCTTCACACATAGCCTTAATCCAGTTCTTAGCATCAGCACATTTAATAGCAAGCTCATAGGTTTCAGGCACAAATGGATTTATCACAACATCATAGGCAAACAAGCAATACTCAACAATATTGTTCAAGAATTTTTTGTTTGGGATTCTAACCCTAGGGGATCTATCTCTTGTTAATTGATAGTTAGAGTTGTCATGTTGAGAAATAGAAACAATCAAACCAGAATCACTAACATCATCAGCAATAGACTCATGTACAGAATTAGAAGAGGAGGAAGGGTTAGAATTTAACTCCCTTGACTGAACTCCCTCCCTTAATTGTTGAGTATTTAAACTCCCTGCATCACTAGAGTGCTCAGAAGCACTTTTGGAAGCCACTGGCTCCACATTTTCATTGGGTTCCGTCCCTTGTTGGAAGGGTTGAGATGAGGACCTTGCACTTGCCACACCAGGAAAGTATTGACCAACATCAAACTCTTCTTCATCATTGCCAGCAGGCAAGTCATTCTGAGTACAGAAGTGCCTAAGAGATGTAGCATCTCCTCCTGTACTCACATTAGTACCTACAAAAGAAGGTGTTAATACATATTTAAATGGAAATTCAGGCTCATTGAAAGTAACACTCCTAGAGATGATGACCTTATAACCATGAGGTTGAATAAGGAGGATTTTATATCCTTTAACACCATCAGGATAACCTAACATGACTCCCTTTTGAGCCCTAGGGTGCAACTTACCTTTTGATACATGTGGGTAGCTACACACCCAAAAGGCCTAAGGTAAGTCATATTAGGTTTCTTTCCAGTCCACATCTCCTGTGGTGTTTTGAAATTCACCATAGAAGATGGGGATCTGTTCACAAGGTAGGCTGCAGTGGTTATAGCCTCCTCCCACAGAGAGTGTTTTAAACCAGAACTAACTAACATGCACCTAGTTTTCTCAAGCAATGTTCTATTCATTCTTTCTGCATTACCATTTTGTTGTGGAGTACCAGGAACATGGAGATGTCTCTTAATTCCATGTTCTTTACATAAGTTGTCAAAATCAAAATTGCAATACTCTAGCCCATTATCAGTTCTAAGACACTTTATCTTTTTACTATTTTGATTCTCCACTAAGTATTTCCAGTTGATAAAAGTTTGACATGCTTCACTTTTAGAATTCAACAGATAAAGCCAAACTTTTCTAGAAAAATGATCAACAAAAGTAATAAAGTATCTCTTACCTCCAATGGTTTCTACCTGTGCATGCCCCCAAATGTCAGAGTGGATGTATTCTAGGGGCCTCTCTGCAACATAAGTAGAATTGCTAAAAACATGCTTAACCTTCTTACCAAACACACAAGTCTCATAGAAGTCAAGGCTAAGAGGTTTATGATCTATCAAGCCATGTTTAAACAAGTAATGCATGCCATTATTACCAATATGACCAAGCCTACTGTGCAATAACTTAGTTTGGTCTAGGTCCATAGAGCCACCATTACTAGTTACATTTGCTTTAGGCGAGGTCACTGCAAAGTAGAGACCTCCCTTTTTAATGCTTCTAATAATAGTGGTTCCATCCTTAATGACATCTCTAACACCATTTTTAACTTGAAAAAACACAACCAAGATCATCAAAGACAGACTCAGAAAGAAGCCTCCTCCTAAGTTGTGGAACCCACGTCACCTTTTGGAGGAGTCTTACCCTACCATCAAACATGCACATAGGCACACTACCAATACCTTTAATTTCAAGAGAAGTGTGGTCACCTAATTTGACCTCACCTCCATTGAATACCTGCAGATTACTGAAATCAGATTTGTTAGGAGTAGAGTGCACAGTACATCCTGAATCAAGGATCCAGGAATCATCAGAGAATTGGTAGTGATCAACAAGTAATTCACATGGATATTGAGACTCTATCACAACAGCAAAATGATTTTGACTTTTATCTGCTTCATCTCTTTGTTTCTTATGACATTCCTTTATATAATGACCATATATACCACAATAATGACATTTTTTGTTCTTTTTGTCAGAATTAGATGAAGCAGCAGGTTTTTCATCATTCCCTGTTTTCTTATCTTTGCCCTTATTCTTATTTTTTTTTCTTTTTGCCCTTAACCATCAAAAACTCAGTTTAAGTCTCAGTTTTAGTGTTAGTATTGTTACCACTGTCAGATTTGCTCTTAAACACCTTAAGACTCTCATTCTTCTGCACAATAGACTTAAGAATTTTATCTTTGGTTATAGAATCCCGACTGTACTGAATAACATCTTTTAACACATCAAACTGAGATGAAAAAGAGTTCAACAACAAGATAGCCAAATACTCATCTTTGATAGCATCCTTTTTATCACATCTTTCTAAGTCATGGGCCATTCTTAAGAATTTGTCCAGATTAGATTGAAGTGATTGATTAGTGTCCATTTTGAAGTTAAACAAACGACACAAGATGGCAGTTCGACTAGGCAAAGATTTTGTCAGGTAAAGAGTTTCTAAAGTATCCCACAACTGTTTAGGATTAGAGATACTCACAACCTGTCGAGCTACGTCGTCAGAGTCTAATGAAGATCTCTGAATGAGCTGCCTCGTCCAAGTCCCTCTTCATTTCCTCAGTAGCTCCTACTGGGTACTCCCCCAGCACTGCCTTCCAACATTTTTCTTTTATGAGGACAGCTTTAAGCTTCAACTGCCATATGGAGAAATCAGTCGTTCCATCGAACGGCTTGATTCTCATAGCATTATCCGCCATCTCAATACCTGAAAAACACCAGCAAGTTAGTGTCGGTTCACAGAAAAAGCAAAAGAAAACAAACACACAAGTAATGACAGACCACACCAGTAACTAAGGATTGAAGGGAGATCTATAACTTTGGGAACACACAAAGACAGAAAATATTTTTTTTATGATAACAAAGGACACAACAAAATAGGCGCGGAAGCGAAGCAACAACGAGGAATGCAGAGCAATTTCTAGATCCAAAACCCTAGATCGAAGACCTAGAATCTCATATTCAGAGAACCTGGCTCTGATACCAAATTGAAGTTTCGATTTTTGCCATAACACACAAATAAAAATGAAGATTGAAAGATAACACGATGATTTGGTAACGCATTTCGGGTAAAACCCTACTCTACGGGATCTCAAGAGGGGAGATCCGGTCTTAGAGTTCACTATGTTGCAAGAGAAGGTTACAAGCTAAGCACACCAGACAGAGCACCGAAACTAGCAACCTAAGGAACCTCAAAAGCATGCAAGATGAACAGAAAAGAAGGTAAGAGGAAGAGATGCCCCCTGATGGGCACCCAAGAAACTGCAAAGAAGTTTCTCACGGAGAAGGACCTTCACAACCACCGTGGAAGCTCGTTGAACCGTCATCTCCCTTCATCGCTCACACCAGAGCTCTCTTTCTTTTTGTGGCTAGGGTTTCCTAAAATGAGGCTCAAAGAGAACATTGTAGCAAAGGCGAGCTTATATAGCCCCAACAAATTAGGGTTAGCAAGCTCTGCACCAATGTCTCCAAACAAGCAGGCCTGATGGAAGGAGAGATGGGCTCAACATCTTCCCCTTCCTTTTTGCTGGTTACTGAGCTACTCTTACTTTGTTGGATGATGATGATTTTTTCACATTTACACTAGTGGAAGCTTCAACTCTGTTACAATAGTCCATTTTTATTGGATGTTTTGCTGTCAAATTATGCATTATTTTTGTTGCTATGTTAGTTGGCCCATAAACTAGTCTAAAAGCAGAAAATGAATTGTAAGAGGAAGACACCAAGATCGCTAGCTATACATATCTGGTATCTTTTGTTTGAATTGTTGTGATGTTGTCCGTCTCATAAACCTCTGGAAGTCCCTGGTTTATTCTTGCTCATAATGAACATATGGCATGTTTGAAGAACTAGGATCGAGTGGGGGCTTCTTTTTGATCTTCTTGATAGTTGGTGTGGAGATTGAAGAGCTAGTATTGTTGAAACTTGACGAAAAGGATTAGCATTTGATTAAGAATTGCAAATTTTCATCCATAGCTAACCTAGTGATATGAATTTGCTCAAATTGAATTACTAGAAACTAGTAGTATTGTTATAGGATGATATAGTGCACCTACAAGTTTTTGTTGTTGCTTCCATGAAATCCAGAAGATCTCTTTGAACTTCAATAAGAAAAAGCCGATCAACAACAGATAAATGGAATCATTGCACTAAAGATGGTTCATTTGTCTGTGTCAGGAAGTAAGGAACGGGTCTGAGTTCCTGGACTCTTTTAAACTCTGAGTGCTTTTGTTGCGACCATGTTGCAAAACCAGACCAGCTAGTTAGGAGTGTTTCTTCGGTTGAGACAGAGTGATATGGTACTAGATAAGGAGTTTAGCTGAGTAATTTAGCGATCAAGAAATATTCTACTATATAGTCAATTTCATTAGTACACAATAATCTACATTAATCTTCCATGGGATAACTAAAATGGGTTTTGGCCTAATAGGTAGATCAAATTGTATGGTGTATGTTGTTTCCTCGGTTGAGACATAGTACTATGGTACTAGAAAAGGATTTCAGCTGAGTAATCTGTTGTTGTTTGGCTTTTTCTTATTGAAGTTTAAAGACATCTTCTGAACTTTCTTTCAACCAATTTTTAAGGTTTTGGTTTATGTATATACAAGTTAAACGGTTCGGATCCAGTAGGGTTGCTAATAACTCTATTGGTACAGTTGGAGTAATCCTATCTATTGATTTACATCTTCTCCACCCAGCAGTATTTCGTAACTTGGAATCCCCAATCAATTGAAAGTTGTTTCTTTCGATTATATGCTGAATTGCTTTGCTTTGTGAGGAGGCTCGTGCATCATGGATCTCTAGCTTGTTTTATTTTTATTGTTGGTGTCAATCGTTAGGTCTTCTCCCCTTTCAATTTCGTGTTTAGCAATGTTGTGAATTGTGATTGGGGTTAGTTGAATTGTGTGTTTACTCTGTCTTGTTGAACTTTTTCCCTAAATCAGGTATAGATCCGCTTCAGCGAACTTTTTGGTATGTACCCTCCTATGGAGAACTGTAATCCAGGGATAGTGATACGTTTGGGATACCCGATCCTTCGCCTGTGGGCTCAAGATCAAGAACCACGCCGTATATTTGCTAAGATCTTGCAATGCTCTTTGATATCTCCTGATTTGGAACAAATTAAACAAGTAATTAAAATTCTGAAATAGCGACAGATTCTATACTTAGAAAATTCTAGCAATTGAGAACTGAGAATTAGCGACAGAATTAACAAAGGTAGCGAGAGGGGAGTCAGGGACTGGGCGCGCGAGGATGCTGGGCACACAGGCACTCGGCCTCAGGGTGTGCGGATGCGGGAGCGCGCGGGATCCTCTTCGCTGGAAGCGAGGGTGACAGCGAGCGAGGGCGAGCGCGCAAGGGAGAACGCGGGAGCGAGCGCCTGGGAGCACGAAAGCGGGAGCGAGTGCGAGGCACCTGGGATGGCCTCGCTCGCTGGGAGCGATTCTGCTTGCGGGTGTCGCCAAGCGCTTGAGACCTCGGAGCGCTGGTGGTGTCGAGTAGGGTTGAGCGCTGGAAATCCTCGATCTCGACGAGAATCAAGGTGAGGGCTGTGTGATGATGTTGCCGAAAATCCTCAAGAACACAAGAGCAAGATAGTGTTTTTGGATTGATAACCGAGAACCCTTTAATCCATAAAGGGGTTCTCAATTCTATTTCAATCTGATTAATTCAAAGGTGCATAACATGAATTTATAGTAAACTTATGAGAGATCTAACCAATCCTTCCTTGCAAAGGAAAGGGGTTTGGATAGATTAATTCTATCTAAGATAAATGAAATAAATCTAAGATAAATAAATCCTATTCAGATAAATATTTAATAACTTGGTGGCCAAGAATTATATCTAGAAGAGATATAATTAATTTCCACCTTATTTATCTAAATTGCATACAATAATAACATAGGTAATTAATTAAATCCGGCCCAAGCACAAGTGTAACTCGGCCCATGCACTCGACAAGGTCCTTTGGCCCACTCGACAATGGTGGTCTCGAGTGACTTAGTGAAATGCCGAGTAAGGTTGGCTCATGGTGGGTGCAGACAAGTCTTCATGAGCTCTGTGTGTGAACGCAGGCTCACCTCTTGTGCTGGCGGTGTAACCTTGAGCCAAGTGATCCAGGGTGGCATGAACCCTTGCTCTAAAGTTCCATGGTGACGGACAAGAAAGGCCTTAGTTGCATTTTGAATCTTCTTGGCCCTTGCACGAGTGACAGGACCATCAAATGAAACCTTCATGTTGTCCTCAATGTCACCAGGAGTCATCGATAATTGTACGGCATCATTCTCCTCCACTTGACTTCGATTTGTCCTCAAATCGTCGTCAGAGTCATCGTCAGGCACGAACAAGGATAGATCGGCGACGTTGAATGTAGAATGGACGCTGTACTTATCGGCAGGGAGATCCAGCTTGTATGCATTAGGACCCATCTTCTGAACCACTCTGAATGGTCCATCTCCCCTGGGGTCCAGCTTAGATTTCCGTTGTTGCGAAAACCTTTCCTTCCGGAGATGCAGCCAGACCAGATCACCAACGTTGAACTGCACATCCTTACGATGCTTGTCCTTCGCGGCCTTTTATTGCGCAGTCTTCCTCTCCAGCTGCGCTTTGGTATGCTCATGCAAGCGCTTGATGAAGTCCACTTGCTTAGCTGCATCCACGCTCTCCTTCTCCTTGTATGGCCGAGGCAGCATGTCCACTGGGGTGAGAGGATTTCGGCCATAAACCACTTCAAAGGGGGTAAGCTTTATTGCAGAGTGCCTAGACCTGTTATATGCAAATTCTACAAATGGTAGGCAGTCTTCCCACCTCCGGAGATTAGTTCGCAGCATGACTCTAAGGAGAGCCCCAAGAGTTCTATTTGTGACCTCAGTTTGGCCATCAGTTTGTGGGTGACAAGAAGTAGAAAATAGCAATTTTGTACCCAATTTAGACCATAGAGTTTTCCAAAAAGAGCTTAAGAATTTAGGATCACGGTCAGAAACTATAGATAATGGCAATCCATGTAAGCGAACAACATCTTTGAAGAATAAATGAGCAACATGAATAGCCTCATCAGTTTTATGACATGGAATAAAATGAGCCATTTTGGAAAATCTGTCTACAACAACAAATATGGAATCATGACCCTTAGAAGTTCTAGGCAATCCTACAATAAAATCCATAGAAACATCTTCCCAGGATGCATTAGCAATTAGCAAAGGTTGGTATAGACCATTAGCATTAGATTTCGATTTGGCTTTAGCACATGTAACACAACTTTTGACAAATCTCAGCATATAATTAGACATTTTAGGCCAAAAGTAATGTTCCTTAAGTCCAGCTAAGGTTTTTTCGAAACCACCATGTCCCCTAGATTCATGAATTTCTTGAGTTAACAATCGGCGAATAGAAGAAGATGGGATACAAAGCTTGCCCATCTTAAACAAATAACCATTATCAAGAAAATATGAATCAACTTCACCTTTAGACACACATTGAGCATATATAGTTTTAAAGAAACCATCAGAAGCATACAGTTCCTTTATCATAGCAAAACCCAAAACATGTGCATCCATATGGTTTAAGAGGACATACCTGCGTGATAGCGCGTCAGCTACCACATTATCCTTTCCCTTTTTGTGGTGAACCACATAGGAAAAGGTCTCTATAAACTCCACCCATCGAGCAAGTCGCCTGCTGAGCACTGCTTGTCCTTTGAGGTACTTTAGAGCTTCATGATCCGAATGAATCACAAACTCCTTAGGCCTGAGATAATGTTGCCGAGTCTGTAAGCAGCGAACCAGTGCAAATAGCTCCTTGTCGTAGGTAGAATAGTTGAGCTCAGCGGTGCCCAACTTTTTGCTGAAGTAGGCAATGGGACGCTTGTTCTGCAGCAAGACCCCTCCAATGCCAGTGCCAGAAGCGTCACACTCGAGCTCAAAAGGTTGAGCAAAGTCAGGTAACTGCAGCACTGGGGCGTGTGTCAGACGATCCTTGAGGGCGTCGAAAGCCTTTTGATGTGAGTCAGACCAGCGAAATGTCACATCTTTCTTTGTCAGCTCATGTAGGGGGGCGGCAATCAGGTTGAAGTCTTTGACAAAGCGTCGATAGAAACCAGCAAGGCCCAAGAATGAGCGGACATGAGTGGGTGTTGTCGGGCTGGCCCACTCCTGAATAGCACGAATCTTCTCCTCATCTACCTTCAATCCAGATGCAGTCACTACAAAACCAAGAAAAATGGTAGACTCAGATGCAAAAGAACACTTCTTTAAATTGGCATATAATTTCTCTTTTCTAAGACAATCAAAAACCAATTTTAAGTGACGTAAGTGATCATGCATATTCTTGCTATAGATTAAGATATCGTCAAAATAGACAACGACAAATTTACCTAAGTGTCTTCTAAGCACATGGTTCATAAGCCTCATAAAAGTAGAAGGTGCATTAGTTAATCCAAAAGGCATTACTAACCATTCATATAAGCCATACTTAGTTTTAAAAGCCGTTTTCCATTCATCACCCTGTTTCATCCTAATTTGATGATATCCACTTCTAAGGTCAATTTTAGAGAAAATAGCAGCACCATGAAGTTCATCAAGCATATCATCTAAACGAGGAATAGGGTGGCGATACTTAACCGTTATTTGGTTGATTGCGCAGCAATCAACACACATGCGCCAAGAGCCATCCTTCTTTGGAACTAAAATGACAGGCACGGCACAGGGAGACAGGCTTTCTCGAACAAAGCCTTTATCCATCAATTCTGTGACTTGGCGTTGCAGCTCCTTTGTTTCCTCAGGACTAGCTCTATAAGCGGCGCGATTAGGCAAGGCTGCCCCAGGCACAAAGTCAATCTGGTGCTCAATACCTCTAATAGGAGGCAAGCCTTGTGGTAGTTCAGCTGGAAGCACATCTAGATAATCCTGCAGAAGTGCAGCAATAGGTGCAGGAATATGACTCAATTCAACATTAAGTAATACCTGTTTCATTACCAGAAGAATATGAGGTCGATGAGCATTCCATGTGATGGTCCCTTGCTGAGGTTGAGAGACCAAAGATCGACGTTCCACAGAGCCCTTAAGTGATGTAGAAGAGGGCTTAGCGGACGTCGAGTGGGAAGGAGGGGCTGCCGAGGGAGCCGCGGGCGCTGCTGGTGGGGCCGCGGGCGCGGCAAGAGTGGCAGCGGGTGCGGCCTGTTTGGCCGAGAGCTCTTTGAGCTTCTCCTTCCTCTCAGCTTCCTTCTCGGCATCCTGTTGTTGCTTCTTGTGAACCTGGTCCTTCAGAATAGTTTGTGGCGAAAGGGGTAGGAGAGTAACTCTCCTCCCGTCATAGGTGAAAGCATATGTATTTGCACGACCATCATGAAGAACAGAACGATCATATAACCAAGGACGTCCTAACAAGATATGACTACAATCCATTCGAGCAACATCACATAATATTTTATCATGATAAGATCCAATAGAAAGAGAAACTAAACATTGTTTGGTGACCATTATATCAGATCCATCATCAGTGATACCATTTAATCCATAGTGAGTAGCACGAGGAGTAGTAGTTAAATGGAGGAAATCCACTACCTTTTCATTGATGAGATTGCAGCAACTCCCACCATCGATGATGAGGTTTAAGGTAGCTTCGCGAACCACACATCTAGTGTGGAAGATGTTCTCCCTTTGATCAGCCATGGGAGACTCCTGAATGTATAGGACCCGCCGGTTGACAAGGCAGAGGACGTTGTCATATTCTGATGTGTCGATTTCCTCAATAGGTTCAGACGGCTGGTCCTCCTCCACTTCACTCGAAATTACATGGTCCTCAACAGTCTCCTCCTCATAGTAATGGTCTCCCAAATCATTGAGAAGAACCTTCCTTTTCTGAGGGCAATTGCGAGAGACATGCCCAGAACCACCACAAGTGAAACAACGGATGTCTTTGTTGCGATCTGTAGAAGGCGCAGCAACTCTTCTAGTTTCAACCTGATAACCCTATTGAGGTGAGTTGGGAACTCCTTTTTGCTGCATAGAAGGGTTAGAAGTAGAAGGCTTAGATTGACTAGAAGGGTTAAAGGGAACAAACCTGCGACCTTGAGAGGTCTGGTCAAATCGACTCCTCTGTTGCCGAAGCTGCTGCTGCTGTTGTTCATACAGAAGCTGTGCTTTATGAGTCAAAGTGTTAATATCTCTAATGGAATGGATAGATAAAGGATTTTTAATAGAGATATTAAGACCAGCAAGAAATTGAGTACACAAAGCACGTTCAGTAAGATAAACATTAGCATGATGGGAGAGTCGTTCCAGCTCATCCCTGTAGTCATTAGGAGAGCGAGTTCCTTGGCGGCAGGTCGCCAGTTGCATCCTCATGGACTCCGTGTATTCCTCAGGCACATGTCTCTTCTTCAGGAGATAGCGAAGTTGTGGCCAGGTTTCAACAGGTTGCTTGTCCTGACGACGGCGCATCTCACGAGTGCGGAACCACCAGGTGCGAGCTTTACCTACTAAATGTAATATAACAACTTCCAACTTCTCCGTTTCCTCATAGCGTAAATGTTCAAGCATATAGTCAGTATGATTTTCCCAAACAAGATAAGCTTCAGGATCAGTGTTACCATCAAAGGTTTCTAATTTAAGCTTAACATCTCGTCTCTGTATAGCTTGAGCATTATCAAATCTAGGATGACCAAAATTAGGAGGGGGTAAATCATCAAAGTTAGGATTTACCTCATGGTAAGCATCCTCCAAATGCGGCGTCTCATAAAGATCATTATTGCTGCGGCTGTCATCCCAGTTAACACGGCCATGCAGCGGTTGCTGTTGACGCTGATTGAACCTCCCTTGTTGTTGATGTCGAGGTGGTGTGTACTCACGACGATCTTGGTTGCCATTGAAGCCCGCTAGATGATCGTTGTCATTCTCTCCAGTGAAAGGGTTAGGAGTAGCAGACTTAAGCGGTATATATAATTGACCAGAAGGGGGAGGTTTAGCAGTATAAGAAGTGTTACCTGCAGGGGGTAGATTACCTGAAGGTGGAGTAGGGTCGCTTGGAGGTGTAGGGCCGGCAGGAGGCGGCATACCACCTTGGGGTGTAGAACCAGAAGCCTCCTGTTGTTTCCTCTCCTCCAGGTGTCGCAAAACACCATTTATAGACCGAGTAGTAACCAGGTTAGCTTGTTGGGCTAGTTGATCATGGAAGCGCTTGTTCCAACGCTCCTCAACAGCTTTGAGCTACCTATGTTCTTCCTTAGCAGCTTCGAGTTCTTTCCTATGCTCGTCCCTAGAAGCTTTAGTAGCGGCCTGAATAATACGGTCCAAGGCCTCATCAGAAATAGGGATAGGGGTAGTAGGGGAAGTTCCTTCGGCTGCCATGTTCCTACAATATCAGAAGAGAAACAAGTAACCGAAGCAAAGACCAGAAACCAAGTAATGCAAGCTCTAGTGATTCCTAAGAGTGATTCAAGTTTTTAGAAACCAAAGAGCGAGAAAACAAGGCACAATATTCAAGCAATTCCCCTGGACACAGAATTTTGCAATATTGAAGACAGCAAGTAATAATCAAAATTGCAAATTAAATCAACCACAAGTCGGATATCAAGGATAGCAAGTATAAACAAGAGGCTGAATGTGTATAGAATAAGATCTACAATGTGATGCTTGAATAATATGAATGTGTAAGAATCGAAAATAGCAATCACAAGGGCAATCAAGTGCACACACTCCGTCAACTATTATCTGACGGTTGCAACACGGTTCAGAGAAAGAGGGGTGTGACCAAGGCTCCAGTGTCGGCACAGCACAAAATCACACAAGTAGGGTTCTTTTGTAATGCTTAAAACCAATTAGATCATCTAACAAGTAGCAAGAAAAAATGAACAAAGGAAGAGTTACTAACTCAACAATGTAATGTATGCTAAACTTTTCTTTCTTTCTCCTCTTTTTTTTTTTTTTTTTTTTTTTTTTTTTTAATTTGCTCTCGGCTTTTTCTGTTTTTTTTTTTGGCTATGAAATACCTGCTGTAAAGGAATGCAAAAACCGAAAATAAGGGAGAAAAAATAAAAATAAAAATAACAAGCTACGATGATCTAAAAGTAAGCAAAAATAAAGAAAATAGGGAAAATAGGCTAGAAACTGGAGAAATTAGGGTTATTTAGTGGTGCAAGTTCATATAATGCTTTTAATCCAAGAATCACAGTCATAGGCATGATATGTAGCAACTAGGAATAAAAGATCACAACTTGCAGTCAAGAACTCAATATCTTCGAAATTAAAGATCCAAACAAGGAATAACAAAAATAAAGTGCCAATTTTGATGGGTGAATAATAAAGAATCAACTTTTATGCAGCGACTATGATGAAAAATAAGGCACGAAAAATAAATCACTCAAAAAGAAATCAAGAGAGTAAAGAACTTGCATTAACCTGAAATCCGATACTACTTGATACGTTTGGGATACCCGATCCTTCGCCTGTGGGCTCAAGATCAAGAACCGCGCCGTATATTTGCTAAGATCTTGCAATGCTCTTTGATATCTCCTGATTTGGAACAAATTAAACAAGTAATTAAAATTCTGAAATAGCGACAGATTCTATACTTAGAAAATTCCAGCAATTGAGAACTGAGAATTAGCGACAGAATTAACAAAGGTAGCGAGAGGGGAGTCAGGGACTGGGCGCGCGAGGATGCTGGGCACACAGGCACTCGGCCTCAGGGTGTGCGGATGCGGGAGCGCGCGGGATCCTCTTCGCTGGAAGCGAGGGTGACAGCGAGCGAGGGCGAGCGCGCAAGGGAGAACGCGGGAGCGAGTGCCTGGGAGCACGGAAGCGGGAGCGAGTGCGAGGCGCCTGGGATGGCCTCGCTCGCTGGGAGCGATTCTGCTTGCGAGTGTCGCCAAGCCCTGGAGACCTCGGAGCGCTGGTGGTGTCGAGTAGGGTTGAGCGTTGGAAATCCTCGATCTCGACGAGAATCAAGGTGAGGGTTGTGTGATGATGTTGCCGAAAATCCTCAAGAACACAAGAGCAAGATAGTGTTTTTGGATTGATAACCGAGAACCCTTTAATCCATAAAGGGGTTCTCAATTCTATTTCAATCTGATTAATTCAAAGGTGCATAACATGAATTTATAGTAAACTTATGAGAGATCTAACCAATCATTCCTTGCAAAGGAAAGGGGTTTGGATAGATTAATTCTATCTAAGATAAATGAAATAAATCTAAGATAAATAAATCCTATTAAGATAAATATTTAATAACTTGGTGGCCAAGAATTATATCTAGAAGAGATATAATTAATTTCCACCTTATTTATCTAAATTGCATAAAATAATAACATAGGTAATTAATTAAATCCAGCCCAAGCACAAGTGTAACTCGGCCCATGCACTCGACAAGGTCCTTTGGCCCACTCGACAATGGTGGTCTCGAGTGACTTAGGGAAATGCCGAGTAAGGTTGGCTCATGGTGGGTGCAGATGAGTCTTCATGAGCTCTGTGTGTGGACGCAGGCTCACCTCTTGTGCTGGCGGTGTAACCTTGAGCCAAGTGATTCAGGGTGGCCTGAACCCTTGCTCTAAAGTTCCATGGTGACGGACAAGAAAGGCCTTAGTTGCATTTTGAATCTTCTTGGCCCTTGCACGAGTGACAGGACCATCAAATGGAACCTTCATGTTGTCCTCAATGTCACCAGGAGTCATCGATAATTGTACGGCATCAGATAGCTCCTAAGATTCATGGTGACCTCGAATCCACACTGATTTCTCAAGCACTCCATAGTGGCCTCTAGAACATTGGTCAACACATATGACTTGGACTTCACATTGTTAACCTTTTGACCTGAAGCTTTGTAGAATCTCTTCATGACCTTCTTAGGTGCTATAAATATGGAACTACAATATCTTTATAGGTGCCCATCCTGATTTTTTTTTTTGGAGGAATTAAGGGATGAGATATATAGAAATAACTACATAAATGTGATGACATGAATCGAAACTAAAACGGATAAAGTCCCCGAGGAAGGGAGTATGGAAAAAATGTGGCTTCTCCAATATGGTATTCTCTCAGCCGATTGGTTTCCCTGGGGGTATTTTTGTTTGGAAGGATCTTCCACAGTCTATGGGACGTATTGACATAATCACGGTGGCAGATCGTTTCATTTATTTTAACTATTACGGAGTATGATGTAATAAAAAGTTGCTCATCAACATTTCTGTTTGTTTATGTACCACCTGATAACAGAGAAAAGGATATTTTCTGGTTGTCACTGCTAATTATTTAGCATTTGTTATGCAACCCTTGTAATGGCCCGTGATTATGATTCCCGGGTTACGTTTCGAGGGATGAAACCCCTTGTTGGGATCTTACGCCCCGAGTACAGGTTGAAGATTCGAAATCAACATTTTATCTTTAAAGGTGGGATTTCGCACCCAAAAACCGAGATGGGTCGTTAGAATCTCTGGGGTAAGTCCCATGTACCTGCCCTATGGCCTAAGTCGTAAAATTTATTTATTTTGTAAACCGGAAAAATTCTAAAACCATACATAAGATTGCCACGGCGAAGCCGGGTCAAAACGTAATCCAAATATTCAAATCCAAATCATTAATAATTTAGTGAAGTCAAGAGTCTTAACTCTCTCTTTCCGCCATGTCAAAACCCCGTGATCATGGAGCCAAATCAGCATCATTATACATATATGACATACCTAAAAAAATAATACAGGGCGTGGGATCGGACTGAGGCCACACACGGGACTAGGTCCTACTGTAATCATACCATATACACTATTCCTAATATCATGCTTCTAATGTAGGACAGGAATTGAAATCACGCAAGCATGCTAGCAATTTATATATATATACAGAAAGCGATTAATGGGCCCACACAGAATGCCAGGTGGCATGTCCCGCTAGGCTTCTAAGGAATCCTGTAGCAACTCACCATCAAAGGAGCTACCTCACCTCACGGTGCAGGCCAAACCCACGTGATGAGCCTACTAACTATGAAGTTGTGTTTAGTTTCGCTCTTGTAAAGTGTTCTTGTCTGTACTTTGCATCATTTATGTATTTTATGTTTGTTTCGAAAGTTATCCGTCTGTCGACTTGTCAGCCTTCGAGGTTCGGATACCTCTGAGTTAACCATAGTGATCTCAAGTAGCTTGTCGTTGTCTCTCTCAATGGTTGCTTGGAGCTTCAAAATTGTTCTTTAAAACACCAACGGTTGATTTAGTCCATCTAAGATTTTTCCTATGTCTTAGTGTTGCAGCTGGTTGTACTTCCTTTGACTTCATCTCTTCCCGCTTTAATATTTTGGAGTACTTTAGTTGTTATTGTTGTCGTACATACATTTCTTGTTTTTCTTAATTTGTGTAGTTGTCGTCCTTGAAAACAATTATGTTCTTGATAGTCCATCAACCCTACCAAATGGTGGCTAAGGTTGTCTTTTGGAAGTTATCGAATTCCAAAAAAATCTTATTTATATTGTCTTATTTTTCGACCCATTGTAATTACACCTTAAATGATTTGTCCAATCCTATGGTCAATTTTTGAAATCATTTAGAGTTAATCATTGCATCTTGTGAACAAGTGTTCAAATCATTCATCCACGTTATTGAAGAAGATGCATGTGAGTAGAATTGCTTCGCTTGTTATCCACTAATCTAGTTTTCACATGGATTCCATTCATTGCAATTCAATTGCAAATCTCCAAACAAAAATTTTGGCTTTTGGGTAGTCTAATTACTAGACCCATGCAATGTCATTCAAACAAAAAAATTTGCTTTTGCTTTTGGGTAGTCTAGTCACTAAATCTATGCAATATCGCTTTATTGTGGTTTGTAATCTCTCGTAATTTTATCTAATATTGCTGAGGTTGCAAACCGTCCATGACAACTTATTGCTGAGGTTGTAATCTCTCGTAATCATCAATGACTTTTCATGTATGTTTACCAAGAAAAAATGACTTTTCATGTATACTCAATCATCAATGTCCGCAGTCAGGATATTCTTTGGTCCTATGGATTGACTGTTTCAGATCTTCTGAAGGATAAAGTCGATTAATCAAGTTAATTGTCTAACATGAGATCTCATTCCAGTTCTCAAATGCTTAATGCATACTATGTTAAGAGGAAACAAGTTGGAACATTTGGGCAGTGAAGGGTGGATCAGGCTTTTACATACTAACAAAATCGCCAGATCCACAATCCTTGGTCATTTAATGCCTAAAAACAGAAATCTTTGTTCCCTCTCAAAGACCCCATCTACGTTCAGAGTTCAGACAACATATGCTCTACAAAGGAGCCAGATGAAATTCCAAGACTGTCAATGAGGAACACTCTCCAAGACAAGGTCTGATGTGCCAAAGTTTCGGTGCTTACCATCAGCGATGTTTGCAAGATGGAACCCTTGGCCAGGAAGTTGGTTGATAAGGAGAGTTTCGAGTTGGCAAGCCAAACTTTTCCCTTGGACAAGGAAGTAAAGGAATGATGCATTCTGCATTCCATCGGTTAATCGATGAGCTCGGACCCTACCTTGAAGATCATCCGTCTGCAGAGCAAAATTGTTCAACGCAATTTTACATGTTAGGATCATGCCATTCTTCCAGAAGAGTAACATGGGCATTCATAAGCCAAAATCGCTAGTCACACCACATAATATCTTAAAACAGGAAAATGTGTCACATTGGAATGACTCCCCAAAACACAGTAAGGTCAATCCTGTTTTGCTCATAAAATAATCCTATTGCACCGAGTAAGATGAGATTTGCTATGTTGGCTACCTAATGGTAGAATCCACGCTTCTGCAGCACTGCTGTTTAGATTTCACACTTCAAACTGGAAAATTTCCCGTAAGATTAACAGGAACAAGGCAATAAAATATAGAGTATAGCCACAGGATACATCGCTAGATTAAAAAAAATTAAGACTCCAGATGTGGCTGGCAAATAAATGTTTACTTATAACTGTATCAACAATGTATCACTGTATGAGTTACCTAGTTACAGTTAACCTTATTAGGGCCCCGGTACCCCAGTTATATGAGATATCAAGTATGAGATAAAACCGCAAGAAGAAGAAGTAGGAAGGTAAACATAAAACCATTCCGGAATGGCTCACCGGAAAGGACTTGTGGGTAGTACCCATAGGTCCCCGGTTCGAACCCCGGAATGGGCGTTCTTTTATTTCACTGTTATATTGACACTTGACAGCTTTCCTCAACAGACGCTCAGGGCTTTCATTCATTACGTAGAAAATGTAAAGATGAGGGTCGCAAGTACAAAGCATCTAGGGAAAACAAAATACTATAAACAGATATAGGTTAACAGCTTTATTAAATGCAAGATAAGAAAGAGTTTTAACTAGTAAAGTGCAGTTCAAGTTCAAACTAACAGACATCATGTCACGTGCCCACGTGACCCAACTAATGCTGCTATACTTAACACTTACGGTATCAATTATGTACACGGTTCACATTAAAAGCAGGTTGACCAAACACTCCCTATAACCCCAGGTATTGACATGGAGTAATGGCTGGGTTGCATAATGCGCCCAACTGCCCAAGGATGGAATAAAAATAACATTTTTATTCCATGGAAGTGGAAGTGGCACTAGAGTTTCACTAACATTCTAGGTTTCCGAGGTGGGAAGCATGCATCAGATCATGAGGTTTTGGTTCAGTCATATTGAAACTTGGAAAACAATAGTGGTAAAATATGAGATCAATTACCTGCCCAATGTATAATCTCTTGTCAGATCGGAACATAACATAGACACTCGAGGCTCCTATAGTTGATGGAGGCGGCTGTTCCCTGGCAGCAATTGAAACACATTTGATGTCTGGGGATACTAAAGAATTTGTGATCCTGTGAAGCTCACTTAGCTTCTTCTGGCATATCTTTGTCACGGCAGTTTCAACTTCTTTCTGTAAGAGATCCATTCCGCTGGTCAAATGAATCTCCAGATTGGTTTGCCTTGCCGATGTTACACTTGCCTGGCAGCAAGCTTCATCAGAAACCTCTACACTCGGACCATTGTTTGCTTCTCTTTCTCTTGAGGTTTCCTGTGCGTATACTGCAAGATAAAGTTCTGCTGCTCGTCGAACTACTGATTCAGGCATTCCTTCTTTCTCTGCTGTTTCGAATGCAAGACTCTCTCGACAAACACCATCTATCAACTCCCATGTTGGTAGTGTATGACCATTCACATACTCCGTACCCATTGCTTTATAAACAGTTCTTTTTGTACTAAGCGGCAAATCAAAGATACTATGCAAGTGGGTGGACACAATACCCAGGCAACCAGTTTTGTCCAGGGTTTCGATGATGCTACCAGCAATACATGTTCCTTTTGCTGTTTCTGTTCCTCGACAGATTTCATCTATGAGAACCAAGCTTCTTGAAGTGGTTCCAGATATCACAGAACGAATCTCTGACATTTCTATCTGCCAACCACATGATCAAGTAGAATTCAACATCAATCCCTTGAAGAACAGAAACATGAATAAGCTACATAATCACTGAGGCAAGTATTAACAGTAAAAAAAAAGAATATAACATAATGGAACATCTACTCAGGAACATCTACGCCTACCTTTGACTTAAGAAACACAACATTTTCAACCTTTTTTCTGAAAAAGAAAAAATGGAATCTTCAAGCAACAATGAAGATTACCTGAAATGAACTTTTATTGTCAACTGGGCTATCATAAGATTTCATGTGAAGAATAATAGAATCAAAATGAGGAACTGAAGCTGATTCTGCTGGCACCATAAATCCACATATTCCAAGCAATGCAGCAGCACAAACTGATCGGAGTAAACTCGATTTACCACCTCCATTTGGTCCAGTGAGAAGAAACAAGGATTTCATATTGATTGTATTACGTACAACACTGCCTTGTACCATATCAAACCAATAGGGAGTTAAGCCAGTAATCTCCATTTCTACACTAGGTTGCTGTGGATCCATATTCTGTGCATAACAAAATTTTGAGATTTGTTAATTGATAAACCTGAATCCAGAAGCATAGAATTCAACCTTCAGGATAATGTAAATTCTTGGGAAAACAAAGTACACCGTTTGTATGTCAGTGACAAATCTGGATTGGAATTCATGGACGAGTGACAGCTATTTCTATTTATGAATAAGGGGTAGGGCTCCATCTTTTTCCATGTTCTCAGGACCTGTTTATTTGTAGACTAGTTTTTCATTGTCGTCGGATTATTCTAGAAATATATAACTCGAAATATCAAAAAACAATTTAATTTTGACAATTCTCTTTGGTGTTTTACTTGTAAAATTACCTACAGAAAACAATTACCTAATTATCTATTAGAGATAATTTGATTACTCAGTGTACCCTCTGGGTGATAAAGACAAGTAATTTATAAAGCAATAATACTTTGAACAGCATATATTTCCAGACAATAAACCAAACTAAGTGCAGGTTTGAATTGTATATTGACACAAATATTCAAAGTATATGAACTTTTCTAAAAGGCACAAGCATAGTACCTCCAAGCTATCAATATCCACAAGATCTGGAAAGACCCACTTTCTTCTCCTCCCTTCACTGTGAGATATCAAGAAAAAATGAAAATACAAATTCACAAAAACTGCAAACACAAGAATATTTTTTCCTATTTTATTTCTTAACCAATTTGCATATATAACTGGATGGGAACCTTTCATAAAGAATTGTGATAAGATGGACCGAAAACACTATATTATAGAAGAATCCACACAAAAATAAATATATTTCTACATACGAGAATCATGGATTCACACAAACAGTATCAACTAAGAAAAAGGTCAACCATCGCTCCTGTGTTTCTTTGGCATGATGATAAGGGAATAATTGGAGAGAAGTAAAACCATCATCCTTCTAAGCAGCATTTCAGTTAATGACCCATGTTCCCACAAATAAATATGAAGCAATGCTTAGAAAGAAATGTTGTTATAGAACATGGAGTGCAATCCTTCCCCCCCCTTTTTTATCCCCTTTATAGTATTCCTGACCATTTCATGATGTGCTTATAGAAACTGTAACAGTCAAAGGAATAGAAAAAACTTCTTCTCACCTTACATGTGCAAACAGTGCCTTTGAAATTATAAGCAACATAGAAGCAAACACAAGAATATTAATTCTTGACTGCAACTCAGCAGAAAGGCTCCGCAAAAGTTGAAGGACCTTGGCTCTTGCCTTGTCATTAGCCTCGTGATATCTACAACAAAAATTAAAGGAATGAAAGGGTGCACCAACACCATTTAAAAGACAACAGAATTGTAAAATCACCTTGTTAGTGCTTCCTCCACCTTTGTTGTGGTAAACCATTCTTCACTAACTCTTTTTCCTTTTGCATCCAGAGAAGGCTTAAGCTGCTTAATTTGTTGCTCTCCAGGTGTTCCAGCACATACAGATGGAGTAAAGCGTTTTCCTTTGAACCACACAGCTTCATGCTCACGAGAATACAATATTTCTCCTTTAGGGCCACCTATTGATGATATAGTTGCCCTAATCCTCGAAATAATGGGGAGGAAATCTTCAGAGACCTAATTAGTTGCAAGGGAGATGCTTACAAAACACATTTGTATGCCAGAAGCCATAAAGGAAAGAATAAGCAACTCTTTTGCTAATATGTATAGCAATAAGAGGATACTCAAGTTTTGAACAAATATTTTCTACCCATTCAGAAAAATTGTAAAATTAGTCAGGCAGGTCGCACGGAGAGTAATATGTGTCGTGTTTATGTACACGCATTTAAGAGGTTGAGATCCATCTTCGAGCATAAAAGCTAAGCCAATATCCGACCCTTGTTAAGAAAAGCCCAATTTTATGAGCTGTAAACAATATGTAATGGCCTTTTTTGAATCCCCCCCCCCCCCCCCCCCCCCAAATCTCAACACCCCCCAGTTGAACTCAAACCGAAGATACCTGTCAAGTTGGGCAAATTTTGGCTGGGCTGTGGGGTCAAGAAGCTGGAAGAGGGTTGCACCATTGTCCCATATCGGAAATAATGTCTTGAACAACATAAAAGTTTTGAGATGAAACTCCCATTAGACTTGTATGTTTGAGGTATCAAAGTCGGTCTGGTTCGGGTTTGTTTCTTAGCTTCGGGGATCAACTATTAAAAAAAAGATGTAAAACCCGTTGTAAAAATTACAACAAAAAATATATAAGTGTCAACTAGACAAGGCAGGATGCACTTGTGGGGCTGTGTTTAGGAAAAGAGGAGTACCACATCCATGGGAAACAACCAAAAATATAAGGAGGGTGGAGTCCCAACCCATTGACTAATGTTTTTGTTTTAGAAGGTGGATCCAGACGGACTAGACCTTGTATAAAAACAAAAATAAATATGACACAACCATTTAATAAGAAAGAGGCAATGAAGTAATTAATTGTTGGATATATAATAAATTAATGTCAGAAAATTATTGTTTAAGTTAGTTGTACTTTACTTGTAAGTTGTGTTAGTAGACATAGCATTTACTAGCATTCCTAGTCTCCTTTTAGATGCAATTACTCCTTTAACTTTCAGATTGTAACCCTAAGACTTCCATCCTCTCTTGTATATTTATTATGGGTTTTCTCACATTGTAATATATTGAGAAACATTATCTCTCTCAAAATTACTCACGTTAATATACAGAAAACTAACAGCCATCTATGGTATGTGAAGGAAAGAGAAAGAAGCCAACACCGGAGCTAAATACAGAGTGATGCATCTTATTGATACAAAGAAACAAAAGAAGAAAAGTCCTACCGCCACATGAAGAGCCTTAGCTGCTTGTTCAACCTCCTCATACACTTCTTCCATATGCATTCTCTTCACACGCCCTTTCCAAGAAGACTCAATGTCCCCAAAGAAGTCAATAGGGATAAGAGGGTAAGAACTTATATCTTGGTTAATTTCACCATCCATGGACACTATTTCACCAATTCGATCTGATACCCATCCACATTCAGTTACCTTATTAAAACAGGGAAAATAATGAAATTTAACACAATTACATCGATAATTGAAAGAATGGTGAGTTAATATAATCATGATGTTAATAAAAAGCAATTTGGTACATACAAGTCACCTAAAGTTCTTACCAAACTATCAAAGTCAATTTTCAATCCAGTGGCCACCCAAGTAGGATCCATTAACAATTTCAAGATTTCCCTAAGCTCGGGATTACTGTTCAGCTGCAGCACTTCGTCAGCAACATTCTTTATTCTACAGAAGTCAATATGATTTGCCTCCCTGAGTTCAAGTAGCTTCACAAGCTGCACACAGAACATCAATAGTTAAATCGGAAGCAATTTCCCAGGAAGGATGAACCGGCACGAGAAATATATATATATAGAGCAGGAGAGAGAGAGAGAGAGAGAGAGAGAGAGAGAGAGAGAGAGAGAGAGAGAGAGAGAGAGAGAGAGAGAGAGAGAATCATTAATTTATACACAATCTAATATCTGTGTCAATTATTTGGAGAACACATAAAAAGAAAGGATCATCAAGAGCACATAAATTTAGCATCTTGTAAACTGACAACAACTATCAAACCCAAAATGGAGATATATGTTTCTGACAGATGCAACGTTGTATAAAATAATACAGACTTGGACATAATCAAGTTCAGACATAATTTATTAGATGTTATAAAAAATACTATCAAAAGGTAAAATTATTACAACAATAGCTTCCTTTCTAATCCCAGGCTAATGCCCATGCAGATACAGAACAGGTGATCAGATAAGGAAACTCCAGGTTTAACAAGGTTGTAAGGCATAACTGGATAATTTCATTAATGCAATATACATTCATCATATCTTCAAGAAAGGAGTTCACATAGACATGCTATTAGGGCTCACTTCATATTAGATACCCTTTTCGGTTCTCACACGCCTCTTGATGAATACCATAGTAATATTTAACTAAGCCATGTAGCTCATGGTAGGGAAAAATGTTTAAACAATATGCCAGCTCCTGGTCTCATATATCCATTTTCTTAGTCCATTACAGGAGAGAACAGACGGTGAAAAACAGTTTAGAATTCAATCTACAAAAAAAAATATCAGGGAGTAGAATCATGACTCGAATTCTAGGAACTCAAAAAGGCCGAAGGGGTTAGTTGGCAGCATTGACCTCTATGTATATTCTAATGATTATGCATATAGATATTGTCATTGGAGAAGTTTTTTTTTTAAGGTTAAAATATATTGAAAACTTAAGGAATATGTACAAGGTTAGGGAGCAGCTCCCTTGTCATTGGAGAAGTTGATTCTAAGCTAACAACATTTTCATTATGATAATTGGAAAGGAAACATGGAGAAATGAACAATTTTGGATCAATGAATTATGTCATTAGGTCAGTCCAACCTTTGCAGATGATACACAAGTAAAGTCAGGAACCGAGCAAGTTAGACTGATCATGCGCTTGCATATTCCTGATAAGATGAGACAAAAAGTGAGCAAAAATATGACACAAAAGCATCACTTTGTTCTTACAAGTATAAGTGAACTTTCTGAAAAAAGAGGTTGGCCTCGTCAGCACATTAGCAAATCAACACTATGCAGGGTAACTTCTTTCTAAAAAATATTTTGCACCAAACCCACCATATTCTAGCTGAAATCCCTTCTACTATTATGTATCAACAACTCAAGCTCACAAGGTTGAATTTTTAGAGCCTGAAGAATTATAGATTTCCTAGTACCAAAACCAAAGCATGTCTATCGCCACCATTAATCACTGCTGAATAAACAAGACATTCTAATATTTGTGGCAAGACTCCTGCCTTTTATGGATGAAAACTATCCCATCCATGACCATCTACATATCTCCCCTTTTCAACCAGCATATAAGTTTTTCTTCCGCATAAAAGAATAAGACAGAAAGCAGGGTAACAAAGTTCCACTAATCTCAAAACCTATTTATAGCAATCTGCAGTTTTCCTACTATAATGTAAGACATATCAGTATATATATGGTTGAAGGACCCTGGCAGCATTTGAGTACCACTTAGCTTTGTTTTTTATCGAAACCAAGTAGGACCTTATATTCAGATTTCTTTCTTTTCCCAATCTAAAAGTTCCAAGATTAGATGTGAAGAAATTTTTAACGACATGATCAAGTAGATCCCTTAGAGCTCTTTAAATTAGCAGAGAAATCCTTCCACTATTCTCTAAACCAACTTATTAAAAGCAAATAGAAAGGAAAATTCACACCAAATACTTCTAAATTATTAAATTCTAACATAACCTTGAATAGTGGAAGCAATTGAATATGCTGGAGGATTCAGAAGAAGATCCCTGATATATCTGACAATGTAAAACGATGGCAAGCTGTAAGATACAAATCAATCATAGAAAAAATAAGCTGGTCTTGAAAATGGTGCCTGCACCAACATCGCATAAAAGTTGTAAAAATCTACACAGATGTCCAATTCACAGCACATTGCCATGTCTATGAAAGAAAGAAAGATCAGAAAATTGGCCGAAGTGATCCTATATCCCCCTTAATATTTGTGTTATCAGTGGATTACCTGTCAAGAGTGCTGCAGTGCAAAACCAGGCTTCCAGCTTTTAAATTCCACCCTAAGTGTAAGTTATTGCAAGTATCTCACCTTGCCTATGCAGATGACCTCGTTCTACTCGCTAGAGGAGACAGAAGCTCTATAACTATCCTACTAGATGCACTTGACCACTTCTCCGCAGTGTCAGGACTAGAGGTAAGTCCTACCAAATCCTCATACTTTGTAGCAGGTGTCAAGGAAGAAGATAGAGCCTTTCTGGCCTCAAGGTCAGGCTTTACTCAGGGAGTCTTCCCCTTTAAGTACCTAGGAATACCTATATCTTCAGGGAGGTTAACACTCTCACAATTCTCCCCCTTCTTGGATAAGATTTTGGCTAACATAAGCTATTGGAATACCAAGACACTTTCTTATGCAGGAAAAGTGGAATTAATTAGAGCTGTGCTCCAAGGGATTCAAGCTTTCTGGCTTTCAATACTACCATCCCCCTCCACTCTCGTTCATAAAATTAATAGCCTTTGTGCAAAGTTCCTTTGGAAATCTCATAGGATTAGATGGAGTGATGTCTGCTTGCCAAAGGAGGAGGGTGGACTAGGCTTGAAAGACCTCAAGAGCTGGAATACAGCCTTTCTCTCGAGACTCCTATGGGACATCATAAGGAAAAAGGACAGCCTATGGATAAAATGGATACATCATCAGTACATACAACCAGGGAGTATTTGGAGCTGGAATGTTCACAGGAAAAATGATTCTCCTCTCATTAGGAAAATCCTATCTATTAAAGATGACTTGTTGATTTATGCAGGATCAGAACAGGAAGCTACCCAGCTCTTAGAATCATGGGTTCAAGGAGGAAAATTTCGAGTGAATGCTGCATATGAACATTTTAGAAGAAAAGCACCAATGCCTCCTTGGACCTCAGTGGTTTGGGACAACTCCATACTTCCCAAACATGCATTCATCCTGTGGCTAGCAGCTAGAAAGAGGCTTGCCACAAATGACCTCATCAGGACTAGGGAAGTGAATCTAAACTGCCACTTTTGCAACCAAGCAACTGAGTCACATGACCATTTATTTTTTACATGTAACTACTCCTCTAATGTTTGGTCTCAGGTCAAAAGCTGGCTAGGCATTTGGAGAGGAATGAGCTCCCTAAGCAGTGGTCTAAAATGGATGAAAAAGGAGGCACGTGGTAGGAGCTGGCAATCTAAGGCCAAAAGAATATCCCTTGCTGCAACAGTCTACCACCTTTGGAAGGCTCGCAATGAAAAGCTGTTTGAAAACATAATCAAAAGGCCAGAGGAAGTCACACGTTTGATCAAGATTCATGTCTTCAGTTTCCTATCCCATGAGCACTCCCTTCACTTCACCTCAGCGGATACCTTACAAGAGGGCTTGCTGCCTAGCCTCGGTGACCCCTCCTCAAGCTTAAATGAATGAAGTTCAATGGAGACATAATGCTGAAGAAAAGCGGCTAAAGAATGATGTCTTTCCGTTAACTTTCAAAGGCTGTTTTGATTAGAAGCTTCGGCTAGTTCATGGATACCCCTTTTTGATGTAACAAACTTTAAGTAATAGGGTTCCATTTAATGCTTCAGGTGTGCTAAGGTTGTGGTAGGATAAGACCCTTGATGGCTGAGCCGAAGGGGGTTTTATTCTTTCACAACCTTAGGGTGCGGGCCCGACTTCGGATAGCCTTGGCTTGACGAGATAGGGGTTGCACCGAACCTATGAGTTCAACACACCTTATGGATTGGGGTCCCTTAAAACCAGATCCCATGATTTTGTTGCCCCTAGCAAGTGGACCTAGAACACTAGTCCCCCTTGCAAGACCTTTGTATATATTCTATCCCATATTTTAATATATTTTAACCCTTAAAATCAAAAAAAAAAAAAGAGTTGGAAAAATACCAAGATAGATCTAAGTTCTCAGATGCAACACTAAAAATCAAAGATATTTACTTCTCCAAGCATAATTCCAATAAAAAATTTGACATAAATGCCTAGTTTTCTCACACTTACACATTCAACACTCACAAAATGATCAATTAATATTGGATTTGAATTACCCCAAAACAATAAAAAAAAGGTTATGAAATATCTGGTGGGTTATTTATTTGAATTTAGTTTGATTAAGTTGGATTCAAATCATTTCATTTTGTAACAATGCCAACTAACTTAATTAAGTATCTTAAACTGTAGGTTTGTTGTTTTGAGCCTTCAACTATTTCAAATGATAAATTGATAATTTTGGAATGCCATGTTTTCCATGAGGATACCCGTGTCATCCCCGCATTCTACACTAGAAATAAAAATAAAAAGGGGGCCATGAACCATCACTGTCACCCATGTAATTACCCTGATGAGATTCTAGATCCCTCAATAACCTTAGATTTATTGAACTCTTTGAGGTCTACGGAGCTATGACAGCTTAGCTTTTTAGTGGTGTTACAGGATTAAAAGAGAGGTTTTTGGTTTTAAAATCTCGCAGCTCAAAAAGAATACCAAAAGAATCCCCATGCAAGATAATACCTTTGGCATGCCATAAAATTTTGTGATATGTATTTCTTATTGCAGGTAGAGCCGGCAACTGGGCTGATTGTGCCGGGCCCATCCAGGTTGGGTCACAAACGGGTCAAGTCAGTTCGGGTAAAATGTGTGGCCGGGTATTGGTTGGGTCAGGTTTCGAGAAAAGTAGGTCGGGCTCGTTTGGGTTTCGGGTCAAGAGACGGGTCGATCTTGATCGGGTTTCGAATCAAAACGAGTCTAGTTTGTTTGGATTTTGGATCGAATTATGTTCGACCCGTTGGGGTAATCGGGTTAATTCGGTTGAATATGTAACCCACATTATTTATTTAGTTATTTGTGTCTTCCAAAAAATATTTGTCAATGAAAATTATATATGATTTAAGGTATAATGATATAATCTACGCATTTTATTCATCTATGATTACTGGGATTCGGAATTCAAGTGGATTATTCATAATTTCATATTTCATAATTCAAGGGCATAGATGGGGAGATTTGGCTCAACTGGATATATTTATTAATTATTAATATTAATATTACAATAAAAATTTAGCAAATTGTAATGTCTCATGGTATTTTTCCATTTATAGATTTGTGTCGAATTGGGAGTCGGGTCAGGTTGATAGTTGGGTCGAGTCTAGATCGAGTCAGATTTGTCTGTGTTCGGGTCTATTCGATTCGGGTCAGGTTTGGTCAATAGGGTTTCTTGGGCCAGATCAGATTTTACCAGCTCATTGCAAGGGTCACAAGTGGGTTTGATACTAGTGGTATTTAGTGCATAAAAGTCAAGTGGGAGGAATTCTAGTCTAACTTTCAACCAATAACGGAAATAGGTACAAAATCGATGGGAATAGAAAACTTACAAAGTAGCTAAACCATGACAACTTGATGGGAGCAAAACATTCAACAACGACGGGATCCCCTCTGTCGGTATGGCACCTATAAATCATACAGTTAAATACTCCTTAAATATCATAAGATTATACAACAAGTAACCAAAAACTAACTGGGAAAAGTGTACATACCAATTTGTGTGGCAGTGCCCAAGTGCAAAGAACGAGGCCTCTTGTCACAAGGAACTGTAACATTTCTAAATGTAACTTCATCGTCAAGACCATAAAGCTCTTTGGCCTGAAATCTTGAACATCAAAATGTTACAAATAGTTATTTAATACAACATAATCAGATTAAGATAACTACACAGTAATACCTTCATTAGGACATCTGTAACAGGATCACCCTCAAACCATTCAAATTGTCTGGAACTGCATTCAGCCCATAATAATCCTCCCTCGCCAAATTCCCCCCAGCGACAGGTTCCTAGTTAAAGATTCTTACAGTAGTCAGTAAGAATGTAGTTTTTCCTTCATTTTTTTTTCTTTTTCTTTGTTTGTTTGGCTTCCTCAAACAAGAAACATTCATGCAAAGACAGTTGAAGTGAATGAAAATCTTGGAAAATAAAAACAAGCCAGTACATTTTCACTTTGAAACAAAAAGGACTACATGTAAAAAGGCTTACAATCATAAAAGAAGTTGCAAGTGTCTTGCAAATCAGCGAATTTGTGAGGAATACTCAATCAGTAATAATCTTACATTTCAATTCTATGATCAAAAGATTCAGCTATCCTTATTTTAGGGTAGAAAAGCAATAACCAACTCTTAAAGTAATTATAGACTCACTTCTAAAAATCGGTAACCAAACGAAATAATGGCGAACATGGACAAAATGGCAAAATTGCCTATAAACTAGGAAGTTGGAATGCAACATTGAAGAAACTAACTGTAAAATGCAGAAAAATGACAAATTTTAACTAGAACTAACAAAATAATAGCCTGGGTTTGTATCAATATCCTAATTGGTCCAAGCAGGAAAAAAAGAGCATAGAAATCCTTCAAAAAAATAGTATAGTAGAACCCCTCAACAACTTATTAGTGCTGATTGAGCAATCAAAAATGACAACTTCATCTTCCATTATAATAATTAAAGATGAATATGAAATTCACATGCCTGAAGAATTGTGTTTCAAAGATGCATGTAAAAATAAATAATGGCAGTGGCAGGTGCGAATCTTGGTGACTAGGGCCTCTTCTGTCAATCCTTCTTCTGCTGAAAATGTTTTCATGGTCTCCAGGACTAAAACTATTGAATAACCTTTTGCTGAACGAGAAAGCCCTGAAAATATATATCACATAAGATATGCCAATAACTTTTGCCCACTTTTCATTGGAGTAAAGCACATCAGTGGAATGTTAGTACTAGACCTCAACACTAAAAAAAAAAAGATAGGCTCATACTGTGGAGCACATCAAAAAACCCACACGCCAATTCACATTGCGGAAAGAAAGATATTGTTGCACCAAAAAAATGGATACTGTTTAAAGAAACTAATACGACAGGTGTCTTCATACCGACAACTGGCATTGGTTCTGGAAAATCAAGATCACGATTAACTCCAACATGTCCAAAGACATATGGACTCCCAGGGTGTGCATGCCTGTATGGACAAAAACAAACACGATATGCAGGTAACAAAATAAATGGTTTGACTAGGATAATGGTAAAGCATTAATCAACAATTCCACAAGTACACTATTTCATGGATGGTTTAATGCTAGTATTTGATCCACCTTATTTACAAATATTACTAAAACCAAGGAACAGTTCATAAATATAATGTAGATACTAATGAAACAAACATAATTTAGGAGTTTGTCAGATTAATGAGTCAAAATATTCCTTATAGTATATTGTGGCATTTGTGCTTGTTCTTTTTCAGCGAGAATATGGCTCACGCCCAGCTGAAATGTACAACCCCTCATTTGGTTAAATGTGGAACCTAAATTCTCGGGGATTAAGTTCCTTTATATTGTGAAATTAATATTCTTGTAAATTTTTAAATCATGTTTGTTTCAAAATAATTGAGTTGGTGTATTTTCTGTTAAATATCATAAATTAGGGAAATAATGAACGAAAGATAAGTAAATTAGTGTGGTTTGGAGAAAGTCTAAATCAACTAGGCGATTAATCCCCATATCTTTTAATTTTAACAATGAACCAAGTATTAAGTATATATAAATATTTCATAGGAAGTTGCACTTCCTAGGGAATGAATCATGAACCAAACAAGGGGGACAAAATGTAGATATCATTCTTTCGGTCTTTCCATTAAAGACATAAACTCAATTCAATTCCAGAACATTACAATACCGTATATTAGACTCACACCTCAAAAATTTACAAGACGGAAAACTAAAAAAGTAGTCTTGCACTAAACACATCTTAGGCAAACTTTCATATCCACTAGTATTAATTACTTAATTAATTAATTAACTTTAAATTAGCAGATATTTCGGTTAACATTTAGGGTGTGTTTGGTAATGATATCTAGATATCAGATATCAGATATCAACCCCGATATCTGATATCTAGTGTTTGGTAGGGCTAGATATCGATATCACTTTAACTGATATCATATCTGTGTTTGGTAAGAGTCAGATATCGATATCAGTTGATATCTAGATATCAAATTTGGCCTATTTTGATATACTCATTTTTTGGGACGTATCACTTGATATCGATATTGCCCGATATCGATATCTTGATACCGATACCGATATCTTGATATCAAGATATCAAAGATATCACCCGATATCGATATCTTGATATCGATATCTTGATATCTAGATATCATTACCAAACACACCCTTAAACTAATAGTGCAGAAGATTTCAACTTTCAAAACATTTATTTTTCTTTTATGGAACCAAGGAAATGTTTAATTCAGCTAAATATAAATACTTAGGATCGGCAACACACTTGCCAAAAATGGAAATGTTTAATTCTATGAAATATAAATGGTTTAAGTATATCTTTTAGTTATTAGTTAAAAATGAAAATTACCATTATAAATTCAAAAATAAAATGATCAGAATATAATGTCCAAAAATTAAACAAGTCCCTTTAGTAAAAAAAAAATCTCATTTCATTAGGAAAAAAGAATTATTCAATTCTTAAATGCAAATATGGTCCGAATCCATATACTTGTCAAACGAAACAGATCCTTCAACTTGTAAATACAATTAATAATATTTTAATCTTGTAGGGAAATTTTCATAAAGACACCAACATTTTAAACCAGTTCTCACAAAGGAGACATTTTTTTCCAAAAAAACAAACGCCTGCCTTTTTTTCGCAAAAACTACCCACTTTTTTTTTTTTTCCACAAATCAACATCTTCACCTAGATGTTTCTAAATATTGAGACATGGAGCGTATGGAAGGGCATAATTAGTACTGAGCATAACTCACCTGAATAATAATATTGATACAAACACCCACCTTCTTTTTAACGGTATTTTTTTTAAATCTACCGTGAATAATAATACTCCCTCCGTCTCAAAATTTAAGTCGTTTTAGACTAGTTGAGTTGTATCAAAATAGATGTCATTTTAGGTTTTCTAGGTAGGGGATAGTAATGATTTGTATTGATTTGTGTGTTATTGACTTTTTAAAAGATTTTGATTGGTTAAAAAATGTAGTGGGTATTTAAAATCAATTAAATTTATTTAAAAAGGTTAGTGGAATGATGATGTTGATTGATGGGTGAGTGTTTTATTAAAACTTGTGCAGAATCCTAAAATGACTTAAATTTTGAGACGGAGGGAGTATTAAAATAATTACTATGCCACATTTTGGAATATAAATTCCTGTTTTTTGTTGATTATTACGTTTTGTTGAAACAAAACATTAAAAGAAAATTGACAAGATAATGCATTACATTAGACACGAAATGATAAGGTAATTCGATAATGATTCACATTGTCTAGCAAAACCCTATGATATAGGACAATACCCGGATATAAAACGCCCTTTCCGAGCACGAGCTTGAGCTGGACCTTGAACTTCCTCTACCACACACTACAATTGAAGAGAAAATCGCATTACAGAACATACATAAATAGGCAACACTGGATCATAGAAAAAATATACTCGTCTGATAAATAAATAATCCAAACTAGGATTTTCTTGCCCGTAAATAGTTGAACATTGTCCATGGAATACCAAAAAAAAAAATCTATTTTCAATTATTGGTAGTCCTATAGATTCTCACAGTTTCAAGAAGATTTTGGCTGCAAGTGCACCATGTACTGTAATCTCACATTATCTCCTTTTAATGGAAACTTGAGTAAGAACACTGAAACTCACAGAGATAATCAAAATCATAAATTCTGAGTAAGAACAGTGACACCAACACGGTATGAGTGTTGACCCTTGCCTTGTCTTTTCTGTTAGCAAAGGTTTGGAGTGGCGGCCTATTGTTCTATACTGGATAGCTCTATTTCTTTTCAATTACCATTTAGGGCATAACTAACCAGAAATAGGTAATATTGCGCACCTTATTTTTTTCTAATTTAGACCCCACAAGTCAAATACATTAATGAAAGACTGATACTGATTGATATCCCTAATTACAACAACCCAGTTAATCCCGCCATTCAGCAAGGTCTGGGGGTTAGGATGTACACACTCTTACCCCGAACAAATCGAGAGAGTGTTTCCGAAAGACCCAAAACAATAGGATACAAAGACCACAAGGAAACAAAAGGTAAAAAAGATAGTAAAGAAGCATAAAAGAAGCACGGAGAATAGGACACAACACCAAAGCCTAAAACTCTAAACATCGACAGCACGTATGTACCTCCTCCAATGGTCCCTATCCAAAGTCATATCTTCCGAAAGGTTCAGAAGATTGAGGTCATGACGGATGACCTCTAGCTCTTCTTAGGTCTACCTCTCCCCCTGCGGATAACTCCAAGATCCAAGTTCTCACACCTATAGGTCTCCTACAAACGTGCCCAAACCATCTCAGTCTGGACTCTCGCAATTGTTCACAATACTCGCAACTCCAACCTTGTTCCTTATGTCGACATTTCTGATTCTGTCAAGTCTCGTGTGACCACTCATCCATCGCAACATTCTCATCTCAGTGACTGATAACTTATATTCTTGAGCTTTTGTTATAGGTCAGCACTCAGAGGCATATAGAAGGGTTGGTCTAACAACCACCTTGTAGAATTTCCCGTGTCGCATAAAACTCGCTCTTCTCCAACTTAGCCACCCCGCCCGGACTCGATGCTTGATATCCCAATCGATAGCCCCATTGCTTTGAACATACGAGCCTAAGTACTTGAAATACTCTTTCCTGGGGACTACATCTTCCCCCAAAGAAACTTGAGTCCCCGGATCTCTCCCTCTCCAAACAGAACTCAACATATTCGGTCTTGAAATCACCAATTATAAATTGATAATTCCATCTACTAGTAGCAACTTATAGACTTGTGATAGAAAACACTAGGATCACTCCTAGGAAAACCACTGATTGCAAGTATCTTGCACAAGGAAATTGGTGGAGAATCTCCAAATTTGTGTTCAATTCGTCATAATAGAGTATTCCCTTACAAGATGCAGTTATCCTCTTTTTATAATAGAATAACTAAATAACTACTCCCACCGTCTCGCATTAGTAGTTGTTTTAGAGTAGTAAATTTGTATCAAAACACTTGTTTTAGCTATAGTTATTATCTTTATAGGTAATGATCGCTCTTTTTATAGGTAATAATTACTGCTTTTTAGGAATTTTTTCCTATAAAAGTAAAGGAAATATAGGTTTTATTAATAAGTGTGCATAAAGCTAAAACAAGTTTTGCGAGACAGAGGGAGTAACTCCTAAAACTAATTAATTAAAATGCAGGAAAAGGAAAACAACATGAGAGAAGTGGGAGATGTGCCTGAAAACTAGGAAAGTGGAATGGGAGATTAAAGAAACCAATTATCAAATACAGAAAATTGAAAGATAACATTTAAACTAATAAATCAGCAGCTAGGTTCGTGTCAATGCATGCCCCTCGAAAATCGCCTTGTCCACAAGGTGAAATTTTAGGCGCCCCTATGGGCCCTCTATGTAATAGCCCCCATGTAGCTTGCCCATGGTTCCTATACGCCTTGATCAGCTCGTGAGATTTCTGGCACCTTTTTGAGAACGAGGATGAGGATAGAATAAGTTTGTTTCTTTGGGTTGTCAAGGTTAATGAGGAGACTAGTGATAAAGGTTAGGAGTTCTAGGGCTTTCTTCTCGTCTGGTTTTACTTCGATCTCCTCTTCTTTTGCAACCTGAGCAACCTTCACATCCTCCTTTGCTGCCACTGCAGCCTCATTTCCTCCTCGGCTTCCACTCGATCGGTGTCCATTTCCTCCTCTGTTGTTGCTGGAGTAGCCTCTATTTCCACCTCTGCTACCTCTGGAATAATCTCCATTTCCTATACTGCAGCTGCCTTCAGAAGCTCCTCCTTTGCTGTCACTGTAGCAACCATCATCCCCTTTTCTGCTGGGGGCTTCATCTCCTCTTCTGCTGCAGTATTCTTTTCCTCTACGACCACTGCAGCAGCTTTCAGAGGCAGAATCTTCTGTTGAGGGCCATAGTGCACTAGCAGCCTTGAAACTTCAGCGCTCAAAAGAGGCAGAATCTTCTTCAATTGAGAGATAACCAAAGGTATCATCAGTATAGGTGTAGGTTGATGGATATGGTGGGAAGTTGTGGTGTTATTTGTGGTGGAACGAAGGATAACAGACTGACACCATCACCACGTCAGATCGACGAGGCTCTAATACCAAATGATAGAAACCACAAGGATCGCTCCTAAACCACTGATTGCAAGTATCTTGCACCAGGAAATTGGTGGAGAATCTCCAAATTTGTGTATGATTCATCATAATCCAGTCTGCCCTTACAAGATGCAGTTTTCCTCCTTTTATAATAGAAAAACTAAATAACTAACTCCTAAAACTAATTAATTAAAATGCAGGAAAAGGAAAACATGGGAGAAGTGGGACATGTGCCTAAAACTAGGAAAGTCGGATGGGAGATTAAATAAACTGATTATCAAATACAGAAAATTGAAAGATAACAGTTAAACTAATAAATCAGCAGCTGGGTTCGTATCAACTTGGCTTGCAAGTCTGTTGTTTTTTAAATATAAAGTCAAGTTTTAAACAATGAAGAATTCAAATACAACTAAGAAAAGCAGTGAAAACAATAAAATAATAAAAAAATAAATCTTCTCTTTTGCATAACAAGGATAGGTTATCTGTGCACGAAATACAATGAGAGAAGTTTTAGTCACCACACTTACAACCGAATATCCATTGCGATTCAGGTCATCCAATGTCTGTTGCAGGTTCTGCAATATTACAAAAATAATTGACTTTAAATTACATACATCGGAAAAAAAAAATGATACGGTTGCTGGGCAATCAATTTGATGGGTAAGTTATCCATACTGCATTACCAGATTGCTCAATCTGTCTAAATCAAAGTTTTTCACAAATGAAGAGATACGACAAAATAGACATGCACGGTGAGTATCACTTCTAACTTCTAACTTACCTAATCTATGGAAAAAAAAAAAGATTCCTACATGGTAGAGCAACAAATGCTCGAACAAGCTGAACATGAGCAAACATGCTCGGCTCGAATAACAGCCCTAGCAATCTAAGGAAATTGTGTTCAATCAAGCAATGTATTCTGACAGCCAACCCAGGGAAGCAGGGATGCTAGTTAAACCCAATTGCTTAGAAGGACAAATTTCATTCCGGCATATTTCAACAGCAGAAGCTTATGATCTTATGCTAAAAGAACAGCCATTATTTAAATGAAAACACCACATGTCTATAGAAGAGATTAATGGAGCACAAGGATTTTGACATTTGGCAGACATTTAAGAAGTGAAATCTGGAGGGATATAAGGACCTAAAAGTTGCAATACCACTACAGGACATCCAGCTCTTGGGATGCTATCAGAGCGCAAGCCACCAAAAGGGTTCAATCCAGCATATTCAACTAGAACACAGGCATCAATACCAATGGCTTCATAAAAATCTCCAACCTGAACAACAGTGCCAAATCAATATTAGCCAGTCATATTTGTGTTTTAATGAGCCAAGGAAAAGAAAAGCAAATTAAGTACACGAGAACAAAGAGTGAAAGATTATAATATATAAGGTTTCGTGGAAACAATTCAGAAGGCAACATACTCTACATAGCAAAACTTCACGTGGAAATCTTGATTTAAATTCCATTATTTCCGAGTTGAGGGTCCCTTCTTTTAGACTGCAATTAGCATGTTGTTAGAACAATGCAGATGAAAACAATTAGCGTTCTCAAGAAAGTAAGCATGTTACTGGTTGCTCTTGCATATACATTAAATAGTCACAAGAAAGCAGTATGCTAATAATTCATCCAAGAAAAAGAATAGACAGAATGATGCTCAATGGCAAACTGCTCATTCTTACTTATACATGTTAGCTAAAACAATCTAATAGTTCTTGTACGAAAAATCAGCAGGGAAACAGTACAATACTTCAGACATTGTATAGTAAAGGAGAATAATACAATTTCTGTTGTTATAGGGTTTTCAATTGTTTTGAGGTGTGAAAGATCACTATCTTTACTATGATATTTGTCCACTTTAATTGTTGTCAGGGTTTCAGACAAAGCCCTTCAGACAGCAAATCTGAATTTCTTCATGTTTTCTCCTGTGAAGAAACATTTTTTTTTATTTAGTAAACCTTATCTAATAAGAAGAGATCACAACCATTGATCAGTGACAGATCTAGACCACTGATTTCTCAGAAATTAGAACAGACCCTTAACTGAAAACTAATCCCACTTTAACTAAATACAAGTAGGAATAAGTTTATTGGCTATTTCATTAGTCTTATTTTTAGACTTTAACCAACAATCCCCACCAAGTCTATAAATTCGACTTTGTAGATGATGTCATACATAGTGAAAGTGACTTTCAACTTAAACTTCCAATTACTATAACTCCATCAAAGTGTAGACAGATTCAATGGTGGTTAGTTCCTTAAACCGTTTCTCTTTTTTCAACACTCATGAAGCATACATATAACAGTTCCAACTTCTTCACATAATTTCTTTTTCCTTGAGTTCACCCAGATTCATTGAAAACTCACAAAACAACTGGTTTTTTTTTAAGAGCTACTCCACTCTTATGTAATCTATATAGGATCCTTTGAAACCATTAAAGCAATTAAACTTTCCAAAACCTTGTTAATAATGTCGCATAGTGTTCGATTTCTTTTGCCTTGAGTTCACCCCAGATCCTTTTGCATTCAACATCGTCGAATTCAGCACATCATAGTGTTCGATGTTTGCTCTCAGCCAAGCCATTCTTCTAATGGGTTGTTCTCTAATTAATAATGCCACTTATTTCACATAATTCAATAAATTCATTAGAAAAATATTCATTCTCCACCTCTCTCACTTCTCATAATTACTCTTCCTTTCTTTTTGATTTTCAACTTCGACTTTGTATACTTTAAAATTTTCAAAGGCTTAATCTTTTTTCCTCATCAAATAGGCATGAGCATATCTACACTTATCATCTATAAAGGTAATAAAATACCTGTTTCCTCCTCTTGTTAACACTTCATTTAATTCACATATATCCGAATGCACAAGTTCTAAAATTTCATTTGTTTTCTCTACAACATGAAAAATGTCTTTTAGCCATTTGCATGAAAACAAATTTCACAATTTTTATTTGAAGAATTATAATCTCCACTAATCATGCCATTTTTAGACACAAATTTTGAAAGATCTAAAATTCACATGAGCAAGTCTTAAATGCCATAAATCAAAAGGCTTAATTGTATAAGCAGAACTAGAATATTTCTTTATAATATTAAGTTAAACATTCCATTGCAAGGATATCCCTTGCCTATGAGCATTCCATCCTTACATGAGCCATTATACCAACCTTACATAGGAGACCTGCAGAAACTAGGTTCTTCCTAATCTTAGGAACATGTAAAACATTTAAAAGTTTCATACTCTTCCCATAATTCAACTTAATATGAGTACTTCCAATTCCCACAACCTTAGCCACATCGTTGCTGCCCATTTGAACAGCATCATTCTTCTCAAATGCCTTGATTCATCGGGGTTGCCTTGGATTGCTACTTGTGCTCCGGCCTCCATGAAAGAATATCACTTCGAAATTGTCGGCAATTTTGGGTTTTCAATGGCTTGGAGATGTGAAAGATCACTATTTATAAAGTGATATTGCGAAAGATCACTATATTTAAAGTGATATTGTGAAAGATCACTATTTTTAAAGTGATATTTGTCCCCTTCAATTGCCAAACGAATTCATCTCCTAGGATACAACAAAGCCCTATAAGAAATCTCATACAGAAAATCTGAATTTCTTCATGTTTTGAAGAAACATTTCTTTTATAGAAGAAATTCCAAGAAGTTAATTCATTTTTTACGGTTAATGAAAGTTGGTAAATCTCATCCAATAGGAAGAGATCACAACCATTGATCTATGACAGATTTGGACCAATGCAGTGTTTAAAAAAGCCAAGCCCATGCGCGCTTAAGCCCGCTTAAGACCAAGGCGCACATGCCAACGCCTACCTTGGTCAAGGCGCATCAAGGGTGGAAAAGCCCACCCAAAGCGTCCAAGCGCAGCTTAAGCCAAACGAGCAGAAAAGCTCAAAGCGATGAGCTTTTCTTTTTTTCTCCTTATTTCGGTTGATTATGATAGATTACAATCTTCTTTTATTTGGATACAATCTTTCCATATCTTTTTTCCATTTGGAAAATATTTTGTTGATTTTTTTTAGGATTTTAGCAACTCTTTGTATCATAAATGATCAGGCCCTCTATTCTTCATGACTGCCTCATGTTCTCCCTTTCTTTTATTTAGATACATGTTTGTGGACAATGGTGATGGGGACTTCGCTCCATTTCTAGACATTGAGGAAGAATATGATTCAAAATGACATTGATGATTTTGGTTGACCCACTCCCTAACCATCCATCCTTCCCATTCAGCTTGATTTCTTTCTATTCTTTAATCTTCTATTGTTAGACTTATATTTAGTATTTTGTGATGCTCCGGATTTGGTTTTTTTTACTTGTTTACTACCTAAAACTTGATTTTAGTGCAATAATATGTTTTCAATCTGATTTTATTTTATCAAGGATGGGTTTTACAGCATTTAGCTTGAATTATAAGGTGTTTTGAGATTTTTTATGAAAAAGTCATCGCCTTAGCTTCTAAAGCCCGCTTAAGCTACAACTATGCCTATCGCCTTGTGTCGCCTCTAGCTTTTTAAAACACTAGACCACTGATTTCACAGAAATCAGAACAGAGCTTTTAATGAAAACTTATCCCAGTTTTAACTAAATACAAGTAGGAATAAGTTTATTAGTTATTTCATTAGTCTTACTTTTAGACTTTAACCAACAATTTGCAACTTTATTAACAAAGCATGCAAAAATAAATAGCACAACAATTACTGCAATACTTGTAACACTATCCAATCCAACTTGATTGTCAAATGTCAACAAGACAGCAAATACTGCAATACTAGTAACACTATCCATAACTAACCATTATGTCCCATCATTGTTTGTTTAAAGTATTCACAATTTTCATTTTGTGTATCCTCTTAATTATTTCATTTGGGTTTTTACATTTCTTTTGGGGGGCGGTTCTAAAATACATTGCATTTTCTTCAAAAGTTAAAGAATATTAATTAACCAAATATGGGTTCCAGCTTTATTTTTGTATAGCTCCTATGTTAAATTTCCATACATGTCCAAAAACAAGCAAAGCAACTAAAAGGACTATTCTCAAATGGCTGCCCTTGGTGTAGAATTTTAGTTACTAGACTATTAGAATGGCTATTTCCCTTGTATAAATAGCCTATTGAGCCCGAATATTGGGTTCTAAGGTATGCGGTATGCAATAGGGCTACCAAAGAGACCAGTAATATACATGACGTACATACTGTAGAACTACCACTCAACTTAGTCAAAAGGATAAAAACAACCAAATTCATATAGATTTTCAACTAAACCTATTCAAGATCACTAATGAAATGAATGAAAATTCCACCAACCAAGATCATATGAAGAAAATATTAACAATAGTACAAAAAAAAAAAAAAATTGGAAAGTACAAAGAGAACAAAGGATGTCATCGTATAAGCTCACCTTCCATTTTTCAAGTTCACATCCAAACCAAGCAAATTGGAGAACACAAGCTTTTTAATCAGCAGCAAAGCAGATGGCTTTTTGAATTCCTCTAACCTCTGAAGCATTAAGAGAACTATAAATTCTATGACCTCATCTAGATCTAACCAGTACAAAAAGCAACTTTGTTGACGAAAAGTTTTATGATAAAGCACATTGACGAGCAAACCTCCTTCCACCATAGTAAATGAGACGCATCCTTCTCATCCAGAGCATATTTCCAATCTTTGACATTTCTGGTTGTTCTGGTACTCCCTTTTAGAGTCCTCCTATCTCTGAAACAACAGATTTGTACATGCTGCCTACTCCTGCAACGGAAGAAGTAAATATGTCTAATAAGACACAATAAAAAATGCAAGTATTATTGTTTATTGTTTATAAGGAAAGTCTAAATACGTGCTTCATTCTAGTAGTCCCTTTCAGATGTCTAATAATGTAGCCTAAATATGTACATCTCTCAATTAAAGATTTCCCCAAAAATGCAATGCATGAAACAATAAGGAGGATTGTTTCAATTTTCAAAATTGAAAGACTAGGAACCTACACAGAAAGCTCAATGGAAATGGGTGTTTCTCCAGAAGACTGAAAATATCATCAGGTTGAGGAGATCTAATTGTTCAGAGACACATTAATATTCTACTTGCTGCAACTATTCAACTTATCATCAACCCCTAGGAAAATTATTTAACTTGAACATAATCCGAAGTCGATAAGAAAGTGAAAAGGTATGCTTAAAATTTCAAAGCAATCGCATGTATCCAAACAATACAATGTTGAAATTCAAACTCTCTTTAAATATTAACCGTTAGTTCCAATTGAACAAGATTTTTAAAAAAGGAAAAAAAAAAAAACTACAGTAACAACCAGTAAATACAATCCCAGACATCAATTAAGAGCCCATTGCCCAGTTACTCAATTCCAAACTGATCCTTGAGTCTTCCACAGAAGCCAAAAGGCAGGATGGCGATACCTTAATCAGAAAAAGGATAAAGGTGGATGACATGCGGTAAAGAGGAGATATCTACTATGAACTATCTCAATCATAACAGGTAAACAAGGAACAGATAAGAAAGCCATCAAATAAGTACATTTGTAACAATATGCAAAGAAATTGGTGATTTAGGGCCAAAAGGAACCATTCAGATTTCTGTTCCAATCAGAATCTCCCTTGAAACAGTGAGTGATATGTTTGACTGGACTGCTTCAGTCAAACAATAGTTCAAACCCTAAAATCTTAGTCTAACTGGAAAATTCAACAGAAGAGCAAATGACATATCAGTTCCACAACGAATATAAAGAGAGAGCGACGGAGGCTACAGCTGCAGCGGAGACGAAACGAGAGAGTTGTTGGTGTGCGAATGAGGAAAGGCAAGGAGAAGTGCGAGAGAGCTCCATTTCGGAAATGAAACAACGACGGATCTCGTCGTCAGCCAGAGAACAGCCATGGATGAGACCTTCTCTGCAAATTGCGATCGCTGGACGTGGGAAATCCCAATCGACCACCCAGCTGTGATGCTATTCAAATGTAAGGGTTTGTAATTGTAAGAGCATTCAAATGTAAGGGTTTGTAATTGGAAGAGCAACCCTCTCCGTAATGGATTTTTTAAGAATATTAAGGTTAATTTTGATTCAACAGTTTCCTATTACATTCTTCAAAATAGAGGATAAGGAGAAAAAATGGAGATCATTCCCTAAATTTGGAGAAAACTCTATATATGTTGGGGGTTAAACTTCGTAATGGAGAATCGTTTAGAGAAGCTGTTGGGCATGCTCTTAGAGCTTGTAACCAAGTTCGGTTCCTTTAACGCTCCTTTTTATTTTTCTCTCGGTTTGATAAACCCAATTTAGTTTTTTTACCGACATTCTTATACTTTTTTTGAAGTTGTTTTTTTTATATATATATAAATTAAATAATACAGTATTACCTTCGATTCAAAATACATGTCGTTTAACTTTTCAATACGTACTTTAAGAAAGTAAAAACTATATATAAAATATCAACTTTTTTAAATCCAGAATATGTGATTTATAATTCTCCATTTTGGAGAATTGTTTAGAGAAGCTGTTGGGCATGCTCTAAGAGCTTGTAACCAAGTTCGGTTCCTTTAACGCTCCTTTTTATTTTTCTCTCGGTTTGATAAACCCAATTTAGTTTTTTTACCGACATTCTTATACTTTTTTTGAAGTTGTTTTTTTTTATATATATATAAATTAAATAATACAGTATTACCTTCGATTCAAAATACATGTCGTTTAACTTTTCAATACGTACTTTAAGAAAGTAAAAACTATATATAAAATATCAACTTTTTTAAATCCAGAATATGTGATTTATAATTCTCCATTTTGGAGAATTGTTTAGAGAAGTTGTTGGGCATGCTCTAAGAGCTTGTAACCAAGTTCGGTTCCTTTAACGCTCCTTTTTATTTTTCTCTCGGTTTGATAAACCCAATTTAGTTTTTTTACCGACATTCTTATATTTTTTTTGAAGTTGTTTTTTTTTTATATATATAAATTAAATAATACAGTACTACCTTCGATTCAAAATACATGTCGTTTAACTTTTCAATACGTACTTTAAGAAAGTAAAAACTATATATATAAAATATCAACTTTTTTAAAATTTAATACTTATTACCAACAAATATTAAGTTCTAAAAAATAAGGAAAAATTACTCAAAATAATACGAAGTATCAACTTTTAACCAAAAATAATACGAACTTTAAAATTCACTATTTGATATATAAACTATACCAATATTAACAAAAAAATAATATGGTTTAAAATTCCGACCACCGGAAATATTTTAGGGCTCAAAATGAAATAAACAAGAAAATTAAGTTGAGTATTGTAAATAAATTTACAAAAGTACACCGAGAGCCATAAGACCCATGACCCCAACCCGACTTCTTCTTCTTCTTCCTCACGTCTGTCACCGGTAGGCGGCGGCAATGAGTGCACACAGTGATGATGGCGTCAACCGAGCAACTGGCAGCACATTCAATGCAGCGGGGCGAGTCCGGTGACGACGAGAGTCAACTTCGTCCCTTCCTCGGACCTGGTATGCGCAAGGAATGAGTCTCCCATGGCGGTTTTGCCGATTCAACTCCAAACCAAATGTACTCAACATCGAAATGGTGGGAAATTCAATTTCTAATGTGATGCCATATCTATTGATTGATTTCGATTCCAATTCCTCTCAATTTCATCAAAATTCGAAAACCCTAAAAAATTACCTATGTCGAATTGGAATGACAATCGAATTTCTTACCATAAATTTAGCACACGGTGGGCTTCTTAAAATCAAAATGAAGATAAAAACGGATACAATTCGATGTTTCGTATTCTTTTTCGCACCAACCTTATTCGTGAGATTTTCAACATGTTTTAACCTTCTCCAACTCATCGTCGGCGACCTAGTGACCGTTAGACCCAGCAAGTGTCGACGTGTCGTCGTATCTACATTACGTGACCGGACTCCTCGCCACCCTTCTGTTGCCACCAATAGTGGTCTTCCGACGTGTCTTCACCGCCACTGTCCTTGCTGGAAGTGGTGAGGAGGAAGAAAAAGAAAGGTTGAGGTTGTGGCTTGCACAATAATTTACAATATTTCACCTAATTGTCTTGTTTATTTCATTTTGAGCCCAAAATATTTTTTCCGACTGCCACATCAGCATTTTGGGTTGAAAACTGATCGGAATTTCAAGTCATATTGTTTTCGATTAATATTGGTATAGTTTGTATATGAGTTAGTGAATTTGATAGTTCGTATTATTTTCGGTTAAGAGTTGATACTTTGTATTATTTTGAGTAATTATTCCAAAAAATAATAATAATAAAGTTAATATATTATATAGTTTTTAACTCATTAACATATGTGTTAAAAAGTCAAACGAGATGTATTTTGAATCGGAGGAAGTATAAAATTAAAAATAACCCCATCACCAACCCCAAACCCCTCACCTAGTGTAATGATCGGTATTTTTAAAATACTATTTATATAGATTATAGATTTTATTCTAATTTAAATTCCATTTAAGTTCTTAGACTACGGAAAAAAAAATTAAAATTTCGTCCTTAAGTAACCGATTTATTTTATTTCACGAGGCCAATCCCAGCATAAATTTGTTATTCGAACATGGAAATAATTTATTTCACCTTATGTCTTCCGAGGCTTGAAAATATTTTCAGGACTCGTTATTTATCTTGGGTTTGGGTATTTATTTTAATCGCGTCAGATTAAGATCGGAAAGCGGGTTTCGGGATTTATTTCGGGTACTTAAGTTGTCATTTCTCCCATTTAAAACATTTCTCATCCGAAGCCATGCACCCTAAGCCTATCCCCCGTACAGAGCCCCTAACCTCCCCCTATTTCCTAGTTGCAATCAAAAGCCCTACCCCTGCAAAACCACCCCGCTCGCAAGCATCGTTTTAAACTCGTCCCCATCACCCCGCTTAGCTACATGCATCCATCCATCCGACTTCCAACTTTCTCCTCCTCCTCCTCACTCCTTATGTTGTCGTCCCTCACCGTCGCTGCTTCTTCATCGCCATCACGCAACTTCTCTCTTCACCACCACCATCACACGTCACCGCCACCACGACATCTTCCACCTCTCGCCGCCATCGCCACACACCACACCTCAATATTCCTTCATCGTCATTGTCATCCTCGCCTCCTCCTCTTTCATCTAAGAGCAACAGCAGCCACCTCCGGAACACTCGATGTCATCGACGAGCCACCGAAAATCCACCACCAGTTCAAGCGCGAAAGAACCTCGACTTTAAAGTATATTGGATTTATTTCTCAAGTGTTGGAAATTATTTAAGTCCTTAGAATGATGATCTTAATTAAAGTAAAGTATGCTAGGATTATCTTAATCGGATTTTTGGAAATATTTTTAAAGATTTAATATTTTATGATTTGGAAATGGACTAAGTATGATTTTGAGGAAAATTATTCTGACTAACAACCGGACTTGTGAGATTATATGGATTGAAGCATGATTGAGTTAGTTATGGAAATGATGATGGAATAAGATGATATAAAATGTTGAGATAAGTTGCGATAAAGGATGATGCTATGATTAATGAATTGATGAGCATGTTATGTAGTGGTAAATGGATCTCGTTTTGTGCAGTTTACTTATACATGTTTATTTATAAATGTTAGGTGATCAGTGACCTTCTTGCTTATATCTTGCTGCTTTCCTCTTGCTGATCTGCTACTCCAAGTAAGTTTTCTACGGGAGCTTACTCGGTAACCAGGACCTCATGCCTGATGTGTCATATAGTATATAGGCGTTGCATCCTGCACAATCATATAGTAATTAACATGCTTAGGTTGCACAACTGAATGAGCATCCGTACTCTCTTTGCGTATGGTAGAACAATCGTTAAATGGTGGGTCCTAGAGTCATTTTCTAGGGTTATAGGACGACCGAGTCCCATCGGGTTCATTCCTACTCGAGTATGATATTATACCGTGAGAAAGAAAGAATAGAAAGCAAGACATATGAAATGAAACATGACACATGATATATGACATGATGAGATGTTGCTATATAGCATTGAACGCGGTTGGTTCCTGCACTAACGAGCATGGGTGTGGGAGTATGAGAGGGACATGTCACTTGGCATTCTATGCGGGATCTCATTTAATACGCTTTATGCACTATATAACCTGACAACATGTTTGTGTGATTTAAATTCCAGTATTACATTAGAGCATCCTTTATTCTAGGTATAGACGTATAATATGTCCTCGACACGGTCTTTAGGGCCCGTATGCGTCTCTTGGTTTGACTTCGTGGTTAGTTTTGGGTACCCGTCCTTTTGCTTGACTATGTGATGTTTGATGGAGGTTTCCTTTGGCGCAACTTGGGGAGAGAGACTGACTATGGACTCCATGCTTTTGCTACTTCTTGCTTTCTCGTATTTGGTTTTGACTCGGCCTGGCCGTGGCAAATTGTACCTTAAATTTCCCTTTGTGTTGCATTTCCAGCGTAAATGATTTTATGCGACTTAGATGTAGGACAGGTTCGGGGTCCCCAATGGCCCCATCACAAATTTAGGGTTCGAAATCCCTTCTTTTAGTACCAACACTTTGTTTGAAACTCAACCCGTACTCAAATTGCAAGATCCGAACGAAGGTATATATTTAATCATTCGAAACGTAACTCGGGTTCCTTAACTCGGGTTGTTACATCTAGGTCCCCCACTATCTTTATTTCTTTAGTTTTTGTTAAGGAACTCTTAAAAACTCGAAAAAGAAAGAAGATTGGCAAGAGGGTAGGAAAGAGAAAGAGAAAGAGAGGGATTTGGGTAAGTGGTGGGGCTAATTTTAATTTTATATTATTTAGTTTATAATAAAATGGGTTGTAGGGATGTGGGTAAAAAATTATGTTTAGGTTTCTTAAGGAGAGAGAAAAAATAAAAATGAGAGTTAGAGAACCGAGTTGGGTTTCATGGATTCGGATGCTCTAAGAGTTTCTTACTAATAAACTCATCACATCATTTCTTAACAAAACATCTCCCTCCCTTATTATTTTTTATTATTATGTTTCCTATTTTTCTCCTTTAAACACCCCAGTGTGGGTGCTCTAAGGAGGTTTACACTAGTTGAAAAAAACTACTCCCTTCGTAACGAAATAATTGGCGAGACTTTTCACATTTTTCAAGGAACCTGAAATTAGAAAGGGAAGAGAGTCAATTAAATACAATCAGTCTTTTGAGTACTTCCAAATGGATGTAATAAACGACTAATATTTTTTAGGGTAATTTGCACAAATATACACTTTTTTTGTCCGGTTTGCACAAATACAACATTTTTAGAAAATTTGCAAGAATACCATATGTGGTATTAGTGCAAATAGGAGCGGCAATTTGTTTAGCCGGTTGCAGGTTGTCCCAAGGGGAGAGAGAGAGAGAGAGAGAGAGAGAGAGAGAGAGAGAGAGAGAGAGGGATGGGACATTGGACTGGGTGGGGGATTTTGGCGCCAAAATTGGAGAGAGGAGGTGAGGTGATGGGAAAGGTTTTCCCTCCATTTTTAATGTGTAATAAGAGAGGAGGAGAGAGGACATCATTTTCGGTGTTCCCGTGGAAAAGAGAGCTGGAGAAGAAGGCCACCATTGGAGAACCCATCCGCATTAAGGTCCAGTTGGTGAGCACGTGTCGGGCTCTTAATTCGTTCGTGTCAGTCTTCGTAAACTTCCGTGTCACAGAGATATCTGAGAAACCCTAATTCTAAGTTGCAATGGGTAGGCTTCTCTTCTATTTCTCCTCATGTTTCGTGAAGAGTAGATACCCATTACCAATGGTGTTGATCCGAGTTTTGAATTGCAGGTCAAAACGCCAAAGTATGTGTGACTCTCAACTTCAACGGGCGTTGGCTGTTCAATGGTGCGGGGTGGGTGTATTATGGTGAAAGGTCGGCCATGATTGAAGAGGGCATCGACTTCGCCTCTCTAACTCAACTGCTGAGGAGGAAGGTCGGCCATGATTGTTCATGTGAAGAGTGGCGGTTTTCTTACATGCCAAAGGGGGAAGAAGCGGGTCATCCGATAACGATAGGTGATGACGACGACCTTGAGGCTTATAAGTTTATGAACTCGATGTCTGGGGAACATCCATGGCCCATGGCGATATTTATTGGTCCAGTGGCGAAAGAGAGGCTTCAAGTACCACAACCCGGCGTCGGGGAAGAATGCTTGAGTGGGCCTCGTAACTCTCAAAAGGTGGACGAGCTGGAGGCAGAAGGTAAGCGACAACCAAACCCTATGGTTGTAGATGTGGGGTTATACGGTGGATGAGGGGTTAGCCAGTCAATAGGGATTACCAATGATATAAGGGTGAAAAACAATGTGGAAACGGGTTTCGGAAGGGGTGACAAAGATAACTGTGAGGGTGACAAAGTTATGGATCCGGAGGTGATCCTTTTGGATGAGGTCATAGGGGAGAGGCAGGGTGACGTTACTGAAAACGGTTTTGGAACTGGTGACACACGTATTTTTGAAGGTGACAAGGACATGGATGAGGTGATAGGGAAGAGACAGGAGGACGCTACTGAGAGCGGGTTTGGAACTGGTGAAAACCTTAAGAGTGTAGGTGACAAGGGTAATGGTCCGGAAATGATCCAGTTGGGTGGGGTGATAGGGAAGAGCCAAGAGCACGCAGGTGACAAAGGGGCTGGAACTGGTGACATGGATATTCTTGAGGGTGACATGGATATTCTAGAGGGTGACAGGTATGATGGTCTAGATGTTATCCACTTGGGTGACACGGACTCATAGCCAGATGACACGAAAAAATGTGAAGGTGACAGGTATAAGGGGGTGGATCTCATAGCCATTAGCAGTGAGGAGGAGGACGAGGAGGAGGACTTCGAATCCGGAGTGAAGAGGGAAGAAGATTGTTCATATTATTATGACTGGGAGGATTATGAGGAAGACCAGGGTATGAGGGTGTCGTCGGAGGAGGACGAAGTTGAGGAGGAGGTGATTAGGGAAGTAGAAGATCGGGTTCCTGGGTCCAGCACATCCCCACCGTCGATGGAGAACGTAGAAGCTATATTGGACAAAGCAACGCCTCGGACACAGGATCCACGACGGAAGCTGACAGAAATTTCGGAGGGAGAAATGTTTGCCTCGAAGGTAGAATTGCAGACTCGCCTGAAGTGGACTGCAGTGCAGAAGTGCTTCGAGTTCGTAGTGAAGAGGTCGTGTAAGAAAACCTATTTAGTTGGTTGTTTGGACACCAAGTGCACGTGGATGTTAAGGGCGTCGACTTACCGGCGCACGACAATGTGGTGCATCCGAGAGTATGTCCAGGAGCATACATGTGACATTAGCATGATGCACAACCATAGCCGACATGCTACGTCGAACATGATTGGACGCAACCTCGTGACCACGTAAGTGTTAATTTAGTTGCGACCAGCTATTCTTGTCACACAACATTATTCCCCGTGTCACATTACGTAATTCACCATGACACCATTATATGCAGGTTCGCCGGGACTCGAAAGGAGCTCGTTCCCGAGCAAGTCCAGAAAATGACGAGGTCCGAGTATGGAGTATCGTGTAGCTACTAGAAGGCACGAAGGGCACGGGTGACAGCGATGGAGGTGAAGCATGGAACGTACGAAGACAGCTACCGAGATATTATTCCATACTTGCACATGTTGGAGCAGACGAACCCTGGGACATATACTAAGTTAGAGCTGGACGCATCCCAAAGATTCAAGTACGCCTTTATCAGCTTCGGGGTATGGCGCAAGGCGATTCCCTACCTTCGAAAGGTAATACCCCGTGTCGGTACTAAACTATTGCATGTCACCTAACATACATAACCATGTCACCTAACCAACTGGTGTTGATATCCATGTCCAGGTGATTTCAGTTGATGGGAGTTTCCTGAAAGGGAAGTTCAGAGGCACGCTTCTCTTTGCCACAGCCCAAGATGCAGACCACAGTATATACCCGATCGCATTTGCGATTGTCGATGGGGAGAATCACGGGTCATGGGGCTTCTTCTTCAAGAACATGCTACATGTCGTCGAGGATACACCGGGCTTAATGTTTGTCTCTGATCGGCATGTTAGTATCGAGAAAGGTTTGAGGGACAATTATTTGTTTGCTAAGCAAGGGGCCTGCCAATATCATCTATTTCAGAATGCCAAGGTAAAGTACAGGGGGGTGACGGCCCTGCACACATTGTTCTTAAAGGCGGCGAAGGCGTACACGAGGGCAGAGTTCGAGAAGCACTTTGCTGATTTTTGCGCTCAGGCACCCGGTGCGGGACAATACCTAAGAGAGGCTGGATTCCAGAACTAGGCCCGGGCATACTTCTTGGGGATGCGCTACAACATATTGACGACGAACAACTCCGAGTGTCTGAATTGGGTGTTCAAGGAGCCCCGCGAGCTACCCATCACAGCCCTGATTGATGCTGTCATCGAAACAATATCCAAGTGGTTTTACGATCGACGGGAAAAAATCACGAAATCGAAGTCGACGGTCAGCGATTACGTTCAAGGTGAGCTGCAAACGAGCTATTCGTTGGCAACATTCATGGATGTCAGAGCCCTCAGCTCACATGAGTACACTGTCCGCAGAGGGTCCGGCACCTGGGTTGTGAACCTGTGTACCCGGACCTGCACATGCAAGCGGTTCGAGATTGACCAGTTTCCGTGCCAGCACGCCATAGCGGCTTCAAGGTATCGAGGTAGCAATTTCTTCTCTCTTGTGAATGACTTCTACAAAGTCGCCGCCTGGAAGGCGTGTTACGAGAATGTGATATATCCGGTCCCTCCAAAAGAAGAGTGGCGAATCCCCCCAGCCATGTCCAGCGCGGTTTGTCTCCCCACGGACGTGAAGCGATGCCCTGGTCGCCCTAAGACTTGTCGATACCCATCTCGGGGAGAATTTAGGCGTTCCAAGCGCCGTCGTTCTTAGATGCGTTCCTCCATTGGTGGTCCAACGCCTTACCTCAGCAGCTGGGTAGTCTATTGCATTTGCCGTATCGGGTCAGTGGTTGGACCATTATCTGTCTATGTTATTTTTTGAAGGGGCAACTTATTTGGTAGTGTAATTACGCTGTCTGTTCATATGACAAACTGTAAGGAGTCTGCTGTTCTTTTGGGAAGGGTTTCCACACTACAGTTAAGCGGTGAAGAACTTCGTAGTACTTTTGGGGATGGTTTCATACCAAAAACCATGTCAGCCTAATTGTATTCCCGTGTCAGGTGGAAGGGGTTATCATGTCACAGCTTTCAATTTCATGGTAGACATTTCGTCGGTTGAAGCTATGATAATGAATTCAACAATGCATTGGCACTTATTTGTCAAAATGTTTACAGTACTGATTGGTTGTGGTAGTGGTGTTAGGAATTCACCCTTGTCAACATATTGAAATCACCTTCATGACAATGTTGAAGGGGTTATTATGTAAGGTGTAACTGGATTGTAAGTTGGGTGACACGGGCGATTTCCTGACAACTTATAACCAAAGTTTCGACAATAATAACTTGGTCGAAATGGTTGCCCGTACCTCAAAATAAAAAGAAAACAAAAAGAAATCAAAATTAAAACAAAAAGAAAACAAAAAGAAAACAACAAAGACTAAAAGTTGACAAGCGTCCCGGATATCACCCCACAACCGTTCAAAACCGTGCAATTTCCTGTTTTCATCGGGACTCCATCTCTAAATTTCCATAACTCAAAACCGTTCGAAAGGGGGAGGAAGAAGAGACGCTGGCGACGAGGAACAACGGGTCGACGAAGATACTGCCGTGGACTGTCGGATAAGAGAAGAACGCCGCCAGGAAACTCGTAAGGTACGCCCCCTATCTCTGTAGTCCGTTATCTTCGAATCTTGGGTTCGGGGTGGGTGGACGGAACAACCTAATATGGTGGTTAGGGATTGAACGTTGATGAGGGCGGTATTGTCGATGGTGGAGGTGGTTGCGAAGGAAGGAAAAGGAGCCGGGTTTTGGTGATTGAAAAACCCGCGGTTAGGGTTTAGTAAGCCCGAAGAGGATGCCTACGGTGGGGGTCGAAATAGGGAATGGGGTAGATTAGGGGTATGATTGTGAATGGGGACGATTCGGGGTTCCATTAATTTCAAATTCAGATTTGGGGAGTTGATGTGGAGTGTATGTCGTCATTGGTAAAGGAACGTTCTGACATTTGTGACATGGGTTTCCAAATTGAGTGACATGGGTTTGCAAAGGTAGTGACATTGACTATAAACTATCTCGATAACTTATGGTTGCTCTTAAACTGCAGGAAACAAATGGCTCGGACAAAATATACACATCCACAGAATCAGCGGTTACGCGCACGGGTAACCGAAGGGTCGAGTGTGGCGATGCTTGCCAACATCGCCGAATACGTCGAGGAGACGGACGCCGCTAGGGATCTCGTGGGGAAGACACTGGAGAAGATTATGGATACCTTGGAGAAGATGGATGATAGGGTACTTCAGTCTTTCGCATTATTCACTCTCATATTGTTCTTAAGTTCAGCGACTACGGTAAATAGAATAATGAAATGGGACTTACAGTATGTGGCAGTGACACCGGATATAAAACTGTTGGAGGAGATGGTGGACTTATTGTAACAAGTCCTTGTGTGCAGATAAAAGTGTTGGAGGAGAAGGTCCATGAAATGCGGGATGGAAAATTGATTGGAAGAGGCAAGGAACAAAGAGTAAGGGCTAGTGATAAGGAGTATGTACATGTTGGAATCCATCTAAGTTGTAGATCGGTTTTGCAGGTTGTTGATGTTGATGTACCAGAGGGGGCTAGTGCTGAAGCTGTGGAGCAGCCCCGACAAGTTGCTAAGGTACGCTCCTTGTGGCTCGTGCCATTCATCCGTTATGTTTTCAATAGTGGCATGGGGATGATAGCTAGGCGACGGGGGTCGGTTTGTTATGTGACATGGGAAATGTTTGTTTGCATTCAGAGGTTGTTCGTGGACAAGGAATGTGAGAGCAAGGCGTCGAAGATTACGAAACCGCGGGCCTCTAAAGGGAAGGACGCCATCGCCATCGTCCCCGGTGAAGCCGTTGCCATGGGACTAGTTTTTGCGGCCGACTATGAGGCCCTACAGGGGTGGCTCGCAAGGTAACCCATCGTCTCATTTAAGTCTTCATTATACGGCACAGAAACCCTGTCATTGATTCCACTCCATTGTACGGTCCAGTGCCGACGGTGATAACCTGTCAACGGCTTGCGGCAAGGACCTGTCGAAGGCGTTTTTTACCATCCTCCAGACGCCCCGCTATTGGATCTACTCAGAGGTATATTGTAATTGTGCCATTCTATTATGATTGCCCTTGTATACGCAATTCGGTTGCTGTTAGACTATGTTGTGGGTTGTCATGGGGGTTCACTTGACGCAGCACTTCGACCAGTCATGCTACCTGCTACGGAAACAAAGCGCGGAGAGGGGTTTCGAAAATGGGCGGCGAGTCATTGTGTTGGACTCCTACTTCTCCAGCTTTCTGGAGAGGGAGTGGAAGGAGTACAACTCAAACGTCGGGGGGTATGAGGCGAGTGCCACACTCCTGTCATACTTCGACGGCCGGGCCCCGGCGCCCATGGGGCGGCCGTGGACAGGCGGGGACCTCGTCCTCCTACCCCTGAACCTGAGGGGAAGGCATTGGGTTGCCGTTGCTCTTGATCTGAATGAGTGGCAGTTGAAGCTGTACGACTGCGATGTGCACTGCGTGAGAGACGCCCAACTCCCACCCCTGCTGATGCACGTTACCCACCTCCTCCCCATCATCATGGATGCACACGCTGAGTTGAAGGTGAAGTATGCATCGAAGCTGCCAGGCCCATTTCGCATAATCCGCGACAAGCGCGTTCTGCAAACCAAGCTCAGGTATGATTGGTGCGACCCCTGTTTTTCATTTTACTTGATGATATCTCCGCCTCTGTTTTGACAAAATCTCCGTCATTGCAGTGGTGACTGTGGCCCTTACACGATCAGATTCATGGAGCTCCTCATGGAGAGCGATCCCCCCTTCGATGGGCTGGACGACACGTTTATTGGGCCGTACAGACAGATGCTAGCGGCTGCCATCTTCAATGGTCGCCTCGGTGGACGCATCATCTGATCGTCCTTTGGGTGTAGGTTTGGAAGTGATTTGTTGTCTTTTGTTCTGAAGAACGTTGGTTTTAGTCTTGTCCTTAGGTTGTTTGGATACATTTACTTTTGGAAACTGGTTAAACTGTATTGGTATGTGGTAAAGAACATCGCAGTACTTATGTGGATGGAATCTGTAAAAAACCCCTGTCACCCTATTTGTATTACCGTGTCAGGTTGAAGGGGTTTTCATGTCACTCGTTTAAATTTCATTACGGAACTGATTTGTTCTCGTTTGTTGTGAACAACGTTGGTTTCAGTCATCTCCTTTGGTTGTTTGGATACATTTACTTTTGGAAACGGGTTAAACTCTAGTGGTAAGTGGAAAATAACATCGCAGTACTTATGTGGATGGATTGTGTGAAAAACCCCTGTCACCCTCTTTGTATTACCGTGTCAGGTTGAAAGGGTTTTCATGTCAGTCGTTTATTTTTCACTATGGAACTGATTTGTTGTCTTTTGTTCTGAAGAACGTTAGTTTTAGTCTTGTCCTTTGGTTGGTTGGATAGATTTACTTTTGGAAACTGGTTAAACTGTAGTGGTATGTGGTAAAGAACATCGCAGTAATTATGTGGAGGTAATGTGTAAAAAACCCCTGTCACCCTATTTGTATTACCGTGTCAGGTTGAAGGGGTTTTCATGTCACTCGTTTAAATTTCAATATGGAACTGATTTGTTGTCCTTTGTTGTGAACAACGTTGGTTTCAGTCATCTCCTTTTGTTGTTTGGATACTTTTACTCTTCGAAACGGGTTAAACTCTAGTGCTAAGTGGTAAAGAACATCGCAGTACTTTCGTGGAAGGATTCTGTCCTAAACCCCTGTCACCCTCTATGTATTACCACGTCTGGTTGAAGGCGTTATCATGTAACTGGTTGTAATTTTATGTGTATCATTCGGGAGGCGACACTTACTTTCAGGTCATGTTTAATTCTTGTGAGTGTATGTCCTACAGGGTTTAATACCAACCTTGTGACCATATTGAATTGTATATTTGTGCAAGTTGACCTATAATTCGAGTTGAAATCTATCACAAAACATATAGTTTCTTCATTCTACCATAAAATATATAGTTTGTAAATTCTACCAATAAAGATATAGTCTCTCATTTGATAAATTTTTTATGAGCTCCAATTGATCGTATTTGGATACATTAACAAAAATATCATTACATGTTATAATAACAGAATACATATAGTACCAAAATTATCCAAACTTAATTGACCGAACACATGTGCAAAAGTTTATTCCACCATATTTCGTGTAATCCACATAAGCATACCCTCGACTAAAGCACACTCAATTCTGCACGTGCATTCCTCACAAGAAAGAGCATCATCTTTATCTTCAGCAAGGAGCTGAAAATTTTTCAAGGGGTTAGATCTTCGACAACTCCGAATCGCCGTTCCATTGGTGATATTTTCACATGTGTTCCGCTTCCATTTGAAGGAAGGTCTTCGAGCAATTACCAGAATATCATAAAATAGATCATGAACTCTCCGGCGACACGATATTATTTTATAACCCAACTTATGTTTGACACTATTAAGTAATGCAAAGCCTTTGGGTTTGAGGTCCTCAGATCCGCAACAATACATAGCTATGCCACAAACATAGCTTGCCACCTCGTGTCCCAACTCCGATGCCTTAAGAAGATCTTGAATGCCTGCTTCGTGATCGCAATTTGTGAAGAATTTAACCTGCATTTTTATATGGCGCTATGAGGAACTATGATAAAGCATACACCGAAACAATGATCCTGAACGTACGTCTTACCATTCCTTGCTGAAATATTGCCTCCGGGTTTCCCGCGTTGACGCATTGATTTAAAAAACTTCTGGCGTGCCTATCGTTTCTCGATGCGACAACAACCGAAATTCCCCAGTCATCCTGGTACTCAATTGCCATCTTCGCAAGCACGTACTTGTGTTTTCCAACCAAATCAAATGTTTTGCAACTGCATCACATGGAAGGGAATCAATTTTTTTTTCCAAAACCTAAAATTACGAAATCAAAAGTGGAGGCAATACCTTAACCGTAATCTGAAGACATCTTCTATAGAGTCAATTGCTAATCGACCGACAATATCCAATAGGATGTCGAATGGCAGTGTAAGAAGCGTCGATGCCTCTGCCGTCCTTGCCCTTACGTTCTTTCCTTGATCCATTGCAATTATCTTAATTTCGGTTGTAGTTGGTAAAGGAGGATGATGCAACTGAAGGGAATGGGATGATGCAATTAAAGGGAGAATGAGTTGCCTATATATAACAAGGCAATGGAGAACGTAACTGCCACCGGAAGACGAATAGACGAGCTGTGTGGAATGTAATTCAGAGTAAGAGACGTGTGCAAGTGCAATGTACAATTGAAACACAATGGATGTGGATGCGGAACTGGAAGAGCAAGCGGAAGAGATATTCTTAACAAATAACTGCCGTGGTTTTAATCTCATTCTATTAATTAATATTTTTATTATATTCTCTATTTCTTCAATTAAATGTCGGTTAGAATCTTGATATGTGATATTCGTTACAAATATATTTTATAGGAAATAGCACTAAATAACTATAACGGAATAACCCTATAAACTGAGGCAAGTTTTTATTCCACCAGATGTCGTGTAATCCACTGAAGCAAACCGTCGACAAACCCACACTCAATTGTGCACGTGCATTCCTCACAAGAAAGAGCATCATCTTGATCTTCAGCAAGGAGCTGATAATTTTTCCAGAAGTTTGATCTTCGACAACTCCGAATTGCCGTTCCATTGGTGATATTTGTACATGTGTTCGGCTTCCACTTGAAGGATGGTCTTCGTCCAATTTCGATAATGGAATAACAAAGATCGACAACTCTCCGGCGACACGAAACTATTTTATACCCCAACTTCTGTTTCACACTATTAAGTAATGCAAAGCCTTTGGGTTTGAGGTCTTCACATCCGCAACAATACATAGCTATGCCACAAACATAGGTTGCCACGTCGTGTCCCAACTCCGACGCTTGTAGAAGATCCCGAATGGCTGCCTCGTGATCGCAATTTGTGAAGAAGTGAACCTGCATGTTCAAATGAAGCTATGAGGAACTATGATAATGCATACACCGAACCAATGTTCGACAATCACCATCTTACCATTCCTCGCTGAAAGATTGCCTCCGGGTTTCCCGCGTGGACGCATTGATCGAAGAATCTTCTGGCATGAATATCGTTTCTGGATGCGACAACAAGCGACATTCCCCAGTCATCCTGATACTCAATTGCCATCTTCGCAAGCACACAAGTGTGTTTTCCAACCACATCCAAAGTTTTGCAACTGCATTACAAATAAGGCAATCAAATTGTTTGCGAATACATATTTTAACTAAATAAAGATCGGAGGGAATACCTTAACCGTAATCTGAAGACATCCTGTATAGATTCGACTGCTAATCGACCGACAATATCCAGTAGGAGCTCGATTGGTAGTGTTAGAAGCGTCAATGCCTCTGATTTCCTTGCCCTAACGTTCCTTCCTTGATCCATTGCAACTATGTTAATATGGGTTCTAGTTGGTGAGGGAGGATGATTGAATTGAAGGGAATGAGATAATTTGGGTTCTAGTTGGTGAGGGAGGATGATTGAATTGAAGGGAATGGGATGATGCAATTTAAGGGAGAATGGGTTGCCTATAACACGGCGTCGGAGAACGTACCTGCCACCGGAAGAGGAAGAGACGAGCCGTGTGGAAGGTAATTCAGAGGAAAAGACGTGTGCAAGTGCAGTGTACTTTACACGCAATGCATGTGGCCGGATGAGGAAGTGGAAGAGGCACAGGCGCAGATTTTAAAGGGTCAAGTGGAAGTGGAAGAGGAAGTGGACGAGCCGTGTCAATCTACTAATTTTGTTAAATTTTGTTTTTGTTCAATTGATAATCGGTTACAATATTGCTATGTCATATTGTGATCAAAAATATTATATGTATAACGGATTAACCCTATACATCACTTACTAACCCTTGTTTTAAATGATTAACGGATGATAGAATATAATTTCACCCTTTATTCAATTAAATAACGGAGGAAGTAATGACGGTTTTGTTCCAGTTTATTAAGTTTTTTCGCAACGGATCGGAGCTAGTACTTCATATTCAAAAGTATTTTGAAAAATGGACAAAAATAATACCAAGTATCCACTTTTGACCAAAAACAATACAAACTTTGATATTTACCGATTCATATAGGAACTATGGCCCTATTCACAAAAAATAATACAGTTGTGTATTCCGGTCAACTTTCCGACCAAAAACGCCACGCGGATGCCGGCAAAATAAACATTACCGCATACATAGAGTAAAAAAAGGGGTAAAGAATTCGAAACACGTAGTTGTCGTTCGGAATAAAGTGTCGTAGACTATTCAAGCTCCCGTAGTTGTAATTCAAAAATCTATATAACATATAGGTGTTCCTAACAATATTTGTAACAAGTTTGTACTTGATAATAATAGGTACGAAGTTGTTTTTACAAATAAATTCGAAAGTAGATAATTTCTATATTTATTTCTCTACAAATATGCGGGTGTTAAAAGGCAAAATGACAAGTTTTCTGGAACAGATGTTGTACTTCATAGCAACGTACAAAAATACCAACCTTGTTACCATATTCAAATGTATATTAGTGCTAATTGACCTATATTTAATGTTGAAGGCAAGGTTATTAGGATCGGGATTCTAGGATCGAATGACAATAGGGTCCGTGTATCGGATCGTAACATCCCATTAGGGGATCGTATGATCCTCGAAATATAATTACATAATAAATTACTAATTTATATAACAAAGTTTCTTAATTTAAGGTTATTTAATGACGGAAAAAATGTTAGTTACACAATATATTTTGATTTGAAGACATAAAAATCTACATTTACGAGCTTAGACATTGTCATATTGGTTGAAAGGGTTATTATGTTACTTGGCACGGGATCCGAAATTTGGTGACCCTCACCAAACCCACACCCCCACATGGAGCCCCTCTCTCTTCATAAATACCACCACTCCATCGGTCATATCACTCCCACTCTTCCCTTGCAAGCCACAACCAATTTCCGAAAGAAGAAGCGACGCCATCATCTTTGGTTCACCAGTGGTGGTCAACCTCAGCCATAAGCTTTCAATTCCAAGTAAGTACAACCCCGATTGCCATATGTGTTGAAATTTCAGTGTTCGTAATTTAGGGTTTTCGTCGATTCGAAGTTTGTGTTCGAAGCTTTCAATTCCAAGTAAGTACAACCCCGATTGCCATGTGTGCCTTGTGAAGTCAAAATTTCCAGATGTGTGTTATCTTGCATGTGCTTATTTTTGGTGACATATCATCTCTCTCTCCCATTCATCTTCTTCATATATACGAACTTGTTAGGATTCAAAAACAAATAGCACATTTAGCATCCTTTCTGTGTTAATCTAAAGCATAAATATGATTAAGCCTATGAAAGTTGCAACCTTTGTCTTTGTCTGTGAAGGTTGTTAGTAGGATGGCTGCGTAGTATTTGTAAATGGTGACACGGGATTCAACTTTTGGTGACACGGGATGTGTTAGTTGGTGACACGGGTGATTTCTTCCATTTGTAACAAAACTTTGTCAGAACTTTAAATCATTCATATGAGTTTGATTTTCACGCTTGTATTTACCAATTACAACTTTGCTTGCACATAGTTCTGTCCTTCTAAACATTATAAGGTCCGGACATTATTTTACCTTATATTTCACATTCTCCTTTACTTGTTTGGTGACATATCATTTCCTAACACCATTCATCTTTTCCACATATATGTACTTGTGTCCAATCTAAAACAGGCTTACATATTTGTCATAGGTACGTATGTTCTTTTGTTTGGTTTTATTCTGGCATCTGAGGTTTATTTTCCCTTGTACTGGTAGGAAGAATGTGGCCGCACTCAGATAGCGACATTGACACAGACTCCGACAGCGATCGGAGCTATCAGAGTGGCGACGACCGCAGGTACTTCTGGCTCCGTTCAGATTACGACTACGGGAGAAGCCGCAGTGACCGTCGTGATCAGGACGAGGATGATGATGAGTCAGAGCCCGACCAGGTTGCTGAGGACAACGCGCTATTTGACTTGGCCGCCGAAGAGCTCACCGACCTTCGCCAGCGAGTCCAAAACCTGCTCAACCGGGATGCTACTCGGGAGGGGGTTATGGCCGCCCAGCGCACTGAACTTGAAGCCGCCCGCACCCATGTCCAGACAACCACTCTTCAGCTGCAGGCCACCCAGTCCACCCTGGAGGCCACAAATATCGAGTTGGAGTTTAGCCAGAGGTCGCTGCAGGCCACAATTGATGAGAACTTGGTCCTCGCCAACAAGTTGGTGAGGAGCGAGGCTTGCAACAGGCACCTGGCGCAGCGTTTGGTCCGGGTGGGCTCCTTCCTATGTGGGAAGTGGGTCGGCCACGCTAGTGACCAGCTCCGCACCAGACAACTCACACGATGGAACAGGCTGATGGGGTGGATTCTCGTCCTGATGATGGGAGTTATGGTCCGTCTGGTCACCCGGGCTTAGGAGCTTCGAAGCTACTTGTCTTTGTTTTTTTGCCAAAACTTGTGCTTTTGTTGTAGTAGTTGCCAAATACTGATGTGATCCCAAACAGCTGTGGTTTTTTTGGACTCCGCCAGGACTCCGTATGTGGCGGATGGCCCCCATTTGTTGCAGTTGGGGGCCTATGTATGGGTATTTACAAACAATGTCTCACCCACGGTCGGTTAGTTGTCGTTTTTTGGAATGCCGAGTGTGGTTGCACCATTATGAATGGTGCGTGTAGTATCGGATATGGTATGTTTAGGGCAATGTCCCTCGTATATTCTGCATGTCTAGTAGATTTCCACTTGTTGGTGTTTTGCATGTGTATTACATTGAATGATCCATGAGGAGACAAATTGTCAAATTATGTGGTTCGTATGACAGGGCCTTGTCACAATTCGTTAGTGAACCTATGAACACATACACAAGGTTAGAAATTCACACTACTCGCCAGAGGTGACACGGACAATCACGTTATGTGACACGGGATTACAAGTGTGGTGACACGGGGTATTTCCTTACAACTTCTAATGTGCGTTTCAACCGAGTAAGTTGGTTGCCACATGACATTCAATCGTCCACGAGAAAAAGAAAAATGATGTGCTTCCTGTGACACGGCGTTGTGACAATTCGTATATGAACCTAGCAACACATAAACAAGGTTAGAACATCACCCTACTCGCCATCCGTGACACGGACATTCACGTTAGGTGACACGGGATTGCAAGTTCGGTGACACTGGATTTTTCCTTTCAACTTGAATTATCACTTTCAACCGACTAACTTCGTTGCTACATGTGATTCAATCATCCACGAGACCATGATAATTTATGCGCTTCCTGTGACACGGCGTTGTGACATTTCGTATATGAACCTAGCAACACATAAACAAGGTTAGAACATCACCCTACTCGCCATCCGTGACACGGACATTCACGTTAGGTGACACGGGATTGCAAGTTCGGTGACACTGGATTTTTCCTTTCAACTTTAATTATCACTTTCAACCGACTAACTTTGTTGCTACATGTGATTCAATCATCCACGAGACCATGATAATTTATGCGCTTCATGTGACACGGCGTTGTGACATTTCGTATATGAACCTATAAACACTTAAACAAGGTTAGAAAATCACCCTACTCGCCAGCAGTGACACGGACATTCACGTCAGGTGACACGGGATTGCAAGTTCGGTGACAATGGATTACTCCTTACAACTTAAATTATGACTTTTAACCGACTTACTTCGTTGCTACATCTCATGCAATCATCCACGAGACCTTGGAAATTTATGCAAGGACCTGTCACACGGCGTTGTGACATTTCGTATATGAACCTATGAACTAATAAACAAGGTTAGAAAATCACCCTACTCACCATCAGTGACACGGAAAATCACGTAAGTTGACACGAGAATCCAAGTATGGTGGCAGGGGTATTTTGGAACTAATTATAACCAATGTTCCCACCATGCCAACATGGTCAGCAAATGTTTACAAATTATGATACAAATAATGTATAAGTCCGCAACACATAACCACTCACCGAAGACAAACAATGCGAAATAGTTCAAATACCAACCTAGTGAACTCCCGTCCACAAGTAAATGTGAGAAGCAGCAACCATGTTCATAAATATCCAACACAATAAAAACGATGTTCATAACATGCATAGACCATAACATAAAATTTCATAACAATGGCCAATGGTGATCACAACTGAGATCATAACCCTGTACCATTGAAGATGCGAACAGCGAGCATGTGCCTGTACGCCCCGATGAAAACGTCGTCAAGACCGTCGTAGGTGGGGGCGTCCTTCGTGAGGAGTTGCATGAACCTGATCGTGTACGGTCCGCAGTCTCCACTGCAATAGAGAATCGCCGGAGTCATATTCATTAAAGGCAGATGCAACTATGAGACGAAGATATATTTAAGTGTTGGACATAAATTACCTCTGCTTGTTTTGCGGAATCCTTTTCTCGCGACTAAGGGTGAACGGGTTTGGCAACTTGTCGCTGTAGGTAGCCATCAACGCGGGGTGGCCTTTCATCAGTACGGGGATAAGGTGGGTGATGCAGCTTAAGTGTGCCGGCAGATGGCGGTCCCTGACGATGTACACGTCCGAATCATAAACCCTTACCTGCCACCCCACCAGATCTATCGCGACGGCGATCCAGTGAACACTGTCCATGTTCAAAGGTAGGAGGATGAGTTCCGCCCCTTCCCACGCCCGGCCTATCATCACCGGGGACCGCCCGTCGAAGTAGCCAAGCAGCTTCTCGTCGGCTTGGTAGCTACCCTCATCGCTCTTGTATTTGCCCCACTCGGTCTGCAGATAGCGACCGAAATATGTGTCCACAACGACAACTCGACCAGCAAAGTCGCCGGCCCTCTCCGTTAACCCTTTCCGAAGAAGATAGCATGCTTGTTCCATGTGCTGCATCGATTACAACCCTAGTCAAAATCCAAATATATTCCACTTCCTTTTACAGTACATACCTTGTCATTCAAAAGACAAAGACAGTCACTTAGGCGGGTATCGTACCTCAGAGTTTAGCCAAACTGTGGGCGTTTTTAGTGCGGTGAAGAACTCCTTACTCAGCGCTGTGCCGTATGCAGTCTTGCATCTGTCCTCATCCCCGCTGCATAACCACAAACACAATGTTAGGGGATCGGAGTCCTCTATGCAATAAGTTGGGTAAGTCTGCTGATGAGTGTCACCTATCCATCCACCGGAGGAACCCATCGTTGTCTGACACGGAAACATGACCCAGCTTAATCGCAACCGCGCCTTCGACAACGTTCTTCCCTTTTCGGCCCTGAGTTTTCTTCTCAGGTGGGGGCTTCACTTCTCCTTCACCTCCTTGACCTCTCTTACTCTTCCTGCCTCGAACGGGCTCCGGTCTTGCAGGCTCTGGGATCTGCCAATTGGTTTTACAGTTCGAACGGTGAAGGAAAAAAAATTTTCAAACCCGTGTCACCCTGATCTGTACTCGTGTCGGCTAACGGTGATACATTTGTCACTTACGTACTACTATAGATTTAAATGACAGGAAATGTAACAGCCATTTTACCTTGTTCTCATCCTGTCCTTCCCGCGTCGCTTCGTCATTCCCTGTAGGTGGTACAACCGTTGAACCGGCTTTACCGCTTATGTCCTCACCATCCCTATGGTTCCCGACCTTCTGGCCACTGACGTATCCCCCAGTTCCTCCAACGGTATCGTCTTTGACCGCCGCTGAGATCTGGCAATTGGTTACGGTTATGTCAACTGTGATTAAGATCATATATTTGTTCCCTTGTCACTTAACATATTAATACGCGTCGATTCACTTTAACAACCGTGTGCGGTGTGTGCAAAATAGTCACACATTAAAAATTGCTGATTCTATAACCCCTTCACCGTGGTTTCAGAAAATACCATGCCAAGTAACAACCAAATTACCTCCTCTTCTCCTTCTGGTCGCTGGTCTTCCACCCTAGTTTGTCCTTCTGTCCCCCCGTTCTTTCGGTCGTTATCCTCTCCACATACATCGCCCATTGGTTTCTGCTCACCTCCTGCATTCGACTGCCCATCTCGCATCCCATTCACAAAAGCTTCCAACACCTTCATCTGATACAGAAAGTGCATAAATGAGGGGTGGTTAGCGAATGTTATTCAGCATTGGGAGATAAGTAACCCGTGTCACCTCTGACAGTTATCCGTGTCACATATAAAATATACTGGTGTCACAAATGCCACACACGTTACACGTACCTTCTCATCCATGCTCCGCATCCAACTTGACATGGTTCCCATCCTCTCCAACATCAGTTCTACTGACTTCACCAACTTATCCTCCCAGGATTCACTGGTCCCATCTCGTTGCTCCGAACTCGGGCCGGACTTGGCTGAGCCTTCACCGTAATAACTCGGTGCCAACGCAGCCTCAATGTCATCAAAGTAGAGGTCAGGCTCCTCATGCTGGTAGAAGCACCCGCGCATCAAATCATACTCGCCGGCCTTCGGTACTAGTATCGGGTTGTCTTCGACCTTGATTCTATCAGATTTTTCAGGGTCCATGCGGGACTGGATCGTCTCATACATTAGATTGTCGTCATCGGCTGTCCACCTCAGCATGCGAGGCAACGCCGTGTTCGAGACCCGCTTGGCGAACGCCTCCCCAATCCCCGGCACAGCTTCGTACAGCCAAATCTAATACAACCACACATGTCACTCGAATGAGTCCATCAATTGCGCGTACTAGTTCAAGCATAAGTTCGGTGAAGTTGCTTACCTGGAACGCATACGGAAAACCCATAAGCCCATATCCATATCGATCGTCCTTGTCGTTTGCCTTCGGCTTCAGGTCAGCGACACGTCGTTCTATGACCCCCGACAGGGACTGGTGGGTGGCCTCGTACACAACCCTGCCCCAGGGGTAATCCAGAAATCGATCAACGTTCTCCACAAGCCTCACAATCCACCCTCGTATGGATTTCCTGGGTTCTTCCCCCAGCAGAACTCCTTCGACGATGAGTAGGAGAGCGATCTTAAAACGCTTTCGAGCACTCGGCTCCTTCAAGATGGAGTTCTTGAAGGCGTTCTCCAGCTCACCGACCTTCATGTTGTCCGTTCCGAATAAGTCCTTGAGAGCCTTCTTTGTCTTCTTGTCATCCTCCGTCTCTGTGTCTTCCCCCCGAACTCGACCACACCGCAGCCCAGTCACGAGCGCAAACTCCTTGATAGAGAATCGCCGCAGCTTGCCTTGAAGCATGTACCAAGTCTCCCACTTCTTTTCTGTCACAAGCTGCCTTTGTAACACGTAATGCAGTCGTTGCGACGAGAATTGAACCCGGTTTGCCATTTGCACAATACCCCCTAATTGGCTTCGCTGCAGCTTCTCCCAATCGACGGGGTCAACCCAGTCGTCCATGTTGACGAGCAGAGACACTTTGGAACAGTGGTTGACCCGGCCTCGGAAATGCTTCTCTTCCGGCACTGCGAGTCGGGGCTCCACCTTCTTAGGTGCCCGGACACCTTTCCTCCTCAAATTCTGGGACCGAACCATGTTCTTCCTGCAATTAAGTGGACATGAACATTATCAATATCCACACAAACTCACCCCCTTCTGAATAAGTCTGTCTGCGACTGTTTCACGATAAAAGGCCCATGTCACCTACTGAAGTAACCCTTGTCACCCAACAAAATAGCTCGTGTCATGATTGTCAATTCTCTTGTCCCTATTGTCCTACAGTACCCGTTTCTAACAGGGGTTTTTCTCCACTATCCCAATCTGGGTAAAAGGACCCGCAAGCCTCCGACCCTCTTCTTCAACCTCCCTTGCTCTTGTCTGTCAATTCCTCACTTCCCCACACCCCTTTTAGCCCAGATCTGTATTACCCCGTATCCCCATTTCCCCAATTGACAGGAATTCCCCAATTCCTCAAATGACAGTAATTCCTAATCCCCAATTTCAGTTTTTTTATTTCGATCCCAAATTGCATGCCTTACAACGAAACAGTGGAATAATGCAAATGAAGTGGGCAAGATTGGAAATGAAGTGAAGATTCAGCATTGTAGAGATGGGTAGGGACAGATTTAAATAATCAATTAAGTTGTACCTGTATTCCTGTGCCTTCCTCTCCGGTACTGCCTTCTCCGGCGGCTTGGTCCGTTTTCCGGCGACTACCTCCCTCTCCGGTACGAAACAATGGGAGAATGCAAATTAAGTGGGGAAGAATGCAAATTAAGTGAAGATTCTGAGTTTTAGAGATGGGTGAGGACGGATTTTAAAATCCAATTGAGTTGTACCTGTTTTCCTGCGCCTTCCTCTCCAGTACGGGCTTCTCCGGCGTCTTCCTCCCTCTCCGGTACGGGTTCTCCCCTTTCCCTTCACTTCACAACCGCCTCCCTTCACTCCTAATATTCGGTCTCTATCTCTCTCTCTCTCTCCTTCCCTTGTGTAGGTGGTGGTTTTATTCGCCAACTGCAATGAATGCAAGTTACGTACTATTCTTTTGTTTACCTTTTTAATTTCGAGGAACACAGCATTTTGTTTTCTTTTAATTTTTTTTTTTGTTAGTAGGTCAATCGAACTCTGCAACCAACTGCCACCCTGTCAAAGATTCCTTTTCCTTTGTCGTTTTGTTTTGTTGTCCCAGTATCGGGTCCCGTCTTTCCATGCACGTGTCACCTGACATGTTTCTTCGTGTCACTATTAACTGCATCATATTCCTACGTAAAGTGTAAATGACCCATGTCACCCCCTTTTAATCCTCGTGTCCCCTTACGACAAATACCTTGTCACCAAATTGGATAGATACATGTAGCTACACTGCCAAGTTTAACATGTCTGCATATACAAATTTTTCACAGTCGACAACTACCAATTTTTGCAAAATATCCAAATGTTTTACTTCCACTATTACAGGAGGGTGTTTAAGATTGGAGCCAAGTGTTCAACTACGAAGTCTAGCATCCGAGTCGACCATGGAATACCCCAACAGCTAGCATCTGGCGGTATGCCTCAATGTATGTGTCGTCCAATCCATCGAAGTTAGGGGCGGTCTCCAGCAGGAGGTGCATGAATCGAATGGTGTACGGGCCACAATCACCGCTGCAAAGAGGAACAATCGGTCAGAACGCGGACACCGATTCCCCATCCAATCAAACGAAATTGAACCATGTCATCCTACTTACCTTAGCTTGTTCTGTGGAAGCCTCTTGTCCCGGCGAATGGCAAACGGCGTGGGGACCTTATCGGCATACTTGACCTTCAGATCTGGGTGTGCACCCATGACGACAGGGATCAGGCTCGTCACAGGCATTAAAAGGGTTTGGAGTTGGCGTTCCGTCGCCGTGTGGACGTCGCAGTCATACACCCTTACCTCCCACTCCTTAAGATCGATGGCAAGGGCAACCCAGTGTTGGTTCTTGACGTTGAAGGGGAGGAGGATGAGGTCCGCACCTGACCACGCTCGTCCCAACGGCTTCGGCGACCCCCCATTGAAGTACGCCATCAATGCATCACTAGGCTTGTACGCTTGGGGGGTGCCGGTGTACTCCTTCCATTCCCTAGGTAGATAAATTCCCGCTAAGCACGTATCGACTACGATGACTCCACTGCCCATGTCACCCGTTCTGTCTGCGACCGCTTTGCGCAGAAGGTAGCAGCACTCCTCCATCTCCTGCATGAAGTGAACCGCAATTACAATCCATAATCCTGACACGGGAAATTTTAGAGGTGACAAGTCGTCATACCACAGTTCCCAACCAATCCTGGGGTTTCTTCAGACGGTTGAGTAACTCCTTCGTCATATCCACACCGCAGGGTGACGTGCGCACCTCCGCGTCCCCACTGCACGTTAAGTTTCTGTCAGGTATTGTGGACGTCCAACTATCTACCTTCGTCGTCCATTCGAGTGTAAGACACATAACCTACGTACCTTGCCAACCAACTTGTCATGGCGTCGTTGTCCGTCGCTGACACCATTCCTAGCTGAACAGCATCGGCGGGAACAGTAGCTGCCTTCTGGGGTCGCGGTTTCTTCGCCGGGGGAGCCAACTCCTCTCCAACAGCCTTCCTCGTCTTCTTCGCCGCCTTAGATACATAAACCTGAGCTACCCTGGGCTTCGGCCTCTCCTTAACTTCATGTTTCTTTCCACCTTCCTCATGACCGGACGCCTTTAAACCAACCTTTCCCAACTGCAAACATATCAAACTTCAGCTAAGATTTCCACTTTCCCTTGTCACATAACAGATATTCTCATGTCACTTGACCTATACTATCATGTCACATATAAAATCACCTTTATTTCATAAATAAACCTTACCTCTTTGGTCTTTCCTTCCCCCCCATCCCCTGCCTTGACAGATTCAGGTTCATTATTCTTGTCCCCGACATCATGACCAGCTTGCTTGCTCTCTCCTGATATCTCATCACTTGCCTTCACAGTTTCCACTTGTGTGTGCTTATCCCCGCCACCATCCACTTCACTTCCCTTCTCAACAGCACCTCCTAACTGCAAATGAATTCAATTTTGAATTATGGCTCATTTTTTCCAGTGTAACTTAACATAACAAATCATGTCACACAGCTAAAATATTCCTGTCACATTCTTCCAGTGTCGCTGAAATTAACAAATCTTGTGATGTTTACCAACAACTTACCTTACCACCTATTCCACCCTCACCGGCTTTACCCGCAATTGACTCTATCAACTCGTCCAGTTTTTTCTCTTCTCCACCTTCTTCTTTATCGGTTGCTTCTTGCCATGCCGTCCCCTTACACTGAACATCCCGCAGCTCAGTCACGGCCACCTCCAATAATTTGAGCTGCAGGTGATCAAATTATTACTTCATATCACCATACGGTGAGAAAAATCAACACAATTCACCCTTCATACCACTTTCGTTCATTATCTACACTACTTGTCACTTGTCCAATTTCACGTGTCAGGAGTCCATTTACCCTAGTTCACAGTTATCCCGAGTCTCCACAGAACAAATAATTGGGAAGTTATTGCGTACCTTTTCATCCATCTTCTCCATCCCTGTTGACATTGTCTCAAGCTTGTCCATAACTTGTGCCAAAGTCTTGGCCATGTCCCCCACCCCGCCATCTTTCTCATTGCCTCCTCTTCCCGTACTTGGGGACCTCCCACCAGGGGCTTCGAAATGTCTCAGGAACGGTGCAACTAGGTCGTCGAAAAAGGGGTCGGACTTCTCATCATCGTACACACACCCATCCATCAGCTCTAGCTCACCCTCCTTTGGTCTGAGTATTGGGTTATCATCAATCTCTATGGCCTCCTCTCCCTCAGCTTCGGTGCGGCTGGCTATATCATTATAAGCGAGGTTCTCGTCCTTGAAGGCCCATCTCATGCAACGAGGGAATGCCGTCGTCGACACCTTCGTCGCAAACCGGACCCCCCATTTCGGTATGGATTCCAGCAACCAAATCTGCACCGTATCCCCACTCAAATTAGTACATTTTCAGCATATGATTTACAAATTGATCATGGGTGTGGTCGAGAAGGTTACCTGAAAGGATACCAGATAACCCATCAGGCCATAACCATTGCGCTTCTTTCGATCTTCTGCCTTTATCTCAGCCTCCCGGCGCTTTACGGCGCCGTTCAGCGACACGTGTGTGGCAGCATAGATTACCCTCCCCCATGGGAATGCCAAAAACCTATCAACATTTTCCACCAATCGGACGATCCAGCTCCTCAGCCCCTTCCTCTGGTCCTCTCCTAACAAAACGCCCTCCACAATGTACAGCAGCACTAGCTTGAATCGTCTTCGCGGGCTCCGCAACACCATTATTGAGTTTTTCAGCTCGGTCTCGAGGTCACCAACCGTCATCTTCTCGTTTCCAAAAAATTCCTTTATATCTTTCTCGTCCTCCTCCATCTCAGTAGCTGCTGGTTGACTGCACCGCAGCCCGGTTACTAAGGCGAACTCCTTGAGGGAGAACCTCCTGAGCTTCCCCTTAATCCGGTACCACGTCTCCCACTCCTTTTCGCTTGTAAGCTGTCGCTGGAGTGCATAATGCACAATTTGTGAAGAAAATTTCACAGTGTGCGCCAGCCGCACAACCCCACCAAGCTGGGAGTCCAGCAACTTCTGCCAGTCCCTAGGGTCAACATAATCGTCATTGTTGTTCAGCATTGACAGTCTTGAGCCCTGGTTGACCCGGGCCCGGAAATGCCTAGCTTCGGGGACTAGGTAGTCAGGCTCTTTGTTCTTCGCGCTAACATTCTTCGTCCTCACCATTTTTCTCCTGCAATTTCCATCACACCAACAAACTCAGCTTCTACCATTTATATTCGTCTCCCTCTGTCACCTAACAGACTATCCCATGTCACTCTACCCATGTCCTGCAATTTCCATCACACCAACAAACTCAGCTTCTACCATTTATATTCGTCTCCCTCTGTCACCTAACAGACTATCCCATGTCACTCTACCCATGTCACTCAGTGTGAAACCCATGTCACCCATTTTGAATCGGAAGCCTATTATAACCAATACCTCAAACCTCCTTCAATAGGACACCTATGACATCCACATATCCCAATTTCCACAGCTCGCCAATTCTCGTATTCCGCCTACCACAATACATTTACAAACCCTTCTCTCCAAATTGGAAACCCCTGTCACCCAATGTCAAACCCCTGTCACCCAATTCGAACCTCAAACCACCAATTTCCCCTATCCATAGTTCCCCGACCGTTGCCCTAACCCATTCCGAAAAGCATTGTCACCCAATTGGAAACCCTAACCACCGATTTCCCCTTTCCATACACGAAAACCACCCATGCCACCACCACCCACCATTATCCAAACAAGAAAACCACCACCCCGACCCGCCATTCAGGCCGCCATTGCCCTAACCCCTTCACCCACTGCTTCCCCGACCCACACCCGCGCACCCTACCACCAAAGGGAGAAGAGTAAAAGGGCGTACCTGTTCTGTATGTCGTCGGGTCGTGGCTGCTGTGTCCTTTCCGACGACGATGGACTTCCCCGCTCTCTCTCCTTTGGTGTATGCTAGAAGAAACCGCTACCGCAACCGCCCTCTCTCTCTTTTTCTTCTGGCGTCTCTGCAACTGCCTCTCTCTCTTTGCTATTGTATCGGTTTGGAACGAGAAGGGAGATGGTGATGGGATTGCCTTTACTCCCTCCCGCCTTGCCTCTCCCCTACTAGGTAGGTAATGATGACTCTATTTTCTTTTTCAATTTTTTTTTGCATTAATTACAACCGATAGCCGGTTTGGGGGGGGGGGGGGGGGGTCAAAACCTGTACATTTATGCAAATGTTTCGAGAAAATGGCATTTTTGCCAATATTCCGAAAACGGTGACATTTTTGCAAACTTTTCTCAAATTGTGGTATTTAGTGCTATTCCCTGTATTTTTTATGGTTGCAATTACACCATCTTTGTATTCCCAAGACCCAAATACTCTCTCTAGTAAGTTGGAGGGGTACAAATTTAATGGGAAGGGTAGTTTAAAAGTTTTACCATTTAGGCGAAATCGGGTATATACCCATGAAAACTTTATTAATTGGGTATATACCCATCAAAACTTCAAAATTGTTTATATACCCATTAAATCATTTATATTTTGTTTAATTGTCCATCATATATTTAATTTATACTATTAAATGTAAAAATTATTAAAATTTAATTATTTAAATATTAAAATTAGTTAACTTTCAAATAATTATTAAAATGAGACATTAATTTCAATTTCTCTCAAACCAAGTAATTTTTTTTAATTTGATGTGATTTTACATTAAAAAAATATGTATTTTAGTTCTTTACTATGGTTTATGGTCATTTTTATAACTTAATTATTTTGAACTTATGCATGAAAC